>JAEOAD010000036.1:2227500-4667500 GCA_036365145.1 Orientallactaga sibirica
GGGTCTCTGCAAAGGCCTTACCACCGGACCCAAAGCCATTTAATTACAACTGTGAACACTTTTTGCAGCCAGGTGGAGGAATGGGCAGGTGCTCCACCATGGTCAGCGCCTGATTCCATTTCTCCCACTCGTTCCAGGCTGCTTCCATAGATCAAGCTATCCTCATGGTAGGCATCAGGAAAGGAAGGCCTGGCCTAGCAAGGACTGCAAGCTGCAGGCAAGAGGGCCAGGGACAGGAGGCAAATGTCCTTTCTGTTTCCTTTGCTACCTACTCCTACTCCCAGCCCACTGATTTAAATGTCTTACCCTCTCCTACCCAGGAGACTGGGGGAGCAGGGGGAATGGATTCTGAAGCAGCGCTGGGTGATAAAGAGGGGATGGGGGAGAAGTGATTAAGGAGCTGGGGAGAAGCCAGCTGCACTTCCTCCTTGATAGGGACCGCACCCATGGGACTCGGGGACTTCTTCTGTGTTTACAGGAAGGTGGCCAAGGAGTGAATGAGGGGAGTGGTGAGCAGATTATCAGTGGCTTTTGCAGTCTTTTGTCCTGGAAGATGACCGTTCATTATTCGTTTGGTTGTTTATTCATTCATTTAGCAAACATCCCACTACCATGGACCCAGCATGGTGCTGGGTTGTGAAGACTACCTATGCAGATCAGCTCCATGGACCTCCCCACCCCTCTTCCACCTGCCTCCCCAGCCAACTAGTGGAAAGGCCAACTAATGAATAAGTACATGGGCTTCAAAAGTTGGTCATCTTGGGTTCTCGTCGTGTCTCTTTGGCCAGGTAACCTTGGGGACAATGGCTGGAGCTCTAGACCAGTTTCGTCATTGGTGAATGACAACGCAGGATCTGTGAAGATAACACAAAGAAGGCTTGTCACATGCTGCCTGGCAGGGCCTTGTCTGGGGCGGCAGTTACAGCAGCAGAACAGTTTAGCAGGAGGAGGATGGGGCTGTACCTGCACCCAGGGCACGTTCTCTGTGTCTTTTCTGTGAGGAGCGCCATTACCGTCTTTGAAGAAAGGAAGCTTGAGGACTAAATGAGGAGTGCTGAGAACTGCGCCTGGCTCATCAATAAATGTCAGCTGGACCTTACTGTTATGTCCTCATCATCCTCTGGTGATTCTCGGCTCTCCCCATAGACGCTCTCCCAAGCCTCCCCTGCCCCTCTGCCAAGCCAGGGTTAGAGGCGGTGGGCGCTGGAACTCACAGATTAACGTTTCAGACCCGTTTGTCTTAAAGTGCCAAGCGGGCGGGCACCCAACCAGGTCTGAGGACTGCAACATACCCAGGGCCAAGCCATGTGTCCCCCAGCCCTGCTTGCTCCCCAGCATCAGATCTGAATGGCAGCTTCTGTGGAGGAAGGAGGATCTGGTGGTGGAGAGGCAGCTTAAGGCCACCATTATCTTAATGCTATTATCTCCTCCTGGCAAAGCCCTCTCCACCCATAACCCCCAACCGAGATGACAGACCCATAACTGTCTCCAACTGCTCTGATTCAGGATAAGGTTAGACCTGTCCTCGCTGCCACACACCCTATAGCCACCTCTTCCTCTGCCCTATGTATTGAGAGAAGGCTGTCTGCCTCTTTGGGAGTGAAGGAGCCAGGGGGTCAGGACCTCCCTAGGCTGGCAGGCAGAGGACCAGGATGACAGGGGCCTCTGACAGATATCTGGATGTTGTCCCCTCTCACACCTTCACACTTAACATTTCTGCCCCTCTCTTGCTGCTTCTGCAGTATCTCCCATTTCTTTCGGTCTTCTCTTCCTCTACCCAAGAGCCCCAAAGCTACACACCTGGCTCCCACATCAGATAACCCAACCACAGTAGCTCTTCTCACTCAGCCCGCTCTTAGTAGCTTGTCACCCCTCACCCTCTTCCTCCCCTGCCTCCCCCACTTTCTAGCTCTTGACGCACCTAGATAGGCCTGGAGAGAATCAAGGAGACCAAAGGGGAATGAGTGTGAGAACCAGGCCTTCCAACACTAGGCATGCGCACAGGGCACTCAGACGTTGGAAACTCTATGCCTTGTGTCAGTTGGAAATAGTGATGGGGTGGGAGGGTGGGAACCAGGCCTTAAGGTACGAAGAAAACCCAGCCTGATGAAGTGAGGGGGTGGGGACTCTCAGAAAGGCACAACCTCTGGGGCTAGGGGTTCCACAGCGTCTTCTTGTTTTTTTTTTTTTTTTTTGGGGTAAAAAATGCCGATTCATTGTTCCAGGGCTTTCCACTTCATGAAGTTCATGTCAAGTCCAAACCCTGATGGATGTCCCAGTAGAGCTTCCTGTGACCAGGGTTGGGGCAAGAGTAGGGATGTAACCTCGACTGGCCCCTTCACCCCAACCTTCAGTAGAGGAGTGTGGGGGAAGAGGGCCTGAGGCAGGGTATGTTAAGAGCTGCAAAGCACTGTGGGAATGAGGGCCCCAAGACATAGGAAGAGGGGATGGGGACTAGTGGATGTCTGGGGGCTAAGGTTGGAGGTTCTAATGCCTCTTGATAACAAATGAATCATAGGCAAATGATGTGGAAATGATGCCGTAAGCGAAGATGTGTTATTTTAAGGTCCCAGGGGTGGGGAGGACCCCTGAGGTTGCTGAAGCCAGATGATGCCTATAGATAGGCCCATGTAGTTCCTGTGGGGGGGGTAGTAGAGGTGATGGTAACTCATATCTCCTGTCACCTGCTTCCAGGATGCTTCGATAGATCAAGCTATCCCCATGGTAGGCATCAGGAAAGGCCTGGCCTAGCAAGGACTGCAAGCTGCAGGCAAGAGGGCCAGGGACAAGAGGCAAGTGTCCTTCCTGTTTCTTCTGCCCAGCCCCAGCCCACTGATTTAAATGCCTTGGGGAGCACATCTCAGGGAGATGTGAAATAGGTGGCCAGCCATAGCCTGCCCATGCTCTCCCCAGAGCAATGCAACCCGATCTCTTCCACTCCTTGGTAGATACATCAGCCCTTTCCTAACCTTGCTGTGGACACTACTGCAAACACACCAAACACTGTTCCTCCAGTGCCTGCCGTGTGTGTGTGTGTGTGTGTGTGTGTGTGTGTGTGTGTGTGTGTACTTTTAAAATACAGTTTCCATCCCAGGGCATGCACAAGCCTATATTTTCCCATGATGCTATGATACCTTCATAAACATCTTTTTAATGGTTGCATAATTTTTTAGTCAGTGGAAATACCTTGCCTTCCTTCATCAATTTCCCACTGTAGGTGTTTGAATTATTTCTAATCTTCAATATGACAAATAGTATAATGGTGAACAACACTGTATGCATAGAATAACCCCATCCCTAACCTCTCGCTACAGAAATCTGGTTTAGGGCACACTAAGTAGGGTTACTAAGCAAAATAATAATAATAATAATAATAATAATAATAATAATAATAATAACGTCTCATACTTCTTACTATATATTGCCAAGCAGACTTCCAAAGCAGCTCTGCCATCACTAACAGCATTCCCATGCCGTCACATTCTCACTCGTGCTTGAACAGCGCCCACCTTGGCTTTGTTTAATTGGCAACACTTTGAGTACCTTCAGATGGAACATCCCCTAACTTGACTTACTAGCTGTGTTTCCTCTTATTCTGAAGAGATTTTTTCTGTATTTTGAGCTTCAGTCTACTCATGCCTTAAGGTTACATATCAACTTGTATGTGTTCTCTATGAGAAAGTTCTTCAAGGTTTGTCAGGTGCAATAACATCTCTGCTTCTGGGCATTCTCTTACACTTTGGATTCTGACAGGGAACTTCTTGATTCATTAAATCCTTCACTACAACCTCCAGTCTACTCCAACTTCCAGCTCCTCAACCTATCTGAAACCATCGCTCACTGGTGATCCCATTTATTCTTCCCTCCCCTCTTGAGCTTCCCTCTGCATCTTTTTTGTTTATTTTGCAAGCAGAGAGAGATAGAAGAGAGACAGACACACAGAGAGAATGAGTGCACCAGGGCCTCCAGCTGCTGCAAATGAACTCCAAGATGCATGTACCACTTTGTGCATCAGGCTTTACATGGGTACTGGGGAATCAAACCCAGGTCATTACACTTTGCAAGCAAGTACCTCAACTGCTAAGCCATCTCTCTAGACCCTCTATGATTCTTTTGTTTGTCTTTGCAGCACCTCAAACTTTACTTGCTAGTAGCTTGATGCTTTATTTCCTTCAAATTTGCTGATTTTCCCTAACTCCACCTAAATGTCTTTGGATTTGGAGTTGGCTATGGAATCCTATTGCTCTTCAGCTCAGAAGACTAGGTCAGGGAAGGAGATGAAAAGTCAGGCTGAGGGACAAAATACTGCTGTGTGACTCAGTTGTCTTGCTTGCTTATAAAATAGAACTGATTCCAGATCTAGAGATGTTTGAAAGCCAAATGGTTGGCCATCCTCTTGAGTAAATCCACCCTTGACATTGATCTTGGCTTTTTCCTCCTGGCCTCTTGGAGCTTCTTCAATCTATTAAAGGTATGAAGAATGAGTTAAACTAGAGGTTTTATTTTACTGGACTATCCTATCCCTACAGTAGCCACAGCCATAATGAGGCTACTGAGCTCTGTAAAAGTGACTAGTCAGAACTGAAATATGCTAGAAGTATAACATATACCCTGGGTTTCAAAGACTTAGTATAAAAAAAAACTGATCTTAATTTTCTGCTTTGGGGCTGGAGAGATTGCTTAGCAGTTAAGGCGCTTGCCTGAGAAGCCTAAGGACTCAGGTTTCATTCCCCAGAACCCACGTAAGCCAAATACACAAGGTGGAACATATGTCTGGAGTTCTTTTGCAGGGGCTGGAGGCCCTGGCATGCCCAGTCTCTCTCTCTCTCTCTCAAATAAGTTAATTAAAAATATTTAATTTTCTGATGCACGTGGTGGCGCATCCCTGTAGTCCCGGCTGCTCGGGAGACTGAGACAGGAGGACTGCTTGACTACAAGAGTTCTGGGCTGTAGTGTGCAATGCCAGTTGGGTGTCCACACTAAGTCTGGCATCAATATGGTGACCTCCCAGGAGTGAGGTCCACCAGGTTGCCTAAGGAGGGGTGAACCGGCTCAGGTCGGAAATGGAGCAGATCAAAACTCCAGTGCTGATCTGTAGTGGGATCGCGCCTCTAACTAGCCAGGGCACTCCATCCAGCCTGGGCAACATAGTGAGACCCTGCCTCGAAAAAGAAAAGAAAAAAATATTTAATTTTCTGTTTTGATCATATACTAAAATGATACTTTCTTTTTCTTTCTTTTTTTTTTGGGGGGTTTCGAGGAAGGGTCTCTCACTCTAGCCCAGGCTGACCTGGAATTCACTCTATTCTCAGGCTGGCCTTGAACTCACGGTGATCCTCCTATCTTTACCTCTGGGTGCTGGGATTAAAGGTGTATGCCACCATGCCTGGCTAAAATGATATTTTTGATACATTAAGTAAATATACTATTAAATTAATCTTTTATGTTTCTTTGGTATGGCTACTAGACAATTTCAAGTTGCACATGTAGCTCTCATTCTGTTTTTAATAGACAGTGCTGGTTTAGATCCACCCAGCAGGGGAAATGCGGGTATAGGCTGAGAAGGCAATGACAGGCCATGACAGATGCAGGTACCAAGCTTTCTGGAGATGTGGGCCATCCAAAGCGCCAACCACATGTTGGTAGACTATTAGCTAGGCAAAGCAGAGCAATTATTTTCTGGATAATTCTTCAAACCTTCCCTTCACAAAGTCCTCTGATCTGGGGTTTAGAGCCTATGAGCATGTCCTATGTATAGATCCCCTGTTCTTCTGGGTACACAGTCCCTGAGGACCGCCAGTGTTTTGGAAATCCTCCCTTCAATAGCCCACTGGACAGTTCTCCACCATTCCCTTTGAACCAGGCCCTGACCCACTCTCACAACTTCTCCAGAAGGCTGGAAGCATCCTTCCTCCTGTCTAGCGTCCTCTCTCCCTCTCTCTATTTGGGTTTAGGCTCAGCCCACCTGCAGGATGGGAGGGAATGAGCGATCAGAGTGGGCTCATCTTGACCTTGGTCCTCTAAATACACTGCCTGGGTCTCAGGGACATTTTGTACTGTGTCTAAGACGTCACCTTCCCCATTGTCCCACTAAATGGGAACAGAAAGGAAAGAAGACAGTACAGGAGACACCGGCTCACCCCATTAGGCTGCCCTTCTCTGTTCTCCCTTTCTTGCATCCCTGCTGAGCCAAAGGAGGGTAGAAACGGGGCCCATCTGCCTGCGTGGGCCTGCCCCTCCCTCCTGTCTAAGTAACTCCACCTCTCCCAGGTCCTGGCTGGTTTCCTAAGGCTCCAGGCAAGTGGGGGGAGGGGGAGCCACTCCTACGTTCCCAGCAGCTGCCACTGCCTCTTCCTGTTTTGCTAAAACTCTGGCTCTGGACCCAAGGGAGGAGGGGGACATGGCCTGTAGCTCCCCTCCTCCAAAGGCTAACCTCATCCCCCCGGGTTCTCTGAGGCGTTATTTATAGCCCCCGCCCTGCAGAGGAGCTAGCCCTCTCCTCCCTCAAATGTCAGCAGCTGTGGCCATTGCCTCAGGGACGCAGCCAGATGTGCAGATCACTCCAGATGTACAGTGCCAGGATTGCAGCGAGGAGACCAGGCTTTTCTGAAGTTGGGCTGACATCCCCTGCAGCCTGGGCCAGGCTCCCTCAAGGCCAAGACAAGCCCTGAGTATCTCAGAAGGACAGAAAGGTTGTACCAAGTTTCCCACTTCCCTAGCCTGCTAGGGTGCCCTGTGCGCCCTAGAAGTGTATCTGGACGCTGTAGGCCAGACTAGTTCACTTGCATAAATTAGGTCAATGCTCATCTTGAGATTGAATTTGTAGGGAAAGAGCAGACAAGAGCCTGA
Source organism: Orientallactaga sibirica (assembly GCA_036365145.1). Lineage (NCBI taxonomy): Eukaryota > Metazoa > Chordata > Mammalia > Rodentia > Dipodidae > Orientallactaga > Orientallactaga sibirica. The sequence continues at coordinate 2,234,350 of JAEOAD010000036.1, forward strand.
TTCTCTTCTATTCCTGGTGTTGGCATCCACGCTAGCCCTAGCAGTGTGCGTCAAGCACCGTGCTCGGCACTGCACGTCCTGGTCCCAGCAGCCTCCCAGCAGCCCTAATATGGCAGCACAGCAGGCCCCAGGCCGCAGACTTGGGAATCAAGCCTCCTCCAGTTTAAACAACTTACCTAGCATCATGCAGTGAGGAAGCACCGCACTCTAGCTTAGGACTCCTGATCTTAGCTACAGGGCAACAACTCCTCCCCTGTCCATTCCTCTGTGACATGTTTTCAGATTCTCTGGAAGAACTTTGGCTCCCGGGGCTGCAAGACACCCAAGGAAAATAGGTGTTGACTGCAATAAGCCTTCTCTCTGCTCTCCTCCCCACCACCCCTACATTCGTTGTTCCAGGCTCTCTTGGATACTTGGTGAAGTGAAAGTAGAACCCCTGCCCCACCCCACGATGGTCCAGTGATCTGTGGAGCCCCTCCCAGTAGGGAACTTTGGGGACTCTGTAAGTTACCACCTTCTTTGCAGCCCATATTGCTGGAGTCCCTCATTCAACAGTTTTCTGTACTCCAGGTTCTCTTCTTAAATTGTACCCCACTCCTTGGGAGATGGTAGGTCCCTTCACTGTAGAGGTGGTGGCTTATCTTGTCTCTGCTCAGGAGCCTGGTATGGTGAACTGTGCCAGAGCAGATGCTCATAAGGACACACAAAAAGTAGTGTAAACAGCCGAGTGTGGTGGCACACACCTTTAATCCCAGCACTTGGAAGGCAGAGGTGAGAGGATCACCATGAGTTAGAGGTCACCCTGAGAATACAGAGTGAATTCCAGATCAGCCTGAGCTAGAGTGAGATCCTACCTAAAAAAAAAAAAAGGGAGGGGGCAGTCTTCATGGGTGGGTTATCTCAACAGCTTAACAAGGACACCCCCACTTACCTTAGCTTGTCCACCCTCTGTCCCATATCCCCTTCACTTCAGCCCCTTGATGTCTTTGCTGCCTCTACTTCCTACCACAGCATATAGAAGCACAACTGAAACGAACTCTAGAAAACACTCCTGGGGGAGAGGAGCGTGTCCTTGGGCCCAGACCTTCTCTTCTGAACACTCCAGGACTGAAAACACAAGGCCTCAAAGAGGAGCTGCTGAGATTGGTAGCAGAATGGGTTCCTTCTGCAGTCAGTACAAGCACTGGCAACAGAGTCCTGCTGGGAGGTAGGACAAGGCCAAAGTGAAGCAGGCCAGTGGGTGGACCACAACATCCCTACAGGGGCCCACTGGAGCGAGTAATCTAAAGCTGGCTGCAGAAAAGCATTTTGCAACTCAGATGAATTTCTTCTCACTCATGATTAGAGTATGGTCCAGTGGCTGCCTCCCTGACCGTAATCACTGCTGGCACGGGCATCTCGGGCTGGGCTACTGGGCTGTAGAAGAAGCACTGACCTAGAAGTCTGGAGGGCCGAGTCCGCTGCCTGCTCTCACTGCTGATTAACCATTCACCTCAGGTAAGCTATTTCCCCTCATGTCCTCAGTTTCCTCATCTGTAAGAGGGGTGGTACAAACCTTACCATACAGTAGAATGATCCCATAGCTTTGAGATTTTGTCAAGTTTGGGGGACCCTGTAAACTAGATGACCTTATAAATCTCTTGCAGAACCTCTGAGAAGCAGATTCTAGTAAACAAGATGGTCACACCATGAGGGTTGCTGTTCAAGGGCTTATCAAAGAGCAAGTGGGGGCACGTTATTTTGTCACCATGATTCTTACCCATGATTATTATTTTAGTGCTGTATTGTCATAGAAGGATGTGGTAGTGCCCCGCACTGTCTGTTCTTGGGTGGAGGAGGCCCTGGCTTCAGGGGTCCTGGCATACTTCAGCCCTGGGGGTGGGGCTGGAAGAGCAGAGCAAGAGGAATGGGAAGGCCTTCCCTGGTGGGTGGGGCCTTTTGGCAAGAGAAGCTTGCTCTCCTCCTGGGTGGAGTTTGGCTAGATGTGCTTTGGCATCAATTTCTGGGGCTGACAGAGTCTCTCCCCACCCACCTTCCTCCCCCACTTTCCCAGCTTAGCTACTCAGCCCCAGGGACTGCCCCTTCTACCCTTCCTTTCCCAACTTCCTGCCCAGGCTCCCTCCAGCCCTTGCCAACCTCATTCTTCAGCCTTGCTAATCTGTTTGTCACCCCTCTACTTCCTAGCCTCGCCCTTGCACATGCCATTCTTTCTACCTGGAATGTCACCCCCGCTATCTGTGCATTCTCCCTACCTAGAATGTCCCCCCTCCCCATATTCCTGTACTGATTCACACTTCTGGGCTCCTTCAAAACCAGCTCAACACTCCTCATCTAGCCCAAGTTCCACACCGGTCTAGTCAAGCCTCTCCTCTTTGCCATATATTCATTTATATTTAGAACGACCAAATCAGAAAATGACTTTTAGACACAGAAGACACAGAAAATGTAGAGATGCTCAAAACCAGTCCGCTCCTCTTGCCCCTGTAGTAGAGAAGAAAACTGAGACCAGAGAGGCTGTGACTGGGCCAAGATCACATAGACCAAGAAATATTTTAGATAGTTGGCTTTGTAAGAGGCTTTTAAGTATGGTATGTGTTTGTTTGGCTTCCTCAACACATTGTAATCAATATGAGGGCAGCACTGTATTTTTGTTTTTATCTTTAATATTCTTTATCGCCACATTCCTCTCTCTTTCTCTCTCTCGTTCTCTCTCTCTCTTTCTCTCTCTCTCTCTCTCTCTCTCTGTATGTGTGTGTGTGTGTGTGTGTGTGTGTGTGTGTGTGTAGGTGCTAACCAGGAGCTACAGTAACAATTCTGATATTTTATATGCTATAAGGTCATTGATTCTAAAGGTCATGGGGGTACTATTCAAGCTACAGGGACATGCAAAATAAGACAGTGGAACAAATGTTTGCCTATATTTCTCATATGATTTCTGACAAGTTCTGTGAAGTAGGTAGCCAAGATCTTACTATTTTGCAGAGCATGAAACCAACACTTAGAAAGGTAGCACCCAGGAAGTTCATGACAAAACTAGGCTTAGAACTCCAGTTTCCTGATTCCCAGCCAAAGGTCCGATACCCCAATGCTTCTTTTCCAGTTCTTTCCTTATGCACCATATTTGGGACTTGGGGTCACCAAGGGGGTGACTTCTGCCAGCGTTTGCATTCATTACATCTTCATCTTGGGGTTGAGGGTACTTTGTGCCTGGTTTCCTGCCCCTCCCCATCCTGTCCCAGTGCCTTCTCCTTGTCTGTCCCCACCACATTGCTGGCATGCGTACACACACACACACACACACACACACATTCAGAACTGCAGGTGTCTAGGGCAACAGACCACAGGGGAAACCACATCACCTTTGTTGACTCTGAAGGGAGGTGAGGAGATGGGGGGAGAGACTTAGTTCTCCACTGCCCCATTCCCCATGGTCATCTCTCCTTCCAACCTGAGCCCTCTGGGCTGGTAGTCATGGCAGCAGCAGTTTTTTTGATCTATTCCTTCAGTTCTGGCCTAGAACCATGTGCACTTCTTGTCTCAGATCCTAAAATCATAGCGAGGTGTCTGCCTGCCTGCACTCCAAAGCCTTACCCCCAACTCTTGCCAAAATAGTTATACAGCTGGTCCTATCTGTGCAATGCAACACAGAAAAATGGGGACTAAGATGAGATCACATGGGTCTGTGAGGTAGAAACATGGCATCCGGAGTGATATGCATAGATCAACAGAGGCCTCAAGTATCCAGGCTACAGTGGAGCACAAGACTCTGGCATGGTTTCCCCACTCTTTGGAACAGCTCAGAGAAATTACATGGGTTCTGGGTTAGACACACTACAGATCAAGCCACTTACTGACTTTGGTTTGGGCAAATTGATTTTTCTTTCTTTCTGAACTTTTGTTTGTGCACTAAAACCATGGAGGATAATAGTGAGACAAGTGAAATGATCCCAAACAGCATGTGAGACATAGAAAACGCCTGAATTTTCCTTCCCTCCCTCCCTCCATTTTCCCCCTTCTTTTTTTTTTTTTTTTTTTTTTTGGTTTTTCAAGGTAGGGTTTCACTCTGCCCCAGGCTGACCTGGAATTAACTATGTAGTCTCAGGGTGGCCTTGAACTCACAGCGATCCTCCTACCTCTGCCTCCCGAGTGCTGGGATTAAAGGCGTGTGCCACCACGCCCGGCTCTCCCCCTTCTATTTCTTATGTCTGGTCCCAGGAAGCTTTCTATTTGGAGTTAAGGACTTAACCTCCTCTGTTAATCTGAAAGTCTATAACTTGGCATTTGATCCTAGATCAGAAAGTGAAGAGCAAGGCCCAACACAATCCCATGCAATACTGTCCCCTGAAGTCACTCTACGACCTCAGGGAATGAGTATGCCCTGCTGGGCTTTGTGGCATTTGTAAGAGCAAGTGCAGGCTGGGGGAAAACTTGCGGCTGTAGCCACCACATTTAGGAGATTGGGCCAGGCATGGGCTCAGAGACTCGAGATTTATTTAGACTTGACATCTTTCTGGAACTTTGAATCCTGGCCCCATGTAGATTCCCAATATTTCTTGAATGAATGAATGGCCTGTAACTTACTTGTGCAACTTTAGTCAGCTTTCTTCACTTTTGTGTACCATACTTTATTCACGAGCAGAGTAAGGATTATTGTTAAGGATAAGTGATCTGAGATAGCTTAGCAGTTAAGGCGTTTGCCTGCAAAGTCAAAAGACCTGCGTTCGAGTCCCCAGGATCCACATAAGCCAGGTGTACAAGATGGCACATGCATCTGGAGCTCATCTGCAGTGGCTGGAGGCCCTGGCATGCCCATTCTCTCTATCTGCCTCTCTTTCTCTCTGCTTCTTACTTTCTCTCTCTTTCTCAAATAAATAAATAAAAATAAAATATTTTGAAAAAGAATAAGTGATCTGATATTTGTCTAGAGGCTAGCACAGGGCTGATACTGGCAAACACTTGGAATAGGTAGTTCATTAAGAACAGAAAGAGGAGAAAGAGAAGGTACACACTGAGCTCCAAAGGGAAGCAGAGTCAGGCATTGCCAGAAGATCTCAGAGAAGACTTGAGGAAGCTAAGGCAGCTCCTCTGGGGCCCATCTCTTATAACAAGTGTCTAGTTGAGCAAGCTGTAAGATGTCTGGACTCAAGAGCCTTTATAAAAAGCCTCCCATGGTAACCAGCATAGAGCAGAGAGGAAAGTAGCCTACACTCTTCTGTTTCATGTCTCTAGGGGTTCCTGTAAGATCTCTAACATATTTCAGCAGGGACTATGTGACTTAGAAACTGGCTTAGGACTCCACTGTGGGACAGGAGGCCAGTGGAGTGGTGAGTAAACTTGACCATGGAATGAGGGACTCAATTCAGCACCCAGACACAAGTTGCACGTACTGTGTTCCTTTCTGCCTACAGTTTGGAGGCAGTGAGTCCCTGTGTGTGTAGAAAGCACAGACAGGCTGTCAGAGTATCTTTGTTCTAGTGACCCCGAAGTCAGTGATCAGGGTTAAAAAGAAAAAGCAGATTCACAAATACACAAATGATGCACCTGGCACAAATGAACCAACAAGCACAGAGATAGCTTTAGAAGAGGCAGAGGAGCATATGGGGGGGTGTTGTGTGGCTCCAGGAAGGAGATGACAAAGGGGTAGGCTGTGGGTCTGCGGCAACCCGTGGTATTTTCTGAAAGCTATAGGCATCAAGGAGGGACTTGCAAGGAGGATAATCTGGTTTGATGGGGTGCTCACTAGAAGAGAGGTGTCTTGCAGAGGAAGCATGGGTAGTCAGTCACTGGACAGAATATTGGATAAGACTGGGGTGTCAAAGGGTGTTATGCTAGAGGATGGTTCTTTTTTTGTTCTTTTGTTTTGTTTTTTTGAGGTAGGGTTTCACTCCAGCCCAGGCTGACCTAGAATTCACTATGTAGTCTCAGGGTGGCATTGAACTCACAGTGATCCTCTTACTTCTGCTTCTGGAGTGCTGGGGTTTAAAGGTGTGTGCCACCACGCCCGGCTCTGGAGGATGGCTCTTAAAGGCCATGAATATTTGTCCTAATTCAACAAACAACACACAGAGTTAGAATCCTGTGCAAAGCACTACAAGAAATGCAACCATTTCCAGCGGGGCATCTATTGTTAAATGTTCACAAGGAAGACAAGATTGAGACTAGTAGAGAGAAAGAATGCTGGGATGGCACCCTTCAATGGCAGAAACAGTCCCTCTAGCTCTGACATCAGGAAACTCACTAGAGGAGATAGTGTACGGCATGGGTCTAGGGGAGTAGAAGGATTGCAACAGGAAAAGGGGGCCCAGGAACATGGAAGGAACATGACAGGCCAAGGTAAAGGAGCCGGGAGGTATGAAGTCACCGTGGAGAACAGCTAGCAGCCAGCTCTGGCTGAATTAGTAATAACAGTAATTAACACCACTGAGCACTAAGAACCAGAAGGCACTGGGCAGCAATGTGTGGGTTTAGGTTGGTATCATGTCCTAGGAGAGCTTGGGTGCCAGGGAAGTCTGTGGTACAAGTTAACATGTACAGAAGGGTTAGGGTCAGTTGCTGAGTATCACAGGGAGCTGTGACTGAGGCAACAAGAAGTCTGTGGTTTGTTCATCATCAACATGGCTAAAATCCTTCTAGGCCACTGTGGACTGGTAGTTCCAATATGACATGGCTCACTTTGGGGGTCTGCCTCAGTTTCTCTTTCTGAGTGACATGATGGGATCAGGAGGCTGCTTTCTGAGGCACGTCCCATGACAGGGGAGCAGAGTGTTCCTGCATAGACCACCTCTCCCCTTTCCAGTTTTCGGAGACAAAGTGGATTGCTCGAGAAGACGCACTGATGGGCTTCGAGAAGGAAGCACACCAGGGAGGTCCTTAGCCTTTGACCCTTGAATCTGACCTTCTCTTCAGCCTAAAGAGGGACCAGGGGAGAGGCAGAGAGGGCAGCTGTGCAAAGCCAGCCCTGAGCTGAGTTTATTAGCTGAGGGAGGGCTGGAGGCGGCTGCATTCCGACTCACGGACTGGAACATTTCTGTGATCCACTGTAATGCACTGGGGGACACTGGGCACATTGCTAAAGTTTGACTCATAGGGACCAGGAACGGGGAAGGGGGGGCATTGTGGAGGGTGAGGAATGGAAGAGAGGAAGAGGAGAAGAGGGAAGGAAATCCCTTGAGAAATTTCTTTTAAAAAAGAAAACTTTCAAAATCCGCACCACCCCCACCCCCTTTTTCTTTTAATAGGAACAGGCTGGACCCTTCTGTTCCCCTCAGCAGGCATGGGGGGGAGGGGGTGCCAGTTGGGGAGGGCCGGGCAGTGATTCAAATCAGATCCTGGAACTTTCTTGAGGCAAGTCCTGCGTGTGTGTGGTGTGTATGTGTGTGTGTTTCCTTGCATGGGACTCCACGCGTGTCCTACTCTCCCTATGTGTGGCTATCTCCTTGTGGACCTGATGTGTACGTAGGTGTATGTGGGGGGGGAGGGGAGGCCTTCCCCGAAGTGTGTCTGTGCAAATCATCTTGGCCTGTGTAAACATGGATGCGTGCTCGGGTACGCTGTGTGTGTGTGCGAGGGTGCGTGCGCTCAGGTATCTGGGTTTCCGGGAATTGTGCGCGGGTCGCCGCGGCGCGCGCGGGTCGGGCCGAGTCCCGCGTTCCGGGTTTGGCGCTGCCTCCCCCCCCCCCCACCCCGGGGCGCCGCGATCCGGCCGCGCGCGGTGCCCGCCGCCCGCCCCAGCGCCGCATCGAACCGTGCAGCGGTGCCTGCCGGGGTGCAGCGTCCCCGGGCCGCCAGCGCCTGTCCCCTCCCTCCCCTCCCCCTTGGCCCGCTCTCAGACTCAGATAAAGCATTTCCTTCCATTGTCATCCTACCCGGCCGGCCGGGCTGCCAGGGCCCTCCCCCTTTCGGCCCCCTCCCTTCCTCTCGCCGTCTCAGTCGCTCTGCAGCCTCCGGCGACCGGGGGGATGTGAGGCCGGAGCCCCGGTCCCCCACCCCACCATGAGCCCCCCGCTCTGAGGGCCCCGGCCCCTTGGATGCACAGCCCCGGCGCTGGTGAGTACTGCGCGGCCGCCCCCCGCCCCGCCCTGCCTGCCTGAGCGCGGCACCCTGCGCCGCCCGCCCGCCCGCCCGCCCGCCGAGCTCGGGGCTCCGGCTGCAGCTCGGGCTCCGGCCCAGCGTGCGTGCCCCACGACCGTGCCCGCGCCGCCCGGCTCCGCGGGACTCTGCCAGGCTCCTGGCCCATGTTGGTTCCGGGACCCGAGCGTTCGGGCCTCCCCCGGGGCGCCAACATCCGCTTGCCCCGGGGCAGCGACAGGCCCCAGGGAGGCTGTCGGAGGCCTGGGGCCGCCGGTGCACGAGCCAGGCTTTCCATCACCGGCTTCCCGGGGATGATCAGCCGGAGGTGGGGTGGGGTGGGGTGGGGGGACCGGGGAAGGCACGGACGGCCGCCGAGGCCGGGGGAGGGGCGGTGCTCCAGAGCGGAGGTTTGGTAACCGGAGGGCAAAGGGCCGGACCCACTGAACTGCGGCTGGATTTGTGCGGCTGGACATCAGCGCCCCCATTCCACAGAGCCGGGCAGGGCCCCCGCTCAGATCCTGTGGCTGGGGAATGCTGTTCTCTTGGAGCAGGGGGGGTCCCCGGCTGGGAGATTTCTCTGAGAATCGCCCCCTTCCCTTGCTCAGCCATCACGGTGAAGTGAAGAGACACCTGTACCCAAGTGAGCTGTGGAGGGCAGTGCCAGTCGGGGTGCGGGAGGGTAAGGGGCTGTAGGCAGTGTACTGAGAGAGGTGGGGATCTGCGCCCCCCCCCCTCGATCCGTTAGTTAATGCTGGGAGTGTGAGAGCGGGGCAAATCTGGCAGCCAAGCTGGGTTCCCACTATGAGTTTCTCAGCCAGCAGGTTGAGAGAAAGCCTTCTGGATTCTGTAGGTTACCCGGCACTGCTCCCTCTGCCTTCCCTCTAGAGGGCTGCCCATTTGGGTCTGACCTGGGGCCAGCCAGTGAAGGGCGCTTCACTCCTTGTCCTTGCCGGCTGTCCAGCATTCTCAAAGGCCGCCTGCATCTGGACGCTGGCCTTCTTGCTGCTAACCATCCCCACCCACATCTCCAACTGAACATCTGCCTGAAGCCCAGCTCTCTGCCTACCAGTTTGTAGGACAAGAATGAGGCACTAGTCCTCTGTGACCCTGATGGGAGCTTAACATCTGGAAACAGCAGACCCAAGTTCTCCAAACTTGAACTGAGACCCATGGAGACCTTCCTTAAGACCTCTGCCCAGCCATTAGGCTAAAGGAGACTGACTCTGGTGGGTTCCTACCCACTAATGGTTACTTGGGTCACCCATTTTTCTCCCACAGTACCCCAGAGGTTGCTAGGTGGCCAGACATGTCTCCCTCCTCATGCCAAATGTCTAATACCTTCCCAAGCCCTTCTCCAGCTTCTGCAAACTATCTCTTCACTCCTTCTCCCTAGACTCAGTCATTTTTAAAATATCTTATTTTTATTTATTTATTTGAGAGAAGGAGGAAGAGAGAGAGAGAGTGAGAGAGAGAGAGAACCGGCATGCCAGGGCCTCCAGCCACTGCAAATGAACTCCAGATGCATGCACTACTTTGTGTATATGATTTATGTGGGTCCTGGGAAATTGAACCTGGTTCCTTTGGCTTTGCAGGCAACTGCCTTAACCCCTAAACTATCTCTCCAGCCCAATATTTTTTTTAATATTTATTTATTTATTTGAGAGAGAATGGGCACACTAGGACCTCCTGCCACTGCACACAAACTCCAGATGCATGTGCCACTTTGTACATCTGGCTTTACATGGGTACTGGGGAATTGAACCCAGACCCATCAGGCTTTGCAAACACGCACCTTTAACCGCTGAGCCATCTCTCCAGTCCTATTTTTTTTTTAATTGTGGAGAAAACTTTAAACTGTCATGGTTTTTCCTCTTTGAACTGAGTATGAAACTCTTAAGTAAAAATGAGTATTCCTGACTTGGATTATAATGAATCAATAGTGTTGTCCAGCCAACAATACAGGCACCTTGCATTATCTCAGATATATAAAACTGATAATAGGACCCTTCAATAACTAAGTGTCTTTCTTCACTGCAGTCGTGGCTGATGGAAACTGAGGCACAGAGCAGTTCTGTGGTGTAGTACCTAGAGAACGTAGGCTAGATCAAGCCCTAGACCCACTTGGAACTTGTCAGTTACCTTCAGATCCTTGATTAACCTCCCAAGTTGGAAGCATAGTCAAGTTCAGAGCTGCCTCTTGGTGTTATACCTGGAATGGCTGGGGGCAGTATGCACCTGAACCTCTGTCCCTTAGATAAACCTGTTGGGTAGGTGTTTCCCAGGGTCTTAAGCTGGGCAGGGAAGGTAAGCAGGTCACTCCACTTTGACACTTAAGCTCAGTTTTCCTACAACTAACATGGGAAGAAAATTCCAAGCCCACTTCCCTGAACATTGAACAGGAGGGCTGACCACAAATGAGTCAGTGTTCAGTGTGTGTGTGTGTGTGTGTGTGTGCGCGTGTGCGCGCGTGCTGGGTTATAACCTTGTCTTAGAGATAATGGGCCACATCTTTAGTCCTTGGTGGCTTTTAGGCACCGAAGGAGAGTTGGAACTTTCTCAGTGAGAACAGCCTGGAGAGTGAGGACCCTGTTACAGCTGTAGGTGCATTGCAGGACCTGGAAGATGGAAGCCCTTGAAACCCACCTCCTCTTTGTTTTCTTTCTTCTGTCCTTTGATTAAGAACTGGTAATTTTGAAGTTGGCAGAGGCCTGAGCAGAGATGACTTGATGCAAGGTGCAAGATCATCCAGCCAGGGAATGGCAGCAGGCAGGCCTTCTGCCTCTGCCCGTTCTCCTGGCCTGGACCCAATGTGCGCTTGGGGCCTCCAGTGGACTGTGGAGCATTGCAGGACCCGGAGCCAGAGCAGAGCCCCTAGTTGGGGGAGGGCATGTCCCCCTGGAGGGGCAGGCTCCGGGGGACTGTGAGTTTGTGTATGTTGGATTTGTTCACTAGATGGGGCACTTCCTCTGGGGCAGGAAGCCTGATTTCCTGTGGGGGGGGGGTTGGTAAGGGACTATGAATGGGGGGCTCAACTCTGGGCTATCTCTGTTGTTTGGAACTACACTGGGGCAGAGCTTTTGCTTAAGCCTGCTTCCCCAACCCAGAGGAGGCAGGAAGGAGGGTGCTGGCTAAGAGGCCCAGGCTAAGGATAGGGAAGGAGGCTTGAGTGCCATGAGATGGGGGTGGGCCACACAGCAGGAAGCCCGGTCAGCAGGTGACCCTGCCGGGTATTGTGTTCCTTGTAATATTTTCCCTGTTTCTGTGGTAACCTTCCCTGGGGGCCTTAGGACTGCAGGAAGGTGCCCCAGACAGCCTTTTCCTTAGTGGCCCACATATTAGGAAGAGTCCCCAGATCCAGCTACCCCCCCTAGCTCTTTGGTTCCCAAGGACTATGGCCTGGGAATACAGGTAAGTGGTCTGACCAAGCACTGGCTTGGGAGCTGGGCAAAAGTCACTTTACATCTCCTGGGGGGCAAGGGAAGAGAGGTGAGCTGGGTTTGGGGAGGGCTTCAAGAAGCTTAAGATACCAGCTTCAGCATCTGCCTCCTCTCACCCCATCTCTCTCAGCACTGCCTTCCACCAGCCAGAAGATGTTGGACATTGTGCTGCTGGGGCCAAGGGGAAGGGGTGGTAAAGGTATAAGAAATGCTTTCCTCGGCAGAGCATAGCTCCTTAGAGTCTGAACTTATTCCCAGAAGCAAAATACCTTCACAATAATGTCTGTCTAGTGTGGGTCTCCATGTGTTATGTGAGCGTGTGCACTGGGTGTGTGGTGGGTGTCCGTGTTTGCCTGGGGCTGTAGAAGTCCATGCGGTAGTTCTGTGGCAGTCTGTGATCCATGTGGTGGCTGTGTGTTGGGTGTTTGGGGAGTATGCACACATGTGGTACAGATGTGCATCATCTGTGTGGTGTGCACCTTTGCAATTTATGGCTCTATGTGGGGTGTACAGAAGTTATGTACAGGTTTGGGGCGATGTATACCGATGTAGCAGTTGCTCTTTCAGAGAAGACCAGATGTTGGCTTGTAAAGCACCATCCATAGTTTTCAAATGCCACTTATTGGACCAGTTGCTTCCACATCACATGGGGAATGCGTTAAAAACATCCTCGGCCCTGTTCCCACCATCTGTCAGAATCTGTAGGGTGGACCTAGGAACTTACATTTTCACTTGCATAGCAGGTGGCTCTGTACCAAGCTGTATGTGAGGAGCATCCAACTGAGCCAGCCTCTGAACGTTTTTCCTGTGGCGGAGACAGAGACCTGCAGAAGGTGTGTGGTTTGTCCAAGATCACAGGACTGTTCAAAGGAAGCACCCAGACACAACACATGCCTTTCAACACTTGTCCATCCACACCCCCTGTGATGAAGGGGACCAATCAGGGTTGGTATAAGATGCTGCCTCAAAGAGGGGCTGACTTTTCCCTTGGGGTTCCAGTCTTGCTCACTGTTCTGTCACACTGTGCTTCCTCTTCCTGGGGGAAACATGTTGAGCACCAAACTCTAAAGATGGATGTTGGCAGCCAAGGAACTGTGTTTACAGGCGTGATCACTCAGCAGTGCATGCATTCGTTGGAGGCTTGCTGAGCACTACTGTGTGCCAGGCATTGGGAACAGATGTGCAGAGCACACAACAGTGCATGACTGACCTCAGGAAACTTCCACTCTAGTGGAGGACACAAACAGGAACGAGTAAGCAAGTGAAGGAAGGAGTAGATGAGGAGTTCCTCATGGGGATATATCCGATGAAGGAAATGAACTGAGTGCAGCAATAAAAAATAACCAGGTGGCACTTCCTGAGGGTGGCATGGGAGGCTTGTCTGAGGTGACACCGATGCCTTCTGTCCCCAGACTAGCAGTGAACCTCCAGAACCTGCTGATCCACATTCAGGGAGCTCCCTCGGAGTGAGGGAGCTAGGTTGAATGCTAGCTGGGGAACCATACTGCTGGCCCCTCCTAGCATGGGCCATAGCAGACTCCGTTTTTCCAGCAGCCCCCACAGGTGGGCAGAGAGGGAGAGAAGCAAGCGTAGCGAAACAGGGCTAAAATTCAGGCTGATCTCTTGCTTGGGGGCTCCCTGAAGTCACAGTGAATCTTGGGAAGGAGTCTCTTTCCAGGAGCTCCCCCAAGCATGGCTCATTCCTGACTCTCCTGCTTTACCTTCCTCCCACAACATTCCCTTCTTACCTCCCCACCTGGGGAACTACTGTGTCAAGTCCCTCCCCTATGGGTCTAGCCTGGCTGCCTCTGTGGCTACTGGGATTTATTTACCTGGCTCAGGAGTCACCAAGGAGAGGGTGGTTAAGTTTTGAGAGGAGGACTTGAGTCCTGGAAGAGAAGATAGAACCGGAAAGGAGTGTAGTGGTAGGAGCCAGAGAGCATGCCTGGAGAGAAGACTGTTCAGTATGGAAGAGTGGAGAAAACTTGAACCCACATAGCCCTCTCTTTGGGCTCTCTGGAGCCTCTTTTGTGCCTATGGCATTTGCTCCTCAAGCTGGATGAATCTCAGAGATCAGAGGGGTCTGGTTCAAGCCACCTGCTAAACTTCCTCTTGAAGGAAGTGCCCCTTGGGTCCACCTGCAGTGTCCACCCCCCTTGGGGGGGGTTAACTTTCACATTAGCAACGTGGGCTTAACCTTCCTGCACTCTGCCAGCAGCCTTCCTACCCTCTCACCTCCAGTCCCTGATGCTTTGAACATTTTTCTCTGGAAGCCCCAGTGCGTCCCACTGGCACCTGGCTCAGAAAGGTGCCTTGTTCTTAGAGACCTGAGGACAGTAGGAGCCCTCCAGGATGAGAGGAGGTCTACTCCCCCCCCTTCACCGGGCCATCCTTTAGGGGGCTCAGTGCCCTCGTTCTTGGGCCCCTGCCCCCAACGCTTTTCCTTCCTAGCTGTAGGCTCCTAAATGAAGGAGTGCATTGGCCCCTATTGGGTCCCCTTTCTGTCTCCAGGCCACTTCCCTTCTCCCTTACATTGCTTGCAGCAATGGGAAACCCCGGTGGTCAGAATCCATGGGTTTTGAAGGCCAGCCTCACCAGCTGGAGTTAATCCCGCTCCCTCTCTACAGCCCCTAGGATAGCCAGGAGGAAGGAGCCTGGGAGGTACAGGTTTGGAAAGACTCCGAGGTGGGGGAATTCGGAGGCCGGCCTTGTTTTGCTTGCCCCACAAACCTGCACGTCGGGACATCCGCTGTGCCCGCTCAGGTTGTAGGACTGCTCTCAGAATGACAGACTGGTGGCACCCGGTTGGGGCAGAGGTTGGGGGTGAAGGGGGGAGCCCCAGGCAAGGGGGAGCTGGAGGGTTAAAAATAGCAGCAGCCGGGTTTCGGTTAGCAAATGTGGAGGCGGGGAGCTGGAGGCGGGGCGCTGCAAACTGGGCAAACAGGGCTGTTTCCCCTGGGTCCCTGGTGAGTCACCGTGGAGAGCTGATGAGGTGCACAGCACCCCCACCCCTCGGCGGGCTCGGGGCCCCAGGGATCCAAAGCCAGAGGAGGTGTGTGGCTTACCCTTCCAGGCCTCTGGGCTATCTTGAGAGTTGGTTCAGGAAGGTTGTGTGACTTGGAGAAACACGTGTGCCAGAAAATTCTGAAGCCTTAGACCTGGTTTGAATGTTATCAGAAAGACTGTTTGATGAGACTGCTGACTACTCCTGGGCTTTGTCTTCTTGTATTTTCTCATTTGAGAGTGTAAACACTTGGTGGATTTGAAGGCACCCTCCAGATGTTAATTCTCACCTCAGACTACGGGGCTCTCGCAAAAATCTGCAGGAGCACTTCCTGTAACAACCAGAAAGGATCAGTGGCCTGGATGGAATCCCCATTTCTCCTGCAAAAAGCTAAGCTCCACCTTGGGCACTTTCTTCTCTGTGCCTCACTTCTTTTTTTTTAAGCAGTAATGTGAAAATAATTTTGTTTTCAAGCTCAGAGTTGCTCTAGAAGTTAAAGGAGATAATGTAAGTCATGTTAGCACCATGCCTGGTAGGAAGTCAGTGCACCCTTATTACTGATGTTATTATTCATATTTTTGAAGGTCAGGGATAGTGAATGCTGAAGATTCGACAGAAACTGGGCCCAGCCCCAGTTCACAGAACTAAAACAAAAAATACAAAAACAGGCCAAATTCCCTGCTCCAGATTCCCCCACCCATGAGGGCCTGCAACAGCAGGAGTCTGTAACCAGCAGTGACAGGATGGACCCCAGTTTCTCTTGTTCACTCCCTTCCCACAGAGGCAGGATAAGGAAAGACCAGCCCTCCCCTCTCCCCCATGGTCCCTGAGGGGGAGTACCTTGCCAGCATCTGTTGTGGTGACCTTTCTTTTAGTTCTTCTCTGGCAGGTTTTAAAAGGACCGTGAGGCCGAGGAGAGATGGGCAGGTCAGTGACGTCAGCAGTGAGTATTCCCAGCACAGTGGCCCTGGAAGAGGCATGAGACATTGCTTTCAGGAAATGATCATTGTTAGACCAACAGGCATTCATTAAGTAAGGCCTGACTTTATGCCTAACCTGGACTAAGGCTGGCATGAATCACAAGAGGCAGAGATCACTAGGTTGTAGATAACGTGGATCCTGAGAGGATATGGGGCCCAAGATTATGTGGAGGACTTACATGAACTAATTCTCAAGAGACCCTTAGGTCAGTCTTGAGTTTCCTCCCAGGAGCTACATGGGCTTCGTCTGTGCGTGCGTGCGTGCGTGCGTGCGTGCGTGTATGCACACACTGTTTTGTTATTACCGAGGTGCTTCTTGTGCATCATAGAAACAGACAATGCAGAGCCACAGTGTTCAGGAGCAGCACAGACTGCAGCGATCCCTGCTGTGGACCCTCAGTGCACACTGTGCCCTCCCTCATGCTGTGTGCCCCTTCACAATGTCCTTTTTACCTGGATGAGGTCACACTGCACTTGCTATTTTTCCAGTCAGTGATCTCAACTTTCCAGTGCAGAATTGGCATCTCATTTAGTCCCCAGTTGGCCACAAATTGTCCTTGAAGTTACTTTGTTTGAAGCATGTGTTCAGAACCATGCATCTGTCTGTTAAATTCCCTGAAGGCTGTCTAAGCACCCTGACAGGATTTGTGATCTGGAAAAATCCTTCCTATCAATGGTAACTGTGGCTGTAAAAGGGAAGTTGGTCACTGGAGAATCTAGCCGATAGCTTTCTGCCATCTTCCAAAAGTAACAGACAAAAAGAGGGGGAGCTGGGCATGGTGACGCATGCCTTTAATCCCAGCATGCTGGAGGCAGAGGTAGGAGGATCACTGTGAGTTCGAGGCCACCCTGAGACTACATAGTGAATTCCAGGTCAGCTTGAACTAGAGTGAGACCCTACCTCAAAAAAACAAAACAAAAAAAAAAAAAAAAAAAAAAAAGAGGGGACACTAAGGCATGACTGTATTTGAAGACCTTTTGGTATCTTCGGTCAGTCAATATTAATGTGGCATCTCCATGCGGGCCAACATTCATAGCTCGTTGCTATTCACAGATTTAGTACCTCCTTAGTTTGTACTGAGTGTCCCATCCCCAGGCCAAGGGGATGCCAGGGTCTGGGCAGTGCCCTCTGTCTTCCTCACCCAAGTGCTAGCTTGGCTGTGGACCCAGTCCACAGTAGTCTGCCCTGAAGGTAGATGCTTCCCCTTGAAGTAGTGAGTGCCTCACCCTTCCACCTACCTGTCTGGGGCCCGCCCAGGGTAGAGACCTGAGAGTGACACAGGGGCAGCCTCCTTCCATGGAAATTCACACTGAGTACCACTCCACCAGACCACTGGTTCTGGTTATGCAACTGGCATTTTCTACAGGGCTTAACAGTTTCCAGAGTGCTCACTCACAGCCTATGATCCTCCAAGGCAGCCCTGGGAGGTCTGCTTGTTTAGTTATACCCTGCTGGAGGCAGCTTGCAGGAAGCACACGAAAATGGCAAAATGAGCATTCAAGAAGCAGGGGAAATACAAGATGAATGAACAAGGAAATGAAGATGGGGGAGCCTCCTGGAGAGAAAGCCCAATGCGGGACACAGGCAGAGATGTGACCTTTTTATTTTTGCTATTGTTGATGGTTTTGGGTAGAACATAGCATGCTTTGTGGGAACATGCTGATGGTGGGGTCACCCCCTAGGACTATACTGTGTGTTTATGTCCCCTTGGTGGCTTCCTTTCACCACCTTCAAGGAGGTGTCCACATCAGTGATTATGAGCTTAAGTTCTATAGTTCTGTAGACCCAGGAGCCCCGCACACTATCTCTCAGCAAGTACCCCCTCTTTCTCTCCCCCCTGCCTCCTCCCCCTTTGCACTGGGAACCAAACCCTTGGCTTCTGTCATGTTAGACAGACTCTCTAGATCAAGTCAACCCTAGTCCTCTGCAACTTTCTTAACCTCTCTAAGCCTCAGTTTCCTCTGTAATAACATCTACCTAATAAGGCTTTTTTGTGATGTTACATGGAGCAAAACTCTTTGCACAATAGGCAGCACTCTGTCTGCATTAACACATGGTCACTGATCATTATTAATATTATTAACCAAAGATTAGAGTAATATACCAATTCCTTTTTTAATAAATAAATTTATTTATTTATTTATTTATGAGAGAGAAAGAGGGAGAGTGAGAGAATGGGCCTGCCAAGGCCTCCAGCCACTGCAAACAAACTCCAGACACATGTGCCACCTTGTGCATCTGGCTTATGTGGGTCCTGGAGAATTGAACCGGGATCCTTTGGCTTTGCAGGCAAACGCCTTAACTGCTAAGCCATCTCTCCAGCCCTTATACCAATTCTTAATAGTATAACTCAGACCTTTCCCTACAGTCTCAGTGACAGGCTGAGAGGCCTATGGGTAGCACAGGCAGGAGGTGCTGGAAAGACCTCTCTCCTGGTACACCACACACAGGCAGCAGGGCAAGCAGGAGTAGGGTGTACAGAGAGGCCCAACTGGGTTAGCAACCTTCAAGGGGGAGAAGGCACCACCCCCAGAGCAGCCCTGGGGTGGTGACTGTGCTTCCTGCTGGGGCAAGCACTTGAAATAGGCTGGCCAGGACTGGCTGTTGGTCTAAGTGGGCACCAGCCAGGAGGTGGGGAGGGAAGAGACGAAGGCCGAAGCTGATAGAGCCTAACCTTGTAGCTCCAGGTTACAAATGGAACCTCCATCTTGCCTGGTAATTCTTCTTTTCTTATTTTTGATTTTTTAATTTAAGATTTTTTTTAAATTTTGATTTATTGAGAGAGCGAGAGAAGGAAGAGAGAGAGAGAGAGAGAATGGGCGTGCCAGGGCCTCCATCCACTGCAAACGAACTCTAGACACATGTGCCACCTTGTACATCTGGCTTACGTGGGTCCTGGGGAATTGAACCGAGGTCCTTTGGCTTTGCAGGCAAACGCCTTAACCACTAAGCCATCTCTCCAGCCCTTTTTCATTTTTTTTTAACAATTTTATTTTACATTCATATTTTTATTTATTTGCAAGCTGAGAGAGAGAGAGTGAATATGGGTTCACCAGTGCCCCTTACCATTGCAGTTAAACACCAGACATATGTGCCACTTCGTGCATTTGACTTTATGTGGGTGCTGGGGAATTGAACCCAGGCCACCGGACTTTGAAAGTGAGCTTTTTTTTTTTTTTTGTTTTTCAAGGTAGAGTCTCACTCTAGCCCAGGATGACCTGGAATTCACTGTGTAGTCTCAGGGTGGCCTCGAACTCACAGCGATCCTCTTACTCGCAGTGATCCTCCTATTTCTTCCTCCTGAGTGCTGGGATTAAAGGCATGTGTCACCACACCCAGTTTGGAAGTGCTTTTAATCATGAGCCATCTCCCCAGCCTTAAGGATGGTTTCTGTAATAGAAAAAGATAGTGGTCAGACTTCTGTGAGTACTTCCTATCCTAGGAATTAGGGCCACTGGAACACAGGAGTTGTGGAGAAGGAGGAAATTCTGTCTGAGGGCCTTCAGGACTTCAAACTCCTATGGTAGTCTGGACTAAGAAGCCTGTCTACTGAAGAATTCCCTAGGTAGGCTGGGCAGGGCAGAGCAGGCCCAGCCCCAAGGTGGGCCCTGATGATGGGAAATGGATGCAGGCTACCAGACCTGCCACCCTGAGGAGGTGGCAAGGTCTACAGTTTGTCTGTTGGTCTTGAAAGCCTTGGCCATGTGCAGCCCAGAATGGCCTGGGATGGAAGAGCTGGGTTGGTAACAAGGAGACAGGGCCAGGGGACATTTTTCCACCCCTGGGGAAGCTTGGGCTGCCATTGCCACACTGACGTCTGCTTCCTGTTTGATTCATCTCAAACAGCAGAAGTTGGAAGGGGGGTGGTGTAGATACTGGCTCCAAGCTCAGGCCACCACTATGTGGGGCTGTTTACAACAGCCACATGTGGGATTCCCAGAAAGAGACTCCAAACCGGACATCCTGCGGCTGCAAAATACCCAGGTGTCAAGAACTAAAAATAGCTGTCCCAGGGCCCTAGCCACCCAGAGGTGACAGGGAAGGGGCCTGCCTGTTCATTGTGTAGGAAGGCAAGAGGGTGGCCTGTAGCCTGCATCCACTTTCCTACTCTTGGGGTACCCAGTTCAAGCCTTCCAGCTGACCCCAGGCCTCCCTCTGGACAGGCAGACAGCCCAGGCTGACTGCCTACCAGCTGATCTTCTGCCAGTCTCTAGAACCTGTGCAGCTTGCTCTGGGGTAGCCATGAGAGGCTGGGGTCGGAGCCTAGGGAAAGGATGCAGGGGCGCCACTGAACAGGGAAAACGGAGCTCTCCCGAGACCTCAAGCCGTGGCTAGTAGTTCTGGTCATTGCTTGGTCTCTACCAAGTCCAGTTGCAGGTTATGTCCACAGTCACCTAGCGGTAAACAAGGTGTCCTCTAGCCTGTATAGGGCTACTATTATCCCAGTGTGCTTTGTGGGCTGTGAGCTTTTCCTTGTGTTGTCCTGCCCTGGGAGAGTGGAGGTGTTGGGGCAAGCAGAGGCATGTGCCAGTTGAGAGCAGGATTGTAAAGCTATAGTGTCATATGACCTCAGGTTATTTAATGCTACTGGGTCTCAGTTTACTCATCTGTATAATGGGGATAAAAACAGTAACTACCTCATAGGCCTATCACAAGGGTCAGGTGAGTTAGCAGATGTAAGACACTTGGAACAATTCTTGGTAGTTCACAATTCAGGTAGAAGGGAAAGGGAAGCCATGAATTGGGAGAGGTGGGGAGAAACTATGGAGCTGGGTTATGCCTGGGATATACATCTGTGGTGGAGGAGGGAAGGTGCGTTGGGACCAGACTGAGAGTCTCATGTTCGAAGGGATCCTGGGGACAAGTTAGGGGCAGATAGGAGGAAATAGCAGCTGTGGCTATAGGCATGGCTGACTGCAGCCTGCCTCTGCCTGCAGGCAGTCTGTTTGGAGGCCAGCAGCTGAGGTGAACCAGGTCAAATTTTATTTTTATTCACCTTGCCTGGCTCTAAACCAGAGTCCTCAATATTGCAGACCCTCGCTCCCTTCACAGTTTGTGGCCTGCCAGGCTTCCTGTGGTGGGCGTTCCAAACACACTATTAGCCCATGGGTTCTGGATAAATCTCAGCAAGAAGCAATTCATAGCCAAGATAGTGATGTAAAAATTTCTGGAAGGGGACTGGAGAGATGGCTCAGCAATTAAAGGCACTTGCTTGCAAAGCCTGATGGCCTGGGTTCAGTTCCCCAATACCCAAGTAAAGCCAGATGGACAGAGTAGTCTATGCATCTGGAGTTTGTTTGCAGTGCCAGGAGGCCCCAGAACACCCATTCTCTCTCTCTCTCTCTCTCTCTAGTAAATAAATTTTAAAATTTTTGGAAGGAGATACAAGAAATTGTAAAAAAGAGTGATTCAAGAGAAGTTCTAGGGAGTTGGGGAGGTGTGGCAAACATTTTGCCAGGCCTTTTTAGGCTATTAGTTTTTGCTTGTGTGTGCATGTCTATGTACTATATGTGTGTCATGTGTGTATGTGTGTCACGTGTGTGTTGCATGTATGAATGTGTGTATGTATGCATGTACACATGTGTGTCTTGTGTGTATGCATGCATGTACATATGTATGCATGCATGTACATATGTGTGTTGTGTGTATGCATGCATGTACATATGTATGTGTATATGTATATGTATGGTGTGGTGTGACGCTCCATATGCTTACCTGTGGCAGAGGACACTTGCCTGAGGTGGCCAGAGCAGAATGGAGCATGTCTGCTCCATAACTCTTCTGCCTGGTCTTTATTTTGAGCCAGAGTCTCTTTACTGATTCCAGAGCTCTCAGGGCTCCAACAGTTCTCTGGTCTCTGCTCCCCTGAGGGTTGCAGTCGAGCATGGCCATACCCAGTTATTTACATGGGATCTGAACCTTCTAGCTCTGGCGGTCTCAGGCTCCTGCAGGCCCTCGTGCTTGTGCAGGACACAGTTAACCACTGAGCCATCTCTCTGACCCTGAAAGTGATTTTTAAGCCAGGCACATACCACGCCTAGAAATATATGTTCTTTTTAATACTTTAAGTATTAACTCTAAAAAAAACTATTTCCAAGAAGAGAGACAGACAGAGAATGGGCATGCCAGGGCCTTCAGCCCTATAAACGAATTTAAAAATCAAGTAAAGGGCTGAGCATGGTGGTGCACACCTTTAATCCCAGCACTTGGGAGACAGAGGTAGGAAGATCACTATGAGTTTGAGGCCAGCTGAACTACCTAGTGAATTCCAGGTCAGCCTGGGCTAGAGTGAGACTGTCTTAGAAAAAAAAAATTAACTAAAGGGCCAGGTATAGTGACCTCATACCAGTAATGCCAGCACTTCAGAGGCAAAGCCAAGAAGATTACCTTGAATTCCAGTCTAGCCAGTGAGACCCTGTGTAAAAAACAAACAGGGCTGGAGAGATTGCTTAGTGATTAAGATGCTTGCCTGCAAAGCCAAAGGACCCAGGTTCAATTCCTCAGGACCCACATAAGCAAGATGCACAAGGTGGCGCATGCGTCTGGAGTTCGTTTGCAGTGGCTGAAGGCCCTGACACACCATTCTCTCTCTCCAATAAATAAAAATTTTAAAATATTAAAGAAAAACAAAATAGGGGCTGGAGAGACGGCTTAGTGGTTAAGGTACTTGCCTGCAAAGCCTAAGGATCCGGGTTTGATTTTCCAGGTCCCACGTAGGCCAGATGCACAAGGTGGTGCACACATTTGGAGTTCATTTGCAGTGGTTAGAGGCCCTGGCGCACCCATTCTCTCGCATTTTCTCACTCTTTCTCTGTCTCTAATAAATAAAAATAAATAAATAAAAATAAACCTTGAAGAGGTAGGTGTAGTGAAGCAGGAAGATGGAGCATTAGAGATAGCTTGAGTATAGTCTTAAGATTGTGAGCTGTGTTTCATGGGGTATTTGTTTTTGAGAGAGAGAGTCTTCCTGTGTAGCTCAGTTAAGCCTCAAATTCTTAATCCTCCTACCTCAGCCTCCTTAGTGCTAGAATTGCAGTATGCACTGCCATGCCCAGCAATGTAGGCTATATTTGAAACTTCTAGAGATCGGGAACCAGGTCTCATTCATCCATTCGTCTCCTTAGTCCAGAGCTTGGTGGCTTCTATGGAGGAGTCAGCGCCTGTGTTTGTGGCCTGCTTCTCACACTGGTCTAGACTGGCCTGCCTAGACCTCCTGCCTGCTGGGTGGATGTGACTTCGCACTCTCCTCATCTTCCCTCTTCTGCCACGATAGCTTTGGCCTCAGTGGTTGCTAACACCCTCAATAGCTCCTAGTGTTGTCAGAGATTCTGGCAGCCCAAACCCTCACCAGCCTTGGAGGCCTGACAGCCCCTTCTTCTGTTCGTTTATTCTTGGATCTTCTTGGAGTTGTCACCTTCTCTGCCAGCCTTGGCTAGGAGTCAGGCTTTGCCCACCTGTGTGAAAGAGGATGTGAGGCTGCAACCCTGGGTGTGAAGGGGCCCAGCCTTGAACCCAGAACCTGGCCTCCTGCTTCTCATTGCTCTCCTTCTTGTAGCTTTATTTTCAGCTAGTAGCCAGGGACCTGGGGGCTGGGAGAAGTTTCAGCCAGGATATCAGGGATGTTGGTATCTGGGTGGCAGTGCTCCTTAGAAGCCTTGTCCCTTAACACAGGAGAGAGGAAGAATGCAAAATACGGCAAGGTAACAAACACCACAAGGCTCCTGGTTCTTAGTTTTCCTCCTATTTAAAGAGTACATGGCCAAAAGGCAACAGAGTGCTGAGAAGAAGGGATGGAGGAGTGCCCAGCACTGAAACACCTCTGTCACACCCTCCAATGCTCAGGGACCATTGCAGAAGAGGGGCGTATAGAATGGAAGAGCCAAAGGAAGGGTATGACTCCTTACAATGCAACTGCCCAGACAGAAATTGGCCTCGATATCCATGACCTTGTAGTGCCTAGCAGTACCTTCGCAAGACCCTCATAATAGGAGAAAAAGATGATGACATCAAATTAAAAGAAAGAATCATGGAGAGAGGGAGGGGATATGATGGAGATTGGAGTTCTAAAGTGGAATGGGGGAAGGGGAGGGAAATATCATATGTTTTTTTGTATGTAAGTATAGAAGGTGTCAATAAAAAAATAATAATTAAAAAAAAGAGTACATGGTAGCCGGGCATGGTGATGCACGCTTTTAATCCCAGCACTCGGGAGGCAGAGGTAGAAGGATCGCCACAAATTCAAGGCCATCCTGAGACTACATAGTGAATTCCAGGTCAGCCTGAGCTAGAGTGAAACCCTACCTTGGAAAACCAAAAAATAAAATAAAATAAGAGCACATGGTGTCCACAATCTATGGTGACCAGGGGCACAAGACACACAGGATCTGATAGCTCCCAAAGCTAATGGCTACTGACCAACCCTCAGGCAGGGGCAAAGGAGAGATGAGAGCATTCCCAGGAAGCAGAGGACTGTAGGTGTGACAAGGTCTGTGGGGGAGCCAGTCTAGAAACCCCTCAGAGAACTAGGTCCCACAGGAGAAAGTGGAGACTTATTCTTGCGGAAGGGAGTATGCTTTGGGAATAGGTGTTCCGCAAGGATCACAAACCTTGAGAAGTATTCATGTCCTGGGCGTTGGGGGGGGGGGGCGGACATCAAGAGAGAGTCACTGACAGGGCCTACCTTGTGCCCAATAAGGAGCAAGTGCAGATGGAAAGGTTGACAAATGACACCATGGAAACCGTGATTACTGACATAGTGAGGATATGGGACATGAGGAGAGAAGAGGTCAGGATGACCTCACACTGCTTGAGTGGACCTCGAAGGATGGACAGAATTAATAAGTAGTTGGTATGCCCCCACGGAACTCTGTCAACTGAGGCATGAGTGCTGGTGTTTGAGGCTGTCAGTGGGAGTCCTTTGTGCCTAGAGCTACCTGAAGCATAAGACTAGAGAGTGGCACCTGCCACTTACCCTTCAGAAAGTCGCCTTCTATACCCGGTCTGGCCTGAGAAGCTTCTGTGTGGCCACCACATGGTACTTCCAGAAGGCCTCCCATCATGTGGCCCTGAGCTGGGACAGTAGGAGGGAAAGGTGTCCGCTATAGACAGGTGACCTTAGAAATCACCTCTGCTTCCAGCCTGTGTTGGTATTCTCCAAGTGTCTTTTTATTGCTGACCAGCCCAAGGTCCTATTCTAGTTGTTTATGTTCTTGTGTGTGCAGGTGCACACGCACATGTGGGCTGGGGTGCGGGGGTGGTGTCAGCTAGAGGTCACCCTTGGTTATTCCTCACGTGTTGTCCGCCTTGAGAGGGGTCTCTTACTGCCCAGGAACTCACCAAGAAGGGTCAATTGACTGGCCAGTGAACCCCAGGGATCCATCTGCCTCAGACTTCCTCCTCCTTGGTGCACAGACTGGAGAGATGGCTCAGCCATTAAAGGCGCTTGCTTATAAAGCCAGCTGCGTGAAGTGGCACATGTGTCTGGAGTTGATTTGCAGTGGCAAGAGGCCCTGGTGCACTCATACTCACTCTCTCTGTCTCTCTCTCTCCCTCTTTTCTTCCTCCTCCTCCTCCTTTTTTTTTGTTGTTGTTTTTGAGGTAAGGGTCTCACTCTAGGCAAGGCTGACCTGGAATTCACCATGTAGTCTCAGGGTGGCCTCGAACTCACGGTGATCCTCCTACCTCTGCCTCCCAGTGCTGGCATTAAAGGCATGCACCACCACTCCCGGCTCTGTCTCTCTCTTAATTAAATTAATTAAATATTTAGAAAAAAAAAGTGCACACTACTATCCCTAGCTTTTTTAATGTGGGTTCTGGGGATCAGTCTCAGGTCTTCATGCTTGCAAGGCAAGTGCTTTACCAACCGAGCTCTCTCCTTACCCCCTACTTTAGGTTTGTAGGTTCTGAATGGAACAGAGTGCCAGAGCTGGGCTTAGGAGCCTGGGAGAGGGGCCATTTCAAGGAAAAGTGACTAGCTCAGGTTCTCTGACAAAGATTGAAGCTGAGTGGGTCTCTTGTCCTGGATAACAGAAATAGTAGGACACAAGATGGGGAAGTTGGAGGAGAAGGGTCCCCACCATGAAGAAAGGCACTCCATTTTAGGCTGTGTATTGCAGACCCAGCCACTTCTCAGCTGCCACCAGATCCCCTTGCTGTGCATCCGTGACCCAGTGCCTCCCTGCTCTGGAACCCATTCCATTGTTCCTCTTCTCTGCCTGCGAGGTTTCTGAGCAGAGGCTCCCCTTTCCAGGACTGCTCTCCCCAGCTCCCTCCTGACCTCCCCAGCCACATGTTTCCCTTGGGCTATTGGGAGCCTGCTTTGGCCGCCCAGGGAAGATGGTATCAGACCACATCGGGGAAGGCTGAGGGCATTGCTGGGTGAGCTGGAGCCTCCAAGGCTTCTTGCTGTGGACTGGGCCCAAGCAGCTGAGTATTTGAGTTACTCAGTACTTGGCAGAGGAAGAGGGAACCAAGGCTCCGTCTTAGACAGTGTGGAGTGGCAGGGAGCCTGCCTAGTGCAGCCTTCTCCCCTCCCTGAACCCTCCCTGCTGCCTCTTCACTGCACCTTTCTTCTCTCTACAGATGGGACCCAGGTGAGCCCGGGTGCCCTCTACCCCAGTTCTCCTGGCACAGGTAAGAATCAAGCCTGAGAGATGCTGGAGAGTGAAGGACGAGGGGTGAAATAGGCCTAGGAAGTCTGAGGAGAAATGAGGATCTGCCTGGGCCAGAGAGCTGGGAGGTTGGGGTGCTGGCGAGGGGACAGAGCTGGAACTCTAGAGGGGCAGGGTCAAAAGAGGCACCTTTGGATTCAAGCTAAGAAGCACAACAGGAAAAGGAAAGCTAAGGTGCCCCTCTGGTCTTAGTTGGGTGTAGTAAAACAGGAAGGAAAGTGGAAAGCTAATATTTATGCTCAGACCCCTGCCCCACATCAGGCACTGGGCGTGGTGTGTGCTTGTTTTCAAGTCGTTCGTCCTTCTGTGGACCCTGCAGGGTAGACGCGGCAGCTCTTGCAGAGTGGATAGATGCCCTTCCCCTCGGTATCCCCCACCCCCCGCATGCCTCCTCTGCTGCTAGTCCTCCTGGGGAAGGCCTGGAGTAGACTTGCTGCTTCTGCTTAGGCTTAGAACATGCCCAAGGAGCTAGGTCTGGACTGGAGGTCCGAAGCTTCCCCTTCCCCTACCTACTGAGGGCCCAGTGCTTCTGTGTGGCAGGGCTCCTTGCTTTAGTCCTACCTGGACAAAATCTTGGAAAAACGACCTGCAAATAAAAGAAGAAAGAATGGTAGAATGCAACATGTGACCAGTGCTAAATGAGCGGAACCTTATACATGAGTCCAGACATTCATTCAGGAATCATTAATGAACCCCATCTGTGTGCCAGCCCTCCACCTAGGCATTTAGGAGGGGTATCAAGATTTGTTCACATATTCTGTGTTTATTAGTTATCCTATGCCAGGTTCGGTTCCAGGCCCTGGGTTAGGAATCAGTGGGCACACCAAGGCCCAGCCTCCAGAGCTTAGCCCACCTCAGTGCTTATTGCACCATAAACAGTCAGTGTGAAGTCCCAAGAAGAAGGGACACTGTGTGCTGGCCCAGGTCCAGGAAGGGGAGATTCCAGCTGGACTTTGAGCAATGGATAGAGTTTAGAAAAGTACAATGTAGGAGTGAGAACAACACTGGCAAGGGGAACACCGTGAGCCCAAGTCCAGAGGATAATCCCCTGCGATAGCCTTGCCTCCCAGCACCTCAGCATCCCTGGCTGCTCAGGCCAGCCTAGCCAGCTGGCTGTGCTGGCATAGCCCCTGGTCTGCCTGGTGAGCTATAAATAGCTCCTGCACCTACAGCCTTGGCAAGGCGCTCCTGGTGTAAGTGCCGATGACACCAGAGAAGAGGCAGCCGAGCCTGCTGTTCTTGCCAGGCCAGGCCCAGAGCTAGCTTGGAAAGATACCAGGAGCAGGCTCCACAAGCATGGAGGCTTCAGTGAACTAAGGAGCCTGCCTTGGGAACAGGGCTCTCTAGGCCCTGGTTGTCTGGCCAGGGATGACTGTGAGGTCCAGGCATCACTTCTGACTGAATCCTAGGACTGAAGCAGGATAGAGTGCCCAGATAGTGACTGAAGGCCTGTGAAGCCCTTGGAGCTGGAGGCTGAGCAGATGGGCCTGTTCGCCTGCTTGACCATTCCCTCTGAGTTCTGCTCACCCCCTTGGGAACGATGAAGGGAAGAAGGTGCAAAACCCAGGACCACATCACCATGTCACTAACTCCAAAGCCCTCAGGCCCAGGTCTGTGGAGAAGCACGGTGAGGGGAGGTCACCATGCTTACAGTCAGGTGGCTTAGACAAAGCCACCAGTGATAGGGACAGAGCCATCTGTCATCTACTACCTTTCTCACAGGTAGACTGGAACCCACACCCATAGGACTGCCTTGTAGGATGCAGGGGAGGAGTTAGTGAGGAAAAGGCCCCCTGAGGGTGTTCTGCTGATGTTGAGTCAGCCCCAGAAAACTCATTAGGCTCTGACCAAGTTCCTGCAGACCCACCTTCCACCTGACCCCGTTCTGTCTATGTCCTAGGCTGCCCCACACTCTGTGAAGACACGCCAGGCCCTCAGCCCCGGCCCATGGACCTGCGAGTGGGCCAACGGCCCACATTGGAGCCCCCAGCGGAGCCCGCGCTGCTGAGCCTGCAGCACCCCCAGCGCCTGCATCGGCACCTCTTCCTAGCAGGCCTGCAGCAACAACAGCAGCAGCAGCGCTCGGCTGAGTCCATGAGGGTAAAGACAGCTCCTCTCATACACTCCAGCCATCCTCCCTCCCCAGTCTCTCAGACCTGAGCTCATTCCTTCAATCCTGCCCCTCCTGAACTGCCAGCCCTGCCCACAGCTCTCAATGGACCCACCGATGCCCGACCTACAGGGGGGACGGCAAGAGCAAGAGCTGCAGGAGCTACTCAACAAGGACAAGAGCAAGCGAAGTAAGGATGGGACCTGCCTCCCGGAGCTCTCCTGGGTGGCCATGGCCCGCCATGGGCCCGGGAGCAAGAAGTGGGAGGGTCACTCATCTCCTAGGATGCCCTCTGCTTGCCTGGCTCCTCCTGGGAACAGAGGCGGGCACGGGAGTGACTGGAGGTTGCATAGGAACGGTGGGGTGTAGCCCTTGGCTCTGGTGCCTGAAGAGTTGCTGGAACACCATGTGCTAGAAGAGTGGACCAGGCAATGGGCAGAGAATGTGCCCAGGAGGCCACCTATCCACCCACTCGCAGCCCACTCAGTTCTGTGCCTCTTAGGTGCTGTAGCCAGCAGTGTGGTCAAGCAGAAGCTGGCCGAGGTGATCCTGAAGAAGCAGCAGGCAGCCCTGAAAAGAACAGTGCATCCCAGTAGCCCCAGCATTCCATGCAGGTAGCTCTTTGTCCCCACTGTCCCTCAGGTCCTTGCTGTGCCCTCTCCTTCCACATGCTAACTTGTCACTTGTTCCTAACCCTTTACCTAAGCACGAATGCCTCCATGTCCCTCTCAACAGATACCTGCTCTCCTCCCTGCTTTAACTCTCTTTCCTCACCTTACCTGAGGCTTATTCATATACACAGAAGTTCCTGGTACAGATCCTATCACAGAATACACGAGTCCCCAGTGGGGCCCAAGCTCCAGAGCTGTGCATTAGCATGGATGGCCATTGCTGCCACTTGGAGATGTCTCCATCCCAGCAGGCCCGCACATTGCCCCAGCTCTGTTAGTGGCTGCCTTCCCCCAGGCATGCTCAAGAAAGCATCCCCACAGAGCAAGGTCTCAAAGCCTTTGGGTATCCTGCTCCTCTGAAGCGGCCTTGACACTCACTCCACAGAACTCTCAATCCCTTGGACACGGAGGAAGCTGCTCGCTCCATGCTCAACAGCTTTCTGCTTCCTGTGCCCAATCTGCCCACTGACCCCCCAGAGCACTTCCCCTTGCGTAAAACAGGTGAGCGGGGCACATAGGCAGGGACCTATGTGGGGAGGGTTATGTGAAGAGCTTTGGATTTGGGTCAGGAGTGTGGGGTTGGGGAAGACTGGGACATGGGACAGGGGCCACATTCTGGTGTTCTCTCTTCGCCTTCTTTTTCTGCTTTTCTCTGTCTTTCTTTCTTTCGTTTTTGTTTGTTTTTTTTTGTTTTTCAAGGTAGGTCTTGCTCTAGCCCAGACTGACCTGGAATTCACTATGTAGTCTCAGGGTGGCCTTGAACTTACAGCAATCCACCTACCTCTGCCTCCCAGGTGCTGGGATTGAAGGCATGCGCCACCATGCCCAGAATGGTGTTCTCTTTTTACCCTCCCTCACTTTAACCCCCAAAGATGACTTGGGGGAAAGGGGATAAAGGGCAGAGAAGAGAAGAGTGGCTGATGTGGGGTGGAGTGACATGAGTGCTCCCCACAGTGTCTGAGCCCAACCTGAAACTGCGTTACAAGCCCAAGAAGACCCTGGAGCGTCGCAAGAATCCCCTGCTCCGAAAGGAGAGTGCCCCACCCAGCCTCCGGAGGCGACCAGAGACCTTTGGAGGTGAGGGCCAGCAGGGCCTCAGATCAGCTCCCACACAAATCAGGGTTACCCATAGACTACCGCACATGCTGTGTGGGGTGCATCCATACAGACATTATGGGGTGAGTTGAGGCTGGAACCCAACCCCTGCTAGGTTAGCTAAGTTGACAGGGGCCCAGAAGAGGGCACTGTAAAAAAAAAAAAAAAAAAAAAAAACACCAGGGATGATGTGGGCTTGCTGGTAACCTGCTCTTCTGGGAAGAAAGCAGAAAGCAGAGCCGGGTGTGGTGGCACACGCCTTTAATCCCAGCACTCGGGAGGCAGAGGTAGGAGGATCGCCGAGAGTTCGAGGCCACCCTGAGACTACATAGTTAATTCCAGGTCAGCCTGGACTAGAGTGAGACCCTACCTCGAAAAATCACAAAAAAAAAAAAAAAAAAAAAAAAAGCAGAAAGCAGAGGCGTTCTAGAAGGAAAGAGGCTGTGCCTAGGAATCCTGCCCAGGGGGCCTGGCTGCACCTCCTGCCCTGACTGTGCCTCCCTTTCTCCCCACTCCTCAGACTCCTCCCCCAGTAGTAGCAGCACACCTGCATCGGGGTG
Organism: Orientallactaga sibirica; assembly: GCA_036365145.1. Classification (NCBI taxonomy): domain Eukaryota; kingdom Metazoa; phylum Chordata; class Mammalia; order Rodentia; family Dipodidae; genus Orientallactaga; species Orientallactaga sibirica. The sequence continues at coordinate 2,264,948 of JAEOAD010000036.1, forward strand.
CAGCTCCCCCAATGACAGCGAGCATGGCCCCAACCCTGTCCCAGGCTCAGAGGTAAGGCCTTGTGGGGACTGGTATCTCTTGGGACAGTTTTTGAGGTTCAACCTTTTTTTCAGCAAGTGGTTCAACCTGGCCTGAGGCCGCAGGGTATGGGCAGCCCCACCAGGGCCTCCTGGGTGATCTGGGGATGGTATGCCAGGGGTAGGTGTCTGGGACCTAGTGACCCGGTGCCCTGCTCCTCATAGCAGGTGCTCTTGGGCCAGCGGTTGCGGCTTCAGGAGACTTCTCTGGCCCCATTCGCCTTGCCAACAGTGTCCCTGCTGCCTGCTATCACACTGGGGCTGCCCGCCCCTGCCAGGGTGAGTGGCTGGGGAATCTAGAGCCCACTCCAAGCTCCTCCAGCCTCTTTCCTGCTCTTGTCCTGTCGCCTCACCTTCACTGGCCTCTGCCGTAATCATCTCTCCCCTGATTTCTCGCCACCTCTCCCCCAGGCTGATGGTGACCGCAGGACACATTCAACTCTGGGTCCTCAGGGTCCAGTCTTAGGAAGCCCCCATGCACCCCTCTTCCTGCACCGTGGTCTTGAGCCCGAGACTGGGGGCACCATGCCCTCTCGCCTACAGCCCATTTTCCTTCTGGATCCTTCAGTCTCTCATGCCTCCCTGCTAACTGGTGAGTTCAATGCCTCTCCTAGAAGGGGGCAGATTTTTGCCCTCTGCCAAGGGCCAAGCTTGTGGGGAAACCCGCTCCACCTGATGACCCTGACTCCTTTTATGGCTCCCGTAGCTCCTTTCTTATTCCCATCCCATTTCTTTCCAGTGCCCAGACTTGAGCCCCTGCCCTTCCACTTTGCCCAGTCCTTACTGACCACCAAGCGGCTTTCTGAGTCAGGCCACCACTGGCCGCTGAGCTGGACCTGCTCAGAGCCTCTGCCCCCTAGCACCACTGCCCCTTCCCTGTTGGGTTCCCTGCAGCCATGCCAGGAGCAGCTCAAATCTCACGTGCAGCTGATCGAGGTGAGGGGAACTGGGTAAGGGAGGTGCTGAGGAAGTACTTTACTGGACTTCTGGGAGTTGAAGGAAGACGGGGGACTGAGGAAGGGCAAGGACCTGGCTGGTTTAGTCGATGAGAGAGAAGTAGTAGCCTCATCCAATATACTACCTCCCCCACATCCCACATCTCAGCCAGCCATCTCCTCTCGCCAGAGGCCAGCCAAGACAAGTGAGAAGCCCCAGCTGCGGCAGATCCCATTGGCTGAGAACCTAGAGACAGACAGTGGGAGAGTGGGGCCATTGCTGGATAACAGCCTGGAACACAGGGAGTTGAGCCACGGGCATCCTGAGGGCAGGGCCCATGTTCCTCTACAGCAGCACCAGAAGGTATGGCTGTGCTTCAGGGCCCTGAAAAATGGACAGTCACTAAACCTGGGGCTTGGCACAGGATGGGAAAGGGAAGGAGATATGATATAATTGCAGGGGTAGCTATAGGGCCTATGGTTGCCCTGTCAGATCCTTGAGTGCAGAGCCACACCACACACCCATGTGCAGGCATGTGCATGTGGACACACGAGCACACACAGACACATATTTGTACATGTACACATAAATACATGCACCCCACCCCAACAGCCTGTTATCTCTGGGTGGAACTATGTTCATTTTCAACTTCTTGGCTTTCACAGAGCCACACATGCTCCTACCCTCATGTTCTCCCTGTGACTCCTTGTCTTGTATCCAAGGTGGCTAGGACAAGGGGTAGGACAAAGCCAGCCCCCCTGCACTTGAGCCAGATTCATAGTGTGAGTCAAGGCGCACCGTGGTTTAGTTTGCTAGGGCCACTGTGACAAGAATTATACAGGTTGAGCCAGGCGTGGTGGCGCACGCCTTTAATCCCAGCACTTGAGAGGCAGAGGTAGGAGGACCGCTGTGAGTTCAAGGCCACCCTGAGAATACATAGTGAATTCCAGGTCAGCCTGGGCTACAGAGAGAACCTACCTCGAAAAACCAAAAAAAAAAAAAAAAGAATTACACAGGTTGAATGTCCGGAACTGATCACCTCAAAGCTCTTAGAGATTGTAAGTGTGAAATCAAGATGTGGGAATCTTCCGAGGACTGTGAGGGAATAGCTGCTGCAGGCCTGGCTCTTTGGCTTACTGCTGTCCTGTCCCCGTGTCTTCATCTGTCAGATTTCCTTTTTATAATAACAGTAATCCTTTTGGATTAGGGCCCACCCTAATTACGTCAACATAACTTGGTTATCTCTGCCTATCTCCAAAGTAAGTCCCTTTTGGGGATGCTGGGGGCTAAGGCTTCAGCATATGAATTTGGGAGATACAATTCTGCCTGTAACACTTGGTAACAGTCCACGCATGTGTAGTGACACCCCTAGGTCCCCATGTTTTTGGCCAATAGCGCAGTCTTTGGAGATGAGGACATCCTGGTAAGAGCGTTCCCAAGGGCCCACGGAGCTTTGGTGGAACAAAGTGGTTAGTCTGGGTGTAGGTCTTCAAGGAGGCTGCTGGGAATAGGGGACTCGGAGTCAAAGGCCCAAGCCTACATGGAAAGCAAAGCTGGGTGCATCCTGGAATTTCTCCAGTAAAGGGGGCCTGGCTAGAGATTCCTGAGGTCTTGGGCAGGAGTAGAGGGAGCAAATCTGAAAAACTGGAGACCCTGGCCCTGTTTCCTTCAGATGTTGCTCTGGGAGCAGCAGCGACTAGCCAAACAACATCCCCAGAGAAGCAATCGGGACTCGGTGCTTCCTCTGACCCAGGGCGGGCACCGGCCCCTGTGCAGAGCCCAGTCTTCCCCAGCTGCATCCACTTCCCTGCCAGCCTCAGAGCCCACCTGCCAGGCTCAAGACCCTGCTCGCTCCGAGACCCCCTTCACCACAGGTAAGACTGGAGTGAGACTACTGAGGAGACATGAGTGGGGGTGGGGAGCCTGAATCCGTGTCTGTGCATGGGGCTCTTGGGAGAGTGTCAGAGGACACAGAGCACTGCGTTGGACCCCCCCAGCGCCCCTGAAGTAGGTGAAGACACCAAAGCTCAGGACACCCAAGGTGGTAGTGACCTGCTTGTGCTCACACTGCATACTGGCACACAGGCCAGGGTAGGAATTCAAATGTCTTTCCACTGTGTCCCAGCCCTTTGAAAAAATGACATTAATTACTATTACTGTGTTTGTTGAGAAGTATGGGAAAACATAAAAATCAGATAAAAAATACCAGCTAATACTTTGTCACCTCTTAAGTATTCTAATTCAGGCTTTGTCCTAGCCATTTGCCACAAGGATTTTGGCTACATTTTGTAACCATTTTTTGGTTTTTTGAATCAAGCTCTCTCACTCTATAGTGAAGCTGTCTTTGAATCTGCAAGCATTTATCCTGCCTCTGCCTCCCATGTGCTCAGGGTGCAGGGGTAAGCCACCAGGATCAGCTCAGTTGTAATTTTATTTCTTATTAGTTGGACATTTAGATTGTTGATAGTTTTTTATTTATTTATTTATTTTTGTTTTGTTTTGTTTTTTGTGAGATAGGGTCTCACACTGGTTCAGGCTGACCTGGAATTAACTATGTAGTCTCAGGGTGGCCTTGAACTCTCAGCGATCCTCCTACCTAGTGCTGGGATTTTTTAGTTTTTATTTTAATTTAATTTTTTTAAAATAGTTTTCCAAGGTAGGGTCTCACTCTAGCCCAAGCTGACCTGGAACTCACTATGTACTCTCAGAGTGGCCTGGAACTCATGGTAATCCTCCTACCTCTGCCTCCTGAGTGCTGGGATTAAAGGCGTGCGCCACCACGCCCAGCCATTTTTTATTTTAATTTCCTATGTCTAAGACTTTACTCATGTCTGGCATTCCTGGTCAAATGGTACGAGCGTTTCAAAGGTCCCTGTTGTCTTGAGATGTGTAGATGATGACCTTCCCACCAGTGGTGTGTGCAAAGCCCACCTCTTGGAAACTTACCAGGACAGGCTGAAATACAGCCTCGGGGTACCTGCAGAGGGTTAGTTCTAGGACCTTACCCCATAAGGGAACCAAAACCCGCAGATGCTCAAGTCCCTCATGTAAAATGACATTGCTTTTGCATATAACCTGTGCTCATCCTCCCACATATTTAAATCACCTCTCTTTCTTTTAATAATGAAAACAATGCAAATGCTATGTTAATAGTCATCATGCTATTTGCATATTGTCTGGGGAGTCATGACAAGGAAAAATGTTTCTGAGTATTTTCCATGTGTAGTTGGGAGACTACGTAGACTCTTTCTAGAACTGTATGTATCTTGTCACATAGCCCAATGGCATTATGAGTGTCCCACCTCCCAGTCTTAGAATTTCCCTGGAATTGTTTCTGCTTTCACTCTGTGTTGGGAGTCTCTGGGTTCATGACATCTGTAGGAAGACGCCCTGTGTTGGGCCTCCCTGGGTGTAGAATCTGAGTCCTCAAATGCACAGGATATGTTCTAGGCCACACGAGCAGTCAGTGTGTTGGCAAAGCAGAGGCCACACATCTGTGTGAGCTGCTACTGTGTGTACATCAGGCTAAGGCCACTGAGGGAAGCATTGAGGCATGTGTGTAGGGAAGTGCAGGACAGGCTGAGCAGGAAGGGCAGGAAGGGGGAGTGCAGGTATGTGTGGCTCCAGGTGGGTCTGATGGGTGCAGGCTGTGCCCCATCTGTAGCCATGGTGGATCCCTGGGATCCTGGCCCTGACCTTTGTTCCCGGTAGGGCTCGTCTATGACTCAGTGATGCTGAAGCACCAGTGCTCCTGTGGAGACAACAGCTGGCACCCTGAGCATGCGGGCCGCATCCAGAGCATCTGGTCCCGGCTTCAGGAGCGAGGTCTCAGGAGCCAGTGTGAGGTGAGCAGACAGGGCAGTAGGAGGGAAGAAAGGGTGATAAGAAGAAGCCCGGGGGCCAGCAGGATAAATGGGTGGGGTGCTGGTGGTGGCAGAAGGGCAAGGCTGAGCTCTATGGACCCTTCCTCAGTGTCTCCGAGGCCGAAAGGCCTCCTTAGAGGAGCTGCAGTTGGTTCACTCTGAGCAGCATGTGCTCCTCTATGGCACCAACCCGCTTGGCCGCCTCAAGCTGGACAATGGGAAGCTGACAGGTAGGGTAGGGGGCAGATGGCATCAGGCCCTGTATCCCCCCCCCCCGGCTTGCCCATCTCACCCACTTCTGTGCTCTTTTAACAAACCCCTCCAGCTTCCTGGACATCCCCATGCCAGCTTGCTGCCCTGGTCCCACTGCTGACCTCCTCCACCTCTTGCTGCACTGTCTCTCCCTCCACACCCACCCAGCCCTCTTCTCAGGGCTTCCATGTGCCTCACTCACATGGCCTGGGCCTCTCCCCACAGGACTCCTGAAACAGCGTGTGTTTGTGATGCTGCCCTGTGGTGGGGTTGGGGTAAGTGTGCCCAGGAATCTCCAGCAGGCATGGCCATGGGCTCTCAGCTCTTTTCCCTTCAGTTCTCCAGAACCAAATCTGTCCTGCCTGTTCTTGTAGTTCCTATAGACTGGGTAGGGACTGTGCAGTGATGCCTCTCTGCTGGCTGGAAGCTCCATGTGGACAGGTGTATCCCAGAGCCATCAGTGTCCCCTAAGTGCAGTGTCCAGGGCCTTGTACTTAGAAAGCCTTCAGTAGATATTAAGTGAGGCTCAGAGGGCAGGGCCATGTTGGGGTTTGGAGTTATGTACCTTTATAAGACCCCAGGGTCTGATAGTGACCCTTCTGGGTCAGCTTCCCAAGCTGTTCTACTTGCCTTGGAGTGGGCCTCTTGGGCACTCCAGGTGTCCCTACCTGGTCCCAAGATTTTGTTATGCTTGGTGTGGGGCTGTAAGGGTACTTCCCATGTCCTTGGAGATTCAGGATTCCCCCGCCCAGGACACAGTGCTCCAGCTCCCTAGCTTTGCTCACCCCTCACCTTTTGGGTGGCTTTCTGCCTCAAGAGGTTCCCCACCACACTTAGGCAAGGATGTGGAACTGGGTGGAAGCCAAGTTCAGGAGGGCAAGTGGGAACACTCGTGGGGGGCTGTTTGGGAGCCAGTCAGTGCCCTGTTCACAACTCCCCATTTCTTACCACTTTCTGGTTTTTCCAACTGTTGTTGCTTCTGTTTTCTCCTCCCTCCTCTCCCTCTCTGTCCTTCTTTCTCTCTCTCTCTCTCTCCAGCCTCTTGCGACTCTCTTTGCCTTCCTCGCCTCTCTTGGTCTGCCTCGCCCTCCCCATCTCCCCATCATGCCCTCCCGGCCCCTCCCTAGCCTTGAGGCCCAGGGACTGGGTTTGGGGGGCCTCCAAGCCTGGGCTAGGGGCCCTGAGTGGAAGACAGTGGTGCAGACGGCCCCTCCAGCTCCGACAGTCCTGCAGGGCCTGAGCAGAGTCAGCTGGGGCTTAAAACCCCTCCGGGCCCAAACCCCAATCCCACCCAGGTAACGCCATGCCCCCTCTCCTGACCAGGGAGGCAGGCAGAGTGCTGGCCACACACACGGGCTGGTGCTGGGACTTACGCTGGGAGCAAGTCCTGCTGGGATTGGGGGATACAGGAGGCCTTGCCTTTGGGCGGTGGGGCACTAGGAAAGGCAGCACTGTCTGCCTAACTCCCTGCCCCTGGGATCCTGGCCGTGGGGTGGGTACTGCCTCACTGGGCCCTGGCTCCTGTGGGAAGACTTAAATGATGTGGGCCCTGACTCTGGCTCCCACAGGTGGATACTGACACCATCTGGAATGAGCTACATTCCTCCAATGCAGCCCGCTGGGCCGCAGGCAGCGTCACAGAACTCGCCTTCAAAGTGGCATCTGGCGAGCTGAAGGTAGGGGGCTTGGGTTGAAGGCCATCAGACCACAGAGAAAGTGCTAGGGGTCGGGGCATGGCGCGTCCAAACCCCCGAGTCCCAGACTTCTTGCTCTTTCTGGATATTGCGACAGCATTTGGGGAGAAAAAAATCAAAGACTCTAGGGACCAGGGTGAGGCTTAACTCAGGAACTTAAGCCACTGTGACCATGGGCTCAAGAAGACACAGGGTCCTGACCATCCAGGATCATTTAAGACCTACTGTGCGGCTGTAAGGGCATCACAGCCTTGTGCATAAGCCCTTTGGCTCCTCCTAGGCCTGGGTTGCCATAGACCAGGCTGTGGTCATACCCATTGCTCTGGGCTGGACACCTTATAGAAACTTGCCTGAAGCACACAGCCCTGTTGTCTGGGAGCTTGTAGCCCAAGGCGGGCGTGGTGTCCTCGAGGTCAGCAGGCTTGGCAGCGCTTTTCACTCACGAGCATGGACTTTGTTTTCAAATCCTGGCTCTTTTCATTGGCAACTAGGCAACTTGGGATTAAGTTGCTTAACTCACATAGGCTTTGGGTTTCTCTTCGTTTGGAAAGTGAAGATGGAGACAAACTTATGCTATGGCAGTATTGTGAGGATGAAATGCAATGTTTATAAAGTGCTCGCAACAAGGCGGGCGTGTGGTTTTACGTATTAGTCAGCAGTTCTCATTGCTGAGTGGTTGCAGCCAGATCACACCAGAAGGGTTCTGTGTTCAAGTTCAGCTTAAAAGCCATGGGCGTCCAGCTTGGAGGCCGAGATCTGGACATTTCAGCTCCAATCTAGACATGGTGGACATGCTGGTAGCTGTTTCCATGTACTCCTTCTCAGAGAAGGAGGCTAGAGTTGGGCTCAGGCTTAGGCAGGTATAGAGCAAGGGCTGTTTGGTTGATAAGAGCACTTTCCCGTTACAGAATGGTTTTGCTGTGGTACGGCCCCCAGGACACCATGCAGATCATTCCACGGCCATGTAAGTCATGAGGGAGGCCTGGGTGGGGTGAGGTAGGGGCCGGTGCTAGAGCCTTCCCATAGCCCAGAACTCTTCTGGGAGTGGAGAAGCAGGAAGATAGGGAGGAAAAGAGGCAGGACCCTCTTTCTTTCTCCCAGGGGCTTCTGCTTCTTCAATTCAGTGGCCATCGCCTGCCGGCAGCTGCAACAGCAGGGCAAAGCCAGCAAGATTCTCATTGTCGATTGGGTAGGTACTGGGTCCTGGTGCCTTCAGATCCCAGAGCCTGAAGAAAGAGCCCTGAGCTTTAGAGATGCAGCTGTATGTCTTCCTTCTGCACTCACCATGACCCTTAGTTTTCCCTTGTGCAAAATTTGGGTGAAGACCCATATCACAGAGCTGTTCGGAGGCTCAGAGAAGATGGTTTACGGGAAGGCGCCAGTGTTGACAAGCTTCTATAGTCAGTAGTGAAGGAGCTCTCCTTGACTGCCTTTAACCTCTGATGACATTTTTTTTTTTTTTTGAGGTAGGGTCTCCCTCTAGCCCAGGCTAACTGGAATTCACTATGTAGTCTCAGGCTGGCCTCGAATTCACAATGATCCTCCTACCTCTGCCTCCCAAGGGCTGGGATTAAAGGCCACCATACCCAGCCCTACCTCTATTGACTTCTTTTGACAGTGTGAACCATTTCTGCATTCCCCCTCCATGTAGTGACCATGACAGTAATAGCAGAGAGCATCAGTTATATCAGACAGTGGTAATTTTCCATCCGACCCTGAGTATGACCCACTTCATAAATGAGGAAAGTGTGTACAGAGAAGTTAAGGAACTTGTATAGTTATTCACCTTGTGAGACCTGAGCCTAGGTTTAGAACCCAGCCGTGCTTACTCTAGAGGACACACATTGAGCTGCTAAAACCATGTCTCTTCTGCATTGACAGCTATGAAAGGGGCATCTTCAGACAGACTTTGAGAACAGTTAGGGACTTTGCACCTTGAACCTGTACAAGGTCCTATAATCAAGTGCAAAGTCCAGCTCTTTCCATGAGGGATTGTGCCTTGTGTACCTGCTCTCTATAACTGAGCTTTGTCTCTGACAATTTGCACCGCTTCGTGATTTTGTACAAGATACAGTAGAAGGGAAATATATTTAATTTTTCATGACTCATATATACACATATACATATGCAGAGAATTTCTACATGAATCACATAGGCATATATGGAGGGAGAGAGGGAAAAAGAGTTTCCATATGGAAAGATGCTGATCACTGCCAGGCAGTAGAATACTTGGGGCCATTCAGCCATGTGTATCTGGGAATCCTTAGTTTCTTGACTCACTCCTTTAATAAAATCTCAATACTAGACTGGTCCCTAGCTCGAAACCCTTCTGTGTCCTGGCCTCCTCCTCTCTGCTTCCCTCCCTTCCCTAATCTGCTGTCTACTGCCCTGCACAGGATGTTCACCATGGCAATGGCACCCAGCAAACCTTCTATAAGGACCCCAGTGTGCTGTACATCTCCCTCCATCGCCATGACGATGGCAACTTTTTCCCAGGCAGTGGGGCTGTGGATGAGGTAACTGCATGTTGGGTCAGCATCTTCCAGCCCGTTGACTGTCTTCTTGCACTCTCTGCCCCTGTCACAATGAACTGTGGATCCTCTCTCAGCCTCCCCAGCTGGTCGTGAAGAGGCTGGAGTGAGCTGGTCAGGCATCTCTAGCATCTTTGGGTTTTACTCTCATGTCTTCCTTGCATTCTGTTTTTCAGGTGGGGGCTGGCAGTGGTGAGGGTTTCAATATCAATGTCGCCTGGGCTGGAGGCCTGGACCCTCCCATGGGGGATCCTGAGTACCTGGCTGCCTTCAGGTAAGTGCTGTGAGGGCCCAGATGAGGCTGGCCCAGCAACACCACCTGTCCTGTCCCTTTTCCTATAGCCCAAGGTTAGAGGTGGTCAATCAGCTCGTTAGCCTGCCCCTACTTTATTATTAGTTATTATAGACCAGCCTCCAAAGAAAGGCGAGGCACACCAAGAATGAAAAGGTCAAAGGGTGCTTTATAAAGTCACACATTACCAAGAGCCAGTGTTCAAGCCAGTACTGGGGATGGCAGGGTGGACTGTGCAGAACTGCCGCCTTTAGTTAAAGAAGGCTGCCTGGAAGAGATGGACCTTGAGCAAAAGGAGAAACTTAAAAGGTATCCTTAAGTGATGTCCATATTAGGAGGAAGGGTTAATTGAAAAACAAAACACCACTCTGGATGGGGCTTTAGGCTGTGGTAAGGCATTCTCACCTTCTTCACAGGCCTCTGCACTCTGTTTAGGAATTAGATCTGAAAGTCCATTTCTGGAGATTCTCTCTACTAGAACTAATTCTGTAGGAGCCCTGGACACGACTTCCTGGCATCTGTACCTACTGCCCATGACTTTGAAGAAACCAAACTGGATGCTAGAGTTGGGTGGGGGCTGACTGGAGAAAGAGGATGAGAGAATGGAACTTGACAGCCCAGCATTTTGGATCTAGTTATCCTGGTCAGCTCTCAGGTGGCAAATAGTGTAATGTGATCAACTCAGGCCAAAGTGCCGAGCATTTCTGATCCCTGAGGCTTAGTGTTAGAGTTCTGCTGGCTATGTGAATGTGACATAGGACACACACAGCAATTCCTTCTTTATTCCTTCTCATAACATGACAAGGTGGCTGAATACTTAAGGCCATGGATTGCTCATTCCTTCATAATCCTTGCTTCCTTTCTGCCTCTTGCTAGTTAAGTTCCCCACATGGCTGAGTCCTGAGGCTGGTGTGCTAGGGCCATGGGTGAAGGAAGTATGGGGGCCTGCTAAGCCTACTGGGAACTTGGGGGTCCTGGAGTCATGAGGCCAGGTACCGCCAGCAAAGTTAGCAGGAGGGGGCTGGCTGGCAGAGGCCACACCACACTGGGTATTGGACCCTGGGTGGTGACGCCTCTCCTTGCAACCTCAGGATAGTGGTGATGCCCATCGCCCACGAGTTCTCTCCAGACCTGGTCCTGGTGTCTGCTGGCTTTGATGCTGCCGAGGGTCACCCAGCCCCACTGGGTGGTTACCATGTCTCTGCCAAATGTAAGAGGGCTCCAGCCAAGGGGGGGAGTTGTGGGAAATGAAAGCCAGGCTGTTGGGAGAGAGGAAGACACTGCCTGAGTGAAAGGGGAAGGCTCAGGGCCCAGGGGGAGGCTTGGAATATGGCAGTGGGCCCTGGAATTCCCTTGAATTTACCAGCCTGGAAGAGCCTGGGTCCTTTCCCAAGAACAGGTCAGTTCTCCACAGAGGGCTTGAGCAGGTCAGACCACTGGGAACTTAGTCTGCCAGATGGAAGCCCAGTTGTAGAACTCCCCAACAATTGTGTGGCTTCTAGGCTGGACCGGCAGCTACTACAGAGCGGGGAGGGAGAGAAGCAGTGTTCTCCTAAGAGAGAATGCGTGGGGACAGGTAGTGTGGTCCAGTGAAGAAGACTCAGGCTAGAGCCAATGTCCTGAATTCAAGTACCAGCCATTCTGCTTACTAACTGGGAACTTGTGTTAGATCCTTAACACTACTAAGCCTGGAATGAAGCAACCAGTGGGTTTTGTATGGGGTCCCGTCTTTGAGTTACTATTTGTAAAGAAACAAGAGAAGCAAGCAGAGAAATGGCAGAGGTAGGGATAGGCCCACTTCTCCAGCCTCCTACTCTTTCTCCTCCCCACCATCTAGGTTTTGGGTACATGACTCAGCAGCTAATGAACTTGGCAGGAGGTGCGGTGGTGTTAGCCTTGGAGGGTGGCCATGACCTCACAGCCATCTGTGATGCCTCTGAGGCCTGTGTGGCTGCTCTTCTGGGCAACAAGGTGAGCCCCACCCCTCCCCCAGCTACCCATGCTTTGATGGAGGCAGATGAGCTCGACTCTCCCAGGTCTGTCCCCAAAATCAAGTTGATGGGATGGGAAGGGGGTGGTGGGATGGGAATGAGGTAGGAACAGTGGAAGCTTTCCCAGGTCAGATCAGGGGTCAGTATCTCCTGACCTGGGTGGAACTAGCAGCTCGTACCTGATGTGAAAGCTGGGCCTGGGGGTCCTTGAGGGACTGGTATCTGATGGACTGTGTGCTGTAGGTGGATCCCCTTTCAGAAGAAGGCTGGAAACAGAAGCCCAACCTCAACGCCATCCGCTCCCTGGAAGCCGTGATCCGTGTGCACAGTGAGTGTGTGGCTAGACACCTGCTGGGCCTAAACTTGGGAGTACTTCAGGGGTCCACCACTCTAGGGACTGAGGGGCCAAGAATTCCAGTGCCAGTCAGGTCAGGGACACACTGCTGCTCTGGAATAGGATTGCCATGAGTCACCTCAGTAGTAATGGTGTGTAGCCTCCGAGCCCTCCAAATGGACCCAGCAGGGGCCACAAGACAGTGGCCTCCTTTAGGCAGGGACTGGCTTCCCATTAGTAGCCAGGCTAATGGCAACACTTAGGCCTTGTTTGCTGAAAGGCTTGGTTCGCCTCTCCTCAGTGCTGCTTACAGGGATGTCTAGAGAGCTGTGTTTGCTGGGAGCAGCTGTCTAAGACTGTAACCACTTAGAAGAGCCCACATTTGGAAAGCACTAAAGATTTAGCTTCAACTCAGCATCCATTGAGAACTTTATGTAAAGGCCCAGGTCCTATGCTGAGATATGAAAATTAACAAAATAGCTTCCTCTGTATCAAGGGCTTGGTCTGAGAAGCCTGTGTCACTACAGACACAGCTGATCTGACTCATGGAGCCACCTATGGGCTGACCCTCATGTCTCACAATGAGCGGGATGAGTGTTCCCTCAGTCCAGGTCGGGCTGTGCAGAGCAGTGGTGGTGAGGTTGCCCACGCCTGCCCCCATGCTCCCTCTTCCTTGTCTCCTTCCCTCCCTCCTTCCTTCCTTGCTTCCATGCTGGGGATTGAACTCAAGGTCCTACACATAGTACACAAACCTTCTACAACTGAGCAATAAATCCCAGCCCGTTTTTTGTTTGACTGTTTTTTACATGTTTAAAATCACATTTAGCCTTCATTACCTTCTCTTGTTTCCTTCCCATTCCCACTGAACCCCTTCTTTCTAATTAGCCCTCCCACACACATTTTCTTGGTGAACCACTGAATTTAAGCAGGGTTGCTTGCATGAGCATGGGTTGAAGGTTGTTTACTGAAGCAAAGACACCTTACCAGTGGTTATAGCACTGAAGAAAATGTGTTCCCTTCCCTAGCAACTGTTAACTGCCAATAGCTCCTCAGAAGGGTTGGGGCTTCATGAATTCTTCCGCCATCCATGACAGAATCTTCATGCTGAGCTCATGAGTACAATGGCCATGTTGGGTCTGGAAGATTGCATTCCACAGCACTCCTCCCCATCCTTCCTGCTCTTACATTCCTTTTAAAATTTCATTTATTTTTTTTATTTTCTTGGTGTTTCGAGGCAGGGTCTCACTCTAGTCCACGCTAACCTGGAATTCACTAAGTAGTCTCAGGGTGCCTTGAACTCATGGTGATCCTTCTACCTCTGCCTCTCAAGTGCTGGGATTAAAGGCATGCTCCGCCATGTCTGGCTCTTACATTCTTTCCATCCCATCTTACGCAGTTTTCCCTCAGCCTTGAAATGAGATGTCTCAATTAGGAGAGAATCAGTAGTCCCTTACTCTCAGCACTTTGGCCAGTTATGAGTCTGAAGTAACCGCTTCAGCACTAATCTCTGGGCATAAATAATGTAAGTAAACGTAAATATTTAGAAGGTGCTTTGATAAGCACAAAATGTCCATTTAGCAAAACAGTGGTAGGTTCCTTCTTAGGACTTATGACCTCCTCAGCTACAGACTTCTGATCGGGTTTGCTGTGCCACACATGCATTCCAGGCCTCTAATCCTACCAGATCAGTTGGTTACCCCTGTAACAGTCATGCCACTATTGTACCACTGAACACATCTTGCCTAGCAGGTTGGTTTGGTTATGTAGCATGTAGGGTCCATAGCTGGGTAAGACTGTTGCTGGCTTTTTCTCCCCCAGCAGCCTGAACAGTGCCTTTTTGAAACAATGTAAGCTAGATAGGAGGGAAGAAGCTTGTAGCTCAGTTCCATCTTGATTTCTGTATGTCCTGTAAACAAAGCACATGGTGTCTTCAGCAATAGGGTCTTACCATCTGGTTCCGATGGGCATCCAAGGATAGTGGCAATAGCCAGTATTGTTTTAAGGACCTCAGGCACCTCCCTAACCAGCAATTTACAGGGAGGTATCCCACCCCTGGCGCTGGGATTTTCGGTGAATAACGTATGGCTTCTAGGAGCAGTATTATCTACACAGGGTTTTTGATAAAAGGTCTCACTATATAGCCCAGGGTAATCTCCAACTGGTGATCCTCCTACATCAGCCTTCCAAGTTCTGTGGTTACAAGCATGCATGATCAAGCCTGGCCCACACTCTTCTTTACTAGGGGTGAGCTAACCACTGTGGAGGCCACATAAAGGGAACCTTGTACTTCAGGGGGCCAGGGTTCAGGGGAGTGTGAGCAATTTTGACACAGGCAAGTGGACCCTCCCGGTGCTCTCAGCATCCCCATACTAGTGGGGAATGGTCAGAGGTGGCATTTCAGCCAAAAGGGATGGAGAGAGGCTTGAGCATCAGTGAAGGTGCCCTTATAGCCATGTTGAACCTGCTCTGTCCACCATTTTAAGGCTGCAGGGAAGGGGCAAACTGGAGAAGAGTTTCTGCTGAAAGGTAAAGGCAGACGGTAGCTCTGATGCCAAATTGATGACACAAACACTATTCTTGGGCTCTGGACCTGAGTCACCAGCTGCAACACCGGTTTAAGATACAGGTTCAGGGCTGGAGAGATGGCTTAGTGGTTAAGGCACCTGCCTCCTAAGCCTAAAAACCTGGTTCCAATCTCCAGGACCCATGTTTAGCCAGATGCAAAGTGAGGCAAGGGCGCAATGCTGCACTTGCCCACAAGGGGGCGCATGCATCTGGATTTCATTCACAGCAGCTGAGAGACTGCTGGCGCGCCCATTCTCTGTCTGTCTCCTCTCTCTCTATCTGTCTCTCTCTGTGTCTCTCTCCAAAAATAAATAAAAATTAAAAAAAAAATTTAAGATACAGGTTCAAAGAGCTGGTTTTCCCCAACCCTTCTGACCTGGCTTCTACCTTAGGTAAATACTGGGGCTGCATGAAGCACTTGGCCTCCTCTCCAGACTCTTGGTTGCCCAGAGTGCCAGGAACCAATGCAGAAGTGGAGGCTGTGACTGCATTGGCATCCCTTTCCGTGGGCATCCTGGCTGAAGACAGGTAATGCTGGACCCTCAGCCCTAGGCCCTTCAATCCCTTTGATTTCTCCTAACTTGAAGATCCCAGCAACCCCTCTGAGCAGGACAATGAGGGAAGCTCCACTATGGCTGTGGCTGTAATCCCTGGTCCTCCAGCCTGCACCCTTGTCCCACTCCAGGCCCTCAGAGCAGCTGGTGGAAGAGGAAGAACCTATGAATCTCTAGGGCTTCGGAATGGACCACCTGCCTTCCGGACACAGCTTTCCTCACATCTGCCACCAGCTCTGTTCCTGGTTCTTCAGAGACCCTGTGGGCAGGTAGTCCAGGTCAAAGCCCAGCCTGCCTTGAAAGCCATTCCAGGGAGCTTGAGAGAAAGCCCCTGGGTCTGGGATGGGGATCAGAGGGGAGCCTGGGAGGGAGACAGGCTGGGCACCAGGGCCCAGTAGGCTCTGTTCAGAACAAATTGTAGCCTTCCCATGTCTAGGCCCCTAGCTGTAGCCTCCATCCCTCAGGACTGCACAGAGGAGGACTGGCTTAGGCAGGCCCACCCTTAACCACTATTCTTGGCTCGGCAGACCCCAGACTTTGCACACCGCCCCAGGCTCCATGCAGAAATGTGAACTTGGCCTCAGCCAGGATGGCCCTTCCTGAGTTCTGAAGGGCTGGAGGAGCTGGGGGAACCAAGGGGTCCCCTATGCCTGAGTGCAGGTAGTCTCCTCTCACTTCCTTCCTTGGATGCCTCTGGAAGCTTCTCCACACCTCTGGGCTCTGAGAGCCACTTTGAGCTGCTCTTTTCCCTGTGAGCAGTCATTTGCAAACCTCCCATCTATCTGGTTGCTACACTGTCAGAAGTTACCCCATGTGGACCATCTCAGTGCCCTGGTGCAGGAGACAGGTGCTCGCCAAGTCCCGTGCTTCCTGACCTAATGGTGCCAAACCTTCATCTCCCCTCAGAAGCACAGCACAACCCCAGGGATGCCTGGTCACTGCCCCCTCCGTGAGCCTTCTGTTTGGGGTCTCCTTCACCCCAACTTTGACTCCTACCCCACATAGGGACTAGCTTAGCTGAGGGGAAAGAGGTGGGAGAGTCAAATGCTGTGGGGAAGGGGAAGCCACCCCAGCAGTCTTCAAGGCTTTTGAGATCCAGGCCTGGGGCCAAGAGTATGTATGTGAATGTGTGTGTGTATGAGTGTGTGCATGTGTGTCTTCCCAAGACCCATCATACCTTGCGTATGTATGCATGTTTTTGTAAAAAAGGGAAAAAATGGAGAAAAAAACCTGAACAATAAATGTTTTATTTGCTTTAATGACCCTGTGAGAGCACTTCCTAGATGTCTGTCAGTCCTAGATCATCAGTGGGGTGCAACTTGGCACCATGCGACGCGCCAAGAAGGGACAAAGTTGAACTTGGTTTGGCTCCTTCTAGCCCCTTGACCTTCCACAGCCACTGTGCAGGAAGAACCCAGCCTTACAGCTGCTGTTTGACCCCCGTAGGGGAAGAAAGAAGGCAGCTCTGGGCTGACCCTCCACAGGGTCAGAGGGTCTAGACAAGGGCGGGCAGAGCCCAGGAAGTGGAGACAGGTGCTCAGATGCAGCTTACCAAGGCACCGCAAAGGGTCATGAAGCAGACTCTTCTGGGCTTAAGTCCTACTTGGGAGATCAGTGACATCACAGAAACCATGGCCACTGTCAGTAAAAGGCTCCAGACATGGCCATGGTTTCTGCTTCTTTCCTGCTCTAACGTGCCATGACATTTTAGGCATATATTGTGATGTAAGAGAATGGGTGCTGCAGCAGGCCAGGACAAGCTTAGCCAGCATAAGCAGAGGGAGGTGCCGGTGCCATCAATGCCTCCCTTTCTGGTTCCAGGATTTCCCAGCCTGGTTGCCAAAGACCTGGCTCTAAGCCTGGAGCAGCCTGGCTAGGGGAGAGGGAAGAGGTGCTTTCCTCTTTTCCCATCTGTCCTGGCCTCAGTGAACTTAGGGGGTCAGGGTAGATGTAGAGGTGTCTGAGGCTATGCCTGTGGGCATCCTAGCCTTGCCCGGGGCAGGCTGGAAGAATTGGAGGAGAGCTTATTTGGTTGGTTCCCCAAGCCAAGAGGCCCAAACAGCCCCCGCACACCCTCCACTCCCACAGTCCCTTCCCAAGATGCCCAGCCCCCACGAGACCACTTGAGGCTGTCTGATACAAATGACCACTGTATTTTTGCTAAAGTGACAGTAGCACAGATAAGGCAGTGAACTAGGGGAGGATACAAATGGGAAAGTGACGTGCAAAATGGCAACTTAATGTAACATAGCCCCCTCCCTCCCAAGTTAGATGCTGCATTGGGTCAGTGTACACGCAGAAGAGCAGAGGCTGTCCTTCCGAAGGGAGATTAAAAAGATAAAAGCTCAAGTGGGAGGGCAGTGAGGGGAGCTGGCATGGGGAGGAGATGCCTCGTGGCTGGGGTGATCTGGTGCAATGAGGGGGTAGGAGGAAGTGCAGGGCTGGAGCCCAGAAGTATCCAGAGCCCGTCGCAGGACAGGAGTACATGCCCCACGGTTTTCAGTCTGGCCTCATTCAAAGAATGCTGCTCTGGGTGAGTGGTCATATGTGCCACCCAGGAATGGCTGCTGGCTCTAGCACCCTCAGGAGAGACCAGTTCTGCGTGGAAGGTGGGAAGAGGGACACTGAACTCTGCACAGCTCCCCTACCTTGGGGAAAGAGCCAAATATCACTTCCCTAGGATCAATGCTCTCAGCTTCCTGACCCTTGGGGACAACAGGATGGGGGTGCTGGGGTGGGGTCAGTAGATCTCTACTAGAGATTTCTTACTTGATTTGACTTCCTCAGATGCCCACTCCAACCTCAGTGACAGGGTCTGGGGCAGCAGGGACCAAACCTGTTCTGATTCCGGGCCACTAGGCGTAGGTCAAGATCTCACAGTCCTTACAACTTGACCCATTAAGTTCATGACCCCAGCCCATCAAGTGCTAAGAAAATAGATCCATTTGGAAAGGCCTAAGCAATGCTCCAGCCAGGCTGATGCGCAGCTTAGCAAGAACCCCTTCCATGGCACCAGGTCTCCCCCAAAGGGGACCAAACAGCTTCCTGGGAAACTGAACTGGTCCTGCAGTGTATCTTCCACCTCTGTTCTGGAGTCTGGACTTGGAGGAAGGCCCACTTGGTGACTCTGGAGCCAGGTCTTAGTCTTGAGGCCCCCCAGGCCACACAGTAACCTCACTTCTGGATCAGAAGTCACTGAGGATGCTGATGTCGGCAAAGTCGGCCCGGTAGCGATGGGCGTAGAGGCAGAGCAGGAAGGCCCACTTGAAGGAAATGAAGCTCCAGACACAGGACAGGTAGTAGCTGGTGGGGTCCGTGAGGCCTGCAGGGGGAGAGGAGCCCCACGGTAGCTTGAGAGCCCGACCTTGGGCTAGCAGCTGGTCACAGACTAAGCCACCTTCCCCACCCCACATTCCTGCAGCCTCCTGGCCACTGAATCAATGCAACAGAGACAGAAGCATGATACAGATCCGAGAATACCTCAAAGTTTGTAGGCACAATGCCGGAGGCATGAGGGAAGGTCAAGGGTGGCCAGGCACAGTGTACCAGCCATTCTGCTTTTGTGGCATGTACCCCAGGCCACTTATCAGACTTCAAGGGAGTGAGGAAGGCCTGTGGCTACTTCCTGTCACAACCACAAGAGGGCACTGCCCTCAGAGCCGGCAGTGACTAATGGGTAACCAAATGATTACAATGACATAAACCGGCAGGCACCATGCTCAACACTTCATAGCAGTCTCACTGAATCGTCTCAATCCCTAGAAGTAGAGATTTCTTTTCTCCACTTTAACAGGAAGAAACCTCAGGCACTGGAGCTCAAATGTTCTGTCCAGTCCCTTGGATACAAGCTATAAAACCGGGACTGGAACTCCAGGGTCCACTCACAACTGACCCCCCCACACACACACAGCCCTTCTCCCTCCCTCCTCTCCTGGATGAGTCTCACTCTGGTGCCTGGTGATGGCCAACACGAGGAAGGTGCAAAAGGCCGCAATGGAGACGACGGAGAAGAGAATGCCCACGAAGAAGAAGCCACGCAGCCCCTTGAGCCAGGTCCTCCAGTAATCCTGCATGTACATCACATGGGTCACCAGGACCCACAATGCCAGCACACCTGTGGGGACAGACTCAGTCAGCAGGATCCAGCCACTGACCCACCATGCTGCAATCCCCTCTCTTCCTCACCCTGCCTCTAGCTCAGTGATCCCAGATCCCAGGGTTCTTGAGGACCACTGGGTCAGATCCACTTGCACAATGATACTGAGCAGACCGGCCCTGGTGACAGTGATGGAGTCTTCTGTGGAGTGTGACGACACCACTTGAATGTGGAAGCATAAGACTCTAGCTGCCTTCCAGAAAACCAGGCATCAAAGAGATCCGTGAAGATATAAACCATACCATTCTTCTCCCTAGTTTTCGCTTTTTTTTTTTGAGTATTTTCATGATTTTTTTTTTTTTAATTTCGAGAAACAGGATTTCATGTAGTGAAAGCTACCTTTGAACTTATGATCCTCTGGCCTTAGCCACTCAGGTGCTGGTATTACAGGTGTGCACATCCAGCTAGAAAATGTTATTTTTGTTGTTTTGTTTTTGGGTTTTCCAGGTAGGGTTTCATTCTAGCTCAGGCTGACCTGGAATTCACTATGTCATCTCAGGGTGGCCTTGAACTCATAGTGATCCTCCTACCTCTGCCTCCCGAGTGCTGGGATTTAAGCTTACACTACCACTCCCAAGAAAATGTTATTTTTAATATTTTAATGAGTATTTTAAATGTTACTTTGAATGCTTAAAAAGTTCTTAAAAAAGTTTTAATTTCTAATATGGTACATATTGATAGACAGACAAAATCTATTTTGCATTTCACTTCAAGAGATTTATACATAGGACATAGGAGTCCTGAAACCAGAAAGTCTGAGCACTTTGGCAGTCCAGCATGCTCTTTAGGAACATCCTGCTGCTTACCCCAAGGCCACAGAAATGAGGAAGAAATGGGGAATCGTCTCCCTCCAGGATCCCACACCTATTCCTTTAGGTGGGACTTTGGTATCCAAGTCTCAGAGTCTGAGGCAGAGCTCTTGGACTAAACTCTTAAATTCTGCACTGGTCTTGCAGGAAGAAGGCCATCCAAGAGGACCACCAGGCAACCAGCACCCAGGTGGCCTACTTGCTTTTGGATAAGCCTTGTGCCACTCCTCCAGTTTGCAGCAAAGGACAGACAATACCCCAGAGCCTCTTCTGGGGCTGTCCTATGGGCCTGATGAGCACTTCCCCTAGGATGCCAGCTGCTCTCAGCCAATACAACAGAACACAATAAGACCCTCGGTGCCAGGCAGTGCCTGCTGGAGCAGCTCAAAGAGTGGAACAAATACCAATTCCATCAGCCTAGGCCTGGAGCAGGCCCTGGGGCTTGGCAGTGGGGAAACAGCAAGATGTATGGCCAGTTGCAAGCTCTCAGCAGCTGGCTGTGAGGTACAGGCCTCCCAGACTGCAGTATCCCAGGAGGCAGGAGACCTTTCAAAATAGCAGCTGCACACAGGACATGAGCAGGAGTCTCTCATATATGTACAGGTGTATAGACATCTGGCTGGGAAGGTAGTTGTCTGAGAGGGATTAAGGGATGGGAAGGGACTCCTTTTAGGCATCTTATTTCTTAGGCTAGCTGATGAGCGTAAGGCATTCATTAAATTGTCTAACCTTTTTGACATGTCTAAATGTTTCATATCTACTTTTAAAAGTTAGGGAGGGGGCTGGAGAGGTGGCTCATCTGTTGTTAAAGCACTTGTTTGCAAAGCCTGATAGCCCGCATTTGATTCCTCAGCACCCACATAAAGCCAGACTCACAAAGTGGCACATGTATTTGGAGTTTGTTTGCAATGGCAAGGGGCCCTGGCATGTCCACATCCAGTCTCTCTCAAATAAATAAATAAAAATATTTTTAAAATAAAACTTAGGGGGATGGAGAGATGGCTTAGCAGTTACGGTGCTTGTCTGTGAAGCCTAAGGACCTAGGTTCAATTCCCTAGTACCCACTTAAGCCACAAGGTGGCGCATACATCTGGAGTTCCTTTGCAGTGGCTGGAGGCCCTGGTGCACCCATTTCTCTATCAATCTGTCTCCCCTCAAATAAATAAATATTTAAAATTTAAAAAAAATCTTAGGGAGGGACAGAGGAATCTAGTCACCACCACAGGGCTATACTCTGGTGACCAGCTCAGTTATCACAGTTGTGACAGCCTGGTAAGGGACAGAAAACCAGGAGACTACAAGCCAGAAAACCTGGGCCCAACACTACTATATGTCCCAGAGCTTTAAGTTGACACACATAAAAATGTGTGAGCTCTGAGGTCCTGCCAGTCTGGATAAGTGGGAATCCTGAGCTCCATTCTGTGAGGTCATGAGCCCACCAATCCCCTAGCTTCCTCACCTGTTCCATCTAACTCCACATACACTCTCTGTGCAGCCCATGCCCACCCTCACCCATTCTCCAGGATTGGCAGCCTGGAATTGGATCCTTCCATCCTTGAGCTCCAGATGGGCCACAGCCAGCATGCCCTCACCCTTGTGTCAGTGGTAAGCTGCAGCAGGCCAGAAGCAGCCAGAATACTAATCCTTAGCTTCTGCTTAACCAGCTATGATCTTAATTTTATGCCTGCCACTTACACATAACTCTCTCCTGTGCCTCTTGAAGGCCTCCTAAGTTGTTATGGGGGGTGAGCTGCTTAGATTTTGTTGTGGTGGTTGTTAGAGAAGTTTTGAGGGGTAAATCCAGGGTCCCTGGTACTCTAAGCATTTGCTTTGCCACTCTCCTAAACGCTACTCCACCCTCCCCACCCCACCCCCGTCCCCAGATCCATATGTGGTTTCTTAAAGGGCCTTAGGGTTGAAGCTTATTACTGAGCACTTCAGGGAACAGTCAGGTAGACTGCTGTCTAGAACAGGTCCACTTATCCTGTCTCCATTTGCTAAGCAGGGGTTGTAATAGATGAGCTCTAAGATCCTTTCCCACTTAGAGCTTCTGAAAGCCAGCTTAGGAGGAAAAATAAGGAGGTCACAGCAATTCCTCTGTGACTCAGCAATTTCTGGGTTAGGAAATGCTGAAATAGGGAGCTATAACGACGTCCTCTCAGACCATTGGCCGTGACCCAAGGGTTCCCCCAAATTTTCACCTTCACGTGTGCCCAAGAGGGATGAGAATAGAAAGAAAAGGAGGATGGCAGCTTGAGGTACCCCAGGTCCCTGTTAATACCTCCAGTCAACCCTGCTCCAACCTCTGTACCCAAGCCTTCTCTAGGTAAACACATAGCAAGTCTAGAGGCCTCTCCTCACTCTTCTTACAAAGACTACAAGTCTCCCTAAGTGGTCACTGAGGAAAAAGTGTCCTTCCCTGGCACTCTCCAGGGAGACATCACTGTACCTATTCTTTCCTTGTGTTCTTTCCTAGGCTACTCCGGGGCTCCAGGAAGCCTGTTATGCTCAATTTGGGGCAGTATGGACAAGCCATCAGACTGACCTGGCCACAAGGGCAAGCCAGACCTCACTCTGGCTCCATTACACGTTCTCTAGGGGGCAGGGAGAGCCTCCTGGCCTCTGAGCTCTCAGGCCTAGTCAGAGACAGCACCCCAGTCACTGGGCTGGATAAGGAGGTGTCCAGGGGAAGCCCACAGAGCATACACAGACCCTTGGGATATGGCCTGGATAGGGGCTCCTCTGTGAGCACATCTCAGCCTTCTTGTCGTACCCTAAGGAAAAGGGAGACCCAGGGCCCCAGGGCTCCTCTCACTCACAATTCAAGCGGGAAGAGCCTGGAGCTCTTCAGACTTGGGAGTAAGTTCTCTGTTCCTTTTTCCTGTTGTTGGTCTACGACACCTCGAACACACATGTGTTTCCCCAGAGCTCCCACACACAGCAGAGCCACAGGAAGGCTCTAATGCCGCTTCTCTAGCACTCCTATCCTTTTTCTGCCACTGCCTTTCTGCAAAGCCACCTTTTCCCCGATTCCCACCAGGATGGGTGTCCTTGCCTCAAATGCTATGCCCACTGGGCACAGTGCTCCATAATCCACTCTACCTCACAGACCAGCATAACCCATGGCTCTACCAGGCCAACATAGGAGCTAAGCACACTAGGGCTGCCCTCCATGACTCAGCAGCTTCTTGGCCACAAACATGCTCTGTCAGAAGTGAAGTCACAAGTCAGAAACATGCTGACACTTCACCTCAAAAGAGGAAGAAGACTAGCTGGCTATGGACCCCTTGTTGCAACCCACACAGGGTGGGGAGGGTGATGGCCCTGGACTGGCAACTCTTCCCCCACCATCCACCACCAGCAAGCAGCTTGGGCTCTTCCATGGCCACCTCTGGTTGTCAGAGTTCAGACAGACCAGCAGGGAGATGAGCATTTCTGTGCCAGCTGACTGCTGCCACACTCCTATCCCTGAAGGCAGCCCCACCGCTGGCCTGCCTCAGGCCCAGCAAGATCTGCAAGAGGAAAGACAACAGAGTGGGTCAGAGGGAGGCCATGCCACTGCCTGGGGTGCAAGCAGAGCCCTTCCCTGCTCTTCTACAGGCAGCTGGGGTAACAAAGTTTCAGGGAATGGACAGGAGCACAACATGCACAGCCTGAGGGGAGTTAGATGTGTATTTCAGTGACATCTCTACCCACCCTTTCTAGACAAAAGAGGCACTGCCAAGCCCGAGTTCACACAGCTACATTGAACTCGCCTCCACTTCCACCAGGGCAGACTCTTAGCACGCCCAGTATTGCCTCCCTCCTCCTGGCCAACCAATTCACTTATCCTACCAGGAGAACTGCAGAGCCTATGGGAGTGTGAAGGAGCTGGTGCAGGGAAAGGATCTGTGATTCTACCAGGAAGCCAGCAGGGAGGGCTGGCGTCCCCAGAAAGCTAAGGAGCATCCAGGCAGGCCTGAGAACTCCCAGGGAGTTCTCCACCTGTTTCTTGCTGGTGAGCCCAGGGCCTTGCTTAGGCACTGCTCAGGCTGGAGCCATGCATGCTCCACTGATAAGGCAGGAACCCCACCTCATGTTCCTTTCCTATCCAGGACGGTACTTAATGCACTCAGCAGCGATGAGGGTGTTTGTTATTTTCAGTTATTTCAGGTTCTTTTGGTGGAAGATTTCAGTCATGGAACAAGATCATTTTATATAGAAGTATTATCCTGATATGTACTTTCTTTCCACGTCCCTTTTCCACACATGTTATTTCACGAGGTTGTTGTAACCCTGGACAAGCTATTTACTTACTCTAAGTCTCAGTTGTCTTACCAGTTGTCAGTTACCAGGCCTAACAGCAAGATTAGATGAACTAATGGAAGTAGACTACTCACCAGTGTCTGACACAAAGAAAGCATTAAAAAGATGTTACTGCCGGGCCAGCGTGATGGCACATGCCTTTCATCCCAGCACTAGGGAGGCAGAGGTAGGAGGATCACTGTGAGTTTGAGGCCACCCTAAGACCACATAGTGAATTCCAGGTCAGCCTGAGCTAGAGTGAGACCCTACCTCGAAAAACAAAACAAAACAAAGAGATGTTACTAAGTACTTATCATATATTTTGTCTTCACACCAGTGCTATGGACCAGAGATTAAACCACATGCCCAAAGTGGCACAGTAGGTACACAGCAGCTGAGCACAGGGTCTCTCAACCACTGGAGTCTCCTCTTCCCTCCTTAAGGCACAGAGAGTGGAATTGTGATGGCTTAGCAGACCTCAGCCAAGGAACCATAGTAGGTTGGTAGCAAAAAGGCACCGAACACGGGTGTAAAAGGATGTCACACCCTCAGATTCCTAGCTCAGTCCAGTTCTCAGCTGAGGGCCTCTGGGGGCCAAGGATCCACACTGGAAGAGGCTGGCTCGAATCTTCCCCAGGAACTCCCCATACACTCCAGGGGCCTCTTGAGGCCCAGGAACCCAGCAGAACCAGCGTGTGCGCTGGAGGACACGGGGTGGCCAGGGACGTGGACGTGCAGGGAGGACGCTGTAGTGGACCCTGGGCGGAGGGCAGACAGACAGGGCGCGGGGCCACGATGACCACGGCTAACCTCGGCGCGGCAAGACGGGCCCAACCGTCGGGGCTGGCCGTGGGCACCCCGGGTCACGCCGCGCCGCGCCGCGCCGGGGACATCGGTTCCCGGAGGCCCCGCCAGTGCCCCGGAGCCCCGGGCCGCCCGGGCCTGCGCTGCCGCTGGGTGGTTTGGGGTAAACAAGCCTCCCGCCCCCGGGCCGCGCGCGGCGGCTGACAGCGGCCGCCCAGGCGTCCCAGCAGCCCGTCGCCCGCGGCCCCCGCGGTACCTGCGAGCCCCCCCATCGCCGCCGTGGCGGGCTGTCGGTAGACCACCGTCCACACGAAGAAGATGGAGAAGCCGGCCAGCGAGCTGAGGCCCGAGTAAGCGGCGCGGAGGCCGAGCTGCCGCCGGGACGGGGCCATGGGCTGCGGAGCCCGGGCAGTCGTGGGCGAGCGCGGCCGGCCGAGAGTCACAGGTGCCGGGCCCGAGCCGGAGCCTCAGCGCTGGCCAGCCCGAGCCCGAGCCCCGGCGCCCGGCGCTCCGCCCCCGGCCCGGCCTGGCCCGCCCCCGGCGCCGCGCGCACAGCGCCCTCTGCGGCCGGAGGCCGTCAGCCCGCAAAGGCGACCTGGACGGATGGGTGCCTGGCTGGAAGGGCAGCGTCCTGGACTCATCCCCAAAGTCACCTGCCTCGTGGATTACGGTTTGGAAGACCCTTGGCGGGCCTGGGACTATGTCTTTTCACAACCCAGTTGAGATGATTACTTTTTAAATTTTATCTGGACAGGAAGCGCATTCTCGTTTAAAATGTAATTTATTTCTAGTTATTACATGAACTGGCCCCTCCACCCGTGCTCATGCAAGCAACCCTGATTTAACTCAGTGGGGGTCCCCCCTCTCTCACGCACTCACAACATGAAAGTAGGAAGGAGATAGGTGGAGAGAAGGTGTTTAGTAGGAGGGGGATAAGAGAGGGTTAATGGGGAGTGAATGTGATCAAAATACATTTATACATGTATGAAATTGTCAAAATTGAATTAGGATTATATAAACTGGGCATGGTGGCCCATACCTGTAATCCCAACAGTTGGGAAGTGACTGGAGACAAGGGGATGGTGAGTTTAAAGCCAGACTGGTCTACAAAGAGAGACCCTGTCTCAAAAAGCAAAGGCCAGGGCTGGGAAGATGGCTCAGTGATTAAAGACAGTTGTTGCAAAGCCTGCCAGCCTGGATTCAATTCCAGATCCACAGAGTGGTATATACAGCTAAAGTCCCTGTGCAATAATAAATAAAATAAAAATACTTAAAAAATAAAAATACTTAAAAAATACAAAGGCAGCTGGGCACGGTGGTACACACCTTTAATTCCAGGCAGAGGTAGGAGGATCCCTGTGAGTTTGAGTTCAGGGCCAGCCTGAGACTAAAGAGTGAGTTCTAGGTCAGCCTGGGTTAGAGAGAGACCCTACCTCGAAAAAAAAAATACAAAAGCTGACAGGACCAAGTCTTTTTTTTTAAATTTTTATTATTTATTTTTAGAGAGAGAGACAGACAGAGAGGGAGAGGGAGACAGATAGAGATGGACGCGCCAGCAGTCTCTCAGCTGCTGTGAACAAAATCCAGATGCGTGCGCCCCCTTGTGGTCAAGTGCTGCATAGCAGCCCTTGCGTCACTTTGCATCTGGCTAAACGTGGGACCTGGAGATTGGAACCGCTGGAGATTGGAACCAGCGTTCTTAGGCTTAGCAGGCAGGCGCCTTAACCGCTAAGCCATTTCTCCAGCCCCAGAACCAAGTCTTAACAGCCACCATGAAACTGCCTCCTCATTACCTGCCCTGAAGGGAGACCCATTGACTGCATTATCCAGCCTCTCCAAGAACTTATCGCCCTACGGTCAACATGACCTACTCTTACTAACAAAAGGCTGGAATGTTAGGTATGACAGGTCCCAATATGGAGTCACCAAGGACAGCCGGATGGCTACAGAGACATAAGGAAGTGGATTTTCCACATTCCTCAAGAAACCCATCCAGCCATTATCCCCTCCTTGCCTGCAATGCCCCCAGGTCATGGTTTCCTGTCCCCTTATTTTGAAAATCACCTGGTCTCTGTTCTGGTGTCACACCCTGTCTGTCTTAGATCTCCCCTAGTTAATGGAACCTTTCCTATTCAAGCAGTTCTTTTCCTCACCTTCCCCCAACTGAAAGGCCTATAAAGCCCACTACCCGAGGAACTCAGGGGGCCGTGCTCCTCTCTGTGAGCCAGCCTTGGCAGCTCATGCTTTTCCCAAATAAAAGCTTTCATCTTTTGCTTAAAAAAAAAAAAAAAAAAAAAAAAAAGCTGGGCATCAGCTCAGTGGGTTGGATCTGTAGGACCACAAAAATAAGTAAAATTTAAAAACTTCAGCCTGGACCAGAGTGAAACCCTACCTCGAAGAAAAAAAAAAAAAAGCTTGCCAGGACTGGAGTGATGCCTTAGTGGCTAAGGCGCTTGCCTGTGAACCCTAAGGACTCAGGTTCAATTCCCCAGTACCCATATAAGCCAAATGCACAAGGTGGTGCATGCGTCTGGAGTGGTTTGCAGTGGGCTAGACACCATGGTTCACCTATTCTCTCCCTATCTGCCTTCTATCTCAAATAAATAAACAAACCAAACAAATAATAATAAAAAAAAACTTGCCAGGTGTGGTGGCGCATGCCTTTAATCTCAGCACTTGGGAGGCCTAGGTAGGAGGATCACTGAGTTCAAAGGTTAGCTGAGACTACATAGTGAATTCCAGGGCATTCTGGGCTAAAGCAAGACCCTATCTCAAAAAAAAAAACAAAAACAAAAACAAAAAAAACCCCAAACCCTTAAAATCTAAAAGTCACAGTGAATATATTAATTCTTTCCACCCACTCCCCTATCAGATGTGTTCCCTCCCACCAGACATTATTCATGCTCAGAAGATTGCTGCATGCAGTTGGTCACCCCTATGGCAGCTTCCCTTTTCTTTCATCTAAATCTTCATCTCCAAGTCCCTGGAAAACATCTCCCAGCCGAGGTGGCAGGCAGTTCTGAAGTAAATCCATCCATAGCAAGAGTCTACTTCACTCCCAGTGGACCAGTGGGAGCTGGAGGGGAAGTCAAGGAAGAACCAGGCTTCCACTTCCGGTGTTGAATCTGCCGGTGGAGGCAGCCCTCCACCACACACCTGCACAAGATAGATACCCAGCACTCCTTGTTCTCATTGTCTTTTGCTGCAGCAACAAATTACCACAAATTTAATGGCTTAAAATAACACAAATGCATTATAGTCTGAGGTCAGGAGTCCAAATAGGACTGTCACTGGGCTAAAAGCAAGGGGACTTTTAAGGCTGCCTAGCTCTGGAGGCTGTAGGGGACAATCTGTTCCCCTGCTTCTCCAGCTTCGGGAGGCTGCTCCACAGGTCAAGATTCATGGCCCACACTTCCTTCTCAAGATCCTTAAACCTTTTCACATTAGGAAAAAAATTCTTCTGCTGGGTAAGATTGTTCTTACAGCTTGTGGTGACTAGGATGTGGACATCTTGAAGGCCATTATTGTGCCTGTTGCACCCTTCTGGAATGGCAGTTCCATAAGCAGGGACAGTGCCAGCTTTGCACCACACATACCAGGTATCTGACGTGTAATGCTCCTGATAAA
This sequence comes from Orientallactaga sibirica, assembly GCA_036365145.1. Lineage (NCBI taxonomy): Eukaryota > Metazoa > Chordata > Mammalia > Rodentia > Dipodidae > Orientallactaga > Orientallactaga sibirica. The sequence goes on from JAEOAD010000036.1 coordinate 2,293,718, forward strand.
AATCTGCTGAGCGTGAGTGACTGAAGGTGAGAATTCAATAATAACTCTGGGAATTGTACTCAAGGAGCCTAGATAGAAATGTTCCATTGTCAAACACGTGATGTAAACCACATTTGCCTTAGTTCAAAATAATCAGGGGAGGGCTGGGGGGATGGCTTAGTGGTTAAGGCATTTGCCTGCAAGGCCAAAGGACCCAGGTTTGATTCCCCAGGACCCACGTTAGCCAGATGCACAAGGAGGCGCATGCATCTGGAGTACATTTGCAGTGGCTGGAGGCCCTGGCATGCCCATTCTCTCTCTCTCTCTCTCTCTCTCTTTCTCTCTCTCTCTCCCTCTCTCAATTAAATAAATAAATAAATAAATAGTCAAGGGAGCTTCTTTTATTTTTTTATTGACAACTTCCATAATTATAGACAATAAACCATGGTAATTCCCTCCCTACCATATTCCCCTTCACAACTCCACTCTCTACTATATCCCCTCCTCCTCTCAAAAGAGCTTATTTAAAAATTAAAAAAAAGAGGGCTGGAAAGATGGCTTAGTGGTTAAGGCATTTGCCTGCAAAGCCAAAGGACCTTGGTTCAATTCTCCAGGACCCATGTAAGCCAGATGCACAAGGTGGTGCATGCATCTGGAGTTCATTTACAGTGGTTGGAGGCCCTGGTGTGCCCATTTCCTCTCTCTCTTTCTCTCTGTCTATCTGCTCTCTCTCTCTCTCAAATAAGTAAAAAATAAATAAAATACTTTCAAAAAATTAAAAAAAGAAATATTTAAAAAAGAAAGAAGACTCCACATGCTTGGGCTGCAAGGTCACTGAGAAACCAAGCTGGACCTGAGCTGAAAAACTCCTCTGTGTAGATCAGTAGACAGAAAGCTGGAGAAAATTACACTGCATGCAGGGGAGATAAACAACAGTGCGTAATTCCAGGTCAGCCTGGGCCAAAGTGAGACCCCACCTTGAAAACAAACAAACAAAAAAAGTGGACACTGTAAGCCAGCCAGACCAAATGAGCCAATGGGTGCAATAGTGACATGTCTGTTATGGGGGAAACTATCTGCTTACTAATTGGACTAGAGGCCCACTCCATGGGAGGGAATATCTACCTGGTGCTAAAAACCTACTCAAAAGCATATGACAGAGGTGGTCATGGTCATGAGTCCTAGGGGTGTAACTCTTGCTGGTGTCTGGCTAAATGCATATGTTATGCCCACCAAACTGCCTGGTAAGCATTTTTCTTTTTTTCTAAAGATTTTATTTTTATTTATTTACTTATTTGAGAGAGAAAGAGGCAGAGGGAGAGAGAGAGGAAAGAAAGAAAAAGAAAGAGAGAAAGAAAGAAAGAAAGAAAGAAAGAAAGAAAGAAAGAGTGGGCATGCCAGGGAATCCAGACACTGCAAACAAACTCCAGATACATGTGCCACCTTGTACATCTGGCTTACATGGGTCCTGGGGCATAGAAACTGGATCATTTGGCTTTGGAGGCAAGGGCCTTAACCACTAAACCATCTCTCCAGCTCCCAGTAAGCACTTTTCTTGATGTCCATACCCATATATTAATGTTACTCTCATTTTTGGTTAGAGAAGCTTCTCTTTTCAGATGGTGGTGACCACTGAGATGACTAAAGTACCACAGTGCTGAGAAGAAGGGACAGAGGAGTGCTCAGCACTGAAACATCTCTATCACATCTTCCAAGGCTCAGGGTCCATTGTAGAAGAGGTGGCGGAAAGAATGTAAGAGCCAAAGGAAAGGTAGGACTGCTTACAATGCAAATATTCCACATACAAAATGGCCTGGACATCCATGACCTCACAGTGCCCGACACTACCTACACAAGATCCTCATAATAGAAGGAAAAGATAATGACATCAAAATAAAAGAGAGACGAACTGAGAGGGGAAGGGTATATGATGGAGAGTGGATTTGTGAAGGGGAAAGTAGGGGAGGGAAGGGAATTATCATGGTTTATTGTCTATAATTATGGAAGTTGTCAATGAAAAAAATTTTTAAGAGCTGGAGAGATAGCTCAATGATTAAGGCACTTGCCTGAAAAGCCAAAAGACCCAAGTTCAATTTCCCAGGACCCATGTAAGCCAGATGCACAAGGTGGCCCATGTGTCTGGAGTTCATTTATAGTGGCTGCAGGTGCTGGTACGCCCATTCTCTCCTCTTTCCCTCTCAAATAAATAAGTAAAAATAATTTTTTAAAAATCCCAATGCCATTCCTACCTTTTTTGTTTGTTTGGTTGTCTGTTTGTTTTATTGAGGTAGGGTCTCACTCTAGTCCAGGCTGACCTGGAATTCACTATGTAGTCTCTGGATGGCCTCAAACTCACAGCAATCCATATACCTCTGCCTCCTGAGTGCTGGAATTAAAAGTGTACACGGCCACACCTGGCTTCTAGAAAAAAAAATTTTTTTTGGTGGGGGGAAGGTTTCAAAGTAGGGTTTCACTCTAGCCTGGGCTGACCTGGAATTCACTATGTAGTCTCAGGGTGGCCTTGAACTCACAGTGATCCTTCTCCCTCTGCCTCCCAAGTGCTGGTATTAAAGGCGTGCGCCACCACGCCCAGCTCTAGAAAATACTTTTTATCGACAATTTCCATACATGTATTCAATATATTTTGATCATAATCCCTTCTCATTACCTTCCTTTGTCTCCCTTTCTTGTCCTCCCTGAACCTTTTCTTCTTTCCAATTAGTGCTTCTTCTACTTTGATGTCTTTTTCTCTCTCTCTCCTCCATTATCTATGATGGAATGTTGATGGGCCCAGTATGTGCAGCTCTTGTGCGGTAATGACAGCCACTGTGAGGTCATGAACGCAACATATGGAAGACAGCGGTCCGAAGCACTCCTCCCATCCTTTGGCTCTTACGTCTTTGTGTCCCCTCTTCCACAATGTTCCCTGAGCCTTGGAGCATGCCCAGGTTTTCACGTGGGTGCTTGGGATTGAACTCAGGTTCGGGCAGCAGGTGTTCTCATCCACCCCCAATCCCGCCTGCTTCCCAGACCACTCCCTATTACAACTTGAATGTTGGAGTGTCATGTTGTTGTTGTTGTTTGGTTTGGTTGGTTTTGGTTCTTTTTGGTGTTTGAGACCAGGTTTCACTATTTGAACTGTTTGAACTCACTTTGTGGCCCAGGCTGGCCTAGAAGTTGAGATCCTCCTGCCCAGCCTCCCAAGCTCATGAACTACAGGACTGTGTCACTAGGCTAGGCTTGGCTTGGACTATATTTTTCAAGGAGGAATTTTATTTATTTTTACTTTTGGTTTGTTTATACATACATGTATGTGTGTGCATGTGTGTATATATGAGGGTCTCTTGACATTGCAAATGAATGTTCATCCAGCTTCATGTGGGTGGCTGGGGATTGAACCGTGGCCATCAGGCTTTGCAAACAAGCACTCTTAACCTCTGAGCATCTCCTCAGCCACTTGAGAAGAGGTTTTAACACATGAACTCAGCAAGTAGCTGTCCAGTTGCTACTGGTGGAGAGTGAGTGCTGGTTGTTCAGGGCACTGTCATGGATGCTGGCCAGGATGGACAACACTAGAAAGTAGGAATAGCATCTGTAAGGTCAGCCCTGAGGAACGCATGCCCAGTGATGCAGTGACTATATTGCTGGGTTTGAAGTGGTGGGTTTTGAGCTAGGGAAGGCTCTGAATATGTACGGATCTTCTCCTAAGAAGGCTACTGCCTTCCTCACAGAGCCAGGAGTAACAATTCTGTGCTCTAGAAATATGGCCTCAGTCATAATGTAAGGTGGACTTCCCAGGACACTAGAAGCCAAGAGATCAGCTGGACAAGTCTTTATCTCCCAGCCTGCGAGGGTCCATGCCTGTAAAATGGGGACAGCAGTGATGCCTACTTCACATTTTGTGATGAGAAGGCAGTCTTTAGAAGATGCCCTGGAACATCAGGCTCCTCAAAAAAAGCCAGATTGGGGCTGGAGAGATGGCTTAGCAGTTAAGGCACTTGCCTGCAAAGCCTAAGGACACAGGTTTGATGCTCCAGGTCCCTTGTAAGCCTGATGCACAAGGTGACGCATGTGGTCACACATGCACACAAGATGGCACACACGTCAGGAGTTCGATTACAGTGGCGGAGGCCCTGGCATATCAATTCTCTCTCTCTCTTTCTTTTTTTTTTTTGAAGGTGGGGTCTCCCTCTAGCCCAGGCTGACCTGGAATTCACTATGTAGTCTCAGGGTGGCCTTGAACTCACAGTGCTCCTCCTACCTTTCCCTCCTGAGTGCTGGGATTAAAGGTGTGCACCACCATGCCCAGCTTTCTCTCTCTCTCCCTTTTGTTCTTTCTCTCATAAAGGCATATGCCACCATGCCCCCCCTCAAAAAAAAAAGCCAGAAGGTAGAATTAGTAGCAGCTGAAGGCTGCCATGACAGGAGTTTGTTCAGGCGAAGACAGAAGGGGAAAGAGGGAACTAATTCCAGAGATATTTAAACTATTTGAACCTAAAGGTCAGGAACTAATTCATTAGCAGGGCGGACAGGAAGGAGGAAAGCAAAAATGTTGTGAATATTGATGATAAGTACACAAGCTGAAAGTGAGATTAGGCAAGAAAGTAATGAGACATAATTATGTAACTGCAGTGTGGGCCCAGTTTGTACAAAAAGGTCAAAGCCAAGCTAAAACTTTTTTAAAAATTGTGGAAACAGTAAAGAGCTATCGAAGGGCTGGAGACTCTGATGGGGTCAGAGGTCCAGCTTCATTGTTTACAGTGTGACCCCGGGCAGGTTCCCCTAACTCAAAGCTCCCCAAAAGAACGCTCTGCCACAAATAGAACAGTCTCTATCTGCACTGTGTGAACAATGGTAATATATGGCCTTCGAGTGCTTGATATATGGCTAGTGTAAATGCAGGGCTGAATGCTTACTTTAATTTTAATTAAAATAGCTGCAAGCCAGGCACACCACCTAGCACTGAGGAGGCTGAGGTAGGAAGATCCTCATGAATTCAAGGCCAGCCTATGCTACACAGTGTGTTCCAGGTCTGCCTGGGTTAGAGTGAGACCCTGCTTCAAAAAAAAAAAAAAAACCAAAAGGAAAAAAAAAAGCTGCCTATGGTTAAGTGTCCACATATTGGATAACACTGCTTGAAACAGTCAGGACTCCTGTTGTCCCATGTTTCTAAAGGGAAAGCTGATAACACATAGACTTGTCATAAATATTGAAGGGCTACAGTTCAGGAGTTCAACACACAACAAGTTACTAATGTTATGGCTGAAATTTTTATCATTGAACCACAGTCGCATGTGATGATATATATATATCAGGGAGATAAGTTAGACTGTGATATTGGTGTTAAATATGATGGAAAAAGAAACTTCTTGTAGAGGAGAAAGCATTCACAAGGCTATTTTCAGTGGTAATAAGTGGGATCATGAAGGTCTGCTCTGGAGAATGGTCATGGAATGAAAAAGAAGGAAGAGTTATGAAGTTACAAAGCACACAGGTGTGTAACACACACACTTCTGCTCATATCAGTTTCCTTTCCCTGTTATTCTGAGACAGTACATGCCCATTCCAACAAGGACAGATATCCTGGGTTGCCTACAAGAAGACAGCCACTCTCTCTGCCTGCAGCATAGGCCACAAATGCGCACCAATACTCGTGTGCCTCTTCTGGGCCTAACACCTACCTACGAAGCAAGTACAACACTTCCCAACTTCCTTGAGTTGAATCAATGATGGGATTTGGTCCTGAGCAAAGAAGTACAGGCAGAACCATTTCTAGACACACTGCACACACACACAAAAAAATCTCCTATATATCCCCAACTCCTACTGCATGATTCAAGAGGGTGATATCAACATGATGGAAAGAGCCTTGGGGCTGGGTGGTGATGGTGCACGCCTTTAATCCCAGCACTGAGGAGGCAGAGGGAGGATGAGCTCTGAGAGTTCGAGGCCAGCCTGGAACTACAGTGTGAGTTCTAGGTCAGCCTGGGCTAGAGGGAGACCTTACCTCAAAAATACACCACCACAACAACAACAAAAAGAGCCTTGGGACCTTAAGTAAATGAATGGTGCACAGCATCTCCTTCTGTCCCTCAGACTTTATCAAGAGCACACCTTTGTGGTGTTACACCACTGAGATGAGATGTAGGGGTTGTTTGTTACACCCAGCCTTAGTATCCATCCCTCATCCATTTCAGTTCATTTAAATAAAGCCTATATGGAAAAATCTGCCCAAACCATCAATCTGCTGAAGGCACTTCTGACCTAGGCTCACCAATATAGACATGCTGTTTAAACATTTCTTTCCTCACTCCTCCTCTAAAAGGCACATTCCAAACATCTCTCTTCTAGTATGTACATTCCAAACATCTCTTTTCTATTATGTACTCGAGGAAACACCCACTGAGCTATCTTTGAGATATCTGCTGGACTTTGTCTTGTGAGGGCTTCCTCCTCTCTACAATCCTACAGAGGGACCCCTGGTGTCACCTAGGGCGTGCCCTTGTTTCTTGTGACTCCATATCTAAATTTAAATGTTCTCTTGAATCCTTTTCCCTCCTCCTCCCAATGCAATTCCTTAGCAAATCCAACTGGACCGGTCCTATCCTTTCTTTCCAGCCTCAGGCCACCCTCATCCAGCCACCATCATCACTACCAACAGCAGACTCCCAACCCATCCTCCTTTGCTCTTCCTTCCCCTCCAATTCTGTTTCCATCAAACAACTAGCCTGATATTTTAAAAATACTTCAATCCTTGTGTAGTTGCCCATAGCTCTCAATTACCTGACTAATGTCTTGCCAGCTGATGCCAACCTCACCTTGCTCACTTCACTTCAGGCGCACTAACTGCTTTCTGTTTCTCCAATGTCACATTTGTTCCTGGCCCTAAGTCTTTGCACTATGTGCTTGGAAAGCCCTTTGAATGCTCCTAAGATGTAAGATCTATCGTTCCTTATTCAAGTCTCAGCTCAAATGTTCCTGCCCCAAAGATGCGATCTCTGTCCCCCTAGCTAAAGCAGGGTCCCTCTATATCACCTTACACTCTAAAATTGTCTTATAAACTTAGTCTTTCAGTACGATCCTGCCATCCCATCAAAATGCAGCACCCTAAAGAAGGGCAGAGGCTTGGAGATAACTAAAGGTGACCAACTCATCCTCATTTGTCTGGGATTTTTCCAGCTTTACCACTAAAATGCTTATATTCCAGGAAGCTCATCAGTCCAGAGCAAACCAGAATGGTTAGTCTGTCTGTGCTTGTCTCATCCTTGATGTGTCCGTAGTACCAATAGCGTCAGGGGCTCAGCTAAGAACAGCTAGACATCCGTAAAGAATTCCTCAATCCTGGCTCTAGAGGGCAGCCTTCCCCCACCTTGTGCCTTCAGACTCAGCTGTGCAGGTCCATGAAAACCTTGTGTGCCTATATTTAGCTGGTGAGTTCTCTTAAGATTCTTCTGCCCAGACCTTACCTCGTCACCCTGTCCTCTCCCAGTCTTTGTGGAATTCAAAACCGAGCATCTTAGTTATGACAGCCCAAAGCAGACACAGGAGAAGGAAACCCACCTCTTTCCCCTCACCGCTTCCTGTAGCTTCCTCTTCCTCCGGAGGTAGGCAGACTTAGATGAGATGGAGACCACAAAGCAGAAAGGACCGGCCTAGGAGGAGCAGCAGGTGGCCTTATTGCTGCATCACAGTTTCTGAGGCCGAACCATAGGGCTGGGGCTACCTTCTGCCCCTAGAACATTTCCTCCCATCTTAGGGCTAGAGGGGAGCTGCCTGGAGTCTGGTTTCTCAGTGAGTCTTCAGTCCTCTGCCTGCCCACTGACAGCCTCCATTACTTTGGAAACATGATGATCAGTGAAAAGATCCCAGGCAGAAGCAACCAGCCTTTGGGCAAAAGTTGAAAGATCGGCAGAGCCCACAGCAGGCTAGGGAGAATAATGGGGGAGAACCAACGCCTCCAGCAACAGATACCACTTACTCTAATTTCTTTTTCCTCCTTTCCTGGTGAGTGTGTGTGTGTGTGTGTGTGTGTGTGTGTGTGTGTGCGCGGGGGTGATAGATGGGGAGTGGATGAGGCAGGTTAGTCTGCAGTTCACCAAAGCATGGACTGCAGCCTGGGGCCAATGATGCTGATTCACTTGGGCGAGTCCCTGAAGGTCAGGTTTCAAGGAATAGAGGAAAGGGCAGGCTGCAGGGGTGAGGCTGGAGGACAGGAGGGAGGGTTCTAGCTTCTAGCTCATCCCAAAGAGCAAAGGCAGAGAAAGAGAGAGAGAGGGATGGATGAATATTCACCTTGGGATAGGAATATGGGGGTGGAGTCACTGTGTGAGTAACTCACCTGGAGGCTTCCTTAGTACAGTCCTGACCAGCCAGGATACTGGGTGAGTAAAGAATTAGTCACAAATGCTTCTCACAGAGCAGACTCAAGAATGGTGCAGATAATGGGGTCCTAGTGGCCATAGCTAATGGTTCCCTCTGAAGGAGGAAAGGATGGGCCCGCAGTTAGCTGGGAAGTGGGAGAAATAGAGAGGCTATAAAAGCACAGGAAGAAAGACCAATCTGGGGGAGCCACAGAAGGCGGGGGGGGGGTTGCTGACTATTCTTACCCAGGGACACATCTGTTATAGGCTATTTTGTATAAGGCACTGAACAGTCAAGGTATGCAGTCTGAATGAAGCAGAGCAGATTCTCTGGAAGCCTGATACAGGTACAGGAGGGACACTATGAGGGGAAAGGAGCTGGGCAGAGGCTGTTATGTTAAGAGACCTTCCATGAAAGCCAGAGGAGGCTCGGCCTGGGCAGAATTAAAGCCATCAGGAAGAATTCTTTTTTTTTTAAATTAATTAATTAATTTATTTGAGAGAGGGAAAGAGGCAGAGAGAGAAAGAGAGAGAGAGAGAGAGACAGAGAGAGAATGGGCACGCCAGGGCATGCAGCCACTGCAAACGAACTCCAGATGCATGTGCCCCTTGTGCATCTGGCTTATGTGGTTCCTGGAGAATTGAACTGGGATCCTTTGGCTTTGCAGGGAAACGCCTTAACTGCTAAGCCATCTCTCCAACCCAGGAAGAATTCTTGCAGTATCCTCATGAAAATCGGGACCAGACTTGATCCTTCCACTGAAGGTGAAGTATCCCAGGAGAAGGGTAAGGCTGGGGAGCTGGATGGACTTCCTTGGCCCTGAGGTAGGAATTCTGAGCAGCTGGTGTTGCTATCCATCCCCCAGAGAAGACTGGGGGGGGCGGTGTTATCTGTACGGGTCGCTCTCAATTGCAATTGTAAACTCGCCTTTCTCAAGCCCTTTCTTGTTTCCCACTAGCTACCATCTTTGACCAGGGCCTCTCTGGAGGGAGGAAATAGGCCGTAGATCTGGTGCCAGGAAATCTTTGGACTGTGCAACTTCCTCTCTGGCCCCAGCAATTCCAGAGTAGGATTTGTGGGTTGGGTTGGGTGCTTTTATCCTGGGAAGGGATCCCTATTCCTGGCCTATTTACCAGATTCCCTCCCGTCATCCCCATGTCCTCACACCCACCCCGGCTGGTATTATGGGCACAACTTGAGCAATCCCCCGGGCCTGGGGAACAAAACTAGGCATCTCATGAGCCCTTCCAGACCTTTCTCTTGGGTTCTTGTGGCCACTTCTTTCCAGCTTCCAAAACCAGAGGACAGAGAGGGCTGCATGGAAGTCATGGGCTCAGCGTGGATTGAGGATGGGAGTTCTAGAGTTAAGAGGTTGAGATGGTGTCAGCTGGGGAAGGGCATGAGGCACAGGAGGGGGGGGGACAGTGAGTCTGAGGGAAGGTGGCACAACTGGAATGGAGCAACTATTTCTGAGCACTCAAGGTCACATGGTGCTTCCTGGGCATTCAGGTTCACTTTCCTCTCCTCCCTCCTACTCCCTTTTCTTCTTGCTCTCTCTACTCCTCTTTGAAAAGCAGAAGCTGGGAGGAGAAAGCAGTGACTGACGAACTTCTGAAAGTTCACGTGACATGAAGTTTTCCTGGATAAACAAGCTACTCTCACCCCCATCCCCTTCAGTGGTACCCCCAGGCCCGGCCCTGTCTCTTCCATACTCCTGTCATCTTCCACCATCACCACTCAAGAGCTTCAGCAACTGTTTCCTTGCACCGGTCACACACCAGGAGCTTGCACGCCAACCAGAAGCGTGTGCTTCGAAGAGCATGGGAGATCCTCATTTATCCCAGCAAGCTCCCTGCTGGTTCCCAGCCCTGCCTGTGGGCCCTTCTTGTCTATCTCCCCCTCTGAGAGAAGTCAGGAGCCTGCTGTCCTCTGCACCCATTACTGTCATGAGTGGCTTGTGAGAGAATGGCTGTGACCTGTTAGTCCTAGTAAGGTTGAACTGGCTTGGTGCCCATCAACATTCCAGCTCCCTGCCTCTTGCCCCCACCCCAGGAATGGGCAAAGGAGATGAGGAACTGAACTGGAACCAGCTCTGGGGGAAGGAGGGAGGCAAGAGTCAGAGGACTTCGCAGAGCCAGGAGGCAGAGTTCAGACGAAGGGTCCGGAGCTGTCCTCTCAATCTCTCAACCATGGCCAAGGTGGAAGTCCAGGGACCCATGAGGAAAACTGACACCACCTTTCAGCACGGCTAGTGCTTCAGTTCATGGTCATGTTCCGCAGTCTCACAGGAAGCTTAGTTACAATTTCTTTCAACATCAAATGATGTGTCCAAACTTTGCGAGCAAAGTCTGTAGCACAAGGCAGGAAAAAACAGAAAGAAACAATGAGGAGGGAAAGAGATATCAAGAAACACTTTGAAAATGAATTGGAACACCATCCCTTCTCACTGCCCCACCCACACATAATGTAGGCCCATAGAAGTCGCCATCTGACTCCCAGGCCATCTCTTCACTTTATTTCCACCCATGATTATGAAGCATCTACTTGGGCCAGACAGTGCCCTGAGTAAGGAGACGGAGCAGATAGTGTGTTAGGGAGATAGAAGATAACTTTACTAGCCGGGTGTGGTGGCGCATGCCTTTAATCCCAGTATCCGGGAGGCAGAGGTAGGAGGATCACCATGAGTTCGAGGCCATCCTGAGACTACATAGTGATTTACAGGTCAGCCTGAGCTAAAGTGAGACCCTACCTCAAAAAACAAAACAAAAAAACAAACAAACAAACAAAAAAGAAAAGAACTTTACTAGGTTCTATGTTCCTGAAGCTGTGGGACTGTATCTGTTGCCCAGTCTTACAGGAGAGTTTCTACCACCTACAATAAATGTTGTCCAATGAATTCAATATTTTCTTGAGGTAAGGTCTCACTGTAGCCCAGGCTGACCAGGAATTCACTAAGTACCCTCAGGCTGGCTTTAAACTTACAGCAATCCTCCTACTGCTGCTTCCTGAGTGCTAGGATGAAAGGCATGCATCACCATGCCTGACCTTCAATATTTTAAAATCCTGCTGGGGACTGTCTGGGAAGGTTGGAGGGAAGCAAGAGAGTAGTTATCAGGGATGGGAGTGGCTGGAGAGTACTGCAGTACAGCATGTGGTTAGGTATATAGACTCAGCAGTGATGTGACCTTGTGCAGGTTACTTTACCTCTCTGTGTTTCTCTGCTTGCAAGTAAGAGCTATAGAGAAGGTGAAATGACATCTATGAGGTAGCTAATACTAATATGAGCAGGCTGCTCAGAGTACATGCTGGAAGACCACCACTGGCCTGAAGCAGCTGCAGCGGAGACGGATATAATGGGGGGACATGAGAGATGTGCTATTTGGTGAACCAACCAGGCTGGGTACCTGATTGGCTGTGGGGCTATAGGCAGAACCTACCATACAGGTTCCTTTGCTTCAGCAGTGCTCCAACTCCAGGAGCTAAGAGAGGCCCCCTGGAGTGGGAACGAAGTTAGGGTACATGGAAGTTTAAGGTTCCTGCAGAAATCAGAAAACTGTGGGCACAGAGTGTGCAGAACTCAGCCAACAGGCCGACTTTTTTGGAAGAAACACATCCAAAGTCAGACAGCGGTCCCAGAAGCACTCTCCACCTATGCCACCTCCTTGACTATTTCCTGAGAGCACTGCCACCTGCCCAAAGGGACCTGGAGGGACCAAGGAAGGTTGATTTGGCAGAAGCTCGCTGCAGAGAAGGCCTGTGTCAAGGGGCATGCTGCAATTCTATCACCTGCCAGTTCCTCCCCTCAAACCCCAAGAGCCAGTGTACCCAGGGCTAGGGACGTGACTCCTGATGTGGGTTTTTCCTCTTTGTAGGAGCTATCCAAATATTTCTGAGGTAGGATTGCAGGATAGTAAAGCATTGACTTGCAACCACTTGGGTAGAATCAGTCACTGATCTAAGACTTAAAAGTTGGGGCGGGGCTTAGGCAAGTCACTTACCTCTTAGAGCCTGAAATTCCTCAACTGCAAATGAGACTGATAACACCATCTCATAAGGTTGTTGTAACAATCGAGTCAGCAAATATAAAGTATTAAGAACAGGGCTTGTGTTCCATTTAAGACCTCACAGAGATGTCACCTATGCAAGACCTGCTCATCAACATCATGTCAAGAATGGTGGAAGAGCGAAAAGAAAGAAAGAAAGAAAGAAAGAAAGAAAGAAAGAAAGAAAGAAAGAAAGGAAGGAAGGAAGGAAGGAAGGAAGGAAAAAGAAGGGAAAAAGAAAAAAGTCAAAGTAGAAAAAGGACTGGTAACTAGATGGCAAATAGAAGGGGTTCAGTGGAAGCGAGATATGGGAGGGTGACAAGAGAAGGCAACGGGAGGGAATTCTGGTAAAATACATTATATACATGTATGAAAACTGTCAAAGTTATTTTTAAACAACAACAACAACAACAACAACAAAAAACAGGGCCTAGCCGGGCATGGTGGCATATACCTTTAATCCCAGCACTCAGGAGGCTGAGGTAGGAGGATTGCCATGAGTTTGAGGCCACCCTGAGAATACATAGCGAAATCCAGGTCAGCCTGAGCTACAATGAGACCCTACCTCGAAAACCAACAACAACAACAAAAAATAAACAAACAGGGCCTGGTGCATGCTAACTAGCATTATTATTTATCTTCCTTACACACCTCTCAGGCTTGTATTGATAGTCAAGGTAGGGTGGAGGGTGCACCAGGACCTAACGTGACTGTCTCTAAGACAACCCATCATTTGGCACAGATGTCTTCCCCAGACCCACTTCCTGTCCCCTGCTCTTTTCAGGCCTCAGGCTCAATGGAGTATCTACTGAGCACTAAGAGCACTGGCCAGGCCCCATCCAGAACCTACCCATCATCTGCATTGGCAAGAGGCCTTGACTGCTGGCACAGAAAGGATATAAGTGAGGAGCCAAATCCCCAGGCATCTCAGGCCACCAATGGATATGTAAGCGCCCAGACCAGCATCACAGCTTCCCAGGAGAGGTAATGAGAGAGATGGGGCAGGCAAGTTTGGGACACTCATTTTTGCCTACTTGAATTGCCCATTCAAATATGAGCTCTATTCCCCAGTACCCACATAAAGCCAGATGCACAAAGTGGCACATGTGTCTGCAGCAGCTAGAGGCCTGGTGCTTCCTCTCCCTCCCTCTCTCTCCCTGACATGGTGGCTCATGTCTTCCAGAATTCAGGAAGCTAAAGTAGGAGGATCACTGAGTTTGGGACCAGCCTGAGACTACACAGGGCTAGACTGACACCCTACCTCAAAAAAAAAAAAAAAAAAAAAGAAAAGAAAAGAAAAGAAAGAAAGAAAGAAAGAAAGAAAGAAAGAAAAAGTTTGCCCTGTGTAATAGTTGGAGATAGTGGCAAAATATCTGACAAAATCAACTTAAGGAAGAAGAGTATTTGTTTCACTTTAAAAGTACAGGCTATCGTGATAGAGAAAGAAGGGTAAGGCTGGGGAGCTGGATGGACTTCCTTGGCCCTGAGGTAGGAATTCTGAGCAGCTGGTGTTGCTATCCCTCCCCCAGAGAAGACTGGGGGGGCGGTGTTATCTGTACGGGTCGCTCTCAATTGCAATTGTAAACTCGCCTTTCTCAAGCCCTTTCTTGTTTCCCACTAGCTACCATCTTTGACCAGGGCCTCTCTGGAGGGAGGAAATAGGCCGTAGATCTGGTGCCAGGAAATCTTTGGACTGTGCAACTTCCTCTCTGGCCCCAGCAATTCCAGAGTAGGATTTGTGGGTTGGGTTGGGTGCTTTTATCCTGGGAAGGGATCCCTATTCCTGGCCTATTTACCAGATTCCCTCCCGTCATCCCCATGTCCTCACACCCACCCCGGCTGGTATTATGGGCACAACTTGAGCAATCCCCCGGGCCTGGGGAACAAAACTAGGCATCTCATGAGCCCTTCCAGACCTTTCTCTTGGGTTCTTGTGGCCACTTCTTTCCAGCTTCCAAAACCAGAGGACAGAGAGGGCTGCATGGAAGTCATGGGCTCAGCGTGGATTGAGGATGGGAGTTCTAGAGTTAAGAGGTTGAGATGGTGTCAGCTGGGGAAGGGCATGAGGCACAGGAGGGAGGGGGACAGTGAGTCTGAGGGAAGGTGGCACAACTGGAATGGAGCAACTATTTCTGAGCACTCAAGGTCACATGGTGCTTCCTGGGCATTCAGGTTCACTTTCCTCTCCTCCCTCCTACTCCCTTTTCTTCTTGCTCTCTCTACTCCTCTTTGAAAAGCAGAAGCTGGGAGGAGAAAGCAGTGACTGACGAACTTCTGAAAGTTCACGTGACATGAAGTTTTCCTGGATAAACAAGCTACTCTCACCCCCATCCCCTTCAGTGGTACCCCCAGGCCCGGCCCTGTCTCTTCCATACTCCTGTCATCTTCCACCATCACCACTCAAGAGCTTCAGCAACTGTTTCCTTGCACCGGTCACACACCAGGAGCTTGCACGCCAACCAGAAGCGTGTGCTTTGAAGAGCATGGGAGATCCTCATTTATCCCAGCAAGCTCCCTGCTGGTTCCCAGCCCTGCCTGTGGGCCCTTCTTGTCTATCTCCCCCTCTGAGAGAAGTCAGGAGCCTGCTGTCCTCTGCACCCATTACTGTCATGAGTGGCTTGTGAGAGAATGGCTGTGACCTGTTAGTCCTAGTAAGGTTGAACTGGCTTGGTGCCCATCAACATTCCAGCTCCCTGCCTCTTGCCCCCACCCCAGGAATGGGCAAAGGAGATGAGGAACTGAACTGGAACCAGCTCTGGGGGAAGGAGGGAGGCAAGAGTCAGAGGACTTCGCAGAGCCAGGAGGCAGAGTTCAGACGAAGGGTCCGGGGCTGTCCTCTCAATCTCTCAACCATGGCCAAGGTGGAAGTCCAGGGACCCATGAGGAAAACCAACACCACCTTTCAGCACGGCTAGTGCTTCAGTTCATGGTCATGTTCCGCAGTCTCACAGGAAGCTTAGTTACAATTTCTTTCAATATCAAATGATGTGTCCAAACTTTGCGAGCAAAGTCTGTAGCACAAGGCAGGAAAAAATAGAAAGAAACAATGAGGAGGGAAAGAGATATCAAGAAACACTTTGAAAATGAATTGGAACACCATCCCTTCTCACTGCCCCACCCACACATAATGTAGGCCCATAGAAGTCGCCATCTGACTCCCAGGCCATCTCTTCACTTTATTTCCACCCATGATTATGAAGCATCTACTTGGGCCAGACAGTGCCCCGAGTAAGGAGACGGAACAGATAGGGAGATAGAAGATAACTTTACTAGCCGGGTGTGGTGGCGCATGCCTTTAATCCCAGTATCCAGGAGGCAGAGGTAGGAGGATCACCATGAGTTCGAGGCCATCCTGAGACTACATAGTGATTTACAGGTCAGCCTGAGCTAAAGTGAGACCCTACCTCAAAAAACAAAACAAAAAAACAAACAAACAAAAAAAAAGAAAATAACTTTACTAGGTTCTATGTTCCTGAAGCTGTGGGACTGTATCTGTTGCCCAGTCTTACAGGAGAGTTTCTACCACCTACAATAAATGTTGTCCAATGAATTCAATATTTTCTTGAGGTAAGGTCTCACTGTAGCCCAGGCTGACCAGGAATTCACTAAGTACCCTCAGGCTGGCTTTAAACTTACAGCAATCCTCCTACTGCTGCCTCCTGAGTGCTAGGATGAAAGGCATGCATCACCATGCCTGACCTTCAATATTTTAAAAGGACTGCTGAGGACTGTCTGGGAAGGTTGGAGGGAAGCAAGAGAGTAGTTATCAGGGATGGGAGTGGCTGGAGAGTACTGCAGTACAGCATGTGGTTAGGTATATAGACTCAGCAGTGATGTGACCTTGTGCAGGTTACTTTACCTCTCTGTTTCTCTGCTTGCAAGTAAGAGCTATAGAGAAGGTGAAATGACATCTATGAGGTAGCTAATACTAATATGAGCAGGCTGCTCAGAGTACATGCTGGAAGACCACCACTGGCCTGAAGCAGCTGCAGCGGAGACGGATATAATGGGGGGACATGAGAGATGTGCTATTTGGTGAACCAACCAGGCTGGGTACCTGATTGGCTGTGGGGCTATAGGCAGAACCTACCATACAGGTTCCTTTGCTTCAGCAGTGCTCCAACTCCAGGAGCTAAGAGAGGCCCCCTGGAGTGGGAACGAAGTTAGGGTACATGGAAGTTTAAGGTTCCTGCAGAAATCAGAAAACTGTGGGCACAGAGTGTGCAGAACTCAGCCAACAGGCCGACTTTTTTGGAAGAAACACATCCAAAGTCAGACAGCGGTCCCAGAAGCACTCTCCACCTATGCCACCTCCTTGACTATTTCCTGAGAGCACTGCCACCTGCCCAAAGGGACCTGGAGGGACCAAGGAAGGTTGACTTGGCAGAAGCTCGCTGCAGAGAAGGCCTGTGTCAAGGGGCATGCTGAATTCTATCACCTGCCAGTTCCTCCCCTCAAACCCCAAGAGCCAGTGTACCCAGGGCTAGGGACGTGACTCCTGATGTGGGTTTTTCCTCTTTGTAGGAGCTATCCAAATATTTCTGAGGTAGGATTGCAGGATAGTAAAGCATTGACTTGCAACCACTTGGGTAGAATCAGTCACTGATCTAAGACTTAAAAGTTGGGGGCGGGGGCTTAGGCAAGTCACTTACCTCTTAGAGCCTGAAATTCCTCAACTGCAAAATGAGACTGATAACACCATCTCATAAGGTTGTTGTAACAATCGAGTCAGCAAATATAAAGTATTAAGAACAGGGCTTGTGTTCCATTTAAGACCTCACAGAGATGTCACCTATGCAAGACCTGCTCATCAACATCATGTCAAGAATGGTGGAAGAGCGAAAAGAAAGAAAGAAAGAAAGAAAGAAAGAAAGAAAGAAAGAAAGAAAGAAAGGAAGGAAGGAAAAAGAAGGGAAAAAGAAAAAAGTCAAAGTAGAAAAAGGACTGGTAACTAGATGGCAAATAGAAGGGGTTCAGTGGAAGCGAGATATGGGAGGGTGACAAGAGAAGGCAACGGGAGGGGATTCTGGTAAAATACATTATATACATGTATGAAAACTGTCAAAGTTATTTTTAAACAACAACAACAAAAAAAAAAAAAAACAAAAAAAAAAACAAAAACAGGGCCTAGCCGGGCATGGTGGCATATACCTTTAATCCCAGCACTCAGGAGGCTGAGGTAGGAGGATTGCCGTGAGTTTGAGGCCACCCTGAGAATACATAGCGAAATCCAGGTCAGCCTGAGCTACAATGAGACCCTACCAAAAAAAACCAACAACAACAACAAAAAAATAAACAAACAGGGCCTGGTGCATGCTAACTAGCATTATTATTTATCTTCCTTACACACCTCTCAGGCTTGTATTGATAGTCAAGGTAGGGTGGAGGGTGCACCAGGACCTGACGTGACTGTCTCTAAGACAACCCATCATTTGGCACAGATGTCTTCCCCAGACCCACTTCCTGTCCCCTGCTCTTTTCAGGCCTCAGGCTCAATGGAGTATCTACTGAGCACTAAGAGCACTGGCCAGGCCCCATCCAGGACCTACCCATCATCTGCATTGGCAGGAGGCCTTGACTGCTGGCACAGAAAGGATATAAGTGAGGAGCCAAATCCCCAGGCATCTCAGGCCACCAATGGATATGTAAGCGCCCAGACCAGCATCACAGCTTCCCAGGAGAGGTAATGAGAGAGATGGGGCAGGCAAGTTTGGGACACTCATTTTTGCCTACTTGAATTGCCCATTCAAATATGAGCTCTATTCCCCAGTACCCACATAAAGCCAGATGCACAAAGTGGCACATGTGTCTGCAGCAGCTAGAGGCCTGGTGCTTCCTCTCCCTCCCTCTCTCTCCCTGACATGGTGGCTCATGTCTTCCAGAATTCAGGAAGCTAAAGTAGGAGGATCACTGAGTTTGGGACCAGCCTGAGACTACACAGGGCTAGACTGACACCCTACCTCAAAAAAAAAAAAAAAAAAAAAAAAAAGAAAAGAAAAGAAAGAAAGAAAGAAAGAAAGAAAAAGTTTGCCCTGTGTAATAGTTGGAGATAGTGGCAAAATATCTGACAAAATCAACTTAAGGAAGAAGAGTATTTGTTTGACTTTAAAAGTACAGGCTATCGTGATAGAGAAGGCATGGCAGTAGGAGTGTGAGGCAGCTGGTCACATGGCATCCACAGTAATGAAGGGGAGAGAAATGAACAAATGGTGCCCAGCACACATTCTCCTTTTTTTTTTTTTTTTTTAAAAAAAAATATTTTATTATTTATTTGAGAGAGAGAGAGAGATACAGAAATAGGCAGGTAGAGAGAGAGCAAATGGGCGTGCCAGAGCCTTCAGCCACTGCAAACGAACTCCAGATGCATGCACCCCCTTGTGCATCTGGCTTACGTGGGTCCTGGAGAATTGAGCCTTGAACCGGGGTCCTTAGGCTTCACAGGCAAGCGTTTAACCACTAAACCATCTCTCCAGCCCCACATTCTCCTTTTAATTCAGTTTGGGACCCCCAACCCATGGATTAGTGCTGTCTGAATTCAGGGTTGGTCATCCCACCTCACTGAAACCACTCTCAAACTCCCTCAAATTGGAAATGCCCTCAAACATGCCTAGAGGTTTGTCTCCGAGGGGAGTCTAAACCCCATCAAATTAACAATGAAGATTAAGCACCACACCTTGCCTGCCCGCTTCCACACACACCATCCATTTCCAAATCTTAGCACCCTCTCCTAGGCAGTCCAGTCTAGATGAAAAGAATGAACGTATCACAGACAGAGCATGTGCAGGACAGCATGGGGTGAAGTGGAGCCAGACAACCTGGATTCTGGTCCCAGCTCCATCATATACTAGTTGCAACCTTGACAAGCAGTACTTAATACTTTAAGCCTCAGTTTCCCTATGTGCAATGAGGGATGATAATATAACCTACTTCATAGGGTTGTGGCAGGAGTGGGAACATGGAAGGCTTGTGAGAATAGCACCATGCCGCTCTGCAGAAAGCAAAGGGTCCTGGCGAGCATGTGTCTTGCCTTATCCCATAGAATCTTTCCCCCCCTACTTGCCCTTAGGGAATAAAAAATAGGGACCCCCTTTCCTAACCCATAGCCAGTCTTAGGAAACTCATCTGTAACACCTCCTAGGCCAGGTCACTGTCCTAGGCATCCTGAAATTTCACTGCACTCCAGGACCTCTTCCCCAAGCACACCTGAGATTCACCACATACCATCTTTTTCTGCCAGTATCCAAGCACGATACTTCCTTCTTCCAAATTCCAGGAGTTTGGGTGTTGGGCTTGATTCATTCCCAGGGTTGCTCTCCTCCCCCGGAAGTGCGCTAAAATCTCTCCACCAGTGTGTCTCAAAGGATGGGCACCAAAATTGACCTGAGATGTTTGTTCAAAGTACAGATTTTCCATTCCATTCCAGCGAAATTGTTAGGATTGGGGGAGTTAAAGCGTGCATAGTTAACAAGTGCCTTGAAAAAACTTTTTTTAGAAACATACACATTTAAACTGGGATTTTAATGACAATCATAAAGAAAATAGCTATGGATGCAGGACAGGGTCCGATGTGCGCAAGCAGAATCAGTCTGCCTGTGAGCCCTGTTTCTTCCTGGTTCCGGCGAGCTCCACATCAATAGGAAAGGGAAGAGAAGAGTATAGAGCAAAGAGGGGACGCTGGGGGTGGGACCTGAGCCCAGTGTAAACCCTCATTATCGTCCTGAGCAATTACCGGGCGCCACCGAAGTTGCCATCCCTGGTCACACTCGCTGTCCACTCGGAAGGACTGGGACAAAGCGGACTGTGCTAGACCAACTGTGAGGTCCAGGAAGGTGCAGGGCCTCGCGGACCCAGTCGAGCAAGGAGGCTGGAATCCAAGTCCCGGCCATTCCCTGCCCCACAGTCAGTGAGCGCTTGGTGGGGGCGTGGCCCTCTAAAACGCTGTCTATGAAACTGTGCCGCAAATCCAACCACCTCCACCACCCATCCATCCATCCATCCATCCATCCATCCATCCATCCATCCATCCATCCATCGGACCATCCACCCGGAACGCAGTCCCTCTTCCAGCCTCAGTTTCCCCAGCCGTGCCCAGTGTGTGCGTCTGTGGAAGAGCCACGGTGGGAAGCTCGGCAGGGGGTTCCCCATTTGAAGGCTGCCCAGTGCCACCCCCTGGCTACTGGAGACCCTGAACTGAAACAGCAAGCAGGATGCCCCTGGCCGGGAGCGGCCCCAGCCCGGATTTCCCTCCCGGGTGGGGCCTCAGTGACTCACTCCCTCCCCCTTCCCCGGTTTCCTTGTTTGCATTTCTCCTCCCGGCCACGTGGCGGCCAATGCAGCTCCCGGGGCCTCGGCCCGCGCACCAGGACAGCAGCCGGCTGGGGCACCTCGCCTGGGGCCGCTCCTCTCCCCGAAGGTTCTGGGACCTCGAGGCCGTGCCCTCCGTACACATGCAGGGGAGGGACTCCACCTCCTGCCCGCCCCGCCCCGCCCCTTCTCCACTCCTACCGTAAAGCCCGCGCCTCCTTCCCGCCCCTTCGGCTGGCTCCCGGGAGGGGAAGGGGCGGGCGGCGCAGGGGGTGTGACGGATCCCGCCCCGGCTAGTGCCATCTGCAGCCCAACTTTAGCTACCGGTGCCAACTGGCTCTTCTCTTCTGGGACGAAGGCGGAGGCTCGGAGTTCCCAGTTTCTGGAGCGGGTTGGGGGGGTAGGAGTCCTCCACACCCCTAGCCCTCTATTCATCCAAGACCAGTAGACCTTCTCTCTAGCCCTGAATCCTGCTGGCCCCAGCAGCTGGTAGGCTCGGAACTGGCCGGGTTCCTTGTCCCGGAGACTTAACGCCAGTACCCCTCCAGGTTGCCCTGGTGGAGCTGCCTGGGGCGCGCGTAGGACCCTCCAGCCCCAGGCTAGAGCCTGCACGACTGCACGAGGTGGAGGAGAAACATGAAGGTGGGTATGGTGGGGCCAGGGAGCTGCAGGAGAGGGCGGGAGAGGAAGCCCACGCGGCGGGGAATTTGGGTGGGAGAGGGAGGATGGGAGGAGGGCTTGAAGCTAAGCTGCCTCTGGGGATCCAGTGCGCGCACTGCCTCCAGCCGGGAGGGGAGGAGATGCCTTCCGGAGGACTAGGGAGAAGGCCCGGATCTCTGTGTGCCAACTGGAGAACCCTAGGTACACCAGGCAGGCAGGCAGGCTGCAGGGAAGTTTTTCCTGCCCCTCCTCTGGCTTCAGGCAGGGCTGCAGCCTGACCTCCGCCTGACCAGTTCAGAGGACTCTGAGGAAGCAGACCTGCTTGGGACAGGAGTGCCATGGGCCAGCTGCCCCAGCCCATGGCCGTCCACCTTTACCCCAACGTCACAGGTTGGCTGGCCAGGTGAGAGCGGCTGGCAAGTGGGGCCGGCTGTGGAAGATAGTCAGGTTCTGGAAGCACCACACGTAGGGGGCCTCCCTGACGTGGTGCCGGAGGGGACACTGCTCAACATGGTGCTGAAGAGGATGCATTTGCCCCGGAGCTGCTCCTACCAGCTGCTACTGGAGCACCGTCGTCCTAGCCGCATTCAGGGACTTCGCTGGGTGAGTACCTTCCACCTGCCAGGGCCGAAGAGGCCTGGAGTATAGTGGTGGGGGCGCAGCTTGCTTTGGGGGAACAGGGTAGTACACCTGGACAGGTGGGAAGCTTGGCCACAAAGAACACGTGTGTGCACACAGCTGTAGTCTATGTACCTGTTTATGGGGTGCCTAGTAGCTCCCACTCAGCTGGGGGGGGCACTGAGGCATTGAGTTAGGTGATCTGAGTGGCTGTGGTAGATGTGGGGGCCAGGTCAAGTGGGGGTGAAGTAAGCTTGGTTACTGTTCTTGAAATGTCACTGTGGAAACATTTTCCTTTGGAGAACAATTGAACAGGGCCTGTTTTGCTTTTTGCTCCTGGGGTGAGGTGTTCCTGTGGACAGAGCTTGCCATCTGGCCCTAGGTGACTCAGGAGGATCTAGGGACATTCACAGAGTGGCAGATGACAGCAGCTGCCTCTGCCAGTGAAGTGTCTCTGGGGCTGCAGAAAGCAAGGGGTGGGGGCAGAGGCTTGGGAGAGGAGGGGGTAGGGATCAGCTCCCAGGAACACTGTCCCTAACAATCAGGCCTGCCAGTCTCTTCAGCTGAGATCCTGCAGTATGTGTTCTGTGCACACACCCGTGTGTATGTGTGTGTGTGTGTGTGTGTTTGTGTGTGTGTGTTTGTGTGCATTGAAGGGAAGGCAGGGGCAGAGTGACAAACTTGAGAAAGGTCATATCTCATTAGCAAGTCCCTTTGAGTAGAACAACTACCATCTTCCTCCTTCTCCTTCCTTTCCCAGCTGCCATTTCTATTTCCCGAAATAGGAGGCTGGGTTGAGAAAAACAAACTCTGTCTAGAGGAGTCCCTGTCAGTACCTCAACCACTTTCTCCTTAGGTCTTTCTGATAGGGACCTGGGGGGTCTTGGTCTCCCCCCGCCCCCCTTCTCTGTTCACTGTTGTAGCGCCAGCTGGGAGCCAGTGGGCTGGAACCCTCCCTTCTTCCCTCCAAGGCTATAATTACTTGAGCATTTCCTGTCCCCTTCCTTGCTTGGAGAAGCTAGGTAGGGGGTTGGAGTGGAAGGTCAGGTACTAGGACAATGTGGTCACTGGGAATCTCTTGGGACCCAAAGTCTGAGAGGCTAGGAAAGAGACCGGTAAAAGAGGCCGCCAGGCTGTCTCCTGACTCCCCAGAAACCTCGGAATGGAAGGGTCAGCCTACATGGAAGGCCAGAATGGTGGCGTGGGGACTGCTGGTATTTGAACGGGGTTAAAGGCCCCTACCTTGCCAGGTGTGGGGGCAAGGAATTAGTGACTAGAGGTCTCAACCTACCCTCTGTAATGCCCTCCCTAGGGGGATGTAGGGATGGTTCCAGTCCATTGTGCCTGTGTGGTGCTTTCTGGCAGCCACAAGGCTGCACCCCTCACCTCTCTTATGGAGTTTGGCCTTAGGAAGGAGAAAATGCCAGCAGGGCGTGTGCACATGTAGCCTGAGTGAACATGCAAGAGTGAAGGGGTGAGCCCAGAGCTGAAAGGCTGCGTTATTCAGACCACACCTACCTGTTAGAAAGCCCAGAGGCGAACTCATCACCTACTGGGGAAGAGATCTGAAGAGGTCTCTCTCTGTACCTACCTAGACCAGGACAAGAGAAAGCAGCCTGGAAGAAAGGTTTGAGATGAGATGCAGAAAGGATTTACCAACGGTGGCAAAGTGATGCTGCAGTGAGTTGAAGAACATCTTTGGAAAATATGAGGGACAGATGAGGTCTTGCATGATGTCTGGGAGCAGGAGAAAGATCAGAGTTACCTCTGATGGGTGCCCTAGGCTCAGGGGAAACCGAGGATGCTTCTGTGTACATGACAGTTTCTGGGGAAGAGGTGACCTTATTCTCTAAAGCAGAAGACACACTTTCATCCAACCTGTCCAAATAATGGTAGTGGCTGATAGTCACAGAGTGCTTGTGTCCTGTGCACTGTGACAGCTTCATCTTTATCATATCAAATAATGCTCACAACATCCCTGTGGGACTGAGCCTCATGTCTTCATCTCCATATTACAGATGAGAAAAGGTCAGCACAATGGGTAGGGGTTGGGCTGCACAGCTACCAAGTGGCTGTGATGGGCTTTGCATCCAAATGCTGGCTATGGAGTCCTCACTTGCCCCCTTCCCCAACACTGTACTTCTCTGGCTACAGAATAGCGCTGACCCCTTGGCATCCCTACCCTATGCACAGCATGTCTGGAACCTCAGCCATGACCAAAGGAACTGATCATGGATCCCCATACTGTTGGCTTTGTGCTTTCTCCTCTGGCGGGGCTCTGGCACGCCGTGACAGGGAAGGAGGGTGAGGCCAGGCTACTGTGCTGGTGTGGGGTAACCTAGCACCTCCTCTTCCACCCTAAATCCTTTCAGCCTAGGACTGACAGGAGGTGGGCAATGACCTTCACTTTGACCCATGCCAGATGCTTTATTCTAACTTAGACCCCCAAACTGGTACTCAAGGTCATGTGATCAAGATCAGGACCAGCCACCATGCATGTTTTGCACTGTGTCAGGTCAAGAGGTGCTCACTGTGAAATAAAGTTAGATAAAGTTGCTGTAGTAACATATACTAAGCAGTTACTATGAGCCAGGCACTATTCTACAAGCATGAGATTATTAACCTGCTTAATAATATGATAATAACCATATGTGGTGTATACTACTATTGTCATCAACCCCTTTTACAGATGTGAAAACTGAGACACTGAGAACTGTTTTCATTAGCACAAGTTTATACACCCTGGCTACCATGAAGAACCTGCATTTGAAGCCAGGCATCTGGCTGTGGAGTCCACATATTTGATCACTGCTGCTTACTGATAGTCCCCTCCCCGCTGTCTCTATGCATATGCGCATTTTAGGGACACTTAAGGGCTGTGATAGCAAGCTATCTAGTTGTATCCCTGCCCATGGAATGTTCCCGAGGGCAGAATGCCTCTGTTGTCTCTGTCCATGTCCTGCAGTGTGGGGACAGGTGCTGGCACCATGGAGATGATTGAACTGGTGTGGAGGGCAGGGGTGGGAGTCAGACAGATCCAAGTATGAATCTTGTTTACCACCTGTTAGGTCAGGTTATGTAATCTTTCTCTGGCAGTGAAGCAGCAGGCAAACGTGTTCAGTACTGGTCTCAAAGGCGCTGAAGAGAACCCAGGGGCAGTACTGGGGCAGTACTGGTCACAGAGGCACTGATGAGAATTTTCACCTTTTAAACAGCAGTGTCACCTTGGTCTGTGACTTCTGCTTTCAGGAGTTGGCTTTACTTGGCAAATTAAGATGATGCCTGAAGTTCCCATCCTTAGGCTGTGTTCTCTGACCCTTGTCCCCTAGGGTAGAACAGGAAATGACCAGCTTGGTCATATGGCTTGGTCCCTCCCCTCCTCATGTGCCTTCCCAAGTCAGAATAATGCCAGGAAAGGTGGGTGGGATGTCATTCAGTTGGTAGAGTGCTTACCTAGCATGCATGAAGTCCTGGTTCATTCCCCAGCATCAAATAAGCCAGGTGTGATGGCACATACCTGTAATCCTGGCACTCCACATCAAAAGTTCAAGCTCATCCTTGGCCACATAGCAAGTTCTGGGCTATCCTGGACTATATGAGATTGTTTTTCTTTTTAAAAAAAAATAACAGAAAAACAAATTTGGGAGTGAAGGGAGCCAGTATTGAAGCCTGAGCTGGGGCCAGAACTGGAGTGACCTGGCTTTTTTTTTTTTTTTTTTCCCTTGTTTTTTTGATCTAGGCTGATCTGGAATTCACTATGTAGTCTCAGGGTGGCCTTGAACTCACGAAGATCCTCCTACCTCTGCCACTCCTAGTGCTGGGATTAAAGGCGTGCCCCACCACGCCCGGCTGACTTGGGCATTTTGACACGAACAACAAGAAGTCATTAGCACTCAGGCACTGTTTGTTCTGACACAGGGGCCTGGCTGGATAGCATTCCTACCCTTCCTCCCTTCTGGGCTCCTCCTCCTTCTCATTTCCTGTCCTTAAGTCTCCAGGACTCTGTGTCTGGCACTAGACAGGGCCCCATGACCAGGGCATAGTTACCCTAGGGACACCTAGTGACTTCCGCTCAGCCCTGGGCCGGGCGCCCATGCATGCCAGACCTCGGGACTCTGCCTGGGTACAATGACAAGGTACCTATGCCCAGGACTGCCAGCCCTGGGAGTAGGGACTTGGGCCATGTTCCTCCCAGGGCCCTGAGTGTAGGAAAGCAGAAGAGGAAGGGCAGGAAGGGGAAGCAGGCAGGTATGCTGGGTGAAGTAGGTCCAAGAGCACTCATGGAAGGACGCTCGAGTGTTCTTATGCTGGCTGACAGTCCTGAATGTACATGGTTGAGTTACATGAGGCACTTCACCTCAAGACTTGTTCCCCCATAAGTCACAGGGGACAGACAAGCCCTGCTCCGCCTGTCTTATACCTAGGATGAGGTGACATCAGGAGGTAGACTTGTTTGGTAAACGTAAAGTGTCCTGCTTTGGGAGAGTTCGCAGAGGGTAGGGCATCATGTCCAGAGATGTTTACAAAGTCTCGTGTCCAGGTGGTCAGAAAAAAAGGGTGGTGAGGGGTCTTCACAGCTGACACATCAGAGCACACAGGCCTGGAGCCCCTGATGGCTCAATGTAGGGGAAGCCTTGTTCACCAGTGGGTTTTTTTTTTTTTAAATACTTTTTCTTATGGGCTGGAGAGATGGCTTAGCAGTTATGGCGCTTGCCTGCAAAGTCTAAGGGCCCAGGTTCCACTCCCCAGACACCCATGTAAGCCAGGTGCACAAGATGGCACATGCTTCTGGAGTTTGTTTTCAGTGAATAGAGGCTCTGGCACGGCCATTCTTTCTATCTGCCTCTTTCTCTCTCGTTCTCTCTCAAATAAATAAATACTTAAAAAACTTTAAAATTTTTAAAAATTATTTATTTATTTATTTATTGGAGAAAGAGACAGATAGAAAAACCCCATGACCAGAGCAGAGTTACCCTGGTTATGTGCCTTAACCGCTAAGCAATCTTCTCCAGGCCTAATCATCTTTTATTTTGTGATAAACCCTCTTCCCAGTTCAATCCTGTGGGCCATCAAGGTCTTACTCTTACTAGACAATGGACCGGGAATATTGCAGAAGAAGGCAGCCTTCTAGACCACTGCCCCCAATGCTTCACTGATGGATAGCCATAGTTTACATGTACACATCAGACAATGGTTGAACACTAGATATGTGTTAACTCATGCAGGCCTTCCAAAAGCTCCTGAGCTGCTATTGTTAGTGATTTTGAGATTCTGCACAGAAGGAAGAACAAGGCAAGGAGAGAGCACACCAACTTGTTCAGGGTCACATAATCAGGAAGTGCAGGAACAGGAAACTGGAATCCACAGCTTGACTTTAGGGTTTGTATTCTAACTAACTGGACCATGGCCCCTCAGAGAGTGCAAGACCTGCCCACCCCTGTGGTCATGCAGCTTTTCAGAAGGCCAGAGATCTACCCATACATAGCCCTGTGTTGCTCGGCCCCTCAGAAAGCCCTAAACCTGCAGATGGCCCTGTGGTTGGGTGCAGACCTGGGCTTGGTGTTAGGCCTGTGGGCTCAATCAAGGGCAGATGTTCCTAGGCCTTCTGAATTTCTCACCCCCTGGCTTCTGGGGAATTGCATCTCATGTCTTTCCACTCTTTCAAGTTCCACGCCCACCTCCTCTACCAAGTCACACACAGGGGCTGTTTGCCTGGCAGCTGGGGCACACGTGGGCCCTCAATGAGCAGAGTAGAAATCTTGGGGTTCTCCCCTATAGGATTACAGAACTTGGGTGCAGAAAGAGGAAAAGTGTCTGCTGAGGGGCACCAGGGCAGGGAAGAGGCAGTGTCTGGTGCATAGGGTAGGATGCATTGAGGCCTGGACTGAGAAAGGGTGGGAGGGAGTGGGGTGAGGAGGGGTCCTACTCTCTCAGTTTGAAGGCCTCACACTGATCTGCAACTCTCCCTCCTGGCCTCAGACCCCACTCACCAACAGCGAGGAGTCCTTGGATTTCAGCATGAACCTGGAGCAGGTACAAGCTGGGGAGGGCATATCAGAGAGGGGCAGCAGGCTGAGAGGCTTACAGCCCGGCTTAGTCATGCCTTCTCTCTTCAAGGCCTCCACGGAACGGGTGCTCAGGGCAGGGAAGCACCTACACCGACATCTCCTGGCCACCTGCCCCACCCTCATCCGCGACCGAAAGTACCACCTCCGGCTCTATCGGTGAGAGAGGGCCCCCCGCTTGCCCCTCACCACCCCACGGCTGTCTGTCCTTTCCTACCCACTTCCTAGCGTGTGGACTTAGTCCTGCTTTCTAGGGAAGAACTGGGCTTGAGTCTCAATGGCTCGTATCGCCTTTGATTTTTTTCCCTCCGCTTTCTTCTTCTTCCACAGGCAGTGCTGTTCTGGCCGAGAGCTGGTGGATGGGATCTTGGCCCTGGGGCTAGGGGTCCATTCAAGGAGCCAAGCTGTGGGCATCTGTCAGGTACTTCTTGATGAAGGTGCCCTTTGCCATGGTGAGCTGAACCCAGATGGGGTGCCAGGGTTGGAGGGGAGTGAAGTGGGCACCGATGGGGGAATGCAAAGGGTCATGACATCGTGGTGGGAATCTCATACTGACATGGCCTCAATTGTCTCTTCTCTGTCATTCTTGGGCTTTGGCCTCCCCAGTGAAACACGACTGGACCTTCCAGGACCGGGATGCCCAATTCTACCGGTTCCCTGGGCCAGAACCTGAGCCCATAGGAGCTCACGAGGTGGAAGAGGAGCTAGTTGAGGCAATGGCCCTGCTCTCCCAGCGGGGACCCGACGCCCTGCTCACTGTGGCACTTCGAAAGCCGTGAGTCAAGAGCCCTGATATTCCCACGTGATGTTTGGTTCAGACCCCTTACACTTTCAGATTCATTTGTGGCAAACGGCCCTGGCAGGACCACAAGCCCTGAGCTCTGCCAGCATTCTGCTGTGACTAGCTGTGTGATCTTAGTTCTCATACCCCAGCCTGTTTCTCTGTCTTTGAGGACCAGAGGGTCCAGGCCCCTATCTATTGACAGAGCGTGGGCTGTGAACTCTGAGGCAGGTCAGGGTTCAAATTTCCAACCCAACCAGCTACTTGTTGGGTGACCTTGGGCCTCTCCATGCCAGCTTCCTCTCCTGTCAAGCGAGAATAATGGTGCTTGCTTGCGTCACAGACATGTTGTAAGGGAAGAATGAAATAATGCGTGAAAAGTACTTAGCCTGGTGCCTGGCACCTGGGGCTCATGCCACAAAGGTTAGCCGGTTATCAGTAACAACTGACTGAGTGATCAGTACAAGCAGAGTCGCCATCTGGCTTCAGGACCCAACTGGGTGGGATGGCTGGCTCTCCCTCGGGACTCTGGGCCACGGCTCTCACGGCTCCCGTGGCTCCTGTGCCCACAGACCAGGTCAGCGCACAGACGAGGAGCTGGACCTCATCTTTGAGGAGCTGCTACACATCAAGGCCGTGGCCCACCTCTCCAACTCGGTCAGTCTGCCACGGTCTGGGGGAAACCCAGGCCTTCTCGTCCACTGATTCCCCTGGAGCCCCTGTGCCGGGCCAGGGCACAGCTCCTTCTTCTCTGTAGTTTGAAGGTTTCTACTTACCTTCTTGCCCCTATCCGTCATTATCTTTCATGAACATCTTCTCCCCTCTTCCCCTTGCTTTGTGTCTGCCATAGCCCTGTCTCCCAGCTTGCCATCTCCCAGCCTCCCTCGTTCCCAGCCCACTTTCTTTATCCGAGCTTGCTGCCACTGACTCTTACTTCCCTGCCCCCAGGTGAAGCGGGAACTAGCCGCAGTTCTGCTCTTCGAACCACACGGCAAGGCGGGGACTGTGTGTAAGTTGGCCGGACACAGGATCAGGGACCACCAGGTGGGTGGTGGGGAGGGCTGTGTCTGATCTGTGCCTCTGTCAGTGTTTAGCCAGGGGGACAAGGGCACCTCGTGGTACATTATCTGGAAGGGATCTGTCAACGTGGTGACCCATGGCAAGGTGAGTCCTCCCTCTAGCCCATTCTAACCCCTTGAAGTGTCATAGGTCCTTGCTTCCTGGCCTCATGGGTAGTGTCCTTTGCTTGTCCCAAGACTGCTGACCCCACACAGCTTCTGTCTGGGCGTGTTCTGGCCAGGCCTGGGACTGGGCAAGGCTGTGACTGAGTCCTGGCTGCAGGGGCTGGTGACCACATTGCATGAGGGAGATGACTTTGGACAGTTGGCTCTGGTGAATGATGCACCCCGGGCAGCCACCATCATCCTGAGAGAAGATAACTGTCATTTCTTGCGTGTGGACAAGCAGGACTTCAACCGCATCATTAAGGTGCCACTGGGGTATGGGGGCAGGGAAGGGGATATGGGACCAAAGAAGTGATGTGGTTGCAGAGTCGCATCAGAGGGAGCCTGTATTTGAAGACCTGGGGCTGGGACTGGACCCCACCCCTGACTTGGTGGGGAACCAGGGACTGGTGGAGGTGCAGAGGGCAGGGGCTAGGATCCATGGAGGGCACTTGGCAGAGAGGCTCAGAATGGGGGTGAGATGAAGAGTTGGGGTGGGGAAGGGCTGCGTGTCCTTAGAACCTAGTGGACTGGAAGGAAGGAAGTTGCTGAGGAGGGTAAAGAGGAGTTTTGTGGTGCTGGAGAGATAGCTCCATGGTTAAAGGCTCTTGTTTGCAGACTGATGGCCTGGGTTTGATTCCCCAGTAAAGCCAGATGTACAAAGTGGTACTTGGGTCTGGAGTTCGTTTGCAGTGGCAGGAGGCCCTGGAGTGCCTATTCACCCACTTCTCTGCTTGCAAATAAATACATTTAAAAACTAAAAAGGGAGGAGTTTATGTGTCAAGCACTGGTGTGGTTTCTTCTCCAGGATGTGGAAGCAAAGACCATGAGGCTGGAAGAACATGGCAAGGTGGTGTTGGTGCTGGAGAGAACGTCTCAGGGAGCTGGCTCTTCCCACCCCCCAACTCCAGGCAGGAACAGGTAAAAACCCACATCCCTCTCTGTACACACTTGCCAGGCTTTCCTCCTTTCCCTCGTCATACCCCTGCCCTCAGGCTGCCTGGGGGTAAGAGGCATTGACGGCTGGAATGCACTCCCCTGAATCAGTGCCTCTTCCCTAAGGTGGGACGGGGCTGGAAAATCAGGAAGAGTGACACAATTGATTGATGATTGATGTCTGCCTGGGCAAAGGGTTGAAGAGGAGAGAAACACAGGCTATATATAGATTGGCCATTTCTGCTAGGTATACTGTGATGTCAGGCACCCCAGAGAAGATCCTAGAACTTCTGTTGGAGGCCATGCGGCCAGATTCCAGTGCTCATGACCCAACAGGTAGGAGCAGGAGACATCCTGTCTGTTCTGTGAGTCATCAGGTGGTCATTGCAGCTCGGAAGAGGCCAGGCACCTGACCTCATAGGGTGCTGGTTTGGTCCATATAGGCAGTTGGTAGGAGATGCTCTTGGCTTGGGTGGGGAAGGCTAGGATTGCTCACCTTGCCTGTGCTTGACTCGGGGAAGGGTGCTCCATCTGGGCCTATGCCTGTGCTTTATAGAATTGGCTTCTGAAGTCCACTTCATCCCCCACCCTGCCCCACAGAAACCTTCCTCAGTGACTTCCTCCTGACCCACAGCGTCTTCATGCCCAGTGCCCAGCTCTGCACTGCCCTCCTGCACCAATATCCTTCCAGCACCGGGGTGATGTGGGTCGGGGATGGGATATCATGCGAAGGTGAGGGAAGGAATCCCCATCAACATGACGGTGCCCAGGCCAGGCCCAGCTGGGCCCTGTCTCCTCTGCTTAGGTGCAGTGGGCGGCCCTGGCTGCATGTTGTGATTCCCTTGACCAGTGTGTACCTTTCATGTGGAGCCCGCAGAGCCCACCGGAGGAAGTGAGCAGGAATGCAGCCCTTACATCTGCAACAAGAGGCAGCAGATCCTGAGGCTGGTCAGCCGGTGGGTGGCCTTATATGGTCCCATGCTGCACTCAGACCCTGTGGCCACCAGCTTCCTCCAGGTACTCGGGAGTGAGGCCGGGCTGGTCCCAACTGCCCATGCAGACACAGTGGTGGCTGCAGCCATCTCAGCGAATGAATCGTGGCTCTTTACAGAAACTCTCAGATCTAGTGAGCAGGGACACCAGACTTAGCAACCTGCTGAGGGAGCAGTGGCCAGAGAAGCGGCGGCACCACAGGTGACCCTCTGACAGAAGTTCATCTGTCCTACTAGTGTGGCAGTGTACTGGGGGCTGAGGGGCTCATGCTGGTCCAGTCAGGGCTGTAGAAGTCCAGGCAGCACAGCTTATTCCAATTAGGTGTTTTTTATCAGCCCTCACTCAGCATCCTGCAATCATGCCCATGCTCATTCTGTGCGTTGCTGAATGCGCCTTTGTGCTACTTCCCCCAATCAGCAACAGTTACTACAACTATTCTCTGTCCCTCCATGCCAGTTCTTGCCAGCCCTGTCCATAAACAGTGAGTTTACCATCCCTCCCCAGACATCCCCATGGGTTTGGAGGCAAACCCTCATCTACAGTCCTAGGCTCCCTTCCACTCCCCCACTGCTCGGGCCTGTCTGCGCCTCTCCCTGTTTCTCTGAGTTGCTGGGGATGGTGGAATGGGGCCCAACCTGTTGTGACTGCTGACCAGAAAAGTTTCCTACCCACAAGGACACCCAAAGACCCTCTCACACGCCTCCTCTCTTGTTTTGCTCTACAGGTTGGAGAATGGCTGTGGGAATTCATCTCCTCAGATCAAGGTTCCTACCCAGTCTCTTGTCAGCCTCTCTCCTTGGCTAGCATCTCCCTTCAGCCCCAGCCAGAGGAACCATGTACTGGAAGGTTCCCCAGCCACGGACATGCACTTTGGCCTATGCTGGATGCTCCAAGGAGGGCCCTGTAGGGAAGAAGCCATTGGGCTCTAAGGCAGCACCCAGGTCCCTACCCTAAGGGCGGTTTGATTCCTTCAGGAGGTGATTCATGCCCATAGTCAGAGCTAAGAGATGAGGCAGGTGGTGGGGTTCACCTCTGAGCCTGAGGGTTCCTGGTAGCCAGAACTACAGGAGCCCTGGGAATATGAGGCCCCTCCTGGGCATCCAGGTCAGCACATTCTCCGATGGGGCTGCAGGGATGAGAACATGTGAGTAGCTAAGATTTTGAGGCGTGTAGGAGAAAGAACTGGGAAGGAAGCTGAGTGGATTATGGAGAGTGCCTCCCCCTCCTGCCAGGAGGGGACCCTCTCTGGCTCCTTCGGTGGACAGTGGACGTTATAGGTGAAGTGGCCTTTGTACTGTGCCTCTGCATGGATCTCTCTAGAGTCTCCTTGCTCTGAACTTGGCCACAGGCTGTGCTCCCAGAGCCCCTTCCTTTCTCCCTTTTCAGAGAGCGCCACCCCTGCCCATCTGCTCCAGGTGTCTGTTCTGATTTCTTTTTTTGGTTTCTTTCTCTTTCTTTCTTTCCTTTTTATTGACAACTTCCTTAATTGTAGACAATATCCCATGGTACTCCCCCCCCCACTTTACCCTTTGAAACTCCCCTCTCCATCATATCCCCTGCTCTGATTTCTTCAAGCACTCACCTTGTAGATTATTCTCCTTGTTTGCTGACTTGCACATTGTGTGTTCCTGTCTGTCACTTCCCACCAGAATGTCAGCTTTGTGTATGAGGAGCCTCTTGTGTTTTTCCTGGGTTTACCCACTGCCTGGCCACAAACCAATGTCATGCCAAGCATAGTGCTAGGTGCCAGAGATGACATCTGGGCAGGGAGGGACATCCTGGTCCATGAGCTCACAGCCGTGTGAGGGCCAGAGCTATGAAACAACCTTGTGAAGACAGACCCAGTCTCTGAGCAAGAGAGGAAGCACTAACTCAGCATGAGTAGTTAGAAACGTGTCCCTGGAGCTGAACTGCTGACCAGAGAGGACCCCAAGATATGAGAGAGCCAGAGGGGGGAGGCCAGGAAGGTGGACAGGATAGCAAGAACCACTGAGGGGTTCAAGGTGAGAGTGGCAGAGCTGATTTGCACTTTGAATAGGTCAGGAGACAAGCAGACCCAGAGCCCTTCAGTTTCTGGCTTAGCGTGGCTCTGCTGGGCAGATCAGAGGAGGAGGATGGATGTGGCTGAGTGGGAGGGTTGGGGAACAGTGGCCTGTGTAGCAGGTAAGAGTGAGGCCCTGAGGCAGGGCTAGTGGGGTTATCCTATATGGGAGAGATAGCACTGGGTGACAAGCTCTGGGGACCAGCAAGGAGCCTGGGCCCAGAAGAGCAGAGAGGAAGAAATGGCCTGGAAGGTGGGAAGAGAGAACCCCTTGGAAGTCTAGGCAGTGGGTTGTAGATGAGGCTTTTAGTCTTTGGGTGAACCCAGTGCTGGTGGTAGCATTCTAAGAGCCATCCATATGCTGATCACACATGCGGCTTTGGGGACTCGGAGGAGGGTGTTTATGGAGAGCAGGAGACCTGGACCAGCCCCAGCCCAGCCCCACGCAGATCAGAAAGAAAGTCAGCATCAGACTTGGAAAAAGCATCAGTTGGCAAGAGAACCCCTTGTTAGCACAGCCCATCAAGTAGTTTTCTACCATTTGAGACCCACTGTGTGTCTGCCAAGGAGGGGAGGTGGACAGGGCAGCTGACTGCCGCTGGAGGACAGGAACAGGGACAGGCAGCAGCAGGCTGGGATTTCCTGCTCTGCCACTTAGTGACTGTGTGGCTTTGGGCAAATTACTGATCCTCTGAGCCTCATTCATCACATCCATAAAATGCAAACACTACACTGCTTTGCTACCACTGGCTACTGGGAATATTTAGATGCTTAGAACAACGTCTGGTTCCTAGCAGATAGTAGCTGAAGGAGGGAAGGGAGGAGAAAATGGGGCCAGTCGCTGAGGCATTTTCATCTCAGAACAGCTTCATCCCTGTTTGTGAACACACCAGAACCCACCTGTGCAGGGCACAAACTGGCCCACTTTGACTTCTGTGGCAAACAGAGCCTCTGTTTAGTGCTGGGCAAGGTCCCTGTTTCCAACCACAACCCCCCTGCCCCCATCCCGTGCCTGAAGGCTTTTTCTGGCTCCTTGAGTCTTTCTCTCCCTCTCAGGCTCGGAACACACCTGTCTGGCTCTCCAGCCTGGATGAGCCCCTTCCCAGCAGCATCCGTGCCATCCGAGTAGGGGACAAAGGTGGGTGACCTAACCAGCCAGGCCCAGGCTGACATGCTGCTGTCTCTGCCTCTCTTGTCCTGTTGTCACTTCCCAGGGCCAAGGGGGCCACATAGTGCCTGCTGCAGGCCACCAGGCAGGTCAGCCTCTTGTGCTCATCCCCCAGACTCAGGCCTTCTCACCTGACCCTGGACCCTGCCTGCCAGGCCTCTTGGGGTTCCCTATCCTGCACTGCTTCAGCTGTCTATCACCTCATGGGGTGGGTAAATCAGGCACCCAGCACCCATAGCTCAGCCCCTCCTCCTTCCAGTCCCCTACAACATCTGCCGGCCTGACCACTCGATAGTGACCCTTCAGCTGCCTGTGACAGCCTCAGTGAGGGAGGTGATGGCAGTGCTGGCCCATGAGGACCGCTGGACCAAGGGGCAGGTGCTGGTGAAGGTCAATTCAGCAGGTGGTAAGTCTTGTCTCTGGATTGATGCCTCCTATCCAGGGAGGGCACCCTCAGATCCACACTCACACCTGGGAATTAAGACCTTATCGTGTTCAACCCTTGCATTTGCGGGAGGTTTACCTGGCCGCCCCCAGCTGCTTCATACGCAGTAGTTGGAGATGGAGTCATTGGCTCGATAGCCGTGGTTCCTGGGGCAAGGCACCAGGGAGCAGTGTGCTCGAGGTCTATGTCTGCCTTGCCTCCTAAAGGACTTGGATTAAAATGAATGGTCCTAGAAAGTGTTTTAAATCATGTCAGGCATATGCCATCCTTCTTATATATTCATATAATCCTAATCACAATCCCTTAAGAGACAAATTTATCCCAACTTTATCTTCAGACAGGGCAACCAGAACTCCAGGGGATGAAGTGCATTTTCTGAGCTCATAGTCGGCGAGCCTGTGGCTGGCCTTTGGTCTTAGGTCGTCCATTTTGTTTAGTTATTCAGCAGACGTTTTTGAGGGTCAGCTATGGAGCAGCAGTGCATTAGGTACCAGAAGTTACGCAGAAGATCCACTGGATGGTGAAGAGTATAGACTAGACTTCCAGAGATGCATTCAAGTCCCAGTCCAGTCATTCTCTGGATGTCTGATCCTGGGCAAGTTACTTAGCTTTTCTCAGCCTCCATTTCCTTGTCTGTCAAGTGAGCCCTGTCATCGCGCCATCATGCGGGGCTGCTGTGCCTGTTAGAGGACGGATAATGTGTGTAAGGCAGGCAGCAGGGGCCCAACACAGTCTCTGCTTAGACTCTTCTTGCATGAGGATTATCGAGACCTTCTTTCAGAGAACTTGACATGTTAAAAACCACTGTTCTCCAAGAAAGGTGCAGTCCAGTAGTCAAGGAATTGGAGTAGTTAGGGAGTCGTGGCAAGGGTGGAGATGAGAAAAGCCCTCTTCCTTCAGGAAGTGAGCAAAGACTGGAGGTCACCTGTGTGCTCTGCTCTGGGAAGCACTGCCCTCTGGTGGCCACCTGGTGAGTTACAGTTGCCTGAAGTCCATGTTCTATTAAGACTACAATTGCCAGACATCTTGCAGACCACTGACACCCATGCCAGTAACCAGTGCTCTACTACAAATTCCCACTAAGTGTATGTTTGTTCATAAGTGATATATAAATAAAGAATATCACTCATATCATTTAGCTATTAAGCTATACCCAAAATAGAAACAAAACTGGTAACAACAAGTAGAGGTTTTTGTTTAATGTGTTTTTGGTGAACACACGGATGATCCTGTATGCCTTACTTGGGAAGCCACTGGTCTAGAATCAGGGGACTAAAACAGTGCCGGTCCACACAGAGCTGATACAAGTTGACATCAAGACTTAGATAAGGCATTTCCTAATTTTCAAAGGACTTTCTGAATTCATCACATACAGCTATACCTAACTTGCTTGACCTGGGAAGTGATCAGGGCTTGCAAGTCCTACTGTCTCCATTTTTTTTTTTATTTTAAAAAATATTGTATTATTTATTTGCAAGCGGGGGGAGGGAGAAAAAAGGAGAGAGAATGTACATGCCAGGACCTCTAGCTACTGCACACAAACTCCAGATGTATGTGCCACCTTGTGCATCTGGCTTACGTGGGTTTTGGGGAATCAGACCTAGGTTCTTAAGCTTTGCAGACAAGCACCTTACCTGCTAAGCCATCTCTCCAGCCCCTGTCTCCATTTTACAAAGGAGAAAACTGGACTCGGGAGGTTGAACCTGGCCAGCAATCAGTCTATCTCTCGTGCTGCCTTAGGCAGTGTGGAGGTGTGGATATGTGCACCTGTGCATTTATGGGCCCTGCCCAGAGCTCAGCCACTGCTGGAAGAAGGAAGCTCCCAAACAGACAGAGTGTCCCAGACAAGGCCTCTGCCTTGGCCTCCAGTTGCTCCTTGGCCTGCCTTCCTGCCCTGATCAGCACAGCCCTTGCTTTCTTTGCAGATGTCATTGGCCTGCAGCCAGATGCCCGTGGTGTGGCCACATCCCTGGGGCTCAACGAGCGGCTCTTTGTTGTTGACCCACAGGAAGTGCATGAGCTGGTAGGGACAGGCATGTTGCCAGAGCCTGGGAAGGAACTCTGGGTGGTAGGGTAGGTGCAGGGGGGGGCTACAGGGAGGAGAATGTATCTGGTTCTGTCTAGGTCTTCAGGGGAAAGAGGAAGGAGTGGGCTCTGTCCCATGTGGAGAGTCTGAGAAGGAAAAACAGCTGTTCTAGTTAGTGGCCTCCAGGGTACAGGAGTCCCATGAGAAGGGGTGCTAGAATACAGGGGTTGTCAGATGCCCCCTTAGAAAGGCCCAGCTGCCAGCTGCTAGCTGCCAGAGCCCCTTGAGGCCCCTTCACTCTGTTGTGTGTGTCCCTGCCTATCCTGCTGCCCCTCTGACCACAGGCAGATTCTCTGCCCCTCCCCGCCCCATCCCTTGCTCCCTACCCTGTCCTCTTCCCTAAGTACTTTCCCTCCTGCAGACCCCACACCCTGAGCAGTTGGGGCCCACTGTGGGCTCTGCGGAGGTGCTGGACCTGGTGAGTGCCAAGGACCTGGCAGGTCAGCTGACAGACCACGACTGGAATCTTTTCAACAGTATTCACCAGGTGCGGGAGGCAGAGCTGTAGGAGGAAGGCAGTGTGTGGGACACTGAGTCTGGCTCACACTGACCTGCCCTCTGCCCGTCCAGGTGGAGCTGATCCACTATGTACTGGGCCCCCAGCACCTGCGGGATGTCACCACCGCCAACTTGGAGCGCTTCATGCGCCGCTTCAATGAGCTGCAGTACTGGGTGGCCACGGAACTCTGCCTCTGTCCCGTGCCAGGACCACGGGCTCAGCTGCTCCGGAAGTTCATCAAGCTGGCTGCCCAGTGAGTGCTTGCTGGGATGGGAGGAGGCAGTGGGCTGGGGAAGACTGGAATGTGTGGGGATGGTGGGGTATAGGGATGATAGGGCCAAGGGAATGACAAGGTATGGGGGCTCAGTGGGATATTAGGGTTAGGGGTGGGGAGTTGTGGAGGGATGGTGGTATGTGTGGGGACAACGGGGTGATTAGGGATAGTGGAGACAGTGGTATGGGGAGAGCTGGTGGTGGGGTGGTGATGTGGGAGGGGGATGGTGATGTGTGGGCGGGATTGGTGGGGTATGTGGACACTGTCCTGTGGCCACCCTTTCTCAAACTAACTCCCTGCCCACTGTGTTGCCAAATCTGCCTTTTATATTTTTCTCGAGGTAGGGTCTCGCTCCAGCCTAGGTTAACCTGAAATTCACTATGTAGTCTCAGGGTGGCCTCGAACTCATGGCATCCTCCTACCTCTGCCTCCCGAGTGCTGGGATTAAACGCCTGGCTATCTGCCTTCTTTTTGTTCCTGGGTCCCCAAAGCCTCTGCCTCCCCACCCTGACTGCCCTGCAGAAGCAGTGTTGGCTTGTCTGCCCTGGGCCTCGGGCTTGGTGGTGTCTGAGGCACTGGGAATATGGCTGCTTCCCCTAAGGGTGTCTGGGTGGGTATGTATGTATGTATGTATGTATGTATGTATGTATGTATGCTCACAGCCTCAAGGAACAGAAGAACCTCAACTCCTTCTTTGCCGTCATGTTTGGCCTCAGCAACTCAGCCATCAGCCGCCTGGCCCACACGTGGGAGGTAGGTTCCCTGCAAGGAACCAGTGCTAAGACAAAACTTTGTGCCCTCCTGAAGGATGGCTGGGGCTAGCTCCCAGCCTAGCCATGACAGCTCACTGGCCTTTCCCCTCACAGCGGCTGCCCCACAAGGTGCGGAAGCTGTACTCGGCCCTGGAGAGGTTGCTGGTGAGCACTGGGCCCCTCCTTTCTCTCTTAACGTTGGCTCTGGTCTTCTGAGTAGCCTGTGTGCCTGTCTTAGTCACTTTCACGGTTTCCACTACTCACCCAGGGCCTAGATCCCTGAGGAGGGGGGCGGGGAGCTGAGAGTGGGCTATGCAGCATAATGATGGGATCTGGTGGCATTGATGTTCATGGAGGGGGTATTTGCTCAGGATATGAGACCCTCTGTGAAGACCAGGCCAGACCCAGAGTCTGAGGTGTAGATGGCATTAGTGGGATGCCATGCTCCAGCTCTTTTGCCATGGACTCAGGCTGATGGCCAAGTTGCCAAGGCCACGCATGACTGCAGAGGGGGAGCTGAGATTCTTAGGACCCCTGACACTGCATGCCAGGATGGATCAGTGGCCCCTCAAGGGACTTTTCGAGGGGTTGCAGTCAGGGGACAATGGTGCCAAGGTATTCTCAGCATAGCCCTGGGGCTCTTGAGAAAACGGGTCACCTCTTGAAGCTCAAGAGACAAAGTCAAGAGAGGTTGAGAGAGATTTCCTAGAAATCTCAAGGCTCCTAGACTAATAGACTGATGAAGGTTCCCTGAGGGCCATGGGAACTCAGAAGACCAGGGCCTTGCCCAGCGATGGCAGCAGCCTCAGGCCCCCTCTGGCCTGCCTTAGTGAAGTCCAGGCTGTGCAAAGGTAGGGTTTGGGGACGGGTGCCTGACCCTTCCTAGGCAGGGCCAGGCGTTGGGTGATGGTGGAGTCTGTAGTGGACTGTCTTGTGTAGGACCCCCTCAGGGTGGTCTCTTCCCTCTCAGGACCCCTCGTGGAACCACCGAGTGTATCGTCTGGCGCTCACCAAGCTCTCCCCTCCCGTCATCCCCTTCATGCCCCTTCTTCTCAAAGGTAGGACCCATGCTCCCTTCCCCACCTCTGTCCCTGGGCGGGTCTAGACCTTGTCTCAA
The DNA here is from genome assembly GCA_036365145.1 of Orientallactaga sibirica. Classification (NCBI taxonomy): domain Eukaryota; kingdom Metazoa; phylum Chordata; class Mammalia; order Rodentia; family Dipodidae; genus Orientallactaga; species Orientallactaga sibirica. The sequence continues at coordinate 2,334,063 of JAEOAD010000036.1, forward strand.
CCCAGGGAGCACAGAGTTGAATTAAGAGTTCACAAGCTGTAAGGAGGGTTAGGGCTGGAATGTGACAGGGAGTCACTGTGGCTCCAGTGGGGGCTGGAGGCCAAGAGCAGTGTGGGTGGGATAGGCTTCAGGCTTCCAGTTGTTGGTCCCTCATCTTTCCTGGGCTGCAGAAGAGGAAGGAGTTTTGGAACCTATGAGCAAAGTCATCCCTTTGCAGACATGACCTTCATCCACGAGGGAAACCACACACTAGTAGAGAACCTCATCAACTTTGAGAAGATGGTGAGTCAGGGAAAGTGGGCTCCCTCCACTGGTGTAGACTGGCAGTGTGACTGTGGTCTGGGAAGGGGTAGCGATGAGAGGCGGCTGAAACTTGTAGGTAATAGAATCTGAACCCGAGTGTGGTAATAGACACACATAATCCCAGCACTAGGGAAACTGAGGCAGGAGGATATTGAGTTCAAGATCAGCCTGGGCTACATAGTGAGACCCTGTCTCAAAAACAAACAAACAAACAAGGGCTGGAGGGATGGCTTAGCGGTTAAGGCATACGTATGCCTGTGAAGCCTAAGGACCCAGGTTCGATTCTCCATGTCCCACATAAGCCAGATGCACATGGTGGCACACGCGTCTGGAGTTCGTATGCAGTGGCTAGAGGCCCTGGCGTGCTCATTCTCACTTTCTCTCTCTCTGTCTCTCCCTCTCGCTGTCTCAAATAAATAAATAAAATAAAATATTTAAAAAAAACCAAAAAAAAAAAAAGGAATACTTACTGTGGACTGGCTCGTTCTACCACACAGTAGAGGGTCTGTTGCCTAGGGTCTTCTTTCTAGTGGTGTGACAGCCACCAACATCCCACTATTTAACAAGAGCCCCTTCCAGCCCTTCTCTCTAAGCCCAGCCTGAGCTCTGTCAACCATGGCCTGGATCCTATGGGCCATGTGGGTGTTCTGGGGGAGAAGTAGTTATGACTTTTATAGTCCCCTAGTTCATAGGTGTGTGGTTCAGAGGGAGCTTGGACTCCCAGCTTCTGAGTCACGGGCCAGACTCCCAGCCCGCAGGCCAGATCTCACACTCTTGTGTTGTCTATAGCGTATGATGGCCAGAGCAGTGCGGATGTTGCACCACTGCCGGACCCACAGCTCTGGTGAGAGGCTGGTGCCCCCAGGGTGGGATCCCCCCAGTGCCCGCAGGAAGCCTCAGTGTGACTGTCTCTCTGACTCCTACCTCTCCTCCCACCCAGTACCTCTGTCACCACTCAGAAGCCGAGTTTCCCACCTCCATGAGGACAGCCAGGCATCAAGGATTTCCACATGTAAGTGGCAAGATGGGTGGGGGCTGACAGTAGTCACCATGGATAGAGTTTCCTGGGTGCTTGGCTCTTGTGTACAATACTTTGGACTTCTGTGAGGCAGGGGCCACTGTTAGCCCAAGTTAAAGAGGAGGAACTAGCTGGAGCCTTGAGGTCACTTACCTGGCATCTTAGCAGTGAAGCTGGAGGCCAAGAGTTCAACTCCAGTATGCATGCTTGATTGGACCTGAATGGTATGATGTAGTGTCATCATAGCCTGCGACTCACCACAGTGCACCACTGACCCTGCGTTCACAGCCGCATTTATTGTAATAATATAATGATCACCCCTGGGCCCGATCCAGTTAGGAGACCTGGATTGATAACCAATGTCTCCTGCTGTCCAGTGCCTCTTCCACCGACAGCAGCCACTACCCTAAATTTTGAGTTGTTCACTTTTATTTTTTATTTTCTGTAACTATTTTTTTGTTTTCTTTTTGTTTTGTTTTGTTTTTTGAAGTATGGTCTTGTTCTAGCCCAGCATTCACTGGCATTCACTATAAGTCTCAGGCTGGCCTCAAACTCATGGGAATCCTCTTACCTCTTCCTCCCAAGTGCTGGGATTAAAGGCATGCATCAAAACACCCAGTTTACCTATTTATTTTTAAGACAGAATCCTGCCTTGTAGTCTGGACTGGACTCAAACTCAAGATCCTCCTGTTTCAGCCTCCTGAGTTCTGGGATGCCAGGCATGCACCACCGTGCCCAGCAGTTTTTGGTTTTTTATTTTATTTTTAGGTTTTTCAAGGTAGGGTCTCACTCTAGCTCAACCTGACCTGGCCTTGAACTCATGGCGATCCTCCAACCTCTGCCTCCCAAATGCTAGGATTAAAGGTGTGCGCCATCACGCCCAGCCAGTTTTTGTTTTTTTTTAAATAGCCTTGTCTCAAGCCCTTCATATCTATTACAATAAACTTTTTTCCCATTATAGTTGTATGTATGTATGTATGTATGTATATATGTATGTATGTATCTAGCTAGCTCAGGCTGTCCTAGAAGTCTCCATCCTCCTGCCTCAGCTTCCTAAGTGTTGGGAATACAGACATATATCACCATACTCAGCTCATTTTAGTTACTTATCAATTTAGCAAAAGGGATCTTACTGTGGCAAGATCTTGGGAATCATCTCTGTTTAGACTCTGTGCTCTGAACAGCATAGTCCTGTCCCTCAAATGTTGGCGGGGGGGACATGCAAGTTCAGTAGTCCTGGGGACTGGTGTGGAGAGGCAATAGAGTGGTGGGTGGGAGCAGGAAAGCTGAGGCTGTTCCCTGGAGAGGGAGAGGGTGGGTCCCGTGAAGTGGCCATGGTGCCCCCCTGATGCCTCTCTCTCCTGCCAGGCTCCGAGCAGTCCTTGAGCACCCGGAGTCCAGCCAGCACGTGGGCTTATGTCCAGCAGCTGAAGGTCATTGACAACCAGCGGGAACTGTCCCGCCTCTCCCGGGAGCTGGAGCCATGAGGAGGGGCTGAAGCTGGAGCAGGCACTTCCTGCTGGGAGAGCCAGGGCCGGACCAAGAGGTCCACAGGCCAGCTACAGCTGGGCAGGGCTCTCCGAGGAGTGGACTTGAGGCCCTGGTGCAGGCAGTGTGGAGGTAGCTGTCCCCTGTGATGGCTTAACAGCTAAGGAGGACCTTGGAGTGGAACTAAGCTGGCTCCAAAGCCACGGAACAGGGGACATCAAGGCCCTGGAGTGGGCAGGAGAGCCAGACCGGCATGGGACTCTGCTCCATGGAGAGCTCTCCACATCAAGTTTCTTCTTCTTCTTTTTTCCCCTGCAGATTCTGTGACTCATGGCTCTGCTGCCCAATGGTGGCCAGTCCCTGCATTTGTTTTCCCAGTGGTCCAAGAGCTTACATGTGTATAGCATGTGTACATGGGGTGGGCCTTGCCCTGGACAGAGTGAGGGAGGCCTGCTTTTCCTTCCACTACATCTGAGATAAACAGCTGCGTGTGGGTGGGGCTGTTGGCTTTAAGTGGTGGTCCCTAAGGAGCTTCATTGTTCTTATAAATTAACAAAGATATGTGTGTTCTGACCCAGTGAGGGGGTGCAATGGAGCAGGAGCTGTGGGGGGAAGTTGCTTCCAGAGCACTGGTGAACAATTCCTCGGTTGGGTCAAGGTCTCTGGGAATACTGAGGACTGTTCAGATGGGTCTTGTTCAGGCACTTGGGACCCTCAGCCCTCCATGAAGGAGACTATGACAGTCCAGATGCAGCTAGCATCGTCTGCCTTCCTCCTCCCAATCCCAGTCCCTGTGTCCTGCCCTTAATCCTGTTGGGTGACATAAAGGGCTTCAGAGCAGTAAGGAAAGAGACACTGAGGGAGAAAGTACCAAGGATGGTTGATCCCACCCAAGGCCTGACAGCCTCCCAGGAAATGTCGACTGTCTTTGGTGATGAGAGTGGCTGAGCAAGCCCTCTGGGGTTACTTCCTCTCTTCCCTGCCCCTTCAGCATAGTGAGGGACTCCATTCCCTCTGCTCTTTTTACCCTGGGGCCTGGCAGTGGTAGGCACATTGGGTGATCTGAGAGAGACTTCATGGTCCCAAAGATGACCTTGAGTGGGCTTCAAGGCACCAGGACCCACAGGCATCTGGAAGAAGCACACTCACACCCTGAGGGAGTGGGGAAGCCAGTGCAGGCCATGCTATGAGGGGAACGGGGAAGCCAGTGCAGGCCATGCTGTGAGGGGAGTGGGGAAGCCAGTGCAGGTCATGCTATGAGGGGAGCGGGGAAGCCAGTGCAGGCCATACTCTGAGGTTTGATAAGTAGGGCTTAGCCGCAACACACCCTGCTTCCTGAGCTCGCACTGCCAGACTCCTTTGTCCAAGGTCATGTAGACATTCCATTTATTCCTAGAAAAGACCAGAGCTTTTGACAAAGAGGCAACACAGGGGCATTAAACTTCCGGTTTGAAAAAACGTGAGTATCCCAATGAGCGGCTCTCTGCCTTCATCTCTCCATCTGTGACCTGTGTGCGATGATTGCTACCCAGCTGTCAGTGACAAACTACATAGCAGATCCTGCCACTGGCAGAGTGACTATGCACAGCCCTGTGTCTGTAACCTGGGGCGAAGGCAGGGTCACCTGGAGTGAAGTCTCAGGTAGTAAGTGGGATGAGATCAACCAAGGGTGACCAAACAAGCTGCAGCTTCCTGAGCTGAGCAATCATGACTCCAGGCCCAAGCCTTAGTGAGTCAGGAGTCCCAAGGTGCTTTTGTGTCTTTCATGTCATTGTCAGTGTTTTGGTCCAGACGATGCTAAATCAGTTGCAACCCTTTCCCGTCATCGCAGACTCCAGGGCAACCATAGCCCAGTGAAGCGACAGGCTTTTGTCCTTTGCCTGCTTGTTTTCTTATCTCTGGTTACACCTATCTCCTGACAGAAAGTTTCCACTCTTTTTTTTTTTTTTTTTTTTTTTTTGGCTTTTGGTTTTTCCAGGTAGGGTCTCCCTCTGGCCCAGGCTGACCTGGAATTAACTATGTAGTCTCAGGGTGGCCTTGAACTCACAACGATCCTCCCACCTCTTTGTGAGTCTTATACCTTAGACAACCTTGCAAATTCCCGACTTTCAGCCCCTCTTGCAGGACACCTTTGGGTGTGTTGGGTGGGAAGAGACATAGATGGTGAACAGGAAAAGCTGGAATGCAGGGGTTAAATCACATCACAGGAAGCCTCATGATGCTCAGATGTGGGCCGGAGTGGGGGAGCCTCCTCTTCTGCTCTCTAGAAGTCCAGGCTATACGTGGGGACTCCCAACTGTGTCCTAGCTTCGGGGCCCATGAGAGGAAGAATTCATGAGCTTGTTGAGAGAGGCACAGGGGTGGGGGTGGGGTTCTGAGATCTAGCTAGTAAAAATTATTACCTAGAAGGAGGTAGAGAAGAAAGCTTGTGTGTGTGAGTGTGTGTGTGTGTGTGTGTGTGTGTGTGTGTGTGTGTGATGGAGGAGGGCAGAACACAGGGGGGTGTCATTGCACAAACACCCTTCTCTCTCCTTCCCCCTTCATCCCTGGGAGAACTGCAACCAGTGTGTTAGACCAGACTTAAACTCCACTAGGCAGGGTTATGCCTCTCAGGCAGCGGTAGAGGTGTGAGGGGAGATCCTTCGAACCAACCCTCCTCTGTGCTCCAAGCTCTGTCACCACAGGAGTACTAACCCAAGCTTGTGAGCCACCTTTCAGCTGTGTGAGTGGAGGCTGGCCAGTGTGGCCCCTTGTACCAGGGAGCCTAGGGCCTTCTTATCCTCACATGTCTGCTTTGCTCTTGGCCCTGGAGGGGGTTCAGGCTCTCAGTTTTCTTACTGAGGTGTAAGTCGTGGGCAGCAAAAGCTACTTCTATGTTGCTGGCCCAAGTGTTGCCAGTGTAAGCATCCCTGGTACTTGGAAGATTCAGCCATAGAGGAGTAGAGAGAAGGAGTGACTTTTTGCTGGGGCCATGACAGCAGACCTTTTTTCTTTTCTTCCTTTTTGAAAATGTGTAGCCCAGGCTGGCCTCAAACTCCTAATGCTCCTCCCTCCACCTCTTCAGCAATTTCCTACCAGCATGCACCACCACAACCAGGTTTTTTGTTTGTTTGTTTTGTTTTTTGGTTTTTCGAGGTAGGGTCTCAGTCTAACCCAGGCTGACCTGGAATTCACTGTGTAGTCTCAGAGTGGCCTCGAATTCATGGCAATCCTCCTACCTCTGCCTCTGAGTGCCTGGGATTAAAGGTGTGCGCCACCACGCCCAGCTTTTTTTTTTTTTTAATGTGGTGAGTATCAAATCCATGGCTTTCCAAATGCTGGACAAGTGTTCTAAACTTGTGCCACTGCCCCAACAAGTACCTTACCAACCAGAGCTTGAGGCAGCACAGGAGAGCAGCATGAAGGGGCTGGAGGAGTCTGGGTCCCAGTAGCCATATGGCCTTAGGTGAGTATTTTTTCTTCTCCCTGAGCCTCAGCTCATCACTGATCAAAGTAGAAGTATTTGGAGGTATTTTGTACTTGGCAGGTATCACCAGGTAAGGGGAGATGAAGACCCCTCCACGAGTCTTCCAGAGGTAGCCTCCAGCCAGGGCTTTTCATGGGAGGGATATCTGACCCCTGAAGCACAGTTTAATGGGCTCTCAAAGCTCATTGCCCCGAGCTGTTGTCCCTTTCCCCCACTGTCTGCCCGAGTGCGTGACTTCTTGCTTCTACTCCTTGAGTTTTGGTTATTGTAGAAAGCCTCATTATGTAAATGTATAGCTTGGGAAGATTCTAATACTTTCTAGTGGTCACTTGAAGGGGGGAGGGAATAGAAGAACCTTGAGGCAATGGCATCAGGGGAGTGTTCCCAGCATGGTCCAGGGTGTTGCTTACTGAGGTAGACTGTTGCAGGGGTCCTGGGGAATCAGAGGGATAGGTAGGGCCAGTCTTGAGCTCAGCTCTGCTAAGGAGTCCTATAGGGAGATCCTGTGTGCTGGCGAGCTCTAGGTAGCTCTGCTCCTCTTCTCTTGGGTCTTTTCTTTACACCAGGCAGCTGCAGGTGAGTGCAGTTAATGGAGCACCAGACACCAGAGGCTGGAGCCATGAGGCTGTTTCTACTGACGCTAGGGAACTTTAGTTTTTCTGGAAGCAACAGCAGTTCTCAGGCTGCAGGCCGTGCCTCAGAGTCGGGCAGTTGCTTTGGCTCCTTACCATGTGAGTGAGAAATGCAGCTCGTTGAGGAGCCTCTGATGCTCACATGAAAACGCTGAGTGCTCATCTTGTGAATTTATCTTTAAAAGTGTAAAATAAACATCACATTAAGGAGAGATTAGGGAAGTTGACACCTCATGCTTCGTGTCTCTGCTTTAGACATTTTTTCAAGATGGCCATCCTATCTAAAGTGAGCTTTTGTGGCTTTTTTTTCTCTCTCTCTCTCTCTCTCTCTCTGTCTGTCTTTCTCTGTGTGTGTGTGTTTCACTCTCTCTCTTTCTCATCTTGTTCTGTGCAAAGCACTGATCTACTGGTTTTTTAAGTATTAACTCATTCAGGCCTCACAATAGCCTTGTGGATGTCTCTTACGTGCTCTATTTTATAGAGAAGTTGCCCAGGGTTGTACAGCTAGTGGGAGGCAGAACTGGCATTGGATAGGATCAGTGATCTTGGCATAGTACCCTGCTGTCCCCGTCAGCACTTCTCCCCCAGCACCCCCATCCCCAGTGCTGAGCTGCTTAACTGACGTTCACTGTGTCTAGAGTGCCCCGCACAGGGGCACTTAATTACCACTTGCCAGGGGAAGGAATAAATGAGAAAGGAGGAAATCTACACCTTGACTCCTTAACAACATAATTCATAATTTTGACAGTGTGTAGATTTTCATATGCGGATCAGGAACTGCTCCTGCCGGCCCCTGTGACATGTCATCTTCTCTATGAAGCCAGAACAGCATGACTGTGCCAACAACCTGAGGCGAGAAGCCAGTGATGTACTTCCTGTCAGCACATGGCTGCTAGTCAGCCTGGGGCACAGCTCTCTTGATCTCACCTTTGCTCCCTCCCTGGCTGTCTCCCTGAGCCTCCTTATCTCCGTCCGTCCGTCCGTCTGTCTGTCTGTCCTATCCATGTTTCTGCATGTGTTAGGCCCTAGCCCCTCTCCTAAGCTGGTGGCACCTGAGGACCTGCAGTGGCCGTTGTAGTTTACCACCACTGCTGAGCAGTGTAAAACAAACATTGGCGCTGCCGTCTGCTGTTCTACAAGTTTTTCAAGTGACAGCTCGTTATTCTGGAAACTTAGAACAGCAGGATGAAGTTGTTACATGATGGATACAGAAGATGTTGGAGGCCCAAGTTTTGTCTGATCCCTGTGTTGGCTGCCCCTCGCAGTGGTGGCGCCAAAGCATGGTGTATTTATTAGTCCTTTTTATGTTGCCGTAGCAAAGTACTAAAAGCTAGGTAATTTTATTAAAAGAAGTGTGATTTTGTGCTTTACCTTGTTTTGAGATAGGGTTTAACAAACACTCATCTGGAACTTGCTATTTTCTTACCTCAGCCTCCTGAATGCTGGGATTACAGGCACACGCCGCTACTCCTCTTAAAAGAGGATCACAGTTTTGGAGGCTGAAAGGCCAAGGTCAAGTGATTTCATTGGCTTGGCCCTGGAGAGGGCCAGTGCTGTATGGTGTAATAGTGGCAGTCCATGTGGGAATGAGAGAGAATTGCACCAGCAGGCAGTCAGAGAAAAGTAGAGAGGCCAGGATGTTTCTTGTGTACCCCCCCCCCACGCTGTGTGAGAGCTCTCTTAACCCCTTCTGAGCTCAGGAACCTCCCACTAGGCTCTACCTCTTTAAAGACCGAAATGCTAAGACCAAACTTCCAACACATGAACCCTTGAAGGACAAGTCTCAACCCAGACCTAATAGGTGGCTTGAGGGTTTTGGTTCCCCCACTAATTTCCACTGGCCACAAATACACTTATGAGGTGGTTCTTGTCTATAATCCTAGCACTTAGAAGGTAGAAGCTGGAAAATTAGCAGTTCAAGGTCATCCTCATCTGCATAGCAAGCCTGAGACCCTGCCCCAAAGAAAACACAAATACAATACCCATTCAATATAGCTAAAATAGTATTGCTGATATAAAAATGCCACTTTGACAGCTTGGACCAGAGTGGGACCCTACCTCGCAAAAAAAGAAGAAAAAAGAAAAAAAAAAAAGCCACTTGGAGATGAATCCCTGGACCTTACTTCCACCCACTGCCTATCAACCTCTAACATACAAACTGCAGCCTTCACAGCTAAGGTCTCTCCAGCTACTTGCCTCAGTCATGCTAGTCACCTTTGCACAAGTCTTTAGTAATAAGAAAGGCTCCCCACTTCCTTCATGCATTCCTCTATTAATTCATTGCTGGGCCCAGGCACATGCTACAGTTATCTAATACCTACGGGATGATAATACAGAGCAGCCGAGGGCATCCAGGATCCTTGTCTCAAGGAGTGTCTGAGATAAGATAGAGAAATAACTCATTCGTGTGAAAAGTTGAGTGGTAGTGTAAGGGTTAACTGGCACCATGTGGATAGAGACAGACCTCTCACAGGCAGTGTAATGTGTCAAAAGCACATGGGACAGTATCAGGACCAGAGTCTATGGTAAAAGGGTTCCTGAGAACTGGAGAATGAGTAGCACATGGACAGCCACCGAGCAGGGAGTATGGGCAGAGGGCACTCCTGGCAGAGGACACCATGGGTGTGGCGGTTGAACCAGATGCACAGTCTAGGGCTCAGAGATGAGTGGATCCAGGCGGGGCAGTGAGTGTAAAGCTGAATGTCACAGGCTTCCTGCCTAAAGACTTCAAAAGAAAAAGCTTGGAAACCCAAATGTGCTATGCAGCATTGAAACTGCTGGGGGAAAGTCTTTCCTAAGGCACATTCTTCAGGAAGATCTGATGTAGATGACTTCCTGGTCCCTCTGCTGGGACTAAGACAGCATTCTCAGGCCACAGCCAGATGGATGCTGGAGATCCAGCATCTTCAGGTGTCAGAGTCTCCGGGGAGGTGAATCCAGGCCTCCATGGGCCAAACCAGCCACCAGGTCCTTCCAGGCTCCTCTCCCTGCTGAAAATCCTTGATCTTGGTTTTACAGAACTAGGATGGTGGAGTAAGTTGGCATCCATATGGCCTCTATGGTAGTTCCTGGGCCAATTTTCTCTCTCAAACCCTGACCCTACCATGCCCATGAGTACCAGCCCAGTGATGAGCAGGATCTGCTTCCAACAGTGTCTAATGCAGGGTTGCCACCAGTTTCGAGAAGGCCTGGACCCTGACCAGCAGCACCCAGCATATACTGGGTGCTCAATAAATATTTGCTGACATCTCTACTCCCCATATTGCTGATAGTCGACTGCCTCCCAGAACCTGACCTTAGCAGCTTCAGCCTCTTCCCCTTCCTCTACACCTCCGCAGAGAACACACTCCATCATTTCCCACTTCAGCTGTGAAGGACACATCTCTTGGCATTCTCAGTCACCTACCCTTCACTATTGATCTCCCTGCACCCTCTCCCCACCCAAGTTCCCAGGCTTCAGCCTCCTGGGATCCCCATGATGGATTTCTGGAATCAGCTTGCCAGGGTAGAAGGCCATATGAGCACCTAGCTGGAGGGAAGCCAAGGATGAGGGGCAGTGAGATGCTTTGTCCAGATGGGACAGTGGGTAGAGAAACCTGCTGGAACTGCATTCTACTTTATCTGTGAGCATATGTATGAATAAATATGAGCTTGTGAATTTACCTACCAGTCATCTCTGCATGAATGGGTTGGTGTATGCTTACTCATTGACTTTAGGGTCTCACCACCCCCACTAGTTATCTATTTGTCTACATCAACATGTCTTAAGTTGTGAAGTCTTAGTTGTTGGGGAAAAGAGCTGTGAGGGGAGATGAGCAGCCCAGAGAGACTGTACTCCAACCCGCCCCAGCTATCGCAGGCATTCAAGAAGAGGCAGGACAGGTACTTGGGGTTGTGGAGGGAGGTTTGAACACTGTATGAGAAGTGGAATTAGATGGCCACTGTAGTCTTATCAAATCCCAACGAAATATGAATCTGGACTTATGGCCTCGGGCAGGTCAGGTCTGTGACCAGAGGTGTTTAGAGCAGACCCACCCAAAGATAAGAACATACATGTCCTTAATTTGGATAAAGAACCTGCCAAACTGCCTGCATGGCTGATTTCTAGCTATAGACAAGCAAGCATTACCTGTTTAGAACATCTGGCTTTACCTGACTGCTTAGTCACCCTCTCTCTGGCTTCAAACAGCTGTGGGGCCCCACCTCCACCCCACCTCCTATCCATCTGGGATCCCTCCCTCCCCTTTTTCTTCCTGAAAGGATCTGGACACACCAGATTCGCAAGTCCTGATGTCTTTAAAAGGACTGGCCTGAGGAATTAGGCTGCTTTGAGCTCTGTGCTCTTCACCTTGACTCTAGTGGAAAGTCCAACATCCAGTCACCTCCAAATGGGCACCATGAGGGTGTGTGTCCCCCTGATAATGGCCATGCTCTGTGGCCTGGCCTGGGCTGGTAAGTCGCTTTCTTGGCGGGCATGGGAGTGGAGTGGAGTGGGTAGAAGTCTTGCCTAAAGAACAGAGAGCTGGGGCACCTGACAGAGTGAGCAGTGTTATAAAGCTGTGGACCACTTTGGCCTATCCTTGCCTGAGGATGCAGGAGGTGTTTCTGGAGTAGGTGTGATAGGGTGAAGGTTGCTATAGGGCAACCTTGAGGGATTAGCCGCAAACTTCACTGGTCCAACCAAACTTTGTATATGACCAAGGTTGTATTTTCCTGGAACCACTGTTTGGCATAAAGGGGGAGGCAGCTGCTGGATTGGGATGGTCTGGCTGCCCTTGGTCACTCTTCTATTGCCTGGTGATGACTGATGTCCCAAGTGTAAGCCTTAGGAGATGGGCAGGCTCAGGAGGAAACCAGAGCCCCTGACTGAGAGATGAGCAATGTCCCATTTGTGGCTGTGCAAGTGGTCAGAGTCATGGGTCTGTGTCCTGGTATCAGAGGAGCTAAAGAATAGAGAAGGGACTGGTCCATGGTTGCAGACAGTGCAGGGGGTGGCACCCGCAGAGTTACTAAACACACTCCTGTTTAGTAACTGTGCAAAAAGCTGTTGCTGCTATCTTAATTGGTAATGAGTGGGTTGTAGGGAGGAGTGCCAAGGGAAGAGGCTAAGCTGAGAGGTGTGGGAAGAGTCCTCCTTTGCCCCAGGAGAAAGACTCCGAGTTCTATGCCATTCCGCTCTCCTAGGACGCTTGAAAGGATCAGATGAGATAGTGCACGAGAACCGTCTGGTGAAGGAAGGAGGTCTCAGCACACCGGAACTTCATTTGGGGTTTTCATCAGACATATTCCTGGGAGGAGCTGACTCTTGGGGTCAGCGTCAGTCAGGAAGTGGACAGAAGGACTCCCTTGTGGGATTCTTAAGTGGAAAGTACTTGGAGGAAAAGGTTGTTCCCAGGCCTCCCAATATTAGATTCACCTCTGCCCAGGATTTAGCTCTGCCTGGGCCCCTGGGATGGAAAGGGGAAGGTGGACATGGGGCCTCAATCTCAGGCTGTTGCTTGTAGGAAGGGGGCAGGCATGTGGACCTAGTGTGGAGAGGTGACTGGTAGGCTTGGGATATGGCACCTCAGGACAAAATCTCACTGGCAACATGTGGCCCTGAGGCATCCCCAGGAGCTGGGCCACAGAAGCACAGCAGCATCAGTTGCTAGGGGTGAAAGCAGCAGTCAGACCAGGCTATAGGACTGACAAGAAAAGAAGATGGTGTGGCGAGGCAACAGAAGGCAGGATGGAAGAGCTTCTGCTCATGTCTGCTCTGTCCCAGCTCCTCAAGACTCGGATGCCAAACTGTAAACCACTTGGGGGAAATCAGAGCCAGCCTCGCTCAGGTCATTGTGTAAGAGCCAGGAGCTTCCTAGGACTTGAGTCTTTCAAGTGAACAAAGGCAGGAAGCTGTTCTTGGGGATGAAGTTTTTTTTTTTTTTTAATTTTTATTTATTTATTTGAGAGAGAGAGAGAGATGCACCAAAGGCCTCTAGCCATTGCAAACAAACTCCAGACATATGCGCCACCTTGTGCATCTAGCTTACATGGGTCCTGGGAATCAAACCTGGATCCTTTGGCTTTGCAGGCCAATGCTGTAACTGCTAAGCCATCTCTCTAGCCCAGGATGAAGTTTTTTTTTTTTTTTTTTTTGTTTCACTAGGTGTCAGTGGAAACAGAAAGAATCTCCTGTGTCCTAAGAGGCAAACATGGAGAATACAGCAACCATCAGAGGGGCTGATGGTTGACATAGAAGGAACCTGTGTCCACCCAAGCTTGGGATCAAACTCTGTTAATGGCCAGTGGAAGTATAGAAGTTATGATGCATTAAAGTCTTAGAGGGTTCAGAGAAGTGTAGCTTTTCATGGAGGAGGGAACTAGAGCTCTGCATGGGGAATGGCAGGAGAATCCAAGACTGAAGGGAAAAGCAAGCAAGCAAGCAAGAAAAGAAGGGAGCAGTTGGGAGAAGAGGCAGAGGGACGAGGGACAGAGGCTGCTGGAGTGGTGGCACAGGCCCTGGTTTGGAGACTGTGACTTACACCAAGCATTTGTGTCAACAGGAGGCCCTGGAGCAAAAAGTCAGGGGGATTAATTACTGAGTAGCCTCAGAACAGCACATCAAGGTGCCTATGAGGAAAAATCCCTCCCAGCCCTGTCCTCCGTGCTCATGTCCCAAGGTCACAGAGGAATGTGAGAACTGTGGGTGTGGGGTTCTTACTGGGGACAAAACTCTGGGATAGATGATACAGTCCGTGCAGCATGGGCCAGCGGGGGTGTCCTTCTGGACGCCACAGCCAGCTATTCACTTGCTGTCCTTCTCAACTGCTGCCAGCCCTGGAATGGAGTGAATTCTGTCCTTGGACTCTGCTGAGGTGGCCCATTAAGAGCACAGCCTGATTCACTTGCATTCTTTTTCTTGGGATTCTGGGTGTTCTGCCAGGCTGGAGGCTGACCGAGTCTTCCTCCTGGGCGAAACACTTTCTTCTTAAAGCTTTTGCATTCAGGTGCCAAGAGAGATGACTTATGATTCATGAGGAGTTCCTGTGGGCTTGAAGAGAAGTGGCCTTGGGCTTGGTCTCCTTAGGGACAATCCACTAGACCAGCATCCTGTCAGCCTGGAGGCCCTTCGACAACATGAAGTGGCTTCAGAACCCGGGTTAACCTTGACCTGATACCTCTCTGAGGCAAAGAATACAGGCTCATAGCGATGAGGTCATCTGGGAAACCATCTGTCATACACTCTGTTTGCAACCCAGCCCACAGCATGGCCTAGCTGGACCAGGGGAGGGAGTCAGTTGATGTGGGCAGGGTCTCTGGGCCAGGATGATTGCTGCAGCCATTCTGGACACTTGCCACCTCAAACATGGGTATGGAATGTTGCCACTGTTTATTTACATAACAAACACCGGCATGGCTCTACTCTGTTGCACTACTGAGTGTTTGCCAGTGTTAATTCATTTAATTCTCATACATATTCTGTGACACAGAGTCCCACATTTTCCCACTTTCACAGATAATGAAACCAAGACTTGCCCAAGACCACATAGCTAGAGAGCAGCAGAACCAGAATTCCAACCCAAACAGCTCCATGCTAGAGCCCAGGTTCTCCACCCTGCTGTGCACCCCTGATTACACACTGCATGACCTCAACCTCAAGTCTGCCACGAGGCAAAACTGGGATTGTTTCTTCTCTTCTAATCCATGTACATTCCTCAGCCCTAAATGTCATCTTTGACCTAACTCTGTTCCTTACTCAAATTTCAAAGTTGTTATGCTATCAATTTATGGAAGGCCTAAGTCCTCACTGTAGTTCTCCATCTCAGCCTAAGGCCAGCCCTGATTCAAATTAGGTTTCTTGCCTCCTCACTGGCCTGATTCTGATGCTCATGGCAGTTCAGATTTTTTTTTTTTCTTTTTGATTTTTCGAGGTAAGGTTTCACACTAGCCCAGGCTGACCTGGAATTCACTCTGTAATCTCAGGGTGGCCTCAAACTCATGGAGATCCTCCTACCTCTGCCTCCTGAGTGCTGGCATTGAAGGCATGCGCCACCACACCCGGCTTGTGTTTGCTTTTTTGATACAGGGTCTTATGTAGCCCAGACCAACCTCAGATTTGCTATGCAGCTGAATCTGGCTTTGAACTCCTGATCCTCCTGTTTCCTCTCCCAAATGCTGGGATTGTAGACATGTGCCACCATGGCCAGCTTCTGACTGATTACTTTCTGTGCGGTCCTCAGCCTGACCCCCAAAGCCAGAGTGCTCACCCTCCAGACCTCAGGAGCCTCCTGGGGAACAAAGACTGTTACTGCTGGGAAGGCCAGAATGGGAGGAAACGGCTCTCTGGCTCATGTCCTGTGCTGTCTTTGCTGTTGTAGGCATGGTGTGGCCTGGTTTCTTTTCCAGAGTGGTAGTGGGTTTGTACTGCTTTTTTCAAAATATTTTGTTTTATGCTCCTTTTGACCAAAAACTTGCTTCTGTAAACCGTTTGGCTGGAGAAAGGGATGTGGTCTGTGGTTACATAACAGAATCTTGTTCCAAAGCCTGGTTCTCACCCACACTCGCCTCATTCCCCACCCAAGCACAAATTCATCTGAATGCATTCCAGAGGCTGAAAGGGGAAAGATGTAAATGGGGAAACAGGGTGTAGAAGAGAAGGAGTGGAAGGACAAAGGAGCAAAGAGCAGAAAAGAGGCAAGGAGAGAGCAAGGGCGCCACCCAGGGCAGTGGGCAGTAGCAGGCCGGTGGTGGCTAATTGCCCCTGTACAGGCCACAGACCTTTCTTCAGCCTTCCTGTAGCTTTAAAAACTGAGAAATGGAGGGATGGCTTAACGGTTAAGGTGCTTGCCTGCAAAGACAAAGGACCCAAGATTGATTTCCCAGGACCCACATAAGCCAGATGCACAAAGTGGTGCATGTGAATGGAGTTTGTAGTGGCTGGAGGCCCTGGTGCATCCATTCTCTCTCTCTCTCTCTCTCTCTCTAATTCTGCCTGTCTTTCTCAAATAAATAAATAAATAAATAAAAGTAAAATATTATTTAAAAAAACTGGGAAATGTTCACCTCAAATTTGACAGTTTCTTTTAAAAATCTGGTGGCCATATTGGCTAGGGCTGAGAAGTGCTATAGATTTCAGCCAGGACATCTTTGTCAAGGGTGTCACAGTCCGTTCTTCTGCTGCCCACACCCTGTTGTGTCACAGGTCTCCCCAAACAGAAACCTTGCTCAGTGCTCTGAGTGTGGGGAAGGGGGGGGGCAGTGAGTAGGCCATGCTGGGCAGGGAGGCTATGGTCATGTTTGTTGGCTAAAGGCAGCATTGGCCTTCCTGCCACCACGTGAGGCCCTGCCCTTGCCTGTGAGCCCTCTTTCCAGAATCGCTGGAGGGCTGAGTGGGTGACCTTTACCACCACAGGAAACATGAAGTCATGTGCCTCTCGCTGCAATGAGAACTTTAGCCGGGATGCTGCCTGTCAGTGTGACCGCCGGTGCTCCCGGCACGGGGACTGCTGTGACGACTATGAGCATCTGTGCACTGGTGAGGCGCCTTTGCGGGACAAGGGTTGGAAGCATGTCACCCCTGGCCGTGCTGCAAGTCCAGACTGCCCAGAGCTGCTCATCTGGGGTCCAGAGGTCCAGAGCAGGGCTGGAACTGAGGAGTGGGTTCTGGGCTCCAGGAAAACCCTGAGGGTCAAAGAATTTGGCCACTGCTGATCTAGGAAGTTCCTAATTTAAAATAGGGCAGATGTCACTGACCTGGAAGACCTACCTGAATGAAGAGCAGGATTGATAGACAGTACCTTGACTGTTTCAGTATCTGATAGCCCAAGAACAACGTGATAAAAACCCCTTCACATGAATGACAGACATTACTCATTAGTCCCACTTTAAATCCCACAAGGATAAGGATGGTAGCAGGTTGCACTCATGACATCAGGAAGGCCTCATGGCCTCATCACTGGCTGAACTCCTGTGGTGTATGTCACACTTTTCTAGGGAGCAGACTGAGCAGCCTGCTTTGGACCTGCTTTGGACCCACCTCCAAAGGCCTCTAGAACAGCTTTAAGTGAATGTCTTTTTTTTTTAATTTTTAAAATTATTTTTTATTTATTTTTGGGGAGAAACACAGAGAGAGAGAGAGACAGACAGAGAGTGAGAGGGAGACAGATAGAGCTGGGCGTGCCAGCAGTCTCTCAGCTGCTGTGAACGAAATCCAAATGTGAGCGCCCCCTTGTGGTCAAGTGCGGCACTGCGCCCTTGTGTCACTTTGCATCTGGCTAAACGTGGGACCTGGAGATTGGAACCGCTGGAGATTGGAACCAGCGTTCTTAGGCTTAGGAGGCAGGGCCTTAACCACTAAGCCATCTCTCCAGCCCGTGAATGTCTTCTTTTTTCTTTTCTTTTCTTTTTTTCTTTTTTCTTTGCTGTACTGAGAAGTACTCAGGTGTGTGAGAGGCAGGTACTCAACCACTAAGCTATAACCCTAACCCTTTCTCTGTATTTAAAATATTTTAAATTTTTTTACCTTTTTGTGTGTATGTGCATGGGGTGCATGCATGTATATTTTGTGTCTGCATGTGTATGGTATGGGCACATGTTTGTGTGAAGATATATATATTCATGTGTCTGGAGACCAGAGGGTAAAGTCAGGGATCTTTCTCCATAGCTCTCCATCTTATTCACCAAGACAGAGTAGCTTGCCAATTCAGCTTGTCTAGCAAGCTATTTTTCCCTGTCTCTGTCCTTATGCTTCACAAGCAACTGCCTTAACCGCTAAGCCATCTCTTCGGCCCACAGACCTCTTTTTCAACTTTTCTTGTGTGTGAAGGATTTCACGGTAAGGTCTCGCTCTATCCCAGGCTGACCTGGACTATATAGTCTCAGAGTGCCTTTGAACTCTTGGCAATCTTCCTCCCTCTGCCTCCCAAGTTCTGGGATTAAAGGCGTGCACCATCATACTTGGCTCTGTTTTTTTTAAAACATTTTATTTTTATTTATTTATTTGAGAGAGAGATACAGAAACAGGCAGAGAGAGAGAGAGAGAGAGAATGAGAGAGAGAATGGGCACACCAGGGCCTCCAGCCACTGCAAATGAACTCCAGATGCATGCGCCTCCTTGTGCATCTGGCTTACATGGGTACTGGGGAATCAAGCCTCGAACCGGGGTCCTTAGGCTTCACAGGCAAGTGCTTAACCACTAAGCCATCTCTCCAGCCCCCCTGGCTCTGTTTTTACTTTTTATTTTGAGGCAGTGTCTCACTAAGTTACTCAGCCTGGTAAAGGCAAGACTTGAACTTTCGACACTCTTGCCTCAACTTCCCAAATAGCTGGGACTAGGCTTGGTAGTACATGAATTCTAAATGAATTTAGTTTTTTTTTTTTTTTTTTGAGAGTCTCATGTATTTCAGACTGGCCTCATCATACTATATAGTAGAGAATGACTTTGAACTTCTATCTATGTCTATGTCTACCAGAGTGCCAGGATTACAAATATATGCAACCATACCTAGTTTCATGCAGTGCTGGGAATTGAACCCAGGGCTTTGTGCATGATAAGCAAGCGTTGTATCAACTGAGCTGCCACCCCAGCTCCTAAACAAATTCTGAAAACTTATTTTATAATAGTCTCCTTGTTGGGCTACTCCCAATGTTTCAGAGTCCCAGGTAAATATTTTCTGCTTGTGACCGGCAGTCTTTCTGAGTTCACTACTAAACCATGTCTCAGACACTCAGTTTGGAAAGCATACTCATTGAAGTCATGTTAGGTGATGGCTAGCAAGACCACCATATGTGGCTCACAGGTTGTGTACTGCAGGAGGCAGCCTAGCTCAGTTGGCATGCTAGACCAAATCCAGTGTATATCCTTCCCACCAAGGCGTGTGCCTCGGTGCAGACCTGTGACTGCTAAGAGAAAGGAATATTTCCTTTCCTTTCCTTTCCTTTCCTTTCCTTTCCTTTCCTTTCCTTTCCTTTCCTTTCCTTTCCTTTCCTTTCCCTTCCCTTCCCTTCCCTTCCCTTCCCTCCCCTCCCCTCCCCTCCCCTCCCTTTCTTCTTTCTTTCTTTCTTTCTTTCTTTCTTTCTTTCTTTCTTTCTTTCTTTCTTTCTTTCTTTCTTTCTTCTTTGTTGGTACTGGGAACTGAACCCCCTAGAGCCTCACATGTACTGATCAAGTACTATTCTACTAAGCTAATATCTCCTTTTTTTTGTTTGGTTTTTCGAGGTAGGGTCTCACTCTGGCCCAGGCTGATGTGGAATTAACTATGTAGTCTCAGGGTGGCCTTGAACTCACAGTGATCCTCCTACCTCTGCCTCCCGAGAGCTGGGATTAAAGGCGTGCGCCACCACGCCCGGCTAATATCTCCATTTTTAAAGTACCTTTTAAAAATTTGCTTAGTTAGATGTGGTGGCACACACTTTTAATCACAGCACTTGGGAGGCATAGGTAGGAAGATTGCTGTGAGTTCGAGGCCACCCTGAGACTACATAGTGAATTCCAGGTCAGCCTGGGCCAGAGTGAGACCCTACCTTGAAAAACCAATAAATAAACAAATAAATAAATAAAATAAATGAAAATTTGTCCAAAGGTGGTGTGGAAGATTTTTCCAATTTACACAAACCACCATATATTCATTAGCAGAAGTGCTAATGACCAGACCCAGATCTCGCTGACAGAATCATAGCCTTCCCTGTCCTCACCATTCAGCACAGACAAGAAGGTCTATTCACCGTGGCCCAACACCCTGGTGTTTCACAATAAAGGCAAACCCAGTTTGGGAGCCATTTCATCTTTAAGTTTCTGATATGCAGACCAGAAACTCTTTTTCATAGGAAAAAATATATATAATGTTATTTGGAACATCAGATCTGCTCTCAAAAGTCCATGCAGTATAAAATGTGGCTGAGTTAAGAAGCCTGTGGATTTCTTACACTTAGAAAAGAACTTGACACCAAGTAAGTGATGTCTATTGGCCAAATGAATAACCTAACTGATTGCACAGTGTTACCAGGCAAGTTCACCAGTAGATTCAGGATCACGGTAACACAAATGCCTTTTCTTTGGTGGGGGTGGGGGGAGGAGGACTCCACTATAAGATGAGAGGAGCTCAGATTCCCCAGAACATTCATTCCATTCCTCTTCTCCCCTACATCCCTCGTCTATAGGGAGCCCAGGCTGTAGTCACTTAGCCTTCAGAGAGTAGAAAGCAAGACACACAAGTCGTTCTGACAGTGTAGGGCAAAGAAGAAAGGGAAGTTGGTGTCCCGGGAAACACGTCTTACTTGTTGAAGACCTGAGCATTCTCCCCTGACGCTGGCCAGGAGTTACGGCAGTGTAAGCCAGTCAGCTGGCAGAGGTCCTTTTTACTCTACCTGGGTAGAAATTGTGGGTAGGCAAGGAGAAGTTTTTCAAGTATAGGTCCCTGGCGGCTGTTCTATACTTCCACGTTTGATAGCAGGGCAGCAGCAGGCAAGGACAGCAGGAGGTGGTGCCCTCTAGTGTTGCAACTCAGTATAGCTCACGTGTGGCTTTGGAGGTTGGAATTCCTCAGCCCCTTGCAGCTGCTGGCATTGCGGCTTGCTGTGGTCTTCACCAAGGCTGCCAACACTCAGGAAGCAGACGCCGTTGCTCCTTTTGTGGGTGTTGCTGCTTCTGCCGCTTGTCAAGGCAATGCTTGTCCCATGATTCCCCAGGGCTGCCATCAAATAGCCGGCTGAGCCACCGCTTTTGTGGCTCAGCTTTTGCTCCTGTTGCTGCTGCTCTGTGCACTGTGCTGCTGGTTCTTTCTTCATTTTACCAGCTCAGCTGCTGCTGCTACCGCCACCCTTTTCTTCATGTTACCAGTTCAGATGACTGAACTAAAAAGTAAGAAAGAGGGCTGGAAAGATGGCTTAGTAGTTAAGGCGCTTGCCTGTGAAGTCTAAGGACCCAGGTTCAATTCCCCAGGATCCACGTAAGCCAGATGCACAAGGTGGCACATGCATCTGGAGTTCGTTTGCAGTGGTTAGAGGTTCTGGTAAGAAGTCAAAGGCCACTCAATGAGACAGAGAGAGAGAGAAAGAGAGAGAGAAAATTGTACACATGCGTGACCTTGTGTGCTTGTATCAACTTGTGCATCTGTGGGATCTGGAGAGTTGAACATGGGTCCTTAGGCTTTGCAGGCAAGTACCATAACTGCTAAGCCACCTCTCCAGCCCAAGTGAGATCTTTCATTGGATTTATCATTGCACTACGAGGAGAGGCAGCACAGAAGACTGTCTCTCTCACCTGGCTGGTGAAACCTGCTTATATAGCTGGAGAAGAAGGGGTGTTTGCACCAATCATAGTAAACCTTTCATACAAATGAAAATTTGTGTTTACCCCAAGCATGTCATTGTCCCTTTGCCCTAGTCAGTTGTCCCAAGAGGGGCAACTGTGCTTCCCACTTGTGACACCTTTATCACTGAGATTTTTTTTTTTTTTTTTTTTTTTTTTTTTTTTTTGGAGACAGCTCTATAGAGTTCTGGCCTGGAACTTGCTATATGAACCAGTGTGGCCTCCAACTACAGCAGTCTTCCTGCCTCTGCCTCCCAAATATTGGGACTGCAGGCATGTGCCACAATGCCCAGCTTGCTGGAGACATTTTTATGTGACCCTTGGTATATAAAACAGCTATAAGATTAAAAAGTGTTAATAAATCATAAAGAAATTTATTTATTTAATTTATTTATTTTTCAAGGTAGGGTCTCAGTCGAGCCCAGGCTGTCCTGGCACTCAGTCTAGTTCCAGGCTGGCCTTGAACTTAGAGTTCTCCTCCTACTCTGCTTCCCAACTGCTGGGATTAAAGGAGTGAATTACCACACTCAACTAAGAAATTTATTTTGAAACTGTTCTTGGCATACATATAATTTTGTCATCTATTAAAGAGAAAAGCAAATTTGTATACTAATGAGATGGATTGCTTATTTAGTTTTACATAAAGAATTAAATCTTGGCTGAATATTGGATAATGCAGGACACAGAACATTTTCAACATTTTAAAGAACTGATTAATATTTTGATTTCATAGTTTTCAATGCTGAGAATGCTGTGTTGCTCAGGCTAACCTGAAACTCACTCTATAGTCCCAGGCTGGCCTTGAACTCACAGCAATCCTCCTACCTCTGCCTCCCAAGTGCACCACCACACCCAGCTCACTTAAATTATTTTTATTAATTTTCAGTAATCTGACTTCATGGGAAATGCCCTCTGCTTTCAGCTTTCATCCTCTGGTATCTGGAGCTTGTCTACCAGTTACGTCTGTTCCTGACTGGCTTCCAGTGCACATGCTTGTCCCTGAGACTGTAGGAGCTGAGAACCAGGCCAAAGGCGAGGTCTGTGACTTAAATTTTCTACCTTACAGCTGAAGAAGGCGCCCCAGAGCCAAAGGAGGAGTTGCTGGAGGAAGAGGCCCCAGCCAGCAGTGAGCCTGAGCCCCTGATGGGAGCCTTCTGGGATAATGGCCGGACACCAAGGGGTGCCACACCAGTGGCCATCATCCAGGAGAAAGGAGCTTAATGCATAGGCTAGACCCACCCACCAGGAGACGCTACTGTGGCCCAAGTAGCCATGGGGACCGGTATCCAGGAAAGAGAGTCTGAGGCCTGGGGAGGGAAGTGGAAGAAATTTTATTTTTAGAGTGGGACGATTACAAAAACAACAGGCCAGAAAGTAAAGTTCGGCATCAGAGAGGTCTTCCTGATTCAGGGTGTGTAGGAACTGAGTTTGTTTGTTTTTCTTTCCCGGGAGACCTTTAGGGGGCAGGAGCGGAGCTGGGGGTGGGGGTGTCCGCAGGCGTCCAGCGCGCCCTCTAGCGGGGTCTCTGGTCACACCACCCCTTTGCCCTCTCAGACCTGTACTCCGCACCTAGCTCCTGCCAGGGCCGCTGCGGGGAAGCCTTTGACAAACACCACCCCTGTCACTGCAACGACCGTTGTCAAGAGTTCGGGAACTGCTGCGAGGATTTTGAGAGCCTGTGTGGTGACCATGGTTAGTCTGCTCCCTCAGCATAGCCCCAGACCTGCTGCTGATCAGAAACTGGGCTGGGTTCACCACTCTGTCTGAGCAAGCCCTGCAGGACATTCACATGCCTGCCTCAGGTGGGGAACCTTCCTAGAGGGCAGGGACAGCGTGGACATCCCGTGGGCATCATGGCAATGCTATATGCTGCTCTTTAGGGTCCTGTAATCATTAGGGTTCTGGTAGTGGCCCTCCTCTCTTGTGCAGGACCTTAGAGGGTCCCAGAAAGGATTTGCATTCCTCCTCAGACAGTTGCCTCCCCCTCTCCCTTCTGCCTCTGAGGCCTCCCCTTCCCCAACCCCTTCTAGAGGGCTTCTCCCACAGCAGTGATGCCATAACCCAAGAGGAGCTGCAGAACATCTCTGAGAAAATCTACAGGGTGGACAGCAACAAAGCCCAGAAGGAAGACATCATCCTCAATAGCCAAAACCGCATTCCCCGACAGAGACTGGAGACCAAGTGGACCGCTGCCCAGAGCCGTGAGTACCCCTCATTCCTCCTGGTCCCTCGCCTCTGCCTTTCCCTCACCTTTTCTTCCCTGTCTCTGCTCTTTGTTCCTGAAGTCAGGCAGGATCAAAGGAAGGGAGGAATCGTAGGTGTCCAGACACAAGAAACCATCCCAGCGGGCTGTGGGCGTCTGGTTTTCTGTGGCTAGCCAGGCTATGCACAGGTCTGCTCTTACAAGAGATGAGATAGAAGAAGAGGCTGGCTTTGTGCCTGGCCGTCAAGAGCACCTAAAGCTGCCCTTTACTCCTGAACACACCCTCAGTTGTCCTGGCCTCTCTGCAAGGTTCTGGAAGGGTGTCTATTGCATGTTCAGGCCTCTCAGTGGGTCTCCATCCACCTGCCCCAGGCTCTTCACTTATGTCAACGAGCAGCTCTTTTCCAAGCCCACCTATGCGGCCTTCATCAACTTACTCAACAACTACCAGCGGGCCACAGGCCACGGGGAACACTTCAGTGCCCAGCAGCTGGCTGAGCAGGGCGTCTTCCTCAAGGAGGTCATGAAGACGGCGGTCATGAAGGAGCTCTATGGCTTCCTCTATCACCAGAGTAAGTGAGCCTTTCTAGGCCCTACAAAGCAGCGGTCACGGTCCGTTTGCAGAAGAGCCAGGCACTGCTGAGGCCTTCTCGGCAGAGAGGCTGGAAGAGCAGTGGGGACTGCTCTTAGAGGGGTCAGAGACAAAGGAAGCCTGAGAGAAACAGGATCCTCTGGCTGGCTTGGAAACCAGCCCGATTTTTATTGAATACCACCTGTCTTGTGGGTCTCCTACCCTTTGTTTGGGGTCCCTATGGGGGTGTGAGTCTCTCCTACTTCTATCCCCTCTTTCATGTAGGGCATTTCTCAGCCACCTCCTGGATGCCAGAGTCATACCACCTGACTCCTCCCCTTTTGTCACTGAAGGGCTTGGTGGCCTGCACATTATTGTGAGGGAACAGCAACTTGAAACCCGGCAAAGGCTCAGAGAGGACTATCTTACCAGGAAACGCCCCCACATACAGCTACATGCATATCAGACCAAAAAAGGTTTTCACCACAAGACTTCTTGGCTCAGCATTCTGTTTGCTAGTGTCCTGCAAACTCCTTCCCTGAACTTTGGGCAGCTGGGCTTTGCTGAGGGGTATCTCTCTTCAAGTCTCCCTCCCTGCCCTGAGCCTGCCTCTGCCCGGAACTGCCCCATTCCATCCCCTGGCTCCACCAAGAGCTACTATGTTTGTAGGTGAATTAGGGATTCTCTGGGGTGGATTCAATCTGGCGCTGCCTCCTGGTGTCCACTCTGTGGTAACACATGAGGGGATAGAGAAATGGATGAGCCCTCCCTCCTTTAAAAAAATATTTTAAAGCATTATTTATTTATTTATTTATTTATTTATTTATTTGAGAGAGAGAAAGAGAGAGAGATAAGAAAGAAAGAAGCAGATAGAGAATGAGAGAATGGGCATGCCAGGGTCTCTAGTCACTGCAAATGAACTCCAGATGCATGTGCTACCCTGTGCATCTGGTTTAAGTGGGTACTGGAGAATCAAACCTGGATCCTTAGGTTTTGCAGGCAAGCGCCTTAACCACTAAGCTATCACTCCAGCCCGCCCTTCCCTTTTTAGTGAGAGAAACAGAGGCCCAGCCAGATCAGACTTACTTTGTGAAATATTTTCCCAGGGGAAACTCGAACACATGTCTATCCACCCAGATGGGGCACAGATGACAGACCAAAGCACAATTGCCCCACAACCAATTTTGGTGAACCAACGAGTTTATTGGAGTTATTTACACAGCATGGGTGCATCATGAAAAAACCCACCCCTATGCTGATGACTAAGAGAAGCTGCAACTCTGGAGCTCACTGCCCACACCTTGCAGACAGCTCTGCCGGCCAGTTTCTCCCCCAGCAGTTGTTGACTGCTTCTATTTTGGGGAGGTACCTTATGACCTCATAAGTTTCAGCTCTCCCAGACTTGTGAGTCCAGCTGGGACCCCAGATCTGCCTGTTCCCATCATTCTTATCCTCTCCCCTCCTTTCCTGTCCACATTGCAGGCTCCAGTGGCCTCACCTCACGCTGGCTCTTAGCATCTCTGCAGACATTGAGAGATTGGAATATGGTCCAAAATAATTTTGGTCAGAAAGACTTGGTTTAACTCTTGGTTTTGCTCCTGCTGGTATGCTCACAGTGCTATAATTTACTTGTGTCCTCCAAATTTCATATGTTAATAATACTTGAAGATGAGACCTTTTGGAAGTGAATCCATTTGTGGATTAATGGATTATCAAAAGAGCAACTTTGGCCAGGTGTGGTGCCGCACACCTTTAATCCCAGCAGAGGTAGAGGTAGGAAGATCACCGTGAGTTTGAGGGCAGCCTGGGACTACAGAGCAAGTACCAGGTCAGCCTGGGCTAAACTGAAGGCCTACCTTGAACCCCTACCCCCAGAAAAAAAGAGCAGTTTTATTACAGATGTCAGCTTTCTCTGACACACTTGCTCTGCCTCACCATGTAATATTATGATGCTGCAAGGAGGCCCTTACAACAAGCCAGCTCTTTGATATCGGATATCCCTATCTCCAGAACTGTGAGTTAACTTTCTATTCTTTATAAACTACTTGATCTCAAGCATTTTGTGACAGCGACAGGAAGCAGACTAAGAAACCCAAGCAAGTCACTTTTCTACTCCGAGTTTTATCTGTGAAATCGGGTCTTTGATGATTAATGTTTGTGAGGTACCCAAAGAAAATGTGGCTGGAACCTAGTAAGTGCTTGTTAGGGCAACTGTTCTGTTTGTGAAACCATTCTGTTATTTCGTGAATATATAGTCTTATTTTCCAACTATGTTTTAAGTCCTTGAAAGGAGAGAATATTTTTAGTATCTCTTTTGGATCTTCCACACCGTTCTGGGAAGTCAACAGCAGCTGATGACTCCCTGATTTAAAGCTTCAGCCCTGACCTGTGCCTTGGGCCCCAGTGGCCTTTACAACATCACTTGGCTATTTAACTGGTATCTACAGAAAACAGTGAAAGAGAACTCACAGTTTCTGCCTCTTCCTCCAGATCTGTGTCTGTTTTTCTCAACCTACAAACAGCATCATAATCTACCCATTTCACATGCCCAGAGCCAAGGAATCAGTGCACACATATGTGCTTGTTGAATGCATGTGTGTGCATATGCACATGTGTGCATGTTCTTGTCCATGCTAGACAAGCATTCTACCACAGAGCTGCATCTCTGGCACAGGAGTTAGATTTGAGTCTTTGCTTTACTTCATGTAGCAGACAGCTTCAGGTTCGCTGAGATGAACTTCCAGACCAGGCACAGTTATGGAGGAAGGGATATTTATTGAAACTTGCAGATCCAGGGGAAGTTCCATAATGATGGAAAAGCTGGTCCACTTTCACAGGCCTGAGCAGAGAAAGAAACCAACACCATCCTCAGCACAAGCGGGCACACTTAGAAACTCCTGGTAGAGCTCAAGCACTCTGTTTATCTTTAATCTGGAATTCCAGATCCACACACCCCACATTAGGGCTGGACCCTAAGATCCACCCACAGTTGGACCTCCTCCAGTCAGGTGGCTGCAGACCTAAATTCCAAACTTTAATAAAATCTTGAATATATTGGGGGCCATCCATTCAAACTAGCACCAGATAACATCCTCATGAGTCAGTGTATGTCAGGTCTTGACCTTCTAGAAACCAGGGATTATTATTATTATTTTATTATTTTGGATTTTAATTCCTAGACTCTGCTGTCTAGATCCAGTCATAAAGCCACTGTGTTTGTTGGCTCCGTCAGGTCATAAATATTTCTGGGCCAGTACTGACTAGCTAGAGGTCATGGATATCGAGGCCAATTTCTGTCTGGGCAGTTGCATTGTAAGGAGTGGTCCCCTTCCTTTGGCTCTTACATTCTTTCTGCCACCTCTTCCGCAATGGACCCTGAGCCTTGGGAGGGTGTGATAGAGATGTTTCAGCACTGAGCACTCCTCCATCCCTTCTTCTTAGCACTATGTTGCCTTTTGGGTCATCCCAATGGTCATTGCCATCTGAAAAGAGAAACTTCTCTAACCAAAATTGAGAGTGGCATTAATATGTGAATATGAACATTAAGGGTAGTGCTTTCAGGGCAGTTTGGTGAGAATAATATATACATTTAGCCAGACAAGAGCAGGCTTTATATACCTAAGGCTCATGACCTCCTTTGCCATAGGCTTTTTTTTTCCAAGGTAGGGTCTCACTCTAGCCCAGGCTGACCTGGAATTCACTATATAATCTCAGGGCGGCCTTGAACTCATGGCAATCCTCCTACCTCTGCCTCCCAAGTGCTGGGATTAAAGGCGTGTGCCATCATACCTGGCTCTGCCATAGGTTTTGATTAGGTTTTCAGTATCAGGCATGTCTTCCCTCCTTTAGAGCGGGCCTCCAATCCAATTAGAGAGCAGCTGGTTTCCCGCACAGCAGACATGCCACTACTGCACTAGTTCGGTCATTTGGCCTGTCTGGCCAAACTTGAGGTTTCCAGTATGCACTATTTTCACCGCTGATGATTTCTGTCTCCCATAGGACTGCATGCAGTGCAGCCTTTTTCCAGCTTACAGTTGGCTGGTCTATAGGGAGAAGGTTTTCAGCTCAGCACCAGCTTGATTTTTTTCAGCGATCTTGCTGCCCACACATGTGAAGTCTTCAGCAATAGGGTCTTACCATCTGTTATTTGTAGGAAACCAAGGGCTTTGGCAAAAGCCTGTAATGTTTTGGAGGCGGCAGAGACCTCCCTGGTCAACAACTCACTGGTAGGTATACCATCCTTGGCTCTGAAAATTTTCTGGTAGCAATCTATGGCTCCTGGATATGCCATTATCCAAAGAAGTAGGATTTCATATATCTTATTCAGAATATCTTGAATTTTGATGGATCCTCCCCCCACCTTTCTCTTACTCAATCTCTTCTCTGGCCTCACTTAGGCCATTCCACTCCCTGTGATCTGTTCTTCTACTTATATATATACAATACCATCCCCTAAAGTCCTTCCTTCTTCTCCCTCCCTTATTGCCTTTTCCCAGCTTACTGGCCTCTGCTACACACACAAGTCTAAACAATTGTAGCTAGAATCCACAAAGGAGAGAGAACATGCGACGTTTGACTTTCTGGATGTGGTTACCTCACTTAGTATAATTCTTTCCAGATCCATCTATTTCCCAGCAAATTTCATAATTTCATTTTTCTTTACTGCTGAATAGAACTCCATTGTGTAAATGTACCACATCTTTATTATCCATTCATCTGTGGAGGGACATCTAGGCTAGTTCCATTTCCTAGCTATTGTGAATAGAGCAGCAATAAACATGGTTGTGCAAGTATCTCTAAGGTAGTGAGAAGAGTCCTTTGGATATATGCCTAGGAGTACTATAGCTGTGTCATATGGTAAATCTATTTTTAGCTGTTTCAAGAACCTCCACACTGATTTCCACAATGACTGTACCAGATTACATTCCCACCAACAGTGTAGAAAGGTCCCCCTTTTTTCACATCCTTGCCAACATTTATTGTCATTTGTTTTCTTGATGTTAGATATTCTGACAGGAGTGAGATGGAATCTCAAAGTAGTTTTAATTTGCATTTCCCTGATGGCTAAAGATGTAGAACATTTTTTTAGATGTTTATATGCTGTCTGTATTTCTTCCAATCAGAACACTCTATTTAGTTCCATAGCCCATTTTTTAATTGGGTTGTTTGGTTTCTTATTGTTTTGTTTTTTGAGTTCTTTGTATATTCTGGA
The DNA here is from genome assembly GCA_036365145.1 of Orientallactaga sibirica. Lineage (NCBI taxonomy): Eukaryota > Metazoa > Chordata > Mammalia > Rodentia > Dipodidae > Orientallactaga > Orientallactaga sibirica. Next base: position 2,363,243 of record JAEOAD010000036.1, read on the forward strand.
TATTAATCCTCTGTCAGATGTATAGCTGGCAAAGATTTTCTACCATTCTGTAGGTTGTCTCATTACTCTATTCACAGTGTCCTCTGCTGTACAAAAGCTTTGTAATTTCATGAGATCCCAGTGGTTAATCAGTGGTTTTATTTTCTGAGCAATTGGGGTGATATTCAGAAAGTCATTACCTATGCCAATATGTTGAAGGGTTTCAGTGTTTCAGGTCTCATATTAAGGTCCCTAATCCATATGGACTTGATTCTTGTGCATGGAGAAAGAAAAGGATCTATTTTCATCCTTCTGCATATAGATATCCAGTTTTCCCACCACCACTTGTTGGAGAGGCTATCTTTTCTCCAATGAGTATTTTTTGCATTTTTGTCAAAAACCAGATGGCTGCAGCTGCCTGGATTAACATCTGGATCCTCTATTCTGTTCCATTGATCTACATGTCTGTCCTTGTGTCAGTACCATGCTGTTTTTTGTTACTATGGCTTTGTAATATGGTTTAAAATCAGGTATGGTGATACATCAGCCTTATTTTTGTTGCTCAAAATTGTTTTGGCTATTCCTGTGCTTCCAAATGAATTTTAGTATTGTTTTTTCTATTTCTGCAAAGAATGCCATTGAAATTTTAATGGGGATTGCATTAAATGTGTAGATTGCTTTTGGAAGATTGAAATTTTCACAATATTGATTCTTCCCATCCAAGAACATGGGATGTCTTTCCATTTCCTAGTATCATCTGCAATTTCTCGCTTGAGTGTTTTAAAGTTCTCATTTAGAGATCCTTCACTTCCTTGGTTAGGTTTATTCCAAGGTACTTTATTTTTATTTTTATTTATTATTTATTTTTTTTTTTTGTTTTTTCGAGGTAGGGTCTCATTCTAGCTCAGGCTGACCTGGAATTTCACTATGTAGTCTTAGGGTGGCCTCGAGCTCATGGCAATCCTCCTACCTCTGCCTCCCAAGTGCTGGGATTAAAGGCGTGTGCCACCATGCTCAGCTACTTTATTTATTTATTTATTTATTTATTTTGTTTTTTGAGGTAGGGTCTTGCTCTAGCCCAGGCTGATCTGGAATTCACTCTGTAGTCTCAGGGTGGCCTCAAACTCAAGGTGATCCTCCTACCTCTGCCTCCCAAGTGCTGGGATTAAAGGCGTGCACCACCATGCCCGGCTACTTTATTATTATTATTTTTTTTTGAGGCAATTGTGAATGGAAGATATTCCCTGATTTCATCCTCCGCATGTTTGTTCTTAGTATATAGGAAAGCTACTGATTTCTGTGTGTTTATTTTGTATCCTGCTATGTTGCTAAAAGTGTTTATCAGCTCTAACAGTTTTCTGGTAGAGTCTTTAGGGTCCTTTATATATAGAATCATATCATCGGCAAATAATGATAATTTGATCTCTTCCTTTCCAATTTGTATCCCTTTTATGAGTGTCTCTGCCTTATTGCTATAGCTAAGACCTCCAGTACTATGTTAAATAAAAGTGGGGACAGTGGATACCCTTGTATTTTTCCTGAATTTAGTGGAAAAGCTTCAAGTTTCCCCCATTTAGTATTATGTTGGCTGTAGGTTTGTCATAAATAGCCTTTATTATGTTGAGATATGTTCCTTCTATTCCCAGTTTCTGTAGGACTTTTACCATGAAGGGATGTTGGATTTTGTTGAATGCCTTTTCTGCATCTATTGAGATGATCATGTGAATTTTTTTTGTCCTTCAGTCCATTTATATAGTGTATTACATTTCTTGATTTGCATATGTTGAGCCATCCCTGCATCTCTGGGATAAAGCCTGCTTGGTCAAGTCTGTTTGCCAATATTTTGTTGAGAAATTTTGCATCTATGTTCATGAGGGAGATTGGTCTGTAATTTTCTTTTTAAAAATACTTTATTTATATTTATTTATTTGTTTATTTGACAGAGAAAGAGGGAGAAAGAGAATGGGCGCGCCAGGGTCACCAGCCACTGTAAATGAACTCCAGACACATACACCCCCTTATGCCTCCGGCTAACGTGGCTCCTGGGGATTTGAACCCAGGTCCTTTGGCTTTGCAGGCAAACGCCTTAACCACTAAGCTATCCCTCCAGCCCCTAATTTTCTTTTTTTGTTCTGTCTTTGTCTGGTTTTGGTATCAGGGTGATGCTAGCTTTGCAGAAGGAGTTTGGTATAATTCCTTCATTTTCTATTTTATGGAAAAGTTTGATAAGCAGTGGTGTTAGTTCTTCGATGACAATCTGGTAAAATTCACCAGAGAATCCATCTGGGCCTGGACTTTTTTTAGTTGGGAGACTTTTTATAACTACTTGGATCTCCATACTTGGAATAGGTCTATTTAATTGGTTTATCTCATCTTGATTTAATTTTCATAGGTCATATGAATCAAGGAAATCATCCATTTCTTTCATATTTTCAAACTTAGAGCATATATATTCTTAAAGTATGTCCTTATGATTTTCTGAATTTCTTTGGTATCTGTTATACTGGTGCCTTTTTCACCACTATTTTTCTTTTTGAGAGAGAGACAGACCGAGACAGAGAGTATAGGCGTGTCAGCAGCCTCTCAGCCACTGTAAACAAACTCCAGATGTGTGCGCCCCCTTGTGGGCACATGCATCATTGCACCCTTGTGTCACTTTTTGCGTCTGGCTAAACGTGGAACCTGGAGATTCAAATGGGCGTTCTTAGGCTTGGCAAGCAGGAGCCTTAACTGCTAAGCCATCTCTCCAGCTCTTCATCTCTAATTTTATTAATTTTTGTCTCTTCTCTCTTTCTTTTGGTCAGATTTGCTGAGGGTTTATCACTCTTGTTTATCCTTTCAAAGAACCAACTCTTCATTTCACTGATTCCTTGGATTTTTTTTTGTTTCTATTTCATTGTTTTCTGTCCTAATTGTTATTATTTCTTCCTGTCTACTGTGATTTGGTTTGTCTTGTTTGTCTTTTTCCAGGGCTTTAAGGTGAAGCATTAAGTTGTTTACTTGTGAATGCTCTAATTTCTTAATATAGGCACTTAGAGCTATAAATTTCTCTCTTAGGACTGCCTTCATTGTGTCCTAAAGGTTTTGGTATATTGTATTCTCATCATCATTTGATTCTATGAATTTATTGATTTCCTTTTTATTCAATGACCCATTCATCATTCAATAGTGTACTGTTTAGCTCCCATGAATTTGTGTATGTTTTGTAGTTTTTCTTGTTGTTGATTTGTAGTTTAATCCCATTGTGGTCAGATAGAGTACAAAAGATTATTTCAATTTTCTTGTATTTGTTAAGATTTGCTTTGTGCCCTAATATATGGTCTAGTTTAGAGAATGTTACATGTGCTGCTGAGAAAAATGTATATTCTACAGCATTTGGATGGAATGTTCTGGAGATATCTGTTAGGTCCATTTGTTCCATGACATCATTTATTTAATCCACATGTCTCTCTGTTTATTTTTTGCTGGGATGACCTGTCCATTGATGAGAGTGGGGTATTGAAGTCACTCACTACAATTGCATTTGGTGTTATCTGTGATCTTAAGTCTAATAGCATTTGTTTGATGAAATTGGGAGCCCCCATGTTAGGTGCATATATGTTTAAGATTGTAATATCCTCCTATTGGAGTGTTCCTTTAATTAGTATAAAGTGACCTTCTTTATCTGTCCTCACTAATGTTGGTTTGAAGTCTATCCTGTCAGATATTAGAATAGAAACCCCTGCTTGTTTCCTAGGTCCATTTGCTTGAAATTCCATTTTCCATCCTTTCACCCTAAGACAGTGTCTATCTTTTATTGAGAGATGAGTTTCCTGGAGGCAACAAATGGTAGGATCTTGACTTTTAATCCAGTCTGCAAGCCTGTGTCTTTTGGTTGGGGCATTGAGGCCATTGATATTAAGAGTTACTATTGAAAGATATATATTTATTCTTGCTATTCTTCTTGGTTTGTAGTGCTTCCTATTTTTCCTTTACTTTCTTGTTTTAACTGTTATATGAGTTTGGTTTATTTTTACCTATTTCCTCATGTGTGTGTTTTGCTTTATCCTCAGTGTGAAGGATTCCTTCAAGCATTTTCTGAAGAGCTGGCTTAGTTGTCATAAATTCCTTTAGCCTGTTTTTGTTGTGGAATGTCCTTATTTCTCCATCAATTTGTATAGATAGCTTTGCAGGATAAAGTAATCTTGGTTGACAGTTGTTATCTTTCAGAAGTTGGAATACATCATTCCAAGCCCTTCTGGCTTTTAAATTTTGTGTTGAGTGATCTGCTGTTATTCTGATGGGCTTGCCTTTTATAGGTGACTTTCTTTTTCTCTCTAACTGGTTTCAATATATTTTCTTTGGTTTGCGTGTTTGGTAGTTTAATTATAACATGGGGAGGAGAGGTTCTTTCCAGGTTTTGTCTGTTTGGCATTCTAAAACCTTCCTGTATCTGCACTGGCATTTCCTTTCCAATTTGGGGAAAATTTTCTTCTATGATTTTGTTGAAAATGCCTACTAAGCCTCTGGATTGAAATTCTTTTCCTTCTACTCTACCCTGAATTTTTTTTTTTTTTTAGGTTTTTCGAGGTAGGTTCTCACTGTAGCTCAGGCTGACCTGGAATTCACTATGTAGTCTCAGGGTGGCCTCGAACTCATGTCAATTCTCCTACCTCTGCCTCCTGAGTGCTGGGATTAAAGGCGTGCACCATCATGCCTGGCTTTACCCTGAATTCTTATGTTTGATCTTTTCATAGTGTCCCAGATATCTTGAAATTCCCATTCATACCTTTCTATTAGCTTGTCTTTCTTTTTGTTGGACTGTATTAGGTCTGCCACCTGGTCTTCTAGTTTAGATATTCTGTTCTCTCCTTCATCCATTCTACTGGTGGGATTTTCCACAGAGTTTTTTATTTCACTGACTATGTTCTTAAGAGCTAGGATTTCAGCCTGGTTTTTCTTCAGTATTTCTATTTCCTTAGTCATGTCCTGTAATGACCTTTTTATTTCATTAAGCTGGTTTCCCGTGTTCTCTTTCAGGAGTTTGTTTTCTTCTTTAATTCCTTTGTTCTCTGATTCCTTTGATTTCTTCAAGTATAGATAAAATCATTGTTTTGAAATCTTTGTCAGGCATTTCATCTAACGCAGTCTCATTGGAGGCCATTTCTGATGGATTTATAATTTTTGGTGGGATTGTATTGTCTTGATTCTTTGTGTTTCTTGTATTATAATGTTGTGAGTTTTGCATACTGAGTTGATTTGATGCTTTGGTTTTATAATAATCTGTGGTACTTTTAGATTTGGAAATCCAATTTTATATACTTTCAAAGTAGGAGTTTAAGGTGCCAAATGTAGCTCTTGTATTCCAATCCAACTGTATAAGTAATCCTAAGTGTTGAAGTGTTATATCCTGCTATTCAAGTATTATAGTAGTCTGGGTGGAACAATTTACTGGCAAATTCTAAACTTCAACTGAGCAATATACACATTCAACAAAAACCAGCACAGAGTATGCAAGTGTGGGGATTAAAATGAACAGATAGCCTTATAAAGCCAAAATTCCTAAGGGTGGGTGTTGCTCTACACCCTTACTCCTGTCAGCTGAGACGTTGAGATTTCTGTTCTGAATTGGGTTTCAGGTCAGCCTGGATCTGACTCAGATCCTACCCCCCACTAATAGCAGAAGAAAAAGACAAAGGCCCTATGAATCTGAAAGCATCAAAGGCAACAACAGTCAACCCCCAAGTTCAGCTTAATTGAGAACGGTAAAGAATATGTAACCCATAACCTGCCCTGACATGGAAGGAGAGATTAGCATGTCGAGTGCAGGCCTATATACCTGCTTTTTTGTCAGTCAGCCTCATTACCTTTTGGAGTGGCTTCCAATCTTACAAATCCTGAGTGCCACCCCGATCCCTCTGTGTTGTGCTGCGGAACTGGTATTTTGACCAGCTGTGCTGGATGCCCTGCTGCCAGGAGCTGAATACATCTGGAGGTTCACTGTTCTGATGGTTGGGGGATGGGAGAGTGCAGGAAGCCTGGAGTTATACTGGAACTGCTTAGCTGGTATCACTTCTTTCAGCAGCTCCTTAGCTGATCTCCGCTGTCTTTCCTTCAGTTTCTTTACTTGACAAGGAGGCTGATGAGGTTGGAAAGTCCCCTCATTTGGTCTCTGCTGCTGCAGCTTGGTGCTGGGACAGCAGCGCCTGGCGGGCGGTGTGCAGATTGCGCAGATCATGTGTATCAGGGCCGCAAGCACCTCAGTGGGATTCTGGCCATTTTCCTCCTTTTTAGAGGATCTTGGTCTCTCCTGCTTCTCCACTATGGCTAATAAAAAACCAATACATCTTCACTTTTCAGAAGAAGAGTGTATTTTGCTGTGGTTTTGCTTAAATCCTTCACTAGGCTGGTTTGGCGTGGCTCCTATGCTGCCAGAGTGCTCCTTTTTTTTTGGGGGGGGGTTTCAAGATAGGGTCTCACTCTAGCTCGGGCTGACCTGGAATTCATCATGTCATCTCAGGGTGGCCTTGAACAGAGTGTGCCTTTAAAAACAAAGTTCCTGACACATCATTATTCTGCTTAAAATCTTTCATGTCCATCTACCACAAAAAGATTGTCAACTTTCTAAGAGGTAGTCTCAGGAGCTAGACTGTATGGGATCAAGTGGTATGGATCAGACTGTGTGTTACCTCTTGCCTGAGTTTTTTTTTTTTTTTCAAGGTAGGATCTCCTTCTTGCACAGGCTGACCAGGCTGGCCTCGAACTCACAGCAATCCTCTTATCTCTGCCTCCCAGTGCTGAGATTAAAGACATACACCACCACACCCAACTTACATGAGTTTTATCACTTAAAAAAATTTTTTTTTTTCAAGGTAGGGTCTTGCTCTAGCCCAGGCTGACCTGGAATTCACTATGTATTCTCAGGGTGGCCTTGAAGTCAGTGATCCTCCTTCCTCTGCCTCGTGAGTTCTGGGATTAAAATCATGCACCCCAGCCTCAAGTTTTATCACTTTTGGTAGCCTCAGTTTCCTCCTCTCTAAGTTTAAGATAATTAGCACCAACTAATTATGTAAAAAATTCAATGTGAGGACTCAATGTCATTACATGGAAACGCTGAAAACAGTGCTGGGCATGCAAAAAGTGCTTAATAACTTTAGAATATTTTTGTATTACTTTCAGTTGGCTGAAATCTGACCTTGCCAAGCCTTGTAGGATCTGGGTGCTGCCTACCTCTCAGACTTTGCTGCCACTCTCCCCTCCTGCTCACTGTGGTATGGTCATGTAGAAATCTTCTCTCCAGATATTTGTATAGAGACCTCCTGAAGGTCCACCCACCCACACACCCCGCTCTGAATTTTTGCTTTTAGTACAATCTTGCTATGTGGTGCAAGTCAGGTCTTGAACTTGTGGCCCTCCTACCCCCATTCCCTGAGTGCTGGGATTACAGACTTGTGTCACCATGCCTGGATTCACAGCAACATTTTCAAGGAGGGTTTTTGTTTATTTATCTTTCTTTCTCCCTTCTCTTCCCTTTCCCTTCCTTCCTTTCCTCCCTCTCTCTCATTCATTCATTCTTCCTTCCTTCCTCCCTCCCTTTTTTCCTCTTTATTTTTCTTAAATTATACAAAGTAGTAGGTTTCCATATGGCTTTTCCAGATGTACTTTTAGTTAGCCATTCCCTGACTTGCTTCCCTGCCCTCTGCCATCCCTGTTTAAACCTCAAGGTGGCCTTTCTGACTTTCCCTTTTAGAGATCCCATGACATAGTCCATTTTATGCTGCTGTAACTATACATCAACCTGGATAACTTATGATGAACAGAAATGTATTGGCTCACAGCTCTGAAAGCTGGGAAGTTGAAGAATGTGGAGCAGCTCACAGTGAGGGCCTTCATGCTGTGACATCTCATGCTAGAAGGCAGAAGGGGAAAGAGCTGAATTTATTTTTGTTCACTTTATTTTTACGAAGGGTTTCATGTAGCCCTACATTGGCCTTGAACTCCTGTACCACTTTGTGCATATGGTTTTTCTTGGGTACTGGGGAATTGAATCCAGACTGTCAGGCTTTACAAGCAGGCACTTTTAACCACTGAGCAATCTCTCCAGCCCACTAAATTCATCCTTTTTTAAGAAAACCATTGCAGGGCGTGGTGGCACATGCCTTTTAATGCCAGCAGTAGGGAAGCAGAGGTAGGAGAATGGCAGTGAGTTCTAGGCCAGCCTGAGATTACATAGCAAATTCTAGGTCAGCCTGGGCTACAGTGAGACCCTACCTCAAAAAACCAAGTAAATTAAAAAAAAAAAAAGACCAGGTCTGGAGAGATGGCTTAGTGGTTCAGGTGCTTGCCTGCAAAGCCTAAAGACCCAGGTTCAAGTCCCCAGATCCCACATAAGCCAGATGTACTAGGTGGCACATGTGTCTGGAGTTCGTTTGCAGTGGCTGAAGGCCCTGGAGTGCCCATTTTCTCTCCATCTACCTCTCCTTCTCAAACAAACAAATAAATAAAATATTAAAACAACAACAACAAACAAAAAAAAACAAAACTATCCCCTCACTAAGAAACCCTATAAAATTGCATTAATCCACTCATGGGCAGAGCTGTCATGGCATAAACACCTCTTGAAGGTTCCCTGTCTCATTTCTGTTACACTGGATATCAAGTTTCAAACATATGCTTTTGGGAGACACATTCAACTCACACCACTCCTGACTCCCACATCCTGCTCCACTTATGAGCCAGTCTTAACACTTATATAAAACTGTTCATTTAGTTTTCCCTGCTTATTATTTGTCTCCTCCCATGGGATGTACACTGTAGAGACACTGTCTTTGTTTTCTGTGTTGAGTCCTCAGCCTTCAGATCTAGGCTTGACCACAGTTGGTTCCCACTGAACATGTGGATTGAGCAGGTGGTGTCATCTGCGGAGTGAACCCCTGTCATTCTTGCTGTGCTGGAGCAGATACCCTCCCTTGCTTCCCAGAACCTGGCTCTACTTTCCACCTCCAGAGTCCTCTGTATTCCTCCCCACAGACCGCTACAGCTCAGAACAAGAGTTCGTGGATGACTTGAAAAACATGTGGTTTGGGCTGTATTCAAGAGGCAATGGAGAGAGGGACTCAAGTGGCTTTGAACACGTCTTCTCAGGTGGGTTTGCACTGCTTGGTAGGGAGGAGTGAGAGGGAGGAGGATGAAGAGGAATAGCTAAGCTGGGTCAGGACATCCCTGAGTGCTCATGAACAGGCAGCCAAAGCAGCTGGTAGAGAGGGACAAGTCCACCCTAAGGCCAGGGGAGAAGAGTCTGAGAGGTTGTGCTGCGGGATGGTTTCTAAAATGTTGAAGACAGAAAGACCAGAAACTGGAAAGAAAGACCAGAAACTGGGGCTTCCAGGGAATGCACTTAGTATGAGCAAGTTTGGACTGGGGCATGTGTGATTCTGAGTAGTCCTCTGCTTCCCTGGCTTGGTTAGCTGCTTCCCAAGGGGGCCATAGTGCACCCCTCCATCCCACTTCTCTACCCATAATGCTCCCATGGAGCATCAGCTAGAAGAATATCCCAGAGTGGTCACTGGAATCAGCCAGAAGGAATTGAGCCCTGAGCAGAAAGGGGAAAACAAGGATGTGAAGAGTTCCAGGAAGTTGGGCAAACAGCTCAGCAGGTGAACATTCTAGAACTCAGAGCCTAAAGAGGAGACACAGTCTTGGCAGAGAGTGGGAGAAAAGGGATTGAAGGTCAGGGCCAGGAGAAGCCCAGATCACTTACTTTGGATTCTCTTATAGGTGAGATCAAAAAGGGCAAGGTCACTGGCTTCCATAACTGGATCCGCTTCTACCTGCAGGAGAAGGAGGGTCTTATTGACTATTACAGTCACAACTACGATGGGCCTGTGAGTACCTTGGGCCGGAAAAACCTTGCTGCTGCCTAGACTTCCTGCCTTCGCTCCTGGTTTCAGACAGCTAGACCTGCTTCTCACCCTGTCCACACTAGCTTAAGGGAGATTGTGAATACAGTGTGCTGAACAGGTTTCCCCAGCCAGGAAATGAGATTCCCTTCCCAACAGGAAAGCCCCCAGAAATACAGTAGGGATAGGAGACTGAGGGAACCATATCCTGGAGGGAGGCCAAGGTGAAGGCCAAAGGATGATTCTCAGTCTGGAGGACAAAGATAAGCATTTACTCTTTGCCTGAACGTTGAGAGAGAGAGAGAGAGAGAGAGAGAGAGAGAGAGAGAGAGAGAGGATAGCTGGAAATTTCAGCATAGCTAGTCTGACCTCTTTTTTTGTTTTGTTTTGTTTTGTTTTTTGAGGTAGGGTCTCGCTTTAGTCCAGGCTGACCTGGAATTCACTGTGTAGTCTCAGGCTGGCCTCGAACTCATGGTGATCCACCTACCTTTGCCTCCCAAGTGCTGGGATTAATAAAGGCATGTGCCACCATGCCCATCTCTGAGCTCAATTTTACATGTTTCCTAAGAAATCTTGGTGCCTTGCACTAGGAAATGATTTGGGGCAAAAAACTGTCTCCCTGCATGTATGAGGACCATAGAGAAAAGCTGTGTTCTTGCTACTCTGGGTGGGCCATGTGGATGCTGACTCTAGCCTCCTTGGTACGAGCAGCTGCAGAGAGAAAGAGGGAGGGAGGGAGGGAAGGAGAGGAGGGAGAAGAGAATATTAACTGGGGCTCAGATACCTTTGTACCTTTGTAGAGGGTAGATTTTAAGAAGTCAGTGTCCCCAGAAGGCTCCTCAAGAACCATAAATACCGGCTATTAATTTCTGGCATCTGCCTGGCTCTGCTGTGGCCTTCACCAGGTCCCCTTTGCTGGCCTTTCCTCTGCAGTGGGATTCCTATCCTGACGTCTTAGCCATGCAGTTCAACTGGGATGGCTACTATAAGGAAGTGGGCTCGGCTTTCATAGGTAGCAGCCCTGAGTTTGAGTTTGCCCTCTACTCCCTGTGCTTCATCGCCAGACCAGGCAAAACGTGAGTACTGGGCCAGCCAAGGATACTGGGCCTCCAACCGTCACCGGTCGGGATATCATTGGGAAGCTGGATTCTGACACTCAGTGGCTTGGAAGGCGTGGACACATCACTGTTGTCTCTTGTGTAGTGAAGTTGTTAGGTTGGACTGACAGCTGCCACACTTCATCTGAGCAGCAGAACCATCTCCTTCCTTCCCTACAATGGAAGCCCTATGCAGGACCTTAATCTATAGCTGTCCTGGAGCTCTAAGCCTCCATATTTTGCTCTTAAGACTATCTGGGAGAACCTCAGACCCCTCTCCCCCACCCAAGAGAGCAGTTCATGATAACAGGCTTTTATCTTCTCTGTTAATTGGGAACTTTGGGTCCTAAATAGAAAAAACTTATTTATTTGCAAGGATAGAGAATGGGTGCACCAGGGCCTCTTGCTGCTACAAATAAACTTTAGAGGCATGTGCCACTTTGTGTGTCTGGCTTAACATGGGTACTGGGGAACTGAACCCAGGTCCTTAGGCTTTGCATGCAAGTGCCTTAACCACTGAGCCATATCTCCAGGTCCCTCCTTTTAGTGTTTTTTGTTTTTTTAATTTTTTTCGAGATAGGGTATCACTCTAGCTCAGGCTGAACCTGGAATTTACTATGTAGTCTCAGGGTGGCCTCGAACTCATGGCAATCATTCTACCTCTGCCTCCCAAATGCTAGAATTAAAGGCGTGTACCACCACGCCCAGCTTTTTTTTTCAAGGTAGGGTCTCCCTATAGCCCAGCTGACCTAGAATTCACTATGTAGTCTCAGGATGGCCTCGAACTCATGGCAATCCTCCTACCTCTGTCTCCTGAGTGCTGGGATTAAAGGTGTGCACCACCACGCCTGGCTATAATCTGAGATCTTTTAACTGAGCCATAATACTAAAAAAAAAATCATAAAAACCCCATAATGGTATAGAATAAACACTCACACTGCAAAAGATGGCATTGGGTATAGCAAAGAAACATTCAACCAATACAAGATTTAAACAATCTGGGCAAACATCAAACACTGTAGCTCCAAGTCCAACAACTCTAGCCAGTGACAAATCTCTAAGTCTGATAATTCTAACCAGCAACAAGTCTCTGGAGTTTCAATTCCACCCCTCCAGCTAGGCTACTCACAGTCCTGGAAAACTTCATCCAGGTCTGGCAGCTCTCCTTAGCAGCCATCTTGTGGTCCTGGCATCTCCACTGGGTCTCCACTGCAACCCACGATCCATCCTCATGGCTCTGCCGGGTCTCCATGCAGGCATCCAACAAACCTGCTTCACACTGCCCCTGGCCATTTCCAAAACACAAGACTGTGTTGTAAATTCTCTTTCCTGCATTCCCTACACTCCATAATATCAGGTGGGGTACCAGTTTCTTAATCCAGGGGGGAATAAAGCTCACTTTGAAGAACAGACCCACTCCTTGAGCATTTAGACCCCTTCAAAATCTACACACTTTCTGTTGTCCCAATGCTTGTCAGCTGGCCCAATCTCCAAGGTTGTAATCTCTCATACAATTGCAGCTGAACAGGCAGAAGTTTCAGCCCAAAGATTTCATTTTTTCTGTGCCATATCTCTCTGCTCACATCAGTCTGTTTCTATGCAAAGCAACCTTGCACAAATTCTTAGGACAAAGGTATAACAGCAAGCCTCTCACACAAACTGCTTCTAGCCTAGTCCAGGCAAAGCTCTCTCACCTTCACAGTCCATAGTTCTTACTGCATTCAGGTCTTTCAACTCTGACCAGAATAGTCCATCAAGCTGTACTTACAGCATTGCAAGGTGTCTTTTAGGCCAAGGTTTCAAATCCTTCCACATTTCTCTTGAAAATCAGCTCCAAAAGGCCAAAGCTATACAGTCAGGTTTATAGCAGCAAATGACTCCACTCTTGGTACCAACTTTACTGTTGCAGTCAGATTCACATTGCTGGCAGAAATCACCCGACCAAGAGCAGCTTGTGGGAAGAAAAGCTTATTTTGGCTTAAAGACTCGAAGGAAAGCTCCATGATGGCAGGGAAAATGATGGTATGAACAGAGGGTGGACAACACCTCCTGACCAACATCAGGTCAAGAACAGGAACAGGAGAGTGTGCCAAACACTGGCAAGGGGAAACTGGCTATAATACCCATAAGCCGGTCCCCAGTAATACACTGTCTCCAGGAGGTGTTAATTCCCAAATTGCCATCAGCTGGGAACCTAGCATTCAGAACAACTAAGTTTATGGGGGCCACCTAAATCAAACCACCATAGCATCTCTGTCTTGGAAGCTGGAACCTTACTTCTGGGGTCAGTGGGATCCTTCCTGCCTGGGACAGAGGCAGGGTAACGTAGTGAGCCCTGCTGATTCACAATCTTTCCCCACAGGTGCCAGTTAAGTCTGGGTGGCTATCCTTTGGCCATAAAGACCTACACCTGGGACAAGACTACCTACGGAAATGGCAAGAAGTACATCGCCACAGCCTACATTATATCTTCCACCTACTAGAGCTTTCAGGCAGAAGGGCCATGAGGGCAGTGGGCCATGTAGGATCTAGGTGCTATCTGCTCTCACTGGAGAAGGAAGGGAGGAGCCTAGGAGGGAACACCACAGCCAAATTTATGAAAGGGACTCTCAAATCCAGAAATGCCCATGTGGCAGAAAGAAAAAATACAAATTTGAAAAATGCAGAGAAACAGTGAAATGTTTGTTTTTCAGTATTTTAGCAACATGGACTAAGAAACAGTCCCTCTCTCTGGAGAAGATGCCGACCCTTGATAGCTCTTTGCTCTGAAGTGTTGGACTATGAGCAAGTCCTTGGCCTAATGGGCACCTTTAATGTGAAGGGGAAGGGTCTTCCCCATCTCCTATTTGGGGGTTGAAAAGAGGGCAAAGCTGACAATGTTATCTTCAATTGTTCAATGTATCTTCAATTGTTCATTGGAAGAACGGCTGGTAGAAATTCAGGATTATTGTAATGGCTGTTATTGGACACAGCTCTGCAAACTGGAATTCAGCCACAAGTTGGCTCCCAAAGAAGTTGGGTCACAGAACTAAGACCTGTGGTCTTTCTAGGTTAGATCTTATTAACAGAGTCTGGAAGAGTCCAGCATGGGACAGAGTGGGATAATGGATTGGGGCAGTGAGTGGGTTGAGGCAGGTGGTCTCTTTCAGGCCTGTGTATTTTTGTAGCCAGCTGAGTATCTGTTTCTAGAAGTTTCCCATTTATAGGTGTTTAGTGCAGTTACAGATAAAATGTTTTGATCTCACATAGTATTTAATTTCTTTTATTTTTTTTGTGGGGTATTTTTCAAGGTAGGGTCTCGCTCTAGCCCAGGCTGACTTGGAATTCACTATGTAGTCTCAGGGTGGCCTTGAACTCACAGCGATCCTCCTACCTCTGCCTCCTGAGTGCTGTGACTAAAGGCATGTACCACCACAATGGGCTTACGTAGTATTTTTATTATTTTGAAGTAACCTTCTTGATAGGAGGAAGATTTAGCATCAGAGGAAGAAAATAATTTATAGTTTTATGTCATTGACAATACATTAAGGTTTATCCATCTTCCACAATTTGAAAAATTCTAGGATGGGAGAGGAGGGGTGTTAAGACAAGGGCTCCTTATCTTAACCACAATGATGCATTTCTCCTCTAGTTCACTGGGAGTCAGATGCTGTCCACAGAGCCAGGCTTACACCATGCTTAGAGACCTCAAGTTTCCAATTAAAGTCAATGAAGAAAACCAGCAATGTGTCTCCTCCTTGTCCATGTTCACCCTGATTGTCAGTCTCCTGACCTTTCCCTTGGAGCAGGCCCGGGAGTCTTCATAGACTGGCAGTGTGTCATGTGGATGAAGTCCCTGATCTCACCACGTCTCTCTAGCCAAGTGGAAGCAGTAATTCTTCTGGGTGATTGTAACATGAAATGAGGAAGGGGCATTGTGCACAGATTATGGGGAAGGGAATGCCTCTGTCGCAGTCCCCTTGAGCACACACACGAGGAGCAGAAGCACACCGGGATGCTCGCTTCCATGGCTGCAGAGGTTGACCAGACTGAGCGAAGAGGAGATGCTCGAGGGACTTCTCACAGAGTGTTTAGGTCAGAGTGCTAGGAAGATGCTGAGAAAGAAGGGGTACCTCCAGCAAGGCACAGTGTGCACATGGAAGAGGCAGGCCCCATCCCTGCCCTCCCCAAGAGTGGTTTCACTCCAATGTACCAGACAAGGGGTCAGCAGAACACAGGGTGAAGGTGCAGACTCAGAAGTCAGGTCTCCATGTACCTACCCTGAGCAATTTTCTTATGCTGATTAGTGCCCTCATCAGTAAAATGGGGATCAAATGAATTGTCATTGGGAAATTAGCAATCTAAAATCACATGCTAATCCATTCTTCTCATCATTCTTACTCATCTCCCTTATGTAGATTCATTTTGTTCTAGGAGAGGCAGTTTACCTTCCCTGGGTGAGCTTACCTTCGTCTACTGGTACTAGTACTTGTGCTCCTTACACACTTCTTTTTCAGAGGCCTTCCTCATAGACTAGTGGGAGACAGACACAAATGTAAGAGAGAGCTACTGCATCCCAGGATCTGGGCCTAAGTTTTGAAGGCGGGAGGGATGGAAAGGAACATTTATTAAGTTCTTTGTGTTCCAAGCTGTGCTACACATTCATATCATATAGAAAGACTGTCTGATCTGGAAGACTATATTATCTATCTTTAAAAAAATATTCTACTTACTTACTTGCAAGCAGAGAGAGAGAAAGAGAGAGAGAGAGAGAATGGGCCTGCCAGGGCCTCCAGCTACTGCAAACGAACTCCAAATGCATGCACCACTTTGTGCATCTTGCTTTGTGTGGGTACTGGGGAATTGAACCTGGGTCGTTAGGCTTTGCAGGCAATTGCCTTAACCACTGAGCAATCTCTCCATCCGTATCTAGCTTTTTCTTTTTCTTATTCCAGATTCAAGCTATGTAGCTGAGAATGGGCTTGAACTTTTAAAATTTATTTTTATTCTTATTTATTTATTTTATTTGAGAGAGAGAGGGGAAGAGGCAGATAGAGAAAATGGGTACGCCAGGGCCTCTGGCCGCTACAAACGAATTCCAGCAAACTCCACATACATGTGCCCCCTTGTGCATCTGGCTTATGTGAGTCCTGGAGATGCTTACATGGGTCCTAGAGAATTGAACTGGGGTCCTTAGGCTTCGCAGGCAAACGCCTTAACCACTAAGCCATTTTCCCAGCCCTGGGCTTTTTTTTTTTTTTTTTTTTTTTTTTTTTTTTTTTGGTTTTCCGAGGTAGGGTCTCACTCTAGCTCAGGCTGACCTGGAATTCACTATGTAGTCTCAGGGTGCCTCAAACTCTCAGTGATCCTCCTACCTCTGCCTCCTGAGTGCTGGGATTAAAGGCGTGTGCCACCATGCCCAGCTTGGGCATGAACTTTTGCTCCTCCTGCCTCCATCTCTCAAGTGCTGGAATTATAGTGATATGCCACCATGTCTATGAAGTGCTGGCTTTGTGTATAGTAGGCAAGTACTTTACCAACTGCCTTGGAAGATATATATTTTGGTTTTTCGAGGTAGGGTCTCACTCTGGCCTAGGCTGACCTGGAATTAACTATGCAATCTCAGGGTGGCCTTGAACTCACGGCAATCCTCCTACCTCTGCCTCCCGAGTGCTGGGATTAAAGGCGTGCCCCACCACACCTGGCTTTTGGAAGATATTTTTTATCTCTACATTTACATTTTACCTCAACATGTGAAGCTCAGATTAAGCCACATTCTTAGTAAACAGCATAATCAGATTTATAAAATTTAACCCCTTTCCACATGTTGTAGTGAACCTGGATTTCTAGTAGTATCCATTAATTCATTCATACTTTTTAATTTTTTAAATTTAACTTAATTTATTTGACAGAGAGAGTGAGGGAGAGAGAGAGAGAGAGAATAGGTATACCAGGGCCTCCAGTCACTGCCAATGAACTCCAGACACATGCACCATTTTTTGTACCTGGCTTTACACAGGTACTGGGGAATCAAACCTGGATCTTTAGGCATTGTAGGCAAGTGCCCTAACCACTAAGCCATTTCTCCAGCCCCATACTTTTTTATTTTTGAGACAGAATTTTATTATGTAACCCATGCTGCCCTTAGCCTCGTAAGTGCTGACATTGCAGGTGCCAAATGCTCAATTTTCATTCTTTGTGTGTGTGTGTGTTTATTGAGACAGGGTCTTATGTAGCCCATGCTGGCCTCTATCTTGCTATGTAGTAAAGTCTGGCCTGGAACTCCTGATCCTCCTATCTCCACCTCCCAACTGCTGGGACTGCAAATGTGTGCCAGCTTTATGCCTTTGAAGAATACTTATTAAGAGCTGGAGAGATGGATTAGCAGTTAAGGCATTTACCTGTGAAACCTAAAGACCCAGGTTCAATTTCCCATTGTACAGCCAGATGCACAAGGTGGCACATGCATCTAGAGTTTGTTTGCAGTAGCTAGAGGCCCTAGCACACCCATTCTGTCTGCTGCGTTCTCTCAAATAAATAAATACTTTTAAAAAAAGAACTGAGACAGAGACTGTTGGTTGTCCCTCAATATCTATCTTGCCTCTGTCTTTTTGTCCTTATTCAATGACTCTTCAGTTTTAAGATGAGCACATGATTTCCAAGAATAAAAACTGAACTTCCCCTGCAGTAAGGAGTGGCTGGTCTTGTACCCATGATCAGTGCCATGTAAGGAAGCATCACTCAACAGCAGAGGGTACTGTTATTCCCATTCTTGCTCCTTCCTGCTGGCTTGATTTAAAACAGGATTGCTGGAGCCTGAGCAACCATATTGTGGCATGAGTGAAAGTCATGTGCTAAAGATAGAACAGGGAAGTCATAGGATCCTACACCTGGTACTGTGATTGTCAACTAGTCTTGGGTTGTTTCTATTTGGTCTTGTGTAAGAGAGAAATAGTCTTCTATCATGTTTAAGTAACTTTTTTTTTTTTTTTTTTTTTTTTGAGGTAGGGTCTCACTCTAGCCTAGGTTGATCTAGAATTCACTATGTAGTCTCAGGGTGGCCTCAAACTCATAGCGATCCTCCTAGCTCTGCCTCCCGAGTCCTGGGATTAAAGGGGTGCATCACCATGCCTGGCCCCTTAAGTTACATACATTTATTTATTTATTTATTTATTTATTTATTTATTTATTTATTTATTTTTCGAGGTAGGTTCTCACTCTAGTCCAGGCTGACCTAGAATTCACTATATAGTCTCAGGGTGGCGTTGAACTCACAGTGATCCTTCTACCTCTGCCTTCCAAGTACTGGTATGAAAGGCGTGTGCCACCACGCTGGGCTCCCTTAAGTTACTTTTATTTTGAGCTTCCTGTCACACACAACCAGATGGTATACAGAGTCCCTGTAATGGGAAGTTTCAAGGTTCATAGTTTTTTTTCTGTAGTTAGTTACTTGCAGCTAAGGTATGGTGGTTCATATCTGATGACGTAAGAGGATCATGAATTCAAGGGCTGCCTGGGCTACAGAGTGAGAACTTGTCTCAAACTCCCACAAACCAACCAGCCAAACAAATAAAACTTTACTTAGCCAATGCCCCTTCTTAAGATTCATAATAATTGTCAGAATCTTTCATCTACACTATTTGAATGAGCTCAGTAATTGTTTGAGACGTGAAATTAATAACAGCCACAACCAATAATTGCAGTATTTCACTGTTGTAACAATAAATTTGTATTTATTTCCACTGACCATTATGATTTCAACATTAAACCACGTAGAGATTGTCTCTTTGAAAATAACTATTTTAGAGATTAGCAATAAAAAATTGAGATGACTGGGGTTTATTTTTGGAAAATAATAATATACATAAAATTAGGCATGGCTTACTAATTTTATTGAAGACAATCATCAATAGGAATGGAGAGGCTTGCATGCCATCTACAAAGAAGGTAAACCCAGTGTGGTGGTGCATGCCTTTAATCTCAGCACTCAAAGGCTGCGGTAGGAGGATCACTATGAGTTTGAGACCAGCCTGGGTTACAGAGTAAGTTCCAGGTCAGCCTGGGCTAGAGGGAGACCCTGCCCCCCCCAAAAAAGGTGGAGAAGTAATAGAGGAAGAAATACAACATTGACCTCTGGCCCCCACATGTATGGGTGCGCGCGCGCACACACACATACACACGCACACACACACACACACACTCTCTCTCTCTCTCTCTCTATCACACCACACACACTAAGAAAAAAGACTGTTCAACTAATGCTTCTCTCTTTGGTTCTGTTTACTAAGTCACTAAACAGTCTTATGATTATTATGGAGGGAGGAGTAAAAGAAGGAGAAGGAGGAGGAGGAAAAGGAGAAGGGAAAGGGAAGGAGAAGAGGAAGAAGAAGAAGGGGAGAGGAGAGAGAGAAAGCCAGAGGTCAAGTTTCTTCCAGGATCGCTCCCCACATTATTTATGGAAGCTGTCTCTCCGTTGAACCCAGGGCTTTCTGATTTGGCTGGTCTAACTAGCCAGCTTGCCCAGATTCCCTATTTCTGCCTCCTGATCACTGGGATTATAGGCAGGCTGCCACACTCACCTGGTATACACATGGGTTCTGGGGATCCAAACTCTAGTACTCAGGCTTGTGTGCAAGTGCTTTATCCACTGAGCCAACTTCCTAGCCCAATATCTGTTTTGAAGTGATTATTAATTTTAAAAAATAAGTTAGGATGTCTTAAAATCCAGTTATTTCTCTCTGTTACACAACACCACCAACACCATTCCATTAGCAATTATTTTGGTGATGCACTTATAGACTTGACTACTGTGACTTTAAAATATGAAGGTATCTATTAATCACACAATGGAAAATGGTGCTAATATATGACTTTATGTCATTATGACACTGGTTTTTGTTATTAATCAGTACCTGTGCGAGTGGTTCTCAGCCAGAATGGAGTAGCTATAGCCTGTGCTTTGTAAATGTCTGGTGCTGAGGCCGCCCCCTCTTTCCCAAGTCAGAAACTGTAGAATAGGATCCATGAGCCACCATGCTTGAGTAATACTCTCCCAGTGATTCCAAAGTCCATCCAAGGTTGAGAACCAATGTGATCTTGGGGATAATGTTTGAGATCATAGAGCTGACCCAGTTTGAAAATTTGATTTATGTTTGTTTTTGTGGACGTCTAACATAATAATGGTATTAATAATCTTATAATTTTAAAGTTGTTACAGCAATGAAGGTTCACTCACAAAGGAAGCAAAATAAAGTGTTAAATGCTTCATATTCTTTCTTTTAGATAAACCAGAACACATACAAAGATGGATCTTAAATACTGACACACATCCGATTCATAAGTAGACACTCTTAGAAAAGGAGTTACTTGCAAAAAGTACAAAAGATTTGGCAAGTAAAATTACTTAGAGGAAAAGACAATTCTGCAAAATTGTTGCTGGCTTACTAGTTTAGACCGTCTATAGTAGAGAAACACTAACTTTCTGGTATGAATGGCTACACCGTATCGTTAGACAAAAGTAAAGCAGGTATCATAGATAAAATTGAGCAAATACCTAAGACATTATTGTTTGTGGATTAACATATTTCAGGATGAGGGCTTTGGAGAGACAGCTCAGAGGTTAGGGCGCTTGTCTGTGAAATCAAATGACCCAGGTTGGATTCCCCAGAAACCACGTAAAGCAAGATGCACAAGGTGGCGCATGTGTCTGGAGTTCATTTGCAGTGACTAGAGGCCCTGGCGAGCCCATTCTCTCTGCCTCTCCTCTTAAATAAATAAATAAATAAATAAATAAATAAATAAATAAATAAATAAATAAGATAATTAAAATACGTCAGGACGACTGACCCCTTAGTTACCCAGGGAGCGGTTAGTTTGCTTTTATACATGCATTCCCCCAGCCGTGGGGCGCGGGGTACCTGACCTTCTGCGCATGCTCCAGCCGGGCTCGGGGGGCGGGGCGGGCCTGCGCGCGGGGCCTTGTGGGAAGGCGCAGGCCGCGGGACCGGTGTGCGTCGCCGGCTGCGGTGCGGTGCGGTGCGGTGCGCGCGGTGACGGCCTGGGCGGGTGAGCGGGCGCCGCGGTGACCGCCGGCTGCAGGGCGCCTTACAGGTCCCAGCGGGAGCGGGGCGGCGGGCCTGGGCCGGGCGGTGAGGACGAGCGGGCAGCGCGCTCCCCGGAGCCGGCGCGTTCGGCCCGGGCGCAGCGCAGCGCAGCGCAGCGCGTCCTCCCGGGGTTAGGGGTCCAGCGGCCCCGGCCCTCCCCGCGCGGGTGGAGGTGCGGAGGTGATGCCCCTGCGCTGGAAGGCTGGGGTCCTGTCCCGGGCTCGGAGGGAGGGAGGCTGGATGGGTGAGAGGGAAAAGCTGGACCATGGCACATCCCAGGGTCTTGCTTCACGGTTGTTGTGGCTTTTCATTTCTTGACTGCCCAGAAAAGTGCTGGACTAGTTTTAGTTTTGGAATTAAATGCAAGTCTGTTACCAAGCATGAACACTGCTTGGAAAGAACTGAAACTTTGTTTCGTCGTTGAGGCCAAGAGGCGGAAGACCCGTCTGCACTTGTAACTACCTCTTCCTTAGTGAGAAGAAATTTAAACGGTTTCTAATCCCTGCATTCTGTCTCTCACCTTCCCTTCTGTTTACGGTTTGAACCCCCTCCACATTTTTGGGAGACCGCCTAGCCCTATCATTCATCCGTCCATCTTTCCTATATCGGCCTCCCTTCCTCCCTCCTTCCCTCCCAACGCTGGGCAGGTGCTCTACCCCAGCCTTTTTCTAATTTTTATTGTTAGGCAGGGTCTGTTGTCCGCTCAGACTTTGAATTTGTGATGCTCCTGTCTTAGCTTTCTGAGTAACTGTAATTATAGGTAGGACCACCAAGCCTAGCTCAGACGTACTATACTCTGGAACAGGTCTTAATGTTATTAAAGACACCTTTAGTCCCATACACTCTCACTTACTTAACTCACTGCCATCTTTAAAAAAAAGTCTCAGTAGTACTGTCATTCTAGATGCCTGAATGTAATGCACTTTCTTTTCCTCTGTCTGTCGCTTTTGGCACGTGACCTCTCCCACTTAATGAACTCATTTTCTCTTCTCTTCCATGCCGGCTGTCATTTCTCCCCAGCTCCACCTGCTGAGGTTTTCATTTTTCTGATGTTAGCATCTCTTCCTCTTTTCCCTAAATATTAGGGTTCTTCAGGCTTTGTCCATCTTTTAGTAGTCACAGTGGCTAAGCATGTTCAAATCCACCTTTGTACTGGTGACACCCACATTTATCTGTCATCCTTCAGTGCTACCTACTGTGTATCTTGTGAGGTCCCATAAGCACTCAAATTCAGCATGTCCTAAACAAATAATCCTACTATCCAACTCTGAAAGCTTTTCCTTTTAAAACTGCACCCCCACCCCTCAGGTAGGTCTTACTCTGGCACAGGCTGGCCTGGAAGACACTCTGTAACCCAAGGCTAGTTTCAAAGTTGGCAAGCTTCTTACCTCTGCTTCCCAAGTGTTGGCATTTAAAGCATGTATTACCACAACTGGCTAAAATTGCATTTCTTTTTTTTCTTCCTCCAGGTAAGGTCTCATTCTATTCCAGGCTGACCTGGAATTCACTATGTAATCTCAGGGTGACCTTGAACTCACAGTGACCCTCCTATCTCTGTCTCCCTAGTGCTGGGATTAAAGGCATGCACCACCACATCCAGCTTTTTTAAAAAAAAATTATATTAATATTTTTTATGAGAGAGCAAGCTGTGCACCAGAGAGAGAATTGGTGTGCCAGGGCCTCCAGCCTCTGCAATGGAACTCCAGATGCATGTCACCTTGTGCGCTTGTGTTACCTTGTGTGTTTGGCTTATGTGGGACCTGGAGAGTCAAACATGAGTCTTTAGGCTTCACAGGCAAGCACCTTAACTGCTAAGCCATCTCTTCAGCCCTAAAATTGCATTTCTTAACTCACAGTGGCATCACCAGTCTAACCAGGCTCCCATGCAGACATCTAGGACATCATTTGAGTCTTTCTCCCCAATATCTCCACATAATCAATCAAGTAATTTTTGATTTTAGCATTTCAGTACCTTTACATGGCTTTCAGAATGTAGGTAAGATCTCATGGCCTAACATTTCAAGGTCTGGCCACAGCTCCCTGTTTAGTCTCCCACCCAGATCATTCTGCAGCTTTCTTCCTGTTACTCTACTTGGCTTCTTTTTGTTCTTTTTTTTTGTTTTTGTTTTTTCGAGGTAGGGTCTCACTCTAGCCTCGGCTGACCTGGAATTCACCATGGAGTCTCAGGGTGGCCTTGAACTCACAGTGATCCTCCTACCTCTGCCTCCCGAGTGCTGAGATTAAAGGCATGTGCCACCATGCCAGGCCCTTGTTCTTTTTTATTTAAAAGCATTATTTTTATTAATTTATTTATGAGAGAGGGAGAGAGTGGGCATGCTAGGGCCTCCAGTCACTGCAAACGAATTTCAGAAGCATGAACTACTTTGTGCATCTGGCTTAGGTGGGCTCTAGGGAGTCAAACCTGGGTTCTTGAGGCTTCACAGGGAAGTGCCTTAACTGCTAAGCCATTTCTCCAGGGCCCCCTTTTTTTTTTGTTTTTCAAGGTAGGGTTTCACTCTAGCCTGACTTGGAATTCATTCTGTAGTCTCAGGGTGGCCTTGAATGTACAGCAATCCTCCTATCTCTGTCCCAGAGTGCTGGGAATAAAGGTGTACACCACCATGCTTCCAGCTCCTTTTAAAATATTTTATTTTTATTTATTTATTTGGCTCCTTTTTGAAACCTATCTGAAGTTTCAACACATCTGGGATTTTTTTTTTTTTTTTTTTTTTTTTGCTTTTTGAGGTAGGGTCTCATTCTAGCCCAGGCTGACCTGGAATTCACTCTGTAGTCTCAGGGTGGCCTTGAATTCAAGCAATCCTACCTCTGCTTCCCAAGTGCTGGGATTAAAGGCGTGTGCTACCACACCCAGTTACATCTGGGATTCTTTATTATCACCCTATCTTTTGAATTGTTTTTGTGGTGAATTGCATAGTATTTGCATATGGTTCAACACAGGGATGGTTTTGCCTCTCCACTAGCCACTTGGCAGTGTTTGGAAACATTTTGGCTGTCACAGTTCAGGGGAGAGGGTAACACTGCCTCCTGATATATAGAGTTTAGGGGTGTTGTCAACGCATCCTATGATGTACAACAAAGAATTACATGGCACAAAATAGAGTCCTAAGCTTGAGAGACTCTGCTTAACAGTACTTCATTACTCAGTACTTCAGTTACTTTGTTTTTCCTTCTTCACTAGGCAACAGCCCTTGTTTTTGCATTCCTAAATCTTGCTTTGTGGTGTGTCTTCCACATAGTAAGTTCAATTTATGTTGGGAAAAAAAGGAGTAAAGGAAGCGTCTCTGCTGTATTCTTAACCTCTAGCAATGAGTGGCCAGTCTGCCACTACTTGCCAGTTTTGATGATTTTTCTCTCTTGTGATTCAAGGATGACAGTAGATTCACTTATATCCTGCTATACTGATACTGTTTTGGAATCACTTTAGGCTTTCTTCAAGTTACTATCTCTTCTGTCCACAAAACTTGGGCATTTATAAATTAGTAGAAAATCATCAGTTAAGGTTTGGAAAAATAAACCAAACAGATAGTCCCTGACTTCATGATTTGACTTAGGATTTTTTTCAGCTTTATGATGGTGAGAAAGCAATATGTATTTAGTAGAAACTGCACCTTGAATTTTGGTTATTTTTTTGGGCTGATACCACTCTGTGCTGGGCAGTGACAGTAAGCCACAGCTTCACACTTGCCAGCACTATCTTAAGAGTAAACAATTGACACTCAGCATACTGTGTTGCTAAGTTACGTTTGGTAGGCTGGGTATTCTGAATGCTGTCCTTTTTCTTTGTGGGAGGGTCTTATCCCAGGCTGGCCTTGATCCTATTGCCTCAGTTACCTGAGTGCTGGGCTCACAGTTGTGTGCCATCATACCTTTTTTGAATGCATTTTTTACTCTTTTCAACTTATGATAGGTTTGTGGGGGTGCAACTACATTGTAAATTGAGAAGCACTTGTCATTCTATTTAATTCTTTAAAAACTGTTTTTATATATTTGCATGTGTGTGCATGTCCATGTGCATGCCAGGGCCTGTTGCTACTGCAAACATGAACTGTAGATGCTTGTACCACTTTTTGCATCTGGCTTTGCATGGGTTTTGGGGAATTGAACCTGAGCTGGTAGGGTTTGCAAGCAAGCAAGCAAGCAAGCAAGCAAGCAAGCAACTTTATAACTGCTGAGCCCTCTCCCACTCCAAGTCCCTACTTTTTTTTTGGTTTTTCGAGGTAGGGTCTCACTCTAGCCCAGGCTGACCTGGAATTCACTCTGTGTTCTCAGGGTGGCCTTGAACTCTAGGCAATCCTCCTACCTCTGCCTCCCACATGCTGGGATTAAAGGTGTGTGCCACCATGCCCAGCTCCAAGTCCCTACTTTTAATAGAGGTTGATTATTGAAACTTTTCAGGGCACCATGACTTCAAGTAAAGCAATTGAATTACAACTACAAGTCAAGCAAAATGCTGAAGAGTTACAGGACTTCATGAGGGACTTAGAAAACTGGGAGAAAGACATTAAACAAAAGGATATGGAACTAAGAAGACAGAGTGGTGTTCCTGAAGAGGTAAATGAAGAATTCCTAATTAGTGTGCAACAAAACTCAATTTAAAATAAGATGCACCTTAGAAAATGTCTTATGAAAAAACTGAAAGTGCTGGGCATGGTGGCGCACTCCTTTAATCCCAGCACTCGGGAGGCAGAGGTAGGAGGATCGCTGTGAGTTCGAGGCCACCCTGAGACTACATAGTGAATTCCAGGTCAGCCTAAGCTAGAGTGAGACCCTACCTCAAAAACAAAACAAAACAAAACAAAAAACTGAAAGTGCAGCTGGGCATGATGGTCACACCTGCAATCCTAACACTTGGGTAGTGGAGGCAGGGGGATGCAGAGTTCAAGGTCATCCTTTATATCGCAGTTCAAAGCCAGCCTGGCATACTTGAGACCCTGTTTGAAACCAAACAGAAACACAAAATACTGAAATTGAAATGATTTGCTTCACTATTAACATTTTTATAAATTGTGTCATTTGCCATATCGTTATAATAATTGTGTTAATTATAGTAAGATATCTTTTTTAAAAATTTATTTTATTTGAAAGAGAAAGAGAGAAAGAGAACAGGCATACCAGGGCCTTCAGCTGCTGCAGATGAACTCCAGATGCATGTGCCACCTTGTTCATCTGGCTTACATGGGTCCTGGGGAAATCAAACCTGGGTTCTTTGGCTTTCCTTAAACTGCTAAGCCATCTCTCCAGCCCATATTAATATATCTTAAAGTGTAGCGAATAGTTACCAAAAGGATGACCATGTGACAATACTTAAAGATGAGTAACGCTGTAAACTATGTAGGGAGGGTGCGTGTACATACATGAAAATAATAGTAGTCATGCTTATATATCATGTAAATATGTAAATATATTGGCTTAAAATGCAGGTAGTACTTGTTGAGTGAAATGTTTTCTTAAGCCTGTGTGTTTAAATATGCTAGGAGTTGATGTTGTATATAACAGTGTGGAGGCATGACAGGTTGCCTTTAAACCATAGCTCATTCATTCTATTGAGGCTGAAGATCAAGTGGTTTTGAAGTTTGAATTTAGGATTGTAAATTAAAGATATAATTAGGATTTCTTGTGATTAAACCTTAAAGTATGACCACTATTATAAATGAAACAGTTGAACATTACATGGGAGAAATATTTCTTAGTTGAAAATATTTAGTGAAAATTTCAAACATTGTTAGTTACATACAAAGTAAAAGAGTGCTCAAAACTTTTCTTTTCTGCCTAGAATTTACCTCCTGTTCGAAATGGAAATTTTAGGAAAAAGAAGAAAAGCAAAGCAAAAGAGTCTTCCAGAAAAACCAAAGAGGAGAACACAAAAAACAGGATAAAATCTTACGATTATGAGGCTTGGGCAAAACTTGATGTGGTAAGTTAATCCAGTTATGTGGGATTTTTTTGTTTTTTTGAGGTAGGGTCTTGCTCTAGGCCAGGCTGACCTCGAATTCACTATGTAGTCTCAGGGTGGCCTGGAACTCACGGTGCTCCTCCTACCTCTGCACCTTGGCCTCCCAAGTGCTAGGATTAAAGGTGTGCGTCACCACACCTGGCTTAGTTATGTTTCTTAATATTTGTGTGCTTGGGATTCTGAGGTGTGTGGGATTGAGTTCTCTGCTTTGTTATTTATCTATCTGTCTATTTATTTGAGGGGGGATACATACATACATACATACATACATACATACATACACACACACACACACACACACACACACACACAGAGAGAGAGAGAGAGATTGGGGGGGGAGAGGGAGAGAGAGAATGAATGGGTGCACCAGGGCTTCCAGCCACTGCAAACAAACTCCTGATTCATGTGCCACCATGTGCATCTGGTTTATGTGGGTCCTGGGGAACTGAACCTGGGTCCTGTGGCTTGCAGGCAAGCACCTTAACCACTAAGCCATCTCTCCAGCCCATTTGCTTTGTTTTTTAAGATAAAATTTTGAATAGGGGGGCTGGAGAGATGGCTTAGTGGTTAAGGTGTTGGCCTGTGAAGCCTAAGGATCCTGGTTCGATTCTCCAGGTCCCATGTAAGCCAGATGCACAGGGGGACACATGCATCTGGAGTTTGTTTGCAGTGGCTGGAGGCCCTGGTGTGCCCATTCTCCCTCTCTCTCTTTCCCTCTCTCTCTGTTTCGAATAAATAAAAGTAAAATCTTAAAAAAATTTTTTAAAATAAAATTTTCTTGGATTTAGTTAATAGTCATAGAGTAAGTGAAAAATAATAGTATTCTTATGGCCTATGTTTCCCACCACCAGTCTTTGGAGATGGGGCCATTTTTTTTTTTCTTTTTGGTTTTCTGAGTTAGGGTTTCGCTTTAGCCCAGGCTGACCTGAGTTCACTATGTAGTCTCAGGCTGGCCTCAAACTCATAGTGATCCTCCTATCTCTACCTCCCGAGTTCTGGAATTAAAGGTGTGCACCACCATGCCTGGCCTGGGATAGGGTCTTAGTATGTAGTCCAAACTGGCCTTGAACTTGTGATTCTCCTGCCTGAGCCTCCTAAGTGCTGGCATTACAGGTATGTGCCACTGTGTTAGTTAAAAGTAGGTTAATCTTAATCTCAGGAAGGAGGGCTTTGCTATTCTAGAACTGAGATAGCCATTGTATGGTGTGTGCGCTTTCTGTCTTCCACACATGATGCTCATTAGAGAATTACCACCATTGCTGTGTCTCAGAACCCTCCCCAGAGCTCCAGGGAGCTACTCATAGGTTAGCCTGTGAAAAGGGACCCTATTGGCTCACTTCGTTCTGGACTTGTACTTTTTATTTGTTTATTTTATTTATTTGCAAGCAGAGAGAGAGTGCTACCTAGCTCCAGGGCCTCCAGCTCCAGGAAACAAACTCCAGACACATGTACGTGGGTACTAGGGAATCAAACCCAAGTGGTTAGGCTTTGTAGGCAAGTGCCTTAACTGCTGAGCCATCTCTCCAGCCCTGGGACTCAATTTTTTTTTCTGGCCACTCTGGATTTATGCAATTAATCTAATGACATCTATGACCAATTGGGTATTGCCTCAAAGGAAATTACAATAATTTTTTATAGGCTCCTTAGAAAGTAACATGGTTATATACTATTGTTATCATAATACACAAAATCTATAAGCACCCAGTATCACCAATTCCTGACTTAGTAGTTAGGGCTCCCAAAAAAATACTGAGTGATGGAAATTTTCATTGTATATCACAGAGCCAAAGTCCTTTTTGGCCTAGTGGCCCAAATTCCATATGGAAACAGAAGCAAATGTTTGCTGCACTGAGCAGGCTGGTGAATGATTCAGATGGTTGGAAGGAAATATCATAAGCCTGTGTTTATGCAGAATACAAGGGCTTGGAAGAAGGGACACTGAACCAACTCGATTTGGATCAGTTGCTATTTTTTCAATGTATAATTTTAATATTGATAACTTCTATACTTACAGACAATAAACCATTATAATTCCCTTCCCTCCCCCACTTTCCCCTTCCCAACTCCACTCTCCATCACATCCCCTCCCTCTCTCCATTAGTCTCTCTTTTATTTTGATGTCATCGTCTTTTTCTTCTATTACGAGAGTCTTGTGAAAGTATTGCTAGGTACTGCAAGGTTGTGGGTATCGTGGATTCACAATTTTTAAAATGATTTGGTTGGAGGTGGGTGTGGAGGGTATCATGGAGAGATGTGATAATTAAACTTGGAATATACATTACTTTTTTTAAAAAAAGTATTATATGGGGCTGGCAGGATGGCTTAGTGATTAAAGGCACTTGGCTGGCAAAGCCTGGTGGCCTGGTTTCAAGTGCCAGGCTACCCATTAAAGCTAGACATAAAAAGTAGTAGTGGTGCAAGCATCTAGTGTTTGTTTATAGTGGCATGAGGCCTTGGCCTGCCCACACACACATGCATACCCACACATACACGTGCAAAAAAAAACAAAGTATTATGTGGAAGCCAGATATGGTGGTACATGCCTATAATCTCAGCACTCAGGAAGGTTAAACAGGATTGCTGAGGATACATAGCAAGTGTTATGTAATATTTGATTCACATGGAAAAGTTGAGGAGATAATATGTTCTAGGGCACAATAATAAACAGAATACATGAGCCCATTATCTAAAATAATTTTCCAGTATTGTTGAAGTTATATGTGTGTTCCATCTCCCATTTTTGTGCTTCATACTGCCAAAAGCAATGATTATTCTTAGTTTTTTTAAAAAATATTTTTATTTTATTTTTATTTATTGACAGAGAAAGAGGGAGAGAGAGAATGGGCTTGCCAGGGCCTCTAGCCACTACAAATGAACTCCAGATGCATGCGCCCCCTTGTGCATCTGGCTAATGTGGGTCCTGGGGAATCAAACTGGGGTCCTTTGACTTTTTAGGCAAACGCCTTGACCGCTGAGCCATCCCTCCAGCCTGATTATTCTTAATTTTTAAGTTTAATTATGTTTTTTGCTTAATAGTATTTTGTGTCTTTTTTATTTTTTATTTTTTTGAAACTGTCTCATAACTCATATTGGCTTTGAACTTACTATATAGTAGAGGATGACTTTGAACTCCTGGTCCTCCTGCCTCTACCTCCTGTGTGCGGAGATTACAGATGTATATCTTCACACATTTCTGTGCAGTGCTGGGTATTGAACCCAGGACATGATGCATGCTAGGCAAGTACTCTACCAACTGAGCTACATCCCTAGGCCCCTGTTTAACACTTTCTCTAAAGTGCAATTGTATATAAAGCCACCAATGTTAAGTGTATAGCCTCCTAAATTTTCACTTCTATCTACACATGTGAAACTCCAACCTAATCCACTTAGAGCATTGCTATCATCCCAGATCTCTGTTAACCTAATTGATAACCTAAAAGCAACAACTCTTCTGAACTTACATCTCAGAGATTAGCATTGCATGTTAGAATTTCATATAGATTTAGTATAGAGTTTGCATTCTTGTGTTTGACTTCTTTTGCTAGCATTACCTCATGTGATCCATACCAGTATGGAGTACTAGTATTTTGTATGCAGTATGTGAGAAGCAGTATTGTGTTCTTTTTCACTGCTGACTGTAATTCTGTTGTGTGGATGTATCATAAGTGTGTGTCCGTCCATACTCCTGTTTATGTGCATTTGGGTTTCCAGTGTGGAGCCATTATGAATAAAATGGCTATGAGCATTCTCTCTTAATTTTTTTTTTTTTTTTTTTGAGGTAGGGTCTTGCTGTGCCCAGGCTGACCTGGAATTCACTGCATAGTCTCAGACTGGCCTTAAAATCACAGCGATCCTCCTATCTCAGCCTCCTGAGTACTGGGATTAAAGGGATGTGCCACCATGCCTGGCTTTATTTATTTATTTTTAGTTTTTAGAATTTATTTTTATTTTTCACTTATTTGTGAGAGAGAATGGGTGTGCCAGGGCCTACAGCCCCTGCAAACGAACTCCAGATGAATGCACCACCATGTGCATCTGGCTTATGTGGGTTCTGGGGAGTTGAACCTGGGTCCTTCAGCTTTGCAGGCAAGTGCCTTAAATGCTGAGCCATTTCTCCAGCCCTACTTATTGTTTTCTTTTAATTTTTTGCTTGTGTATATGTGGTGGTACCCCATATACTCGCTGCAGGGCACTCACCTACAGTTGGAAAGGAACATCTGGTGTTCTCTCTTTCCATTCTCTGCTCCCCTGACAGGTGCCCAGCTTTTTACATGGGATCTGGAGAATTGATCTCCGGCTGTCTCAGTCCCCTCAGGCCCTCATGCTTGCAGAGGAAGCATGCTTAACTGGTGAGCCATCTCTCCAGTCCTACTATGAGCATTCTCACACAAGTCTTAGTGGCAAACACCTAAGAGCATTTTCTGGCTCCTACTGCATTGTACATTTAGCTTTAGATGATACTATTGAATAGCTTTCCAAATAAGTTGTGTTGTGTTTTTGTTATTGAAACCAAAGTTAATTGACTTGAGAGCTGGCACTTTTTTCTTTTTTAAAAACTGTGTGTTTGTATGTTTGTGTGTGTGTGTGTGTGTGATGATGGGTTTGCTGGTGCCCTTATGATGACTTGATATTGTTCTGGTATAAGAAGTATAATTAACTTTGGGTCTTGAATTACTGTTATTAAAAATGATACTTTCTGGGCTGGAGAGATAGATGTCTTATAAGTTAAGGCACTTGCCTGCAAAGTTTGATTCCCCAGAACCCACATAAGCCAGTTGCACATAGTGGCACATGTATCTTGGAGTTCGTTTGCCATGGCTAGAGGAGGCCCTGGCATGCCCATTCTCTCTCTCTCTCTCTAATAATAAAAATTTTAAAAATAAAGGCCAGGCATGGTGGCACATGCCTTTAATCCCAGCACTGGAGAGGCAGAGGTAGGAGGATCGCTGTGAGTTCAAGGCTACCCTGAGACTACATAGTGAATTCCAGGTCAGCCTGAGCTCCAGCAAGACCCTACCTCAGAAAACCAAAATAAATAAATAAGTAAAATAAAATTTAAAAAAATGATACTTCCTGAACACATAGCTTATTGTCATCTGAGTAATATATAGTCTGCCTTCACTTTAACCCTTACCATAAGCTTGTGTCTTTTCATGTCAGTATCTTATAATTTCCATTCCTAAAAGGCATCAGCTCAAATATCTGTATTATAGAGTTGTTTCTTATTATCATTTACTCTTTTTAAAAAAATTTCTACTCTTTTTTTTTTTAAAAAGATTTTATTATTTATTTATTTATTTATTTATTAGAGAGAGAGAGGGAGAGTGAGAATGAGTGTGCCAGGGCCTCTAGCCACTGAAACGAACTCCAGATATGTGCACCCCCTTGTGTATCTGGCTTACGTGGGACCTGGAGAATTGAACTGGGGTTCTTGGGCTTCACAGCCATGTGTCTTAACTGCTAAGCCATCTCTCCAGCCCTCTACACTTTCTTTCTTTCTTTCTTTCTTTCTTTCTTTCTTTCTTTCTTTTTTTTTTTTTTAAAGATTTTACTTTTGTTTATTACAGTCAGAGAGAGAGTGAGAGAGTGAGAATGGGTGCTCCAGGGCCTCTAGCCACTGCAAACAAACTCCAGATACATGCACCACCATGTGCATTTGGCTTATATGGGACCTGGAGAATTGAACCGGGTTCCTTAGGCTTCTCAGGCAAATGCCTTAACTGCCCTCATTTACTCTTTGAGCATGTGCTGAGTGAGCTTCTGCTGTGTATAGATGATACCATTATAATTGTACTGCACTGTTTGCAGTTATCATGTTAGTGTATTTATACAAGATAGAGGGATATATTATATGAGATAAACTTGTGTATGGATGACTTTTAGTGAACTTAAATGCCTAGGGATTTAAGATATTGTACTATTGTTTAGGTTGACCATATGCTACTTACCCTCATTTGATCATCACACATGTTATACTTGTGTTGAATATCACATCCCATAAATATGCACAACTATTATGTCAGTGAAAAAGAAATACTTAAAAAATCCTACTAGAAATCATACTGTAAGCACATACAGTAAAATATCATCTTGAAAAATCCTGATGGAGTCTGAAATTATTACCAGGAAGAGTATGTATTTACTTTTTCTTTGGCAGAGTCAGTTATGTTTTGAGAGACATTGTAAGATAGTATAATAGAATTCTCTGGAGGAGGCAGACAGCCTGGGTTAAATTCTGATTGAGTCACTTACCAGCTATGTAACTGAGTGGGTTGACTAAGTTGAGTGTATTGGTTCCAGGTAAAGACAGTGCTTAATTATTCTTACCTCAGATGTTGTTAGGGTCAGGTGTTAATGGTGTTCTATAAGCAGTTTTTGTTACTGTCTTAAAAATAGGAAGAAAAAACCGCATCACTGAAGCAGAACTAAAATGACCCCAATGTGGCTCAGGGAAACTTGCGGAAGAGGGGGCGGAAAGATTGTTAGAGCCATAGTTGGGGCATTATGCACAGAGACTGGGGCCAACCCCCAGAACTCTTAACCAACCTTTGCCCATTGACAAGGGTCCCTTTGAAAAGGGAGGACAGGGGAGGAGGACAATGGATCCTTTACTATGAATGTAAAATCAAAATAATATAAATAAAAAATATATATATATTAAAAAAAAATAGGAAGAAAAAAGGTTCTAGACAAAAACAAACAAAACAAAACAAAACAAAAACAAACAAAACAAAACAAAAACCCTAGCTGGCTGCAGTACTGTGGTTGCTGACATAGGAGGATTGCCATGAGTTCAAGAGCAGCCTAGGCTAAAGTAAGACCCTGCTTAAAAAAAAAGACAGTAGCCGGGCATGGTGGTACACGCCTTAATCCCAGCACTTGGGAGGCAGAGGTAGGAGGTTTACCATGAGTTCGAGGCCACCCTGAGACTACATAGTGAATTACAGGTCAGCCTGAGCTAGAGTGAGACCCTACCTCAAAAAACAAACAAACACACAAAAAAGCCATTCCCCCTCCAAATAAAAACCAAAAACAGAACTCTGTTGTTGGGTGCTATTTATAATAGTATATAAACTTTGCAAACTTTTCTTTTGTCATGCTATAATACCTCAGTGCTATTAGTTTATAATTTGTAGATTCTGTTGACTTAGCTTACTTTATACATTTAAAGTCAGATTCAGATTCTTCATTTTATTTTATTTTTTGGCCTTTTGAGGCAGTCTCACACTGTACCTACCCCAGGCTAGCTTCAAACTCATGGCAGTCCTACTTCAGCCTCTTGAGTTTGGGGGACTACAGGTATGAGCCATCCTGTCTGGCTAAATTGGATTATTTAAGTAGCTTAGATCTTGGGTTTCTAAAGAAGGACACTTCTTTGTAGCCAGAGAAAATCTTGACAGTGTTAAGTTACTTGGATTTCTTTCATAGGTCCTTGGATTGTGACAATTTAAGTTCTGTTGAGGTAATGATGGGCATGGTTCCATCTGATTTCAGGACAGTATCCTTGATGAACTTGATAAAGAAGATAGTACTCATGACTCTGTGTCTCAGGAATCTGAGTCGGAAGAGGATGGCATTCGGGTAGACTCCCAGAAGGCTCTGGCTCTGAAAGAAAAGGTACTTTCGATTACCCTTAGCTTCTCTCAGGAGGTGAGGTGTATAGAAAACCATGTGAGTTCTAAACTTTCCTCAGCATAGTTTTGGGGATGTTAAAACCTGAAGCTGTTACTGGCTGTGTCCATGTTGTGAGGCAGACTGCATGGTGGCCAGAAATACATACTTCAGAGTCAGATTAATTTCCTGGTTCTAATCATGACAAGTTCTTCACACTGCCTTTATCTTTTCTTAGCTATAAAATGAGAGGAGTAGAATATATATATCTCAGTGGTTGATACATTAAATATGTATAAAGTACTTGAACTACTTTAGGTTGCTCCATAATTTTCAGTAGTAGACAGACAGAAGTCACTTGAAATCAATTTGTGATTGTTGGCATAAATACCCTATTTTACTTGATCAAATCACAAGCCATCTTTGGTTACTTTTTGTGATATTCCCTCATCTCTGAGAGAGGCCTCATTTCTATAAGACCAGTAATACTGCTTTACAGAAAGCAACAACACTTTCCAGATTGAGTTTATCTTGATGCCTTTTCTTTTGTTGCATTTGTCAAGGAAAGTATACGAGGTATTTCACTCACTTTTCTGTCTGAGCTCTTGGATTGTACCATGTGATGACTGTACAGTGCCTTTCAGCATCTGTAAAGGGACTATTTTGCTTCATTCTCTTTTTATTTCAGGGCAATAAATACTTCAAACAAGGGAAATATGATGAAGCAATTGAATGCTACACAAAAGGCATGGATGCCGATCCGTACAATCCTGTGTTGCCGACAAACAGAGCGTCAGCTTACTTTAGATTGAAAAAGTGAGGACGCCCTCAAATGTGTGTGGGTGGCTTGTGTATGTGTGGAGATTAAGTTTTCAAAAACTTTGTAATAGACTGTGTGGGAAAGATTGTAAACATAATACATTCCTTTGCTCTGTAAAATTCTTATAGCTTTATATTTATTTAACCCATTGTAAACATCTGGGTCTGAAAACATGCTTTCATAGCTTGCTATCCTAGGGTGTTCTCTAAAAGTCGAGTCATGATGTTCTTTACTTAATTCATAAAAAGAAAAAAAAAAGATTAGTTGTTGAGTAAATGTTTTTAGAAATTAATTTCTCTACATTCTTTGAAAAAAACTACTAGTCACATAGTCTGCAGAACTTTCATTATGGTAAACTTAAAATATGCTCCAACATTTGTTCATCTTTTTTTTTTTTTTTTTGAGGTAGGGTCTTATTCCAGCTCAGGCTAACCTGGAATTCATTCTGTAGTCTCAGGGTGGCCTTGAACTCATGGCGATTTTCCTACCACTGCTGGGATT
The DNA here is from genome assembly GCA_036365145.1 of Orientallactaga sibirica. Classification (NCBI taxonomy): domain Eukaryota; kingdom Metazoa; phylum Chordata; class Mammalia; order Rodentia; family Dipodidae; genus Orientallactaga; species Orientallactaga sibirica. The sequence continues at coordinate 2,399,185 of JAEOAD010000036.1, forward strand.
AAAGGCGTGCACCACCATGCCTGGCCATTTGTTCATCTTTATGTCATGCTGACTCTGGTTATGTAGTGGATGTTGGGAAATATTATATGCAAGTAGTTGACCTATCATAATTTTATTTATTTATTTACTTAATTTAATTTAATTTTTTTTTTTTTTTTTTGGTTTTTCAAGGTAGGGTCTTGCTGTAGCCCAGGCTGATGTGAAATTCACTATGTAGTCTTAGGCTGCCTTGAATTCATGGGCAGTCCATCTACCTCTGCCTCCCAAGTGCTGGGATTAAAGGTGTGCACCACCATGCCCAGTGACTTATTATAATTTTTTTAAAAAAATTTTAATATGTATGTGGTAGTTTGAATATATTATTTATTTATTTATAGTTGGTATTTTAATTTATTTTATTATTTATTTGAAAGAAAGAGGCAGAGAGAGAGAATGGGCACTCCAGGGCTTCTTGCCACTGCAAATGAACTCCAGATGCATAAGCCGCCTTGTGCATCTGGCTTATGTGGAGAATTGAACCGGGATCCTTTGGCTTTGCTGGCAAATGCCTTAACCGCTAAGCCATCTCTCCAGCCTGACTTACTATAATTTTAAAAGACATATACTAAGGAGGAAGATATTCTTACTGTCTTAATTATTTGGAAATAGATTGCTGAATGAATTTCCCTTTTTTAAATTACATATTTTAGGTCTGTGAAATATGTTAGTATCACGAATTAGGGGATTACATTGTGTAATATTTAGTATCTATAATATATGTCATTTAAAAATATTTATTTATTTATTTGAGAGAGAGAAAGAGGCAGAGAGAAAGAGAGAGAGAGAATGGGCATGCCAGGGTCTCCAGCCACTGCAGACAAACTCCAGATGCATGCACCCCTTGTGCATCTGGCCTACATGGCCCATGGAGAGTTGAACTTGGATCCTTTGGCTTGCAGATAAATGCCTTACAGCCATCTCTCCAGCCCCTATATATCATATTTTTAAGTTATGAAGAATAATTTAAAATAAACTTACTTCTTACTGGCCTGGTGGCACAGGCTTATAATCCCAACTACTCATGAGGCTGAGGTAGGAGGATCCCAAGTTCAAAGCCTGTCTGGGCTACAAAGTGAATTCAAAGCCAGCATGGGCAATTTAGTGAAACTGGTCTTAAAATAGAAAGTGAAAAGAAGGCTGGAGATTTGGCTCATTGGTGGTATGAACATTTTTGTATAGTGCTAGGTAATAAAGTATGCAAATGTGTGGCTTAGGGAGGGATAACTGATGATCATAGTGCTCAGATGTAAGTTTCATTTCCATTAGCATGGTACAGTGCCTGTGCAGTATCCTCATCAACATGAGTCATGAGTATAAAATGTTACTACATTGTGTTGTTTTAAAAATTTTTTGTTTATTTGAGAGAGAGAGAGAGAAAGAGAATGAGCACGTTAGGGCCTTCAGCTACTGAAAACAAACTCCAGATGCTTGTGTCACCATGTGCATCTGGGAAATCAAACCTGGGTCCTTAGCCTTTGCAGGCAAGTCCCTTAACTGCTGAGCCATCTTTCCAGCACCCCCACCCCCTTTTTGGAGACAGGCTCTGGCTTCCAAGTTGCCATATATCCCAGGATGACCTTAAACTTCTGGTCCTCCTGCCTCCCATCTCCAGAGTATTGGGATTACATATCTGGTTTATGCAGTACTAGAGCTTTGTGCATGCTAGGCAAGCATTCCACCGGTGCACCAGTGAGCGCCAACCCCAGCCCCTCCATTGTGTTGTAATTTGTACTTGTTTTTTTTTTTTTAATTTTTATTTTTATTGACTTCTTTAATTGTAGACAATATCCCATGTTATTTCCCTCCCTTCCCCCATATACTTGTTTTAAGTGCTAAGCAAGTGCTATATAAAATGTGAATGAAGTGGAACATCTTTTTTATATGCTTGTTCATCACCCTTCAATGAAATGCCCATTTTATATGTTGGCCATTTTTCTGTTAGACTGGCTTTCTGTTGATTTTCTTTTTAATTAATTTATTTATATTTGTATTTTTCACACATGCCAGTCTCCTGCCACTGCAAACAGATGCCCATTCAGCTTTATGTGGGTGACTGGGGAATTGAACCTGGGCCAGCAGACTTAGTAAGCAAGCACCTTTAACCACTGAGCTATCTCCCAGCCCTCGATTTTTAAAAATTCTTTATTCTGGAAACTAATTCCTATCATAATTTTATTTATTTATTTACTTAATTTAATTTAATTTAATTTAATTTTTTTTTTTGGTTTTTCAAGGTAGGGTCTTGCTGTAGCCCAGGCTGATGTGAAATTCACTATGTAGTCTTAGGCTGCCTTGAACTCATGGGCAGTCCATCTACCTCTGCCTCCCAAGTGCTGGGATTAAAGGTGTGCACCACCATGCCCAGTGACTTATTATAATTTTTTAAAAAATTTTTAATATGTATGTGGTAGTTTGAATATATTATTTATTTATTTATAGTTGGTATTTTTATTTATTTTATTATTTATTTGAAAGAGAGAAAGAGGCAGAGAGAGAGAATGGGCACTCCAGGGCTTCTTGCCACTGCAAACGAACTCCAGATGCATAAGCCGCCTTGTGCATCTGGCTTATGTGGAGAATTGAACCGGGATCCTTTGGCTTTGCAGGCAAACGCCTTAACCGCTAAGCCATCTCTCCAGCCTGACTTACTATAATTTTAAAAGGCATATACTAAGGAGGAAGATATTCTTACTGTCTTAATTATTTGGAAATAGATTGCTGAATGAATTTCCCTTTTTTAAATTACATATTTTAGGTCTTTGAAATATGTTAGTATCACGAATTAGGGGATTACATTGTGTAATATTTAGTATCTATAATATATGTCATTTAAAAATATTTATTTATTTATTTGAGAGAGAGAAAGAGGCAGAGAGAAAGAGAGAGAGAGAATGGGCATGCCAGGGCCTCCAGCCACTGCAAACAAACTCCAGATGCATGCACCCCTTGTGCATCTGGCCTACATGGCCCATGGAGAGTTGAACTTGGATCCTTTGGCTTGCAGATAAATGCCTTACAGCCATCTCTCCAGCCCCTATATATCATATTTTTAAGTTATGAAGAATAATTTAAAATAAACCTACTTCTTACTGGCCTGGTGGCACAGGCTTATAATCCCAACTACTCATGAGGCTGAGGTAGGAGGATCCCAAGTTCAAAGCCTGTCAGGGCTACAAAGTGAATTCAAAGCCAGCATGGGCAATTTAGTGAAACTGGTCTTAAAATAGAAAGTGAAAAGAAGGCTGGAGATTTGGCTCATTGGTGGTATGAACATTTTTGTATAGTGCTAGGTAATAAAGTATGCAAATGTGTGGCTTAGGGAGGGATAACTGATGATCATAGTGCTCAGATGTAAGTTTCATTTCCATTAGCATGGTACAGTGCCTGTGCAGTATCCTCATCAACATGAGTCATGAGTATAAAATGTTACTACATTGTGTTGTTTTAAAAATTTTTTGTTTATTTGAGAGAGAGAGAGAGAGAAAGAGAATGAGCACGTTAGGGCCTTCAGCTACTGAAAACAAACTCCAGATGCATGTGTCACCATGTGCATCTGGGTTCTGGGAAATCAAACCTGGGTCCTTAGCCTTTGCAGGCAAGTCCCTTAACTGCTGAGCCATCTTTCCAGCACCCCCACCCCCTTTTTGGAGACAGGCTCTGGCTTCCAAGTTGCCATATATCCCAGGATGACCTTAAACTTCTGGTCCTCCTGCCTCCATCTCCAGAGTATTGGGATTACATATCTGGTTTATGCAGTACTAGAGCTTTGTGCATGCTAGGCAAGCATTCCACCGGTGCACCAGTGAGCGCCAACCCCAGCCCCTCCATTGTGTTGTAATTTGTACTTGTTTTTTTATTTTTATTTTTATTGACTTCTTTAATTGTAGACAATATCCCATGTTATTTCCCTCCCTTCCCCCATATACTTGTTTTAAGTGCTGAGCAAGTGCTATATAAAATGTGAATGAAGTGGAACATCTTTTTTATATGCTTGTTCATCACCCTTCAATGAAATGCCCATTTTATATGTTGGCCATTTTTCTGTTAGACTGGCTTTCTGTTGATTTTCTTTTTAATTAATTTATTTATATTTGTATTTTTCACACATGCCAGTCTCCTGCCACTGCAAACAGATGCCCATTCAGCTTTATGTGGGTGACTGGGGAATTGAACCTGGGCCAGCAGACTTAGTAAGCAAGCACCTTTAACCACTGAGCTATCTCCCCAGCCCTCGATTTTTAAAAATTCTTTATTCTGGAAACTAATTCTTTGACACTATTTGTAGTAAGTATTTCCCCATTCCTGTCTGGAATTCCATAAAAAAACAAAACAACAACAACAACAACAAAAAAACCCAGAAACCCTTGTTTTATTTCTTTTTAATATATTTTATTTATTTGAGAGAGAGAAGGAGAGAATGGGCACGCCAGGGCCTCCATCCACTGCAAACAAACTCCAGATGCATGCGCCCATTGTGCATCTGGCTTATGTGAGTCCTGGAGAATCAAACAGGGATCTTTTGGCTTTGCAGGCAAGCACCTTAACCGCTAAGCCATCTATCCAGCCCAAATCCTTTTTTTTTTTTTTTTTTTTTTTTTTTTTAAATTGGCTTTATTTTCAGTCTTAAATTTGGGTCATACTCCATTTAATGAAATAGAGTATTTCTTAATAGAAATTATTAATTTTAATATCTTAATTTATTAATATTTTAAAGATTAGCATTTTAAGAAGATTGTTTAAAAAGTGTTTATTTTGAGCTCTTAGTCTTCTGTATTTTCTTCTAAAAATTTTAAGCTTTATTTTTCACATTCATTTTATATGCTAGAGGGAGAATTCTGATTTCACACTTGTCAATGTGGGTGTTACAGTTATCCCAATTTAATGGCATGCCATTCCCCCATGGGTGTATAGCACTACTACTGTTGTATGGATCACTTTCTCATCCCTGTTCTTGACATTCATTCCACACTCTCACTGTTAGCATTTTAACTGTATGTCTTGATTCTTAGTGTATAGCATATTCATTCTCCCTCATTCTTTGTTTTGTTTTTAATATTTTAATATTTTTATTTATTTTTGAGCAGAAAGAGAAAGAGAGGGAAAGAGGCCTCCAGCCACTGCATATGAAGTCCAGATGTGTCCAGATGCATGAGTAACTTTGTACAACTGGGTTTATGTGGGCACCAGGGAATCGAACCTGTGTTATTAGGCTTTGCAGGCAAGACTTAACCACTGAGCCATCTCTCCAGCCTCCTCCTTCATTCTTTATGAATGTATTCTTGGACTTTTGCTCAGTATTATACATTGTATAATCATCTCAGTGTCCTGTTGGGAATTGGATTAGAATTACAGATAAGTTAGAAATAATTATTCATTGTACTTTATACATCAGTGTGAAATTTCTCCACTTTAATATCTCTCAAGATAATCTTACAGTTTTCTATATTTGGGTCTTGTATGTCTTTGTTAGTATTTTTATGGATTTTGATAAATTTCTGGGTTTTTAAAAAAGACTTAAAAAAAATATTTTATTTATTTATTAAAGAGAGAGAATGGGTGTGCCAGGGCCTCTAGCCACTCTAGAACTCTAGATGCAAATGAACTCTAGATGCCTGCACCCCTTTGTTCATCAGGCTTATGTGAGTCCTGGAGAATCGAACCAGGATCCTTTGGCTTTACAGGCAACTGTCTTAATGTTAAGCCATCTCTCCAGCCCCCAAATTTCTGTTTTTTTTTTTTTTATTTTTTTTTTGAGACAAGGTCTCACTCTAGTCAAGGCTGACCTGGAACTCACTCTGTAGCCCAGATTAAGACTGGCCTTAAGCCCATGGCAATCCTTCTACCTTAGCATCCTGAATGCTGTGGTTAAAGGCGCAAGCTATCATGTTCAGTCAAATTTGCATAATTTTTAGCAGTGTCTCCAAATAGTAAGTGATTATACTGTCTGAGAATAATATAGTAGTGTGTGCAGTAGGTGTAATGTGTGTGTGGTATATGAACATGCTGCATTACATGTGCTTGTGGAGGTCAGAATAGAATGTTGTGCTTCCCTTTCCATTGCTCACCCACTTGTTTTCTTTTTTTTTGGTTTTTGAGGTAGGGTCTCATTCTGGTCTAGGCTAACCTGGAATTAACTATGTAGTCTCAGGGTGACCTCGAACTCACAGCGATCCTCCTACCTCTGCCTCCTGAGTGCTGGAATTAAAGGTGTGTGCCACCATGCCTGGCTTTCACTTGTTTTCATGAAACAGTGTCTTCATTGATTCCAGTGCTTTGATGATTTCAGGAGCTCCAGGGATTCTCCAGTGTCTGCTTCTCGCAGGACTGGGGTTACAAATGTGTGCAGGCATGTCCTGTGATTTATGTGCATTCTGGAATCGATCTCATCAGTCTCAGGCTTCCTCTAGCCCTCATGCTTATGTGGGAAGTGCTCTTAACTGCTGAACCATCTTACCAGACAATTATTTTCAGATTTGTACATGCCTGCCTGGATGCTTCCTTCTTTCCTTTCTCCCTGTTACCCCCTTCTTTCCCTTTCCTTCTCATCTTTCTTTCCCTCCCTCCCTCCTTTCTTTCTTATGGACCTGCATTGAGAAAGAACTCTAGTATAATTCTGAAGAAAAGCAGTGATATCTTATATTAAAGGGAATGCTGTTACAGCTTTACCATTAAGAGTTATTGCCTGCTGGGGCCTGGGTCAAGTGCTTGCTGCACAAGAATGAGGATCTGAGTTTGGATTCCCTAGCACGCATGTAACATGTTGGGCATGGCAGTATGCACCTGGAATCCCAGTGCAAGGGAAGTGAAAACATCCCTAGGGCTTGCTGGCAAGCCAGTAACCCAATTGATGAGCTCTAAGTTCATTGTCTCAAAAACTAAGGTGGCCGGGTGTGGTGGCACATGCCTTTCGTCCCAGCAATCCTGAGGCAAAGGTAGGAGGATCTCTGTAAGTTCAAGGCTAGCCTGAGAGTACATAAGTGAATTCTAGGTCAGCCTGGGCTAAAGTGAGACTGGTATCTACCTTGAAAAACCAAAAATCTAAGGTGGAGAGCGACTAGGGAAGACTTGGAGGTATAGCTCAGTGGTAGAACCCTTTGCTACTATGTACAAGGTCCTGGGTTTGATTCCCAGACCTGGAGTGGGGAAAAAATTTTCTAGTTGGTTTAATTAAAGTGGGAAATATGCCTTTAATTGTTAAGTAAATCCTTTCTTAGGAATTTTAGAAGCAGATTTTGAAGTTTTATTGAATAAGTGATTTTTATTAATTTCATGTATCTTTTTAAACTGCAGATTTGCTGTTGCTGAGTCAGATTGTAATTTAGCAATCGCCTTAAATAGAAATTATACAAAGGCTTACGCCCGACGAGGTGCTGCTCGGTTTGCTTTGCAAAAGTTAGAGGATGCCAAAAAAGGTACTAATGCTTTTGAGTGAGTCATTATCTAAACATTTGATTAATAGTTTACCACACGCTACATAAGAATACTAGAAAGGTATTCTGAGATGGTTCAGTGGTTAATGATGCTTGCTTACAAAGCCTACCAACCTGGGTTCATTGCCCCAGCCACCCATGTAAAGCTGGATGGGCATTAGTTTGCAGCAGCAATAGACCCTAGCATGTGCTTGTGTGCACACACACACACACACACACACACACACACCTCTATACATATACACGCACTGCAAATAAATAAATCAAAGTTAAATACTAAAAAAGTACAATAACAAACTACCTTTAGAGAGATTTTCATAAAGTATTTGAATAAAGATTGTTTTTTTTTTTTTGCAGTATAAAAGATAACTTATTTTGGGAAAAGAGGTATTATTTGCCAACAGTTAGACTTAGTTTTAAAGTCTTACTTTACCATATACTATCCCAGCATGTATGACTAGTATCTTCTCTGATTTTCTGTTTCTCATTTGCAAAATAAAGATGAAGTCATCTTGTTGGCTGCTGTGAGTCATGAGGTAGTATGTATAAGGCTCAGCATGTTTTTACCTATTTGTAAATTCTACTGCTTGTTCTTTAAAAATAGATTTGGGTAGTATAAACTGTGAAGTATGAATAAAGCTGGTAGATTTCTACTGCTTGGTTTAATGATGTTCACCTTATATAACAGATACCTTTCTGGGGATGATAGACAATGGTTTCTTAAAAGGTTTGTCTGCATTTGGAAAGAATGAAGAAAGCCCAGTGGCTTAATAGTTGCTGCTGTTCTTCATTTTCCCTTTGGATAACTCTTACTTATCACATGTTACAAATGACTACTGATATTTATAGGTTTAAAAATACTGCCCTTTTTTTCTTTTTAAAATTTATTTTTATTTATTTGCAAAGCCGGGTGTGGTGGCGCACGCCTTTAAGCCCAGCACTCGGGAGGCAGAGGTAGGAGGATCGCCATGAGTTTGAGGCCACCCTGAGACTACATAATGAATTCCAGGTCAGCCTGAGCTAGAGTGAGACCCTACCTCAAAAAACCAAAAAAAAAAAAAAAAAAAAAATTTATTTTTATTTATTTGCGGGAAGGAGGGGGAGGGAGAGGGGGCGAGAGAGAGAGGAAGAGGGAGGGAGAGAGAATGAGAATGCAGGGTCTCCAGCCACTACAAACCAACTCCAGAAGCATGTACCTCCATGTGCATCTGGCTTTACGTGGGTACTGGGAATTGAACCTGGGTTCTTAGGCTTCACAGGCAAGCACCTTAACTGTTAAGCCATCTCTCCAGCCTTAAATATTCTTTATCTTCTGTTTTACTTAGATTATGAAAAAATATTAGAACTGGAACCAAATAACTTTGAAGCAACAAATGAACTCAAGAAAATTGATCAGGTAAGCAGTAACTAGTAACTATGTAGGTGCTTTAGGACAGGGTCTCATGTAGCCTAGGCTGGCCTTGAGCTCTCAGTGTAGCCAAGGATGATCTTTAGCTCCTGATCTTTCTTCCTCCTCCGCAGTGTTGGAATTATAAGCATGTGCCATCACACTTGCTAGTTAGGACTATTTTATGAAGCACTTTGAAGCGTTTTATATAGTTTTTATATACTATACATATTTTATATATTCTATAGCTCTCTATTTCAGGGTTTTAAAATGTACCTCAGTCTGGCTTCAAACTCACCATGGTCCTTCTGCCTCAGTTTCCTGAATGTTGATTAACAGGTGTGTGCCACCATGCCTAACATGTACATTTCTTTATTTCTTTTCTTAAGTCTTTTTTTAAACAAAATTTATTTGAAAGAGAGGCAGAGAGAGCGAGGGAGGGAGAGAATGGGCACACCAGAGCCTCCAGCTGTTGCAGATAAACTCCAGACACATGCACCACCTTGTGCATCTGGCTTATGTAGGTCCTGGAGAATTGAACCTGTGTCCTTTGGCTTTGCAGGCAAGCACCTTAACTGCTAAGTCATCTCTCCAGCACATGTGTACATTTCTTAATATAGAAATTTTGTAATTTTATTTATTTATTTATTTTTTAAAAATATTTATTTGCTAGAGAAAGGCAGAGAGAGAGAGTGAGAGTGAGTGTGAGTGAGAGTAGGCATGCCAGGGCTTCTAGCCACTGCAAATGAACTTCAGGATGCATGTGCCACCTTGTGCATCTGACTTATGTGGGTCCTGGGGAATCAAACCTGGGTCCTTTGGCTTTGTAGACAAGCGCCTTAACTCCTAAGCCATCTCTCCAGCCCTGTAATTTTATTTTATTTTTTTGGTAGATTTATTTTATTTTATTTTTATTTATTTATTTATTAAAGACAGAGAGAGAGAGAGAGAGAGAGAGTGTGTGTGTGTAAGAATTGGCATTCCAGGGCCTTGTAGGCATTGTTAATGAACTCCAGATGCATGTGCCACCATGTGCATCTGGCTTACTTGGGACTTGGAGACTGGAACCTGGGTCCTTAGGCTTCTTAGGCATGCACCTCAACCACTAAACTGTCTCTCCAGCCTTGAAATTTTATTTTTATATACTATTGAGATCTGGTAATTTTATTTCAGTGTACTATTGAGTTTTACCAACTAAATTTGTAAAGTATAACTAATTTAGAGATATTTAAAGATCCTTAGTCATCATTTTTTATTTTATTTTGTTTTTATTTTAGTTTTTTTGATGTAGGATCTCTTTCTAGCCTGGGCTGACCTGGAATTCACTATGTAGTCTCAAGGTTGCCTTGAACTCATAGCAATCCTCCTATTTGTGCACCTAAGTGCTGTGATTAAAGGTGTGTGCCACCATGCCAAGCTTGGTCATCATTTTAAGTTTTGACTGAGATCTTCAGAACTATTGCTACTTTTTTCTGAATGGCAATTTTTAAAAAAATATTTATTTATTTGAGAGAGAGAGAGACAGAGAGAGAAGAGACAGATAGAGGGAATGGGCACACCAGGACCTCTAGCCACTTCAAATGAACTCCAGCTGCATATGCCACCTTGCGCATCTGGCTTACATGGGTCTTGGAGAATCAAACCTGGGTCCTTAGGCGTCACAGGCAAGTGTCTTAACCTCTAAGCCATCTCACTAGCCCTAATTATTTTTTCATGATTGTTTGTGTGCTAAATCTTTGCATGTTTATTTAATTCTGTACTCTTGGTTGCTCTAACTTTGCAGTTTATGTGTTAAAATAATACTAACTTGTTAACAATGAGAAAATAACTGCTCCTGGTGGCTCATTGTGGTCATCCTAGCACTGAGGAGATAGAGACAGGAGAGTCCAAATTTGGGTTACCTTGTGCTATGTAGTGAATTTAAAGCCATTGTGCACTAGCTCATATCTTAAAAAAACAAAATAGAAGAAAAAGATAATGACATCAAATTAAAAAGACTAATGGAGAGAGGGAGGGGATATGATGGAGATTGGAGTTCTAAAGTCAAATGTGGGGGGAGGGGAGGGAAACATCATTTTTGTATGTAAGTATTAGAAGTTGTCAATAAAAATATAATAATTAAAAAACAAAACAAAACCCATTTAGTTAGATGTAAAATTAGTGGTGTGATGATATTGAACAGTTGCATATTCCCTTCATCTTGTCTTTGACACATTGAGAACATGACAGTGATGCATCTGGCTTTACTTGGGTGCTAGAGAATCAAATTCAGGCCAGCAGGCTTTGTAAGATGCATCTTTAACGGATGAGCTCCCCAGCCCAATCTGCTTTTAAATATTACTATTACTTATACATAAAACTTGTTGGTAAGCCGGGCGTGGTGGCGCACGCCTTTAATCCCAGCACTTGGGAGGCAGAGGTAGGAGGATTGCTGAGAGTTTGAGGCCACCCTGAGACTACATAGTGAATTCCAGGTCAGCCTGGGCCAGAGTAAAACCCTGCCTCTAAAAACCAAAACAAAAAACAAAAAAAAAACAAAAAAACCTTGTTGGTAAATTTATCGACTTTATTATAATTGTGAGCTGTACATATTACTGTGTGTATTGTTTTAGGTCAAATAATTACATTTGTGAAATTTGGTGATGTGATTTCAATGTAATTTTTATGGTTGTAAACAACTACTAGAAATACTGCCTAGCTTATATAAAAACTTAGCAAATATTGGCTGATTAAGTGAATGAAGAATGCCTCTAGTTGATAGTGCTTATTTTAATTAGAATATGAAACATTAAATTAATTTCTCATATATGGATATAAGTGCTTTTTTACTGAACTCATTACAAATAATGAACTAGAGTAGAACAAATGTTGCTCCAGTTTTTTGAGTGTGGTGAAAGTATGAATATATTGTAGTAATTTACATTTTAAAGCCAAGTGTGGATGCGTCTAGTATTCCTTGTATTTTAGCTGAATGCTTTGTCTCCTAGGCGTTAACATCCAAAGAAAACTCTTATCCAAAGGAAGCCCCTACACTGACTGAACCAACTGAAGGAGGCAGAAAACAAATTGAAGAACAGCAGAATAAGCAGAAGGCCATTGCAGAGAAAGATCTGGTAATTGAAGAGATTCTGTCTGACGTGTTATGTTTCACTGAGTGCTTACCGTTTGTTGCATATCAGTTACGTTTCTGTCTCCTCTAATATTAAAATTATTCAAGAGTAGGAAGTGGAAATTAAATGCACACCTCTAAACCTGCTAATTCAAAATTTGAATTACTGATGACTTATACATAATACACAAAATAGTTACAGAAACATTTAAGTTTAGGAAACAATTTACATATTTACATATATATTTACAATTATAAATTTAACAAGCTAAGTTACACTTCACTTTTATAATATACTTAATTCATACAAGACCACTTATGACTGAAATTTCTTTATAAATCCTCAGTTGGGAAGATGTAATGTTTTTAAAGCTTTTCATGGGTCCACAGAGGATTCCTAATAAGTATGTGTGAAATCATTAATTGTGATGTTATTTAAATAATTATAAGTAAATGTTACATTTTAGTACAGTTTTATTCTATATTGAGGCCATGTTACTAAATTGGACTATATAATTCCAGTACTATGTTCTTTTACCAAATTGAGTTTAGAACTGGGCGAGGTGGTACACATCTGTAACCCAGCACTTGGGAGGTGGAGGCACAAGAATATGGCATTCAAGGCCATCCTCAGATATATAGTGAGTTTTTGAGATCAGCCTGAGCCTCATGAGACCTTTTCTTTATAAAACACCCCTTTTGGGCTGGAGAGATGGCTTAGTGGTTAAGCACTTGCCTATGAAGCCTAAGGACCCTGGTTCGAGGTTTGATTCCCCAGTATCCATGTAAGCCAGATGCACATGGTGGTGCATGTGTCTGGAGTTTGTTTGTAGTGGCTAGAGGCCCTGGCGTGCCCATTCTCTCTCTCTCTCTAATAAGTAAATAAATAAATAAATAATTAAAACAAACACACACCCCTCTCCCAAGAAATCAATTTTGAAATTCTCTTTTTTTTTTTTTTTGATTTTTTTGAGGTAGGGTCTCACTGTAGCTCAGGCTGACCTGGAATTCACTCTGTAGTCTCAGGGTGGCCTTGAACTCACAGGGATCCTCCTCCTTTTGCCTCCCGAGTGCTGGGATTAAAGGCGTGCACCATCACACCCGGCTTGAAATTCCTTTGTATAGTTTCTTTCCTTTCCTTTGTTTCTTTGTATTTGTGGTGTGTGTATGTATGGGTGGTTTGTACTTGGAGTGGTGTGTGCATCTGCTCACCTGTGCCTGGAGGTGCTCATCTATGGTGGCTAAAGCCAAACAGTGAGTGTCATGTCCCATAGCTCTTCTGCCCAATCTTTTTTTTTTTAAATTTAATATATTTAATTAATTTATTTATTTGAGAGAGAGAGAGAATGGGCATGCCAGGGCCTTCAGCCACTGCAAACAAACTCCAGATGCGTGTGCCCCCTTGTGCATCTGGCTTACGTGGGTATTGGGGAATCGAACCTGGGTCCTTAGGCCTTGCAGGCAAATGCCTTAACTGCTGAGTCATCTCTCCAGTCTCCCAATCTTGGTTTTTATTTTATTTTTATATTTTATTATTTGAAAGAGAGAGAGAGACAGACAGACAAACAGAGAGTGAGTGTGTATGATAGTGCCAGGGCCTCTTGCCATTGTAAACAAACTCCAGATGCATGAATCAGTTTGTGCATCTGGCACTGAGGAATCAAACCCAGGTGGACAGGCTTTGCAAGCACCTTTTAAGTGAGCCATCTCTTCAGCCCCCATCTTGTTTGATCTAGAGTCTTTGTTGATTCCAGAGCTTGCTGGACTCTGACGATTCTTGAGTTTTGAGCCTCAGCTCCCTTGTGGGATGGAGTGACAGGTGTATGTGGCCATGCTCAGCAGTTTATGTAGAATCTGTAATACAAACGCTGGCAGTCTCAAGTCCTCATGCTTGTCCAGGAAGTGCACTTAATTATTGAGCCATCTCTCCAGTCCTTTTTTCTTTCCCCCTTTTCTTTTCTTCCCTTGTTTTCTCTTTTCATTCAGAGTTAGGGATCTAAACCAGGGTCTTACTTATGCTAGGCAGCTTTACCACTTAGCCATACCCCTAGACCAATTTTTGGTCACTTCCTAATATAACTGAAGACTTAGTGTAACAATTAGACATTTATTAACATGTGTTTTTCAATTTAAGCTTTTATAATAATTTAGTAAAATAATGGGTGATAAGTAATATAAAAGTATACATTTAAAAATTTTTTAGTGCTGAAAAGAATAGCATACCCAAAAAAATCCATACTAATAAATTCTAAAACATGTTTCATGAACTAGATTTTCAGTAATTAAAATATGCTACATTTATTGATTTCAACATTTATATTTGCATGTTTCTTAAGATTTTAATTCAGTTAATTTTTCTGTATATGTTTTGTTTTTTATATCCAAAATGATAGGGGAATGGATTTTTCAAAGAGGGAAAATATGAAAGAGCAATTGAATGCTATACTCGAGGTATAGCAGCAGATGGCACTAATGCTCTCCTTCCAGCTAACAGAGCAATGGCCTATCTGAAGATTCAGAAGTAAGTATTGGTTATATTTTACTGCTTTTTGGGATGAAAATTTATCATAAATTGGCATATGGGTTAACCAATGGTGAAATTGAATTCATTCTTTTTTTTGGTGGTTGTACTGGAGATGGAACCCAGAACCACTTGCATGCTAGGCAGGGGTTCTACTCTTTAGCTATACTACAGCTAATTGATTTATTCTTATGCTTAAATGAAATTTAAATTAGAGGAAAAATTATGATATGGAATATGTGTACATGTGGCATAGTATAGAACCTGTAAATATATTTTTTATTTTTATTTTTTTTTTTTATTTTTTATTTTATTTTATTTTTTTGGAGAGAGAGAGAGAAGGAGAGGAAGACAGATAGAGATGGACATGCCAGCAGCCTCTCAGCTGCTGCGAACGAAATCCAGATGCATGCATCCCTTTGTGGTCAAGTGTGGCATTGCACCCTTGCATCACTTTGCATCTGGCTAAACGTGGGATCTGGAGATTAGAACCGGCGTTCTTAGGCTTAGGAGGCAGGTACCTTAACCGCTAAGCCATCTCTCCAGCCCTATGTTTTATTTTTTTAAATTTTCATTTATTTATTTATTTATTTATTTATTTATTTATTTATTTATTTATTTATTTGAGACAGAAAGGAAGAATGGGCACACCAGGGCATCCAGCCACTGCCAACGAACTGCAGATGCATGTACCATGTCCATTTGCTTATGTGGGTCCTGGGGAATTGAACCTGGGTCCTTTGGCTTTGTAGGCAAGTGCCTTAACTGCTAAGCCATCTCTCCAGCCCTAAATATTTTTTTCTATTTTTTATTTTTTGAGGCAAGCCCAACAGACTTTTTTTTTTTTTTTTTTTTTAATGTGAGAGAGCAAGACAGAGAGAGAGAGAATTGGCATATCAGGGCCTCCAGCCACTACATATGAACTCCAGATGAGTGCACCCCTTGTGCACATGTACGACCTTGTGCACTTACATCACTTTGAATGTCTTGCTTATGTGGGACCTGGAGAGTCAAACATGAGTCCTTAGGCTTTGCAGGCAAGTGCCTTAACCTCTACACCATCTCTTCAGCTCTGTAAATATTATTTTTTACTTCTAACAGCTGGACATTGCAGTTTTATTGTCATAGTATATTTTGTGGGTTGTTTTAAAAATTATTTTTAACCTTAGAAACATTTGCACAATCCCACCCGGAAGTTTTTTATACATGCAGACATACATAACAAAAGAAAACTGTTGTTACTGAAGTGGTGGTTTGATGACATACATAACTAAAACTTGGTCTTGTGATTAAACTGGTAGTTTCTGGGTGTGCTTGGGGTCTTTTAAGTTATTTACTTAGTAGAATGATATCTGATGGCACGTATCACCACACTTACATGCTAGTGCCAGAATATAAAGAAGTACCTGAAGATGTGATGAGTAGGGTTTAGAAACTTCATTGCCATGGAGGACCCCCCTGGCTGCCATGGTGAACTCTGCTCAGGATATGCTTTGAAGTGGATAAATGACAACTAGATTACCAAGAAACCAATTACAGTTTTGAGACTTAAAATTTTGTGACATATTAGTATATGTGCTTATTGATTTTCTACAAAACTAGCAACTACTTTTAAAATATAGGCAAGTTAAATTTATAAAAAGTTTCTATCAAAGACTTGAATGTGAATGTTTGAATAAGAATGCTAGATGTTAGGGTGTTTTTGGACGAATCTTCCTGATGATCAGTAAGCAAATATGAATAAGGAATACCCACAGCAACACAGATGATTGGGTTAACATGACTTCATTCTTTGACATCTACTGACAGGGGCAGAGTTGGGCAGTATTTGGCTAGGGGTGTTAGCAGGGTGTCTTTGTGGATGGATATTGTAGTCCTATGCAGAAAAGCAGCAGGGTGAACTAGTTACTACTGTATTGCTGAAATAGCTGTGAGTATAAATGTTTGCACGTATATGTACTCAGT
Organism: Orientallactaga sibirica; assembly: GCA_036365145.1. Classification (NCBI taxonomy): domain Eukaryota; kingdom Metazoa; phylum Chordata; class Mammalia; order Rodentia; family Dipodidae; genus Orientallactaga; species Orientallactaga sibirica. The sequence goes on from JAEOAD010000036.1 coordinate 2,415,636, forward strand.
ATACTGTGATGTGATTTTATCTGTGATTTTTATTGGTGGCAAGATTGTAGGTAATGCTTTTACTAGTGTGGTTGGTTACCTCTTTTTATAATTGAAAGAAGCTAAATTTTGCATCAAGATTAGTGAAAATGCAGATGTAATTTTTATTCCTATCCAAGATTTCAGATTTTTCAGAGGACCTTGGGTTAGGAAACAGTGTCATAGGGAAATTTTGATTGTATATTTGAGTTTTTTTTGAATTATGGCATAGTTTTATGATTTATGTAAACAATAGACATTTATTGAGCTGTAGTGAGTCAGGTATTAGTTAATCTCTGGTTGTCAACCTGACAGGATTTAGAATCAGCACGGAAACAAACCTCTGGAAAGTCTGTGTGAGATTTTCTACATTAGGTGGTTAAGATGGGAGGACCCGCCCTTTCTGGGCAGCACCATCCCATGTATAAAGGAGAGCTAACTGAGTACCCCATTCATTGCTCTGTGCTTCCTCATTGTGGACTAAACATGACCATCTTTTTTTGTATTTGTATTTGGCATTTTTTGTTGTTTGTATGTGTGTATGCATTCGGTGTGTGTTTTAAGCTCTTAGATATTTGTTATCATAGGCCAGTGTTTATAGGTCTGAGTTGTTGTTTGTTACATGGCTGAGTGGTATTTATGCAAAGTATTAGTAGATAGGCTATCACGTACATAATGAGCCCTTAATTTTATGTGGGTTGTTTTCCCTTAAGTGATAGGTACTATAGATACAAATGAACTTTTGTTAGGAAATGAATGCCAATTGTAATGTAATGCTCAGGCACATTGAGGGATGGAGAGATGGGTTACCAGCAATGGTATTCTTTTGTCTGTTCTCTCTCTCTCTCCCTCTCCCTCTCCCCACCCCCCACACTTTAAATTTATTTGAGAGAAAGAGGGAGAATGAGTGCACCAGGGCCTCTAGCTACTACAAATGAACTCTAGATGCATGCACTGCTTTGTGGACCTGGCTTTATGTGGGTACTAGGGAATTGAACCCAAGCCATCTGGTGTTGCAAGAAAAGTGCCTTTAACTACTTAGCCGTGTCTCTAGCTCCTGTTCTTATATTTTACCATCATGAATTTCATCCTTCCAGAAGACTCTTAACTTTTTCCTCCTTTATTAGCCTTATTAGATTGTTCTAAGATGTAGTGAGAATGAAAAAAAAAATTAATTTTTATTTTATTTACTTAGAGACAGAGAAGGAGACAGAGAGAGAGAAAGGGGAGGGAGAGAATAGGCACACCAGGGTCTTTAGCCAATGCAAACAAACTCTGGACACATGTGCTACCTTGTGCATCTGGCTTACGTGGGTCCTGGGGAATTGAACCTGGGTCCTTTGGCTTTATAGGCAAAGGCCTTAACCGCTAAGCCATCTCTCCAGCCTGAGAATGAAAAATTTGTTAAATATTTTTTCTCTCAATTCCCATGGGAATTGTTCATTGAAATTATATACATGCTTTTTAAATTACAAACACACTTAGCTGAGCATGATGAAGCATGCTTGCAATCTCATTACTTGACTTGGGAGGCTGAGGTGTAAGTTCTAAGTTGCTTAAGTTACATAGTGAACTGACAACCAGCCTAGGCTAAATATAGTAAGACTTGTTTCAGAAACAAGAAAACAAAAAATCAGAAGAAAAAGAAACCCAGTGTATATAATTTTCATAAGCTGTTTTTACCCAGCTGCTAATTTTTTCATGTTCAATAGATATGAGGAAGCCGAGCAAGATTGCACACAAGCTATTTCATTAGACGGATCCTATTCTAAGGCTTTTTCCAGAAGAGGAACTGCAAGAACATTTTTGGGGAAGATGAATGAGGCTAAACAAGGTAAGACTTTATAATAACTGTCTCATTCATCCTGATGAGACTTCCAAGGTACAGAAGCAAAGATTTCTTTGTAGCTTTCCTACAGTTCAAGGATAATGAATTTAGCAAAATATACTTTCTTTCTGCAGTTTAGGTCAAGTTTGAAAGACTTTCATAGTGTGCTTGATCATACTTGATAGTATTCTTTGGCTAACTGCCATTCACAGTGAACTTGAATTCTAGCTAAATAGGCCAGAATGAGATGTGAGGGAACCAGCAGCTAAGGGATAGAGAGTAATGTGAGGGCTCTGGTAAAGCCTTTTTGAGTGTTGTGTGTGTGTGTGTGTGTGTGTGAGAGAGAGAGAGATATGGAGTCTCTGACTGAACTGGGAGTTGTGGTTTTTTCTTGAGCCCCAGTGATTCTCCACTCCAGTCTTTGCTCCCTATGGGACTGAGGTTTCAGATGTACATGGCCACAAACAGCTGTTTCCATGGGTGCTAGGGAAATGAACTCAGGGTGAATCAGGCCCTCTTAGGCCCTCATGCTTACTAGGCAGGCACTCTTACCTGCTAAGCCATCTCCCCAGACACCCATTTTGTATTGAATTGTTTTCAAATACTTTGTTTTTTCATTTAAGAGAGGAGAGAATAGGCATACCAGGGCCTCCTGCCATTGCAGCAAACTCCAGAGGCATGTGCCACTTTGTGCATTTGACTTTACGTGGGCACTAGGGAATAGAACCCAGGCAGCCAGGCTTTATAAGCAAGTATCTTTAACTGCTGAGCCATCTCTTCACCCTCCTTATTCTTGATATACATTATTTTTTTCTACTTTTTAGTAATCTTGTCTTTTAGATACTTGTTTTTGTTATTCTCAAAGAATCAACCTGATTCTGCTGTGTATGTTATCTTTCACTTATTTCTGCCCTTTATTCCTTCATTTTAAATTTAATTTAATTTTTAATATTTAAGTTAATTTCTTTTTTTGTGTGTGTGGCTTTTCCTTCACATTGCTAGAGATTAGAACCAGGGCCCTGTGGTATTGCTTCTCTAGCTTCTTGATATCAATACTTACAGAATAGATTTCCAGGCTGATTTATTTCCTGATACGTATATTTGCTCTCCAAGCCAGGCTTTAACTGCAGCCTGGATTTAAAAAAATTTTTATTTATTTATTTGAGAGAGGGAAAGAAGGAGAGAGAGAGAGAGACAGAGAGAGAGAGAGAGAGAGAGAGAGACAGAGACAGAGAGAGACAGAGACAGAGACAGAGAGACAGAGAGACAGAGAGAGAGAGAGAGAGAGCGCCCACCAGGACCTCCAACCACAGTAAATGAACTCCAGATGCATGCACCACCTTGTGCCTCTGGCTTATGTGGGTACTGGGGAATCGAGCCTCAAACTGGGGTCCTTAGGCTTCACAGGCAAGCGCTTAACTGCTAAGCCATCTCTCCAGGCCCTATATTTTGTTTTAAATTGTAGCAGTATGGGCTGGAGAGATGGCTGCAGTGTATAACAAATTTACTATTTTCACCATTTTACATGTATGATTTAAATAAAAGAACATATACAATGCTGTGCAACTATTGCCAATGACCCTCTTCATTATAAAACTCTAAGCTCATTAAATAATAATTTAATAGTTGTTCATTTTCCTTTCCCTTTGTCTTGTCCCTGGTAACCATTCTGTTTTCTGTCTCTCTAAATTTGTCATTTATTTATTTATGTTTGAGGTTAGCTATGTAGTTCAGGTTGGCCTCAGACTCACAGTCCTCCTGTCTTACTTAGTTTCCTTACTATATTGGACTGAATTTGGCCATGTTAGATTTGACCCATAAGTGGGATCTTGCTGGACTTTTGCATCTGGCTTATTTTATATTTTATTTCAATTTAGTTTTTTAAAATTAATTTTAGTTATATATTTGAGACAGAAAGAGGCAGAGAGAGAGAGACAGAGATTGGGTGCACCAGGGCCTCTAAGCCACTGCAAACAAAGTCCAAACTCATGCACCACCTTGTGATCTGGCTTTACGTGAGTACTGGGGAATAGAATCCGGTTCCTTAGGCTTTGTAGACAAGTGCCTTAATTGCTAAGTCATCTCTCCAGCCCTGATTTAGTTTTAATTTTATTTTATGATAGATTCTCTCTCCTTTATCCTAGGCTGGTCTTGAACTTACTGTATAGCCAAGAATGACCTTTATCTTTTGATTTTCCTGCCTTTACCTTCTGTATACTAGAATTATAAGTGTGTGTCCAGTTTATGGAGTGCCTAGAATTGAACCCAGAGCCTTATGCATGCTAGCCAAATACTCTACCAGCTAAGCTACATCCCCAGCATGGCTTATTTACCATGTTTTCAAGATTTATACATATTGTGGCATATATTAGAATTTCTTTTTTTTTTTTTGAGAGAGAGACAGAGAGAGAGGGAGAGGCAGAGAGAAACAGAGAATGGGCGCGCCAGCAGCCTCTCAGCTGCTGTGAATGAACTCCAGATGTGTGCGTTCCCTTGTGGGCAAGTGTGGCATTGCACCCTTGTGTCACTTTGCATCTGGCTAAACGTGGGACCTGGAGATTGGAACTGGCATTCTTAGGCTTAGCAGGCAGCGCCTTAACAGCTAAGCCAACTCTCTAGCCCAGAATTTCTCTTTTTGTTGTTTTTTTTAGAGGTAGAGTCTCATTGTAGCCCAGGCTGACCTGGAATTCACTGTGTAATCTCAGGGTGGCCTTGAACTCACAGTGATCTTCCTACCTCTGCCTCCCAAGTGCTGGGATTAAAGGTGTGTGCCACTACATCTAGTAAGAATTTCTTTTTTTATTTCAGTTTTTTGAGTCAGAGTCTTGTTTTTTAGCCTTGAACTCTCTATGTAGATGATGCTGTTTTCTAATTCATAGCAGTCTGCCTCTGCTGCTGAGTGCTGAATTATAGGAGTGTGCCACCATGCTGCTTTATTCCATTAACAAAGCTGAATAGGGCTATGGAGATGGCTCGGTGGTCAACATGGCTTTCTTTTAAAGCCTGCTGGCCATGCAGTCTCTGGTTCAATTCCTCAACACCCACATAAAGCTGGAGCAGAGACACATCCAGGTATCATGGTACATGTCTTTAATGCTAGCACTCTGGGGTGGGAGGCGGGCAGAGGTAGGAGGATCACTTTGAGTTCAAGGCTAGCCTGGGACTACAAATTGAGTTTTAGGTCAGCCTGGGCTAGAGTGAAACCCTACCTCAAAAAAAATGTTTTTAAAGCTGACTGGTATTGTAGGGTATTGAATTCTTTTAGATTCTGTCTTACATTTGGGGAGTTACTCCATCATTTGTGAGTAGTGTGGACTGAGATTAAGTTCAGTCATCCCCACTTCTCAGTTTTAGGCTGTGATGAAGGTCAGAAGAAAGTTGTAGTTCTCAATTGTAGATCTAGTAATGAGGGTTACCTTGAAAAATTCATATAAGACAACTAGAACAGCTCTTTATAAATGTTTGGTTTTATTACTGTTCACTTATTGTTTAGTGTCTTGAGTAAAATTTCTTGATAATAAAATGGGATGGGGGCTGGGGAGATTGCTCAGTGGTTAAAGGCGCTTGTTTGCAAAGCCTGCCAGCCTGGGTTTGACTCCCCAGCACCCACATAAAGCTGGATAAAAAGTGTTCACATGAGTGGCAAGTGTGCACTCATATACACATACAAATAAATAAAAATTTAAAAAAGAAGAGCTTAAAAAATAGGATTACTGTTAGGCAGGGTGATGCTTGCTTGTAATTCCTTCACTTGGGTGGTAGAAGTGGGAGGATCAGGAATTAAAGGCCATCCTTGGCTAAATAGCCAGTTCTAGGACATGAGACCCTGTCTCAAAAAAGACCAAAAAAGGAAATGGGGATTACAAATTGTATCATGTCTTGAACTTGAAAAAGTAATTTTATTACTTTTTTTTTTTTTTTTTATAAATTCACATTAGATTTTGAAACTGTTTTACTTCTGGAACCTGGAAATAAGCAAGCAATAACTGAGCTTTCTAAAATCAAAAAGGTAAGTATTTTCTTCATTAATATATGGTACTATTTTTTGATACATAAATACATTTATTGGTTACATAATAAAGAATACTTGGAGAGTTATGGTTATAAATATTTTTTCAAGGAATTAATTGAGAAAGGACGTTGGGATGATGTCTTTCTTGATTCCACGCAAAGACACAATGTAATTAAACCCATAGACAATCTACCTCGGCTTGGATCAACTGTAAGTAAAACACTTAATTTTTTCCTGCCATGCATGTTTTTCCCTTCCTCTTGCCCTTCCCTTTTTTTTTTTTTTTTTTTTTTTGCTGGCCATGAATTTAGAGCAATCTACCTACCTCTGCCTTCCAAGCGCTGGATTAAAGGGATGCGCCACCACACCTGGCTCATACATTTTTAAAATATTTATTTGCACACACACACGCGCGCGCGTGCATGTGTGCGTGTGTGTGTGTGTTGGCATGCCAGGGTCTCTTGCCACTGCAAACACATACCCATCTGCCTTTACATGGGTGGCTGAAGAATTAAAACTGGATCAGCAAGCTTTGAAAGGAAGTGCTTTTAACCAATGAACCACCTCCCTAGCTTCCCTGCCATTTAAATGTCAGTGTAATATTATTAGGATTAAAAACAAATGGTTGGATTAGTAAACTTTAAAAAGTGTTGAAAACACTTCCTGGGCTATTTTTAAATTCTTCTAAGAAATACTTCATAGGATTTATTGACAATAAAGTTAGGGAGAATTTAGCTGTTAGATTTGTGAAGTGATTAATATTTAAACAATTAAGCTGTTAGATTTGTGAAGTGATTAATATTTAAACAATTCAGCTGTTAGATTTATGAAGTGATTAATATTTAAACAATTCCACTTTTTTTTTTTTTCCGAGGTAGGGTCTCTAGCTCAGGCTGACTTGTAATTCACTATGTAATCTCAGGGTGGCCTCGACCTCTCAGCAATCCTCCTATCTTTGCTGGGATTAAAGGCGTGCACCACCACACCCAGCCCACATATTTTTCTTAGGTGAAATAATTTATGTTCAGATGTATGTTCAGAGGAAAGCCAACTTTTTTCAAGGTAGGGTTTTACTCTAGCCCTGGTTGACCTGGAATTTCCTCTGTAGGCCCAGGCTCGCCTTGAACTCAAGGTGATCCTCTTACTTTAGCCTCCTGAGTGCTGGGGTTAAAGGCATGAGTGCTCCACCACCCCCAGTTCCCCCCACCCCCAGGTCTCTGCCTGTCTTTTCTCTGCTTGCATATATTATTGTTATGACTTTGTCCTCCATCTCTGATACTGTTCTTCTGCTTGGTCTTATCTGTTGATACTGTGTTTTTTTTTTTGTTTTGTTTTTTAAATATTTTATTTTTATTTATTTATTTGAAAGAGAGAGTGAGCGAGAAAGAGGCAGATACAAAGATATACCAGGGCCTTTAGCTGCTACCAATGAACTCCAGAAGCATGTGCCACCATGTGCATCTGGGTTATGTGGGTACTGGGGAATCAAACCTGGGTCTTTAGGCTTAGCAGGCAAACACCTCAACCATTAAGCCAGCTCTCCAGCCCAGATTCTGTGTTCCTTTATTTGACATGCCTTCATATAAAAGACCAGAGAGGATTAAGAAATAGTGAAGGACTTGGATATCAAAGAAAGGTCATACATGTAACAAAGTGAAAAAGCATTCCAAAAGAAGACACATGTAGGAGACAAGCAGGAAAATACCCAGCAGAAGGAACTTCCCCCGTTCCCAGCCAAGCCAGGAAAGGGGAGTGACAGACTTATACACTGTGTTCAGGCAAAGCCACAGGAAGAACAGAGGGCTTGCCCACATGGTTAAGCTTTGTTGCCTTACTGCTTAAGCCATATCTCCAGCCCTCTTTATGTATGTATGTGTGTGTGTGTGTGTGTGTGTGTGTGTGTGTATGTATGTATGTATGTATGTATGTATATATATATATATTTTTTTTTGTTTTGTTTTGTTTTTATTTTTTGTTTTTATTTTTTGTTTTTATTTTTTTACTAGAGAAAGAGGGATTAAAAATGGGTGCACTAGGCCCTCTAGCATCCCCAGAAGAACTCCAGATGTATATGCCACCGTGTGCATCTGGCTTATGTGGGTACTGGGGAATGAATCTGGGTCCTTAGGCTTTGCAGGCAAGCACATTAACCACTAAGCCATCTCTCCATCTCTGGTATATTTTCTTTTTTTAAATATTTTAAAATTTTTATTTATTTATTTGCAAGCAGAGGGAGAGAGAGGTAGAAGAGAGGCAGACAGAGAGAGAATGGGCACGCCAGGGCCTCTAGCCACTGCAAACGAACTCCAGATGCATGTGCCCCTCTTTCATCTGGCTTATGTGGGTCCTGGAGAATTGAACCGGGATATTCTGGCTTTGCAGCCAAACGCCTTAAACCACTAAGCCATTTCTCCAGCCCTTGTATATTTTCTTAATCCTCCCTTTTTAAAAAAAAAATTTATTTATTTATTTATTTATTTATTTATTTATTTATTTATTTATTTATTTGAAACAGAGAGGGAGAGAGAGTGAGTGAGTGAGAATGGGCATGCCAGGGCCTCTAGCCACTGCAAACGAACTCCAGACGCATGTGCCACCATGTGCATCTGGCTTACGTGGGACCTGGAGAATCGAACCAGGGTCTTTAAGCTTCACAGGTATATGCCTTAACCACTAAGCCATCTCTCCAGCCCTTAATCCTTCCTTTCTATATGATATCTTTTATGTTTACTCCTGTTACCCTGCTGCTCTTTCTCTGATTTCTCCCAGCCATCACTAGTGGCCCTAAGTGACTTTTTTTTTTTCGAGGTAGGGTCTCACTCTGGCCCAGGCTGACCTGGAATTAACTATGTAGTCTCAGGGTGGCCTTGAACTCACAGCGATCCTCCTACCTCTGCCTCCCAAGTGCTGGGATTAAAGGAGTGAACCACCATGCCTGACTTTTTTTTTTTTTTTTTTAATTTAATTTATATATTTGAGAGAACAAGAGAAAGATGCAAATAGAAGGAGAGATTGGGCACACTAGGGCCTTTAGCCGCTGCAAATGAACACCAGACACATGCACCACCTTCTGTATCTGGCTTACGTGAGTCCTGGAGAATTGAACCTGGGTCCTTTGGCTTTGCAGGCAAGCACCCTAACTGCTAGCCATTTCTCCAGCTCCCTCAGTGACTCTTGATACCCACTAATCTATACTTGACAGAGACCTTCTGTCAGGAAATATGTTATTAGGATCAGATTTACATACCTCAGTGAAAAAATTTGGTTTTAAATGGGACCACATTAATTTGCTGTATTGCTTGTTAACACTAGCACGTCTTTTTTTTTTTTTGGTTTTTCGAGGTAGGGGCTTCCATTTTCTGTTACATAGCTGCAACTATTGGCAGGATTTACATATTTTAAAAGGAGCCTTTTCTTACCTGTTTTATTTTCAGTACCCCTTGTAGAACAGTAGCATCTCAGTGTATATCTGTATGCATTAGTGTGATGATATAGTGAAGAACATTGTTATATTTTATTACATATAAGAAAATAACATTAACTGAGGAAGAAGTTAATAATATTTGGTATTTGTAATCATTGAAATAAATAATAAATGCTATTTGTTAAAGTGAAAAGGCATTTTGTATAACCTGTACTAACTAAGGTTTTCATGTTTGTCTGTTTCATATGTAATACTGGTTATTGTCTGACCTTGTTCTGCTTCCTTCAGTTAGCACACAGCATTGCTAAAATTGAGACAGTTATAGTTTTTTCCTTCATTGCCTCCAAGGTAGAGTCCAAACTCCATGGTATGCACATAGGCCCCCAAGCAGCCTTCCTGGCTTTGTGTGCACCAGTCTGCCCTTCTACCCGTCCCATTGGGCTGCTCCTTGCCCATGATTGTACCATAGTCTGTCTTCTCCTTTGACATTCCTTCTTGTGATTTCTTGGCATTTTGTGCTTTCACCATTTGTACTATTGCCTTGTAACTATTATTATATATCTTTTCTTCTCTTTAGATCTTCCTTGGGTAGGTGAAGAGCTTTTTATTCTTTGTGTTGTCAGAGTGCATTCTTAAGTCTGTCTAGTCAACAAATTGAATTTACTTATAACTGGCATATTAGCTGTAAGGACATAGCAGTCTTTTTAATTTGTGACCCTAAGATAGGAAACCTTTAGTAAGTTGATTTAAAGAATTGATTTAAATTGTTTTAGAAACCACTCAAGAAGGTTTTTATTGAAGAAACTGGCAGTTTGATACAGACTCTTGATGTGCCAGATGGCACTGCTGCTGCCGCAAAGAATAATGGTAGTGATCTAGTGAATGTGACAGTGGCTACAGGCACTACCGGCAAGAAGAACTCAAGCCAGGATGACCTTTTGCCTGCCAGTGACACTCCAAGAGCAAAACTATTGAAAATAGAAGAAATCAGCAACACATCAGCCCTGCAGTGAGTAGAAACACTGTTGTTATTAGATAAGCATCTAGAATGACAATTATTCCACTAGAAAGTTGGTATTGCTGAGACTTCTGACATACTAACCACTCTCATTTTAAAACTATTTTTTTTTAAAAAGTGTTTTTTTTTTTTTTTAATTTATTAGCAACAGATAGAGAAAGAGGACCAGAGAGAGAGAGAGAGAGAGAGAGAGAGAGAGAGAGAATGGGTGAGCCAGGGCCTCCAGCCACAGCAAACGAACTCCAGATGCATGTGCCCCCTTAGGCATCTGGCTTATGTGGGTATGGAAAATAGAGCCTTGAACCAGGGTCCTTAGGCTTCACAGGGAAGCGCTTAACTGCTAAGCCATCTCTCCATCCCTAAAACTATATTATTTATTTATTTGAGAGAGAGAAAGAGTCAGATAGAGACAGAGAGAAAATGGGTGCACCAGGGCCTCTAGCCACTACAAACTCCAGGCACATGTGCCACATAGTGCATATGGCTCTATGTGGGTACTGAGGAATCTAACCCAGGCCATCAGGTTTTGCAAGCAAGCACATTAACTGCTAAACCATCTCTTCATCCATGAATAGGTAGCTTAAAAAAAAGAGAAGCATTTCTTAAAATACCTTGAAACTGTAATAATTCAGATTTATGACAAAGTTAGGTATTACATAGAGATGGTGTCCTTATATGGTGGCCCAGCTAGTCATCCAGCAGGTAGAGTAGTCATTACATAGCTGGATATGAGCATTTTCAAGGGCATAATATATTTTGCACAAAAATGTGTGTACACATACACACACACTACAGTTAGAAGAATTTAATACTGTGGATTACAAATAGAAAACATAATATTGAGGCCAGAGTGATGGCTTAGTGGTTTTAAAGGAACTTGCTTGCAAAGCCTGACAGCCTGAGTCTGATTCCCCAGTACCCATGTAAAGCCAGATGTAAAGTGGTGCATGTGTCTGGAGTTCGTTTTGTAGCAGCAGGAGGCCCTGGCAGACCCATCTGCCCTCCTTCCCTTCCCCCTCCTCCCATCACCCCCTCAAATAAATATATAATTTTTTATTTTGATTTTTTTGAGGGAGAGTCTCACTCTAGGCCAGGCTGACCTGGAATTGACTATGTAGCTGGCCTCAAGCTCACAGTGATCCACTTACCTTTGCTTCCCAGGTGCTGGGATTAAAGGCTTGTGCCATGATGCCTGGCTGTATAAACAGAGCCGGACATGGTGGCACACACTTTTAATCCCAGCACTTGGGAGGCAGAGAGGTAGGAGCGTCACTGTGAGTTTGAGGCCACCATGAGACTACATAGTGAATTCCAGGTCAGCCTGGGCTAGACTTGACCCTACCTTGAAAAAAGAAAAAAAAAAGAAAAGAAAACAGTATCAGTAAAGTCCTTTACTGAGCTTTGACTGTTTTTTTTTTTTTTTCTAACCAGTTGATTAATGCCTCTGAAATATTTCAGACCTCAAGTTAATTCAAAACAGGATGTATGTCAGTCTTTCAGTGAGAAGATTTCCATAAAGGTAGAACACACACCTGCTCATTTTCTCACAACTGTCGTGCCTCCAATTCCTGCCAACTCGTTCCAGCTTGAATCTGATTTCAGGCAACTGAAAAGTTCTCCAGATATGTTGTATCAGTATTTAAAGGTAAGAGCGAGGAAGCCAGTAGTTCTTATAGAAGACAAAGGTCAAAGAACTTCTTTCGGTCACTGTGATAATGCTGTGATATTTGCTCTTTTATATGATTGGGAAAATGCTTTCATCCCTTACCTGATATGTATTGTTCTGGCCAGACTCTTTGTAAATATTTGTAATTAGGGAACTGTGGTTATTTGAATATATGGCCCCCAATATATTCAGTGTTTTTTTTTTTTTTTTTTTAATATTTATTTATTTGAGAGAGAGAGGCAGAGAGAGAGAATGGGTACGCCAGGGCCTCCAGCCACTGCAAACAAACTCCAGATGCTTGTACCCCTTGTGCATCTGGCTTATGTGGATCCTGGAGAATTGAACTGGGGTCCTTTGGCTTTGCAGGCAAACACCTTAACCATTAAGCTATCTCTCCAGCCCATATTCAGTGTTTTATTAGTTTGTAGTTTGCATCTGCAGCCACCTGGCTGGAGGCATTGTCACTGGGTGGATCTTAAGGTGTGGTAGTGGGTTTGAGATTTCAATCTAAAGATGCAAAATGTGCCTAGCTGGAGTTTCTGAAGTGTGCTGTGCTTTGTGGCTTTTGGCTTCCTCTCTCTCTTGCCTGGTCCTGTAAGAGCAGGCCAGCAACTTCTGCCATTATGGAACTTCCTCTGGATCTGTAAGCTTCAATAAATCCCTTCCTCCATAACTGTGCCTGGTTTGGATGTTTATTTCAGCGAACCTGAAGCTGTCTGCTACAGGAACCTTGATGTTCCTCTTCTAAGTATGCTCTGCTAAATTTTAGGGTCTAAAATAGTAACTTAAAATCTAATTTTATGTTATTTATACTTATGGAAACTGTCAATAAAAAGTTTTTTTTTTTTGGTTTTTCGAGGTAGGGTCTCACTCTGGCTCAGGCTGACCTGGAATTCACTATGTAGTCTCAGGGTGGCCTCGAACTCTCGGCGATCCTCCTACCTCTTCCTCCCGAGTGCTGGGATTAAAGGCGTGCGCCACCACGCCCGGTAATAAAAAGTTTTTAAAAATCTAAATTTGGGCTGGAGAGATGGCTTACTGGTTAAGGCATTTGCCTGCAAAGCCAAAGGATCCCGGTTTGATTCTCCAGGACCCACATAAGCCAGATGCATGAGGGGCACATGCATCTGGAGTTCGTTTGCAGTGGGTAGAGGCCCTGGCGTGCCCATTCTCTCTCTGTCTGCCTCTCTTCTCTCTCTCTCTGCTTGCAAATAAATAAACAAATAAAAAGTTAAAAAATATTTAAAAAAATCTAATTTTATATTTCATAACCTAAGCTTTAATGTTTTATCCTTTAAGATAGAGGAAACTACACTGTTTTCTGTGTGCTCAATAAAGCTCGCAATATCTGTATCTAGAAACTAAAATAGACTGTCTTCTGGGTGTCCAATAATGCTTGCAGTATTTATCTAGGGCATTATTTTTCTGAAAATGAACTACCTGCTTCAAGAAAAAGATTTTAATAGTAAAAGTTTAGCAAATAATAGATTGATACAGTCTTTTTCAAGGGTAATGATACTAATACTCCTATAATTTTGTAATAATTACTTCCAAGTAATTATATCAGGTAAGTCTACTTGTAAAATCTGTAGTTGTGGCTTGTTTTGTTTGCTCATGCCTTTAATCTCAACACTTGGAGACTGACCTAAGAGGATCACTATGAGTTTGAGGCAGCCTGGGGCTACAGAGTAAGTTCTAGGTCATCCTGGGCTACAGTGAGACGTTACATTAAAAATAAAAACCAAGCCGGGCGTGGTGGCACATGCCTTTAATCTCAGCACTTGAGAGGCAGAGGTAGAAGGATTGCCATGAGTTCAAGGCCACCTTGAGACTACATAGTGAATTCCAGGTCAGCCTGGGCTAGAGTGAGACCCTATCTCAAAAAAAAAAAAAAAAAAACAAAAAAAACACAAAGCAGAACAAACCAAAATCTCTACTTTTAGTTACTGTAGCTTGGGAGCTGTCTGGTTCTTATCACTTAGGGTGTCTCCTATCACTTCTGCTAATGAGAATTTCTGGCTAGAACAGTGATTACCTCATAGTTCCTTTGATTTTATTCTTTACTCAGCTGTATTTAAGTATGACCTCATCATTAGTCATTAATTATTTGTGAATGGTAATTATCTTTAAGCAATTAATAATTTGTATAACATGAATGCTGTCACAATTCAGTTTTCTTTTATTCACAACTTAATTTTCCAACTTTTTTCCTAAAGCAAATTGAACCATCCTTGTATCCGAAGTTGTTTCAGAAAAATCTAGATCCAGATGTATTCAACCAAATCATTAAAATTTTACATGACTTTTACATTGAGTAAGTTGAAATTTTTAATTGTATTTTTATTGTAATGCAGTGTCCATGATTTTGCAAGTTCATTCTTATATTAATATTAATACTTTGTATATAGCAAAATTAGCTTTCTATTAAGATTTACTGTTACAAAATTGAAGAAATAACAAAAAGGAGAAAAGCTTAAAGAGTGGTAAAAGGACGTCTTATTTTTTGTAGAGAAAAATAAGGTATAAAAGTGACCGATGTTAGAACAAATTAATAGCTTTAATGCTCATGAATATTATAATTTAATATTATAATTTTAATATTATAATTTCTTTAGTTGACTTGTTAATCTCTCTGTTGAGCACTTACAATATAGACAAGTATCCTGGGGATAAAAGATCTTATATAAAATTAGAAATATTGTGTTAGTAGACAAAATTAAATGAGCTATGCTTAACTGATCATTTGTTTTGATATTTGGATTATCTTAGGAAAGAACAGCCATCACTCATCTTTGAAATCTTACAGAGACTTTCTGAGCTAAGAAGGTTTGATATGGCAGTGATGTTCATGTCAGAACCCGAGAAGAAGAGTAAGTCTGAAGAAAGCAAGCTTTTCCACATGTCTTTATTTTTATATTTTCCTTTATTACTCAGTGAATTAAAGCAGGCATTTATTGACTATTTTCCATGTATAAGGTACATACAATTAAACATAAATTAATAATTAAATTAGTTAATTCAAGAACAACTAAGTACAGCTAAATTGTATTGTCAATCTTGGAAGTATTGTTAAATGTAAGTCCTGTTGTACTCCTTTAACAAAGGCTGAAGCTGAGGCAAGAAAACTCCACTTAGGGACTTAAAATCCAGGCAGTCCAGAATGTAGTGTCAACTTTTCTTAAAAAATGCTATAAATAGCCAGGCATGGTGGCGCACACCTTTAATCCCAGCACTCAGGAGGCAGAGGTAGGAGGATTGCCATGAGTTCGAGGCCACCCTGAGAATACAGAGTGAATTCCAGGTCAGCCTGGACCAGTGAGATCCTACCTCAAAAAAAAAAAAAAAAAAAAAAAGCTATAAATGGTATTAGTGTTGTTTTTGTTTTTTCCCGAGGTAGGGTCTCACTCTAGTCTAGGCTGACCTGGAACTCAATATGAAGCCCCAGGCTGGCCCTGAATTCACAGTGATCCTCCTGTTCTGGGATCAGAGATGTGCGCCACCATGCCCAGGAAGTGTTGAATTCTTTCCACAATGGAGCATGTGCAAGGTCCCTACCCACAGGAGCATGCACTGGGCCAGTACAGGTTATGTCTAATAGGTTCTGAGAGAGGTGCTTGAATTCTCAAAGAGGTGCAACACTCAGTTATATCAGATGGCTTAGTGGTTAAAGGCACTTGCCTGTAAAGCCAAAGGACCTAGGTTCAATTCCACAGGGCCCACATAAGCTAGCCAGATGTACAAGGTGGCACATGTGTCTGGAGTTTGCAGTGACTAGAAGCCCTGGTGCACCTATTCTTTTTCTATATATCTGCCTCTTTCTCTCTCTCTCTCAAAAATAAAATACTTTTTAAAAGAGAGAGAATGGGGCTGGAGAGATGGCTTAGAGGTTAAGGCACTTGCCTGCAAAGCCAAAAGACCTTGGTTTGATTCCCCAGGACCTGCATAAGCCAGATGCACAAGGTGGCACATGCGTCTGGAGTTCGTTTGCAATGCCTGGAGGAAATGATGCACCCATTCTTTCTGTCTCTCTCTTTTTGACTCTCTCAGCTAAGTAAAGCTTAAAAAAAAAATAAAATTTGAGAGAGAGAGAGAGAGAGAGAATGATGTGTGCTGGAAGTTATGAGGGAGAAGTGTGCACATAGAAAAACCCAGCACATGTCTAGCTGATGATGGATAGTAAAGAGTGGCACCCGAACGAAGTCATATCTCAGTCTAGGATCAGTTTGGGGAAACTCAAGTTAAAATCAAACTATGTAAAAATAACAGTTACTGGGCTGGAGAGATGGCTTAGTGGTTAAGGCATTTGCCCACAAAGCCAAAGGACCCAGGTTTGATTACCCAGTACCCTTGTAAAGCCAGTTGCACAATGTGGCACAAGTGTCTGGAGTTTGTTTGAAGTGGCTGGAAGTCCTGGTGCACCTATTTTTTTTTTTTTTTATTGACAACTTCTATACCCATTCCCCTTTAGAACTCCAGTCTCCATCATATCCCCCTCCCTCTCTCCATTAGTCTCTCTTTTAATTTGATGTCGTCATCTTTTTCTTCTATTATGAGGGTCTTGTGAAGGTATTGCTAGGCAGTGCAAGGTCATGGATATCAAGGCCAATTTCTGTTTGGACAGTTGCATTGTAAGGAGTCCTACCCTTCCTTTGGCTCTTACATTCTTTCCACCCCCTCTTCCACAATGGGCCCTGAGCCTTGGAGGGTGTGACAGAGATGTTTCAGTGCTGGACACTCCTCCGTCCCTTCTTCTCAGCACTATGTTGCCTTTTGGGTGATCCCAGTGGTCGTCACCATCTGAAAAGAGAAGCTTCTCTAACCAGAAATGAGAGTAGTGTTAATATGTGAATATGAACATTAAGCATAGTGCTTTCAGGGTAGCTTGGTGGGAATAATATGTACATTTAGCCAGACAAGAGCAGGCTTTATACCCCTAAGGCTCATGACCTCCCCTGCCTTAGACTTTTGCTTAGTTTTTTCAGTACCAGGCATGTATTCCCTCCCATAGAGAGGGCCTTCAGTCCAATTAGGGAGCAGTTGGTTACCCCAAGAGCAGACAAGCCACTATTGCATCTGTTCAGTCATTGGGCCTGTATGGCCAAACTTGAATTTTCCAGTGTCCACTGTTTTCACTGCTGATGACTTCTGTCTCCCATGCGGCTGCATGCAGTGCAGTGTGGTGTAGTGTGTGTGATGTGGTGCATGTGTGCGCAAGTGAACAGGTTGGTCCTATTCAGAGGCCAGAGGAGAATGTCTGATCTTCCATTACTGCTCCTCTGCTTGTTTGCTTGAGGCAGTCTCTTACTGAACCTGGAGCTGCTGTTTTTTTTTTTTTGTTGTTGTTGTTAGCTTGGCTGATCAATGATTCTCCAGTCTCTGCTCCCCCAAAGGACTGGGGTTACAGGCATGCATGGCCATATGCAACTGTTTATGTGAGTGAGTCAGGCCCTCATGCTTGCACTGCAAGTGTGCTTACCTGTTGAGACATCTTCCCAGCTTCCTAGAGATTAAGAAAAAAAGGGTTTAGCCCAAAGGTTTCTGCTTAATCTTTTTTTCTCCTCCTTTTTTCCTTTTTTTCAAGGTAGGGTCTCACTCTAGCTCAGGCTGACCTAGAATTCACTATGTGTTCTCAGGGTGGCCTTGAACTCACAGTGATCCTCCTACCTCTGCCACCTGAGTGCTGGGATTAAAGGTGTGAGGCACCATGCCTTAATCATATATATATATATTTGAGAGAGAGAGAGTGAGAGAGAATGGGTGTGCCAGGGCATCTTGAAGTGAACTTCATGTGTCACTTTGTACATCTGGCTTTACGTGGTACTGGAAAATTGAATCCAGGGCGTCAGGATTTGCAATCAAGCACCTTTGACTGCTGAGCCATCTCTCCAGCCCAGTCTTATTGTGTATGTGTGCGTGCATGTGGATGCTAGAGGACAACCTATAGTATCCATCTTCAGGAACACTGTTAACCCATTTTGAAACTGAGTTTCTCATTGGCCTGGGACTTGCCAACTAGGCTAGGCTGGCTGGGCAGGGAGCTTCACAGGTCTGCCTATCTGCTTCCCCAGTGCCACCATGCCCATCATGTTCACATGGTTCTGGGGATCCAATTTAGGTCCACATGCTTGCAAGGCAGTCGTTTCACTGACTGAGCCCTCTCTCCAGCCCTTAGCTTTATCTTTGGCTAACCAAAACATCCCTTGAAATCTCTGACCAGTATTGCTATTCTGACTTTATCTACCATTTTTGTTGTTGATGTTGCTGCTGCTGTTTTGAAGCAGAATGTCACTGTAGGCCAGGCTGGCCTTGAACTCACTGTGATTCTCCTGCTTTAGCCTCCTAAGTGCTTTGATTAACGTTGTACACCACCATGCCTGGCTTCTTTTTTTTTGTTGTAAGTCACTGCCCCAGCAGACTGGCTTTGCATGTTTTTATTTATCAAACTGTCAAACTTATTTTGCTCTTGGGGACTTTATTTCTTCAGCCTTTAATACCTCCCCACATAACCTTCACCTCACACTTCACTCCCTCACTTCTTTTAGTTATTACTGCCGTTATCTCCCTGCCTAAAGGGAGTGCATACCTCACCTTCACCCTGTCTTCTTACCGTGCTGTCTTTTTCTTCTAATACATAGCTGGCTGACACTTTCTCTTTTCCTAGAGGAATGGAAGCTTCCTGAGAGCGAGCTCTGTTTGCCTTCTTCCCCAGGCCTCAGTGCCAGTGCACGAGTTTCTTGTCCCTCCAGTATCAGAAGTTCAAGGTGTACTCAGAGTGTCTTGACTGGGTCACCGCTGTCTGCTTAAAGATGGGGTGCACAGAATCATTTTGGCATGTAACTTAACTATTCAGCAAATGTTTGCTGTTAGCTGTTTTAATTGCCATTATCATTAATAATGGCTAGCTAGTTCTCCACTTTAATGTTGAAAAGCATGAACAATGTTTTCCAGTGTTGAGTGTGAAGTACTCAGTAGTAAGATTTATTATCCCAGCACTTGGGAGAGAAATTAAGGCAGGAAGATGATGAGCCTGAGGCCAGCCTGAGTGTCAGAACAAGACCTGTCTCTAAAAAAAACACAACCCCCGTAAACCAACAGCAAAACCCAAAGATGGGGAAAGAATTAGTAGTTATTTTGAAAAATATTATTGGGGAGAGTGAAACCCTACCTCGAAAAACCAAAAAAAGAAAAATATATATTATTGGGACTGGAGAGATGGCTTAGTGCGTAAGGCACTTGTCTGCAAAGTTGAAGGACCTAGGTTTGATTCCTCAGGATCCACATAAGCCAGATGCACAAGGTGGCACATGTGTCTGGAGTTTGTTTGCAGTGGCTAAAAGCCCTGGGGTGCCCATTCTTTCTGTCTCTCTATATGCCTCTTTCTCTCTCTCAAATTAAATAAATAAATAAATAAATATTTTAAAAAATTTATTTGAAAGAGAAACAGAGACAGAAAGTGGCAGACACAAGAGCATGAGTATGGGTTTGTTAGGGCCTCCTGCTACTACAAATGAACTCCACACATACGTGCCACTTTGTGCAACTGGCTTTACATGGTACTGGGGAATCAAACCTGGACCATAAGGGTTTGCAAACAAGTGCCTTTAACCACTGAGCAATCTCTCCAGCCCAGTAGTTATTTTATTTATGTAATATGAAAATACATAGCTAAGCCATCAAATGTGGTTTAATAGGTGTTATTGCTGGTTGACAATTTGCGTAGCAATATACAGTTTTAAAGGTTTAGTTCTGCCTTTCCCTTCTCCTTTTCTGCAGTGCTGGTGTTCATGTTCAATCCTAGGGCCTGAGCATGTGAAGCAGATGTCTTACCACCGTGCTGAGCTGCCTGCCTCAGCAACAACACAAAATTAAAAGAATGATTAAGCTCAAAAAATAGTTAGCTGAAATAAAAGTATTAAGTAAATGAAAGTACACTTGTTACACAAGGCAAAACCTTTTAGGACATATTGAGTTAAGATTAATTTGCAAAAAGAATGTTGAGGACATAGGGAATCTTAGTCTGCTAGAGCAAAATGTTCTGGGAAGAAATAGGAGATTGCAGTTTAATTTTTTATTCTCAGATAAGCTTTTTAAATATATGAATTAGAATGATAAATATAATTGCTTTATTTGACAGATGAGATTACTCTTGAATTTACATTTTGCTTCGTGTTTTAAGATGATGATAAAATGAAATCTTTTTCTTTTTCAGTCATACATGTATTATTCAGTCACTTAGACAAATCAGGATTGAAGGATAATTCTCTTGAAGAGCTCAAGAAAAGATACGGTGGTTAATTCCTGTTTTTACTGAGATTGTTTTTGTCTTTCACATGTACATTTTTTCCTACTGAAAATAAAGTGTTCTGATTTTTAATAAAATGAAATCATATAGAAGACTCTCTTTGGATATAAGTTAATTGACTTAAACGTGTATTGTGGCTTAACTAGTGAAAAATGTTTCAAATAAACATAAGTTTTTCTGAAAATCAATATGTAAATAATGAGGTGTATTTGTAATGATCAGTATTTTATCTTATAAATAATTTAAAATAGTACATTTAGTAAATTCCTCAGTGCCCCGTAAGTATAATATATTTTTATTTTATATTTAGGGTCTCACTCTGGCCCAGGCTGACCTTTTTGTATCTCAGGGTGGCCTTGAACTCACGGCGATCCTCCTACCTCTGCCTCCCACTGCGCCACCACGCCTGGCCCTGCATGAGTTTTTGTATCCATACGACAAAGCTGCCTCATTGGCATGTGAATAAAATTACCTTTATATAAAGGGAATTGAGTAGGTGTCAAAAGTGTCCCCTCTCTTTCACCTAAATTAAAGGACCACCTCATCCATAACTGGGGCCAACAACTCCTCTGAAGTTCAAGGTCACCCTTGACTACCTAGAGTTCAGGGCCAGCCTGCACTGCATGAGACTGTCTCCAGTAAGTAATCAGTCAGGGACTTCCTGATAGTGGAGTAGAAGCTGCCTTAGTGTGATCAGAAGTGTCAGGATAAGAGAAAAGTAGACTGCTCCCCAGAAGGGAAGAACTTCCACAGAAGGAATGATAGGACAGTGGGAAATGCAGCCTCCGCTCCCCAGTGGGAGGAAAGGAAATGCCTCATGTCACCATAAGCCAGACAGCCACAGGGAAGACACACTTGGTACTCTACCCAGGGCAAGCCACAGCTCTCAGACGCCTCACATCTGGTTGTAGGTCTTGCTGACCTCACAGGACAGGTGAGCAGTGGGGAAGCCTAGAGGACTGTGGCCAAGTGCTGTCTTGGCGAGGAACCCATTTAAAACTGAACTCCTCTGGGGCCTGAGAACTGGAAACAATCAATCACAAGTCAGAGCCTGCATTTAACCTGCCTCGGCCCCAGGGTGAGAGCTCTGGGAAGCAGTTGTGGAGCGTTAGCAGGAGTGTATGTAGTTTGCAGGAGGCTTGGCCCAAGCAGTGAAGTGTGTATGCAAGGTAGCCCTGTCCCTGGCACCTGGGAGGAGACCTCATCAACTGAGCATAGCTGTGGAATCTGATAGCACCTTGTCCCTGAATTTACTGAATTTAGAGCTTGGACGCTTCAGTAGACTACTAGATACCCACTGTGTCTTTCTTCCCTCTTGCAGGGTGATTAAGGCTTAGCAGGTTTTTGAAAATCTAAAGAAAATTCTACCTGCACTGACATATATTGGTGTGTTTGGTTCCCACACTTGAACACACTTGGGAGACACCTTCCATCTAGAAAACAAGTCACCTCTAGAACATTAGTCAGAGGGTACAAACTGATGTCTTGGGAAGGGTTGGAGAATTTACCTAGCCCTCAGATTGTAAAACCTAGTTTGGCCAGCAGAGGCCACCAGTAAGCAAAGGCTACTGCTAAGATGAGGACAGCTCTGGCAGACACTAGGCACTGGTACCATAAATACACAGCATAAATGACAGCAAAGTTCACCTGACCACTGCCCCTATACCTGGCAGCCTCCAATTTTCAAGGTGCCAGAAAGAAGCCACTCCATACTTCCTCTCCCCTCCACTCCCCCACCCATGGTGGTTGTATCAGATGTCCCCCATAAACTCATGTGACTGAATGCTTGGTCCCCAGCTATTGGCAATTTGGGAAGTGGAGCCTTGCTGGAGGAGGTGTGTTGTTGGGGGCAGGCTTTGGGATGTTAATAGCCAGCTCCCCTTGGTAGAGTTTAGCTTGCTCTCTCTCTCTCTTTTTTTTTTTTAACATTTATTTTATTTATTTATTTATTTATTTATTTATTTATTTATTTATTTATTTATTATAGTTAGAGAGAGACAGAATGGGTGCACCATGGTTTCTAGCCACTGCAAACGAACTCCAGACACATGCGCCACCATGTGCATCTGGCTTACGTGGGACCTGGAGAATTGAACCTGGGTACTTAGCAGGCATGCGCCTTAACTGCTAAGCCATCTCTCTAGCTCTGGCTTGCTCTCTTGCTGCTGCTGTTTTCCACCTGCTGTGGCAGAGGTGATGTCCAGCCTCTGCTCATGCTATGCTTTCCTCTGCCATCATGAAGCTTCCCCTTGAGACTAAGTCAGTTTCCTCCCATCAGCTGCTTTTGGTCAGGTGCTTTGTGCCAGTGATGAGAAGGTAACTACAACACCCTTCCCCTTAGTGTTTCCCTTTTTTTCTTTTTAGTATATATTTAGAAATTTTTACTTTATTGTATTTTTTGTGTGTGTGTGTATGTATATATATATATATATATATATATATATATATATATATATATATATACACACACACACACACACACACACACACACACATATATATATGATTTTAATTATTTGTGAGAGAGAGAACATGGGCACACCAAGGCCTCTTGCCATGGCAAATGAACTCCAGGTGCATGTGCCATTTTGTGTAACTGGCTTTATGTGGGTGCTGAGTTATTGAACCCAGGCTGCTTGGGTGATTGATTGTGTAGCTTACAGGATCCACTGCTTGGTCACATGGTCATATGGTTGGTGCAGTTTACCACCAGCAGCTCATGTAGCATTTTGCAGCAATATGAAAGCTAGCTGGAAGGGAGTGGGCTTCTTCCATCTCAGTTCTAGCATGATCTGTCAATGTCCTGTGCTTGCAGCCTGTGATGTCTTCAGCAGTAGGGTCTTACCATTTAGTTCTGGTGGGTAACCAAGTGGTTTGGCAATGACCTGCCTCGTGGGCCTCCCTGACCAACTCACTGTGTGTGGTGGGGGGAGGTAGGGGTGACCCAGTTCTGGCACTGGGCTTTATCAGCAATAGCCTATGGTTTTAGGGTACGGTTTTTTCCACCCCTGCAGCGTGCTTCTGCTCAAACTCTCTAAGATTTCTTAATAATCTAGACAAGAGGTAGGTTTCTATGATAGTGATTCATGTTATTTGTGTATCTCCCTCCTCCTCCTCTCTTACCCCAGTACTCCTCACAACACCCTTTCACCCCCTGAGTCCTGTCCCTTCACTTGCTTGTCTGTTATCTCCTCTTATCACTCCCTGTTTACCTCTCCAGGCCTCATTCTAGCTTCCTAACCTGATCT
This sequence comes from Orientallactaga sibirica, assembly GCA_036365145.1. Lineage (NCBI taxonomy): Eukaryota > Metazoa > Chordata > Mammalia > Rodentia > Dipodidae > Orientallactaga > Orientallactaga sibirica. The sequence continues at coordinate 2,439,152 of JAEOAD010000036.1, forward strand.
TTACTATGACTTACAAACAAAGCAGACTATTCCATGTTAGCATCTGCATCTGAGAGACAACATGCCATATTTGTCTTTCTGAGTCTGGATAACCTCACTTGTTTTTTTTCCAGGTCCATCCATTTTCTTGCAAATTTCACAATTTAATTTTTCCTAACTGCGGAATAGAATTCCATCGTGTGTAGGTACCACATCTTCATTATGCATTCATCAATTGATGGGCGCTCATTCCATTTTCTAGCTATTGTGAGTAGAGCAGTAAGAAATAGGGCTCAGCAAGTATCTCTGTAGTAAAGAGTGGACTCTCTAGGGGGCATGCCCAGGAGTGGTATAGTTGGGTTGGGTCGAGTGGTTGGTCCATTTTTAGGTTTTTGAGGAACCCCCAATCTGATTTCCATAATGGCTTTACGAGTTTACATTCCCATCAGCAGTGAATGAGGGTTTCTCTTTCTCAACCCCTCACCAACACTTGTTTTCATTTGACTTTTTAAAAAAAAATGTATTATTCGAGAAAGAGGAGAGACAGAGAATTAGTGTTGCAGGGACTCTTGCTGTTGTAAGCGTACTCCAGATGCATGTGCAACTTTGTGCACCTGGCTCTATGTGAATACTAGGCCCTCAGGCTTTGCAAGCCATCGCCTTTAACCACTGAGCCATATCTCCAGCCCTTCATTTGATTTTTTAAAAAAGTTGACAAACTTTAAAAAAAAGTTGACAAACTATACACACAGACAAAAATACCACGATCCTAGTCCTCTCCCCTTACCACCCTCCATTTTCCCCCTTCCTGAATCTGCCCTCCACTGATTCCTTTCTCATTTGATTAAAAAAAATATTTTGTTTTAATTAATTTATTTGACAGAGAGAGAGAGAGAGAGAGGAAATGGGAGTGCTAGGGCCTCAGCCACTGCAAACAAACTCCATATGCGTGTGCCCTCTTGTGCATTTGGATAACATCGGTCCTGGGGAATCGAATCTGGGTCTTTGGCTTTGCAGGCAAATGCCTTAACCGCTAAACCATCCTTCCAGCTCCTCATTTAATTTTTTAAATTTTTTTTTATTTGCGAGAGAGAGATGGAGGGAGAGAGAATGGCACACCAGGGCCCCTAGCCATTGCAAACGAACTCCAGATGCATGTGCCATCTTGTGCATCTGGCTTACATGGGTCCTGGGGAGCTGAACCTGGGTCCTTTGCCTTTGCACGCTGTTAAGCTATTCTCCAGCCCCCAACACTGAACATTTAAAAAAGATGTTTATTGGTCATTTATAGTTCTAACTTTGAGAACTCTGTTCAGTTCCCTAACCCATTTTGTGACTGGATTTATTGACTTTTTATTGCCTAGCTTTTGAGTTCTTTGTGTATTCTAGCAGCTGCCCTTGGAGGCTTCTGTGCTGGCAGTAGCCTCAGGCCTGAATCCACCTGGGGCACTGTACAAACCTGCTCACAACAGACTGGGCATGAGGAGAGGGTGGACATTACCTCCTGGTCAATACCAGGTGGACATCAGCAACAGGAGAGTGTGCCAAATACTGGCAAGAGGAAGCTGTAATACCCATAAGCCCACCCCCCAACAATACACTGCCCCCAGGAGTGTGTGGCACTGCCCACTGATTTTGGCGAGAGATCCCATCTGCCCACCAGGTTCCTGTCTGCTGTGGTAGGAGATGCTTGACTCATCAGTTATGCCCAGCACCCCGTTCCTGAAATAGCCCTCAAGGTGCTCCTGAGCAGCAGCAGATATTCACTGCTCCCACATACTGTCTCAGTAGAGGCAGGTAGGTGCCCTATGTCCTGGCAACAGTCATTGATAACTGAAGGAATAGCTGACCAGTTCAAGAACGGCCAGGGAGGAAGATGATGGGAAGTGGAGGTAGAAAGATGATGAGGGAGTAGGCTAGGGAGCTAGAGAAGAGAATCTCAGGCTTAGGTTGCCAACGATTCTTCCAGAGAACTATCACGTCCTTAGGGTCAAAGACGTCAGACTCTAGTCTGTAACATTGGCTGCTACTGATGGTCCAGTGTCCCAATACTGCCTGGAGACTATCTGTAGGGTTAAGGGTTCTGATACCAGAGCCCTGCACAGTAGAGGGTACCTCTTGCTAAAGCCACCTGCCTGTTGCTACCTCTTGCCACTGCCCAACACCGAGGGAAAGAAAAGTTGCTAGAGAGAAGTTTTAGAACTGCTTCTGGCCTACTTACAGTTTCAGTCAGGTAGTGTGAATGAACTTTCAGCCAGCTGATTGTAACAGGATCTCTCTACCTGTTGTTCTATATCCAGTGGGCCATGTGCCTGTTGAAGAGATGACCCAGGAACCCTGAATCCCCAGATGCTTGTAGTGCACAAACATATAGTTATCCTTGATCCACGAGGACTACACCAGGCTGGTGGACAGAGCTGAAGTCCTCATCACGGTGACACAGCTAGGTCACATTTAGGCTAGAGGTTTCCTTTCTGTGCCACATCAATGCCTCCAAAGTCAGTATGTGTGGCATGGAAGGTCTGTCAGGGGAGCCTGAATGCTACAAGGATCTTGACCAGCTAGGTGACTTTGAGGTTTCAACAAAGGCCTCACAATTATTCACTTTAGGTATTCACATTAGTTTTTTTTTTTTTTTTTCCAAAGTATTTTATTTATTTACAAGGAGAGAGAATGAGAATGAATGGGCACACCAGGGTCTCTTGCTACTACAAATGAACTCCAGATGCATGTGCCAGTTTGTACATCTGGCTGTACATGGGTACTGGGGAGTTGAATTTAGGATGTCAGGCTTTGCAAGCAAAAGTTACTAACCACTGAGCCAGCTCTCCAGTCCCATACCCTGGTCATAACAGGCATTGGCCACCATGGCCAGGTTCAGCAGGCCACACTTGCTCATGGTATCTCTCTTCCAGAATCAGGTCAAGGGATTCTGGAGGCTTACACGGACCAGGGGGAGGGGAGGAAAACCTTCCAGGAACAGTGCACAGTGCATGGTTGACATCTTCAGAGGGTTGCTGCCATAAGGCATGAGGTGAAGAGGGGCTGCTCCGTGTTGAAAAGTCTCAGCCAGTTTATGAGGCCCAGCCAGGAACAGTTCAGCTGTCTGAGCATATGCAACCGATCTGTAGCCGGCAGGCTCAGGCCTCCAGATTGAAAGGGCAGCTCCAAAGGGAGAGGGACTCTTCTTCCAAGCATGCGGAACACAGGGCATCTATCTGGTCAGGAGTGTGCTGGAAGCTATTATAGTACCCAGTGTTGGTTCCATTCCCAGCTCTTGTGTCCGTTTCACAAGAGACTCAGGTGACAACAAAGTGGTGGCATTTGCTGCCTCCAAAGCCTTTTCCTTAGCCTCTTCCATCCTCCTTCCCTCTGCGTGCCCCTCATGGGCCACTCTTCATGGCCGAGGGCATGAACCCTGGGCAGCTTAATTAGCCAAGATGCATTCTCCTGATTAGGGGTGTGGGACTTTGGGCAAGGGGCTGGTCTCAGAACACTGTAGCCCCAGGCACCAGAGCAGAGCAGCAGCTGCAGGTGCTGGAGAAGTGCCTGCCTTGTGTCTTGGAGTTAAGAGCAGCAGACTAATTGATTTCAAGTGTATGTCTACATCTTACGTGTCTGGTCTTGTTACTGCAACAGACATTTGTTTTCTTCTGCGGGGACTGGAGATTGAGTCCTAAGAGAAGGTTGCTCACTCAGTAAGGTGATGCCCAAATAAAACTGAAAGAGACTCCCAAACCACCAGATGTGTAAATCACACCACGGAAGCACAACAGACATGAAAAAGCATGGTCGCACAACCCTAAAAGATCATAATGCCTCAACTACCGAACTCAAAGATGCGGAAATGAGCAAAACACTGAATGCAGATCTCATAAGTTTACTCGCAGCAACGACCAGAAGAGAAACCTCACAGAAGGTACAGACAGATGGGTAAAGTAAAGAAACAGTCCATGACCAGGGGAGGAAAGCCAGCCACATAGAGGAGGCTGACGTTGGAAAATGGATGAGAAAAGCACTGATAGGGATGGGAAAATCAACAAAATGGAAGAACAGTTCAGTAAGGAAATTTGAGAGTTGGAGACAAAAACTAAATCAAATAGGAATGGTGGAAATGAAAAAAAAAATCAATGGATCAAATTAAAAAAGCTGGAAGACTCAGCTAAGCCGAAGAAAGAATATCAGTGATAGAGGGCAAGGTTGACATCAACACAGAAAAAAATGAACATGACTACAATATCCAAGGATTTTGGAATATGATCAAGAGAATAAACCCAAGAATTTATAGGCTTACAAGGAGCTTAGATTTTTTTAAAAATATTTTTAACTTTTTATTTATGTATTTGCAAGCAGAGAGAGAGAGATTGAAGAGAGGCAGACAGAAGAGAGAGAATGGGCATGCCAGGGTCTCTAGCCACTGCAAATGAACTCCAGATGCTTGTGCCCCTTGTGCATCTGGCTTACGTGGGTCCTAGAGAATTAAACCGGGATCCTTTGGCTTTGCAGGCAAACACCTTAACTGCTAAGCCATTTCTCCAGCCCGAGCTTAGATTTTTAAGAACATTAAAGACAGAGTCTAGTCAATTAGATTATAGCAGAAAATTTTCAAAGTCTAGAGACAGAAATGCACATTCACATGCAAGAAGCATTTTGAATCCCAAACAGACATGGCTGGAGAAGAACTTCTCCATGGTACATTAGTCAAGATATCAAAAGTACAAGGCAAAGAGGCAATATTAAAAGATGTAGGGGAGGGCTGGAGAGATGACACAGTGGTTAAAGCCACTTACTGCTAAAGCCCAATTGTCTGAATTCAATTCCCTGGTACCCATGTAAAGTCAGATACACAAAGTAGAACAGGCCTTTGGAGTTCATTTGCAGTGACAAGAGGCTGTGATGTTCTCTCTCCCTCTCTCATCTTACATCCACACATAAGTAAATAAATTAAAAAAATTTTTTTTGAGAGAGAGAGAAACAGAGACAGAGAGGAAGAGGAAGACAGATAGAGATGGGTGTGCCAGCAGCCTCTCAGCCACTGCGAACGAAATCCAGATGTGTGCACCCCCCTTGTGGTCAAGTGTGGCATTGCGCCTTTGCCTCACTTTGCATCTGGCTAAACGTAGGACCTGGAGATTGGAACCGCTGGAGATTGGAACCTGCGTTCTTAGGCTTAGGAGGCAGGCGCCTTAACTGCTAAGCCATCTCTCCAGCAGCCCCCTCCCCAAATATATATTTTTTGGTTTTTCGAGGTAGGGTCTCACTCTGGCCCAGGCTGATCTGGAATTAACTATGTAGTCTCAGGGTGGCCTTGAACTCACGGCGATCCTCCTACCTCTGCCTCCCAAGTGCTGGGATTAAAGGCGTGCGTCACCACGCCCAGCAATAAAAAATATTTTTAAGAGCCGGGCATGATGGTGCACCCCTTTAATTCCAGCAGTTGGGAGGCAGAGGTAGGTGGATCGCTGAGAGTTCAAGGACACTCTGAGACTACATAGTGAATTCCAGGTCAGCTGGGCTAGAGAGAGAAACCCTTCCTCGAAAAAACAAAAACAAAAAAGTGTTTTAAAAAAGATGTAGGGAACCAGGAGTGTTGGAACATATCTTTAATCCCAGCACTTGGGACACAGAGGTAGGAGGATCGCCATGAGCTCAAGGCCACCCTGAGACTACATAGTGAATTCCAGGACAGCCTGAGCTAGAGTGAGACCCTACCTCAAAAAACTAAAAAAGAAAAGAGAAAGAGAAAAAGATGTAGGAGAAGATGCCAGCTCATCTACAGAAGCAAATATATAAGCGTGGCATCAACTGTCTCATGAACAACCTAAGAGCCTGGGAAGCATGGAGCAGTATATTTCAAGGCCTAATAATAAATAACTGCCAACCAAGATTTGCTGAGTCCTGCTAAGCCACTTTTAAAACTGAATAAATATGGTTATTTCAAGACAAGCACAGTTCATGACCACCAAAACCAGCACTACAGAAGATACTTAAAGGAATACTGCACACAGACGAGATGGGAAGACACTCTCAATCATAAAAGGACATGAAAGAATAAATTTTGTAAGAGAAAAGCTGAACAAAGAAGAGCTAGGGAGAAATCCATTATGTCCAACACAGTAAACCATGGACCCGGGTGATAGTTTAAATGTATATTCCCAATAGTCTTAGATTTTTTTTTTTTAAAAAAAACCTTGGATTTCCAGCCTCCTGGCTGGAGGAGTGTCACTGGGGGTGGATGCTGGGGTCTAGCCCTAGGGTGTGTTTGGGGGAGGATCCAACAGGCTAAAGCCATGCAGAACAGTCTGAGTTCTACCTCATCTGCCGCAGCCCAGGAGAAACTGCGGGGGAAGTGATGATATGAACTCTGCTCTTACTGCTAGTCTGAAGACCAGCCCCAGGTTGATGGTGACAAACACCGTGATCAATCAGAACCTATCAAAACAGAAATCCAGAGGCTACAGAGAACTCAACACTAAATCAGACTGCCAACAGGCCTGCTATGGCTCAGGGAACTTTGCAGAAGAGGGAATGGAAAGATTGTAAGAGCCACAGAGTGCATAGGAATATCCTGAGACACTGTCCCCTGCTACCCACGGGGACTGATTGAGGTCTTCATGATTCCTTCAGTGAATACCTTAACCCCACTGAGGAGGGTATCCAGAGTAACGGGAGCTGGGGAAAGGGGATAAAAGAGAATAATCTGTTATAATTAATATAAAGTAAAAATAAATATTCAAAAATGAGGTCCAGACAGGCATGGTGGAGAATGCCTTTAATCCCAGCACTTGGGAGGCAGAGATAGGAGGATTGCCATGAGTTTGAAGCCAGCCTGAGACTCCATAGTGAATTCCAGGTTAGCCTGGGTCAGAGTGAGACCCTTATCTCGAAAAACAAAACAAAACAAAACAAAAAAAACCCCAAAACAAACAAAAAAAAAAAGGTCCAAAAGATAAAAATAAAAAATAAGGCCCAACTATCTGTAATTTCCTAGAAACATGGTTCACTGCAGACTGAGAGTTAAAGGACGACAGTAAGTCTATCAGCTGAATGGAAGCCAAATGGCGTGGCTATTCTGATAGCTGTTAAAGTAATCTTCAAACAAAAATTAGAAGAGTAGCTGGAGAGATGGCGAAGCTGTTAAGGTGCTTACCTGCAATGCCCAATGACCCAGGTTTGATTCTCCAGTACTTGCATAAAGCCAGAGGCACAAAGTGGTGCATGCATCTGGAATTTGTTTGCAGTGGCTAGAGGCCCTGGCACACCCATTCTGTCTTTCTCTCTCCCTTTCTTTTCTATGTCTCCCTTCCTCCTTGTAAATAAACACATAAAATATTTTAATAATTAGAAGAAAAAAATTAGAAGAGATAAGGAAGGCCACTAAATACTGATGAAAGAAACAATTCATCAAGAAGATATTAATTGTAAATATATGTGCACCAAACATTGGGGCTGCCTATTACATATAGCAAAAACCAATAGACAAAAGGTAAGATAGACCTTTATACAATAATAATGAGTGACTTTAATGCCCTACTCTCACCTTTAGATAGGTCATCCAAACAAAAAAGCAACAAGGAACTTCAATGTTAAACTACCATGGATCAAATGACTTAACAGATATAGAATTGTATACCCAAAAGATGTATGATCCATATTCTTCTTAGCAGTTCATGAAATCTTCTCTAAAATATATCACACTCTAGGTCATAAAAGCAAGGTCTTAATGAATACAAAAGATTCAAAATAATTTCTTTCTTTTTTTTTTTTTTTTGGTTTTTCGAGGTAGGGTTTCACTCTAGTCCAGTCCAGGCTGAACTGGACCACACCCAGCTCAAAATAATTTCTTTTTCTTTCTTTCTTTTTTTTTTTTTTTTTTTTTTTGAGGTAGGATCTCACTCTGGCCCAGGCTGACCTGGAACTCACTATATAGTCACAGGGTGGCCTCGAACTCGTGGCGATCCTCCTACCTCTGCCTCCCGAGTGCTAGGATTAAAGGCGTGCGCCATGCCTGGCTTCAAAATAATTTCTTTATCTTATCAGATCATAGTAAAATTAAATTAGAAATCAATAATAAAGCCAGGCATGGTGGCGCACGCCTTTAATCCCAGCACTCAGGAGGCAGAGGTAGGAGGATCGCCACGTGTTTGAGGCTAGCCTGAGACTACACAGTGAATTCCAGGTCAACCTGGGCCAGAGTGAGACCCTACCTCAAAAAAAAAAAACAAACAAACAAACAAACAAACAAACAAACAAAAAACAAAACAAAAATCAATAACAAGAGAAACCACATAAACTGCACAAATATTTGGAGATTAAACAGTACATTTAGAAAAATTTTTAAACTTTCCTCAAATCAAATGAAAATGAAGGCACAGTTTACCAGAACCTTTGGGATGCAGCTAAGGCAGTTCCAAGAGGAAAGTTTATATAGCTACAAGTGATTACATTCAAAGTCAGAAGTGTCTCAAATAAACCTAATCATGTACCTCAGAATCCTAGAAAACAATACAATTCAAACCTAAAATCAGTAGATAGCAAGAAATAATTAAGATCAGGGCAGAAATTAACGAGATGGGACTAAAAGAATCACACATAAGATAAATCAATCAAAAGTTGGTTCTGGGCTGGAGAGATGGCTTAGCAGTTAAGGTGCTTGCCTGTGAAGCTGAAGGACCCAGGTTTAATTCCCAGAGGCACAAAGTGGCACATGCATTTGGAGTTTGTTTGCAGTGGATGGAGGCCTGGCATGCCCATTCTCTCTCTCTCAGCCACTTTCTCTCTCCCTCTCAAATAAATATATTTTTTAAAGTAGGTTCATGCTGGGCGTGGTGGTGCATGCCTTTAGTTCCAGCACTCAGGAGGCAGAGATAGGAGGATTGCCATGAGTTCAAGGCCACATCGAGACTACAGAGTGAAGTCCAGGTTAGACTGAGATAGAGTGAGACCCTACCTCAACTCCCCCCAAATAAAAAGTTGGTTCTTTGAAAAAGTAATCAAGACTGAAAAAACCTCTATCCAATCTAATCAAAAGGCAGCGAAGATCAAAATTCATAAAATTAGAGATGAAAAATGGATATTACAATAAGACATATTTAACAAAACCCACTGAAAAATCTAGACAAAAATCTAGGCTAGGTGTGGTGGTGTATGCCTTTTATCCCAGCACTCAGGAGGCAAAGGTAGGAGGATTTCCATGAGTTCGAGGCCACCCTGAGACTACATAGTGAATTCCAGGTCAGCCGGAGCTAGAGTGAAACCCTACCTTGAAACCCACCCCACCCCCCAAAATCTAGAAGGAATGGATAAAGTTTTAGACATATATAAACTACTAAGTACAGAGTATGTAAAAGTTAAAAAAAATAATAAAAATTATTTAGGGCCAGAGAGATGGCTTAGCGGTTAAGGCGCCTGCCTCCTAAGCCTAAGAACGGTGGTTCCAATCTCCAGCGGTTCCAATCTCCAGGTCCCACGTTTAGCCAGATGCAAAGTGAGGCAAGGGTGCAATGCCACACTTGACCACAAGGGGCAAACACATCTGGATTTCGTTCGCAGCAGCTGAGAGACTGCTGGCGCACCCATCTCTGTCTTCCTCTCCCTCTCCCTCTCTCTGTGTCTCTCTGTCTCTCTCCAAAAAAAAATTATTTAATTTAAATTTTAAAACAGTTTTTAATTATAACTTTAAAAAATTACTGTGTGAGTATGTTCATGTGTAAGGACAGCTTTTAAATTGATTCTTGCTTGTCTACTTCATTTGAGGCAGGGTTTCTTGCTCTGGATTTTTTGCTCTCCTGTTCTTTGCTGTGCTTGTTAAGAATTTCTGGAAAGTTCTCTTGTCTCCTCCTTCCAGCTTGCTGTTAGTGTCAGCATTCCTGGATTATAAAAGCCCATCACAGTTTCTGGCTTTTTTACATGAGAACTGGGGATGGAACTTGCATACTCTAACTTGAAAGGTGAGAGCTTTATCCTAGGCCCATAATTTTTTTTTCCAGGTAGGGCCTCACTCTAGCTCAGGCTGACCTGGAATGTACTATGTATTCTCAGGGTGGCCTTGAATTTACAGCGGTCCTCCTACCTCTGTCTCCCAAGTGCTGGGATTAAAGGCATGTGCCACCACATCTTGTACCAGGCCCATAATTTTAACAGTTTTTTTTTTTTTTTTTTTTTTCGAGGTAGGATCTCACTGTAGCTCAGGCTGACCTGGAATTCGCTATGTAGTCTCAGGGTGGCCTTGAACTCATGGTGATCCTCCTACCTCTGCCTCCTGAGTGCTGGGATTAAAGGTGTGTGCCATCGTGCCCCACAATTTTAACTATTTTATTTATTTATTAGAGACAGAGAGAGGGAGAAAAAGAGAGAGAGAGAGAGGGAGGGAGAGAGGAGAGAAAGAGAGAGATTAGGCACGCCAGGACCTCTAGCCACTGCAAATGAATTACAGACGTATGTGCCACCATGTGCATCTGGTTTACATGGGACCTGGAGAATTGAACTGGGTCCCCAGGCTTTGCAGACAAGCGCCTTAACTACTAAGCCATCTCCCAGGCCCACAATTTTAACTTTTTAAATTGACAATTTTCACACAGGTATATAATGTATTTTGATCATAAATCCTTCCCATTGCCTTCTTTTTCCCCTCTACCCCATCCCTGTCCACTAAACTCTTTTAAAATAAAAATTTAAAAATTTGCCATGCGTGGTAGCACACACCTTTAATCCCAGCACTCGGGAGTCAGAGGTAGGAAGATCACTGTGAGTTTGAGGCAAGCCTGAGACTATATCCTGAATTCCAGGTTAGCCTGGGATAGAGCAAGACTCTACCTCAACCCCCCACCTCAAAAAAAGAAATCACACAAAGCAATAAGACTAAAGAAGTAATGAAAAGACAAAGAAAAGTCCCAAACCAGACGATTTCACTGATGAATTCTACCAAACATCTAAATAAGAGCTAGCACCAAACACTTTCATACAGAAAGGGAAAGAACACTGCTAAGCATTTTGATACCAAAATGAACAAACACAATGACAACAAAAAGAAAACTATAGACCAATTTCCATGATGAACACAGGCACAAAAATTCTCAATGAAATCCTTGTGAGCTGAATTCAGGAACGCATCAAGATAATCGTACACCACAACCAAGTTGTTTTCATACCAGAGATAGAAAGGCAATTCATTATAGGCATGTCACTAAATGTAACAAAGTACATAAATAGGCTTAAGGATGGAAATCACATGATCATTTCAATAGCTGTAGAAAAGAGCATTGACAAAGTTCAACATGCTTTCATGATAAAGTTCCTGACAAAACTAGCAATAGAGGGACAGACCTCAACATAATAAAGGCTATTTATGACAAACTAATGGCCAGTATTCTACCAAATAGGGAAAAACTAAAAACATTTTTCTATATAATCAGGAGTGAGACAAGGGTGCCAATTCTCTTGGTTCTTATTTAACATAATGATTGAAATATTAGCTAGAATAACAACAGCAGTAAAAGGAATTCTTCCTATTTGCAGATAATATGATCCTATACTTAAAATACCCTAAAGACTGTACCAGGAAATTCTTAGATCTGATAAACACTAACTTTATTTATTTATTTATTATTTAAAAATATTTTATTTTTATTTATTTATTCAAGAGGGAGATATAGAAATAGGTAGTGAGGGAGAGAGAAAGAGAGAATGGGCACGTCCCTGAAAACGAACTCCAGATGTGTGTGCCCCCTTGTACATCTGGCATGGGTCCTGGGGAATCGAACCTGGGTCCTTTGGCTTTTCAGGCAAGTGCCTTTACCACTAAGCCATCTTTCCAGCCCAACAGTAACTTTTTTTTTTTAAGGTAGGGTTTCTCTCTAGCTCAGGCTGACCTGGAACTCACTATGTAGTCTCAGGGTGGCCTGGAACTCATGGTGATCCTCCTACCTCTGTGTCCCAAGTCCTGGGATTAAAGGAGTGTGCCACCATGCCTAACACTAACTTTTTAAAAATCAAAGTGGCAGTATACAAAAATTATCACACAAAAAATCAGTACTTTTTCTTTTAAAAAAATTAAAAATTATTTTTATTCATTTATTTGAGAGAGAATCAGAGGGAGAGAGAGAATGGGCATGCCAGGACCTCCAGCTGCTGCAAATGAACTCCATATGCATGTGCCACCTTGTGCATCTGGCGTACATGGGTCCTGGGGAATTGAACCTGGGTCCTTTGGCTTTGCAGGCAAATACCTTAACTGCTAAGCCATCTCTCCAGCCCCCAGTACCTTTTCTATATACCAATTATGAACTTCTCAAGAAAGAAATCAGGAAAAAATCTCATTCATAATTGCTTTTAAAAAAGTAGCTTAAGTTTAACTATGGAAGTGAAAGAGGTCTTTAAATAAAAACTTTTGAAACATGGGAGAAAGAAAGTAAAGAAGATACTAGAAAATGAAAAGATCTCCCAACCTCCCATGTTCATGGGCTGGCAGAATATTGTGAAAACAGCTACATCTTCAAACACAATATACACATTCAATGCAGTGACAATAACATTCCAATGTTATTATTCACAGAATTAGGAAAAACAATCCTAAAATTCACATGAAAGCAGTCCAGTAGCAAAAGCATTCCCAAACAAAAGAGCAATGCTGGAGGCATCATGATGCTTGATCTCAGACTATACCAGAAACCCATGGTAACAAAGCATGCACACAGACTGATGGAATAGAGGACTCCAAAACCCCACATAGATACAGTCACATCATCTTTGACAACGGTGTTAAAAACATGCACTGGAGAAGACAATCTCTTCAACAAATGGTGCTGGGAAAACTGTATCCACATGTACAAGAACGAAACTAGATCCTATCTCTTGTCTTGCACAAAAAATCAATTCAAAATAGATCAAGTATTTTTTTAATTTTTTTTTATTTTTGGAGAGATACACAGAGAGAGACAGACAGAGAGGGAGGGAGAGGGAGACAGATAGAGAATGGGCGCACCAGCAGTCTCTCAGCGGCTGTGAATGAAATCCAGATGCGTGTGCCTCCTTGTGGGCAAGTGCGGCATTGCATCCTTGCGTCACTTTGCATCTGGCTAAACATGGGACCTGGAGATTGGAACTGGGTTCTTAGGCTTAGCAGGCAGGCGCCTTAACTGCTAAGCCATCTCTCCAGCCCTAGATCAAGTATTTTTTAACTTTTAAAAATTTATTTATGAGAGAGAGAGAGAGGGAGAGAATGGGCATTTTAGGGCCTCTAATCACTGTAAATGAACTCCAGATGAATGTGCCACTTGTGCATCTAGCTTGTATGTGTCCTGGGGGAATTGAACCTGGGTCCTTTGACTTTTCAGGCAAGCTCCTTAACCACTTAAACCATCCCTCCAGCCCCAGATCAAGTATTTTAATGTATTACTTGAAACTCTGAGATTGCTAGAGGAAAACATGGGCAAAACACTTCAAAATTTAGGCATAGTCAAAGACTTTCTTTTCTTTTTTTTTAAAGATTTTTTTATTGACAACTTCTATACTTACAGACAATGATATTTCCCTCCCCTTCAGAACTCCACTATCCATCATATCCCCTCCATCTCTCCATTAGTCTCTCTTTTAATTTGATGTCATCATCTTTTTCTCCTATTATGAGAGTCTTGTGAAGGTATTGCTAGGCACTGCGAGGTCGTGGATATCAAGGCCAATTTCTGTCTGGACAGTTGCATTGTAAGGAGTTGTACCTTTCCTTTGGCTCTTACATTCTTTCCACCACCCCTTCAGCAATGGACCCTGAGCCTTGGAGGGTGTGATAGAGATGTTTCAGTGGTGGACATTCCTCTGTCCTTTTTCTTAGCACCATGTTGCCTTTTGGGTCATCCCAGTGGTCATCACCATCTGAAAAGAGAAGCTTCTCTAACCAGAAGTGAGAGTAGCATTAATATATGAACATTAAGTGTAGTGCTGTCAGGGCAGCTCGGTGGGAATAATATATACATTTAGCCAGACAAGAGCAGGCTTTATACCCCTAAGACTCATGACCTTCCCTGCCTTAGGCTTTTGATTAGTTTTTTTCAGTACCAGGCATGTATTCCCTCCCATAGAGAGGGCCTTCAGTACAATTAGGGAGCAGTTGGTTTCCCCAAGAGCAGACATGCCACTATTGCACCTGTTCAGTCATGTGGTCTGTCTGGCCAAATTTGAGGTTTCCCGTGTCTACCATTTTCACCACTGATCAAAGACTTTCTTTTTTAAAAAAAAGTTTACTGGGCATGTCGGTGCACTTGGGGGGCAGAGGTAGGAGGACCATCGTGAGTTTGAGATCACCCTGAGACTACATAGTGAATTCCAGGTCAGCTTGAGCTAGAGTGAGACCCTACCTCAAAAAACCAAAAAAAAAAAGAGTTTGAAAAATAGTTTTATTTATTTATTCGAGAGACAGACAGACAGCTAATGGGTACACCAAGGTCTTCCACTGCTACAAACTTCAGACACATGCCACTCTGCATCTGCTTCACATGGGTACTGGGAAATCGCACCTGGGCTGGCAAGCTTTGCAAGCAAGTGCCTTTAACTTCTGAGCCATCTCCCCAGCCCCCAGGCAAAGAGTTTCTGAAAGGGACCCCAATAGCATAGGAAATAGCCCAAAGTATTGACAAATGGAATTACATGAAATTAAAAAGCTTCTCCACAGCAAAGGAAACAATCATGAGTGAAAGGATGGTCAATAGACTTGGAGAAAACCTCCTTACTATACATGCAATAGGGGATTACTATCTAGAATCTAATAGTACCCAAAGAATTCTAGGTCAGTACGTCGTAGAGATACCTTCATCCATGTCCATTGTTATATTATTAACAATAGTCAAGACATGGAATCATCCATGGAGTACTAGATAATGTGCTACATATACACAATAGAATCGTATTCAGCTGTAAAGAAGAATGAAATTGTATGAATGAACTGAATTCAAAGGACAATGGATGGATCTATAATTCATTAATATTTTTGGTTTTTCGAGGTAGGGTCTCACTCTAGCTCAGGCTGACCTGAAATTCACTGATTAGTCTCAGAGTGGCCTCGAATTCACAGCAATCCTCCTACCTCTGCCTCCCAAGTACTGGGATTAAAGGTGTGCGTCACCATGTCTGACTTATAATTTATTATTATTATTTAAATTTTATTTATTTATTCATTTGACAGAGGAAGAGAGAGAGAGAGAGAGAGAGAGAGAGAGAGAATGGGCATGCCAGGGCCTCCAGCCACTGCTAATGAACTCCAGATGTATGCACCCCCTTGTACATCTGCTAATGTGGGTCTTGGGGATTTAAACCTGGGTCATTTGGCTTTGTAGACAGTTGCCTTACCCACTAAGCCATTCTTCCAGCCCAAAATTTATTATTTTAAGTGAAGTAAGTCAGACTCAGAAAGACAACTGTTGCATATTTTCTCTTATGCTAAATCTAGATTTCAATTTGTACATGTACATGCACATATATAGGACATTAAAGTAGAAAAAGGACTATGGGAAGGGAGAAAGAGTTCTAAAAGGAAGGAGGAAGGTGAACAAGAAAGGGGAATAAAAGGAGAAAGGAGAAGTCTTCGAAGGTAGGAAAGGGACCAGTTGGAAGGGGAATGAGGAGGGCAGAAGGGACAGATTAGAAAAATATACAATCATATGTATGTATGAAAATGTCAAAATGAAACACATTTTTGTTAACCAAAAATTAATTTTAAAAAATGATAAAAATATTTGGCAAAAATAATCTGTGGGAAATTTTGTTAAATATTTTCTCTCTATGTATTTGTCATGGTCTGATTGTCACCTCAAAGTTCAGATATTGAAAATGAATCAGAAAAGTGATGGTGTTATGAGGAGGTGTCTTGTGGGCAGTGACTGGGTCACTGGGGTTCAGGATTCATGTTCTTATACTGAGGGCCCAGAGAGCTGCCTGGCCTCTTCCCTCTGGGAGGGTAGGAGGGGAAGGCAGGCCCTCACCAATTATCAGTTTGCCTTTTCAGTCTCCAGAGCTGGGAGAAATTTCTATTGCTTATAGGCATTGATGGTATTTTGTAATAGCAACTGGATAACATTAGGATCATTTTAGAATATCCATATTTTGTCAAGACAAATATTAAATCAAGACACCAAGGCTCAGGGGTGTGTGTGGGCAGCTGTTCCCGGGCATCCTCCCGCATGCAGCTCTGGAGGAGGCTGTGGTTAACACCTCAGGAACCTCAACAGGCTTGGCCTTGTGGGATCCCTACGCCCTCCCTATTCCAGGCTCCAGTGATGTGTTTAAGAAGCATATTTAAGAGGAAACGGACAGGCATGTTGTTGTTCATGCCTTTAATCCCAGCACTCAGGAGGCTGAGATGGGAGGATCATGGTGAGTTTGAGACCAGCCTGGCCTACCTGCGTTCCAGGTCAGCCTAGGCTAGAGTGATATCCTACCTCAAAAAAATGTGTTTAAGGGATGGGGAGATGGTTCAGTGGTTAGAGGCATTTGCTTGCAAAGCCTAACAGCCTGGGTGTGATTCCCCGGTACCCTGTAAAGCCAGATGCATGAAGTAGAACATGTGTCTGGAGTTCGTTTGCAGCAGCAAGAGGCCACGGCACACCCATCCTCCCCACTCTCTGCTTGCAAATAAAGAAATAAAAGAATTTAAAGGGGAAATGACTCCTTTGCTTGTCTGACTGCTGTGATCACAGCCAGCCAGTCAAATGCATGGGAAGCATGTGGTATACGGAATCGGTCCTGTGCCTCTGTGATGACTGGCACTGTGCTTAAGGGAGATATCACCCGCTTCTGGGAATTATATAGTTAAGAAACTTAGAAGGTGGAGACTGAGAAACTAGCGGATAACTAGGTACAGGTTGGAACTCACTCTGGGAGTTCAGCCAAAACCATTCTGGTCGGCCAAGGCAGTTAATCACTGCTTGTCAGATGCAGAAAGACAAACGTGGCATGTTTTCTCTTATGCTAAATCTAGAATTAAATTTATACATGTACATGCACATATATAGGACATTAAAGTAGAAAGGAACTATGTGTGTTCCCTCCTCAACACAAAAGATCTGCTGGTTACTATTGAACCTCAATAGATAATTGATCAGTTTAGGACATGTTCAATTATAGGTAGGGACAGCTCCAACATACTTAACTCCCTGAATCCAGGCCTCCTCGGGGGCTCCCATCCATGTCAGTGGATGCTTTCTTGTTTGTCTGATGTTTGTGTCTGTACTGTATCTCTGATCTTGTCTAATAAGGCTTATTAGGTACACCCACTCATGCTCTCCCACTGCTTTGTGATCGTCTTGGTGTGGCCTGGAGACTGCAATTCTTTGTCATTTAACAGAGCAGAGCTCCCTCCCATTTCATGCTGATCTCTGCAAAGAGGCTGGACTGTGAGGGATGCAAGGCCCGTGGTGGGGGGTGACAGATGACTCTGGAGATGGCCTTCTGGGAACACATGGGGAGGTGGCGTGGAAGAGGTATGAGGCCTACAAGGATGGGTAGGATCTGGGTGGGTGGAGGAGGTTGATGGTGCTCTTACAAGCGCTCTTTTCTAGCTGCTGTGAGGTACAAGCAGGTGACAAAATGGTGGGATGGCGCTTGCTATAGCATCAGTTTGTGAAGGGTTCATGTAATCCGCAGACAGCTTGGGGGACACTAACTGTCTTACAGCGGTCGTTTGCTTTGTCTCCTGGAGGATTTTATCTTTTGCAAGAGGCCACTTTGGCATTTTGACTTTCTGTTTTCAAAGTACCAAGCTGAGATGGTCAGGGAGAGATTGATTAAGAAAGAAGCCACTCGTGCAGTCAGTATGGATAAGAGTGAATATTCAGGTCTGTTAGGTTCCTTTATTGGGTTTACGTCTTCAGGGAGTAAAGGACAGGACATGCCCGAGTTCTGGGGTCTATTTTAATCTGCTGCTTGTGGCTCATTTTACTGTCATTGTCAATCAACCAACCAGTGAACCTATTAAAGATGACCCACGCCAAGGGCAAATGTTCTTTTTGCATACTTCAGGACAATCCATAGATGGGTGAGGCAGATGAAGTCAGGAAAAGATGAGGTTCATAAAGATTGTGTAAAGAATTGGGAAGAACGTGCAGGAATATTGCTAATAATTAGCAATTCTGTGAAATTCTGAGAAATCACTGAAATATGTAAGTGGTTTCCATACCCTGGCCTGGTTGCTTTTGGGTCCCAGTCTTGTTACAGGTCCTTCCTACCTCAGCATGAGACTCAGCAGCCCAGACAGAGGCGGAGCAGGCATCAGTGCGTGTGCACCGAGTAACCAGAGCTGCCGCAGCTGTTGCTGTGATGAGAATGCAACCAAGCAAAAGCCTTCCAAATTGATTGGATCTTTTCTTTTTAAAGTAGAATTTCTCGGGCTAGGGAGATGGCTCAGCAGTTAAAGGCACTTGCTTGCACGGGCTTGGGTTTAATTCCCCAGCCACCTACATAAAGCCAGATAGGTATTTGTTTGCAGCAAGAGACCCTGGTGTGACACACACACATGCACACCTTTTTCTTTTTGGTTTTTCAAGGTAGGGTCTCACTCTGGCCAAGGCTGACCTGGAATTAACTATGTAGTCTCAGGGTGGCCTCGAACTCACAGCAATCCTCCTACCTCTGCCTCCCAAGTGCTGGGATTAAAGGCATGCGCCACCACGCCCAGCTACACACAACTTTTTTTAAAAGTAGAATTAAGGGCTGGAGAGATGGCTTAGCGGTTAAGGTGCCTGCCTCCTAAGCCTAAGAACACAGGTTCCAATCTCCAGGTCCCACGTTTAGCCAGATGCAAAGTGATGCAAGGGCGCAATACTGCACTTGACCACAAGGGGTCGCATGCATCTGGATTTCATTCTCAGCAGCTGAGATGCTGCTGGTGCGCCCATCTCTGTCTTCCTTTCCCTCTCTCTCTGTCTTTCTCTGTGTCTCTCTCAAAAAAAAAAAAAAAAAAAAAAAAAAAAAAAAAAAAAAAAAGGTAGAATTAAAAAAACCCATCCTGTAGCCAGAGTTGCAGGAACAGATGAAGGTTAATGACTCCATCATTACAGTGACTATGTCTTAGAGCAGAGTTTACAATAACCCTGGAAATGCATGTGGAGCTTGGTCTTAAAGAATCAGGGACAGGGGACGAGTATTTATTGTAATGGCTTGCTCCGGTCTGCATAGTTGTTTTTCTAACCCAGTGTGTCTTGTTTCTTACAACTGTCCAGTGAGATAGTTGAACAGTTGTAATTGATAAATAAGACTTGGCGAGGTTAAGTTGCTTGTTTATAACAATTCCTGTGACTAGTGCCTTTTTTTTTTCAAGGTAGGGTCTTGCTCTAGCCCAGGCTGACCTGGAATTCACTACGTAGTCTCAGGGTGGCCTTGAACTTGCGGCAATCCTACCTCTGCCTCCCCAGTGCTGGGATTAAAGGCATGAGCCACCACAACAGAACAATTCATGTGACTAGTGCTGTAACTCAGAATTCTGTGAGGGCTTCAGATGTCTGCTTCCTCACAGAATCCAGTCATGTAGTTTGTCCGGGTCAACTTTTTCTTTTGTTTTGAGATAGGGTCTACTGCATCCCGGGACTGGTGTCAAGTTTGCTATGTAGCCAAGAGTGAGGATCCTCCTCCTCCACTTCCAGAGTCTAGAGAGCTGGAATGACAGTGTATATCACTACACCTGGCTTATGCGGTGCTGGCAGTCAAACCTGGGGCCTTCTGCATGCTAGGCAAATACCTACTGATTGAGCCATATTTTCAGTCCCTACCCCCGCCCACTGTGTAAAAAACACATTTAGGGCTGGAGAGATGGCTTACCAGTTAAGGCACATGCCTGCGAAGCCTAAGGACCTAGGTTCTATTCTCTAGATCCCACATAAGCCAGGTGCACATGGTGGTGCATGCATCTGGAGTTTGTTTTCAGTGGCTGGAGGTCCTGGTGTGCCCATTCTCTCTCTATCTCTCCCTCTCTCTGTTTCAAATAAATAACTTAAAAAATACATTTAAGCCAGGTGTGGTGGTGCATGCCTTTAGTCCCAGCACTTGGGAGGCAGGAGGATCACCATGAGTTCAAGGCCATCCTGGAACTTCAGAGTGAGATTCTGCCTCAAAAAAAAAAATTAAAAATATTTTTATTTATTTGTAACCAGAGAGAGACAGAGAAGAAAGATGGAAAGAATAGGTATACCAGGGCCTCCAGCTGCTGCAAATGAACTCCAGATGCATGTGTCATTTTGTGTATCTGGCTTTCCATGAGCACCAGGGAATCAAACCTGGGTCATTAGTCTTTGCAGGCAAATACCTTAACTGCTGAGCTCTCTCTCCAGCCCATACATTTTTTAAAATTTATTTTCAAGTACAAAAACAGAGAGACAGAAGGGGGGGGGCAGGGAGAATCGGCACACCAGGACCTCTAGTCACTGCAAACTCCAGATGCATGCACCACCGTATGTATCCAGCTTTATCTGGGTTGTTAAGCTTTGAAGGAAAGCATCTTAACTGCTGAGCCACCCATCCAGCCCCTTCCCCCCTTTTTGAGACAGGGTCTCACTCTAGCCCAGGCTGAACTGTAACTCACTCTATAGCCCAGGTTGGTCTTGAACTCACAGTGGTTCTCTGACCTCAGTCTCCCAAGTGCTGAGATTGAAGGCATGAGCCACCACTCCTGGCTACTGAGGCAACTTTCAGCATGCCCAGCTGTTGAGTGTTATCTTATGGACTGGATGCTTATGCCTTCCTCACATCTATGTTCACATCTGTATTACTTTTCTCATTATTGGTTTAAAATATATAACCAGAAGCAAGTTAAGATAGGAAGGGTTTACTTCGGCTTGCGTTTTGAGACTACAATCTATCATGGCAGGGAAGGCATGGTGGTAGAGTCTGAGGCAGCTGGTCACATTCCCTCCTCAGTGAGGAAGCTGAGCTCAATGGATGCTGGTGCTCAGCCAGCTGTTTTCTTTATAAAGAGTCCAGGACCCCTTTCCCCTCCCTACCCCAGCCCAGGAATGATGGGTCTTTGCATCTCAGCCTAATCAAGATAATCCCTCACAAGCATGCCTGGGCCAGGGCCAGTTTTCTAGGTGATTCTAGGTCCTGTCAAGTTGGCAATTTGTATAAACTACCAAAAAACTGAAAGTCCCAGTATGATGGGATGTAGACATGGGGGTTGTGGTGGTTTGATTCAGGTGTCCCCCATAAACTTAGGTGTTCTGATTGCTAGGTTCCCAGCTGATGGAGATTTGGGAATTAATCCCTCCTGGAGGTAGAGTATTGTTGGGGGCGGGCTTATGGGTATTATAGCCAGCTCCCCCTTGCCAATGTTTGGCACACTCTTCTGTTGCTATGGTCCACCTTATGTTGGCCAACGGGTGATGTCCACCGTCTGCTCATGCCATGATTCCCCTGCCATCATGGAGCTTCCCCTTGAGTTTCCTTAAGGCAAAATAAACCTCTTCCCCCCCCCCCACAAGCTGCACTTGGTTGGGTGATTTCTACCAGCAATGCAAACCTGACTGCAACAGTAAAGTGGTACCGAGGAGTGGGGTTGCTGCTAGACACCTGACTATGTATGTAGCTTTGACCTTTTGGAGCTAATTTTCAAGAGGAATGTGGGAGGATTTGAAACCTTGGCCTAAGAGACGCCTTGCAGTGCTGTAAGTACAGCTTGATGGACTATTCTCGTCAGACTTGAAAGACCTCAATGCAGTAAGAATTATGGACTGTGAGGTTTGGCTTCTGAGGGTGAGAAAGAGCTTTGCTTGGTCTGGGATAGTTTGTGTGAGAGGCTTGCTGTTTTGCCCGTGTCCTGAGAAGTTGTGCAGGGTTGCTTTGCGTAGAAATGAACTGATGTGAGCAGAGGGATATGGCACAGAAATGAAATCTTTGGGCCCAAACTGCTGCCCTTTCACCTGCAAATTATTTGAGAGAGTACAACCTTTGAGATTGGGCCAGCTGACCTGCACTGGGGCAACAGGAAGAATGTAGACTCTTTTGAAGGGGCTTGAGTGCTCAAGGAGTGTCCTGTTCTTCAAAGTCTGCTTTATTCTCCCCTGGATTAACAAATTGACACTCTACCTGGTATTATGGAATATAAGAAATGCAGGAGAGGGTCATTGAGTTTGCAATGTGGTCTTGTGTTTTGGAAATGGCCATGGGCAGTGTGAAGCAGGTTGGCTGGGTGCCTGCATGGAGATTCCATGGGGCCATGAGGATGGACCATGGGTTGCAGTGGAGACCCACTAGAGATGCCGGGACCATGAGATGGCTGCCAAGGAGAGCTGCTGGCCCCAGATGAAGTTTTCCAGGACTGTGAGTAGCCTAGCTGGAGGGGTGGAATTGGAATTCCAGAGATTTGTTGCTGGCTAGAATTATTGGACTTATGGGTTTGGAGGGGATTTTTTGGTATTATGGCTGGCTCAGTTAAAAGACCTTGGATTATGAACATCATTTGAATTAATAAAAAATATGGGGACTTTTAAAGTTGGATGAATGCATTGCATTTTACATCATGTATGGTTATCAGTTTATGGGGCCAGGGGCAGAATATGGTGGTTTGATTCAGGTGTCCCCCATAAACTTAGGTGTTCTGAATGTTAGGTTCCCAGCTGATGGAGATTTGGAATTAACGCCTCGTGGAAGCAGAGTATTGTTGGGGGCGAGCTTATGGGTATTATAGCCTTATGGGTATTATTCCCCCTTGCCAGTGTTTGGCACACTCTCCTGTTTTTATGGTTCACCTTATGTTGACCAAAGGGTGATGTCCACCCTCTGCTCATGCCATCATTTTTCCCTGCCATCATGGAGCTTCCCTTTGCATTTCTTTAAGCCAAAATAGATCTTTTCCCCCCCCTACCAGCTGCTCTTGGTTGGGTGATTTCTACCAGCAATGCTAACTTGACTGCAACAGTGCTCCTTTGGGAGGTAATTTGGTCTCGAGGACAGTTCTTGTGATGAGATCCATGTCCTTGTGAGAAGAGACAGGCAAGCACATCCTTTCCCCCTCTCACCCTTGTGTTCACTCTCTTCTCTGAACCACGGGAAAATGCCAGGAGAAGGCCCTTCACCAGACACCGTGTGTTGCAGTCAGGTTCGCACTGCTGGGAGAAATCACCCAACCAAGAGCAACTTGTGAGAAAAAAAGAGGCTTATTTTGGCTTACAGGCTTGAGGGGGAAACTCCATGATGGCATGAGCAGAGGGGTGGACAGCACCTCTTGGCCAACATCAGATGGACAATAGCAACAGGAGAGTGTGCCAAACACTGGCATGGGGAAACTGGTTATAAAACTCCTAAGCCCACCTCCAACAATATACTGCCTCCAGGAGGCTTTAATTTAATTTAATTTAATTTTTAATTTTCTTTTGGAGAGAGACACAGAGACAGAGAGAGCGAGAGAAAGGGAGAGGAAGACAGAGATGGGTGTGCCAGCAGTGTCTCAGCTGCTGAGAACGAAATCCAGATGCTTGCGCCCCCTTGTGGTCAAGTGCGTCATTGTGCCCTTGTGTCACTTTGCATCTGGCTAAACGTGGGATCTGGAGATTGGAACCGCTGGAGATTGGAACCAGCGTTCTTAGGCTTAGGAGGCAGGCGCCTTAACCCCTAAGCCATCTCTCCAGCCCAGGAGGCTTTACTTTTCAATTGCCATCAGCTGGGGAGACTAGTATTCAGAATACCTAAGTTCATGGGGGACACCTGAATCAAACCACCACACCATGTCTGTGGTATCTTGATGTTGGGTATCTCAGCTCCCAAAACAGTAAGAAATAAACACTTGTTGCATAAGCTACGCAGTCTGTTGTTTGAAATGCAAGCCTGACAGCAACAAATGGGGTCTAGCATGTCTGCATATCAGTGTGGTTATAAAATAGGATTTAAAGACAAGACTTGTAAAGCGTAATGCACCTAATCTGAAGTTAAATATTTGCAAAATAAACGAATGATGAATGAATGCAAACATTATAGAATGAGAACGAGGTATCCAGATGGAGAGACTTTTCCATTTGGCTTAAAGCCCTTGTCTGGATACTAAAGACCCTTCTCCTCATCGGTAGAGACTATTTTAATTCTCATTTACAAGACGATGTCTCGAAGGTTCCTTCTCTCAATCATCTTTTGAATACCAAGTGAGCGTGGGAAGGAAATAGGGTTCAAGTTTGGTTTCTGGGGTGGGATGTTCTCTTGTTGCCTCACATCACTTCTAAGAGGCCCAGACGCCCATTTATATGCACCATACTGTGTGCCAGCCCCTGTACTGGGGTCTTTGCATATATTACTTTATTTCAGAAAAAGGTGTGGTGGGGGAACAGGCTGTGCTGGGGAGCTAGGGTCAGTCCGAGGCTAGTGACTTCAACATCTACCATCTTCCTTTATTATTATTATTATTATTTGGTTTTTCGAGGTAGGGTCTCGCTCTAGTCCAGGCTGACCTGGAATTCACTATGTAGTCTCAGGGTGGCCTCGAACTCACGGCGATCCTCCTACCTCTGCCTCCCTGAGTGCTGGGATTAAAGGCGTGCGCCACCATGCCCGGCTTTCCATCTTCCTTCTAAACTAGCCTTGCAAACAAAATGACCTTCCAGCTACAAGCACCTGGGTTGGCGAAGGCAGGCATTTAGTTGGTATTACTGCCACCTACTGGTTTGTCAGGAAACAGCAGTACACATGTCTGATTGGAGGCGTAAGAAGGAAAATGAATTTTAGTAATCTTTAGATACTGGTTTGCCCAGTATTGTATGTGTTCTTCCAGCATTTATAGCAAAAAAATTAAGATCTAATCTTTGCATGTATTGTCCAGGAGGATGCGACTGAAGAAAGGACTGTGGCAGAAATCATTTGTTCACTCATTCACCCAACAGCTCCCAGGGGCTCTTTCTGTGCCAGTCTCTGTGGTGGTTGGATGGACGGAGTAGTCAGCAAGCAGGAAGCAACGGTCGATGTTGATTTGGCTCTTGTGGACAATGGGGTTAACTCTGTTCTGCCACAAGAGCCCACACGTCCTGGGATCATGGTCAGATAAGGTAGGGAGGCTGGGGATTAGGGTGGAGAGTGCAAAGAGGGAGCATCTCCGAGTCAGTGTTTATTCCCAGCTGGTTCAGAAACTCCATCTGCCTGCTTCAAGGAGAACGCCTTTGCTAGGGTGTCACAGGTGTCTCCAGGGACTTGAAGGGTGTGTGTGTGTGTGTGTGTGTGTGTGTGTGTGTGTGTGGGGGGGGTGTAGATGAAGGAAACATTCTTCCTCTAGTACTTTAATGCATGAGCCCTGAATTTAAAACAAGTGTCAGGTTGAACTTTGAAAAGGAAGAGATGAGAGGCTTGGGGAGATGGCTCAGCCTTAGTGTTTGACCCGAGTTTCATCTCCAGGACCCATGTAAATGCTGAGCTAGTAAACACACACCTGCAATCAAATTCTGGGAAGCGGAGACACAAAACTCCCTGGGGCTCACTGGCCTGCTAACCCAGCCCCAGACCAATGAGAGACCAAAAAGAAATGGGCTGTGTGCCTGAGGATGACACGTGAGGTTGTCCTCAAGCCTCCATGTGCACCCACACACATACGAACATGCACACACGTACAGCATTCAAAACAAGGAGAGCTGTCACAGAAATGTGGTTAGAAAGGAGTATGCAGAGAAGGCTGCCCGCCCTTTGTTGGGGTGTGGGTGTGTGATGGCTGAGCACGTGTGCTCGGCTTTCAGGTCTCCTAACCACGGTCATCTGTAAGGATCTGTTTCCTCTCCGTAAATTGGTGTGATGCTTTTAGGAGGCCCATTTAAATAATAAAATATACTGAATTTGATACTGGTTCTCATTGGGATGACTGAATATGCACTTCTACAAAATCAGAGTAAACCAAAAGCCAATAAGGTAGATTGTGAATTAGGATCAAAAAGTCGTTTGCAATGACAAAAAGCCAAGTCAAAACTAAGAAGTTGTCAGAGTTTTATGGTCATTGGTTTGATTTCCCCAAAGTGCATGTTCAATCCTCTTTTTTTCCTAATATTTATACCAAGGCTTTTCTGAATGCTCAACAGCCTTGAATTCTTTTTGATTAGTTCCTGTTCATTGGACAGTAGGATGGTGGGAGACCAGATGAAAGGACTAACCCATAATTCTGCCCAGCAACAAATAGAGATGTCTGAGGGGCTTATCTGTTCTTTAGCCAAAGCTGGCCTTGGCCTTGAGTCTAATTTTAACAGCCAGGACAGCTCTGTCCCTAGAGTCTGGAAGTGGCAGAAGCTGTGCTCAGCTCTGGTCCTGGATGAGACAGACACCTTGAAGTGCCAGAGGGTGCCTTGTCAAATACATTTCACACCTGCTTGCTGGAGTGCCTGCAAAGCCTATCTTAGCCTTCTTGGAAACAGGAACAGTTGTTTTCTTTGGGGGGGGGGCGGCGTGTGGCTTTTCAAGGTAGGGTCTCATTCTAGCCCAGGCTGACCTGGAATTCACTCCGTAGTTTCAGGCTTTGAACTCATGGTGATGTTCCTGCTTCTGCCTCCTGAGTGCTGGGACTAAAGGCGTGCACCACCATGCCCAGCTCACAGTTTTAAGTTGGTCAGACATTGCTATCATTTGAAAGTGGCACTAGGGCTGGAGAGGTGGCTCAAGGGTTAAGGCGCTTGCCTGAGAGTGGCACCATATTAGCTACTTGTCCCTTAGCAGACATGATTTATCTGATCAAAAAAACAACCTTATCACCCTCATGCTCTGGAGAGAAGGGTCCTACTTGAGTCTAAAGACAGACCTCAGGAGGCCAAAGCCAAGGAGAGAGAGTAGGGAAAGCCGGAAGTGATCTAACCAGGGAGATGGAGACGAGACTTGGAGGGAAGAAGACCCACCTGTCTACCCCTCCACAGGCTCAGGGTTTTGCCCTAGTGGAAGCTGAGGCGTCAGGCTCATGACCTTGACATGTTGTTTATCGTCTCCTGGCTGGGCTTCCCAGGGCTAATTCAGTGCCAGTGCTCATAACGTAGCGCTGGCTGTGTCACCTCATCCTAACTCAGCTGAGCTTTGAGGAGGGTGACTTCAGTGAGGATAGGCAGGCTATAAGGCAGTCCTTTTCTGCCTTCAGTCCCACTGCAAACTCACTAGCAAGGCCACCAGAGACCCTAACATGTAGGAAAGGTAGAAACAAAATCCAGTGAGAAGAATCACTTCAAGTTAACTTACACAAACATCTCAGCATCACCAGAGGCTCCAGTGTGAGGACTCAGCCATCTATTCCCATGACCATTTCTTAAGTCTCTAGAAGACACTAGACTTTTTTTTTTTTTTTTCGAGGTAAGGTCTCACTCTAGCTCAGGCTGACCTGGAATTCACTATGTAGTCTCAGGGTGGCCTTGAACTCTTGGAAATCCTCCTACCTCTGCCTCCCGAGTGCTGAGATTAAAGGCGTGCGCCACCACGCCCAGCTGACACTAGACTTTTGATGGGTTCCAGTAACACTTCCCACGCACCATGCCCACAGACTGGTTCTGATCATTCCTTGTCAGCTGGCCTTGATGGTGGCAGGTTTTCCCAGTCTCCCGATTGTAGTCAAACTGTGACCTCTTCCCTAGGCCACTGCTCCTCACAGACCAGCTTAGCCCTAGGCTTGGACAAAAATCCCCCAACCCAGCCCCACCATGACGCCCCAGAAGGTATTGGGCAGAGTTCATTGATGTTTTCCTGAACCATTGGAAATCTCCTTGGGACATTATGGGGCAGAAGAGAACGTCAGAGCCAGGCATCCTAGCTCCTGGAGCCAACAGGCTGCGGCTCTGCACAGATTCCCTGTGTCAGGACCAGGCTCCTCCTCTCCCAGCTGGTTGGAGGACGTGAAGTGAAGCTCCATTTCCTTCTCTTCCAAAATGGTCTGCAGAGCGGAGGGCCAGCCTGCTCTCCACAGCCCACACACATCTCAACCCGAAGCCTCTGCACTGGGCTGGCTCTTGGCTTTCCAGCAGTCACAGGGAGATGGGTAGGCACTTGTCTTAGGTCTGCTTGACCAAGCAAATTCTGTGTTCCCAGGACAACGGGAGAATCTTCCCAAAGGGAAAATGAAAATTTCTAAGAAATTTCAGAAAATGCTTCTGATTCCCTTAGGTTTCTGCTTTGCTGTGTTTCACACCTGACTGGTATGGTGGCGCGAGAGTTCATCTTCCCTTTTGTGCTCATTCCATCACCTTCTTTCCCATCTCAAAAAGCTTGGTTTAGTGAAGGGGAGTGGTGCCGGGAAGACAGCTTAGTGGAGAAAGGCCTTTGCTCTGCAAGCGTGCTTGTCATCGTTCAAATCCCTAGCATCCACGTAAAGCCCGACACAACAGAGGAGTATACAGTCTGCAATTCCAACTTGCCTATGGCAATGGGCGGTAGAGTCAGGAGAGTCCCAAAGCTCATGGTCCAGCTAGCCTGGCCTTCCCCATGGCAAAAACAAGAGAGACCCTGTCTTAAAACAAGGTGGTCAAAGGTCAGGACCAGGACCCTAAGGTTGTCCCTATACATCCCCCCTCTCTCATACACACATACCCTGTAACAAACTAAAAACAATAACAAGCACCTCAAATAAACAATAAAATAAAAGCCTGGCTTGGATAATCATGATGTATAGTCTCCCAAGCAAATTTCAGCTCCTACACTCTGAAATGTTAGTCAAGTGGCATTGATGTTTGCCATATCATTTTCACCACTTGATCTCATTGCATGTGACAGGGCAAGACTCTAGGACAAAGTTTTCTCTAACCACATGGCAACGTTAACCATTACCAAGATTATGTTAACAAGTCAGCTTAACTAAGCTATAGATGACTTGAGTTCAGAACTAAAGTTTTTTTTTCTTTTTTAAAAAAACTTTTTATTTTTTATTATTTTTTGGAGAGAGACACACAGAGAAAGAGAGAGAGAGAGAGGAAGACAGAGATGGGCGCGCCAGCAACCTCTCAGCTGCTGCGAATGAACTCCAGATGTGTGCGCCCCCTTGTGGTCCAGTGCGGCATTGCGCCCTTGCGTCACTTTGCATCTGGCTAAACGTGGGACCTGGAGATTGGAACCGCTGGAGATTAGAACCGGTGTTCTTAGGCTTAGGAGGCAGGCGCCTTAACCCCTAAGCCATCTCTCCAGCCCCAGAACTAAAGTTTTTGATCACTGTAGTGATCAACACTGATTTTAATTACATTGTTCTTATCATGTGTCAAAAGGGAAATGATTATTCTTCATAGATCTGGCACTACCTTTTGTCTAACATGGAGTTTAATCATTTTTACTTATTTGTGTTTGTTTATGTGCATGTGTGTGTACACGTGCATGCCGAGGACAGAAAATAACTTTTGTGTGACTGTCCTCTTCTACTTTCTTTTGCGCAAGGTCTCTCTTGTCTTGCCACTGTGTGCACCCGTCTAGTGATCCCCACTGGCTTTTGGATTCTCCTGGCTCTGCCTCCCATGGCCATAGACATTTTGGTATTACAGATGTGTGGGCCACTTTGTCCCAGGCTTTATGTGGGGGCTGGGGAGAACTGAACTTGGAGTGGCAGGCTTGCAAACAAGTTCTTTTAACCACTGAGCAACCTCCCCAGTCTCATTTTCATGGTTAATTACTCTTTACAGACATGGTATTGCTCTATTTGTTTATTTTATTTTTTTGAAGTAGGATTTTGTTGTAGCCCAGGCTGACCTAGAATTAGTCTCAGGCTGGCCTTGAGCTCATGCTGATCCTCCTACCTCTGCCTCCAAATGCTGGGATTAAAGGCTTATGCCACAAGGCCCAGCCAAGAGGCACTGGCCTTTTTATTTAACCTGGAGTCAGTCATTTTAAAGGGCTGTATCATTAGCTGTGTCCAGGAGATGGCACTGTGCTTTTCGTTTTAGGACTTGCTTGAGCAGTTCCACCTGCAGAGTCCCATAAACTCTTGTGTATGTAAGAAGGAGGTGCGTTGTGGATTTCATACATGATTGTTCATTGGTCCACTACATGAAACTTTAGCAAAAATTGAATTTGAATTGTAGTAAAGAATGCATGTAAATTCATAAAGAATCTACTTTTTTATCAATCAAATAATGAACACAATATGGTACTAAATATTCGGGGATATAAAAATAAGAACCATCAATGCTTAAAATCTTTATGTAGACTCACAGAGCTATTAAAAAGAAGAAATAGGGCTGGAGAGATGGCTTAGCGGTTAAGGTGCTTGCCTCCTAAGCCTAAGAACGCTGGTTCCAATCTCCAGCAGTTCCAATCTCCAGGTCCCACGTTTAGCCAGATGCAAAGTGACTCAAGGGGGCACACGCATCTGGATTTCGTTCCCAGCAGCTGAGAGGCTGCTGGTGTGCCCATCTTTATCTGTCTTCCTCTCCCTTT
Organism: Orientallactaga sibirica; assembly: GCA_036365145.1. Lineage (NCBI taxonomy): Eukaryota > Metazoa > Chordata > Mammalia > Rodentia > Dipodidae > Orientallactaga > Orientallactaga sibirica. The sequence goes on from JAEOAD010000036.1 coordinate 2,469,449, forward strand.
CTCTCTGTCTCTCTGTGTCTCTCTCTCTCTCTCTTAAAAAAAAAAAAAAATAGACCTATGTTAAATGAATTAGGAGTTAAGGGCGGGGGGCGGTGATTACTATGGCCAGACATTAGCAGGAAGATTTCTCAGTGGGAGGGGCTACTTGAAAGGATGGCAGGGCATCCTGGATAAACATGGAGGATTAAATACAGTTATATCATTTTCTTCCCCTCTCCACAGATCCTAGTAAAACAATAGCAAAGGATTGGCAAAAAGCATTTGGCTTGTTAGGAAATAAGATATCAGACAAATTTGAAAAGATAAAGGTGAGGGCATTCTAGAAAGGATTGTCAAAGTATAATGAAGGTGTTATGGGATGGGCTGTATTCTCTTCCCAACCCCCAGGACCTCTGAATGTGACTATATTTGGAGATATGACCTTTCGTACAGTATTTAAAGTAACATGGGGCTATTTTGATAGACCCCAGTCTGATTATTGTGCTTATAAGAGGGAGACTAGAAGCTTTGTGCAGTGGCAGTATTATAGCCAATGAGGTTTATCTGAGGTGCGATTATTGCTAATTGAAAACTTTCCCCAATATCCTGCCATGATGACTTGAAATATAGTCAGCACTGGCAAATTTTGAGAGTCTCTGGAGACTGAACAAAACAAAGAAGTAGACTAGAACATCCATGTCCAGAGGGAAGAATGCAGATATTTGAAGCCAAGGAAAGGCATAAGGAAGCTATTCATCTATCTGACCCTAGGATCTTGGCTTCTAGCCTTGAGAATTGTGAGAAAATACCTCTCCTTATTTACGCTTCCCAGTCTGTGACGGTTTGTTGTGGCACATCCTGCAGACAAATACTGAAGTCACCCCACATTTCAGAACCCTTGAATTATAATAATGGAACCATATAAACCCATAAAGTTAATCTACTTATTTGACTATACAATGCCAGGTATATAAAATAGTACATTAATACCATTAATTTTGGGAAGCTCTTAACAATTATTGTTTGTATTTCTTAAATATTTTATTTATTTGCAAGAAGATAGAGGGAGAGAGAAAAAGAAGAAAGAGAATGGGCACCTCAGGGCCTGTTGCCATTGCAAATGAACTCCAGATGCGTGTGCCGCTTTGCATATCTGGATTTACAAGGGCACTAGGGAATCGAGCCTATAGTGCCAGGCTTTGCAGGCAAGCACCTTTAATAATTGAGCCATCTCTCTAGCTCGTGTGTTTCAAGGTAGGGTCTCTAGCCTAGGCTGACCTAGAACTCACTCTGTAGTCTCAGGTTGGCCTCGAACTCACAGCGATCCTCCAACTTCTGCCTCCCGAGTGTTGGGATTAAAGGAGTGCGCCACCACGCCTGGCTTTGCTTCACAGTTTTGTTCCTTTGTCTTTCTTGTATCTGTGTTATGTATAGGTCATAACTTTAAAAATTATCCTACAGGTTTTTCTATTTTCTATTTTATTTATTTATTTTTATTTTTTTATTTTTAGAGGGAGACACAGAGAGAGACAGACAGAGAGAGAGAGGGAGAGGGAGACAGATAGAGAATGGGCACGCCAGCAGTCTCTAAGCTGCTGTGAATGAATTCCAGATGTGTGTGCCCCCTTGTGGGCAAGTGCAGCATTGCACCCTTGCATCACTTTGCATCTGGCTAAATGTGGGACCTGGAGATTGGAACTGGGTTCTTAGGCTTAGCATGCAGGCGCCTTAACTGCTAAGCCATCTCTCCAGCCCTATTTTATTTTTCTTCCTTTTTTCTTGTTTTTAGCTCTGGAAGTTTTGTGCTCTACATTGAGGTATATGTTCCAGTTTGAATTAATTATAGTGAAAATTGCCCTTTCTAGGTCTTTCAGCATTTTGTTAACTAAGATGGTAAGAACAGGACATTAGGAAAGAAAAGATATCAGAAAATTTTGGAAAGTTGGAAGGACTTATAGATAGGATTTCCATGAGGATGCATAATGGTCACAATTGCATATTTAATGCTTGTGTTCAGTCTTAAGGGAAAAATATTCCTTCTTTCACCATGCAAAATATTACAATTTTTTGTATACACTTTGTTAGGTTGAAGAGAGTCCTCTCTATTATTCTGATAGATTTTAAAAAGTATATTTTATTTATTTCAGAGAAAGAAAGAGGCAGAGAGGGAGGGAGGGGAGAGAGAGAGAGAGAGAGAGAGAGAGAAAATGGGCATGCCAGGGTGTCTAGCCACTGCAAACAACTCCAGACACAGGCACCACCTTGTGTGTCTAGCTTTAAGTGGGTACTAGGGAATCAAACTCAGATCCTTACGCTTTGCAGGCAAGTGCCTTAACTGCTGAGCCATCTTTCCAGCCCCTGATAGGTTTTTAATGAGATAGGATTTCATAGAGCTTAGGCTGGCCTTGAACTTACTATATAGTCCACAATGATCTTGAATTTCTGATCCTCCTGCCTCCACCTTACTGGGATTATAGGCATGTGTCACCATACTTTTTTATGTGGTGTTATGGATTGAACCCAGGACTTCATGCATGCTGGGCATGTACACTGGGCATGTGTGGTGGTTTGATTCAGGTGTACCCCATAAACTTAGGTGTTCTGAATGCTAGGTCCTTAGCTGATGGAGATTTGGGAATTAATGCATCCTGGAGGCAGTGTGTTGTTGGGGGTGGGCTTATGGGTGTTAGAGCCAGTTTCCTCTTGCCAGTGTTTGGCACATTCTCCTGTTGCCATTGTCCACTTGATGTTGGCCAGGGGGTGATATCCACCCTCTGCTCATGCCATCATTTTCCCTTGCGATCATGGAGCTTCCCCTCGAGTCTGTAAGCCAAAATAAACATTTTTTCTCCCACAAGCTGCTCTTGGTCAGGTGATTTCTTCCAACAATGTGAATCTGATTGCAACAGCATGCACTCTATCCATTGGGCCCTCATTCTAAGAGTTTGTTTTTAATCAAAAATAGATGCTGAACTAAGTGAGATGTCTCTATCCTCCATGGCCCAGGGACCATTGGGGAAGAAGTAGTGGAAAGAACATAAGAACCAAAGGCAGGAAACCACTTCTTACTGCTGTCTTTCAGACACAAGGGAGCCTTGATATGCATGAGCTCATCGTGGCTGACAAAACCTACACAAGACATGCATAATTGGAGGGAAAAATAATGACATTGAAATAGAAGAGAAACTAAATAGAAAGGAAAGAGGATTCAGTGGAGGGCAGATTTGGGAGGGGGCTAATGGGAGGGGACTATGATCATGATCTATTGTCTATACTTATGGAAGCTGTCAGAAAAAAATAGATACTGAATTTTTCCAATGTCTTTTCTTCATAGTTATAATTTTTAAAATTAGTCGCTTAATGTGCTGTTTAACATTGAGTTTCAAGCATTAATCCTTGCATTTCTAGTATAGCCCCATTGAGTCATGAAGTATAATTTATTTTAAAGTTTTGTGCTCTACATTGAGGTATATGTTCCAGTTTGAATTAATTATAGTGAAAATTGCCCTTTCTAGGTCTTTCAGCATTTTGTTAACTAAGATGGTAAGAACAGGACATTAGGAAAGAAAAGATATCAGAAAATTTTGGAAAGTTGGAAGGACTTATAGATAGGATTTCCATGAGGATGCATAATGGTCACAATTGCATATTTAATGCTTGTGTTCAGTCTTAAGGGAAAAATATTCCTTCTTTCACCATGCAAAATATTACAATTTTTGTATACACTTTGTTAGGTTGAAGAGAGTCCTCTCTATTATTCTGATAGATTTTAAAAAGTATATTTTATTTATTTCAGAGAAAGAAAGAGGCAGAGAGGGAGGGAGAGAGAGAGAGAGAGAGAGAGAGAGAGAAAATGGGCATGCCAGGGTGTCTAGCCACTGCAAACAACTCCAGACACAGGCACCACCTTGTGTGTCTAGCTTTAAGTGGGTACTAGGGAATCAAACTCAGATCCTTACGCTTTGCAGGCAAGTGCCTTAACTGCTGAGCCATCTTTCCAGCCCCTGATAGGTTTTTAATGAGATAGGATTTCATAGAGCTTAGGCTGGCCTTGAACTTACTATATAGTCCACAATGATCTTGAATTTCTGATCCTCCTGCCTCCACCTTACTGGGATTATAGGCATGTGTCACCATACTTTTTTATGTGGTGTTATGGATTGAACCCAGGACTTCATGCATGCTGGGCATGTACACTGGGCATGTGTGGTGGTTTGATTCAGGTGTACCCCATAAACTTAGGTGTTCTGAATGCTAGGTCCTTAGCTGATGGAGATTTGGGAATTAATGCATCCTGGAGGCAGTGTGTTGTTGGGGTGGGCTTATGGGTGTTAGAGCCAGTTTCCTCTTGCCAGTGTTTGGCACATTCTCCTGTTGCCATTGTCCACTTGATGTTGGCCAGGGGTGATATCCACCCTCTGCTCATGCCATCATTTTCCCTTGCGATCATGGAGCTTCCCTCGAGTCTGTAAGCCAAAATAAACATTTTTTCTCCACAAGCTGCTCTTGGTCAGGTGATTTCTTCCAACAATGTGAATCTGATTGCAACAGCATGCACTCTATCCATTGGGCCCTCATTCTAAGAGTTTGTTTTTAATCAAAAATAGATGCTGAACTAAGTGAGATGTCTCTATCCTCCATGGCCCAGGGACCATTGGGAAGAAGTAGTGGAAAGAACATAAGAACCAAAGGCAGGAAACCACTTCTTACTGCTGTCTTTCAGACACAAAGGGAGCCTTGATATGCATGAGCTCATCGTGGCTGACAAAACCTACACAAGACATGCATAATTGGAGGGAAAAATAATGACATTGAAATAGAAGAGAAACTAAATAGAAAGGAAAGAGGATTCAGTGGAGGGCAGATTTGGGAGGGGGCTAATGGGAGGGGACTATGATCATGATCTATTGTCTATACTTATGGAAGCTGTCAGAAAAAAATAGATACTGAATTTTTCCAATGTCTTTTCTTCATAGTTATAATTTTTAAAATTAGTCGCTTAATGTGCTGTTTAACATTGAGTTTCAAGCATTAATCCTTGCATTTCTAGTATAGCCCCATTGAGTCATGAAGTATAATTTATTTTATGTCTTTTTATTTTAGTTTAGTTTATTTATTTGAGACAGAGAGAGAGAGAGAGAGAGAGAGAGAGAGAAATGAGAATGGGCACGCCAGGGCCTCTAGCCACTGCAAATGAGCTCTAGATGCATGTACTACCATGTGCATCTGGTTTATGTGGGACCTGGAGAATCGAACCTGAGTCCTTAGGCTTCACAAGCATACATCTTAACCACTAAGCCATCTCTCCAGCCCTTATGTCTTACTTTTAAATAATGCTGAATTATACTTGCTAATATTTTAAGATTTTTTTCATGAACATTGGTTTGTAGATTTTTGTATTAGGATAATATAGTTTTCATAATGAATTGGAAAATATGCTGACCTCTATTTTCTAGAGGAGATTATGTAGAATCTGTGCTTATTCTTTTTAAATAATTTATTTTTTATTTGCATAAAATTAGGTTTCATTATGTTGTATTGTATTTCAAACAAATTTTGTTTGTTTCCTTCCCCCACCTACTTGTGCTATTCCCCTACTATAGCTTTTTTTTTTTTTTTTTTTTTTTTCAAGGTATGCTGACCTGGTCTCAGGGTAGCCTTGAACTCATAGTGATCTTCCCACCTCTGCCTCCCGAGTGCTGGGATTAAAGGTGTGCGCCACCACACCTGGATTACTTATAGAATTCTTTCTACTTTCATCCCACACTTTTTCTTTTGTTCTCCTTCTCCACTTTCTTGTTACCATTGTTCCCCTCTTATGGTTTCCTGTTTCAATTCATAGTTTATATTCACTCTCACATTCCCTTATTTATAAACATTAAAAGTCAGGATCCAGGGCTGGAGAGGTGGCTCTGTGGTTAAGGTAATTGCTTGCTTGCAAAGCCTAATGATCTGGGTCCGATTCCCCAGTACCCATGTAAAGCTAGATGCAAAAAGTGGTGCATGCACCTGGAGTACGTTTGCAGTGGCTGGAGACCCTGGTGTGCCTATTCCTTCTGTCTGTCTTCTCTCTCTCCTCTCTCTCCCTCTCTTTCTCTCTGCCTGCTAATAAACAAATGAAAACATTTTTAAAAATTAGGATCCATATATGACAGAGAACATATGATTTTTTTTTGGTCTTTCTGGGCTTGTGTTACCTCATTTGGTATACTATTTTCCAGTTTCACCCATTTTCCTGAAAATTTCATAATTTCATTTTTCTTGACAGTTGAATAAAATTCCATTATGTATATGAACCACATTTTTATTATTTAGTTATCAGTTAATGGGCATCTAGATTGATTCCATTTCCTAATTATTATTAATAGAGAAGCAATGAACATGGATATGCAAATATCTCTGTGGTAGAGTAATGAGTCCTTTGGGTATATGCTCAGGAGTGGTATAACTGGGTCATATGGTAGTTTAATTTTCAGCGTTAAAAAAAGTATTGTATTTATTTATTTGAGAGAGAGGCAGGTAGATAGAGAGAATGGGTGTGCCAGGTCCTCTAACCACTGCAAATGAACTCTAGACATGTGTGCCACCCTGTGCACTTGGGTTTATGGGAGTACTGGGGAATTGAACCCAGTTCTTAGGCTTTGCAGGCAAGCACCTTAACCACTTAGCAATCTCTTCAGCCCAGTTTTTAGTTTTTTGAGACACCTTTACACTGCTTTCCATAGTGGCTGTACCAATTTACATTCCCACCAACAGTAAAGAAGGTTTCCCTTTCCCCGCTACCTTGCCAGCATTTGTTGTCATTAGTTTTCTTGATGATAGCCATTTTGACTGAAGTGAGATGAAATTTCAAGGTCGTTTCTTGGGTTTTTTCAAGGCAGGGTTTCACTCTATTCCAGGCTGACCTGGAATTAACTGTGTAGTCTCAGGGTGGCCTCGAACTCATGGCGATCCTCTTACCTTTGCCTCCCGAGTGCTGTTTTTAAATTATTATTTATTTACTTATTGAGAGAGAGAGAGAGAGAGAGAGAGAGAGAGAGAGAGAGAGAGAGAGAGAGAGATACAGACAGACAGAGACAGATTGGATCTTATTTAAATCTTATTTTAAAAATTTGTTTGATGTGACATTTCTACAGCATGACAATTCCAGGTGAACATGGAAGTCCACGATTCCCTCTCAGCCTGGGCTGACATCAGTGGAGAAAGGACTAGAGTCTTTTCATACTGATTGAGGGAACTGGAGGTTTTCTTTCCCCATGAAGTCTTGACTGACACTATGATATGGGTGGTCTCTTTAATTTCTGAGTGTTGACCACAGTCTTGCTTGCTCATTAATTCTCTTCTGATGCCACTCATTTGGGGTGAGAGGGTACACATTACTGATGGAAGAGGATGCAATTCCAGGCCCTTCATGGGAACTCCACTGATTCCTTGAGGTGTGAGTTGCTTGTTACTGACCAACAGCAACACGATGCTGTCTCCTTACTTGGTAGTACTCTGGTCCCATACCCTTAGGTGTTGGAGCAGCTCATTAGAGTCTTGTGAGGACAGGAGCCAAGATTCTTTATTCTACTTCTGCTGGTGACGATGCCAGTTGGGTCTTGGATTTTTCTGTGATGTTTGCTTGGAGTAGAGAAGTTGCTGTCTGAAAGTGTATGTCTGTTTGGCTGCTGGTTTCTCTGGCTGAGAAAGACAGCTGGGGGTGCTTCTTTTGTGATACTTGCCCATTGATTTTCCAGGTTCTGGTCTCTATAGCTCTGTGTTTGGAATGTGAGGCAGAGGAAAGTCTGTAGAATTCTTCATATTCTAGCACCCTAGTCAGTGTGCCTTCTTCTCTCCACTTTTCAGTCTTCTTCTATTTGATTAGCTTATCTCGTTTCCCTTTTTAGTACTTCTATCTCATAGCTTGTCGTAGGGTCTTTGCTCTTGATATTATGGAGCCTCGAATGTTCTTTTCCCAGATCTTCCCAAGGTTCACTCTGGTTGTATGGATTAAATATCCACTTACATGTCACTTTCTCTAAGAAACTTTATTAGCACTCTGTTTGATTTTCTATAAAGTCTTGTTCTTTAATATTTTCTGACCTAGTGACTTATTTACTAGTCCTTGTTTTTATTCTCCTTTTGAGGTATAAACTCAATGAAAGCAGGATCATATCCTGTGTTATTCACTGGGATGCAGTAAGTCGATGAGTTCTATCAACTCCTTATTAGCTAACCACACATGGCAGTCTGTGTTGAATGTAAGACAATATTTTACATTTGATATATCATTCTGTTGTCAGGATGTCTTTGACAGTTTAAAAAATATTTTATTTATTTGAGAGGGAGGGAGGGAGAGAGGACAGCCATATGTGTGTGTGTGTGTGTGTGTGTGTGTGTGTGTATACATACATATACATATATATATATATATATATATACATACATACATATATATATATATAGAGAGAGAGAGAGAGAGAGCACGAGCACACCAGGGCTTCCAGCCACTGCAATTGAACTCTGGACACATGTGCTACCTTGTGCAACTGGCTTATGTGGGTACTGGGGAACTGAACCCAGGACCTGAGGCTTTACAGGCAAGCACCTTGACTGTTAAGCCATCTCTCCAGTCCCCTTTAACACTTTTTAAAAAATTATTTTTTATTTATTTTTGGAGAGAGATGCAGAGAGAGAGAGAGAGACAGACAGACAGACAAAGAGGGAGACAGATAGAGATAGGCGTGCCAGCAGTCTCTCAGCTGCTGTGAACGAAATCCAGATGTGTGCGCCCCCTTGTGGTCAAGTGTGGCATTGCACCCTTGTGTCACTTTGCATTTGGCTAAATGTGGGACCTGGAGATTGGAACCAGCGTTCTTAGGCTTAGCAGGCAGGCGCCTTAACCACTAGGCCATTTCTCTAGCCCCCCTTTAACACTTTTTATAGAAGAGACTGAGGGAGGTTCAGTACTGCTCTCAGTTAATGAATTCAATCCTACCCATGTGGATGAAGAGAGATGGATGCCAGGCATAGGCATGTCACCAGGAAAACAAATGGGAATAAAGCAGGGCTCTTACCTTTCAGTTGATCATGGCTGTTTGTGGGACTCTGCACAAACCATTAGCTGTATAGTATATGTGAATAAACTGTGGTGAGTCTCCTTTAGGAGGTAGAACAAAACACTAAAAGATAAGGAATTATGTGACTAATTTTGTTGGACAGTGGGATGAAGATTTTGAAAAGCTTTATAGAGAGGATGGCATGTGAGCAGAGTCTTCAAGATGAATAGGCCTTTGCCAGGTGCAGAAAAGGTGATAAGAGCTCTCCAGACAGAAGAGAGGGAAGGGAAAAGCAGAGAGGCTTGAGAGAACACAGCTCGGGGCTGTCAGCTCTTTGGGAGCAGGCTGGACTGCTCTCACATGAATTACAGTTAGTGTGAAAGTGAATCCTGCTGGAGAACTGTATGAATAGAATTCATTTCCTAACTAAATGAATTTTTGATCGATCCACGTGAATTGGTAAAAGCTCACTCTGGCTAATCTATGCAGCTCTTGGTTTTGTGTGCTTTTGCTCACTTAGCCTCTCTCTTGGGATGAACCATCACAGCAGCATATGGAAGTGGGGACAGTGGCATGGTGAACTTGCACATAGCCCAAGGTTGCCTGTACTATATTTGGGTGACATTTCCTTATTCTGTCAGAATGACTACTTAGCATGAGATCTCTGAACTAGGATTGTCTTTGTAAAATTTTTTAAAAATTTATTTTATTTGGAGAGAGAGAGAGAGAGAATGAGAATGGGTGTGTCAGGGCCTCTAGCCGCTGTAAACAAACTCCAGATGCATGTGCCACTTTGTGCATCTGGCTTTAACTGGATACTGTGAAATCAAACTCTGGTTGTTAGGCTTTGCAGGCACATTCCTTAACTACTGAGCCATCTCTCCAGCCCTGAAGTAGGACTCTTTTTTTAAATTGTTTTTAAAAAATATTTTATTATTTATTTGAGAGAGAGAGAAAGAGATACAGAAATAGGCAGGTAGAGAGAGAGAGAGAATGGGCATGCCAGGGCCTCTAGCCACTGCAAATGAACCCCAGATGTGTGCGTCCCCTTGTGCATCTGGCTTATGTGGGTCCTGGAGAATCGAGCCTTGAACCGGGGTCCTTAGGCTTCATGGGCAAGCGTTTAACCGCTAAGCCATCTCTCCAGCCCTGAACTAGGACTCTTCACCATGGATTAAACCTTGCTTGTTTGAACACAAATAACATTGGGACAGGAACAGTGACACTGATTCTGGCTGTTATCTTTGTAGGAAATCATTGGCATTGCCCCTCTGTGCTTCCTCTTCCCCCCATCCCTAGGACACCATGGGCTAGGCCTGAGATTGTGGAGAGAAGAACGCAAGGGAGAAGAATGAGTGCTCATGTATTCCCAGTGCCCGCTGGTGCAGGCACGCTGGGGCTGTGCGCATCTTCCTCCACAGCACTCTTCCCTTTATTTTGCAGAGTGGCTCGCTGAAGCACACATAGGCACAACTGAGGCCACACTGCAGAAACTACTGAAATTAGAATTCAGATCTGCTCCCAAAGCTATTCTGCCTCTCCACACCCACATCTGGCAGTGGGGTGGGAACATGGTAGGAAAACAGTGGAAAAGAATCAGGGATGGAGGTTAAAGTTCACCCAGCTTACAGTCATACTTTGAGAACAGCACTGCCTCTCTGGTGCAGGTGTCACCTCTTTGACCTTCTCTATGTCCTATCTCTCTATGGCACTAAGAGAGGTACACAGATTATCTAGATGAACTGTAGTTTTTTTTTATATATATAAAATAAGAATGTTAGGGCTGGAGAGATGGCTTAGCGGTTAAGGCGCCTGCCTGCCTGCTAAGTCTAAGAACCTGGTTCCAATCTCCAGGTCCCACGTTTAGCCAGATGCAGTGACGCAAGGGCGCAATGCTGCACTTGACCACAAGGGGGCGCACAATCTGGATTTCGTTCACAGCAGCTGAGAGACTGCTGGCGCGCCCAGCTCTATCTGTCTTCCTCTCTCCTCTCTGTTTTTCTCTGTGTCTCTCTCCAAAAATAAATAAAATAATAAAAAAATTAAAAAATAAGAATGTTATACAAGTTTGTCTTTCAGAGATTCAAGAGGATCTCAGTCAAGCAAGATGCTATGGTACAGACAGTGAGTAGGGGACACACACACACACAGAGCAGTGGATGCTCTCCTTCTCCTGTTTGCACTGCAGTCATCCAACATAATTCAGAGACCACTGGTTTGCAGCTCTTTGTCTTTCCGTGACTCTAGGGTATCTAGCTACCCAGTCAGTCTCACAGTGTGCAGAGGAGGAGAGACAGCAGAGAGAACTTGCAGTTCTTGGGCTCATTGTCTCAATGTCAGAGTCTCCATCTGCTACAAAGCACACTGTTCTGTATCTTCTTCCTCAGGGCTGGCATCAATCACTATTTTATTTTCTTCTTTTAAAATATATTTTATTTATTCATTTGAGGCAGGGGGAGAGAGAAAGAGAGAGAATAGGTACTCCAGAACCTCCAGCTACTGCAAATGAATTCCAGAAGCATGTGCCACCTTGTGCATCTGGCTTATGTGGGTCCTGGGAATTGATCCTGGCTCCTTAGGCTGTACAGGCAAACGCCTTATCCACTAAGCCATCTCTCCAGCCCTTTACTTCCTCTTTCAATAGCCACCTATTCTGAGACTACTAATACAAGCCTGAGCACATCACTGCATGGCTGAGGCCACCTTGGCTCAGTACTGCACTCAGACTAACTTCTCTCCAGCTTCAGGTAGAATCTCCTCGCCCACATGGTTCAGGCACAAGCGCCTTCTTTCTATTTCTGAACAGGCCTCAGGCCCAGCCCGAGACTGTCTTCCCTGAATCTTCACACGGTTGATTGCTTCCTTCTGATCCTGCAGGTCTCAGCTCAAATGCTGACCGTGAGAGGTGCTTGCAGTCACCCATGCTGAAGTCGCACTCTGCTTTCAGCCACACACCTGCACCCAGTCACTCCAGACAGCATAGCCACATGCTTTATTGCACTCTTCATATCGTTGTGACCTCGTTTATCTTTTTCACGTATTGGAGTACTCATTTTTTGTCTGTTTTTCCATGTCTAGAATGTTAGTTTCTTACAAATAGCAACTCTGTTTGTCCACTGTACTACTAACACCGAGAATAGCTTAGAATAGTCTGAAGTTGCTCAGTAAATATTTGTTGAGCAGATGGATGGGTGAAGGACACCCTTCCTGCCTTTGTACTTACAGGCTACAGCTGGTGTGGTATCACAGTGGAATCAGATGCTAGAGGTTTGGATCTCAGCTCTGGGGCTAATGACCCAAAGTCACAAAGTCAACCAAACTTAAAATCTGTGTTGAAAAACAGGATAATTATAGGCCCCACTCCACAGAGTAAAGATTAAGTAATTTATTTAAAGTGCTTGGCATGGGCTTTGCAACATAGCCAGCGATCATCAATGCTGTACTGGAAATGAACACACCATGTGAGCATGCCGCACAACAGGAAGTCAGTGGATCTGACCAATGGATTGAGAGGGGGTGTGGAGTGTCTGCTGCCCCAAATGAACATGATATCTACAGTGAGGCCCATTTCAGACAGATCTCATTAAGGTACCAGAACCATCCAATTATGCTCATGACCCAAGTCAACAAGGCAGTGTTAAGAAAGGATTTTGGTTGTGAGGGTCCTTGTTGACATGACACCGGAAGGACGTGCCCAAGGTTCCTTTGCCCCCAACCAGTTTTGTTCACTTACCTGCAGCCCGAGAATGCAGCTTTTCATTACAGGGGGGCAGTAGTCATGCAGCCGTGGTCACACTGTGCTAAGGGAAGCTGACAAGTGACTTTAATAATCTGATGTGGTGGAGCTTCACTTTCTCTCATTTACAGTCTGGGTCACGTCCTAGAGGAAACATTGTAGCCCTTCATCTGCTGTCAGTTCTGATTTCATGCTTCTCTCTGCACACGCTATCTAAATTAAATCTCCTCTCTACTTGGGAGCCCCCTGGCTTTTGGATCCTATTTTTGGAATAGTCGTCAAGGCTTAGATCTGAAAAGGAGGCCCCGGGCACCCACCATGGTCTGGGTTCCCCGGGCTCTGCCTGCTTTACTGTCACCCAGACCTACATGGCTCTGAAGCTTTTCCTCTCAGTCTCTTTGCCACTGGGAAATTACTCAGCCAGGGACACCAGTGGTGTTTTGAAGCCAAGCCTTCACCCACTAGGAATGCCAGGGCCTCTCCCACAGGCTCTGCAGCCACAGTTCCAATGACAGCACTAGGTGTCAGCCTTTCTGCTTGTCTGGCTCTCTTTTGAGTGAGTGAGTGGCATGACTCTTCGCAAGGAAGAACATGAAATAAAGATCTGCAAGGGGGAGGAATGAATCGGAAGTTCAAATGGTGATGTGATTTTTGAACCTCTTATGAAGGGCCAGCTTGACCCTGGACTTGGACGCTATTTTCAGTAACACTTGCTGGTAGAGCAGTCGGGGGCAGTAAGGTGCTCCCATGGGCAGTGTGGGTGGGGGTCTTCCTGTAAGGCTAAAGGGACCCAATACCTGTGCTTTTGCTTTCCCTGAGAGAACTCATGTTTGGATGCTGCTGATCCCAGTGAGTCTGGTTCCTGGGTGGAGGGATTCAACTAGGACACTCTGGCCCATGAGTGAGCACAACCCTCAGCATTTTCACGATGACAAATGTAGCCTGTAAGCGAGGAAGACACTAGAGGCAGGGGGCATTCAGCTTGTAAAGTCCACATCTCTAATCCCTCCTAGGGTTCCCAAGCCTGTGCCAGTCTATGGTGTTCCTCAGAGGCCCTGTCTTGGTCTTTCAGTGTTGCTGTAGTAGAGACTGTGTAACAAAGAGAAGTTTATTTGGCTCACAGATTGGCAGTCTAATGAGGGGTGAGGGTCTTCCTGCTATGGAAGGTATCACATGGCAACAGAGTGTGTGAGACAGAGACAGCAAGCATGCAGACTCAAGTCCTGTTTTAATCAGCATCAGTCCATTTGTGCATGATTGTGTACGCATGTTCATGTGTGGTTTCATGTGCATATGTGTGTGTGTGTGTGTGTGTGTGTGTGTGTGTGTGTGTGTGAAGGTCAGAAGGCAACCTCAGGCATTGTTACTCAGGACTACTATATACCTTCTTTAGACAGGCTCTCTTTCTGGCTTGGAACTTGCTTAATAAAGTTTGACTAGCCGGCCTGTGAGCCCAGGGACCCACCTCCCCAGCGCTGGGAATACAAGTGTGTACCGCCTCATCCAGCATTTTGTAGGGGTTCTCAGATTAAACTTGGCTCCTCATGCTTTCAAGGTAAACTCTTTACTAACTAAGCTATCGTCCCAGCCCATCAGTCCATTATTTTTTTGGGAAAGAGAGAGAGAGAGAGAGAGAGAGAGAGAGGAAGACAGATTGAGATGGGCGCGCCAGCAGTCTCTCAGCTGCTGCTGCTAACGAAATCTAGATGTGTGCGCTCCCCTTATGGGCAAGTGCGGCATTGCACCCTTGTGTCACTTTGCATCCTGGCTAAACGTGGGACCTGGAGAGTGGAACCGGCTACTTAGGCTTAGGAGGCAGGCGCCTTAACCGCTAAGCCATCTCTCCAGCTCCCATCAGTCCATTTTTGAGGGAGTGGACTGCAGATCTAAACATCTCCCATCAGGCTTTCATTCCCTGCACTGTTGCGTGGGGACTAAGTTTCTAGCACTTTTTGAGGGGTACGTTCACATTACAATGCCCCCATCTCATCTTAGATCCTACCTTGCCTTGCTCTGGAGGGCACTTTCTCTCCTGCTGGGGTAGAATGGGGTTTCCCTGAGACAGCAGTTCTTCAAGGTCAAGGCTAAAGAAAAGTGCTAATTTTACCCTTCTCCTAAGGACTTCCCACACAGTTTTTTTTTTTTTTTTGAAGTTGCACAATAATTTAGAGTCCTTCCTCCAGACCCTTACAAGTCTTTGGATCACTTTCTCTTTTTTTTATTTTTTTATTTTTTTGGAGACAGAGGGGGGGGGAGACAGATGGGCGCGCCAGCAGCCTCTCAGCTGCTGTGAACAAAATCCAGATGTGTGCGCCCCCTTGTGGTCAAGTGCAGCAATGCGCCCTTGCGTCATTTTGCATCTGGCTAAACGTGGGACCTGGAGATTGGAACTGCTGGAGATTGGAACCAGTGTTCTTAGGCTTAGGAGGCAGGCGCCTTAACCCCTAAGCCATCTCTCCAGCCCACTTGTAGGTCTTTTTTGCTAGTCCCAGGAAGATGGCTGGAGGCAGGGGTGCAGCATACTGCTCAATGAAATTCAAGAGGCGGCTGTAACTATCTTGCTCATAATACAAGAACATAGCTGGTGGACTGGAGAGATGGCTTAGTGGTTAAGGTTCTTGCCTGAGAAGCCTAAGAACGCTTGTTTGAATCTCCAGGTCCCACATAGCCAGATGCCAAAAAGTGATGCAAGTGTGCAATGTCACATATGTGCACAAGGGGGTGCACACATCTAGAGTTCATTCATGGCAGCCAAAAGGCCCTGGTGTGCCCATTCTTTTTCTCTCTCTGCCTCTCTCTCTCTCTGCCTCTTTCTTTCTCTCTCTCTGCCTCTTTCTTTCTCTCTCTCTGCCTCTCTCTCTCTCTCTGCCTCTCTCTCTCTCTGCCTCTCTCTCTCTCTCTGCCTCTCTCTCTCTCTCTGCCTCTCTCTAAAAAGTAAAAATAATAAAAAGAACACAGCTGGCAGGTCAAGCTCCTCATAGAAGCCCTTCAGCTGTGCCACCTTCTCTAGTTCCTTTTCCTGGAAAATCTGGCACTGTTCAGAAATAGCTGCTCACTGGGGACACTGGACCACCAACCATCAGCATTTGTTGTCCTGGATGTCACAGCCAACCTTTCCAGTCATCCTGGGGTCCCCAAAGAGGTCAAGGTAGTCATCCTGGATCTGAAAGAACTCGCCCATCTCCAGCGGGATCTTCTTGGCATTAGCATATAGATTTGCTCCAAAAGTTCATAATTAGCAACAGTCAATAAATGAATTAAATGTGTGAATATGATCAGCACTAAAAGAAAAAACAGTAAAGTGCAGCACTAAGAGAGAAAGGGTTCTAAATCTTTCTAAACCTTCACTCTGCAGATTTCCCAATAGATTTTGAAAAACTACAAATCAGGTTTTTTCAGATTTGATCTTTTTCAGTGATTCTGTCAAGGTACACATGGTCCTGGGGTGCTGTAATGAGGTCCAGGGTCTGTCCAATAGTGGTCTGATAAGAACTCTGCAGCAACAGCTCCAACAGGTTCAGCAAGTAGGGCTACTCCTGGAAGCAGAACTTCAATGAGAGGTAGATAGCTATTTCCAGGAGCAGAGCATTGTTGATGGCCTCAGACGCTATGCTTGGCTTCTGATACCAAAGATCTGTCCCCAGTGGGTGAGGGAAGAATCCATGATGTCATCTGACACTAGAAAGAAAACCTGCAGCAGCTCCCCACACCTGCCCATAGTCAGGGCCCCTGGAGGCTCTGGGCATCCTGCTTCCTGGGCTCCACCAGCTCGCAGAAAGTCAGCAGGAGCAGGTCTGACCCTGGTTGTGTTTGCCTCTAATAGCATTGTACTCCAGGACCTCCTTCAGCTGGTCAATGGCACCTCATGTCTCTGGATGTCCTAACTCATCCTCAGTCAGAACCCTGACAATCTGGGAGAAGTGCTGGATGAAACCCCGCCTTTCTTGGTTATAAACATCCACTTTCTGGTTGCCATTTATTCTGAGAGAAGAGCAAAAGGCTCTGTTCTAAGATGTCAGCTCTTCCTCTGTTTTTCATTCTCGTATGAAATGGGCCCTTTTTTCCAGCCAACTAAGAAAAAGGTGCATTTTAGGTAAGACTTTTACCTGCTTAAATAAAGCAACTCTATCTGCTCTTACCATGTCCAGTAATGAATCCATACCTAAAAATATGGCAACCTGTTTATTTGTAGTTTTTCAGAGGAATGCACTGACAGGAAGAGTGTTCCATGGGAAATCTGCAGAGTGAAGGTTTAGAAAGATAGAAATTAGAACCCTTTCTCTCTTAGTGCTGCTCTCAGAGCTTACTGTTTTTTTCTTTTAGTGTCATTCATCATATTCACACATTTAATTCATTTATTGACTGTTGCTAATTATGCTTGTGAACTTTTGCTTTTCAGCAAATCTATATCTTGGTTGGCTTGGATTTTAATATCATAAGAAAGTAGCATACATTGGGTGGCTTAAGACATCAACAACCTATTTCTCACAGTTTTGGAACCTGGAAGTCCAAGATGGAATCACCAACAGACTCTGTCTGTTGAGAACCACATTCTCTTTCATAAACATCCATTTTCTCTCTTTCTCACCTGGCAGCAGGGCAGAGGAGCTGACTAGGGCTCTGTTACGAGGCACTAGCCCCATAAGGTCTCCCCCATCATGACCTAACCTCCTGTAAATATCATCACATTGTGGGGTTTAATGGTGGAACCCGTCTTGTCTATAGCAGGGGCTTTCCACACGGTATAGAGTGTGGAGAATCACCTGCAATGGGAAGACACTTGTCAGGGTGGGTGGGGTGAGATGCACGAAATTACCTCAGTTGTGTGATGAAGGTGGATTAGCTTACTGCTGGATTGGTTGGTTCCCAAGTTTTCACTGTTTTTTTTTTCCCCTTTGGTTTTCTGAGGTAGGGTCTCATTCGAGCCCAGGCTGACCTGGAATTCACTATGTAGTCTCAGGGTGGCCTTGAACTCGCAACGATCCTCCTACCTCTGCCTCCCAAGTGGTGGAATTAAAAGTTTTCACTCTTAAAATCAGTTTTTTTTATGAGCAAGAGAGGAAAGGCGAGAGATTGGCATGATAGGGCCTCTAGCAACTGCAATTGAATTCCAGACTGTGCACCATCTTGTGCACATGTGCGACCTTGTGTGCTTGTGTCACCTTGTGTGTCTGGCTTACGTGGGTCCTGGAGAGTCAAACCTGGGTCCTTAGGCTTCACAGGTAAGCGTCTTAACTGCTAAACCATCTCTCCAGCCCTTAAAATCAGTTCTTAATAACTTTCACATTTCAGTGGTCCTCTTATATTCCTATTAAGACAAACTGAATATAATAAAGCACTTGCTTTCTCATCCTCTCAACCCAAAACCTGGTCGGCCATTCATCCTTGAGGTGTAAGCAGTGTTACTACACTGAGCTGGCACAACTCCAGTGTCAAGCAAAGAAACTTGGATATAGTTAACTTCGGCTGTGACGTGATAGCTTCACGTTTACAGTAGCAGTGTGCCCTTGGAGAGCTGAAATGACACTAATTAAGGTGAAGGAGGAGTGGGTCGATGGGAGCTGAAATAGGTCACAATGGCCTGTGTAGTTGAGGGATGGTGGGATATAAATAAGCTCAATAGTTACAGTAGTACTTTGACAATTTTCAAAGGTGCAGGGCAGACAGGCATCTCAGACAGGGCAGTATTGTGGACGTTGTTGATGATGGATTTGAAAGAGAATGGGACTATTATGGTCTCCTTGACTGCAAAGCCAAAGGGACTGAACTAGATTCTGGAGACAAGAGGGAATCTTTAGAGGTATTTGAGTGAAGATGTAATCTAATGAGCCTAGCTTTGGGCAAGTGTTCTGGCTGCAAGGTGCCAGATGGTTATATCAATTATAATTGCACAGTTGTAGACAGCAGTGTGTTAAATGGAGAAACTGTAACACACAAACTTCTCATTTGAAAAAGCATGACTCATAGCGTGTTGTAGCAGAAGACTATTTTAAGACAGTAATGAATTCTGTTTCTTCGAATTTCCTTGTGTCACTTCTGCAATCAAACCATTAGCTGGTCTTGTGTTCCTTACCTTGGGGAGGGAGTGAAGTAGACATGTACAGGGATGGGAATCTTCCTGACTTTTGTTTCAGAGAATTCAAAGCTTAAGGAACAGTGGCAAGATCAACTGAACTAAGACTAGCAGAAGGAAAACCTCCAGCTTGTCTGCAGACTGGGGAGAGGGTGAGAAGGGACAGGAGCAGAATGCATCTGGTCTGCTCCTGGGGCAGCCTGTCTCCGAGGCTGTGCACTGAGAGGACGCTGCCTTGACTTGGCCTGTCACTGAAGTGTGAGCTCTGTGGGACTTACAGAGATCATAGGCAGCCACTTGGGTGATCAACAACATGGTGACCAGAGGGGACCCTGCTCCCAATGGAGCTGACATTGAGTAAGTCCCCGAATTATGCTGCAGCCCAGGGAGAAGGTACAGAAACAGTGCCTCCACTAGCCCTGCAGGAGGAATGTTTAAAACAAACTATGTTGGGTTATAGAAATAAATTTAATAGCCGGGCGTGATGGTGCATGCCTTTAATCCCAGCACTCGGGAGACAGAGGTAGGAGGATCATCATGAGTTGGAGGCCACCCTGAGACTACAGAGTGAATTCCAGGTCAGCCTGGGCTAGAGTGAAACCCTACCTCGAAAAACCAAAAAAAAAAAAAAAAAAAAAAAAGAAATTTATAAATTTAAACAATTTATTTATTTATTTTTAGAAAGAAAGAGGCAGACAGAGAGAATATGGGCACACAGGGCCTCCTGCCACTGAAAACGAACTCCAGACACATATGCCGCTTTGTGCATCTGGCTCTATGTGGGTACTGGGAAACTGAACCTGGGCTATCAAGCTTTGCAAGCAACCACTGAGCTATCTCTCTAGGCCCAAATTTATAATTTTTGACACCAGCACGTACGGAATGAGATTCATATCTGCTATAAGGTTAACTCACCCATAGTGAAAAATATTAGCTTGCATGACTATTTGACCAACTGGTTAAGCAGTCCATTTACAAATCTGGGTGGAGAGTATCAGCCCATTTCTCTGATGTGGCTGAGACCTGGGTTTGGGGAGAAAACCCAACTTTTAATCCCATCATTGCCTAACATTGCTCTGTATTATATACAGAGCACTCAGTTCAATTTGAATTTCAGATAATAATAGTTGGGATACATTGACACTAAAAAGTCATTAGATTTTTGCCATTAATTCATATGACTTATTCGATTTCAGATAAGTGACAAATATTTTTAGTATAAATTGACCCAAATATTATTTACTAAATGAAATTGCAGTTTAGTTGTATGTCCTGTGTCCCCATTTGCAAATCTGACATTCTACTTTGAGCAAGTCATTAAAGAACACATTGAATGAAAACACAGGTTAGACTCATGTAGATGCTGTAGTCCTGTGCACTGCTAGAATGAGACTATCATAGCTGAGTATATGTGGAGTGACAGAGTTGGGTTTGGTGTGTGTATTTGTTCGTGTGTAAGTGTGGGGGCACTCATGCCTCAGTGTGCATGTGGAGATCAGCAGAGAACTTCAGGCATTGATCCTTGCCTTCCACCGTGTTTGAGGCAGGGTCTCCCATTCCTCACGACATGTGTTCACCAGGTTACATGGCCCCACACTTCTGGGCAATCCTCCTGTGGGGGGGTAGGTGGGACAATGCCTCAGAATATACCTTCCTACCCTGTGGCACTTGTGTTCTTTCCATCCCCTCTTCCACAATGTTCCCTGAGCCTTGGAAAATGTGTTACAAGTCTCCTTTCAAGGTGAGCTCTTGGCAGCCTCTGATTTTCTGCTTTGGTGACTTTTGAGTCTCCTCAGTGTCTATCACCATCTCCCTGGAGGCGAGTCTCAGGCTAGCAGTGAGAGCAGCACTCTCTAGTGAAGAGTTTCATAGCATCCTTCCTTTATTACATGTGTGTGTATGTGTGGGATGCATGTGTGTGTGCAGGTATGCATATAGGCCAGAGTTGAGGTCATATGTCTTCTTCAATTGCTTTTCACTTTATTTTTTTGAGACAGGGTCCCACTGAACATGGAGCTCACAGATTCAGCTAGATTAGATAACCAGCAGCCCAAGGGATTCTCTACCTCCCCAGGGATGCAATTACAAAGCTTGCCACTGTGCTTGGCTTTTATGTGGATTTTGGGGATCTGAACTGAGGTTCTTATAGACAAGGCATTTTACCAACTAAGCCACCTCTCCAGCCACCCTTATGGCATTCTTCTATGACTTGAATGAGTTAATGAGTGTGAAGCACTTAACCCTGACCATGGTCTGCTATAAATGCCCAATCAACATGACTTTGTTGTTACTACAGCTGTGCATATATGACATAGTGTTATGAAAACGAGTCTGGGAGATTTGGAAATGAATCTTTGAATCAAGGATGATTTATTGAGTGCTCTCTTGGGGCTTAATGCTGAGGATAATACATTTTGCCTCTAGTTAGTTATTATCAGAAAGGGACAGGGACTACTAAGTATATATGGGCAGAGCATTTACAAATTTTTCTGAATATGCTAAGAGGCAGAAATAATACTTTCATGCACAAGTTTTTAAGAGCTTAAAATGTTTGCCTGGATGTCAGTCTATTTCTATAAACTCAGAAATCAACACATGATGCGCACGTTTGACTTCAGGCAAAAACATCCTTCGCAAACAAGCTGTGGGCCCACTGCAGCCTTAGATGTATTGACAGCCTGAGGCCACAAATCTCCCTGTTTATTAAATGAAACAGATCCAATCTAGGTCACAGCGTTAGCTAGTGGGGAGCTGGCCTTGCCAGATTTCTCTAGATCTCTGAGCTCAGAGGGAGAAAAAGAGAATTAATCAAACAGAGTCTGGCAGGGGAGTTTCAGGGCAGGCTCTGATACCTTTTAAAGTAGAACAACATTAAGATATAGCCACCCAGGATAGAAATAGGAGCTAGATATTAGCATACTACCAGCAATTTTAGACAGCTTTTGAGTTTAAAAGAATGCAAGTATTTGTTTAACTGCATGTGATAGAATATCAGTGTTTTCAGGGAAAGTGAATGTTCACCAGGAAGCAGGCCCTCAGACACTGCAGTCAGCAGTGGATCAGGCAGCCCCACTTTCTCTTCCTTCTTCTTTATGGTTCAGTTTTTATTTTTTATTGAGAACTTCCATAACTGTAGACAATAACCCATGGTAATTCTCTCCCTCCCCCAGCTTTCCCCTTTGAAACTCCACTCTCCATCATATCCCCTCCATTTCTCAATCAGTCTCTTTTATTTGATGCAATGATCATTTTTCCTCCTGTTATGATGGTCTTGTGTAGGTAGTGTCAGGCACTCTGAGGTCATGGATATCCAGGCCATTTTGTGTCTGGAGGAGCACATTGTAAGGAGTCCTACCCTTCCTTTGGCTCTTACATTCTTTCCACCCCTCTTCCGCAACGGACCCTGAACCTTGGAAGGTGTGTTAGAGCTATTTCAGTGTTGAGTATTCTTCTGTCACTTCTCAGCCCCATTTTGCCTTCTGAGTCATCCCAAGGTCACTGCCATCTGAAAAGAGAAGCTTCTCTAACCAAAAGTGAGAGTAGCATTATAAAATGGGTATTAGCATTAAGAGAAGTGCTTACTACTCGGGAGGCAGAGGTAGGAGGATCACCGTGAGTTTGAGGTCACCCGAGACTACAGAGTAAATTCCATCCAGGTCAGCCTGAGCTAGAGTGAGAACCTACCTTGAAAAACAAACAAACAAACAAACAAACAAACAAACAAACAAACAAACAAACAAAAGTGCTTACTGAGCAGTTTGGTGAACATAGTATATACATTTAGTCAGACACCAGCAGATGTTACACCCCTAGGGCTCATGACTACCCCTGTTGTAGATTTTCAGTATCAGGGATGTATTTCCTCCCATGGAGTGGGCCTCTAGTCCAATTAGAGAGCAGCTGGTTTCCCCCATAACAGACATGTCACTATTGCACCTGTTGGCTCATTTGGCCTGGCTGGCCAAATTAGAGCTTGCAGTGTTCACTGTTGAGTATCTTCACTAGTGATTTCTCTCTCTCCCATTGAACTGCATACAGCATGCCTTTTTCCAGCTTTCTGTCAGCTGGTCTACATGGAGGAGGTTTTCAGCTCAGCTCCAGCAGTAGCCCAAGTATGTGAAGTCTTCAGCAATAGGGTCTTACTATCTATTCCTGATGGGAAACCAAGGGCCTTCACAATGGCCTGGAATGTTTTGGGGGTATCTGTGACCTCCCTGGCCAACAACTCACTGGAAGGTATCCCATCCCTGGCACTGAAAATTTTCTAACAATCTATGGCTTCTGAGTGTTCCATTGTCCAAAAAAGTAGGTTTCCATATGAGTTATTTATATCCTGTTGATTAGCCCTCCCTCTACCTTTCCTTTACTCAATCTCTTCCCCTGACCTCACTTAGGCCTTTTCACTCCCATTAATCTGTTTTTCTACTTACATATATATAATACCATCCTATTAAGTCTTCCTCCCTCCCTTTCTATTCCCTTTATGTCCCCGTTCTAGCTTACTGGCCTCTGCTTCTGAGTTTTATTCTAGCTTACATAGAAGTCCAATCATTTTGTACCTAGGATCCACTTTAATATGATTGAGAAAATATTTTTTTACATTTTTGAGCATTTTCTGGGCCTGGTTAAACATATCTATCACTTCCAAGTTACCTCACAAAGTATAATCCTTTCCAGATCCATCCATTTTCCTTCTTTCAACCAATGTCTGCTCTAGGCACAGCAAGGTCATTTCCATTGGAGAATCATTGTACCCTTCCTTTGGCTCTTCCATTTTTTTTTTGAGCCTTTTACAGAGATGTTTCAGTGCAGCTCCATCCCTTCTTCTCAAACTTTGGGATCAAACCAAAATCCATCAACATGACAAGAAAAGATGAGCATTAAGTGTAGTATTTTCCGGGCAGCTTGGTGGGAATACTACACATTTAGATCATGAAATGAGCTGCCTCTTTGCAGGTTTTTCATCAGGTATGTATTCCCTCCCGTAGAGAGGGGTCCAATTATAGAGCAGTTGGTGAGAACCACCCGTTCAGAAATTTGAAACTGTTTTCACTGCTGATGACTTCTGTTAACTCTGCATGCAGTGCAGCTTTTTCCAGCTTTCAGTTGGTGGCTGTTTTCTCTCAGCACCAGTGAGTGACCTGACAAGATGTCTTCAGCAATAGGGTCTTACTATCTGTTTTTCAGGGGAAACCAAGGGCTTTGGCAAAAGCCTTTAATGTTTTGGAGGCTACCGGGACCTCCTTGGCCAACAACTCACTGGAAGGTATCCCATCCCAGGTACTGAAAATTACCATAGACAAAGAGGACTTTCAAAACATCAAAGCTGGGGCTGGAGAGATGGCTTAGTAGTTATAGCCTTTTACCAGCTGGTTTCTGCCTGTTCCAGTTCACACACAAGCTGTCTAGCTAGGATCCACATATGAGAGAAGGACCTGAGCCGGTTCACTTAGGCTTGATTCCCTAATTTCATTTTCCCACATCTTTATTATCCATTCATTTGTGGTGGGACCAGATGCTTCCACAAGGTGGTGTTTTGCATCTGGAGTTCTGGATCATATGGTAAATCTATTTTAGCTGTCTCAAAAACCTCCACACTGATTTCCACAATGGTTGGACCAGGTTTGTTTTTTGTTTTTTTTCTTTTACAGAAGGCAGTGGCTGGAAAGGCCTGGTGCCAAGGTGATTACCATAGACAAAGAGGACTTTCAAAACATCAAAGCTGGGGCTGGAGAGATGGCTTAGTAGTTAAGCGCTTGCCTGTGAAGCCTAAGGACCTCGGTTCAAGGCTTGATTCCCTATTACCCACATAAGCCAGATGCACAAGGTCTGCATCAAATAAATAAATAAATAAATAAATTAAAATAAAAACATGTCAAAGCAGAAATCCAGAAATTTCTGAGACTTTACTATGAAAGTGGATATATAACACACCTGCCAAGGCTTAGGGAACATTGTGGAAGAGGAGGCAGAAAGATTTTAAGAGCTATAGGGTGGGAGTGAGTATTCAAAGGCATTGCCACCCTCCCAATGACTGACTGCTGTGCTCACAAGGCATAACCCACAACTCCACGGTCAATACCAGTAACCTCACTGAGGAGGAATGGAATGGGGGCAGGGAGCAGGGGAATGGTACCAACACATGATTTGTCCATACAAAGTTTCTACTTAATAATAAAATATTTTTATTTATTTATGAGAGACAGAGTGAGAAAATGGGCACACCAGGGCCTTTTGCCACTGCAAATGAACTCCAGAATCATATGCCACTTTGTGCATCTAGCTTTATGTGGGTGCTGGGGAATTAAATCCCAGGTCATCCAGCTTGGCAAGTGAGGGCCTATGACCACTGAGCCGTGTCTCTAGGCCACAGAAACAGCAGTGTGTGTGTGTTTTGAGGCAGTCTCACTTTAGCCAGGCTGACCAGGCACTCTCTCTGTAGCTCTAGGCTGATCTTGAACTCATCATGGTGATGCACCTACCTTAGCCTCCTGAGTTCTGGGACTAAAGGTGTTTGCCACCATGCCCAGATCTTTTCTCCTTTTCGATCTTTATGTCGAGTGTTTTTTAAAATCAAGCCTTTCCCTCCTAAAGCTTTCAGAATCCAGTTTCCATGTGATTGCCTTGTAAGTCACTTTTATACTTGCTAAGGTTAATTGCTGAAATAATTATGCCTTTCTCAAAGTGTTATGCTAAAGTATGGAAGGGAGAAGTAAATATCTGCTTGTAACACTTGAAGGGTGATAACCATTTATATCAATCAAGCTTGCATAGTTTGAACTGACATGTAAGATGCCCCTTGGGAGTGACTGATTTTTATTCTTATTGTTCTCCAGTAGAACTTGTCATTTCTTTCCCCTTCATTTTTCTTACGATTCAATCAGTGAATTTAAAATGTGTAAATCAAATATTTTTTTGAAAAGCAGTAGCTTTGAAGTAATCTAGTTCTCAGAAGGCAGATTTATTTTCTTAACTAATGATAAATATTTTCTAATGTTGAAGTCTTATTATGTAAGTCTTTCTGATATATACAATGCTGTTATGCACTGAATATTTGTTTTCCCATCCCTAAACCCACATATGGAAATCCTAGCTCTGGTTTGATGGTGTGAGGATACAGGGTCTCTGGGAGGTGACCAGGTCATGAGGGCAGAGCCTTCATGAATGAGATTATTGCTACTATAACAAACATATACCAGAGTTTGCTCTTCCTCTGCTCTTTACTATTTGAGGATGTAGTGCTACAGTCTTCTGAGAATCAGAAACAGTACTCTACAAGACACTGTGGATCCTGAACTATCGGTCTGCAGAATTTTGATAGACAAATTTGTGTTAGTTAAGTATCCAGTCTATGATAATTTGTAACAGCACCTCAAATTAGCTGAGAGAACATTGGTACTGGGAGTGGAATGCCACCATAGCAAATACCTAAAATTATGGAGTGGCCTTGGAAGTGGCTACTGGCCTGAAGCTTGAAGCAATTTTTTTGTAAATACATTTTATTTATTTATTTATTTGAGAGAGAGAGGGAGAGAGAGAGAGAGAGAGAGAGAGAGAGAGAGAGAATGGGTGCACCAGGACCTCCAGCCATTGCAAACAAACTCAGATCCATGTGCCCTCTTGTGCATCTGGCTTATGAGGGTCCTGGGGAATTGTACTGGGATCCTTTGGCTTTTCAGGCAAATGCCTTAACCGCTAAGCCATCTCTCCAGCTCCCAGCTTGAAGCATTTTGAGAGGCATGCTGGGAAATCCCAATGTCACCATGAAGGGACTATTTATTATGAGTAGGGGAGGATGAGAAAGAAGGGATCTAGAGAGAAATTTCTTAGAGAATGCATTAATATGAATAGAATGTTGGTAGACAGGGATAGTAAGGGCCCTTCTCATGATGTCTTAGAAGGCAATTAGGGACATGCTACTGTCTGTGTATACCACGCCCTCCTCCCATATACAGTTTCTGAGCTTGAGTTTTAACCCTCAGTTGATAATATTGGGAGGTGTGGCCTTCGGGAAGGTATGTATTAATACTGCCCTAGAAGGGTTTGTAGAGTAGCTTTTTCTCACACTCTTCTGCCATGAGGACATGGTGGTCCTCCATTCTTTTTTGGCATGTGCATGTGTGTGGTGTATGCATGCACCCAGTGTGTATATAAGAAATGAATGTTGGGTGTCCTTCCTCTGTCACTTAGCCTCTTGTTTCCTTAAAATGGAGTCTCTTACTGACTCCAGAGCTTACTGTTTTCATGATCCCCAGCGATTCTCTAGTCTATGCTCCGGATGGGACTGGGGTTGCAGGTGTACGGGCCATGCCTAGCTGTTTTAAGGGGGTACTGGGAAATTGAGTTCAGATGGTCTCCGATTCCCTTAGGCCCTAATGCTTGCTTGTGAAGTGCTCTTAACCGCTGAATCATCTTTCCAGCCCCTGGTCCTCTCTTTCAAAGGATACAATATTCAAGGTTCCATCTTGGAAGCAAAATGGGGGGCTCTTACCTGCCTGTGAATCTTGATCTTAGAATTTGAAGGCTTCAGAGCTATGAGAAGCATGTTTTAAAAAAGAATGAGAGCAGCTTGGGTTAAAGGGGGTATGCAAATTTATTTGAGATTTTTTTTTTTTTTTTTTTGGTGTGCAAGCTCACTCTTCTCTTGAAAGCAGTGGGACTTCTTTCTGAAGTCTGAGTCTCCAGACCATGGGATTCTGGCTTGCTTTCCAGTACCATATAGGATTTGTCTCCTGAACAGGCCTCATGTCCAATCAGAAAACAGTTGGTTACTTACAGAAGCTGTGTGCCACCATTGTACAAATGTGTTCTCCCTGACCAACTGGTAGATTTCATAGTCTTCAGGGTCTCCTGCTTATTCATGTTGTTGGTGACTGTTTTTTTCTTCCAGCAGCTCCCACAGGGCTTTCCAGGACTATGAGGGCTAGCCAGGAGGAGCTAGTTTCCCTTTCAGTTCCAGCATGGTATTCTGATGTCCTGTGACCACAGCCTGTGGTGTCTTCAACAATAGGGTCCTACTTTTTATCTCTGGCAGGTAATCAAGCATTTTGACAATGGCCTACAGTGTTTTGGACACCTCATCAGTCTCCTTGGCCAATATGAGAAGCAAATTTTTATTCTATATAAATTATCTATAATCCTGTTATAGCACCAAAGAAAACCCAAACAAACAAACAATAAAAAAAAAAAAAAGGATTGGAACAATGCCACTTTTGTTTTATGCTTTTTTATAAAGAAGCATAACTAACTCCCACCTAAGCTTATTTTCCCCACATTTCTTCTTATATGTATCAAAACTCATAGTTAACAATGGTATCTGGGTTGCAAAAGAGGATTTATTTTTGCACCTGTCTTTAAGTCTTTGCCCATCAACTCAACAAAGACAGGTACAAGTGCTACACCTAAGCTTTTCAGAATCTCAATGCAAAGTAGGTCTCGTTAGCATATGTTAACCTGTCAGAATCCATAATTAGTTTAGATTAGAAAGGAGACAACAAATTAGCACCATTTATTTCAATTTTTAAAAACTTTTTAATTTATTTGAGAGAGAGAGAGGGAGAGAGAGGGAGAGAGAGAGAGAGGGAGAGAGAGAGAGAGGGAGAGAGAGAGAATGGACATGCCAGGGCCTCTATTCACTGCAAACAAATGTCAAACCCATGTGCCACCATGTGCATCTGCTTATGTGAATACTGGAGAATTGAACCTAGGTCCTTTGGCTTTAACTGTGAAACCATCTTTCCAATCCTCAATTTTGTTTTAAATAGCACCTTTTGTTGTTAATGAAATAAATGAAAATATCTCAAATGAGCATAGCAGAGGGGACAGAACCTGATGCAACTGTGAGAAAAGGATGAGAAAGTGCTCCAGAAATGCGGACATGGCATGTTAGCCAGAATGCAATGTTTAGAATGGAAAGCCCAGAGCAGCGCATACTACATGGCTTTTGTAAGGAAAATTATGGATTTATGTAAGATTTTTTTTCCTTAAGTTTGCTCTCCTCAAATCACTGGAAGGTTTAGTCAGTTTCTAATAAAAATGGTAATCTTTTAACATTTGGATAAGTTGTTGAAATGATGCTCCTTCTACCCACCCCTCCAATTTGCTATGCGCTTCTTGGAACTGTTACACACTCATCAAATCAGGACAGTGACACGGAGACATGACTACCACTCAATCCACAGGCCTCATGCAGCTATCACTCCCTCTT
This sequence comes from Orientallactaga sibirica, assembly GCA_036365145.1. Taxonomy (NCBI): domain Eukaryota; kingdom Metazoa; phylum Chordata; class Mammalia; order Rodentia; family Dipodidae; genus Orientallactaga; species Orientallactaga sibirica. Next base: position 2,498,485 of record JAEOAD010000036.1, read on the forward strand.
TGTAATATTTTATGCATAAAAGGACCATGTTGAAACTCTGTGATGCATGTAGTGTCCAGTTTCTTTAGTATCCTCCAGTCTAGATTCAGTTCTCCTTCACTTTCTTCTTTTTCCATTTTCTTCTTCTTCTTCTTTTTTTTTTTTTTTTTTTACAAAAATTATGTATTTGTAAGCATGAATGTGCATTTGCATGCATGTGTGTGTGCATGTTTATGGGCATGTCAGGGGCTTGCCATTGCAATGACAGATGCATGTGCCACTTTGGTGTATCCAGTTTTACATGGGTGCTGGGGAATTGAACCTGGATCGGGTTTTCCAAACAAGTGCTTTTAACCCCTGAGCCATCTCCCCAGCTACCCTTCACTTTCTTGACCTTTAAAATTTTGAACACTACAGGTGAATTATATGAAAGAATGTCCCTGTTTGCTTTTGTACAAACTGTACATATTTGTCAGGAGTGTCATGGAAAAGGTGTGTGCTCTGGAGATATGTAAATGCCCTGCTACTTAATATTCTTTTGATTAATACCATGATTTTCTTTCTTAGTCATGGGTTATGACATTACTATCACTGTTCATTTTGAGGCTCAGGTTGTCCCAGGGTTGACTCTTAGGAGCTCTTCAAGCTGGCTTCTGGGTCATTTTGAGATGATTTTATTATTCTGGGAGTACTTCCTTGTTTCTTGTTTCTGGTACAAGAAGTTCTAAATTAATTTTGTACTTTCCCTGCACCAGCTCTGGAAACAATCATTTCTCCAAGGAACCATTTAGGGGAGAATGGATGTTTAGAAATCATTGCAGTCAGGTTTGCATTGATGGCAGAAACCATCCAACCAAAAGCAGATTGTCAGAATAAAAGGGTTTATTTTGGGGACTTCTGGGTAAGATGGCTGCATAGGAGTCATACCAAACCAGCCTAGGGAGGGATTTAAGCAAAACCACAGCAAAATACACTTTTCTTCTGAAAAGTGAAGGTGAATAGGTTTTTATCTGCCACAGTGGAGAAGCAGGAGAAACAAACAAAGATCTACCAGAAACTGGCCAGAATCCTGCAGAGGAACTTGCAGCCCAATCGGTGCACCCACGTAGCCTGGCACCCAGCTGCAGGAGCAGAAACCTCATCAAACCTGAAGGGGAGACAGCAGAGATCAGCTAAGGAGCTACTGAAAGGGATACAGGTGGGACCAGCTGAGAAGTTCTAGTATAACTCCAACTTTCAGAACTACAAACCTCCGGAGAACACATACTGCACAGCTGATCAGAATACCAGATTCACAGCACAGCACAGCACAGCACAGAGGGATTGAGGTGGGCACCCAGCATTGGTGAGATTGGAAGCCACCCCAAAAGAAAACGAGGCTGACTGACAAAAACACAGGTACATAGGCCTGCACTGGAAGTGCTAATCTCTTTTTCATGTTAGGGCAGGTTATGGGTTACATATTTATGGTTGGCTTAACCACTTTGAATTAAGCTGTATTTGGGGGTTGACTATTGTTGCCTTTGATGCTTTCAGATTCATAGGGCATTTGTCTTTTTCTGCCATCATTATTGGGGGTAGGGTCTGATTCAGACCCAGGCTGACCTGGAAACCATTTCAGAACAGAAATCACAACCTCCCAGCAGACAGGATTAAGGGTGTAGAGAAACACCCACCCTTAGGTATTTTGGCTCTATAAGGTTATCTGTTTGTTTCAGTCCCCACGTTGTCATACTCTATGCTGATTTTTATTGAATGTGTATATTGCTCAATTGAATTTTAGGATTTTTCCAGTAAATTGCTCCATCCAGCCCACTAGAATACTTGAATAGCAGGCAAACTCAGCACCTAGGATTACTTCTGCAGTTGTATTGGAATACAAGAGCTACACTTGGAACCTTAAACTCCTACTCTGAAGGTACATAAAGTTGGATTTCCAAGTCTAAGAGCACTGCAGATAATTAGAAAACCCAAGTGTCAAATCAACTCGGGATGCAAAAATCACTACATTATAATACAAGAAGCACAAAGAATCAAGACACTACAACCCACCCAAAATTATAAATCCATCAGAAATAACCCCCAATGAGACTGTTTTAGATGAAATGCCTGACAAAGATTTTAAAAAAAGATTTTATCTATATTCAAAGAAATCAAAGGAATCAAAGAAGAAAACAAAGGAATTAAAAAAGAAAACAAACTCCTGAAGGAATTGCAAGTGAACACAGGAAACTAGCTTAATGAAATAAGGAGACCATTACAAGACCTGAGCAACAAAACAGAAATACTGAAGAAAAACCTGGCAGAAATTCTAGCACTGAAAAACACAGTCAAATAAAAAACTCTGTGGACAGTCTCACCAGTAGAATGGATGGAGAGAACAGAATATCTAAACTAGAAGACCAGGTTGCAGACCTAATGCAGTCCAACAAAGAGAAAGATAATAGAAAGGTATGAATGGGAATTTCAAGATATGCAGGACACTATGAAAAGATCAAATGTAAGAATTCAGGGTATAGTAGAAGAATTTCAATGCAAAGGCATAGTAGGCATTTACAAAAAAAAAAAATTATAGAAGAAAAATTTCCCCAAATTGGGAAAGAAATGCCAGTGTAGATAGAGGAAGCTTTTAGAACACCAAACAGACAAAACCTGGAAAGAACCTTTTCTCACAATGTTATAATTAAACTACTAAACACAAAAACCAAAGAAAATAAGAAAATTGAAAGCAGTTAGAGACTAAAAGCAAATTACCTATAAAGGCAAGTCCATCAGGATCACAGGAGATTACTCAACACAAACTTTAAAAGGTAGAAAGGCTTGGAGTGAATTATTCCAAGTTCCTAAATATAACAACTGTCAACCAAGATTACTTTATCCTGCAAAGCTATCTATGTAAATTGAAGGAGAAATAAGGACATTCCACAACAAAAACAGACTAAAGGAATTTATGACAACTAAGCCAGCTCTACAGAAAATACTTGAAGGAATCCTTCACACTGAAGAGAAAGCAAAGCACACACATGAGGAAACAGGAAAAAATAAACCATACTCAACACTTAAAACAAGACAGTAAAGGGACATCAGGAAGCACTACAAAACAAGAATGTCGAGAATAAACACATACCTTTCAATAATAACTCAATATCAATGGCTTCAATGCCTCAAACAAAAGACACAGGCTTGCAGACTGGATTAAAAGGCAGGATCCTGCTGTTTGTTGCCTCCAGGAAACTCATCTCTCAATAAAAGCTAGACACTGTCCTAAGGTGAGAGGATGGAAAACTGTATTTCAAGCATGGGTTGCTATCCTAATATCTGACAGGATAGACTTCAAACCAACATTAGTGAGGAAAGATGAAGAAGGTCATTTTATACTGATTAAAGGAACACTCCAACAGGAGGACATTACAATCCTAAATGTATATGCACCTAACATGGGGGCTCCCAATTTCATCAAACAAACACTATTAGACTTAAGGTCACAGATAACACCAAATACAATTGTAGTAGGTGTCTTCAATACCCTATTCTCATCAATTGACAGGTCATCCTGGCAAAAATTAAACAGATATCTGGATTAAATGATGTCAGGGAACAAATGAACCTAACAGATATCTCCAGAACATTCCATCCAAACGCTAAAAAAATATACATTTTTTTTCTCAGCAGCACATGGGACATTCTCCAAAATAGACCATATATTAGGACACAAAGCAAATCTTGACAAATACAGGAAACTTGGAAATCCCTTGTACTCTATTTGACCACAATAGGATTAAACTACAAATCAGCAACAAGAAAAACTACAGAGCATACAGAAATTCATGTAGACTAAACAGTACACTATTGAATGATGAATGGGTCATTGAAGAAATCAAAAAGGAAATCAATAAATTCATAGAATCAAATGATGAGAATACAATATACCAAAACCTTTGGGACACAATAAAGGCAGTCCTAAGAAGGGAATTTATAACTCTAAGTGCCTATATTAAGAAATTAGAGAGTTCACAAGTAAACAATTTAATGCTTCACCTTAAGGCCTTGGAAAAAGAACAAGGCAAACCAAAAACCAGTAAATAGGAAGAAATAATAAAGATTAGGGCATAAATTAATGAAATAGAAACAACAACAACAAAAAAAAACAATTGAAAGAATCAATGAAACAGAGTTGGTTCTTTGAAAGGATAAACAAGATTGATAAACCCTTAGTAAATCTGATTAGGAGAGAAGAGACAAAAATTAATAAAATTAGAGATGAAAAAGGCACCATTAAAAGAGATACCAGGGCTGGAGAGATGGCTTAGGGGTTAAGGCGCCTGCCTCCTAAGCCTAAGAACACTGGTTCCAATCTCCAGTGGTTCCAATCTCCAGGTCCCACATTTAGCCAGATGTAAAGTGACACAAGGGCGCAATGCCGCACTTGACCACAAGGGGGCACACACATCTGGATTTCATTCGCAGCAGCTGACACACTGCTGCCGTGCCCATCTCTGTCTCCCCCCCCCCCCCGTCTCTCTGTGTCTCTCAAAAAAAAAAAAAAATAAAATAAAAAAAAGTTTAAAAAAAAAGATACCAAAGAAATTCAGAAAATCATGACATATTTTAAGAATATATATGTCCCTAAATTTGAAAATATGAAAGAAATGGATGATTTCCTTGATTCATATGACCTACCAAAATTAAATCAAGATGAGATAAACCATTTAAATAGGCCTATAACAAGTACTGAGATCCAAGCAGTTAGAAAGTTTCCCAAGTAAAATCCAGGCCCAGATGGATTCACTGGTGAATTTTACCAGACCTTCATGGAAGAACAACACCATGCTTCTCAAACTTTTCCATAAAATAGAAAAGGTAGGATTTCTACAGAAATCCTTCTATGAAGACAGCATCACCCTGATTTCAAAACCAGACAAAGAACAAAAAAACCAAAATTACAGACCAATATCCCTCATGAACATAGATGGAAAAATTCTCAACAAAATATTGGCAATCAGAACACAAGAATATATCAGAAAGATTATTCACCCTGACCAAGTAGGCTTTATCCCAGAGATGCAGGGATGGTTCAACATACACAATCTGATAAATGTAATACACTATGTAAATGGACTGAAGGACAAAAATCACATGATCATCTCAATAGATGCAGAAAAGGCACTCAACAAAATCCCAATCCCTTCATGGTAAAAGTCCTACAGAAACTTGGAATAGAAGAAACATATCTCAACATAATAAAATCCATTTATGACAAACCTACAGCCAACATAATACTAAAAGGGGAAAAACTTGAAGCTTTTCCACTAAATTCAGGAACAAGACAAGGGCATCCATTGTCCCCACTTTTACTTAATATAGTACTAGAAGTCTTAGCTATAGCAAGAAGGCATAAAGGGATATAAATTGGAAAGGAAGAGATGAATTATTATTTGTAGATATGATTCTATACATAAAGGACCCTAAAGACTCTACCAGTAAACTGTTAGAGCTGATAAACGCTTTTGGCAACTTAGCAGGATACAAAATAAACACACAGAAGTCAATAGCTTTCCTGTATACTAAGAACAAACATGCGGAGGATGAAATCAGGGACTATCTCCCATTCACAATTGCCTCAAAAAAAATTAAGTACCTTGGAATAAAACTAAGCAAGGAAGTGAAGGATCTCTACAACAAGAACTATAAAACACTTGTGAGAAATTGCAAAAGACACTAGGAAATGGAAAGACATCCCATGCTATTGGATTGAAGAATCAATATTGTGAAAATGTCAATCTTGCCAAAAGCAATCTACATATTTAATGCAATCCTTATTAACATTCCAATGGCATTCTTCACAGAAATAGAAAAAATAATCCAAAAATTCATTTGGAAGCAAAAAAACCTTGAATAGCCAAAACAATTTTGAGCAACAAAATTAAGGTTGGTGGCATCACCATGCCCCACTTTAAGCTATATTACAAAGCCATAGTAACAAAAATAGCATGGTACTGGCACAAAGACAGACATGTAGATAAATGGAACAGAATAGAGGACCCAGATGTTAATCCAGGCAGCTACAGCCATCTGATTTTTGACAAAAATGCCAGAAATATTCATTGGAGAAAAGACAGTCTCAAGCCAGGCATGGTGGTACACACCTTTAATCCCAGCACTTGGGAGGCAGAGGTAGGAGGATCAGCCATGAGTTCAAGGCCATCCTGAGACTACATAGATAATTCCAGGTATGCCTGGGCCAGAGTGAGATCCTACCTCAAAAAAAAAAAAAAAAAAAAAAAAAGTCTCTTTAACAAGTTGTGGGAAAAACTGAATATCTATATATAGAAGGATGAAAATAGATCCTTGTCTTTCTCCATGCAGAAGAATCAAGTCCAAATGAATCAGGGACCTTAATATCAGACCTGAAACCCTGAAACTGCTAAAGGAAAAAGTAGGGGAAACCCTTCAACATATTTGCATAGTTAATAACTTTCTTAATATAACCCCAATTGCTCAGGAAATAAAACCACTAATCAACCACTGGGATCTCATGAAATTACAAAGCTTTTGTACAGCAGAGGATACTGTGAATAGAGCAAAGAGACAACCTACAGAACGGGAGAAAATCTTTGCCACTATACATCTGACAGAGGATTAATATCCAGAATATACAAAGAACTCAAAAAACAAAACAATAAGAAATCAAACAACCCAGTGAAAAAATGGGCTATGGGACTAGAGAGTTCTCAAAAAATGAAATATACATGTAAGCATCTAAAAGTGTTCCACATCCTTAGCCATCAGGGAAATGCAAATTAAAACTACTTTAAGATTCCATCTCCTGTCAGAATGGCTACCATCAAGAAAACAAGTGACAATAAATGTTGGCAAGGATGCAGAAAAAGAGGAACACTTCTACACTGTTGGTGGGAATGTAATCTTGTATAGCCATTGTGGAAATCAGTATTGAGGTTCCTGAGAAGGCTAAAAATAGATTTACCATATGATCCAGCTGTACCACTCCTAGGCATATATCCAGAGGACTCTTCTCACTACCTTAGAGATACTTGCACAACTATGTTTGTTGCTGCTCTATGGACCCAGCCTAGATGTTCCTCCACAGATGAATGGATAATAAAGATGTGGTACATTTACACAATGGAGTTCTACTCAGTGGTAAAGAAAATGAAATTATGAAATTTGCAGGGAAATGGATGGATCTGGAAAGGATTATGCTAAGTGAGATAACCCAGGCCCAGAAAGCCAAATGTTGCATGTTCTCTCTCATATGTGGATCCTAGTTACAAATGTGTAGACTTGTGTGTGAGCTGGAACAAAAAATTGGTAGCAGAGGCCAGTAATCTAGAAAAAGAGTGTAAGGGAGGGAGGAGAGGGAAGGACTTAGGGGATGGTATTGTATATATGTAAGTATAAGAACAGATTACAGGGAGTGGAATGGCCTATGTGAGGACAGGGGATAAGATTAAGTAAAAGAAGGGGAAGGGTCAATCAAAATTCAAGATATTCTGAATAAGACACATGAAAACTCACTTTTTTGGATAATGGCATATCCAGAAGCCATAGATTGTTACTAGAAAATTTTCAGTGCCAGGGATGGGATACCTTCCAGTGAGTTGTTGGCCAGGGAGGTCCCCATTTCTTCCAAAACATTACAGGCTATTGCCAAGACCCTTGGTTTCCCATGAGAAATAAATGGTAAGACCCTATTGCTGAAGATTTTACATGCCTGGGTGCCAAGGTCATTGAGAAATCAAGCTGGGACTGAGCTGAAAACCTCCTCCTTGTAGACCAGCAGACTGAAAGCTGGAAAAAAACCACACTGCATGCAGGCCCATGGGAAACAGAAGTCATCTGTGATGAAAACAATGGACACTGGAAGCCTCAAGTTTTGCCAGACAGGCCAAATGACCAAACGGGTGCAATAGTGGCATGTCTGCTCTAGGGGAAACCAGCTTCTCTCTAATTGGACTGGAGGCCCACTCTGTGGGAGGGAATACATGCCTGGTACTGAAAAGCTAATCAAAAGTCTATGGCCATGAGCCTTAGGGGTATAAAGCCTGCTCTTGTCTGGTTAAATGTATATATTATTCCCACCAAACTGCCCAGTAAGTACTACACTTAGTGTTCATATTCATATATTAACACTACTCTCACTTCTGGTTAGAGAAGCTTCTCTTTTCAGATGGCGATGACCACTTGGATGACCCAAAAGGCAACATAGTGCTGAGAAGAAGGGATGGAGGAGTGCCCAGCACTGAAACATCTCTGTCACACCCTCCAAGGCTCAGGGTCCATTGCAGAAGAGGTGGAGGAAAGAATGTAAGAGCCAAAGCAAGGGTACGGCTCCTTACAATGCAACTGTCCAGAAAGAAATTGGTCTTGATATCCATGACTTTGCAGTGCCTAGCAATACCTTCATAATAGGAGAAAAAGATGATATCAAAATCGAGACTAATGGAGAGAGGGAGGGAATTATGATAGAGAGTGGAGTAATGAAGGGGAAAGTGGGGGAGGGGAGGGAATTATCATGGTTATTGTCTGTAAGGATAGAAGTTGTCTATAATAAAACTATGCATTAAAAGGGACTTAGTTTAGCTTACAGACTGAGGAGAAGCTTCATGATGTCAGGGGAACATGATGGCATGAGCAGAGGGTGGACATCACCTCCTGGCCTACATCAGATGGACAACAGCAACTGAAGAGTGTGCCAAAAACTGGCTAGGGGAAGATGGCTACAACACCCATAAGCCCACCTCCAATAATTCACTGCCTCCAGGAGGCTTCAATTGTCAAATTGCCACCAGCTGGGGACCTAAGCATTCAGAACACAAAAGGTTTTGAGTTCACCTGAATCAAACCACTACATTCCAATCCCAATGGTATTCAAACATCCCCATGGCCCAAGTTTTTTTTTTTTTATTTGTTTTTTTTTTTGTGAGGCAAGCTCAACAGACTGGCCTTTTTATAAAAAAAAATTATTTGGGAGAGGGAGAGGTAGATAGAAAATGGGCACACCAGGGCCTCTAGCTATTGCAAACGCAGTCCAGATGCAAGTGCCACCATGTGCATCTGGATTACGTGGGTTCTGGGGAATTAAACCTGGGTCCTTAGTCTTCTCAGGCAAGCATCTTCACCACTAAACCATCTCTCCAGCCCCCAAGACTGGCCTTTTTTATGCAGGAGAGAGAGACAGAATTGGTGTGTCAGGGCCTCCAGCCATTGTAATCAAGCTCCAGATGTATGCACCCCTTTGTGTGCATGTGCAACATTGCACACTTGTGCATCTAGCTTATGTGGGATCTGGAGAGTTGAACATGAGTCCTTAGGCTTCACAGGCAAGGACCTTAACTGCTAAGCCATCTCTCCAGCCCTTTCCAATGTCTTTTAACTGAGCTGTAATACCAATCCCCCACAAAAAAAAAACCCATAATGGCACAGAATAAACATTCACACTGCAAAAGATAGGACTGGTCATAGCAAAGAAATATTCAACCAATACAAGATTTAAACATGTCAACATCAGACTTTGTGGCTTCAAGTACAACAACTCTAGTCAATGACAAGTTTCCAAGTCCAATAATTCTAACCAGTGACAAGTCTCTGGAGTTCCAATTCTGCCCCTCTAGCTAGGCTACTCACAGTCCCTGAAAACTTCATCTGGTCTCAGTAGCTCTCCTTGGAAGCCATCCCAAAGTCTTGGCATCTCCACTGGGTCTCCACTGCAACCCACAGTTCATCCTCATGGCTCCATTGGCCTCCACACAGGTAATTCAACAAGCGTGCTATACACTGCCCAGGGCCATTTTAAAAATAAAAAACTGTGTTCCAAATTCATAGACCCTCTCTTCTGCATTTGTTATACTCCATAATATACTAGGTGGGGTGCCACTTTGTTAATCCAGGGGGAAACAAATCAGACTTTGAAGAACAGGACACACCTTCAGTATTCAGGCCCCTTCCAAAGAGTCTGCATTCTTCCTGTTGTCCCAATGCAGGTCAGCTGGCCAAATCTCAATGGTTGTAATCTCTCATACAATTGCAGCTGAACAGGCAGAAGTTTTGGCCCTAAGATTTCATTTCTGTGCCGTATCCCTCTGTTCACACCAGTCTATTTCAATGCAATGAAACCCTGCACAAGTTCTCAGGATGTGGCCATAACAGCAAGCATCTCACAAAAACTGATTTTAGCCCAGTCCAAAAAGCTCTTTCTCTCCCTCATAAGCCAAACCTCACAGTCCATGGTTCTTACTGCATTCAGTCTTTCAACTCTGACCAGAATAGTCCATCAAGCTGTACTCACAGCACTGCAAGGTGTCTCGTAGGTCAAGATTTCAAATTCTTCCACATTCCTTTCTCAAAAAATCTCCACTAAAAGGCCAAAAGCCACACAATCAAGTTTCTAGCAGCAACAATCCCACTTCTCTGGTACCAGTTTTACTGTTTTAGTCAGGTTCACATTGCTGGCAGAAAACACCCAACCAAGAGCAGCTTGTGGGAAAAAAGAGTTTATTTTGGCTTATAGACCCGAGGGGAAGCTCCATGGTGGCAGGGGAAAACAATGGCATGAGCAGAGGGTGGACATTACCTCCTGGCCAACATCAGATGGGCAACAGCAACAGAAGAGTGTGTCAAACACTGGCAAGGGGAAACTGGCTATAATACCTATAAGCCTGCCCCCAACAATACACTGTCTCCAGGAGGCTTCAATTGTCAAATTGCCACCAGGTGGGGACCTAAGCATTCAGAACATTTAAGTTTATGGGGGACACCTGAATCAAATCACTACAGAAATGAAGATGTGTGTTCTGGGTATGCTTTCTACTATTGGGGTATTGCTACTCTAAGGTTGTCCCATTAGACAGGTGAATGTATGCATGTGTTTGTATGCGTGTCAACTTCATCTACATTTATTTACATATGTATACATTTTAAAAACTATGTTCAGGGCAGGAGAGAGAGTTCAGCAGTTAAGGCACTTGCCTGCAAAGCCTAACTACCCAGGTTCGATTCCCCAATATACACATAAAGTCAGATGCACAAAGTGGCACGTGCATCTGGAGTTTATTTGCAGTGGAAGGATGTCCTGGTGTCAAAAACTCTTTACATCTTTCCCTCTCTCTCTAATAAATTAAAAAAAAACTATATTCACCCTGTTGTCTCTTTTTTTCTAGATAATGTCACAAAATTCTAATTGTCTCCTTCCCTATGTTGATAATTACATTCTCTGACACCAAGCCCCATGGTTCCCTTCTATACCTGCATATTTGCCTAGTTCTCCTCCATGTAACCACCTTCTTCTCACTGCCCTGCTCCTTCCCCATGCAGATGACCCCTTGCTGTCCCTGTGCTGGACTGCACCAGATGCACATTGTCACTTGTATACCACATTTGTGACACCTCATCTTACCCTGCTTGGGGTCTGGTCCTCTGCTGGGGACAAAAGATGCATATTTGTTCTTATATAATTTTGATTTTTTTTTTTTGAGTGAGGAAGTAAGAGGCAGAGACAGAGAGAATGGGCATATGCTTGCCTCCCCTTGTGCTTGTGTCACTTTTGCATCTGGGTCTATGTGGGATCAGGAAGATTTGAAAAGGAATGCTTAGGCTTCACAGGCAAGAGTCTTAACCACTAAGCCATCTCTCCAGCCCTAATTTTCATTTTTTGATAAAGTAAATATTTTAATATTCAAAATAGAGCTCTTAAAATGAAAACTACATCTAATTATACATAAAACTGGCAGTGAATAGGAAGAAAATAATTATTTAAAATGCTTTAAAAGCTAATGGATAACAGACATGCCACTATTCTACCTGCTGGCTTGTTTGGCCTGCCTGGCCAAACTTGAGGCTTGCAGTATCCACTGCGTTCACCACTGATGGCTTCTGTCTCCCATAAGGTTGCATGTAGTGCAGCCTTTTCCAACTTTCAGTCAGCTGATGACTTAGGAATTTTAATAAAGCTTGTAACTTGGATTTCTAGTCACCTGGCTGGAAGAGGTGTTACAGGGGGCACATCCTGAGGTCCAGCCCAAAGGTGTGTTTGGGGGTGCATCTGATTCCCAGCTTAAAGGTGTGCAGAGTGCTTGAGCTCTGTCCGGGTTCCCTGCTTTTTGCTGTTGGTTTTGTTCTTGCTTATGGCGCTGGCTGTGTGGTTGTATCTCTGCTTGGATCTGTGAAAGGGGGCCAGCTTCTTCTGCCATCAGTGGAACTTCCCTTGGATCTGTAAGCTTCAAATAAATCCCTTTCTCCCATAAACTGTGTCTGGTTTGGAAGTTCATCTCAGCAGCATGGAGCTGATTACAACAGTCTTTAAAATACAGTTCCCCATTGAAAGGAACCAGGACTCTATGGAGCAATCTCTGATTGTGGGTCCAAGTGAGACACTGTAAAAATCCTACTTGGGACACCTTTTGCTTAGTGCCAGAAGAAAAGCCACTTTGAAGAGCTCTTATTGACTGAAGAAGAGATTGTCTGAACTTCATAATTATAACATCAATTGAGCTGAGCATTATGGTACATGTCTGTAATGTTAGCATTTGGGAGGCTAAGGCAAGATTGTGAGTTCTAGGCCTAGGCTACCTAGTGAGACACTCAGAAAACAAAACACACAAAAACATAAAAAATAAGTAATTGTGGTGGTTTGAATATAAAATGTCCCATAGAGCCTCATGTGTTTGTTGCTTAACCTCCAGCTGATAACACTGTTAGGGAAGATTGTGGAGCTTTTCAGAGGTTTAGTCTTACTGAGGGAAATGTATGGCTGGGGCAGGCATTGGGGAGTTATATATAGCCCAGTTTGCTTGCAGCTCTTAGCTCACACCCTCTTCCTCTCTGCTGATGAGAAGATGTGACACCTGGCTGTCCACTTCTGCCATGCTTTCCCTGCCATTATGAAACCTCCCCTCAAAAAACAAGACAAAATACCAGTTGTCACCTACTCCTTGCCCTGTAAAATGATTATAAAACTTACCTTGTCATTCCATAGAAGCAGTTGATGATCTCTCTTTCCTTTAACTGCTGAGCTGTTTCTCTCACCCCTTTCTCTAGCTCTCTCTGCTAGCTAATAAATATAAAGGAATGATGGAAATGAAAACAAATCACTGGTTTGCAAACTTTACAAAGTAATTGAGGCAAAAATTGTTCAGTGGAAGACAGACCCATTAGGTGACATATACATGAAGGCTTAGACATTCTAGTGCTTTGAAGTATCACTCAACCGATTATTTGATGGTTTCATGGAACATCTAAATCACCCCTCCCATGCTCAGGGAGCATTGCAGAAAAGCAGATGAAAAGAATACAAGAGTCAGGGGGCTGGAGAGATTGCTTGGTAGTTAAGGCACTTGCCTAAAAAGCCTAAGGACCCAGGTTTGATTCGCCAGGACCCACATAATCCAGATGCACAAGGTGGCGCATGCATGTGGAGTTCACTTGCAGTGGCTGGAGGTCCTGGCATGCCCATTCTCTCTCTCTCTCTCTCTCTCTGTCTCTTAAATAAACAAATAATAAAAAGAATACAAGAGCCAGAGGATGGAGAGGAGTATTGTGAAATGCTCTTTCACACACGACATGGGCATTATACTCATGAACTCAGAGCAGCTGTGGTTACCTGCAGAAGACTGGCTCCATAGACATTACATAATGGATGGATGAGGGTCTCATGAGGTCCCACCCCTCCCTCAGGAGTTACTGGCAATTACTAGTTGCTAGGAGTGGGGGATGTTTTATTTTAGTGGTGTAGTCATGTTAAGTTGTCCATAATCCAGTAAATATCCTTCCATCCATGATCATGCAAGTAACCCTAGTTAAACTTAGCAGGTCACCAAGAGAAAACCACCAAGACATTAAAGTAGAAGGGGGGACTAGTGAGAAGAAGAAAGGGGTTCTGTGGAAGTGGGAAGAGGAAAACAGAAAAATGAAGGGGCCTGTGATCAAAACACATTATCAAAATACATTATAAATAAACAAATTTATTTGCAAGCAGTCCTTGAATATAAATTAAAATAACTACATAAACTTGGCAATGGAGGGATGAGGTTTTTCTGTGGGTTACTGATAATGGTCAGTTATATGTAATATGCCTCATGATATGTTCCTCCCTTGAGAAGTCCTAGAGCCCTGCCAGCCAGCCAGCCAGGACCCTCTGGGTGCCACCCCTCCCCTGGTACAAGCCCCTCCTAGAGTATGTTGTGTGGAATGACATTGTGAGGATCACACATACATTTAGAACTCTGCCTTTTTTCTACCTAGTGTACTTCCCCCAACAGAGATTGGACATTTGTTCCTTGATTCAAAAGGTTTTTAGCCCCAAACTTCAAGTACATTGAGCAGAACGGACACATGCATTATTAGGCATGCAGTGGTCACTTTTTATAATACTGAGCAAATGAAGCAGCTGGAGGCCAATGTCACTCCTGACTGACAACTTGTCCTCCGATCAGCGTCATGGACAATGCTCAGACACATGATTACATGGTAGTGAATAAAGGCACTGAAACCCTGCCAAAGATAACCTCAGTGTCCATGTTGTCTGAGAAAAGACAAGGTTTGGAGAGACCGTCTGCAGCCTTCGTTGTCTTCAGGCAGTGGGGAAAGATGACCGAGATGGTGCTTGCTGCCTGTGCTGGTTGCTGAATTGAGAAATATACTTTCTCTTGTTTCAACTTCAACACTTAGACAAGTACAGTTTTTTCTACCTATTATGATTGCCCCCCCTTCTAACTTAGGTCTTTTGAACCCCAAAGCTGAAAGATTGTAAAAACAGATGATATAGTCTCTATCTGACTGTTCTCAAAGTGTCCCAGTCTTGGCAACTACACAGAATTACAAAAGAAAGCTACGCCCATTTCATTGGGAAGTGTCATAGCTCCTGCACTAGGTAGCTGTTAATGTACAACAATATGATGCCATCTTTGCCAGGCTGTTGTGTGTCTTGAGTAAAGTAGTAAGCACACAGTGTGGCATGGGACACATCACAGGGGTGACGGAAGAATCTGGGACGTGGCTGAGGTGGGCTGGAGGGGTCCAGGCCCAATGGGAAATGGTTTTCCTTCCAGCAACTCACTGCCTGGCCTGATAGCCTTAAAAGCATCAGACTCGTCACTGATGAAGGGGGCGGTTCTAATGTCTCAGGGCATGCTGTGTGACTTGATGGCCACACTGCCATTCACTTAGTGCTGACCATGGTTCTCTGTGCACCTCCTCACATCATCTCGTCCTTTCTCTCAAACTACCCAAGGGCAAGGGTAAGTAAAAACTGTAGGACACACACATCGCCTTCTTCTTTTCTTCTTCTTCTTTTTCTTTGAGGTAGGGTCTCACTCTAGCCCAGGCTGACCTGGAATTCACTCTGTGGTCTCAGGGTGGCCTTGAACTCACAGTGATCCTCCTATCCCTGCCTCCCATGTGCTGGGATAAAGGTGTGTGCCACCACGCCCGGCCCTGTTGCTGCTTCTTAAATTATTTTTATTTACTTATTTGAGAGAGAGATTGAAAATGGGTACACCAGGGCCTTCAGCCACTGCAAACAAACTCTAGATGCATGTGCCATTTTGTGCATCTGGCTTATGTGGATCCTGGGGAATTGAACCTGGGTCCTTTGGCTTTGCAGGCAAATGCCTTAACTGCTAAGACATCTCTCCAGCTCTTCTTCTTCTTCTTTTTTTTAAAAATTATTAATTTATTTGCAAGGAGAGAGAGAGAGAGAGAGAGAGAGACAGACAGACAAAGAATGGGCACACCAGGGCCTGTCGTCACTGCAAACGAACTCCAGACACATGTGCCCCTTTTGCATCTGGCTAACGTGGGTCCTGGGGAATCAAACCTGGGTCCTTTGGTTTTACAGGTAAATGCCTTAACTGCTAACTCCAGCCCTGCTCTTCTTCTTCTTCTATTTTTTTAAAGTAACATTTTCCCCACTTCTTCTGTCCTTATCCTGGGTCTTTCTTTGATATTTTTAATTCTTTCAAATTCCTTAACCTCTCTAAATCATCATTTATCACATGTAAAATAAGGATTAAAATAGTACTTCTAATCGCTGGAGGATTAGATGAGGTAATGGAAGGTGCGTGGGGCACCTCTGCTGCGCAGTGTCATTGGAGACCACAGCCCTGGCTCCCACACTAGGTCCTGCAAGTAGCCATGCTCCGCGGGGAGAGAGCAATTATCCTACTGTCCCTTTCTATGTGCCAGTCAGTACCTCAGCTGCTGCCTCTCAGGGCTTCCTGGGGGCTCCAAGCCTGACTCACTGGCGTTTGAATGAGGAATAATAGCCACATTGGGCTCTTCTTCCTCTTGTCTAATGCCTTACATTAGTTTGCTTTCTGGAAGAAAAATGAACGTGTACCATGTTGTCAGTCTTCTGTTGGACACAAAATAGTCAAATTGAGACAGAATTCCAGCGCTGGAATTCACTTTTAGCTCTGGATTTCAGAATGTCCTTTCCGGGTACCTGACAACCAAGAAGAGCAGCACCTTTCAGAAGGAGCCAAAGGCACTGGCTGTTTCTTTCTGGAAGTTTCTCAGGGGCCTGTTGTATCAAAAAGCCAGTGGGCCATGTTCTCAAGTTGAATTTTGTCTTCGTGTGTTTCTTCTTGTGGTGCTCCGGGTGTGTGTCCAAGGAGTAGAGGCCATCAGGGTGCTCAGATTCCCTCTGAATGTCTTTGCTCACTGGTCTTTGGTTCTACCTTTAGCTCTTGTCTGCTTCATGCAGAAGAAGCCACAGTTGAGACATCACACTGAAGCGGCTGTGTGGTGTTGCCTCAGTTTCCTTCCTTGGAGCAAACCTGTGGGGAACCACAGATTCTTCCCTTTGACACTGCTCCCAGTTCCCCTCCCTTCCTTCTCTCAAAGCCCAACTGTATAGCATCTACAGAACATTTTTTAAAGTTAAATATTTTTATTTATTTATTTGCAAGCAAGGAGAGAGAGAATGAATGAATGAATGAGTGTGCCAGGGCCTCTAGCCCCAGAAAATGAACTCCAGATGAATGTGCCACTTTGTACATCTGGCTTTATATGGGTACTGGGGAATCAAACCAGGTTATTAGGCTTTGCAGTCAAGTGCCTTAACTGCTGAGCCGTTAATTTCAGCCCCTTAGAGAACATTTCAAGTTGAGCCTGATAACTTTTTTTTTCCCTGAGAAAAGTGTAAGTGCTTTTCTCCTTGTGCAACATGTTCTGTGTGGACTATCTGCTTCCTCTTGCATTGTAAAACCCCCAGGGATGTCAAGCTTGTGGAAAAGTGCAAGGTCCTCCTCTCCCTCCTGTCCCAGGGAATTAACATTCCTAGCAGAGCGCTGACTTCTTTCATAAGTGCTCCCTGCTTTGGGAAACATGATAAGCAAACAAACACACAGCTCTCAACTAGCTGTGTGTGATGTATTAGCAATTTGCACAGAAAATGAGACCTAAGTAATTTCTTCTCTTCATAAATATGATGAACTTTTTTTTTTTTTTCAGACAGGGTCTTGCCAAGGTTGGTCTTGGACTCACGATGAGCCTAGGCTAGGCTGGCCTCAAACTTGCAATCCTCCTGCCTAAGCTGTATGCCACCACGCCTGCCTTGACATTACTGTGAAACCATCATCTTTGAGAAATTAGAATGAGTCTGTCTCTCTCGGAGAGAGCATCTCTTTATGTAGCACAGGCTGGCTTAGAGCTCATGATGCAGCACAGGGTCAATTAAACTTGTAGGGTTTCTCTTGCCTAAACCTCCTGAGTGTTGAGATTACAGGTGCTCACCACCGTGTCTGGCTAGAATAGTCTCTCTCTGTGCATGCATGCATGCATGCTCACATGTGTGTGGGCACCAGTGTGTGCATATGCATGTGGAGGTCACAGGTTGACATCAGATGTCTTCCTTGACTACTTGTCACCTTATTCACTGACTCAGGATCTTTCCTTTGAACATAGAGCCTCACCAATTCAGCTAGTCTAGCTAGTCAGCTTGCTCTTTGGTTCTCCCATTTCCACGTCCCCAGTGCCTGGAGTTACCTTGCCTGCCTGGCACTTACACGGATGCTGGGAATCCAAACCCTGGACATCGAGCTTGTGCAGCAACAGCTTTATCCACTGAGCAATCCCTCAGCTCTATAATGAGTGTGTTAGTAGAGTTCATTTGTATATTTTTGGCTACTGTTAGCTAATGGGCTTACTTTACATATGTACCCATATGAAGAAATATGTATAGAATAAACACATTTAAGTGAATTTTTTGGGGGTCCTTTTCCTGGTGGTTCTGTTAGAAATGAGTCTGGCATCCAAGAATGACCACACAATCCAAAGAATATTGCCAAGGCAATGTTACTTCTGCAGGAGGTTACACAGCTGGAAAGAGGTCAGGCAAGCATGCACACCCCGTGGGCTGCCACTGGGCTTCTGTCTTGGGCCTCACTCTATTAAGTCAGAGCTTGGCTTCATATCCTCCCATGATTGCAGCCTTGGTTTCAAGGACTGTTGACTCATGAGGGCCTTTTCCACTACATAACATTCTCTAGAGATAAGTTTCCCTATCTTATCTGACCCTTTGATGGAAAAAAACAGACCGTCTTTCATGTTTCTCACACTGGGGAGGGACAGCAGTCTTCCTGGTGTTCTAATGTAAACTTTCCCTTCCACCCTCACACGCTTCTTTTAGTTTCTTCAGCTTCTTTGTTTAGCTGACCTTGGTTTTGATTCTACGTTTTGAAGACATGAGGGTTTTATCTGTATCTTGGGGCTTTGCTATCTACAGACCCAGGCTTGCACTGAGCTTTTGCACAGCCTGTAAATTTCCACTCTGGACCAAGGATTCTAAATGACATCTGCTCTGGTTTCTTAAGCCTATAAACTCAAGTCTTATGTGATATATGTATTGGACCCTCATCATATTCTTATTTCTTACAATTCGTGTAATTCTGTCATCATTTTCTCATTCCCTCAATAACCACTTTCATGCCTCTCACTTATCAGACATCATGCTAAGCCTACAATGGAGCACTACGGAATGCACATGGCCACCAAGTCAGAATCTCGGCTTTCAGCCATCTGGGCATCTGATGCGGTGTGCATCACAGATTGGCTCTCCAGGGAGCTCAGAGCTGGAGGGTAGAGTGTAGAGGGTTGTCAGGATTGGCTGAGGGCCCGTGGAGCCTTGACCTTTCTGAGAATCTTCATGTTGGCTCTGCCTTTCACATGCTCTATGAACCTAAATAGGTCAAATTCACTTCTCTGGACTCATTTTTTCTAAAGTTCCATGTTTGGAAAGGGTCTTTGTAATTTTAGAACTTTAAGCAGTCCCTGCCATTTCATTTCAAGAACACAGTAATAATGATGCTGCCACTTACCCTTGTGTAAACATTTCCTTACTTATAGATGCTACAAAGAGAAAACTCAGAGTCTTCATGACAACTCTGTGCAGGAGGCTGACAAGGAGATGTTGTTTCAAGTTTCCACATACGTGGCGTTATGAAGACCTGATTTCCACCCGAATGGCATGCAGAGTGGTCTGTGCTCTGCTTGGGTCCCTGCTGTTTGCTGTCTGTTCACACCCGCTGCTTGTGGTTGTTGCTAGGTTGTTTCTCTCTGCTTGGATGTATGGAAGCGGCTTCTTATGCCACTGATAGAGCTCCCTCCCACCCCAGGTCTGTAAACTTGAAATGAATCCTTTCCTCCCCTCTGTGCCTGGTTTGGATGTTCATCCCAGCAATGTGAAACTGTCTACAACAATGTTTCTAAGTATCCAAAGGTTTTGAAAATACAGATTTCCTGGAAGGAGGGAGATGGGTACTGAGTTCTTACTCTGTTCAAAGCACCAATAGAGCAGTGTTTTTCATTCGAAGAATTTGGAGTTTTTTCACTGTTTTTTCCCCCCACACATTTCTGTGGTGTTATGTATTGTGACCATTTTACAGATGAGATAATTGAGGTTCATAAAGGGTGAATGGTCTACCCCAGTATGTATTCTACCTCAAAGCCCACCACTGCCAGGGATCATGGACACAAACCATGGGCTTATCAACAGAGCTTCTTTCCAAGAGTGGGTTTGGCTGAGTGTGGCTCAGGGTCCTGATAGCACATCCTGTCTGTGATGGACTGTATGAGCCTGTCTCTATGCAGACTCATAGAACCCAGGCTAATGAGACTGCTGCTCACGGGATGTAGCTGGAGCTGTACTCCAGGCCATGTGTCTTCACATGCTGGTCAAATCCATTTTAATTTTTTTTTATTATTTTTTATTTATTTTTGGAGAGAAAGACAGAGAGAGATAGACAGAGAGGGTGACAGAGATAGGCACTCCAGCAGTCTCTCAGCTGCTGAGAACGAAATCCAGATGTGTGTGCCCCCTTGTGGTCAAGTGTGGCATTGTGCCTTTGCCTCACTTTGCATCTGGCTAAACGTGGGACCTGGAGATTGGAACCACTGGACATTGGAACCAGCATTCTTAGGCTTAGCAGGCAGGCGCCTTAGCCACTAAGCCATCTCTCCAGCCCTCAAATCCATTTTAAAAGACCATTTAAGTAGGCTTGTTGGTTAATTGCACTCCCTCTGGTTCATAAATACAGTCCATTAAACTGGGTTGAACTAAAATGTTTTTATCATGAAGAATTACTGAACTATGACCATTCTTCAGATGTCTTGGGTTTATGTAAACCCATGGTACTGATCTGCTATCTAACATTTATATCATTTTGTCTTCTTTCTAACATTTTTAAAATTATTTTAAAAGATTTATTTATTTATTTATTTATTTATTTATTTATTTATTTATTAGAGACAGAAAGAGGACGAGAGAGAGAGGGTGAGAATGGGCATGCCAGGGCCTCCAGCCACTACAAATGAACTCCAGACCCATGCACCACCATGTGCTTATGTGCGAACTGGAGAATAGAACCGAGGTCCTTAAGCTTCACAGGCAAGCACCTTAACCTCTAAGCCATCTCTCCAGTCCCTGTTTTATTTTATTTTTTTAAATATATTTTTACTTTTTAATTTATTTATTTGAGAGAGGAAAAGAGGGAGAGCGAGAGCGAGAGAGAGAGAGAGAGAGAAGGCATGCCAGGGCTTCCTGCCACTGCAAACGAACTCCAGATGCATGCACCACCTAGTACAGCTGGCTTATGTGGGTCCTCGGGAATTGAACTGAGGTCCTTTGGCTTTGCAGGCAAGCGCCTTAACCACTAAGCCACCTCTCCAGCCCTGTTGTTGTTGTTGTTGTTTTATTATTATTATTTTTTTTTTTTAGGTAGGGTCTCACTCTAGCTCAGGCTGACCTGGAATTCACTATGTAGTTTCAGGCTGGCCTTGAACTCATGGTGATCCTCCTACCTCTGCCTCCTGAGTGCTGGGATTAAAGGCATGCACCACCACGCCCAACTTTGTTTTACTATTTTTTAATTATAAAGTTTGTTTGGTTTAATGACTGGTTAAATGACTTCCATGGCAAACCTTTTTTAAAAATTATTTTTATTTTGAGAGAGAGAGAGCACTAGGACCTTCAGCCTGCTGCAAACAAACTCCAGATGCATGTGCTCCCTTGTGGCACATGTGTGACATTGCATGCTTGCATCACTGTGAGTCTGGCTACGTGGGACATGGAGATTTGAACATGAGTTGTTAGGCTTCACAGACAAGTGCTTTACCACTAAGCCACCTCTCCAGCCCCTTCTTTTTTTCAAAAGAGGACAGGAAGTTATTACTGTGCAGAGTGGCAGGCTATAGAGAGATGTGGTAAAGACCCTCACAGAACAGAAAAGATAGCTGTGTGTCTGTGTGCATGTAAGTAAGCTTGAAACCCAGTCGTTTAGAACAGTATGTTACTATATCATGGCAGGGGAAGGGGGATCCTGACAATAAAGGAGCCTTGAGGAACGAAAGAAAAGAAAAACAAGAAATATCTGCAGCAGGCTGGTCGTGTCCTTGAGCCGACTTCTTCCTTCCCTGTGACCCTGTTCTGCCTAGAAATAGAAATAACCAATCATGTATTGCCAAATATGAGCAACATGACTGTATGCTGTTCTTTACTATAAAACTGTGAAAAACCTTGAATTGGGGCTCAGGATCTTTGGAGGTTACTTTGCCCAAGTCTTAGCTGATGAATAAAGCTGTTTTCCTGTGATCTCGGTGCCTTAAGTCTTTACTCTCCTGCCTCAAGGAAGGAATTTTCAGCTCTTGGTAACTTTTCATAAGCTATGAACAGCATCATAGAACTCAGGGAAGCTTGGCCTTGTGAGCAGATGAGTTGAATGGTTAGTGAAATCAGCTCACTTTATTTAGTTATTTTTATACTTTTCAGTTGTATGATCATCAAAGAAATTTATTTAAGTAGCTGCATCTATATATCACATCAAGGCTGGCCTTGAACTCACTATATAGTCCAGACTGGTTTCTAATTCACAGCAATCCTCCTGCCTCTACCTCCCAAATTCTAGGACTACAGGTATGTGCCACCATGCCCAGCTCTTTTTATTTTAAAACAGGAATTTCAAGCTCAGAAAGATTTCTAAAACTTGAAACTCGTAACCAGGGGAATGTTGTATCAGAAGCCATGTGTGGTGTGCTAGGGATGCCTCTGGTCCAATACCACACCTGGCACAGGGCAAGCATTCATTAAATGACTGCTGAAGCTGGACTTGGGGGCATATACTTGTAATCTCAGCATTGGGGGGAGGGGATGATAAGGCAGGAGGATTACCGTGAGTTCAAGGTCAGCCTGTGCTACAGAGTGAGCTCCAGGCCAGTCTCCTCCCATAACCTCAGCTATCTTTTAGCTGAGGTCTCCTCCATTGGTCTCTGATGATCATCCTATTTTTGCTCTGCTCTGCCAGCCATAGAGCAACGAACATGCCTGAAATGCCACTGAGAGCAATTTGTGTTCCTATGGTGACAGAGTTTTGCAGAGCCACAGGCTCATTACCAAAATGTGGATGAACATTATTTTACTCAAGTCAAGCAGGACGGGTTATTAGAGGCTCCAGCAGAGGAATGTCAAAGTCGGTCAACAGGAACTGCACAGCCAAACAACCCAGCTATCTCTTTTATTCATTTTAGAAATTTAATATCTAAAATTACTAAGCTTTAAAAATTCCATCACTCTTTATGTCATAATTTAGTCATGTTTTTGTGGGAAAAGAGACTTACTCTGTATCCCTGACTAACCTTGAACTCATGGTAATTCTTCTGCCTTAGTGTCCCTATCCCTATACTGAGATTACAAGTGTGTGCCACCGGGTCCAGCTTCAACAGCCACTTACCGCATGTTTACTCTGTACCAGGTGTCCTATTAGACCCGAGGCTTCCATTGCCACCGCACACTGCTTCTGCTACCTGCAAAGATGAGACACTGATGCTTGAGCAGTCACCACAATGCTCCGTCCATGGCAGGTCCAGGAACGAGGCTTAGGAGGAGGAAGAGGCCCTGTCAATGGTAGAAGTCGGAGAAGAGCTCTTAGCAAGCTGTGCCCTGGGCACTCATGTGGCATAGAAGGGCAGAAGCAGGAAATACTATCAGCCTGGGCTTTAGAAGGTGGTTATGAGGTCAGTTGTGGAGATAATTAGTCCTATGTGGTGGGGTTACTATGAAAGTCAAATCAGATCATATTGATAGAGTGGTCAGAACAGTGTGATGTCATAGTCAACCCTCATTTGTAGATTTTTTTTGTTGATATTATGGGAACTTGTCTTTTTTCTCTTATTCTTCATCTTCCTCTATTCCTCTCTTTCTCCTTCTCACCCCCTCCAGGGTCTCATGTGTCCTAGGCTGGCCTTGAACTTGCTATGTAGAAAGCTGTGAAGATGATCACGTTTGCGGTTCTCTGGTCTTGAGCGCACTCTAGGCAGGCTCCCTGACACTACTCTTGCCAGAGCCATGCCCTCCTGACTGTCTCCTGCGGCAGCCTGTGAGAGGCCTCATTTCACTCTGACACAGCTGTTCCACCTCTGGGAAGCACCTGGCTTGGGTTCCTGGCACCATGTTCCTGTATTGCTCTCGTCTCATCACCTGCTGTTTTCTCTTAGTCCAGTGGCCCCAAGCACTGGGATGCCCTGTAGCTCAGACATTGGATGGCTTCCATTTTCCATCTACACTGGGTAGTGGGTTTCTTTTTAAAAAATATTTTTATTTATTTATTTGAGACAGAGAGAGAGAAAGAGAGAGAGAGAGAAAGAGGCAGTCAGAGAGAGCAAGAGAGATCAAGAGAGAGTATGGGTGCACCAGGGCCTCTTGCCACTGCAAAAGAACTCCAGATGCATGCACCACTTTGTGCATCTGGCTTTATGTTGGTACTGGGGAATCAAAGCCAGTCCATCAAGCTTTGCAAACAAGCCCTTTAACCACTGAGCTATATCTCCAGTCCGACCAGTGTTTCCTGCCTTGACGGTTGGTCATCATAATGCTGATGCTCGCAGTTATATCTCTAGCCTGGGTTTCTGATCTGAATACTAGATTCTTGTATCTATCACCCGCCCACTGGACATCTGAGCCATCTCATATTTGGCATGCTGGAACCAAACTCCTGGTCTCACTGCAGCCCCTAGCTGCCCCCTCCCCCACTTTGTCTTCTCCATCAACTAAGAACAGCTCATCTTTTCAGTTGTTCAGGCTGAAATATTTGGGATCCTGCTTGACTTTTCTTCATCAGCACACCTACTTGGTTGTACACTGTTCTTCTGTTGAATCCTCCAGGGGCTTTTCATCTCACCCTTAGTGAAAGCTGAAGTGATAGCAAGAGTCCCTGTGGTGGTTTGAATGAGATGTCCAGCATAAACTCGGGTGTTTGGATGCTTGATCCCCAGCTGAGGGTCAATTTGGGAGGTGGAGGCTTGCTGGAAGAGGTATATTACTGGGGGCAGGCTTAGGAGTGGTTTTGCCAGCTCCTCCTTGCAGGATCTCTATTCACTCTGGTTCACTCTCTGGCTGTGGTTTCCACCTGCTTCAGCAGCGGTGATGTCCGGCCTCTGCTCATGCCATGCTGTTCCCTGCCATCATGGAGCTTCTCTTCGGACAGTAAGTTAAAATATATCCTTTCCTCCCATCAGCTACTTTTGGTCGGGTGCTTTATTCCAGCAAGAAGGTAATTACAACAGTCATCAAGGCTCCCATCAGGCTGCTCATGGCTCCCCCCTTCCCCGTGGCCTCTTTACCTCCAACCCTGTATGTATGACCCTCTGCTTTGCTTCCTTCTCTTTCATTCTCCCTGAGACAAGTCCATATCCTGCCTCGAGGCTTTTGCATTTGCTGCTCTGCTCCTTTTTGTCCCCCCTTCTTTCCTTCCCTCCTTTCCTTCCTTCCTTCTTTCCTTCCTTCCCTCCCTCCCACCCCCTCCCATCTCTCTTTCTTTTTCTTCTTTCTCTTTCCTTCCTTCCTTTCTTCCTTCCTTCCTTCCTTCCTTCCTTCCTTCCTTCCTTCCTTCCTTCCTTCCTTCCTCCCTCCCTCCCTTCCTCCCTCTCCTTCCCTGCTTCCCTCCCTCCCTCCTTTCCTCCCTCTCCCTCTCTCTTTCTTTCTTTCTATAGGTAAGGTCTTGCTTTAGCCCAGGTTGACCTGGCATTCACTCTGTAGTCCCAGACTGACTTCAAACTCATGGTGATCCTCCTATGTCTGCCTCCTCAGTGCTGGGATTAAAAGTACGGGCCACCACACCTAGTTTACATTGCTCTTTTTCACTTCCTTTCAAAATAAAAGTAGAGGTTTCATGATATAACTCAATGGTAGAGAGCTTGCCTCGTATGCACAAGGCCCTAGGTTCAATCCCTAGTACCAATGAACAATAACAATCAGAAAATCTTTTGTCATAATACCTCATCTAAAATGTTTCATGTTGGAAAGCACCAGTCATCAACCCAATGACCTCAATGAACTTTGCAGACATTATCTAATGGTGACACTCAAAGATCAATGAACTATTGCTGGGTGTGGTGGCACATACCTTTAATCCCAGCACTCGGGAGGCAGAGGTAGGAGGACTGCCAGCAGTTTGAGGCCACCCTGTGACTACATAGTTAATTCCAGGTCAACCTGGGCCAGAGTGAGACCCTACCTTGAAAACCAAAAGAAAAAAAGATCAATGAATTATGTCCCCTAATGCTCATGTGTTCAAACTTAATCTCTAGTGCAATAGCTGTGCAAGGAGATCTTCAAGAGATTAGATCTCAGGTCCTTCACAGATTAATGCCATTATGATGGGAGTGGTAAGTTATCACAGGAGTAGGTTCCTGATGCAAGGATGAGTTGGCCTGTCCCCTTGGTCCCGACCTCTCTTTCCCTCTTGTGTGTGCTGTGAGAGCCCACTGCTTTCTTGCCTTTCCATGTTCTTTGGTGGGCTGAAAATGGCATCAAGAGGACCTTTAAATTTTTTATTTTATATATATTACAACAGGCTCTGCTTTTCTATCCCCTTACCCCTGCTCGCATTTCCCTGGGGCCTTCCTCAGTGGGGCTATGGCATTCACTGTGGGGTCATGAAGGCCTCAGTCCCTCTAAAGGTCTTTTGATCTTGGACTTTCTAGCCTCCAGAACTGTAGGAAATAAAGCTGTGCTCTTTATAAATTACTACACATTTATAATTTATTAATTATCAATAAATTAATAATTCCTAACATTAGGGTCTCATCATGCATCACTATATATTTGAGATACTTCAGAAAAGTGAATTTTGTCCTGACTGATGGGCCCTGAGCTCTTGGACAATTTGGTTTAGATTCAGCTGAAGCTAAGGCCTTGCTTTAAAATATGCTGTGAAATAGTTATAGAGAAACAAATATAGCATGTGTGCAGAAATTACTTTTCTAAGCAAAACAACTTGGTCACTTTATTTTTGTCCATAAAGTGCTTAAAGGCACCACTCAATATCGTGGGCTAGTGACTAAAATGTACTTGATTCATATGAGATTAGAAATTTAAAAAAAAAAAAAATTATACAAATAAACAAAAATGGCCTTTCCTGTATGGGTGAAATGCTTAACAAGTAAAGTTCCCAGGCTTAGGCATTATTAGAGCAACACACAGTGGACAGCTAGGCCCAATTTTTTAAAGTGACAACAATGTGAGGGACTATAGGCTTGTCACACCAATGTCACACCTCTCTTCTCTGCTATGGGCTGAATTTCCACAGCTGTCATTTACACGAGGAGCCACTTCTGTCTTGGCTTGTTCAAGCATGGTCATTCTGTGCCTTCCAGCTGGCTGGATGCCTGTACTGATCTTTCCCTAATGATGGATATGTGGCAGCAGTTTTGGGTATGATGGTATACAGTTACCTGCTCATTGCTGGGACCAAAGGCCTGACCAGAGGCCACTTGTGGGAGGAAAAGGTTTATTCAGCTTTCAAGGGGAAGATTTACTGTGGCAGGGAAAGCATGGCACAGCAAAACCGCAGGGTGTCACATCTTGTCCCATCAGCTGGGTTGAAGTAGTCAGAGTGAGATAATCCAGGTGTGAACACCCAATTGGCTGGACTAGTCAATTTCAAGGTTTGCCCCCAGGGACGCACCTCCTTCAGCGAGGTTCTACCTGCCCACAACTGGGGATTAAGTCTGAGGCTTAATCACAAGCACATGAGACTCTAGGGGGCCCTATTGCATTCAGACTACCAGTGGCATGAGTTCCATGCAGACTGGGGACTGAGTGTTGAGAATTCACATCACCCAGAGCTTTGCAGAGCAGGGAGCTCAGCATCAGCATCTGCTGGCACCAAGCAGGCTGTATTGTCCACCCCCTTTTGGTCAGTTTCCTCTGGCCATAGAAGACTGTCAAATGAATCTCCCCCTACATATTAATATTAATTTCATAACTGGGACGTGGCCTCTGTAGGTAAGGCTTCCTCAAAGAGCACTACTGGAAAAACTAGTGTTAGATAAACTATTTTGCAATTAGAATAATGTAAAAATAATTACTGGGGGCTGTGCTTTTCAAGTGTAGTGATCCTACATTGAGTAATTTCATTCAGATACCTCATATTTTTAAGTTTTTTTTTATTTAATTTTTTTTTAATTCACAACTTCCACGAGAAACAGATGGTAAGACACTATTGCTGAAGGCTTCACATGCCTGGGTGGCAAGGTCACTGAGAAATCAAGCTGGGGCTGAGCTGAAAACCTCCTCCCTGTAGACCAGCTGACTGACTGAAAGCTGGAAAAAGCTGCACTGCATGCAGCCCTATGCAGCCCATCAGCAGTGAAAACAATGGACTTTGGAAGCCTCAAGTTTGGCTAGCCAGGCCAAATGACTGAACGGGTGCAATGGTGGCATGTCTGCTCTGAGGGAAACCAACTGCTCTCTAATGGACTGGAGGCCCGCTCTATGGGAGGGAATACATGCCTAGTACTGAAAACCTAATCAAAAGTCTATGGCAGAGAAGGTCATGAGCTTTAGGGGTATAAAACCTGCTCTTGTCTGGTTAAATGCATAAATTATACTCACCAAACTGCCCAGTAAGCACTACACTTAATGTTCATATTCATATATTAATGCTACTCTCACTTCTGGTAAGAGAAGCTTCTCTTGGAGATGGAGATGGAGATGACCACTGGGATGACCCAAAAGGCAACATAGCACTGAGCAGAAGGGACAGAGTAGTGTCTAGCACTGAAACATCTTTATGGCACCCTCCAAGGCTCAGGGTCCATTGTGGAAGAGGGGACAGAAAGAATGTAAGAGCCAAAGGAAGGGTACCACTCCTTACAATGCAACTGTCCAGACAGAAATTGGCCTCGATAGCCACAACAGCGCCTAGCAATACCTTCACATGATCCTCATAATAGGAGAAAAATATGATGACAACAAAATAAAAGAGAGACTGAGAGAGAGAGAGAAAGGATATGATGGAGAGTGAAGTTGTGAAGGGGAAAGTGAGGGGAGGGGAGGGAATTATCATGGTTTATTGTCTATAAGGATAGAAGTTGTCAGTAATAAAATTACACATTAAAAATAAAAAAAAATTAAAATATTTTAATTTATTTATTTGGGAGAGAGAGAGAGAGAACCTGAGGGCCTCTAACCACTGTAAATGAACTCCAGATGCATGTGCTGCTTTGTGCATCTAGCTTTATGTGGGTTCTGGGGAATCAAACTTGTGTCATTAGGTTTTGCAGGCAAGCACCTTAACCCACCAGCTGTTTTTTTTTTTTTTTTTTTTTTTAAACCTTGGTCTGGACAGGGTTCCTGTTATTGTCCTCTGATTGAACTCTCCTTACCTCAAACCTGAGAAGTATAGACCACAACACACAGAGATGCACAGTTTCCAGTCAGGTGAGGGGAATTGATAGGAAGAAAGGAAGTACGTTGGTGCCCTTCAGCAGGAAGGAAGGGCTTCTTGTTGGTAGTACACTGAGGTGTGGGAAGGAGGGTGTGTGCTTGGTAACCTATACCATCCCAGGCACATGCTACACTTTGGGGAATGCTTGTTTGTACTTTTCTATTTATTTATTTTTAAAGTTTTCTATTTATTTATTTATTTATTTGAGAGAGAGAGAGAGAGAGAGAGAGAGAGAGTGACAATGGGTGTGCCAGGGCCTCTAGCCACTGCAAACAAATTCCAGACGCATCTGCCACCATGTGCATCTGGCTTACGTGGGACCTGGAGAATCAAACCTGGGTCCTTAGGCTTTGCAGGCATATGCCTTATCCACTAACCAGCCCTTGTTTGTATTTTATTTCTAGGAAACATAGAGTCAAATATATGACTCCAATGGAGGCATGTATAGCTTTATGGCAGTATTCACATATTTGTGGTAGTGTCCCTGTAGTCGACAGCCTCAGGTTGCTGAGATGAACTTGCAAACCAGGCACAGTTATGGAGAATTTATTGAAGATAGAGGGAAAGTTTCACAATGGCAGAAGAAGCTGGCCCACTTTCACAGGCCCATGCAGAGAGAGAAAAACCTCCCCAAAACCCACCAGCAAAAGCAAGCACACTTAGGAACTCCAGGCAGAGCTCTACCACTTTGCATATTTTTACTCTGGAGTTCCAAATCTACCCCCATACCTTAGGGCTGGACTCTAAGATCCACCCAGTGTCACCTCCTTCAGCCAGGTGGCTGCAGATCTAAATTACAAACTTTAATAAAAATCCTGAATATATTGGAGGCCATCCATTCAAACTACCACAGTCCCTTACCACCCGTTATAGTTTGAATGCAAAATGTCCCTCATAGGTTTATGTGTTTGAACACTTGGTCCCAAGCTGATGGTGATGCTTGAGAAAGTTGTGGAACCTTCAGGAGGTGGAGCCTTGTTAGAGAATACTGGTCACTTGGGGACAGACCTTGAGGTTTTATGGCGCAGCTTCACTTGCTATTCAGCTCCATGTCCTGCCTGTGATCGCTATGTGACCATAGCCTTCTGCTCCTGCTGCCACACCTTCCCCACTGTGCTGAAATGTATCCTCTTAGAACTGTAAGCCAGAATAAAACCTTTACTTCTTCAAATTGCTTCTGGGCAGGTAGTTGGTCACAGCAGTGAGTAACGTGACACTCTGCCCTATTAACAACTATACTCTTCTTATCTAGGTTCTTCATTCTTATTTATAAGTATGCTGTGCTGTAATTTTTTTTGGGGGGGGGTCTTGCTCTGGCTCAGGCTGACCTGGAATTCACTATGTAGTCTCAGGGTGGCTTCGAACTCACGGCAATCCTCCTACCTCTGCCTCCAGAGTGCTGGGATCGGAGGCGTGTGCCACCACGCCTGGCCTGTGCTGTAATGATTGTGTATGCATTGCTGTAGCAAACTTCCCTAAAGCCTTGCAGAGAAAGGCAAAGGATAAAAATTAAACACACACACACACACACACACACACACACACACGGACATTTTCTGCCTTAAATGTAGCAAAGGACATTCATAAATAAGTACCTCACAGGACATTCTCGGCTCCAGATGTCATTACTGATGATGTCTTATTACGTTGTAACTGCTAAAAATGCTTCATGATGCATAACTGTGACACAGCAAGCATCTCAGGATGCACGCAGCACTGTGCAAGGGGCAGCTTAAGGAACATGGAGGATGTGTCTGAAGACCAGTTCTGAGCTTGGGTCTCTAAAGACCATGTGTGTGTTCTCTTTCTTCCCTCTTCCTCTGTCCTTTCCTCTCTTCATACTCCCCCCAACAACCTCCTCTCCCATCACTCTCCTCCCGCCTCCATTTCACTTCTCCCTCTCTACAACCATGCAGATCATCTTGAATTAGCATTCTGGAGGATAAGCTGCATGAATCAGAGCTGAGTTGCCAGACCAGAGGGCATCCTATATTCTTCAGGTCCTAAATAGTCCAGCAGCTGACCACAGATGAATGTGTAAGCCCGTTGGGGATTCACTTAGCCATAGATCTGTGAGAAATAGGTGGTGGCTATTGTAAGCCCCTAAGTTTTGGGTTGGTTTGTTACACATTAGTCACTAATTGATACAGACTCCAAAACAGAGGTTGCATGGGCGAGTTTGTTGGTGGTAGGAGTATAATCATGCTTCTACTTCATCTTGGTCAAGGTGTCGGTCTCCATCCGATCCTATTGACCCACTTACTGGTGTTCCCCTTGGTGAGCCGATTCCTTGTCCTCAGAAAAGCAATTGCTTGTGCAGTCTGACCCCACAGACAGTAAAGAGTGGCCACAGGGATGCATGGGTGAGCATTCTTACGAAAGAGCCATTGGAGAATAGATCTCTCTCTCTCTCTCTCTCTCTCTCTCCCTTTTTTTTTTTTTTGGAGAGAGACACAGAGACAGAGGGAGAGAGGGAGAGGAAGACAGATAGAGAATGGGCGTGCCAGCAGCCTCTCAGCTGCTGCGAACGAAATCCAGATGTGTGTGCCCCCTTGTGGTCAAGTGCGGCATTGCGCCCTTGTATCACTTTGCATCTGGCTAAACGTGGGACCTGGAGATTGGAACCGCTGGAGATTGGAACCAGTGTTCTTAGGCTTAGGAGGCAGGTGCCTTAACCGCTAAGCCATCTCTCCAGCCCTAGATCTCTATTTTTAAAGATACATCAAATAACCCTTGGTGATTTGGTAACTAGGTAGCATCTCCATCTGCTTGCCTTTTCCCGTAACATTGGCATAAACACAAATGAAAGTAGCTCGATTTAATTTCCTCCCTTAATATGGATCATTTGTCTGCAATAGTACATGTTGTCTTCTAGATGTTAGGAGATGCACCATGGTCTCCTGGTGATGTTCTGGCTCCCCTGGAATCCTAGAGGGAATGCTTTCTTTCTCTTACCTTCCTTTCTTTTTTTAAAAAAAGTTTATTTATGTATTTAAGAGAGAGGGGGGGAACAAAGAGAGTATGGGCACAGCAGGGCCTCCTGATGCTACAAATGAACTCCCGATGTGCTACTTTGTGCATCTGGCTTTATGTAAGTCCTGGGGAATCAAACTCAAGCCATCAGGCTTTGCAAGTAAGTGCCTTTAACTGCTGAGTCATCTCCCCAGCCCCCTTTCTCTCTCTCTCTCTCTCTTCTTTCTTCCTCCCTCCCTTCCTTCCTTCCTTCCTTCCTTCCTTCCTTCCTTCCTTCCTTCCTTCCTCTCTCTTTCTCTCTTTCTCTCTCTTTCTTTCTTTCTTTCTTTCTTTCTTTCTTTCTTTCTTTCTTTCTTTCTCTCTCTTCCTTCCTTCTTTCCTTTTCCTTCCTTCCTCCCCTTTCTCTTTTCCTCCTTTCCTTCCTTCCTCTCTCAGTTCTGAGGGTTGTATCCAAGACCTTGTACATAGAAGGAAAGTTCTCTACCACTGAGCTATATCTCCAGCCTGAAGGAAATGTTTTGAAGTATTTCTCCCCTTTATTCCACCTTGGCATGACATTTTACTTCTAACTATGGCATAAAGATGTCAGCCTACAGCATACAGAAGACCTGACTTCTAAGACCACATTCATTTTGGGGATTCGTAAAATCTCATAACAACATAGTAAGAAAGGTCACCTAACAGAGGGACAATTAACATGGTTCCTCCCCATGAATGAAGTTTGGTGTAAAAAGAAGCAAAAATAGTGCCAGAAGTAGATTACTGGCTTATAAACACATTTATTAAATGCATCATCCTTGGAGCACCAGATGTGAGGAAGACAGAGCTAAATACCAACAGCGGGGTTGCTAAGGAAATCATGTGGCTTGTTGCTCGTAATGAGTGGCTGCACTTGGGGGGTGGCTATGAAATTGCATACTTCTGCTGTTTGTTCTTTAATGAACCGTGATCTGCTTGCTCTAGGAATTGTTTGGCCAAGTTTGCTCTTTGGTTGGTTGATAGGAGAGGTAATTCTCCCTCAAAGAAAACCTTGATAAACCCAAGGTTTTTTTTTTTTTGTGTGTGTGTGTGTGTGTGTGTGTGTGTGATTTCATGATTTTCTTATGTCTTCATCAATGACATTGATTAATCAATGTGTCATATGCAATTTACAATTGTCCCTAAGTGTCTCCTTTCTTCAAACCTTGAAAAAATTACTATTGATTAGAATTATGCTCTGGACTTAGAATGGACAAAATAAAAAAAGGAAAAAAATTCAAAAGACGATACTGTCAGCATTTCTGGGTCGTATTCTTGCTGTGGAAACAGGTGAATCTTATGGGGAAGCTGCTGATTTGATTATCAGACTAATCATTCCGTGCTGTAGAGACATCCTCATGTGCTCTCTCCTATTCACAGATCTGCAATCCTTGAATTTTGTCTTTACAAAGAGATTTTCTGGCTCGGTTGAGAAGAACAAGTCATTAGAAGCTCCAGTAAACAATTCTGTGTGGGGTGTCCACTTGAGCATGCAGCTGTCCTTTGAAAACTGCCATTATTGTTTGAGGCTCCCAATTTCGCAGCCAGGAGGTTGTATAAAATCAATTAAAGCAGAGGCTCTCTAGGTAATCAGCTCCAAGAACGGTTGCCCCAGCTGTGATTATTTGCCAATGATGGCAGCTTACTCCTTTATTCCCGTGTCACTCCTGCCCACGCTAAAGCCTTCACCTCCTGGCAGTAGTGTGTCCCTCCCACCCTCCTCAGCTTTTTTCCTTCATAGTTTGGTGGGTTCAGCCCTGGCTGTTGGGCTGTTGTCTCCCTGGAGCCTGCTCTCAAGAGATTGCAGAAGAACACCCTGCTGGGATAGGAGGCTGTCCCTTTCAGTTCTTCCTCACCAGCAGGTAGGAAGAAGGGACCACAAATTGCTGCTGTTGCTATAGCAATCCACATTGCTTTTCAGAAAAGCTCCTCTGGTCTCTGGTGTCTTTCTCCACCTCCCCCTTCCTTCAGTCTTTGTTAGGATCCTCAAGTGATCATCGCACCTAATATCTTTACACTACCTCTGAGGAAGTCTCTCACACTGAGACCCAAATGGCAGAAGAGCCTTCTTGTTCTGTTCCCCTCAGGGGCAGCCTCCTTTCATAAGGCATGCATTCCTGTTTCTTTCTTTTTGGTGTGTATGTGTGTGGCGGATGTAGGTAGGTGTACAGATGCACTTGTCTTGTGCCTGTGCACAGTGGACATCAGAGGAGGATGTCAGGTGTTCTCCTCAATTACTCTTCAGCCAGGGTCTCTCGCTGGACCTGGAATTCACCATTTCTCCATTAGCCTGGCTGACCGGGAGCCTCGTTAGTCCTCCTGTCTCCACCCGCTCTGCACTGGAGTTACAGGTTGTCACACCCAGCTGTTTTTGTGGGTGCTGGAGATTGAACTCAGGACTTCATGCTTGTAGAGTAAGTGCTCCTACACACTGAGCCATGTCCCAGCCCCGAGGCATGCATGCTGAAACCCAAAGAAGAAAATGCCACATTACGACACTCACTGTGAGAATTTTGCGCACCATTTGACTGGGTAGGGGAAAGTTTTTTGAAGCTCGTGTAGAAGATTTATAAATTCATCAAGCACTTGTTGAATATTCACCACTGGGGTTTCAGAAGTTAGTCAGGGTTTTGACCTTAAAACCTGGCAGTCAGTCACATATGCAGATAAATACCCATAGCCAGGTAGTACTGGGGATTGATAAAAGGACCTGTGGGTCCTGTTGGGTAGAAGGGGCAGGGGAGTGAGTAAAAGCTTTGGGGGACTCCTAAATGCTTTCCTAAGTTTGATATCTTGGCTTAATATTTGTACAGTTAGTATACTTGTGACATTTTCTACACATATGTTATTGTACTTTTTTTTTTTTTTTGAGAGAGACACAGAGAGAGACAGAGAGAGAGGGAGAGGAAGACAGATAGAGATGGGCACACCAGCAGCGTTTCAGCTGCTGCGAACAAAATTCCAGATGCATGTGCCCCCTTGTGGTCAAGTGCGGTATTGCGCCCTTGCCTCACTTTGCATCTGGCTAAACATGGGACCTGGAGATTGGAACCAGTGTCCTTAGGCTTAGGAGGCAGGCGCCTTAACTGCTAAGCCATCTCTCCAGCCCTGTTATTGTACTTTTGCTTATACTTGTCCCCCTATTACCCTTCCTGGACCTCCTATACTCTCACTTTAGACTCTTGCCTTTCCCCATGTAGTAATCTTGGCTTAATTTATTCACTACTGGTGGAGAACTGGGCAGGCTCAGAGAACCTAGGTAAGATATGAAGCAACCATAATTAAAGTAAACCACTAATGTCACCATGATGAGCCTTCAGAAGGGCAATGGTAGTGCTGGGTATGTGGCTTGTGATGGCCAGGAATGACGTAGTAGTTGGGGACCCTCATGGAGGAAAAGCCTAACCAGAGCATTCTGATGCACATAGAGGAATATGGAGGTCAGTGTGAGGGCATGAGCTGATACAGTAAGGAGCCTGAGTGTGTGGTATCTGGGAGCCTGAAATTAAGTAGGGAACACTAATGGGGAAATCTATTATGTATTATTAAAAGCAGGAGGATAGGGCTGGAGGGATGGCTTAGCAGTTAAGCACTTGCCTATGAAGCCTAAGGACCCTGGTTTGAGGTTTGATTTCCCCACAACCAGATGCACTGGGGTGGGGGGGGGGACACACGCATCTGGAGTTTGTCTGCAGTGGCTGGAGGCCCTAATGCACCTATTTTCTCTCTCCCCCTGTCTATTTCTGTATCTCTCTCTCTCTCTCAAATAAATAAAAATCTCAAATAAACCTAATGTTTAAAAGCAGGAATATAGAGTTTATATGTTGTTAATATCAGGGCTTTGGCATTCAATGGATCTAGGGTTGTCTTGGCTCTATCCCCATTAACTGAAGACCTGAACAAATAGCCATGCTTTAAATTTTTTTAATTTATTTATTTGCAAGCAAAGAGGGAAAGAGAGAATGAGAATGGGCATGCCAGAGCCTCTAACTGCTGCAAATGAACTCCAGATGCATGTGCCACTTGGCTTTATGTGGGTACTGGGGAATCCAACTTGGGTTGTTAGCTTTTGCAGGCAAGTGCCTCAATTGCTGAGCCATCTCTCCAGCCCCAAATAGCCATTCTCCCAGGTCTATTTCCACAGTTATAAAATTGGGAAATTTTTTTTGTATGGCTGAATGGTGCCCCTGCACCTAAGTTCATACTTTAAGTCCTAACCCTTGGAACCTCAGAATGTGGTTTCCATTGGAGAAGGATCCTGTGTGTGTGTGTGTGTGTGTGTGTGTGTGTGTGTTGTGTCTGGTGTATGCAGATGCAGGCATGTGTATAGACGTGTGTGTGCCCTCTATGCACAAGTGGAGACGAGAGGAGGACACTGGGTGTCCTTATATTGCTTCCTTGCTGTATTTCCTTGAGATAGAGCCTGTTATTGTATACCTTTAGGCTGAAAATCATTGAACCTGGAGCTACTATTTTTTCAGTCAGACTGGCTGACTAGCTAACCCAGCAATTTTCTTATCTGCACCCCACTTAACAGTGGGGTTGTTGGTGTGTATGGCCATGCCAGGGTTTTTATGTGAGCACTGTGGGGGTCAAACCCAGGTCCTCATGCTTGCACAGCAAGCACCACTGAGCCATCTCCCAAGTCCCCCAAATAGGATATTTTAAAGAGATAATTAAGTTAGAGTAAGCTTATTAGGTTGACCAATATGAGTAGTGTTGTAGTGGGCTCCATTTTGCTGGCATGAACTTCCAAACAGACACAGTTTATGGAAGGAAGGGGATTTATTTCAGACTTACAGATCAAAGGAAAGTTACATGATGGTGGAAAAGATTGGTCCCCTTTCACAGATTCAAGTAGAAACAAACCACCCCCAGCCATCAGACACCAAAAGCAAGCACAAAAACCAGCAGAAGGGACCCAGGCAGAGATCAAACCACTCTGCATACCTTTGAGGCTGGAGATCAGATTTGCCCCCAAACATACCTTAAGGCTGGACCCCAGGATCGGCCCACAGTGACAGGCAGCTGGAAATCCAAAGTACAAGCTTTAATAAAGCACCAGAGTCCATGGGGGGGGCACATACATTCAAACTACCACAACCGGTATTCTTATAAAAAAGAATAATTTGTGGATAAACATGTACAGATGGGAAATAATGTGAAGACAAGGACAGATATCCTGAAGCCAAGGAGAAAAGCCTCAAACAGCCTCAGAAACTTCACAGCCCTTGGCAGATCCATCCCGCAGACACTGTGATACTGAGAGCTATGTCTCCTAAGTCACCTAGTCTGTAGAACTTCGTTATGACAGGCACAGAGGCTCTGAGTATGAAACAATGTATTTTATAGACTGCACTAAAGAATACAATAATATTCCTTATATATGGTAGCTATAATTATCTATAGCAAAAAGGCAGGATCTACTTTAAATAAGAACAAATCCTAACTCACTTGCATTACTAGATTGTGAAAGCTATCAAAATTAATAGATTTCTCTGGTTAATTAAGTGTAACAGGGTCCCTTTGCCTAATTCTGATGCTGAAATCCTTCAAGCATGCTTCATTCACTATTATATTGATGGAAATTTAATGTTTAAACTTTAAAAATTACAGGTTCAAGAACTTTTTTTTCTTGCAAGAGATTGGAACTGAACATACACTGCATCTAGAAGAAGTTTTGTTTTGTTTTGTTTTGTTTTGTTTTGTTATTACAGTAAGTTATTGTGCCGATGTTTCATGGTGATGTAGTTTCCCCCTCGCAGTGGAGTGCTGAAAACCACAGTTAACTCTCAGATTCTCGACAACTGGGGAGTCCAGTGTGTTAGCATTCTTTACTTTCCATGACCATGTTCCATAAAACACAGACTTCCATAACTCTTCTATACTATAAAGACTCAATTTAGCTTCTGGAACTTTAATTATAATTTTGGAATATGAAAATTACTATCATTGTCTCTATTTAGTTATGGACCAGCTGGTTCTGAACACTAATGAATAAATCATGTAAATGGAATTAAGGGAAATGCCATGTGCCAAACAGAAAACAGAGGAAACTGAATTCTGTTGGCAACATTCCAGATTCTGGTTTTCTGTTGAGTTTATGGAACTTGGTACCAAAGAGTAAATT
This sequence comes from Orientallactaga sibirica, assembly GCA_036365145.1. Taxonomy (NCBI): domain Eukaryota; kingdom Metazoa; phylum Chordata; class Mammalia; order Rodentia; family Dipodidae; genus Orientallactaga; species Orientallactaga sibirica. The sequence goes on from JAEOAD010000036.1 coordinate 2,536,819, forward strand.
TCCTCCATCATTACCTATTCTGACACCTCTACTTTTCTTCCAAGAGTAAAATTTATTTAGCTTCTTTCTTTCCCTTGGGGAGAAAGTTGTAAACCACAGAGAAAAATCATCTTTATTGGTTCTTATCTATCCAAGAAAATGTTGCACTTGGAAATTAAAACAGAGTGAAGAATGACTAAGGGAAGATGCAATCAGACTGCGGAGGAAGAAATAAACAACCACTGAACCTCACCTTTAATGGGTATGGCGTATTAAAATGCCAGGTGGTCATGTGAGAAAATGAAAATCAGTGTCTACAACTCAGAGGAAGGACTCTACCCTGATCTCAGACTTCTGGCATCCAGATCGTCAAGAAAAAATTCTCACAAGGCGTGGTGGCACATGTCTGTAATTTCAACATTCAGGAGGCTGAGGCAGGAAGATTGTGAGTTTGAAGTCAGCCTGGGTTTACTGAGTAACATACAAGAAAAAGAAAGAAAGAAAGAAAGAAAGAAAGAAAGAAAGAAAGAAAGAAAGAAAAAGAGAGAGAGAGAGGAAGAAAGGAAGGAAGAAAGAAAGAAAAGAAAGGAAGGGAGGGAGGGAGGGAGGGAGGGAGGGAGGGGGGAAGGGAGGAACAGAAAGTCTATCACTTTACTTCATGAGTCTGGGCTCTCCTGGGCTACCCTTGTCACTGGCAGTGGCTGGTAAAACGTGGAAGAACAAAGTGTGACTTCCAAGCAAAGCTTGAAGAGACTTGCAGCTGCTTCTTCTCCCTTTCCTGCATCACTGCTCTGAGATCTCCATGGAAAGAGGCGTAGTGTAGAAACCTTGCAGATCACAGACCACAGGCAGAGAAAGAGACTCAGCTAATGGCATCAACCATCCGAAGTGTGGGGGAGGCCCCTCATCCAGCTCCGGGTCTTGGCAAGACTAGATCAGCCCAAAGTGCTGACTGATCTACAAAATGGAGAGTAAGTAAAAAGCGTGCTGTTTAAAGTTATTTCTTATATGGCAAGATAACGGGTACAAACGCACACAGGATATTGAAAACAGTTTACATAATCCAACATTCTGTTGTGATGGGGGTGGGAGTGCACAGGGTTGGGGAAGCTTGTACCAAAGCGTCACTTCAGGCCCCAAACTTCCAGGTCTGGCGCCCAGCAAACACCCAATGGATGGATGACAAAAAGAAGAAAAGGAGTGCAAAGCCCTCCCTGACGTAGCGGGCCCAAGCACCAGGCACATTGCAAAGAGTACCCTGTGCCCACCAGCCATAGTGCCTCGTTCGCCCTGAGACTCCTTCATCTCTCTGCACCCAAGCAGAGAGACAAGTTCAAGAGCACAGGCAAGAGGAAATGCCACCCAGTGCTAGCCAGAATTGGCATCCACCCCTCCCCCGCAACACTCCTTCCTGATGGGGGAATCAGCCATCTATGAGATGGAAGGGGGTTGGTGAGCCTGCTGAATAACTTCCGCTGCAGGCATTGGGGAAGGAACACGCCTTTGAGCGGTTGGAGCAGGTGCAAGAGATGCAGGAGAAGGTGACCCGGCTGCACTTCAGTCTGGATGTATGTGGGGAGGAGGAGGAGGAGGATGAAGACAAAGAAGACTGGGACACCGAGGGGTTGCAGAGGACGCTGGCTGACTGCAGCCTGGACCTGCTGCTTTGCAATATGGCCGATCTTAGCAATCCCATACAGAAGCAGGGCCTGGCGGAAAATGCTGAGCCTGAGGAGCAGTCAGCCTCCGAGGGGTGGACCCAGGTACAGACGGCTTCTCTCTTCCTTCAAACTGTGACTCTTTGCAGACGAGGAAAGTATTCGGCAACCTGCAGGTGCTATGAGGTTGTGGAGCACAAAGAAGAGAGAGAGAGAGAGAGAGAGAGAGAGAGAGAGAGAGAGAAACCAAAGAATGGAAATCTCATCTGATAAAGCTGATCTATGAAACATCACCAGTGAATATTGTTAGAACACAGATGCGAGCGCTTTTAAGAGGCCCTGCTGTCCATGCCAAGGAAGCCCTGAATTACAACTTTACTCCTATCTGGTTCCTTCCTAACTTCTCCCCACCCCTGTTCTGAAGAGTAGCTGGGCAGCATGGCAGACCCTCCTCCTTAGAGAACTTGAAGGACCTTCTTCGCCTCCCACTTTCATCCATTGCCTCTCTGACTTCTCTCAGACAGACACACCTCTTTCCACCTCCCTTTGTTCTTTGGAATTGAAGCTTTGCTTTCTGGCTTCAGACCCTTCGTGCTGCCTGTGGCATGATGTGCTTCTAATAAAGCCCCAATTCTAAGAGGGCAGTTCATTTCAGCGCCTCCCTCAGACTACACTGCTCTTCCTCTCTAAAATCTGTCAACTCCTAGATTTAAGGGTAGAATACCAAATGCTTTCTGTGCGGGTCATGAGCAAGATAAGATTGTCCACTTACTTCTATTTGATGTTGTACTACAGATTCTAGCTCAGGTCACTAGAGATATTAAAGAAATAAAAGACGTCCTCATTGGACATGAATCAAGACACTGCATTTGCAGATGGCATCAACTTGTACAGAAAATCCAAGACATCCAAATCAAAACTATTAGAGGGCTAGAGAGATGGCTTAGCGGTTAAGGTGTTTGCCTGCAAAGCCAAAGGATCCCGGTTCAATTCTCCAGGACCCATGTAAGCCAGATGCACAAGTGGGTGCCTGCATTTGGAGTTCGTTTGTAGTGGCTAAAGGCCCTTGTGCACTGATTCTCTCTCTCCTTCTCTCTGTGCCTCTTTCTCTCTCTCAAATAAATAAATAAATAAATAAATAAATAAATAAAATATTTAAAAAATATTAGAACTGATAAATGTGCGTCTTGGCTTGTTTCGTATTGCTACAACAGAATACCTGAGACTGGATGGGGGGGAGCTTATTCAAAAGGAAATTTCTTCTCAAAGTTTTGGAGGCTGAGAAGTCAAAGGTTATGTCATGAAGACACGCTAAGAGCCATGGCAAGAGCAGGGGAACATGAAAACTCAGTTCTCTCTTCATATGAGGTTACTAACTTCATCTGAGACCCCACTATTTGACTTCATCGAATCTTAATGTGATGGTTAGTCTTGAGTGCCAACCTGATTAGATTGAGAAACACCTAGGAGATGAATGGAGCACAACTCTGCATGTGTATACAAGCATGCGTCCTGAAAGCTGTCTGTGAGTTCTAACCTAATCAATGGTTTAATCCACTGATGGGTGCAAAATCTGCTTATACTATTGGGAGGTGGCGAAACTGCGAAGTAGGGCCTGGCTGGAGGAAGGAGGTCACTGGAAGTGTGTCCTTGGGGGATGTATCTTTCCCTGCTCCTTCCTATTCCAATTCTACTCTGCTTTGCCATCTCCCAGCACCATGACGGACTGAGACCTCTGAAACCAAGAGCTAAAACAACTCCTTCCTCCTTTGAAATTGTTTCTCTCAGCTGGGGTCACAACACTGAAAAAGTCTAATACATCTAATTAACTCCCAAAGGACCTGCTTACAAATACTATCAACAAATGAATGTAGGGATTCAGTTGCTAACAAATGAATTTTTGGCAGTCATATTCAAATTACAAAAATGAGTTTAGAGGCTAGAGAGATGGCTTAGTGGTTAAGGCGCTTGCCTGTAAAGCCTAAGGATCCATGTTTGACTCTCCAGGTCCTACCTAAGCCAGATGCAAGGTGACTCAAGTGCACAAGGTTGCACATGCTCACCAGATGGCACGTGCATCTGGAGTTCAATTGCAGTGGCTGGAGGCCCTACCACACCATTTTTTTTTTTTTTTTTTTGTCTCTCTCTTGCATTAAAAAACAGCCAGTCTGAAGGGCTTGCCTCAAAAAAAAAAAAAATGAGTTTAGGATGGGGCAATATACAGGACAAATATACAAATGCCAGTTGTATTTCCATACATTTGCAAAGAATGATCATCAAACAAGCTAAGAAATGCAGTTTAGGTCTGAGTGTGCTGTGATTCAAGCGGCCCACCATCACTGCCCAAGGATTGCAGCCATTCTGCAGATGGGGGACTTGGAGGATGGCCGGGTGGATCCCTCCTAGTTCACTGTTCTCCTGCTTGACCTGGGCCAGCAAGCAGTACAGGGTCAATTTTATCTCCATGCCTGTGTTGATGGAACTGCTGAACCACACTGCTGATCTGAGCCAGATGACTCAGGAGCAGAACTCTGCTCAAGAGAGAGAGCATGGCTGGTGACATGGAGATATGTGTTCAACATCTTCCTTAGCTCACTAATCTGAAGGTCACAGGACAGCTCAAGTCAGTCATATGGGCCTTGAATGGAATGATCCTAAAACTCACACATAAATGGAACAGTTCCAGAAGAATTAAAATTTTTAAAAAAATATTATTTATTTATTTATTTGACAGAGAAAAAGAGGGAAGGAGGGAGAGATAAAGAGAGAATGGGCATGCCAGGGCCTCGAGCTGCTGCAAACAAACTTTAGACGCATGCACCACCTGTACATCTGGTTTATGTGGGTCCTGGGGAATTGAACCTGGGTCCTTTGGCTTTACAGGCAAGTGCCTTAACCGATAAGCCATCTGTTTAACCCTAAAACAATTTTTAAAATGGAGAAAATTAAGCAAATTCACACTTTCAGATATTTTAAATTATATGCATGTATCTGTCTATATGTGTGATGTCCAAGGTGTGCGTGTGCATGGTGTGTATGTGTGTGTGTGTGTATGTGTGTGTGTGTGTGTGTATTGCCATGCACGTTCCACAGTGTACCTGTGGAAGTTTGAGGACAACCTTGGGGTGCTTAACCTCTGCTTTCACTTTGCTTGACACATTGTCTCCTTTGTTGTGATTGTTTTTGCTGCTTTGTGTGCACCAGTCTACTGGCCTATGAGCTGACAGTCTTCTGTCTCTGCCTCAGGTTTCTGTAGGTGCTTTGGGATCACAGATGCATGTGCCACTTTGTGTCCATCTTTGCATCTGTAGCAGACAGCTTCAGGTTCACTGAGATGAACTTCCAGACCAGGCAAAGTTATGGAGGAAGGATATTTATTGAAGCTTATAGATCCAGGGGAAATTCCATAATGGCAGAAGAAGCTCTCCTGCTCTTACAGGACCAGGCAGAGAGAGAAAAAGCTACAAGCCCAAAACCACATAGCATAGCATAGCATACCTCAAGAACTCCAGCTAGGTACACTTTGCATATCTTTAGATTGAAATCTCAAACCCACCACCACACCTTAAGATCCCCCAGTGACATTGCCTCCATCCAGGTGGGTGCAGATGCAAACTACAAACTAATAAAACACTGAATATATTGGGGGCCATCTATTCAAACTACCACAGCATCCAACTTTATATTCAAGGTTACATGGGTGCTGGGGAGTTAGAGTTGGGTTGGCAGGCTTGAAAGCAAGCATGTTTAACTGCTAAGCCATCTCCACAGTCAGACACTTTCAAATCTCAACACTATAAACCAATCGTAACAAAGACAGCATTTGATTAACATAATGACAGACATACAGACAAATGGAGTAGAACTGAGTGTCCAGAGTCTGTTACATTCATGAACAACTTATTTAAATGCCAGTGCCAAGCAATTATGTTGTTAGTGCTGTTAGGAAATAGTGTTGGGACAAATGGATTGCCATATACAAAAGAATGAAATTAGAGTCCTATCTCAAACCACATATAAATTAACTCAAAATGGTTGGTGGAAGACCTAAAACTATAAAACTCCTAGAAAAATATAAGAAGAGGCTCATCATTGCAGTTGGAATATGCTGACCCCTGCAATTTCCCCAAATGCAGGAAACTTGACTGCATCATTTGTGGTAGTGGGGACTGCGTTCATACTCTCCACTGTAAAAATAATAAACTCATTACCCTTCTCCCACCCTTAGCTTTTGTGTTTATTTCACCATGGACTCATGATTTTTTTTTTTGAGGTAGGGTCTCACTCTAGCTCAGGCTGATGGGGAATTCAGTATGTAGTCTCAGGGTGGCCTCAAACTCTTGGCAATCCTCCTACCTCTGCCTCCGAAGTTCTGGGATTAAAGGCATGCGCCACCATGTCCAGCTTTTGGACTCATGATTTTTAAAATTGCTGTGACTGGAATAATTTATTTTGCTAAGTGGAGACTCCTGTGTATTTAAGACATGCTACAATTAATATGCAAGGACTTTCTTGTTTGGGGTACAAGAAGATAATTCCATTTCATCTTGTATTTTTCCTAACCAAATTTGAAATCAGTCAACTTTTCAGGGAGTCCTTATTTTTCTGAAATAAAGAATGTGAAAATTGTCTAAGAGGAGGGAATGAAAAGGAGGAAGATTGGGAGGAGGGTTAATAAAAAAATGTAAGATTTATGAATAAACCATATGGAAACCTACTTCTTTGTTAACAAATAATGTATATGTCAAAAAAGAGTTTGGAGGCTGGAGAGATGACTCAGTGGTTAAGGCACTTGCTTGCAAACCCTAATGACTTGGTTTCAATTCTCCAGTACCCACATAAGCCAGATGCACAAAGTGGCACATGCATCTGAAGACTGCAGTTAGCCTGGTGTGCCCTCCCCACTCTCCCCCCCCCCCGTATCTTTCTGCTTGCAAGTAAATAAATAAATAAAATATTAAAGAAATAAAGTACAACTTCTCCGATTCTGCTTTATAAAAAAGGAGAGAGTCTGGGCAGAAGTATCATATGGATAGTATTGTGCCCAGAAGCCATAGATCATTATTGGAAAAATTTCAGTGCCAGAAAGTTGATGACCAGGGAGGTTCCCAATACCCTTCAAACATTTCAAGCCATTGCCAAGGCCATTGGATGCTTATCAGAATTAGATGATAAGACCCTAATGCTGAAGATGCCACATAATTGCTATAGGTCTCACTGAGAAATCAAGCTGGAGCTAAACTAGCAGCTTCTCCCTGTTGACTAGCTGTCGGGATGCTGAAAAGAGCTATGCAGCTTGTTGGGCAAGAAAAGTCATCAATGATCTTAAACAGCAGTGGACCCTGCAAGCTTTATGGCTGGACAGTCAGGCCAAGTGTATCAAGTGGTACAGTGGTGGAATATCTGTTATGGGGGAAACCAACTATTGTTCTCTGATTGGACTTGCGGTCTTCTCCACAGGAAGGAATTCCTGCCTGGTACTGAAGATGTAATGAAAAGCCTGTGGCCGGGAGGTCATAAGCCCCAGTAGAGAAACTACTACTGCTGACTGACTAAATGGTTATATTTTGCCCATCAAATTGCCCTCTAAACACTTATGTTTATGCTAATGCTGCTCTCACCTGTGGTTAAAGAAGCTTCTCTTTTCACTGGGGAGACTCAAAAATGGCCAACATACTTAGAAGAAGTGACAGTGGAGTATTCAGCACTGAGACATCTGTATCACAAATCCTCCAAGGCTCAGGGACCATTGTGGAAGAGGTGGTAGAAAGAATGTAAGAGCTAAAAGAAGAGGAGGACTGCTTATAATACTGTCTTCTAGACACAAGTGGTCATGATCTCACAGGGGCTGATGCCACCTACACAATAGCTGATAATAGGAAGGAAAATGATGACATCAAAATAGGAGAGAAACTAGTTGTAAAGAAGAAGGGATTCTGGTGGAGAGGGTGGTTTGGAAGGGGGAGAATGGATGGTGGTGCGAGGGGTTTATGATCATGGTTTATTGTTTGTATTTGTAGAAATCGTCAATAAAAATTTTTTAGAAAGAAAGTGGTATGCTCTTTGCACTTTACTTTCCTCATGAATCCACAGAAATCCCTTCATATAAGTTCATAGATATCTTCCTCATGCTTTTTTAAAAATCTGCATTGTATTCCACTGTTTGGATGGACCATGGTTTATGCAACCAGTCATCTGTGCATGGATGTTGTAGTTACATTCTTATTTCTGGGAAAAGCACCCAAATAAAAGTGGCTGATAGCAGGAAAGTTTTTATTTTGGCTTACAGTCTTAAGGGAGAGTTTCATGATGGCATGAGAAAGCATGGCATGAACAGAGACTGGACATCATCTCTGCTGCAGCAGTTGGCAAAAAGCAGCAAGAGAGTGAGCCAATCTCTAGCAAGGGGGAGCTGGATATAACACCCTAAAGCTCACCCCTAACAATACACTCCTTCAGCAAGGGACCATCTCCCAAGTTACCATCAGCTGGGGGCCAAGCATTGAAAACATGAGTTTATGGGGGACATCTAATCCAAACCACCACAATGGACAATGAGTGACCTTGTGTTTGTGTGAAAGTGTATTTTCATAAATATGTTGTTTGTCCCAATCACAAGAAGGTAAATAATACATAAATGCATGTATATGCATGTTCATGTGTGTGGGTGCATAATTAGCAGTTTGTAAAAACAACAACTGAAACTACAGCACGCTGATTTTTGGCCAAAAGAATGGGATCTGAATCATATTTCTGGATCAGGTAGAGACATAACATTCTGAACATCCCAGAAGGTCACAAGATTATTGTGTATTCAGAGGTTTTCTGGATTCTAATAGAGCCTGCCAATCAGCCAAGCAGGAAAATGTTCCTTAGGGGACATGTTCTAGATACTTTCAAAACAGCATCAAGCCTACCTACAAAATATATTGGCATGATGGTCCCTTTGACAGTCATCTACGTTCGCCCTTTGAGAGTGCTGCACTTTAGTGGGCAATAACTTCTGCCTATCGTCTACCTTATGCTGTGTGTCTTGTCTGAATTCTTTCAACAGAGATCACAAGGACTGGATCCTGGTGATGGCACCAGGTGAGATTGACAGCTGATATTCTTCAGGGTCATATTGTATACAGCATACAGGTGGAGCTGTGCAATGACAGACTTCCTTGATGGAGCAAGCCTGCCCGGCTATGGTATGCATATGGTAAGGACAGACTGGGGAGAGGTGGGAGGACAACTCCTCACAATTAGGTCCTGATGGAAGTTAGAGCTAAGCATATCCAGATTTTTTTTCCAAAACTTAGTCAGCATAGGTATTTTCCTTCCCGGGAATGAGAATGAGTATAAAGACAGAGAGCAAGTGGCTGTGGAGCCACCGAGCAGGGAATGGCAGCTCCCTCTGATTGAGCTGGCCAGGTGACTGCTCAGGGGTGTTTCATGACCCCACATGCTCCACGTCCCTATCTCAGCTGGCACTGCCCACTGATGTGCAAATTATAACCACATCTCATATGGATTTGGCCTGAGGTTTTTGTGAAACTGCCACTGAAGATGCGTTCCCCCTTAGATGAATGAACAACATGTTCTCACCAGTCTTTTACATAGGATCACAGTAGTCAAAATAATAGTGGCTTCAACACTTTAGACTTATTTTCATGTATGAAAGAAGTACGGGAAAAGTGAATCTTCTCACAGTCCCACCTTCCATCATTCCAAGGGCTCAGCACTTCCTATCAGGGTTTAAACTGGCTTCCAAGTTTCAGTTCTCACATCTGTGTTCTAGGCAGAAGGACCGAGAAAGGGCCTCCTTCTGAAAAAGTAGACCCCTTGAAATTACTACATAATACTTCTTAAATCTCATGACCAAAATTAGTTTCATGACCACAGCTATCTGCAAGGGAAGCTAAAAACTGTGATCTTAGCTGAGTGGCAATGGTTCAACACTAAATAAGGGTTCTGTTATTAAAGGACAGGCTATTGGGTGGCAACTAAACAATCTCTGCCATATATTTTTCCAAAAGGTCTTCAGTTTAAAGACCAGTTATTAGACAATGTGACACCACAGGTAGATTATGGAGTGCCAACCACAGCAGTGGCCAGTAGAAGAGGATGACTCCAGTATGTGTGTCTGGTATGGACACACTCATGAGTCACCTGAAGTTAAGGAATAGATGGAGCAGCAGGCAAAGGGAAGGGCATAGCCATGGCAGGAAGGAGAGTCCCTTTAGCAGTTTATAAAACCCATTGCCCTCACAAGGTGCATAACTTAGAAGGCTGGGCTTGTCTTGCATGGAACCTGCTATTGTACTGTTCCATTTGTGCACTGTATCAAATATAACCCGACGATATCAGCTGCCAATCTCATCTGATTCTGGCACCAGGATTTTTTCTGAGTCCCACTCCAGTCCTGTTCAGATAAGGGACAGGAGGATGCACTTGAGCTGAAGAAGATACAGGACATGAGGGCATGAGGACCAAGCAGACAAGAGCCCCTTTGAAGTTTGATGGAAAGAATAGGCAACGGGGCTGGGGAGCTGGCTCAGTGGTTAAGGCTGTTTGCTTGCAAAGCCTATGGCCCCAGGTTCAATTTCCCAATAGCCAGGTAAAGCATATGCACAAAGTGGTTCATGCATCTGAAATATGTTTGCAGCTTCAAGAAACCCTGGTGCACCCATACTCCCTCAAATAAATAGGATATTTTAAAAAAGAAAGAGTAGACATCAGGTAATTCCACACAGGAGTCTAAGGTCCATCTACAGGGCTGTAAATAAGTTCTCTAATTTAGGAAAAAAGCTTCAGAGAACAAAGCTAAGGCAGCCAGTCCATAAGTAGCAATGTACTGAAAACAAACTCTGTTAGCCATCAGCAAGTGATACATTTCCCTATCCTCCCAAGGAGGAAGAGAAAAACCCAGATGATCTGAGAAATAAAAGGGAAAGAGTTTGAAACTAAAAGATAAGCCCAAACCACAGCTGCAGAACTTCTCTGAAAATTTAGTTTTTTACTTCAGCACGAAGAAAAGAATTTAGGAAGCTAAAGAAGAATCAAGGACTCCAAAAAAGCCCCAGCCCCAGAGGAAATAAAGGAAACTAAAGGATTAAAGAAAGTTAAAAAGGCTGAAAGAAGAGATTTAAAAACTAGAAGAAAATCCCAGAGACAGTTGAAAAACTAAATGGAGGGCTGGAGAGATGGCTTAGTGGTTAAGGCGCCTGCCTCCTAAGCCTAAGAATGCTGGTTCCAGTCTCCAGGTCCCACGTTTAGCCAGATGCAGTGACACAAGAGCGCAATGCCGCACTTGACCACAAGGGGGCACACTCATCTCGATTTCGTGCGCAGCAGCTGAGAGGCTGCTGGCAAGCCCACCTCTATCTGTCTTCCTCTCCCTCTCTCTCTTCGTCTCTCTCAAACAAACAAACAAACAACAACAACAACAACAACAACAACAACAACAAAAACTAAATGGAGAAGTGTATGCCTCTCAACTGGCATCTGAATGACTGTACTTAAGGATTCCCCTTCTTGGCAGGATGACAATGAGGAATAATATTCTGACAATGGAGAAGAGAGACAAAACGTAAAAAGTGCAAAAGATAAAGCAGGGTCAGAAGGTGGAGGTTTTTAGTTTGTTTTGGGGGGTTTTGAGATAGGGGCTTTTATAGCATAGTCTGGCCTCAAACTCCTTATGTAGCCAAGGTTTACCTTCAAATCCTGATCCTCCTGCCATCCCTAATCACTGCCCAATGCTAAAACAAAACAAAACCTTACCCTTACCAAAAAGGGAGGTTCCTCAGTTAAGAGAATTGAATAGTTGGCAAATGTGGTAGTTTGAATATACGTCCCCCAATATATTCAGTGTTTTATTAGTTATAGTTTGCATCTGCAATCACCTTGCTCGAGGCAAGGTCACTGGGGGCCTGGTCTTAAGGTGTGGTGATGGTTTGAGATTCCATTGTAAAGATATGCAAATGTGCCTAGCAGGAGTTCCTGAAGTGTGCTGGGCTTTTGGCAGTAGTTTTTTGCTCTGTGTGCTATGGTGGCTGGTTGGCTTTTGCTCTCTCTGCTTGGCCCTGTGAAGGCAGGCCAGCTTCTTCTGCCATTATGGAACTTCCCCTGGATCTGTAAGCTTCAATAAATAATATCCCTTCCTCCATAACTGTGCCTGGTCTGGAAGTTCATCTCAGCGAACCTGAAGCTGTCTGCTACAGCAAACATTTTTGTTAGTGACAAAATAAACATTTGTCTTAAATCAGTACCCATACACAGGAGCCATCTGCTGCCACTATCTTCCAACATTACACTAAGGGCTATCTAGTATAGTAACATGCAAAATGAAAGGTGGGTGCATGGAAAAGAAGGAGGAATAGGAAGCTACTGTATGGTCAAATGATACAATCTCTGTAGAAAGCCCTCCGCCCAAATCTAGAAATTATTAAAACTATTAAAATTGTAACTAAGAGACTGGATGTAAGATAAATATATCAAAATCAACTATAAGTATACTCACAGTATATATATATATATATAAATATTTCTGTATAATAAATGTATTTTTTGTTAGTTTGTTTTTGTTTTTTTGAGGTAGGGTCTTGCTCTATCCCAGGATGACCTGGAATTCACTATGTATTCTCAGGGTGGCCTTGAACTTATAGTGATTCTCCTATCTGAGTGCTGGGATTAAAAGTGTGCACCACCATGCCTGGCTAATAAATGTTTTTTTTTTTTTTTTTTTTTTTTTTTGTGATAGAATCATATAGTCCAGGCTGGTCTCAATTGTCTTTGTAGATGATGATTCTTTTGAACTCCTGCATTACCTTTCAAGTGCTGGGATTACAGCCACTATTCTTGGCTCTCTCTCTCTCTCTCTCTCTCTCTCTGTGTTAAATGGACTTTAAAAAAGATTTTTAGGGCTGGAGAGATGGCTTAGTGGTTAAGGTGCCTGCCTGCCAAGCCTAAGAACTCCCGTTCGATCTCCAGGTCCTGCGTTTAGATAGACACAAAGTGATGCAAGGGCGCAATGCCGCACTTGCCCACAAGGGGGTGCATGCATCTGGAGTTTGTTCACAGCAGCTGAGAGGCTACTGGCATGCCCATTCTCTCTCTCTGTGTGTTTGTCTCTCTCAAATGATAATAATAATAATGATAATAATAAAGATTTTTAATAAAACCAACCCTAAAACAATAAAAAAAATAGCACTCAGGCTGGAAGAATGGCTTCGTGGTTAAGGCACTTGCCAGAAAAGCCAAAGGACCCAGGTTTGATTCCCCAGGACTCATGTAAACCAGATGTACAAGGTGGCACATGCATCTGGAGTTCTTTTGCAGAGGCTGGAGGCCCTGGTTCACCCATGCTCTCTCTAAAAAAAAAATAATAATAAAAAAAATTAGCACTCCACAGGACTTATTCCAGCTTGGGTTAGTAGTGGTTCCTTGGGTAAGCTACAATCTTATTTGTTCTAAGGATTTACATTTTCTATTTTATTTAAAAATATTCAGTCTAGGGAAAGGAAATCTTTATTAACCTATGAGGGAATGTTACAGACAGCCTCAGGTCACTGAGGTGAATTTACAGACCAGACACAGTTATGGCAGAAGGGGATTTATTTGAAGATTACAGATCCAGCAGAAGTTCCATGATGGCAGAAAAAGCTGTCCCACTTTCACAGATCCGAACAGAGGGAGAAAAGCCACCACCCAAAAGTCACACCACTAGCCCACTTAGGAATTCCAGACAGAACTCAGGCACATCCTCCAGCCAGGTGGCTGCAGATCTAAATTACAAACTTTAATAAAATTCTGAGTATATTAGGGACCATCCATTCAAACCACCACAAGTAATAAAAAGTTTTAATCAACTAGATGTTGTAGTGTGGCTGAGGCCAACTGGGCTATGTAGTGAGACCCTTTCTCAAAAAAAAAAAAAAAGAATAAATGGGCTGGGAGATGGCTCAGTGGTTAAGAATGCTTGCTACATAAGCATGAGGGCCTGGGAAAGCCTGAGCGTGTTCAAGTTTGACTTCCCCAAACCCAGTTAAAAGCTGGGCATGGCCACACTTGTCTTTAACCCAGGCTGGGATTGGGGGCAGGCAGAGACTGGAGAATCACTGGGGCTTACAGCCTGAAAATGGTGGCTCTGGAATGAGGAAGAGACTGTTGCAAGAAAATACATGGATGGGCATTAAAGAAGGGCATGCAAAATTCTCCTCTGGCCTCTGCATGTGCACAAACATCTGCGCGCGCACACACACACACACACACACACACACACACACGCACCATATATAAGGCACCATACTACAATACTGTACACATGTACATGTGAAAAACATAAAACTGAAGAAAGACAGGTTTATTTTATTTACTTATTAGAGACAGAGAGAGGAAGTGAGAGGGAGAGAGAGAGTGAGGGAGAATGGGTGCTCCAGGGCCTTTAGGCACTGCAAATGAACTCCAGACGCATGCGCCACCATGTGCATTTGGCTTACATGGGACCTGGAGAATTGAAGGTCCTTAGGCTTCACAGGCATGAGCCTTAACCGCTAAGCCATCTGTCTAGCCCACAAATTAATTTTTTGGGGGGGTTTTCCAAGGTAGGGTCTCACTCATATCCCAGATTGACTTGGAATTCACTCTGTATTCTCAGGGTGGCCTCGAACTCATGGCAATCCTCCTACCTCTGCCTCCTGAGTGCTGGGATTAAAGGCATGTGCCACCACGCCCAGCATCGCAAATTAAATTTTAATCACAATAATGTATTTTACTGTGATTTAAAAAAATAACAAAACATGGGCATGTAAAAGGATTCACTAATGAATAGATAGATAGATAGATAGATAGATAGATAGATAGATAGATATAAAGGCAGCAGGTTTTCAGTTCTGGAGACAGTATGAGGAAACTCAGGTGGGCTGGGCTGTTCGTGCCTCTATTTACAACAAGGGCACACTGCTTCAGAGACAGACCCACAAAAGGCTCAGAAACATCCTCTTCCATTCTGGGCAATTCCCATCTGAGTTATTTTGTTGGAAGCTGCTGACTGAATTAGATAAACCTCTGACACTCAAAAGTAGAAGGGGAAGCATTTTAACCAAACAACTATACAGAGTCCACTTTAAGCAGTGGTAAGGGCAGTGGGGAAAATTAACAACTTGTTTGATAGTCTGAGTGCCCAGGTGAGGCACTAAAAAGCACTTCCCACATTGTTTAACTATAACTGCTCTCCCTTGTTCAGAGTTTGCATGTGATAATGGTTGATTGCTATGTACAGATTACTTTACCTTGACTATTTCTCAGTAGTTCATGTGGGGCAACATTAATCACACATGTCTGTGGAAGCATGCATAGGTTGATTTTGTCCTTAATAACTTTGACATTTAATTGGTGAAAATAGCCAATAAATGTTAACTGCCTCATCATACACTAGGGATACTGACTCTGGGAATTTCTGGGACTAAACAGTACCTGAATGCCTTTTACACATGAGTCAGTTTAAGGCTAAAAAGGTTAAAAGTGGCTAAAAGTACGAAATAGTCTTAAAGCTGTAAGAGGGAATCTGGTTTTTTCCTCATCTCTTTTCCCCTAAGGGAGTCCTCACTGCCTCCATGCTGTGGGAGGTCAGGAATGGCAGAAGGGTCTGGTCTTCTCTCTTTTTCCCTAAAGGAATTCCCCTTCACTAGAAACCAGAGGTAAGGCTTCAAGACACCTGGACACCTGGCAGAACTCTACTGACCAGATCACCCTCACCCATTAAAGCTTATTACTATATATGAAAAACACCCAGCCAGGCATGCTTGCACATGCCTTTGATCCCAGCACTCAGGAGGCAGAGGTATGTGGATGGCTGTGAGTTCAAGGCCACCCTGAGACTACATAGTGAATTCCAGATCAGCCTGGGCTAGAGCAAGACCCTACCTTGAGAAACAAACAAAAAACAAATGAACAACAACGAACAACAACAAAAAAACCCAATCATAGTCACCATGCACTTTACAGGCTTGGGAACGTTCCTGCTATACAAGAGCTCTGCCTTCTTTCCTCTTAACTTGTTAGGTTCTGATAGAAGAACTGAGACATGGCTTTCTTGAAGGTAGTAAAGTTGATTTTCAGTTGTTCAGGATAGTTTACTGGAAGGAAGGAGAGGGGAAATACCAGACTGGGCAGAGAAGAAAAGGGGCTTGGCTTGGAATGTGTAACAGTTAGCTATTCATAGCTGAGATGACACACCTTACCAAAAGCAGCTGATGGGTGGAAAGGGTTTATTTTGGATTACAGACTCATGGGGAAGCTCCATGATGGCAGGGGAAAGGATGGCATGAGCAGAGGCTGGTCATCACCTCGGCCATAGCAGGTGGAACACTGAGGCATGAAAGTGAGCCAAGAATACTAGTAGGGGAAGCCGGCTTTAATATCCATAAGCCTGCCTCCAACAACACACTTCCTTCAGCAAAACTCCAATTCCCCAATTGCCACAAGCTGGAAACCAAGCATTCCAAACAAATAAGGGGCTAGAGAGGGCTTAGCAGTTAAGACATTTGCCTGTGAAGCCCAAGGATCCAGGTTCAATTCCCAGTACCCACATAAGTCAGATCCACAGGGTGGCACATGTATTTGGAGTTTGTTTGCACTGGCTAGAGGCTCTCTCTCTCTCTCTCTCTCTCTTACAAATAAGGCACTGTCTCGTCTGTGCTCTGTTAATTCTCACACTGACTCCATGAGATGGTCAGATTTTAATTTCTGAAAGGCTTGGCTAGTCTCACACGGAGTCAGAGTCACTTGCATGCCCCCTGTTCTGATTGTTTTCATGTGGAATGCCTGTGGTTTGTAGAGTAGGAAAGGCTGTGTAAACCTCAAGAGCCACTTTTCTCGAGACCCAACAAGAGTGGAGCTCATAGTCCATGCTGCTCCTCCCCTGAGGTTCACAGGGCTGGAGACTGTTGGGAGGAGAGTTTTGTGCAATGAGAGAAACTCATCTCAGAGTTATAAAAGTAATACAGAAGGGACAAAATCACATGTAGAAGAATGGAGTTTGTCTCAATCTGAGCACAGTTCCATTTTCAAATGCCCCATTGTGGCAGGAGACATTGTGAGTTCGGTGACTCCATTCAGCCATGCTATCCTTCTTCTAGATGCCTTAAAAGGAAACAGCACTGGTTGGCCAAGTCCAGTCTATGAAGTCTCAGGAACCCAGCACAGCACCTGCTCTGCAGTGGGGTATCCTAGGCAGTTGGTAGTTGCAGAGGGGATCTGCTTGTGTGTCCTTCTGACTGCCTTCACTGCCTCCAGATAAATCTGGGATTGGAGCGCTTTTAAGGTGAACACGTTTGCCTTTGAAGAAGACCTGCTTAGAGGGTACAGAGCAGGATATGCCCACAAACCATACCTAGGGGGCCTGTTCTCCCCAACGTTCTCAGGAAAGCTTCTTCCAGAATCGTTCCCTATCTTATCATCATCATCTCTGGGAACTAAAGTTCCTGGAAAACAGCTTACCTACTTCATATCCTGCAAGACTATGAGCTTGTACTAGCCAGTCTCATATTGCTGGGATGAACCTCTGGACCAAATATAGTTTATGGGAGGAAGGGATGAATGTAAAGCTTAGATCCAGGGGAAGTACCATAATGGAAGAAGAAGTGGGCCCACTTTTACAGGACCCTGCCATGGGAGAAAAGCCACCACCCAAAGCAAACAAGCAAACAAGCACACTTTAGAAACTCCAGGCAGAGCTCAACACTCTGTATATCTTAGTCTGGAATTTAGATCCATCCCCAGTGACACCTCCTCCAGATAGCTGGAAATCCAAGAGGCTTTAACAAAACTCCTGAATCTATTGGGAACATCTGCTCAAACTACCACATTTTCCCCCCTGGCCCCCAATGTATTTATAACCATCTCACATTGTAAGTTGTATTTAGTCCAACTTTGAAGGTCCATAGTCTTTCCAATTTAAAGATACTTCTAAAGTCCTAAGTCTCATCTGAGATTTAAGATTGTCTCTTAACTGTGAGTCCTGTAAAATCATAACAAGTTATATACTTCCAACACATAAAGGCACAGAGTAAACATTTCCAGCTGCTATAAGGCATAACAAAGAGAGACTAGAACAATGCAAACTCAATAACCATCAAGCAAACATCAAACACCTGCAGTTTAAGTCTGATATCATAACCAGTGATCAGTGAGGAATCTTTGGATTTTCCAATTCTGCCCCTCCAGCTGGGCTGAATAGCCAGGGAAAACTTCCATCCCAGGCCAACAGCATGTTCCATGGCAGCCCTTATACAGTCCTGATATATCCAAAACATCTTTGGGTCTCCACTGCAAACCACAGTCCATCTTCCGATGGCTTTGCTAGCCTATCAGAGTCATCATGCCCTGCCTCATGCCGTGTCTTAGCAACAGCTCCAGGAACCATGTGCACTTTATGACCATTCCATGCATTTTTCATACTTCTGAAACCAATATCAGATATGCATGACACAGCCATATTCTTTTTTAAAAATTATTATTTGAGAGAGAGAGCAGCTAGAGAGAGAGAGAGAGATAGAGGGAGAATGGGAGCACCGAGAGAGAGAGAGAGAGAGAGAATGGGAGCACCAGCCGCCTCTCAGCTGCTGTGAACAAACTCCAGACACACCCTTGTGGGCAAGTGCGGTATTGTGCCCTTGTGTCACTTTTTGTGTCTGGCTAAACGTGGGGCCTGGAGATTGGAACCAGCGTTCTTAGGCTTGGCAGGTACCTTAACTGCCAAGCCATCTCTCCAGCCCAACTTTTTTTTTTTTTTTCACAGCCATATTCTTAATTCAGGGACAAAATAAATTGTAACCTTGAAAAATGGGTTCCTTCTCCAGTCAACTCTTCCAGGAGAGATTGCATTTCTTTTTTTTTTGTTTTTGAGGTAGGGTCTCACTCTAGCCCAGGCTGACTTGTAGCTCACTATGTCGTCTCAGGGTGGCCTCAAACTCACAGTGATCTCCCTACCTCTGCCTCCTGAGTGCTGGGATTAAAGGTGTGTAACACCATGCCTGGCTCAAGATTGCATTTTTATCATAGTCTTTCCTCAAGCATCCTACCCATTGTTTTAATGTAAAGTAGTTGGGCCATCTTCCTTAAGACTGTTAATGTGTTTGACAATAACAGCTTCAGTAATTTAAAACTAGTCTCTGTGTCAGTAAATTTTAAACTTGTTTGAATTTTTCCAATTTAAAATCTTAAATCTCTCAGTCCCATTTCTTTAGCCAAGCACATCAGTCATTACAAACTTAATCTTGATTAAACTCTCTTTTCTGGGAAGCAGAATGCAGCCGTCCCTATGCCAGTAGCCCAGTTACAACAAGGTCCTCTGCAGTCTTTCCTTCCCCTTAGAAAGTTCATAAGTCAAGCCCCCAAATACAATTCTGTTTACACTTAGCATTTTCAAATTCTCATCAGAATAGTCCATAACACTTGGTTTATTGCTCCAGAAAGCATCTTTAGTTGCAAGTATCCAGTCCATGCCCATTCCTCCAAAACACAAGTTCCAAAAGATCAAAATCCACATGATCAGATTCATCTCACAGCAACTCTACACTACTCCTGGTACCAATTCTGTAATAGCCTCACATTGCTGGGATTAACCTCCAAAGCAGACACTGTTTATGGAAGGAAAAAGGGATTTATTTGAAGATTACTGATCCAGGGGAAGTTCCATAATGGCAGATGAAGCTGACCCGCTTTTACAGGTCCATAGTCAAACTATCTTGGGCTAGGCTGGAGTGATTGCTCAGTGGTTAAAGGCACTTATTTGCAAACCTGATGGCCTGAGTTCAATTCCTCAGTTCCCATGTAAAGCCAGATGCACAAAGTGGAGCATGTGTTGAGTTTGTTTGCAGCAACAAGTGGCCCTGGTACACCCATTCTCTTTCTCTCTCTCTCCATAAATGCATACATAAACTTTTTTTTGTGGTTTTTAAAAAATGTTTTTTTAATTTATTTGAAAGAGAGAGAGAGAGAGAGAGAGAGAGAGAAAGAGAATGGCATGCCAGGGCCTCCAGCCACTGCAAACGAACTCCAGATGTATGCACCCCCTTGTGCATCTGGCTTATGTGGGTCCTGGAGAGTTGAACCAGGATCCTTTGGCTTTGCAGGCAAATGCCTTAACCGCTAAGCTATCTCTCCAGCCCCATACATAAACTTTTTAAAAAGGTATCTTGGGAGGCTGGGCGTGGTGGCGCACGCCTTTAATCCCAGCACTTGGGAGGTAGAGGTAAGAGGATTGCTGTGAGTTCAAGGCCACCCTGAGACTACATAGTGAATTCCAGGTCAGCCTGAGCTAGAGTGAGACCCTACTCGAAAAACTGAAAAAAAAAAAAAAAAAAAAGGTATCTTGGGCTTTCATGACCACTTTGATGGCCAATTAACATCCATCACTGTGTCTGGCCTAACAACCTATGGCCAAATAACTTTTTGTGGAGTGTGTGAACAGCACCCCTGGCTTCCACCAACCTTGACTATACGAAAGTCATCAGAGAGCATCTGAGACCAGAAGCACAGATTTCCTGCTCTGCTATAGCCCGCCTACCTGTTGTCTCCAGTAATGCCCTTGAGAAGTGCTCTGGCTTAGGACTTTCTGTTGTTCTATAACTATAAAAGCTTCATGAAATTGCTAACACATTGAACATGGAATTTGTGATAACCCACGTCTGTGTCCCAAGGCCAGGGTTACTCATATTTGATTCCAGAATAAACCATCTGTTATTCCCTTTGAGGTGAGAGCTGTGCTTTGCATCAATATTGCCAAGCAGTAATCTCCCTCTTCCCTTGCTAGGGCCTTGTTTTCCAAATAGCTCAACCTCTTGGCCCAACATTCTCAAAAGAGAGGACATAATATTGTTATTCTATGACAATTCAACTATACAAAAATGAAAAATAAAATACTAACATCTGTCCTGCCTTTTTGTCCCTCAATCTTATTCACTAAATGTAAAACACCATCTTTAAAAGATGGCCTTGGAACCTTCTAAACATTTTCTATTCAAGTATAATCTTCCATTTCTAGCTTTGTATATAGTTTTAGCAGAGACTGGGGCAAAAATGATCTTTCAAAAGCTGCAGCAGCATGTGCCTGTTGTTCTAGAAAGAGACTGCTCTTTTGTTGGGAAAACAAAACCATTCGTGGGTTCTTTGAAAATGCATTGACAGGGTGCAGAGCCTGGATGGCAGGGAGACGTTGTAATGAAGAAGCAGTAAGAGGTTTTGCCTGAAAAACTAAGAGCACATCCTCTCCAGATGGAGACTGCCCAACCCCTGCCTCCTTAAGAATCTTCAAAAAGAACCACCAAAGCCAATGTCATTGGAGTCTACATCCTGAAGGCTTGAACTCTTCCTTTTTTAAATATTTTATTTATTTATTTGAGAGAGAGAGAGAGAGAGAAAGAAAGAGAGAGAATAGGTGCACCAGGGCCTCCAGGTACTGCAAACGAACTCTAGATGCATGCGCCCCCCTTGTGCATCTGGCTAACGTGGGTCCAAGAGTCAAACGGATTCTTTGGCTTTGCCGGCAAACGCCTTAACCACTAAGCCATCTCTCCAGCCCTTGAACTCTTCTTTTGGAGTGTCAAAGGACTGGGTTAGAGAGATTATGCTAGGCATGCCACTCCACTCCCTGAGAATTCCCTTCCCATTTCAGCCTAGAATGTTCCCTGTCAGTGCTCAGTGACTTTATCTGGGAACAGTGAATGAGGCACCAGTCCAGAGTACAGGGGTACAGACTATCCACAGATAAAAATAAATGGCTATCACCAGGCAGGGTAATAAATTAACTTTGCATCAAATGTAAATGTCCCTGCAGGAGTTGGAAGCACATTTTAACGACCTTTCACAGCCAAATTGGGGATGGGGGAAATCAGCAGACTGGACCAGAGCTCCTCTTCCTTTCTAGACTTTAATTTCCTCCTTTGAACAAAGGGACAATGAGGCGTCTGATGGAATAGAATGGTTGCACAGTTGTTAAATGTGAAAAGGAAAAGATTCAGGCTTTAAAAATCTGTGCTCAATTTTCCCATCAACAGGAGGTCTGTGCAAAACCATCACCCACACAACATGGGCTCTGCCTGGGTTATCAATAGTCCTGAACTCTTGGGAAATAAAACTTGAGGTTAGGTGAGGTTTAAGTGTTGTTGGGCCCCACCCCAACACTCTTTTGTTTTTTTTTTCTCTGGACTTTTTCTATGGCTCAGTTTCCTCTTCAACTTTCTACCAAGTCTTTATCCTTAGCGTACCTGTGCTCTACAGAATCTCTTACATGTTGCCCTGATTCCTGAGACTCCAGTTACAGTGAACTGAGGGAGTTCAATTTGGAGTTGAAATCTGAGTTTGAGTTTGTCTCTGCAATTTAAAGGACTTATCTTCTGGTTTTCCAACTGGAAAGTAGTACCAGGTCCTTACAATTCTTAGAATGGTGATAGCTGACATTTTTTTTAATTATTATTTTTTTATTGACAACTTTTATACTTACATACAAAAAAAAACCCACCTGATATTTCCCTCCCCTCCCCCCATTCCCCTTTAGAACTCCAATCTCCATCATATCCCCTCCCTCTCTCCATTAGTCTCTCTTTTAATTTGATGTCATCATCTTTTTCTTCTATTTTGAGGGTCTTGCGGAGGTATTGCTAGGCACTGCAAGGTCATGGATATCGAGGCCAATTTCTGTCTGGGCAGTTGCATTGTAAGAAGTCATACCCTTCCTTTGGCTCTTCCATTCTATCCGCCCCCTCTTCCACAATGGTCCCTGAGCCTTGGAGGGTGTGACAGAGGTGTTTCAGTGCTGGGCACTCCTCCATCCCTTCTTCTCAGCACTATGTTGCCTTTTGGGTCATCTCAGTGGTCATTGCCATCTGAAAAGAGAAGCTTCTCTAGCCAGAAGTGAGAGTAGCATTAATATGTGAATATGAACATTAAGTGTAGTATTTTCAGGGCAGCTTGGTGGGAATAGTATATACATTTAGTCAGACAAGAGCAGGCTTTATACCCCTAAGGCTCATGACCTCACCTACCATAGACTTTTGCTTAGGTTTTTCAATAACAGGTATGTATTCCCTCCAGTAGAGAGGGCCTTCAGTCCAATTATGGAGCAGTTGGTTACCCCAAGAGTAGACATGCCACTGTTGCACCCGTTCAGTCATTGGGCCTATCTGGCCAAACTTGAATATTCAGTGTCCACTGTTTTCACTGCTGATGATTTCTGTCTCCCATACGCTGCATGCAGTGCAGCTTTTTCCAGCTTTCAGTTGGCTGGTCTACAGGGAGAAGGTTTGCTGCTCAGCAGATAGGTGACAAATTTTGAGGGCACAGAAGTGCAAGGCAGAGCAAAGCAGACTGCATGAATATAAAGCATTCAGAGTTTGAGTCTCTTATCATTGGATCATTGGTGTGACTTCATATAATGCCACCTCAGGACAGATATGTTAGAAACACTATTTTGCAGACTCAGAAAATATTTAAAGCTGCAGAATGTGTAATATGGCAGACTCCTTTAGGATTGTTAAAATTTTAGTTTGACCATCTTATTTTATGGATGGGGAAACAGATGGTAGCAATGTTACCATTTTTTTTTTTTTTTTTTTTTTTTTTGCCTCAAAATGGAGTCGTTTTTCCCTTTCAAAATTGTGAGGCCAGTAACAAGATCAAGGACAAACTGAGCAGTGGAGAACTTTATTCCTGGCCAAAAAAAGAAGTGGGACATATGTTTGTCAGTAATCTGTATGTGTGTGTGTGTGTGTGTGTGTGTGTGTGTGTGTGTGTGTGTATGTATGTATATGTATGTATATTTCATGTTGGGGTGTTCTATCAGCTACTTTCTCACTACTGTGAATAAATACCTGACCAGAGCAACTTAAGAAAGGAAAGAGTTTAGGCTGGAGAGATTGCTTAGTGGTTAAAGCACTTGCCTGCGAAGCCTAAGGACCCAGGTTCGATTCCCCAGGACCCATCTAAGCCATATGATGGTGGCACATATGTCTTGGAGTTTGTTTGTAGTGGCTGGAGGCCCTGGAGTGCCCAATCTCTCTATTTGCCTTTCTGCCTGTTTCTCTCTCTTAAATAAATAAATGCATAAATAACTATTTTTTAAAAAGAAAGGAAAGAGTTTATTTTGGCTTATGGTTCCACAGAGTACCATCGTGATAGGGAAGGCATTGAAGGAACAGGCTGGTCACATCACATCAGCAGCAAGGGAGGAGAGAGAGAGAGAGAGAAAAAAAAAAACAGCATATGGAGCCCGGCTATAACACTTCCAGGCCTGCCATCAGTGAGACACTTCCTCCAGCAAGGCTCTGCCTCATAAAGTTTCCATAACCTTCTCAAACAGAGCCACCTGATAGGGACCAAATGTTCAAACCCATGAGCCTATGGGGACATTTTACATTCAAACCACAACATTCCTTGCCTGACTCCCATAAGTTCCATGGCTAGCTTATGATGCAAAATGCATTCAGTTGAATTTCAAAAGTCCCCATCATCTTTAACAATCCAAACACTGTTTAAAAGTAAGTCTAAAGTCTCATCTAAAACTCAAGATGGCCTTTTTTTCTTAGAAAGTCTACTTTCTTTTTTTAAAAGTTCTTTTGAAATATTTTATTATTTATTTATTTGAGAGAGAGAGAGGAAGAGACAGATAGAGAGAAAGAGAGAATGGGCACGCCAGGGACTCCAGCCACTGCAAACAAACTCCAGACACATATGCCCCTTTGTGCATCTGGCTTATGTGGGTCCTAGGGAATCAAACCAGGGTCCTTAGGCTTCACAGGCAAATGCCTTAACTGCTAAGCCATTTCCTCAGTCCCAAGATGGCCTTTTAATTGTAAGTCCTGTAAAAATCAAAATACAAATTATACACATCTAACATATAATGACACAAAGTAAACATTTCTCATTCCAAAGGGGAGGAATGAGGGCATACTAAGAAGAGATTGATCAAAGCAAGGCCAAAACCCATCAGGGCAAACACAAAGTCCTAAAGCTCAGTGTCCAGTCTCTGGACCTTGTGATGGAATTGTCTGGGCTCCAGAAGGCTTGAGTAGCACTGTCTCACCAGCTCTGCTGCCTGTTGTACACATAGCCTCTCTTGTTGGCAGCATCTGCTCTGAAACTGTAGCTTTTTTTTTTTAGTAGATGTCCCATGGTCCTGGAATGTCCAACATTCTTGGGTCTCCAATGCAATTTAGGCTTAGCCTTCACAGCTTCACACAGTGGCCTCTCAGGGCCTCCTCACAGGGCTACAACCCTGCCACAAACTGCTTAGCTCCAGTGGCTATCTGAAATGGTGCAGCAAGACATTGCTCCCCACCCCAGAATCTTGCACTTTTGTTTTTTTTTTTTGGAGAGAGACACAGAGAGAGACAGAGAAAGAAAGAAAGGGAGAGGGAGACAGATAGAGATGGGCGCGCCAGCAGCCTCTCAGCTGCAGCCACAAAATCCAGATGCGTGCGCCCCCTTGTGGTCAAGTGGATCACTTTGCATCTGGCTAAACATGGGACCTGGAGATTGGAACCACTGGAGATTGGAACCAGCATTCTTAGGATTAGGAGGCAGGCCCTTAACCACTAAGCCATCTCTCCAGCCCCAGAATCTTGCACTTTTGTGCCTATAAAATCAGTACCATGTGGATGAAGCTGCCAAGTTCTGATGCCAGCTAGGGATGAAGCCTGGTCTCCCTGGAACAGTCATAGCAGTCTCTGTATGCTGACCATGGGGATCAGGAAACTCCTTCAGCATTCTTTCTCCAGGCTTTCTCCTTCTGAATGTCCATTCTTACATGCTAGAGCTTCCCATGGGTGGAGCTTTGCCTTCATGACATATTTCCTATTGTCCTAATTCCAGAGAAGTAGGTTCTCTTTAATTTTTGTTAATCTTTATTTTTATTTATTTTTATTATTTTATTTATTTTTGGAGAGAGACACAGAGAGAAACAGATAGAGAGGGAGAGGAAGACAGATAGAGATGGGCGCACCAGCAGTCTCTCAGCTGCTGAGAATGAAATCCAGATGTGTGTGCCCCCTTGTGGGCAAGTGCGGCATTGCACCCTTGCGTCACTTTGCATCTGGCTAAACGTGGGACCTGGAGATTGGAACCACTGGAGATTGGAACCAGCATTCTTAGGCTTAGCAGGCAGGTGCCTTAACTGCTAAGCCATCTCTCCAGCCCTTGTTAATCTTTTTAACAATTATAGCCACTTTATTGGTTATAGTTCAGAACTTTAAACTGTCTCACATTTCTTTCCATGCTTAACTTCAGTTTTTTCCATCTTTCTGCTCTGCATTTATTCTTTCTTATAGAGATCTGAATAGGGCAGTTAACAGAAGCCATACCATAGACTCAATGTTGTTCCGTCTTGAGATTTTCCCCACCAAACACATTAGTCCATTACTCAGCCTTGCTCAAGTTGTCATGGGCAGAGTGCAGCCAGATTCTTCACCAGAATCTCATGTGAATGGCTTGTAGGCCTGCTTTCAATAGAGTCCTTGTTTCCCTCTGAAATCTCATGAACCCAGACTCCACAGTACACATTTCTCTTGGCTTTTTGGCCTTCCACACTCCCACTGGAATGGTCCATTAAGCTTTGTTTACAATATTGTAAGGTTTCTCTAGCCCCTGTTTCTAAATTCTTCCATATTCCTCCTTCAAACCAGTTGCAAAAGTTTACAAACCACATGTTGTGCTAATATATTTTTTTATATTTGTTACTTTCTCATTATTGTTAACAAATATCTGACCAAGAGCAACTTCAGGAAGGGAAAGGAAGGATTTATTTTCTATTTCTATTTTACAGTTTCTAGGAGAAGTTTCATGGTGAGGGAGACCTGATGGCAACAGCATAAAACAGAGCTGGTCTCATTATCAGGCCTGAGAAGCAGAGAACAGATAGGAAATGGGGCCAGGCTATAAAACCTCAAGGCGCTTCCCCAGTGACTCATGTCTTCCAGCAAGGATCCACTTCCTGAGGTTCCACAATCTTCCTAAGTAGTACCACCAGCTGGGGACTAATTGTTCAGACACATGAGCCTATGGGGGGCATTTTACATTCAAACCACAACAGTCATCAAGTCCATTCCATGTAGTCCCGGCTTTCTGAAGTAACTTCTGTAGATGCACACTGATGCAGAATGGAAAGGCAGGGAATGGTAAGGAGACATTGGAAGGGAAAGAAAACCCTCAGCCCCTGGGGTCTAGTTTGCATTTCTCTCTGGCTGAGCACCAAAATTTTTGATATAACCAGCAAAAACCACACTGCATAGAGACAACATTCCCTTTTTGGAGAAATGCTTAAAACAAGAGTGTTAAGAACAGCTAATGAACCATAATTAAGGCCAAAATATATGCCTTAACCTCCTCATGACCTATGCATAGAGAGAATTCCTTTGTCCTTTCTGACCTATTTTTAGAATCTGATCAGCATCTTTATCTGAAAACACTTGTACAATATACCCCCACACTATAATCTAATTTATCCTATAAACCCTTATAACCTAATTTACTAAAAAAAAATTCTTTGGCTAAAAATAAGCATATTAAGATATTTTTACTTAATCTTTTGAACTTAGATATAGATTACATCCTTCGAACAATGTAACTTCAAAAACCTCCAAAATCATCTCTCTAAATGTAGCTATTATTAAGGCACGTAAGTGAGACTCTCCCTCCTGAGTAGCCTGCGCTCACTCCTTGGGTGTGTAGCACTACCTTTCTCTTAATAAAGTCCAACTTTTCTTCCTACTGACTCATTGTGAGATTCTTTTCTGCAGTGTAAGATCAGAGTCACCCGAGTGAAGGTCCCTGAGAGGCTGCACAGCTGGCAACATCAAGTTACAGCTCCTGCTGCTGACAAAACTCTCTCTCTTTTGTCCAAACATACAGTTCCCCATGAAGACTTTAATGAGGCTCTGCTTAGTAACATAACATTCTGAACTCTTAAGACACAAAAAGATGAGAATGGTCAGTTGTCTTTATTGATCCATATGATAACTTTGCCTATTTCTTCGTGAGTTTTATTTATTATAAAACAGAATAATGATGACAATAAATGGGGGGATCCACCCACTGATCCACCCTCAAACATGCTAACTGCTTTCTCTCATTTTTTAGGCACTGATCACCTTTTGTCTATATGCTACATCTTTTGTAGAGTAGAAAACTCATCTTCAGTTTAGCCTCTGCTGTTATTATATTAGATCACTACATCACTGCTACATTTTAGAATAATATCTAAGGATATATAATATTGCATAAAATTGCTATATCAAAGTTAATTTATTCTTCATTTTGGGATGATGGATTATTTCTGATGTTCTTTTGTGTTATTTATTGATACTTTCAATTCCTCTCTCCTTTTAAATAATCTTT
The DNA here is from genome assembly GCA_036365145.1 of Orientallactaga sibirica. Lineage (NCBI taxonomy): Eukaryota > Metazoa > Chordata > Mammalia > Rodentia > Dipodidae > Orientallactaga > Orientallactaga sibirica. The sequence goes on from JAEOAD010000036.1 coordinate 2,564,829, forward strand.
GCAGAATAGATTCCAAAGACTTGGATTACTAAATCAAAGGATCAGAACAATTTTAGGGATGTGCAATTTATTTTACAAACACTTGCTGAGGGTCTGCTGGGCTAAGTTCTGAGTTGCCTCAGAGAAAAGTCACAAAGGTTGCATTCAATAAGCTCAGCCTTAAGGGGAAAAAAAAAAAATCTGTTGTAATAATCCCCTCATGCACTAAGGGTTTTCTATGTCAGGCATTATACTATAAGGTATTTGTATATTTTATTTTGACTTCTCAATATGATCAAGAGGAAATAACTATTACCATCCTGGTTTTGGACAAGGAAACAGGCTGAGAGAAATTAAGAAGCTTATCCAAGATCATATACCTGGCAACAGGCCAAGTCAGGATGCAAAACTAGGTCTCCCTGACTCTCATACTCTTCATGTGATACAGGTAATTATAAATTCTGTCTCCTGAAGACTGCAGTGTTGCCATTTGTCTGTAGGTTCTTTGTATTTCATCTCTATTCTGACAGCAGAAAGGGTCATTATTTTTCCAATCCAAATTCAAATGTAGAAGTGTAAGCATTATTGAGCTTTTAGAGAGTGAATTTCAAGGTCTTAACTGAAAGGATTAATAAACATGATGCTTCAGAAAGCACAGAAAGCCTAGCTCTCAAATACTACCCTGGAGGCCACTGATTATTCCCAGGGTTTGGCCTTGAAAACAAGGGCAGCATTCACTCACGTGGAGTCTGCAACTGACTGTCCCAGATAATGTCATCATCCCCACTTATCATAAGGGGATGTGTGGGATGCTTAATCAAGATCAGATTTCAATGGCTACAGAGTTCTTTGGCTTAATGAACTATTCCAGGACATGTGAGATGCATCATAATGCATTTTGTTTTCCAATAACTTTTATTGCACAGAAATTCAGTTTATTATAGAGAAATCATGAAATCCTAAGTTAAAATTAGATAAAACAGTAATTATTCCATTTTAGAGATATATCATCACTGTATAGACCTTGTGATTTGCCATATATACTTATATGTGTGTGTGTATACACACACGCACACACACGCACACATATGCTTTTACCATACCTAATTTCCCATGCACATTTTGTGAACTAGTTTCTCCAAGATATAGCATCAGAGCTGGTGGTGCACACCTTTAATTCCAGCACTCGGGAGGCAGAGGTAGGAGGATCACTGTGAATTCAAGGCCACCCTGAGACTACATAGTAAATTCCAGGTCAGCCTGGGCTAGAGTGAGACCCTACCTTGGAAAATTGGGAAAAAAATAAACCCAAAAGAAAGATACAGCATCATATCTTTCCAAATCAATACATATATTTCTATAACATTTCTCTCATGGTTACAGAGTGTTTAATTGTGTCATAATGCAACAATTTAGGGGTGATGGGCCCCCCAAAATAAAAGTGAGGAATGTCCTTAGGCCTATAAGGGAGAAGCTGGCTCTTTCCTAGCTCCTTCCCCTAAAGAAGTCCTTGCAGTCTCCATTTTGCTAGAGGTCAGGAACAAAAGGGGGAACATCTGGGTTTTCCCTGGTTCTTACTTAAAAAAAAAAAAAAATTTATTTATTTATTTGAGAGACAGGGGGGAGGCAGATGGAAAGAGAGAGAGAGAATGGGTATGCCAGGGCCTCCAGCCAGTGCAAACGAACTCCAGATGCATGCACCACCATGTGCATGTGGTTTATGTGGGTTCTGGGGAATAGAACCTAGATCCTTAGGCTTAGCAGGCAAGCACCTTAACCACTAAGCAATCTCTCCAACCCCTATTACATTTTTAGAGGAGAAAATTAAGAGATAAGATTATTCTCTTTCCTCAAAACTTGGTGGCACCTGGACAACTGGCATCAGAGCTAGACTAACTCATTCAGCCAGGAAATTCCCATAAAAGATCCCAGTCTGGGTCTCTTGGTGGGCTTTGCCATTTTGGCGAACTCCCCCCTAGGGCAGGAGCTCTGTTCTCTTTTCTTCTCTCTCTCTCTCTCTTTTTTTTTTTGTTTCGAGGTAGGGTCTTCTCTAGCTCAGGCTGACCTGGAACTCACTCTGTATTCTCAGGGTGGCCTTGAACTCACAGCAATCCTCCTACCTCTGCCTCCCAAGTGCTGGGATTAAAGACATGCATCACCATGCCTGGCACCTTCTCTTAAGCTCTAAAATAAAATCTTTCTAAACTAAACTCTCCGTGGTTTGTGAAATTCATTAGGCTAAGAACCAGGAGGCCTTTGACTCCGAGGAGTTTTGTGTGGCTGTGATCTTCTGGAACCTTAAACTCTTAAGTTACTGTCCACCCAAGAGCTGAGAAAAGCTCTGCTGCTCTCAAAGACCTGTGAGTCACCACATCAATAAAGCACTCAGCGAATTCTCAGCTACTGGATGTGGAGGTGGGCTCCCTCCTTTTGGCTATACTGCAGACATGAGCATATTTACAGGCAAGTCTCTTACCCGTGTTCTTTTTTCTTTTTTTTATTAAAAAGAGAGGCAGAGAGAATGGGCGTGCCAGGGCCTCTAGCCACTGTAAACAAACCTCAGGCTCAAGTGCCACCATGCATCTGGCTTAATGTGGGTACTGGGGAATCGAACCTGGGTCCTTAGGCTTCACAGGAAAGTGACTTAGCCACTAAGCTATCCCTCCAGCCCCCACATTTTTAATTGTTTGGTCTGGACAAATTCTTATAATTGCTAGGTCAGAAAGGATATTACCTTTAAAAGACCTTTGTCAGTATTAATTGTCTGCCACAGAATATCAGTTATTATCAGTAACATTCTCAAATTCAAATAAAATTATACATATGACTTAATTTCTTCCTGCCACCTCTTTTTAAAGACCATGTAGCCAAGGCTAGCTTGGTAGTCTGAAACTCTAATCCTGGCCTCAGTCTTGATTATGGATATAGGTGTGATCACATACCTGACTCTTCCTGCCATCATTGAGAGTCCATACATGATCTCATTTTAATTTCAATTGGCATTTCCTTGCTTCAGATGAGGCTGATTTTTAAAAAATGCTTATTAATAAAATGCACTCACTTAAAGTATAATTTTGGTCAAATGTATTGTCCAACTTACCATGTTCTGTTAGGCTAGTTTCAACAGACCATGAAATCTGAATGTTTCCATTCTAATAAAGGTTGTTGCAGTCAGGTTCGCATTGCTGGCAGAAAACACCTGATCAAGAGCAGCTTGTAGGTGTTTTTTGTGGTTTATAGACTTGAGGGGAAGCTCCGTGATGGCAGGGGAAACAATGGCATCAGCAGAGGGTGGCCATCACCTCCTGGCCAACATTAGATGCACAACAGCAACAGGAGAGTGTGCCAAACACTGGCAAGGGGAAGTTGGCTATAACCCCATAAGCCCACCCCCAACAATACACTGCCACCAGGAGGCTTTAATTCCCAAATTACCATCAGCTGGGGGCCTAGCATTCAGAACACCTGTTTGTGGGGGACACCTGAATCAAACCACCACAAAGGTATTTATTAGTATGTCAGCCAGAATGAGCAGTTGGGACAAAAAACTTATTAAAGGAAGAGGTTTTTCTGGAAGTGGGATTTTAATATGCCACTGAGGCTAAGATAAAATTACAGTTAAATGAAAAAATGGCAAGTCATAAATGTTCTTGTGTTTAACCTGAAAGACTTTCAGCAGCTGAGAGGTTTGGAAAGCAATGTAGACATCCATTAGTACACAAGTGAGGGGCTGGTCCTGCTTACCAATATCTTGTCAGATGTTACTTTCTTCCCAGGAGAGTCATGCATTTCAAGTAGGTGTGTGTGTGTGTGTGGGGGTGCTGTTCCCTTGCCTGCCAGATGATGCCTCTTGGGTAAGAAAGGAAATCACTAAAAACATTAAGACCATTTAAAATGCAGCTGCCTTTGTTTTGGAAATGAAGTCTCTCAAGGAATTCTTAGCATGACAGGACTGTAAGAGAGACTATATTTTTCTTAATGCTTTCACTAATTTCCATAAACTCCTTTGGAATTGTTCACCAGAGGCAGATGATACTAGAGTTTACACAGACTGAATAATATTAGCTTACATTAGTGCTTCAAGTATATAAAACTGAAAAATAAACACCTGAGCCAATACTTACTATAGAAGCCAAATTTATGGTTGAGATGTAAGGATTTAAATTATGCTTAATTCTTCTTACCCACAGTAGCAATTGTAGTTTCAAGATGTGTAAGCTTAATACTGAATCACATATTTATTTACTTAAAGGCCAGTTTTTGGTGTTCCATTGACATAAGAGATGATAATAAGTAGTAAAGATAATATGATATGGCTGTAGTCTACATGAAATTATGTCTGGAGCACACAGACTCCTCCTATAACAGTATAAATATGTAAACAATGTAAAATACCAATCAGTTGCTGAGAAAGAAACAAAATTAAAAATTATGGAGGCTTGGCAATGTTTCTATTGTTATATGAGTTTGTGGTTGAAAATGATTTGCCTTATGCACAAAAACCTTGATAGTTATGCCCTTAAAAGAATAAAACATTCAAATATTTATCAGACTTCCAGACTTTTCTGTTGTGGGTTCTCTGTTCAGTATGTAATAGAAAATATGCAGTTGAAAAGTTTATATTATATTATATTATATGTATGTATACATACATATATTTCTAAATATGTGTGTGTGTGTGTGTGTGTTGTGTGTGTTTAAAGGAAACTATCTTAGGGGAGAAGGAAGGGACCAGTGGGAGGGAAAGGTAATAAGGACGGTGATAGGGGACTGAATGTGAGCAAAGTACAATAACATTCATGTATGAAAATGTCTTAAAGAAGCTTATTGTTTTGTATGTTTACTAAAAAACTTTAATAAAAACTTCAGAATTTTACAAAACAGAGTAGGTTGAAAAAGTCAGTCTTATGCCTTATTTCCTGTATGTGATTCAAATATGTTAAAATACTTTAAGTTGAGCTGTAAAGATGGCTTAGCAGTTAAGACACTAGCCTGCAAAGCCTAAGAACTCATGTTCAAATCTCCAGGTCCCACATAGCTAGACATACAGTGACACAAGTGTGCAATGTTGCATATGCACACAAGGAGGCACATGCACCTGGAGTTTGTTAGCAGCTGCTGAAGATGCTGGTGTGCCCATTCTCTCTCTCTCTTTCTCTCATTCTCTCAAATTAAATAAAAAAATACTTTAAATTATCTTACCAAAGGTGGTTACCAGCTGCAGGGTGGGATCGATGACTAGAGAAGCTTTCCTTGCCTTATGCCTGGGAAGAAATTCTTTTCCTTCCAATTTGTTACTATTTCTAGACTGTATAGGTTCAGAAGGCTGGTCTAACGGAGTGAACATTAAGCAGTGAACATTAAGAGGTTTTTAAAAAATCTTTTTAAGTTTTTATTTGAAAGAGAGCAAGAGAGAGAAGGAGTGGGAGAGATGCGGCAGATAGAGTTTTTATGTCCAAGCTTAGCAACATAGAATAATAAGAAACTCTTATCTTTCCTTGATCTGACCAGTTCAGTTTTACTCCAACATAAGTCTATTTGGGTTGAGAAAACAACAATACAGGATATATCATTTAAACTCTCTACTTTGAAGGCATTTCTTGGTATTTGGGATGATTAATTTGGATTTAGAAGCAATGTGAGCAGCTGATACCCAGAAGTGAGAGTCCCCAGCTGTCTTCTCTATATTTGTATTTCTGGCTTGTGTTATAGAAAGATCTGCTCTTAGAGTATCCCTGGCTTCTAGTTCCAATACTGATTGTGTTTTGTACAATTTTAATAAACATTTTTTCTTTTTTATTTGCACCACACACTTAAGATTCCAGCACTGAGCAACTCAGTATTGTATTTGTGCTGTACTCCATTTTCTGTTGCTATAACAGAATACCACACACTGTGTAATGTATAAAGAAAATGGACTTTGGAAGAGGAAGAGGACTGCTGTGAATGGGAAGGAGATAAGAAAGACTACAGGATGAATATGAACAAAATGCACTAATATTTACATATATTAAAATGTCATAATAAAGCCCATTATATGTATTATTCATATATGCTAATAAAATGTTCTTTTGAGTCAATAGACATACTTTTTCTCAAAAGAAGAGATAATTTCTTACAGTTTTGGTGGAAGATCTTTGGTGGTGAGAGCATCTTGCTGCATGACATGATGGTGGGCATTAATTGGTCTTTGGGGGACAGTTGATCTTAAGCAAATTTGAAGCATAAATTGCTCAGGAGATTTTATTTCAGCTGATCAGTTACAATCTGGGAATACATATTCAAAAAGACTTCAATATGTACTCTGTAGTTTTAAAGATTTCAAAGAAGTTTTAAAAGCAAAAAGCTCAAAAGAGGAAGGAAAGTGAATTAAGTGTGAGATGGTCTTGGTGACTATCTATAAAGTTAGGTTGTTCCCCTCCAATAAAAGGCATAGCTCTTAGTAGACTATAGGATGTAAAGAGTTTGGGGCTGGTGCAGTTTTAATACATGCTGAGAAAAGATCAAACAGGGACAGGCATTGCTGCTCAGTTGTTTGAGTGCTTGCCCAACTGGATTCAATCTCCATCCCTATAAAAATTAATTCTAGCTGGGCTTGGTGGCACACACCTTTAATATTAGCATTCAGGAGGCAGAGGTAGGAGGAACACCATGAGTTCAAGGCTAGCCTGAGCCTACATAGTGAATTCTAAGTCAGCCTGGACTATAGTGAGACCCTACCTCAAAAAACCACAACAATAACAAAAAATAAAAAATAAAATGAAGCTATAAACTATGCTCAGGAATCAGTTTCATTCAAAATAATATGTCTGTGAAAATAAATGACAAGACATGATACACCAAAACAATTTCTGTACAATGCTCTCTGGCCAAACATACTGGTTCTCAGCACTCAAATGTAGGGTGAAAGGCAACAAGCATGTGGGTGTGGGGCAACACACATCCTTACAGACTTTGACTTTGTTAGAGGATCTGTTTGTCGTAATACCTACTCTTGCATAAATACTCTGGTTTTCATTGAATATGTATATTGTTCAGTTAAATTTTAGAATTTGCCTATATTTTGTTCTACCCAGCTTACTAGAATACTCTCACATTAGACAAACCCAACACCTAGTGTCACTTTTGTGGTTACTCTGAGAGTCTTTTAAGAGCCCCACCTAGCACCTTAAGCTCCTATCTTAGCCATAGCAATAAGACAAGAGACATACATAAAAGTGATACAAAAGGGAAAGGAAGAGATCAAGTTATTATTTTCAGATCATATGATTCTATACATAAAGGACCCTAGAGGCTATAAAAGTGATAAACACATGTAGCAGGATACAAAATAAACACACAGATATCAGTAACCTTCCTATATGCTAACAACAAACACACAGAGGATCCCTCCCATTCACAATTGTATAAAAAAAAAAAAAAAGTACCTTGGAATAAAGCTAACCAAGGAAGGCAAGGATCTCTACAATGAGAACTTTAAAACACTCATGTGAGAAATTTCAGAAGACACTAGGAAATGGAAAGACATCCCATGTTCCTTGGATTGGAAGAATCAATATTGTGAAGATGTCAATCTTACAAAAAGCATCTACACATTTATTGCAATCCCAATAAAATTCCAGTGGTATTCTTCATGCAAATGGAAAAAATCCTCCAAAAATTCATTTGGAAACACAAAACACCTCAAATATCTAAAACAATTTTGATCAACAAAAATAAGGCTGGTGGTATCACCACACCTGATTTTAACCTATATTACAAAGCCACTGTAACAAAAACAGCATGGTACTGGCACAAAAACAGACTCATAGATCAATGGAACAGAATAGAGGACCCAGATGTAAGTTTGGGGAGCTACATCCACCTGATTGTCAACAAAAATGCCAATAAAGTACTCATTGGAGAAAAGACAGCCTCTTAAGCAAATGGTGCTGGAAAACTGGATATGCATCTGTAGAAGGATGACAATAGATTGTTATCTCTCTCCATGCACAAGAATTAAGTCCAAATGGATCAAAGACCTTAATATCAGACTTGAAACTCTGAAAGTGCTAGAGGAAAAAGTAGGGGAAATCCTTCAACATATTGGTCTTGGCAAAGACTTTCTGAATATAACCCCAATTGCTCAGGAAGTAAAACTATGGATCAACCACTGGGACCTCATGAAATTTACATATCTTTTGTACAGCAAAGGATACTGTGAATAAAGGAAACAGGCAACCTATAGAATGCCAGCTATACATCTGACAGAGGATTAATATGCAAAATATACAGAGAACTCAAAAAACTAAATAATAAGAAATCAAACAACTCAATTAAAAAATGGGCTATGGAACTAAATAGAGAGTTCTCATAAGAAGAAATGCAGATGGCATATAAACTTATAAAAAAAATGTTCTACATCTCTAGCCATCAGGGAAATGCAGATTAAAACTACATTGAGATTCCATCTCACTCCTGTCAGAATGGCTACCATCATGAAAACAAATGACCATAAATGCTGGCGAGGATGTGGAAAAACAGGAACCCTTCTATACTGTTGGTGGGAATGCATTCTGGTACAGCCATTGTGGAAATCAGTGTGGAGGTTCCTGAGAAGGCTAAAAATAGATTTACCATATGACCCAGCTATTCCACTCCTAGGCATATATCCTAAAGACTCTTCTCACTAACTTGCTCAACCATGTTTATTGCATTCTATTCACAAAATCTAGGAAATGGAACCAGCCTAGATATACCTTATCTGATGAGTGGATAATGAAAATGTGGCACATTTACACAATGGAGTTCTACTCAGCGGTAAATAAAGATGAAATTATAAAATTTGCCAGAAAATGGATGGATCTGGAAAGGATTATACTTAGTGAGGTAACCCAGGCCCCGAAAGCCAAATGTCACATGTTCTGTCTCATATGTGGATCCTAGCTACAAATGATTGAACTTCTATGTGAATAGGAATAAAAGTCAGTAGCAGAAGCCAGTAAGCTAGAAAGGGGGTATAAAGGGAATAGAAAGGGAGGGAGGGGGACTTAATAGGATGGTATTGTATATATGTAAGTAGAAGAACAGATTAATGCGGGTGAAAAGGACTAAGTGAGGTCAGGGGAAGAGATTGAGTAAAGGAAAGGTGGAGGGAGGGCTAATCAAAATCTAAGAGGATATAAATAAGTCACATGAAAACCTACTTTTTTGGACAATGGAACACCCAGAAGCCATAGATTGTTACTAGAATATTTTCAGTGCCAGGGATGGGATACCTTCCAGTGAGTTGTTGGCCAAGGAGGTCCCTGTTGGTTTCAAAACATTACAGGCTATTGCCACGTTCCTTGGTTTCCCAGGTGAAAGAGATGGTACGACCCTATTGCTGAAGACTTTACATGCCTGGGCACCAAGGTCACTGAGAAATCAAGCTGGGGCTGAGTTGAAAAACTCTTCCATGTAGACCAGCTGACAGAAAGCTGGAAAAAGCTATGCTGCATGCAGTTCAATGGGAGAAAGAGAGAAATCACCAGTGGAGATACTCAACAGTGGACACTGCAAGCCTTAAATTTGGCCAGTTAGACCAAATGAGCCAACAGGTGCAATAGCAGCATGTCTGTTATGGGGAAAACCAACTGCCCTTTAATTGGACTGGAGGCCCACTCCCTGGGAGGGAATGCATGCCTGATACTAAAAACCTATGACAGGGGTAGTCATGAGCCCTAGGGGTGTAACATCTGCTGGTGTCTGGCTCAATGTATATACTATGCTCACCAAACTGCCCAGTAAGCACTTCTCTTAATGTTCACACCCATATATTAATGCTGCTCTCACTTTTGGTTAGAAAACCTTCTCTTTTCAGATGACAATAATCTTGTAATGACTCAGAAGACACCATGGTGCTGAGAAGAAGTGTCAGAGGAGTGCTCAGCACTGAAATATCTCTATTACACATTCCAAGGCTCAGGGTCCATTGTGGAAGAGGTGGCAGAAAGAATGTAAGAACCAAAGGAAGGGTAGGACTGCTTACAACGAGCTCCTCCAGACACAAAATGGCCTGGATATCCATGACCTCACAGTGCCTGACACTACCTACACAAGACCATCATAATAGGAGGAAAAGATCATGACATCCAACTGAAAAGAGAGACTGATTGAGAGGGGGAGGGGATATGATGAAGAGTGGATTTTCAAAGGGGAAAGTTTGGGGAGGGAATTACAATTGTCTATAATTAAGGAAAAAATTTAATTTGCAAGGTAGATGTGACTAAGGTCCAGTCTCCACCTCATTTCACTTGAAATTTGAGGTTCTTCAATCTGTTTCTCCTTTTATTTTAACTTATTTAGTGAGAGAGAGAGAGAGAGAGAGAGAGAAGAGAAGAGAGTGAACAAGGGAAAGCTTGCTTATATAACAAAGGCAATCCCATGATGAGAGCATTAAACCATCCATGAAGGTGGAGCCATCATGATTTAATCACTTCCTAAAGGCCCTGCCTCCAACATCATCACAAGACTAATTGAGCCCAACATTAGTTTCTTTCTTTTTTTTTTTTTTTTTTGGTTTTTGGTTTTTCAAGGTAAGGTCTCGCTCTAGCCCAGGCTGACCTGGAACTCACTCTGTATTCTCAGGGTGGCCTCGAACTCCTGGCGATTCTCCTACCTCTGCCTCCTGCGTGCTGGGATTAAAGGCGTGCGCCACCACGGCAGGCCTCCAACATTAGTTTTAGAGAAGAAATGCAGACCAAAGCATGATTTATATATTGGCTAAGTGCATGACAGCGATTTCAGTGGTAATCCTGTTTTCAACATAGTTACAATGAAAGCTTTAAAGCTTTTGGCGGATCCTTGTGTCATTGATCCTCTATTAGGGCTCTGTACAGGGAAAATGTGTGTGTGCGCACATGTGCGTGTGTGCGTGCGTGTGTGTGCAAAGAGATTTATTGGATGGCTGACATAATTGGAGGCAGCATAGTGACAGAGTGGCTGCATACAAAGAGCCTGGTAACTGTGGAAGCCTCAGAATAAGGGAGACCAATGATGAGCTCCAGTTGGGGCTGGAGGCCTGGAAGCTCCCTGGAGATTCACTGAAGCTGAGTCCACATTGAAAGGCTGAAGAAGCTGGAGTCTGATGTCCACAGACAATGGCAGCAGCAACAGAAGCACTTGCTCAGGAAGAGTGGAGCTTGCAGACTCTGGCTTCTTCTACTTACTTTCTTTTAGCTTTCAGTGTGTGTGTGTGCATGTGTGTGCATGCATGCACACATGTGCATGCAGTATGTGTGGTGTGTGTGTAGTGTGTGCATGTGTGTGTATAGATGCATGGACCCTGTGTGCATATGTGTGGAGGACAGAGGACATCAGGTGTCCCCCCACTATTGCTTATATACCTTATTTCTCTGAGACAGTCTCTCAGTGAACTTGGAGCTCCCAGATAAGACAGACTGACCAGGGAGCTCCAGCAATCCTCCTGTCTCCACCACCACCCCATCACTGAGGTTACAGGTATGTGTGGCTTTTTATGCAGGTACCAGGGACTGAACTCAAGTCCTCATCCATGTGCAGCAAGCACTCTTAACCACTGAACCATATCCCAAGCCCCCTTCTTCTCCGACTTTAATTCCATCCAGCCTCCTACCTATTGGCTGGTGTTGCCCAGTGAGTCTTTCTCCCTCAGCTGTTCTCCTATATGTCATTGCTCTCTGTGTTACAGGGGATCCGGGGCCCTGGCTCCAGATCACAGCTTCTTTCTCTCCACATGATAAAGAATCAGAGTGTAGGACATATAGCCAAGCAAGCAGTTTTTATTCAGGCAGAAGCAAAAGTAAGCAAAAAGGATAGGGAGGGGCCCATGAGCAGGATGGCTTCTGATCTCTGGCTGGCCACGGTTTTGACCTAGGATCAGAGCCTCATCCCCAGCGCATGTCATGTGTATCTCAATAGGGTCTCACCTGTTCATGCTTTCTTAGTTAATAGTGGGTTGGATCCCCCTTCTGTTCACGAGTACAGAAGTGAGCTTCTGGTTGGAACTTCCCACCTTGGTCCCTGAACACAGAAACACTCACTAAACTAGTTGACTTGGCTATGGGCTTTGAAAGTGGGGGAACATCCTGCAGACATATGTTCTCATTAGTAGCCTTGGCTGCAGGCTATTAGGGAGGGCAGGACCTTCTTTCTGGACGCTTCTAGGACCAAGGCAGAATAAGGTCATTGTGATCTCCCCAGAGCTCCAATTCCTCTCCCTAAGTGCCCAGCACCCTTCTAGCTCTCCCTCATCTGGGCCAACTTCTGCAGTGTGCTTTAATGGTTTCCTAGACTTGTCTCACTTCACTCAAGATCAACCACTACAGATCCCTAAAAGGTTGTTGATTTTGATGCAAGCAAAGAAAGGCTTCCTGAGGGGTAGGGGGCATCTTGGAAACTCAGGAACTAAACTACAATGGCACCCATTTGCCCATCCCCACCAGCTCTGACTATGTTTCTGAAGCGCTGCCAGGCACTGTCCATGCTGTTGCTCATGAATTATTGTATGTGTTATCTTTGACTATATGGCACAGTGTGAAAGCTGTGGGTGAACATTTTATCTATGAAAATCTAAATACATATTGTCTAACTTAATATGCAAGATTGAGTACTTTAGTTTGAGCCCTTTTGGGAATGAGATGTAAATTCCTTTAGTGAACTTGTGATTCATCACTTTTCTTCAGGTTTCTAATGCTGAACATTGAGTTTTCCATTAAATCACAATATCAACCAGTCTTCATGGGACCCAGTTTCTAAGGGGGTCCAGTGATTGGTTCTAGGGAAGGACTCTTACCCTGTACTGCATGGCCATGTGGGCCTGATTCTTGGGTTGAAAGATAAAGGAAGCAATTATTGCAAGTGCATGGATGTAACATGCAAGAGCTGGGAATGTGATCACATTGAAGGGACCAAACTGACACCATGCCAGGCTTCAGTAAGGTGCTGCCCTAACTAGGCCTAAGTTTCAATTTCCCAGAGGGGTGGGCTCTGGGGGCTGAGTCAGTTCCTGGAAACATGTCCCTTTCTCCCCAACTAGTCTAAGATGTACAAATGTAGCTGCTGCTTGCTTAGCCAATCATGTTAAAATATTACCTAGCCAGCCTGGAATTCCCCCTAGCTGTGATTAAAAGGGGCCTGCGTGCTTCTCTGGGGGTCGCCACTTTGTAAGAGTGGTTGACCCCTGCATGCTGGCTAATTCTGCAGAATAAACGCTCTTTGCCTTTACATACTATTTGACTCTGGGGTCTTTCTTCAGCGATTTTCAGACCCTTACAGTATCACTGGATGGTAGCCTGGTTCCTTCATGAGTCGGCTGCACAGCCTATAGCCTCACAGTTTGACGTATGAGGAGAAACAAGAAAAAGGACCAGAGGTATATAACATTCCTGAGTCAAGGCTAGAACATCAGTCCTTTAAGAAAAAAGAGAAAGGGCTTGAAATTGCTTAGCCCGGAGAAGAGAGGGATTGGAAGTAACTCACGAACTGCTTGTATTTAAGGCGCCACAAGGATCACTGCCCAGCTCCTCTCCTCAGCAGAGGCCAGACTAAGAGGACTTCAAGGGCCTGATGGGTGTGTCAGTCCTTTCTCATTACTGTGAATGAATACCTGACCAGAAGCAGCTTAGGGAAGGCAAGAATTTATTTTTGCTTACAGTTACATGGCAAGGAAGGCGCATGGTACCAGGATCAGGGACAGAGCTGATCCCATTTCTTAGATCAGCAGACAGAAAGCAGGAAGTATGGCCAGATTACAGAACCTCAAGCCCTGCCTCCAGTGACCCATTTCCTCCAGCAAGGCTCTGCATCCTAAAGGTTCACAGCCTTCCCAAATAGCATCACCAGATGAGGACCAAGTGTTAAACAAATGAGCTTGTAGGGAGCATTTTATATTCAAACCACCAATATGGGTGTCTTCATCATTATGGTAACTAAATATAGAAGGTGTTAGGAGACATTTAAAGCACATTTCCCCAAAGTGTGTGCAGTTTTAATTATACATCCAATATATCTTCTCTGTCTCATCTGTTATTTCTAACAAAAGAGTTTGAGTGGTCAGAGGACCTTCATACTATCTAAAATTGAATTATGCTTAAGCTAAAGTCAAACCTAGCTGTGAAACAAATTGCATAATCTGTCTGTAACTCTTTTCACTTGCTGTGAGAAAATTAACGAGGAAAAATACTGTCATAATATTAAACATAATTTATTGAGATGAAATCCACATAACATAAAATTAGCCAATTGGAAGTGAATGATTCCAGGGGATTAGCATATTCAGAACATCGTGTACCTACATCTTTACCTAACATCAAGGCAATTTCATCAATCCACTATAAAACCCCTTGCCTGCTTTGTAGCTTCTCCCTGTCCTCCATTCCCCCAGTATCTGTCACCACCAATCTGTACTCTGTCTCCATAGAATTGTGGGGTGCATTATTAACTTCCTGGGGAGATGTGAACAAGTCTTTATTCAACCCAGATAGGGCACCAACAACAGACCAAAAAAGAAAACAAACTTAAGTACATGTCTTGCCTTTATTCACTTTAAATTTACTTTCTGGCCTTTGCTTTACATAGAAATGGACTGGTGTGAGAAGAGGGATATGGTACAGAAATGAAATCTTTGGGCTGAAACTCCTGCCCATTCAGCTGAAATTATATGAGAGATTATAGCCATTGAGATTGGGCCAGCAGAACTGCAATGGGGCAACAGGAAGAATGTAGACTCTTTTGAATGGGCCTGAGTGCTCAAAAAGTGTCCTGTTCTTCAAAGTTTGCTTTATTCCCCCACTGGATTAACAAATTGGCACCCAACCTGGTATTGTGGAATATGAGAAATGCAGGAACAAGAGGGTCATTGAGTTTGCAATGTGGTCTTGTGTTTTGGAAATAGCCATGGGCAGTGTGAAGCAGGTTTGCTGGATGCCTGCATGGAGATCCCATGGGGCCATGAGGATGGACCATGGGTTGCAGTGGAGACCCAGTGGAGACCCAGTGGAGATGCCGGGACCACAAGATGGCTGCTGAGGAAAGCTGCCGGCCCCGGCTGAAGTTTTCCAGGACTGTGAGTAGCCTATCTGGAGGGGCGGAATTGGAACTCCGGAGACTTGTTGCTCGTTAGAATTATCAGACTTGGAGATTTGTCACTGACTAGAGTTGTTGGACTTGGAGCTACAGAGTTTGGTGTTTGCCCTGTTTAAATCTTGTATTGGCTGAATATTTCTTTGCTATACCCAATGCCATCTTTTGCAGTGAGTGTTTATTCTGTGCCATTATGGGTTTGGTTTTTTTTTTTTTTTTTTAGGTGTTATGGCTCAGTTAAAAGACCTTGGACTATGAGAATGTTTGAATATCATTAGGATTGATAAAATATGGGGACTTAAGTTGAACTGAATGAATTGCATTTTATATCATGGATGGTTATCAGTTTATGGGGGCCAGTGTGGAATGTGGTAGTTTGATTCAGGTGTCCCCCATAAACTTAGGTATTCTGAATGCTAGTCTCCCCAGCTGATGGTAATTGGAAATGAAAGCCCCCTGGAGGCAGTGTATTGTTGGGGGCAGGCTAATGGACATTATAGCCATTTCTCCTTGCCAGTGTTTGGCACACTCTCCTGTTGCTATTGTCCACCCGATGTTGGCCAGGGGGTGATGTCCTCTGCTCACACCATCATTTTCCCTGTCATCATGGAGCTTCCCCCTTGAGCCTGTAAGCCAAAATAAACCTCTTTTTTCCCCACAAACTGCTCTTGGTTGGGTGCTTTCTACCAGCAATGTGAACCTGACTGCAACATCTACTTAGTATGGATAGATCATGTGTTGGTACTATCTTTTCCCTTGTCCCTGCCCCCATTACACCTGAGGCCCTCTTCAGTGGGGTTGCAGGTTTTCCCCATGGGGTTGTGGGTTACGTGTTGTGGGAACAGCACTCAATTAGTAGAGAGAGGCAGTGCCTCTGGGCATGATGTCCCAACTTGTGACTCCAACAATCTTTCTGCCCCCTCTTCCACAAATTTCCTCGGTCCATGCTGGGTAGGTTTTAAGTCTACTTCAGTGATGGACTCTTAGGAGCCTCTGGATTTCTGCTTTGGTGGGTGTTGAATGTCCTCAGCGTCTGTCTCCTTCACCCTGGTGCTGATTTTCAGGCTCACCATGGAAGCTGCATTCTTGCTTGTCTCCCCACTTCTTCTGTGGTTTCATCTGAGGCTTGGCTGAAGTGCAATGGTTAGTTTATCTCCTTGGGTCTCACCCCTGTCTGAAAAAGAGAAGAAGATTCTCCAATGAAGAGTGAAGTCAGCACAGGTTAAATGGGATACACATTATGAATTTAGGGAGAATTTGATGGACGTAGTCCCTCTTTTAGCCCAAGATTAGTGGGAGCTTGACAATAGAGAGCATAATATTTGTCTCCATAGGATTCTAACCTGGTTTCCAGTTCTGGATTTGGGTTCCTTTCCACTGAGTGGATCTCTTAGCTAATCAGAAAGCTATTGGTTACCTCCCAAGGCTGTGTGCCACTACTGCACTTGTTTGTACATCTCCTCAGGATGTTGCTTCTGATGAGCTTAGGTCCCTGGTTGCTCAGACAGTTGTTGGCCACTTTCCCCCAGTAGCCCTTTCTAGTAGTAGATGGGCTAAAAGTCTGGGGACTAGCTCTCTTTTGGATTCTGGCCAGTTCTCTCCATGTTCTGAGCTGGCAGCATATCATGTCTTCAGCAGTAGGATCTTACCATTTACCTCAGGTTGTGTAGCAGACAGCTTCAGGTTGGCTGAGATGAACTTCCAGACCAGGCACAGTTATGGAGGAAGGGATATTATTTATTGAAGCTCACAGATCCAGGGGAAGTTCCATAATGGCAGGAGAAGCGGCCTGCCTTCACAGGGCCAAGCAGAGAGAGAAAAACCAACCAGGTGCACAGCACACAGAGCAAAAACTACAGCCCAAAAGCCACAGCACGCTTCAGGAACTCCTATTGGGCACATCTTTTGCATATCTTTACAATGGAATCTCAAACCATCACCACACCTTAAAACCGGCCCCCAGTGACATTGCCTCTAGCAAGGTGATTGCAGATGCAAACTATAAACTAATAAAATATTGAATATACTGGGGGCCATATATTCAAACTACCACAGGTGGGTAGTCAAGTGCTTTGACAGAAGCCTGTCTTGTTTTGGGGACCCTGTAGGTCTCTCCAATCAATAGCTCATTCTGGTACTGGGAGTTACAGGCCAGAGCCAAAATAATAAAAGAAAATTTAAGATTAGGCTTCATCCCACCCTCTCCAGGCCTCTTCTTTTCAGGTTTTCCCCCCATGCTCCTTTTGAGGGTTCAACCTTTTAGTCTATCTTCAAGGATAAAGGTTTCTATGGTACCAGTTCATTTTTGGGTTTAGTTCTGTGTTTTTCCTCCCTACCTTTCCCCTCCCCCCAAGCCCTTCCATTCCTATTGTCTGGGCCTCAAGTTGCCTGTCAGGTATGTCAGTAACTTGAGCTGATCCAGGTTAGGAACCGCAGATGAGTGAGACCATGCAGTGAATTTCTTTCTGTGATTGTGTGAGTTCACTGAGTATGATCTGTTCCAAAACCATCCACTTTTCTACAAATTTCATTGTGTTATTTTTTTCTTACTGAGTAGAATTCCATCGTGTGAATGTACCACAACTTTGTTAACCATTCATCCAATGATGGGCACCTGAGTTGATTCCAGTTCTTAGCTATTATGAATTGAGCAGCTATAAACATTGTTGAGCAAATATCTCTGTAGTGAAGCTTGGAGCATTTAGGGTAAATGCCCAGTAAGGGAATAATAACTCAGTCTGTTGGCAGCTCTATATTTATCCTTTTCAGGAATCTCCATTTTGATTTCCACAGTGGTTGTACAAGCTTACATTCCCACCAACAGCGAATGAAGTTCCTATTTCTCCACATCCTCACCAGCATTTGTTGTCATTTAATTTTTTAATAATTGCCATCCTTACTGGAATAAGGTGAAATTTGCATTTCTTTGGTGACTAGGGATGATGAACATTTTCTTAAGTGTATGTTAGCCATTTGTATTTCTTCCTCTGAGAACTCCCTTTTCATTTCTCTGCCTCATTTTTGAAATGGGTTGTTTGATTTTTTAAAAAATTGTTTAGTTTTTTGAGTTCTTTGTAGATTCTAGATATTAGGCCTCTCTCAGTGGTACAGCTGGAAAAATTTTTCTCTCATTCTTTGGATAATCTATTGGCTCTAATTATGGTATATTTGTCTGTGAAAAAGCTTTTTAGCTTCATGAGATCTCATTGGTTGAGTGATTGTTTAATTTCCTGGGCTACTGGGGTTTTGTTCAGGAAGTCTTTCCCCACTCCTATATCATGGAAAGTTCCTCCTATTTTTTCTTCCAGTAGGAGAAGAGTTTCAGGTCTTACATTGAGGTCTTTAATCCATCTGCACTTGACTTTTGTATATGGTGAGATGTGTGGGTCTAGTTTTATTTTTCTGCATATAGTCATCCAATTTTTCCAGCACCATTTGTTGAAGATGCTGTCTTTTCTCCAGTTTATGTTATTGGTTCCTTTGTCAAAGATCAAGTAGCTTGTAGCAGACAGCTTCAGGTTCGCTGAGATGAACTTCCAGATTAGGCACAGTTATGAAGGTAGGGATATTATTTATTGAAGCTTACAGATCCAGGGGAAGTTCCATAATGGCAGGAGAAGCTGGCCTGCTCTCACAGGGCCAAGCAGAGAGAGAAAAGCCATCAATTACACAGCACAGCACACTTCAGGAACTCCTATTAGGCACACTTTGCATATCTTTACAATGGAATCAACCCATTCCAAACCATCACCACACCTTAAGATCTGCCCCCAGTGACATTGCTTCCAGCAAGGTGACTGCAGATGCAAACTATAAACTAATAAAACACTGAATATATTGGGGGCCATCTATTCAAACTACCACATAGCTGTAGTTACTTGGCCTAAAGTCTGGGTCTTTACTTCTGTTTCATTGGTCTATATTTCTGTTTTTAGTCCAGCACCATGCAGTTTTTGTTACTATGGCTTTGTAATATAGCTTTAGACCAGGTATGGTGATGCCTCCAGAGGTGTTTCTTTTGCTGAGGATATGTTTGGATATCTGAGGCCTGTTGCCGTTCCAGATGAATTTTGAGATCATTTTTTCTGTCTCTGTGAAGGATGATGCTAGAATTTTTATTGATATTGCACTAAATTTGTATAGTGCTTTTGGTAAGATTGCCATTTTCACAATATTAATTCTACCTATCCAGGAGCATGGGAGGTCTTTCCGTCTTCTCAAGTCCTCCTCAATTTCTTTCTTGAGTGTTCATTATATAGGTCTTTCACGTCCTTGGTTAGTGGTTATTCCAAGGTATTTATTTATTTATTTATTTATTTATTTATTTATTTATTTATTGCTAAAATGGGACAGCTTCACAGATTTCTTTCTGTGTTGTCCTTTGCATATAGAAAGGCTACTCATTTTTGTAGTGTCTTCAGTGGGTGTTCCTTTTTACGTTTAATAGAATAGGCTAATGATGGCTTAGTATTTGGGGGATGTGCAGGTTGTGAAGGGCATAAGGACACCAGCAGCTCTGGGCTGGTGCTTACTACCAAAGGTGGGATTGGAGATCTGGGATCCCTTTGATCTGGTCTTAGCTGTGTCTTGCCCGTGACTCAGGGGCCATAGCGCTTGCCATTGCTTTTCTATTGTACCCAGATGGGAGGTCATGGAGGAGTCACTGGTTCCCTCAGGCAGGTGATTTCTTGGTTTTCCTGTGTTCCCCTTCTGGGACTGATATGATGCCCAAGAAGTCACTGGGTGTGCGGTGGGGCATTGGGGAGATGCCAGGGGTTGCTGGGTTCCACAGCTCAGGCCAGATCAGGGAGTTGGCTGGTGTGGGGGAGACGGGGGCACTGGCTAAGGGGCACGCTCAAGGGTGCCTGTAGGCAGCACAAAGGTGTGGAGGGTCTACGAGCCTACAGGCCAGCCCACCAAGGATGCAAAACAGGGGAGTGTGGCAGGAGATGAGAGTGCAAGTGGGCTGTGGGCTCAGTCTGTGGAGCCTGCGAGAGCCAGGCAGGGGCTGGATGCAGTGGTGGGGTAGGCTCTGGGACATATGCAGGCCACCACAGATGCAGTGGAGGGGGACTCTGGGAGCTAGGGAAGTGTGAGTGGGTCACAGACAGATGCAGTGGGATCTGGGAGAAAGGGGACAGAGCAGGCTGGTAGGTGGGAGCTCAGGTGTGGTCCCCTGTAGACAGAGCCTGTAGGTAGCACAGCAGTGACCTGGTCAGGGAGTGGCAGCTGGGACAGGTGGTTGTGGTGACCTGAGGGTCTAGTGAGTACCTAAGAGCATGAGAATCAGTAGATTCCCCGCTGTGCCCTCCCTGTGTGCCTGCCCACGGGAGGTTTGCTAAGGCTTACTCACACTGGAGCCCTGCAGATCTTGCCTGATATTACCCAGGGAGCTGAAGCATGGCTAGGAGGATGCCACCTTGACCTCTTCTATTTTTGCTCTCCTTCATTATCCATGACAACATGTTCATGTGCCCAATATTATGTAACTTTTTTTGCAAGTAATGACTGCTGTTGTACACTCACCCGCTGCTTCCTGCCACTGTGTGTACCCTGCGAAGACGAGGGATGGGCTTGTGGCTCCTTTTCCCAGCTGGCAGCCTGTCACTTACCAGGTCTTTTCTCTTAGAGGAGTCAGTTGCTCATGCTGCCTTTGTGCTGTAAGTGAGAGAATAAATTCTGCCCTGTGGTGACCTTTGCTGCACTGGGGGTGGGAGTGAGGCACTGGCTACTTCCTTGGGTGTCCCCTATCCAATCTGGTTATTCTCTGCCGTGAAAGTGCATTCACCTACTTGTAAAGGAATGGGTGTAAAATTATATGTATTTCTAGGGACGCATTTATAACCTGGCAAATAAGTCAAACATGTGGAAAATAAAATTAATATATTGAAAACACAGTATAATTATGAAAATAGGCACTTTCCAAGATAATCACTCACTGTCCCAGCTCACATGTGCAGCTGCAGTTCTAAATAGATGTCAAGCTCGGTGCCAGTAGAGGCGCACCTCTCCACCACACTGTGTCCTTCCACACTGGCAAGGGCCTCCACGTAAGTGATCTCATCAGTGTGCTCGATGTTCCAAAGTCAGGCCTGTTGGAAGGACAGCTCTAGGTGTGCATCCAGCAGCCTCTCAGTTACTCTGTCCCTGCCTTGAAAACCAGCAGGAAAGTGTCTGAATAAAAAAAGAGGAACACAACCTCTAATCACACAGCCTTTTCAACACTGGCAAGGGTTGGCCTTTGAGAGCAATGTCCTCCCTGAGTCAAATGTCCATGAGGGTGTTTTGAACAGCATGGCTCTGACTGAGAAATTAATCTCTTCTGTCTGTCTCTACTGTCTGCCCTTTCCATACCTTTGTACTGCCTTCTCTGTTTTTTACTTCACTGCTTCTCCTTCATGCTGAACCTGTAACCAGTACTCATTTACAATAAAAGTCATATGCTCAGGAGCTGGAGAGATGGCTCAGGAGTTAAGGAACTTGCCTGTAAAGCCTAAGGACCCGGGTTCGATCCCCCAGTATAAAGCCAGATGCACAATTTGGCAAATGCATCTGGAGTTTGTTTGCCGTGGCTGGATGCCCCAAAGCACCCATTCTCTCTGCCTGTCTCTCTTCTTCTAAAAAAGTCATGTCCTAAATTCCCTTGTGTAAACCTAGTGGTGCCTGGTTTTATCTCATCAGATTGTGGCCCCTCTAGAGACACCCAATAATCTCAATTATCAAAGAGGGAAATAGAGATAGGAGGAGAGGAAGGCTCCTTAGAAACCCATTGAACAGCATGGTGGTGCATGCCTCTAATTCCAGCACTGGGGAGGCAATGTAACTTCAAAACCAGCTTGGGACTACAGAGTGAGTTGCTAGAATGAGACCCTACCTCCAAAACACAGCAAGAAAAAATTATCTTTAATAAAATCTCCAGCTAGGTGTGGTGGCACATGCCTTTAATCCCAGCAGTTTGGAAGCAAAGGTAGGAGGATCACTATGAGTTCAAGGCCAGCCTGACACTACATAGTCAGCCTGAGTTAGAAGGTAAGACTCTATCTCAAAAAAAAAAAAAAAAAAAAAAAAAAAAGAAATTAAAAAATAGAATTTCCAATTCTTCTTCACACTAGCTCTTCCTGGAAGTCTTTCCTGAGTTAAAAATCCCCAAAGTCGGGCCTGGAGAGATGGCTTAGTGGTTAAGCACTTGCCTGTGAAGCCTAAGAACCCGGTTCAAGGCTCGATTCCCAGGATTCATGTAAGCCAGATGCACAAGGTGGCGCATGCATCTGCAGTTCGTTTGCAGTGGCTGGAGGCTCTGGCATGCCTATTCTCTCTATATATCTGTCTCTTTCTCTCTCTGTCTGTCTGTTGTTCTTAAATAAATAAATAAATTTTTAAAAAATCCCCAAAGTCTAGGAGAACTAGTCAGGATGCTGAAGATGACAGTGTGGAACCTTGTGCCCATCCCCTCACCGACAAGAGGACCCACCTTAAATGTGGGCTGCACCATCCCATGGACTGTGATCCCAGACCGAATAAAAAGGAGAGATGGGACAGAGCACCAGCTTCATCGGTCTCTGCTTCCTGATTGTGGATGCAATGTGACTAGCTGCTTTGTGTTCTTGCCACCATGCCTTCTGTGCCCTGAGAGGTTGCTACTTTAAACTGTGAGCTGAAGTTAGCCCTTCCCTCCTTAAGTTGATTTGGTCAGGTATTTTGTTACAGTGATTAAACAAAAAGAAACTAAGGCATGAACTGAGAAGGAATAAGCCTATCACTGGGGGTATAAAGGAAGCTAGCTCACCACTGCTATTGCCAGAGGTAAGCCTTGGAGTGGAGATGACAGAAGAAATGGGGGGTCAGAGTCAGGCTGGTGCAGAAAGAGCCCCTACAGGAGTTCAGGTCTGACCCACTAAACAGTGATCCCATGAGCTTGGATCATTTAAAAACTACATACCTGCATAAAGCCCTGAGTCTGATCCCCAGCACAGTAAGAAAATAAAAACCACTGTAAATGGAACCAGCATGTTTACCAGTGATTGGGAAACTCAGCCAAGTGTGGGCAAGGTGGAGCTTCCTCTGTTGATTCAAGACTGGCCAGCCCATGGTACAGAGACAGCTGCATCCTCTAAATCTGAAATGACTCAGGCTAGCCTCCAAATAAGATGTACAGGGCACCTTTCAAAGTTGTTAGTATGCTGGTAATGTCCTTATCTCATCAAGTGTGGGAAGAACCAATAGTCTACCCGAGGTCACACAACCAGATGACCAAATCTCTTTACCCTTAGTCTAGCACATTCTCTCCTTTTTAAGCATGGACACACAAGGGTAGCTGGGCTGAGAAGCAGGTGAACATCTTACTTTGGCAAGTCTTCAGTTACTGGGCTGTCTGATAAAAATGCAAGGGGGAGCTGGGTGTGGTGGCACATGCCTTTAATCCTAGCACTTGGGAGGCAGAGGTTGGAGGACTGCTGGGAGTTTGAGGCCAGCCTGAGACTACATAATGAATTCTAAGACAGCCTGGAGTAGAGTGAGACCCTACCTCAATCCCCGCCCCCCAAAAAATACAAGGGGAAAACTACTTTTCCCTTAAATTTTGGGATTTATGTCATAGCAGAGCATAAGGAAGCAAGGAAGATAATTAAAAGCATTCAAAATATCTGCCATTTGCATTTTGTAGAAACAGCTATGAGGTTCCAAACAAAGAAGAAATTGTTATTATAATAAACAAAGAGGCTGTCATTGTTACAATAAAGAAAATACCATCAGTGCTACAATAAACCAAGAAGATAGAATAGTTATAATAAAAGATACCAGCATCTCTCTGCCTGAGTTTAAGTACTGCCAGGGGTTCTATGAATCAGTTTGGAATTATATGAAACTGTGTTTATGCGAGAAGGGGAGTATATAGCCTCAGTGTATTCATAAGAGAATTTATGGGCCCAAAAGTATAAGCACTGCTACTGAATTTCACAACCTCCTGTTGGGGTCCCCCCTAGGGCCAGCCCAGGAGGGACGGCAGGGTCTCCGCCGAGTAGGGGGTGAGTGGCAGAGTCATGACACCGACTCCGGGAGTTGGATGGAAGCAGGCAGAGGGTGAGCTGCTGCAAACTTGTTTATTCAAGGAAGTGTAGGGGGTTTAAAGGGTTTGGCTGGCCAATCATAATATGGGGTGGCCCCCTTCTTGTGACCAATGACAACCTGTCTCTGGGCAGATCATCTTGCAGCAGGTTTCTTGTGAGCATGGGACTGTAGCTGTTGTCATGCCAGGCCTGTGTAGGATGCCATATCCACAGAAGCCACTTCCTGGTTTCTTCTGGCATGCTGTGTGGCTAGGGCCTGACCTGCATTGTGCCATACATATCCTCCTTTTTGTTTTTATTATTGGCCACCCTGGGAGGCATAGTTCTTTGCCAAGCCATTGTTGACCCCAGGCCCCAAGGGATCATCACATGCGACGGTTCCTGCCTTAGGTTGCCCCATCTCATGGGGTCTTACCTGTCATTGACTACCCGCCATCCTGGTGAGAAAACCCGAGGGGTGTGGCCTGGTTTCTTTTAGAATGTGGTCTGGGTTGGGCCCAACCTGCATTGTGCCATACACCCTCCAGCATGGGCGAGGCTCATTTGTTCATTGATGGAACAGGTGTGTTTGAACCTACAGGATGCCTCCAAAGGCACTTCCAGTTCAGCACATCTAGAGTCTGATTCAGGCTCTTCCCACACAAACTTGGCTCAGTTGTGGTGTTTGCTGCATTAGAAAATTGTCTTACCATCCATCAGGGCTCCAATTAAAGAGCTGCAGGCCTTCCTGGGTGTCTCCTTTGTCCAAGCCATCAGCATCCCATTCACTGGTAAAACCCGTGGATTCTACCTTCTAACCTTCTGCCACATCCACCCATGTGGAACCTTTTCTACTGCCATGTTCTCAGCCCAGGAGGCCTTCATCTTTCCTGTCCCTGCCAGTTCCCACACTCAGGATTTACTCTGCAGCCTGAAAGGAATTTTGAAAATGAAAATCTAAGCCTAACACCAATAACTGTCCTCCCTTACCTTCAGCAAGAGCTTTAGCTATGCTAGAGGCACACTGGGGAAAGCCCACCAACCTTCACTGAGTTCCTTAAGCCCACCATCAAGTTTCCAGACATTTACACGTAAGGCTCCTTCTATCTGAGATTCTCTCTCCTCCCCTCTGCGGCCTGGTTTTCTTTTATCTGCTCTTCACATTTCAGCTATTACATCACTCAGGACAACTTTTCGTGCTCATCCCTCAGACTAGGGGCTGTCTTATTTTCTGTGCTTGTCAATCATAACATTTAGAACTGTGTATAATGATGCATTTATATGACTAATTAACTATGTTATCAAGAAGACACTGTGTCCTTAGAGCCTGAAATGGTGTTTGCCTCATTACAGGTACTTGTTAGTGTTTTTTAAATAAATGAATAAAGGATGAACCAACCTGAAGATGAGATCATGTGGTGTTCTTATCATATTATCACATGTAGTGAGCTCTGACATGGTAACTTTTAAGTTCTATAATAATTATTAATTCCCATATAGTACAGAATAACTTCTAAATTTCAAGTCCTTTTCCCATTATCAATAGACCTCAAGTTCTGTATTGATATAAGATAGTCACAGATACCTCCCTGGTAAGCCTGCAGAACCTTCTCAGGGCTTTTGTTTTGTTTTGATTTTCATCTCAAGGTTACCGCACATGCTGCCTTTTTCTAGAAGTGCATTTTGGTGGCAGTGTCTACTGCTTCTGTCTCTGTGTTGAAGGTTGAGCCCAGAGCCTCACACATGCTAGGCAGGTGCTGTACTGCTGAGCCACACCCCAGGGTCAAATTTTCTCCTGCAAATCTGAGTTGTTTTCTGGAGAGTGCTGTCTTCTACTCTTCAGGGAAACCTTCTTCTACACAGGGCTGGTAGAAGATCCACATGTCACCTCAGTGTGTGTGGACTATGACAGGTCCTATAGGTGAGTCTGACACTGAACACTTATACTATAGGTGATTAAGTAACTAGTGCTTTCTTTTTAAACTTTTTATTTATTTGCAAGCACAGAAAGAAAGAGAGGGAAAGAGAATGGGTGCACCAGGGCCTCCAGCCATTGTAATCGAACTCTAGAGAGAGAAAATGGGTGTGCCAGGGCCTCTAGCCCCTGCAAATGAACCCCAGATGCATGGGCCACCTTGTGCATCTGGCTTTATGTGGTTACTGGGGATTCGAACTCAGGTTCCTAGGCTTTGCAGGCAAGCACCTTAAAAGCTGAGCCATATCTCCAGCTCAGGAATGTTTTATTTAGGTTTTTTATCATGGGAAATTTTAATCAAGTAGTATACTGGCATTCCCTCTCTACACTCACCCACATCCACATCTGGTAGCTCTCCTTCAACATTCAGCTCATAGTCAATCTTTTTCCATCTCTATTACCTTACTTCACTTCCTCTTATCCTTACTGGATTATTTTAAAGCAAGTTTCACATATGATGTCATGTGGTTTGCAAATATTTCAGTGTCTTTGAAAATATTAGACCCATGTTCAAATACAAGTATTCTAAGTCAAAAGTTTAACAAAGATTTCCTTATATCTGATATATTCTCAGTGCACAAATTCCCCAATTTTCTCAGTGTTTATGTATGTCTGATTTATTGCAGTTTGCTCAACAGAGACAAGGTCTTCACATTGCATTTCAAATCAATATGTTTTCATTATAATCCCTCCTTTTACCTCTCGCTCTCTTCCTTCTCCCTTCTTTTCTTTCCTCTTTTTTTTCAGTTTTTTTTTTTTTTTTAGTTTTGTTTTTCTTTATTTTGAAGCAGGATCTGGCCATATAGCCTGGGCTGGCCTCAAACTCACTCTGTAGCCCAGGCTTCTCTTGATCTCTTGACCTTCAATTTCCAAGTTCTGGTATTACTGGGGCATGCCACCATGCCCAGCTTCTTTTTACCTTTTTCTTTACCATGAATTTTCTAATGAAAAATTTGTCAGGTAGCCTTTCCCATAATTTGTTGAAGAGTCCTCTCACTATAATGTGGAAGCTCAAAATGCAATAGGCCTGAGTGTACAGTAGTGATCACTAAAGAGGGACAGGCTTTGCAGGGATGGAGGGGAGATAAAGGGAGGTTGAATAGTGGTGACCAGAGCAGAGCAGATAAAAGGAATGCATGCATTGTAATGTTCTGCAGAACAGCGGGATGACGTTAGTTCACCTATTCCATACTTTATGACAATCTAGAAAAGAGGAATTCGAAGGCCCCAAATGCAGCAATGCTAAGGAGATAGAGAAATCACCATGAATTCATCAGTGTGCACTGGGAAGATGGAAAGAAATTCTGCACTGTAACCTATGGACATGCATAAAACCACTACACATTAATCAAAGAAATTTTAAACATTTTAGAAATAAATAAAACCATTCTTTAAATAATATTAATAAAGGAAATAAAAAGCATGAATCAGAACATTCTTCATCTATTTTAATCTATAATAGTTCGCTTTCTAAGTTACTAAAATAAGAGCCTATGCTTAATGTTTTCTTATTTATTTACTTGAGAGAGTGAGATATAGAGAGAAAGGGGCAGAGAGAAAGAGAGAGAGAGAGAATGGGAATGCTAGGACCTCTAGCCACTGTAAGTGAACTCCAGACGCAAGCGCCACCTTGTGCATCTGGCTTACATGGGTCCTGGGGAATCAAACCTGAGTCCTTAGGCTTCACAGGCAAGAGCCTTAACTGCTAAGCCATCTCTTCAGGACTTTTGTTAAATAAATAAACATATATATATATATATATATATATATATATATATATATATATATATATATGAGAAGGAGAGAGATATACAGGGAGAAAGAGGCAGATAGAGAATAAATTTATTTTTTGATTTTTCAAGGTAGGATCTCTCTCTATCCCAGGCTGACCTGGAATTCACTGAGTAGTCTCAGGCTGGCCTTGAACTCATGGTGATCCTCCTACCTCTGCCTTCCGGGTGCTGGGATTAAGGGAGTGTGCCACTGTGTCTGACTAGAGCCTATACTTCTTGAGTTGGACCAGATGGGACACTCAGAGAGTCTTCTTGTTCCACAGGATGAAAATCATTACTTTTGGGTGCCAGGCATGGGACTGGCCAGCAGCTGGAGATGTAACAGGGCGCTGTCCTCACTGTGTCTCCAGATCCAGCCACTTCCTTTCTTGCTGCCCTGACTGTCCTGCTTAGCAAAAAAGCATCACAGTAAGAGGTGCTCCGTGATCTAGTTGGACCAGAGCATCACAGGAAGTAGCTCTCCATGGGTTAGTAGACCAGGGTAGTTGATGCTCCTAGGATGACCCAAGATGCCAAAAGGTAACGTTGTGTGTGGTGTCATCATATTCAGATTCTTGAAAACTCCTCATAGTCATGGTTACCCATAGTGATGCTCCTAACCTAACCTCATTGTCTCATTCTAACCTGAATCAGTATTTGGGGGATTCCTCCCACTTCTTTTTCACTGCTATTCCCTACTTTCTTCCTCCGAGGAACTCATAACATATCTTTTTAGAGACAGACAATTTGTTCTCCAATTTCAAGACCCTCATTAGAATTTTTAGGAAACTATATAATGAATCTGCATTGGTGGTACAGGGGTGAACATAGCTGCCTTCCAGAAAACTATAAAATGAGGTTACATGGATTGGGGACAA
Organism: Orientallactaga sibirica; assembly: GCA_036365145.1. NCBI lineage: Eukaryota > Metazoa > Chordata > Mammalia > Rodentia > Dipodidae > Orientallactaga > Orientallactaga sibirica. Next base: position 2,593,558 of record JAEOAD010000036.1, read on the forward strand.
GGTGGTCACTGGATGGTGGCATGTAGACTTCAAGAATCTCAGCTGGGAAGTTATTCAGTGGATAAAGCTCTTGCTGTGCAAGAGTGAGTACTTGAGTTTGGAGCCCAGCCCCATGTAAAGGTGGACATAGTAGTATGAGAATCCGTAATGCCAGCACAACTATGGTGAGATGAGAAATGGAGACAGGAGAATCCTCAGAAGCTCATGGGGTCAGCCAGCCTGGTGGACACAGTGATGAGACTCTGCCTTCAACAAGGTGGGAGGTGAGTACTGACACTTGAAGTTGTCCTCTGACCTGCACACACACACACACACACACAATTATAGCCAGATTTTAGAGTCACTAGGCTTTGCTCACAGGTACCAGTACGGTCATATTTCTCTGTCTTGTGACCCCTGCCTTGGTGTCAATTCAGCAAACGCCCTTATTGGAATTTTTAAAAAAATATTTTATATTTATTTATTTGAGACAGAGAGAGGGAGAGAGAGAATGGGTGTGCCAGGGCCTCTAGCCACTGCAGATGAACTCCAGATGCATGCGCCACCATGTGCTTTTGGCTTACGTGGGACCTGGAGAATCAAACCAGGGTCCTTAGGCTTCACAAGCATGCACCTTAACTGCTAAGTCATCTCTCCAGTTCCCTGTTGGAAATTTTTAAATACTCTCTGATTCCGATATGTAAAATCTCTTAATATTAAAAAAAACTGAGAGCACAAACTGATCCTGACTCCTTCCTGACTATAGTGGCATTTAAAATTTTATTTATTTATTTATAAGGGAGAAAGCGAGCGAGAGAGAAATAATGAGTACACTAGGGCCTCTTGCAAACAAGTTTCAGATGCACAGATGTATGTGCTACTTTGTTCATCTGGCTTTACATGGGTACTGGGGACTTGAACCCCGGCCAGCAGACTTTGCAAGCAAGCGCCTTTAACTTCTGATCCATCTCCCTAGCCCTATAGTGGCATTTTTGCTTGTTTCATGTGCAGGTCACTGTCTTAGTCTTGTTCTCCCTGATCTCTCACAGACTTTACCTCTTGCAGGAAAAAAAAGAAATAAACATGAATTGCTTTGAAATAGTATTATAAGCAGAGGTGATCTCAAAGATGTTAGAGTTCCTTATTCCACTTTCACAACAGAGAGAGGGTGTTAATCAACAACTCTTAAACAGAATGTTGTGTTTTCCCAGCCCTGTGCTCAGAACTGGGCTTATAGGATGTGTTAGTCATCTTTCTTTGCTGCGACAAAACACTTGAGAAAACCAGTTTTTTTAAAAAGAGAGAGAGAGAATGGGCGCACCATGGCCTCAGGCCACTACAAACAAACTCCAGATGCATGTGTCACGATGTGCATCTGGCTAATATAGGACCTAGAGAATTGTACCTAGGTCCTTAGGCTTCTCAAGCAAGCACCTTAACTGCTAAGCCATCTCTCCAGCCTGAGAAAAACAGTTTAAAGAAAGGAAAAGTTTATTTTGGCTCATGGTTTCAGAGGTTCAGTCCATGTAGCTGTCTCCGTTGCTTTCCAGGTGTGCCCCACATGACGCCTAGATCCCAGGATAGCTATGAATATGTCTCAACACTTAGATGGCAATGTCATGTCACAGTGTCTACCAGTTAGATCCCACCTCCTAAGAGCCCAGCCAGCTATCAACTAATGGATGGATTCGTTTGTTATTGAGGTTAGTCACCAAGTCACTAGGGACCAGGCCTTGAACCTGTGAGCCTTTCTGTGGGATACTTCATATGCCAACCATACCACTGGGTGAGGTGACATGCTCCTGAAGTTCCTGTGAGGCTGAGGCAGGAGGATCACTTGAAGCTTCAAGAGTTCATGATGAGCCTAAGCAACATAATGAGACACTGGTCTTTGCTCCTTGTTACAGAGCATAATTTACCACCTAAGTTTGAAACTATTTGACCTTGAATTTGCATAGCCACGCTAAGCCTTAGTTTTCCTTATTATATCAGAATAATTATTCTATTTCATGGGATTTAATGAGGTTTAATGAAAGAGTGAATAAAAGAGCCGAGTGCCAAATATATTGTGCTCAGTAAATTTTGGTAACATTACTGCTGTAAACATTTTATTTGGAGTAGATTGTGAAAACCACGAGAAGGAGTTTAGATTTAATGGGGTTGTGAACAGTGGGCAAATCATTTAATGCTTCTGACCCAGTGATGTCCTGGAAACACTGGTCAGCGTTCCTTCCATGAGCCAGGTAGATGTGTGAGGCAGAGGCATTGGTTAGGCATGAGTTAAGGAGACTGCGGAGCGTGGGCTGAGGAAAGCAGATTCCAGCTGTGCTGTAGGGAAGTGGATTCAGGGACGCTGTCAGTGCGTTTCCCCAGTGGGAACAGAGAGGCTTTGCTTGCATCTTAATGTGGGAAGGAGCAAAGTGGTGCTGCCTCTCACCTGTGCACTGCTGGAGGAGGAAAAACTCCCCATGCTATCAATCTGGCATCTTAGCGTTCTTTTGTGTAGTGGATATGTGTTTGGCTTTGGTGGTGTTGAGCCCAGATTAAAGTTAATGATCTAACTGCCTATTTAATGTTCCCCTGGTGGGCTGTAACTGCCATGAGGACTCTTGTTTACCTCAGCATTGCCAATGCCCAGTGCAGAGCAGGCGCTGTGAGAATACCCAGTAAGTGTCCATGGAGTTGCCTTAGAATTGAGTGAAATTATGGTGATGGCTGGAAAGTCGAGGTAGCTGGGACTTTGGCTTCCTTTGGAAGGCATCCCTCTAAAGTGATACTTAGTGGCAAATGACAAGATGACCACACTTGAGAGGAACTGAACTTTAGGGTCATTCCCAGCTTGAAAGTGAAAAGAGTGTTGTATACCCTCTTCTTGGAGATTCAGAGAAGTCACTCACAAATAAATAAATATTTCTAGAAGCTCAATCCAAGACAAGGTTTCATTCGATCCAGCCAGCCTGGGACTTCCTTACATGGTCTTCATCCTCTAGCAGACCCAACCTTCATGTCCAAGAAGCCCCCAACACCCTTGAAGAGCCCTGGTCTATGTCAGACCTCCCACTGGCCATTCTGCTTCCCACTGTGAGCTGTGTGACTTCAAGGAAGAAAGGCGAGAAAGCGCTGAGGGGAGCTTGCTGTCCCTCCTTCCTAGAGCAGCCGTGTGTGTGTGTGTGTGTGTGTGTGTGTGTGTGTGTGTGTGTGTAGTCGAGCAAGTGCTTTCACCCAACTCCCTTGATTACGGACATTCACCTCAACATGTTGGTTGGTGATAAAACTCTGGAGTATGTCTGATTCTGCGTGTCATTGTCTGTGATGAGATTCTTTGAAAATATTTTATTTTTTATATATTTTCTTTATTTATATATTTGAGAGAGAGAAAGAGGCAGTGGGAGAGAGAGAATGGGCACACCAAGGCCTCTATCCACTGCAAATGAACTCCAGATGCATGCACTACCTTGTGCATCTGGTTTATGTGGGTACTGGGGATTCGAACTTGGGTCCTTAGGCTTCCCAGGCAAACATTTTAACCACTAAACCATCTCTCCAGCCCAAGAACATTTTGTTTTTAATTCCAAAATTATTCTATTATTCTTCACTTTATTTACTTTATATTATTTGTTTTAAAAATAGGAAATACAGGGCTGGAGGGATGGCTTAGTGGTTAAGGCATTTGCCTGCAAAGCCTAAGAAGGCAGGTTCAATTTTCCAGGACCCACATAAGTCTGCAGTCACTAGAGGCCCTGGTGTGCCCATTCTTCTCTCTCTCTCTCTTTCTCCCCTCTTTCTCTCTCTCATGTAAATAAATAAAAATAAATAAAAATAAATAAATACAGTCACATGGCAAACAGCTCAATGGTTAAGAAGGCCTGAAGTGAAAAAGATTTCTTCTAAACCCTATGCCAGAGCAGCCCTGTTTAGAGGATGTGTGTTCCCTTGCTTTTCTTCCCATGTGATTGGTCATGTGCATATGATATTGTTATATAATGTAGTCTTTGCACTGAAAAGTACATCATGATGCAGAGCATGGGGGTACACTGAGGATGTCCTTGTTCCTTTTTACAGCTGCATCATGTATTCCACCACAGATATCCAAGGTTATTTAAACACACACAATGCATAGGTTACCATGAGTCTTTTGTTTTGGTCAGTGCTACAATGAGTACTCTGAGACAAGAAGGGATCGGCAGATTCGTTAGCAGCTTCCTGCCACTGAAACAGACCCAGCAAGTTATCCCATGATCTGTAACAACTCTCCCCATAGAAAGACAGTCTCTATAAATAAGTTACTCATGAATTGAAGTAGATAAAATTGATATAAAGTAGACACAGTAATGAATGCACAGAGCTAATGGCAAAAAGGTATATCCATCAGGGTCTGGGGGTTTTATTTTAATGTAGACAGAAAGAAGTGCCTCAGGGATGGTCGCCAAATGCTTCCGAGTGCTTACACTGCAGTGATGTGGGTTCTGTAATAGTCATATTAAGTGGTGTAACATGCACTGAATTTCTCAATGTGTGCAACTAATAGTGCCTTCAATTTCTTAATTCTGATGAAATAATTGTAAAAATACTTGGGCACTCACCATATTCTGATGCTATTCTAAGCACATTACGGGTATCACGTACATTCCATGACGCAGCTGCTACTCTCATCGCTACTGTAAAGGAGAGGAAAATGAGGCCAAAGGGGGCCCGGTACTTCCTCCCGGGACCCCCGGGTAAGTGAGCAGTGGAGCCAGTTTGGGCTCTGGGCAGCTGGGGTCAGAGCTTCCCTTCTTGACCACTCCTGCCCACCATGGGTCTGCCCTGAAAATCTTCTCACTTCGTTACCTGAAAACACAACAGAAAGGAATTTAACTAAGTTTACATTCTGAGCAGTGTCCTGCAGCCTTGGGGTCAGGTCGGTCTGCAGAAGCCACGGCCTGGCCTGTGGGGCGGTGAAGCCCTGATGGTTGCTGGCGTGGTGCGTCCTTCCTCCTCCGGCGGCTCGTTTCTGTTTCATGTGCCATGATTGCATTTTGATGCCTGTTTTTGTTCCTTACGAAGTAATCCGCTTGATGCACAATGGGAAATCACTGCTCTGAAAATGACTTTGGCATTCTACAGAAGACAAGTGAGTGTCCTTTGTGGGTTGTGACATCAGGCTTGTTCTCCTTCCATGTTGTTTCAAAGTTGAATGTGTTCTTCAAATGAGCTTCCAGCTGCTTCCCATGCACAGATTACTGCCCTAATCCCCTCTTGTCAGACATGGTAGGATCACTCAGTTCATTTGAGAAACAATCAAAAAGCGTGCTAAGACATGAGGAAAGACTGGCAGGGATCCATTTTAAATCAAATGAATTACCTTTTTGCAGACACTTTCTGTCACTTTTATATGAGATGCTTGGAAATTTCTTTAATTTAAGTGAAGACTTGCTCTCATTTGTGAATCAAATTACAAGTCAGGAGTTCCAATTAAGATGGGCAGAGGCTCTCTCCTGTGTACTCTCCTTTACCATTCAGATGACAGAGGCTCTCTCCTGTGTACTCTCCATGTACCATTCATTCATTCAGATGGCAGAGGCTCTCTCCTGTGTACTCTCATTTACCATTCATATGGCAGAGCCTCTGTCCTGTGTACTCTCATTTACCACTCAGATGGCAGAGGCTCTGTCCTGTGTACTCTCATTTACCACTCAGATGGCAGAGCCTCTGTCCTTTGTACTCTCATTTACCACTCAGATGGCAGAGGCTCTCTCCTGTGTACTATCATTTACCATTCAGACAGCAGAGGCTCTGTCCTGTGTACTCTCATTTACCACTCAGATGGCAGAGCCTCTGTCCTGTGTACTATCATTTACCATTCAGACGGCAGAGGCTCTCTCCTGTGTACTATCATTTACCATTCAGACGACAGAGGCTCTCTCCTGTGTACTATCATTTACCATTCAGACGGCAGAGGCTCTCTCCTGTGTACTATCATTTACCATTCAGACGGCAGAGGCTCTCTCCTGTGTACTCTCATTTACCATTCATATGGCAGAGCCTCTGTCCTGTGTACTCTCATTTACCATTCAGATAGCAGAGGCTCTCTCCTGTGTACTCTCCACGTACCATTCATTCATTCAGATGGCAGAGGGTCTCTCCTGTGTACTCTCATTTACCATTCATATGACAGAGCCTCTGTCCTGTGTACTCTCCGCTTACTATTCATTCAGGTGGCAGAGGCTCTCTCTGGTGTACTCTCCATTTACCATTTACCATTCATTCATTCGGATGTCAGAGGCTCTCTCCTTGTACACTCTCCATTTAGCATTCATTCATTCGGATGTCAGAGGCGCTCTCCTTGTACACTCTCCATTTAGCATTCATTCATACACACGGCAGAGGCTCTCTCCTTGTACACTCTCCATTTACCATTCATTCATACACACGGCAGAGGCTCTCTCCTTGTACACTCTCCATTTAGCATTCATTCATACACATGGCAGAGGCTCTCTCCTTGTACACTCTCCATTTACCATTCATTCATGCAGACGGCAGAGGCTCTCTCCTTGTACACTCTCCATTTAGCATTCATTCATACACACGGCAGAGGCTTTCTCCTTGTACACTCTCCATTTAGCATTCATTCATACACACGGCAGAAGCTCTCTCCTTGTACACTCTCCATTTACCATTCATTCATACACACGGCAGAGGCTCTCTCCTTGTACACTCTCCATTTCCATTACCATTCATTCCATTTAGCATTCATTCATACACACGGCAGAGGCTCTCTCCTTGTACACTCTCCATTTAGCATTCATTCATACACACGGCAGAAGCTCTCTCCTTGTACACTCTCCATTTACCATTCATTCATTCAGACGGCAGAGGCTCTGTCCTGTGTACTCTACATTTACAAATCATCCAATCCAGAGAGCATGTGTTTGGCTGCTTCCTAGCTCAGTATGGATGAGACAGAGATCTTTTTGAAAATAATTCTTTGATTCCTCATCCCTGGTTTCTATTCTCCTCCCTTTATCTTCCCAAGAAGAGGCAAAGTGTGATACTGGTTTTCCCCCTGGTGGGAGCATGTTCTTCTCTAGGAAGCAATCTCTTCTTTTGGTGTATTCAGAAAGGGGCATTGTTTGCCATGGGCTCATCCCAGCATTATCAGAGATGCCAGTCCTTTGTGTCACATGGTTGGCACTGATGCTGTCTAATTTCCATGGCTGGTTGGCCATTGTGGCCGGCAGAGCTGGGACCATGGTGAGGTCAGGAGCAGGGTGAGGTTGGGAGGTAGCCTGGGGCAAAATATATGGGGACATTACTCTAAGGGTTGTGTCATTGCAGCTGGTCTGTCTTCATCCTGGCCCTGGGGTCAGCCACAGCTTGGGATAATGGATTTTCGTCCTTTTGGTGGAGGTAGGATGTAGTCTATGCTTGCTTGTTAGCACTCGACATACACAGTGATAAAGAGCATAAACTCTGGGACTGGGTATGTTACTTAATCTCTTTGTATTTCATTTTCCCTATTTGTAAAAGGGGTTGTGATGTTAAAAATATAACTCACTTTGTAGTTTTTCAGAGTTAATTAGAATGGGCATATCCCTATGTGCAGCCTTGCCCATAGTGTGCTCACTCCGGCACATTCCTTGCACACAGTGTGTGTTCACTTGATCTCAGCTTTGCTTCTCATGTCCATTTCTACTTGCAGTCTCATGCATCCCAGTAGTCCCACCTCCCAAAATTGCAGATATGCACTAAATTATACAAGAGTGTTGGAGAAAAACAAATAGAATTTCAAACTGACAATTTAAAATTGCCACATAAAACAATGCTCCAAGAATGAGGGAAAAGGCCTCCTGAGGATGTGATTCGCTTCCTGTCTCTTTCCACGGCTTGTACATCCCATGGGCTGTACTGCCCTTTCTGCCACTTTCTCTGGGACCACCTCTGTTCTAAGTTCTCAGGTTTCCCCATCTCTTTCTGCTCTCTGCTTTACAGATAACCTCATTCATTCCTCAGAGAACTCTCCTCCCTGAGTTCTTCAGTTCCCCAGCTAATATTCTCACATACTGAACTTTTCAGCCTGGAAGAAGTACCAGGACCCATCAGCGGGACAGTACAGAGTAGCACTGGCAGCCTACCACCAGTGTTCGGTGACATTTTCTTACCAGAGATGCCTCTAAGGGACATTTGTTGCTTGTTCTCCCACCTGTCTCTCTCCTCCCCCCGCCAATTCAATCCTGGGAGTCACTTGTTCCTTCACTTTGCCTTCCCATAAGGTTGGGAAAGGAGTTTCCCTTCCTGAGTTCCACCCAAAGATCTTATTCTACACCCCTGGCTCTGGTGATTGGCTCAGGATAGAGCTCAATATAGCCAATCACAATGAGACAATAGGGGCCATTGTGTTGGCAACATTGGCTTCTGAAGGAGATGCCTAAACTGAAATTTTCCCTTCTTCACAGGACCAGAGTGATGAGTATAGCTGGGTAGCTCCTGCAGTCTTCTTAGAACCAGAAAGGTGGAGCTTGCCTGAAGATAGTCAACACTAAAGAAATGACAAGAGGGCTGGAGAGATGGGTGAGCAGTTAAAAGTGCTTGCTTGCAAAGCCTGATGGCCTGGGTTCAACTCCAGAGTACCCACGTAAATATAGATACATAAAGTAGCACATGCTTCTGGAGTTTGTTTGCAGTTGCTGGAGGCCCTGGAATGTCCATTCCCTCTCTCTACTTGCAGATAAATAAATAAAAATATATTTTGCTAAAAAAGAAGAATAGGAAGTATTGAGAGGAAGGAGAAGAGAGTTAAGTCTTAGGCTCGAAATTAAACTGTGCCAGAACTTCTGTGGACTGTTCAGTGATTGGGACAATAGATTCTCTTTATGATTTAATCTTATTGAAATTGTTCTTTCTATTTTTTTTTAATTTTTTAAAAATTTTATTTATTTTTGGAGAGAGACACAGAGAGAGACAGACAGAGAGGGAGACAGAGATGGGTGTGCCAGCAGTCTCTCAGCAGCTGTGAACGAAATCCAGATGTGTGCGCCCCCTTGTTGTCAAGTTTGGCATTGCGTCCTTGCGTCACTTTGCATCTGGCTAAACGTGGGACCTGGAGATTGGAACCGGGTTCTTAGGCTTAGCAGGCAGGCGCCTTAACCGCTAAGCCATCTCTCCAGCCCTGTTCTTTCTATTGTTTACAAAATAGTGACCTTGGGCTGAGGAGATGGCTCAGTGGACAAAGCACTTGCTATGTAAGCTTTAGTACCTGAGGCTGGATGCCCAGCACACACATAAATCTGGAAGCTGTGGCAAGAAAGGAGGCGGAGACAGGAAAGTTTCCTGAAAGCTCAGTCTAGCTGGCTTAGCTAACAGAGCAGTGAACAATGAGAGACCCTGCTTCAAACTAGGTGGAAGTTGAGAACCAGAATCCGAAAATTATCCTGTGACCTCCACATGTGTGCCATGTACATATACACCTGCACTCATGCATGCATGACACACACACACACACACACACACACACACACACACCAAGAAAAAAAATGGTGACCTAAATGATACAGTGGTTTTATTTCCAAAGTGTTCAAATAAGAGCTGAAGGGTCAAAATCTCTATCACCAAAATATAATCCTGAAAGAAAATATTAATTCTTAGATGTGATAAGGTCATTACTATTCATAAGAAGAAACACTTTTCCAAGTGAGCCAAGGTCTGCAAGGCACTGTAGTTCAAGGGTAGCAGGGTCTACCATGTTAGGCACTACTGTCCAGCACATCACACTCACCTGCCCTCCACTCACCATGAACAAGAAATGGAGCCATTACTGAGCCACAGGCTGACTTCCTCATGCTGCTCATTATGCTCCATGGAGGCTAAGTTAAATCTTCAGAAGTACAGCTTGTAGACTGGAGAGATGGCTTAGCCATTCAAACACTTGCCTACAAAGCCTAAGGATACAGGTTCAGTTCCCCAGTATCCACATAAGACAGATACACAAGGGGGTGCATGTATCTGGAGTTCATTTGTAGTAGCTGGAGGCCCTGGCACACTCACTCTCTCTGCCTTTTCTCTCTCTCTCTCAAATAAATAAAATATTTTTTTAAAGTACAATTTGTGAGCTGGAGAGATGGCTTAGTGGTTAAGGCATTTGCCTGCAAAGCCAAAGGACCCAGGTTCAGTTCCCCAGGACCCATGTTTGCCAGATGCACAAGGGGGTGCACATGTCTGGAGTTCGTTTGCAGTGGATAGAGGCCCTGGCATGCCCATTGTCTCTCTCCCTTTTTCTCTGTCAAATAAATAAATAAATAAATAAATAAATAAATAAATAAATAAATAAAAGTACAAGCCGGGCGTGGTGGCGCACGCCTTTAATCCCAGCACTCGGGAGGCAGAGGTAAGAGGATCACCGAGAGTTCGAGTCCACCCTGAGACTACATAGTGAATTCCAGGTCAGCCTGAGCCAGAGTGAGACCCTCCCTCAAAAAAACCAAAAAAAAAAAAAAAAAAAAAAAAAGTACAATTTGTAAAGAGGCCTGATTGTTTCTATTTATTTACTTATTTATTATTTATTTTTATTTTAGACAGAGTGAGAGAGAGAGAGAGAGAGACAGAGACAGAGACAGAGAGAACTGGTGTGCCAGGGCCTCAGCCATTGAAATTGAACTCCAGATGCTTGCACCACTTAGTGGGCATGTGTGACCTTGCACTTGCCTCACCTTTGTGCATCTGGCTTATGTGGGATCTGGAGAGTAGAACATGGGTCCTTAGGCTTTGCAGGCAAGCACCTTAACCACTAAGCCATCTTTCCAGCCCCAGATTGTTTCTCTTACAAGTCTGTTCTCTCCCTTAATTTTTATCTAAGGAAGATGAATGGGGGTAGTTTTTCTAGTTTTTAATATTTCCAGTTATACTTATTTCATTGTTCTGGTAAAACAGGGATTTAGTTACAGTTCCTAGAAAGTGGTGGACTCTGGTTGGTCATATCTTTTTTCACTTACTATCCATGTTAATTGTCATTTATTCTTTTAATACTTGGTATAAAGAAAGGAGATAAGAATTTTCTGCCTGGTGTGGTGGCACACACCTTTAATCGCAGCACTTGAGAGGCAGTGGTAGGAGGATTGCTGTAAGTTCAAGGCCAGCCTGGGACTGCAGAGTAAGTTTCAGGACAGCATGGGCTGGAGCAAGACCCTACCTCGAAAACAAACAAAATGTTTTTTTTTTCCTTGCTAGGGAAATCTGGAATTCCCTTTCCAATATCTCCATATTCGGAATTGTTTATTCCTGGGGTAAGAATGCAATTTACCATGTAGAGCCTTATGACCAAATTAGAGATTTAAAACAAACAAATAATATGGGAGGTTGAGGAAGGATGAACATGGTTTTGAGACCAGCTTTTCCAAGGTAGTAAGGCTGTCTCATAAAACCAAGGGCCAGGCATGTAACTTGGGGCTACAGTGCTTTCATAGCATGTGGAAGGCCCTAGGCTCAGTCCCTAGAATTGCACGCGTACAAAACAAACACAGAACTTCTCTAAGGGCCTTATTCCCTAGTATTTTATACTCATTTAGTGGAGGAAGCATGTGCCTTTCTGACTTTAATGGAAAGGTCTTGCCTCAAAAAGGACTTTTGTCTGAAAGTTAGAGGAAATGTTATAAAAAGCAAACGCATTTACATCAAACCCATTTGCAATGTTGTTACCTATTATCTAAAAACAGAGTAGCAATGAAGTATATTGTAGAAATCCAGACATTTTTGAGAGCTTAGGGAGAACTGTTAAGAAGGACATAGAAGTTCCAACAGGCCACAATTGAACAGCAGCACTGAATTCATCCTCGCTCCTGAGAGAGAGGAGAGGGAGAGAGTAAGAGAGAGTAAGTTAAGCAGAACAGATGAAATAACAGTTTTCAAGCTATCGGACATCGAGCCATGAAGGCAGGCATCCCTGAGACATGGAAAACAAATGACCCGAGCCCTACGAACCTCCCATATTACCTCCTGGAAGGTTGCTAGTGTCAACATGGATGGGAGAGGGACCCAGGAAGAGTCAAGAGGTCTGCCTGAGGTGAGGAGACTTTTCTTGGAGTGTAAAACAAGGCAGAGTTTACAGGGCAGAATACAGAAGAGGAGAGACACCAGGGGAGAAAGAGAGAGAGAATGAATTCTGGAGATCTCTGGTTGGAACCCCTGAGTACTCAGCTGAGTACTGAGCACTGCATGCACAGCGTCTGTGAAGAAATGATACTCTCCAGGCAGAGTGCTCAGGAGACTTTTTACCTCAGCGATGGAGCAAAATTAGTGCTATGTTCTTCTGGACTCACCTGGTAAAATACTTTAAAACAAGATTCAAAATGATCACTCTGGGGCTGGAGAGATGGTTTAGTGGTTAAGGCACTTGCCTGCGAAGCCTAAGGACCCAGGTTCAATTCCTCAGTACCCCAGATACACAAGGTGGCACATATATCTGGAGTTTCTTTGCAGTAGCTACAGGCCCTGGTAAACCCATTCTCTCTCATTCTGCCTCTTTCTTTCTCTCAAATAAATAAATAAAATACTTTAAAAGGGGTCATTCTGTCCAAAAACAAGGCTCAAGAATTTTTATAAGAATACAAAAATAGCTCTTCCTGTCAATGGCCTGAGGTGACCTGTGAAAATGGTTCACTACTCTCTTGACCCAGAAAACCCCACAAAATCATGTGAATGAAGGGTTTCAGATCTTCATGCTCACCTTAAGAACACCCATGAAACTGCCCAGGCCATCAAGGGTATGCATATCCGAAAAGCCACCAAGTATCTGAAAGATGTCACTTTAAAGAAGCAGTGTGTGCTGTTCCAGTGATACAATGGTGGAGTTAGTCGGTATGCCCAGGCTAAACAGTGGGGCTGGGCATGGGGCTGGTGGCCCCAAAAGAGTGCTGAATTTCTGCTGCATGTGCTTAAAAATGCCGAGAGTAATGCTAAAGTAAGGGTTTAGATGTGGATTCTCTGGTAGGTAAGTTTTAGCCAGGTGAACAAAGCCCCCAAGATGCGCCCCCATACTTACAGAGCTCATGGCCAGATTAACCCACACATGAGCTCTTCCTGCCACACTGAGATGATCCTCACTGAAAAGGAACAGATTGTTTCTAAACCAGAGAGGAGGTTGCAGAGAAGAAAAAGACATCCCAGAAAAAAAAAAAAAAAAAAAACTGAAGAAACAAAAACTTATAGCATGGGAGTAAATACAGCATAAAAATATATGGAAATAAAAGTTAAAAAAAAAAAAGAATACAAAAATATTTAGTACCCGGGCTGGAGAGATGGCTTAGCGGTAAAGGTGCCTGCCTCCTAAGCCTAAGAACGCTGGTTCCAATCTCCAGTGGTTCCAATCTCCAGGACCCACGTTTAGCCAGATGCAAAGTGACACAAGGGCGCAATGCTGCACTTGCCCACAAGGAGGTGCACACATCTGGATTTCGTTCACAGCAGCTGAGACACTGCTGGTGTGCCCATTCTCTATCTGTCTCCCTCTCCCTCTCTGTCTGTCTGTCTCTCTCTGTGTCTCTCTCTAAAAAATAAAAAATAAAATAATAATTAAAAAAATATTTAGTACCCAACATGATACAGTGATAATGCTTGGCACCCAATTAAAACTTGACAGCGTACATAGAAGAAAAACATGACCCATGATGAGAAAAAATTCAATCTAAGTAAAGCCAATCCAGGACAGATAAAGAGGGGCTGGAGAGTTGGCTCAGCAGTTAAAGATGATGTGGTGGTTTGACTCATGTGTCCCCCATACACTTAGGTATTCTGAATGCTAGGTTCCCAGCTGATAGAGATTTGGGAAATCATGCTTCCTGGGGGCAGTGTATTGTTGGGGGCACCCTTATGGGTATTATAGCAGCTTCCTCTTGCCAGTGTTTGGCACACTATCCTGTCACTGTTGTCCATCTAATGTTGGTCAGAAGATGATGTCCACCCTCTGCTCATGCCATAGTTTTCCCTGCCATTCTGGAGCTTCCCCTTGAGTCTATAAACCAAAATAAACCTTTTTCCCCCACAAACTAAACTCTTGGGTGGTTTCTTCCAGCAATGCAAACCTGACTGAAACAGGTGCTTTCTTGCAAAGCCTGCCAGTCTGAGTTCAATTTCCCAGTACCCATGGAAAGCTAGATGCATTGAGTGGCTTATACATCTGGATTTCATAAAAAGGGATAGAAGAGGGCTGGAGGGATGGCTCAGCAGTTAAGGCATTTGCCTGCAAAGCCAAATGACCCTGGTTCAACCCCCAGGACACATGTAAGCCAGATGCACAAGGTGGTGCATGCATCTGGAGTTTGTTTGCAGTGACTGTAGGCCCAGGTGTACCCATTCTCTCTGTCTCTCTCTCTTTCTCTCTCTCTCTCTGACTCTCCCAAATAAAAAAACCTTAAAAAAATAAAATCCTTTCTTTAAAAAAAAGTGTGTGTGTGTGGGGGGGGAGACAGGAGGCCCTGATGTACCAATTCTCTCTCTCTCTCAAATAAATAAAAATAGTTTTAAAAATTAAAAAAAAAAAACAGAACAGATAGAGAACCAGTAGGCAAAGACACAAAATAGTGATTATTAATTTTCATGTTAAAGACCCGAGAAGAATGATTAAGTAAAATCACAAAAAAGCCAAAATCAAATTTCCATAGATGAAAAACCTTAATATCTAAGATGCAAAATATTTTGATAGGATTAACATGTTATATACTGCAGAAGACAAGATTAAATTAATAACTTGAGGACATCTATTCTAGATTAAAAACACAGAAAAAAAGACTAAAAGAAAATCAACAGAGCATTTGTTGAATTATGAGGAAATTTTAAATGCCTGATATATATGTAATTAGATTCTCCAAAAGATGTGGGAAAATCTTTAGAGAAATAAGACAGAATTTCCCAAATAGGTCCTTATAGAAATTCCTACTGCCAGTTGTGAGATACCTCCCAGTGAATTATTGGTAAGAGAGGCCCCTGATGTCCCCCAAACAATACAGGCTATTGCTAAGTTTCTTGGCAGACTAGATGGTAGGACCCTATTGCTGAAGATACCATGTGCTTCACTTGCAGGATACTGAGAACTTAAGCTGGAGCTGAGCTGGAAGCCTCCTCCTTGCTGACTCTCTGTCATAGGGCTGGAAAGTGTTGGGGTCCCCCCTAGGCCAGCCCAGGAGGGACGGCAGGGTCTCTACTGAGTTGGGGGTGAGCAGCGTGGAATCACAACACAGACTCTGGAGTTGGGTGGAAACAACAGAGGGCGAGCTGCTGCAAACTCGTTTATTTGAGGAAGTGCAGGGGGGTTTTAAGGGGCTGGGCTGGGCTGGCCAATCATTGTATGCGGTGGTCCCCTTTTTGTGACCAGTGACAGCCTGTCTCTGGACAGGTCACCTCGTAGCAGGTTTCTCACGAGCATGGGACTGTAGCTGTTGTCATGCCAGGCCTGAGCAGAACGCCATGTTCACAGAAGCCACTTCCTGGTTTCTTCTGCCATGCGGTCTGGCTAGGGCCAGACCTGCATTGTGCCATACAGGAAGAAAGTACCATGCAATCTGCTGGGGGAGCAAAGTCATCACCAGACTTAATTAGCTATGGACCCTGCAAACTATACAACTGGTCAGTTAGGCAAGAAATGCCCAGTAAATGCAGTGGTGGCATGTCTGTTATGGGGTAACTACCTGCTCTCTGATGGGATTCGAGGCCCATTCCATGGGAAGGACTTTATGCCTGATATTGAAAGCCTAGTCAAAAGCCCAAGGCTAGGAAGATCAAAAGCCCTGAAAGTAGAGAGGGAAGGGGGAAGCTACTACTGATGTTTGGCTATGTGGATAGATTTTGCCCATCAAATTACCCTCTAGTACATATGCTGCTCTCGCTTTTGATTAGAAAACTTTCTCTTTTCAGATGGCAGTGACAACTGGGGAGACACAACATTCCTCAAATTGCTTAGAAATGAGAGGTGAATATTTGACACTAAATGAAACATCTCTATCACACCTTCTGAGACGCAGGGCTCATTAAGGGAAAGGTGACAGAAAGAATGTAGGAGCTACAGGATAATAGGGGCGCTTTGTCACGTTGTCTTCCAGACACAAGGTGGTGGTTGTGTTTATGACCTCTTAGTGGCTATTGTTGCCTACACGAAACCTGCATAACACCAAGGCAAAAAAGAATCAGAAATAGAAGAAGAAGGGGAGAGAGGTTCAGTGGGGGGGAACAAAGGAGGTTCAGTGGATAGGGAAAGGGAACAAAGGATGTTGGGTGGTGGCAAGTGGTTAGCCCAGCCAATCTTGGCCTTGTGATAAGGCCTACATTAGCCTGAGTGACCTGCCGTTGACTCAGCACCTAAGCTGAAACTGCCTCCACCCAGCTGCTGCTGACATGATGAAATACTGTTGGCCCTTATACCTTTCTCTCATCCCCCCTTCCCACCCCTTCCTCAAAGTATATTGGCCCTTATACCTTTCTCTCATCCCCTCTTCCCACCCCCTTCCTCAAAGTATATTGGCCCTTCCGCCCCTTCCTCAAAGTATATTGGCCCCACCTTTCTCTCATCCCCTCTTCCCGCCCCCTTCCTCAAAGTATATTGGCCCTTATACCTTTCTCTCATCCCCTCTTCCCACCCCCTTCCTCAAAGTATATTGGCCCTTATACCTTTCTCTCATCCCCTCTTCCCACCCCTTCCTCAAAGTATATTGGCCCTTATACCTTTCTCTCATCCCTCTTCCCGCCCCTTCCTCAAAGCACATAAATATCTCTCCCTGACAATAAACGACGAGTTTCGCCTAGACGTTTCTCCACAACTCAATTGGTTTTTCTCCCGGTGTTTTAAAAATATTCAGTACCTGCCGGTGGTGAGGGAAAAAAGCCCCGGCAGGAGAAAAGGAAATAAGAATCGATAGAGCAAATAGAAAACTGAATCCCAGCCTCATCAATGGTCACGTTGAATGTGAATAGTCTAATGACACTGACTGGTGGTTGTTGGATGGAACAGCAAGTGCTGACTGTGTGTTCTCTGCAAGAATCTCTTTGGATATGAAGACCAATGAGTTACAATTGGAAAATTCCACACTGTGGCTTTTTTTTAATGTATAAGATTATTAAAATAATCACAGATAATTACCTGTAGATTATGTGTATAACATATCTTGCATTTATATTTTGAGTCCGACCTCCAAGATATCACGTTATGTATATGCAAATATTCTAAATTCTGGGGAAAAAACCCACAAGTCCCAAGTATCAAGCATTTTAGGGAAGGGATGTTTAGCCTGTATATGTTTGATGGAAGTGGATATTTTTTCTTTTTTTTTTTGGACAGGATCTCATCTAGTCCAGGCTGGTCATGAACTCTCTATGTAGCTGTGGATGACCTTGACCTTCTGATTCCCTTGAATCTACCTCCTAAGTGGTATCTACCTATTACAGGCATCTACCACCATGCTGAGCTAGAAGTGGATGCAGGAGGAGGATGAACTGATTCAGACTTGAATGAAGACAGGTGGTGGGGCAGGAGGATAGGAAGAGAGGGATGGAAAGAGGATGAGGGGAGAGAGATTATTATAAAGTAATCCAGTTGACAGAGAAACACTGGAAACTCTTCCCCACCTAAGCTACATGTTACAAAACAGATAATGTGCAAAAACCAACCATCTAACAACAAACAAAAATCCCATGATCTCAGAGTCTGGAAGAATATGGATATGATATAAACAACCTATGCACAGGTTGTGACTCTGGTGGGTCTAGGGCCTTTGAGCCCTGGACCTGGCTCAGCTTTCCAGCCCAATTCCATTCCTGGGAATGTTCTTTTCTTTTTCTTTTCTTTTCCCTCCTTTTTCTTCCTCCTTCTTCTCCTCCTTCTTCTTTTTGGTGTTTTGAGGTAGGGTCTCACTCTAGCCCAGGCTGACCTGGAACTCACTCTGCAGTCTCAGAGTCACAGCCATCCTCCTACCTCTGCCTCCTGAGTGCTGGATTAAAGGTGTGTGCCATCATGCCTGGCTCCCTTCTCTCTCTTTCTCTCTTTCTTTCCTTCTTTCTTTCTTATTTCTACCTTCCTTCCTTCCTTCCTTCCTTTCTTTTTTCTTGTTTCTCTCTCTCTCTTTTTTTTTTTTTGTGGCAAGCTCAACAGACTGACCTTCTTTATGTGAAAGAGAGAGAATTGGCATGACAGGGCCACCAGCCACTGTTATCTAACTCCAGACACGTGTGCCACATTGTGCACATAGGTGACCTTACACGCTTGTGTCACCTTGTGCATCTGGTTTAAGTAGGATCTAAAGAGTTGAACATGGGTCCTTAGGCTTTGCAGGCAAGCGCCTTAACCACTAAGCCATCTCTCCAGGCCTCTCTTCTCTTTCTTAACAAATGTTATCTATTTCTGTCACTATTCATTTGTTCCTTGTCCAATCCTTTGTTCCAGGACACGGAAGTCTGGCAATCTCAGCGAGTGCACTCTGGACTCCCAAGCCACCTTTGTAACGCAGACACGATGAGATTCATCACACCGCACACTTTGCATGAAGACCATGTAAACTAGTGAGATCATCTGTTGGAGAACTGCTGTTTCGACACATACTGAGCCAGCTGAACTTTTGGATGTTCAATGGCAGCTTGTCAAGTTTTTGGCACAATAGCATGGTGGTGTTTTCTAGAAACTAGTGGACTTTTTAAAAAGTTCCAAATGAGATAACTGAGCAACTTAGCCCCTCTCCATTTACTGTAAGCTTGAAGCTAGGTGAACTTTCTTTTTTTAGGCTATTTGTAGTGGGATGCTGTGGTAGTTTGAATAGATGCCCCCCCCCCAATATAGTCAGTGTTTTATTAGTTTGTAGTTTGCATCTGCAGCCACCTGGCTGGAGGCAGAGTCACTGGGCGGATCTTAGGGTCCGGCCCTAAGGTGTGGTGGTGGGTTTAAGATTTCAATCTAAAGATAAGTAAAGTGTGCCTAGCTGGAGTTCCTGAGTTGTGCTGTGTTGTGTGGCTTTTTGGCTTGTGGCTTTTTCTGTCTGTGTTTGGTCCTGTGAAAGCAAGCCAGCTTCTTCTGCCATTATGGAACTTCCCCTGGATCTGTAAACTTTAATAAATATCTCTTCCTCCATAACTTTGCCTGGTCTGGAAGTTCATCTCAGCAAACCTGAAGCTGTCTGTTACAGATAATAAGATTAATTTTGATAGCAAATAAGCTGAAAATGTGAATAAATTACATTTATGAAGCTCATTAAGATTCAGTTTCTTGGGGCTGGGGAGATGGCTTGGCAGGCAAAGTCACTGCTTGCAAAGCCTGTGTGCCCAGGGTTCTTCAGTACCTTATAAAGACGAATGTACAATGTGGTACATGTATCTGGAGTTTGTTTGCAGCAGCAAGAGGCCCTGGAACTACCATTATTTCTCTCCTCTCTTTCTGCTTGCAAATAAATAAATAAAAATATTATGAAATGTTCATTTTCTTTAAATCAAGAACAGTAGTCTCTGTGTTAATATGTGCATTTAACAGTAATTTAAATGTAATCTTAATCCCTCTAATATAACTAATTAGCATATTTTATCTCTATTACTCTTAGTTTTTAAGTCAAATATAAGCCAATGCTATCCTTGAACTATAAGAAATGATAGATAAGAAAGACAACCAAATACAAGACACTTCTGACCTCCATCTCATATTTCTCCTGGGTTCAGGAGTTGAGGATCAAACCCATTATGGGATGTACTCTATTCCCACTCCCAAGAGAATAATTGTATTAATGTTATGCAAATGAGTGCTCATACTTTAAATTGAGATATGCATTATACTATTGTCTTGTTCCTTAAAGTCACTTCTACTTAGAGTCTTTCTTTGACAGCCTTGGTGTCTCTGACAGGTAGGTGGCTACATCTTAGAGCAAGGCACCTAAACTCAACTCCCACAGTGACAGGAAGATAGGATTGCTTATCTTTCCAAAGAGATGAAGCTCAGGAGCCTGACGAGAGCATTTCTGTGTTGTAAAGCTAGCAAAAAAAACGTACTGAGCCTTTGCAAAGATGTACATGCGTGTCAAAGGGAGAGAGGATGGATTTACAAACATTGGGTTTCTCATGGAAATGCTCTGTGAAAAGCAGAAGGTGAAGCCTCTTTCCCTTTGGCAGCAGGGGGAAATATCTATGTCCTGTGACCGCAGCCTGTGATGTGTTCAGCAACCAGGTCTTACCATCTAGTTCTGGTGAGTAACCAAGTGTTTTGGCAATGATCTACATTACTTGGAAGGCCTTATGGGCCTCCCTGACCAACAGCTTACTGTGAGAAGGACATGTCGTCCATCTCCTGCTCTGAGATTCACCTGCAACAATCCATGGCTTCGGAGTACATGGAAGTAGATACTAAGGAGATTCAAAACTCATCGAAGGAGAAAATAAGAGACGACTGAGAGCTCAATTCTAAGTGAGATTCTGTTATGCTCTTCAAGGCTCACAGAACATTGAAGAAGAGGGGGTGGAAAGAATTTAAAAAGAGCCACAGGCTGGGAAGGATAAAGTTGGGGCCCTGTCCTCTCCACATGAACTGACTGGCACATTCGTGAACCCACAGTGGTTAGCTCTCCCCCAGAAGACCTGCACTGTTAGAGAAGGATTCTCAGTATGAGGTGGGGAGAGGGAACAAAAGAAGATAATGGGATGGGAATATGGTCAAACTTCAGTTTGCTCATGTATTAAAGTTGTCAATAAAAATCTGAATTTATTTACTTATTTGATTATTTATTTATTTATGTGTAGAACCTAGGGACCAGGTAGGCAAAGGGATACACTGGAGAACTGGGGAGGCAGAAAGCAGGCCCCAGGCTGAGGTCCTTCCTAAAATACCATCATGACATTATACAGCTCCCCCTTTTTTTTAAGTTTTTTTAAAATTATTTTTTATTTATTTTTGGAGAGAGAGACAGAGAGAGATAGACAGAGAGGGAGAGGGAGACAGAGATGGGCGTGCCAGCAGTCTCTCAGCTGCTGTGAACGAAATCCAGATGTGTGCCCCCTTGTGGTCAAGTGCGGCATTGCACCCTTGCCTCACTTTGCATCTGGCTAAATGTGGGACCTGGAGATTGGAGCCGCTGGAGATCGGAACCAGCTTTCTTAGGCTTAGCAGGCAGGCGCCTTAACCGCTAAGCCATCTCTCCAGCCCTACAGCTCCCCTTTTTAAATCCTAAGTGCTGTACTGAAAAGGAAAGGGAGTAGAAGGATATCTGACATTCTAAGCATTTATCTGGATGTTATTCAGTTTCCTTTTTTTTGTTTTATTTATGTATTTGCAAGAAGAGAGAGAGAGAGCAAGCAGGGCTTTTGCCACTGTGTGTAGCACTTTGTGTATCTGCCTTTACATGAGGCAATCAAGCCCAAAGCCAATAGGCTTTGCAAGTAGGCACCTTTAACCACTGAACCATCTCTCCAGCCCGTGCTACTCAGTTTTATTAAGGGTCTGCTTAAGTATTGGTTAGAACTGAATGTATTTAATTGGATTAAATTAAAAACCCAAAAATTTGTTACAAGGAATATCAACATTTTATCTTTTTGCCATTTTATATCTAATGCAAAGATTCTGTGTTGCTCTAACTTTGTAGTTCACTTGTATCATTTCTTTTAATTAATGGTCATGGCTTGACTCATTTTTGGAAAAAAACCAACCAAATCAAACTAAGCCAAATAAACCAAAGGCACATATTTTAAAATTCAGAATGAGTTACTGCATCTAATACATGCATGACCAAAATATGGAATGAATGTATATGTATGTATTCAGGTAAATATGTATACGTATGAATGTATATGCGTATTGTATTAGTTTGAAAGTAAAATGTTCTCCATAGCCTATGTCTTGGAATTTATAGTCCAGTCCACTTGCCAGTGCTTGTTAACTCACCCTTTTTTTTCTCTTGACTTTTTATCGACAACCTCCATACATATACACTATACCCTGATCATAATCCCCTCCCACCACCCTCCTTTGTTCCCCCTCCCCTAAACCCCTCTACTGAACCCTTCTTATTTCCAACTAGTCCCTTTTCTATTTTGATATCATTTTATTAATTTGTTTGTTTTGCCCTCCTCCATCTTCCATGACAACATGCTGATGGACCCAATACTAGGCAAGTCTTATACAGGTTGAGATAACTGCTTTAAGGTCATAGATGCAACCACGTTTTGTCTGGAAGACAACATTCCAAAGCACTCTTCCCCATCCTTTGGCTCTTACATTTTTTTTTCTTCTACATCTTCTTCAATACTCCTTGCCTCAAAGGTGGAGATAGAGATGTCTCATTTAGTGCTGGACATCCAACTGCTACTTCTCAGCACTTTCATGAGTTTTGAGTCTCCCCAGTAGTTCCTGTCATCTGTAAAAAGAAGATTCTCCAACCGAAAGCAAGAGCAGCATTAATATATGGGCATAAGCACAAGTATTTAGAGGGTAAATCGGTGGGCATAATATGTCCATTTAGTCAAACAACAGTAATAGCTCCCCCTGGACTTACAACATTCACAACTTTAAGCTTTTTCCTAGGTTTTTTTTTGTTTTGTTTTGTTTTGTTTTGTTTTGTGATAGGATCTTGCTCTAGCCCAGGTTGACCTAGAATTCACTATCTAGTCTTAGGATGGCCTCAAACTCATGGCAATCCTCCTATTTGTCTTCCATGTGCTGAGATTAAAGGCATATACCACCATGCCCAGCTTGACTAGATTTTGAATATCAGGCATAAATTCCCTCCCATGGAACAGGCCTCAAATTCTATTAGAGCAGGTGGTGAACCCCATAACAGACATGCTACTGTTACACTTGTGGGCACATTGCCTGGCTGGCTACTTGTGTAGCTTGAAGAGTCTGCAGCTGGTTAAAACTGAGGGTGACTTTTCTCCCCAACAGGCTGCATAGCCTAGCACTATGATCGCCAGTCAGCAAGAAGGAAGATTCTAGCTCAGCTTTAGCTTAATTTTTTTATTATTTTTTATTTATTTTTTTATCTTTACTTTTTGGTTTTTCGAGGTAGGGTCTCACTCTGGCCCAGGCTGACCTGGAATTAACTATGTAGTCTCAGGGTGGCCTTGAACTCACGGTGATCCTCCTACCTCTGCCTCCCAAGTGCTGGGATTAAAGGTGTGCGCCACCATGCCCAGGTTAGCTTAATTTTTTACTGTTCTACAACTGAGGCTTGTTGTGTCTTCAGCAACAGGGTATATTATCTAGTTCTGGTGGGCAACCCAAAGCTTTGCCAATAGTTTGCATTTTTGGGGGGGCCTCATGGAGGATCAAAAATTCACTGGAAGGTATCCCACCCCCGGCACTGGGATTTTTCTGTAACAACCTACGGCTTTGAGGCCCAGTATCATCCACCCCCATAGGGTGCTTCTGCCCAAACTTTCTCTTTCTAAAACTTACATATATTTTTTAATTAACTAGCTCATTCTTGCTGCTTTCTCCCAACGGATGTGACAAAATGTGGATGTCCCAGCTATCTACTCATGCCATCCCTACTGCAATGAAACTTCCCCTTGAAACTGTAATCCAAAATAAACCCTTTCCTTCCATAAGTTGCTTCTGGTCAGGTGTTTTGTCCCTGCAATGAGAAAGTAACCACTACATGCTCTCTCTCTCTTTCTTTCTTCTCTCTCTCTCTCTCTCACACACATATTGTAGTTTTAGCTTAATATATAAAAATTAAGATTTTGTTTATCATTTTCCATTTTCTAGGACTCATCTCTCTCCATCAAACCAGCCAACTGGACAAGCAATTCTATTGTTCTACATGTCCTACTATATCAGAGAGGAAGAGCAATATGATATTTAAATATTTCTTCAGTACTTGGCTTAAACAAATATCAGAACTGGAAGCTCTTCTCTGCTCTTAACATCAAAGACTTACAGCAAAAATGGTAGAATATTTGCTTGGTTAAGAAAAGCATGATTAAATATAATAGTATTTAAACAACAAAGAGAGACAGTGTTTTAGAAGTAGTTTCAAGGAAAGATTCTCCCATGGGCAATGCTGTTAGTGCAATTATTTCTAGCTTCCCACTGAATCTGCTGTTCTCTGGAGAGTCAGCATGCCTGTGAGCATCCCAGCTGACGGACACCCATACTAATAGCCTTTTCAGCTTCCTATGTTGGATCACAAATGTATGGTTCTGGATGCAGTTGAACTTATCCAAAGGACTGGGTTGCCAAATCTATTTTTTTAAAGCAATGAATCCAATTTCCTGGGAAGTCTAGGACAAATTGCATTGAAATGGGTGGGACTTTTATGTCTAATAAAGCAATAATTGGATTGATTGCATGCACACATCTCTCCTTGGGCCAAATATTATCACAACTATTTAGAGAAAAAAGAAAGGGAGGGCTGGAGAGATGGCTTAGCAGATAAGGCATTGCCAGCAATGCCAAAGGACCCAGGTGCAACTCCTCAGGACCCACGTAAGCCAGATGCATAAGGTGGTTCATGTGTATGGTGTTTGTTTGCAGTGGCTAGAAGCCCTGATACACCATTATCTCTCTGTCTGCTTCTTTCTCTCTCCCTCTCTCTTTCTCAAATAAATAAATAAAAATAAAATATATTTTATTATTTTTTTTATTTATTTTATTTTATTTTTATTTTTGGAGAGAGACACAGAGAGAGAGAGAGAGAGAGGGAGAGGAAGACAGAGATGGGTGCGCCAGCAGCCTCTCAGCTACTGCAAACGAAATCCAGATGCATGCTCCCCCTTGTGGTCAAGTGTGGCATTGTGCCCTTGCATCACTTTGCATCTGGCTAAACGTGGGACCTGGAGATTGGAACTGGCATTCTTAGGCTTAGGAGGCAGGTGCCTTAACCGCTAAGCCATCTCTCCAGCCCAATAAAAATAAAATATATTTTAAAAAATTTAAAAGGAAAGGGTAATGTGGTATTTGCTCTTAAAAGACTCTTTGATGGGCTGATTTATTTTGTTCAAAAATAGTAAGCAGAATTTATATATTATTTGTTTACTTATATATAATTCTTCCATTCAAAAATTTTGAGGAATCATAAAAAAGAAGCATGTTAATTTAGTGTTTTATACCCATACACAAATTCTACTGCCAAGAGTAAATCAAGAGACTGCTTTATCAAACTTTGTTTTGGTTCTTGGGCAAAGATGATTTTATTGTTTAACAAACATTGAACATTGTTCACTAAGAGCTGATGCAGCTCAGCTGGTACAGTGCTTGCCTACCCACATGAAGCCCCAGGTTTGATGCCCAGCACTGTATAAACTGGGCCTGGTGGTGCAGGCCTGTCATCCCAGCACATGGGAGGTAGAGACAGAGGCAAGATAATTTGAAGTTCAAGGTCAACCTTGGGTACATAGAGAATTGCAGGCCAGCCTAGGCTATATGAAATCCTATCTTAAACAACATCAGAAAGACATATATCGTAGCCTTTAGCATTACAAAGCGCCCATTTTGAGAGGAGGATATAGCTCAGTGGTAGAATGCTTACCCAGCATGCTAGTAGTGCAAACCAAAACAAACAAGCAACAACAACAACAACAAAGCCACATTCCTTTGCTTTACTATTTGATTTGGGAAATATTTGCTGATAAAAGCTTTTTTAGTAGTTGGTGCACTATGTAAGAAAAAGGATATGTCTATTACTGCCTAAATACTAGGATAATTTCACCCATATGAGATTCCTGGGGTATATGTCTGGAGCAATCAAAGATGTAATTTAAAAAAAAAAAAAAAGCAATAAAGATTCAGCCTGTCTGGACAAACAGGCGATAGAAGTTAAAAATAGCTCCGACAGTGGGAGACTCTATATTGATTGACGCTAGACTGCACTGGCTGGAACCAGGTAGTAAAAGAAACCTTTAAGCAAAATATTTCAAATATGAAATAAAAGCTTGATGGTAGAAATTCCTTTGATTTTTGAGAACATTTCTAATTTTATTTCAAAGTCTGCTTCTAAGGGCAAGAATTCAGTATTGTTATTAGTGAAAGATCAACATATTAACTCTGAAAAGCAAAGGGCCTCCCATGTTTTGACTGGGTAAAGAGAAAGTCCACACAAATGTTAATGGGTACAGCTCCTGAGAGATTTAAGAAGTACGATAGGGTACTAGTGGGAGAGAAGGCTAGAAATGTTGAGGCACATTCAAAAAGCACATTTAACATCAAGCTCCATGTGCAAGCTTGATCCCATGTACAAAGGAGAGTCATCAAAGATTTTTAATGGAGTGGGGGCAGTATTTTAGGAAGAACAAAGAGCAATCTGGGCTTTAAGAACCCCAAATCCTCAATGTCTGTGCCAGGTTTCAAATGGTCCACTTTGACTCCCAAGTGCTATGTGCTAACATCTCCTCTCCCAGCCTGTTTCCCTACATGCAGCATTCATGTCCATGTTGGCATCCTTGACCCTGACACCCATCCCCTTGGAACACACTATGGTTTTTACAAATCCTACCATTCCTTTAAATGTGTTTAAACCTCCCCTTCCCCAAGGAGGGCTCTGTCTTCCTCATATAATCTTGTAGCATGGTCATTGTCCTAATGTTTCCCACCTACTGACTTACGGAGGGGCCTGTGTGTTTTTGTCTTGTCTGCAATTAACTGATTACTCTGTCCTTGGGCACAGGGAGCAGGACTCATGAGCATCGAAAACAACCTGTTCCCCAACCTTCAGTTACATATAGCACTTGAGCTTGGCGGATGCAGCTGTGTAACTATTAACTCAGTCCACTCCCACTCCTAATCATATACTGTATCAGTCTCCTCACTACAGTCCGAAGCTAGAGACGGGAATCTTAGTCTCTTTATCCCTTCTCAGGTCCTGTGATGTCTACAAGGTGGTTTTAATTTTCCCTAAGGAAGATTATAATGCAATGTGCAGGAGCAAATGATAACGGGATTTCCTCTGTTCATCCACCCGGGGGCAGAGGGTGTTCCTCCACTCCTGGAGCTTGATCGTGACCAATGGAGCATTAGCAAGCATGGCATACACAGAAATATGACAACTGCTTGCGCATGGGACTTTGTTCTCTGTGTTTCTGTTTTTGGAAGCCAGTCGCTATGTGAAAAGTCCAGCTACAGGGTATGTGTGGCCTAATCTCTCTGTTACCACCCCAGCAACCAGACATGCAAGTGAGGATCTCTAGAGCCAACCAGCCCCCAGAAAATCTTCCAGTGACTAACAATACCCAGGCAAATACTGACCAAGGCGTCATGAACTAAAACAAAACAAAACAAAACAAAAAAAACAAAAGAAAAAGAAAACAATTACAGTCATGCAACATAATGACATTTCAGGTAATAATGGGATATATATATATATATATATGATGGTCCCATAAGATTATATCATTAGCCATGCGTGGTGGCGCATGCCTTTAATCCTAGCACTTGGGAGGCAGAGGTAGGAGGATTGCTGTGAGTTCGAAGCCACCCTGAGACTACATAATGAATTCCAGGTCAGCCTGGGCTGGCATGGGACCCTATCTCAAAATATATATATATATATATAGCATCTTGTGACACCAGTCATCTTAATTTGTACACTCTATGATGTTCACATGAAGACAAAATCCCCTAATGACTTTTTTTGAGAGAGACATAGAGAGAGATAGAGAGACAGAGAGAATGGGCATGCACCAGTGGCCTCTCAGCTGCTGTGAACAAACTCCAGACATGTGAGGCCCCTTGTGGGCAAGTGCAGCATTGCGCCCTTGAGTCACTTTTTGCATCTGACTAAACGTGGGACCTGGAGATTGGAACTGGCGTTCTTAGGCTTGGCAGGCAGGCCCTTGACCGCCAAGCAAACTCTCCAGCCCCTAATAACGTTTTTGTTAGCATGATTCTCCATTATTAAGTGACTTATAACTGTATTTTTAAGGCCCTGTGTCTCTAGGTGAGCAATAAAAGAGGGACGCCCACATTCTGCCCTGACCTCTGCACATATGCACGGGGTGTGCACATCTGCATACACAAGTGCACAAACTACATATCACCCATATCACACTCATCTCACCACAGACATACTATGCACACACATGCAAAAGAAATCTTTTCATACAAATTGGAGTCAAAGCTTACTATGCTTGAGAGATTGCACACAGTACTTCTAAAGCTTCTTGAGTCAGAATTAAGTTAATTATCCCTGGATAGATTTAAATAAAAATGAACGAGTATGGGGCTGGAGAGATGGTTCAGCAGTTAAGAGTGCTTGCCACTTCAGCACGGGAGCCTGTCACCTAGAGACTAAGTTTGACTCATTAGTTCCCATGTAAGAAAAAACAAGAAAGCTGAGCATGGCCACGTGGATCTGTAACCTCAGCCTGGGGCTGGGGGAGCAGAAACCAGAGAATTGCTGGGGCTCGTGGATGGACAGCAGATCTTGGCTGAGGGAAAGACCCGGATCTAGCCACGTGTGGATAAGTGATGAGAAGGAGACCCAATAGTCTCATCTGGCTTCTGCATGCAAGCACATGGGACATGCACATCTGCACACGCATGCATCACACACATACACTACACACCACAGAACAAATAAGTGAACAACCAAAATAAAACTAACCATTCTATTGGGTTTATTAAGCAAACAAATGTCTGCGCCTTCTAACAATGAACAGCATGGTAGTTGCCTAGGTGTGTGTTCAGAGCCAGCTGTGCTTGCTGCAGCCCACCCCCACCCTCTGCTGTGCATGCATGATGAAGTGAGTCAGCTTCTTCTGGCATGATGAAGCTTCCCATGGAAACTGTAAGCCTGAACCACAGCCTTTCTTCTCATAAGCCGCTTCTGGTTGGGTGATTGTCCCACAACGAGAAGGTAACTGCAGCCCTCTCCTTTTCTCGCCTCCATGCCCCTCTCCCTTTCTCCTCCTCCCCCTCTGCTTTCCCTTTTGTTCCTTTACCAAGAGTGGATGCCACAAGAAGTCCTTACTAGATGCCAGCCCTTTGGTTTGGAACTTCCAGCTTCCAAAATTATGAGCTAATAAGTTCATATTCATCTTGAATAATCCAGTCTGTAGAATTCTGTTACAGCAGCACCAAAATACACTTGGGCCAGAGCACTGCTCTGAGGAAATGAAAGGGCTGCAAACACTTGCTCATAGAATATTTGACTAATAAAGTGATGAGGATGGGATTTAAGCCCAAGAAACCTGGATTCCTAACCAAGAGTTTATATTCCTTTTTAAGAATTTTTGAAAAATATTTTATTTATTTATATGACAGCAAGAGAAAGAGGAAGATAGAGAGAGATAGAATGGGCACACTGGGGCTTCTAGCCACTGCAAACAAATTCCAGAGGCATGTGCCACTTTGTACATCTGCCTTTATGTGGGGACCGGGTAATTAAATCTGGGTCCTTAGATACCTTAACTGCTGAGTCATCTCTCCAGCTTCAAAAGTTTATATTCTTTTGTTGTTGTTATTGTTGTTTTTAAAATTTTTTATTTATTAGAGACACAGAGAGAGAGAGAGAGAGAGAGAGAGAGAGAGAATGGGTGTGCCAGGGCCTCTAGCCACTGCAAACAAATTCCAGATGCATGTGCCACCATGCGCATCTGGCTTATGTGGAGAACTGAACTGGGGTCCTTAGGCTTCACAGGCAAGTGCCTTAACCACTAAGCCATCTCTCCACCCCCCGCCCTGTTTTTGAGATACGGTCTCACTCTAGCCCAGTTCACTATTCTAGCCTGGAATTCACTATGTAGTCTCATGGTGGCCTTGAACTCACGGTGATCCTCCTATCTCAGGTTTCCAAGTATTAGGACTAAAGGTGTGTACCACCATACCTGGCCCAAGTTTATATTCTTGGCAAAAGTGCTATATCCTCTTAAAGACAACACGAAAACAGAACACTGTGTAAGTGCCGTTTCAAATCTCAGCACACCGCTTTGGTTAATGGTAAGGGACAGCCTCAGTTTCGTGTTCACTGTGAGGTTAGTCATGACACTCAAAGGAAAATGCATCATCAGCAGTTACTTTCATGTCGTTTTCCACTTCCACCATTTTCGATCATTACCATTGTCTATGTGTTGGGTTTTAGCCACAGCAGGGATTGATGTGTCTTCACCGGTACAAAGTCCTTGTGAAGTTCAGAGTATCAGAGCAAAGCATATCTTCTGTTCTAGAAGAATTCCTCTGGATAACAGCGCGTGGATTAAGGAGGCTTACAAACGCACGTCGTGTCCACAAACCCAGGATACCGGGAATAGCTCGGGCTCTACTTGTAGCTAAACTTGCTGATTGTACCTAGTGGTCGTAGTTCAGGGCTGTGCATATCATAAAGTACTGTACAAATCGTAATTGGTTTTGATTAAATCAATTCTTTAGGAATGTAGACCCTGGGGGGGGCATCATGGCAACTTTTAGGCACCTTTACAGTATAGGTGTACAGTCTGACCACCTGACTAGCTGTGCATGACTCAGCTACAGACCTCTATATGATCTAAGGGGACATTTACATATGCTGAGCAAATCGCTTGAACTTTTTTCTTTCTTTACTTGTTGTTGTTGTTGTTTTGTGTTTTGAGACAGGGTTTCATGTGGCCCAGGCTGGCCTCAAACTCACTAAACTAAGTAGCTGAGAATAACCATGAGTTCCTGATACCCTGACTCTACTCTGACTGCAGGTATGCACTGCCACAGCCAGCTAGTAGTTCAGACATTCAGAGCCTCAGCCTCCTTTTCTGGAAAATGGACATCCTAGAATTGTTGTATGCATGTATACAAGAATGTATACGCTAGTATTACATTTATTTTTCCTTATGTGAAAACTAGGGACCAAGATTTCCTCTATCACAAAATTCAAAAGCTGGGTGTCCAAGCCAGTGGTTCCCCAAGACTTCCTTACTATTTGTCTGCAACCCAGCTGGAAGTAAACATGACATCCTGAACAAATTCTCTGCATACAACGTTTCCTTTGCCCCTTTCCTCTTCTCTTTGTTTTCAGCAACTACAGTCATATATCCAGCCATCATTAATATTTTATTACCACAAATTATACTGTGTGACCTTTATTTTCCTTTGTTCATAGAAATGTGCAGAAAGCTGAGATGCTCCCTGGCTTAATAGGGGGAAAATAATATGCTTTTCTCAGAAATTAAAATGGAACAGTTCATCCTTCATATGTTACCTATATTTAAGATCAGACGATTCCTTGTACAGCTTATAAAAGAAATGTTTGTGGGGCTGAGGGAACAGTTCAGCAGTTAAAGGCCCAGGTTCAATTTTCCAGACTCCCACATAAAGCCAGATGGGCATTTGTTTACAGAAGCAAGACACCCTGGTGCACCCACACACACACACACACACACACACACACACACACACACACACAAAATTTTAGAAGAATGTTGCTATTACTACACAATATCTGAGTATGAATGGAAGAAAACTCCCATATCTAAAACAGCTAAGCCCTTTGATACACAAGTAGACAAAGGTGAGAATTTCAGAAGACTCATTTATATCATTCTTCAGAAGAAACTCTTAGAAATCGCTCTATCTCTCCACAGTTGAAATAGTCTGAGATACTGGTAATTCCAATGTTTTTACTGTGGCTTAGAGCTGGGCCAGCTGCTCATGTGTACCTTCTGCCATTCTCAGGGGTCTCACAGAAGTGTTGGTTTTTCTGTAGGAAACTCTATGAGGTTGTTGAAACTTGAAGAGAGGCAGTGGGCCTGAGCCTACTTTCTTCTCTCTTTCTTGCTCTTCCTCCTCCTCCTCTTTCTTCTTCTTCTTTTCTGAGGTAGGGTCTTGCTCTAGCCTAGTCTGACCTGACCTGGAGACTATGTAGTCTCAGGCTGGCCTCGAACTCACAGCAATCCTCCTACCTCTGCCTCCTAAATACTAGAAATTAAGGCATGCACCACTACGCCAGGCTTTTCCTTCTAGTTTTAAGACAGGAACATGCTGTATAGCCCAGGCTGGCCTCGAACACTTGATCCTCCTGCTTCAACTTCCCAAGTCCTCCAATGCTAAGATTACATGTGAAAATTAACACATCACCTCTTGAAATTCTCTTCTCCCACGAAGATCCATTGCCCAGGGTCTATTTTGGGCAGAGAGCTGTGATGTTTTACTAGTTTTCTCCTCTTTCATTTTTCTGTTCTTCTGGTCGTCCAGTCTCCTTGCCTGTGTCCTGTGGAAACATTATATAAGGTCTCAAGCAAGTATGTACTTCCTGAATCCTGCCAAAAAGCTGGGCAGTGTTCTCAAACTGCTGCTGTGGATATAGCTACACAGTATAAGTAATTGCTCAGGATTTCAGCCTTTCCTGGAGCACAGCATTGGACCAGGTAAACTTCGAGACACGTTTGGGGCATGGGCATAGACATCTTCTTTCACATTACCTGGCAGCTTGCTCTGGTGAGCTGCTCTCTGTTTATACCATTATCTCCTAACGTAATGGGAAACAGAACCTTCTGTATGCCATCAAGTGTTATGTTTAAACTTGTGGACTGGTTTTATTTTGTACTTGTGAGTAGAGTTCAGTCACATGCCTGTGTTTTCAGAAATGCATATAAAAACAGGACTTTCTGATTTAAGGTAACTCTCTACAATGACACAAACAGACAATAGGAAGGATGGAAAATAATATTATATTCTGGCCAGCAGGGTTCCTGTTTTACTTAAGCTTACAGTATGAACAGGTAATTCTTTTTCTCTCTCAAATATTTTGTAACACTTTGAGCTACACAATGTGTTTAAAGATAACAGTGAAATATTTAGGGTACAAACATAAGTACAGCCGGGCGTGATGGCGCACGCCTTTAATCCCAGCATTTGGGAGGCAAAGGTAGGAGGATTGCCATGAGTTCGAGGCCACCCTGAGATTACATAGTGAATTCCAGGTCAGCCTGGGCTAGAGTGAGACCTTGCCTTGAAAAAACCGAAAAATGAGAGCCGGGCATGGTGGTGCATGCCTTTAATCCCAGCACTCAGGAGGCAGAGGTAGGAGGATCGCCACGAGTTCAAGGCCACCATGAGACTACATAGTGAATTCCAGATCAGCCTGAGCTAGAGTGAAACCCTACCTCAAAAAATAAAAAAATTAAAAAACCGAAAAATAGAAGAAAAAAAAAACCCAAGTATAAGTACAGAAGCAAATAGCAGAAATTCCAGGGTAAATCAAGAGACTGCTTTATCAAATGTTTTGGTTCTTGGACAAAGATGATTTTATTGTCTTTAAAAAATTGTTCATTAAGAGCTGATGCAGATCAGCTGGTAGAGTGCTTTCCTATTATGCATGAAGCCCCCAGGTTTGATCCCCAGCACTGTATATATAAACTGGGCCTGATGGTGCAGGCCTGTCATCCCAGCATTTGGGAGATGGAGGCAGAAAATGATCTTTCTGCTGGTCTCTTGAGCTGAAGAAAATGTTTTTTTTTTGTTGTTTGTTTGTTTGTTTGCGTATTTAGTTATTTTGGTGTTCATATATGTGTGTGCATGTTCCTGTGTGGGAATGCATGCATGTGATGGTCAGAGGACAACTGTTGGTTTGGTCCTCACCTTCCATGTCTTTTTAGACACAGTCTCTGGTTTTTGCTCATAGCTCCATTTGCAAGATTCTGGAAAGTTCTCCTGTCTCCTTCTCCCTTTCAGCACAGGCACACTTCAATTACAAAAGTCTTCCACAGCTTCCAGCTTTTACCTGGAATCTGGGATCTAAACTCAGTTATTCAGAGTTGCACGGTAAGCATTTTACCTATGGGGCAATCTCTTCAGCCCCATTTTGTTTTTTTTCTTAAAACAATTTCTTAAGATCCTTTGGAGTACAAAAAGATGTGGTCAGGGAGAAAGAATTATTTGACTGAATTGAAGTTAAGTAGAAAATTAGGCATTTTGAAAACTGTCCTGCTATTCTGCCTTCCTAAATAGAATGTTAGATAAATGTGGTGGCTTGATTCAGGTGTCCCCCATAAATTTAGGTGTTGAATGCTAGGTTTCCAACTGATGGAGATTTGGGAATTAATGCTTCCTGGAGGCAGTGTGTTGTTGGAGGCAGCCAGTTTCCCCTTGCCAGTGTTTGGCACACTCTTTTGTGGCTATGGTCCACCTAATATTGGCCAGGAGGTGATGTCCACCCTCTGCTCATGCCATCAATTCCCTGACATTGTGGAGCTTCCCCTTGAGCCTGTAAGCCAAAATCAACCTCTCTCTCTCTTTTTTTTTTTCCCATGAGCTGCTCTTGGTTGGGTGATTTCTACCAGCAATGTGAACCTGACTGCATCAATACA
Organism: Orientallactaga sibirica; assembly: GCA_036365145.1. Classification (NCBI taxonomy): domain Eukaryota; kingdom Metazoa; phylum Chordata; class Mammalia; order Rodentia; family Dipodidae; genus Orientallactaga; species Orientallactaga sibirica. The sequence continues at coordinate 2,627,725 of JAEOAD010000036.1, forward strand.
CAAATCTGTCAGAATATATTAAACATAATGCAGACAATGTGTAAAATGGAATTTGGAAGCAGTGAAGCCCATATATAATAATTTAATGCCAGAATAGCAGTAGAAGAGAATTGTAGAATCCAGTTCACAGAGCTTTCAACGTGAAAGACCATAAAAAACCAAGCATGGCACAAACAGTACCCTAGTGCTGATGGCAGATATAAGACATGGTTTCTCTTGTTATTGCTCCTAAGGCTATTAGTCCATTCACTTTCTAGAAAGAAAAAATGTTACAGATAAAACTAAATTCCTTTTTTTTTTTGTTCCTTTTTTGGTCCACTAGTCCAAATCCTACTACCCTCTGAATAGGAAATTTGTATGTAGTCTTGAGTGTTTCAGTGAAAATATATATATTCAAATAAATATATTTTTAAAGTGCAAATGATAACCTTCTCTATCTGTGGTTCTGCAACTGCAGGGGTCTGGGGTCCATATGATATCAGCTCAGCCACCAGAGAGAGGGGAAGAACTAGAGACTGAGTTCCATCACATCAGCAGTGATTCCGTCAACCATGCCCATGCAATGAAACCCCATAAAAACGTGACACACTACAGTGCAGCTGGCCTTTTCTACTAGTCGAGTCCATGTGTATTTCCAACGTGGACGTAACACTGTCCAAGAGAGAGTGGCTGTAAACTTCATGTTTAAGACCCTCCTAGAGCTCACGTTATGTGTTTCCTGCTTTGCCAGATCTGATTCAAACCCTGTGTTATAGTAAAAGTACAGTTGTGTTAGGAAAAGTTAGAGGCAAGTAGGAATCTCTATGACAAAGAAATTAGACTTTACTGGGGCGAGTCATGGAGGGACACTTGGCATCTTGGCAGTGGGGACTCTGGAAACTGCTGAGGTGCCAGTGTAGCATTTGGCAATGAGGTTTATATCAGAAGGTCATGTTGGCAGGGAGGGGGAAGGAGAAGGATTAGCAAGTGTGAAGGAAGTGAAATTCTTTCTTCCCAGATAGCCAGCCAGGTACCCTGCTCCCCTGGGGTTAACTAGATAGCAGGGGCAATCTATGGACGGACTTCTGGGAATTCAGTAGTAGTTTGTTGAAATCCTGAAATGTTGCTAACTCCTTTAGTAAGCATAATGCCCTCTTGAGTCTTGTGGACCATTCTAGAAAGTCATTGGACATGAGGGGCCTCCTGGGAACATTGGATTTGTAGTCAACTAATCAAAAATGAAGGTAGTCTTGAATTCCCCAAATTTAGGGTGGTGTCTGAAAATGGGGAGAGTTTGGTAGAGGATGCTTCCTGTAACCTGTGACGTTTGGCCTGGGTAGTTGGTGTGACAGTTGTGGTAGGAATTCGCAAAGGCAATGACGAGCTTGATTCATCTTTCTGAAGTCTGAATATTCTTATGCCTTGTGTTTAGCAAGGTGAGGGGGAATTCCCCTCACAATTTTCATTCTCTGGTAGATATATCCATGTTCTGGCCTCTGGGTCTGTAGACAGGCAGAAATTGTTGAGGAGAAAACTTCCTAGATATGCCAATAAATCTAGGCATAAAGGCTACATTTTCTGCTCATTATCACAAAAATAACAAAGAAAATTAGGTATACAGGATAGTGGAGGTCTACCTCATAGAGAATTCTTTAAAAAGAAAACTCTCAGGCAAGGATTCTGTGAGCTTCTCAAAGCATATTCATCTTGTGCCTTAATTAATAGACAGCTAAGCACAGAATGTGAAAAAATTATGAAGCAGATATGAGTAGCCACTGGTTTAAAAATCATGGGCCTTCTCATTTCAGAATTACAAGGTTATTTTTTAACCATGCAGCAAGAATTATCTACATTAAATTTGTTTTAAGCTGTGGTCCCATTGAACAATGTCCTGCAATGGCTTCCACGGACTGACTCCAGTCAGCATGTCTGTCCTCAGCATGGCAGAGAAGGCATGGTGGCCAGAGCATGAAGTGCAGGTCACATTGAGTCTACAGTCAGGAAGCAGAGATTGGTGACTGTTGGTATTCACCTCACTTTCTCTTTTGTTTTCTAAATTATTTATTTATTTATTTGCAAGCAGAGAGACATAGAGAAAAGAGACACAGAATCGGCATGCCAAGGCCCCCAACCACTGCAAATGAACATATGATGTATATGCCATATAGTTCATATGGCTTTATGTGCATACTGGGGAACTGAACCCAGGTTGTCAGGCTTTGCAGGCAAATGCCTCATCACTTAGCTATCTCTCCAGCTCTCTCTCTTTTTTGTTCAGTGTGGGATGCTAGCCTATGGCATGGTGCAGCTCACGTTCAGGGTCTTCCCTCCTCACTTGAACCTTGCTGGAAACATCCTCACAGACATGCCTAGAGGTGCGTGTTCAAGGTGTTTCTAGAACCCAGTCAAGTTGGCAATAGAGATTTACTATCACACCACCCAAAAGTCAATTATAGATTGTGTGCTTCCCCAAATCCCATCTGCTTCTTTAATAGCCCCCTTTCGTGTCATATCATTCTTTGGGTAAGGTCTACCCCAGACCATAGCTTCCCAAGAATGAAGACTCTGTCAACATTGAAACATCTCTATCACAAGGCTCCTCCAAGGCTCAGGGACCATTGTGGAAGAGGTGGTGGAAAAAATGTAAGAGCCAAAGGAAGGGTAGGACTGCTTACAATGCGCTCTTTCAGACACAAAATGTCCTGGATATCCATGTCCTCACAATGCCTGGTACTACCTACACAGGTCCCTCATAATAGGAGTAAAAGATAATGATATCAAAATAAAAAGACTAATTGAGAGGGGGCCCTGGTGAGCCTATTCTCTCTTTCTCCCTCTGTCTTTGCCTCATTCTCTCTCTCAAATAACAAATAAATACATAAATAAATAAAAACTTTTTAAAAAAAGAATGAAGACTCTGCTTTTGAGCTGCAAGCCCAGTCCCCAATACAAGCACAGAAAAACAGTTTCTGTTCTTAACTGCTCAGCCACCCTTTTTTGGGTACCATGTTGACATAGATAGTGTTGTAGTCAGGTTCAAATTGCTGGCAGAAAACCACCCAACCAAGAGCAACTGGTGGGGGAACAAAAAGGTTTATTTTGGCTTACAGACTTGAGGAAAAACTCCATGATGGCAGAGAGTGGACATCACCTCCTCGCCAACATCAGGTGGACAACAGGAACAGGACAGTGTGCCAAACACTGGCAAGGGGAAACTGGCTATAATACCCACAAGCCCACCCCCAACAATACACCACCTCCAGGTGTCATTAGTTCCCAAATCTTCATCAGCTGGGAACCTAGCATTCAGAACACCTAAGTTTATGGGGACACCTGAATCAAACCATTACATTCTGCCCCTGGGCTCCATAAATTGAAATCCATACATGATATAAAATACAATGCATTCAGTACAATTTTAAAAGTCTCCATAGTTTTTATCAATCCTAATGATGTTCAAACATCCCCATAATCCAAGGTGTTTTAACTGAGCCATAATACCAAAAATATCCCCAAACCCATAATGGCAGAGAATAAACACTCACTGAAAAAGATGGCATTGGGCATAGCAAAGAAATATTCAACCAATACAAGATTTAAACAGGGCAAACATCAAACTCTGTAGTTCCAAGTCCAACAACTCTAGTCAGTGACAAATCTCTAAGACTGATAATTCTAACCAGCAACAAGTCTGGAGTTCCAATTACACCCCTCCAGCTAGGCTACTCACAGTCCTGGAAAACTTCATCCAGGGCTGGCAGCTCTCCTAGCAGCCATCTCCTGGCCCCAGAATTTCTACTGGGTCTCCACTGCAACCCACAGTCCAGCCTCACGGCTCCTCCGGGTCTCCATGCAGTCATTCAGCAAACCTGCTTCACACTGCCCATGTCCATTTCCAAAACACAAGACTGTGTTGCAAAATCAATGACCCTCTCTTTCCTGAATTTCTTATAATCTATAATACCAGATGGGGTGCCAATTTCTTAATCCAGGAGGGAATAAATCAGACTTTGAAGAAGAACAGGACACTCCTTGAGCATTCAGGCCCCTTCAAAAGAGTCTGCATTCTTCCTGTTGCCCCAGTCTCAAAGGTTGAAATGTCTCATACAATTGCAGCTGAACAGACAGAAATTTTAGCCCAAAGATTTCATTTTTGTGCTCTATCCCTCTCCTCACACCAGTCTACTTCTACACAAAGCAACTCTGAACAAGTTCTCAGGACATGGGCATAACAGCAAGCCTCTCACACAGACTGCTTCCAGCCCAGTCCAGGCAAAGCTCTTTCTCACCCTCACAAGCCAAACCTCACAGTCCATAGTTCTTACTGCATTCAGGTCTTTCAACTCTGACCAGAATAGTCCATCAAGCTGTACTTACAGCACTGCAAAGCCATCTCTTTGGCCAAAGTTTCAAATCCTTCCATATTCCTCTTGAAAATCAGCTCCAAAAGGCTAAAGCCACACAGTCAGGTGTCTAGCAGCAACACCACTCTCAGTACCAACTTTACTGTTGCAGTCAGGTTCAAATTGCTGACAGAAAACCACCCAACCAAGAGCAACTTATGGGGAAAAAAGGTTTATTTTGGCTTAAAGAAACTCAAGGGGAAGCTCCATGATGGCAGGGGAAAATGATGGCATGAGTAGGGGGTGGACATCACCTCCTCACCAACATCAAGTGGACAATAGGAACAGGAGAGTGTGCCAAACACTGGTAAGGGGAAACTGGCTATAACACCCATAAGCCTGCCCCAACAATACACCGCTTCCAGGAGGCATTAATTCCCAAATCTCCATCAGCTGGGAACCTAGAATTCATAACACCTAAGTTTATGGGGGACACCTGAATCAAGCCACCACAGATAGTGTCCAAATTTATTCCACCTTTTGCTCACACTAACTCATGTTTGAAGAAAAATTTAAAAAGTTACATCTTCCTCTCCTGCCATGTACAAGGCAATTATACAGCCGTGTTTGTTACCACAGTTACTGCCCTCACAAGACAAGAGCCTTAGCATCTCCCAAGCAGCACAGTAGAAACGTAAAGGTGTGGAAATTCAGCAAGATAATAATTCTCTTTTTCTGGCATATGTGTATGGTGTGTGTGTATATGTGTGTGCATGTTCATATTGTGTGGGCACATGTGTGTCTTTCTTGATTACTCTTCCACTTCAGAGCTTGCTGACTGGCTAGTGTGGTTAGCCAGTTTGACCCAGGGATTCCCTGTCTCCTCCTTCTGAGCTCTGGAATTACAGGCTGGTCACTACACCCACCTGACAGTGATGTGAGCACTGGGGATCCAAACTCAGGTCCTCAAGCTTCCACAATAAGCCCTTTATCCATTGAGCCATCTTCTCAGTCCCAAGTCAGTAACTTGTTTGTTTGTTTAAGTTTTTTAAAAAAATTTTCCTGGTAGGAGGATTTCAAGGCCACCCTGAAATAATTCCAGGTCAGCCTGGGCCCTCCCATAAACTGTGTCTAGTTGGATGTTCATCCCAGCAATGTGGAGCTGACCACAACAATAGTCAACCCTTATAGTTCACCAATTCTCTGTAGGTGAATTTTCATACTGACTAACACTTACTTTAACCAGTGCTTTCCCAGAGCTATGGTTTTGAATGTGTCCCCAAAATGTAAGTGCTGGAAGCCTTAATGTGAATGCAACAGTGTTGAGAGGTGGAATCTGTTTTGTGTTTTTACAAATTTTAAACATTTATTTTTTTAAAAATATTTTATTTATTTATTAGAGAGAGTGAGAGAGAGAGAAAGTGGCAGATAGGAGCCGGGCGTGGTGGTGCATGCCTTTAATCCCAGCACTCGGGAGGCAGAGGTAGGAGGATCGCCGTGAGTTCAAGGCCACCCTGAGACTATATAGTGAATTCCAGGTCAGCCTGGACTAGAGTGAAACCCTACCTTGAAAACCCCCTCCCCCCAAAAAATGTGGCAGATAGAGAGAGAGAATGGATGTGCCAGGGCCTCCAGCTACTACAAACGAACTCCAGACACATGCACCACCTTGTATATCTGGCTTATGTGGGTACTAGGGAATCGAACCTGGATCCTTAAATTTCACAGGCAAGTGCCTAAACTGCTAAGCCATCTCTCCAGTCCTTTTTGCAAATTTTAAGTTACCATATACAGCATTAGGTTTCATTATGGCATTTTCAAACAAAATTTGTTTTTGTTGATTCTCCTCCCTATTCTTCCTCAGAGAAGTGGGCTCTTTAAGAGGTGATTAAATCATGGGATCTCTGCCTCTGAATAAATTAATACTGTCTTCATAGGAGTAGGTTCATGATTGCAGAAGTGATGTTCTTATGAAGAATGAATCCAGCACCCTTTTTTCTCTTCCTCTCCCACCAACTACTTCTCCTTCTTTCTCCTTTTATTTCTTCTTCCTTCCTTTTCCCTCCATGTGATGCCTTCCACAGTATTATGATGCAGCACACAGGCCTTCACAGATACAGCCCCTCGATTTTGCACTTCCAAGCCTCCTGAACTGTGAGACAAATAAGTTCCTATTGTCTGTAAATTACCCAGTCTGTGCTATTCTGTTATAGCAGCAAAAGGTGAAGCAAAGGGTGGTCATGAACAGACCTGTGAATTAGGAAAAGCTTGAGCCTCCTGGACATGCCTGTGTCTGGTGATGACTAGCTTGGCAGCAGCTCCTGCTTCAGATCTCATAAAGAAATGCTCAGTGAATGGAGTCCCAAGGGGCAGGTGAGTATGATACAAGAAGCTCTGTCTCTGAGGCCACCTGGATTGTTGGAATCTCAGCTCTAGCACCTGTCAGGGCATCCTCAGGCAAGTCACTTCACACTTCTGAACATCACTGTTGCTCTCTTAAAACAAAGGAAACTGGGCATGGTGACTCATTCCTGTAATTCTGTCACTGGGGAGGTGGAGGAAAGGATTGCCAAAAGTTCTGGGCCAGCCAGGTTTACATAGCAAGTTCCAGGACAGCCAGAGCTACCAAGTAAGACTCTCAAAGCAACTCATGAAAAGTAAGTAGAAAATAAAATAAATCAAATTAAATTAAAAGTAAGTAGAATCTACCAGGATGAATTGTTCTTTAAAAATATTTATATGTATTTGGGCTGGAGAGATGGCTTAGTGGTTAAGGCAGCTGCCTGTGAAGCCTACAGATCCATGTTCAACTCTCCAGATCCCACGTAAGCCAGATGCACAAAGGTGAGGCAAGAGCAAGGTTTCACATGCCCACTAGGTAGCAAAAGTGTTTAGAGCTTGATTGCAGTGGCTGAGGCCCTGGCATGCCGATTCTCTCTCTCTTTCTCTCTTTCTCTCTTTCTCCATGTCTCTCTCGCGCTCCCTCTCTAAAATAATAATAATAAAATAATAATAATAATAATAATGATAGTAAAAGGCCAGTCTGTTAGGCTTACTTCAATTATTTATTTATTTATTTATTTATTTGTTTATTTATTTATTTATTTATTCATTTATTTGAGTGAGAGAAAGAAAGAGAGAAAATGGATGATTACAGGGCCTATTGCCACTGCAAATGTTCTCCAGATGCATGTGCAACTTTGTGAATCTTGCATCTTGGGTACTGGGGAATCAAACCCAGGCCAGAAGGCTTTGCAAGTGAATGCCTTTAATGGCTGAGCCATCTCCCTGGCCTGAGTTGTTCTTATGAAATATGATCATCTATGTTATATACATAAAGGTATATTATGTGTATATATTTTCTCTAATACAGGTATGGTCACAGCAACACAAAAGTAGCTAACAAAACCGTGAGTAATAAGAGCTGACTATTACATATACAACGATGTACCTAGACACCGACACATGTACAAGATGCACACATATGTTTGTAAATGAGCTAGAGTGTGTTTGATCATCTTTACTACATATTCTCAGACTCACACAGTTATAATCAACAGAATCTTGCTAATGGTTCTTATGTCTTCCATTTTCAGAAATGAAGAAATTATTTCTCAGAAGAGCTTTCCTCTTTAAAAAGGGAGTAAACAGTTCACTTTTTTAGGTATATTATGTCTTTCGGAGAAAGCCTGGTGAGCCCACTCAGGAAAACAGCCCTTCAATACTGAGTAAGTGCCATTAGTGTCATCAAGTTAATGCAACCTCAAAAGGGAAATAGTTCAGTTCCTCTTCCATAAGTACAGTGAGAACTATAATGCACATTTTCCTAACCATTTTTCTGTATTTTGCTATTCACTGGATGAAATTGCTAGATAAGGATGATATAATGATGGGAAAAACCAAGGCTGCCCATGATAGATTTTAAAAAATGAGGCCATTGGCTTAACAATAGCATGAGAACTTCAAGAGGTTTCTCAAAAGTTGTAATGGGTTTGCAGTATTCCATTCCAGGTTTTTCTGTAGTAGCTCTGAGTGACCAAGGGAACAGATTTGCAAGAGAGCTGAAAGGAATCAGGACATCTGATGGGAACTGAAGGACTAACTCATCCAAGAGAACTATGGACATGCAAACTTGACCTCTGTGACCCTATATAAGCCAATAAGAAATATTCAGAGATTGGGCTGGAGAGATGGCTTAGTGGTTAAAGGGCTTTCTGCAAAGCCAAAGGACCTAGGTTCAATTTCCCAGGACCCATGTAAGCCAGATTCACAAAGGGCCACATGTGTCTGGAGTTCATTTGCAGTGGCTGAAGGCCCTGGCATGCCCATTCTCTCTCCCTCTTCCTCTTTCTTTCTCTCTCTCAAATAAATAAATAAAAATAGAAAAAATATGTCTTTTTAAAAAAACAATATTCTGAAATAGAGGAGCAGTGTTAACCTTGTTCCAGCCAAGGTTGGAACCATGTGATGCTATGAAGAAAGCACTCCAATCACAAGTCTGTAATTCATACGAGATGAGGTCTAAAGTTGTGCTTCAAGTGCATCATTAGAAGTATAAGGATAAGCCGGGTGTAGTGATACGCACCTTTAATCCCAGCACTTGGGAGGCAGAGATAGGAAGATCGCCATGCATTCAAGGCCACCCTGAGAATACATAGTAAATTCCAGGTCAGCCTGAGCTAGAGAAAGATCCTACCTCGAAAAACAAAACAAAACAAAAATTAAAAACTACAAGAATAGACCTCCAAAATTAATTTGGCTCAAACACAGAATTAATGAGTCTCTTGTTCACATAAGAATCTAAGTGGGTGTTTGTGGGAGGCAGGTATGTCCCATCTGTACAGTGTTTCAGGAACCAGGCTTCTTCCATCTGTGGCCCTGTCCTCCTCTCCTTAGTCTTCTATATCCATCAGGCAGGAGGAGAAAAAGTGTGGGGAAAGCACAGACCTTTTGTAAAATACTTAGCTGAGAAATTTGGCACATCATTTATGTACACGATTGGCTACATAGTCCTATGGCTTCTCCCGGTTGAAAAGGATCCTGGGAACGGTGGTTTCCTTTTATGCCCCAGAACAAAACAAGATTGTGGATTCTGATGAGGAGGCAGCCATCTCTGGCATGGATATTGTTGTGTTATTGGAATTAAAGGAGGTACATTGACCCCTCTTCATCAGCATCTCCAGTTGGGGATGAGCTATCTGAAGAGTGGTGGAGTCATGATTTCCACATCCAGGGGAAATGCTGATTAATAGAGAAAATAGTTGGGGTACCTTCAAAACAGCTCTTCATATGGAAGCAAAAGTAACATGTTGATGAAATTATTCCAGAAAATACAACTGGAAGCTTCTGTCTCCTGGTGCAGTGTGGAAAAGTGGGGCCATTAGTAAGAACAAATAAACATGCTTCTTTATTTTGAATACCTTCTTCATATTTTAATATTTCTCCATCTAATAAGAATCAACCTTTGGCTGGAGAGATGGCTTAACAGTAAAGGCCCTTTCCAGCAAAGCCAAAAGACCAAGGTTCAATTCCCCCAGTGCCCACATAAAGCCAGATGCACAAGGAGGCGCATGGGTCTGGAGTGCATTTGTAGTGATAGAGGTCCTGGTGCACCCATTTTCTCTCTCTCTCAAATAAGTAAAATATTTTTTTAAAAAAGACTCCCTTTCTACCCAGAAGTGGTGGCCCATGCCTTTTAATTCTAGCACTTGGGAGGCTGAGGTAGGAGGATACCTGTAAGTTTGAAGCCAGCCTGAGACTAATAATTCCAGGTCAGCCCAAGGTAGAGCAAGACCTTACCTCAAAAAACCAAAAAAGTGCTGGAGAGATGGGTTAGTGGTTAAGGCACTTGCCTGCAGAGACTCTCCAGATCCCATGTGGGCCAGACGCATGAAGGTGAGGCAAGCGCAAGGTCACAAATATCCACTAGGTGGCACAAAGCATCTGAGTTCGATTTCTGTGTCTCTCTGTCTCTCTCTTTAAAAACAAAACAAAACAAAACAAAACAAAACAAAACAAAACAAAACAAAACAAAACAAAACAAAAACCTTGACTTGGGATGCCAATATATGCATTCGATTTTTTTCTGAAAAAATTCATGGGACTATGATTTGGAGGACAGCTGTCCAAGGGAACAGGCAGAGTATTGGGACACCTGTGGGTTACTGGTTGGGAGTGGGCCATGATAGAGTACATCTGGGGTTGAAACATAGCTGGGGAAATAGCTTCATGGGTAAGCATGAGTTTGATCACCAGTACCCACATAAAATTTTTTGAGTTAAAACTTGAAGATTTGGGTAATGAAGAGATTGTTTAGCAGTAAAGGTGCTTGCCTACAAAGCCTAACAACCTTGGTTCAATTCCCCAGTACCAGATGCACAAGGTGGCACTTGCATCTGGAGTTAGTTTGCAGTGGCTGGAGGCTCTAGAGTGCCCATTCTCTCTCTCTGTCTCTCTTTCTCTCTCTCTCTCCTCTCTCTCTCCTCTCTCTCTCTCTCTCTCCCTGTCACTGTCTCTCATGCAAATGCTCTCTTTCTCCTTGAAAATAAGTATTTTTTTTTAAACTTAAGAGTTTGGACTCTGGTTATTATATAAGGCAAATTATTTGAGAGATAGACTACAAAAAACAATTTCTTATAAATGAATATCTCAAGGTTTACTCTGTTGGTGAGGTGGTACACACCAGTGATCTCAGCACTGGGGAGGCAAAGACAGGAGAACACCCAGGACTGGCTGGTTAGCATGTCTAGGCAAATTGTGAGCTGTGGATTCAATGAGAGACCCTGTCTCAGAAAACTAACGTGGAGTGATTGAGGAAGATACCTTTGGCCTCCCAATGCAAGCACACACATGCTAACACACCCACAAAGGAAGTGGTGGAAGTAAGCTCCTGGTGACAGAAAAGGTTGCACAATTCTATATTTGAAGATGGTAATTACACCATTGCCAGTAGTTCTATGGGCTGTTTCTTATAGCTCTCCCTGGTAGCTTATTACATGTGATACCTCTGGTGATTCTGTGAGTTTTCTTTTTTATTTTTTTATTTTTTATTTTTTTTTGAGACAGACAGAGAAAGAGGGAGAGGAAGACAGATGGAGATGGGCGCACCAGCAGCCTTTCAGCTGCTGCAAACAAAATCCAGATGTGTGCGCCCCCTTGTGGTCAAGTGTGGCCTTGTGCCCTTGCGTCACTTTGCATCTGGCTAAACGTGGGACCTGGAGATTGGAACCGCTGGAGACTGGAACCAGCGTTCTTAGGCTTAGGAGGCAGGTGCCTTAACCCCTAAGCCATCTCTCCAGCCCTATTGTTACTTTTTTTGTGACTGTATGCATGTGAGTATGTGTGGTGTGGTGGGTGTGGTATGTATGTGTGTGTGGATGTGCTTGCCTGGTGCACATGCAGGTGGATGCCAGAGAAGAATGTCACATGGCTTTTTCTGTCACTATTCAACTTAGTTTCCTTGAGGCAGAGTCTCTCACTGAACTTAGCGCTGCTGTTTTTCACCAGGAAGCCCCATCACCGCTCCAGTCTGTGCTCCCCACAAGACTGGGGTTTCAGCCATGCATGGCCATTCCTGGCTGATTTCATGGATGCTGGGGACTGAATTCATGCCGGCTCAGGCCCTCTCAGGCTTCACGCTTGTGCAGAAAGTGCTTTTACCAGCTCAGCCACATCCCCAGTCCACTCTAAGCGTCCTAGTACATATTCTTTGGTAAATTTCTTCTGTTTCAACTGACTGTTGTCTGCAAGTAAGTACTTAGGCCAATTCAACAAAGTAGCAGAGGAAAATTAGAACTAACTCTGCTTTGCATCTGTAACCACTTATATCCCTTAAACTCTGCATTTACATGTTCTTTCTTCAGCCACAGTCAGTGCTATCTACAGGGATACTAATGACAATTTCTGTCTGCAGCATGTGGGACAATAAAGCTAGAGGGGACACACATGTGGATGAAATTATTCAAGCAAGAGATACTAAAGGAGGAAGTTTGCTTCAGAAAAATATGCCATTACTTTTTCTTCCCCTGCCCCTCCACACCAAGGGTTTGTCTATTTTGAGTTAAAACCTTAAGATTTTGGTTGTGATTATAACAGAAGACAAATTCCTTGAGATGTAGCCTACAAAAAGCAATCAGCTTCTTCTTAGAAATGAATGGCTCAAATTTTACTCATTGGGCTGAAGGGTTTCTTAAACTTTTTCCATCCATGATCCCATTCATCCAAGAAATTCACATATCACCTCAGCTATACACATGCATAAAAATAGGAATAAAAATCAAACATTTAGGGCCTGGAGAGATGGCTTAGCAGGTAAGGCACTTGTCTGCAAAGCCTACAACCTGGTTTGAATTCCCCGGTACCCATGTGATGCCAGATCCACAAAGTGGCACATGCATCTGGAGTTCATTTGTAGTGGCTAAGGCCCTGACTTGGGCATTCTCTCTCTCTCTCTCTCTCTTTCTCTCTCTCTCCTTATCTTTGCTTGAAAATAAGTAAATATTTTTTTAAAAATCAAACATTTCCTGATACAAATAATCTAAAACAATTTTTTGCTACACATATAATTATTACCATATAATTTATTACAGACAAAATTGACAAACTATATAGTAAAGGCTTGTTTTTGATTTGCCCAGAGAGCCAATTTAACAGCACATTGTTGCCTCAGATGCCAAACCCTGAGTGTGAACATGGAATGGGCTGAGTTAAGATACATGCCTGTGTCTTAGACCGACTGGCTTTTTAGGCTGTGGTTAGAAGAGGACCAATCTTTTATCAAGACTGAAGCTGCTGTAGGATTCTCTCTGTACGGGTGAGCACATCTATGATGAACAGCCTTCCCGGTTTCTCATCTTCTCTACAGCACGCAAACAGCTTACCTACATCTGCACCTTTCCCTGTTCCAACTATCAATACATTTTGTGTTCCTTCCTCTTTATTTTCTTTCTTTTCTCCAGCTTTGCCAAATGTGCAATCCTTCCTTTTCTGCATGATGTGTGCTCTTAAACCCTAGCTAGAACAAAATTAGAATCTCAATCAGGCCTTGCCTTGAGTTATGTATAGCTAAGATGCAATGTCAACTTCAGAGACTACAAGTTTAAATTGACAATTGTAACATTTTGTTCCTTGTTAAGCATTTTTACCCAGAATCAGTATTGTTTTAAAATCTTCACATTTGGGCTGGAGAGATGGCTTGGTGGTTAAGGCACCTGCCTGCCAAGCCTAAGAATGCCTGTTCCAATCTCCAGGTACCACATTTAGCCAGACGCAAAGGGCGCAATGCTGCACTTGCCCACAAGGGAACACACTCATCTGGACATGGTTCACAGCGGCTGAGAGGCTGCTAGCCTGCCCATTCTCTCTCTGTCTCTCTCTCAAATAAAAAAAAATTATTAAAATCTTCACATTTCAGTGTTTTTGAGATAAGAAAATAATGAAGCACATTCATAATAAAAATAATGAAATACATTTCTTACTAAGATACTGGAAGTCTTTCTATTTATTGACTAAAATATTATCCAGAAGAACTGTTTTTTTTTTAAAGCACAGAGAATCTTAATTGCAAGATGACAGTAATGTGTTATTTTCTTCCTCCTAATTAGTAAAGTACCTGGCTAACCAGCTGAAGGTTAGCAGAAAAAAATATAAATAATTTATTTTTCATAAAAACTGCTTCTTTATGTCAGTTGGGGACAGTCTTTGTCCTAGGGCTTGGATGAAGATGAGAAAACGTTTTAGTAATAGATGTTGCACGGCAAGACATTTTTCATGTGCATCTTGTTTAATTCTTCATGCTATATTCATCCATCTGTGTACATTACTGGACGAGGCCCGAGATAACAATTGAAATTAGGAAAATCTGTCACTGTTTAGAGTCAGTTTGAATTTTTCTAAATGACTCATGAAGAAGGGACACTTTTTCTCAGTGAAGATCATGTGTTCTTAAAGAGGCCTTGGAAATTCACTTGCAGCTTTCTTTCAAGTGTTTGGAAATGCCGAGACTGATGACCTTACCACCTCATGTTCCACTCTGGCCCAAAAAATGAGGTGACTTGAGCTTATCTCCCAAGCTCATTCAGCTTCTGCAGAATAAAGATCCATCTAGAAGTCTTTGCATTTCCCTCATCAAAATTATGCATCCTAATTACTAACTCTGACCCCATCTCTGAGGGAAAAAAATGAATTTAATTGTTTGTCATTCAGCAGGGAACCAGTAAAAACTTGGCAAACAAACCATGACAGAATTTCAAGCCACTGATGGCCAGTTCACACCTGCATTATCCGCATCTCCTCCTCTGGGTACGCCTGATGATTAAGTCCTTGTGTTTCTCCGGGCTGGCTTGGGACTTAGCATCTCTATGGAAACCATCACCTGGGTGAGCACTGCCCTTGTGATTGAACATCTTCTCTGCATTTGCATGTCATCTTAATTGATGGAACAGGTAGCTCTTCCCTGATCTCTCAGTCTTTTTGTCAGCTTTCAAGTCAAGTCCTAAATTAGATGCATCACCTGAATGAGCATGAGAGCTCAGAGAGGCAGCAAGGTTGTCATGACAACTGAGAAATGCTGTATCTCCCCACAAATATTAATTCAACTGTCATTGTGATTCTCACACATCAGTAGTTATTATATTTTCCAACTAAGAGTAGAAATGAAATGACATTTTGGGTTTTCTTTGAAGTATTCAGATATTTGTGGCTTTATGTGTTTCTTTCTCTTATACAATTTCAACTCAGGTAGATTCAGTGTTTTGGGGTCTGGTGGGACTCAGTCTCTTCAAGAATCCTCTAGAAGCTCCCAGGAAGCCCTGAGGAGTTGGGTGTAGAATAGTAAAACTGAAGAGCACTCATTTCAACATTAGAGTCTAGGTTCTCAAGCAGAAGTCTGCAATCCAGCTTTGTCAGATGGCTTAAGAAGAAATGGAAATGAGTGGAAGGTTCTGCATGTATCACCGATGCTTGCTTTCCTGTGGTCAGGAGTAGCTTTCCTCTGGGCTGGGGAGATGGCTTGGCTCTGGGAGCATAAGTGTTTCCTTGTAAAAGCCTGATAGCTTGAGTTCAGATCTCCAGAGCTCATGTGAAGAAAGCTGGTTACAGGAGCAGGTATCTGGGATCCCTAGAAGCTCTCAGACTAGCTGGCCTGGCATGTACAGTGGTAAACAAGAAGAGACCCTGCCTCAAACAAGGTAGAAGGCAAGGACTGACACCCGAGGCTGTCCTCTGACCTCCACACGTGTGCTGCGGTACGTGCACCACATACATACATATATATACATACACAAAGATTAAAACTAAAAATCAACAAAAAGAAAATATATATAAAGAGGGCTAGGAAGATGGCTCAGCAGGTAAGAGTGCTTGCTGGCAAGTATGAGGGCCCGAGAGGAACCAAACCAATTACTCAAGCCCCCCATGTAAACAGCCACACACATCTGTAATCCCAGTCCTGTGGGAACAAAGACCAGGGAATCGCTGGAGCTTGTGAAAAAATTGTAGCTCTATGTTCAAAGAAAGATACTGTCTCAAGGAAATACAGAGATAAGTGATAGAGGAAGGACACACAATGTTCTCCTCTGGCCACCACGCTCCTGCAAGACCATCTACACACACACACATATGCACATGCACACGCACACTTTCATGTGATACCTAAACCATAGGAATATACTATGTCATTCAGTTTTCTCCTTCCAATTCCCAATGTGTGTATATATATTTATTTTTGCTTTTTTTTGGGGGGGGGGAGAATCTCTCTTTATATAGCCCAGGCTGACCTCAAACTCACACTGATCCTGCTACCTCTGCCTCCCAAGTGCTTTGATTAAAGGCCTGTGCCACCATACCTGGCTACCACTGTAAAATTTTCAGAGCTCCAGAGACACCTGTGTTAACGCATGGTAGAATGGTGAACACTGATCATTGGCTGATATGCTGGCTATAACTGCTGGCTGTACCAAGCTGAATTACCTTGTACCCATTATGATTAAGTGAACTAAGAAGTAAAATACCTACGATCTGCTGTAAAGAGGGTGATGTGTTGAGACTGCACACCATGGTTGAAGCAGGTACGCTACTTGCAATGTTAGGTGAACAGGGAAGTTTCCACTCAGAACTGCTCAGGACTTTGTGTTGCATGGCTGTGAAGAAGCAGGTAATGTGAGCCTCCTTCAGAAGTGCGAGTTCTGTTTCTGACCAGGAAGTGCTCCCATGTTCTGACAAGACGAGGAGCACCGCGCAGTGCGTGAAGCATGTGCTGTCCCTCCTCATGAGGAAGGATGGAGACAAAGTCCAGATGGGCACACACACCATTCTTCATATTTTGGGAGAAGTGTGTACCTCTAAATTTATTCAATGCTTGCTCAATTTTCCATTTCCTGTGTGAATTTATTCTTTGATTGGGAGTATCTTCATTACCCACGCTCTCGGGTTAATTTCTGAGTCATGCCTGCCTTTTTCACTTAAAAGCAAATCACAAAATTTGGGCTTTGAGAGCTGGCTACTGACCATTTTTCAGTCTATGTGTTCCAGGATAAGATGTTCCATGAAGATCAGCCGTGATGAAATCACCTCTGATTTATTAGATGGGCTGAGAGCCTCAAATCATGCAGAGAAAAGGAAACAATAATAATTCAATCAGCCACTGCTCATTTGTTAAGTGCCCGCTAGCTTCTAGGTATTTTGCACCTATTAACCTTATCCTTTCTGATTAACACCACTGTGAGCTTGATTTTATTTTCAGATGAAGGAACTTGTTTCAGAGATTAATTTGCTCAGGTCACACACAGAGCCCTCAGTGCTGGAGACAAGATACAAACCTCAGCCCAACTGGTTCTGGAACCAGACAGCTACATACCACTCAATGTTGCATCATCCTTCAGCAAACCTGTGTGGTGTCATATCATTGTGCTTGTACCTGTGAGGTCAGTGTTTATAATGTTTTTGTTCCAAAAGACTGTGTTAGGCAAGGTAAGGTAAGGTAGAATTTTTTATAATGTGGAAAGCCAAGCTTTGAGTGAAATGAAATCAAATGTTGATAAATAAAAGCAATATTATGTGGAACAAAGAGATATAAGAATGGGATATAAGAATGAACAAATCCTTCAGTATTTATTGAAATGCCAACATATCCTATATTATGGTCTTTAGCAAAATTCACTGTCTATTACTGGCTAACTACTAGAGGGAGTTTCAGGTTTTGTGAAGTACAACTATTAGGAAAATATGAATTGGAATCTGTCAGCTGGCATCTTATTTGTAAAAAGAAGACACTTTAGAAAAATACTGGCATGAAATTTCATTTTTTAAAATGGCCTTAATGGAAAATAAAAATAAAGATTTGTCCATACAATAAAGTTCTTCATTAATAAAGAAAAAGCCTCCAGTATTTCTAATAAATGGTATGAAATGTCAAAGAGCAGCTACACTGTACAAGGAAAGGGTCCCATTTGCAGAGACAGAAATACAAGGGGTACCACTGGGTTTGCCCAGCACTCCAGCTTTCACTGAGTCAGGAGACGCTCTAAGAATTTTCTCTACATAGACATATGATACTTCTGGTATATTTATTTTTCTGAGCAAGGTGGTAGATGGCAATGCCAGTTAGTGAACTGCAAAATATTAGGGAAGATACGAGGCTACAGGAGGAAACCCAAAACCCAAATTTTTCTGCAAGGGAGTCAAGGTTGAGGGGTTGACGACGCCATTGAAAACATCAGAGAGGAAGTGAGGGGGCCAGACTATAGGAAAGTTGAAGAGAAAGACAAATGGACTCACTGCAACAGAAGGAAGCTGCTCATCACTGACACGATAACAGTGAGGGACAGAGACCTCTGTATGGGCTAGAGGCTCTGCATCTCACCAGAGCTGAAGTGAAGCATATAAACGTGCAGATCAAAGGAGCAGATGTGGGTGGGAGTCCAGGAGGGGGCTATTGAAGGTATTTTCCGAGAAGCGATTTGGGGAGTATGATTTCTGAGGTGTAGCGCCCCAGACGTTTCAGTGCAGTTTCAATGCGGTTAGGGGTTGTTTGTGGGTCAGGATATGGATTGATTGTTTCTCTGTGATTTTTGGATGGCTTAAGTCAATGTTTGTTCATGGGTCATGAATTTAAGGAGACCTTGTTTTTCTTTTCTGAGTAGGAGGAGAGTCCTTCAGTGGGAGACAGAATTTTGATTCTTACCAGTGTATATATAGGGAATCCTGAATGCCATGAAATGGATTAGGTTGTTCCGGAAAGGGAAGATGAAGACAGGGACGGAAAAAGGCATAGGACAGGGTCTGAGTGTTCTCCAATTTCCAGAGGTCAGGAAAAGGCAAAGGAGTCATCAAGAGACTAGAAAGGAGAAGCACAGAGAGGGGAGCAGCTGGCTCCGAACACCCAGGTCTGGACTCAACCCCCAGGTCTGCTTCTGGTGACATACTTCCTCCATTAGGGCTCCACCTCCCAAAGACTCCACTAGGTGGGGACTAAGCGGGAAGCTCAGGCACAAATATCTGAGGCTATGGGGACATTTACATTCAAACCACCACACCATGTTTCATGCTAACCTCAGAGTGGATTATCTCTCTAAAAATGTCAACACTATTATGTTAATCCCTGGCTTAAAACCATTCAAAAGCTTTGCGTTTTAGATTTTAATTATAATTATAAGTCTATAACTTCTTATGAAGCCCTTAATCACCTGGAAATAAATTACCTGTTCCTAGCCGTGACACATCCTATGTGCAGTAGAAAGTTTCATGTTGCTGGGATGAACATCCAAGCCAGGCACAGTTTAGGGAAGGAAGGGATTTATTTCAAGCTTACAGATCCAGGGGGAGTTCCGTCAGTGGTGGAAGAAGCTTCTTCCATACATCCAAGCAGAGAGAAAGAAAACATCACCTGCCAGCACACACCAAAAGCAACACCAATGGACAGCAAACAGCAGTCACCCCACGAGGGCTCAGACTGCTCTGCACATCTTTGGGCTGGAAATTAGATCCACCCCCAAACACATCTTAGGGCTGAACCCCAGGATCTGTCCCCAGTGACACCTCCTCCTCCAGCCAAGCAGCTGGAGACCCAAGTTACATGCTTTGCTTTAGTAAAACACCTGAGTCTATGTGGGACACACATTCAAACTACCACGCTGTGCTACATCTCAATGAACTAACTGCATCTCACATGTCCCTTTGCCTTCCCCAGAACTTAGACACCACCACCCACATCTTCATATTGGAATGCTCTTCCCTGTACCTATCAGAAACCCTGTGTATCAGTCAGCTTTTTGTGTGACTGTAGCCAAATACCTGACAGAAGGAACGTACAGGGACAGTGGTTTATTTGATTTATCATCATGATAAGGAAGACATGGTAGGCTGACTGCATGGTGGAGGGGACATACAACATGGCCTTTTCCTATCTGGAGGGGTCAGGAAGCAGAGTACTGGGGCTACTAGTGGGGTCAGGCCATAGCCCCCAACACCCGCCTCTGAGTGCCATTTTCCCCAGGTAGATGCTCTCTCCCCAAAAGTCCACAATATCCCAAGCCTCATGACTAGATGGAAACAGTGTTGAACACATGAGCCTGTAGGAGACATTTCACATTCAAACCACAAAATTCCATCCCTGGCCCCCATCGGCTCACAGCCACATCTTTCTATCTATCTATCTATCTATCTATCTATCTATCTATCTATCTATCTATCTATCTCTTTTTATTGACAACTTCATTAATTGTAGACAATATCCCATGGTACTTCTCTCCCTCCCCCCACTTTCCCCTTTGAAACGTCACTCTCCATCATATCCCCTCCCTTTTCAGTTTGATGTCATGATCTTTTCCTCCTATTATAATGGTCTTGTGTAGGCAGTGTCAGGCACTGTGAGGTCATGGATATCCAGGCCATTTTGTGTCTGGAGGAGCACGTTACATTCATTCCGCCCCCCTCTTCCACAATGGACCCTGAGCCTTGGAAGATAGATTTCAGTGCTGAGCACTCCTCTGTCACTTCTTCTCAGCACCATGGTGCCTTCTGAGTCATCCCAAGGTTTCCACCAACTGAAAAGTGAAGCTTCTCTAACCAAAAGTGAGAGTAGCATTAATATATGGGTGTGGACATTAAGAGAAGTGCTTACTGGGCAGTTTGGTGAGCATAGTATATACATTTAGCCAGACACCAGCAGACATTACACCCTTAGGGCTCATGACTACCCCTGTTGTAGGTTTTCACATCAGGGAAGTATTCCCTCCCATGGAGCGGGCCTCCAGTCCAATTAGAGAGCTGTTGGTTTCCCCCATAACAGACATGCTACTATTGCACCTGTTGGCTCATTTGGCCTGGCTGGCCAAATTTAAAGCTTGCAGTGTTCACTGTTGAGTATCTTCACTGGAGTTTTCTCTCACACATTGATCTGCATGCAGCATAGCTTTTTCCAACTTTCTGTCAGCTGGTCCACATGGAGGAGGCTTTCAGCTCAGCTCCAGCAGGATTTCTCAGTGACCTTGCAGCCCAAGTATGTGGAGTCTTCAGCAATAGGGTCTTACCATCTATTCCTGGTGGGAAACCAAGGGCCTCGGCAATGGCCTGTAATGTTTTGGGGGTATCTGTGACCTCCCTGGCCAACAACTCACTAGAAGATATCCCATCCCTGGCACTGAAATTTTTCTAGTAACAATCTATGGCTTCTGAGTGTTCCATTGTCACAGCCACATCTTAATGCCAAAGGCAATTAGTCCAACTTCAAAAGTCCCCATTGTTCAAAGATCCAACTTCAAAAGTCCCCAAGTAGCATTCATTGTTCAATAGTCCATCCAATCTCTTTTGTAACTCAAGGCAAACTTTTTTTTAATTATGAAAGGTTAGTTTTAAAGAGAGATTAGAACTAATAGAGAATAGAGAGCTGGATAGATGGCTTAGCAGTTAAGGTACATGCCTGTGAAGCCTAAGGACCTTGGTTTTATTTTCCAGGTCCCACATGAGCCAAATACACATGGTGGTGCATGCATCTAGAGTTCGTTTTCAGTGGGTAGAGGCCCTGGTACCCCCATTCTCACTCACTAACTCTCTCCCCCACCCCTCTCTCTGCAATAAATAAATAAAAATAAAATCTTTTTAAAAAGAAATAATAGAGAGTAGAAATAAAGCAGGAATGACTCAAGTGGAGAGGAACCCTGCTCAGTTGGGAGGGGACCAGGGAGGAAAATCCAGTGAAATCCATGTAGAGACTCAGATCAGGTCTTTTTACAAATTTAGGCATCCACTTGAGATGTATGTGCCTCATTTCCAAGTTCAAATGTATATGATGGACCTTGATTGGTTGGTGCACTTGAGAGGAGAACACTGACTCCAAAAGATCAAAGCAATCTTTTAACTGTGAGCTCCTGTAAAATACAACAACAAGCTCTACACCTTGTACACATTGTACATTGCACATTGTAAAAGCATTGCCATTACAAAAGGAAGAATTGGAAAATAACAAGGGAAGATTAGATCAAAGCAAGTCTAAATTCCAGAAGGACAAATGTGAAGCCCCAGAACTCAATGTTCAGCATCTGGGACTTGTGGTGGCATCACCACATCAAAGGTTGTTGCATAACAGAACTCATCAGGCCTGCAGATAACAAAGCAAGATTAGATCAAAGCAAGTCTAAATTCCAGAAGGACAAATGTGAAGCCCCAGAACTCAATGTTCAGCATCTGGGACTTGTGGTGGCATCTGGGTTCTCATGGGCTTGGGTAACCACATCCCTATAGTCCTGTTGCATAACACTCAGTGCCTGCAGCTTCCCTTGACAAATGCTTGGGCTGGAGAGATGGCTTAGTGCTTAAGGCACTTGCCTGTAAAGCCAAAGAACCCATATTCAATTCCCCAGGACCCACGTAAGCCAGATGCACAAGGTGGCACATGCTTCTGGAGTTTGTTTGCAGTGGCTGGAGGCCCTGGCGTGCCCATTCTCATTCTCTCTCTCTCTCTCATCTATCTCAAATAAATAAATAAAAATAAAAATAAAAACATTAAAAGTCCCATGCTCCTATTATCTCCAGCATCCTGGAGTCTCCAGTAGAATTTAGGCTTCACCATCATAGTTTCACATATTGGTCCTTCAGGACCTCTCTGTTGGGTCGTCTTCGATGCACATTGCCTAGCCTCACATATTTGTCATGTTTTTATTTTTGAAGGAGAGAGAGAGAGAAAGAGAGAGAGAATGGGCACACCAGCAGCCTCTCAGCCTCTGTGAACAAACTCCAGATGTGTGCGCCCCCTTGTGGTCAAGTGTGGTGTTGCCCCCTTGCATCACTGCACCTGGCTAAATGTGGAACCTGGAGAATCAAACAGGCATTCTTAGGCTTAGCAGGCAGGCTCCTTAACCGCTAAGCCATCTCTCCAGCCCATATTTTTTTAAATAGATTCTAATGCAAGCCTCTATGACTCAACTCTTTTAATCTGCATGCCTACAGTATCAGCACCACATGGACTATGCCACATTTTGCTCTCAACTTGAGTTACAGCCTGGGCCTCCTAGACCACAGGTGTAGTAACGTTTGAGGACATTTGAAGTTGCACTGAGTGGTCTTGTTTTCAAGCAGGTTACTCTGCTTTGGAGTTATTTTATTCATTTATTTGTTTATTTGTTTATTTATGAGAGTGAGAGAAAGAGGCAGAGAGAGAGGGGGAGAGAGAAGGAGAAAAAGAGAGAGAGAATGGGTACACCAGGGTCTCTAGCCAATGTAAACAAACTCCAGACACATGCGCCACTTTGTGCATTTGGCTTACCAGGGTACTGGGAAATCAAACCTGAGTCCTTAGGCTTCTCAGGCAAGGGCCTTAACCACTAAGCCATCTTGCCAGCCCTGCTTTAACATTTTTTAAGCAGGCTCTTCTTTTTCCAATGCATTTGCATTTTTATACCCTGGAGCCTTCAGTAGTTGGGGTCTTGCCTTCAAAGAACCTTTCTGACCTTGTAACTAGTTTCTCTGTAATGGTGCTTACATCCTTAAGAATTACAACCAATCTGTCCTTGTCCACTCTGTTTACAATTTGAAATGAGTTCATGTTCCTTTTCTGGACAAATTGCCTTTTTAAAAATAAATAAATAAATAAATCTTTCTACTCCACTCTACTTTCTGCCACTATAAATCTATCTAAAATCCATGAGCAGTTACCATGCCACAGTCTGGATGCTATGTTGTCTTGAAATTTTCTATTATTCTACTACTTT
Source organism: Orientallactaga sibirica (assembly GCA_036365145.1). NCBI lineage: Eukaryota > Metazoa > Chordata > Mammalia > Rodentia > Dipodidae > Orientallactaga > Orientallactaga sibirica. Next base: position 2,651,249 of record JAEOAD010000036.1, read on the forward strand.
TGAATTCAGCTTCACACAAATCTTAGACATGGGCAGAACATAGCCAGATTCTTTGTCTGGATGTGGCACAAATGGTCTCTAACCCAATTTTCAATAAAATCTTCATTCCCAATATTTTGTGAGCATAGGCCTTCACTGTCCATATTTCAATCTGCCTCTGGTCTTCCAAATGCCTGCCAGAACAGCTCACTAAGCTCTGCTTATAGCACTCTTGGGCTTCTCAGGCTTCTAGTTCTAAAGCCTTCCAAATTCCTCCAGCAAACCAGTTCAAAAGCTTATGAACCACATGGTTATATTTATCACTCCATCTCCAAATAACAAAATATTCAGGAGAAATGAACTTTCATAAAAACAACACACAAAATGAGCCCAAAGCACTCTGTTCAATCTCATGCAGAAAGAAATTTTTTTCTCATCCTGTTGTTCAAATTTCTTTAGTGGTTAATGCTAACCTATTTTTAAAAACTTTTTGAAGCCAAGCATGGTAGTTCATGCTTGTAATCCCAGCACCTGAGAAGCTGAGGCAGGAGGACTGCAATGAGTTTGGAGCCATCTTGGCTATGTAGTGAGTGCCAGGCCAGTCTGGTTACACAGTGTGAGAATCTGTCTTAAATAACAACAGCAGCAGCAGCAGCAACAACAACAACAATAAAAGGGAATAAATAAGCTTTTTTCAATGCTCAAGTTAGAACCAAGGGTCTTGTACATGCTAGACAAGAGCTCTATCACTGAACTATATTCCCAGACCTTGTGTTTTTGAAACCAAGTCTCACACTGGCCCAAGCTAGCCTGGAACTCATGATCTGCCTGTCCCAGCCTCTTAAACACTGGGATCACAGGGGTTTACCACCATGCCCAGCTTCTTTTTTAAATTTCAATTCCAATTTTTTAGTCTTCCACTCTTCTATTCAGCCATATCAGTCTTTATTCAGACACAGCCTTTTTTCAGACCCTGAACTTCTAATCATGCATATTCTGTCTGTTCTTCCTTCTTTTCTCCACCCACACAAGTCTCACACATCTGTTAAGTGCCTCAAATATCTCCTCTCCCATGACATTTTAGAGATCACCTCAGACCTTTCCATTCTCTAGCCTGATGCCATCTTTGATCAGAGTTCTTATCAGTACAGTGGAGAGGCAGTAAGCCATAATTTACTTCTGGCATGATCATTTAACAGTGGAAAGACGTGCACATGTGTGTGCAAATACACACACACACACACACACACACTTCTTCAAAGATGGTAGTAGTTTTTGAGGACACAGATTATGCTCTGTGCTCTTTGCCACATTATGTTCTTCGTTGGCTTCCTGTCTTACAAAAGGCTGTGTAGCACTTTGTAAAGGAGAAATAGTCAACAAATCACCTTGTTTATCGATTTATTAATTGGTGACATTACAAGGCTGTAGACACTGGCCTCACCTTTTGCAGCACAGACGTGCTTCACTGAGGTGGTCACAGGCTGAACTAGCCATTGTAGACCTAGAGGTGGCCGCTCATCTTTGCTATGAGCTAAATGTGCAACCAGGAGTTCTACCAAGACAAGACACTGGAGGAACAGAGATAATGCATATGCCTTCACTTGGGATGCACGCAGTGATTCATTTCCTTTGACATCTCTACAAAGCTGGGCGATTTTTTACTTTTCAGGTTTCAAAGACCTCTGCTCCTGATTAAATGTGATTTGTTAAAAATATTTAAAGAATGCCATGCAAGGGTGAAAGCACTGGATCTGAAACTGGCACACAGTCGTGCTGAGAACTCTCTCCTTCCCCGTGGCTCTGGACAAAGAGGTTCCCGTGATTTCCAAAGGTGAACCTTCTTCCCCATAGGGCTTCAGCCTTTTCACGAAAGCTTTCAGTTATTGATAGCAGTTCCTTACAGCACATGATTATTTATGGTATGCCATTCAATTGCAAGTAGAGGTTTCATTTGAACAACATGTGAATCAGTCACAAGGGCATTAGATTCTACTTTTCAGACAGGAAAAACTGAGCTTCAGGGAACTTAAGGTATTTGCTATTGATGAGTGACTCACACTTGAAGTGGCCAATTGAACAAAGAAAAAAATAAAATGGCAGGTAATATGTTTTGTTTCGTTTAAAAGTTAATGACAGGCTGGAGAGATGGCTGAATGATTAAGGCTCTTGCCTACAAAGCCTAAGGACCCAGGTTTCATTCCCCAGTACCCACATAAGCCAGTTGCACAAGGTGGCACATGCATCTGGAGTTCGTTTGCAGTGGCTAGTGGCCCTGGTGCACCTATTCTCTCTCTCTCTCAAATAAGTAAATAAAAGTAAAAAAATTAAAATAAAAGTAAAAAACTTTATGGCATTTGCCAACATGGTGGTGCATGCCTTTAGTCCTAGCCCTTGAAAGGCTGAGGTAGGAGGATCACCGTGAGTTTGAGGCCAGCCTGGGCTAAAGTGAGACCCTGCCTTAAAAAAAATTAAGGGCATTACTTTCAGAGTAACTCTGCAGTAGATGTTGGTGTTTACCTCTCAAATGTAGAGTTGTCATGAACTAAAGAAGCCAGTTCTATGATGAAAACAACATATTCTAAATTTCAAAATTAGACAAGTTCTGTGAAACATTTGTCATCAGGAGATGGAAGCCTTCAAGCAGGTAGGACTGGGTGTCATTCCCTGCTTTGGCATGTCTTGGTGGTGTAGGAGTGCTGGGGTGATGAAACGTGCAGTCTGGACTTGTGCACTGAGTATTAAACCTACAGTGATCTAGCTGACAGAAGGGACATGCCATGTTCTTAGGAGCTGGGAAGTAATGGCAGAGCTGACCTCCAAAGATGGCACTGGTGAAGTAGATGGTTTGGGAGTCTGTACTGGAATTATTCTACTCATATGAGGAAGGGACAATTTGGTTTAGTACACTTTACATCATATTTACAGTGTAGATGCACAAACAAATATTTTTCAACAAATTGACAATTGATGGAATGCACACTTGTCCCCATTTTTACAAGCAGGCCAGTTTTTGCAGGGCTCCAAAAGCTTGTGTGAGTGTTGTGCCACTTGCAGGTAATTCATGTCGTCTTGGCTCATCTCCATTGTCTCCTCCATTACTGTGTCATTTGCAGTCGGATTAACAACTGCCTCTGTGGATTTCCTTACATTTTTTCTGTATTATCTCCTTTTGCTACCTCTTCTTAAATGGGGGGACTTAGTCTGGGGGGTCCAACTTTCCCTTGGATCCTTTCTGCTAGCAATACTTTTTGAAAAGTTCAAGTTCTGGGAGCAACTGGAAGCGTTTGTTTCTGCGGAACTACAGAACAGGTAGTTGTTTTGTTACAGATTCTTGAGCTACAGAGATCACATTCAAAATTAGACTCTTGTGATCTAATGTAGGAGGTGGAAGAGAAGGTCTCCTCTCTGGTTTTGCTGGCACAAACATACACCCTATCTGAGAGCCATAACCATCATCTTCCTCCTCTTCTCTGTCATGACTGTTTTTGTTTTTGTTTTTGTTTTATAACTTTAACAACTGAACCTATCACAGGAAACTTTCTTTTCCAAAGGTTTTCATCCTCAATACTCACCTTTTCCATGTTGTCTCTGAAAAGGGGACTATAAGGCTGGTCTGTGCTGTTAAGCACTTCTGGTTCCCACAAGCATACTGCTTCACATACCTGGCTATTCTGTATATCAAGTTGCTTGGCAGCTTGAATACTGTTTCAATAGATGGTCTAAAAGAATGATACATGTCACTGTAGGGGTTTTTGTTGTTGTTCCTTTAGATAAGGGATTCTCCTACACAAAATTGAGGTCTTCATCAATGAAATCATCTGTTCCTGGCTTAATATCAATTACATTTTCAGAGGATGCTGTATCTTGGTTTTTTTTCCCCCTTTTTACTTTCTTTTCTTTTGTTTTTTTTTTTTTTTTTTTTTTTTTTTTTTTTTAGAGGCAGGGTCTCACTCTAGCCCTGGCTGACCTGGAATTCACTATGTAGTCTCAGGGTGGCCTTGAACTTATTGTGATCCTCCTAATTCTGCTTCCTGAGTGCTGGGATTAAAGGAGTGCACCATCACTCCCAGTGCTGTTTTTTTTTTTTTTTTTTTTTTTTTTTTGCAGGCTCTTTTTTTTTTCTTTGCAAGCAGAAAGAGACAAGGAAGAGAGAAGGGGGAGCAGAGAAGGGGCATGCCTGGGCCTCCAGCCATTGCAAATGCACTCCAGATGCATGCACCACTCTGTGCATCTAGCTTTACATGAGTACCAGGGATTGAATCAAGGTCATTAGATTTTGCAGGCAAGTGAGCCATCTCTCCAGCCCCCTGATGTATGTTTTCATTGAATATTTAGTGTCATTATTGGCAAGTGTACTAATTCCTGTTGCTTTTTTAAACTTGTAGTTTTTAGTGTTTCTATTCCTTGTTTGTTTACCTATTCTAGCATGGTTTAGTCTCTTCTGTTGCCTTTTGGATGTGCAGATCTTTCTCTTCAGTCTGAAGAATTCCTTCCAGGAACTTCTGTAAAGCTAGCTTAATGATCATAAATTCCTTCAACCTGCTTTTACTTAGAAAGGTTCTTCTTTCTCCTTCATCTGTGACAATTTTGCTAGATAGAATAGTCTATATTGGAAGTATGGACTTCTGATCAAGACAGTGGATTTGTAACCATGCCAGAATATCAGGGGAGAAAAGAGGCAAGATTTGGGGGCTACTGAAGTAGAGGGGATCTACTGGATGCCCCCCACTGGGCAGGCATAGAGGTGTACACATAGGGTATCTGCTGATTTCTACATGATCTGCACTCTGCTGCAAGACTAGGGCACAAAAGCAGGCAATCTACTAATTTCTCACACTGGGCTGAGTAGGGCAGACAGGGTGAGCAGGTGATTGGACTTCCTCTACACACCTTACTGTCAGACAGGGGACCAGCTTATGGAGCAGGTGGCATCACAAGGCAAGACCAGCCAGGCTTCCACATTCTTCCTGGAACATGGGGGCTGGGGCATACACTCACATTAGTAAGTGACCTGAACTCCACATGCACACAGTGGGCTGTCCCACTCATCTCCATGGGCATGGCACTGCCAAAGGCACACATGGGCTAAAGGTCTCCCTGATTTCTACATGAGCCGCTGGGGCAAGCTGCAGCCACCACCATGGGCTCTTGAACAGGTGATTATCCCAGAGTGGTTGGCATGTACTTGAGCAGGACCAGCCTGACTTCCACAAGCTGTGCAGCTGGAGCACAGTGGGGGAGCTGGTGTATGTGTTCACACTGGTAAGTGCCCAATCTCTATGCGTACAGGTGTGGAAAGGCTGGGGGCATGTGGGCTGAAGTGCTCCCTGACTTCCACATGAGTAACCACTAATTGCTACATCCTTAACAAAACAAGACATCTATCCTGTAGCCAGGTACAGTGGTACATGCCTTTAATCCCAGCATTTAGGAGGCTGGGGTAGGGAGGTAGGAGGATTGCCGTGGGTTCGAGGCCAGCCTCAGACTACATTGTGAATTCCAGGTCAGCCTGGGCTAGAGTGAGACTTTGTACCTCAAAAAAACCTGAAATGGGAAAACCCATATGCAAAAAAAAAAATAAATAAATAAAACAAAAAGAAACCCAAAATCAAAATCAAGACAACAAGCTGGGAGATCTCCACCAAAAATGCCTAGTCCCACAATGGAAGCTTCCAGTGAAAACACAGAGGATACACCAGACAACCAGACACAGAATTCCAAAATGAAAGCATGATAAGCTTATTGAGCAAACATAATGAGGCTGTGAACAAACAGCAGAATTGGAAGAAAATCATCAAAAAACCAACAAATGCATAAGTGAAATGCAACAGAACCATCAACTACAACAGACAGCTCTCAACACTTGCTTTAACATAATTGAAGGAAATTAGAGAGATATTAATAAACAGATAAATGAATTGAAAGTAAGTCAAATAATACATGAGCTCAACAATCAGATGATTAAGCTTAATGAGGACATGATCAAATGCAAGAATGGATTCCATGAAACATCAAGAAAATTAAACCTGGACCTGAAATGGAACTCAATAAAGGGATGAATGTGATGCAGAGAAATGAAATAGTAAACAAAAATCAAATATCTCTTTCAAAAGCATCCCTAGAAACCATAACTAACAGAGTCGATCATGTGGAGGACAGAATTACAGAACTTGGAGACAAAACAGATGAAATTTGACCAGAGTCCAAAAACTATGATAAGTTCAAAAAATCATGTGAACAGAATATGAGGGAATTGTGGGATACCTTAAAAAGACTAAATATTCAGATCATAGGCATACCAGAAGGGGAATAAATACAGGCCAAAGGCATAGAGAACATTTTCAACAAAATTATTGAAGGAAAGTTCTTACTCTCATAAAAAGAGAGAACAGGCTGGAGAGATGGCTCAGGGGTTAAGGTGCCTGCCTCCTAAGGCTATGAATGCTGGTTCCAATCTCCAGCGGTTCTAATCTCCAGGTCCCACGTTTAGCCAGATGCAAAGTGACGCAAGGGCGCAATGCCGCACTTGACCACAAGGGGGCGCGCGCATCTGGATTTTGTTCTCAGCAGCTGAGATACTGCTGGCACGCCCATCTCTGTCTTCTTCCCCCGCCCCTGTCTTTCTCTGTGTCTGTCTCCAAGAAAAAAAGAAAGAGAGAGAGAACTATCTAGATATAAGAAGTTCACTGAACATCAAATAGACAGGACCAAAGAAGAAACTCTCCATATCACATTATAGTCAAAACACTAAACAATGAAAATGGAGTGAGTGCTAAAAGCAGGAAGAGAAAAACAGATCTTACATGCAAAGGTAATCCCATCAGAATTACCTCTGATTTTTCAATGGAAACTCTAAAAGACAGAAGGGTTTAGAATAGAGTACTCCAAAGTCTAAAACCTGTGGCTACCAACCCAAACTATTATACCCAGCAAAAGTATTCCTTATAATAAAAGGAAAAAGAAAAACTTTCCATGATAAAAGCCAGCTCTATGAATATATGAACACAAAGCCAACTTCACAGAGAATACTTCAAGAAATAGCCTACACAGAAGAGTCAAACAACCAACCTTAAGTGCCTACAAGAGGGACAAAACAATAACCAAAAGTAAAACAGATATGAAAATATACAAAGCCCAAGAAAGCACCAAACAAAAAGCCTTCAGCATGACAGGCATTAAATTGAACCTCACAGTTATAACTTAAAACATCAGTGGTGGCAACTCACCAATCAAAAGTCACACTCTAACTGGGTTTATCAGAAAAATGGATCTATCCATCTGCTGTCTTCAAGAAACACACCCACCTCACCAGTAAGGATAGACACCTCCTTGGGGTGAACTAATGGAAAATAATTTTCTAAGTGGATGGAAATAAGAAATAAGCATATGTGGCTGTACTAATGTCTGACAAAATCAACGTCAAACAAAAAGACATCAAAAAAGACAAAGAAGGCCACTTCTCACTCATCAAGGGAATGATCAACAAGAAGACATCACATTCATAAATTTATACACACCAAACACAGGTGAGCACATTTTATAAAGTAAAATATGCTAACAATAAACCAAAAATAAATCTCAATACCATCATAGTAGGGGAATTCAATACCCCACTATCATCAATAGACAGATCATCCAAGCAGAAAACTAACAGGTAAATAATGGATCTTAACAACACCATAAAGCAACTAGACCTAACAGACATCTATAGAACATTCCACCCTAATTCTGAAGAATACACATTCTTCTCATCAGGTCATGGAACCTTCTCTAAAAATAGGTCATATATTAGGGCATAAAGCATGCCTCCACAAATTCAGGAAAATTGACCTAACTCCCTGCATCATATCTGCCCACAATGCATTAAAGCTAGAAATTAACAACAAGGGAAACAACAGAAAACATGTCAGCTCCTGAAAACTAAACAGCATACTGTTAAATAATTGATGGGCTGGGGAAAATACCAAAAAGGAAATTGTGAAATTTCTAGAACTGAATGATAAAGAAAATACAACATACCAGAACTTATGGGACCCAGTGAAGGCAGTCCTAAGGGGGAAAAATTATAGCACTAAATAACTTCATAATAAAGACATAGAGATCTCAAATTAATAACTTATCCATCCACCTAAAGGCATTAGAAAAATAAGAACAATACAATCCTCAGAGTTCCAGATGGAAAGAAATAATTAAGATCAGAGCAGAAATTAATGAATTGGAAATTAAGAAAGCAATTTTTAAAATTAACAAAACAAAGAGCTTCTTCATCCCCTAAATAAACAATATTTACAAACCCCTGACCAATTTGATCAAAAGAAGAAAAAGAGAAGTCTCTAATTAACACGATTAGAAACAAAAATAGAGAGGTCACAAATGACACCAATGAAACTGGAAGAATCATCAGGACATATTTCCAAAACCTCTATTCCACAAAATTCACAAAATTGGATAACCTGGAAGAAAGACACATACCACTGCCCAAAACTAAACTCAGAACAGATAAAATTACCTAAAGAAGTCGGGCTTGAGAGATGGCTTAGCAGTTAAGGTGATTGCCTGCAAAGCCAAAGGACCTCAGTTCGATTCCCCAGGACCCACAATAAGCCAGATGCACAAGGGGGCGCATGTGTCTGGAGTTTGCTTACAGTGGCTGGAAGTCCTGGCATGCCTATTCTCTATCATCTATCTATCTATCTATCTATCTATATCTATCTATCTATCTATCTATCTATCTATCTATCTATCTATCTATCTATCTATCTACCTACCTACCTATCTCTGCCTCTTTTTCTCTCTCGCTCTCTCAAATAAATTAATTAATAAAATTTTTAAAAATCTATTACCTCCAATGAGATTTAAAATGTAATAACCGCCCCCCCCAAAAAAGTTCAAGACCTGATGGATTCTTGGCCAAATTCTACCAAACCATTGAAGAACTAAAACCACTTTTTCTCAAGTTATTTCACACAATTGGAAAAGAGGAAACACTCCTGAACTCCTATGAAGCCAGCATTACTCTAATATCAAAACCAGACAGAGAAACAACAAGAAAAGATAATTACAGACTGATATCCCTGGTGGTCCTGGATGAAAATATTCTCAATTAAGTCCTTGCAAACCAAATTTAAGAACACATCAAAAACATTTTCCATCCACATCAAGCAGACTTCATCCCAGGGATATAAGGATGGTTCAACATATGGAAATCAATAAATATAATATACCACATATATAAACTTAAACATAAGAACCACATGATCGTTTCAATAGATGCAGAAAAAGCCTTCAACAAAATATAGCATCGCTTCATGATCAAAACACTGGAGAGACTAGGTATGGAAGGACCAAAACTCAACATAATAAAGGCATATATAAAGCACCCAAGGCCCAAATCATACTAAATGAGGAAAGACTTGAAGAGTTCCCATTACAATTGGGAACAAGACAAGACTGTCCATTCTCACCACTGCTCTTCAACATAGTACTAGACTTCCTTGCCCAAGCAATAAAAGAGGAGAAAGAAATTAAAGAAATACAAACTGGAAAGGAAAAAGTCAAAATAGCCCTACTTGCAGATGACATGATCCTATACATAAGTGACCCAAAAGACTCCACCAAAAAAATTCTAAAGGTGATAAATTCTTTCAGCGAAGTGGCAGAATACAAAATCAACACACAGAAACAGTAACTTTCTGTTGCAGTCAGTTTCTCCTTGCTACAACAAACATTATTGAACCAGAAGCTGCTTGAGGGAGGAAAGGGTTAATTTTGGCTTACAGAATTGAGAGGAAGCTCCATGATGGCAGGGGGAATGTGGCATGAGAAGAAGATGGACATCACTCCATGGCCAAAATCAGGTGAACAACAGCAGCAAGACAGTGTGCCAAATACTGGCAAGGGAAGCTGCTTATAACACCTATAAGCCTGCCACCAACACACCACCTCCAGGAGGCTTTAATTTCCAAATTGCCACCAGCTAGGGACCTAGCATTCAGAACACATAAGTTTATGAGGGTCACCTGAATTAAACCACCATGACTTCCTAAATTGCAAAGACAAATATATGGAGACAGATATCAGTGAGGCTGTCCTGTTTTTCAATTGTCATGGGTGTATAATCATTTATTTGCATTCTTTGTTGTAAATTTTTGTCTAAATCACTTATGGGTGACATTACTGTGGGGTTGGTAATTTTTCCAGGAGACATGTTGACTTTGTCTCCATATCTCTTGTGCTTTTGTGTTGGTATTGCACATCTGGAGTAGTGTTGTTGATTGAATGTTTTATTTGTCACCTTTCTTCTTTCAGTGGAAGAGTTTGCAATGTTCAAGCGGGCCTAGGTTATAGTAGGGCTGAGATGTCATTTTTGCTTATTATTTGCAATCTCAAGTCATCGGAATCTCTTTGTGGAGAAGCTTTGTTTTAAAATGAAAGCTATTTTGTGTTTGCATTAGTATACCCTGGAGCTCCTGGTGTGTAATGGATTGCTCTCTAAGCAGCTTTCCTATTGTCTCAGTGCAAAGTGGGAGATTTTTATAATGACATTAATCTCTTTATGGTCAGTTTGTCTGAAAGTGCCTTGTCCAGCCACTTCACAATGTGAATGACATTCATGCTCCTTTCCTTACCCCCTACACAGTCTGTACACATCTCTGCTGCACTTTCTTCTCTCTCACTGTAAATCTGGCTAACAGAAGTGAGAAGTAGCCATGCCACAGCTGGAATACTATCCTGTTTTGAAATTTCTGTCCTCCAACAACTTGGTCCATTATTTTGAATTCCATCTCATTCCAATGTTCAGGACATGGCCAGAAACTAGCCAGGTATTTTGCTAGACTGTAATGGGTTTGTCCTATAGGCCAGTTCCTGATATAGTCCTTCTCCTGCTCTGAAATCTCATCATCATAATATTTGCTATCTGTGTTTTCATCAGCATGCTGCTTCTCCAAATTCCTGTCAGACAGAATGGTACATTCAGCTCTGTTTGTAGCATTTTTGGGTTTCTTGAGCCATAGCTTCAAACGCTCCCACATTCTTCCCATAAACCAAAGGCCTATTCAGGTTTAGCATTTCAATAAACCACTCTCCAGTACCAATGTCCTATATTAGTTACTTTTCTCATCACTGTGACAAGAAGCAACTTAAGGGAAGAAAGATTTATTTTGGCAAATGGTTTGAGAAGGTACAGTGCATCATGGTGGGGAAGGTCTAGTGGAGTTTAGGTGGTGGGAGCATGCAGCTGGGACCTCACAGGTAGTAGTTGAATTTATGTGCCCTAGTAGACTCAAGTGTTTTTATTAAAAAGGTTGTGTCCAGACACCTGCACCTGGTTGGAGGAGGTGTCACTGGGGGTGGATCTGATTTCCAGCCTAAAGTTGTGCCAAGTGCTTGAGCTCTGTCCAGGTTCCCTGCTGTTTTAGCTGCTGGTTTGGCTCTTGCTGTGGCGCTGGCTGCGTGGTTGTGTCTCTCTGCTTGGATCTGTGAAAGGGGGCCAGCTTCTTCTTCCCCTGGAGCTTCAAATAAATCCCCTCCTCCCATAAACTGCGCCTGGTTTGGAAGTTCATCCCAACAGTGTGGAGCTGACTACAACATCATATTTCTAAAGACCATAAATCAGAGAACTTTTTTTGCCCACTTCCATTAGGAAATTGTTTGGTTTTATAATGTTGACTTCTGAGAATTTTCTTTATTTTAAATATTTTTTGCATGTGTTGTGGTGTACATTCATGTATATACACATGTTCTTGTGTGTGTGGGGGGGTGCATGTCAGTGTATGTGTGTCTATGGAGGCCAGAAGTCAATATCAAGTATCTGCCTCAATTGATCTCCACCTTATTCTCAGAGGTAGGGTTTCTTACTGAATCTAGAGCTCACCTAGAACTAGCCAGTGAGCCCCAGGGATTCCCTGACTCTGCCTCCCCAGAACTGGGATTACAGGTGCATACCATCATACCCACTATTTTATAAGGGTATTGGGGATCTGAACTCGGGCTCTCACACTTACATGGCAAGCACTTTACCCATGAGCTATCTCCCCAGTCTTCAGTTTAGGTATTATTGTTTTGGCATGGGTGTGTATGTGTAGTATATGTGGTGTGATGTGTGTATGTATAGTGTATGACATGTCCTGTGCATACAGGTGTGGAGGGCAGAGGAGAATGTCAGGCATCCTCCTGTCTTGCTCTTCAACTTTATTTCCTAGAGAAGGAGTCTCTCACTGAACATGGAGCAGCCATTTGTCAGTCAGACTAACTGACCAGTGAGCCCTAGAGAGTCTCCAGTCTCTGCTTCCCACAGGCAGGACTGGGTTACAGGTGTGTATAGCCACACTTAACTTTTTACATGGGTGCTAAGGACTAAACTCATGCCAGCTCAGACCCTCATGTTTGCATGGTAAGCATTCTACACTGCGGAGCATCTCCCAAGTCCCTATATATTCTTGACATAAGTGATATATGTGATTAGAAAGTATTTTCTTTCATTATTTAACTTTTTTTCCCTCATCATGGACTTTGGTGTATTGACCAAAAAGTTTTAGGTCCAGTTTATTTATATTTTCTTTTAAATAGCTCTTCACTAAACCCTAAGTCCCAAGAATTTTCTCCTTTATAAACTTGTATTTTTTTAAATAATTTTACATTAAAACTGAAGATTCATTTTGAGCTAAACTTTTGTGATGGAAAGTTTATGTCAACGTTTTGTTAGGTTTCACCTAAAATTGTTCCAGTACATTTTTGACAATACTATCCTTCCTTCTTGATGTGATTTTGTGCTTTCATTAAAAATTAGTTAGCTATACTTATGTGCAGCAGTTTCTTGATTCTCTATTCTAGTCTATTTTATAACTTCCTCTGCCAGTGCCACACAGTCATTATTTCTGTAACTATATAATAAGCCTTGAGATCAGATAAACTGATTCTTCTTACTTTTTTCTTTATTAGGTTTTAACTATTCTTACTTTTTTGCCTTTCAGTGTATATTTTAAAATAATCATGCCTATTTCTACAAAAAGATCTTGATAATATTTGGATAAGAATAAAGACTAATTGAATATCAACGTGTAATAATGGATTTCTTTTCTATTTTAAAAATATTTTATTTTTATTTATTTATTTTGAGAGAGAGAAAGAGGCAGATAGATAATGAGCACATCAGGGCCTCCAGCAACTGCAAATGAAGTCCAGATGCACGTGCTCCCTTGTGCAGCTGGCTTACATGGGTCCTGGACATTTGAACTGGGATCCTTTGGCTTTGCAGGCAAGCACCTTAACTGCTAAGCCATCCCTCCACCCTCTTCTTTACTATTTTGAATTAAGAAAGTTCTAATATTTCTTCATTTATTTTTATATTCTTTGATTTCTTTCATGAGTGTTGCATAGTTTCTAGTATATACCATATATACATATATATATTCACAGATTTATACCCAAATATTTCACCTTTTTTTTTTTGAAGTAGGGCCTCACTCTAGCCCAGGCTGACCTGGAATTCACTATGTAGTCTCAGACTGGCCTCACATTCACAATGATCCTCCTATCTCTGCGTCCTAAGTGCTAGGATTAAAGGTATATGTCACCACGCCAGGAAAATTTTCACTTTTTAAGCAATTATAATAGATTTCATTTTCAATATTGAGGTGCTTGTTATTATCATAGAGAAATGCAGTTTATTTTGCCTGCTGATCATATATCCCAAAGGTTTTTTATTAGTTCCAGAACTGATTTTGTAGATTTCTTGGACTTCTCTCTATATAGCACCATGTCATTTAAAGAGATTGTTTTGTTTCTTCATTTTCTTCTTTTTTGAGTTTTTTAAAAAATATTTTGCTTATATATTTGAGAGGGAGAAAGAGAGAAAATATGGGTGCACCTGGGCCTTTAGCCATTGCAAACGAACTCCAGATGCATACACCACCATGTGCATCTGGCTTACCTGGTATCCGGGTAATTGAACCTGGGTCCTTAGGCTTCACAGGCAAGAACCTTTACCACTCAGCCATCTCTCCAGCCCAGTTTCTTCATTTTCTATTTGAACCTTACTTCCCTTACTTTCTGGAGTACATTGGCTGGGATGTTCTGGAAAGCAGCACTGAGAGTGGACACTCTCGCCTGTTTTTTTTTTTTTTTTTTTTTTTTTTTTTTTTTCTGAGGTAAGGTCTCACTCTAGCCCAGGCTGACCTGGAATTCACTCTTTCTTCTCAGGGTGGCCTTGAACTCACAGCAATCCTATCCTCCTACCTCTGCCTCCCAAGTGCTGGGATTAAAGACATGCGCCACCACGCCTGGCTTTGCCTGTTTCTTATCTCAAGAGGAAATCAGATGTCCATCCCTTTGCCACTAAATTTATCATGTTAGATGTAGTGGGGACTTTAATTGATGTTCTTTATTAAGAAGGAATTTCCCTCTGTTCTTAATGTCTAAGAGTTTTACTATGAATGGCTGCTATTTTTTCCTTAATGCATTTTCTGTACCTATTGATAAGATTTGTGATTTTTCTTCTTCAGTCCTCTAATGTGGTAGTTCGCACTGGTTAACTTTTGAATATTGAGCTGTTCTTCGAGCTCTCAAATAAACTTCACTTGGACATTATATTATTATAAACTATAATATATACACAATGCATATCTTTTTTATTTATTATGTGTACCACATAAATCTTTGTTGTATATTGCTAAATTCTAGTTGTTAGGATTTTATTGAGTTTTTTTCATCTGTACTCATAAGAAGAGTATTAATCTTCCATGTTTTGTACTGTTGTTATTTGAGTTTGTTAAAAGGTAATACTAGCTTTATCAAATGAATTGGGAAACGTTTCTTTCCATTCTATTTTCTGCAAGAGCTTATGTAGAATTGGTGTTAGTTCTTTACAAACTATTTCACAGAATTCTCCAATGAAACAATTTTTATTTTCTCAGGCTCCTACAAAGCAAAATTTAAAAACAGAAACTATCAGAAAGAAACCAATATGTGTCCAGGTGATGCCATGGCATCCTTATGTCATCATGAGAGAAGCACTTAGCAAGTGTCAGGAGGGCTCTTTTTTTAGTTTCAACAGGGTATAGTTCATGGGAGGAATCACTCAATATGAACTAGAACAGTCAGGAGGGTCCTGATGGATTAGATGGGATTCAAGATGGGCAGTGTGAAGACTTGGTGAAATGAAATAACTGAGAATCTGTACGGTCTTGCAGTAAACATAATGATTGTAAACACAAGCAGCACAAAGGACACAGGCTCTGTGTTGGAATAGAAATAAGTTTCAAATCTTGGGGAGGTGCCTATCCTTGGTGAGGTTTTAGGCCTTGGCATTTCTGATCCTAAAATGTTGATGCCAACTAAACAACCCACAGCTTCATGCTCTCTAGTCCACCGCTGTCACTCCCCAGATCCCAGCAGGTAATAGAAGCAGCCAGGAGAGGTCAGTGCTCAGATCCTCTGAGGAGTAGACACAGGGAGCACCACCTACTGAGATGAATGAATGCCCGCCACATTCTCAGAAAGTGGCTGGCAGTGAAGTGTAGCTGTCACTGTATATCTTTACCTGGTGCTGTTCAGGATGTTCTGTCCGTGCTGCCAAGGAGGAGGAACAGCACAGTATTATGGCAAAATTCATTAGCTTGTTCAGGACCAGACAGAGCCCCTGGGGAGCTTCAGATGCTGTGTCCCTCTCACTGCCCACAGTCTGACATGGCTGTCTCCTGCCCTCCCTCCACCATGTGATGTTGTCTCCAATGTGTCTGGGTTACCAGCTGGCTGGAAGCTCTTAGGACACCAAGGGCACTTTTTGTGGCACTGTCCTCAGAAAACTATAAAGCTGGCATATACATCAGAACTCTGTTTTTCATTTTATTCATTTTGTATTTAGGGTTGTCATTAGGTCACAAAATAGGGCAAAAGTGGGTAATGAAAATATCAATAATTTAATATAGTATACAAATTTTAAACACTGATTTTATAATTTACAGTGGTGAATACTAAGGAAGATCTAGTGTTCTGTAGCAATTAGATCTTTCAGGTTCTTTGTTTTGAAATACCTTGTCTTGTAAGGAGTACAGGCAAGATGCCATTTGTCTAAGCCAGGGGCATGAAAATAACATTCCTGGGATTTTTTTTTGTTGTTGTTGTTGTTTATCGAGGTAGGGTTTCACTCTAGCTGACCTGGAATTCACTATGTAGTCTCAGGGTGGCCTAGAACTCTCGGCGATCCTCCTACCTCTGCCTCCCAGGTGCTGGGATTAAAGGCGTGCAGCACCACGCCCGGCATTCCTGGGATTTTTACAGAATCATTGTAGAAGGCATTTGACTGCCTAAAGTATATTTGGTGGACTTTATAATATCCTAGAGCAAAATAACAATTACCACCATCCAGTGGCAATTAACTAACGTATACTTACATCTGGATAAGTCCCAGATATATTTCACACCTACCTGTGTCTTAGCCACACCTCTGCTGCTCCTAAAGAAAGATCATTGAACTTTCTGGGCTACTATAACAAAGTATCATAATATGGATAGCTTATAAACCATAGTATTTAGTTCTCAAATTC
The DNA here is from genome assembly GCA_036365145.1 of Orientallactaga sibirica. Lineage (NCBI taxonomy): Eukaryota > Metazoa > Chordata > Mammalia > Rodentia > Dipodidae > Orientallactaga > Orientallactaga sibirica. Next base: position 2,667,778 of record JAEOAD010000036.1, read on the forward strand.
TGAAGGTTAAGAAGCCCAAGGTCACAACATATTAATGGTCAACTTTCTACTTCAAAGGCAACACCTTCTTGCTATACCACAGAAGATGGAGTGGGTTATTTTTCTGGGGCGGAATATATATGGTCTCACTCTAACCCAAAATGGCTTGGAATGCATTCTGTAGTCCCAAACTGACCTCAAGCTCATGGCATTCCTCCTATTTCTGCCTCCCAAGTGCTGGGATTAAGGCATGCACCACCACGCCTAGCTGGCATTAATCTCATGCATAACCCAGTTTCTTCCCAAAGCCCCTCCTCCCAGTGCCTTCATTTTGGGGACAAAGATATCAACAAATGAATGCTGAGAAGTTGTCAGGTCCAGTTGTAGATTTATTCTATAAATTGTCACTTACAGTCTTATGTGTGTACATACCCTAACTTGAGAACCTTTATTAAGTACAGATTGCTGTTTTATGACAATAATAGAACAAATCAACAATGCTTTGTATTTCTAAATAATTTACCTGTTATAATTAAAGCCATTCCACTGATTTCACAATGTTCCTCTAATTAAACTCATTTCTCTTCTAGTCACCTATTTAGAAGTAAAGCATGCATTTGCTGGAAGGTGCAAGCTCATGACTGCCAAATAACACAGTGGAACCAAGTTCATCTCTTTCTGTTCCAGTTTTGTTTGTTAAAAGAGTGAGCTGTCCCAGCACTCAGGAAGCAGAGGTAGGGGGATCGCCATGAGTTTGAGGCAACCTTGAGACTACACAGTGAATTACAAGTCAGCCTGAGCTAGAGAGAGAAAACAAAACAAGAGTGAACTGCAGGGGCTGGAGAGATGGCCCAACAGCTAAAGGTGCTTGCTTATAAAGCCTGACACCAGGGTTCGATTTCCCAGTATCCACATGAAGCCAGATGCACAAAGTGGCACATGCATCTGCAGTTTGTTTGTAGTGGCAAGATGTTCTGGCATGTTCATATTCTCTCTCTCTCTCTCCTCTTTGCAAATAAATAAATAAAAGTATTAAAAAAAAAAAAAAAAAAGAGTGAGCTGTAGCCTTCCCAGTCTGTGACAAGAGGAAACTTCCCTCTCTGCTTCTAGCTTGTAATGAGAATCTTGTGGACTACTCAAATGGGCCAAAGTTCTTCCCTCCCTGGGATGACTACTGAAAGGAACATGTGTAAATAGTGTGGGTATGCTCTGACCTAGAAGGTGAACGAGAAGGAGCTCCCCAACACCTAAAACAATTAAGATTGTCATCTTGGAAATGGACTCAGGGGACATTGGGAACAGCAAGTTACTAACAACCTTTCTTTATGGCAGTACATAATAATTTCGAAAATGAACACGCTGCACGGAGTTCTCGGTGGACTCAAAGCGCTGGATGACTCATTTGCAGCCGGAACAGAATTCTTTATGCTGGATCAATTGTGTGCCTTTCCTATGACTCCTTGACAGAACAAGTGGCTGTAGAATGAGAGCTGATAATGGGAAACTCAGACACAAAGAAGAACTACCTTTGCCTGGAGCCAAACAGAAATTATACCATTTCAAAACTATCCATGAGCTAATATCTTTGTCTACCAAAGAATGAAAGGAAGAAGGTTTCTGCTAAGGTTGTGTAGATTATGAATTTTAGCAACTCATAAAATGTGTATTTTTTAATGAGGCCCAAAGAGTTAATATTTAAAAAACAAAAACAGATATCAAAGTCAGGTAGCCTTATAAAATCTCAAATTGCTATACCAAGGAAACTGCTTGCTACCAAGAATTTGCAGCTATGTACAGACCAAGAGGCCTGGAGAGACGTCTGAGCACCTCTGTGCTGGAGGTGCTGCTCTCTGATGGAGGGGGTAAAGAGTAGCAACCCTTCATAAAAATCTGCCCAGAAAGATGAGACCGACGTATGTGATTGATTCTACCAAACGGCTTTAACATTAATGTGCAAAGACGTGGACAAAGGAAATGCCGCTGTAACAACAGCATAACTGCACCGTGTTCTTCTCATCATTTACTCCAAATGAAGGTAGCAACCAGGATGCAGAATTTTTGTCACAGATGGGAAGAGAAAAAGGAATGCCAGTCATTTTGTCAAATTCATGTGCATTAAAAAATCCTTCCTTCATGGTTTCCATAGCTACTCCACCCCCTCAGCTCTCATTTGCAACTTATCTAAGATAGAGGCCAGTGACCGGTGGCATCTCCCAGCACCATGGAAGAGAGCCTCAGATCCTGTGTGATGCTACTTAACACCCCAGATGTCATTGAGGGGGTGGGGGCAAAACAAATCCAGACAGAACCTTCACCTAAACTATCTTCCCTTCCCATCCTATCTTGGAAATTCTTACTGAAAGACATTATGAAGAGCATTTATTCAAGCCAAAAAGAGCTGAACATCAAGGCATACGGGATCATCTGTCATAAAGTAAAAACATAACATTTGGGCTGGAGAAATGGCTTAGTGGTTAAAGTCCTTGCCTGCAAAGCCAAAGGACCCAGGTATGATTCCCCAGGACCCATGTAAACCAGATGGCACATGCATCTGGAGTTTGCAGGGCTGAAGGCCCAGGCATGCCCATTCTCTCTCTCTCTCTCTCTCTCTCTCTCAAAAAAAATAATAAACATAACACTTAAATATGTCCCATAAAGCCAAGAGTGGTGGCCATACCTTTACTCCTAGTTCTCAGAGGGTGAGGTAGAAAGATCTCCAGGAGTTCAAGGACAGCTTAATGCTACAAAGTAAGTTCCAGGTTAACCCTTAGCTAGAGTGAGACCCTACAGTGAAAAAATAAAACAAATACATTTTCTCACTAGTTAATGTATTTTAAAAGTCATATTTAGTTTAACATTGAACAAGTAAAAAGAATACTTTTAAATCAACAAGACTGAGTTTTCCTACTTGAATGATTTTTAGGGTCCCTTAACTCCATCCTGGTGGTTGCTGGTCACCACCACTAGGAATATATTCTCTGGCCCCTGTGTGATCTTCACACCTTCCCTGAAATTATTCCACAAGGTTGTTTTAGTTCCCATAATTAGTGACTCCAGTTTCAGTAGAAGTTCTCTCTCTTAATGTTCAGATAAGGATTAAACAACTGCTTATTGAATGTTTGGGAATGTTTTTACTTGGGACCTTCCAGGCCTTTGGTTTAACCTTGAGGTTTATGCCTAGTTCCTAGCAGGCTCCCACATGGTTTAAGGCTGGCCTTATCCTTTCCAGTGAGAAGTTTCTTGTGTTAGGGACCTCAACCTCTCTGCTCCCTGCATCCAGGCCAAAGCATGAACAGCCACCTGCAAAACCTAAGAACCCAGGCTTGATTCTCTCTCTCTCTCTCTCTCTTTCTCTCTCTTTCTTCTCTCTCTGTCTCTCCCAAATAAATAATAAATAAATAGATCCTTAATGAGAACTCTTCATTAGTTCCCTGTCTGGTCTTGAGAGACACACCAGAGAAATGGTGTTCCGTGGCTTCACAAGTCTAAATCCTGATTAAAGATGGTGTTTTGAGCATGTGATTTTATCCTTTTCCTTCTTAGAGTCCATGAAAGTAAAATAAAGAAGAAAGATACGTTAAACCCACAACAAAGAACTGGAGGCAGGACCAGCAGAATAGCTATTTAAATAGAACTTTAAACATGTCATGTGACTGGACCAGTGAAAAGCCTTCGAAGAGGCTATAGATAACATTGGGACTGACTTCCACCACAGAGCTTTGGAGAAGTGCTCAAATGACAACGTTACTTATGTTGGAGGGTGGAAAATGCTTGGAGAAGAACATGGGATGGACTGACAGTCTGCATGTGGAAGCATCATGTCTCCTCTTCGCCCATCCCATTCTTACAGTTAAGCGCCAGAGGTGGCAGCTACTGGCACTTCCTGGGAGGAGACTGAGCAGGTTAGAGAAAACCAGGTCACGTGCTCCAGCACTAAAGGGAGCTCCATATAGAAGACAACTTTCCAGCGGATAAAGCAAACCTCAGAGATTCACAGGCATTTCCCCACGTATATGCATCTCCAACTCAGCTTTCCATTGTGTTACTCTGAAATGTGAAGAGTCAAACGAGGGTCCCCACACATTTGAAGGAACTTTGCAATGGAATGGGGCTTGGGGCTTGAGGGGGGGGGACTAAGAAAATTTGAAAATGCAAGGACTAGGAGAGCATCTTAAGAGGACACAGCTAAAGCAGTTTTGTTTTGTTTTTCAAATTGAATGGTATGGATGTACGTTCCCGTTACTGAGGTGGTGGTACATCTTTTGGCATTTCTGGTTGTATCACACAGACAGGCAGTTACTTGCTGTCATGGGAAACTTTCCCCCCGTGTAGATTTGAACACAAGTCTTTAAACCAGATAGGGCACAGATGACAGAACAAAGCACCATTGCACAAATACGAGTTTGGTGAACTAGGGAGTTCATTGGGGTCACTCATCGGAACACAAAGCCCCCAAAGTGGCCATAACATTGAGAAGTCTCATCCCATCCTAGATGACAACCTTCCCCTGGCTCTTTAGGTGGACCTCCCTGTGTCAGAATTACCCCCACAAATGTTCTTCCCTCGGTCGTGGGGTGAAGGCTTGCTTACAGAGCATAGAGACCCAAGTGCAATGCTCCAGTGGGGCTATCTCTTGATCTTCTACCCTCTATATATTCATCTCCCTCTTGAGGCCACGAGACCTCATGCATCACTGCATACAGCCGGTACAGAAGGAGCCTGAGATCTCAGGTTGAGGTCTGATGACCCTCCCTACATCCTTGCTGCTATGGGGGAATGTCAACAGGCCCAATCTTAAGAGTCTCTTGTGAGTTGTCCCAGCTGCTTTTCATAAAGCTGGCCAAAGTTGTCAACTGCTTCCAACGGGGAGGAATTTGCTATAGAACATCTGCTTTGTTGCTCTAGGCACCTTGCAACAGGACACCCATCTAGCTGATGCAATGAAGAAGTGTCTTCATACAACTTGCAGAAATGTACGTTGTGGGTTGAAGGGAAAATAAAATGAGTTTTCCCTTGAGGGGTAATACTGGCCTGCAAAAAGAACTTAACTCTCTACAAATATAGAAGCTGTTCACCTCTTCAGAGAAAATTTTATCTCCTAGCTTGGTACCATAGCAAATTTCCTAGGCTGCATAGAGAATTCAGCGCCGCATGGTAGATTCCTGGGTGAGTACTCACACAGGTAAGAAGGACTGTCACACAAGGACTGTTGGTGTCCAGCGTGTGACGGTGGTGATAGCAATGGTGATGCATGTGCATGTGTGGGTATCCTTCAGAGTAGAATGACGACAGAGAGCGTAAGTGAGTTGGCTCATTCCACATTCATATTCATAGAGTTATAAAATTCATTTCTTAAAAAGAAACACACACAGAGAGAAACAACTCTATTTTGGTGGATTCTATTACAACCATTTTCAGCCAAAAAGTGCTTGCGTCACTTTGATTTTATGGGAAGCAAACTCAGTATCCCATAGAGCTGAGTGATTGTGGAGTGCTACTGTGATAAGAATTAACCATCTGCTGAATAGCTAAGCAAGAGTTATCACTGCCCAGCTTCTAAGACAGAGCTTCCTGTGGAGTCAGCTAATTTCAGAAGAGTTTTTATGATGAGAATTAACTCTAAATGCCCCATCTTCCAACTCTCCTGGTCCACATTAGAGCTGCCTCACCTGCACCACTCAGATTCCTCTGAGGGGAAGGGCTCTTTGGAGGTGTCAGCACCAGGGGGACTTGTGCCCTGCATGCCTTCAAGTCTTTATTTTTAATTCTATGTGAGCTTCTGGTTTTCATCAATTAGGTATTAATAAAAGAGAAGAGTGAACATGATAGTCTAATTTTACACTAGGAAAATTTGAAAGAATTAATTTAAAAGTTAGAACAAAGGGGCTATTAAAATCAGAAGGTATCTCTTTGCTAGCTAAAAAATATAAATGTTTTAAAAAAAAAAAAAAGAGTTTGGGCAGAAGTACCCTGTGGGGGTGGATAATGCTATGCCCAGAAGCCATAAATGGTTATAAGAAAATTTCAGTGGGATTCCTTCCAGTGAATTTTTAGTCAGGGAGGCCCTTGAGGCCCCCAAAGCAATAGAGGCTATTGTCAAGGCTCTTGGTTTCCCACCATAACTAAATGGTAAGATTCTACTGCTAAAGATAGCATCTACTTGGGCTGCAGTCACTGAGAAATCAAGCTGGAGCTGAGCTGGAAGCCTCCTCCCTGTTGACTAGCTGTCACGGTGCTGGAAAGAGCTATGCAACCTGTTAGGGAGAAAAGTCGTCAATGGTCTTAACTAGCAGTGAACCCTGCAAGCTTGACAGCTGGCCATTCAGGCCAAGTGTGCCAAATGATGCACTGGTGCCATGTCTGTTATGCAGGAGACCAATTGCCCTCTGATTAGACTTACAGCCTGCTCCTCAGGAGGGAGTTCATGCCTGGTACTGAAAACCTAATCAAAAGCCTATGACTGGGGAGGCCATCAACCCTAGGCAGGGAGCTACTACTGTTGTTTGGCTAAAGGGTATATTCTGCCTACCAGATTGCCCTCAAATATACTATTGCTTCTCTCACTTTTGGTTTGAGAAGCTTCTCTTTTCAGGTGGTGGTGACCACTGGGGAGACTCAACACTCATCAAAAGTACTGAGAAGAAGTGACAGTGAATGTTCAGCACTAAGTGAGACATCTCTATCACACCCTTCAAGGTTCAGGGACTATTGTGGAGGACGTGGCAGAAGGAATGTAAAAGGAATACTATTTTCCAGATACAAAGTATCCGTGGCATTCATGACCTCACATTGACTGATACTAGCACAAATCCTGCTGAGGGCCAAGAAGAGAGAGAGAGAGAGAGAGAGAAAGATGACATCAAAATAGAAGAGAGGCTAACGAGATAGCTCAGTGGTTAAAGTGCTTGCTTACAAAGCCTGACAGCCTGAGTTTGATTCCCCAGTACCCATGTAATGCCAAATGCACAAAGTAGCACATGCATCTGGACTTAGTATGCAGTGGCAGGAGGTCCTGGTGCACCCATTCACTCCCCTTGCAAATAAATTAAAATTTTATAAAGAAAAAATAGAAGAGAGACTAATTAGAAAGAAGGGGCTCTGTGGACAGTGTCAATAAAAGCTTTAAAAATCAGCAGGCATCGCGATGATGAGGAGAACAGTGTAGTCCTGCTCAGTCGCGGTGTCGATCTTAATGGAGGGACGTTGTCAGCTATCCAGAGATAGCCCACATACAAGCTCCCTGATAACCCTCATGGTTTGGGGGAGAATCATTTGCAGTTAAATTCTTTGCTTTGAAAAGCCTCCATCATCCTGCTTAAGAACAGACTGCTCACCCAGACGTCTTTGCTAGACGTGCCAATCAATTTATGTAGAGACTGTGGGAAACAGACTTGATCTCCCAGACTACTTTCAGTCTCTTCTCTCTTTTTTCTTTCATCAAATCTGACTTTTGTCTTCTTTTCCTTGACAACATTCAATTAGTTATTCTTCCTGCTATGAGAAAATGTGCACGTATACAACTAAATATTTTGCCACATCAATTTGCACTTGGAAGGCATGTATTAAAGAAGAGCTGGGCATGGTGGCACATACCTACAATCCCAGCACTTGGGAGGCAAAGGCAGGAAGACTGCTGGGAGTTTGATGCTAGCCTTGGCTACATAGTGAGTTTCAGGCCAGCCAGGGATAAATAGCACAACTGTGTCTCAAAGAACAATGTCCTTACTAAATATAGAAGAACTGATATCAGAAAAATGAATCAATTAAGTTAAAACCCTAGTCTATTATTTCTATTAGCAAAAGAGATTTTTTAAATGCATAAATATGTCCTAGCTTTGAATTTTTAGATTTGTATGTGAGTTGAAGTAAGAGCAAGTACTAGAGGCCAGGAAGCTAGAAAGGGCCATAAGTAAAGGAGGAGAAGGGAGCATTTAAGAGGAGGGGATACAGGCTGGAAAGATGGCTTAGCAGTTAAGGTGCTTGTCTCCAAAGCCTAAGGATCTAGGTTCGATTCCACAGTGCCCACATGCACATAGTGGCACATGTGTCTGGAGTTTGTTCACTGAAGTCCCTGGCATACCCATTCTCTCTCTCTCTCTCTCTCTCTCTCTCTCTCTCTCTAAATAAATAAGTAAATAAATAAATAAATAAATAAATAAATAAATAAATAAAAAATGTTTAAAAAAAAGAGGAGGGGAGAGTAGATATGTAAGCAGCTGGGCATGATACTGAGGGTGGAAAGGTCTAAGTAGAGCCAGGGGAGAAGAATGGTGGAGAAGAAGGAGTAGGAAGAGGATTAATCAAAACTAAAGATATTATGAATAAGCCAATTGGAAACCTACTTCTTTTTTAACTAATTAAAAATGTTTTAAAAAGAGACAGTTTTGTCAGAAGTACTGTGATGTGGATAATGTTGTGCCCAGAAGCCATAGGTTGTTGCAGGAAAATCCCAGTACCAAGTATGGCATAGTGCCCAGTCAGTTATTAGGCAGAAAAACCCATGCTGTACCTAGAACAATATAGGCTATTGCCAAGTCTCTTGGTTGCCCCAGAACTAGAGAGTAAGACTCTAATGCTGAAGACACTACATGCTTCAGTCACAAGAGACTTAGAAATCAAGCTGGAATTGAATTGGGAGCCTCCTCCCTTCTGACTATCATAATGCTGGAAAATATTAAATACAGCCTGTTGGGGAGAAAAGTCATCAACAATCTTAACCAGCAGTGGTCCTTGCAAACTACACAACTGGCCAGTCAGGCAAGATGTGTCCACAAGTGCAACAGTGACATTTCTGCTATGGGGGTAACCCACTGCTCTATGATTGGGTTTGAGGCCTGCTCCACAGGTGGGAATTTGTGCCTGATACTGAAAACCTAATCAAAAGTCTGTGATGGGAAGGTTATAATCCTAGGGAAAAAACTACTACTGTTGCCTGTCTAAATGAATATATTATACCCATCAAACTACACTGTAAATACTTATGTTTATGCCCATATATTAATGCTGCTCTCACTTTTGGTTTGAGAAGTTTCTCTTTTCAGGTGATGATGAGTTACTATGGAGACTCAAAACTTGTCCAAGTGCTGAGAAAAAGTAATGGAGGTGTATTCAGCACCAAGTGAGACATCTCTATCACTCCTACCAAGGAGTGGAAGTGTTGGCAAAAAGAATGTAAGAGCAAGCCGGGCGTGGTGGCGCACGTCTTTAATCCCAGCACTCGGGAGGCAGAAGTAGGAGGATCGCCGAGAGTTTGAGGCCACTCTGAGAATACATAGTTAATTCCAGGTCAGCCTGGACCAGAGTGAGACCCTACCTCGCAAAACCAAAAAAAAAAAAAAAAAAAGAATGTAAGAGCCAAATGATGGGGAGGAGTCCTTTGAAATGCTATCTTCCAGACATGAAGTGGCCGTTGCATTTATAACCTCACAGCAGCTGTCATTATCTGCACAATATTGAGCCCATCAACATGTTGTCACGGAGTGGGAAAGGGAAAAGAAGACATCAAAATAGAAGAACAACTAGTTGGAAAGACAGGATTCAGTGGAGGGGAGGAGGAGTGAGGACAAAGGAGGGTAGTGGGAGGGAACTGTGTGTAAGTGTATAGCAGTTGTCAATAAAAAAATGTTTAAAAAATAAAATGTGTATACCTATGGTTCTATTGCCATGTAATAAACTATGCCTAAGCTCAGTGACTTTAAGTAACCAGAATTTTATTCGTGGGTTGGTTGGGATACAATGGGATGGTTCTTCTACTGGGATTCTAGCAGTGGATGGGGCTGGAACATTCAGGATAGCTACATTCACATGCCTTGAGCCTTGGTGAGGGCAGTTAGAAGGCTGGATCTCTCCCTCTTTCACGCTCTTTTGTGTCTATCTCTCCTTTCTTTGTATGACTAACTTAGATTTGTCATGTGATGGAAAGGTGTTCAAACACAAGCCCTTTCTAGTCCTCTGCATGTATCATGCTTGTTACTGTCTCATTGTGGATGAGAATCAGTGTGGATGGTGTATGAATATGGAAGGGATGACTTTTGGGGGGACCACCAAATGGTTCTCTCTGCTCATCTTTCAATGGCATTCCACTATTCTGTACATAAAGTTTATTATCAGATTGTGAGTGCCCTGTGCTACAATCTTATAGAGGTGTCCTCACAGTGCTTCACAGTAGCTGGTCACTGGAGGATTGAATGAAACAAGGCAATGGTGAGTAACACTCCAGACATTTGCAGGAGTGCTTCATAGGAAGCTACATGACACCAATTCTTCCTCTGGAGGAGCCAAAATACACAGAGAAATGTACCTACTGCTAAGCTCTTCCTGCATCTATCATAGCTTTGCAAGTCTCTGGATCACATCTTCCCTCACTGTCTTTAGGGACTATTTGAATTCCACGAGTCAGTTGGTATAGTTTTGTGTAGCAGGTTTTCTTTCTTTTTCTCCTGCACAAGTGATCATACCCAGGACCTGGTGCCTGCTGGGCAAGGCTGGGCATGAAAGGTGGAGCTTCATGCATATGAGGCCAGCATTTTCCTTACTTGTTTTGCAATATGGATTTCTCATGGCCTGTTAAGTAACTGTTAGATCAGGTCTGTACTTGGCCCTAAGTCCCAGGGAGGTGATAATGAACTTTGGGGGAAGGGGCATCTCTGGCTTTTACCAAATCACCTTTGCCTTCCTCTCTCTTCTCTCTCTCTCTCTCTCTCTCTCTCTCTCTCTCTCTCTCTCCCTCTCCCTCTCCCTCTCCCTCTCTCTCTCTCTCTGTGTGTGATCTGCATGAGACTATATTTGAACAAATGGTTATACTACTAAAAAAACATTATTTAAAAAAATCATTTAATCTCTGAAATTCTTTGACTTCGCAAAATCCACAAGCTCCTTTGAATTTTCAGTATGTTTTCACTTTATTTTTTATGTGTAGAAATAAAGAAAATAACCTTTTTTATGTTGTTTTGTGTTTATTTTGTCATCTTTTAGTGGTAATTAACTGAGTAAGCAAAATGTCAGTTAGTTTCCAGTCCTAAGGATGAAAAACAGATTTACAAATACTCTTTTGTTTGTAAACCTGTGACAGGCTTTCCAGTTAACATCAACTTCAGAAGCTTTGGAGGCTGAGGTCTATTTAAATATATTATCTGGGCTGGAAGGATGGCTTAGCAGTTAAGGTGTTTGCCTGCAAAGCCAAAGGACCCAGGTTTGATTCCCCAGGACCCACATTAGCCATATGCACAAGGGGGCGCATGCATCTGGAGTTCAATTGCAGTGGCTGAAGACCCTGGAGCACCCATTCTCCCCCCCTCTCTCTCTCTCTCTCTCTCTCTCTCTCTCTCTGTGTGTGTGTGTGTGTGTGTGTGTGTGTCTCTCCCTCTTTATCTGTCAAATAAATAAATAAAATAAAATATTTCTTTTAAAATATATATATATATTATCTGAAGCTGTGTGTGGTGGCACACGCCTTTAATCCCAGCACTTGGGAGACAGAAGTAGGAAGATCACTGAGAGTTTGAGGCCACCCTGAGACTACATAGTGAATTCCAAGTCAGCCTGAACTAGAGTGAGACCCTACCTTGAAAAACAAAACAAACAAACAAACTATATATATACATATACATATACATATATATACATACATACATATATATATATATATTATAATCTTTGTTTTGTATTACCAGCCATTCTGCATTTCCTGGCATTTTGAGCTCCTTGGCTTACTAAGTAGAGAATCTGGGTATTTGAAGAACTGTCTTTTGAAGCTTATCTCATTTGTTAATTGTCAGAATTTCCTCTTGTTCCTATTGTTTCTGGACGTGGTTTCATTCCCATTCATTGACTCAACATTGAATGGGCATGTGCTGTGTGTCCAGTGTATTTCTAGGCACTGAGGGTACGTCAGGAAACAGGACAGTCTGCATGCATGAGACGTAAATAAGAAGTGCGTCAGATACTTTCAGGTAAGGATAAGCACTATAAAGAGAAAAGAAGTAACATAAAGGGAAAGATTGAATGATGTGGCTGTGAAATCATCAGTGAAGACTCTTTACAGAGGGATAGTGTATTGGAAAAAATGAGAATGAATTGACTGTTCAAAAAAACTGGAGTTTGAAGGTGGCTAAAGGAGGGGAATGTCCTTACAAGATGGAGCAGAACTGGAGAGATGGCTTAGTAGGTAAGGCGTTTGCCTGCAAAGCCTAAGGACCCATGTTAGACTCTCCAGATACCACGTAAGCCAGACACACAAAGGTGAGGCAAGTACAAGTTCGCACATGCCCACTAGGTGGCACAAGTGTCTGGAGTTCGATTGCAGTGGCTGAGACTCTGGTGAGCCAGTTCTCTCTCTTTCTGTCTCTTTCTGTCTGTCTCTCTTTCTCTAAAATAAAAAAAAGAAATTAAAAAAGAGGAAGCAACTGGAAAAAGGATGGGACTTTATGTTTCTGAGGGATGGAAAGGAGGCCAGGATGACTGGTGGTGACTGATGGAGGGAAAGGATGGTAGGAGCCTGAGTGGGAACAGCTCACCAGATGGCCAGAGCCAGGACCCAGAAGGACATGGAAAGAAATTTGCATTTTGTTCCAAATACATTGAAGTTGACAGGTGTGAAGCTGGGTGTAAAATAATCTATACGCATCTGAAGAAGCTCACCCTGGTGCTGAGTAAGGAATGACTTGATGCGGCCACCATACACTATTTTGTTAATGGCACTTATCATAACCTGGAATTCATCTACCGTTTATGTATTCTTTGTTATTGGCTGTTCTTGTCACCCCACACCAGCAGACTGTAAGCTCCTAATGGGTTGATTTTGCTGTTTGATTCACTGCTGTACCCTCAAGTGTCCAAGATAGTGCCTACATTATGGGCACTAAGAATCCCTTGTGGGGGGGGGGCTGCAGAGATGGCTTAGTGGTTAAGGCACTTGCCTACAAAGCCAAAGGATCCAGGTTTGATTCCCCAGGATCCACATAAGCCAGATGCACAAGAAGGCACATGTGTCTGGAGTTCATTTTCAGTGGCTGAAAGCCCTGGCATGCCCATTCCCTCTTTCTTCTCTATCTGCTTTTCTCACTCTCTCTCTCTCTCTCTCAATAAAATAAATAAAATAAATTTTGAAAAAAAGGAATCCTTTATGAGATAAATATGTGAATGCTCTTGCTTATGCCTATTACTACTCCTCAGAGGAATATCTGTGATGTGTGAGAGAGTAGCAAAATGTGAAATAGTGCAGGACGTGGTGGCGCACGCCTTTAATCTTAGCACTCAGGAGGCAGAGGTAGGAGGATCATAGTGAGTTCGAGGCCACCCTGAGATTACATAGTGAACTTCAGGTCAGCCTGGGCTAGAGTGAGACCCTACCTCCAAAAACCAAAACCAAAAAGAAGTGAAATAATAAGACATTTGGTAACCCTAACTAAGACCAAAGCAACCAGATGGTTTCCTGCACAGCCTTCAGCCACCTCCATACTATATACAGATGCAATGATAGCAAAGAATTTCAAGTCCATTCCTAGAGTGTGGGAAAGCAGCTCAGGGTCTGCTTTTCCTATCTATCTTCTACCATATTTCAAGGTGACAGACAGATATGTATGTGCATGGCTTTGTATGTAGCTATATTATGATAATATATTAAAAATATAATGTATAGCATTGAAAATATGTTTACTAAATTATAATATATGACTATATATCATATTCAAATATGTATCAAGTATATTAAAATAAATAACATTTATTATATAATATTTCATATATTATCTATATCCACACAATATCTGTCCCTTGAAGTATGGTAGAACATGGGGAAGGTGGACAGGCCTGGGTCCAAAGTCCTTCTCTGGCCCATGCTAACTGGATGACTTGGAGTAAGTTGTTTTAAAATCCTCACCCCGGCCTCAACTCTCTCTCATGAAGTCGCCTTGTTTATGCTTTCTTTCCATGTGAGAAGTCTTGTTCCTGTGACAGGTAAGTGCCACAAGCCAGTTACAGGCATGAAAGGCAGCTCTGAGGTGATGGTGTGTTTTACACACTGTTTCATCCCACCTGCAGGACCTGAGGGCACAGTGCAACATCCACAGGAGCATCCCAGTAGGGTTAAGCCAGAGCCGTGGGCCCCAGGTGAAGGGACCAAGTTCTGGGATGTGAAATAACGCACCCATAGCCCATGGTGCTGAGTAGCAGAGCCAGTGTTCAAACCCAGGGAGCTTGAGCTCTTACCCATCCCCTGTGGAGTGAGCAGTACCCTGGGGAGAAGGAGAGGGAAAGATCTGCATCCACATCCGGTTGGCACTTCCCTAGAGCCCACTGATGGCTCGGGATTATAGGCAAGCACACTGGATGCCATGGCCTAATGTCCTTTGACCTTGTGGCTGCAGAAAGACCCCAATCTGTGACCTGCTTTGTTTTCATTCTTCTGTTGGGTAAGAGAAAAAGCAGGTGGTTCCAGAGGACTGATATCTGTCCTGTTCCTTCCCCTTTTCCGGCTGCATGACAGCAGCACCCCTTCTCCCCAGAACACCTGTGCTGCCATCATAAGCCAGCTGCCAGTCAGTTACCATCTAATCTCATCTCCTGCATGAGATGTATTCCCATCATAGGCACAATGTCTAACACATAGTAGGCACTCAATCAAAGCATGAACAATTAGTAGGAAAAAAAATCTAATTTCAGACAATGATGGAAAACCATTGTGGAAATTGAATTCTTGCCTTCTGCAAGTCTGGGAGCTGTTCCAGGTAAAGGAGCTGACGTTCCGCCATTGGCACAAACAGAACCATTTTAAAGTGCAATGGCAAATTTAAACATTCAAGCAGGAGGAATATTTTTATGACTGCACCTTGCCAAATGGAACTGAAACAGATTTTGATATAGAAATTGACAGGAAGCAAAAGCGGAATGCATAAAAATAGAAAAGAAATTACCCAGCCGAGAAAGAAAGTACACAAGATGAAAATGGGATTAAGTCTACCTCGATTGGAGGAGATTATATAAAAAATGAATAAACTGACAACAAATTAGTGTGTAGCACATATACAATCTGTCTTTAGAGAATAATAAAAGGTATTTTTATTATCTTTATGCAGAATTTTGGTTGAATTTTCCCCAGTTGGCTCATGAAATGAGAGGTTTGGTTTTATGCAGAACTAAGTGCTGTTCTGTGCCTGGCTGCTTGCTTGGGTGTACATAGAGGTGTTTCCAAGCCCTCTTGGGTGAATTGTCTGGATGGAATGTTCTCTGAAGTTGAGGGTGTGTGGTTACCTAATGATTGTGGTGTTTGTGTGATGTCTGAAGGTGTGGGAGATGGATCATTCCAGAGCTGAACCCCTGAGTGGCGTATGGAATGGCAAAAGCACAGCACAGTCAGGAAAGGAAGCCCTGAAGGTTTTCCTTGAAGCCTTGAGGCAGCCATGTGACGACCCGTGGGTCTCAGTTTCACTAATTATAAAATGAAGATTCTTTCTTTGGTGCTGGGATAAACATCTGACAAGAAGCAATCTAAGGGAAGAAAAACTTATCTTGTCTTACAGTGTGAAGGGAGACAGTTCATAACATCGGGAAGGCATGATGGCAGAAGCATTGCCTCAGCAAACAGGAAATAAAGAGCAGGCAGGAAGTGGAATCTCAGTATAAAACTTCAAGTACCATCTTTGGTGACCCACTTCCTCCAGCAAGACTCCACCCATCTCCTTAATGTTCTTTTCAAAACAGTGCCACCAGCTGAGAATCAAGTGTTTAAACGCATGGGTCTATGGGGGACATTTTACTTTCAAACCACGACTTCTTATTTCATTAACAAAGATCCCATGAACTAATGGGCAGGAAAGTCATTTGAAGAGACTATGTGTGATGATAATACAAAAAAAAAATCCTACTAGAAGTTTCTGAATAATGAAACTATTGTATGTGTAATGCTAAAATTGCAGTGTTTTATTGTTTTTGCTTTGGAATGGTAGAGGAAATGTACTGCATAATAACTCCTTAGATTTATGTTATATAGCATTTTGTAATTTAAATAATCCACTATATAGCTCTTGGGCTGGGAGAATGTGCTTAGCATGCATAAGGCTGGGATTGATGAACAGCTCATTGCATAAACAGAGAAGGGCACAGTTTCCCAGATCCTCATTGGTGGAACCAGTGTTAGAGTTCATGCACTGGCCAGTCAGCCACTAGTTTGGAGTTGCCTCTATTCTTCTGAGCCGTGTGTGTGTGTGTGTGTGTGTGTGTGTGTGTGTGTGTGTGTTCCCACTTAAGTCTTATTAATAATAGAAAAGTACAGATCATTGTCCCAAGCTCTCCTCCAAAATTCTTGCTCTCATGAATATAATGTACGTTTTTAGATGTAACTCCTTTGATAAATGTGTACTGTGACAGATGCCATGCTGGGAGCCGAGGAGGCACTGGTAAAGAGGGCATTGCCTTGGTCTTCAGGAACCTTTGTGTCTAGAGAAAACATACATGTGAACAGGCAAGCATATCACTGATCAATGATCTGACTGAAGTAAGACATCCATAAGGTAGGGATGAGGAGCCCCTGTCTTCATCCTGTGTGGAGCAAAGAAGACTCCATAGAGAATTGGTGTCTTGGGCTGGAGAGTGGCTTGGTGATTAAGGCACATGCCTATGAAACCTAAGGACCCAGGTTCAGTTTTCCAGGTCCTACGTAAGCCAGATGCACAAGGGGGCACATGCATCTGGAGTTCATTTGCAGTGGCTAGAGGCCCTGGTGCGCCCATTCTCACACACACACTCTCTCCCTCTGTCTCAAATAAATAAATAAATAAATCTTAAAAAAACAATTGGTGTCTCAATAGTGACATATAGGTTATAGGAGTCATCAGCTGCTCTCTGATTGGATATGAGGCCTGCTCAGTGGGAAGGAATTTATACCTGGTACTGTGAACTGAGTCAGAAGCCTATGGCTTAGAAGGCCATAAACCCTAAAGGAAACTTTCCACTGTTCTTTGGCTAAAAAAGAGAGGTTATGCTCATCAAAAATTTCTCTAAATGTCAGTGTTTACCCCCATTGATTCATGCTGCTCTTACTCTTGTCTAGGGAATCTGCTTTTTACAGATGGCAGCAAATACCAGCGAAACCCAAAACCCATCAGTATGACAAAAGAAAGTCAACTGCCTAGCACAAGACAAGCCATCTCTATCACATGTGCCAGGATCCAGGAACCATCACAGAGGACGTGATGCATTAAGTATGAGGGCTGCTCTCACTGCTGGCCTGGGAACCTCCTCCAGGAAGATGGCAGTTGACACTGAAGAGACTCAAAGCTCATCAAGACAGAAAATCAGAGGCTGCTGAGAGCTCAAGACTAAAGAAAACTCATAGCATGCCCTCCAGAGCTCAGAAAACATTGGAGAAGAGGAGACAGAGAGAATATAAGAACCACAGGGAGGGAAGATTTGCTCTAAAGCACTGTCCCCACCCCACCACCACAGAGACAGGTGCATGCTTGACCCCATAGTGATCATTGAAAACCCCACCGAGGAGGGCCCTCTGAAATGGGGCTGGGGAGAGAGGACAGAAAGAGTCTAATCCCTTAGAAATATGACCAATTTGAATATGTTCACATATTAAAGTTCTAAAATAAAATAAATAAATTGTGTCTCAGGTGAGCCATGAGGGTACGTGGTAGGGAGGTGGGTCAAAGGGAGAGGGAGTGGCAAGTCCAAAAGCAGGATATTTGGGGACAAAGTGGTTCATTGAGGCTCAGGAATTAAGGAGTGGGGAGTAGGAGCAGGTCAGCTGCTGCAGGGAGATGAAGCTTACAAGCTATAGAAACTTGTCAAAGAATTACTGACTGATGCTGTTCCTGCTTAGAGGATTTGCACTTCAACAAGTCTCTGCAGGGCCTTTTCAGGGGAGGGAAGTGACCAGATTTACACTGAAGAAAGATACTCTGGAGTGCAAAAGAGATTCAGTGAGCAAACAAAGCCAGTGCTTCAGGTAAGAAAGGATATTAGCCTGGACTAAGTGATGGAGTGGGATGAAGAAAACTCCAGTTGAATTCTTTGTTCCCAACTAGTGGCACTCTTTTGGAAGGTTGTGGAAACTTTGGGAGGTGGAGGAAGTAAGTCACCAGTGGTAGGCTCCCATCAACCTACCTGTCTATCTCTATCATCTGTCTATCTATCTATCTATCTATCTATCTATCTATCTATCTATCTATCATCTATCTATCTATCTATCATCTATTTATATGTCTATTTATCTATCTGCCTTTCTCCTGTCATAAGAAGTACAGCTCTTCCCTCCTCACCACGATGATATTCTGACAATCAAAATGCTTGGGGCCAAGTAACCATGTACTGAACTCTTTGAAACCATGAGCCAAAGCAAATCTTTCCTCCTTTAGGCTGTTCTCTTCAGTATTTTGGTCACAGCTGTAATAAAAATAACCAGCACAGGGAGGTAGACACAGTGGTTGGCTATGGAAGGGAGAGAGGTAGAATGGGCCTGAGAACTGCCATCCACATCTAAGGCACGCTCACATATTTGGAAATATCTAAACAACGGAGTGTATTTTTATCACCAATGTGACAAGTGTATTGCGCTGTTTCCCTGGAGGCCATTTGAGTTTTCTCTCATCAGAACTCAGGGGAGTTCATAATCAGGTCATAATCACCTTCGCTTCCATGTTTTTCCTTGGGGAGATGAGTTCTTGTCGTGTCACCTCTCCACTCTCTCAACTATTGTATTTCTCCTTCCCTAGAGCTTTTTAGTTCTTAAGCTATAGAAATGTAAGTCAGAGAATTATTAACTGATGCTATTAATACTTAGAAGAGGAATGAAAGCATGCTCATGCAAAGTCACGTACATGAAAATACGCAGAGCAGCGCTATTCAGATAACCCACATGTCCAGGAACAGGTGAGTGGAAGAATCAAACATGGTGCATCTATGCACTAAGAAACAATAAATGCTTGGTGCAATTCCACCATTAAGACATTAAAAACAGCTTGCTAAGTGGCCAGGATCAACACACCACATCCACTCTGTGCGTGTGAAAGGCAACTCTACAGAGACAGAAAGTAGGCTAGCTATTCTTGAGGTGGGGAATGAGCATAGGAGATGTTCAGAGAATGTTGGGAAAGAAGTGGAGGAATGTTTCTATTATTTATTTGTACACAGACACAGACAGAGAGAAGAGAGACAGAGAGAGAGAGAGAATGGGCACGTAGTCACTGCAAACAAACTCCAGATGCATGTGCCACTTTGTGCATCTGCGTTTACATGGGTAACTAACTCAGGAAAGCACCTTAACCACTGAACCATCTCTCCAGCCCTGGAAGCATATTTCCTAAGGAACTGAGGTTTTTGTTTTCTCTAAATTCCTGATTTGTGACTTGCTCTGAAGTTAATCTTAAAATCATGTAATCCACCCGCTTAAGGCAACGTGACTAGGATTCCTCAGCCTTGTTGAACCTTTGGCACAGATGACCAGGATTGACAAGGAAGGTTTAGAGGTGCTGACTGATCTTAAGCTATGCTGTTTGCTCCACTTCCTCAGCGGTCTGGTTAGACTTTTGACCCAGAACAAGATACATGCATGAGAAGTACTGACCATGGCATTGAAGACAGCCCACGGAACTTCCACAGATCCATTGAACACAAGTGGGCTTAGTGTGATTGCATTTGCCAATGGAGTGTGTGTGTGTGTGTGTGTGTGTGTGTGTGTGTGTGTGTCCTGGATCAGCAGAATCCAACAGGTCTTACACCTAAATCCCTTCCTTTAACATATGTTTAAGGATTGTTCAAAGTTCCTGGCCCTTTGCCCATGAAACATTCAGCTTATTCATGTATTACTGCTTTCTACTGTTCAATAAAAGCACAAATGGGTGCCTGTCAGAAAAAGTTACAGCCACAGGAACATCAGAGCATTGGCAACAGCAGAAGCAGTGGGCTCACCCTTGGTTTAAATGACCCCACTGGTTAGTTTGCCTTTCCCTCAGACTCTACTCTAAAAAGCAGCTAGCCCACTCTTGGGTGAACTGTTCCACGGGTCAGTTTTCTTTCTTTTGGGCTCTGATGTAAATAGCAGCGAGCCCACTCTGGGACTAATAAATCCAAGAGTTAGTTTCTATAATTCCAAAGCTGTGCCCCCCAACTGAGCAGTGTACAACTCTAAATTTAGCAGAAAGATCACTGAAAGTTAATTACCTCAATAATATTCTGAAAAGGAAAGAAAGAAATCTGAAGAAAAGGATTGTGGTAGTGATGTACACTTTTAAGAGCCAGTTTTCTTTTAAAAAAAAAATAGTTATATGAGGTGGGGAGCATGCGTGTGCCAGGGCCTCTTGCCGGTGCAAAGGAAAGCCAGATGCATGTGCCTCTTTGTGCATCTGGCTTTACATGGGTACTGGGGAATAAAACTCAGGCCATCAGACTTTATAAGCAAGCACCTTTAACCACTGAGCCATCTCTCTAGCCGAAGAGCCAGTTTTTGCCAGGCCTTGTCAGAGAGGAAGGTCTGGAGCCTAAAATTTGGCTTTCACACAGGTAACAGAAAGTTCAAAACTAGCCAGAGCTTCAGTCTGCTTTGGAGAATTGTGAAAAGCAAAGCCGGTTAATTTCTAACGGTGAAATGGCTGGTCTCTGAGCAGGAGGACCAAGGGGACAGATGGCTTGTCCTGACATGCCTGTGCCATCTAGGCTTGGGAAAGTTCACTGTGATACTCCACAGTGATGAAATTGCCTAAAGATATTTTTTTCAGATCATCTTCCTCAAACAGCCAACACATGACTGTATTTGTGAAGATAACATGTGGACCTGAGGGCAAGGGAGAGGGCAGGAAAAGAAAAGGTAAGCTTTGTTTGAGACGCTGCTGGAACTGGGGCTTGGGTTGTCAGCGGCCTCAGGGACTGCAGCAGAGCAGGCAGGAAGGCAAGGGAGCCTGGACCCCTCTCCCAAACTCCACATTCTACTCCTGCAGAAGCAGAGTCCCCATACTTTACTCCTCTGGCATTTGGATCACGATAGGAGATCCACGTGGCTACTCTCACTGCAGGAGTGGTTACCAGTACAGAGAGAAAAAGGGAGGAGTCAAGGATGTGTCTGCTGGTCTTTGCTGTTATTTCTGGAGAAGACTGAAAAGAATCGGGATTTGGTGGAGAGTGCAGGAGAGGAATAGTAAGCAGTTGTTTTGTTTTAGACACCTTAAGTTGGAGATTTTTCTTAAAATTCAAGTGAGTGGGGAACTGAAGGGGACAAAACGCAAGTTAACAGTTTAGAAATTGTCAGCCTTCAGGAAGCTTTTAACCTTATGGGGCCAGCGTGAGGTGCTGTAACTCGGCCTCTAGCCTTCTCCTATAGCCTCATTGGTGCTTCTTCACTTCCCCTAACACATTTCCTTGGTGGTACAGTAGCCCAGTGTTGGGGGAAGAGGGAATTTTCCAGAGAAAGGAGGAAGGCAGGTGGAGGTAGTAGGCTGGCTGATTGGAAATCCCCTTGACGATAAAAGGAGAAAGGGAGATGGAACACAAGCTATTTGGGGCTGTGTGCACATCCCGATACTCTCAGCCTGTGGCATACTCACTGCGTTGTTCTTAATGCGCTGTTCTCAGAATTTTCTCGAAACCACAAAATTCTCTCTGTTCCTAGAGAATTCTGCCATTGTGTAAACCAGATTGTTTAATAAAATACATTTGTGGATAAACCTCCTCTTCATCAGAAAGACTTAATTACTTATTATCTAAATTTATCAATTGTTCAGCAGTAGGATAAATATTTTGTTCTCTCTCTCCTCTCTACCTGCCTCTCTCCCCTCCCTCTGAATTTCTCTGTATTTTTAACTTAAGCAATCATAAGCAGACTCCTATACTGTGGGAGCAATGGTGTTTGAGAGGAGCAAAAGAATCGCTTCGGATGAAGCCCTCTCTTCATTGTTGAGTGCTGGCACCCATCTCCAGTGAGTAGTTGTTTTTCAGCCAAAGATAGGATGCTGGACCACAGCCCTGGCAATCCCTGGGACTGAAGTGAAGAACAGGCGTGTGCCTTCCTCCTGAGATGTTTTTGGCAATTAATTCACTTATATCTAACCTCCAACAGATGTAGCACTTAAGGGAAAAATAAACTCTTCCTTCATGCCTAGATGTCTCATGTTCTCATAATTAAACCATAAACAAAATAAAAGAGGAAATGAAATATACATCATCGCCTTAAGAAGAAATAGAAATGCAAATGAAATGGCTGATGTGTGGATTGACAGCCTCACGAAGAGGCCATATCCGGGACTTGGACAGCTTCCAGTGGGTCTGTTTGCTCATTTCTTTCTCCCCCTTTCCCATCTCTTTGCTTTGTCCTGATTTGCGTTCTGCCCCAGCTCTGCCCGGATGGCTCTTCTCTTTGCTCTGATTGTATTTCACATTTCCTTAGAATGGTACTGTGCAGCAAGACCACATGTCGAGAGAAGTGATAAACTGCCCAAAGCATCAGAATCACAAGTCAATAAAGACCTGGGCAAGCTGATTCCTAACAATTAGCATGCATGCAACATAGCTGTCTTTTGGTCAGGAAACGCCACACAGGTGCATACATGCATGGGCATGCGCACACACACACACCACTTGTTCTTAACCTTAAGAATTTTAAAAAATTTATTGACAATTTCCATACTTATCATCAATATGCCATCTTATTTAATATGCCCCTCCCACCACTTTTTCTTCTCCCTCCTCCTAAATCCCCCCTCCACTGAATCCCTTCTTCTTTCCCACTAGCCTCTCTTATATTTTGATGTCATCATTTTTCCCCTGTTATGCAGGTCTTTTGTAGGTAGCATCAGCCACTGTGAGGTCATGAATACTATGGCCACTTTGTGTCTGGAAAACAGTATTGCACAGCACTCCTCCCCTTCCTTTGAATCTTACATTCTTTCTGACACCTCTTCCCCAAAGGTCAACCTTACGATCTTTAGAAACCAAGAGAGGTGACAGGTTGAAATAGGACAGGCCTTACCCACAGATGGGTACTGAGTGGCAAAGACTCTGCTTCTCCCACTTCCTTTGCCTCGATGTCTAAAACTTCTGCTTGAAAACAATATAAATCGTATACCTAACAAGTTACTGGTGCTGTTGATTCAATTGAAACTTATTATTAAACTACACATTGGGGTGCCTCCTTCTGCTTGTGGAGTAGTCTGTGTGCCACACTCTGAGCTGAAACATTATGACCTCATCAGATTGTCTTTATCAGACCCAGATCTGGGTGAGGAGGGACTGGAAGGATGACTCTTTCCGGGATGGGGAGGGAGGTGCCCTGTGACTCCTGGATGTACATAGGTGTGGGCAGAAAGAAAACTGGCACGACTCTGCCAGAAGCTGACCTGAGACCCACAATTATCCTCTGCTGACAGAACTATCACCAGACCTCAGGGCACACACATCCTGCCAGCCTTCTCAGGCTTCAGACCTCAAGTCCAGCCCGACCTTCAAAAGCATTGCTGTCAAGGGGCTCTGCTGGGTAGTCCCAGTGTGAGGCTGCTGAAGGATGGGATGGGGCAGAGAGACCAGTTATTGGTTCACCACTGGCCTGATCCTAATCTGTAGTTAGCTCTCTGTCAGAGATACCCAAATATGGAAGAGTATAGCCCAGCATCCTTTTCTCTCTTCCTCAGAGATCCACTGCTCATGATCAGACGCTCTCGTCATAAACCACTTGCAAGAGCTTTCGAATAAAGAGTAGAGTTGAGCTTTGCAGCTCTGTTCTGTCCAAAGGGTTCCTTTTCTTCCTCCCTTCCTCCAGTTCCTTCCTCCAGGTTCTCCTTCTCTTTCTTATACTTCTTCTCTTCTCCTTCTGCATATCTTTTTTTTTTTGAGAGAGAGACAGAAAGAGAGGGAGAGGAAGACAGAAATGGGCGCGCTAGCAGCCTCTCAGCTGCTGCGAACGAAATCCAGATGTGTGGGTCCCCTTGTGGGCAAGTGTGGCATTGTGCCCTTGTGTCACTTTGCATCTGGCTAAAACGTGGGACCTGGAGATTGGAACCACTGGAGATTGGAACCAGCATTCTTAGGCTTAGGAGGCAGGAGCCTTAACCGCTAAGCCATCTCTCCAGTCCTGCATATCTATTTTTTAATAAGATATATCTCTTATGTGATCTATATGAAAGAAGCCTTATTGAGAGTTTTTCTCACATAATCATTACTTCAGTTTAATCAGATATGCAATATAAATTGAATTCCCAAAAAGGATTTATTGTAATTACTACATTTCATTTTTCTTTCTTTCTTTCCTTTTTTCTGTCTCTTTCTTCCTTCTCCTTCCTTTTCTGTTCCTTTTGGCTTTGTTTTTCATTTGCGGTTTTTGAGCAGGGTCTTGTGTAATCCAGACTTGCCTAAAACTCATTATGCACATGAAGCTGACTTTGAACTCCCTGGGACTACTGCTGTGCACTTCCACACTGGACCCCAGCTACTGCATTTCTAAAGGCTTCTCCTTGTAGGTGTTTGGTATCTGCTGCAGTACACAGTAGAGCAAGGTTCTGCTCCCAGGTCACATGTGCACTGGGTGTGTTCTAGCTTTTCCATGCTGTTTGCTCCTTTCTGATCTGCACTGGGCTCAAGGGCCTGTCTTTCTTCACAGAAACAAGCTTTCTGCACTGTGGCTTTCTGGAGTAAGGTGTGAAGTGGAGTGAGCATCTGCCCCATTCACACATTTAGGTAGCTTCTCGGTAAGAATTCTCTGATGTTCCATGATGTGAGTATTCTGCCTAAAGGATTTTTCACAGTGATTGCATTTAAACAATTTCTACCCCCCCCATACCCTGCCCATTTGTATTTTCAAATAAGGACGAATCCTTGGAATCCTTGTAGAAGTTTTCCCACATTTACAACACAATTCAATATACATTTTCATATGCATTCTATGTTAGGATTCTTCTCTAGCATGATTTTCCACAAATATTACGCTTCCACAGCCTCTTCACTTTTCCAAATGTTGTCATTTTCCTAGTTAGGATCCACATGAAAATGTTTGTAGGGTCCTCCTTTCAGGATGCTGCAGTTTCTGGGCTGGTGAGATGGTTCTGTAATTAAAGGAGCTTGCTTTCCAAGTCTGCTGGCAAGAGTTCAGTTCCCTAGTACCCAAGGAAAGGCAGATGCAAAAGTGTCACCTGCATCTGGAGTGCATTTGCAGTGACAAGAGGCCCTGATGCTTCCTCACCTCACACACATGCAAGTAAATAAATATAATATTAAATACAAAATGCTGATATTTTCCACTGGAGATTGCTTAGTGGTTAAGGAACTTGCCTGCAAAACCAAAGGACTCAGGTTCAATTCCCCAGTATCCACATAAAGCCAGATGCACACAGTGGCACAAGCGTCTGCAGTTCATTTGCAATGGCTAGAGGCCCTGGCATGCCCATTCTCTTTCTCTCTCCCTCTCAAATAAATTAATTAGTTAAATATTTTTTTCTGGTTACAGTGCCCCTAAAATGACCTATTCCACCTGTGAGCTCACCTGACCCAAAGTGCAAAGCTGGAGCCTGAACTAGCCTGGAGACCCAAGCTCCAGGCCCTGGCTCTCAGTGTTGGTCAGATCTTGGAATGTCGTTTCATGTCATGGGCATCCCTAGAATAAAGACCTCCTTGCTGGCTCATGGGGTTGATGGGGAGAAAGCGTGAACTCTCTCAGTGAGGGTAAGTCTCTGGAGCTGAATTTGTCAGGGAAGTGTATGTGTAAATCAGTATGCTTTTTGTAATGTTGAGCATGTTCAGCTTGAACCGTCCAGCACTGTTACCTGCTCACAATCTGGCTAATGAGCTTTGTGGGAAAATATGGAGAGACAGAGGGAAATAGAATGGCCTGGATAGTGCCCATAATGGCTTCACTGAAATAATTCCATCATGCATTTGGTGGCTCCTCAGGGCAACACACCGATAAAACATTAAAGGCTCTGCAATGTTCCATTTCCTTGGTTCCTGATCGATCTGTAAGAGCTGGGACGGAGGATGGGAGAAACGGGCTCAGGGGTCAAGACAGCTGTTTTCTGTTCTTTTCCCTTGAGAAGATGAACACCATGTTTGGTGACCTCAGTCCTGGCTGTAAAACCCTGTGCACACACAGGAAGAAGACCAAGATGAGTGTCAGAGAAAATATAGTGCCCCTTGTTCACATCCTCCAGTGGCTGGGACAAGTCAGCCACACGTACTACCTAAGAACAGAAATGTTTCTCTTACAGTTTGGGAAGTTCCAAGTGCTAAGGCAGCTTCACTGGGCTGAAGTCAAGGCGTCTGCGGCAACTGTTTCTTTCCGAAGTAGTAATGGAGAATCCATGTCATGCAACCTTGGCTTATGATTCCCTCCCTCGTCTCCAAACACCCCCAGTCTGCTTCCATCATTCTGTCTTCTGCTCTAATTCTGACCCTCTTGTGTCCCTCTTCAAAAGACCTTGTGATGGCATTGAGCCTGTCTGGATAATCCAGGATAATCTCCCCACCTCAATTTAATTAATTGCATCTCTAAAGCCAGCGTGGAACACGGTGGCACACGCATTTAATCCCAGCATTCAGGAGGCCGAGGTAGGAGGATCACTGTGAGTTGGTGGTCAGCCTGGGACTACAGAGTGAATTCCAGGTCAGCCTGGGCTAGAGTGAGATCCTACCTAGAAAAAACAAACAAGACAAAAAATAGGGCTTCTAAAGCCAGTGTGCTATAGATGGCACCACTTGTAGGTTCCAGGGAGGAAGGTGTGGGCATACTTGGGGGGCTGTTATTTAGCCCACTGTACAGCCTGGTCATGATCTCAGCGGGAACAGGTGACAGCCGCTGAGAGCAAGGTGCTCTCCACTACCCAGCGAGCAGTTCTGGTCAGCTCACCGCACTTCACAGTCCTAGAAACCAATTTACCTGTTAAAGTTTAATCATATTCAAAAGCGTATTTCATTTTAAACAATTGGAATACCATTTTTTCCAATGTTCAATATTCTCTTGAAAATTCAACAAATAGCTTATCAGTCTTCATTTTGAACTTTTGGAAATTAAACCTTTAAATTGAATTCTATTACGTGAAAGCAGATTCAAATATTACAAACTTAAGATCAAGGGATGAAATTGTAATTGGAGGCTTGCACGTAATAAGCAGCTAATAAGACTGTGTTTGACTTAAATTTTCAATTCAAAATTACCTGAAAATTAGTAGTAGTCCTTACTGTTCTGTGTCTTAAATTCCAATAAGAACTTAAAATTCTAACAAGGATCAAGCTGGGGTAGGATAACCCATGGCACTGAACAGAAGCAAAGGCACACAGAAGATACTTTCTATGACCAGTGCCTCAACTTTGATAGTCACTGACTATAAATACAAAATTGCCATGACAGAATTATATTTTAATGATTTTTAAAATATCCTAAAATGCTATCAAAAAAGGAACTGGCAAAACAAGAATGAACAGGTAGCTCTAGGAACCATCTACACTGTCAATTTGAATTGTTAAACTGTCAGAAAAGTTTGACTCTCCAAGTCCCATGTAAACCAGACGCACAGTGATGAAAGTGCACAAGGTCACACATGCACACAAGGGGCTGCACTTGTCTGGAGTTCGATTTCAGTGGCTGGAGGCTCTGGCACCTCAATTATCTCTCTCTCTCTCACTCTTGCATAAAAAAAAAAAAAAAAAAAAGGCAGTACGTTGGGCTTGCCTCAAAAAAATAAAAATAGTAATTCAGCACTGCTGAATGTAGCCCCCTGTCCTGGTGGCAGCCACCAAACCTGCCTGCCACAGCATAGGGCTATCAAGTGGCATGGAGATTTAAGGTAAGTTCTTGCTGGTGCACAGCACACATTAGTTATATGTGGGGATGGTAGTTTGATTTCACCTCCAGTGGGCTCTGATCAGCTTATCTGAAATAATTGTTCTGTTAACTAGATATCATTCTGTCACTGTTTATTTTTTTTAAGTATCAGTTATTTGGTTGACATTCTGAATGCTGCAAAGCAAATATAATTTTAAAAAATAT
This sequence comes from Orientallactaga sibirica, assembly GCA_036365145.1. Lineage (NCBI taxonomy): Eukaryota > Metazoa > Chordata > Mammalia > Rodentia > Dipodidae > Orientallactaga > Orientallactaga sibirica. Next base: position 2,695,718 of record JAEOAD010000036.1, read on the forward strand.
TTTATTTATTTATTTATTTGAGAGAGAGAGAGAGAAGGAGAGATAGAGAAGGTTAGATAGGAAATGGGTGTGCCAGAGCCTCCAGCCACTGAAAATGAACTCCAGATGCATGTGCTACCTTGTGCATCTGACTTACATGAGTACTGGGGAATCAAACCTTAGTCCTTAGTCTTCACAGGCAAGCATCTTAAACCGCTAAGCCATTTCTCCATCCCAACAATTTTTTTTTTATTTGAAAACATTCTTTAGCCATAATTCTGGAGAGTGACGCAAGGAGATCTCGAGTTCAAAAGCTGTCTGGGTTATATAGTGAGATTTTTGTCTCAAAAAAAAAAAAAAAAAATCTTGTATCCCAGCACTTGTGAGGCAGATATAGGAGGATCGCCATGAGTTCAAGGCCACCCTAAGACTACCGAGTGAATTCCAGGTCAGTTTGGGCTAGAGTGAGACCCTGCCTCAAACAACAACAACAAAAACACCTTGTTAACATGCTGCTATAAAGACAAAATAAACCCTTATCAATGAAAACTATATAAAATCTCCAAAACAAAGAAAACTGCTCCAGTGGGGACCAATTAGTATAGATTAATAAATAAAAGAAACAACGTTTTTTGTTGTTGTTGTTTTTTGAGGTAAGGTCTTGCTTTAGCCCCTATAGCCCAGAAGTCGGTTTTTGTCACGCTGGGCTTGAAGTCACTTGAGCTTGATCAGTGACCCTCTCTTCCCCTAGTGACTAAAGATGCTCCAGCTCTGCTGCAGGGGAATTTGAGTTGCCTGTGCAGTTTTCCAGGGGGAAGTCTGCTCTTCTCCTAGTAGTAAGCCCTTCCCTCCGTGGCCCTCTCCTATCCCAGCAGGCTTCCAGCACTCCTCTAGCGCTTTGCTGCTCTTAGGACTACACATGTCTCCTTCGAGCAGACCTCAAGGCTCCTGGGCCCTGGCGAAGCTTTATCCATCTTTCTCTGTAGTGCCTGGCACAGAGGAGGTTCTTGAGTGGATAATGCATGGATAGATCAATGTGAGACTTTAAAAAAATATATGCAATTTCTCCACAAGTCTGGCTCCTCCTATCAGTGCTGAGTTGACCCTATGTTTCCATCAGTCATGGCAAAGCCACACCTGTGCCCTTGTCCACCTCACCTTCTAGAGCCAGGACCATCTCTCTGAGTGTCCACATCTGAGCAGCACTGAGCCCACAATATAAGGAGGTCTAGCTAATTACATAAGGAGCTGAAGTAGCCCTCAGAGATCAGAAAGCAAAGCTTGATATGCGCTCCTTCCAAAGTGGCATTCCGAACTTCTTTGTGAAAATAGAAAGCTATTCAGGGGTGACTTCTTTCTCATTCACCTTAGCTTTTCGCTCTTTTGGTGAACAGTTTGTTCAAGTTTCTTTAGGACCTGCTTGATGCCACAGTCCTAAGCTCCAACTATGTACTTTGTGAGCAGAGTTGACAAACAAGCTGTGTTCCAGTCATTGCTTTTAGTCCTAGCTGTTCTCTTTCTATAAGTAATACTATGGAGAGTAACTATTACACTGTGTTTTACTCCTACTATGTCTGTACATAAATCGAATTTCCCAGACTATCACTCATATTTATTATAGAAATAAACATATTTTAAACTTTTTTTCAGGTGTGGTGGCACATGCTTTTAATCCCAGCACTCGGGAGGTAGAGGTAGGAGGATCACTGTGAGTTTGAGGCCATCCTGAAACTACATAGTGAATTCCAGGTCAGCCTGGGCTAGAGTGAGAACCTACCTCGAAAAACAAACAAACAAAAAAAAAAAAATGTAATTGCCTAGTTCATCCATGAGTTCTTAAAATGAATTCATCACTACTTCGTATGTTTTCTTATTTTTGTTCTCACAGAAATGAATTATTAACCTTTCAAATTGTGTTCTTCTCTTAAGACAGAAAAAAATGCCTTGTGCATTTTTTTTTTTTTTGGAGAGAGACAGAGAGAGAGAGAGAGAGAGAGAGAGAGAGAGAGAGAGAGGGGGAAGACAGAGATGGGTGCGCCAGCAGCCTCTCAGCTGCTGCGAAGGAAATCCAGATGTGTGCGCCCCCTTGTGGTCAAGTGCGGCATTGCGCCCTTGCGTCACTGCATCTGGCTAAACGTGGGACCTGGAGATTGGAACTGCTGGAGATTGGAACCAGGGTTCTTAGGCTTAGGAGGCAGGCGCCTTAACCGCTAAGCCATCTCTCCAGCCCTGCAATTTTCATTTAATATTTGAAAACTATATTGGCTCCTGTGATGGGGAGGGATTGACTTTGTCATAATAAAATATGACAATGCTGCAGTGTAAAACCTGAGTCCCATTTAGATAAGTGAAGGACTTCAGAGTTCTGTAGATATTTCCTGGACACTTTCCCACAGGCCTGCCCCACTGACCCCTCCTTCCTGTTCCTCTAGAGGATTGTTCCTTTCCTCATACCTGCCGCTTACTTGTTTCTCTTCACTAGTAGACGGAGATCTCGCCATGCTCACACCCGTAGTGCCTGAACTCTGGATGCTTGGTCATGGCCACCACAGTGAAGGGAGGACTGCAAGCTGCTACTTTCACCCTAGTTTTCTTTTTTTGCAAGGTAGGGTCTCACTCTGGTCCAGGTTGACCTGGAATTAACTATGTATTCTCAGGGTGGCCTCAAACTCACGGCGATCCTCCTACCTCTGCCTCCTGAGTGCTGGGATTAAAGGCGTGTGCCACCACGCCCAGCTCAACCTAGTTTTAATGAGAACACATCAGTTCCCTTATCCACAGTTTTGCTTTCCATGCTTTCAGTTACCTGTTATTGTCTGTAGTGTGAAAAGATTAAATGGAAAATTCCAGATAGGAGCAAGTCATGAGTAGTAAATAATGTTTATAACTTTATATTGATGTAGTTGTTTAATTGTAACATTATTATTATTTTTTTTTTTTTTTGGTTTTTTCAAGGTAGGGTCTCACTCTGGTCCAGGCTGACCTGGAATTAACTATGTAGTCTCAGGGTGGCCTTGAACTCATGGCGATCCTCCTACCTCTGCCTCCCGAGTGCTGGGATTAAAGGCGTGCGCCACCACGCCCGGCGTATATAAATAATTTTTTTTTTTTTTTTTTTGGTTTTTCGAGGTAGGGTGTCACTCTGGCTCAGGCTGACCTGGAAGTAACTGTGTAGTCTCAGGGTGGCCTTGAACTCACGGTGATCCTCCTACCTCTGCCTCCCGAGTACTGGGATGAAAGGAGTGCGCCACCACGCCCGGCTAATTGTAACATTATTGATTGCTGCTAATCTCTTGCTGTGTCTATAAATTAAGCTTTGGTATTATGATCTATAATTGTAATATATTATGTAACATATGATTAGAATATATTTATATAATATTATATAATTATGTATTATATAATTAATAGCATGTTATTTATACGTATATGAAAATGCAGTCTATGTAGGGTTAATTACTATTTGAGGTTAAGGCATCCAATGGGGTCTAAGAATGTGCTCCCTGTGCATAAAGAAGACCTCTGGACCAACAACCAATGTTCCTGGTGTACATTCTTTGGGACAGACATTAGGCCAAGCCTTCTGATGAGTTAGTTATTTCATAATCATCACGAGCAATCACAATCATAACCATCACAAGTGTTCTAACCATACTGCTGACATTGTTATCTTTTCTTAGAGTCTAATATATTTATTGACTAAATGCTTTTTTCTTTTAAACTTATTTTAGCTGATACATAAAAACATAAAAGTTGGCTGGCATGATGATGCATGCCTTTAATCCCAGCACTCAGGAGGCAGAGGTAGGAGGATCATCATGAGTTCAAGGCCACCCTGAGACGACATAGTGAATTCCAGGTCAGCCTGGACTAGAGTGAGACCCTACCTCGAAAAAACAAAACAAAACAAACAAACAAAAAAAGTTGTTTGTATTTATTGAGTACCATGAGAACTTTTACTACATGCATACATTGTACAACATTATCTCCTTCTTTACCAGAAAGAACAATTGGAGATTTAGAGAGGTAACCTAGGGCTGGAGAGATGGCTTAGTAGTTAAGTTGCATGCCTGTGAAGCCTAAGGACCCAGGTTCTATTCTCCAGGTCCCATGTAAGCCAGATGCACATGGTGCTGCATGCGTCTGGAGTTTGTTTGCAGTGGCTAGAGATCCTGGCATGCCTATTCTCACTCTGTTTCTTTCCCTCTCTCTGTCTCTAATAAATAAATAAAAATAATTTTTTTAAAAAGACTGACTTCAAGAGCTGGGAGAGTATATCCCCATATTCATGGGGTCAGGATAATCTTTAAAAAACATAGGTCAACTAGCTTTTTCAAGATTAGAAGCAATCACAAACCCACATCTGAGGATGTCCAGATTTTAATGCTTTTTGTATTGCTAAGGCATTTCATTTTATCCTAACTTGAAATTAAAAGACTTCTTCTGGCATTCTTTTTATCTAGGACCTGAAGGCTCTACATCTTGGGCACTATCCTACAAGTGCCTCACCACTAAAGCCAGTCTAAGGGTAGTTAGCATCTAGGAAACCCAGAGTCCAAAGAAAATAGCTGGCAAATGAAGGGACAGGTCCATTTGATATTAGAAGGGACTAAAAGTGAAAATGATGGGCTGGAGAGATGGTTTAGTGGTTAAGGCACTTGCCTGCAAAGCCTAAGGACCCAGGTTCGACTCTTTCTCAAATAAATAAATAAAATTAATTATTTTTATAAAGTGAAATTGTAGGTTGGAGAGATGGCTTAGCAGTTAAGGCACTTGCCTGCAAAGCCAAAAGACCATAGTTTGATTCCCCAGGACCCACATAAGCCAGATGCACAAGGTGGAGCATGCATCTGGAGTTTGTTTGCAATGGCTGGAGGCCCTGATGTGCTTATTCTTTCTCTCTCTCTCTCTCTCTCTCTCTCTCTCTCTCTCTCTCTCTGTCTTTCTCTCTTTCTCTCTTGTGTGCTTCTCTCTCACAAATAAATAAAAATAAAACGAAGTTAAATGAAATTGTTATCTAATTGTGATTTTAGTACTGTATCCCCAAAGCCTAGTGATTATATCTGTTGATGAGTGAAGATGCCTGTGTTCTTTGGAGCTGACACCTGGTGGATCCAGAGTCAGGCAACTCAAGAATAGGAAGAAGAACGAGCCAGGTGTGGTGGCGCACGCCTTTAGTCCCAGCACTCGGGAGGCAGAGGTAGGAGGATCACCATGAGTTCGAGGCCACCCTGAGACTACAGAGTGAATTCTAGGTCAGCCTGGGCTAGAGTGAGACCCTACCTCGAAAAACCAAAAAAACAAAAAAAGAATAGGAAGCAGGCAGAGAGGTAAAGGAGCCTTTCAAACCCACCAGAGCACCTCAGTCCCACAGTGCTGATAGTTTAGCCTGTGCTGTGGACTGAAGTGTGTCTGTTTAAGAGTCTTCTAGTGAAATCCCAACCTTTAAGTACCTTATTTGAATGTGACCTTATTTGAAAGGTGGCATCTTTGCAGAAGTAATCAAGTTAAAATAAAGACATGGAGCCGGGCATGGTGGCACATGCCTTTAATCCCAGCACTCGGGAGGCAGAGGTAGGAGGATCACCATGAGTTCGAGGCCACCCTGAGAATACATAGTGAATTCCAGGTCAGCCTGAGCTAGAGTGAGACCCTACCTTGAAAAACCAAAATAAATAAATAAAATTTTTTTAAAAAATAAATAAAGACATGGAAATAGGCCTCAAGCCAATGATTGTTCTCCTTATAAGAAGAAAAAAAAATGGACACAGACATATTAGCACAAGGGTGATGATATAAAGAGACGTGAGGAGAAAAATCCACCTATCAGGCGAGAGAAGCTAAATAAGTTTTCTGTTGCTTCAGCCACCCAATTTGTGATACTTTGCTGTGTGACCCTAACAAACAAATTTGGGCCATGTAACTTCTCTAGAGTGGGGTGTATTGTCCTGGATATTGGAAGATGTTGAGTGACATCCCTGGCTCTACCTATTGGAGGCAGTTGGCAGCCCTTTATTCCTAATTATGCCAACCCAACATTCCTCCATACATCACCACTGGGGCAACCACGCCTGGACTTGAGGTGGCCTGGAGGCAGCTGTTGGTCTCCACCATTATAGGCACAGCCACTGCCAAGTTTGCAGCATCCTCTAGGCCCAGTTGCCCAAGCAGAGCAATATATGTAATGTGTAACAGGGACTACTTACAAATCACATACATAATGGGGGAAAATCTAATTAACTGAAGGCCTACATAAACAAGTGAAGGAGGCCACATTGATATAAGGATTATCTGCAGCTGAAGGCATCTGGGATTCAGCAGATGCAGAAAGAAGACTTTAAGGGGCTTCCATTACTGACCAAAATCCAAAACCCCCGAGAAATAAGAATGGCTCCAAATGCACTCTTCCAGGGAAGTCTGGCCATGGAGAAGATGGAAAATTGACACTGGAAAAATGAGTACAAACACATGTCTTAAGATAGCCTAAAAAATAAAAATAATTTTAAAAAGATAGCTTCACTAGGCGAGGTGGCACAAGCCTTTAATCCCAGCAATTGGGAAGCAGAGGAAGAAGGATTGCTGTGAGTTCAAGGCCATCCTGAGACTATATAATGAATTCCAGGTCAGCCTGACCCTGCCTCAAAAAAATAAATAAATAAAATAAATAAATAAATAAATAAATAAATAAATAAATAAATAACAGCTAAGCTTTGGTGCTGAAGAGATGGCTTAGTGGTTAAGGGTGTTTGCGTCTGGAGTTCATTTGCAGTGGCTAGAGGCCCTGGTATGCCCATTCGTTTGCTCTCTCTGACTCTCTCTCAAATAAATAAAATAATTTTTTTAAAAAAAAAAAAGATAGCCTTGGGCTGGAGAGATGGCTTAGTGGTTAATGCATTTGCCTGTGAAGCCAAAGGACCCAGGTTCAATTACCCAGGACCCACGTAAGCCAAATACACAAGGTAGAACATGCATCCGAAAATTCGTTTACAGTGGCTGAAAGCCCTGGTGCAACCATTCTCTCTCTCTCCCTCTCTCTCTTTCCCTCTTTCTGTATATTCTGTCTCTCAAATAAATAAAATAATTTTTTTAAGATAGCCTTATCTTCTATTATATTCTCCATGTTTATTTTCTCAGTTTGCTGCCCTTGGAAACAAAAAACCCTGTCCCTTTGGTTGTAACCATCTCAAAATGTATCCTTCTTTGTTAAAATGGCATCTGAGCTCTTGAGCCTCTCTGCTTCTTTGGGTCTTTGAATCTTTTCTAGGAAGCAGCTTCATCCTTGTGTGACAATAAACATAAAATTTGTGTGTCTTTTTTCTGTCATCTTCTGTCGGTTGCATTTGCAGCCCCCAGGTTTCCTCTTCTCCAACAGAAACTCCTTCAACCACTCATTCACACTCCAAAAGAGCTTGTGGGATTTCTGTAAATCAGTACAGTGGCTGAGTCTGAAGACAAGGCATTTGTAGAAGTCACCTCCACTCTTTTGCTAAAGAGAAAGTGCTAGTCTTGCCATTGTACAGGAGGATTTAACAAAGGAAAATGATGCAGCTGAGTGCTGCACAAATGCAAAAATGTTTTACTGCTTTAGTGTAAAAGTGGGAGAGGAACTTAAGGCTGTATTCAGTTGAGAAGTGAACCTGGGTCCTTGGGCTTCACAGGCATGTACCTTAACTGCTAAGCCATCTCTCCAGCCCTCTTCAGACATTTCTATGAGGAGTGAAGTGGAGGCTGTAAGGACTCCTTTAGGGGGAAGGAGATAAGGATGACTCACATTCTCCCCTATAAGCTCAAGGATATTCCTCCCTTTTACTTTCAGGGCCCTGTCACCCCTAAACTGTCTCAGAGAGGAAAAGGCAGAGACACTTGATGCGAGGAAAAAGAAAATCCAGCAGTGCATGGTCTCTCATGGACTACTGTAGCCAGGTAGACCATGGAGAGAATTAAACTAGCAGGTGACTCTACTTGAAAGCATCTCTTCAGATTTCTAATCGAGACTCAGAAACATGCTTTAACTATTAGCAGAAAGAAAGTATTTTCTGTTGTTTCAAATGATGCATTGACCTGTTGGAAAACATTTATCTCCTGAGTGGGGCTTATAGCATTGCCATTAGAAAGTGCTCATGCTGTGAGAAAAATGTCATTGTGGCATCTCTGTAGAGATGACCTTTCAGAAATTGAAATCAAAGGATGTAAAAAGGATTCAGTGACATCTCTGACATGCCAGCTCTTGTTTGTGTCTGTCTGCTCCATTCATCAGAACTGGGCGCCCGCATGCAAAAAAATAGTAATGTACTCCAGGCCCTTGGGATAGGGAAAGAGGCAGAGAGAGGGAGGCAGAAGGAGAAAGAGAGAGAGAATGGGCATGTCAGGGCTTCCAGCCACTGCAAACGAACTCCAGATGCATGCGTCCCCTTGTGCATCTGGCTTACGTGGGTCTTGGGGAATAGAACCTGAGTCCTTTGGCTTTGCAGGCAAGTGCCTTAACTGCTAAGCCATCTCTCCAGCCCCAATTAAACATTTAAAATAAATTTTACATGATGGGGTTTGACTCTGGATGCTGGCAAAACAGCAAAACAAAATAGCTTTTTAAGAAGTACAGGATAGTTCCATTCTTTTGCTTGTTAACCTGTATTTTCTCATAGCTCCTATAATGAATATGATTTCCTTTGTAATTGAAAGGGAAAGAACCAACCATCTATTAAAACAAGATGGTGAAAACTGAGATGACTGGGTGAAGCATACTTGACAATGTTCTGCAAGGTGGGACAGCCTTGTTGTTTCCTTGGATCACTGGCCAGCCGAATGAGGGATCTGGTCTCATCCACGGCTGCTTCAGTTCTTGGAAGAAAAGGGGATCAGAGACAAATGACCTTCACCAAGCTCTAAACCTGTCATCTGATCAGAACTAGAAAGCAGATGTCACACCCTCTACTGCCCCAGCACCCTCTGCCCTATTTTCTGAAAATCAAGGTGCTTGTGGTACATCTAAGTCCAAGGCTATGTATGTCCTGGCGTCATCGGCAAGGAAGCTTACCTTGTGCACTGTAGCATGTTTAGTAGTGAGTGACCTTGGACCACCCACTAGCTGTCAGTAGGGATCTCACCTGGCATGACAACAAAACATGTCTATACTTTGCCAATGTCCCTGACATAGCCTTGGTGAAAATCCCTATTGCCAGCAGACTTTTCTTTTGGACCTATTCGTGGGACAGCATTTGGAGTCTGAAAGGTTCACAAGAACAAAGGCATGCTGGCAAGAATCACCTGCTTGCCGGGCGTGGTGGCACACGCCTTTAATCCCAGCACTCGGGAGGCAGAGGTAGGAGGATCCTCATGAGTTCGAGGCTACCCTGAGAATACAGAGTGAATTCCAGGTCAGCCTGGCCTAGAATGAGACCCTACCTTGAAAAACAAAACAAACAAACAAAAAAAAAAAGAATTACCTGCTTGTTCTTGGCCCTCACTGAGGTCCTGACTACCCAGACTATTAGGCTGGAGGGTGAGAGTGACACACTGCAGGACGCTGCGTTCCCTGACGTCTCTCAGCTCTCATCTTCAGCACGCTCCCTGGCCACTTCCAAGCCTTCCTCTGTCCCCTGCCTCTGTCCTGACCCCGTCTAGCTATGGGCAGTCCTTGCTCACTTTCCGTCTCCCCAGCTGACATAATGTCCTCCCTTTGGATGGCCCTGAACTTTGGAAAGGGAAGGTGCCACACTGGGGAGAGGAGCCAGCACTGCTCTTGGTCAATCAACCTAGCTTGATTCTCGTCAGTTCCCTCATTTCATTCATTCATGCATTCATTCACTTCAGAGAGAGAAGAGTGTGGGTCCACCAGAGTCTTTTGCTACTGCAAACGAACTCCAGATGCATGTGCCGCTTTATACTTCTGGCTTTACTTGGGTACTGGGGAACTGAATCCTGGCAAGCAGGCTTTAAGGCAAGTGCCTTTAACCACTGAATCATCTCCATAGCCCAGTTGCCTCGTCTTCAAACCCATGTGTCCTACTTGGGAAGATTGTGATGACAACAAGACAAGAGTCCTTGGTATTATATCTACTCATCACCCTTGATGTTGTCACTGAGATTTTAAGTAATCCTCTTATCTTTCAGGGTCCTCATCTAAAAACTGAAGCTAAGCCTGGTGTGGTGGCACACACCTTTAATCTCAGCACTTGGGAGACAGAGGTAGGAGGATCACTGGGAGTTTGAAGCCAGCCTGAGACTACATAGTGAATTCCAGTCAGCCTGGGTCTGGGCTAGAGTGAAACCCTACCTCAAAAAAAAAAAAAAAAAAATCTTGGGGCTAGAGAGATGGTTTAGCAGTTAAAGCGCTTGCCTGCAAAGCCAAAGGACCCCAGTTCAATTACCCAGGACCCCCGTAAGCCAGATGCATCTGGAGTCCATTTGCAGTGGCTGAAGGCCCTGGGGCATCTGTCTCTCTCTCTCTTTCTTTCTTTCTCTCTCTCTCTCTCCTCTTCCTCTTCTTTCTCAAATAAATAAAAATAAAATATTTTTTAAAACCTAAACTAGAGCTGGGTGTGGTGGTGCATGCCTTTAATCCCAGCACTTAGGAGGCAGAAGTAGGAGGATCTCTGAGAATTCAAGGCCACCCTGAGACTACATAGTAAATTCCAGGACAGCCTGAGCTAGAGAGAGCTAGGCTGGAGAGATGGCTCAGCCATTAAGGCATTTGCCTGCAAAGCCAAAGGATCCTGGTTCAATTCTCCAGGACCCATATAAGCCAGATGCACAAAGGGGGGGGGTGCATGCATCTGGAGTTTGTTTGCAGTGGCTGGAGGCCCTGGCATGTCCATTCTCTCCTCTCTCTCTCTCTGCCTCTTTCTCTCTCTCTCTTAAATAAACAAATAAATAAACAAAAATATTTTTAAAAAAAACAAAAAACCTGAAGCTAACTTTTGAGGGTTTCATCGATGTCAAACTTTTTTTTTCTAGCTATAAAGTGAAATAATTAATAATTCATTATAAGTTTGCAGTGAAAATGAAAGATTATGGGAAATACTTTGCACATTCACATCAACATGTGTGTGGTATGTGGAAAGACGATAGGCGGATGCTACAGACAGGAGGCTGTGGGGAACGTTGGCCAGAGGGATCATAGAGCCGAAGACTGTCAGGCCACCTATGAATGAGAGCGCAGTTTGTACTGTGGGAATAGTCATGGCTTCCAGCTATATACCATTGTCAGAACCCACAGAGGCCCAACCCTGGCCACAAACTTTCCCAGAGAGAGATTCTGCTGAGGCTGGGCTGATGAGGTGGAGTAGGGACAGGACTCAAGGGCATTAGGTTGCCTGGGCTGGACAGCAGGGGTCAGGCCTAATGGAAGGCCACAAGGTTGGCAGCTAATTGAGAAATTAGTTAGAGCAGGGAAACAGCAAAAATGGAAAACACAGGATAGTTTAGCAAAGTAAAAAGCAGAGATAAACCTTCATTTGTCAGTATTTTAAAGGGCCATGACCATTTTTAAAATATATGACACCTAATTGGAGCTCTGTGTGGACACTTCAAAGTAAAATTAAGCCAAGTGTGGTGGCACACACCTTTATTCCCAGCAGAGACAGGAAAATAGAAACGAACTCAAGGCCAGCCTGGAACTACAGAGTGAGTTTCTAGTCAACCTGGGCTTGAGTGAGACCCTGCCTTGAAAACAACAACAACAAAATAATAATAAATAAAATAAAAATGAGAATGAGGCAGGGTGTGATGGCATATCTCTATAATCCCAGCACTTGGGGGGTAGAGGTTGGAGGATCAGGAGTTCAAGGCCATCCTCAGCTACATAGGGAGTTCAAGCTGAGCCTAGGCTAAATGAGATCTTATTTCAAAAGAAAAGGTAAAATTGACTCAGCGTCAATAGTTTTCAGTTCTGACAATTAAGCAGAGCAGCATGCAGGCAGCAAAGGCAGTTGGGAAACATTTTAAGTTCAAAATCTTCAATGTTTCTATTATTTTTTGTTTGCTTGTCTCACCCATAACCAGCTCTAAGATTTTTTTAAATTAATTTCCCTTACTGTTTATTGAAAGTACTTGGTTTGGAGTTTATACAAGGGCCGTTCCTTTCTTTACTCGTACTTCACTGCTTTACCTAATTACAAAAACAAGTGCAACTGGCAAAACCAGTTTATAGACAAACAGACTTGCCCCTGGGTAAACCTAAAGAGTGGAAGCAGAAGTGCCTGACCTTCACCCCAGCCTCCTGGCCACAGCTTCCCTTCAGCAGTGTGCTGACCTCAGAACCAGTCTGGAGGACTTCTCCTGTTTTGCAAAAACAATGTGTCCACTAGTGCTTTCGCTGTAAGTCACAAACCCTGACCAAAGCTGTTTGTTGTTGCTGGGGGAGGAGGTAGTTAAGTAAGGAGACACTATCCCAAATATTGGGAAGCTTAGAGGTAACAGGATGTGGTGGTTGGTTTAAATTCTTGTGTGTTGAATGCTTGCTCTCAAGCTGGAGGCAGTTTTGGAGGTGGAGCCTTGCTAGAGAAGGTGTGCTTCTAGGGGTGAGCTTAGGAATATTATAGCTAGCTCCCCCTTGCCACAGCTTAGCTCACTGTCCTGCTGCTGTTTTCTACCTGCTGTGGTAAGAAATAATGTCCAGGGGCTGGAGAGATGGCTTAGTGGTTAAGGCACTTGCCTGCAAAGCCAAAGGACTCAGTTCAATTCCCCAGAACCCATGTAAGCCAGATGCACAAGGTGGTACATGAGTCTGGAGTTGTTTGCAGTGGCTGGAGGCCCTAGCATGCCCATTCTCTCTCTCTCTCTCTCTCTCTCTCTCTCTCTCTCTCTCTCTTTCTCTCTCTCAAATAAATAAAAATTTATATATAGTGTCCAGCCTCTGCTCATATCATACTTTCCCCTGCCATCATGGAGCTCTCCCTTAAGACTGTAAGCCAAAATAAACCCTTTCCTCCCATCAGCTACTTTCGGCTGGGTGTTTCGTCACAGCAATATAAAGGCAACTATGACAGAGGGTCTTCAAGGCTTGCAGAATTGTGGTTTAATGTCACTAAGCCCCACATGATCTTTATCTCTCCACCCTTTTCCCTTGGCATCAGCTTCGACTTGAGACTGGGTGTCACCTTGGCCTTTCCTCACCTAGTGGGAGACAGGTGGGTCTTGCATGAGGCTCTGCGTCCACTGTGGAGAAATCAATGGTCCTCATTAAAGGGGAGGCAGGAGCTAGTAGCTTAGGTAGACCATTAGCAGCCTTTCCTGGGCCGAGGGTGAGTTTGGTTTCCATTGCTATGGTGCTCATGAGCTGTTGAACATCAGAGAAGAAAGGGATGAAAAATTCCAGAAGAGATGTAATTGCTCTTGCAATAAGCTTTTTCCCTTACTTCCCAGCTTCTCCCCAGGCTGGCTCTGTTCCCTTTGGTGCCAGGAAGGTACATGCAGAGACAATATTTCTTACTGGTCAGTGCACCATCTTGCCCTGTGCAGCTAAAAGTGACAAAGTAAAACTGTAGAAATGAATCTCGTTTGAATTCACAAGCATGAATGATGGGCTCGCTGGGTGGCCGGAAACCTGCCTGCACTTCCGCTGGGTACTCTCCCTGCAAGGAAGCATTTCATTGTCTTGCCCCAAGAACACCAGTTCCTGCTCCTTGCTCCTCAGACTTTCAGTGATGTCTTTCTCGTAAATACTACCAGCAAAGTAGACACCCAGGATGCACTAGATCTTTTCCTCATCAACTCTACCATGGGGACTACTTCTGCCCACATGCTCTGCCTTCCCTCTGGTCAGTGTGTGACCTGTCTCCTATCTCAGGCTAGCCTTGTGCCAGTACCCAGACCACTCACTTTTCATGCCTTGTCCAGGCAATGAGCCATTCTCTTCCACTAGAACCTTGCATCTTAAAAAAACACACACACACACACACACACACACACACACACACACATTTCCTTGACCCTCTCCCTTCTGTAGGCATGAAGTATTTTATGTATCCACTGTCTCTGCTTCCTCAGGTCACATCCTCCCAACTCCCTGTGGTTGAGCTTTTCCCCCACAATGCTCCTGAAATGGTTCTACTCAAACTGATTCACTAGTGACCTCTCACACTCAGTCACTAGCTGTGTTTATTTGACTCTACTCTTTAGCGCTTCCTTCAGTTCTCAATTCTCATCATTTATAACACACCCTTTCCTAAATGGGTTTCCCTCCCCAAATTTCTTGTTTCTCTTTGTTTATTTGTTTATTTGTTTGTTTGCTTGTGTGTTTCAGACTGGGTCTCATATAGCCTAGGATAGCCTTCACCTTCTGATCTGCCTGCCTCTACCTCCTGAACTTACATGTATGTAGTACCACATCCTGTTTATGGGGTGCTGGGGATCAAATTCAAGACCTTCTGCATGCTAGGCAGCCACTGTATCAACTGAGCTACATCCCTAGCCTTATTTATTTATTTATTTATTTATTTATTTATTTATTTATTTATTTATTTATTGCTGCTGCCAATGAACTCCAGATGCACGTACCACTTTGTGTGTTTGGCTTTATATTGGTACTGGGGAATCAATACCAGGCCTGCAGGCTTTGCAAGCAAGCACCTTTACCTGAACCATCTCCTCCACCCCTATTTTTTTTTTAAGACAAGGTCTTGCTATGGCTCGGGTTGACCTGAAATTTACAATGTCACGGCGTCTGTCTCCCTAGTGCTGGGATGCAGGTCTGTACCACCAGCCCCAGAGCCAGTCACTTGCTCCTCAGTCTCCCTTCCTTGAGTAAACCCAAACTGCACTTGAGATCTTCTTTCCTCTATTCCTCTGTATTTCCTCTCCCCTCTCTTTTCTTTTCTTCCTGTCTTCTTTTAGTTTGTCAGTCCGTCTGTTCTGTTCCCCTGTATGTCATTCCTTGGCAGGTGACTGGCCAATTTAGAGTTCCAACCCGCAATCTGTCCTCAAGCTCACAAGACCACTGGCAGCCTTTGCTCTCTGCTTGGATGTCTAGTGGAAAAATTTAAAAATATTTTATTTTTATTTATTTATTTGACAGAGAGAGAGAGAGAGAGAGAGAGAGAGGGAAATAATGGGAGCACCAGGGCCTCTAGCCACTGCAAACGAACTCCAGATGCATGCACCACCATGTGCATCTGGTTTGCGTGGGTACTGGAGAATCAAACCTGAGTCCTTAGGCTTCATAGGCAAGTAACTACTAAGCCATCTCTCCAGCCCTCTAGTAGAATATTTTTAAATTTTTATTTGTTAACTTATTTATTTGAGAGAGAGAGAGAATGGGTGCACTAGTGCCTCTAGCCACTGCAAACAAACTCCAGATACATGAGCTACTTTGTGCATCTGGTTTACGTGAGTTCTGGGGAATCAAACCTGGGTCCTTTGGCTTTGTAGGCAATCACCTTAACTGCTAAGCCATTTCTCCAGCCGATCTAGTAGAATCTTTAACCTCATGTTCCAAACAAGACTGGTTTCCTCTCAATCTGTCACTCAAACCTGTTTCTCCTCTAGTCTTCCTCAACACAGGACAGTCTCATGGTCTACATCTTTGCTTCAGTCTAACTTGGAACAGGTCTTGGTTCTTCTTGTCCTGTACAACTCCTTCACACATTCATTAGCAGGTCATGGCATTTCTTCTCCAAGATAGCTTCAACCCATCCCCTTCCTGACCAACTCCAGGCTGCACCACCTCACTGTGTTATTGTGGTGACCTGGTACTGATTCTCTCCTTGCTCGCTCTGTCGAGGCCACCATAAAACAAGCAGGTTGAATCAGATCATCTTCTCTCTTTTATAGAACCTTCAGTGGATTTCTGTTGTGGCCAGTTCAAAATCAAGACACCTTATCATGGTCATCTAAGCTGTACCAGATATGGTTGCAACACCTTCTAGCCCCACTGGCAAGTTCCCTAGGTCCTCTGACCTTCTTCTTGCCTCTAAAATGTAGCCTCATTGGTACCAGGGACCGTTTGCTCCCTGATGTTTGCATGATTTGGTCTTTACTCAGGTCTCAGCTTGAGGTCACTTCCATAGAGGCCTTCCCTAGCCATTCAGTCGAAATTGGTCCCTTGACCCCATCATTCTACCTTTATCTTATTTTACATTCATTCTA
This sequence comes from Orientallactaga sibirica, assembly GCA_036365145.1. Taxonomy (NCBI): domain Eukaryota; kingdom Metazoa; phylum Chordata; class Mammalia; order Rodentia; family Dipodidae; genus Orientallactaga; species Orientallactaga sibirica. The sequence goes on from JAEOAD010000036.1 coordinate 2,711,780, forward strand.
GAATTTATCACTATTTTAACTTTTTCCCATCAGTTTTGAGATTATAACCCCAAGAAAGAAAGGATTCTTGACTCTATTTTCTCTTATTGAGCAAAATGTATGGAAGGCTTTGTTTTGGACTGAGTTTCCTGTGTGAGCAACATGGAGTCATTTGTGTCTGAAGTCATATAATCATCTGAAAGTTACAATGGGTCAATTTAAAACAAAAAGAGGGGGCTGGAGAGATAGCTTAGTGGTTAAGGCGCCTGCCTCCTAAGCCTATCCAATCTCCAGCGGTTCCAATCTCCAGCGGTTCCAATCTCCAGGTCCCACATTTAGCCAGATGCAAAGTGACACAAGGGCGCAATGCCACACTTGACCACAAGGGGGCGCACGCTTCAGGATTTCGTTCACAGCAGCTGAGAGGCTGCTGGTGCGCCCATCTCTGTCTGTCTTCCTCTTCCTCTCTGTCTTTCTCCAATAATAATAATAATAATAATAATAATAATAATAATAAATTTTAAAAAAGGAAGTAACCCCATTACATCCCACTTTCCAAAAGGAATGTTAAGCTGGGTATAGTGGTGTACACCTTTAATCCCAGCACTTGGGAGGCAGAGGTAGAAGGATCACCGTGAGTTTGAGGCCACCCTGAGACTACATGGTGAATTCCCAGTCAGCCTGGGCTACAGTGAAAACCTACCTCAAAAAAACCCAAAAAGACTGATTGAGAGGGGGAGGGGATATGATGGAGAGTGGAGTTTCAAAGGGGAAAGTGAGAGAAGGGAGGGAAGTACCATGGGATATTGTCTACAGTTAAGGAAGTTGTCAATAAAAAAAAAATGCACAAATGTGCAAAAGTTTAATGAAAGTGATTCCAATAAAAGAAAAAGGAAAAGAAAAAGAAAAAGAAAAGAAAAGGAAAAACCAAAGGGAATATTCTCATTGGAGTGGGAACCAGAACCTCAGAGAAGTCGCCATGGGAACTCTTCTTCTTAGTTACCACTCAACCCATTTAGCAAATGTTTATTTTTAGGTTGTGTACCAAGCACTGGAGGAACTCTCTCTCTCTATCAAATAAATTAATTAAACTTAAAAAGAACTGTGGTTAACATTCAATGAGCGCTCATCACATGACAGTCACTGAGTTAAACATACTCTGCATGCTGTCTGATTTCATCCCTAGGGTAACAGTGTGAAGAACCGTGTGGATGAAATATGGGAATAAACTACGGGAGAGAACTGTGCAAATATGCCTTATGGGCCTTACAAATAATTTTTCTGAGGATATTGCTGTGATATTTTTCTGCTGTTTCTGATTTATAATAACTTGCCCTGAAATTAACCTTACAGCCAAGCAGCCCGCCCAGTTAAAGCAATGTGATAATGTTTCCTCTACGTTGGTGCACCTTTGGCCTGCACAGCACAGATGGCCAATATTGAAAAGGAATGTCTAGAGATGCTGACGGGTCTTCAGCTATACTCTTTGACCTCGGTGGCTGAGTTACACTCTTGACCCAGAAGAAGCATGAATGAGACGTGCTGACCATCACGTTGAAGACAACACTGTCACTAATGAATTGTCCACAGACCTGCCACAGACCTGCTGAAGACAACAGATGGGCTTAGTGTGACTGCATTTGTGAACAGAGTGTGTGTGCTTGTGTGTGTATGTTCTTGGTCAGAGCCCAGCAGGTCATACTCTTAAATCCCTTCCTTTAACAAATATTTAAGGATTATTCAGACAAAAATTCCTTGCCTTTTCATTCACAGGTTACCTGTCCTTGGCCCATGTAATACTACTTCTTCATGTATTAGTTGCTTTGAGCTGTTCAATAAAAACCACCAATGAGTGCCTGGAACAGTGGGTTCAGCCTTGGTTTAGACAACTCCAAGGGTTAGTTTTCCTTCTCTCAGGCTCTGCTCATGGAGGCTGATAGCCCACTCTTGAGCAAACAAATTTAAGAGTTGAGCCGGGCGTGGTGGCGCACGCCTTTAATCCCAGCACTCGGGAGGCAGAGGTAGGAGGATCGCTGAGAGTTCGAGGCCACCCTGAGACTACATAGTTAATTCCAGGTCAGCCTGGACCAGAGTGAAACCCTACTTTGAAAAAACAAAAACAAAAAAAAAAAAAAAAGAGTTGATTACTATAATTCCAGGGCTGTGCCACCTATTCTAGTCAGTTCCACATTGCTGGGACAAATATCTAAGCAGACACAGTGTATGGGAGGAAAGGATTTATTTCAGCCTACAGATCCAGGGAAAGATCCAGCAATGGTGGAACACGCTGGCTCCTTTTCACAGATCCAAGCAGAGAGAGACCCACCAACAACCAGAACACATCAAGAGCAAGCAGCAAGCACATACCCATCAGAACTCACACTGCTCTCTCCACACCTTTGGGCAGTAATGGATCTGCCCCACCCCTTGTGACATGCCCCCTCCAGTAGGCTGCTGGAGACTTAAGCAAGAAGCTTAAATACCCGAGGCTGTGGAGGACATAAATTCACATTCAAACTACCACACACCCCCAACTGAGCAAAAAAGGTTTTATGGTTATCCTTAACAGAATGAGGATAGATGGGAAATATGAAGTCACTTTTGTGAGGACAGCAGGGGGTGGAGTCTGCATGGAAAGCCTCTGCCTCTTGTGTTCACTGATGCTTAGTTTCCGCTGTGGAAGAATGGAGTTGATGATTGTATACCGTTAGTACACAGAGGGTGAAGACCCAGTGAGAACAGTCATGTAACAGAGCCTGGCTCTGAAGCAACTTAGTGCATGCTCAGCAAACATCAGCTACAACTATTAGCACTCATCTCTTTTTAAGTATAGATCGTGAAGCTCAAATATAAAATTGATAATTGCCAGGTGTGGTGGCTCACACCTTTAATCCCAGCAGTTGGAGGCAGAGGTAGGAGGATCGCCATGAGTTCAAGGCCACCCTGAGACTACATAGTGAATTCCAGGTCAGCCTGGGCTAGAGTGAGACCCTACCTTGAAAAACAAAAAAAATAAAAATAAAAAAACATAACATAAAATTGATAATTGCACGATGATTTAAATTCTAAATTTTTAATTTTGAAGTAATGTAATCATAGTTTAACAAAGTACTTCTGGGGGTTGTGGTCTGTAATCCCATCCTCAGGAGTTAAAGGCAAGAGGATTGGCAACTTTGGAGCCAGCCTAGACTGCACAGTGGATTTCAGTTCAGCCTGAACTATGTAGTAAGACCCTATCTCAAAAATAAGTAAATATCCAGGCGTGGTGGCGCATGCCTTTAATCCCAGCACTTGGGAGGCACAGGCAGGAGGACTGCCATGAGTTCAAGGCCATCCTGAGACTACAAAGTAAATTCCAGGTCGGCCTGGGCTAGAGTGAGACACTACCTAGAAAAATCAACCAATTAAAAAAAAAGTAAATAAATAATTGTATTAATAAGGGTTCTTTAGAGGAACAGAACAGGTAGAATGAATTTGAATTATATTTATAGGACAGGATACAAACTGGGCAATCCAACAATAGCTGTCTAGAGGTCTGAGCATGGAGGAACCTGGCTATTCCCTTGCTGGTATTAAGATAAAACTTTGGGTATAAGGAAACTTCTGCCTCAGTGTCCTCTAATTTTCTGAAGATAACACCTGGTAACTACTCAGTCCACAAAGCTGGGTGTCTCAGCAGTCCCAACCTGGCACTGAAGGCCTGGAGGATTCCTGGAGAGCTGCTGGTCTGCAGTGCATGTTGGAAGGCAGAGGACATAGGTTCCTATGTCCACGAAGGGTACTTGGGACAGAGAAGATGCAGGTATGAATGAATAGCAAGGGCAGCTTGGTAAAAACTATGCACCAGTGAGGAGCAGGGAAGCCAGGGGGAAAAGTGGGTTGTGCTCCCTTGGAGCTTCTTTATATATAGTCCACCACTGAAAGGACCACCCCCTCTGGAGGAAGGACTTCCTGTCTCAGTTAATCCTTCCTGGAAACCCATGACAGACCCACCCAAGAGATGGATCTCTTGATTTCTAATCTGATCAAGTTGCAACAGAACTTCACCATCACATAAGTAAATTCATGTGTTTATAATGATGCTATACTATAAAACAAAGCCTAATTAGTTATCTTTAGAGGAACAATAAAATCAAATAAATAAATGAACTAATGAGACCAATGAATATAACAGAAAATGTTAAGCTGGTCTCCTTATTTATACACCTTCATATAATGTAACTAGAGCTGAGCATAATCATAGCTATTGTTTCTTTTTTTAATTAATTAATTATTTATTTATTTTTTTTTTTTTTTTTGTTTTTTGACGTAGGGTCTCACTCTAGCTCAGGCTGACCTGAAATTCACTATGTAGTCTCAGGTTGGCCTCGAACTCTAAGCAATCCTCCTACCTCTGCCTCCCGAGTACTGGGATTAAAGGTGTGCACCACCATGCCCAGCCTAATTTATTTTTTAATTATTATTTTATTTATTTAAGAGAGAGAGAGAATAGGCATGCCAGGGCCTTCAGCCTGTGCAAACAAGCTGCTGATGCATGGGCCACTTTGTGCATCTGGCTTACATGGGTCCTGGAGAATCAAACCTGAGTCCTTTGGCTTTGCATGGCAAGCACTTTAACCACTAAGGCATTTTTCCAGCTCAGCTTCTGTTTTTTTTTTTTTTTTTTTTTATGGCAGAAAGACATACATCTCTGTAGGTAAATATATGTATAAAATAGAATCCCTAGAATCTTTTCTCATAATGATACAGCAGCCGATCTTATTTTCACGCGTACTGACACTGCTCAGTGGGACTCAGCATCCCATTTTATAAAGCCACTGTAGTTTACTTAATCCTCTCCCAATGGGCATGAAAATTTCATCTACTTTTTCACTACTACAAATATCAGTATCATGCTGTTCCTTTACAGTATATATTTAGCCCTTGTGTAATTGTTTCCAGGGGAAAGTTCCTAGAAGGGGAATTGCTGAGTTAAAGAGGGAGAATCTACTCTTTAAATTTTAATAGTTATTGTCAAATTGCTTTCCAAAGAGGTTATAGAAATTTATATTTCATTAACAATACATGAAAGTTTCTGTTTCACACATTCTGCAGTATGATTAAAATTTTTTAATGCAAGTATACTCTTAAAACAATATCGCGATTTAACTTGTTTCTTTGATTATATAAAAAATTTAAAATATTTTATTTTTTAAATGAGTATTTATATATTTGAGAGAGATACAGAGAAAGAAGCAGATGGTGGGGGGAGAAAAAGGGAGTGACAGGGCCTCCAGCCACTGCAACAAACTCCAGACTCATGTGCCACTTTGTATATTTGGCTTTACATGGGTACTGGGGAATTGAATCCAGGCCATCAGACTTTGCAAGCAATGCCTTTAATTGTGCAGCCATCTCTCCAGCCCCTGAAAAACATTTTAACATACTTATAATATGTATAATATAATATATTTAATACAGTTATATTTACTAATATATTTAATATATTTATTTTTGTTGTTGCCAATTTTCTGAGTTTTGCCTATGTTTCTACTGGATTGTTCACTTTTTCTGTTGATGACTTTTTAGATCTCTTTCAATGTTTTAAAAAGATTAACTCTCTTCCTGTTACACAAATTACAGACATTTTTTTTCTATCCTGTGGTTTATGTTTTGACTTTGTCTATGGTATTCTTTGCCTTGCAGACGTTTTGGGTTTTTTTTTTTTTTTTTTTGCTTTGATTTTTAGACAAGGGCCAGAATGACCTGTAACTCACAGTCCTCCTGCCTCAGCATCCCAAGAACAGCAAATTCAAGTGTGGGCCATAATACTTGATTCAAAAGTTTACTTTTTTTTTTCTTACTTAAAAAAAAATTATTTGCAAGCAGAGAGAGATAGATACAAGAGAGACAGATAGAGAGAATGGGTGCACCAGGGCCTCCAGCCACTGCAAACGATCTCCATATGCATGCGCCACTTTGTGCATCTGGCTTACGTGAGTCCTGGGAATCGACCCAGGTCATTAGGTTTTGCAGGCAAGCACCTTAACCACTGAGCCATATCTCCAGCCCCAAAACTTTAAATTTTTATATGAAAAAATGTTACCATCTTGCCTAATATGTATCCTGACCCTTCCCATGATTTTTCTAGTGTTGTTTTGGTTTCATGTTTCACATGAAAGCTGCTGACCCACCTAGAATGTACTTAGGCATAAGAAGAAAAGTATAGCCTGGCGTGGTGGGCACACGCCTTTAATCCCAGCACTTGGGAGGCAGAGGTAGGAGGATCACCGTGAGTTCAAGGCCACCCTGATACTACATAGTGAATTCCAGGTCAGCCTGGACTAGAGTGAGACCCTACCTTGAAAAACCAAAAAAAAAAAAAAAAAAAAAAGAAGAAAAGTATTTTAGCACTCTTCTTCCCAGTGACTTGTTTATCCCAACATTTCTGAATTATTCCTATTCTCCCACTGATTTAACATACCACTTTACATATGAAATTCTCAAATGTTTTTAGGCTTGTTTCTGCGTGGGATCTCTGTTTTCCATTAACAGTTTTCTTATCTCCTATAATTTCTGAGGTAAGAGGATCACTGTGAGTCCCAGGTTAGCCTGAGTTAGAGTGAAATCCTACCTTGAAAACCAAAAAGATATATATTTTTTTCTATGTAATGGAAATCTGTATTTCCTATAATTTCCCTTCCTGTAAAATTAATTAAAATTTGTTCTACCTGTAATATTAAGTAAAATTAGTTCTCCCTCATTATTTTGATTATAGTTGCCCTGGCTATTCTCACTCATTTTGTTTATTTGCACAGACCGAGAGAGAGCTAGCATGCTAGGGTTTCTTGCCCCTGCAAAAGAATTCTAGATGCATATGGGCCACTTTGTGCATCTGGCTTTACATGGGTACTGGGGAATTGAATTGAAGTAGCTGACAGGCTTTGCATGTAAGTCCCTTTAACCACTGAGCCATGTCTCCAGCCCCTCCTTTCTTACTCCAAAGGGAGCTGTAAATCATTTTGTTAGAGTCTCCAGAAAACACTCACATGATTTTGATGGGAGCTACAATTGCTTCGGGCAAAGTGAGCTGTGTTATTTCACTTGCCTATCTTCTTCCATGTCCTGTGCTAATCAGCGTGGAATTATCTGCAGGAATAAGCCTACCCCCAGTTGTCAGTAAGAGAACAAAATTCACCTCTCATGCCAGTTCCACCTGGAAGCGACTGCAGGCAGTCTGACCTCACAGCTCTGCTTGTCAGAAGAGACCTGCAGCAGAGTAAGAGGGGGTGACTTACTCAGCACTTACCCAAGTGCTCCCTGGAACTTCACCCTTCTTGTTAAAACAAACCCCCGGCCAAAAGGCTATGAGCAGCTCTGATGCATCTCGCTTAAGGGTCAAAGCTTAGGAAAGCACATCTAAATTTTCTCTGTGATCTTCTCCCATGTCTGTGGATTGTTGAGATCATGGGTTGAGATGACAAAACCAAAGACAGATAGTCCTCAGCAGCGGAACCACTTCCCCACAGGGTAGCTGCCCCAGGCTCAACTGGCTCACGTCAGACCCACTGGGAAATGAAAAACATCAAGGCCACTGAGATTCCGGGTTTAGGTTGCTACTACAATGTAAAAGAAAATATCTCTTAAAAAAAAAAAAAAAAAAAAAAAAAAAGTGTTACCCAGGCTGGAGAGATGGCTTAGCACTTAAGACACTTACCTGCAAAGTCTACCACCCAGGTTCAATTTCCAGTACCCACATATGGTACATGTGTATGGAGTTCATTAGCAGTGACTGGAGGCCCTGGCCCACTCATTCTCTCTGTCTCTCTTCTCTCTCTATCTCTCTCTCTGCTTGCAAATAAATAAATTTAAAAATTTTTAAAAGTTACCAAGGGCTGAAGAGATGGCTTATTAGTTAAGGCATTTGCAAAGCTAAAGGATCCATGGTTCGATTCCCTAGGACCCAGGTAAGCCAGATGCACAAAGTGACGCATGTGTTCATTTACAGTGGCTGAAGGCCCTGGTGTGCCCATTCTCTCTCCCAATCTCTCTATCTATCTGTCTGTCTCTTTCTCCCTCTCAAATAAATAAAATAAAATATTTAAAAATATTTTTTTTAAATGCTACCAATACTGGGAAGTTGCTGGGGTGGGGGGGGGATGAATTAGCAGACAGATGTCAGTGAGGAAATTAATTCAAGAATAGGGAAGAAGGCAAAACATTTGATAAAGGCTTTGCAATTACCTTGAACTTGTACTTTAAGGGATGAAGTCAGAAAATAGAACCTAGTGCTGATATAGGTGGTTGCCACTGGGTTGTATCTGACAAACCACTGAGAGAGAAAGAGGAGAAAGAAAAGAAGGAGAAGTGGGCAGGAAGAGGAGATGAGAGGCAGGAGATGTTCCTGGGACAAGAAACAAAGGGCTGATGCACCCAGAAAAGCTTAAACACAAGACGTCCCTCAAAGAGAATGCTACCTGTGGTTATTTGTCACTAAAAAGACTGGAAGCAGATAGATGGGCTAATGGTTTTGATAGGCGTTCATCTATGCCAAGGAAAGCACAAGCCTGGTCAAAAACCTGAAGCACCAGGCCTAATTCAGGACAGGATATGGGCTGGGAAAGCTGTGTGGCTCACTTTAGGCTTGACCAACAAAAGAAACAGAATGAGAAAGGAGGGCCTAGGAGCTCTTAGAACTGCTTCCGCACCCTGGGGTGGACCATAAGTCATGCTGGAGTCTCCAGCCCTGTCTTCTACCACAGTTGCTAGAACCAGCATGGGTCAGCTCTCCTAAATTTGACCAGAGACTGATGTCCTTGTTAATTGGAGATGCCTTCTTTCTTCTGAGGTTATCAGAACTAAAGATTTGTGAAGTGGCCATCTCTCACAATCAGGCGTGCTGAGAATTCTGTAAAGAAAGCTGGTCTTTTCTGCAGAGGAAGGGGGAAAATGCTGCTATGGAGATAAGAAACTAGTTCCCAGATAGATAATGAGGGCGTGTCTGGAAAGCTTCTTGGTATGCCTAGCTCCCTGTGGCTGGGGTCTCTTGGAGACTAGCTGCAGCCCTGGGGATTCGGAGACATTGGTGTAGCCCAGTCGTCTGTGTCGGCTTATCTTTAAGTTTCGCTCGGTTAGTTTCTGTTTCTCAAAATCAAAACTGCCTTGGGTGAGGAAGTTCTCAAACCTTGTAACTGTAAAGCATCTGCAGGAGGGCTCACCTCTTCCTTCCTCTGTGTGGTCAGAGCACAGCAGCTGGCCCTGAGATTTCTGAGCATCATAAGGTTTTAGAGTGATCCCTGGGGTCAAGGGAGCTGATTAGTTAGCTGGTGTTTTTATCCCCACTCCTCCTAGTCTGCCCATGGTGGTTTCTTTTGTTATTTTTTTGTTGTTGTTATTTTTTCTTTTTATTTTCTTCTTGACAATTTCATACATGTGCATAGTATATTTTGATCATACCTCCCTCACCATTTCTCTCTTATCCTCTTCCCACTCCCACTAAGCTAACCTCCTTTTTCCCAACTAGTCTCCTTACTTTCACTGATTCATTCAGTCTTCCCCAACTCTGGGAAATTTAGCTTCCTCCCAACCACTTTCTTCTCAAACTTGCAACATTCCCTCCCCCTCCCCTACTATGGCTGGTAAAGATTCCTATTCCACTGGATAGAAAATATAACTTTCCAGTAAGCTGGATCCATGCCCTCCCTCCCTCCCTCCCTCCCCCTCCCTCCCCCTCCCTCCCTCCCTCCCTCCCTCCCTCCCTACTGGTGCCCAATAGAAGATTCTGTGGCAACCAAGATGTCCTGTATCTGTGTCTCTCTTCTCACAAAATGAGACAGAGAGAAAGGGAGAGGAAGACAGACAGAGATGGGTGCGCCAGCAGCCTCTCAGCAGCTGGGAACGAAATCCAGATGTGTGCGCCCCCTTGTGGGCAAGTGCGGCATTGCACCCTTGCGTCACTTTGCATCTGGCTAAATGTGGGACCTGGAGATTGGAACCCAGTTCTTAGGCTTGCAGGCAGGCGCCTTAACCGCTAAGCCACCTCTCCAGCATGGGAATGACATTTTAATATGTGCTATGCAAATGCTCTTTCCACTTGAGAGCCTTGCCTTCCTGAGTTGTCTGAAACTTTTCACCCTGGGGGAAACCAACAGCTCTCTAATTGGACTGGAGGCCCGCTCCATGGGAGGGAATACATACCTGATACTGAAAACCTATGACAGGGAAGGTCATGAGCCTGCTGGTATCTGGCTAAATGCATATATTATGCTCACCAAACTGCCTGGTAAGCACTTTCCTTAATGTTCATACCCATATATTAATGCTACTCTTATTTTTGGTTAGAGATGCTTCTCTTTTCAGATGGTGGTGACCTCTGGGATGACTCAGAAGGTACCATAGTGGCCGGGCATGGTGGTGCATGCCTTTAATCCCAGCACTCAGGAGGCAGAAGTAAGAGGATCGCCATAAGTTTGAGGCCACCCTTAGAATACAGAATGAATTCCAGGTCAGCCTGGGCTAGAGTGAGAGGCCTTGAAAAACCAAAGAGAAAAAAAAAAAGAAAAAAAAAAAGGTACCGTAGTGATGAAGTGATAAAGAAGTGCTCAGCACTGAAACATCATACTTCCAAGGTTCAGGGTCCATTGCAGAAGAGGTGGTATAAAGAATGTACAAGCCAGGGCTGGAGAAATGGCTTAGCGGTTAAGGCGTTTGCTCTGCGAAGCCAAAGGATCCTGGTTCAATTCTCCAGGACCCATGTAAACCAGATGCACAAGGGGCACATGCATCTGGAGTTCATTTGCAGTGGCTTGAGGCCCTGGCATTCTCTGTCTCTCTGTCTGCCTCTTTTCTATCTCTCTCTCTCTGCTTGCAAATAAATAAATTAAAAAAAAAAACTAAGAATATAAGAGCCAAAGGAAGGGTAGGACTGCTTACAATGCACTCTTCCAGACACAAAATGGCCTGGATATCCATGTCCTCACAGTGCCTGACACTTAAGACCATCATAATAGGAGGAAAAGATGATGACATCAAAATAAAAGAGAGACTGATTGAGAGTGGAGTTGTAAAAGGGAAAGTTGAGGTGGGGGAGAGAATAACCATGGTTCATTGTCTATAGTTATGGAAGCTGTCAATAAAAAAAAGAAAAAGAAAAAACCTTTTCACCCTGTTTGGGTGGCTTTCTGACCTGCTGCCCAGTTGGCATTCTGGGATCCCTGCTCACCTCTACCCTGGGGGTTCCATTCACCTCTTCCTTTGATTGGATTCCTCATTTCTAGATACTTCATTCTCTCACGGTGAGTTCCATCATTTTGCAGCTGTTTCAGCAAAGATCATTAGAAGTAGATGTCTGCAGACATGTATGCCTGAGGCTGTCTTTAGAGTACCTTCACATGTAAGACTGAGTATAGGATTCAAAGTCAGAAATAATTTTCTCTTAAATTATGAAAGTATTGTTTTCATTACCTTCCACTTTCCAGTATTGTTCAAGTCTAAAGCTATTCTGACTCTGACAGCTGTGTACATGACCTGGTTTTCTATCTCTTCATGCCTGATAGTATGAAATGTCTGAACAAAATGATGCATCATGGTTCCTGCTGAGAACTTCGTTGGTCTTTTTAATTCAGAAACTCATATAATTCAGATTGGAGGAAATTTTCTTGAATTATTTCTTTGAAAATTGCTTCAGTTGTATTTCTTATGTGCTTTCTTTCTACATTATATAATTCTGATATTGGTGCCTTGGACTGGTTGTCTAATTTTCTCCCTTATTTTCCCTCTCTAACTTTTTCTATCTTTCTCAGTTTACCTTCTAGTCCTTGTCTTGAGCTTTTTTTCAGCTAGTTTTAATTTTTTAAGTGCTCCTTTTTGTTTTGTTAATTCTCCCTTCTTTTGTAACATCTTGTTTTGGTTTTTGTGGATCCAATAAAGTATAGGAGTTTTTCTGTCTGTTTGTTTATTTGTTTTGTTTTGTTTTTTGAGGCAGGGGCTTTAGCCCAGGCTCACATGGAACTCATCTTGTAGCACAGGCTGGTCTTGAGTTCATAATGATTCTACTACCCCAGCCTCTCAAGTGCTGGGTTTATAGGCGTGAGCCATCATGCTCAGCTTGGATCTAATAATTTCTCTAATAATTTCAATATTCTTTGAAATCTGAATCTGAGAATAGGGAGATGGCTCAGCTGGTAAAGGCACTTGCTTGTAAAGTCTAAACTTCCAAGTTATTTTTGTTTGATCATTTCATCTTGCCCTTTAGTATTACAATCTTTCTTCAAACAGTCCTTGGCTATCTACTTCACTCAAGAATAGGGCACTAGAAAAGGTATCCAGAGGGATGGGGTATGGCTCAGCAGTTAAAGGGATTTGCTTGTAAAACCTTAAAACCCACGTTAAATTCCATCATACACATATAAAACCAGATACCAAAGTGACACATGTGACTGAAGTTCATTTGCAGTGGAAAGAGGCATGCACATGATCTCAAACTGTCTTATTCATAAAATCTTAAATTTTGATTAACCTTCCTCCCACCTCTGCTCTCCTCTATCCCCTCTCCTGACCCTACTTAGACCATTTCACCCAGTTTTGTTAATGTTACTGTTGTTTTGAGGTAGGGTCTTGCGCTAGCTCAGGCTGACCTGGAATTCACTGTATAGTTCCAGGCTAGCTGTGAACTCACTATGATCCTCCTACCTCAGCCTCCTGAGTGCTGGGAATAAATGCATTCACCGCCCTGCCTGGCTTCACCCCCAGTTGTATAACGTTTTATTTTTCATATAATAAGTCACTTAGCATGTCTTCCTCTCCCCTTCATCTCTTTATTTCTTTTCTCCTTTCTTTCCTCTTCCTCTCCCTATCTTCTCCTTTCCCCCTTTCCTCTTTCCTCTACTCTTTTGCTTTCTCCTCTCCTCTCCTATTCTTTTCTTTTTTGTTTTGCTAAGGAAGTACTGATGTAGAACCAAAGCAAAATATGCAAATGCCATCCTAATTGGATCTAAAAGAAACTCACGGTTTGTTTGTTTGTTTTTTGAGGCAGTCTCACTCTAGCCAAGGCGGACCTAGAACTTCCTCTGAAGTCCTGGCTTCCCTTGAACTCATGGTGATCCTTCTACCTCAACTTCCTGAGTGCTGGGATTAAAGGCATATGCCACCACGCCAGACTATGGTCCATTTCTTTTGCGCTGTGCACTTCAGTAAGACTAAAACAACATCTACATATCACAGATGCAGTGAAACAGAAACATAACGTGTCCACGGGCTGGCTTGCTGAGTCATCACTGCCAGTTACTTTTTACCAACTTTGTTGTTGGCTAGCCCATAGTCAGGCTCGTGCTTTCAGAGAAAATCATAACTCATTCATTCATCCATTCATTCAGGAAACATTTGATGAGTGTCTGCTCTGTAGTAGGTGATACAAAAACTTCAGAGATATGAAGGTGATAGTTAATTTTATGTGCCCAATTGACTGAGCCAGGGAACCCAGACACTTGGCTAATTACTACTTCAGGGTGAATGTTTCCAGACGAGATCAGAAGTCGAGCTGGTAGATTCAGTAGGTCACACACCCTCCTCTGCACAGCAGATATCCGATCTGAGTGACGGTGAAGCATTTGCCCCATCTCTGCCTTACTGTTAAGCCAGGACATCCCATCTAGTCCTCTCTTCCATCAGTACCCTTGTTTCTCTGGCTCTCTCTCTCTCTCTCTCTCTCTCTCTCTCTCTTTCTCTCTCCTCGCTCTGACTCAGACAGAGTTCCCCTGCTGGCTCTCCTGCTTCTGCAGCTTGTGAGATTGTGCGATTTCTCAGCCTTCATAGTTGTGTGATAAATCAGTTCAATCTCTTTACACTTAGGTGTTGTGGTCCCCCCCAAGGCCAGCTCAGGAGGGACGATAGGGTCTCTGCCGAATTGGGGTGAGCAGCGCGAAGTCACGACACAGACTCCGGGAGTTGGGTGAAAGTGGGAGCGAGAACCCACAAACTCGTTTATTCAGGAAGTGTACATGGGTTTTAAGGGGCTGTTAATCCTTGTATGGGGCGGTCCCCTTTTGGTGACCAATGACAGCTTGTCTCTGGACAGGACATGATCGCGAGCATGGGGCTGTAACTGTTGTCACATCAAGCCTGCGCAAAACGCCACTTTTACAGAAGCCACTTTCTATTGTCTTTTGCCATGCGGTCTGGCTAGGACCAGGCCTGTATTGTGCCATACACATAGGTATCTCCTAGTGCTGCCATTTCTCTGAAGAATCTAGCTGATACATGGAGTGAACATAGGCATGCTTTCTACCCTGGCTGAGCTGATGGTTTAAGAGGGGAACTACAATTAAACATTTAGTTCTAATGGGATGAGTTCTGGAGAACAGCTGGCTTGAGGAGGAAGTAGCCAGAGAAGCTGTCATTGTCTCTAGACAGGCAAAGCCTCCTTGAGGTACATGTAGCTACTTGGCAGCTCCTGGGGGTGATGAGGGCCTGGCTTCTCACCCCAGCCCTGCTCCAGTGCTTCCATGGAGGAGTGACAACGTATGTCATGGCCTCAGCAGCAGGCAGCCACCAAACTCTAGCAGTGACTCTGCCTCTGAAGGACGAGAGAGGGGGGAACTGAGTTCTTTCTCAGTAGGGGGTGGTGACAATTTGGAAGAAGGTCAAAAATGGCCTAGGATCCACAGAATACACTAGTAGCCGCTCTTCTATGGTTCTGAACCGTCCTCCTTAGTCTCCAGTCTTTGCACACCCTTTGAAGGTGATGTTCCCATCATTCATCGTCTTACCCTTGATCTTGGCCCTCTTTCACCCACTTGCTGTCTAGGCCCCAGTAGGTGTCCTTGATGTCCCTCAGACATGTCTGACAGACCCCAGGGACCTAACACTTACATGTCCCTGTGGGGAGAACATTCTATATTCCTGTCTGCCTATGGCTTACATCCCCCCCCGCCCCAACCCTGAGGTAGGGTCTCACTCTAGCTCAGACTGACCTGGATTTCACTATGTAGTCTCAGGGTGGCCTCGAACTACAGCAATCCTCATGGGATAAAAGGCGTGCGCCACCACGCCTGGCTTGGTTTTTCAAGGTAAGGTTTCACTCTAGCTCAGGCTGACCTGGAATTCACTCTGTATTCTCAGGGTGGCCTCGAGCTCATGGCAATCCTCCTACCTCTGCCTCCTGAGTGTTGGGATTAAAGGCGTGCACCACCACGCCCGGCGGCTTACTGTCTTTCTTCAAGGCTTCTGTTTAAATGCAAGCTCCTCAGAGAGACCTTCTCTGATCACTTACCACCTTATTGTTTTAATTTTGCTTAGAAGCACTAATGTCTGGCTTTTATTATACCACTTTATTGTCTCCTCCCCTCATCACTTGAGTTCCATCATGTCTCAACCTTTGTTCATTTTCTGCTGCTCAAAGACTCAGCTACTTATACAATATTAGTGGCACAAACTTGAGAATAAATACTGGCTTATTGGATATTCAACAAATGCATGGATGAGCCTTTCCCATGGTCTTAGCTACCACTAACCACTGAAGACTTCAAATGTGCAATTCCTCAGTCCCCTCTCAGTGCCCAATCCACTTATCCCCTGCCCACCACTCATGTCTACTCCTGTGATCTAAGGGTGCACAAATCCAGTGGGTTCCAAACAGAACTCATCAACCTTTACAACCCGATCTTACTTGTTCCTGTTTGTAAATGACTCCACCACCCATCCAGTTGCCAGAAACTTAATTCTTTTGTCTCCCTTACCCAGCATGATAATATACAAGAAATATTTTCAATATATATTACAATATTTTTAGATCAGATTGATTATACATACATACATATATGCATACTAATATACATATATACATACATTCATGTAATCCATGTTGGCCTTGGACTTGCTATGTAGCCAAGTCTGACCTTGAACTCCTGATTCTCTTGCCTCTATCTCCCAAGTGCTGAGATTTCAGCTGGGTGCCACCATGCCTGGCTCTCAGATTCTTACAGAAATACATTGTTCTTAGTTATGCAGGGTCCCCCCACTTCCACAGAAAGGAAGGAGCTCAGAGCTAATGCAGATGTTGCTGAGTTTTGGTGGCTGTCTGCTGTCATGGAAGGGCAGAGCTGTGTCACATGAAAGGGCTTCTACAGTTGTATTAACGGAAAACCTATTCTGCTTTTAAGTTCATTCATTGTCTCCAGGGAAGAGATGAGCCCGCACTGTGCAGTCAGAGGGTTCCCAGGCTCTGAGAACTCCCCCATCATTGGGCTGTCTCTAAGATACTGAGATTGTCTCCATAGAGAGATGTCTTGCATGGTAGTTTGAATGGGAATGTATGTCCCCCATAGCCTGAGGTATTTTTGAGTAAACTTGCAACTTAAATCTCCTGCAGCATGCTGGAAGAGGCGTTACTGGGGGCAGATCTTGTAGTCTAGCCCTAAGGTGTGTAAAGAGCCAGTTTTGAGCTCTAGCTATTCATGTTTGCTGGACATTGGTGGTATCTCTTTGTTATGGGTCTGTGGAAATGAGCTGGTTTCTTCATGATGGAACTTTCCCTAGATTCTGTAATCCTGAAATGAAGCCTTTCCTCCCATAAGCTGCTCCTTGAATGGTGCTTGTCTCAGCCACAAAAACTGCAACACCATGGCTGTCTTCATATTGTTATTTTACAGAGCTTTTAAGTAGAATAGTGAATCTGTTTACTCTCTGAATCTAAACAAAATAACTAGGATCTACAAGTAGAAGCTATAGTGTGGCACTTCTCGCTGGGTTCAATAAAAGGACTACGTTCCTGGCAATCCAAGTGGTCTAGCAATTGGATGGACCTGGTGATATAATAATTTCCTTATAACTGAAGTATACAAATAGCAAAGATGTCTACTCCTTGGCTACTAGACGAGTCAAAGGAGTCATATGTCTGACTCACGTGGAATCAGATGAGCACAGATGTCTCTTCCCTGCTCTGATACTCTATTCATCTCTGAGTCAAAGGATGATTACACAATTCTGTGCGTTGCTTGGTTGTATAGGCCTAGCCTTCAGATAACAGATGGGAAAACAGACCTTGAAACCAAAAGCCTAAGAATTGGTGTGCTATTTTTATCAGGTGGTTTTGTATAATCTTCAGGTTTAAAAAAAAATACCCTGTAGAAAGTTGTGTGTAGAATACAAGTATTAGCACAGTGAAACATTTTAATAACTAATGTATTATCAAGCCACACACAAGCAGTCACCATTATGAACCCTTTTCAATGCATTCAGTGACTTAGCTCTTTCCTTAAAGTTTATTGCAGTTTGACAAGAGCACTTTTTTTTATCTCATATTCTATTGGTTTGAGTCTATGAAATGAGCAACAGGTTATATTCAAACTTTTAAAGCTCCAGGTTTCAAACTAAGATCATAGAGCACTTCAATATTGAATTTATTTGAGAGAGAGAAAAGCAGAGAGAAAGAGAGGAGAGAGAGTGGCATGCCAGGACCTCTAGTCACTTATAAACCACCTTGTGCATCTGGCTTTATGTGGGTACCAGGAAATCAAACCTGGGTCCTTAGGCTTTTCAGACAAGTGCCTTAACCACTCATCCATCTCTCCAACCCTATAGAGCACATTAAATTGGTTTAAAGATTCAAGGTCTGAAGAATGACATGCACATTAGCCAGGTTTTATATAGGAGAAGAGAAACCTTTCTTGATATTTCAAGCAGGGGGGAAAAAACCCACAAAGATTGGTTACGTGGGTATTGGAAAGGCTGGAGGAGAAGATAGAAAGATTAGATTCCAGAATGGGTAATGTGATCGTTTGAATGGATGTCTCCCAATTGATTGAGGAGTTTTATTCAAGCTTGTAATTTGGCTGGAGGGGGTGTTACTGGGGGCGGATCTGAATTCCAGCCTAAAATGTGCAAAGTGCCTGAGCTCTGCCTGGGGTTGCTAAAGTGTGCTTTCTTGTATTTTGGTTTTTCTCTCTGCATGGACTTATGACAGTAGGCCAGCTTCTTCTGCCATTATGGAATTTTTCCCCTCTACCTGTAAGCTTCAATAAATCCCTTCCTCCATAACTGTGCAGGGTTTGGAAATTCATCCCAGCAACGTGAGGTTAGTAACCAACGTGATAGTTAGTAACCGCAGGAAACCAGATTCTTCCTGAACCAGAGCAGTGGTGCTTTACAATGCATCACACCTCCTAAAGGAATGAATGTCCATCACACCTCCTAAAGGAATGAATGCCTTGCATACCTGCATATCCTTTTTGTAAACCTGGTCACTGTTTTTTCTCCCCAAATGGAAAGTTGACAGACCTGTTAGTCACTGTTACCAAGTATCAGACAAGAAGCAGTTTGGGGATAGGGGAGCGGAGGAGATGGTTCAGCTGTTTATGATGTTGCTTGCAAAGCCCACTGGCCCAGGTTTGATTCACCAGTGTCTATGTAAAGCTAGATCCAAAGTGGATCTGAGTCTGGTGTTAATTTGCAGCAGTGAGGGACCCTGACACATCCATACACAAACACACACATGTGCATGCACAATCCAAAATAGCATCACCAGCTGGAGACCAAGTGTTCCAACACATGGTCCTGTGGGAGAGGGCTTACACTTAAAACACAACAGTAAGAGTGACACAACTACTGATTTTCTGGCCACAATGTCAAATATTACTGAAGTACTCTAGAGGTGGCAAAAATGGAATGATGAAGGGTTGGGGTTAACCAGGAAACCAGGGTTGTGTCTGGGCATGCCTGAGCCTGCTGGATTCCTTATTTTTCCATATCTTCTTTCTAATTCAGCTAGACACTATGAGTTATAATTATTGTTCACAATAAATACATAGTATATTATAAATTTTATCTGAATAAATTCTTTCAGATCTTTGGGCATCAGACTCTCAGATGATGGGAAACTAGGATCATTTGTTGCCAGAAGACCTAAAATATTCATCTCTAGTTCTTCAAGCAGAAAATAAAAAATAAATGGAATATTGAAACATTAGGAAGAAAAAAAGAACATCAAGGGCTGGAGAGATCGCTTAGTGGTTAGGGTGCTTGCCTGTGAAGCCTAAGGACCTGGGTTCAATTCCCCAATACCCACATAAACCAGATGCACAAAGGGATGCATGTGTTTGGAGTTTGTTTACAGTGGCTAGTGGCCTGGCATGCCCATTTTCTGTCTATCTGTCATAAATAAGTAAATATTTTTTAAAAAGAAGGAACATGAGGGCTGGAGAGATGGCTAACTGCAAAGCCAAAGACCCAGGTTTGACTCCCCAAAACCTATGAAAGCCAGAGGCAAAGGGGGTGCACACATCTGGAGTTGTTTTGCAGTGGCTGGAGGCCCTGGCATGCCCATTCTCTATCTCTCTCTCTACATGACTATTTCTGTATCTCTCTGTTTCTCTCAAATAAATAAAAATAAAATATATTTTTAAAAACGATGCTGGGCATGGTGGTGCATGCCTTTAATCCCAGCACTTGGGAGGCAGAGGTAAGAGGATCACTGTGAGTTCGAGGCCACCCTGAGACTACATAATTAATTCCAGGTCAGCCTGGACCAGAGTGAGACCCTATCTCCCTACCTCAAAAAAAAAAAAAAAAAAAAAAAAAAAAAAAAAGAAAGAAAGAACATGAAAATAAACAAAACTGTAGTAAAATACCACAAATTTCCCTTCTTTTTAAATGTACAAATAAAAATTATAATACTGTCAAAATATCATACTAGTTTTCTAAATGTTCATGGAGAAAATATTTGCTATCACTAGAAGCACAGGATATAATTTCTATACTTCTTTCTAACTGCACAGTGATAACTATAGTAACTCTGATAGGTTATGCCGATGCAAAAATACAGCTCTTACCTGAAAGGGAATGAGACAGTTTATTCTGAAGGAAAACAAGAGTGACCATAGCCCAAGAATACAGATTCAATTTGTCCCAAACACCATGTTCCAAAATGGTAACTGTAAGGTTTGTGAATGACCACTCCGAGGCAAGAAAAGTGGCTTTTAATGGGGCCTGAGATGCCGGGCTGTCTCACAAGAGAAAGAGCGAAGGGAGAGCAGCCAGTTTAAGATTGGATAGTTTGGAGTTTTATAGAGTGTTTTCCTTTGGGAGGAGGGTACAGAGAACAAAGGACTGAAGAATTCAAGGGAACAGAGACCAAACAAAGAGGTAATAAGTCAGAAGATGAGTTGCCATCAGAAGAGGAGCCAGGTTGTCTCTAAGATAAGATGGGTAGGACAACTGTGGCCCAGGGCATTGTTAGGTCAGGGGAGTGGGGTAGGCCAATGTAAACATGTAAAGTTGCATCAGCTCAGCTTCATGTTGAGACTCTTGTCCTACCTAGCAGTAGCAGTTTCAAGAAGTTTTTTTTTTAAATATGTTTTTAATTTTTTTAAATTTATTTATTTGCAAGCAGAGAGAGAGAGATAGGAGAGAGGCAGACAGAGAGAGAATGGGCACACCAGGGCCTCCAGCCACTGCAAACGAACTCCAGATGCATGTGTCCCTTGTGCATCTGGCTTACATGGGTCCTGGAAAATCGAACCAGGATCCTTTGGCTTCACAGGCAAACGCCTTAACCACTAAGCCATTTCTCCAGACCCTTAAAAATTTTTATTTATTTATTTGAGAGAGAGAAGGATAGAGAGAGAGAGAGAGGTGATGGGTTCACTAGGGCATCCTGCCATTGCAAATGAACTCCAGGTGCATGAGTCACTTCGTGCATCTGGTGCATGTGGCTTTACGTGGGTACTGGAGAAAGGAACCTGTGTTTTCAGGCTTTGCAAACAAGTGCCTTTAATCAAGAAGGCATTTCTCCAGCCCCTCATGAAGTTTTTTCTTTTCCTTTTTGATTAAATGTCTCTTATTGGGAAGCTACAGTCTTCTTTATAAAATATCTTTATTTATTTATTTGTTTGCAAGCAGAAAGAGAGGGAGGGAGAAAGAGACAGAGAGAAAGAGAATGGACACGCCAGGACTTCTAGCCACCTTATGCATCTGGCTATATGTGGGCAATGGGGAATTGAACCCAGGTCCTTAGGCTTTGCGGGTAAGTGCCTTAACCTCTGAGCCATCTCTCTGGCCCTGATTTCTTTAAAGTTAACTTTATTCTTTCAGTGGAAGTATCTGCAATGTTCAGGAGGTCTTGGTTTGTAATAGGCTGGAGGTGTCACTTTCTGCTGTTAGACTGGTGTTCCTGGCACCAGGCATAATCCCCAGTACTTCTCTGAGAGTGCTGTCTCTGGCCGCAGTCACTTCCATAGACCTACTATGAGAATACAGTGTACGTCAAATTAAAGAACAAAAAATCACCCTTTAAATGCCAATCATTTTAGGATATAAATGGGCATTTACAGTACTGTGTGCATGAATATATTTGTTGTGTCAGCATGGGTGGAAAGGAAAGTGAAAGAAGCAAAGACGAGAGAGTAGCCTTTGATTGACAGGGAGAAGTAGAAGAGGGCAACATAAATAGGGAGACAGAAAGAGATGGGTGCGCCAGCAGTCTCTCAGCTGCTGTGAACAAAATCCAGATGTGTGCGCCCCCTTGTGGTCAAGTGCGGCATTGCGCCCTTGCATCACTTTGCATCTGGCTGAACGTGGGACTTGGAGATTGGAACCAGGTTCTTAGGCTTAGCAGGCAGGCACCTTAACCACTAAGCCATCTTTCCAGCCCCGCAACAATTTTTTTGTCAAACATTTATCAACATTTAAAGTTTCCTCTCCAGTTTATCTTCCTTAGTCAGTTCATCTCATAACTACCAACAAAAATTTTTATTGTCCTTACCATAAGGGTGGGAGGAGGTGCATGTGAATGTCAAAAACAACATAGGAGATCCTTGCGGAGATGGAGATGTTTTCACATTGACAATATCTATGTACTGGTTGTTACATTATAGTATGATTTTACAAGATATTACCATTGGGGGAAAGCAGGTAAAAGACACAGAAATCTCTCTGTTTCAGATTCTTACAACTGCATGTGAATCTACCATTATCTCAAAACATGTTAACTTTAGGCCAGGTGTGGTGGTGCATACCTATAATCCAAGCATTCAGCAGGCAGAGGTAGGAGGGTCACTGTGGCCAGCCTGAGACTACAGAATAAATTCCAGATCAGCCTGGGCTAAAGCAAGACCTTACCTTGAAAAACTAAAAAAGAAAATGTTGGGGCTGGAGAGATGGCTTAGTGGTGAAGGTGTTAGCCTGAGAAGCCTAAGGACTCAGGTTTGCTTCCCCAGAACCCATGTATGCCAGATGCACATGGTGGCACATGCGTCTAGAGTTTGTTTGCAGTGGCCAGTGGTCCTGGCACGTCCATTCTCTCTCTCTCCCTCTCCCTCTCTCTTTCTGTCTCAAATAAATAAAAATTAGAAATGTTTTTTTAAAAGTTTAAAAATGATCTGTAATATGCAAATAATTCCCCATAAAGGACATCATTTATACAGTATAATGATACCAGCGTTGTTCCAGGCCATGCTTCTGGGCTAACCATATAGCCCTGACCATCAGGAGAGGTTATGGCTGATCTATGGTTTCTGTGACAAAAAGGAGCAGCATCTGAGCAGCTCTGGGAAGCCAGATCACTAAGGATTTGGAGAACAACTGGAGTGTGGAGACAGAAAATAGAAGTGCAATCTGCCAATATTCCCCTTATGTTTAGTATTACAGAGCACCCTCCCACAGCCATGAGTAGCTGGAAGCTTTACTTAGGAAGAGCAGTAAGAAAAAAGCCAGTGGCTCCCATGTAGCTTATTTTCCTTTAATATCTTGAAAAATTGTATCTGCCTTAACAACCTTTTGAAATGTTGCATCTAAAATGTCCCTTGAGGGCTGGAGGGATAGCTTGATGGTTAAAGCATTTGCCTACAAAGCCAAAGGACCCCAGTTCAATTCCCCAGGTCCTACGTAAGCCAGATGCACAAGGGGACACATGTGTCTGGAGTTCGTTTGCAGTGTCTGGAGGCCCTGGCATGCCCATTCTTTCTCTCTCTCCTCTTTCTCTCTGTCAAATAAATAAATAAAAATGAAAATAAAAATATATTTAAAATGTGCCTTGAATATAATGATCAAGATTTCTCTAAATCCATTAACCAAGTCTCCCAATGACTAAGGAGGCATGTTAGAGAGGCAGAGGCTAAAAGATATTTCAATGTTGCTCATGTACTTGGTTTTCTACAAATCAATAACTCATTTCACTCAATTTCCCTTGCTTATTTCCCCAAACTGCTTTTCCCAATACTGTTCAAGGCAACAGTAGACTTTAAGCGCACTGTTGTGCCTGAGGGCTCCAATCACAGAGTCAGGGTGTTCCCCTCTGGCTATCTGTCCCTTGTCTCCTCGCTTGTGAATGAATTGGGAAGAGCTTTTATTTTAAGAACCTTGGTTGCTATAAACAATCTCCCTTTTCCCTTCTGGCTTTATATCTGTCTTTTGCATTTTTCTCAAGTTGCAATCCTGTTTCATCTTCTCTTTTCTTCTTTATTTTCACCATGGGATTCTGGCTGATACCTTTTCTGTCATCACCACATTGAAACCCTATTACTATTTATCATCTTTATTTCTTGCCATGAGAAAAAAAAATATATATATAGACTGATTTTAACATCACAAGGCACTTTTCTTAAATCTTTGTAGAAAGAATGCCAGTGATTCTGTAGAAATATTCTCTCTTCTTCCTAAGTGCTTGGAGAGAGGCTGCTTAGAGAGGGATGAAATGCAGAAGTACTCGGGTACAGATAAGGCCTCCATGGAGTTCTGTAGCTAGAATGGCAGACTCTGTGGCCCAAGGCTCTCCTAGTGGCTCAGTTGCTGCCTGCCCCTCCCCATGCTGTGCTCATCCTTCACATGGATGTGGGTCAGGGCAGCCTATGCTCTCCTTAGCCCCAGGTCAGTTTGGGATCATCAGGTTTCTCAGGAAAGGAGAGCTCTGAGGCAGTTATGAGAGCTCAGCTTGCTCCCCCAGAGCTACCTGCTGGTTCAGAACAGACCCTACCAGATCAGCCTGGGTATAAAAAGCATTAGTTTATACTTCAGAAAACTGAGCGTGCCTTTAATCCCAGTCCTTGAGGGAGGAGGATGCCATGAATTCGAGGTCAGCCTGGGATAGAGATTGAGAAAAGGGGGAATCTGGACAGATAACTTAGCAATTGAAGGTGCTTATAAAGCCTGACTGCCCAGGTTCAAATCTCCAGTACCAATGTAAAGCCAGATGCACAAAGTGGTACATATGTCTGAAGTTTATTTGCAATGGCACGAGGTCCTAGTGTGCCCATTCTCACTCTCTGTCTCTTTCTCTCTGTGTCTATATCTCTATTTGCAAATAAATATATAAAATTAAGAAAACAAAAGGCGGGGAACCAGGCATAGTGGCACATGTCTTTAATCCCAGCACTCAGGAGGTAGGTAGATTGCTATGAGTTTGAGGCCAGTCTGGCCTACGGAGTGAGTTCCAGGTCAACCTGAGCTAGAGTGAGACCCTACCTCAAAAAAAAAAAATGGATAAAAACCGTGTGTGGGGGTGTGCATGCGTGTGCGCATGTGTGTAGAGAATATATATATATATATATATATATATATATATATATCCTGTAATAACTCCAGCTGGAGCTGTTGATCCAGCTGACTGAGGCCATTTCTGGCTCTAACATTCTGGAATTCAAGTCAAGGGTAATTTGGAGTTCTTATAAAATATCCTCTTATGTAAGAAGACAGCTGACATTTAATATTATCAGATCCAAGAGTGGCACTAGAAGTTTCAAGAGAGATGAATGAAGGCAGAGTGTAGAGACTGGGGATCTAGCCAGAGAAAGAACACAGAAGGAAAGATCAGCACTAGCAGCAATGGAGGGCTGAGAGATGACGTGATAGAAAGAAACACCGTGTAATGTGAGTCCTACCGGAAAGGTCAGAAAGAAGGCAGAGGAGAAGGTGACCTTGACTCCCATGCAAGTTAAGCCAACTCTTCTAACCTTAAGTAAACATATAATAAAATAAAATACCACTTGTAAAAAAATAAATAAAATAAAATAAAATAAAATAAAATACACTTGTAGTAGACAGCTCCACAATGCTGGGATGAACATCCAAACCAGATACAGTTTATGGGAGGAACGGGATTTCAGGTTTACAGATTCAGGGGAAGTTCCATCAATGGCTGAAGAAGTTGGTTCCCATCATAAATCCAAGTAGAGAGAGAAAAACCACCAGCAGCCAGCAAACACCAAAATTCAGCAAGCAGGGACCAGCAGCAAGCAAGATTCCCTAGGCTCAGACCTCTCTGCATATTTTTGGGCTGGAATTCAGATCCACCCCCCAAACCAACCTTTGGACTGGAACCCAGGATCTGCTCCCAGCATCTCCCCAAGCCAGGCAACTGGAGACCCAAGTTATAAGCTTCATACAACATCTGAGTCTATAGGAGACAAACATTCACATTCTGTTATGGGGTCTGCTGTCACTCAAGTGAGACCACCGACTCACAGAATGCTGGGTAAGGGCTGATGATGCATCAAGACTACACCCTAGAGGTCGGGATCTCAGAGTGCAATCTTGGGCTGCTCTGGGAGTCAGCTTTTAATGTAGAAAACCACAAGACGTTCATTGTGAAAATAGGATGGGAGTTAAATCATATAGTTACACAAAATAACTGTTAAACAAGGGGAGGGGTTGTTACAAAAAGTCACAAGATACTCATTACATGAGTTATATAAGCAGGACTAAGGCAAGGGACATTCCATACTATTCATCAAGTAAGCAGAACAACAGAACAAGGGTGAAATCACAAAGATCATCTTTACAAAGAGGGGTAATAGTACATTGAGCTAGGGATACTCCATATGGTATAGATAACAGGAAGCACCTGCACTTCACAATAAGGTGTGCAATAATGCCTGAAACTTCTCCTTTAGTCTGTCAAGAAGATCAACTTGGGCTGGGCATGGTGGCTCACACCCTTAATCCCAGCACTCAGGAGGCAGAGGTAGAAGGATTACCATGAGTTTGAGGCCACCCTGAGACTACATAGTGAATTCCAGGTCAGCCTGAGCTAGAGTGAAACCCTACCTCCAAAAAAAAAAAGAGAAGAGCAACTTGGGTAGTGATCTCCATTATGTGTGCCTTAGAGGCAAGGGGATACAAATTGGGACCCAAAAGGAAAAGATACTATAAAACCCTTTACTCTAGCTGGGTGTGGTGGCACACACCTTTAATCCCAGCACTCGGGAGGCAGAGGTAGGAGGATTGCCGTGAGTTCGAGGCCACCCTGAGACTACATAGCTAATTCCAGGTCAGCCTGGACCAGAGTGAGACCCTACCTTGAAAAACCAAAAAAAAAAAAAAAACAAAAAAACAAAAAAAAAAAAACCCTTTACTCTGAACAACAGGCTAAAACATTGATCCTTCAGCAGGCCCGCAGAGGGAACACCCAAACCACAGGAATCTGGAGAGAGCATCATGAAGGCTAACCCTAATCTTGTCCTGCTTCTCCTCTCTCTCCCTCTCACTCTCTCTTCCTACCTCTCCTCTCTATACTCACTTCCTCTATAATATTATCTATCTTTTTCTTCCCTCACCTTTATAGGTGCAGACTTAAAACTCCCAGTGCCAGCACGGGGTTAAACTCCACAATGAGCTCTTGATCCAAGACACCTACAAGGTTCCCCCCCGCCAAAAAAAAGACAGACTTCTGTCAGAGTTCTTGGTGACCCACCAAAGATTAATGGTAAGACCCTACTGTCGAAGACAGCATACGTGTGTGAGACCAAACACAGAGAGGCCTGGCCAGAATGTGGAAGAAGGTCAGTCCCCAGACAGTTAGCTAGTCTAGTACCAGAGGGTGCTACACGAGCAACTGGGGGAAAATGTCCGACATTGGTCCAAACAACTTGCAGTCTAAAATACCCAGCAGGAAACAACTTGACATAATGCTCATACAAGTGCAGTAGTGGCAAACAGCCATGGTGGGTAACCAACTGCTTGCTCTTGATTTGGCTAATAGATCCACTCAGTGGAATGGAACTCATTGCTGGAACTGGGAAATAAGTCAAAACCAGCTACAAAAAAATGAGCTCAGTCTCCAAATGTGGGCTAGAAGAGAGCCAACGCATATAAAATTCCCTCCAAAACATAGATGGTCATCCCTTCTATCTAGTACTAACTTCTCCCTCCATTGGAGAATTTGCTTATCTTTTTTCAGGTGGACAACAAACCTGAAGGGAGGATCAGCTAACCACACCTCACCAGGGCCCCAGCTGAAACCATAGAACAATGCAGGGGAAGGGCAAGAGTTCAGCGTTCATGGCGATCACGACACCAGAAAAAGGCTGAAGGAGATAAACACAGAGAACATCCAACTCCAACTAAGCCAGATATCCAGAGACACAGAGGCTCCCAAAACCTCATCACTGAAGCAGAACTAAAATGACCCCAATGTGGCTCAGGGAAACTCATGGAAGAGGGGGCGGAAAGATTGTTAGAGTCACAAGTTGGGGCATTATGCACAGAGACTTGGGCCTACCCCCCAGAACTCTTGACTAACCTCACAATGCACAACCCGCATTCCCCATTGATGAGGGTCCCTTTGAAAGTGGGAGGACAGGGAGGAGGACAATGGAACCAATACTATGAATGTAAAATCAGAATAATATAAATAAAAAATATATATTTAAATAAAAAAAAAACTGCTCTCTATTGGACTGGAGGCCCACTCTATGGGAGGGAATACATGCCTAGTACTGAAAACCTAATCAAAAACCTATGGCAGGGGAGGTCATGAGCCTTAGGGGTATAAAGCCTGCTCTTGTCTTACTAAATGCTTATATTATTCCCTCCAAACTGCCCTGAAAGCACTACACTTAATGTTCATATTTATATATTAATGTTACTTTCACTTTTGGTTAGACAAGCTTCTCTTTTCAGATGGCAGCGACCACCAGGATGACCCAAAAAGCAACATAGTGCTGATAAGAAATGACAGAGAAGTGTCCAGCACTGAAACATCTCTATCACACCCTCTAAGGCTCAGGGTCCATTGCAGAAGAGGTGGCGGAAAGCATGTAAGAGCCAAAGGAAGGGTATGACTTCTTACAATGCAACTGTCCAGACAGAAATTGGCCTTGATAACATGACTCCTCAGTGCCTAACAATACCTTCACAAGACCCTCATAACAGGAGAAAAAGAGGATGACATAAAAATAAAAGAGAGAGGGCTGGAGAGATGGCTTAGCAGTTAAGGCGCCTGCCTGCTAAGCCTAAGAACGCTGGTTCCAATCTCCAGTGGTTCCAATCTCCAGGTCCCACGTTTAGCCAGATGCAAAGTGACGCAAGGGTGCAATGCTGCACTTGCCCACTAGGGGGTGCACGCATCTGGATTTCCTTCACAGCAGCTGAGAGACTGCTGGCACGCCCATCTCTATCTGTAGACCTCTCCTTCTCTCTGTGTCTGTCTCTCTCTGTGTCTCTCTCCAAAAATAAATAAAATAAAAAAATTAAAAATTAAATAAATAAATAAAAGACTAATGGAGAGAGGGAGGGGATATGATGGAGAGTGGAGTTGGGAAGGGGAAAGTGGAGGAGGGGAGGGAAATATCATAGTTTATTGTCTGTAAGTATAGAAGTTGCCAATAAAAACAAGTACCTTCTTGTCATTTGTCCCACCACTGCCTTTGTGAGGTCTTGCAATCGTTTGTATGCTTAATATCAAACAAGAGATTGATTCTCAAAGGCATCCTACCTCACACCACTCTTCCCAAAGTCCTTAGGCAATCTGGAGTTGACAGTTTACATTTCCCAGAGTTAAATATAGATTTGAGTATTAGATTGTGGATATCAAACACACATCTAACTGAAATGAAAAGCATGATAAAACAAATAGGGGAAACCACTGGGACAAAAGTTGAGGTTATTAATTCTGGAGATATTGTTAATGTTATTAGTATTCTATTTCCATATTCTAGCAAACATAGATCATCTTTACTGGTCCAATAAGTTCAGCTGTCGAAGTGCTAAGAAGAACATGATGTTTATGCAAACATGTTAGTGCAAAGTAGGGTGCAAGCAAAATGCAGCGTCATCCTGAGCAGCTCGTAGAGTGTGAGATAGACCCTACCCACTCTACTAAAGACGAAATCACACCTCCTTTTGGATGAGTCACTCAAACACTGAGAATGATGTATTCTCTTTTTAGTTTTCAGAGTCAATCTATAAAAACAGAGTCTTTGAGGAACAGGATGCAAATATACCTAAAGTGTGGAAAATTGATACCTAGCTGATAATGAAGGTGAAGGAGGGAGAAAAAAGGAGTGGGGTAAACTAGAGGGTTGTAATTTCCTCCTCTTGTACAGATGAGGGTCTCCAGACAATTTTTTTTTTTTTTTTGAGGTAGGGTCTCACTCTAGCCCAGGCTGACCTGGAATTCACTATGTAGTCTCAGGGTGGCAATCCTCCTACCTTCACCTCTCAAGTGCTGGGATTAATGCCTGGCCAGACAGACTATTTTTTTAATTTATTTTTTTGTTTATTTTTTAATTTATTTATTTGAGAGCGACAGACAGACAGAGAAAGAGGCAGAAAAATAGAGAATGGGCACTCCAGGGCCTCCACCCACTGTAAACAAACTCCAGATTCGTGCATCTGGCTCACGTGGGTCCTGGGGAATCAAGCCTCGAACCGGGGTCCTTAGGCTTCATGGGCAAGCACTTAACTGCTAAGCCATCTCTCCAGGCCCAGACAGACTATTTTAAATAGAAGTCAAGAACTTTTAATTTTAAAGTGACAGAGGAAAGATGTTTCTATGCCTTCCTCCTTCTGAGCAATCACCCAAAGCAACAACAAGCACAAGAAACGCAGACTCCCATGCTGACAAGATGAGGTAGAGAATATTCAGAGTGATAAGCCACGGGATGAAGATGGTAACACAGTGATTAATGACTGAAGATGCTTGCAGAGAGGTCCCCCAGGCAAGCCAGTGGGCATCTGGAAGGAAGAAAATTTGCAAGTCTGTAAAATAAGTCTCCACTCTTCCTTCTCATATGTGCAGTAAGAGAAAACAGAACTGGGCAGCTTCTGGGCTCAGGAATGCCAGGCCCAGAAAGGAAGAAATCAAGTGGAAGAAAAATGGAGGTTTAGGGCTTGGGGAAATGGCTCAGCAATTAAAGGCGCTTGTTTGCAAAGTCTGCTGGTCCATGTTCAATTCCCCAGCCACCCATATACAGCCAGATGGGTGTTTATTTGGAGCAGTAAGAGATCCTGGTGCATGCACACACGCACACGCACACACACACATAAATAAATGAAAAATTGAAAAATTTGGAATTTTGGTGGGCATGGTGGTGCTTTTAATCTCAGCACTAGGGAGACTGAGATAGGAGGATCCCCATGAATTTGAGACCAGATTGAGTTCCAGGACAGCCTGAGATAGAGTGAGATCTGCATAAAAACAAACAAACAAACAAAAACAATAATAAAGGATAGAGGATCCCTTTCTAGAACACAGATTCACCCTAGAATATAGACCCATAGGTATCGACATCCGGGGAACTCCCATTGAAGCACCTACTTCTGCTTTCAGGGAAACCCACTGCCAGATGGCCAAGTGTGCAACCAGCCAAGAGTCATTCAGAATTCAAATTCCTCCAAGAAGGAAGAGCAGAGGGGGAGGGAGAACAGCCTAAATGAAGTCAGAATAACTAAAAAATAATACAAAATCTAGAATGTGCAACAGGAGAGAAAAAAAATCCATGAAACTCAACATCTGAACAGCAATAATTCCAGGGATGGAAAACAATAAAGGACAAATTATCAAAGAAATAATAGAAGAAAACCTCCTGAAATCAAGGACATGTTTCCACACTGAAAGATTGGACAGCTCAGTGGAAGGAAAACATACCCAGCACAAAGCCGTCACTCTGTGAAATTTCAAAACTCAAAGAGAAGATTCAAAAAGCTTCTAAAGAGAGCATGAGAAAACCAATTTGCATACAGAGGATTGCTTGTGAGAACAGAGTGTGCAGTCTTGGGCATGCTCTTCCTCCTGAAGGGTCGCTGTTTGAATTCTTTCCTTATACCCTTCTTGTTCTTCCCATTGAAGATATGAAGATTTTCTCACATTTTCAAAACAGTTTCTTCTCCAATTCCCCACCCCTGCCAGGAAAAGTCTCTCTCTAGGTAGCACAGGCTGAGCTGGAACTCACTATGTAGTCCAGGCTGGCCTTGAATTTGTAATCATCCCATTTTAGCCTCCTGAGTGCTGGGAATGTAGGCATGAGCCACGAAACTCAGTCTCTCCTCATGTTAACCCATTTCCAGTTCTGCCCCTCTGAAGGACTGAGTGTATATGGGCTTGGCAATGCCTTCAGTCATCATCTGAGCTGGTCAGTGGTTGTGGCTTTCCTCAGCACATGCCCACTGACCTCAGTGACCCAGTTCTCGGTGGACACTGGTTTCTACCTGCTCTTGCTAAACCAAGATCACAAGTGTTTCTTGCCTCCTCATGCTTAGAGCCACCTCAGCCCTCTTTGATAGTAGAAGGTGATGGTATCAGTCAGGCAGCTGCTGCCACAACTCATGTAATGCCAGTGTAACCTACAAACGGCACCGTGAGAGTTTTCCACTGAATCCCATATGATAGATCCTTCCATCTCTCTCTGCTATCCAGTGGAGAAGCTCAGGTAGCAAGGATCTGTTTTGCCTGACAGACAGCAAACACACTGGTGAGTAGACATTATATCCGAGATGCTCTTACACATGCACACTTGAATTTATATTGTTTAACAAAGTCAAAACACTTTCCTTACTTTGTTCTGTCTCTTTACTCTCCCCACTTCCCTTGTCGCACAGTGATGATGGTTTTGTAATTCTCGTCCTCAAGATCACGGTAGGCTCCTGCTTCATCTCATTAGTGTGCCTGTGCCTTTAAAGATTAGATGCCAGAAACCACTCCAGTGTTCACCTTTTGCTGCAAAACAAATCACTTCAAATGTAATAATGGCTTAAAACAACAACTGTGTTTTAGCTATGACTGTTCAGTAATTTTCCTCTTGCAGCAAGCTGTTGTGGGATGGTCTCACAGTGACTGCCTTGTACCAACAGCACAAGAGGAAAAGCTAAGGAGCCTCTTGAAGGGTGGGCTTGAATTTTTGCATCACCACTCCTACCATCTTCCATCTTCTGTTGCTCAAAGCATAGTACAGGGCTATTTGCAGACTCCAAGGGTACCTATTAGTGGGAGGAACTGTGGTTTATTATGGCCATTTTGCAATTTTATTTGTTTATTTTTTTTAAAGATTTTATTTTCATTTTTATTTACTTCTTAGAGACAGAAAGAGGGAGAGAGAGAGAGAGAATGGGCCCACCAGGGCTCTAGCCACTGCAAACGAACTCCAGATGCATGTGCCACCATGTGCATCTGGCCTGTGTGGAACCTGGAGAATTGAACCTGAGTCCTTACGCTTCACAGGCATGCGCCTTAACCACTAAGTCATCTCTCTGGCCCTTATTTGCTTATTTTTATCTTTTTTGTTGTTTGTTTGTTTGTTTGTTTGTTTGAAGCAGGGTCTTACTCTAGCCTAGGCTGATCTGGAACTCACTCTGTAGCCCAGGTTGGCCTCAAACTCACAAACTCACAGTGTCCTATCTCACAGCCCCTTGAGTGCTGGGATTATAAGTGTGAACCACCACATCTGGCTATCATAGCCTCTTTTTTTTTTTTTTTTTTCGAGGTAGGGTCTCACTCTAGCTCAGGCTAACCTGGAATTCACTCTGTATTCTCTCAGGGTAGCCTCGAACTCATGGTTATCCTCCTACCTCTGTCTCCTGAGTGCTGGGATTAAAGGCATGCACCACCACACCTGGCTACCGCAGTCATTTTTATAATGCCCTATATGTCAGTGGAGAAAAACTGGAAGTAGAGGAGAAGAGAAATAGAAAACTTTTGCTTTTCGTTTATATCATCCTGTTTTGTTAGAATATTAAGAATCATGTCTACATGAACATTACTTCCACAGCAACAATTATGAAAATAATATAAAAGTATAACTACATAAGTCTTGTATCACTTTAGTTACATGATGGGATAATCTAATCCATTTTGAAGAGCCCATTATTTTGAGTCAAAATAACACCCAATTTGGGGCATGTCTTTGTAACTCCCTAGTTCTGGAGCTTAGTAATAGCAGGTTTTGTATGAAAACCTCCAGGGCAGAGTTTGGTACATGGTATCTGTAATGAATGTTGATTGAATTTGAATCAGAATGAGAAGATGGGAGCAGGGAACTTTGAATGAAAGAAAACCCATTTCAAAATCTGTTCTTTTTTAATTTTAATTTTTTGGTTTTTTGAAATATTTTTATTTATTTGAGAAAGAGAGAGAATGGGCATGCCAGGGCTTCCAGCCACTGCAAATGAACTCCAAACTCATGTGCCACCTTGTGCATCTGGCTTACGTGGGTACTGGGAAATCAAACCTGGTTCCTCAGGCTTCATAGTCAAGCACCTTAACTGCTAAGCCATCTCTCCAGCCCAGTTTTTTTTTTTTTTTTGAGGCAAAGTGTCACTTTAGCACAGGCTGTCCTGAAACTAACTTACCTTGTAGCCCAGGCTAGCCTTGAATTTATGACAATCCTCCTACCTAAGCCTTCTCAGTGCCAGGATTATGGAAGTGAACCACCAAAATCTTTCTTTGCTTTCCAAATCTGTTCTCCTAGGAATGGTGGCACATGCCTATAATCCCAGGTCTCAAGTAGAGGCAATAAGATCAGAAGGTCAAGACCATTCTTTGCTATAGAGCAAATTCTAGGCCGCTCTACACTACATGAGATCCTGTCCGTTCTACTAGTTCAATGTTTCTATGCACTGTTGATCATGGTAACCTGGACTTCACAAGACACAAAAAGAGAATTAACTCCCATAGTCTTATAGCTTGCAGTCTGGACTATTGCATGATAGAACAGCATGCTCCTTGCTATATGGGTAGTTAGGAATTAGAACCTAGGGCAGAAACAGTAGTGTTCTCAAGCTCGAGTCCCATAAGTCCCCAGTCCAATTGAGAAACTTCTTATCTTCAAATGCCAGGCATGCTCCTCATCTGTGTCAAGTGGGGCCTTGTAGAGGCACCAAGAGGAGCCACTAAAAAAAAAAACAAACAAACAAAAAAACTCCTTTCTTTAGCATTTGCATCACAGATTAGCAAGAAGCAGAGAGTACCCTCTTAATTTTGCCCAGTATACCCCATGTTCAGTCTGATCTGCTGCTCTCACTAGTCTTTCTAAACTAAAAATTGATAATTAGGGCTGGAGAGATGGCTTAGTGATTAAGGCCTTTGCCTGAAAAGCCAAAGCACCCAGGTTCCATTCCCCAGGACCCATGAAAGCCAGATGTACAAGAAGGGGGTGCACATATCTGGAGTTCATTTACAATGGCTGGAGACACTGGTGCACCTCTCTCTCTCTCTCTGTCCCTTCCTGCCTATGTCTGTATCTCTCTCTCAAATAAATAAATAAAAATTAAATAATTTTTAAAAATTGATAACTGGACCAGGCGTGGTGGCACACGCTTTTAATCCCAGCACTCGGGAGGCAGAGGTAGGAGGATCACCGTGAGTTCAAGGCCACCCTGAGACTACATAGTGAATTCCAGGTCAGCCTGGACCAGAGTGAAACCATACCTCAAAAAAAAAAATTGATAACTGGAAACAACAAAAATATGATAGAGATATTATAGAATCTGCCTTGACAGATTTTCAGTCTACAATGTGTTTTCCTAAGTCCTAGTTGCAAAATATTGGTAAGAATAGGCTAGCTATGTATTTAATGGTCATTAATGCCCTCCCAGGAAGGTCGAAGAGTAGCCTGCTATTTAGATGCCTAATTGAACCTCACAAAGGAAATAGCTTTCATCATTTTTACTTTGCCCTTCTTAATTGAACAGAATGTCAACTTTCCACTCGATGTTCTCCGACAAACACTCATGTTCTCAATGCTACGAGATTAGCTCAATCTGCATCTGTCTCCAATGCGCCCTGGGACTGCATAAACTTTGGATACATATTTATTTTGTGGATTTCATTTCCATGTTAATTAGAATGCAGGTTTCTGGAATTTCCTTTCTGAGTATAATAATCGTCTTACAGTCTGCCTGTTGGCAATAGCTGTTTACTTTATGAAAGATGGTGTGCTCTGCTCTGATGATCGCTGGATATGTACTCTCTCTCCATCAAAAATGGCAACTCCGTTCGTTCTGGGAGAATAATAACAGCATGGATATCTACTGAGGACTCTCGACCTCTATTTTATTAGGTCACTGTGTTTTGAGGAAAGCATGATGCATAACAAAAATTACTGGGAAGTCATCCTTGCTGATATGCATTTCAACCCTTTTCCTTCTGCAACCCTGATCTTTACCCAAGTCGATTTTGTTAAAGAGTAACTATTTTTAATTATAAAATTGATACATATAAAATACAGAGAGATAGGCATAGTGGTGCACACCTTTAATCACAGCACTCAAGAGGGAGGTAGAAGGGTCCTTGTGAGTTCAAGGCCAGCCTGAGACTACAGAGTGAGTTCCAGTTAGCCTGGGCTAGATTGAGAGACTTGACCTAGAAAACAAACAAAAAAGTCCAGACAGCTGAGGATATAGCTCAATGGTAGAACACTTACCTAGCATACTCAAGACCCTGGGTTAAATCCCAAGTATTTCAAATAAAGAAACAAATGAAAAAGGGCAGAAAATGTAGAAAATTGGCTGTACCCACTATTGCTAGCAGTTTCATGGCTCCCTCTACATATGAATAATTATGAATAATATATTTTTAAGATGTTTTTACTCTGAGAAGATTAATATGGTATCAAATTCTTTTTACCAACCATCTTAACCCAATCAAGAAGTTATTAGATTAGAATAAAGTAGATTATTCAATCAATGCATGCATGTACAAATTTACAGTATACCAGGCAATATACTCTCTCTAGGATGGATGAGAAGGGCACAAAAAATAAACAAAATATATTTTACAGACTGGAAAAAAGACAAATAATTACTAAAATAAATAAATACTAGGGCTGGAGAGATGGCTTAGTGAATAAAGTGCTTACTGTGCAAGCAAGAGGACCTGAGTTCAGGTCTCTACTACCTATATAAAATATCAGGCATAGTGGTGTATGTCTGTGATCCCATAACTTAAGAGCTAGAGACAGGAAGTCCTGGGGCTTGCTGGCTAGTTAGTCTAGTCAAATTTGTGAACTCTAGATTCAGAGAAAGACCTTGCCTCAAAGAATAAGGTGGAGAGTGTTCAAGTAAGATACCCAATTCCATTGACCTCTGGCTTCTACATGCATGTGCACACACATGCATGTACACACACCCACATACAAACACACGTGTGTGCACACACAAACACAAAATAAGAAAATAAATGAATACTCCCAGTACTAATATTCAACAATTTACTAAGTGCTCTGTATGAAGTACTACACCTTTTACTCCTCAGAGCACTCTACAAGATTATTCTTGTCCTTGGTTTACAGAAGAGGAAACTGGGGCTGCTACATGATAAAGGAGGATTTAAATGAGCAGCTGTTTTCAGCTAGCTTCTCAATAGCTACACTCTACCTAAGGAGAGTACTTTAATTATAGCATGGCTTCCATCTATATACATTTATACACTTAGGTAAACCTTAAGAGTTTTCTTGACTTGAATTACAGATCTGAGTAGGCCACATGATTTGTCCAGAGTGATCTCTTAAAGAGAAGAGCCTAGCGGTAGAAAGAACATCTATTTCTTCCTCTAGCCAGCCATTCATCCATGCATCCATCCATCCATTCATTCATTCATCTATCCATCCTTGAGCATATATGTCTACTAAAAAGGTCCTATTGTTATGGCAAGAGAAAGGATAAGAAATCATTATTAGATTGTTTTGTTTTATACCATTTGGTGGATAAAACCCAGGATCCCATGCTCAGTAAGCAGTCTACCACTGATCCACATGCCAGCATAAGAGTGCTGGAGACTAGGCCACCAGAGACACATTTGCAGTAAACATTATATATAATAAGAAGTATACTCATATTTTGACACACCGTGATTTAAGATGATAGCAAGTGTAGACCAAGGGCTAATTCCTTTCACATATTAGACCTGACAAAATCTGAGGGTGGCAGCTGTTTTTGAACATATTATGTTTGTAGTTTTAAGTTTGGCGCATATAATAGAAAGTCCAAAAAATAGCAGCTTTAAAAAGTTTTTAAATTATTATATTTATTGAGGGAAGTACAGAACCAAGGAAAGGCACCCATGTGGCTATAGATCCCACGTAAAGGGCCTGGAAAAAAATGCAGAAAGAAGCCGGGTGTGGTGGTCCATGCCTTTAATCCCAGCACTCAGGAGGCAGAGGTAGGAGGATCACCATGAGTTTGAGGCTACCCTGAGAATACAGAGTGAATTCCAGGTCAGCCTGGGCTAGAGTGAAACCCTACCATGAAAGAAAAGAGATTAAATTTTTAAAGAAATTATTTATTCATTCATTCATTTATTTATTTATTTGCAAACAGAAAGAAGAGAGACAGACAGAGAGAGAATGGGTGTACCAGGGCCTCCAGCCACTGCAAACAAACTCCAGATGCATGTGCACCCTTGTGCATCTGACTTACGTGGGTACTGGGGGCTAGAGCCAGGGTCATTGGGCTTTGCAGGCAAGTGCCTTAAGTGCTGAGCCATCTCTCCAGCCCAATGGCAGCTTTTAAAATATGGAAATTTGATTTTTTTTTTGTTATGTATCAAAAGACAAAAGCAGGCAGTCCACAGATAGTCTAATGGGTCTGCGATGTCGTCAGGGTTCCAGGCTCTTTCTGTCCTTTCTCCCAGTCATCCTTACCACATCCTTGTGGTGACATGTGAGCCACTGATCTCTAGCGGTCATGTTCAAATGCCAGACAGGAAGAAGGGGAAGGGCGCCAGAAACTAAAAGGCCTGTGACCAGTGGCTCAGTTTGCTTTAAAGAGCTTTCCAAGTTGGGTGTCTGGCATAGACCTGCAATCCCAACACTTGAGAAACTGAGTCA
This sequence comes from Orientallactaga sibirica, assembly GCA_036365145.1. NCBI lineage: Eukaryota > Metazoa > Chordata > Mammalia > Rodentia > Dipodidae > Orientallactaga > Orientallactaga sibirica. The sequence goes on from JAEOAD010000036.1 coordinate 2,749,762, forward strand.
GAAGGATCATGACCACAAGGTCAAATTGGGATACCACTGAAGCACTTGCCTTGAAATTAAACAGATAAATATACAAATAAATTAATAGCTTCGCCACATGTCAAACTGGTGTTTTCTACCTGTATTTCATTAGCCGGAAGTGTTCACATGACCCTTCCTAGATGCCAAAAAAATTGAGAAATATTTTTATTTGGTTCTATTTGTTTTGGTTTGGTTCAAATTGGGTATACTATCATCTCAAACAAAATCATTGCTTGCTTGCAAAGCCTGATGATCCAGGTTCGAGTCCCTAGTGTCTATGTAAAACCAGATGCACAAAGTGTTGCATGCATGTAGAGTTGTTTGCAACTGCAAGAGACTCTGGTATACCCATTCTCCCTCCCTCTCTCTCCCTCTCTCTCTCTCTCAACCAAATAAGTAAAATTTTAAAAAATGAGACTTAACTAAAGACAGCCACAAGGCATGCAAGGATAAAAGGCTCATTAAGTGTATGTCAAAGGGGCTGGAGAGATGGCTCAGTGGTTAAAAGCACTTGCAAAGCCTGACAGCCTGGATTTGATTCCCCAGTACCCACAATGTAAAGCCAAAAGATGTACAAAGTGGGGCATGCATCAGCATGCATCAGGAGTTCCTTTGCAGTACTAGCAGAAGGCCCTGGCATGCCCATATTCACTGTTTGTCTGCTTCTTTCTCTCTCTCAAATAAATTTTTAAAAATATTTTTAAAATTTTATGTCAAACAGGCCAAAGAGATAGATGGCTTAGTGGTTTCAGGCACTTAGCTGCGAAGTCTAAGGACCCAAGTTCCATTCCCCAGAACCCATGTAAGCCAGATACACAAGCTGGCACATTCATCTAGAGTTGGTTTGCAGTGTCTGGAGGCCCTGGCATCCCCATTTCTCTCTCTCTCTCTCTCTCTCTCTCTCTCTCTCTCTCTCAAATAAACAAATAAAAATAAAATATTTTTTTAAAATTATGCTAAAGGTCTTTATTTTTAAAATAAGGCCATCATAAAAATCTCAAGCTGGGCATGGTGGCGCATGCCTTTAATCCCAGCTCTTGGAGGCAGAGGTAGGAGAATCACTGTGAGTTTGAGGCTACCCTGAGACTACATAGTGAATTCCAAGTCAGACTGGGCTAGAGCAAGACCCTACTTTGAAAAACTTAAGAAAAAAATTTAAGTGTACAATCCATATACTGTGCAGGTATTACAATACTCTAGACATACCCATTGAATTATAAGTAGTAGCTCCATAGCTTGGAAATCTATCTAAGACCTGAATATCCACATCATTCCAAGTGCATGCTGGAACTCCCTGCTCTCCTTCCCAGCCCCTCCCCACAGCACACACATACACACTTGATATGACTCAGTCAGGGTCAGTTTTATCACCAATGCACGTCCATGGAGTTCTCCCTCATGCAAGGTCACAGAGTATTTCTCCTTCAGGTCTTTCAAAATTTGAGTCTCTCCTGGCCTGTCACAGTCATGTGACTATCCTTTGCAGCTTTAACTCCTCCTTTGCTTGTGATGGAGGAGATTATACTCTAACATTCCCCAAAGAAAGCAGTTGCTCTGGGTTTGAGAAGTGGCTCAATGGTTAAACACACTTCCTTGCAAAACCTGCAGCTCAGGTTCAATTCCCCAGTACCCATGTAAAGCTAGGTGCACAGAGTGGAACATGCATTTGGAGTTCGTGTGCAGTGGCAAGAGGCACTCATGCACTGATTCTCTTTCTTTCTCTTTTTGCAAATAAACAAATAAAATACTTTAAAGGTGGGCTGGAAAGATAGCTTAATGGTTAGGGTGTTTCCTTGCAAAGCCAAAAGATCCTGGTTTGATTCTCCAGTTCCCATGTAAGCGAGATGCACAAGGTGGTGCATGCATCTGGAGTTCGTTTGCAGTGGCTGAAGGCCCTGGCATGCCCATTCTCTCTCTCTGCCTCTTTATCTCTTTCAAATAAATAAATAAAATATATTTCTTAAGCCGGGCGTGGTGGTGCACGCCTTTAATCCCAGCACTTGGGAGGCAGAGGTAGGAGGATCGCCATGAGTTCGAGGCCTGAGACTACATAGTTAATTCCAGGTTAGCCTGGAATTTTTTTAAAAAAAAACACAACAAAATAAAACTGTTGTTTCCTGGCTTCTGCAATTTTTCTTTTGCTTTTTATTTTCCTCTTCCTTGACAGAGGTTCTCTGTGTAGTCCAGGCTGGTCCTGAACTCAGGATGGTTCTGCCTCAGCCTCCAGAGTGCTGGGATTATTGCTATGAGCCACCATGCCTGGCTTCAGCACTTTTCTCATTTTGTATATGAGGAAATGGTGCACTCACTTGGATCATTTCTCCAGGTGGGCCTCTAGGACGGCTCTTTAACTCAGGAAAGCAGCATGTGAATTTGCCCATCCCCCAGACCCTGTCACACTCTGTTGTCAAGGAAAAGCAAAATGGCCTCCAATGTTTACAAAGTACAGAAAGCAGAAATGCCAAATGACAGACCTGTTGTAATGAACTGTCGTTTGCTTTTATGGAAACAAAGTTCGGGATCAAGTCTTACTTAAAAAAAAAAAAAATCAGCTAGTTTAGCATCACACTGATAAAGTATAGGGTTAGAAAAATCACTTAGAAATGAGGAAGTTAAAACTGCAGGCAAGAATGGAGGAACAGATGGGGACATGGGAAGGATGCCTCCATCAAACCTTCTTAGCAATTTTATTCTAAACCAGGTTTCAATTAGGAGAAATTAATTGAAAAAAATCTGTGAGATGTAAAAACACTTGAGGAGGTTGTGGTTTCCATATTAACACTTCTGAAAGTTACACATTCCCCTAAGTGCATACCCTGTGCTTTAGGTGTTAAGCAGAGTGAATACCACAGAAAAAGACCTGCCCTTGCTGTTATAACCGAGAGATGGCCAAATACAGAAAAATGTTCAATTTATAATACAAAAAATATACAATAATATACAATATATTCATAAGATAACGTGTTTTAATTATATATTAGCAAAATATATAAATAGCATTAAATGTTACATTGAGCAATGAAAATGCATAGCAAATTAGGCAAGTTTGATAGAAAAACTCACCAGGCGTGGTGGCGCACACCTGTAATCCAGCACGTGGGAGGCAGAAGTAGTAGGATCACCATAAGTTCAAGACCATCCTTGGGAATACATAGTGAATTCCAGGTCAGCCTGGGCTAGAGTGAGACCCTACCTTGAAAAACCAAAAGAAAAGAAAAGAAAAGAAAAACTCAAGTAGAATATAGGGCATTTGTATATCTAGTGCATCTGATAACCTGGGCAATTTTTTTTTTTTTCTAATTAGTATTTTGAGGCAAAGTACTTAGGCAGCCCAGGTAGACCTGGAACTCATGGTCCTCCTGCCTCAGTTCCTCAGTACCAGGATAGAGGGAAGACAGGACAAAAAGAAAGTAATAGGAGGAATTATGATCAAAATACATTATGTAGATGTATAAAAATTGTCAATAAAAAGTTAGAAAATAAAAAATATTTCAACAATGTTTAGAATTTAAACCAACAAAAAGTTCATTTTTAGCCGGGTGTGGTGGTGCACACCTTTAATCCCAGCACTCAGGAGGCAGAGGTAGGAGGAACACTGTGAGTTCAAGGCCACCCTGAGAGTCCATAGTGAATTCCAGGTCAGCCTGAATACAGTGAGACCCTACCTCGAAAAACAAAAACAAAAGAAGTTCATTTTTATTTTTCTCCTGGAGAGGAAAAGTCCATCACTGATGTTATTTAGGTAGAAAGTAGACTGGAACTTCAGGCAGTTTTATTTTATTATTTATTTATTTTTGGTTTTCCTTTTTCAAGTTAGGGTCTTGCTCTACCCCAGGCTGACCTGGAATTCACTATGTATTCTCAGAGTGGCCTCAAACTCAGGCGATCCTCCTACCTCTGCCTCCCAAGTGTTGGGATTAAAGGCGTGAACCACCACATCTAGCCAGTTTTATTTTTGTTCGTCTGTCTATGCCTGGGACTCACATGGAAATAGTTAGGAAGAAAGGTCGTTGTTGTGTCTAGGGTGCCCCAGGAAGGTGTCACTGTTGTAATATTTGAAGAGAGACTGAAGGGAAAGAGAGAAGGAGAAAGAGAGTCATGACACTACCTAGGGGTGGGGGTGGGGGGATTCCAGCTAGTACAAAGGATGTACATCCAGAACGTGGTTTGGGGTGTCCTGGGAACTGCAGGAAACCACGTAACCCTAGAAGGACTGAGGGGACTGAAGAACTGATTACAGAAATAGTGAGTCAGGAGCTGGGGCAAGACACATGCAGCTGTTTGTATCACATTCCTTCAACCTGAGTGATGGAGGCTCTGGCCTGGAGAAATGACATGGCATGTCCTGTGGGAAACTGGTGTTCGAGTCTAACATTTTCCACATAATAGGAAATATAAATCAGTTTCTCAGTGTGAGAAATAAGGATGATATAGCTTGCTTCCAGGAACTACCATGCTTACTACTTTAAATGAGCTATTGCCTATAAAAACGTCTTATAGGGATGGAGAGATGGCTCAGCAGCTAAGGTGCTTGCCTGCAAAGCTTAATGACCAAGGTTCAGTTCCCCAGTACTCACATAAAGCCAGATGCACAAAGTGGCACATGCATCTGGAGTTTGTTTTCAGTGGCTAGAGCTTTTTCTCTCTCTCCCCCTCCCTCTCTCTCTCTCTCTCTTCCTCTCCTAGCAAATGAAAATAAATAAATAAATTTAAAGTGTATTGTAGGGGCTGATGAGATGGCTTAGCAGTTAAGGTACTTGCCTGTAAAGCCTAAGGCCCAATGTTCGACTCTCCAGGTCCCATGTAAGCCAGAAGCACAGGGTGATGCAAGCACAAGGTCACACATGTACACAAGTGGCACATGCATTTGGAGTTTAACTGCAGTGGCTGGAGGCCCTGGTGAGCTCTCTCTGTCTCTCTCTCACATAAAATAAATTACAAAAAAAAAAAAAAGTGTATGGTAGGTAATCCACAAAACATACTTGCAGCAACTGCAGGTCAGAAAAATTTTCCCCTGTCCATAGATTCCTCCCTTTGACAAAGAACTTGTTGACATAAGGCAGATAATAGGGGCAAAACATAAAATTTAACATTTTCATGTGTACATGAGCATCGTGAAGATCCGACAATGTGTGGATCAAAAGCTCATAAACCCTCTTACACAAAGAAGAATAAATTATAAAGATTGCAACAAGACAAAGGGTCTTGGGCCAGGGGCTGCAAATTGTGAGGCTTTGATAAGGAAATACGTGGGGAACTAGAGATAAAGACTGCTTTCAGATGCTTGGTGGTACCTGTCTACTTTGCCATCAATTCCCAATCTCTGAGGACAATAATGTTCTCTTCCCAGGACGGAAGGAGCATTTTTCCCCCTCAAAGGAAACTTTATGTTCTGCCTCTAGGTAGAAAGGAGATGCCAGACAGCCCTTCCTACGTCTGTTATTACTCAAGTGCCTTCAGTTCAAAATAATTAACGTCTCATACTCTGTAGTGGCTTCTCAGAGGCCCTCCCTCTACCAAGAGGTGGCTGTTGCATTGCTCAAGGACCAAGTGGTGGGGCCATTCTAGACCGAGTGCCCTGGCTCCTGAAGGTTCCGTGGACTTGCACATTTCAGTGCTGCCACTCCTCCACGGGAAGCTTTGGGGAACCCATCAGTGTGACAGGAAGTGCAGCCCCACCCACGTGCTAGCAGTGAACCAAGCTAACCTTGTAAGTGTACGAACACCCTCATCTGCAAAGCTGGTGAACAAAATTACACGGCTCAATTCTCAAAGAGGGGAAATGAGGCCTGATGATTTCCAGATCCAGGATTACCGGTGGACAATACAATCACCTGTAAAAGGCACATCTCGCGCCTCACAGGAAAAAGGAGTCACTTCAGAAAGCAGAAGTGGGGCCTTAATGCTCCAAGAGGTCAAGTCAGAGGGACAAAGCTGAGTGCTCGCCACAGACCGCAGGCTCCTGTGACATCATTTGTTGAAACTACGGACAAAGGTCGCTGGAAAAACATCTGCTACACGGCTACCGCACAGCGCCTGACTGAGGCCTTCATGCCCCACAGTGAATACCCTAAGACCACCGAGGAGGGCCCCCGGGATAATGGGAGCTCTGGGACGAGGGATAACAGAATAATCTGTTATGTATAAATAAATTTTTTTAAAAAACACAAAAAGGTCTGCTAACCAGACAGGCGTGGTGGCCCATGCCTTTAATCCCAGCACTCAGGAGGCAGAGGTAGGAGGATCACCATGAGTTCAAGGCCACCCTGAGACTACATAGTTAATTCCAGGTCAGCCTGGGCCAGAGTGAGACCCTACCTGGGAAAAACAAAAAACAAAAATCAAAAAAAAAACAAAAACAAAAAAAAAGGTCTGCTAACCAAAGAAAAACCTAAGCTGTCTTTCCATTCTTTTTTGTTATAGGTCACAAGGATGTTTTCTTCTCTTGAAGAAATGTTCCTTTCTACAAATCAAGTAGGGAATATAGGAACAGAAGGAATAAGATAGGAGTAAGAAGTTATCCGGGAAGAAACTGAGTAGCTTTTCATGAGATGCTTCTTTCTACATCAGGCCACTTATCCTGTGAGGTCTTGGCTTCCTACAAACCCGAGTTATAAGCCTGTTTTTCACTTACTTGTTGTGAGACCTGAGTTATTTAAGATTTCGAAGTTCCCATGTGCTCCTTCCATAAGAGGAGGTAGCAAGACAGACTAGTTGGCTGGGCTATGGTGAGGATGAACTGAGAAGGCATTTGTCAAGCATAGCAGTGCTGGTGAGTCTAGTCTTTGTACCATCATTGAGAGGAATGCAGATAAATATGGCTTATTGGAGAGGAAAAGAAAAACATTTAAGAGCCAGGAAAACACTAAACCTTAAGAATCATTCTCAGTTTTGTGTAACCCATCCCACGTTAATTTAATGCTTTAGTGTACATGAGCCTTATTTTTCAAAAGGGACTTATTCAATAGAAATATAAAAATACAAAAACAGGGCTGGAGAGATGGCTTAGCAGTTAAGGCACTTGCCTGCAAAACCTAAGGATACAAGTTCAATTCCCTGACACCCGCGTAAGTGAGATGCAAATGGTGATGCATGCATCTGGAGTTCATTTGCCGTGGCTGGAGGCCCTGGCGTGCCCCATTCATATTCTCTGTCTCTCTCTTTGTCTCTTTCTCTCATAAATAAATAAATGAATAAAATTTAAAAAACAAAAGAACAGGGTTGGAGAGATGGCTCCGCATTAAAGATGCTTGCTTGCAAAGCCTGATAGCCCAGGTTTGATTTCCCAGTACCCACGTAAAGCCATATGCACAAAGTGGTACACGTGTCTGGAGTTTGTTTGCAGCGGCAGGAGGCCTGACACACCCATACTCAGTCTCTCTATTTGCCTCTTTCTCTCTTCTCAAATAAATAAAAAGATAAAAGCAACTTAATGACTATAGGCTTTTAATTCAAAGCCATGGAAGGTGAAAAGAAGTGGCTAAAATTTTTGAAATGCTTAATGAAAATAATTCTAAATGCAGAGGAAAAGAACTGCACAAATGGTGAGATAAAGGTATTATAAGATGAAAGAAAGTCAAGAACACATTGCTGGCAGAGCTACTCTAAAAGACAGGAGGAAATGACACCAAAACGAAATTCATATCATCAGGACTGAAAAGAGAGTAGCACAAAGGTGAATATCTGGACAAAATGTAACAGACTAGGATTCTTTTAAAAAGACTTGATCAGGGCTGGAGAAATGGCTTAGAGGTTAAGGCGTTTGCCTGAGAAGCCAAAGGATCCCGGCTCGATTCTCCAGGACCCATGTAAGCCAGATGCACAAGGGGCACATGCATCTGGAGTTCATTTGCAGTGGCTAAAGGCCCTGGTGTGCCCATTCTCTCTCTCTGTCTGCCTCTCTTCTATCTCTCTATCTCTCTGCTTGCAAATAAATAAAAATTAAAAACTTTAAAAAAAAAAAAAGAATTGATCATTGGGGCTGGAGAGAGGCGGTTATGGCGGCCTGCCTCCTAAGCATAAGAATGCCGGTTCCAATCTCCAGGTCCCACGTTTAGCCAGATGCAAAGTGACGCAACGGCGCAATGCCGCACTTGACCACAAGGGGGCGCACGCATCTGGATTTCGTTCACAGCAGCTGAGAGGCTGCTGGCGCGCCCATCTCTGTCTTCCTCTCTGTCTCTCTCTGTGTCTCTCAAAAAAAAAAAAAAAAAAAAAAAAGAATTGATCATTGAATTTGGGGATTGTAATTCCAGCCCTTAGGAGGCTGAGGCAGGAAAAGTGTGAGTTGTAGGTTTGCTTGGGCTCCATGGTAATAAGACCCCATGAGGGAAAGAAAGAGAGAGAAAGGAGGGAGGGAGGGAAGAAGAGGGGGAAAGAAGGAAAAAAGGAAGAAAAGTAAAGATTATGGGTTATCTGATATGTTTTTATGTATGTGGATATAATTCTTAAGACAGCTACAATATAAAGACGATACAAGGGTGGTAAGAGATCTATATTCCACATTAAGTGGTAAAGGATTGGATTTGAATAAACTGCTTTGTTTATATATCTTCTTTCAAGTTATCTCTTAAAAGTTATACAAAGTAATATAGGGGAAAAAACAACAGCACTGGATAGGTGGCTCAGCAGCACTTAAAGGTGGTTGTTTGCAAAGCCTGTCTGTGCAAATTCAATGCTCTAGTATTCATATAAACACAGACGCACAGAGTGACACATGCGTCTGGAGTTCATGTGCAATGGCAAGAGGCTCTGCCATACCCATATTACTCTCTCTCTCTCTTTTTCAAATAAATAAATAATATTTTTAAAAACACAACATGCAAACTTAACTGGGGAGCCTTGGGCATGGCTCAGTGGCAGGGAACTTGTCTGGCACATGTGAGGCCATAATTCAATTTCCAGCATCACCAAAAATAAATGAATAAAAGGAAATACTATAAACTGTTTAAACATCCCAAGAGAAGGCAGGAAAAAGAGATCTAAAGACAATAAAAAGGAGCAAAGAAAATGTAATAACCAGCAGAGCTAACCCTGATCGTTGTCTCGTTTCCTGCGAATGCTGACTAGTAAATGTTTTGAGCTCTGCAAGCCATAGGCTGTCATAACTGCAGAGTTCTTCCACAGAAGCACAAAAGCAGTCATAGGCAAGTACGTGGTGCAGCTTTGCTCTTATAAAACTTCCTTTACAAAAACAGAAGTGAGGAGCTGGGCAGATGGATCAGTGGGTCAAGGCACTTGCTTGCAAAACCTAATGGCCTGGGTTTGATTTCCCCAGCACCATCGGCCTGCCTCCTAAGCATAAGAATGCCGGTTCCAATCTCCAGGTCCCACGTTTAGCCAGATGCAAAGTGACGCAACGGCGCAATGCCAGACTTGACCACAAAGGGGCACGATCTGGATTTCGTTCACAGCAGCTGAGAGGCTGCTGGCGCGCCCATCTCTGTCTTCCTCTCTGTCTCTCTCTGTGTCTCTCAAAAAAAAAAAAAAAAAAAAAAAAAAGAATTGATCATTGAATTTGGGGATTGTAATTCCAGCCCTTAGGAGGCTGAGGCAGGAAGAGTGTGAGTTGTAGGTTTGCTTGGGCTCCATGGTAATAAGACCCCATGAGGGAAAGAAAGAGAGAGGAAGGAGGGAGGGAGGGAAGAAAGAGGGGAAAGAAGGAAAAAAGGAAGAAAAGTAAAGATTATGGGTTATCTGATATGTTTTTATGTATGTGGATATAATTCTTAAGACAGCTACAATATAAAGACGATACAAGGGTGGTAAGAGATCTATATTCCACATTAAGTGGTAAAGGGTTGGATTTGAATAAACTGCTTTGTTTATATATCTTCTTTCAAGTTATCTCTTGAAAGTTATACAAAGTAATATAGGGGAAAAAACAACAGAACTGGATAGGTGGCTCAGCAGCACTTAAAGGTGGTTGCTTGCAAAGCCTGTCTGTGCAAATTCAATGCTCTAGTATTCATATAAACACAGACGCACAGAGTGACACATGCGTCTGGAGTTCATGTGCAATGGCAAGAGGCTCTGCCATACCCATATTACTCTCTCTCTCTCTTTTTCAAATAAATAAATAATATTTTTAAAAACACAACATGCAAACTTAACTGGGGAGCCTTGGGCATGGCTCAGTGGCAGGGAACTTGTCTGGCACATGTGAGGCCATAATTCAATTTCCAGCATCACCAAAAATCAATGAATAAAAGGAAATACTATAAACTGTTTAAACATCCCAAGAGAAGGTAGGAAAAAGAGATCTAAAGACAATAAAAAGGAGCAAAGAAAATGTAATAACCAGCAGAGCTAACCCTGATCGTTGTCTCATTTCCTGCGAATGCTGACTAGTAAATGTTTTGAGCTCTGCAAGCCATAGGCTGTCATAACTGCAGAGTTCTTCCACAGAAGCACAAAAGCAGTCATAGGCAAGTACGTGGTGCAGCTGTGCTCTTATAAAACTTCCTTTACAAAAACAGAAGTGAGGAGCTGGGCAGATGGATCAGTGGGTCAAGGCACTTGCTTGCAAAACCTAATGGCCTGGGTTTGATTTCCCCAGCACCATGTAAAGCCAGACGCACAAAAGTGGTGTATGCAGGGCTTCAGATGGCTTAGCAGTTAAGCACTTGCTTGTGAAGCCTAAGGTGGGTAAGCCAGATGCACCAGGTAGCGCATGCATCTGGAGTTCGTTTTCAGTGGCTGGAGGCCCTCGTGCGCCCATTCTCTATCTCTCTCTGCCTCTTTCTGTCTCTGTCTATCTGTCGCTTTCAAACAAATAAATAAAAATAAACAAAAAATTATTTAAATAAAAGTGGTGTATGCATCTGGAGTTCATTTACAGTGGCTAGAGGCCCTGGTACACCCATACTCTCTCTGTTTCTCTCTCTCTCTCTCTCTCTGTTTCTGTCTGCCTTTCTCTCAAATTAGAAAAGAAAAACAGAAGCAAGCTGATTTTTTAATTTTTATTTATTTATTTTTAATGTGTCTAGTCTAAACCTACCAGTTAAAGACAAATTACTGGAGTGTATGAGCCATCATAAACTTTTCATAAGAAACTTACTTCAGGTGTAATATCAAATAGAAGGAGGCTAAAAGTGAAAAGACAGGGAAGATTTAACATGAAAGCATTAATCAAAAGAACGCCGGGAGCTGGGCATGGCAGTGCACACCTATAATCCAACACTGGGGAGGCTGAGCAGGAGATCACAACTTCCAAGTCAACATGAGCAACATAATGAGGCCAAAAATAAAGTGACAATAATAATAGAAATAAAAAGTAGGGCTGGGGAGATGGCTCAGTGGTTAAAGGTACTTGATTGCAAACCTGCTGTCTTGGGTTCGATTCCCCAGTACCCATGTAAAGCCAGATGTACAACGTGGTGCATGCATCTGGAGTTTATTCACAGCAGCTAGAGGCCTTGGCATGCCTGTTCTCTCTATCTCTCACTCAATTACATAAATAAAAATAGAGTAAATAAAACGGATGGAGTGATATTATATAAAACAAAGGAAACCAGTATTAATAAGAGAATTGATATACAAAGAAGACAGATTTTAAATGCATGTGCATTGAACAATGGTTTGAAAATACACAAAGCAAAAAACTGAAAGAACAGAACAAATTTAGGCCAGGCGTGGTGGCGCACACCTTTAATCCCAGCACTCAGGAGGCAGAGGTGGGAGGATTGCCATGAATTCAAGGCCACCCTGAGACTACATAGTGAATTCTAGGTCAGCCTGAGCTAGAGTGAGACCCTACCTTGAAAAACCAAAAACAAACAAACAAAAGCTCTAATTATAGTCACAGACTTAAATTCTTCTTTCATGTATACAGACAATTTACAAAAATAGAGACTGCTGGGCATGGTGGCAGATGCCATTAATCCCAGCATTCAGGAGGCAGAGGTAGGAGGATCACTGGGAGTTCAAGGGCACCCTGAGACTACATAGTGAATTCCAGGTCAGCCTGAACTAGCTTGAGACCCTACCTCAAAAAATAAAAAAATTTAAAAAAATAGAGACCTGAATAATACTGTCAACCAAATAGATCCATTTGACATTTTAGGCTCTACTCATTAACAAATATCACCAAATTTAGAAGAATTCAGCAATATAGACTAAGAATAAAACAACATAACAAAGCCAGTTTATCCCAGAAATACAAAATTGATCCACTATCCTACAATTATTACATGTAATATACCATATAACAGTCTCTTAAAATAGGTAGAGTACAACATAGATTATATTCTATAGGTGATGAAATAAACCTTAATATTTTATTTATTTGCAAGCAAAGAAAGACAGGCAATCCCGGGCCTCTAGTCACTGCAAATGAACTCCAGATGCATGTGCCACTTTGTACATCTCCACCTTGATTTGTTTTTTTTGTTTGTTTGTTTTTTGTCTTTTGGTGTTTTGTTTTGGTTTGGTTTTTTAAGGTAGGGTTTCACTCTAGTTCAGGCTGACCTGGAATTCACTTTGTAGTCTCAGGATGGCCCATAATTTACGGTGACCTTCCTACTTCTGCCTCCCAAGTACTGGGATTAAAGACGTGCACCACCACACCCAGCTTTCCACCTTGGTTTTTGAGAAAGGGTCTCTCACTGAACCGGAAGTTCAGTGATCAGACTAGCCTAGCTGGCCAGCAAACACCAGGGACCCTCCTGGCTGCCTTACCAGTGCTGGAATTATAGGCACACGTTGGCACACCTGGTTTTTTTTTTTTTTTTTTTTTTTTTTTTTGAGGTAGGGTCTCGCTCTGGCCCAGGCTGACCTGGAATTCACTATGTATTCTCAGGGTGGCCTTGGACTCTTGGCGATCCTCCTACCTCTGCCTCCCGAGTGCTGGGATTAAAGGCGTGAGCCACCACGCCCTGCAGCACACCTGGTTTTTACATGAGAACTGGGGACTCGAGTTCTAGTCCTCATACTTGCACAGCAAGCACTTCACCCATTAAGCTATCTCTACAGTCCTAGAAAAGATTTTAAAAGGAAATAAATCAATAATTTAAACTTAAATCTATCTCAACTTCTAACTAATAAATTAACAAACAAAGCAAACAGAAAATACAAAATGGGCAAAAATAAAGAAATTGCTAGAGTACTGGAGAGATGGCTTAGTAATTAAGAAGCTTACCTTTGAAGCCTAAGGACCCAGGTTTGATTCCCCAGAACTCATGTGAACCAGATGCACATGGTGGCACATGTGTGTGGAGTTTGTCTGCAGGGGCTAGAGGCTATAATGTGCCCATATTTTCCCTCTCTTTCATAAATAAATAAATATATGTATATATTTATTTAAAGAAATTGCTACAATATGGATGAATTCCCCTCCTTATAAGGATCGTGGGCTAGGAGATTGGCCTTCACCTGGTTGAACTATTTTGGGAGGTTCTAGAACTTTAAGATATACGGACCCAAGATGGGCGTGGTGGTGCACACCTTTAATCCCAGCACTTGGGAGGCAGAGGTAGGAGGATCACCATGAATTCAAGGCCACCCCCTGAGTCTACATACTGAATTCCAGGTTAGCTTGGCCTAGACAGTGAGACTCTACCTAAAAAAAAAAAAAAAAAAAAAAAAAAAAAGGCTGGAGAGATAGCTCAGCAGTTAAGGCATTTGTCTGCAAAGCCAAAGGATCCCAGTTCGACTCTCCAGGACCCACGTAAGCCAGATGCACAAGGGGGCACATGCATCTGGAGTATGTTTGAGTGGCAGGAGGCCCTGGTGTACCCATTCTCTCTGTCTTTCTCTGTCTCTCTGTGCTCTTTCTCTCTCTCAAATAAATAAATAAAATATTTTTTAAATGTTAAAAAAATTTTAAAAAACAAAGAAAAAAATAACCAAAAAAGATACAGGACCCAGATGGAGGAAACCAGTCACTGGGATGGTTCTTTAGGAGTGTCTTGCCACTAACCCCTTCCCATCTCTTCCTCTGTGCTACCCATCTGTCACGAGATGCCACGTTCCTGCTGCCATGATGTTCTGCCTATGTGCCCAGAATCAATAGACCAAATGACCATGAGATTATGAGCCCCGTAAGTTTCTGTCAGGTGTTTGTCACAGAGACATAAAAGATAACAGAATAATGAGGATGGAAGAAAGAACCAATAAAGGTGGAAAATGAAAAACACAAAGCTGTTTTTGGAAAGACCAATGAAATTAGGAAATGTCTAGCAAGCGTGGCTGAGAGAGAAAGGGAAGACACAATTACCAGTAGCAGAATGAAAGAAGGGAGCATCACCACAGGCCTTGCAGACATGAAAGGCCTAATGCAGGAATAACTCAAGATGCTCCACATAGACATCCTCACCAATTGAAGTGAAATGGACTGTCCTTGAAGATCACAAACCATCAAATCTCAGTCAAGTTGAAATCCATAGATCTTCTTATAAATAAACAGGTGTAATAGATACATTGTACACATTCTCTATTAAGAATTTTAATATATTAGCATACTGTAATTTGGTTGCATTCCCATCCTATTAACCTTCTTTTGCCTCCCCTCCCATAACCCGCCCCTCTGAGCACCATCTTCTTTCCAAGTAGTCCTTTGTCTGTGTGGATGTCTCACTCTTTTTGTCCTCCTTTGTCCTCCATGTCAGAACGTTGATGGGATCAGGTCTTGTGTGGTGACGACAACCACTGTGGGGTCATGAATGCACCAGTCACTTCATGTCCAGATGACAGTGCTCCATAGTACCCCTTCCCGCCCTGTGGGTCTTCATTCTTTCTGCCCCCTCTTCCACAATGTTCCCTGAGTCTTACGGGGCGGGGGAGCATGATAGAAATGTCTTGTTTATGTTGAGTTATCAATAGCCTCTTATTCTCAGTTTGCCAAGTTTTGAGTCTCCTCAGTATCTACTGCCTTCTCCGTAGAGAAGCTTCTCTGGCTAGCAGTGAGAGCAGCACTAATAAATATATAACCTCCTTCCACTCTTACGTACTCTGAGGACAAAAAGAAGATGCCATGCCCTCCATGCATAAAGCCTGAAATGGTGCTGAAGGAGTGTAAAAATACTATTTATGGGCTAGGGAGATGGCTTAGCAGTTAAGGTGCCTGCCTGCAAAGCCTAAGGACTCATGTTCAGTTCTCCAGTTCCCACATAAACCAGGTGCACAGTGACAGAAGTATGCAAGATCGCACATGCATACAAGGGGGTGCACGTGTCTGGAGTTCAATCGCAATGGCTGGAGGCCCTGGATCACTCCAATTCTGCCCCCGCCCCCCACACACACTCACTCTCGCATTAAAAAAAAAAAGTACTATTTACAAAGGAAAAGCAGACTGCTGAAATTCCAGTCCTCAGGGTTGGACCAGAATCAGGACCAGGACCAACAGGGTAACATGAAAAGAAAGAGAAACCAACTTCCATGGCAATAGCCCGCTCTTTGTTAAAGTAAAGACCAAAGCAGAATGACAAAAACCTCTCCTGGGTTTGAGGCTGCAGTGGCTCAGTCTCAGATGGGCTGGGATTTTATAAGATCAGGGGCAGGGAAATGTAAGCAAAAAATGTACTGTGGAGGAGGCAAAATAGAAACAAGGCCGTTTCCCTTGCTGACTTGCTTTTCTTGGTGGCCTAGCCAGATGATTATAGTCGTAAGGTCAAGTTTGTCTATGTTTAGGTTATGGGCCTGTTTTTGTGGTCTTGGGGCAGTGGTTTCTATGTAACAGATGTTTCCATTGGGCCCAAGGCTAAGAAAAATGTTTATAGTCAACAGAAATTTTCCTCAGCTTCCAAGTTTTCATCGCGGCCAGCTTGCCCCAGCTGCTTTGTGCTTTATTAACCCTTTACCCAGTGCCCAGGTAAAGCCAGATGCATGAAGTGGTGCATGAGTGTGGAGTTTGTTTGCAGTGGCTAGAGGCCTTGGCATGCCCATTCTGTCTCTCTTCTATCTCTGTTTGCAAATAAATAACAATATTTTAAATTAAAAAACAAATAAAAATATCTTGTCACAGCAATGAGGAAAATAACAAAGTCAGCACAAAGAAGAAAACTCATATGACAATGAATGTCAATTGACAGAAAGCATCTGAAATAGTTACACATCCATTCATGATACAAACCTTCAACAAACGAGGGATAGAACATAGATAAAAGAGATCTACAAAAACCTATACCAAGGGCTAAGGAGATGGCTTAGTGGTTAAAGTGCTTGCCTGAAAAGCCTAAAGACCCAGGTTCAATTCCCCAGTACCCACATAAGCCAGATGCACAAGGTGGTGCATGCATCTGGAGTTCATTTGCAGTGGCTGGAGGCTCTGGCATGCCCATTCTCTCCCTCCCCCCTGCCTCCTTCTCTTTCTTTCTCTCTCTCTCTCTCTCTCATAAATAAAATAAAAAATATTTTTAGCCAGATGCAAAGTGATGCAAGGGCACAATGCCACACTTGCCAACAAGGGGACACATGCATCTGGAGTTGGTTCACAGCAGCTGAAAGGCTGCTGGCACACCCATTCTCTATTTCTCTCTCTCTCTCTCTCTCTCTCTCACTCTCTCATATATATATATATATATTAAAGGACCTTTAGCAAGCATACTTTATGAAAAAAGGCTGAGTGTTTCCCTGAATATCAGGAATAAGAGAAGTCTGGTTGTTCCCCATTATTGGTGGAGGTTTGGAGCCAAGACTCCCTGTAGATACCAAAATTCACAGATGTCAAAGTCCCTTATATAAAATGATGTGATACTTGCATTCATTATTATTATCATTATCATTATTATTATTATTATTATTACTATTATTTCCCCTGTGTTCTTCAAATCATTTCTAGATTAACTGTTATGGTAATTTGAATGTATGTCCCCCATAGACTCAGGTGTTTTATTAAAATAGAGTTTACAGATTCAACCCTGTGGTGGTTTGATTCAGGTGTCCCCCATAAACTTAGGTGTTCTGAATGCTAGTCTCCCCAGCTGATGGCAATTGGAAATTAAAGCCTCCTGGAGGCAGTGTATTGTTGGGGGGTGGGCTTATGGGCGTTATAGCCAGTTTCCCTTTGCCAATGTTTGGCACACTCTCCTGTCCCTGTTGTCCACCTGATGTTTGACAGGGGGTGATGTCCACCCTCTGCTCATGCTGTTTCCCTGCCGTCATAGAGCTTCCTGTCAAGTCTGTAAGCCAAAATAAACCTTTTCTTTTCCCCACAAGCTGCTCTTGATCGGGTGATTTTTGCCAGCAATGCGAACCTGACTGCAACAAATCCCTAGCAGGCAGACTCTTGCTACAGGGCGAGTCACTGGGGGTGGACCTAAATTCCAGCCCGAAGGCGTGCACGGAGGTCTGGGCTCTGGGGTCCTGCTTGCTGCAGGTTCATGTTGCTGCTTTTTGGTGTTTGCTGGCTACTGGTGGTTTCTTTCTCTGCTTGATTTATGAATGGGAGCCAGCTTTTCCTGCTATTGGTAGAACTTCCCCTGGGTCTGTAAATCTAAAATAAACCCCGTTCCTTCCATAAACTCTGTCTGGGAAGAATGGCTCAGTGGTTAAAGTCACCTGCTTGCAAAGCCTAATGGCCAGAGTTCAATTCCTCAGCCTCCCATATAAAGCCAGACACAAAGTGGCACAATCATCTAGAATTCATTTGCAGCACCAAGAGATCTAGGCACACCCATACACACATCTATACACACATGTGCACACACATGGAAATTAACAACAAAATAAAACAAAAATCCCTTTTTGTGATGTGGAATGTGGAATTCCAGGCATGACATGGCCAATGCACTCTTGAATTCACAGCAGCTGTGATTGCTTGCATGAGATTGGGGTGTGCTCATCCTATCATGGAACAAGGAGGCGCTCTCAAGGCCCCACTGCTCCCTGAAGATCTATACACAGTTAATGGTTGATGGAAGAGGGGAGACATTGTCTTTACTGGTAAGGCGCCCATGTGCCTATAAGCATCCCCTTACCCATGCTCCTTTAAGCAACCCGCTGAATCTCATTGAGTCATCCAGAGAAAAACAAGGACAAAAACCCTATGAAAGTAGAAGAACTAATTAGGAATAGAGAACATCAGTTGGAGTGAGAGGGACAAAAGGGGTGACTATGCAAGGGGATGAATATGATCAAAATATATTGTATACATGAATGAAAATATCACAATGAAACCCAATACATATAGTTAATATATGCTAATAAAAATCTACAAAACAAGGACTGGAGAGATGGCTTAATGGTTAGGATACTTGCCTGTGAAGCCTAAGAACTCCTGTTCAAATCTCCAGGTCCCACATAGCCAGATGCACAACTGATGCAAGCGCCCAATGTTGCACATGTGCACAAGGGGGTGCACATGTCTGGAGTTCATTCACAGTGGCTGAAAGGCCCTGGCATGCCAATTCTCTTTCTCTCTCTCTCTCTCTGTGTGTGTGTGTGTGTCTTTCTCTAAAAAAAAAAAAATCTATAAAACAAAATCTAATGCCTGAGATTCAGTAGACTGGGTATTTGGGAGGGGGAAAAAGGAGGATGGGGGGAGGGAGTTATGATTATGGTATATTGTCTATACTAATGGAAATTGTCAATTTTTTAAAAAAGGTTAACAGGGCTATAGAAAGGGCTCAGCAGTTAAGGCGCTGGCTTACAAATCCTAACGACCTGAGTTCAATTCCCCAGTACCCACATAAAGCCAGATGCACAATGGCACATGCATCTGGAATTTGTTTGCAACCGCTGGGGGCCCTGGTGCGCCCATTCTTTCTTTTCTTTCTATCTTTCTCTGCTTGCAAATAAATAAATAAAAAAAATATATTTTAAAAAGTTTTTTTTTTTTTAATCTAATGTCCTAAGCTGGGCATGATGGTGCACGCCTCTAATCCCAGCACTGGGGAGGCAGAGGTAGGAAGATCACCATGAATTCAAGGCCACCCTGAGACTACAGAGTGAATTCTAGGTCAGCCTGAGCTAGAGTGAAACCCTATCGAAAAACCAAAAAAAAAAAAAAAAAAAAAAAGATCTAATGTCCTAAGCCGGGCGTGGTGGTGCTCGCCTTTAATTCCAGCACTTGGGAGGCAGAGGTAGGAGGATCGCTGTGAGTTCGAGGCCACCTTGAGACTACATAGTGAATTCCTGGTCAGCCTGAACTAGCTTGAGACCCTACCTCAAAACAACAACAACAAAAAAAAATCTAATGTCCTGAAACCCCAAACTTTTTGAGGGCATTATTCTCAAGAAAAGGAAAAAAAAAATCACATTTCAGAGCATTTTGGGTTTTCAGATCATGGATGTTCAACCAGTTAAAGTGTATGCAAATATTCCGAATTCTGAAACACTTATCTCAAGCATTTCACATAAAGAATGCTCGATCTGTACTGGCCCATGCCACAATATGAAAGAATCTCAGAGACATGATGATGTCAAGTGAAAAAGTCAGTTACAAAGGAACATCTCGTATGATTGCATTAGGTAAAATATCTGGAATAGACAAGTTCCTAAAGATGGAAAGTACAATTAGCTTGTAGAATGAGAAGAAAGACGGGGAAGGACTGATAACAAATATATTTCTTTTACTGAGTGAAAAAATGTTTCAAAGTTGAGTAGTATAGTTGCACATATCTGGAATTTAAAACACTGAACTGTGTATTTTAAAAGCATTAATTGTATGGTATGTGAATTACATCACAATAAAGCTATTATTAAAAAGAAAAAAGAAACCTTTTTGATTGAAAAACAGTCAAAATTGGCTTTAATTACCTAAAAGCTTTTAATATGAATCCCTCAGTATATTCATAGAAGAGCCATTTTGTATCAAGATAATTCCATGTGCATTTACTCACTGTAAAATCCAGTGGTGGTTTAAAATTCCTTTCCTAATTTTTTTAGGTTTCACTTACTTAAAAATAGTGTTTAACATTTTAAAAAAATGGATCAAAGAGCTAATAAGAATTTAAGAAAATAAGCATGAATATCACATTAAGACTGGTTGAAAATTCCCCAAATTAATCCGAATTTATGTCAGCACTATGTGGAAAATATAGATCTATGTAGGCAGCCTTCAGCAAAAGTACTTGTAATAAAAGTCTTATTTCTATATTTGGAAAAAATGACCTAGAACTTGAATTTTTATTATGAGAATTCATTCACTCTAAAATTTAAACAAAGGTCTTGCTTCAAAAGAGAATTGAGGGTTTTCTGAAATATATAATATTTATGGCTGGAGAGATGGCTTAGCAGTTAAGGCATTTGCCTGTGAAGCCTAAGGACCTAGATTCAATTCCTCAGGACCCACATAAGCCAGATGCACAAGGGGGCACATGCATGTGGAGTTCCTTTGCCATGGCTAGAAGCCTTGGCACACTGATTCTCTATATATGCCTTTCTGTCTCTCTCAAAATAAAAAGGAAAATTTTAAAATACATACATACATACATACATACATACATACATACATATAAAATATTTAGCAGTAGCCTTTGCATTTTGTTATTTACCGTAGTTTTAAATTTGTATATAGTAAAATCTAGAATTCCCTTAGATGTGATTGGTTTTCAAAAATCATTTTTAATATGTTTATTTATTTATTTATTAGAGAGAGAGAATGGGCTTGCCAGGGTCTCTAGCCACTGCAAATGAACTCTCTACTTGTGCATCTGACTTTATGTGGTACTGGGGAATTGAGCCTAGGTCCTTTGGCTTTGCAGGGAAGTGCCTTAACTGTTACACCATCTCTCCAATCCTCAAAAATCATTTTTATGCTTAGAAAGTACTTCTTCATTCATATTTCATCTAATCTAATTACATTTACTATGCACATATACTCTCCTAGGTACAAGAACATCAGAAAACAAAATTCTTCCCCATGTGAAATTTATTTGTAAAGGGAATAGACAAAATAACAGAATAAATACATGAAATGTTAGAATGTCATAAGGGACATTGGAAAAGCTGATGCCACATTACGGAATGCCTGGACTGATGCTGGAGGTGAAGTATTTACGCAATCATCATGAAATTGATCATCCCCCCTAAAAAAAAACACACCATATAGATAGAGAGATGATAGATGTAGATACAGATAGATAGATACAGATATAAATATAGATATATAGATATCTCAGGTGTAGTGGCTCGTGCCTCAATCCCAGCACTTGGGAGACCAAGATAGGAGGATCACCATGTGTTCAAGGCTGCCCTGAGACTAAGACTACAGTGTGAATTCCAGGTCAGCCTGGGATAGAGTGAGATCTTACCTTGAAAAATCAAAGAAATCAATCAATCAATCAATCAAGTAAACAGGTAGAATACAGAGGGTGAAATAGTCTCAGTGGGGTTAGGAGAGGGGATGGAGGAGAGGAGGGAATGAGAGGAGGGTTAATCAAAATTTAAGATGTTATGAATAAACCATATGGAAACCTACTTCTTAGCTAGTTAATAATATATATGTTTAAAAAGAGTTTGGGGGACTGGAGAGATGGCTTAGTGGTTAAGGCCCTTGCCTGCAAAGCCAAAGAACCCAGGTTCTATTTCCCAGGACCCACTTAAGCCAGTTGCACAAAGTGGTGCATGCTTCTGCAGTTCATTTGCAGTGGCTGGAGGCCCTGGCACACCATTCTCTCTCTGTCTCTCTTCCTCTTTCTCTCTCCCAAAATGAGTAAGTAAATAAATAATTTTTTAAAAAAAGACTTTGGGCTAGGCACGGTGGCACATGCCTTTAATCCCAGCACTTGGGAGGCAGCGGTAGTAGGATTGCCATGAGTTCAGGGCCACCCTGAGACTACATAGTAATTTCCAGGTCAGCCTGAGCTAGAGTGAGACTCTACCTTGAAAAAACCAAAAAAAAAAAAAAATTAAAAAAAAAAAAAGAGTTTGGGGTTGGAGAGATTGCTCAGTGGTTAAAGGCACTTGCTTGTAAAGCCTAACAGCCTATGTTCAATTCTCCAGTACCCACATAAAGTCAGATGCACAAAGTGGTGTTTGAATCTGGAGTTTGTCTGCAGTAACAAGAGGCCCTGGGGTGCCCATTCTCTCTCTCTCTTTCTCTCTCTCTCCCCCCTCTCCTTGCAAATAAATAAATAATCTTTTTTTAAGTTTTGGCAGAAGCATCCTGTGGAGGGGGATAATGTTGTGCCTAGAAGACATATATTGTTATTAGAAAATTTTCTGTGCTGAAGATGGGATTCCTCTCATGAGCAGCTGGCCAGGAAGGCCCTGATGCCTCCAAAACATTACGGTTTATTTTTTAGGCTCTAGGTTGCCCACCGGAACTAGATGGTAAGACCCTGTTAGTGAAAGACTCCACATGGTTGAGCTGCAGGTCACTGAGAAATCAAGCTGGAGCTGGGCTAGAAACCACCTCTCTGTTGACTAGCTGCTATTATGCTACCGGGGAAGAAAAGGCATCAACAGTGTTAACCAGCAGTGGACCCTGTGAACTTTATGGCTGGCCAGCCAGGCTAAATGTACCAACTGGTACAATAGTGGCATTTCTGTTATTGGGTAAACCAACTGCTCTCTGATTAGACTTGAGACCTGCACCATGGGAGGGAATTCCTGCCTGGTACTGAAAACCTAATCAGAAACCTGTGGCTGGGGAGGTCATACATAAGCCCTAGGGGGGAAACTACTATTGTCTGGAGATTAGATAGATAGATATTATTATATAATATTATGTAAATAACCATATATATATATATATATATATATATATATATATATATATAATTTATTTATTTGCAAGGGGACAGGCAGAGAGAGAGAGAGAGAGAGAATGGGTGAGCAAGGGCCTCCAGCCACTGCAAATGAACTCCAGTGCATGCATCACTTTGTGTGTCTGGCTTTACATGGGTACTGGGGAATTGAACTCTAGTCATTAGGCTTTGCAGACAAGTGCCTAAACCACTGAGCCTCTCTCTCTCTCTCCAGCCCTAAATAGATATATTATGCTCACCAAACTGCTCTCTAGATACTTATGTTTATGCCCATATATTAATGCTACTCGAACATTTGATTACACAGGCTTCTCTTTTCAAATGGTAGGGACAATTGGGGTGATTCAAAACTCACTATAAGGGCTGGAGAGATGGCTTAGCAGTTAAGGCATTTGCCTGCAAAGCCAAAGGATCCCAGTTTGACTCTCCAGGACCCATGTAAGCCAGATGCACAAGGGGGCACATGCATCTGGAGTTCGTTTACAGTGGCTAGAGACCCTGGCGTGTCCATTCTCTCTCTCTCTCTCTCAATTAACTAATAAATAAAAAAAACTCACCATAGTTTTGACATGTGACCGTAGACTGTTCAATACTAAGTGACACATCTCCATCACATCCTCCAAGGCTCAGGGATCATTGCAAAAAAGGTGGCAGAGGGCTGGAGAGGTGGCTTAGCGGTTAAGGCGCCTGCCTCCTAAGCCTAAGAATGCTGGTTCCAATCTCCAGGTCCCACATTTAGCCAGATGCAAAGTGATGCAAGGGCGCAATGCCGCACTTGACCACAAGGGGGGGGGGAGCGCACGCATCTGGATTTTGTTTGCAGCAGCTGAGAGGCTGCTGGCACACCCATCTCTATCTGTCTTCCTCTCCCTCTCTCTCTGTCTCTCTCCAAAAAAAAAAAAAAAGTGGCAGAAAGAATGTAAAAGCCAAGGGAAGGGGAAGATTGCTTATAATGCTCTCTTTCAGACACAAAGGGGTCATAGTTCATGACCTTACAGTGGCTGATGCTGACAAAAGATCTGCATAATAGAAGGGAAATAAATGATGTCATCAAAAGAGAAGAGAGGCCCACCACTTGGGCTCTCAAACCACGTGAGTGTATTCATTTTCCTTCCCTTGGTTCTGTACTTCCCTCAGTAAATGTGATAATTTTTAAAAAATATTTTATTTATTTAAGTGAGAGAGAGAAAGAGTAGAAACAAAGAGGCAGATGGAGAGAGAATGGGTGCATGGGAATTGAACTCAGGGCCTTGTGCATGTGAGGCAAGTGCTTTATCACTGATATTTCGTTGCTTACTGATTAGGTAGGAAGAGAGCTTAGGGCTTCACTCAGGGGCCTCAGCTTTTGGGCAGAGTTCTCTTGCTGTTCCCTTCTTTTTGTTGTCCAGAGGAAAATGGAAACACCCCTTAACCAATCAGTAGCACAAACAGAATACTCCAGGAGGCCTGCAGCCTCTAATCAGCCATCAAAATCATGCTGAGGAAATTGGCCTTAATGCATCATCCAAATTTCATGCAGACCCAAATGTTACACTTAAACGTAAAACAAAGGTAACAGAGTGTGTTTTAGCAAAATGTGCCTGTCTCAGAATTCACTCACTCAGAATTCTCACCCTGACCAGTCACCTTACATCCCTTCCCAACCAGGAAAACTCCCATGGGAGAAAACGAACTATTTTTGACAGTCTTCTTCAGTCCGCTTCAGCTATGAAGTCAGTCAATCATCCATCAGTGAGCAAGAACGGACTCGGTCACAGGCCCTGGGCCAGCACGGTAGAGCACACAGGAAAATCAGCAATGTGTCCGTCCTGTTCTGGGGCCGGTCACATGACACACAAATGATGCAAGGGTAGAGAGGAAAGAAGCCACCAGAGACCTACAAGTAAATGAAATGGGAAACTTCTCCCTCAGAGCCTGAGGTACCGGCTTCTGTGCCTAGGGCTTGCCAAGGTGGGGGTGCCTTTCTCATGACCTAATCCTGGAACATGCATGTGCCTTTGAAAGCAGGCCTCCTTTTGGAAGTTCTAGTCCCAGAATCCAGCCTGGACTGGTTCTACTCACTTGATCCTTTTTTTCCAGATGTCTGGTTTTCTTAGCCATGCCCTTCCTCTGCACCTCTTCGGATAGCAACAGTGCCAAGGTTGGGTAGTTAGGAGCAAAACTGCAACAGGTCTGAGCTTTGAACGGAGACCTGGAGCTTTCTCAGGGATCTTTGAAGAGCCGTGAAGGTGCAGATTTGTGAGAGAGCAACCAGGCCTTTCTTGGCCCCAGGTGGTAAGGCTCTTGAGTTCGCATCACACACCAGAGAAAAATTAAAGAATGCGGACAATGGGGCGAGAAGGACAAAAAAATGGACTTTATTAAGGAAAATATGGGGGGGAGGGGAGACTTCTGAGAGAATGAGCGGGTTCTCCAGAAGAAAGGGGTGGTGGTTGTTGGATCAGGGGCTTGGAGCCGAGAATACAAAGGTGGAGAAGTCCCTAAAGTGTCAGGGCAAGCATGCTTAGGATTTCTGCCTGCACCCAAAGAAGAGAAAGAAAGGGCAGGGGAGAAGTTAGAACTCAGAAAAGCAGGCTGCCTCTGCCGAGAGGGTCTAAGAACAACTACAGGGAGAGAAGGACTTCTTAGGGGTATGGTACATCATCCCATTAAGGGGAGAGCTATCCCTCCACCCCTTCAGCATGTCTGTAGGTGAGGCGGTCACTTAACCAGCTGAGAGGTTAATGACCTCCCAGAACAAGGGGACTTTCTCCCTCTGGTCAGGAGGAAGTGTTTCTTCCGCTCTAATGTTACCAGGGAAACAGGAAGTGGGGTCTTTTCTAAAATAACCTCTAAGCCTAATGTCTGCCTTCCCACACATTCGCCCCTCAAGAGGTAAGACCCTAGAATCATTTGGGAGATGGGCAGTGGCTCCAGGTTGAAGCGAGGTATACAGCGTTTTATTTTTAGGGTCTCCACTCTTTTTGTAAAATTTTTTAAAATATTTTTTTTTTTTTGGAGAGAGACACAGAGAGAGACAGACAGACAGAGAGGGAGAGGGAGATAGAGATGGGCGCGCCAGCAGTCTCTCAGCTGCTGTGAACGAAATCCAGATGCGTGCGCCCCCTTGTGGTCAAGTGCGGCATTGCACCCTTGCGTCACTTTGCATCTGGCTAAATGTGGGACCTGGAGATTGGAACCAGGTTCTTAGGCTTAGCAGGCAGGCGCCTTAACGGCTAAGCCATCTCTCCAGCCCAGGGTCTCCACTCTTGTTCACTTGTATGCCTTGGAGGACAACCAAAGGCCATCCGTGTAGACAGAGTTAGATGGATGTAGAACCATATGAGGGTGGATTGACTATAAATGAGAGGAGATAAAATTATACAAGATCTTAAGACCTTGGGGGAGGCACAAGAGCCTTTTAATTTATGCTCTCTCTCTCTCTCTCTTTGAGGTAGGGTCATGTACAGGTGTGTGTACAGGTACTTATGCACATATGTGGACATGCATGGTATATGGAGTCCACAAGTTGATGTTGGACATCCACCTTGGTCTAGCTCTACCTTATTTATTTAGTTATTTATTTATTTGGTTTTGGTTTTTTGAGGAAGGGTCTCACTCTAGCCAAGGCTAACCTAGAATTCACTGTGTAGTCTCAGGCTGGCCTGAGCTCACAGCAATCTTCCTACTTCTGCCTCCTGAGTGCTGGGATGAAAAGCATGCACCACCATGCCCAACAACCTTAATTTTTTAGAAAGGATCTCTCACTAAATCTAGAGTCCATTGATCTGGCTAGACTGCCTAGTCCATGAACCCAAGTGATCCACCTGTCTCTCCCTCCCCAGTGCTGGGATTATAGGCATGCATCACTAGCCCTGCATTTTATGTGGATTCTGGAGATCCAAAGTCAAGTCTTCATGCTTGTATGGCAAGCAGTGTATCCATTGAGCCATCTCTGCAGCCCCTAGGTGATTTTTTAAGCCAATAAGAGGTTTCATTTCTTTATATGAAAAACAAAAATTCTTGCCTTTTTCTGGGGATGCAGATCAGTGGTAGAGCACTTGCTTAGCCTGCTCAAGATCCTAGGTTAGATGCCCAGTACCACAGAAAACATTAGTCCTATACCATGTGGTTAAGGTTGGAAGTGTGAGGCCAGGCAATGAGCAGCCACCACCCTGAAAACAAGGGAGCTAAAAGGTCTGTCTCAGCCACTATGCAAATGTCGTACAGTTGTTTAACTGCTACTTTCGTTTTTTCATCTGTAAAAACGCAACATCTCTGTTGCAGAGACCTTTACATTGCTGGTACACAACACCAACCAAAAGCAAATCATGGGAGGAAAAGGTTTATTTTGGCTTACATTCTTGAGGTGCAGTTTCATGCAGGCAGGGGAAAAAATGGCATGAGCAGAGGCTGAACATCACCCCCTTGCCAACAACAGGTCTAAAACAGCAGCAGAAGAGTAAACCAAACACACTTGCAAGCTAGGGTTCATAAGCCTCAAGGTCCACCCTAAGCAAGGCACAACCGCCAGCAAACTGACATCAGCTGAGAAATAAGCATTCAAAACACAGTCTTTGAGATTATGGGGACACCTAATTCAAACCACCATAATCTCCTTCCACCATTCCCTCTACCATCATTAAGCATACACTCTGCCAGATTAACCATACACTTTTCCAAGACAGGGCAGTCCACTACAGATCAAGTCAGTCAGTTCTTCAATCCATTCAGATTAGTCTTTGCTCCTAAATGGATGCCATTGTGTTTCCTGTCCCTACTCTTAGTCTAGCTTTCAAGCATGAGCCTATCTACATACCCCACTGCCTACATTGAACTGATCTTACCATCTGTGGTAGTTTGAATAGATGGCCCTAATATATTCAGTGTTTTATTAGTTTGTTGTTTGCATCTGCAGCCACCTGGCTGGAGGCAATGTCACTGCTGCAGATCTTAAGGTGTGGTGGTGGGTTTTGGATTTCAATCTAAAGATATCCAAAGAGTGGATAGCTGGAGTTCCTGAAGTGCGCTCTGCTGTGTGGCTTTGGGCTTATGGCTTTTCTCTCTCTCTGCCTGGTCTTGTAAGAGCAGGCCAGCTTCTTCTGCCATTATGGAACTTCCCCTGGATCTGTAAGCTTCAGTAAATCCCTTCTTCCATAACTGTGTCTGGTCTGGAAGCGAACCTGAAGCTGTCTGCTACACCATCCAAACCCAATTCTCCACTCCTCATCTTTATGAGCTCTCATCTGCACCAATGTCCTCCAGCCCAAACCCCTAGGCCCACCCTGTATGTGCTCAGAGTATCACTCGCACATACCAGGGGAAGTCCTGGGGACTCTTAGAACCAGAGCACGGGAGAAGACTTCCAGGACTTGGTTCCAAGGGCACAATGAAGGTTTAAAGGTTAAAGAATTTCCCTTTGGGATGGAGGAGATTTAAGGTGTTATGAATAAGCTATATAGAAACCTCCTTCTTTGCTAGCTAATAATATATATGTTTTTAAAAAAGAGACTTTACCTAGGCATGGTGGTGCACGCCTTTAATCCCAGCACTTGGGAGGCAGAGGTAGGAGGATCGCCATGAATTTGAGGCCACCCTGAGACTACACAGTGAATTCCAGGTCAACCTGCGATAGAGTGAAACCCTACCTCTAAAAACCAAAAAAATAAATAAATAAAGGAGGGGGCGGGAGTTTGGGCAGAAGTATCCTGTGGAGATGGATAATGCTGTGTCCAGAAGCCATAGGAAAATTATTTGAAAATTATTAGAAAAATTTCAGTGAGAGTGGTAGAATACCTTCCAGCAACTTGTTGGCCAAGGAGGCCTCTGATGCCCCCAAAACATTACAGGCTATTTATAGCCAAGGCTTTTGATTGCCCACCAAAACTAGATGGTAAGAAAGACCCTATTGCTGAAGAGTTCACATGGTTGGTGGCGGGTCACTGAGAAATCAAACTGGAGCTGAGCTGGAAGCCTCCTTCCTGTTGACTAGCTGACAGGATGCTAGAAAGAGCTATGTAACCAATTGAGGGGGAAAAGCCTTTAATGGTCTTAACCAGCAGTGGACCCTGCAAGCTATATGGCTGGCCATCCAAGCCAAATATACCAACTGGTACAATGGTGGCATGTCTGTTATAGGGGAAACCAACTGTCCTATGATTCTGCTCCATGGGAGAGAATTCATGCCTGGGACTGAAAACCTAATCAAAAGCCTATGGCTTCAGTGGTCATAACCCCTAGGAGGAAAAACTGCTATTGTTGCCTGGCTAAATGGATATATTATGCCCATCAAGTTGCCCACTAAATACTTATATTTATGAACATATATTAATGCTTTCTCTCACTTTTGGTTAGAAAAGCTTCTCTTTTCAGATGGTCATGACCCCTGGGGAGATTCAAAAATGGCTAAAGTGCTAAGAAGTGACAGTCGAGTGTTCAGCACTGAGATATCTCTATCACACCCTCCAAGGCTGAGGGACCATTATGGAAGAGGAGGCAGAAAGAATGTAAGAACCAAAGGAAGGGGGAAGGACTACTTATAGTACAGTCTTCCACACACAAAGTGGTCTTGATATTCATGACCTCACAGTGACTGTCATTACCTACATAAGACTTGCATAATCAGAGGAAAAAAATGATGACATCAGCTAGGCATGGTGGTGCTCACCTTCAATCCCAGCACTGGGGAGGCAGAGGTAGGATCTCAGTGAGTTTGAGGCCACCCTGAGACTATATAGTGAATTCCAAGTCAGCCTGGGCTAAAGTGAGACCCTACCTCGAAAAACAAACAAACAAACAAACAAAATGATGACATCAAAATAGAAAAGAAAGTACTTAGAAAATGAAAGGATTCAATGGAGGGTGGATGTGGAAGAGGGAATAGGAAGGGTTGTAGAGAGGGGATTATGATCATGGTATATTGTCTATATTCATGGAAGTTGTCAATAAAAAATACATTTAAAATATCCCTTTGTAAACAAAGCTGTGAGGTGGATTCATGTGAGTATTGCTTAGATTTAGGGATGAGGGAAAGTGTTAAAACTCAAGGTTATATTCATCTTGGTGTTGTTAACAGTTTATGTATTGTTTTTGACATCTTTGGAATGTGTTTAGGAAAACACATCATTTCTGTAGGCAGACTTTGGCTTGATGAGTGATGTCTGAAGTTTTCTGACTTTCAGCAAGAAAGGCAAACAAGCTCTCCAGATGAAGAATCTCTCTTTTTCCCCATGTTTTCCTTCCCTTATCCCCTTAATTTTCTGCCTTAATATTGACTGGAAAAAGAGAGAGAGAGAAAAGGGCTGGAGAGGTGGTTTAGCAGTTAAGGTGCTTACCTATAAAGCCAAAGGACTCAGGTTGGATTCCCCAGTACCCACGTAAGCCAGGTGCACAAGGTGGTGCATGTGTCTGGAGTTCGTTTGCAATGGCTGGAGGCCATGGTGCACCCATTTTCTCTCTGTGTCTCAAATAAATAAATAAAAATAATATTGACCGGGATAGAGGAGGCTTGATATTTTGTGGCTTGGGAGGGTTCATGTGTTGCCTGTGTTCAGGCTGGACTGTTGATTGGCCTTGTTACCTTCTCCATCATGACCATGGAGTGGCCTCATCTGACAGGATGGCTGTGAATTTATCATCCTTTGATGATAGAGAACAGCAGAGCCTAGCAATCTCCAGGGCAGCCCAGAGCAACTCCAAGGTTAACTGCTAGTGCCAGGCCCCAGCCCTTCTCCTTGCCATCTTTTGAGCATGCCACATCATGCTGGCATGGATGCAAACTTCAGGAAGAACTTCCTCTCTGGCACCTGAGGAGGGGCTCCTTAAATTCTGTGCCTTGAGCCCCAAGATTAGCTCACTCTGTCCTGTTATAAAAATCTTGAGTGCTTCCTCCTCTCCCCCGAAATCCTCTCCAAACACTTCCCCACGACCAGACATGTTTTCCCTTCTCTGACCAGTGACTCTCATAACCGCCACCTGGCAGTGCAGTCCAGTTTCCCATGGATCTGCCCAGTTTCTCCACTTGCACTGTGGATGGCAGCCTAGCCCCAGAGAGCCTAGTTCTTTGTCAGCTTCACGACTCCTTTTAAGTGTGACCCCGAGAGGACTTCCCCACCCATCCCAGCTGAAATATATTCATGCCCAGGCATTGTCCTCCTTCCTCCCTCCCTTCCTTCCTTCCTTCCTCCCTCCCTACCTCTTGCTTTCTTGCTTTTTAAAAATTTTTTTGAGACAGACAGAGAGGGAGACGGAGACAGAGAATGGACGCACCAGCAGTCTCTCAGCTGCTGTGAACGAAATCCAGATGCATGCACCCCCTTGTGGTCAAGTGCAGAATAGCGCCCTTGCATCACTTTGCATCTAGCTAAATGTGGGACCTGGAGATTGGAACCTCTGGAGATTGGAACCAGCGTTCTTAGGCTTAGGAGGCAGGGGCCTTAACCGCTAAGCCATCTCTCCAGCCCTCTTTCTTTCTTTTTTCATCCACTTGCCACTATTGGAATTTTTTTCTGTGTGTGTGTCTGTGTGCAGGTGCTGGCATGTTTGTGGAAGACAGAGGACACCTTTAGGTGCCAGTTCTCACCTTTCAATGTTGTTCACTTCTGCATTCACTAGGCTTGCTGGCCTGGGAGCTTTCAGAGGTTCTTCCTGCCTCTGCCTCTCTTTTCTGCATAGTTGCACCAGGTTATAGATGTTCATGCTGCAGCATCCTGCTTTCTGTGGATTCTGGGGATTCAAACTCAGGTACTCATGTTTGCATGGCAAGCACATTATCCATTGAGATGTCTCCCTAGCCTATATTTGAACGTTTTTAATGATTCATTTACATGTTACTTTCTCTCTTCACCAACCAGCACCTCAATGTTATAAAACAGATTTAAAAAATTTTTTTTTTTGTTTTGCTCACCCTCAGTTCAGGATCTGGCCATATTTGTGTTTCAGAAGGCAAAACACAACTTCCAGTCAAGGCACATTATCCATCGAGATGTCTCCTAGCCTATATTTGAACGTTTTTAATGATTCATTTACATGTTACTTTCTTTCTTCACCAACCAGCACCTCAATGTTATAAAACAGATTTTTAAAAAAAATTTCTGTTGTTGTTTTGCTCACCCTCAGTTCAGGATCTGGCCATATTTGTGTTTCAGAAGGCAAAACACAACTTCCAGTCAAGATGGCATCTGCCTAACCATGCCTCACCTAGCAGGGAAGGAAAGATGGACGCAGAACCTGAGGAGAGAATCAGCCCATCACACCTCACCAGAGCTCCAGCTGAAACCATAGAGTAATGGCAGGAATGAGCAAGAGTGCTGCTTTTCTGGTGAACCTGGTACCAACAAGGCTGAAGGAGATGGACACAGAGAACACTCAACTGCTACCAATCCAGACATCCAGAGACACAGAGACTCCCTTGACCTCATCACTGAAGTAGACCTAAAATGATCCCAACATGGCTCAGGGAAGTTCATGGAAGAGGGGGCAGAAAGATTGTTAGAGCCACAAGTTGAGACATTATGCAGAGAGACATTGCCTCTTCCCCATAACTGATGGCTACCCCCACAATGCACAACCCACAATCCCCAATGAGGAAAGTCCCTTTGGAGGGGGGAGGACAGGGAGAAGGCTAACAATGCTTCCACCAGCATGACTGTATACACACGATCTACATAACTAATAATAAAAAAGAAGGCAAAACACATGTGTTATTATACACTAGCTATACAAAGAAGAGGAGACACGCATGTATGTAGAATAGTAACTGAGCTCAGTACATGCCTTGGCCACAGGGGAGGGACAGTGGAATAGAATGGCAGAATCCCGGCCCCTATATATGCTATACAATCCAAGTTTAATCAGTGCTTGATTGATTTTGGGGTAAGCGAATAGGTAGACTAAAAGCACAGGTTAATATATATGTGTGTGCACACACATACACATATTGTTAATGATGCTCTGATTGCCAATCATTTAAAAAGTTTAGATTAGGGCTGAAGAGATGGCTTAGTGGTTAAGGCCCATGCCTGTGAAGCCTAAGGACCCAGGTTCGATTCTCCAGGTCCCACATAAGCCAGATGAACATGGTGCATGTGTCTGGAGTTTGTTTACGGTGGCTAGAGGCCCTGGCATACCCATTCTCCCTCTCTCTCTCTAATAAATAAATAAAAATAAATCTTTAAAAAAACAACTTTTTAAAAAGTTTAGATTAGGGCTGGAGAGGTGGCTTAACAGTTAAGGCACTTGCCTGTGAAGCCTAAGGACCATGTTCAACTCTCCAGATCCCACATAAACCAGATGCACAAAGGTGAGGCAAGCACAAGGTTGCACATACTCACTAGGTGGTGCAAGTGTCTGGAGTTTGATTTCAGTGGCTGAGGCCCCAGCATGCCAGTTCTCTCTCTCTCTCTCTCTCTCTCTCTCTCTAAAATAAAATAAAATAAAATAAAATAAAATAAAATAAAATAGAAACTTTAGATTAATAGTCTAGTTAAACTAATTCAAAAGCCACATACAATTAGTAATTATACTGTACCTTAGAAAAGAGAATTTTGAAATTTGGATTTTTCACGCTATTTCAAATTCATCAAGTCTTAAAATTATAACTTGATGAGGACTCTAGGCAGGGTTGGATAGCCTGATTCAAATGCCCCTGCAGAGTTTTAGATAATGAAGCTTGAATGGAAATAACGATTTTGTGAGAAAGGAATGGTCCGTTTCTTCTTATACCTATTGCTTTCTTCTACCATCTATCAACATATTCTGACTTCTTTGTGGGTTCAGTTCAGCCAGCAGCTATCACACAAACCAATCTAGATAGGTGTCAAGCCACCAGGTGCCTCTGTTTGGGGGATGAGGCCACATTATTCTCCTTGTGTCTCTTGTACTGTGACCAAGTGATCACTTTAGCCTTTGACTTACCTGGAATCTTACTTGGTCAGCCTTTGTGAACACTCAAGAATCTGGGAGATTGTAGGGAGCAGCTTGATCTGGCCAACCATAGCCATCCTGCTCACCACCACTCTGCCGCTGGGTGATTCTGCCAGGCAAACCCTACAGGACAAACCAGGGCACTACGCTTTGTCTTGTGCCTCAAAAAGACAGGGAGGGGCTGGAAAGATGGCTTAGCAGTTAAGGCACTTGCCTGCAAAGCCAAAGGACCCAGGTTTGACTCCCCAGGACCTACGTAATTCAGATGCATAGGGGGGCGCATGCGTCTGGAGTGCGTTTGCAGTGGCTAGAGGCCCTGGCGCACCCATTCTCTCTCTCTCTTTCTACCTGCCTATTTCTGTATCTTTCTCTCTCTCTCTAATAAATAAAAAAGTAAAAAATAAAATAAAATAAAAAGGTGAGACTCTTTTTGATTGATATTTGACATGCTGATAGGTTTTTTTGTTTGTTTGTTTGTTTGTTTGTTTGTTTGTTTTTTGAGGTAGGGTCTCACTCTAGCCCGACCTGGAATTCACTCTGTATTCTCAGGGTGGCTCGAACTCATAGCAATCCTCCTACTTCTGCCTCCAGACTGCTGGGATTAAAGGCGTGCGCCACCACACCTGCCTGGTTTTTTTCTGGTTTGGTTTTCTGTGGTAGGGTCTCGCTCTAGCCCTAGATGACCTGGAATTCACTACGTAGTCTTAGGCTGGCCTTGAACTCACAATAATATGCCTACCTTGGCCTTCCCAGTTCTGGGATTAAAGGTGTGCACTGCAACACCCAGCAACTTGCTGATGGTTTTTGAGAAAGTCCCAGTACATTCAGATTGACTAAGGGTTTCGAATTAAAGCCCTCTCCCTAGGGTCCTCCTCCTTGCTGCTGCTCAGGACAGGCAAATTAAAAAAATAAAAATTTAAAAACAATAGGCAGCTTTGGTTTTATTTGCACTGCCTGAATTTTTCCATAGTGGTGACATATTTGTATATTTTACTCCAGATGTATGTGCCACTTTGTGCATCTGGCTTTATGTGGGTACTGGGGAATTGAATTCTGGTCATTAGGCTTTGCAGGCAAGTGTCCTAACTACTAAGCCATGTCTCCAGCCTCCTTCTGTCTTTTTTTTAAATTTTTATTTTTTATTGAGAACTTCCATAATTGTAGACAATATCCCATGGTAATTTCCTCCCTCCCGCCACTTTCCCCTTTGAAACTCTACTCTCCATCATATCTCCTCCTCCTTTCAATCAGTCTCTGTTTTCATCTTGATGTCATCATCTTTTCCTCCTATTATGCTGGCTAAATGTATATATTATGCTCACCAAACTGCCGAGTAAGCACTTCTGTTAATGTTCATACCAATATAATAATGCTATTCTCACTTTTGGTTAGAGAAGCTTCTCTTTTCAGATGGCGGTGACCTTGGGATGACTCAGAAGGCACCATGGTGTTGAGAAGTGACAGAGGCATGCTCAGCACTGAAATATCTCTATCATACCTTCCAAGGCTCAGGGTCCATTATGGAAGGGGTGGCAGAAAGAATGTAAGAGCCAGAGGAAGAGTAGGACTCCTTACAACGTGCTCCTCCAGACACAAAATGGCCTGGATATCCATGACCTCGCAGTGCCTGACACTTCCTTTTGACACTTTCCTTTTGAGAAATGAGATTGTAAAGTGTCTGCGGCAGTTCCTTGGATGGGAGCATAATGCGATAAAGTAAAAGCAGTAGCCACTAGGATTGTACAAAGGCTTTACAACATGTCATTTTACTGAAAATGGGTTTCTGGTAAGACTCCTTGAAAATTGCAGGTTTACCACAGGGAACAAGAAAGGCCTAAGGCAAATGTTAATTGTGCGTCAGTTCTTGCTTTTCAGCTGGTGACGGGCTCCACCCAAATTCCAGGATGAGCACTCCTTTCTCTCCATAATTTTTCCTATCTTCCATCCTGCCTCATACCAATTGAACTGTCCTCCTAACCTAATAACTAATACATTAAATAATAATAATAAGTTTGACATTGTAGTTGGTCAAGTTCAGCCCTGGAACTATGGGCCAGAGCTAATCTCTTCCTGAGACAGCCCCTAGTCCTAACCAACCAGCTGGTCCTCTGGTTTGCCTGGGCCAAAAGACAATCCACCACCCTAAGGGATAAATACCTTTGCAAGCGGAGGGCAGGCTCTCTTGCTCTCTGATCACTTGGGAACTTCCAGCTGTGGATGAGATTTCCCTCAGCTGGGCATGGGCTGGCTCCGCCCAGGACCAGCCAGGAGGTGCTCAACCTAGGCCTTAGCTGGCCCAGCCCAGAGGGCCCCTTAGCCATTACTCTCCGCATGGGTTCTTTATCTTCTCCCCACTTTGTTTCCCAGTACGTCTCAGCCTTCCCCTTTCTGCACTCCTTTGTAAAATCTGAATAAAATGTGGTATTATAAAAATTTTTTTAAAGTTTGAAAGCTGAGTATGATAGCTCATGACTATAATCCCAGCACTGGGGAGGCTGCACAAGTTCAAGGCCAGTTTAGGCTACATAGTGAGTTTTAGGAAAATGTTGGCTTTAGAATGATACCCTATCAAAACAATAACAAAGAAGCTATACCTGGTTCCTTTAATCCCAGCACTCAGCAGACTGAGGTAGGAGGATCACCATGAGTTCAAGGCCAGCCTATAGTACAGAGTGAGTTCCAGGTCAATCTGGCCTAGAGTGAGACCTTACCGTGAGAAAAAAAAACAAGAGAGAGAGAGAGAGATCTACATTGGAAAAATAAAACCGCCACATCAATAGCTCTCCTACCTCTGCCTCCCCAAGTGCTGGGATTAAAGGCATATGCCACCACGCCCAGCACTCTAGCTTTTTTAAAAAAATATTTTTTCATTTATTTACAAGGAGATAGAAAGAGAATGAATGAGTGAATGACAGAGAATGAGAATGGGCACAGGCATGCCAGGGCCTCCAGCTGCTACAAATGAACTCCTGTGCTACTACATGTGCTACTTTGTGCATCTGGCTTTACGTGGGTCCTGGGTAATTGAACCTGGGTCATCAAGCTTTGAAAGCAAGCACCTTAACTGCTGAGCCATCTCTCCAGCCCAACTCTTGCTTTTTTTTTTTTTTTTTTTTTTGGTTTTTCAAGGTAGGGTCTCACTCTGGCCCAGGCTGACCTGGAATTCACTATGTAGTCTCAGGGTGGCCTCGAACTCTCGGCGATCCTCCTACCTCTGCCTCCCGAGTGCTGGGATTAAAGGCGTGTGCCACCACGCCCGGCTCAACTCTTGCTTTTTTGAGATCAATTTCTGGAATGTGCCCAGACCTGAGGGAAGTTAAGTTTTGTGAGGGTGCCAATAAGGTGCTAAGACAGTGCACAGCAGCAAATGAATCACAAAGTTCGATTTTGAAAATGGAAAATCTGCTCTGATAATCAAGTAACTTTAGCATAAAAATGTAATTGATGGGCTGGAGAGATTGCTTAGCTTTTTTGTTTGTTTGTTTGTTTGTTTGTTTGTTTGGTTTAAGGTATTTACCTGTGAAACCAAAGGATCCAGGTTTGATTCTTCAGGACCCACGTAAGCCAGATGCACAAGGGCACATGTGTCTGGAGTTTGTTTGCAGTGACTACTGGCCCTTTTTGAGATCAATTTCTGGAATGTGCCCAGACCTGAGGAAGTTAAGTTCTGTGAGGGTGCCAATAAGGTGCTAAGACAGTGCACAGCAGCAAATGAATCACAAAGTTCGATTTTGAAAATGGTGTGCCCAATAAAAAAATAATTAAAAAATAAAATAAAAATAAAAATAAAAGTAATTGATGGGCTGGAGAGATTGCTTAGCGGTTAAGGTATTTATGATCAGGTTTGATTCTTCCAGGGACCAGATGCACATGTGTCTCTCTGTCTGCCCATTCTCTGTCTGTCTCTCTCTCTCTCTCTCTCTCTCTCTCTCTCTCTGCTTGCAAATAAATGAATAATTTTTTTAATGTAATTGATAGTGGAAGTGTAAAACCCTTAGTTAAACCTCGTGTTACAATGGTGCCTTTGCTTCAGAATGGCCATGGAAAGGCTGAAGAGCTCACAGACTTGTGTAGAATTTGGAGTTGGGCGCATATTTGTGAGACCTGATTAATGACTGAGGGATGTTTTAATTTGTGAATTAATTAAAATGAAGTGATTCTGTTCTGAAAACAACAACAAAAAAACAAACAAACCAGAAGGAGGGGGAGGGGCGGGGAGGAGCCAGTATGGGAGCAGGGTGTTGGTGGTTCACCCCTGATCACAGCACTAGGGATGCAGAGGTAGGATGACAAGCACACATTCAAACAGGGCCACACAGTGAACCTTATATGTTTTTTGCAGGCAAGTTATCTTGAGCTTTCCCCGAAAGTTCCTTTACTTAGAATACTAGGAATATTTTCTGTTCCTTGCAGCAGCCACAGTGTGTGTGCTGTGTGGTCTCTTTGGAGTCCACCACATTGGAGTTCAAGGAGAGTGTATACAGACAGTGCCAAAAACCTGGGACAGGTACGCTGGCTGGCATGATGAGGTGCTCTAAGAAAAGGCAGCCTTTGTTTATATTCAACAAGATTAATCTGATTGATTACAGTACTGTCATATTTATTTATTATTCGTTTTTCCAAGGTAGGGTCTTACTCTAGCCCAGGCTGACCTGGCATTTCACTCAGTAGTTCCAGGCCAACCTCAAACTCACAGTGACCCTCCTACCTCTGTCTGGGCTGGAGAGATGGCTTAGCAGTTAAGGTGCTTGCCTGAGAAGCCTAAGGACCCATATTTGATTCTCCAGATCCCATGTTAGCCAGATTCACAAAGGTGAGGCAAGTGCAAGGTTGCACATACCCAATAGGTGGTGCAAGCGTCTGGAGTTTGATTGCAGTGGCTGAGACCCTGGCATGCCAATTGTCTCTCTTTCTCTCACTATCTCTGTCTCTCTAACATAAATAAATAAATAAATATTTATTTATTTATTTATTTATTTATTTAAGAGAGAGTAGAAGAGAGAGAAAGAGAGAGAGAGAATAGGTGCACCAGGACCTCTAGCCACCGCAAATGAACTCCAGACACATGCGCCACTTTGTGCATCTGGCTTATGTGGATACTGGGGAATCAAACCTGGGTCCTTGGGCTTCATTGGCAAACACATTAACCACTAAGTCATCTCCCTAGCCCACAATTGTCATTTTTTAAAAACTGCTCATCAGGAAAACCAGTGGAATGACATAAATCACAATGGATAGTATTGCAAAGTTGCCTAGCATATCCCCAACAGTCCTGAGCACTGCTTCCAGAAAACTGAAGCTCTGGAAGAGGTCCTGCATCCAAACTGCAGGTTTTCCTGAGGTTTTTCTGCAGCCAGGACCTTATTAGTGGTTAAGATACTAGTTAGTTCAGTGGTTTGCCTGCAAAGCCTTAATGAGTAGACTGGTAGTTATCTAGGTTCAGTTAAGATACTTGCCCAGCATCCACATAATGCCAAATGCATTAAGTGCCACATGCACCTAGAGTTTGTTTGCAGTGGCTGGAGGCCCTGGGGCACCCATTTTCTCCCCTTCCTCTCTCTCTCTCTCTCTCTGTATCTCTGTATCTCTTCTCTCTGTCTTTCTATGTGTGCAAATAAATTATATATTTATTTATTTTATTTTTTGAGGTAGGGCCTCACTCTAGCTCAGGCTAACCTAGAATTCACTATGTAGTCTCAGGGTGGCCTTGAATTCATGGCAATCCTCCTACCTCTGCCTCTCATGTGCTGGGATTAAAGGTGTGTGTCACCATGCTCAGCAAATTATATATACATATACATATATATTTGGTAGGGTTTCACTCTAGTCCAGGCTGACCTGGAATTCACTATGTAGTCTCAGGGTGGCCTCAAACTCATGGTGATCCTCCTACCTCTGCCTCCCAAGCGCTGGGATTAAAGGTGTGCACCACCACACCCAGTTCTCTCTCTCTTTTTTTTTGACAACTTCCTTAATTGTAGACAATATCCCATGGCACTCCCCTTCCTCTCCCCACTTTCCCCTTTGAAATTCCACTCTCCATCATATCCCCTCCCCCTCTCAATCAGTCTCTCTTTTATTTTGATGTCATGATCTTTTCCTCTTATTATGATGGTCTTGTGTAGGTAGTGTCAGGCACCGTGAGATCATGGATATCCAGGCCATTTTGTGTCTGGAGGAGCATGTTGTAAGGAGTCCTACCTTTCCTTTGACTCTTACATTCTTTCTGCCCCCTCTTCCGCAATGGACCCTGAGCCTTGGAAGGTGAATTAGAGATGTTTCAGTGCTGAGCACTCCTCTGTCACTTCTTCTCAGCACCATGGTGCCTTCTGAGTCATCCCAAGGTCGTCACCATCTGAAAAGAGAAGCTTCTCTAACCAAAAGTGAGAGTAGCATTAACATATGGGTATGGACATTAAGAGAAGTGCTTACTAGGCAGTTTGGTGAGCATAGTATATACATTTAGCCAGACACCGGCAGACATTACACCCCTAGGGCTCATGACTACCCCTGTCATAGACAAATAATATATATTTTTAAAAATCTTGCTCAACGTTTTCTTCAGAAGTCCTCTGTCCCAAAGTCACAGCCTGCTTCTTATCTCTCTTGGTCAAGAAGCAAGACTGGCTCTGAGAGGCAGCCCCTGCCTCCCTGCAGAGTTCCACCCTCAGCTTCCTCCAACAATGAATGGCTAGGAAGTATCTCCTATGAGTTTAAAATCTACCTATGAAAAGCATCTGATAAAGGAAAAGAAATTCCAATCAGATTCCCAGTGGTATGTCTTAAAGAGTTTAAAGTGAATCTAAATCATGGTGAGACCACATTGGCCCCATCCCATGGTTTGTGAAAACAGAAACCAATGAGCGGGCAGAGCTCCTGTTGAGATCAAGTTCTAGTTGTTCTATATTGTGTAAAACAGTGGCTTTCAGGCC
Organism: Orientallactaga sibirica; assembly: GCA_036365145.1. Classification (NCBI taxonomy): domain Eukaryota; kingdom Metazoa; phylum Chordata; class Mammalia; order Rodentia; family Dipodidae; genus Orientallactaga; species Orientallactaga sibirica. The sequence continues at coordinate 2,790,266 of JAEOAD010000036.1, forward strand.
AGGCCTTGCCTTGGGTGACTCTGTTTCACAGTAGCAACTTGGCTCCATTTTGAATGCAGGGACAGGAAATGGCACCTTATTGTGGGTATTGATGGCACCATCTGCCCAGGAACACCTGCCAGGCAACACTGATAAATAACTTATTCCTAAAAGTAAAAAGGCACCCCTTACAAATTTACCAAAGTAGATTGAGACCTTATGAACACATGGGGCTTGCTGGCCAGCCAGCCAGGCAGTAAAGGCTTGCTGCAGAGTCAGATGCAACAGTTCTTGCATCAGTAATCCTAGTACACTGAGGAAGAAGAGATGCGGAGGCAGGAGAATTGCACCAAGCTGGTGAGTGAGCTACCTTGGCATTTGCAATGGTGTACAGTGAGAGACTCTGTCTCAAAAAAGGTCGAAGGCAAAGACAGAAACCTGGAGTTGTGCTCTGGCCTTCCCACATGTTCAATGGCATATGTATACCCACACACATGAACATGCACATACATACAAAAACAACACAACATCCACACACCAGATAAAACTTGCCAGAAAAAAAGAAAGTTGAGAACTTCTTGAACACATCAGATCTAGAAAGGACCCCATAAAGAGGGTGACACCTAACAGCAATGGCGGTAGCTGCACAGCCTGTTGTCTGACTGTTCCATGTGCATGTCAAGGGTCTGTCAGGTACAATACTTCTGACTGTACCTAGGGCTTCAGCTCAACTTGGTCCCCACTGCTGATGGTCCACTCAGATTACCATCTGTCTGCCCATGGGTCCCCTCACCTGTCTGTCCAGACCCGGTCCTGTGCTTCACCTCTGAAGCTGGACTCGAGCCTGAGGCTCAGCTCAACCCACAGCCCTGCAGCCTGGCTCCGCTAGCCTCTTAGTGCTCTCCAGTTGGGTTCGTTAATACCGTATCTAAGGACAGTAGCGACTCTGAGTGTGTCAGCTCTTCTCTCCCACCTACAGCAGGGTCTCTTTGAATGCTGTTGCAGCCTCTTTAACCCTTTTGTAGTCATTCTGTGACATATTTATATACTGTGTGATATAATGTGTGACCTGAAAGTTAATATTAATAAATAAGGTTGAGTGGGGTATGGTGGCGCATGCCTTTAATCCCAGCACTGGGGGCAGAGGTAGGAGGATTTCCGTGAGTTCGAGGCCACCCTGAGACTACATAGTGAATTCCATGTCAGCCTGGGTTAGAGTGAAACCCTACCTCGAAAAACAAAAACAAACAAACAAACAAAAAAAAAAAAGAAGGTTGAAAAAAAAAAAAAGAACCTGTGTTGGCCAACAGCCAGCTAGCAAGGGAAATGGGAACTGCTTGGCAAATTGTAACCAATGAAACCAACATAGCTTGTGACTTTTAATTAATTAATTAATTGGTGGTGTGTGGTGTCTGCACATATGTGGACAGATGCATGTAGGAGCCAGAGGGGACGGTGGGTGTCCTCTTTTATTGTTCTTCGGCCCTATTTCCCTGAGACAGAATCTCTCACCTGGAGCCCTCTCCACATTTTTCAGTTAGACTGACTGACCAGTGATCCCCAACAATCCTCCTATCTCTGCCCTCCTCAGCGCTGGGGTTACAGGCACGTGTGGCCATGCCAGGGTTTTTATGTGAGTGCTAGGGACCAAACTCGGTTCTTTACACTTACACAGCAAACACTCTTGCCTGCTGAGCCATCTCCCTGGCCCCATGAATTTAATGTTATTTAAAAAATTCTCACCGGGTGTGATGGTACACACCTTTAATCCCGACATTTGGGAGGCAGAGGTAGGAGGATTGCTGTGAGTTCGAAGCCACCCAGACTAAAGAGTGAATTCTAGGTCAGCCTGAGCTAGAGTGAGACCCTACAAAAAAAAAAAAAAAAAAATCTGGGGCTGGAGAGTTGGCTCAGCAGTTAAGATACTTGCCTGCAAAGCCTTAAGGACCCAAGTTGAATTCTCCAGATCCATGTAAAGCCAGATTACAAGATGTCACATGCGTCTGGAGTTTGTTTGCAGTGGTTAGAGGCCCTGGCACATCCATTATCTCTCTGTCTCTTTCTTTTCTCTCTCTCTTTCTTTCACACACACACACACACACACACACACACAAATAAATAAATAAATAAATAAATAAATAAATAAATAATAATAAAAAAATTCTAGCTGGGTGTGGTGGCGCACGCCTTTAATCCCAGCACTTGGGAGGCAGAGGTAGGAGGACTGTCATGAGTTTGAGGCCACCCTGAGACTCCATAGTGAATTCCAGGTCAGCATGGGCTAAAGCAAGACCCTACTTCGAAAACCAAAAACAAAACAGAAAATAAAAATTCTGACATTATGGCAAGAAAGACACAAACATGTCCATCATCTATGTTGCTGGCACACTGCCCTCAAACAGCGCCCACCATGCCGTTATATACAACCCTGGCTCCCTTTGAGTGGGAAGTGCAGAGTGGCTGCTTCTAGAGAACCATGTAGCCCGTTTCACTGGTCTGTCCTGAGTTTCAAATTCCTCCTGTTTGAGATCTAACTAACGTATACACGTCTTTATTCTGGTTTGCTTCAGGAAAATGTCCCTTAGTTTTCCCAGGATGTTTTTCTGAAAAGAAAATTTTTTCTGAAAGAAAAATTCTGAAAGAAAAATGGAGAGATGGCTTAGTGGTTAAGACATTTGACTGCATAGCCCAGGTTTGATTCCCTAGGACCCACATAAGCCAGATGCACAAGGTGGCACATGCATCTGGAATTCATTTGCAATGGATGAAGGCCCTGGCATGCCCATTCTCTCTTTCTATCAGCCTATTTTTCTCTCCTCCCCCCCCCACCTCTCTCTGTCTCAAATAAATTTTTAAAAAATTTAAAAAACAACAAACAAATGACTCTATTGGCAAACATGATCATCTCCCCCTTCTAAAAGGGCACACTCACTGCCATCTTTACCTCCTTTTGTTGTTGTTTTGTTTTGTTCTGTTTTCTGAGGTAGGGTCTTGCTCTAGCCCAGGCTGACTTGGAATTCACTATGTAGTCTTAGAGTAGCCTCAAACTCACAAGAAACCTCCTACCTCTGCCTCCCAAGTGTTGGCATTAAAGGAGTGCGACACCATGCCTGCCTTCTTTACCATCTTTAAAATATACATATATTTTTAATTTATTTATTTGCACGCATTTTTACATGGGTATTGGGGAATCGAAACTAGGTCATTAGGCTTTGTAGACAAGCACCTTAACTGCTGAGCCTTCTTTCCATCCTCTTTACTGTCTTCTTACACTCAGCTGCTGTTTACATTTTGTGAACTGAATGTTGACAATTATAGTTGGAAAGGATTTTTTTAACAGCATATGCTGAAGATGATAAAATATTTAGCACAACTTACTTTGGACTTATAATTATGGTACATTCTTTCATCCCTAAGACTAAATTAGAACATTCAGTAATGTTTGGTGACAACTCCCACACTTTGTAAGCACCAAAGGAAAAAATATAGTTTATTAAATTGGCTTTCACTTGGAAGGGAAATAACCCTATTTCAAGAATCTCTATGTTAGAAAAGACACTATATATTCCCCACAAAAATACGCAGATGCTCATACATTTGGGAAATTAACATATATCTTCTACAAGGAAACTTGCAAAGGCTACTTCATTATGTCTCAGACATCCTTTGCACCCACTTACGGTTGCAGGACCAGTGCCATCCCCTCCTCCTTCCCTTACATACAGCAGTCCTAGGCTTCATACAAGATATGCAAGTTTCCATTGGCTTCCAGGACACAGAATCAGACTATGTCTATGACATCCTTTGTTTAAAAGGTCCTGCTGTATCACGCCTGCACTGGGCACGAGATTCATGAAAGAACAGATTCTAAAGCAAAGGCACAATTAGCAGTTGGTAGAAGAGAGGGAACTGAGGCAGCTAGCTCAGCCAGTAGGGGGAAGGAGGGAAAGCAGGAGGCCCGAGAAGTAGTAGCAAGAGCTGGAGAAGGAAAGTGAAGCTTCCCTCAGCAAAGCCCCTTTCAAAGCCCAGAGTCAGGAGAGTGTGGAAAGCAGGGGAGGGAGGACCCGGCCCAGAGGGACTCAGGACTCATAGCTTTGCACTTGAATTTCACCCTGAAGGAAGTAGGGAGCCCATGAATATATAACCCAGAAGAATGGCAGGCACTGGCCAAAGGCTGCTAAACCTGTCCCAGGACTGTCGCCAGTGCAGAGGCGAGGGTAGACTTGAGCAAGTGTTTGGGGCGGACAAATATGCTGCGAGTGTAGATAGTCTTGTTCTTTTCTAAATCTTTATTTGCAAATGTGGCGGAGGGCTGGGGAGAGAGAGAGAAGAGAGTATGAGTGTATGGGTGCACCAGGGCCTCTTGCCACTGCAAACTCCAGACACATGTGCCACTTGGTGCTTCTGGCTTTACATAGGTGCTGGGGAATTAAACCCAGAGAGGCAGGCTTTGTAAGCAAGTGTCTTCAACCAGTGGATTTCTTATTTTTAAGAAACACTAGGGCTGCAGAGCTGGCTTAGCAGTAAAGGTGCTTGCCTGCAAAAACCAAAAGAACTCAGGTTTGATTCCCCAGGACCCACATAAATTAGATACACAAGGTGGTGCATGCATCTGGAGTTCATTTGCAGCAGCTGGAAGGTCCTGTAGTACCCATTCTCTCTCTCTCTCTCTCTCTCTCTCTGCTTCTTTTTCTCTGTGTCTCAAATAAATAAATAAATAAATAATTTAAAAGAGGCCAGGTGTGGTGGCACATGCCTTGAATCCCAGCACTCAGGAGGCAAAGGTAGGGGATTGCCATGAGTCTGAGGCCAACCTGAGACTACATAGTGAATTCCAGGTCAGCCTGGACTAGAGCAAGACCCTATCTCAAAAACCAAAAGAAAGGGCTGGAGAGATGGCTTAGTGGTTAAGGAACTTGCCTGCAAAGGCAAAGGACTCAGTTCAATTCCCCAGGACCCATATATGCCAGATGCACAAGGTGGCGCATGCATCTGGAGTTCATTTGCAGTGACTTGAGACCCTGGTGTGCCCATTCTCTCCCCCCCCCTCTCTCTCTCTACCTGCCTATTTCTGTATGTCTCTCTCTCAAATAAAAAATTTCTGTTTTAATTAATTAATTTATTTGTGTGTGTGCATTATGGTCACACCAGGGTCTCTTGTCACCACACATGAATGCCAGACACTTGCACCATTTTTTGCATCTTGCTCTATGTGGGGGTTGGAGAATTGAAGCTTGGCCAGCAGGCTTTGTAAGCAAGTACATTTAACCACTCAGCCGTTTCCTCAGTCCCATTGTTTGATTTTTTTTTTTTTCAAGGTAGGGTCTCACTCTGGCCCAGGCTGACCTGGAATTCACTATGTAGTCTCAGGGTGGCCTTGAACTCATGGCTATCCTCCTACCTCTGCCTCTTAAGTGCTGGGATTAAAGGTGTGTGCCACCACGCCTGGCTTTTTTTTTTTTTTTTTTTTAAAGCAGGGTGTGGTAGTTTGAATGCATGGTTCCATAGACTTAGATGTTTTTTTTATTTATTTATTTATTTATTTGGTTTTTTTGAGGTAGGGTCTCACTCTGGTCCAGGCTGACCTGGAATTCACTATATAGTCTCAGGGTGGCCTCGAACTCACGGTGATCCTCCTACCTCTGCCTCCCAAGTGCTGGGATTAAAGGCGTGCACCACCACGACCGGCAACTTAGATGTTTTATTAAGTTTACAGCTTCAGCCCCTACCTGGCAGACTCCTGCTATGAGGGGGCATGTCACTGGGGGCAGATCTGAATTCCAGCCCAAAGGTATGCAGAGAGCTTTGAGCTCTGGTGGGGTCCCTGCTTGTTGGACTTGGGTATGTGCTGACTGGTGGTGGTTTCTCTCTGCTTGGATCTGAGAAAGGACACCAGCTTCTTCCATCACTGATGGAAGTTTCCCTGTATCTGTAACCTTGAAATAAATTCCTTCCTCCTATTAAAAGAAAAAATTGGGTTGGAGAGATAGTTTAGCAGTTAGGCGTTGCCTGTAAAGCCAAAGGACCCAGGTTCAATTCCCTAGGACCCACACAAGCCAGATGCACAAGGTGGTACATGCGTCTGGAATTCGTTTGCGGTGGCTAGAGGCCCTGGTATGCCCATTCTCTCTCTCCTCTCTCTCTCCCTCTCTCTCAAATAAAATTTTTTTTTTAATTTGAAAAATTAAATATTTTTTAAAAATTAACCCCAAAATTACATAGTGAATTCCAGGTCAGCCTGGGCTACAGTGAAACCCTACCTTGAAATCCAAAGCCGGGCATGATGGTTCATACCTTTAACCTAGCACTCGGGAGGCAGAAGTAGAAGGATCACCATGAGTTCCAGGCCACCCTGAGACTACATAGTGAACTCCAGGTCAGACTTGGCTAGAGCGAGACCCTACCTCAACAAAACCAAAACAAAAACTATATATATATGTGCGCACAGAAGTTGTCTTTTCTCCTTTTTATCTGTCTTTTCCTAATTTTCAGGTCCCCAAAACCAAGGGGGTAGAGGAAACATTTTAATTCCCAACTACACACATCATCTCGTCAATTCATCTATCTTGGTGTAGATGGTTCTACTGTTGCTCCATACTTTAGACACCAAAACAAAACAGAGATGTTAAGAAGCTAACACAAAACAAAAAAAAAAAAATCTATTGGGCGTGGTAGCTCACACCTTTAATCCCAGAACTCAAGAAGCAGAGGTAGGAGGCCAGTCTGGAGCTACAGAGCAAGTTCCAGATCAGCCTGGTCTAGAGTGAGACCCTAAGAGTGGCGGGGGTAGGGGGAGGAGCCAATGCAAGGCTATGAGGTAATAGATGGCAGAGGAATATGGACCCATGCCTACATAACTATACAATCTGAACATGTGACGCTGTAATATAATTTCAACACACCAGAAAGATGGCTTAGCTGAGCCAGCAAACATGGATTAGGTTGCAGTCAGGTTCGCATTGCTGGCAGAAATCATCCAACCAAGAGCAGCTTGTAGCTAAAAAGGGGTTTATTTTGGCTTACAGACTCGAGGGGAAGCTCCATGATGGCAGGGGAAAATGATGGTATGAGCAGAGGGTGGACATCACCCACTGGCCAACATAAGATGGACAATAGCAACAGGAGAGAATGCCAAACACTGGCATGGGGAAACTGGCTATAACACCCATAAGCCCGCCCCAACAATACACTGCCTCCAGGAGGCTTTAATTTCCAATTGCCATCAGCTGGGGAACCTAGCACTCAGAACACCTAAGTTTATGGGGGGCACCCGAATCAAACAACCACAAGTACCAAGAAATAAATATTCTAATCCTAGGACTATTGTTGTCAACAATAAAGTTAATCATGTAAATATTTTCCCTGCTCTTTGTAGTTCAAATAATTCTGCCATTTGGAGTACATCATGTAACCTGTTGGTGTCTCAATTTAAATCCCTGCAATGTCTCAAGCCCTATTTCAATTTAAAGATTATAGTCTTCTTTTTTAGCTACTTCAAAGTAAAAATAATAATATAAGTGCTTAATTTCTGTTGGTCCCCAAAAAATGGAACAGAAAGAAGTTCTTTCAGTTCTGCTAAGTGCAAACGGACACCTCTTTGGGCCAGCTGGAGGAAACAGGGGGCTACATTGTGAGCTAGGCACTAAATGACATGACACAGGTTCCATTGCTGTAATTCCTGGAGGCAAAAGAGCCCGTGAGGATGATGTTATTTTGAGCAGGTGCATATATATATTTACATACATACATCACATGATGAAGCTGCAAGTATCCTTACTTACCTAAATATTATTTGTTTACATAGTCTCAGAGCTTCCAGTGGTCACCAAGGGTGCCCCCAAGAAGAGCCATTGCCAGGGGAGCTTGGTAGGAAATGAAGTCTCTGAGGGGATTCAGAGTGTGGAGGCAGGAAGAAAGAACAGAAAAGAGCTGAGGAGGAGGGGAAAGCTGAAGCCCGACACAGCAACTGCTGGAGGAAAAAAACAAGAAAGGACAAAGCAATATTTGGAAATATTAGGTATGTGATATAAGTTATTCTTTAAAAAACTGTAACACAGGGCTGGAGAAATGGCTTAGCGGTTAAGGCGCCTGCCTCCTAAACCTAAGAACACTGGTTCCAATCTCCAGGTCCCACGTTTAGCCAGATGCAAAGTGACACAAGGGCGCAATGCTGCACTTGCCCACAAGGGGGCACATGCATCTGGAGTTCGTTCACAGCAGCTGAGACACTGCTGGCGTGCCCATTTCTGTCTCCCTTTCCCTCTCTGTCTGTCTCTCTCTGTGTCTCTCTCCAAAAATAAATAAAATTAAAAAAATTTTAAAAATCTGTAACACAGCTCTCTCCTGTTAAAGGTTGTGTTGGTCCTGTTTGCTTTCCGATCCAACCAGTCTGTTGTGTGTCTGACTTGGAAAGAACTATACCTAAGTTCTCTTCTGCTAGCTGCAATATTTCTTACCATTTTTCTCTGTCTTCTGGGACCTATCGGGCAGCTGCTGCACCTCTACTGAGGCTCAGTGGAAGTCACAGGTAACTCCACCGAGACTCTAGCTATTGTCCAAATAGGCCCCTTGTGGTGCCCATGCCCCCCCGCCCCCCCCCAGCGCCTTCCTCCCTTCTCTGAGGGTGAGCGATGGCTTCCCAGTTGCCAATCTTTGAAGTGCTTCCTTTTACATCTTTGTAAGTAGTTCCCTGAGTTTTCTACTGTTTGAGACACTGGCATGGATCAGGCTTTCCTGGTGGATACCAGATCATCAGACGCCTGTTTTCCCTCTCCTGGTTTCTAGGAGGTTCCCTTTAAATAACAAATCTTGTCTAGTTTTGACCCTCTTTCCACCCTGGGGCTTTGGAATGAAGTATCTTATTTAAATTTTGGAAGAATTCCTTGATCTTTGGTGTAGCTCAGGTGTTTCCTTCTAAGGTAAGCCTTCCCAAAACATACAGTGTCTGACTGTCTGTAATCTTGCCTGGACATGCCTGCCCCAGACCAGCAAGTGCCTGACAGGGGACAGTTCTTTCTGTTGTTAACATGACATCAAGACCTAAAATCTAGTGGCAAAGGTACCCTCATTTGTTGTAGCTTTTTTTTTTTTTGTTTTTGTTTTAATTTTATTTGCAAGTAGAGAGAGACAGAGAGGTGTGCCAGGGCCTCCAGCCACTACAAACAAACTCCAGATGCATGCATCATTTTGTGCATCTGGCTTTATGTGGGTACTGGGAAATCAAACCCACCCAGGAACACTATTTATTGAGACTCCCTCATTAGGCTTTGCAGGCAAGTGCCTTAACTGTTGAGCCATCTCTCTAGCCCTAGTTTTGATTTTGTTTCTTCTCTTTTCTTGGATCTTTAGTGGAGAAAACGAACACTATTTATTTTTTATAAAAATAATTTAATTTAGCTGGGCATGGTGGTGCATGCCTTTAATCCCAGCACTTGGGAGGCAGAGGTAGGAGGATTACTGTGAGTTCAAAGCCACCCTGAGACTACATAGGGAATTCCAGGTCAGCCTGGGCTACAATGAGACCCTACCTCAAAAAAACTAAAAACAAAAAAGAAAAAAATTAATTTTATTAATTGATTTATCCAGGGCCTCTTGCAACTGCAGATGAACTCCAAATGCATGTGCCACTTTGTGCATCTGGCTTTACATGGGTGCTGAGGAACTGAACACTGATGGGCAGACTTTGCAAAAAAAAACTGCCTTTAACTGCTGAACCATCTGTCCAGCCCAGGAACACTATTTACTGAGACTCCTTCCTTCAGATACCTTAACATAATTTATTAAGTCTTATGAAATTGGAGATAATGCTGTTTCTAGGGGCTGCAATAACAGAAAAAGGCCAGAAGCCAGGGGCATCTGGGCTTGGCTGATTATAGCATGTTCTCCTTCTTGGCAATTTTGGGGAACCCCTCCTCACCCTGGTATGTTCATATGTGTCCACAGATCATATACCAATGCTTATTTCCCAGCTTCAGTAACTAATTTGTCTTTTCCCTAAGAGCTTCTCAGCTCCTGAGTGAGGCAGGGGCTTGATATGTATTCCAGGGGAAGGTGATCTACAAATACATCCTCCAGAAGCAGCTGAGCAGAAGCCATGCTTGTGTCGATGTGTATTTTAAAAGCTGTGCCCACAGTGCAGTCCTGCCTTCTGGACCCTGTTTGCGCTGCTGCTCTATTCTCTGTGCGCTTTGATCAGTTCTGTGAATCCAGTGGACAAGCTTCATCTTCTGGAATGAAGTCAGACAAGAATACCTTATAAAAAATAGTGGCATGTCTACTCTTGGGGTAACCAACTGCTCCATAATTGGACTGAAGGCCCTCTCTACAGGAGGGAATACATGCCTGGTACTGAAAAACCTAAGCAAAAGTCTATGGCAGGTGAGGTCATGAGCCTTAGGGGTATAAAGCCTTCTCTTGTCTGACTAAATGTATATATTATTCCCACCAAGCTGCCCTGAAAGCACTACACTTAATGTTCATATTCACATATTAATGCTACTCTCACTTCTGGTTAGAGACGCTTCTCTTTTCAGATGGCGATGACCACTGGGATGACCCAAAAGGCAACATAGTGCTGAGAAGAAGGGATGGAGGAGTGCCCAGCACTGAGACACCTCTGTCACACCCTCCAAGGCTCAGGGACCATTGCGGAAGAGGGGGCGGATAGAATGGAAGAGCCAAAGGAAGGGTATGAATTTCTTACAATGCAACTGCCTAGACAGAAATTGGCCTCGATATCCATGACCTTGCAGTGCCTAGCAATACCTTTGCAAGACCCTCAAAATAGAAGAAAAAGATGATGACATCAAATTAAAAGAGAGACTAATGGAGAGAGGGAGGGGATATGATGGAGACTGGAGTTCTAAAGTGGAATGGGGGAGGGGAGGGAAATATCATGTTTTTTTGTATGTAAGTATAGAAGGTGTCAATAAAAAAATTAATAATTAAAAAAAGAATATCTTATAAAAAAAGCATATTTCTTCATGGTTCTTTCTGAATTCCCCTGATGGAGCCAGGATTCTAGGACAAGTTAGCTAAATAGAGAAATAGATTATTTCTCTGCAGTAGAGGATGTAATTTGGCCCCCAGCCCGATGACTCAGTGAGAAGAGGTTGCTGGTAATAATGAGACACAAAAGCACTGCAAGAAGACTTGAAACTGTTTATGTTCACAACAAAATCTCTGCAACAGGGAAAATCTAGCACTAATCTTCTCCCTTCTAGTTTCAAGCTAATGCCCAGCACTTGGGCCTGGCAACTGGCACAGGGGAAAACAAAGATGAATGAATTAATGAATCAATGAATGATTGTTTAAAGAATCACCTAGGTTGGGTGTGGGTAGCACATGCCTTTAATCCCAGCACTCAGAAGATTGAAGTAGGAAGATCACTGTGAGTTCAAGGCCAGCCTAGGATAGAATGAGTCCTTGCTTTGGAAAAAAAGATTCTATATATATATACATATATATATATATATGAACATGTAGGTGCTCTGGTGGAGAAAACAGCCAATTCTGACTCCCCCTTTTTCTTAGTTCTCAAACTCTAATTTTATTCCCCTCCTCTTTAATTTGTTTCCTTATTTTACCTAATCTTTCCCTGTAGACTGGAATCTGTGGGAAGGAAATTCCTTGTCATGTGATTTAGGGATGAGTAATGTTCTTGGCTAATAAATTCCAGAAAGAATGGAGTGACACTTTTTGTCAGTCCCAGCTTGTCTGCCTTGAGTGAGATGTCTAAATTCTACACTCAAATTTCTCACCTCAAATGGCTTCACTTCGAGCACATCTAAAAGCTATGTGTTCTTTTTTAAAAAAATTTTATTTATTTATTTATAAGCAGAGAAAGAGACAGAGACAGAGAGAATGGGCATGCCAGGGCCTCCAGCTGCTGCAAATGAACTCTATAATGCATACACCACTTTGTGCATCTGGATTTATATGTATACTTGGGAATCAAACCTGGGTCTTTAGGATTTTCAGGCAAGGGTCTTAACTGCTGAGCCCTCTCCAGCCCTCTTCCTTCTTTCCTTCCTTTCTCCCTCCCTGCCTCCTTTCTTTCTTTCTTATCTCTAGCTTTTTTTTTTTTACTTTTTATTTTGAGACAAGGTTTCACCAAGTTGCCTGGGCTGGTTTTGAACTCACTGTGTAGCCCAGGCTGACCTTGAGCTTGGGATCCTCCTGCCTCAGCCTCTCCAGTACCTGGAACCGCAGGCCTGTGCCACCTAGCCTGGCCTTGTCTTTTATAGGCAGATCATTGTTCCCTAGGTGACCACAAAAGGCCACCCTTCCAAGAGAACCTAACACAGTGACAGGCATGGTTTCTTTCTCTGAGCCCTCTGCCCTATCCCCTCCCCTGCCCTGCTGGCCCTGCCTCCCACTCTGTCACCAGCATCTTGTCCTGAGCATGTGAGCATAGGAACCCATCCACGAGGGCATCCAGAAGGGAGCAGCTTTCTCCCAGCAGGTAGGCACCAGGAGCTGGGAAGTTCCCACACAGCTCCTGGTCTTCTGAGCAGGCTGGTGTGATCCAGTTGCCAGTGATTGGCAGGGAAGGAGCTGCCTGTCACTGCCATGTCCTCAAAGCCTGGGCACAAGTCAGGTGTGCAATAAATGTTTGTAGAGTCACTCAATAAATGTGTAAACACAGGGACTGGAGAGATGGCTTAGCGTGTAAGTTGCTTGCCTACAAAGCCAAAGGATCTCAGTTTGACTCCCCAGGACCCACATAAGCCAGATGCACAAGGGGGCACAAGCATCTGGAGTTTGTTTGCAGTAGCTGGAGGCCCTGGCACACCCATTCTCTCTCTCTCTCTCTCTCTCTCTCTCTCTCTCTCTCTCAATCTCTCTGCCTCTTTTTCTCAAATAAATAAAATATAATTTTTTTAAGTGTAAACTCAATGTCACAGGAACCTTGGGTTAACTTGATCCCATGTCTTCCAAGTCCAGAATCAAGACAGGTATTTGAGAAATGCAAGGGTATCAACAACAAAAACTGAAAGCAAGCTGCTGAACAGCAATGACACCCCTTTAAAGAGCTGACAGAATGGGGCTGGGGAGGTGGCTCAGTAGTTAAAGGCATTTGCTTGTAAAGCCTGATGGTCCAGGTTCAATTCCCCAGTACCCATGCAAAACCATATGCACAAAGTGGCTCATGTGCCTGGAGTTTGAGGGCAAGAGGCTCTGGTGCACACATACTCTCTTTTCCTCAAGGTGCGCCCAGCACTCGGGAAGCAGAGATAGGCGGATGGCTGTGAGTTTGAGGCCAACCTGGGACAGCATAGTGAATTCAAGGTCAGCCTGGGCTAGAGTGAGACTCTACCTCAAAAAAAACTAACTAAATAAATAAATAAATTAGTTAATTGATTTTAAAAGAGCTGAGAAAATTGATAAGTAATGCTGAATAGATGTAGAGGTCAAGCCAGGTCACATTTAGATGTGCATCTTCTCTGGAGATCAGCTCAGTGGAAGAATGTTTGCTTCAAATGCAAATGACCCTGGGTTTCAAAAAGTAACAAAGAGCAGCATCATATCTTCCAATAGCAATTTAAATAGGAATTATTGCTGTCCATATTTTCCATTTTACCCATAAACATTTCAGTGTGAATATATAAATAGTATAAGCTAATTATTTTGCTTTTGTTTTGAGATAGTATCTCACTATGTAGCCCAGCTGCCCTGAAACTCACAGTCCTTCTTTCTTCTCCTCTTAAGTGCTGGGACTATGGGCATATGCTATCAAGCCCATTGTTATGAACTCTCTAATATATATGACCATACAACTACCATACCAAAAAGATTTCAAATCATTTAAATAATGTTAAATAGCCAGTTGATAATCAAATTTCCCTCAACTTGTTTTTTAAAGCTATTTGATTAAATCAAACTCAATATGATGAACATATATTGCAATTAATTCATTTTCTGTTAGAATAGAATGAAAATGGTTTCACTATCTATGTGCCATTATACTTTGTTCTAATTCATCCCCCACCTCTTTTTTTAATATTTAAAATTTTTTAAATTTATTTTCTTTCTTTCTTTATTTATTAGAGACAGAGAGAGAATGGGTGTGCCAGGGCGTCTAGCCACTGCAAATGAACTCCAAATGCATGTGCCACCTTGTGCATCTGGCTCACGTGGGACCAGGAGAATCGAACCAGGATCCTTAGGCTTTGCAGGCAAGCACCTTAACCACTAACCCATTTCTCTAGCCCTTTTTTAAAAAAATAATTATTTATTTTTATTTATTTATTTATTTTTTATTTATTTATTTATTAGAGACAGAGAAAGAGAGTTTTGAAAAAATATTTTATTTATTTGCAAGCAAAGAGACACAGAGAAAGACAAAGACAGACAGAGGAAGACACACAGAGAGAGAGAGAGAGAGAGTATGGGCATGCTAGGGCCTCTAGTCACTGCATAAGAACTCCAGATGCCTGCACCACTTTGTGCATTCAGCTTTAAGTGGGTACTAAGGAATGGAACCCAGGTTCCAGCAACCTTAGCTGCTAAGCCTCTCTCCAGCTCCATCCATACCTCTTTGTCCTCCCCTATCCCTCAGCCTCTCTCTGGTTGGTACGCTTCCTTCCCCTACTTCTGCTTTCATGTCAAAGGTGTTACATTACCCTTTCTTTTCCTCCTACCCCTCCTTTCTCATGTTCCCCTTTGTAGTTTCATGACATACAACATATCAATATTTAGGTTCTACATGTGAGAGACAATGTGAATTTTACAAATCAATCCATTTTTCTGCAAATGTCAGGATTGCATTTTTTTATACCTGAAAAAATTCCATTGCGTGTATGTACATTTTCTTTATCCATTTATCTGTTGGTGGACATCAGGGCTGGTTCTATTTCCTGGCTATTGTAAAAAATGCAACAAGCCAGGCACAGTGATATGTACCAGCACTCCACTCTGGAGGCAGAGGCAGAGGCAGGAGGATTTCCATGAGTTCGAGGCTACCCTGAGACTCCAGGTCAGCCTGGGATAGAGCAAGACCCTACCTCGAAAAACAAAACAAACAAACAAACAAACAAACAAACAAACAAAAAGTGCAACAGTAAACACTGAAGTGCAAGAATCTGTGTGGTGTGTTGACTAGGTCACATGATAGTTTTGGCTTTGAGGAACCTCCGTAGTGGCTGTGCCACTTCACACTCTCACAAGCTCTGAATACGAGTTCCCCTTTCCCACACCCTTCCCAGCATTTGTTGTCATTTTTCTCTTGATGATAGCCATTCTGACTGGGCAAAATGGAATCTCAAGGCAGTTTTTATCTGCATTTTCCCTGATTGCTAAGAACACTTTTTTCAAACACTTTTTCAAGTATTTATTGGCCTTTTGTGTTTCTTCCTTTCAGAACTGTCTAGTCAGTTCATTAACCCGCTATTAATTGATGTGTGGGGGTGTGTTTAATTTTTACAGTTATTTATATTGTCTAAATATTAATCTCCTATTTTATGTGTAATTGGCTAATTTTTCCCCTATTCTGAAGGATACAATTATATTTCATATGAATCTTTTTTTTTTTTTTTTTTTTTTTTTTGGTTTTTCGAGGTAGGGTCTCACTCTAGCTCAGGCTGACCTGGAATTCACTATGTAGTCTCAGGGTGGCCTTGAACTCACAACAATCCTCCTATCTCTGCCTCCCGAATCCTGGGATTAAAGGCGTGCGCCACCATGCCCGGCTTTCTTTCTTTTTTTTTGAAGTAGGGTCTCTAGCCCAGTCTAGCTTGGAAATGACTATGTAGTCTCAGGCTGGCCTTGAACTCATAGTGATCCTCTTGCCTTGGCCTCCACAGTGCTGGGATTAAAAGTGTGTGCCACCATGCTCGGCCCAATTCTTATTTTATCAGAAAGAATTTTGGTCTAGAAATGTGAAGATACTGGATTTTCCTAGCAAGAACACTTCATGAAAGCTATGTGTACCCTCAGAAGGAACACCGTCTGGTCCCCTTTTCTTGAAAAGTTTGGCATTGTGGTCTCAACTCATGATTTCAGAGGGCTGAACACTAATGATACTGTGTTATTCACTCACTTACTGGCTGGAATCCTCAAAACAGAGACTCCTGCTGTATCTGCTAGTCACCCCAAGGAGCATTGTACACAGATAAAAGCAGGAAAAGGACTGCTTGCCATTTTATCAGGAGCAGCTGGCACCCCAGCATCTTCCAGAGAGTCCAGTGATGGCACTGGGTGGTGGTAGGCATTCCATTCGCCTGTTACTTGATTTGTTTTCTGAGTGCAGACTCTGAAGCCAGCCTGCCTGGGGGCAGAATTCCATTTGTGTGGAGCCCTGGCCAGTTGGCCATGAGCTAGGCCTTTCACATTTCAGAGCCTTACCTTCCTTCTGCATTTGGAACCTGGGCACACTTAACTGTCCTTCATCCAGCAGCTGTTTTGAAGATTGAGTGAAATTCTATATATTTGTTCAAGAAATGCCTGTTGCCGGATGTGGTGGCGCACGTCTTTAATCCCAGCATTTGAGAGGCAGAGGTAGGAGGATCGCTGTGAGTTCAAGGCCAGCCTGAGACTACATAGTGAACTCCAGGTCAGCCTGAGCTAGAGTGAGACCCTACCTGGAGAAACCAAAAAAGGAAGGGAAAGGGAAAGGAAAAGAAAGGAAGAGGGGAGAGGAAAAAAGAGAAACAACCCAGGGAATGACTTTTCTTGTTCACTCATTAACCTCCCCAGATGTGTTTTCTCCATCAAAACGAAGGTTAATCATGTCGCATATGTTTCTTCGGGAGGCTGGGAGGGTCACTTAGTTCTGCACAGTGCTGGAACACAGGAAGACATTTTAACTGTCATGTGTTCAAAGGAACAGCACAGGCCAGGGTCGTGTGTTCCCAACTGACATGCTTTTCCCTGCCTAGATTTTTCTTTCTGTAAAACCAGAAGTGTAAACACCAGGAATCTGAGAAAACTCTAGCTACACAGCAATCTGCAGCTGAGTGGTATCTGTGCCTAGAGTGATGAACAGCTGTGGAAAGGCACGCTTCAGTAGCTCACAGTAAACATTTTAACTTACATCATATTTTAATAGAGTTGGGCTGGGAAGATGGTTCAGTTAGTTGGTAAAATGTTTGCTGTGCAAGCATAAGGACTCAAGTTCAGATGGCCAGTATCCATGTGAAGCCTGGCAGGTCAGTGCATAGTGCATGCCTGTAATCCTGGTGCTGGGGGGTGGAGGGGAGGCAGGATACCTAGGGACTTGCTGGTTAGCTAGCCTAGCTGAATTTGTGAGCTTCAGTTTTAGTGAGAGCCATAACCTCAAAACAATTGAATTACATTAAAAAGGGGAAGAAAAAAAGGGGGGGAAAGAATCATTAAATTACTAAGCAACAAAAATAAAGACCATTTGACGAGCTCTGTAGGTCTGCGTCCAAAGTCTAGATGGATTTTCTGGTCTCTTGTGTTCCAGACTCTTCAGGTGTTTTTCTGTTTCACAGCTTTAAGTTTTTATTTTAATTACCTGCACTATAAGTTTGGGGCATTTCATCTGAGATTCTGTGTGCTTTAAAGAGAAAGAATTTTCGTCCTGATTTGTCACTCTAAAGACAACAAACAAGATAGTCTTTTAAAAGACAGATGCTAAGGATGAATTATTGATCAAACCATCAACAAGGTGGAAGATGAAATCATTTACCAAAATGCTCTACTTCCTACTCTGGAGGTCTGTCAATGATAGTGACAAGGCCATGCAGGAATACCGTCCTCATCCAACGGAAAGGGAGGCTTTGTTTTTTGAGGTAGTACTGAAAGGATAAACAGAATAGTTACAAAGTAAAAGTATATAGATAGAAATGTAAAGAATGTAAGCAAGAAATGCCCAAACTAAAGTAACGCCATGACAGGCTCTAGGAATATTCACAGGCCTGAGTTTCTATTTCCGGGCTGAGCTGACACAGCATCTTTGCAGTTACTGGAAAACCCCCCAAACTGCCCAGTACCCAAAATAATCCTTGAAATGAGCCAGTCAGAAGAAACCAAGCAAATGTTATACATACTTGTGATCCTCAAGTTATAGATAAGTTGGCTCAAAATGCCAAAGTAACCACATAACCAATGAGCATACTACATGTACATTATTTTTAATTGTTAACCAATCATGTTATAAATTCTCCTCTCCTTTGTTTGAATCCAATAAAAGCTGCCCTGATTCTACCCTCGGGGCCTCCAGTCCTCTACCCCTGCGTGGCGTATGATTGGGGGCCCCAGCGTGCTGGAATAAAAGTCCTCTTGCTGTTTGCATCAAGACCGTTTCTCGGAGTGATTTGGGGTGTCGCCTTTCCTGAGACAGAGCCCGGGGAGTCCTCACTTCCTGGGTCTTACAGCTCGTCTCAGTCTTTCTTTTTTTTCTTTTTGGTTTTTTTGAGGTAGGGTCTCACTCTAGCTCAGGCTGACCTGGAATTCCCTATGTATTCTCAGGGTGGCCTCGAACTCCGTGATCCTCCTACCTCTGCCTCCTGAATGCTGGGATTAAAGGCGTGAGCCACCACATCCGGCCTCTCAGTCTCTTTCTTTCTTTTTCATTTTTATTTTTTGGGTTTTTGTTTTGTTTTCGAGCTAGGGTTTCACTCTAGCTCAGGCTGACCTGGAATTCACTATATAGTCTCAGGGTGGCCTTTAACTCACGGAGATCCTCCTACCTCTTCCTCCCTGAGATTAAAGGTGTGTACCACCACACCTGGCTCCTCCTTCCTTCCTTCCCTCTTTCCTTTCTTGGGGGTGGTTTCAAGGTAGGATCTCCCTTTAGCCCAGGAGGACCTGGAATTTACTATGAAGTCTCATGCTGGCCTCGAACTCACAGCAGTCCTCCTATGTCTGCCTCCCAAGTACTGAGATTAAAGGCACATACCACCACAGCTGGCTGCCCTCAGTCTTTCTAACTGAAAGACTATGATTCCTCCTTTTAAATAGCCCTGTTTTGAAAAGCTGAACATAGGAAGCATAAACTGCATTTATCAATATTTATTTTTCTCTTTTCAGTAATCACAGTTATCTCTAACTGCCAATTACAGTATCTTTGGAGGAGAGTATATTCTAGAGAGACACTTGTGCTTTTCCCTTTGGCTATCAGACAATTAAACAGCAGTATCCAAGAAAAGGGAATTTCCCCAGGAGTCCCATGCTGGGAGAAGGAAAAGGCTGAAGTCTGGTGTCAGAGTCTTGCCTCCCAGGAAGACTTCACTCAATTCTGACTTGTTACACCACCTTACAGAACAGAATTGAGCTGAGACAGTGATTGCGCAGGACTATGCCTTGACCAGGTCTGCTTAGCGATGCCATACCTCCTTCCCTATTTAAACAGGAACCTCCCCCTCTCTTTCTCTCTAATAAATAAATATAATTTTTTTTTTAAAAAAAGGCTGGAGCCGGGTGTGGTGGCGCACCCCTTTAATCCCAGCCCCTGGGAGGCAGAGGTAGGAAGATCTCAGTTCAAAGCCACCCTGAGACTACATAGTGAATTCCAGGTCAGCCTGGGCTACAAGTGAGACCCTACCTCAAAAAAAAGGGGTGGGGGGCTGGAGAGATGGCTTAGGGGTTAAGATGCTTGCCTGCAAAACCTAAGAACCTAGATTCAACTCTCCAGGTCCCACGTAAACTAGATGCACATGGTGGCACATGCATCTGGAGTTTATTTGCAGTGACTAGAGGCCCTGGTGTGCCCATCCTCTCTCACTGGGTACTTAGTAAATAAATAATAATAAATTTAAAAATAGAAATAAACAGGAACCTCATGTTAGTGTCCCAAAGATGTTCTTGGAGGTCACTAGGTCTGTTTACTTGTTCCTCTTTGCAAGGTGGCCACACTGAATAAATCTTTCTGTTTTTCACTATTACTTGACTCTTTAATTGGTCTATTGAAGACTGGTGGTGGAACTTAACTTGCAAAGACTGTCACTCTGGTGACAGTATGAGATGGACTGGGTTACTCCTCTGCATTGTTATAATTCCAGCTGGAACAGATTTGAGTTCAAGAGAGTACCTGAAATGAAACCATCTTTAATCTGAAACAGACAGTTTTCTCCAGACATGAAGAATGGGATCTTAGTGTGTGGCTCAGTAGAAATGCTTGCCTAACATGTGTGAGGCTCCTGGTTCAATCCCTGGCACCAACAAATAGAAACAACAATCCCAACATTCGGGGCTTTTCAGGTTGTGCTCTAAGCAATAGTGACATCTATGCCCTAGTCCTTAGAACCTACAGATGTGTGGCTTTTATGGCAAGAGGGGATAAGAATGACAGGTGAGAAGCCCAGCGTGGTGGTGCACGCCTTTAATCCCAGCACTTGGGAGACAGAGGTAGGAGGATCACCATGAGTTTGAGGTCACCCTAAGACTACATAGTGAAACTCTACCTCAGGGGAAAAAAAAATTGAGGAGATAAATGACTCAGTGAACTCCACCCCGGCCCCAGCTGAAACCACAGAGGAATTGGGGAAATGAGCAAGAGTGCTGCTTTCTTGGTGAACTGATATCAGCACACACACATGAAAACAACAACAAAACAAAAACCTAGTTTCAGGTCTCCAGAACTACTACTATCTTGATTTTAGCCTAGTGAGACCCACGTCTGATTTCTGCCCTTCAGAACTGTTACATGATAAATCTGTGTTGTCATAACTCATTCAGTGTGTGGTGGCTGTGACACCAACCAGCAAAACCACTACAGAACATCTTTCCTCACATTTACTGTTCTCTACTTACCTCCTTGGGCAGGTATCTGGCTAAAGTGACTTCTTCATCGTCAATGGGTATAATGGATTAAAGGTTTGTTCCTTCTAAAATCTCACCTGGAAATTTAATCTTCATTACGAGGCAATAAGGGGGTGAAAACAACTCAACTGTGGTGTTTGGAGGTAGGCCCTTTGGGTGGGGATGGACTAGCATTACCTGAGATCATCAGGGTGGAGCCCATGATGTAATCGTAGAGGGAGACCAGAAGACACATACCCACATTTTTGCTCGCTCTCTCTCTAGCCTCCTGATGCTGTGTCAGGAAGGGACACTACCAGCAAGGCCCACATGGTCCCTTGCTCTCTGGTCAGAATTATAATGCCAAGCCAGTTTTCCTTTTAAATTTCTTAGTCTCTGGTTATTTTGCAGCATGCTTTTCTCCATTTCTGGATCTTTGCTTATATTTGCTTTCAAGATGCAAGGCCAGGGCTGGAGAGGCAGCTTAGCAGTTAAGGCACTTGCTGCAAAGCCAAAAGGACCGTGGTTCAATTCCCCCAGGACCCATGTAAACCATATGCATAAGGTGGTGCATGCGTCTGGAGTTCGTTTGCGGTGACTATAAGCCCTCGCATGCCCATTCTGTCTCTTTCCCTCTCTCAAATAATAAAATAAAAATAAAAATATTTAATAAAAAAAGATGCAAGGCCAAAGCTGGGTGTGGTGACGTATGCCTTAAATCCCACCGTTTGGGAGGCTGAAATAGGACTGCTGTGAGTTTGAGGTCAGCCTGAGCTACAGAGTGAGATCCAGGTCAGCCTAGGCTAGTGAAACTCTGCCTTGAAACAAAAGATGCCCGGCCATCTCAAGGCAGCAGAGGCAAACTGTCTCTTTTTGGGAGGCAGGGCTATCATGTGCACTGTTCCTGCATCTGTCCTTTAGCGTTCTTTCCCTCCTTTGGGCCTCTGAAGTACTGGTAACGCTTTCTCTCCTGGCCCTCACTGTGTTTTCTCCTGGATTAGTTATTTGTAGACATGACATTTCATCTGTGTGTGTGTGTGTGTGTGTGTGTGTGTGGTGTTTGGGATTGAACCCAGGGCCTTACATATGCTAGGCAAATACTGTACTACTGAGCTATGTCACCAGATCTCTATCATACTTTAAATATTTGACAAGGCTAATTTTTTTTTTTTTTCAAGGTAGGGTCTCACTCTAGCCCAGGTTGACCAGGAATTCACTATGTAGTCTCAGGCTGGCCTCAAACTCACAGTGATCCTACCTCTGAGATTAAAGTCATGAGCCCCCATTCCTGGCAAGGCTAGTCTTTGATTCATTTCTAAATCTATAGTGCTGAGCACAAAGCATTTGTCCTGTGAAGTCTTTTATATGTAAATGAGTGTATATTTGTATGCAAATATAAGTAATACAAATATGCAAATAACACTCTAGAATAACTACTTGCCTTCATGGAAGGAGTAAGAGGAAAAAGAAAACTCAGGTTTCATCAGCTGCCACATGATGTTATCCTTACTTAAGAACAATTTGGGGATTTGTCCCATGACAAGAGTGGAGCAATGGACAATATTGTGTTTGTCCCTCGGCTGGGGAGGTAAACCTGAACTGAGTGGGATAAGGGGCACACCAGAATCCCCTTTGTGGCTGCAAACAGGACAAACAAGAACTGTGGTGTGTGAGAAGCAGTGAGGAGTCCTCAGGTCAATGGCAGAGGTTTCATTTCCATTTTTATTTATTTGCTAGCTAGCTATCAGACATGAATGCAAAACATTTTGTTTAATGCAGAAGTTGAACAACATATTTCTGTCTATAAAGAAACTAAGAGTGCTTGTATATGAGTTGGAATAAAACTCGGTAACAGAGGCCAGTAAGCTAGAAAGGGGCTATAAAGGAGGGAGGAGAGGGAAGGACTTAAGGGGATGGTATTGTATATATGTAAGTAGAAGAACAGATTACTGGGGGGGTGGAAAAGCCTAAGCGAGGTCAGGGGGAGAGATTGAGTAAAGGAAAGATGGGGGAGGGTTAATCAAAATCTTGAGAGTATGAATAAGCCATATGGTAACCTACTTTTTTGGACAATGGTGTACCTAGAAGCCATAGATTGTTACTAGAAAAATTTCAGTGCCAGGGATGGGATACTTTCCACTAATGCCCCCAAAACATTATAGGGCATTGCCAAGGCTCTTGGTTTCCCACCAGGAAGACCCTATTGCTGAAGACTCTATAAGCTTGGGCTGCAAGGTCACTGAGAAATCTTGCTGGGGCTGAGCTGAAGACCTCCTCCCTGTAGACCAGCTGACAGCTGGAAAAAGCTACACTGCATGCAGTTCTATGGGAGAGATAGAATTCATCAGTGGAGATAAACAGCAGTGGACACTACAAGCCTTAAGTTTGGCCAGCCAGGCCAAATGAGCCTATGGGTGCAATAGTGGCATGTCTGTTATGGAGAAAACCAACTGCTCTCTAATTGGACTGGAGGCCCAATCCTCAGGAGGGAATACATGCCTGATACTATGAGCCCTAGGACTATAAAGCCTGCTGGTGTCTGGCTAAATGCATATATTATTCTCACCAAGCTGCCCAGTAAGCATTTTTCTTAATGTTCATTCCCATATATTAATGCTACTCTCGCTTTTGGTTAGAGAGTTTCTCTTTTCAGATGCCAGTGACCTGTGAGATGATTCAAAAGGCATCATAGTGCTGAGAAGTGACAGAGGAATGATCAGCACTGAACTATCTCTAACATACCTTCCAAGGTTCAGGGTATATTGCAGAAGAGGTGGCAGAAAGAATGTAAGAGCCAAAGGAAGAGTAGGACTCCTTATAATGCAATCTTCCAGATACAAAATGGCCTGAACACCCACAACCTTACAGTGCCTGGCACTATCTACACAAGCCCTTCATAATAGGAGGAAAAGGTGAAGATGTCAAAATAAGAGAGACTAATTGAGAGGGGAGGGGATATGATGGAGAGTGGAGATGTGAAGGGGAAAATGATGGGGGGGGGAGGGAATTATCATGGTTTATTGTTTATAATTATGGAAGTTGCCTACATATATATATTGGGTTTTCAAGGTAGGGTCTCACTCTAGCCCAGGATGACCTGGAATTCACTCTGTATTCTCAAGGTGGCCTTGAACTCATGTCGGTCCTCCTACCTCTGCCTCCTGAGCGCTGGGATTAAAGGCGTACACCACCACGACTGGCTTCAATAAAATTTTTTTTTAAAGAGGGTTGGAGAGATGGCTTAGCGGTTAAACGCTTGCCTATGAAGCCTATGGACCCCGGTTCAAGGCTCAATTCTCCAGGACCCACGTAAGCCAGATGCACGAGGGGGTGCATGCATCTGGAGTTCGTTTGCAGTGGCTGGAGGCCCTGGCGCACCCATTCTCTCTCTCTCTCTCTCTCTCTCTGTCTCTACCTGCCTATTTCTGTATCTCTCTCTCTCAAATAAATAAATAAAGTAAAATATTAAAAAAAAAATTTTTTTTTTAAAGAGACTAAGAGTGAATCAGTCACAGCATGTTTAAATACCTACTGGCTTGGTATTTGCAATATAATGCCATAATTTAAAAATAATTGAACTTGGAGCCGGGAGTAGTGGCACACGCCTTTAATCCCAGCACTCGGGAGGCAGAGGTAGGAGGATTGCCAAGAGTTCGAGGCCACCCTGAGAATACATAGTGAATTCCACATCAGCCTGAGCTAGAGTGAGCCCCTACCTCAAAAAACAAAAAAAAAAAAAAGAATTTAGAAAAAGATAAGCTGGGCATGTGGCTCGCACCTTTAATCCCAGCACTGCACTGGGGAGGCTCAAGTAGGAGACTCATCATGAGTTTGAGGCCAGCCTGGGCTACAAAGTGAGTTTGAGGTTAGCCTGAGCTAACGTGAGACCTCACCTCAAAAACAAAAGTTCCCAAAAGGAAATTAGAAAAGATAGATTATGGATGCACATTTTAAATTGTTTGTGCTTTAATTGAACAAACTAGTTACATGTACAGATATTATCTAAGTGCGTTACAGCTATTATGTCATATAGAAGTAACAGTCTTATCTAGTGGGTATTATTATTTTAAGTTCCTAAGAATTAGAATTCAAATTCTTTTGGTGTGCATGTATGATGGGTGTACATATTCATGTTCATGTGTATGGGCATGTGACAGTGCAGGTGAGTGTGTGCCACAGATACCGAGTCAGTCCTTACCTCTCTCTGGTTCAGTGCTGGTTGCAGGAGTGTCTGGGAGATTCTACGGTCTGTGCTTCTCTTATAGCTGCAGGCACACTGGGATGATGGATGACTGCCATGGTGTCTGGCTTTTCTGTGGCTTCTGAATCCAGACTCAGGTATTCATACTCCCATCACAAGTGCTTTATCCACCCAGATACCTCCCCAACCCAATGAATTAAATTCTTGCACAAACTATCACCACAGACCCACTTTATCCAAAGTATGTGCCATTTTTATGCCACTTGTGCCCTTGCCCCCAGAGAAGGCAGCTGCATCCTTCTTGTCCTGAGGAATCAGCTTTTTATTTATTTTGATTTTTCTAAGTAGGGTTTCACTCTAGTCCAAGCTAACCCGGAATTCACTATGTATTCTCAGGGTGGCCTTGAACTCATGGCAATCTTCCTACCTCTGCCTCCCGAGTGCTGGGATGAAAGGCGTGTGCCACCACACCAGGCTTGATTCATTTTGTTTGTTTGTTTGTTTGTTTGTTTGTTTGTTTATTTGCAAGCAGAGAGAGAGTGAGAGAGAATGGGTGTACCTGGGCCACCAGCCCCTGCATATAAACTCTAGATGCAAGCGCCACTTTGTGCATCTGGCTTTATGTGAATACTAGGGAATTGAACCTGGGTTGTTAGACTCTGTGCCTTAGTCATTGAGCCATCTCTCCAGCCCTAATTCATTTATTTTTGACATAGAGTCTCCTGACATCCAGGCAGTCCTTCAACTCTATGTATTTAGGATGGCCCTGAGCTCCTGATCCTACGGTCGTCACTGCCCAAGTGCTGGAATTATAGGTGTATGTTACCATGTGGTGCTGCTGGGGATCAAACTTACAACCTTGTGCATGCTCAACAAGCACTCTACCAACTGAGATAAACCCCAGTTCCTTGTTTTATTTTTTTATTGACAATTTCTATAATTATAGACAATAACCCATGGTAATTCCCTCCCTCCCCCTTTGTTTATTTTTTATTTTATTTTAAAACATGCTTGTTTGATTTTTTTATTATTTATTAGAGACAGAGAGACACAGAGAGAGAGAGTGAGAATGGGCACGCCAGGGCCTCTAGCACTTCAAATGAACTCCAGATGCATGTGCCACCTTGTGCATCTGGCTTATGTGGGACCTGGAGAATTGAACCGGGGTCCTTAAGCTTTGCAGGCATATGCTTTAACCAGTAAGCTGTCTCTCCAGCCCCCTTTGTTTGTTTTTTTTTTTTTTTTTTTTTTTTTGGTTTTATGAGGTAGGGTCTCGCTCTGGCCCAGGCTGACCTGGAATTAACTATCTAGTCTCAGGGTGGCCTTGAACTCACAGAGATCCTCCTACCTCTGCCTCCCGAGTGCTGGGATTAAAGGTGTGCGCCACCACGCCCGGCTCCTTTGTTTATTTTTGAGGCAACTCTCCTTAACTGGCCCTGAAGTACTTGTTTCAAGTGCTCCTCCTGCTCCAGATTCCTGAATTGCTGGGAACACAGGGGCATGTCACCATAGACAGCTCAGATACGAGAATTTTAAGCAAACTCTAGACAAGCCTTTCTATTTTTAAAAAATGACCCATAATAATAATAAAAATGGTTTACTTTTAGTCACGTAACAGACACATATATCACATGGAATATCATTACTGCTTGGCTTATATTTTGATATTTTTATTCTGTTCCACATTTTAAAAAAATGTCTGGTCAGGATGCATTAACTTATTGCTACAGGCCAAGTGTGGTGGCACATGCCTTTAATCCCAGCAATTGGGAGGCAGAGATAGGAAGATAGCTATGAGTTCGAGGCCACCCTGAAAACACATAGTGAACCAGGTCAGCCTGGGCTAGAGTGAGACTTTACCTCGAAAACCAAAAAAATATATATATATATATATGTATATATATAGATAGATATAGATATGGCTACAATTTAATAATGAGTCATTATTTTGAGAAACTCTACACTAGTACACAGCAAGTTTGTCACAAACAACTGACTTTTAAAACATCTTTTTGGGCTGGAGAGATGGCTTAGCGGTTAAGGCACATGCCTGCGAAGCCTAAGGATCCCAGTTTGATTCTCCAGGTCCCATGTAAGCCAGATGCACAAGGGGGCACATGCATCAAGTTCGTTTGCAGTGGCTAGAGCCCCTGGCATGCCCATTCTCACTCTCCCCTCTTTCTTTCTCTCTGTCTCTAATAAATAAATAAAAATCTTTTTGCTGGGTGTAGTGGGGCACGCCTTTAATCCCAGCACTCAGGGAGGCAGAGGAGGTAGGTGGATTGCCCTGAGTTTGAGGCCACCCTGAGACTATATAGTGAATTCCAGGTCAGCCTGAGCTACAGCAAGACCCTACCTTGAAAAACCAAAAAACTAAAGTCTTTTTGTGAAGCTATGTATGGTGGTGCACATCTTTCTTTAATCCCACCACTCAGGAGGCAGAGGTAGGATGATCGATGTGAGTCTGAGGCCAGCCTGAAACTACAGAGTGAGTTCCAGCTCACCCTGGGTTTCAGTGAGACCCTACCTCAAAAAAAAAAAAAAAAAATAAAATAAATCTTTGTGGACTGTGGAGATGGTTCATTGGATAAACTTTCTGCCGTGCAACTCTTGAACACCTGAGTTCTGATCCTCAGACTCCACATAAAAGCTGGAAGCTGTGGCTGGCTTCTGTGGTACAGTGAGAGAGTAACCATAAACAGGAAAATTTCCTGGAAGCTTGAGAATAGAACAATGACTTTGCCTCAAAACCAGGTGGAAGTCTGGGAACATCCTGGAAGTTGTCTCCTGACCTCCACATACACATTGTGGCATAAGTGTGCTCATACACACAAAATAAATAAAAATGTTTTTGTGCATAGACCATGGTATATGTGTAGAGGTCAGAGGATAAACTTGGGTGCTGGTCTTTGCCTGCTTCCTTTTGTTTGAGGCAAGGTCTTGTGTTCCCTGCTGGGTGCATCCTGGCTCGTGAGTTTCTGGGAGTTCTCCTGTCTTCACCTTTCACCTCACCTGAGGTACACTAAAACTATAGACACATGCTACTGTGTCCATCTGTGCTAGGTGTTCTGGGGAGCCAAATACAAGCTTGCATAGCAAGTGCTTTTACCCTATCAACCATCTCCCCAAAGCTGAATCCACATAATTGGCTTTTTAAAGAAAACTCTACTACTTACAAAGTTATTTTAGTTTGAGTCCTCAATTTTTTTAATGTTTTTTTCTCAATTTTTCAATCTGTAAAATGATGGAGTTGGTCTAGATCTGGGATTTAGAGCTTCAATCTGGTTGGCAGGCTTTGCAAGCAAGCATCTTTAACTACTGAGTCTTCTCTCCAGTCTGTTTCTTTTTTTTTGTTTGTTTTGGTTTTTCAAGGTAGGGTCTCACTCTGGCCCAGGCTGACCTGGAATTCACTCTGCAGTCTCAGGGTGGCCTTGAACTCATGGCGATCCTCCTACCTCTGCCTCCCGAGTGCTGGGATTAAAGGCGTGTGCCACCATGCCCGGCTTGTTTTTTTTTTTGTTTTTTTGAGGTAGGGTCTTGCTTTGGCCCAGGCTGACCTGGAATTCACTATTTTGTCTCAGGGTGGCCTTGAACTCACAGCAGTCCTCCTACCTCTGAGTCCTGAGTGCTGGGATTAAAGGTGTGCCCCACCATGTCTGGCTTGTCTTTTCTTTTATTCTCCTCCCCCCCCACCACTCCCCACTCTAGCCCAGGCAGACCTGAAATTCACCATGTAGTCTTTTTGCTTTTAAAATATTTTAATTTTTCTGGTTTTTCGAGGTAGGGTCTCACTCTAGCTCAGGCTGACCTGGAATTCACTACATTGTCTCAGGCTGGCCTTGAACTCATGGCAATCCTCCTACCTCTGCCTCCTAAATGCTGGGATTAAAAGCATGTTCCACCACACTGGCTTAAATATTTTAATTTTTATTTATTAGAAGAAGAGAAGTGGGGAGAGAATGGGCACACTGGAGCCTCCAGCCACTGCAAACAAACTCCAGATGCATGTGCCACCTTGTGCATCTGCCTTATGTGGGTCTGAGGGAATTGAAAATGGGTCTTTTGGCTTTGCAGACAAATGCCTTAAGTGCTAAGCCATCTCTCTAGCCCTCTTATGTAGTCTGAGGCTGGCCTCGAACTTACAGCAATCTTCCTACCTCTGCTTCCCAAGTGCTGGGATTAAAAATGTTGCAAGCTAAGGCCTCTAAGCCACAGTAAACCAACTCCAGATACATGTGCCACTTTGTGCATCTAACTTTTATGTAGATACTCGGGAAATGAAATTGGGTGGTTAGGCTTTGCAGGCAAGTGCCTTAACCACTAAGCCATCTCTCCAGCCTGCTTTTTTGTTTTTAAACTATCCAAGTGGCTATAATATGCCACCAGAATTAATTAGATATTACTAGACTAGATTATCTCTAAATTTTAGTCCCCAAAATTATATGCTATTTTGACATGACGTGCAGGTTCAATATATTTTATTTATATATTTATTTAAGAAAGAAAGAGGCAGATGAAAGAGACAGAGAGAATGGGCATGCCAGGGCCTCCAGCCCCTGCAAATGAACTCCCAGATGCATGTGCCACCTTGTGCATCTGGCTTACGTGAATCCTGGAGAATTGAACCAAGGTCCTTTGGCTTTGCAGGCAAATGCCTTAACCACTAAGCCATCTTCTTCTTCTTTTTTTAAAGAGAGAAAGAGGAAGAAAGAGAGAATGGGTATTCTAGGGCCTCTGCAAATTAACTCCACACACGTGTGCATTGGGCTTACATGGGGACTATGGAACTGAACCTGGGTCCTTTGGCTTCGCAGGCAAATGTATTACAGGCAAGTGCCTTAACCAGTAAGCCATCTCTCCAGCCCATGGTCTTTTGCTATTGCAAATAAACTCCAGATACATGTACCGCTTTGTACATCTGGATTTACATGGGGATTTGAACCCAGTCATGCTTTGCAAGCAAGCACCTTTAACCACTGAGCCATCTCTCCAATCCCCCATTTTTTTTTAAACATATGGAGCCATTGCACAGAAAAACTTAACTGTACAGATCCTGTTGGCAGAAGCATCTGTTTGATGTGTGTCTATGGCTGCACTTACAACTAGAAAATGCAATCAATATGAGGAATAGTCACACAGAGATCCAAATTCTTGGGGTCTGGGGAGGGCCTTGCAGCATACCAAGTAAAGCTGAGAAGCAGTGATTTTCTGATATGGGGCAGCTAAGGTCAGAGTGGCTGACAGGAGAAGGTCTATCTGGTAGTGCAACAAAATTGATGAGGATTAGAGAGATGGCTCAGAGGTTAAAGGCACCAGCTTGCAAAGCCTGACAGCCTGGGGTCAATTCCCCAGTACCCATGTAAATCCAGATGCACAAAGTGGCCCAGGCATCTAGACTTGGTTTACAGTGACTCTGGCATGCCCATTCTCTCTTTCTCTCCTTGTGAATAAATAAATAAAATTTAAAAATGGCTGAGATTAAATGTAAGATCAAAAATTACTTGCCAGGGGCTAGAGAGATGGGTGAGTGATTAAGGCATTTACCTGCAAAGCCAAAGGACCCAGGTTTGATTCCCCAGGACCCATGTAAGCCAGATGCACAAGGTGACACATGCATCTGGAGTTCGTTTGCAATTGCTGAAGGCCCTGGAATGCCCATTCTCTCTCTTAAATAAATAAATAAATAGTAAGTGAAATATTAAACCAGGACAAGACTTCATAGAGAAGTTGGTTTTAAAAAATTTACCAAAATAAAAAGAGCCTGGGTGAGGTGGTGCATGCCTTTAATCCCAGCACTTGAGAGGGTCGACATGAGTTGGAGGCCACCCTGAGACTACATAGTGAATTCCAGGTCAGCCTAAGCTAGAGTGAGCCCTACCTTGAAACAACCCCCCCCCAAAAGAAAAATTTACTTGCCGGGCTGAACCAATGCTTAACCGTTAAGGCTTTGGGTTCGATTCTCCAGTACCCATGTCAAACCAGACACACAAAGTAGCATATGCATCTGGCCTTTGTTTGCAGTGGCTGGAGGCACTGGCACAGCCACTCTCTGTCTGTCTCTCCTTTTTTTTTCTATTTGCAAATAAATAATAAACAAACACACACAAAAAAATCACTTGCCAAAATTAGCCCATGTTACTTAGATACAAGAGTGAGAAGTTAAGATAGTAAGATGCGGGCTGGAGGAATGGCTTAGCGGTTAAGGCATCTGCCTGCAAAGCCAAAGGACCCTGGTTCGATTCCCCAGGACCCATGTTAGCCAGATGCACAAGGGGGCACACGCGTCTGGAGTTCATTTGCAGTGGCTGGAGGCCCTGGCGTGCCTATTCTCATTTCTCTCTCTCTCTCCCTGTCTCTCTCTCTCCCTCTTTCTCTGTCAAATAAATTAATAAAAAATAAATAAAAATTAAAAAAAAAAGATAGTAAGATTCAAGTTTAAGAAGCCGCATATCAGCTGGTTCAGAATGTCTAGACTGTAGCACGATGGAGGACTCTTGCTCAGAGCCTAGGTGGTCAGAGGCAAGTGACTGGTTGTCTCCTCAGTACTGGGGTTGTCGGGCTCTGCTGCAGTAGCTCCAATAGGTGTTCTCATTCTTTTAAGACTGGCCCTTGTCTTGGGTTTGGAGTCCTGCACTTAGTAATGATGCTGTGAAGTGTTTAAAGAGAGTGTTCTTATCTGCTTACGACATTCTGTGACCCTGCACTGGCATCAAACACCTGGGCTGGAGTGGACCAGTCTTGGAATTTGCAGCCAATGGAGGCTGTCCCAAGTGCCAGCCTCACCTTAAAAGAGAAGACAAGTGTTCCTGGGTCAGTTCATCCCGTTTTGGCTAATTAACTCCTTCTTATGCATCTCCCAGACTTAACTAACAAACCTTAGCACTAACTGGGCAGATGTACTACAGTGCTAAGGGCTTCATATGCAAAATATGACTCATAAACCTTTGTCGTTTTTCCTCTTCACTTACCTTCACTCCTTTATCTGGCATGCTCTAGAAATCTCCCAAAACATGTGGTGGCACATGCCTTTAATCCCAGCAGAAGTAGGAAGATCACCGTGAGTTCAAGCCCATCCTGAGACTACTTTTGCAAACATCCTTTCCATAGAATGTACATGCTAAGCCAGGCATGGTGGCACATGCCTTTAATCCCAGCACTTAGGAGGAAGAGGTAGGAGGATTGTCTTGAGTTCAAGGCCAACTTGAGACTCCATAGTGAATTACAGGTCAGCCTGGGCTAGAGTGAAACACTACCTCGAAAAAAAGGGGGGGGCTGAGATAGCTTAGTGGTTAAGGCGCTGGCCTGGGAAGCCTAAGGATGCAGGTTCGATTCTCCAGGTCCCATGTAAGCCACATGCACATGGTGACACATGTGTCTGGAGTTCATTTGCAGTGGCTGGAGGCCCTAGTGCACCCATTCTCACTCTCTCTCTTTCTCCCTCTCTCTGTCTCAAATAAATAAATAAAAATAAACCAAAAAATTTTTTTAAAGGAATGTACATGCTAAAAGGTTTAAATGGACATGTTTCAGGAAAAGGTTTTACAAAGCTTAAGAAGTCTGACAAGAAAGTAATTTATATGTTAACCATGCAGTGTGACAGAAAGCTTTCTTGAAACTGTGACAATGAAAAAAGTTCTTTCTAGAGTTTAGGGTAAATGCTTTTTCTCCCCCCCCCCCTTCTCTCAGACAGGCTCTTACAGTTTTGTCCAAGTTGGTCTTGAATTCACTGCTTAAATTCCTCTAGCCTCAGCCTCCCAGCACTTTCACACCCAGCTCTAGCGGGTCTTAATGATCTGTTTTCAAAACAACTTACCTTTGTAGAATTCACACGTTGGCTGCATATGCTGGCTCCTTCTTGTAATCCCAGGATGCAAAAAGTTGAGGCAGGAGGGTTGCTATGAGTTTGGGGCTACTTTGAACTACATGGTGAGTTCCAAGGCAGCCTGGGCTGCCCTGGAACACCCCCCCCACCCCCGCCGGAGAGTTGTTAAAGAGACAGAGCCAAGCCGGGCGTGGTGGCATACACCTTTAGTCCCAGCACTTGGGAGGCAGAGCTAAGAGGATTGCTGTGAGTTCAAGGCCACCCTGAGACTACATAGTGAATTCCAGGTCCGCCTGAGCTACAGTGAGACTCTATCTCGAAAAACCAAGAAAAAAATAAAATAAAATAAAGAGAGAGAGAGAGAGAGAGAGAGAGAGAGCGCCATCACTTTGTATTTGCTTATTTTGGTTTTTCAAGGCAGGGTCTCACTCTAGCCTGGGCTTGGGATTAAAAGCATGCTCCACCAGGCCCAGTCTGTTTTGTTTTTACCACTTTGTATTTAACGTGTTGCCTCTGTGGGAAGTAACAGAGGGTTAGCCATGTTCCTATGGTATGATGTGAGGTACCATTTGTTTTCAAATCTGGACCTTGCTTCTTTGTACTTATGGAAAAACACAGTCATAGCTTTAATGTTTTGATTTTCAGCCTAACATAAAACTATGCAGCCTATTTTTTTTTTTGGAGTTAGGGTTTCACTATAACCCAGGCTGACCTGGAATTCACTACATCGTCTCAGGTGGTCCCAAACTCAGGGCAAACCTCCTACCTCTGCTGAGATTAAAGGCATGCATCACCATGCCCGGCAAAACTATGCAGTCTTTTAGAAAACATCTATTGCTTGGATAGTGTCGAGAATAGGTGTGCCAGGGCCTCTAGCCAGTGCAAATGAACTCCACATACATGTACCCACCTTGTGCATCTGGCTTATGTGTGTCCTGGGGAATTGAACCTGGGTCCTTTGGCTTTACAGGCAAGTACCTTAATCACTAAGCCATCTCTCCAACCCAATTTAACTTTTTTTTTCCTAGACAAGAATGAGGTATGAGCTGGGAATGGTAGCACACACCTTTAATCTCAGCACTCGGGAGGCAGTGAGTTTGAGGCCATTCTGAGATTAGTGAATTACAGATCAGCCTGGACTAGAACAAGATCCTATCTTAAAAAAAAAAAAAAAAAAAAAAAAAGAAGTAAGAAAAGCCAAGTGCCATCATTTCTGGAGAACAGGCCAAGTGAACTCTGAATTACTGTTAATTATAACAATAGAGAAATAATTTTTCTCACAAGTAATGAATAACTTTGGCTTTTCATCAGACAATATAGTTTGATTGCATTGCAAGGTTCCCTGATTTAAGGAGCAAAGTGACAATAGCAAAAATGGGCAAAGAAGAAAGTCCTAGACTGAAAGATGAAAGCCAAGATTGGAATGAAATTAAGTGCAAGCATGCACTGATGTACAGTCAGGCTGATGGCCAGAGCCTGCAGGGTCACGGGGAGCTTGGGGAAAGAGGGGTTGCTACCCAGGACTACTAAAGTTTTGAGGGAATTCTGCATATATTTTCTGAAAAAGAACAACCAAAATGTGGCTTCAGTTGCATTCTTAATTGAGAGTACAATTTGAATTATTTATATTTTCACATATTTATCTCTGGCAAATATATTTAAACAGCCATCATGCTTATAGGCACTGGAAACTCAACCCTGAACAAAACTCATGAACTCTTCATTCTGGTATCAGCTACTAAAGATACTGCTGACCAGGGAAAGCAAAACAGAGAGAACAGTGTTGCTGGGCATGGTAGTCCAATCCTTTAAGCCCAGAATTCTGGAAGCAGCCTGGGATCATAGTGAGTTCTATGGCAGCTTGGACTAGAGTTAAGACCCTACCTTGAAAAAAAATCCAAACCAAACCAAACCAAAACAAAAAAGAAAACTGTTACAATACAGCACGATATTACCTTTGGACTGAATGGTCATGGAGGGTTCTTAGAGGGTAATTTCCAAGGTGAGGATGGAAATGGTGGAGAGATATTTATTATTCCTTGAGTTGGGCATGGTGGCACAGGCCTCTGATAGCAGCACTCTGGAGGTAAAGGCAGGAACTTGGTAACAAACAAAGTTGGGCTATGCTCCATCCAAGTACTAACTGGCCCAAGTGAGATCGGGTGCATTCAGGGCGATATGGCTGTAGACTGCGCTATATCTCAAAACAAAAAAAAAAATCATACACCCATACACATATAAGTTAGACATTCAAAGAACGAAAAAGTGGGAAATAGCGAACATTCCAGGTAAAGAGAATAGAAGGGCCAAAAAAGAGCTTGATAGGTTATATGGTTAGGGAGAAGTCTCATGTGAAAGACTCAATGAAAGTTCCAGAAGACAACACTGTGGGGTAGGCAAAACACAGTAAAGAATGCAGTAATGGATTTCAGGTTTCTGAGCTCATAGACACTAAGAGAACAGTGTGCTATTTAAATTATCTAATATATCCATGAAGTTACCATTGACCCTGACCAAATCGCCCTGCACTCCTACTCACCTGAGAACAATTGTCACTGAGTGGCTGACATTGTTTAAGGACTAAAATAAAATTTTTTTGAGGGGCTCACTCTCTAGACCAGGCTGATCCAGAATTAACTATGTAGTCTCAGGCTGGCCTTCAACTCACAGTGATCCTTCTACCTCTGCCTCCCAAGTGCTGGGATTAAAGGCATGTGCCACCACAACCAGCTTTTTAAAAAAAATTTATTATCAATGAGAGAGAAAAAGAGATAGAGGGAGAAGAATATGGGCACACCAGGGTCTACTGCCACTGCAAATGAACTCCAAATGTGTGTGCCAGTCTGTGCATCTGGCTTCACATGGCTGTCAGGCCTTGCAAGAATGTGCCCTTAACCACTGAGCCATCTTTCCAGCCCAGTGGCTAATGTGATTTAATCCATAATCCAGTACATTCATTGCTAACACACGGCCTGATTTTCACACTGTGAATATAATCACTCCTCCCTTTGGTTCATCAGGCATGTTCAGATTAAGGAGGATTCATACTTAGCAATTCAACTGAGTAGAGTCAACAGAATACCAACATATTGGTTTATTCCTGGAACTCTGAATGCTCAGTGTGACAATTCCAACCAGCAGTTAAATGCTGCTTGGGAAAAAAAAATCAAGTAAGGCAACTGGGTCCTACAGGGGCTGATGATGTGGAGTCTGCCCAGTGCGTTCTACTTAACCTTGCCAGCTAGGCTGTCTCTCTTGAGTCTGCTGGGACAGCCTGGAAAATTCTGACTTTCAGCACCACCTTTCTAGGGTCCCCAAAGGTCCTCACTGTGCTGTTCCCACTAAATGTGCCACAGGTGAGATCCGTTTACATGCTCCTTTTGGAGTGTCGGTATGTGGTCTCACCCATACTTCTCTTCACAGTCATTGAAGAAACACTGGGCAGTGAGTACTCCGCATCCCTAGGACTTCAGACACCACGGTCACCAAAATCAAGGCCCCTTCCTCCAGGACACTCATGTCCTTTCAGTGGGATAAGCATTAAGCATTGGATCTCATTCACTTGTGATTTCACAAAACTCACTTTTATAGATGAATATTTCCTATCCCT
The DNA here is from genome assembly GCA_036365145.1 of Orientallactaga sibirica. Taxonomy (NCBI): domain Eukaryota; kingdom Metazoa; phylum Chordata; class Mammalia; order Rodentia; family Dipodidae; genus Orientallactaga; species Orientallactaga sibirica. Next base: position 2,826,581 of record JAEOAD010000036.1, read on the forward strand.
TTTAGGGATGGTGGGATTGGGGACCTACAAACCAGTGAACTCCTTTAGTTTTGTTTTTTTTTTTCCAATTTAAATCTGGGCTGGAGAGATGGCTTAGTGGTTAAGGTGCTTGCCTGCAAAGCCTAAGGACACAGTTTTGATCCTCCAGGTCCCATGTAAGCCGGATGTACAAGGTGGCACATATGTCTGGAGTTCAGTTGCAGTGGCTAGAGGCCCTGGCGCACCCATTCTCTTTCTCTCTCTGTCTCAAACTCAGAAGGCATCATGGTGCTGAGAAATGACAGAGGAGTGCTCAGTACTGAAACATCTCAAACCTACCTTCCAAGGCTCAGGGTCCATTGCAGAAGAGGGGGTGGAAAGAATCTAAGAGCCAAAGGAGGAGTAGGACTCTTTACAACGTGCTCCTCCAGACACAAAATGGCCTGGATATCCATGACCTCACAGAGCCTGACACTACCTACATAAGACCATTGTAATAGGAGGAAAAAATCATGACATCAAACTGAAAACAGAGACTGATTGAGAGGGGAGGGGATATGATGGACAGTGAAGTTTCAAAGGAGAAAGTGGGGGGAGGGAGGGAAATAATATGGGATATTGTCTACAATTAAAGAAGTTGTGAATAAAAAAAAATCTGAAAAAAAAAAATCCAGGGCTGAAGAGATGGCTTAGTGGTTAAGGCCCTTGCTTATGAAGCCTAAGAACTCATGTTCAAATCTCCAGGTTCCACCTAAGCCAGATGACATTGATGCAAGCATGCAATGCTGCACATGTGCACAAAGGGGCACAGGCATCTGGAGTTTGTTGGCAGCAGCTGAAAAGCACACCCAATATTTCTCATAAATAAATCCAAGCTGGGCGTGGTAGGGCACACCTTTAATCCCAGCACTCAGGAGGCAGAAATAGGAAGATCTTTGTGAGTTCGCTGCCAGGCTGAGACTACATAGTGAATTCCAGGTAAGCCTGGGCTAGATCTACCTCGAAAAACTAACAAACAAATAAATCCTATTATAGGGCTGGAGAGATAGATGGCTTAGAGTTTAAGGCACTTGCCTGCAAAAGCTAAAGGACCCAGGTTCAATTCCCCAGGATTCACACAAGCCAGATGAACAAGGTGGCACGTGGAGTTTGCATGTGGAGTTTGTCTGCAGTGGCTGGAGGCTCTGGCATGTTCATTCACTCTATTTGCCTCTCTCTGTCATATAAATAAATTTATTTTTTGTTTTTGTTTTGTTTTTCGAGGTAGGGTTTCACTTTAGTCCAGGCTGATCTAGAACTCACTATGTAGTCACAAGGTGGCCTCGAACTCACGGCCATCCTCGTACCTCTGCCTCCCCAGTGCTGGGATTAAAGGAATGCACTACCATGCCCAGCTAAATAAATAAAATTTTAAGAAAATTTTTATGTCTAGTTTTCCTACCTCTAAAATTAAATGATTCTTTGAGAGTCTCCAGATCACAAAAAGTTAAAATGTCTTTTACTTCCTTGTAAAGGAACTCTCAGGACTCATTCTCAACTATTTTGAAGAATCTAAAAAGTACATACCATAACTACTGACTTAGCAGTTCCTGGCTCTAACAGAGCTACTAGGTTAACTGCAAGCAGAGACACATTAACTACAGACACACAAACCCCACAACTCCCTGAGAATCTTCTTCTGTGTTTCAACTTTTATTTTTTACAAACAAGGCAACAAGAAGAGGGAGGGGAGGTAGAAACAGTGCTTGCTTGACCACTCCCAGAGAGGAGAGGGCAGGCCGCACTGGGTCAAGACTGCCCTTCCAGTCTTTGTTTCTAACAGCAGCAAGAAGTCCAAGCATGGACTACAACCAAGGGTTAAGGTAGCAAGGTCAGTGTGTGCCTACACTGTAGGCTATGTCTAGGAAATAGTGAAAAGACTGGGAACTTAACACTGGGTGGGTTGGGCACATCTCCTTGGTCCTCTAGACCTCCCTCTCCAGGGCTTATAGGGGCCATGAGCAAGATACCTCGGGAAGCCTCTATGCACCATAGGTGCTGACCGCTGGTAACAGGGTGAGCCCAAGCTAGACATAGGTGGCTGAGGCCCAAACCTAAAGTCACCTTCAAAGGCAAAGCCTGGGTGGATGGGTGAAGGCTCATCGGAATGGAAGTAAAATTCGTCTGACTGGAAAATATGGTCTGAGGAAAAATAGGTATCCTGCGGGCTGGGGGGTAAAAGGGGCCTCACCTGACACAGGGGAATGGGAGGAGGCAGTGGGGGTGGGGGCCTTGCGGGCAGGAGTGGGGTTGGGAGCAGGGGACGGGGCCTGGGAAGAGACAGGGGCGGGGCTTGGGGGAAGGCATGGCGATCTCTGCGGTTTGGGGGCCCCCTCTCCTCTACCTGGCCAGGCTTTTCCCATGCAACAGGGCCTTCATCGCGGGAGGGCAGGTCCACACCCCAGGCGTCGGCCACGTGGGCCAGCAGCAGGTGTGAGAGTTGGCGGTGCGCGTACTCATTCCAGTGCACCCCATCTTTCTGCAGGTGTTTCCTGGCGTGGCGGAAGTGGAAGTGCAAGTCCAGCACATCGAAAAGGTGTTTCCTGGCCTCGGCACAGCTGTAAAAGTTGGCTTGGATCAGGTTGGTCTTCAGCGTGGCAATGGAGGGCCGGTACTGACCCTTAGGAGGGAGGAAGCGGGCAGTGATCTTGTCGCCTATAGGCATGGCCGTGTTCCATACCAGCAAGCAGGACTCGGGCAGCACCTGGCCCAGGCGCTTGAACAGGTTCTCCAGGTTCTTCAGGTAGCTCTTCCAGGAGTTCCGCCCGTACCTGGAGAGGTCCCAGAGGCAGGAGTTCATGATGATCACGTCGGGGGTATGCTCGCCAGACCACAGGTTGTGCAGGATGCGCTCCACATACTTGGAGTACACGCGGGTAAGGAAGTAGAAATGCACCAGGTGGCTGCCCGAGCAGAACTGGCGCTCCTCGCGGTACTTGGTGCCATTGTGCATGATATCTAGCTGGCCTCCCGCCACCAGCTGGTCCTTTTCGAAGCTCAGCTCTCCCTTTGTCTTGAGCTGCTTGTTTGTGAGCAGGCGGTCCTTCTGCAGCAGGAGCACCAGGTCCTTGTACACGGACCTCTGCACAGAATCCCCGAGGACAACCACAAACTTGTTGTGCAGCAGCTGCTGGACCTCGGAGGCCAAGAGGGGAACCATGATGCCGCTCAGCTTCTTCCTGCTCAGCGTCTGCGGAAGGCTAAGACAGAAGGAGAGAGAGGCTGGGAAGGGCTCACCCCTGGGCGGGGCAGGAAGATAGTGGAGTGTGTCCTTTGCCCCAGGGCCCAGGCTTCACAAGGACAGCCCACATGGCCCTGCAGGCTGGGACTAAGCTGGAAAACCAGAAGTCCTCCTTGGTGTGGTTGTAGTTTAGGCCTACAACATGACCTCTGAACTGTCCAGAGCAGCTCTTGGATACCCAGACCTCACCCAGCATGAAGAAAGGCCAGTTTTATGCTAACATAACTGGTATTCTTCAGTAAGGACAGGCTGACATCCAAGGCCATGGTGCATAAACAGAATTTACTGCCAGGGCCCCTTATCTTCCACTTACTTCCCAGTTACTTTCCCAGAATCAATCATGGCTAGAAGCTCCAACCATGTCTCAGTGGCCAGAATATGAATTAAAATTGTTTGTCTTGGGGCTGGTGAGATGGCTTACCTGCAAAGCCCAAAAACTCAGATTCAATTCCCCAGTACCCATGTAAACTAGATACACAAGGTGACACATGCATCTGGAGTTCATCTGCAGTGACTAGAGGTCGTGGTGCAACTCTTCTGTCTGCCTCTCTCTCAAATTAATTAATTAATTAATTAATTAAACTGTTTGTCTATCCCTGCACGAGGTAGGAGGATGAGTTCGAAGCCACCCTGAGGCTACTTAGTGAATTCCAGGTCAGTCTGAGCTAGAGTGAGACCCTACCATGAACCCCCTCCACCCCCAAAAAAGTTTCTCTTTCCTCAGGTCAATCTTTCACTTGGTTATTTTGCATGCCCCCTGGGTCTGGGCTAAGAGGCAGAGACAATGTTTTGCCTTTTGTTAAAAGTTGTGAAAGTCCGCTGGGCATAGTGGCGCATGCCTTTAATCCCAGCACTTGGAAGGCAGAGGTAGGAGGATTGCCATGAGTTCGAGGCCACCCTGAGACTACATACTGAATTCCAGGTCAGCCTAAGCTAGAGTGAGACCCTACCTTGGAAAACCAAAAAAAAAAAAAAAAAAGTTGTGAAAGTCATTTTCAAAACTTCACATTCAGTATATTTTTAAAAACTTTTATTGTATTGATGACTTCCATAAATATAAACAATATACTAGATTAAGTCATGACTGAACAGTAGAAAAACACTTCGATACAGTCAACAAACCTCAACAGGGAAAGAGCAGAATTGACTTCATACACCTATGAAGAAACCACTGGGATCTACTATGGCTTGAGCTGTAAGATTCCATACATTGTAAATTATTTTAAAAATATTTTTTTATGCCAGGTGTGGTGGCCCACACCTTTCATCCCAGCACTTGCAAGGCTGAGGTAGGAGGATTATTTTGAGTTCGAAGCCAGCCTGAGACCACATAGTGAATTCCAGGTCTCCCAGGACTGGAATGAGACCCTACCTTGAAAAAATATTTTTTTAATTTACATATTTGAGAGAAGCAGAGGAGAAAGAGAAAGAGAGAAAAAGAATGGGTGTGTCAGGGCCTTCTGCCACTGCAAACAAACTCCAGATGTGTGCACTCTTTGTGCACCTGGCTTTTCGTGGGTACTGGGGAATTGAACCTGGGACATAAGGCTTTGCAAGCAAGCCACTGAGTTATCTCTCCAGCCCCACTGTGATTATTTTAATTGGCACTGGTTAGATAGGTGGTACTAAGTTACAATCTCTTTTGTTCATTCGTTCGTTCATTCATTCATTCATTCATTCAAGTGGGGTTTCATTCTCACCAAGCTGATCTGGAACTCACTTTGTAGACTACTCTGGCCTTGAAAATCACATCATTTCTATTACCTCAGCCTCTAGTGTGCTACCACATCTGACATAAATTAAAAATTTAAAGCTATACTATTTGTGGTTTTAAATAGTTACAAGTACAAACATTAAAATATGAAAATAGGTAGAATATTGAGTTTCCACAAAACAAGTGAAAATACTCATATTTTCCCATGTTCACTAGAACAATATTGCTATCAGGAAAAAAAAAAAGTTTAACAAGAACAGCTCCTCCTGGTACATCAAAATGCAAAAGCAAAGTACATTGTGTTGGAAATGCTTGCCTAGCATAGCATAAATCCCTGGGTTCAATCCCTAGCACCTCATAAACCAGCTGTGCCTATTTTTTTTTTTTTTTTTTTTTTTTGGTTTTTCGAGGTAGAGTCTCACTCTAGCTCAGGCTGGCCTGGAATTCACTATGTATTCTCAGGGTGGCTTTGAACTCACGGCAATCCTCCTACCTCTGCCTCCGGAGTGCTGGGATTAAAGGCGTGCGCTACCACATCCAGCGTTGTGCCTATTCTTTTAATCCCAGCAACTAGAAGATGGAGGCAGGAAGTTCAGAAGTTTAAAGTGATCCTTAACTACTTACTGGGTTCAAGGCCAGCAAGGACACAAGAGACCTTGTCTCAAAAAACAAGGTCAATCTGGGCACTCAGGAAGTAGAGGTAGGAGGATTGCCGTGAGTTCAAGGCCACCCTGAGATTATAGAGTGAAATCCAGGTTAGCCTAAACTAGAGTGAGACCCTACCTCGAAAAAAACAACAACAAAAAAATGTCAGCCATGTGGAGGCAGAGGTAGGAGGATCAAAATGAGTTGAAGCTAACCTGAGACTACACAGTGTATTCCAGATCAGCCTGGACTACAATAAAATCTTAAAACAAAAACAAAACAAACAAACAAAATGTCTATTCCTTGAGTTCAGAAACACTCATTGATAATAAACCAGGCATGGGTCACAGGCCTATAATTCCAGTAGGCAAGAGCCACAGACAGAAGGATTGCTACAAGTTCAAGGCCAGCACTATCTACATAGTGATGAAGTAGGTAGACAGACATCAGTTAGCAGGCTTGGAGGTCATCAGAGGAATCCCCACTTTTTTATCACTCTAGTATGAAAGGGAAGATGGTGGAGGTATCAGAGCTATGGTCTCCTCCCTTTAACCCTTCTATGTTCAGGGACCACTGCAGAAGAGGTAGCAGAAAGAATACAGAGCCAAAGGAAGGGGAGGCGTGCTTAACAATGCTGTCTTCCAGGGCTGGGGAGTTGGCTTAGCAGTTAAGCCACTTGCCTGCAAAGCCAAAGGACTTTGGTTCGATTCCCCAAAACTAATGTAAGCCAGAGGCACAAGGGGGTGTACAAATCTGGACTTCATTTGCAATGGCTGGAGGCCCTGGCATGCCCATTCTCCCCCTCGTGCTCTTTCTCTCAAATAAATAAATAAAAATAAAATTATGCTGTCTTCCAGACACAATGTGGCCTTAATATTCATGAGGAGGGGGAAATGATGCATCAAAATAGAAAAGATTAGTTGGAAAGGAGGAGGGGTTGCAGAGGGAAAAGGAAGGATGGTGAAAGGGGATTATGATCATGCTATATTGTTGATATTTATGGAAGCTGTCAATAAAGTTAAAAGATTACTCCTTAACTAAAGACCTGCTAAACAAGTGGGAAGAATAGTTATCCTCTTAATGAGATAATATACCGCCCTCCTTAAAGTCCCTTCCTCAGTGCAGTTGCTCAAACATCCTCACAGCTAAGCTTGCTCATTGTTCTGAGTTTTAAGTCAAACCCTCTCTCCTTTCTCATTTTTCTTTGAATGCTGGCCCAAACTCTTAAGTCTGCTTGTTTAGACACTCTGGTGCTTTCTGACCCTTTTCTCAATAAATTTCCTTATTTTCAGCAGTGAGAACTTAGTCTCAAAATAAGAACGAGCTGGAAGTGGTGGTGCACGCCTTTAATTCCAGCACTCCAGAGGCAGAGGTAGGAGGATCATGACTGCAAGGCCATCCTGAGATGACATAGTGAATTCCAAGTCAACCTGGGCTAGAGTGAGACCCTACCTCAAAAAACAAAAACAGCTGGGCATGGTGGCACATGCCTTTTAATCTCAGCACTCAGGAGGCAGAGGTAGGAGGACTGCCTTGAGTTTGAGGCCACCCTGAGATTGCATAGTGAATTCTAGGTCAGCCTGGACTAAAGTGAGACCCTACTTGGAAAAAAACTTAAAAAAGAAAGAAAGAAAAAAAGAAAGAAAGACAGACAGACACAAAACACCACCACTAGTTGGCTGGAGGAGCTGAGTATGGAGGTGGGGAGGGGGTGGTGGTGGATGGAAGAGGGGTAGATCTGCACCCCAGTATTTGGCTTTTTTTTGTTTGTTTGTTTTTTTGTTTTTCAAGGTAGGGTCTCACTCTGGCCCAGGCTGACCTGGAATTCACTCTGTAGTCTCAGGGTGGCCCGGAACTCACTTCAATCCTCCTACTTCTGCCTCCCAAGTACTAGGGTTAAAGGCGTATGCCACCACGCCTGGCTCACCCCCATATTTGGAAGGTGGAAGCAGGAGGATCAGGATTTCAAGATCATCCTCCACTACAAAGTGGATTCAAGACTGGGGTACAAGCTGGGCATGGTGGCACACGCCTTTAATACCAGCACGCGGGAGGCAGAGGTAGGAGGATCGTCGTGAGTTGGAGGCCAGCCCATACTGAATTCCAGGTCAGCCTGAGCTAGAGTGAGACCCTACCTCAAAAAAAAAAAAGGGACTGGGATACAAACAAGGAATGGACTCGTAAAGAAAACATTACTTTAGGAGCCACACTTCCTGAGTTTGAAGCCCAACTGTACTTGCTAGCTTTTTTTTTTTTTTTTTAAATTATTTATTGCAGGCAGAGAGAGAGGGAGAGAATGGGCTTGCTAGGGCCTCTAGCCACTGTGAACAAACTCCAGATGTGTCACCTTGTGCATTTGGCTTATGGGGTGATGGCTAAGCCATCTCTCCAGCCCTTGCTAGTTTTTGACTTTGGAAGTTAGTCTTTGTGTGAAATGGGGTGCTTTATTTCATGGTTTGAGGCTAGGGATTGAATAGGGACAGGTAGTAAGTACTGAGAAGACTTAGTTACTCTTACTGATCAAGCTGCAGAACACCAGATTAACCATCTGTGAACATCAAAGGGGTTGACATCAGTGAAGGACTTGGAATACATCAATGCTTATTTAATAGCTCTTGATGCCTGGCACTTTCCAGTGACCAACTGATGAAGTCATTCTAACTATAACCATTTTACTGATGTGATGGAGCTAAGATTTACTAAACCATCTGTCTCAAACAGGAAATGGGAGCCAGGCGTGGTGGCGCACGTCTTTAATCCCAGCACTTTGGGAGACGAGGTAGGAGGATTGCTGAGAGTTCAAGGCCACCCTGAGACTACACAGTGACTTCCAAGTCAGCCTGGGCTACAGTGAGACCCTACCTCAAAAAACAACAACAAAAATATGGAGCATCTCATTTAATCCTAAACTGGGCATACAACAAGTGTGAAGATTTAGGTATCAGAATAACCCAAACACAATTCTGAAAATAGTTTTATTGTGTGAGAAAGTGTGGCTTCCCACCACCTAACCGAGACACCCAGATATGGCTCCTAGGGCTCAGGGCCAAGTCAGGCAAGAATTCCCTAAGGTCCTCTGGGCAGACAGGGTGGAAGGGGAGGGGACAGCAGGACAAAGGAAGGGAGGTGACGAAGGAGTGTTCTGGTAGGAATCTGAAACTGAAAATTCTTGAAATTCTTGGGACTACACTAGGGGCCACAAGAGGGGCAAAGTCAGCCCTGGGGAAGGAAGGTTCCACTAGCATAGCAAGCCTAGAAAACTATTCAGCACAAAACCTAAACGACACTAGTAAAGTGCTGAGAGAAGTTAGAGAAAGTCTTCTCTGACTTTTAACAAAGGCCAGTAACTTCCAGTTTCAGGCTCTTTCTATTTAGAAAAACTGAAACAAGGGATTTGAAAATAGCCAGGCCTTGGTCTCCATGGCCCATGGTTCTTAGAGCCTTTTTTTTTTTTTTTTTTTTTTTTTAACATCTGTTAAGATCCATTGTTTTGGACGCCACTTTACAGATCCATTTACTTAATTAGGAGGGATCACAACAGGCCAGTTTTTATGCTAGAAGATCCAAAGTAGAGGAATTAAAAAGCAATCTGGGGAGATGGGGGTGTGGTGGTTCATGCCTACAATCCCCACACTGGGAAGACTGAGGTAGCAGGATCCTGTGAGTTCAAGGACATCCTGGGCCACAATAAGACCCTACCTTATAAGCAAAACAAACAAACTGCTGGGCGTGGTGGCGCACACCTTTAATCCCAGCACTCACATAGGCAGACCACCCAGAGACTACATAGTGAATTCCAGGTCAGCCTGGGCTAGAGTGAGACCCTACCTCAAAAATCAACAAACAAACAAACAAACAAACAAAGGCAGTCCCCCTAGGTAATGTGTGGGTTATACCTGTAATCTCAGAACTCCTGGAACCCAAGGCAGGAGGATTTCCGTGAGTTCCAGGACAGTCTAGAGATGCAGTTAGACCTTGTATTTTGCCCTCAAAAAAGGCAGTCTCTTCCCTCAAGGCAAGAAACGGTAGCCAAGGACAGATAAGAAAGCCTGAGCAAGCCAGGTGTGGTGGTGCATGCCTTGGGAGGCAGAGGTAGTTGGATTGAGTTCAAGGCCACCCTGAGACTACATAGTGAATTCCAGGTCAGCCTGGGCTAGAGCAAAACCCTAACTTGAAAAACCAAAAAAATAAAAGTAAGTCAGGCCTGATGCATGCCTTTAATCCTTGCACTCTGGAGAGGTAGGAGGATCGCCAAGACTTCAAGTCCACCTTCAGAGTACATAGTGAATACCAGGTCAGCTTGAGCTAGAGTATGACCCTACCATAGAAAACAAAAAACAAAAACAAAAAAAAGGAGGAGCACGGCTTGACATGATGGAGCATGCTTTAATCCCAGCACACTCTGGAGGCAGAGGTAGGAGGATCAAGGTCAGTTTGGGGCCAGTTTGGGGTACAAAGTGAGTTCCAGATCAGCCTGGGCTAGAGACAGACCCTGGCTTGAAAAAGCAAAACAATAAGAAGGGGGAGCTGCTTGGGAATGGATGTGTAAATCAAGCCTCTAAGCCTTTGGAGGAGCAGCAACAGAGAAGAGAGGTAGGTAGGTCTCTGTATATGGTATAAGGACAGCTATTGTAACCTATGAATCCAGTCTTAAACTGAAACAGGGCTAAAAATGTTTCATGATCACTACCCAAAGCAGTGCCATATATTTTATTTTCAAAGCAAGATTTAGGGCTCAGATTAAAGCTGTGCCAGAAATATTCATTAATAATTATTTTCAAGCAACTTGCTTGTATTTCTCCATTTGGGGATAATTAATTTTTCAGTAGCTTCATAAAGCATGAATTATAAATTGCTATTACTTTAGAGTGATCACAAACCAAGCGCAGAGCATTTATTTTTCATTAATCAATGTTTTGTATGATTCAGTTATTTTCAGAAGTGTGACAATGAAATGGGCAGAGAGATCTTAAAACACACACACACACACACACACACACACACACACACGGCTAACAATTAGAATGTATCTTTGATTCCTCTGGGAAATACTTGTTACTAGTTCCAAAGTTTCCTACATAACTGGTTAACTACCCACTGGCAACACTGTACTAGGACTGTAAATAGTTCACATCCTTTTAGCTGCATTTTTGGGGATCAAGTTATTATTTCCAAGATCCTCTTAAATTGTAGTGTAATGATGGGGGCTGGAGAAATGGCTTAGCAGTTAAGCCACTTTCAGACAAAGCCAAAGGACCCAGGTTCAATTCCCCAGTACCCATGTAAAGCCAGATGCACAAGGTGGTGCATGTGTCTGGAGGGAGGACCTGGCACACCCATTCTATCTGACTCTCTCAAATAAATAAATAAAATATTTAAAAATTTTAGTGGCTGGGCGTGGTGGCGCACGCCTTTAATCCTAGCGCTCGGGAGGCAGAGGTAGGAGGATCACCATGAGTTCAAGGGCACCCTGAGACTACATAGTTAATTCCAGGTCAGCCTGGGCCAGAGTGAGACCCTACTTCAAAAAAACCATCCCCCCCCCCACAAAAAATGTAGTGTAATGAATGGTACAGATAAAAAAACAATTTCTTAGGAACCAACCTGTTTGAGTTACCAGTAGTTGTGTAGTATAAGAAATTTGAGAGAAAACAGATGATGCTCTAAAGCGGTTTCTATTGTGCAAACCTTTACCAGGGAGACAGCATGACCCTGAGTCTCCTCCCAATCTATGCAGCTGCACCCTGCTTATGTGTTACCTGGAAAATGCAGTCATAGGCAAACTCCCCTGAACTTCTGTCATTTTCTGTTTGTAAACCCACCAGGTGATGCCAGGTGATGTCAGACTGCATGCCATACAGTCTATAAAAACTCTGAGCTAGGGTTGGAGAAATGCCTTAACAGTTCAGGTGTGTGCCTGCAAAGCCTTAATGACCTGGGTTCTGTTCCCCAGTACCCACGTAAAGGCAGATGCACAAAGTGGTGCATACATATGGAGTTTGTTTGCTGCAGCTGGAGGCCCTGGTGTGCCCCTTCTCTTTGTCTGTCTCTCTTCTATCTCCCTCTGCTTGCAAATAAATAAATAAAAATTAAAAACAAATAAAAAACTCTGAGCCATCAGAGCTCAGTACTCAAGCTTTGGAAGTTATTCCCCTGGGTCCATGTCCACATTAATAAATCTTCTGATTGTCCACTCTGTCTCTCATGAAGGCTCTGTGGGACTCAGTTTCCCTTGGTAAATGCTTAGTTTTCTAAGTTGAATTCAAACTTGTCAAAAATCAAACTGCAGACCATAAAAAATGTTAACGGAGGTGGTAATTCACAGTCCCCAGGGCTTTGAGGCTGAGCATTTGCCAGTCATCTTTTCACTTTGGGGCAAATTAATCAGCATCCACTCCATACAATGCCAAAAGTGGAAAATAATGCAAGCTTACTAGTTTTAAAAGTGAGTTACGAGCTGGGCGTGGTGGTTTACACCTTTAATCCCAGCACTCAGGAAGCACAGGTAGGAGGATCACCATGAGTTCAAGGCTACCCTGAGAATACAGAGTGCATTCCAGGTCAGCCTGGGCTAGAATGAGCCCCTACCTCGAAGAAAAAAAAAGAAAAAGTGATGTTACAATTAAAAATGTTTTTAAAAACAGCATAGAAGTAGTATGAGATGTTTCAGTGATAAATGCATCACAGAAACAACTCCACTCCCCCGGGAGGCTATCCCGTGACCTCAGCTCTCCAGCCCAATTAGCTTAGCTAAAATGGAGGCACCAGCATCTGTCAAGGCCTTGACAGCTACCATTCTGCACATTTGGCTCCCATCCCACAAAAACCCTCAAGCTTCATCTGCCCAACTCCTAAAATCAGATTCATGGCTTTTATACCTAACTTGGATTATTCAGGTGTTCCTTAAACACATCAATAATCTCAGACACATGTGACAGACATAAATGGAAAAGCAAGACCACAATTCTGCCAGGTCTTCCACCTGCGCCCCACCCTACCCCACCCCACCCCAACATGTGATCGGGAATCACTGCACATCTATTCCCTCCTACACCAATCTCACAGTTGAGACTGTTTTGCAGTAAATAGTACTGGAAGAATGCAAGCACTTTTGTTTCTGAAATTAGGCTGGAAAACTCTTAAATATAATAGCCTAATATTAACATTTCTTATGGACTATAGAAAGAATTGCAAAGAATAATGCTTGATAGGCACATACATCTAGAAAAAAGGTAACTTATGGACCACTTACTTATTATTTTTTTGTTGTTGTATTACAATAGCATCCTTTAAAATGGGCATAGTGGCGCACGCCTTTAATCCCAGCACTCGGGAGGCAGAGATAGGAGGATCACCATGAGTTCAAGGCTAGCCTGACACTACATAGTGAATTCCAGGCCAACCTGGGCTAGAGTGAGACCCTACCTTGAAAAACAAAACAAAACAAAACAAAACACACACACACACACAAAACAAAAGAATCCTTAAAATAAAGCAATTCATAAAAAAACCAAAACTTTGATTTTAATCATACACAGTTTATAGCAAACCTTACTTTATGATCTTGATCTATATTATTTAAACTGCATTTGCTAACTAACCTCCTATTATGTTTAAAAGGGAATGAAAAAACAAGCTGGTGACAAGTCTTTCACCTTGAAAAACAATAGAACCAGATTGGTCTCAAACTGGATGCCCACCCCTCAGGTTTTCCTTGGGCAAAACAGGTGTGTGTCAAACGCCTAGTATGCTGCCTGCAGGACATCAGTCCCCTTTAAACCTCTGTGACAAAAGCCGGCCCCACTCAGATTCCACAGAAAACCCTGGCAGCAGTCAGACCCTGCTTAGGCTCCCTCCTCCCTCAGGTATTCAACCCAGCAGTCCCATGGCTGCAAATGCCTACTTACCTCCCGTGGGATGCCAAGAGCTAAGAGTTCTCTCCGGGCCTTTAGCCTCCTTTGGGATGATGCACCAGGATAATCCAAGAGGGGATTATCTATGCATTTTGTATTTTATTCACTCTTCTCTGGCTAGTTTTTTGCTTTAAAGAAAAAAAGAAAGAAAAATAATTTGACTCCACCTCTAAGTCCGTCCTATCTCCTCTTCAAGGCTACATTTTGTACTGGCTGTGTCCAGTCTTCTCTTCCCACTCACTCCTTTTACTTTGAGTTCCAACGTCATCAAAGGAGCCCACTCCTTTCTTTAATCTCAGCACCTCCAAGGCTGAAGTAAGAGAATTACCATGAGTTCAAGGCCAGTCTGAGCTACAGACTGAGTTCCAGGTCAGCCTGAACTAGAATTATATCTTGCTTAAAACAAACAAACAAACAAACAAACAAACAAACAAACAAACAAAAAGACATTTGTCCATGAACCATCCGCTGGCTTCCTTGGCCTCTTTTTGATTACCTTTCATGGTCCTTCCAGCCTGTTCTTGGGGGGGGGGTCACCTCTGAAAAGCTCTTCCCTAATCTGTCAGACACCCTGGGTCCCACCCTTCCCCAGATCCTTAGCAGGGCTTTCTCTCTGGGAATCCCCCCAAATTGGTCTTTCTCAAGGCCCACTTCTTCAGCATTCTTCCCATGAGCTCACCACTCTCAAAGCTTCAGAAGGATGGTGACCACAAACCCCACTTGCCTCCAAGAGTTCTGGGTCCTGCCCATTTCCCCAGCATAATTATTAATGGCTCCCCCCACCCCCACCCCCGTTTGGATGAGGACAATGGACCTGCACCGCCTTATCAGAACCATTTGTATGCAGATGACTTAGAATTGAGCAATAAAGCTCTGTGGCGGAAAGGGAGGATTGAAGAGTCGTCCCAGCCAGACCCTGGAGCGGTCCCTGCTTCCAGGAATCCTGGTTTAGAAGTGCTGGATATATTACTGGGGATTTCTTAAAAAGTGGTGGTGAACAGGACTTGTAAAGGCACTAGCATGATGCAGCCACATTTTTACATGAGTGAATTCAGTGATTATCTCTTTCGCTAGCACAGACTATCCCCCAAGCTGCAGGAATTCAGGTGGGTGGAATCAAGTTATTTAATAGGTGGGGGAGGGGAAGAGTAACATCTTTGTTGGGATATTATTTCCAAACCAAACTGTGGCCGAATTCCTAAGACATTTATTTCACAATCTTCGAACAAGCTTCCTAAAGGTAAACACTGATGATGGCCAGGAATGGACATAGTGGGTTCTCAGTACGTGTTTTTAGAGCGTGAAACACTGGGTAGAAATAAACTCCATCCTAAATGCCTGGGTTGTTTTTATGTTTCATGAATGATTCTTTTCACTATTCCTGAAACATCAAAGTCCTTAAAGGATTGCCTAGATACAGATAATATATTTCTTTTTCTTGCAGTGGTAGGAATCAAACCCAGGGCCTTAGGCATGCTAGACAAGCACTCTATCAATGCAGGTAATTGTGTATCTTGGAATCTTTGAAATACATTTTACGAAAGACCATTTTGCAATGTATTTTGAGAAACTAACAGTGATCAATTTCACTTCTATTTTCTCCCCCATCCTCATCTGTCTCTCTGGATCAAACCTGTTCCTTTAGAACCACTCTTTTTGTTTGTTTGTGAAGGTAGGGTCTCACTTTAGCCCAAGCTGACCTGAAACTTAACTCTATAGCCCAGGCAGGCTGGCCTTGAACTCACAACAATCCTACCTCAGTATCAGGAGTGCTGGGATTACAGACATCAGCCTCCAGGTCTGGCAAAATTTTATTTTTGTTTTTCGAGGTAGGATCTTGCTCTAGTCCAGGCTGACCTAAAGTCACTATGTAGTCTCAGGGTGGCCTTGAACTCATGGAAATCCTATTTTTGCCTCCCGAGTGCTGGGGTTAAAGGTGTGCATCACCATGCCCACCAAGATCTCTTTTTAAAAGGCAATTTTGTAGCCGGGCGTGGTGGCGCACGCCTTTAATCCCAGCACTTGGAGGCAGAGGTAGGAGGATCGCCATGAGTTCAAGGCCACCCTGAGACTACATAGTTAATTCCAGGTCAGCCTGGGCCAGAGTGAGACCCTACCTCGAAAAACCAAAAAAAAAAAAAAAAAAAAAAAAAAAAAAAAAAAAGGCAATTTTGTCAATGAGCCCACCAGACAGAAGTCTCCCCTTGTGTGGGTTGCCTCAATGTGGCCTTCTGTAACAGTTAACTAGCCTCAAACTTGGGATCCTCCTACCTCCACCTCCCAAGTGCTCCATGTGCCTTTGGGCATGAATGGTTGTGAGCGGTTACATACAATGCTGCCCTGTGCCTTAGGCCTCAGAGACATATTCATGAAGCCTTGACTATCCAGCTTATTCAATTCTCCTACTCCAGTGGGGTAGGAAATTTCTTTACCTCTGCTTTACAGGTGAAACTGAGGCAGGGGGAGGTGATGAAAATTGCCCAACGCTACTCAGCTAGGGAGTAACAAACGTGGTTTATTACTGACAGTAAATCTCTTGGTGGATGAAAAAGCATAAGGGCCATGTTCGTTTCTTTTTAAGAGGAAATATGGCCCCAAAGCCTGAGCTTTTATCCTCGACTATAAATATCTGTTAAAATTAGGAGGAAAAAGTCATCCAGAAATATTTGCATGTCATTTCTTCTTTGTTGTTTTCTGCTAAACTTACACACAGTTTAAATTTTTCCCTAAGGAACTAAAACAGGTATGTTAACTTGGTTCAATTTATACTGCTCAGATTTTAGCAGTCAAATAAGTGCTCTTCTGTCAGCCCCTGGTTTTGTAAGGCTGGTCCTGAACTCCTCTCAGTTTCCACAGTGCTCAGATGACTGTTAGGCGCCACCTCACCCAATGTTAGCTAGCTTTCTAAGGTCAATGAAGAGCCTGGTGCTTCATTATAGCTCTACTGATGTATCAGAATTTTTAGCATCTCAAGTAACTCAGGCTAGCTTGGAATTTACTATGTATGTGGCTTTGCAGGCAAATGCCTTAACCGCTAGGCCATCTCTCCCGTCCGAATTGTTCATCTTGCCTCTACCTTCCAGATCCTGGGATTACGGGTATTTACCACCATGCCTGGATTATGCAGTATTGGGAATTGAACCCAGGGCTTTGCACATGTTAGGCAAGTACTCTACTGAGCTGAATGCCCAACGTGATTTCAGATTTTTTTTTTTTAATAAGGTATTTGTATTGATTTTATTTGCAAGAAGAGAGAGACAAAGAAAGAGAGAATAGGCATGCCTGGCCTCCTGCCACTGCAAAGATACATGAGCCATGTGGCTTTACCCGCTCCCACCTCCCCAAATTTTAGAATTTTTACCTGGCGTGGTGGCACATGCCTTCAATCCCAGCAACTGGGAGGCAGAGGTAGCAAGGGCACCCTGAGACTACATAGTGAATTCCAGGTCAGCCTGGACTAGAGGGAGACCCTACCTCAAAAAACAAAAAAAGTTTTTTAGAATTTTTATACTCAGGTTGATTGATTACCAGGAGTCTCAACACTGAATAAAACATTCCCAGCCAGGTGTGATGGCGCACTCAAGAGGCACGGGTAGGAGGATGGCTGGTGAATTTGAGGCCACCCTGAGACTACATAATGAATCCCAGGTCAGCCTGAGCTACAGAGACCCTGCCTTGCACAGATAATAAATAGATGCTCCCATCCTTTCTCACGTTTACTACTGAATTTGTTATTTCCTTGCACTCCCTTTTGTCAAGTAACTGTTGACCCTTTGGTGCTTTCAAGGGAGGTGGATTGGAGTGAACCGGACACCCATGACTCTTTCCTATAGTAGGGAAGACTCAAGAAATAGGGATCCCAAGAAAGGATGGTCAGGAATTTAAAAGTAATGCCTAAAAACAAATGGACAACCAGGTATAGTGGCACATGGCTTAATCCCAGCATTTGGGAGATGGAGGCAGGAGGATCAGGAGTCATCCTTGACTACATAGGGAATTTGAGACCAGCCTGAGCTAAATGAGATCCTGTCTCCTGTTAACAAAAAAAAGTTGGGGAGGGTGAGGCGAGCATGGTGGCGCATGCCCTTTTAATCCCAGCACTCAGGAGGCCCAGGTAAGAGGATAGCCATGAGTTGGAGACCACCCTGAGGCTACATAGGTCAGGCTGGGCTAGAGTGAGACAAAAACAAACAAACAAACAAAAAGCCCCGGAGAAGTACTTACTGATGGAAGCCAATGATGATCAAGGTATCTCTGTTGATTCTAGATTTCTTCCCTACATAGAATCCCTTTGAAGCTGAAAGCCTGTCTGCAGGTTAGGTAACCGTACCTCTGGGTGCTGCTATATTCACTAGACAGGGCATCTGGAGCAAATGTGACCAGTCAGCATTTACTTTAGGAAGTGGAAGAATAATGACAAAAGTTCAAGACTGTGATATACATGAACACATGGAAGTAGTAGATCAATACAAGAGCCAAAATCTAAAGCCAGGGGTGGTGGCACACACCTTTAATCCCAGCACTCTGGAGACAGAAGTAGGATTACCTTGAGTTTGAGGTCAGCCTGGGCTAGGGTGAGGCTGTGTGGGGAGGGGGAATTTGGTTCTGAACTTGTTTGCATTTTGCCTTTCTTTTTTCTAATTTCAATGTAACTTATTTTTACTCCTTTACTCTTGTTTCTTTTCTTCTCTTCTTTCTTTCTTTGTTTTTTTTGAAGGTAGGGTCTCTCTCTAGCCCATGCTGACCTGGAATTCACCATGCAGCCTCAGGGTGGCCTTGAACCCATGGGTAATCCTTCTACTTCTGCCTCCCAAGTGCTGGGATTAAAAGTGTATGCCATCATGCCCGACCTACTCTTTTTAAACTAAGTTCCTTGGCTTTTATTATTTTTACTCCACTAGGAAGAAAAATGTTAGAAGGGGGAAGAAATAAGTGGGGAAGGCAAAATAGGAAGAAGGTAAGAGGAAAGAGATTTCTCCCTTGTTGGTCTCTATTTAGCAGCAATGATCCCGTGTTACTGAAACCCTATTTACAACCCACTTCAAATATTTTCACTTGATCCTCCCACACCTCCTGCATGGAGGGGGTGGGTGGGTGGGGGGATACATAGTTCTGAGGCTTCACAAAAAAAGACAGTCCTGAGACAAGGATCCAGGTAAATGCATTTAAATAGCTATCCAGATGAGCCCCTCTGAACTCTCTTCTAGGGTGCCATCAGAAAACAGAAAACAAGGAAGCTTCAAGAGTTAAAAAGATGGGCTGGAGAGATGGCTTAGCAGTTAATGTGCTTGCCTGCAAAGCCCAAGGACTGAGGTTCAATTCCCCAGGACCCACATAAGCCAAATGTACAAGGTGGCACATGTGTCTGGAGTTTGTTTGCAGTGGCTAGAGTTCCTGGCATGCCCGTTCTCTATCTGCCTCCATCTTCTCTCTTTCTCAAATAAATAAAAAAAATTTTTTTTTTTAAAAAGACTTTAGAATGGAGTCCAGGCTGGCCTGAACTCACTCTGTAGCCCCGTTGGCCTCAAACTCAGACTCTAGTGCTGGGCTTAAAGGCTTACGATACCACACCCAACTAAGAGATTACTTGGGTTTTTTGTGTGAAATGGGGATCAAACCTTGCAGGTGCTCTAACACTGAGGTACAAACTTAGCCTCTAGTACATTAAATATAAAATAATTTAGGAACAGGATAGATTACACAACAAGCCCTGCATGCAGCTCAGGCATATTTCCTCTTTCTTAGAGACTTACACTGAAGCTAGTCTGTGCTTTGAGAGAATGAACGAACCAGCTAGGAGGGGATGGCTAGATTTCTGTGATCACCAGGGGACCAGAGAAACAAAGGGCTAGCTGTAGTAAATGCAAATGATATTCATGCATATACTCTTTAAGACAATGACCACATGGGGGTCCTCCCACAGATCATCACCACAGATTGCGTAACTGAGGAGCTGGGAGAGTATGAAGGACAAGCTACCTTGATCAAGTAGAATAGACACTTGGGAGTTTGTTCTTCTGTCTGCACAGTATTTCATCTTTCCTTGACAACAGGCCAGGCAGGGTGTGTGGGGTACACCTTCCTGGGGAGTCGGCTGCCCTGCTTGATTGACATGACCAAGGATTGTTTGCCTAAGAACATCCTGCTCCCACTCCCATTTTATGGCCTTACCGCAAGTTCCATTTGCCCCAGGTAGCTCTTTCTAACAGTAAACAATAGGATACAAACAACAGGATATGAGAACATGACCTTCTGACCCTGGTACATTTTCACAGTGCTGTAAGACTGTATATATTTCCCCCTCTGACTTCAATAAATGGCATTCTTGAAGCATGAATGACCCAGTGAGTGTCTCTTCAATCCTAGGCACCTCGCCCAGCTCGGGGTCTTGGTGGTAGCGCGGGCGCTACAAATGGAGGTCCCACCAAGACTGGGAAAGAAGGAAAACTGCTGAAGGATCGCTCCTGAAGGCTGGCCAGCCGTAGAAAAGGTAAGAGAGGAGCGCATTGAAAATGGGTACCGCTAGCTCTCATTCATTGCTAGTAGATCAGTTAGTTGAATTGCTAAGGAAACAAAGAATTGCTAAAGGAACAAGGAACGAGCATTAAACATATTACAGCAAGACAATTTATTAAGACTTTGCATCTTGATTAATGTTTTGGATTGGGAACAAGTAATCCAGAGAAAGCCAATTTATTAAGATTTTACAAAAGGCAAGCCCTTGGTTTTGTTTCAGGGGGCCTTAATGTTTTGGATTGGAAGTAAGTGAAACTTGATTTCGCTATACATCCTGATCCAGAGAAAGCAAATTTATTAAGACTTTGCAAAAGGCAAGCCCTTGATTTTTGTTTTCGGGGGGCCTTAATGTTTCTGACTGGGAACAAGTGAAACTTGATTTCCAAATGGTCCTTCATAGGGAGGGACCTGAGAGCATTGCTATAGCTACCTTCTCGCTATGGTGCTTGGTTAAGGATGCTCTCGTTAGTGATAAAGAGAAGGTAAAAGAACAAATGGCTGAGGCAGAACGGCTTTTCACTGAAACTCAAGAACAGGAGTCAATTAAATCTTTTCAGAATTCTGATAAGTCCTCCTCTGATTCCTCGCTTTCTTCTAGCAATGAGGACTGTGAGGAAGAGAAAAATTTAGAAAACGATATAAAAACCTTAAGAAAGAAAATTAAAAGGCTCACTCCCGTGGACCGGCCTACACCGCCGCCTCTCACATCTCTCACAGAATGTCCTCCTGCTTATAACTCTCACTTCTCTACCTGTCAGCCATCCGCCCCTTTAGAGGGACTTGAGGGAGGGGTGGCATACTCCGTTATAGAAAGTACTAATGCACAGGGACAATACAGAGAGAACATATCCCTCTAAATTTTAAAGACATTAAGCAATTAAAGGGAGGCTGTGACAGCATACGGGCCCCATGCTCCTTTTACTCTGGCTATTTTTGAATCTTTTGGAGCTCTAAATTGCACTCCTAGTGACTGGCAACAGCTATGCCTTACCACCTTGTCTGGAGGTAATTACCTATTGTGGCGAGGGGAATTCCAGGAGCTCTGTAAACAAACAGCACAACGTAATGCAGCCGCTGGATTTCCTGGTAGAAATTTGGACATGCTAACAGGACCTTACTACTATCAAATTGGAGGCTGCCCAGGCACTAGTGCAGGAGCAACTTCAGGCTGGACATATTGTCCCTTCTACTTCGCCTTGGAATACTCCTATTTTTGTAATTAAGAAAAAAATCAGGCAAATGGAGACTGCTCCAGGATTTAAGAGAAGTCAATAAAACTATGGTGTTAATGGGAGCTGCTCAGCCTGGCCTTCCCTCCCCTGTGGCTATCCCAAAAAATTGGAATCTGCTTGTCATAGATTTAAAAGCAATAAATGAAGCTCATCTAAATTATGTAGACTATTCTAAGCCTTTGTCTCTGTTAATATTTTGCTCTATGCATGCCCCTACTGGAGTTTTCTGGCAAACAGGGCCTATTCTGTGGGTTCACTCACAGCATCTCCCTCTAAGGTAGTAACAAGATTTGCTTTGGGAACGCTCAGAGCCAGTTTTGGTGGGGCATCTTAGATCTCATACACCTCTGCCAGGACCTCTTAGTGCAGGTAATCGCATGGCAGATCTACAGACTCAAATTGCCACCCTTAGTATTTCATCTGATTTTGATAAGGCTCAAATTCTTCATCAACATTTTCATCTTCCTGCAGGATCACTCCGCTTCCACACAGGCATTTCCAGAGAACAAGCCATTCAGGTAGTCAAACACTGTCCTACCTGTGTTGAATTCCTCAATGTTCCTCATCTAGGTGTCAACCCCAAAGGTCTAATACCCAACCATGTCTGGCAAATGGACGTAACTCATGTCCCTGCCTTTGGAAAACTACAATTTGTACATGTTTCTGTAGACACTTATTCTCATTTAATTTTCGCCTCAGCTTTTTCAGGAGAGAAACTTAAAGATGTCAAATCGCATTGCTTACAAGCCTTCTCTTACATGGGTCTGCCCAAACAAATTAAGGCAGACAATGGGCCAGCTTATACCAGTTCAGGCTTTTCAAAATTTTGTACTGATTTTGATATTTTACATAAAACAGGCATCCCATATAACCCTCAAGGTCAAGCCGTGGTGGAATAGGTTCATCGGACCCTCAAAACTTATTTAATTAAAGTAAAAAGGGGGACCTAGGGGATCACCTTGGCTCACCTCATTCCTTTCTCTCCTTAACATTATACATTTTAAATTTTTTAACGGTGGATGCTCATGGCCACTCAGCAGCTGATGGTCATTGGCATGCAAGCTAAGCCTCTGGCTAAATGGAAAGATCTTTCTACAGGCAAATGGAAAGGGCCAGATCCAGTGTTAATTTGGGCCCGAGGGTCTGTTTGTGTTTTTCCACAGGATGGAGAAAATCCAATTTGGGTTCCTGAGCATTGTGTTCAGGCTGTTGTGGACCCTGCCATAGAGTCAACCGGGGACCTATTGGGTATTCGTCAAGAACCTGCCGATACTGATGCCAGTGGCCTGGAATGCCCAGGTTTGGCCTAGGTTTGTGAGTACTAATTTAAAGCTTAGGAACGCCTGCTATGCATCTTGATCCAGAGAAAGCCAATTTAACTCTTACCTATTCCCTTAAAAATTCCATGTGCTTTGTTCTCAAGCTTAACTCTTCCAATTCCTTTGATGATTCTACTGGATGCCTTATCCTAAGTCCATGGTCAATTGCAGATTTTTCACCGAATTCCACCAATTGTTCTGTGTATGGTTTATAGCATATCTGGGGACCCATTAATCATAATAGTAATATCACTGGGTCTCCCAGTCCACCTCGACCTGGCCAGAGACTGCTGCATGTGTGATGTCGCCTTTCTTTTTATTGTAACTAATGAAACTCCCTCGGGAGATATCCTCAATTGTTCTTCACAGGACTGTCACCTGAAGACTTGCTGGGACCAAGAAAAACTGGCATTGGTGGTGCGAATTCCTGGCATTGTTCCCCTTCCAGTGGAGCACGATGGACAGACGCAGCTGATTCTCACTCATCAGAAAAGAGACTCTGGCGTACTGCAGCTATCGTTGCTGCAATTGGCTCCACAGCCGCCGCAGCTACTGTTGCTGGCGTAGCCATTTCCCTTTCCCAATCTGCTGTTACAGCGAGCACTGTGGACTTGCTCTCAGGGGAAGTAGCTTCTGCACTCAACACTTAAAATCATTTAAATTCTCTCATACAATTGGGTATACTAAATTTAACTCAACAGACAGCTCTACTACAAGAGCAAATAGACTTACTTTGGGAAACCCATATGGTGACCTGTACTCCTCTATACCACCAGTGTCTGGGAGCACATTGGCAATTTGCAGGCCATCTCTTTTAGGGATGGAGTGGGTCTATCGCCCTAGGGCTAATCGCCTTGGGTAGTGTGGCTTTGTACTTGGTCTGTCTCTGCGGTATGGCAAAAACTCAAGCCCAGTGCCAATTTCAGACCAAACAGGTCTGATGTCTCTGGCAGCAGATAACCCCACTGCTCAAGTATGGCTGAGCTTACAAGATAAATGAGTAATCAGTGAAGGGTAAGACCTGGGGGATGTTTATCAACCTAAGACAGAGAGTCTGCGGGGCCTGGGCAGGCTTCTCCATGACGGGTAAGATAAATGTCGACGTCCGAGGCAACCTAAGACAGATGCTCATTTATATTTAAGGAAGGGGGACCTGATTGACATGACCAAGGATTGTTTGCCTAAGAACATCCTGCTTCCACTCCCATTTTATGGCCTTACTGCAAGTTCCATTTGCCCCAGGTAGCTCTTTCTAACAGTAAACAATAGGATACAAACAACAGGATATGAGAACATGACCTTCTGACCCTGGTACATTTTCACAGTGCTGTTAGACTGTATATATTTCCCCCTCTGACTTCAATAAATG
Source organism: Orientallactaga sibirica (assembly GCA_036365145.1). Lineage (NCBI taxonomy): Eukaryota > Metazoa > Chordata > Mammalia > Rodentia > Dipodidae > Orientallactaga > Orientallactaga sibirica. Next base: position 2,850,548 of record JAEOAD010000036.1, read on the forward strand.
GCATTCTTGAAGCATGAATGACCCAGTGAGTGTCTCTTCAATCCTAGGCACCTCGCCGGTTCAAGGCTCGATTCTCCAGGACCCACGTAAGCCAGATGCACAAGAGGGTGCATGCATCTGGAGTTTGTTTGCAGTGGCTGGAGGCCCTGGCGCACCCATTCTCTCTCTCTCTCTCTACCTGCCTATTTCTGTATCTCTCTCTCTCAAATAAATAAATTTAAAAAAAAATGCCAAAGGGCACAAGAGGAATGAGTGAGAAGTCTTCCTTCCTCCAAGCTCCTGAATCTAGAAAAGTGCTGTCTGCCACTGTTTATTTTGCCAAAACTATTCTAGCCAGATAGTCCATATTGCTCCCTCCCTCCTTGAAAATATATAAAATACTTTAAAAATTATAAATAAATTTTTTAAAAAGTGGTTTGGTTCTGGATTCAGTTGGTAGAGACAATGGAATTTGCCTGTGGAGAGTGGCAGGTTGTGATGAGAAGTCAAGGATGGGTCTAGAGTTTTGTAGCCTTAGAAACAGGTGATGTGATGATACCATTCACTAAGATGGAGAAACTTTGGGAAGAACAGGTGTGGAAAGTGAAAGTCAAGTGTTTGGTTTTGGGGGCTTGTTCAGCTTGATAAATATATATAATCAACTAAGATGTTGAAGGGGTTTGGATATATAAATCAAGCTCAGAGAAGAGTCTAGGACAGAGGTATTGCTTTGGTTTTGGTAGCAACGGAGAAGGGGAAGCCAGAGAAGAAAGAAGGAGTTGAGCTGGGCATGCGCTTGTGAGACAGAGATAGGAGGATCACTGTAAGTTCTAGGTCAGCCTGAGCTAGAGTGAGACCTTGCCTGGTACAAGGTTGTTTGTATCAGAGACATTTAAAATATCAAGTGGAGAGTCTGACACTAGTTATAAGTTAGACACTGGTGACTTTGATGGATTGATAGGGGCAAAAGCTAATTTGGATGGCTCAAGAAACATCTGGAGGAGAACTGGAAACAATCCCTCCTTCAAGAAGTTGTGCCACAAATGAATCAGAGAACTGTGAACCTGCTGGAGGGGAAAATGGAGTTCAGACCATTTGTTACCTGCTTTTGAAGATGGTAGCCATAACATGTTTACATCCTTACGGGATGAACTACGAAAAAGGAAAATAGATGGTGCAGAAGAAATAGGGAAGACTAGCTAGAGCAAAGTTCAAGACGAGGGATCTAGTGCTTGGGAGAGGTTGGCCTTGGGTAGCAACATGTTAGACATAAGGACCTCTAGCCACTGCAAATGAAGTCCAGACACATGTGCCAGCCACCATGTGCAGCTGGCTTATGTGGGTTCTGGGGAATCGGTCCTTAGGCTAAGCCATCTCTCCAGGTCCTCCCCAAATATTCTTAATGTAAGGCAAAAATAATCTTTCTTTCTTTTTTTTCTTTTCTTTTTCTTTTCTTTTCTTTTTTTTTTTTTGGTGTGTGTGGTGCTAGGTATTGAACCCATAGCCCCATACATGCTAGGCAAACACTACCACCACTGATCCACACTCTCAATGTTCCATTAGCATGAACAACTCCCCCCCACACACAAGGTAGGGTCTCCCTCTAGCCCGGGCTGACCTGGGGACTCATTCTGTAGCCCCAGGCTGGTCTGGAACTCACAATGATCCTCCTACTTCTGCCTCCCAAGTGCTGGGATTAAAGGTATGCACCACCACCATGCCTGGCAGCAGCATCAACAACTCTTTAATAGTTTCAGAAATAGGTAATTTAAATTTGTCTTTGTGAAAACCATCATTTTATCTACACTTTGTACTTGAAGGGAGTTAATTTTCTTATTTTCTTGGAATGGAGAACGGTAAGCCAGCCAGAAATCAGCACATTCAACACTTACATACATATATGCATTTATTTCAGCCAGCTAGTATGTGTTATGTTCAAATTTGTGCTTTAAAAAATGGACAAATTTGGCAAATTGCAAAATATGATTTTTCTTTGCTTGTATGACTTTAACATTTTTCATGTTTTGGATTCTTTCTCCAAAATATTTCAGTTTGTACTTTTACACACACACACATATATAAAATTTTTGTTAGAGAACCAAGCCTATTCTGATTTTTTTTTTTTTTTTTTTGGTTTTTCGAGGTAGGGTCTCACTCTGGTCCAGGCTGACCTGGAATTAACTATGTAGTCTCAGGGTGGCCTCGAACTCTCGGCGATCCTCCTACCTCTGCCTCCCAAGTGCTGGGATTAAAGGCGTGCGCCACCACGCCAGGCATTCTGATAGAATTTTGAGGGGTTGGGACTATGCTTAGAGGTAAAGCAAGGTCCTGGGTTGAATGTCCAGCACCATAAAAAGAAAGAAACAACTAAAAACTTATTCGTTAGGCCTGGCGTGGTGCTAAAGGCCTGTAATCACTGCACCTGGGAGCTGAGGTAGGATCATCTCTATGAGTTTCAAGGCTAGCCTATATAATAAAACCCTGTCTTTAAAAAAAAAAAAAAAAAAAAAAAAAAAAAAAAAACCATTCTCTCTCCCCCCCCCTTTCTCTCAAATAAATAATTTTAAAATTATTTTATTTATTTATTTGGGGGGGGAGAGAATGGGTGTGCCAGGGCCTCCAGCCACTGCAAACACCAGATGTATGCATCACCTCATATGTCTGGCTTACTTGGGTCCTGGGGAATCGAACCTGGGTCCTTTGGCCTTAACCACTAAGCCATCTCTCCAGCCAACTTTAAAAAAATTTCTATTTTTGCCTGGAGGGATGGCTTAGTGGTTAAGGTGTTTGCCTGCAAAGCCAAAGGACCCAGGTTTGATTCTCCAGGACCCATGTAAGCCAGATACACAAGGGGGTATATACATCTGGAGTTCATTTGCAGTGGCTAGAGACCCTGGTACACCCATTCTTTCTCTTTCTCAAATAAAAACAAAATAAAATAAAATAGAGGGGCTGGAGATATGGCTTAGTGGTTAAGGCACTTGCCTGCTAAGCCTAAGGATCCAGGTTTGATTCCCCAGTACCCACAAAAGCCTGATGCACAAGGTGGTACCTACGTCTGGAGTTCATTTGTAGAGGCCCTGGTATGCCCATTCTCTATCTGCCTCTTTCTCAAATAAATAAAATATTTGAAAGAAAGAAAGAAGGGGAAGAGGAAGGAAAGAATTTGAAGTCAGGTGTGGTGGCACGTATCTGTAATCCTGGTTCTTTATAGGGTTGAGGCAAGATGTGAGTTCCAGTCCAGCCTGGGCTATATAGCAAAATCTTGTTGCAGAAACAATCCCCAAACTCAAAATTCTCAATTTTGTTCAGTTTATAACAAAAAACAAATTTTGTGCTAAGTCAGCTCATGCAAACTTTTGTGTAATTGATATGAGTCAGGAGTTGGGTTCTAGTTTGAGAAGAGCCAGAAAAGTGTGGTTTCAGTATTCAGGACAGAGGACTCAGGAAGTAAGCTCCTACCTTGTCAGTTATTAATTTGTCTGCCAATTTCTCCTAAGTCCTTACATTTTATGCAGGGGCTAAATTCAGCTCCCGAACAGCTCAGTTGGGCTCTTCAGGCTGAGAAGTTGAGCCCAGAGTCCCCAGTCCTTAGTCCATCAGCTGAGTGACTTTGGGATTGATGTTCAACCTCTCTGGATCCATTTCACTTTCAAATATTAAACACACAGTGACTAACACTGTGCCTGGCACTTAGGAAGTGCTATTTTATTCTAGGAGTTGGTGTGTGTGGTGATCTAGCTCAGCAGGATTACAGCCATCTTGGTCATGGTCACCATTTTGCACTCCACATAACCCTGGCACACACCCCAAGCCTATAAGCAAACAAAGCTGTTAGGACAGTCAGCAGAGCATGGTGTGCTAGCCACTTAGGCCCAAACTATTTTTTTTTTTTTTTTTTAACTAATGTCTTGAGAAAGGCTAGGTACATGCCAGTTGGCCATGGCCCACTTTTGTCTAACTCAGCATAAAAATACCTTCCTCCAGCTTTGCGTAAGAGGTGCTAAGGTCTCCTACTTTACTGCTGCCCAAGATACACCCTGTACCCTTAAGTCTCCAATAAATGTATTTTGTGCATTCCTGCCTTGTCTGTCTCCTTCTGTGGTCTCAGGCCCCTTCTGTCTCTCACAGCTGGTTCTCACACTCTGGGGGTGGGTTTTCCCCATGCCATAGTCACGTGACATAACACTTGAAATGACTAACCACAGAATAAAATGTACTTGCTAGGAAGTATCCTGTGTGACAGGCACAGTTCTGTGGGCTGGTGAGAGCCCTTCGCTGCTGGAACAGGCTTTGTAAATGGGGAAGGATGACAAAAGCCATCCTGAAACCAAGCTGATGCTCAGGGCGACCATCCCAGTGCCACAGTCAGACTGGACGCTGAGCCTGGACCACACGCTGGCTTCTTGAGGCCTGGTCTCCCAGTCCCACAGCCACAGTCATTTTTTTTTTAAAGCTTGTAAACTTTTTTTCACAAATTATTCAATAGTGCACGAGAATAGGATCTCACATATTAGCAATGTGATCCCCTCACTTCTAAATAATGTTACAAGACTCCAAACCAGTAGCTTAAGATTTCTGGTTCCAGTTTGTGCCTTTCATTCCATTTCTTTTACCAATTTAGTCATTTCACACTTCAAAATGAGGTCCTAGATATTTTTTAAAGTCATGACTTTAATTGGCATTAATAAATGAACTATTGGGGGATTTGGGAAGGGGAAAAGGCAGGATGATGGGAGGTGATTATGATCATGTTATATTGTTTGTATGTATGAAAGTTGCCAATAAAAAATTATAAAATGAATTCTCACAGTGCACTGCAACACTGTTTTGGCTAAAACTAAAATGCTAGTTATCCCTTCATCTACTGCGTGGTGGGATTCTAGGTGTGATGATTTTCTTAATTTTTCAAAGCTATCTGCAATTTTGTACTACTATATTTATAAAGGAAAGGTTCTAACATACTAGTCATAGCTAAATTCCTGGACATGCAGTGGGTTTGTCTAGGGACGCAGAGAGCTGGATGTTTGTGGTGCGTGCTGTTCTTTCTTTATCAGATAAACATTCCTCCAGGGCCTCTTTCTGCTGGGCACAGCATTTGGCACCAGTGTTTCAGATACTTGATGAAAACCGCAGAGCAAAGAAAAGTCTCTTTGCTGTTGGCTAACTATGCAGGGATCCAATTTAAAACACTCAAAAGACATTGTTTAAATTTTCCCATCTTGTTCCTCCTCATCATGGCATCCATATCCACCTGACTGCCCCAAGACAGAACTCTCAAGATCCTCACGGCTCTTTCCTCCCAGTCACTCTTCACTGGACAGTCAATTCTAATGCCAAGCCACACTGGTCAGTCCACTTCTGTCATCTCAGCCTTTGCCTAAGTTCACATCTAGAAGCACTTGCATCACTTCTTCCCCTCCTCCTGCTGGTCTCTAGCTTGCAATCTTTTCTCTTTCTTTCTTTTTATTTTATTTTATTTGGTTTTTCAAGGTAGGGTCTCACTCTAGCCCAGGCTGACCTGGAATTCACTACATAGTCTCAGGCTGGCCTCAAACTCACAGCGATCCTCCTACCTCTGCATCCAGAGTGCTGAGATTAAAGTCATGCAACTCCTGGCTCAATCTTTCCTCTTTCTAAAATGCAGATCTTACATTTCATTGCCTTCATAGGCCATGAGCCCTACCTCTGAAAGGCCTGTAAACCCCAGCCAACAAAGCCTCCCACCCAATCGTCCCAAGCCCTTAGGTAACCAAGAATCGTGAGCATTCTAGGTACAGCACCACGTTTCTTTTGAACCAAATCAACAAATGTTGGTGCCACTTCCTGAGAACCTCCTTCACACCCAGGCTGTGTACCACTAGTTACCTTTGGTGCCACGCAGAGTATGTAGTTACTGTCTCCAGGAAGAAACTGAGGGAAGGGAAAGACTTCCTAGTGTGCCTGGGTTTGCCTCGGATCCATTAGCTGGTAAGGAGCACAGTCAAGTGAACCCACCTCTGCCTGCCTTGCTCTTCGCTGGTACCGAGTACTTGAGGCCTATAGGCTGGACCCGCACCAATGTCCCGCCCACACCGGTTACATCTAAGGAAATTAAAATCCTGTGGCAAAGTCAAGCAGGCTGTTTTGACTCATGACTTTGGAGGGGAACAGAGGCTGCTGCCAGGTGACTGGTTTGGCTTCGGGCCTGTCACCTGCATGTATGTGTTTAGGGACAGGCAGCAGGTTCAGAAATCCTTGGCAAGTTGGTGGATTCGGAATGTGAAACCCTGGGAAAACTTACACCTCATTTTTTATTAAAAAGATAAAGCTTGGGCTGGAGAGATGGCCTAACCATTAAGGTGTGTTTGCCTGCAAAGCCAAAGGACCTCGGTTCGATTCCCAGGACTCACACAAGCCAGATGCACAAGGTGACGCATGCGTCTGGAGTTCATTTGCAGTGGCTGGAGGCCCTGGCGCATCCATTCTCTCTCTTTCTATCTGCACCCCCCCTCTCAAAAAAAAAATATTAGTATTCCAGCGTGGTGGTGGACATCTTTAATCCCAGCACTGGGAAGGCAGAGGTAGGTGGGTTGCTTTGAGTTCAAGGCCACCCCGAGACTTACATAAGTGAATTCCAAGTCAGCCTGGGCAAGAGTGAGACCCTACCTCGGAAAAACAACATTCATACATGCATGCATGCATGCATACATACATACAGCTTATCTAGCTTGCAGTCCTGGGCGAGGAGCTCCACGCAATCTTGGGCGCTCAGGGCGCTGCGGTGGCCGCCGGGAGGTCTAAAGGAAAAGTTCGAAGAGCTTGGTCAACCACAGACTATGTCAAGAGGAAGTAGACCAAGAAGAACCTGCAAACCCCGGCTGTCTGGGCTCCGCTGGTGAAAGAACACGAAAGGAGAGGCGTATTTCTTTAGGTGGAAAAGCCTCCAAATGTCTGGGCTCATTTCCCACCATGGTGGGGCAGGTCTGGGGAGGTGCATACTCACACGCTTGTGCAAGGACGGCGCGTCCCTCCCGGGTGGTGGGGAAGGAGAGGAGGATGGAGGAGAGGAGAAGGCAGCCGGCCGCAGCGTGCACTTCCTTCCCTGCCCGCCCACGGGCGCTGGCCGGCTGCGTGGAGGCAGCAGCCCGGCGCGGAGGGGAGGCGCGCGAGGCCCGCGGCTTCCGGTCCCCGCGCGGGGCGGGGCTTCCCCCTGGATGGCGCTGCCTCTGCTCCTCAGCTCGTGCAGCAGGCTGGGCACACCAACTCTGATGGAGTCTAGCTTGGTCCCACACCTTGAGGACAGAGACCTAAACTAACGCCATTAGTCTGTCACCTCTAGGCCAAGCACCCTCCTTTTTTCTTTCTTTCTTAACTTCTTTTTATGAGAGAGAATTGGGGTGCCAGGGCCTCCAGCCATTGCAGTCGCACTCAGGCGCCATCTTGTGCGCATGTGCGACCTTGCTCGCTTGAGTCACCTTGTGCATCTGACTTAAGCGGGAGCTGGAGAATCCAACATAGGTCCTTAGGCTTCACAGGCAAGCGCCTTAAAGGGCAAGCCATCTGTCCAGTCCTTAATTTAATTTTATTAATAGTTTTGTTTTTTCAAGGTAGGGTCTCACTCTAGCCCAGGCTGACCTGCAATTCACTATTTAGTCTCATCGAACTCACAGCAATCTGCCTACCTCTGCCTCCTGAGTGCTGAGATTAAAGGTGTGCACCACCACACCAGGCTCCTTAATTTTATTTTTAAAAATTATTTTTAATTTTCTTTTTATTATTTGAGAGAGAGAGAGAGAATGGGCGCTTCAGGGCCTCTAGCTACTGCAAATGAACCCCAGATGCATGGGTCACCTTGTGCAGCTGGCTTACCTGGGTATTGGGGAATTGAACCTGGGTCCTTAAGCTTTTCAGGCAAGCATCTTAATTCCTAAGCCATCTCTCCAGCCCCCGCCCCCCTTTTTTTTTCCAGATAGGGTCTTACTCTATCTCAGGCTGACTTGGAATTCACTAGGTCATCTCAGGGTGGCCTCGAATTCACACGATCCTCCTCCTACCTCTGCCTCCTAAGTTCTGGGATTAAAAGCATGCAACACCATGCCCGGCTTAATAAGATTTTTTAAAATTTATTTTTATTTATTAGAGACAGAGAGTGAAATAGAAAGTGAGAGAGAATGGGCCTGCCAGGGCCTCTAGCCACTGCAAACAAACTCCAGATGCATGTGCCCCCCCCATGCGCATCTGGCTTACATGGGACCTGGAGAATCAGACCTGGATCCTTAGGCTTCACAGGCATGCGCCTTAACCGCTAGGCCATCTCTCCAGCCCCTTTTTCTTTCTTTCTAGGTCCCTTGACCATGGGCTCCACTGGGGTCCTGCAGAGATCACCAGGGTAACTCACCACTTTCCTGAGTTGTTGGCTAATGGCCATTTCAAAGACAGTGTGCTGACTTGTGACAGGTGCTAGAGAAGTTGACTCCAGCTTCCTGTAAATGAGGATGTTGTGTGGTCATTCAGAGTCAAACTACTTCTGGGGAGAGAAGACTCTGGCTCAACCATTTACCCACCATTTATGTAGTTTCCAGGGGGCGGGGGTGTTTGCTGGGTACATATGGTAGCACAGAGTGGAAGAAAGTGGCACCCTGGCAAGCTACACTCAGGTCTGTTTCCTTGCTTTAAAATTTCTCCCCAATATACGAGGTGAATCCTTAAAAATTTTACAGTTTTTATTCTGTGGGACCATAATGGCACGTGCCTATAATTCCTGAAATCTGGAGGTAGAGGCAAGAGGATCATGCATTCAAGGACAGCCTGAGATACATAGTTAAGACTCTCAAAGTCAAACAAAAAGGGACCGGGGAGATGCTTGGTGGTTAAAGGCACTTGCCATTCTTAACCACCAAAACCAACTTTTCCAAAACAACTTCCACACAACTTCAAACAGCTCATTGTGCTTTTAGGACACTTGGTAAATAGAATCCAGGGCTGTAGAGATGGCTCAGCAGTTAAGGAAATAGAATCCAAATGAATAATTGTGTCTCTTAACTCATACTACACGTGTCTTTATTGCTAGCTCCCATTTGTTAGATTTCCTTCTTTGTCCATATAGCAGACAGCTTTAGGTTCACTGAGATGAACTTCCAGACCAGGCACAGTTATGGAAGAAGGGATATTATTTATTGAAGCTTACAGATCCAGGGGAAGTTCCATAATGGCAGAAGAAGCTGGCCTGCTCTTACAGGACCAGACAGAGACAAAAAAAAAAAAAAAAAAAAAAAGCCACACAGCACAACACACCTCAGGAACTCCAGCTAGGCACACTTTGCCTATCTTTAGATTTAAATCTCAAACCCACCACCACACTTTAAGATCTGCCCAGTGACATTCCAGCGAGGTGGTTGCAGATCCACACCACAGTCTAATAAAACACAATATATTGGGGGCCATCTATTCAAATTACCACAGTCCCCATGAACTGAACTGGGATGGGTTGGAGTTCCTGGCCTGCACAGCGTGTGCTACAGTGACCCTGTGTCCTGAGAGCAGCCAGGCGTTGTAGAAAGCTGTCATTACAGCCTAAGCATTTAACATCAAGATTAGATAAAGGCTTGTGTGGTTAGAGATCACACTTCAGTGTGAGCAGTCATCTCTATCCAACATGTACACAGCAAACACTTAGCTAATATTTATTGGGTAGTTTCTGACTAGACAAGTGAATATGGATCTTTTAGTTGAGGGCACTGAAAAATAGAGGGGGAGTTTATACACAAACATTGTAATTTTTAAAACGGCTGTAGTCTTGAGTGGAAACAGACTGCACACTCAGCAAATACGAATTTCAGTAATAAGATAATACTGACATGTGATAGGTTTATAAACTGTCAACTTGACAGGACCTAGAATCACCTGTGAGGAATTATGTAGACTAGGTTAGCCTCCGTGCCTATCAGGGATTATCTTTATCAGGTTAATTAATATGCACAAACTCACCTTAACTGTGAGAGGCACCCATGGGTGAGGGGTCCTGAACTGTATAAAAAGCAGAGAGCAGACTGAGCACCAGCATTCATTACTGTTTCCTCACTGTGTGGAATGTGACCAGATGCCTCAAGCTCCTGCACCCATGCCTTCCCTGCCCCAATGGACTCTCAGTTGAAATAAACCCTTCCTGAAAATGATTTTTTTTTTCAGATTTTTGTCCCAGTGATGAGAAGTTGACTGATACATGTTTATCATTAGGTATGATCATATGCCTAAATGTATTAATACTATTTTTTTTAAGTTTTAAAAATGGTTTTGGTTTTTGAGAATGTAGTCCAAGCTAGCCTCAAACTTGCAGTGATCCTCCAGCCTCAGCCTCAGCCTCAGCTTCCTAGATGCTGGGATTACAGGCATATGTCACCATGTTTGGCTTTATATATTCTATTTAAAAATATATATATGTTTACTTATTTATTTGAGAGAGGGAGAGAAAGAGAGACAGAATGGGCGCACCAGGGTTTCTAGCCCAGCAAATGAACTCCAGACATTTGCACCACCTTGTGTATTTGGATTTACATGGGTCCTGAGGAATCAACCTGGGTCCTTTAGCTTTAGCAAGTGCCTTAACCGCTAAGCCATCTCTCCAGCCCCTGTATTCTATTTATTTATTTTTCCAAGGCAGGGTCTCACTCTAGCCCAGGCTGGCCTGGAACTCACCCTGTAACCTCAGGCTGGCCTCTAACTCACAGTGATCCTCCTACCTGTGCTTCCTGAGTGCTAGGAGTAAAGGCGTGCACCACCACACCTGGCTCTCCTATATTATTATTATTATTATTTTATTTTATTTTATTTTATTTTATTTTATTTTATTTTATTTTATTTTATTTTATTTTTTTTTTGGTTTTTCGAGGCAGGGTCTCACTCTAGCTCAGGCTGACCTGGAATTCACTATGTAGTGTCAGGGTGGCCTCAAACTCATGGTGATCCTCCTACCTCTGCCTCCTAAGTGCTGGGATTAAAGGCATGCACCGCCATGCCCGGCTCCTATATTCTATTTTTAAAGAAGTTTTCGATTTACAGAGAAATGGAGGAGCTGTAATCAGAGTTCTAACATATCTGTCCATCCTTATTTCTCTTACTGTTAACATTTTATATGCTTATGGTACATTTGTTATAACTGATGAACCACTATTTTTTTTTTTTTTTTTTTTTAGGTAGGGTCTCACTCTATCCCAGGCTGACCTGGAATTCACTATGTCGTCTCAGGGTAGCCTTGAACTCCTGGTGATCCTCCTACCTCTGCCTCTCCAGTGCTGGGATTAAAGGTGTGTACCACCATGCCTGGCCTGTTTTTGTTTCTTTGAATCAGGGTCTCACTCTAGCCCAGGCTGACCTGAAGCTCACTATGTAGCACAGGCTGACTTGGAACTCACAGCAATCCTCTTCCCTCAGTCTCCTGAGTGCTGGTATTAAAGGCATGCACCATGGACTATGGACCATGAACCATGTCTGGCTTAAATTAATTATTCTTGACTAATAATCGTGCATATGTGTGGATTCTAGTCTGATAAGTGGATGGGTGTTTACAATGTGTAGTGGGCTACACCGCATTTCCCCTGCCTTTGTGTTGGCTGCTAAAAGCTCCTTTTTGTTTTGTTTGCTTGTTTTTGCCTTTCTCCTTCACTTGTTACATAAACTATTGGCTGCATTAGCTCATGGCTATAGTACCTGCACATTACTTGTTACAAGGAAACGATGACAGAGTAACTGATTAGGACATTCAGACACTGTTATGGAAGAATCACCAAGTAGATAGCATTCATGACTGAACTATAAGCAGATGTGATGGATGGCCTAGCTGGAGAAATCAGGGTCTTTGCCAGCAATGAAGCAGCTCATCTGGAGGAGCAGGTAAGATCCTTAACCTTCAGATGCATGACCTGCCTCCTCTGGTCTGTTAGAGGTAGATTTGGAAGCAGCAAGCTAGAGCTGGGGGTGGATCCAGAGCATACAGCCCAGGAACACGCCCAGACCTGTGAACCAGATCAGAGCTGAAAAGCCAAATGTCTGTAGGGACGAGTGACAATACAAATGAGGAAATGAGCAGGGTTTCTTTTTGGTACTTGCTACTTTCCATATTAAACATGGAAGATACACCTTTCAAGACGGGTTCTTATTTAGCCCATACTGGCTTCAAACATGCTGCAATCTTCTTGCCTTAACCTCCCAGATGCTGGGATTATAGACGTGAGCCACCATATCCTCCTCAGTAAGTATACACCCCTCCCTTTTGCATTTCTGTAGACTGAATCTGGAGCCTCACATGTGCCAGTGCTCTACCATTGAGCGACACCCCATGTACATACATATACCTCTCTTTTTCTATATTGATCTATATCTATATATAATGTGTATGACTTTGTGTGGGTACTGGAGAATCAAATCCAGGCACACAGGCTTTCCAAGTAGCATCTTTAACTACTGAGCAATCTCTCCATCCCTATATCCCAGTTTTTATACATTGGCTAAAGACATGTATGCACAAAACAAGCAAAATAAAGCCAGAATCATATAGGAAAAGTAAACACTTTGCAGATTTGCAATTGTTGGTTTATTGAGTCTAGACAGTCAAATCTGGATGAATGTCTGATATACAGAGACTGCAGAGACCAGGTGAAATTGGGGCAGTGGGTGGCCAGGCAAACAGCGAGGCTCTAAGACCTTCCTTCCTCCAACATTTTCTTCTAGCTGGAGCAAAAACAAATACTGGTTTCCCAGGCAACATCAGTCTGGCATACCATGGGGGCCCACGTGCTTTTTTGCAGGGCAGCAGCATCAGTTTGATGGGCAAATGCTGGAATGATTTCTCAGGGTCTTAACAATGTTAAGAATAGAAGCTGGGATGGTCTGGTGACTCCCTGCTGTGGCAAAATTTAACCTTTCTATTAAGTACAAAAAATTCTTAATGAATTCTCATTTCTTTTTTAAAAATATTTTATTTATTTATTTGAGAGAGAGAAATAGGCAGAGAGAGAGAGAGAATGGGCACGCCAGGGCCTCCAGCCACCGCAAACGAACTCCCGATGTATGTGCTCCCCTTGTGCATCTGGGTTATATGGGTCCTGGAGAGTCAAACAGGGATCCTTTGGCTTTGCAAGTGAGCACCTTAACCACTAAGACATCTCTCCAGCCCTCATTTATTATATTTTATTTTATTTTTTTGGTTTTTTGACGTAGGGTTTCACTCTGGCTTAGGCTGACCTGGAATTAACTATGTAGTCTCAGGGTGGCCTTGAACTCACTGCGATCCTCCTACCTCTGCCTCCCAAATGCTGGGATTAAAGACGTGCAACCACCACGCCCGGCTCCAGCCCTCATTTCTTTTTTTAAAATATTTTATTTATTTGAGAGAGAGAGATAATGGGGGCGCCAGGGCACTGACAAATAAGAGGGTTTTTATATACAAACATATTGTAATTTATAAAGACTGCTGTGGTCTTGAGTGGACTGGATTGAACACCCAGCAAATGTGATATTGTATGTTGTGTAGCAGATTCCTCTGAATTGAAATAGTCTCTCCTGAAAAGAGAAGGAGGCTGGGAGACCTGAATCTTAAAGGTCACACAACCTCTCCCCAAGGTTATATTAGCTACAAATTGAAATTTCCCTTCCTGGGGGAGTGAGAGGGAAAGGAAATTCCAGAGAGGCAGAATGTCAACAAGTCTAGGAAAGGGTTGCAAGACCCCACCCTAAGGCTATACAAAGGAGAAACAATTGCTTTGAGGAGAGTCTGAGGGAGCTTCCTGCAAGTGGTGCAGTGAGCTCCAGAGATGCAGCGTCCACGAGTCCTCACCCATGCTGAAGTGGGCTTTCTGGTGATGTAGCTGCCTTTGAGCAGCTATGGGGAGATGGCCATCCAGGATGGGGTGAGATTTAGCCTGGTGTGGCTGCATTTGAAACATCTAGTGTTCATGTAAACAATCCCTTACCCTGCTCTCTAAGTAACCCCAATAAAATCACTGGCTCACCCAAAATCTCTCCAGCCCAAGAACAGAACTCTTGGCAGAAATGGAACTCATGGGCTGGAGAGATGGCTTAGCAGTTAAGGCACTTACATGCAAATCCAAAGGACTCAAGTTTGATTCCCTAGGACCCACATAAGCTAGATGCACAAGGTGGTGCATGTGTCTAGAGTTCATTTCTCTCCTCTTTCCCTCTCTCTGCCTCTTTTCCTCAAATAAATAAATAAAAATAAAACTGCTGGGTATGGTAGTGCACGCCTTTAATCCTAGCACTCGGGAGGCAGAGGTAGGAGGATTGCCGCAAGTTCAGGGCCACCCTGAGTCTACATAGTGAATTCCAGGTCAGCCTGAGCTAAAGTGAGACCCTACCTAGAAAAAAACCAAATAAATAATAAAAATAAAAATAAATAAAAATAAAACTGTCTGATCAAGATTGATATACAGGGCTGGAGAGATTGCTTAGTGTTTAAGGTGCTTGCCTGCAAGACTCCCCAGATCCCATGTAAGCCAGATGCACAAAGTGACGTGCATGCGCACAGGTGGTGCACATGTCTGGAGTTAGATTACAGTGGCTGGAGGCCCTGGCACACCATTTGTCTCTCATTAAAAAATAAAATAAAATAAAAGTTAAAAAAAGCCAGGGCTGGTGGCATATGCTTTTAATCCCAGAACTTGGGAGGCAGAGGTAGGAGGATCGCTGTGAGTTCAAGGCCACCTTGAGACTACATAGTGAATCTCAGGTCGGAAAAAAAAAACAAAAAATGAAAAATAAAGCCAGTCTATATGGCTTGCCTCAAAACTTTTTTTTTTAGGAAAAGACCGATCTATAAGTGCCCCCTGCTGCCCACAGTCTAGTGTGCTATCTAGATAGAGAGCCCAGGTGGGCTGGCTCTGGGGTCTGCCTTCCCAATCTACAAACCTATTGAGTCTTCCACTTGCATATAAAGGCTCTCATCTTCTTCCTGCCTTGCCTTTTTTTCTTTTTACTAATTCTCCTGGCCTTATTGTGTACTTCTTGGATACAAGTGAGCCAGGCTGGATGAGGGGGCAGAGCATAAAACTGTTGATTGGTCTGGGGGAACTTTTCTGCTTGCCTCTGCTTTATAGTTTGGGGTACCTTCCCACTTTGGTTACATGTATGAATTTCTTCTGAATCTATCACATGCATATTTCCCTAACACCCCAGATCTACCATATGGGTGCTTTCACTAACTCTAGGCCTGCTACCTATATAATTTCTTTAAACAGGGTAACCATGAATGTAACTCTCCTTATACTCATTTCTCCTGAATTTCTTTGTAAGGAGAGTATAAGAGAAAAGCCAAAGAGAACACTGGACTTGATCTCTTCAGACTGTTACTGAGAGAAACAGCAAGGGGCCGCGGCCTTCCTGCAAGACGAATGCTGAAGCACTTGTAAGCTTATAAGGAGGATCCTAAGTAAAGCAGACTGGACCAGCTGCAGGTCCAAGGAAGTACATAAGGAACTGTAGTTATTTGTGTCCTTGCTCAGAATAAGCTTTTTTAGCAAAATTGTCTAGGGAGGATATCCCTCCAGACAGTTTCTGTTCCCTCAAAGTTTTCTGAGCTAAGGGAAGTTTATCAATTGGGATTAGATGAGCCTGTCTAACTCTTTAGTTCCCTCTAGTTTCAAGGAAGGTTATTAACCCTTCATTATTGATCTTTGTTTTGATATTTTCCTTCTTATTTTTCATTGAGCCTCATTGTTTGCCCTTTTAACTCCACCCACAAGTTCTTATGGCTCTACCTCAGTCTTTCCTTGAAAAAAACCTTCAGTTTAACTCCCCTCCATGTGCTTTGCAGGTCTACTTTTTGATTTTTTTTTTTAAGGTTGGGTCTCACTTCTAGCTAAGGCTGATGTGGAATTCACTATGTAGTCTCATGATGTTCTCGAACTCATGGCGATCCTCCTAACTCTGCCTGGGCTAGAATGAAACCCTTCCTTGAAAAAAAAAGAAACATCAGAGGCAGTCAGCCCCAGATAAGCCTGGTACCTCCCCTGACTGCTGTACTCCCTTTAGCTCAGAAGGCCTTGAAGGTATAGAAACCACCTGGGGTATCCTCTGTTAGACAATTCTGGTTGAAGAAGCCTATTCTGAACAAGGACACAAACAGTTACAAGTTCCTTATTCACTGTACCATGTACAATCTTTCCCTTTCTTTCTTTCTTTCTTTCTTTCTTTCTTTCTTTCTTTCTTTCTTTCTTCTTTCTTTCTTCTTTCTTTCTTTCTTTCTTTCTTTCTTTCTTTCTTTCTTTCTTTCCTTCTTTCTTTCTTTCTTTCTCTCTCTCTTTCTTTCTTTCTTTCTTAATCTGTTTTTCTTATGATCTTCCTTATAAGCTTGAACCCCAGCCTAGCTCAGTGCTTCAACCTTCATCCCGCTAGAAGGCTGCTGCCCCTTGCTGTGCCTCTCAATAAACAGTCTATCTGGAGAAATCAAGTCTGGTGTTCTCTTTCGCTTTTTTCTTACACTTTCCTTACAACATCAGTGCTCACTACTTTTTGATGAATACATCTTCATCAATATGCCCTTTATTTATGAACTTGGACACACTCATTTCTGAGCTTAAGTTGTCTCAGGGCAGGATAACCGCAGTCCCTACCCCAGAAGTGATTGAAAGAACTAAATGAAATACTGCAGGAGAAAATGCTTAGCACAGTGTTGGGTACACAGCAAGCCCTCCAAGAGTGTTATATGAGTATTTTTATGTAAGGACATACCAAAGTCACAGCTAGTTAGTAGCAGCAGTCTAGGTGAGGATCCAGGCTATTACATTTAGGCTCCACAATGAAAGTATATCTTTGTATGTACCCCACATTTAAAAACTTTATTGGAGAGAATGGGCATATCAGGGCCTCTTGCCATAGCAAATGAACTCCAGATGTGTGTGCCACTTCGTATATCTGGCTTTATATGGGGAATCGAATTGCTGAGCCATCTCCTCAGCTTCCTCACTCCCAATCTTTTTCTGATTTATTTATTTTTATTTATTTATTAGAGACAGAGAGGACAGAGAGAGAGAGAGAGAGAGAGAATGGGTATGCAAGGGCCTCTAGCCACTGCAAACGAACTCCAGATGCATGTGCCACCATGTGCATCTGGCTTATGTGGGACCTGGAGAATTGAACCAGTATCCTTTGGCTTTGCAGGCAAATGCCTTAACGGCTAAGCCACTTCTCCAGCCCCTTGTTTTTGTTTTTTGAGGTAGGGTCTCGCTTCAGCCCAGGCTGACCTGCAATTCACTGTGTAGTCTCAGGTTGGCCTCAAACTCAAGGAGATCCTTCTGCCTCTGACTCCTGAGTGCTGGGATTAAAGGTGTGGGCCACCATGCCCAGCTTGTCTTTTTTTTTTTTTCGAGGTAGGGTCTCACTTTAGCTCAGGCTGACCTGGAATTCACTATGTAGTCTCAGGGTGGCCTTGAACTCACAGCAATTCTCCTACCTCTGCCTCCCAAGTGCTGGGATTAAAGGCGTTTTCCACCATGCCCAGCATTGGCTTTGTTTTTTGAGGCAGGGTCTCACTTTAGCACAGGCTGACCTGGAATGCACTATGTAGTGTCAGGCTGGCCTCAGACTGATAGTGCTCCATTTACCTCAGCTGGGATTAAAGGTGTGAGCCACCGTGCCTGATCCTCAAAGGAAAGTCTTGAATGAAAGTGAGCTCATATCTGAACCGGTTATCTAGTTCTCAGAGTTACATACTGTACAATTCTGCTCCCCTATGCCCTGGTTAGATATTTCTCTTAGCTCACATCTCCAAGTAACTGGCTCTTTCGGGTCCATTTAATTAACTTAGAATTTTTTTTAACAATATATTTATTTATTTATTTATTTATTTATTTATTTATTTATTTATTTCAGAGACACAGAGATAGAGTATAGGTGCGTCAGGGCCTCCTGACACTGCAAATGGACTCCAAATACATGTGCCACTTTGTGTATCTGGCTTTATGTGGGTATTGGGGAACTGAACCCAAGCCATCAAGCTTTGCAAGAAAGTATTTTAACCACTGTGTCCATCTCTCCAGCCCTGGATGGTGTGTTTTTTTATTTGAAATTTCAATTGCTCATTGCTGGTATATGGGAAAGTTACTGCTTTTGGGTATTATTCCCAGTCAGGTTAGCATTGCTGGCAGAAATCACCCAACCAAGAGCAGCTTGTGGGATAAAAGAGGTTTATTTTGGCTTACAGGCTCGAGGGGAAACTCCGTAATGGCAGGGGAAATGATGGCATGGGCAGAGGGTGAACATCACCCCCTGGCCAACATTAGGTGGACAACAGGAACAGGAGAGTGTGCCAAACACTGGCATAGGGAAACTGGCTGTAACACCCATAAGCCTGTCCCTAACAATACACTGCCTCCAGGAGGCATTAATTTCCAGCTGCCACCGGCTAGGGAGACTAGCATTCAGAATACCTAAGTTTATGGGGGACACCTGAATCAAACCACCACAGGTATCAAAAGTATATTCTTCAACCTAGTTTGTTTGTTTGATGTATGATTTCACGTAGCTCATTCTGGCCTCAACTTTATATGTCACTTTTTATTTCCAGATTTTCAGGAGTTTTCATCTTCTTGATTCCTTGGGAATTTTCTACACAATCATGTTACCTCTGAACAAACACAGTTTTGTTTTTTCCTTCTCTGTATATACACATACTCTGGTACTGGGGACTGAACTTAGGACAAGGTTTCTAACACTGAGTTATACTCCTACCCCTCTTTTTCATTTGTACATTTATGTTTGTACGTGTGTGGTGTGTGTGTATGGACATGGTATGATTTCTTGCCTCTGAAAATGAATTCCAGATGCATGCACCATTTTGAATATGGCTTTATATGGGTGCTGGGGAATAGAACCTAGGACAGCAGGCTTCAGCAACCCCTGTCCTGTCCTCTTTTAACTCTTGTTTTCTTTTCTGTGAGACAGAATTAAGTTTCCCATGCCGGACTTGAACTTGTGATTCTTCTGCCTTAGCCTCCTGAGTGGCTGTGATTACAGACCTGTGTCATCAGGCCCAGCTGAGAGGAGGACATCCTTGCCTTATTCCTCATCTTTAGGAGATAACATCTAATTTCTTTTGCTGTTTTTTTTTTGAACATTTTTATTTTTATTTATTTATTTAAGAGAGAGAGAGAGAATGAATGGGAGTGCCAGGGCCCCCAGCTGCTGCAAATGAACTCCAGATGTATATGCCACATTGTGCATCTGGCTTACATGAGTCCTGGGGAATTGAACCTGGGTCCTTTGGTTTTGCAGGTGAGTGCATTAACCACTAAGCCATCTCTCTAGCCCAATTTTTTTTCTGTTTTTTTTTCTTTTGTTTGTTTGTTTGGTTGGTTTTTTTTTTTTTTTTTTGGTAACATGTAATTTCTTACTATTAGGCATAATGTTAAGTGTAAGTATTTTGAAGATTTTCTTACCTAGTTGAGATCTCTATTCCAGAGAGAGAGAGAGAGAGAGAGAGAGAGTATATGTGCACTTGTGTGTGTAGAGTCTACTCTCCACCTTATTGTTTGATTTTTTTTTTTTTTTGAGGCAGTGTATCAGTTAACCCATGCTGACTTAGAACACACTCTGTAGCCCAAGCTGGCCTTGAACCTATGGCAATCCTCCTACCTCAGTCTCCCAAATGCTGGGATTAAAGGCATGTGCCTCCACACAGGCAGAGTGTCACTTAGCTTAGGCTGACCTGGAAGTCACTCTATAGCCCAGACTGTCCTCAGAATTACAGGAATGCTCCTTTATTTACCCTCCCCAGTGCTGGAATGAAAGGTGTGAGTCACTATGCCTGGCTTTCCACCTTGGTTTCCTTCCTTCCTTCCTTCCTTCCTTCCTTCCTTCCTTCCTTCCTTCCTTCCTTCCTTCCCTCTCTCTCTCCCTCCTTCTCTCCCTCCCTCTGTTCCTTCTTTCTCTCTCTCTCTCTTTCTTTCTTTCTTTCTTTCTTTCTTTCTTTCTTTCTTTCTTTCTTTCTTTCTTTCTTTCTTTCTTTCTTTCTTTCCTTAGGTTTTCAAGGCAGGGTCTCTCTCTAGCCCAGGCTGACCTGGAATTCACTATGTAGTCTCATGGTGGCCTCGAACTCACAGCGATCCTCGTGGTGATCTTCCTACCTTTGCCTCCCAACTGTTGGGGTTAAAGATGTGTACTACCATACCTGGCTCCACCTTTTTTTTTTTTTTAATTTTGTTTTTATTTGAGAGAGAGAGATAGAATGGGCGTGCCAGCAGCCTCTCAGCCGCTGTGAATGAACTCCAGACGCGTGCGCCCCTTTGTGGGCAAGTGCAGCATTGTGCCCTTGCGTCACTTTTTGCATCTGGTTAAATGCGGGACCTGGAGATTGGAACTGGCCTTTTTAGGCTTGGCAGGCAGGTGCCTTAACGGGCAAGCCATCTCTCCAGCCCTCCACCTTGTTTTTTTGAGAGAAGGTCTCTTGCATTGAATGTAGAGCTCAGCAATTCTGCTAGCCAAGCAAGTCCCAGGGTTTCCTTATTGCTGCTTGTTCAGTGCTGGGATTATATGCATGTGCCACCATGCCCAGCTTCTACATGGGTGCTAGGGATCAAATTTCAGGTCCTCACTTTGCACACTGAGCCCAGACCAGAGTTAGTTTTTCTTTTTGTTTTTGTAGGGATTGCAGGGGCGGGGGCGGGGAGGAGAGGTAAGTGTACACAAGGTAATGTTTTTATTTATTTATTTATTATTATTTTTTTTTTTTGAGGTAGGGTTTCGCTCCAGCCCAGGCTGACCTGGAATTCTCTATGTAGTCTCAAACTCATGGCGATCCCACCTCTGCCTCCCAAGTGCTGAGATTAAAGGTGTTTGCCACTACACTTGGCTTAATCCTTTTATTTATTTATTAGAGCAAAGAACATGTGTATATATTGGACTCGGTTCCTATAGGGAATCACAGTGACAGCAAGACTAAGGTTGTACTAGTGAAAGAACATTTACAAGACAGAAAATCTATATGTGCAGGAAAGAAGCCATCTGCTGGAAAATCAGGGCTGTCCCTGAGGTGTGGGCTGAGCCTGCCACGTTACTCACTGTGAGGTAAGTGCTGCAGATGCAGCAGGTGGCCTTCCAACCAACTCAACCCTTCCTACCTAAAAAATTTCCCAACTATAATTATTTGGATAAGTGGTACATTAGTGTGGTGGATTGATTCAGGTGTCCCCCATAAACTTAGTTGTTCTGAATGCTAGGTTCCCAGCTGATGGAGATTTGGGAATTAATACCTCTTGGAGGCAGTGTATTGTTGGGGGCGGGCTTATGGGTGTTACAACCAGTTTTCCCTTGCCAGTGTTTGGCACACTCTCCTGTTGCTATTGTCCACCTGATGTTGGCCGGGGGTGATGTCCTTCTCTACTCATGCCATTTTCCCCCCTGCCATCATGGAGCTTCCCCTTGAATCTGTAAGCCAAAATAAAACCCTTTTTCCTAAACGCTGCTCTTGGTTGGGTGACTTCTGCCAGCAATGCGAACCTGACTGCAACAATCAGAATGCTTAAGGAAGAGAATGAGGTTGGAATTAAGAGATCCTGAATGGGAAAATTTTTTTTTTTTTTTTTTTTTTTGGTTTTTTGAGGTAGGGTCTTATTCTATTTCAGGCTGACCTGGAATTCACTAGTCTCAAGGTGGCCTTGAACTCTCCACGATCCTCCTACCTCTGCCTCGGGAAATTCTTTAACAGAGACGCCATGTAGCAGAATTATATCAGATCACAGGAGGTGATAATTTTATACAAGTACAAATATATATTTTTGAAAGTTAGGATTTGTTTGTTTTTCTGAGTCTTTTTTTTTTTTTTTTTTTTTTTGAGGTTGGGTCTTGCTCTAGCCCAGGCTGACCTGGAATTGACTATGATTGACTATGTAGTCTCAGGGTAGCCTCAAACTCATGGCAATCCTGCCTCTGTCTCCCGAGTGCTGGGATTAAAGGTGTGTACCACTACACCTTTTTTTTTTTTAGGTGGGCTGACCTAGAATTCAGTATGTAGTCAGTCTCAGGGTGGCCTCAAACTCACAGCAATCCTCCTATCTCTGTCTCCCCAGTACTGGGATTAAAGGCATATACCACCATGCCAGGCCCACTTTTTGAAAAATAACGAATTACTGTGGATATTGGTAAATGCTTTCCTTCATGTACTGATATGATTATATGTTTTCTTCTTTGCCTACTTATAGGATAAATTATATTAACTTATTTTTTTTTTCCATGAGGCAGGAACTCGCTCTGTATCCCAGGCGGGCCTCCAAATCTCATGGAGATCCTCCTACCTCAGCCTCTCAAGTATTGACATTAAAGGAATCATGCCTGGCTTAATTGACTTTTGTTGCCAATAGAACCTGCTTAGTATACCTGGAATAAAACTACTTGACCATAGCATATAACTTGTTTCTAAAATTTAAATTTTTTATTTATTTGAGAGAGAAAGAAGTAGAGAAAGAGAGAATGGGTGTGCCACAGCCTGTAGCTGCTGTACCTAGTGTACTGAAACATAATTCCCATTGCATTCTTTTTTTTTTGTTTTGTTTTGTTTTTTGTTTTTTCAAGGTAGAGTCTCACTGTAGCCCAGGCTGACCTGGAATTCACTATGTAGTCTCAGGGTGGCCTCGAACTCATGGCAATCCTCCCACCTCTGCCTCCTGAGTGCTGGGATTAAAGGCCGTGTGCCACCATGCCCAGCCCCCAATTACATTCTTTTGTCCCCTGTTCTCTATACTCCTTTCATTGAACCCCTTCTTTCCAACTAGTCCCTCTTCTATTTCTTTTTTTGTTTTCCTCCATCATCCGTGATGACATGTTGGTGGGTTAGCACCTGCATTGGAAGCACCTGCATTGACTTAGTTCTGAGGAGGACCCCATGGTAGTTGGACAGTAACAGAACTCATGTGGACAAGAAGCCACAGACAGAGGGTCAGCCCCAAGAGTGTCTTTTATAATAGCCAAGAACTACCAAGTGTACAGGTCTTGAGCAGATAATGATAGCCACTGTAGGCTCATCATGAATGCGACGGCCACCACATGCTCCAAAGCACAGCATCCCACAGCGTTCCTCCTCATTCTTTGGCTCTCTTACATTCTTTTTGCTGCAGTATTTCTTGGCAGGTATGATAGAAAGATTTCATTTAGTGCTGAGCATTCAACTGTCACTTCTTGCATTTAAATTTATGCCCATATTTTTCACACACAGCTATAGATAAGTGGTTTTTCTTCTTTTTCTCTTTTGTGTGGTGTGATGTGGTGGTGTCCACGTATGGTGTTATGTACATGTATGTACAAATGTGCTCACAGGTGGCAGGGAAGAATGATGGGTGTCCTTCCTCTGTCACTCATCCATGTATTTTCTTGATAGAGTCTCTCTTTGTGAATGTAGAGCTGTGGTTTTCATCAGCCACAGTGGCACAGCACTGGAGTTACAGACGAGCATGGCCATGCCCAGCTGTTTACGTGGGCCCTGGGGAATCCAAGTCAAGTGATCTCAGGCCCTCATGCTTGCAGTTAGTGCTCTTACCTCTTGAGTCCTCTCCCCAGCCCTAGTTAAGTGCTTTAAAATTGTTTCTTCCTTTGTTATTGTGGTAGTTTGAATATATGTCCCCCAATATATTCAGTGGTTTATTACTTATAGTTTGCATCTGCAATCACCTTGCTAGAGGCAAGGTCACTGCCCCCGGTCTTAAGGTGTGGTGATGGTTTGAGAGTCCATTGTAAAGATATGCAAATGTGTCTAGCAGGAGTTCCTGAAGTGTGCTGTGTGACCTTTTGGCTTTAGTTTTGCTTTGTGTGCTGTGGTGGCTGGTTGGCTTTTGCTCTCTCTGCCTGGCCTTGTGAGAGCAGGCCACTTCTTCTGCCGTTATGGAACTTCCTCTGGATCTGTAAGCTTCAATAAATAATATCCCTTCCTCCATAACTGTGCCTGGTCTGGAAGTTCATCTCAGCGAACCTGAAGCTGTCTGCAACAGTTATTGTGCTATCTAATATCGCATTTATTGAGCAGTTACTGTGTATCAGGCAATGTATATAGTGATTTTCCATGTCATCTAAATTATACTTCAAGGTACTTTATCTTCATTTTATGCATCAGAAAATTGAGGTACACATAGATAAGTATGTGGTCTCAGGTCTACACATCTAGCAAGTGGCCAAGCCAGGACTCAAAGTTAGTCATTCTAGTGCTGGAGATGGCTCCTGAATTCTACAACCTCTGAGCAAAGCACTCCACTTTAATTAATTTTTTTTTTTGAGAGAGAGAGAAAGAGAGAGAGAGGAAGACAGAGAATGGGCGCGCCAGCAGCCTCTCAGCCTCTGTGAACGAAATCCAGATGTGTGCACCCCCTTGTGGTCAAGTGAGGCATTGCGCCCTTGCATCACTGCATCTGGCTAAGCGTGAGACTTGGAGATTGAAACTGGCATTCTTAGGCTTAGCAGGCAGGCGCCTTAACCGCTAAGCCATTCTCTCCAGCTCCGCACTCCACTTTAATGTGATATTATTCATTTCCTTTTAGAACAATATGCCCAGACATAAACGCGCCATAAACATTCTACTTTCAAAATGTCAAGATTCTCTAATGTCATTACAAAGAACTGTATTTAATGGTCTTTGGAAAGGTGAAAGAACGCATTTATCTTGGACTGACATGTTACTTGGTTAGACTGATCTTATAGAAAATTAGGCAGATAGAATAAGGCACAGAGTAATTATAAAAGGGTGAAAGGTAACGACAGGTTGAGTATCCCCTTGGGACCAGGAGTATTTTGGGTTTTTGAAAACTTACATACATATAATGAGATATTTAAGGATGTCTAAATAAGAAATTCACATGTTTCATATATGCGTTATACCCATTGTCTGAAGTTAATTTTTTTTTTCTTTTGGTTTTTCAAGTTAGGGTCTTGTTCTAGCTCAGGCTGACCTGGAGTTCACTATGGAGTCTCAGGGTGGCCTTGAACTCACGGCAATCCTCCTCCCTCTGCCTCCCAAGTCCTGGGATTAAAGACATGTGCCACCACGCCTGTGGTTAGTAATTTTTTTTTTTTTTTTTTTTTTTGAGGCAGGATCTTACTCTAGCCCAGGCAGACCTGGAACTGTGTAGCCTAGGCAGGCCTTGAATTCATGGGGATCCTCCCACTTCAGCCTCTCAAGTGCTGGGGTTAAAGGCATATGCCCCCTATATCTGGCTTAGAAGGTAATTTTATACACAAAGCTCTGAGTGCAATCCCCAACACTGCATAAACCAGGCACAGAAGCACATATAGGTAGAGGCAGGAGGATTAGAAGTTCACAGTCATCACTGGACTCAGTGGCACATGCCTATTATCCAGCACTTGGGAGGCAGAGGTAGGAGGATCCCCATGAGTTCAAGGCCACCCTGAGACTACACAGTGAATTCCAAATCAGCCTGGGCTGGAGTGAGACCCTACCTCGAAAAACCACACACACACACAGAAGTTCAAAGTCATCTTTAGTTACACAGTGAGTGAAAGTCCAGTCTGGGCTACATGATAGCTCTGGTGGATCCAAGTCTGATTTTCTTAGATCTTCCTGGTTTGCCTCAATCTGATCTTTGTCTCTACTGGGGTTGCTATGAGAAGAAATTTTTATTTATTTTTAGGTTTTTTTTTTTTTTTTTCTTTTGGTGGTGGGTAGGGTCTCACTCTAGCCCAGCTGACCTGGAACTCACTGGAAGTCTCAGGCTGATCTTGAACTCACAGCGACCCTCCTACCTCTGCCTCCTGAGCACTGGCATTAAAGGCGTGCACCATCATGCCTGGCTAAGAAGAAATCTTGTGTGTGGTTCTCGCTGTAATTTGTAGTGTCTATAACCTCTAATAGGATCCCCTCCTCTACAGTACTAGCAGACTGTTTTGGGGCGTTGTTGCTGCCGTGTGAATTTAGAAAGACAATTGGAAGAGGGAGGAGGGAGGGGAATGGGAAAGAGAGTAAGCTTACAGCCACCACTGGATGGACTGAATTGTAAAGATAATATGGAAAAGCCGGGCGTGGTGGTGCATGCCTTTAATCCCAGCACTTGGAAGGCAGAGGTAGGAAGATCGCCCTGAGTTTGAGGCCACCCTGAGACTACAGAGTGAATTCCAGGTCAGCCTGAGCTAGAGTGAGACCCTACCTCGAACCCCCCCCCCCAAAAAAAAAAAGATAATACGGAAAGAAAATTTTCTTTTTCTCATGATTCTCATTGCGACCCTTGGGACATAGGTCTATCTTTTAGAAATATTTCTAAAGCCCATCTGTAAGAGACTAAATAAATCTGGCTTCCCCCACTCTTCTTACAAGAACATATTTCTTCATTTAACAATTTAAATATAGAATACTAATAAATAATTCACAGTACTCAGGATGAATTCAATAACTTTAAGTGGAATTTTCAAAGATGGCAAATGGCCAGTGTTCTTTCTGAACACAGCCTTGTTCCAATTCTATAGCGTGGTACCTACCTCGTCCTCACTGAAAACCCTGGACATACATCACTGCTTGTCTGACAGAAGATCTGTTTTCTAAATTGCACACAGAATTCCTACCAGCGAGACTTTCTTCTTGGCAGGTCATTTGAGAATATTAAAAGGAGTATTTTGTTCCGGGGTTCCCAGAAGAGCCGGAAATCTCAGTGTTCAGAGAAACCTCATTGTGGAGTCTAAATAGTTTGCCAAAAATGACTGGTTTCCTTTGCTTTGAAGGTTTCTCATGTGTAAATAGACATCCAAGCCACATTTGTGGTTTTGAACTAGCTCCAGTCCCTGTAAATATACTCACGCTTGCCCACAAGGGCATTGGGAGACATACCTGTGTCAGGAGTATGGGGGCGTTATAAAAGAAGGATACTGGCCACCGAGGGCCAAGCTTGCAGAGAGCCCTCCAATTCCCATACTGTAGGCTAAACCCAGGGTCTCACACATGCTAGGCAAGTACTTTACAGCTGAGTTACATCTGCTACCCCCTTCTTATTTTCAGACTGGATCTCCCTTTGTAGCCTGGGCTTGCACTGAATTTGGGATCCTCCTACCTCAGCCTCTGGAGTAGCTTGGATTACAGGCCAGTACCACCAGATCTGGCTTGCAGGGAGGAATGCACACTACCAAGTATACCTATAGGAGGTAAGGCACAGTCAAGTGCATTAAGAGTGGGTGATAGGAAAAGGGAAACCTACTCACCAGCGGAAGTGCTCACTGAGGGCAGAATCTGTTTTTCTTTTTCAGAAGGTAGCAAGAACCAAGGAGAACCTATCAGCCAGGGCGAGACTGACAACTTGTGGCCAGGGTGGACGAGACAGATACTGAGGATCCTTAACACTTACCAAAGCAGAGATCCAGAAGCTCTTGAGAGCTCAGCACTGAAGTAGACTTAAAACATGCCCAAGGAGCTGTGCGTGGTGGCGCATGCCTTTAATCCCAGCACTCGGGAGGCAGAGGCAGGAGGATCGCCATGAGTTCAAGGCCACCCTGAGACTACATAGCGAATTCCAGGTCAGCCTGAGCTAGAGTGAGACCCTACCTCAAAAAACAAAAAACAACAACAACAACAAAAAATGCCCGTCATGGCTCAGGGAATTTTGTGAAACAGGGGGCCGAAAGATTGGAAGAGCAACAGGTTGGGGGGGGCATATCCAGAGACATTGCTTCCCCCCTCCCCCCACCCCATGACTGACTGCAATTCTCACAACCCCATGAGGAATACCAGCAGTCCCACTGAGGAGGGACCTCAGTGGAATGGGGACAGGGAAGAAGGAAATGATGGTACCAGTACATAATGTATCCATACAAAGTATATACTGAATAAATATATATAAAAGAGCCTGTAGTATTGACTCAGAGTCAAACTAGGCAGAAAAACCAGGAATGCAGTGGTGAGGGCAAGAACAAAGCAGGGCCTCGGCACTTGAGACAGCAAGCAAGGAAATGGGTCAGAACAACAGCACAGGGCAGAGTCAGTGCAGTTAACAGAACTGGGGCCAACCTGGCAAATGGTTTGAAATAATCAGGAGCAGTACAATCCTACAAAGATAAGCAGAAACTGGTGGCTCATGCCTTAATACCAGCACTCAGGAGGCTGAGGTAGAAAGATTCCTATGAGTTGGAGGCTAGCCTAGGCTACAGAATGAGTTCCAGGTTAGCCTGTGCTAGAGTGACACTGCCTAGAAGTAGGAGGATTGCTGTGAGTTTGAGGCCAGCCTGAGACGAGAGATTGAGTTTCAAGTCAGCCTGGACTAGAGTGAAACCCTACCTTGAAAAAAACTAAGGTCTGGCGTGGTGGCGCACGCCTTTAATCCCAGCACTCGGGAGGCAGAGGTAGGAGGATCGCTGAGAGTTCAAGGCTACCATGAGACTACATAGTGAATTCCAGGTCAGCCAGGGCTAGAACGAGACCCTACCTTGAAAAACCAAAATAAATAAATAAAATAAAATAGTGCCGGGGATTTAGCTTAGTGGTTAAAGGTGCTTGCTTACAAAGCCTACTGACCCAGGTTCAATTCCCCAGTATCCACATAAAAGCCAGATGCACAAAGTAGTGCAAGTGTCTGTAGTTCCTTTGCAGTGGCAGGAAACCCTGGTGCACAGCACACCCATACCCTCCCTCCTTGTCTCTCAAAAATATTTTTTTTTTTCATGTAGGGTAGGCTGACCTGGAATTCACTATGTAGTCTCAGGATGGCCTCCAACTCATGGCAATCCTCCTACCTCTGCCTCCCAAGTGCTAGGATTAAAGGCATGCGCCACCCATGCTGTTTTTGTTTTTTTTTGAGAGAGACAGAGAGAGGGAGAGAAAGATAGATAGAGATGGGCGTGCCAGCAGCCTCTCAGCTGCTGTGAACGAAATCCAGATGCGTGCGCCCCCTTGTGGGCAAGTGCAGCATTGTGCCCTTGCGTTACTTTGCATCTGGCTAAACGTGGGACCTGGAGATTGGAACCAGTGTTCTTAGGCTTAGGAGGCAGGCGCCTTAACCGCTAAGCCATCTCTCCAGCCCTTGTTTTTGTTTTTTTTTTTTACAAAAAGATGAGAAGAAAGAAAATGATGCTAGGATTCTGGAGACTCCCTGGCAGCCTCATGATTTATGGGGCTGTAGCAATGTGCTGCTCCTTGTACTGGAATTTATGTCACAGGGTGAAAATATAAATCTCACTCCTCAAGAGCAATGATTGAAGCTTCTTCAGGCTGAGCATGTAGAAGAATGACTTTGTCTTTGAGGGAGGTCATAAGAAGTACTTGTACATAAAGTCATATATAACTTTGAACTTCTGTTTTGAGGGTCAGCCAAGGTTGGAAATGCCCTACGTATTCTAACCCAGGGAGTGAAGGCAGTAATATGAATTAGAATGGTGATTGAGGGGTGGGGAGAGAATGCTAAGACTGGATAATGACTGGAGTGGAGAAGCCGGTGAGAATCTTACACTGGGTTCCCTAGTTTCTGTGTTGGTTTGGACAACTGAGTGGACAGGTATTGCTAATAGGGTTTGGGGACAGGCGAATGCCTGGTTATTAGACACGATTCCCCCTTTACTCTGTGTGTGCACTTAAGCCAGTTGCTTAACCTCTCAGAGCCTTTATCTATAAAACTGAAAATCATTCTGCTTCACAGAGAGTTATTGTGAGGATGAAATTAAATACAAATTCGAGAAATTCATACCTTGCCACATATATTTAGTGTCTATTAACTACCAACCCCTAGAGTGAGGGCTAAGAATCATAAAAGAAATCAAACACAGCCCCTGGATACATTGGTCAGCTAGCTGGCAGAGACATACAGAAAACAATATAATGGAAGAAGCTAAAATATCAGAGCATATAAGGTGCCAGAAGAGCCGCATTTAATGAATCCTGCTTGTAAATATGAACCCAGAAAGGCATTGTGCAGATGTGGGGGAAGAGGAATGAACTCAGAGCTCACCAGTTTCGGATGAACATACCTTTTTTTTTTAATTATTAATTTTTTTATTGACACCTTCTATACTTACATACAAAAACCATATGATATTTCCCTCCCCTCCCTTCCCCCCATTCCACTTTAGAACACCAGTCTCCATCATTTCCCCTCCCTCTCTCCATTAGTCTTTCTTTTAATTTGATGTCATCATCTTTTTCTTCTATTTTGAGGGTCTTGCGATGGTATTGCTAGGCACTGCAAGGTGAACATACCTTTTATCTACGAACTTGGACACAAGTTGTCTTGGGGGGGGGTGGGGATAACCTCACATTTGTGATTTCTCCCTAAATAAACTTAATACTTCATAATTTATCCTTCTTGAGTCCGTTTTTTTTTTTATAAATTCTTTGTTAAAAGTAGACGAGAACCCAAACTTGGGGTTCATGCACTTGGGGGACCCCTCTTGAACCCCCAAATCCTGCATCACTACCTGCAAACATGGACCTAGAAAGGCATTGTGCAGATGTAGGGGAAGAGGAATGAACATCACTACTTTTAGATGAATACAGCTTCACCAACATTCTTTTTACCTATGAACTTGGACACACTCATTTCTGAGCTTAAGTTGTCTCAGGGCAGGATAACCGCAGTCCCTACCCCCAGAAGTGATTGAAAGAACTAAATGAAATACTGCAGGAGAAAATGCTTAGCACAGTGCTGGGTACACAGCAAGCCCTCCAAGAGTGTTATATGAGTATTTTTATGTAAGGACATACCAAGGTCACAGGCTAGTTAGTCTAGGCTAGGGTTCAGGCTGTTATGGCTTAAACTCCAAAATGAAAGTATATTTTTGTACTCACCCCACATTTAAAAAATTCTTTATTGGGCTGGAGAGATGGCTTAGGGGTTAAGGCGCCTGCCTCCTAAGCCTAAGAACACTGGTTCCAATCTCCAGCGGTTCCAATCTCCAGGTTCCACGGGCGCAAAGCCGCACTTGACCACAAGGGGGCGCACACATCTGGAGTTCGTTCACAGCAGCTGAGACACTGCTGGCGTGCCCATCTCTGTCTTCCTCCCTCCCTCTCCTCTCTCTCTCTCTCTCTCTCTCTCTGTCTCTCTCCAAAAAAAAATTCTTTATTGGTACTGGGCGTGGTGGCGCACGCCTTTAATCCCAGCACTCGGGAGGCAGAGGTAGGAAGATTACTGTGAATTCAAGGCTACCCTGAGACTGCATAGTGAGTTCCAGGTCAGCCTGGCTAGAATGAGACCCTATCTCAAAAAAAAATTCTTTATTGGGAGCTAGGCGTGGTGGCGCACACCTTTAATCCCAGCACTGGAGAGGCAGAAGTAGGAGGATCGCCATGAGTTCAAGGGCACCCTGAGAATACATAGTGAATTCCAGGTCAGCCTGGGCTAGAGTGAGACCCTACCTCGAATTTATATATATATTCATTGGAAGCCAGCCGTGGTAGCACATACTTTTCATCCCAGCCCTAGGGAGGCACAGGTAGGAGGATCACTGTGAGTTCAAGGCCACCCTGAGATTACCTAGTAAATTCCAGGTCAGTCTGGAGTAGAGTGAGACCATTCCTTGACAAACCAAATAAAAGAAAAAAAATCTTTATTGGAGAGGGTTGAAGGAAATGGGCACACCAGGGCCTCTTGCCATTGCAAATGAACTCTAAATGCATGCACCACTTTGTGCTCTGGCTTTACGTGGGTACAGGGGGATCAGACCCAGACTAACAGGCTTTGCAAGCAAGTGTCTTCAACTGCTGAGCCATCTCCCCAGCCCTTAATTGACGTTTGTTGTGGGTTGAAAGCTGTTTTGCTAGCACAGTGGGGAAGAGACTGAGATGGCAAAGCATCACCTCCATTTTTCACACAGAGTAACGCAGATCCAAGGACGTGGGAAAACAGTAATCCCAGGGCACTGCAGATATCCCACAGTGACATGGGCTGAGCTGGACACGCTGACATAAAGGTGATGAGTTAAATGATGTCCTCTCAGAGTGAGCTAAGGAGGACGAGCGGAGAGAGCCATTCTTTCAAGTTTGTGCTAGGTGTTCCATACAATATTTGGAGAAAATGATTTCTCAGTCAGCTCCTGAAAATGGTAATGGCAGTCAATTGGCGAAAAGGCAGGCAAACATCCCTAGACAGCATCCCCAGAACCTAAAAAAACACCTTAAAATGCTTGTGCTCAGGCCCCAAACTCTGCTTCAGTTTGTCGGGGTGAGGGGGAGCTGGGAAGCCCAGGTAGCCAACTTTAGGAGGCTCCCTGCTGAGTCTGGCAAAGACCTGTATGGAGAGAAGCAGGCCTGTGGTAAATGTCTTCCTCCTGATTTTTAGGAAATCTTGGCTTTCTCCAATTCGTCTACAATAGGAGGAAAGTCAGGGCACTGGGCTATGAATGTGTTAATGTTTGCCTGGGGAAGAAATTGGGCTTTGGGAAAGATAGTCCCCAGAGAGCCCATGAAAGGGTTCTGAAATGCTAACGCTGGGATGCAGACCTCAAAAGAAACCAAGAGATTTTAAGTAAAAATTGTGTGTCTGAGGAGTTTAATTAAACATGGAGTTGCGAAGCTGGCAGAAGATAAAAGAATGAACGGAGTCTGAAAGCAGATAGCTCCGGGCTCTGGGGTCAGAGGGTCCTCCTTGTGAAGTTTCTTGGATTTGTCTCCATCTTTAAGTGGGCACACTCCTAGTGGCTGCCTCCGTGGCCGGCAGCAATGAGAACAGGCTGCAGAGTTCAGGATGCCTGCCACATGGAGAGCTGGAGTTACTCTGAGTATTTGGGAAGGTAAAGATGCTGTGTGAGGAGCTGGAGAGATGGCTTTAACAGTTATGGCGCTTGCCTGCAAAGTTAAAGGACCCAGGTTTGATTCACCAGGACCAGTGTAAGCCAGATGCACAAGGTGGTGCATGCGTCTGGAGTTCATTTGCAGTGTCTGAAGGCCCTCGTGTACCCATTCTCTATCTTCTTCCCCTCTACCCCTGCCTCAAGTAAAGAAAAAGAAAGAAAGAAAGAAAGAAAGAAAGAAAGAAAGAAAGAAAGAAAGAAAGAAAGAGGGAGGGAGGGAGGGAGGGAGGGAGGGAGGGGAGGGAGGGAGGGAGGAGGAAGGAAGGAAGGAAGGAAAGAAAGAAAGAAAGAAAGAAAGAAAGAAAGAAAGAAAGAAAGAAAGAGAGAGAAGCTGTATGTGTCCTTAGTCTGCAGGGGGCTGCAAGGAGGACTAGACTCACAGACTGGTGAGAAAGGAAGTGGGTCAGAACAGATGGGACTGGGGTGGGGCTGTATCTACTCTGGAGACTGAGGCCCAGAAGCAGGCCTTGTTTTCTTTGACAAATCAGAGATAAAGGATAGGGTAGGATAGGATGCACAGCCTGAAAGAGAATTGAACTTTACAAGTCGGAATCCACTCATTCTTTTGTTGCTGTTGTTTTGCTTTTTGGATGAAAGTTCCAATCCAGAATTACATGAAAAAAATACATCCAAAAAAAAAGCATTTTCTCAATAGTAAAAATCTGAATAAAGTGTTATCGTTTTTCTGTATGGATTTCACACCTATAGATTTCCCTAAGACATACTGAACTAATTTAAGCAGGCACTCAGTACCTGTGGACCAGCCTGGAGTAGCAGAAAGCTAGCCACAAGCTTCCCAAACACTCCTGGAACCTTGCATTTATTATTATCAAGGCACAAACTTTGCCATGGGACTAGATCAAGTGAAAAATACCCAGCTGGTGAGAAACGAAGCACAGGAGTCGAGATTCGGCTTCAGCCCACGTTCACTAACTGCTGAACTACAACTGGGAGACAGTGATACAGCATCACGAAGGAAAAGGAGAGGAGGCTTTGACAGTGTAGCCCCGATGTGCTGGACTCGATGTTACTGCAGAAAATCACTATGTAGCCTTGTGTGGTTTTTAAGAACCTATAAACTATTGAAAATTGAGGGAATAAACATGTACCCAAGGCCACTCATTTAATAAATGGACTTTTAAAAAGAACATTTTTTTTTTATCATTCGAATAATGGTTGCTGTGATGACTTGTTAATGGATTGTTAAGCAAGGTTATTGGCTCTTCTCGCAATAGGGCTGCAGCTTCCGGTTGGGCAGGTCATTCACCTTTCAAGGGCAAGGGAGAGAACTGCAGAAATCAGTCTTCCCTCTGCTTCCCAAACCACCTGTCACACAGGGATGCCTTTGTCCAGCTCTGCGGGACAGCAGCAGCCCCATTCGCCTGCTCATGGCCTTAGTTCATTTCTTATGCTGGCTTCCAGACTCCAGGGTAGGACAGCAAAAGAAAGGCGAGAGTGGGGGGTGGGGGGAGGAATAAAGACAATAGACATATGAGGGAGGGGAACTTGGAAAGAACAGCAAGGTAAGACAAGATCTTGAAGAAGGAAGGTGAAAATAAGTGACGGCTACTCCACAGATTTCTGGTGTTGAGTAAACTTGGCCTGTTGTGGAAGAAGTGGCAGAAAGAATGTAAGAGCCAAAGGAAGGGAAGGACTTCCTAAAATTCAATCTTCCAGATACAAAGGGACCTCGATATGCATGAACTCGTGGTGGCTGACACTACCTACACAAGACCTGCGTAATAGAAGGAAAAAGAAAAGAAAAAGAAGAGAGAAAGAAATGATGACATCAAAATAGAAGAAAGACTACTTGAGCAGAAGATGGGATTCAATGGAGGGGGCAAAGAATGCGGGGGGGGGGAAGAAGAGTGGTGGGAGGGGGTTAGGATTATGGCATCTTCTCTATGTTTATGGAAGTTGTCAATAAAAAGTTGAATAAAAAGCTATATGCCAATAAATTAAAATATTTTACGTCAAAAAAAGAGTAAACTTTGAGAAAAGCTTGACAGTGTCTTAATCCACAGCAAAAATAAAAATGGGGCAAAATGGGCTGGCGAGATGTCCTAGCAGTTAAGGTCCTTGCCTGCAAAATCTAAGGACCCAGGTTTGGTTCCCCAGTACCCATGTAAGCCAGATGCACAATATAACACATATGTCTGAAGTTCATTTGCAGTGGCTGGAAGCCCTGGCACACCTATCTTCTCTCTATCTGCTTCTTCCTCTCTCTCTCTCTCTCTCTCTCAAATAAATAAATAAAATAATTTTTTTTTAAAAAGTGGGCAAAAAATGCAGTACCAAGCCATTCTACAGTAAAATCAACATGACTTTGGCACGTGTGTCCAGCAGTCATATAACCAGGGCTGGAAGCCAAGGCATGTTACTGGAACATCTGTCTTACGCAGAATCAGCAGAATGACAGTGCCGCCAGTGGTCCTCTGAATTTTCTCTCCTTTCCATCCAAACTCCCTCCTTCCTTGGCCCTCCAATGCCTTCTTTGAACAGCTATAGCATATACCTAAACTCCCTCAGATGGCGAGAGCCTCCTCCTTGGGTCTGCCTCTGCCAGGTTTGGCCCTGACTCAGAGTTCTACCTGCTCAATGTTCTTAAGCACGTGAAAGAAGACCTTATTGCCCAGGATCAGTTTGGTTTTGAAAGTGCCTGAGAAATGGCTCAAACTCAGCTGGGCATGGTGGCACAAGCCTATATTCCCAGCTACTCAGGAGGCTGAGGAAGGAAGACTATGTTGGTATTAAGGCCAGACAAGATATCAAGATGCTATCTCATTTTTAAAAAAAGTCTATAGGTAGCCTCAAACTCACAGCAATCCTCCTACCTCTGCCTCCTGAATGCTGGGATGAAAGGCATGTGCCACCACACCCAGCAAGTTTCCCTTATTTTTTGTTATGTGATGTTTAGTTTACTTTAAAACCCACTGATTTTGGAGGTCACACAGCCGAGTGATAAGTTAACTCCCTCCCATTAGCTCTTCTGTAGGTAACACCTCTGTCATTAGGGTCACAATGATAACGGCTGCATGTGTTACTCTTCAGGGAATTGAATCTCTTCCTATAGGCCTGTGCAGATGCCTGAGGCGCCTGTCACCTTTTGACTTTTCGTTTGAGAGTGAGAAAGAGAGAGAGAGAGAGAAATGGGTGTACCAGGGCCTCTTGCCACTGCAAACGAACTCCAGATGCATTTGTCACTTTGTGTATCTGGGAATTGAACCAGGGTTGGCATGCTTTGAAAGCAAGTGTCTTTAATGGCTGAACCATATCCCCAGGACCCCTTTTGACTTTCCCGAGCAAGCCTCCACCTCAAGTCATGCCTACGCTGCCATTCTGTGCACACACATCCCTGCTGAGCCAAGAAGTCTGAGTGCATGTGAAGACCACTGACTACCTCACCTCAAGTCCCCTTTCCTGGTGCCTTCAATCACCCCATTTCTTTATCCCATAAGTATCCCCAAACTTGCTCTTGGAAGGCAGATTTGACACTTGAGCCTCCCAGCTTTAAGCCTGGCCACCTCTTTTTCATTTGCCACTTGTAAAACTTATTCATTAAGTTTGTTCTGAAATTATATTACTTCCATTGTTCTGGCATTAAAAGGTTCCCTCTTCCTGTTTTTTTCATTTTTTTTTTTTTTTTTTTTTTTTTTTTTTTTTTTGAGGTAGGGTCTCACTCTAGTCCAGACTGACCTGGAAGTAACTATGTAGTCTCAGGGTGGCCTCAAACTCACTACCTCGATCCTCCTACCTCTGCCTTCCAAGTGTTGGGATTAAAGGCGTGCGCCACCACGCCCAACTTTTCTTTTCCATTTTTAAAGACAGGGTCTCACTCTAGTCCAGGTTGATCTGGGTCTCACTTTGTAGCCCCAGGCTGGGCTCCTGGTATGGCAATCCTTCTACCTTAGCCTTTCAAGTGCTAGAATTAAAGGCATGTGCCACCATGTATAGACAATCCCCACGCCCCGCCAACTTTTTTTGGAGATAGGGTCTCAGTTTGTAACCTAAGCTATCCTCTAACTTGTAGTTGCCTTGCTTTGGCCTCTGGAGTGCTAGGATTATCACATGCTCAGCCAAACTATTCTTTCTTTATTAAAATGGTGACAGTATATAGTTATTTATTTGATACTGTCCTCAAAGGAAGGAAGAGAGGGAGGGGGCAGGAATGGAAGGGAAGGAGCAGGAATGGAAGGGAAGGAGAGGGAAAGAAAAAAATCTTAGAAAATTAGTCTTTATTAAAAATTTCTTTTTGGGGGGAGGGGGCTGGAGAGGTGGCTTAGTGGTTAAGGCACGCCTTTGAAGCCTAAGGACCCCTGTTCGATTCTCCAGGTCCCACGTAAGCTAGGTGCACATGGTGGCGCATGCGTCTGGAGTTTGTTTGCAGTGGCTAGAGGCCATGGTGCGCCCATTCTCACTCCCACTCTCCCTCTCTCTCTCTCCCTTTCTCTGTCTTTAAAATAAATAAATAAATTCCTTTTGTTGTTGTTGTTGTTTTGTTTTTCCAGGTAGGTTGGCCTTGAACTCGGCCTCCAAGTGCTGGGATTAAAGGCATGTGCCACCTTGCCTGGCTTTAAAAGTTCTTTTTCTTTTCTTTCTTTCTTTTTTAGATTATATATTTATTTATTTATTTATTTATTTATTTATTTATTTATTAGAGACAGAGAGAGGGAGAATGGGCATGCCAGGGCCTCTAGCCACTGCAAACAAACTCCAGATGCATGTGC
The DNA here is from genome assembly GCA_036365145.1 of Orientallactaga sibirica. NCBI lineage: Eukaryota > Metazoa > Chordata > Mammalia > Rodentia > Dipodidae > Orientallactaga > Orientallactaga sibirica. The sequence continues at coordinate 2,887,996 of JAEOAD010000036.1, forward strand.
CACCATGTGCATCTGGCTTATGTAGGACCTGGAGATTCAAACCGGGGTCCTTAGGCTTTGCAGGCAAACAACTTAACCGCTAAGTCATCTCTCCAGCCCTAAAAATTAATTTTCTTAGTTTATGACATCCAAAATTCTGTGCTGAGAAGAATGCTGGTTGAAGTTGCCTTAAAGGCCTAGAGTCCACAGTGTGCTTGAGACTCCGGCAGCAGCTCGCAAAGCAAATGGCTAAATTTCCAGGAAGCAACTTGGCACCACCTTGATAGTTTGAAATCTAACATGGTGGGAATATCTGTATCATGAAAATTTGTAAGTGTTAACAACCCCCCACCCTAGGCTTATTGTCTTACCAACCAGCCTGTCACTGCCTGGAACCTGCTTGTACACGTTCAGGGATCAGCATGCATTCACCCAGGCAGCTCCTACCACTGAAATCCCATGAGAATGAATGTGGACTTATCTACTAATTGATACTAAAAATATCCCCCTCACGCTGCCTCTTTAATCACCTGATGCTCCGTTTTCCTCATGAACATTTCTGCTGTGCTTCCGCAGGAGCCCTGCCTGCTCTAGTGAAACATCCCACTGCCTAGCATAACACGGAGGGCGCCCAGGGGCCCTCATTCTCCTAGGAGTCACTACCAGAGATGCCACACTTTTCATCGTGTTTCAGGAAGATAAAGCTACGGAAACAACAACAAAGAAAACATTTTCCAGGGAAGGTAGTCAGGACAGCCATGCCCACATCTTTATGTGCGTATTCTAAGACACCTGAGCAAGAAGGTGAAGTTAACAAAAGCGCTTTATAATACCAAGAAGTGAACACGGGCTGGAGGGATGGCTTAATGGTTAAGGCGCTTGCCTGCAAAGACTAAGGACACAGGTTCGATTCCCCAGGACACACGTAAGCCAGCTGCACATGGTGGCACATGAGTCTGGAGTTCGTTTGCAGTGGCTAAAGCCCTGGTGGGCCCATTCTCACTCTCTCTCCCTCTCTCTGTTTCTAATAAGTAAATTATAAAAAAGAAAGAAAATAAAATCTTAAAATAAAAAAAAAAGAAGGAAAGCCGGGCATAGTGGGACATGCCTTTAATCACAGCACTTGGGAGGCAGAGGTAGGAGGGTGAGTTCAAGGTCACCCTGAGACTACACAGTGAATTCCAGGTCAGAGTGAGACCCTACCTCGAAAAACCTAAAAAAGAAGAAGAAAAAGAAGAAGAGGAGAAGGAGGAGGACGTAGTAAACAACACCAGGATGAGTGTTTTTAAAAATTATGTATTTATTTATTTTTGAGACAGAGAGAAAGAGAGACAGAAAGAGGGAGAATGGGCATGCCAGGCCTACAGCCACTGCAAGCTAACTCCAGATGCATGTGCCACCATGTGCATCTGGCTTATGTAGGACCTGGAGATTCAAACCGGGTCCTTAGGCTTTGCAGGCAAACAACTTAACCGCTAAGTCATCTCTCCAGCCTAAAAATTAATTTTCTTAGTTTATGACATCCAAAATTCTGTGCTGAGAAGAATGCTGGTTGAAGTTGCCTTAAAGGCCTAGAGTCCACAGTGTGCTTGAGACTCCGGCAGCAGCTCGCAAAGCAAATGGCTAAATTTCCAGGAAGCAACTTGGCACCACCTTGATAGTTTGAAATCTAACATGGTGGGAATATCTGTATCATGAAAATTTGTAAGTGTTAACAACCCCCACCCTAGGCTTATTGTCTTACCAACCAGCCTGTCACTGCCTGGAACCTGCTTGTACACGTTCAGGGATCAGCATGCATTCACCCAGGCAGCTCCTACCACTGAAATCCCATGAGAATGAATGTGGACTTATCTACTAATTGATACTAAAAATATCCCCCTCACGCTGCCTCTTTAATCACCTGATGCTCCGTTTTCCTCATGAACATTTCTGCTGTGCTTCCGCAGGAGCCCTGCCTGCTCTAGTGAAACATCCCACTGCCTAGCATAACACGGAGGGCGCCCAGGGGCCCTCATTCTCCTAGGAGTCACTACCAGAGATGCCACACTTTTCATCGTGTTTCAGGAAGATAAAGCTACGGAAACAACAACAAAGAAAACATTTTCCAGGGAAGGTAGTCAGGACAGCCATGCCCACATCTTTATGTGCGTATTCTAAGACACCTGAGCAAGAAGGTGAAGTTAACAAAAAGCGCTTTATAATACCAAGAAGTGAACACGGGCTGGAGGGATGGCTTAATGGTTAAGGCGCTTGCCTGCAAAGACTAAGGACACAGGTTCGATTCCCCAGGACACACGTAAGCCAGCTGCACATGGTGGCACATGAGTCTGGAGTTCGTTTGCAGTGGCTAAAGCCCTGGTGGGCCCATTCTCACTCTCTCTCCCTCTCTCTGTTTCTAATAAGTAAATTATAAAAAAGAAAGAAAATAAAATCTTAAAATAAAAAAAAAAGAAGGAAAGCCGGGCATAGTGGGACATGCCTTTAATCACAGCACTTGGGAGGCAGAGGTAGGAGGGTGAGTTCAAGGTCACCCTGAGACTACACAGTGAATTCCAGGTCAGAGTGAGACCCTACCTCGAAAAACCTAAAAAAGAAGAAGAAAAAGAAGAAGAGGAGAAGGAGGAGGACGTAGTAAACAACACCAGGATGAGTGTTTTTAAAAATTATGTATTTATTTATTTGAGACAGAGAGAAAGAGAGACAGAAAGAGGGAGAATGGGCATGCCAGGGCCTACAGCCACTGCAAGCGAACTCCAGATGCATGCGCCACCTTGTGCATCTGGCTTACATGGGTCCTGGGGAATCGAACCGAGGTCCTTTGGCTTTGTAGGCAAGCGCCTTAATTGCTAAGACATCTCTCCAGCCCCCAGGATGAGTTTTTGATAATTCATGCTCGTGTGGTCAGCAAAACTGATTTAATAGGTGTTTTACAGGCATTAACAAATCATGTGGGTCTGTGGCTAAGACACTGGGAAGTTGACTAGCCCAAGTTAATGGATTTCTTTGCTTTGACCTTTACCTTGGAACTAATCTAAGGTGCTTAAGAACCTTTACTTTGATCATGGAATCCAATTTTTGAGGTTCATCACTTGTAATCACTTCATAGAACACATTTTAGTAAACATTAGCACTTTGTTATCTCAGATTTCTTGGTACATTTCTACTAAATTCCTTGAGTATCTTTTCTATTTGGCATTAAAATAAAATATATTTAAAGGCTGGCGAGATCACTCGGTCATTAAAGGTGCTTGCTTGCAAAACCCAACAGCCTGGGTTTGATTCCCCAGAATCCATGTAAAGCCTGATGCACAAAGTGGTGCATGCATTTGGAGTTCTTTTGCAGTGGCAAGAGGCCCTGGTGGGCCCCTTCTCTTCTCTTCTCTTCTCTTCTCTTCTCTTCTCTTCTCTTCTCTTCTCTTCTCTTCTCTTCTCTTCTCTTAAGAGAGAGAGGGAGGAAGAGACAGATAGAAAATGGGCACGTCAGGGCCTCCTGCCACTGCAACTGCACTCCAGATGCATGCATCACCTTGTGCATCTGGCTTCCATGGGTACTGGGAAATCGAATCTGGGTTCTTAAGGTTCACAGGCAAGTGCCTTCACCACTAAGCCATCTTTACAACCTTCATTCTCTCTCTCTTTTTGTTTTTTCAAGGTAGGGTCTCACTCTGGTCCAGGCTGACCTGGAATTCACTTTGTAGTCTCAGGGTGGCCTCGAACTCACAGCAATCCTCCTACTTCTGCATCCCAAGGGCTAGGATTAAAAGCGTGTGCCACCACTCCCGGCTTCATTCTTATTCTTACTCTCTCTTTGTCTGCTTGCAAACCAGTAAACAAAAATATTTAAAATAAATTATATTTATAAAACACCATCCCTAGGCATCAAGAGATGAACAGTTCAGAGGTTTCTTATGCAAATTCTGTCTAGTCATTCACCTATACATAATTACTGTGACATGATATAAAAATTTTATTTTATTTTTATTTATTTAAGAGAGAGAGACAGAGACACCCAGAAAGACAGAGAGAATAGGTGAACTAGTGCCTCCTGCCACTGCAAATGAATTTCAGACGCATGCGCCATCTTTTGTATCTGGCTTACGTGGGTCCTGGGGAATCAAATCTGGGTCCTTTGGCTTTCCAGGCAATCACTTTAACAGCTAAGCCATCCCTCTAGCCCTGTGACATGAATTTTAACAGATGTTATGGTCTGAATATGAAGTGTCCCCCCACTCCCCAAAAAACTCATATGTTGAAGGCATAGTCCATATCTGGTATCATTAGTGCGAGCTGACTAGATCAAGAAGGCACTGAGTTCATCAATGGATTAATGGCTGAATGGACTATTAAGAGGTAGGGCTTGGTGGGCGTGAGCATTTGACAGGTATATCTTGTCCCTGGCCCCTCCTCCTGCCTCTCTGCTTCCTTGCTAAAAGTGGGGTGAGCAACTCTGCTCCATCACTCCTCCTCCATCATCTTCTCAGGCTCAAAGCAATAGAAGCCAGCCAATCATGGAATGAAACATCTGAAACCATGATCCAAGATACACCTTTCCTCTTTTAAGTGGTGGTTTTGTTGTTGTTTGTTTTTGTTTTTCTAGGTAGGGTTTTGCTCTAGTCCAAGCTGACTATGTAGTCTCAGGGTGGCCTGAAACTCAAAGTAATCCTCCTACCTCTGCCTCCTCAATGCTGGGATTAAAGGCGTGCGCCACCATGCCCTTAGGTTCATTTGCTCCTTTAGGTTGTTTTTCTCAGGGCACACCTGACTACTGACAGTTTGCAGTACATGAGTTGTAGTCATTATACCTTTCCCTGTTTAGCAAAAGCTTAAGTCCTAACTGGGTAGTTAACACTTCCAAGATATGAGATATGCTATTTAATCATGATGTTAATTTCCTTAATATCACCTGTTTTCCATGTAGAATAAAGAGTAAAAATTATACTTTCCATCATTACCAGAAAAAGACCCCCAAGGCCATTAGTTTAGCTCTCTGGCAATCTTGTTTGCTTACATGGCCACGCTCTGGTTATATAAAAGTACCAGACAGCTGAGTGCATCTCTCCTTCATAGTCACGTGGCCTTGGACAAGTTACTGTGCAGCCAAAAAAAAAAAAACCTGCCAGTAGCATCAGTACTGCCTCCGGAGTTACTGGAGATTACAGGCTTCAAGAGAACAAAGCACAAGAAGTCCTATTATGATAACTTAGGTCTTTCAGTACTGTGGGTCCACTGCTGAGTGTGACTCACTGCCTTACACATGTGGAGTCTTTGAAGGCCGCTTTCTTTCCTAACCCACCAATCCAGATAAATAATTTCAACCCTTCTAGCATTTCCTTGCTGGAGAATATGATGTTAAATCTTGATTACTAATGTATACTTCTAAAGATGTTAAGGTATGCTCTAGATAGGCCTAAATTAGAGGAAAGACTCGACCTGAATGTGGATGGCACCATTCCATAGGCTGAGGGTCCCAGAGAGGACGAAAGAGTCCAAAGGGAGAGATCTAGTGCAAACCATTCTCTGTGTGTGTGTCTTTCTCTCTCTGTTTCCTGACTGCCAGCATGTGAGCTACTCTAACCCTCCCCACCATGGCCTAAACCCCCTGAAACCGATCCAGAATGAATCTGTCCTCCTTTAAGTTGTTCTCCTTAGGTATTTTGTCACAGGAACAGAAAAACTGATTAACACAAAGGTCATCCAAGCTTTCAGTCATTTCAGCTGCTGTCTTCCTAACTGTTTTCAAGTTTTACTAGCTTTCTTCCGTTTAAGGAACTGGCCTCAACCCTCTGAAGAATGTCTGCTTAGAGAAATAGAACTATTTGTGACTTCAGAATTACATCAATCTGTTCTTTGAAAAGGTTTGTGAAGCCTTCAGCCTTCCCCTTATCAGTGGGAGTGAACTATTATTAGCATCCAGTTCGGCACTGATCTTATTCAAGTCAGTTCTGATGCTGAGGGGGGAAATTACAGGATGTTTCTTGTGACAGAAGGGCTGTAATGGTTGGCAATGAGGTATCGGCCTGTGTTTTTAGCACTGACAAAGAGATGAGGTATTTTTACTTTTTTTGTTTTGTTTTGTTTTTCAGTAGAAGCGATAAATTAGGCTGGGGGGAGGGGAGAGAATTTAGATGTCCAGCCTTCTTTCTGATAAATGCGGTTTTTCTCTTACTGTGCTCAAAAATAAAATGCAATTGAAAATACGTTACTAACCAGAACCTAACTCCCTGAAAGCGTGACTATGATACACACACACATGCTCTTTAGTATTTCTAATACACACACATATGACATAAGTGTAGAGAGGGGAGAGAAGAAGAGAGAAAGACAGACAGGGAGGAAAAGAGGAAGATGGAGATAAATAGTTTTGGTTTAAATTGTGGTTGCAAACTCATGGAGGGTAATCAAGTATTTCATACAGCAAATTACAGCAATGCTTCTATTTCTTTTTTTTATTTTTATTTTTATTTATTTATTTGAGAAAGAAAGATACAGAGATAGGCAGGTAGAGAGAGAGAGAGAGAGAGAGAGAGAATGGGCATGCCAGGGCCTCCAGCCACTGCAAACGAACTCCAGATGCGTGTGCACCCTTGTGCATCTGGCTAACATGGGTCCTGGGGAGTTGAACCTGGGTCCTTTGGCTTCGCAGGCAAATGCCTTAACCGCTAAGCCATCTCTCCAGACCTGCTTCTATTTCTTTTAAAAAATCATTTATTTATTAGAGAGTGAAAGAGTCAGATAGAGAGAGAGAAAATGGGCATGGCAGGGCCTCTAGCCACTGTAAACTAACTCCATATATATGTGCCACCTTGTACAATTGGCTTTACCTGGGTACTGGGGAATCTAACCTGGGACCTGTGGCTTTACAGGCAAGTGCCTTAACTACTAAGCAATCTCTCCAGTCCCAATGTTTCCATTTCTAAGTTGTATCATGTAGGTACTCATTTATATAATTAATCCTTCTTTACTTTTCAAAATTAAACACGAGATAGAATTGCTTCAGGGGCTCTTATAAACAATGGCAGTGCATTCCTATGTCACCATCATGAAAATGTCCAGCTTCATTCGCAACACTCAGTTCATAGCATTGGTATATTTGAGGTGCTTTCACTATTTTATGTTTCCCTTCTTCGTTAAGTTTTTAGGACTGCAAACTACCTACTGGTAGCTTTTCTGTTGTCTGACAGCGAAGGCCTGATGTTCTCTGGCCTATGGGCAGGTGGGATTTCCTAAGGCAGCACTCTCTGGTAGGAATTTAGTAACTCCCACGGGATGATGTAGGGGCTCCCCAGAGTAGTCACTCCAACATTTGCCTCCTGCCGATCTGCCGGATGCAGGATCCATGTAGCATGTGCTCCTTCCGGATGTATTTCCTGCAGTTTTGTCCTGTCTGCCTCTTTATCTACTTGCCATTGCTGGCCACCACCGATAAGGTGAGGATTCCAGCATCCACACCAAAGGTACCTGTGGTGGTTTGATTCAGGTGTCCCCCATAAACTTCAAGTGTTCTGAATGCTAGGTTCCCAGCTGATGGCAACTTGGGAATTAACACCTCCTGGAGGCAGAGTATTGTTGGGGGTGGGCTTATGGGTATTATAGCCAGCTTCCCCTTGCCAGTGTTTGGCATACTCTCCGGTCACTGTTGTCCACCTTATGTTGATCAGAGGGTGATGTCCACCCTCTGCTCATGCCATCGTTTTTCCTGCCATCATGGAGCTTCCCCCTTGAGCCTGTAAGCCAAAATAACCTCTTTTTTCCCACAAGCTGCTCTTAGTCGGGTGATTTCTGCCAGCAATGCGAACCTGACTGCAACAGTACCATATGCAAGGAGTGTGGTGCTGGGCTCTGGACAGAGGAAAGCTGTGTCTCCAGTTCCCTGCTACCCTTGGTCATGTGTGCCCTTGAAAGCTATAGCCCCATTAGGGTCCTTTCTACCAGCTTCTGCTCTTTGCCCTAGAAACTTAAGCTCTCCCATGAAAATAACTCATCAGCATCTGGCACTCATTCCTTGGCCAGAGCCTCCACCACTCTTGGAAACACTCCCTCAGTCTCTAGCTGCCACCCTCCTGCCTCACCTCCAGGCTGGGCTAAGGCATCATGAGCACAGATCCCATACTGCTCGTCTCTTTTCTCTCCTGTGGCATACACTACTCTCCAATCAAACTCCGTTTCAGTCACAAAGCAGAAGGCTCCATGGACATGAACAAGTACACAGGGGTTGGTGTGAGGATCACGTAAAAGAAGGTCTGCCCAACTCATTAGGATATTTATTTGTTCTGCTTTCTCCAGTGATTAAACAAACCTCTTTTCAACTTCAAAATTTTCAACCACAAAATTGACTGATGAGGGCTGGGGAGATGGCTTAGTGGTTAAGGTGCTTGCCTGCAAAGCCAATGACCTCAGTTCAATTCCCCAGGACCCATGTAAGCCAGATGCACAAGGTGGCACATGCATCTGGAGTTCGTTTGCAGTGGCTGGAAGCCCAGGCACACCCATGCTTGCTCTCCCTATCTCTCCCTCTCTCTGCTTCTTTCTCTCTCTCAAATAAATAAATAAAAATGAAATATATATTTAAAATTGACTGATGATCCTTGACATGCAAAGGGAAGATATCCAGCTAAGCCCATAGTAAAACTGAAATACTGCAAGTTGAAAATGTACCTCATATGGAAGGCCAAATGCCATCACTTAGCAGTGCCCTGTGGTGCATTGGCTCTTTAAGATCATGATTGGAACTCTCCTGAGAGCTATGGCCTCGCTTACTGCTACTGTCCAGTGTCAGGGGACAGGACTGTGTCACATACCACTACCCTGGAGAAGGTTAAAGTACACTTGTAAGTGGGTCACCTTCACATCAGTGGAAGGCCAACACATTGTATGTAAATCACCCCATTCTGCATTGGGGACCACCTTTAATTTATTTCCACACACGATTCAGGTAAGTAGTGCCCTCCAGTCCTACCAGTGCCTGGGATTTGTCAGCCCTTCCTGGCATTGTCTTGTGTGCCCAGAGATGAGTGCTTGTGTGTGTTGGTACCTGTCATTGGGCAGCATCCCCATTCTACCCCTCCACAGCCAGGATGAAAACTTGGGCTAAACTACCCACACCTATCTGAGGTATTAGAGTTCCTTCCTACTTGAGGACTCATCTCATGCCGCTCAGTTATGCCAAAGGGACAGCCTTTTTTTTGTTTTGTTTTGTTTTTTTGTTTTTTTGAGGTAAGGTTTCACTCTGGTCCAGGCTGACCTGGAATTAACTATAGTCTCAGGGTGGCCTTGAACTTACGGTGATCCTCCTACCTCTGCCTCCCGAGTGCTAGGATTAAAGGCATGTGCCACCACGCCCGGCTGGAACAGCCTTTTCATTTATTTTCTCTCACTGTCCCCTCAACCCCACTTCTTTCTGTAGTGCAACAGTTGTATCTTCTTGCTACCCTCATGGGCAATTACTTTGACTTCTCTCTGAGGGAACAAAGTTACCTGTTTTTGCTCTTACTATATTCCCTGCTCTCAAGCTTCTGTGAACAGATCTGTGGGTTTCCCACACAGTTGACTGGCCTCCAAGTCAACTCAATTCTGTCACAGAGAGTGTTAGAGCCCACAGGTTAAGGGCTCTGCCCTACAAGAGTGCCCATTTCAGATGCCAAACACAAGAAGCAGGTCCTCAGATTACTCACAACCTCTGTCCAACTTGGCTATAAACTGGAGATTCCCACAATTCAATAATATACTAGAGTGGATCAAAGGACTCAGACTAAAAATGGCTGCCAATTTATTATAAAGACTTTTTTTTTTTAGATTGAGAGAGAGCGAGAGAGTTGGCACTCCAGCGCCAGGGTGTAGCAGACAGCTTCAGGTTTGCTGAGATGAACTTCCAGACCAGGCACAGGTATGGAAGAAGGGATATTATTTATTGAAGCTTACAGATCCAGGGGAAGTTCCATAATGGCAGAAGAAGCTGGCCTGCTCTTACAGGACCAGGCAGAGAGCAAAGCCAAGCCAAAAACCACACAGCACACCTCAGCTAGGCACACTTTACCTATCTTTAGATTGAAATCCTAAACCCACCACTACACTTTAAGATCCACCCAGTGACATTGCCTCCAGCCAGGTGGCTGCAGATGCAAACAACAAACTAATAAAACACTGAATATATTGGGGGCCATCTATTCAAACTACCACAGTGGGTATGTGTGACCTTGCACTTGCCTCACCTTTGTGTGTCTGGCTTACGTGGGATCTGGAGAGTTGAAAGTGGGTCCTTAGGCTTTGCAGGCAAGTTCCTTAACTGCTAAGCCATCTCTCCAGCCCTATCAAGACCTTTGAAAGGACAGAAATGAACAGGTAGATGGAAGAGCTGCATATAGCAAGGTATGGGAGATGGGCATGGATAGTCCAAGCCACTTCTGGACACCAGTCTTTATGTGTTTGGTAACCAGTTAACTCTCCGAACCCAAATTAACAGTTGGTCATGGGAATGTTGACACGTAAGCAAGGTCTATTATTAAGTTTGTTTCTGTCACCCCTCTCCTCTCAGAGGTTGAGGGGAGTCTTAGAAACTCCAAGCTCCAAATCATGATTTGGTCTTTCTGGTGATCAGCCCCGTTGAGAAACCCACCGAGAGGGTCCTCATGAGCACATAAGATGTTCTCATCACCTAGGAAGGGCCAAGAGATATGGCATCTGAGCCAGAGCCACAGTCATTTGCTCAGCGCACTGTAAGAGATTTAGGAGCTGTGTGCCAGGAACCAGAAAGGAAGACGAACACACATAGTTCTTATTTCACACTTCTCCATATATATTTTTCATTTTAGCTGAATTCCAGTCACTTTGTTATGAAGGAACTACTGAACATTATAATATCCAAGCAAACGGTGGCTAGTAGTATTGGTTAATGGTTACCAATACTGAAAAGAACAAACACATGGAACAGATAAGTTTTTGAATTCTGAAATGGGATTCTATACATTCAGAATTTCTACTAGGGACTGGAGAGATGCCTTAGCGGTTAAGGCGCCTGCCTGCTAAGCCTAAGAACCCGGTTCCAATCTCCAGGTCCCACGTTTAACCAGATGCAAAGTGACGCAAGGGCGCAATGCCACACCTGACCATAATGGGGAGCAAGCATCTGGATTTCATTCGCAGCAGCTGAGTGGCTGCTGGCGCATCCATCTCTTATCTGTCTCCCTCTCCCTCTCTCTCTATCTCTCTCTGTGTGTGTGTGTGTCTCTCTCTCTAAAAAAAAAAAAGAAGAATTTGTCCTAGAAAGAATAAGTTCTAGTTTTCCACAGCATGGTGGGGTAACTATAGAACACAAATACCCATTAAATGTTTACTTATTTTATGAAGAAATGGAAGAGAGGAACTCAAAGGCTCCACATATAAAGAAATTATAAGGAAATTCATGATAATCATGCTGATTTTTTTTTTTTTGAGGTACGGTCTCACTCTAGCTCAGGCTGACCTGCAATTCACTATGTAGTCTTAGGCTGGCCTTGAACTCACAGCAATCCTCCTACCTCTGCTGGGATTAAAGGCATGCACCACCATGCCCAATTTATTTTCCTGATTTTTCATTTTGTTTATTTATCTTTATTTTTATTTATTTTTATTTTTATTTTTTTTTGAGAGAGACACAGAGAGAGACAGAGACAGAGACAGAGACAGAGAGAGAGGAAGACAGAGATGGGCACGCCAGCAGTGTCTCAGCTGCTGTGAACGAAATCCAGATGTGCGCACCCCCTTGTGGTCAAGTGCGGCGTTGTGCCCTTGTGTCACTTTGCATCTGGCTAAATGTGGGACCTGGAGATTGGAACCTCTGGAGATTGGAACCAGCATTCTTAGGCTTAGGAGGCAGGCGCCTTAACCCCTAAGCCATCTCTCCAGCTCTGTTTATTTATCTTTTTTAAAAAACTATTTATTTATTTATTTATTTATTTATTTAGTTGGTTAGTTAGTTAGTTAGTTGGTTAGTTAGTTAGTTGGTTAGTTATTTGCAAGGGGAGAGAGAGAGACATTGAGATTTGGTGTACTAGACCATTTTACTGCTGCAAATGAACTTCAGATGCATGAGTTATTTTGTGCCTCTGGTTTTACATAGATACTGGGGAATTGAGTCTGAGGCCTACAGGCTTTGCAGGCAAACACCTTTAACCCCAGCACTATTTATTTTTGCAGTATTTGGGATTGGACTTAGACCCATGTACATGCAGAGAAAGTACTCTACCACTGAGTTACATCTCAGAATTAATTACCCTGATTCAATCAGTACATGCTATAGAAGTATCACACTGTACCCCATAAATATGACAAAAATTTAAAAAAGAAATTTCTATTATCAGACTTTTTATTTGAGAGAGAGAGAGAGAGAAAGAGAGAGAGAGAATTGGTGCATCAGGGCCTTAGCCACTGCAATCAAATTCCAGGTGCTTCTACCACCTAGTGGGCATGTGTGACCTTGCTCTTGCCTCACCTTTTGTGCGTCTGGCTAATGTGGGATCTGGTGTATTGAACATGGGTCCTTAGGCTTCACAGGCAAGTGCCTTAACTGCTAAGCCATCTCTCCAGCCCCAGACTTTTAAAAATCATAATATTCTAGATGTAGCAGAATAAAAATAATGATGAAGTTTAGCTCACTTAGAAAAAGTTCTCAACAAATACAATTTGTGGACATGAGGACACTGTGTAAGTTAATATTGGTTTACCAACTCAAAGGAATATGGCAGCCTGAAATTGTTTTTGTTGCCCAAATATTATAGACGCTTGGGCACATCCATACTAGTCTATTTTTTAATTTATGTTTCTTAGATTTGGATGTACTTAGTATGTAAACAACACATGTTGGTCAGCCCCATGGGGATTGTGGGTCATGCATTGTGGGGGCAGTTTATTTTATTTTTTTACTATTATTATTTTTAATTTTTCAAGGTAGGGTCTCGCTCTAGCCCAGGCTAACCTGGAATTCACTATGTAGTGTCAGGGTGGCCTCAAACTCGTGGTGATCCTCCTACCTCTGCCTCCTGAGTGCTGGGATTAAAGGCATGCAACACCATGCCTAGCCTATTTTATTATAAAAATAATTTTATTTATTTGAGAGAGACAGAGAGCAAGAGGCAGATAAAGTATGCGTGGGGTGAGGGGGGGAGTGGGTGTACCAGGGTCACCTGCCATTGCAGATGAACTTCAGTTGCAAGCACCATTTTGTGCATCTGGCTTTACAAGGGTACTGGAGAATTACACTCAGGCCATCAGGCTTTGCAAACAAGCACTTTAACCACTGATCCATCTCTCCAGCCTACTGTGTCCTTCCCTCCCTTCCTGTCTGTACTGTGAACTGAACTCAGAGCTTCACGTGTGCTGGGCCATTGTGCACTTGGCCACTGAGCCTAGTTATTTTTTTGCTTTGTATTTTATTTATTTATTTATTTATTTATTTATTTATTTATTTATTTATATATAAGAAGGGGGAGAGAGAATAAATATGGGCGTGTCAGGGCCTCCTGCCACACTGCAAATGAACTCCATACACATGTGACACTGTGGACCTAGACCCATGGTGTTGCAGTCAGGTTCACATTGCTGGCAGAAAACACCTGACCAAGAGCAGCTTGTGGGAAAAAATAAAAGGTTTATTTTGGCTTACAGACTCTAGGGGAAGCTCCAAGATGGCAGGGGAAATGGCATGAATAGAGGGTGGACATCACTCACCTCCTGGCCAACATCAGTAGGACAACAGCAATAGGAGAGTGTGCCAAACAAGAGGCAACAGGAAGCTGGCTATAATACCCATAAGCCCACCCCCAACAATACACTGCCCCCAGGAGGTGTTAATTCCAAATTGCCATTAGCTGGGGACCTAGCATTCAGAACGCCTAAGTTTATGGGGGACACCTGAATCAAACCACCATACATGGGTACTGGGGAATTGAACACAGGCCACCAGGCTTTGCAAGCAAGCACCATAACTGCTAAGCCATTTCTCCAGCCCCAAGCCTAGACACTTTTAAGTAGCAATATATATCTCGTCCCAAAGGATTGTTTTTAAAAATATTTATATGCAGAGAGAGAGAGAGAGAAAGGGAGAATAAGAATACCGGGGCCTTTAGCCCCTGCAAACAAATTCCAGATGCAGCCGCCACTTTGTGCATCTAGCTTTACATTACTACTGGGGAAATGAACCCTTGTCATTAGCCTTTGCAGGAAAGTGCCTTAACCACTGAGCCATCTCTCTAGCCAAGACTGTTGTACATGAGCTATCTAAAACAACTCCTTCTTTCTTTCTCTCTTTCTTTCTTTCTTTCTTTCTTTCTTTCTTTCTTTCTTTCTTTCTTTCTTTCTCTCTCTCTCTCCCCTTCTCTCTTTCTTTCTTTCTTTCTTTCTTTCTTTCTTTCTTTCTTTCTTTCTTTCTTTCTTTCTTTCTTTCTTTCTTTCTTTCTTTTCAAGGTAGGATCTCACTCCAGCCCAGGCTGACCTGGAATTTACTCTGTCTTCACAGGATGGCCTTGAACTCACACAGAGATCCTCCTACCTCTGCTTCCCAAGTGCTGGGATTAAAGGCATGTGCCAACACGCCTGGCTTAGAACAACTTTTCTAAATGACAAGCAAAGTTTTGTGACTGTATAACTCAAATAATCAATTTCTGCTCAACTTTACATGGTGATAAAAGCATCAAGAAATTAGCCATAAAAGCACATGTAAATAAGCACTTGAAGTAAATTCAAGATACAACTTTTTAGTCATATGAGTCATTTCATTGTAGTAAAATTATTGAAACAACTGATAGTAAATGATCTGTCTTCTCTCTGGAGCTGTGAAAAGAGTATGTGTCCCTGGGCGTGGTGGCGCCTGCCTTTAATCCCAGCACTAGGGAGGCAGAGTAGGAGGATTGTCATGCTTACGAGGCCACCCTGAGACTACATAGTGAATTCCAGGTCTAAAAAAAGTATGTGTCAAATTAGTTCTCTGAATGTTTTCTTGTTGTACATACATTCTTTGGAAATAAATATGAACATGAAAATGTGAAAACCCTCACAAAGCTGACAAAAAGGAAAATCAATTCTAGTAAAAGTACCCATTGTTCTTGCATTATTGGCTACAAAATGGTTTTATCTTTGTAATCCCAGGAATACTGTGTGGAACAATAGTCTATAGGGAAATGGGATAAACACTTTGCTAAATCATACAATCCTCTGGTGAGATTGGTTCTGTACTACATATTGAAGGGCCAAAATGGGGGAAAGTCCCCTTATTACAAGTGACATTTGTGTGTAATGACGCAGTAGATCAAACTGGAAACTGAGCAACCCAATCTGGCTGGAGATTTGCAAGCCTCATAACCAACTTTCTTGTATGTCCCACCTGGCAGACGTTCAGATAATATATGTATGGGGAGTTTTAAAAATGAGCATTTTAGCCATACATAAATAAAATGTTTGAGCTACTGAATAATATTTATCTTCCAACCATTTGGATCCCCTGTGTATAGTAAGTATCTTTCTCAAAGAGATGGCCAGGTGAAGGACAGCAAGATTGTTTGGTTACAGAGATGTCATGTTAATTAAGGTCATCCTTTCTCACTATCATACAGAAATACATAATTTAATTGGAACTTCCAACATCAGATCTCCCTTCTAAAAACAGAGCTGAGTGTAAGACAGGAACAAGAAGCTCTCTGAAGTGAGGTGAGCCTCCTATGGTCTATGCCAGAAGAATAAAACTCCTTACTCCAGAAGAACACTGTAGTTCCCAAATTGAAGCTTATTTATTTTTGTACTTTTATTTATTTATTTTTATTATTATTATTTTGTTTGTTTTTTCAAGGTAGGGTCTCACTCTAGCTCAGACTAATCTGGAATTCACTACGTTGTCTCAGGGCGGCCTTGAACTCAAGGAGATCCTTCTACCTCTGCCTCCCCAGTGCTGGGATTAAAGGTGTGTGCCACCATGCCCGGCTTTTCTTTTTACTTTTAAAAAATATATATTTATTCATTTATTTCAGAGAGAGAGAGAGAGAGAGAGAATGGGTGCACCAGGGCCTCTAGCCACTGCAAATAAACTTCAGATGTGTGCACTACCTTGTACATCTGGCTTTAAGTGGGTACTGAAGAATCGAACCTGGGTCCTTTAGCTTTGCCAGCAAGCACCTTAACTACTAAGCCATCTCTCCAGCCCCTATTTTTTTTTTTTTTTTTTTTGGTTTTGCAAGGTAGGGTCTAACTCTGGTCCAGGCTGACCTGGAATTAACTATGTAGTCTCAGGGTGGCCTCGAACTCTCAGCGATCCTCCTACCTCTGCCTCCCGAGCACTGGGATTAAAGGCATGCGCCACCACGCCCAGCTTTCCAGCCCAGAATTTTAAAGCAATCCTGCTTTAAGAGATACTGCATCCCATTTGGAACTTTGAGGTTTTTCCTTTTATCCTCAGTCTTAACTGTGTACTTTTTCTCCCTTACTGATGTCTTTGTACAGTTTCTGTTTTCAGGGTAAGTGCTTCCTGTGTCATATTAGCACTTATATTCCTCTTTACCTAAATCTTTCTAAAAACCTTGCAGCACAGGCATACAATAAATATATGTTAAGCATAATGAATCCAAAATAGAGAATTAGAAGAGTTGATGTCCTGTGGAAGCAGCAACAAGTGACATAATGGAGGTGGGCAGTGTAGGAGGAAACTCACATCAAAGGACCATCCCATGGAAAACCCAATCTTGTGGGGCCATTTAGTGTCAGGACACCACGAACATTATCCCTCAAGAACAGTAAAGAGATACAGAGGGCTGCAGACATGGTGCTCAGAATGACCACACTGAATCATCAGAAAGGATGAAATGATGAGCTGCATAACTGCTTTACGCAGAGAAGTGGGAAGATGAAATATTATTTATCTGTAAATTGGCAAAGATGTTTCCTTAAGATATACCCAGTGATAAAGGCATGGCAAAATAGACATGCTTATAAATTGTTGGAAGCCATGTGAACAGTTTAGGAAAAAAATTTTTTTTCGTAAGACTTAAAGAGACTTTATTAGGTTAAGAGAAGGAAAAAGAAGGAAATGGAGAGAGCTCCTGCCTTGTGGTTGGCATTGGGGAGGGTAGAAAGTCCACATGGGAATAGAGGATCCCACCCCCATATTGGCCCTGTAGGGCTGGCAGGCTTTGTAAGCAGGTGGCTTTAACCACTTAGGCATCTCCCTAGCCTGGAAGAAGTTTCAAGAACAATGCAAGATAGTTAGGCCAAGGACTCTAAGATGGTGTCTGTCATACCAGTAAAGAGCCTCACGGATATCATAGTACAGGAGCAGAGTTTTAGCCCCAAGGGCATGGCTGACACATTTCAGAGTGGTAATTTAATACTATTGTCACAGCAACAACATCAACATGAAGCAACGGAACATCCCACAGGTTCACCTGGGGCAGGGATCACATGGGCTTCTACTCACTACCTTTACAAAGAACTTACAGTTCAGCAGCAATGCAAGCGCCACAGGAGAAAATGCCAAAGCAAGCTGGAGCAACTCTAGTCTGATAGAGTAGATGCCAAGCTAATGTTAGCCATAAAGAGAAAAAGTCACTACATGATAACAAAGGGAGCAATCTGTTAAGAAGTTTTAATTAGCATAAATAAATATATACACCCAATATTCACACAAATAAATAATACAACCAGACAAAATACAGATCGACCCAGATACAATAATAGTAGGCTATTTTAGTTCTTTATCTCATCAATAGATAGGTCATCCATGCAAAAAGTTAATGAAGAAACTTCAGAGTTAAACTCCACCACAAATCAAATGGATGTGATAGACATCTATGGAATATTTCAAACTCCTGTGAGTATACATTTTCTTTGCAGTCCATGGAATTTCCTCCAAATAGATCACATTTTAGGTCACAGTACAGGTTTGCTATTTTTTTTTTTTTTGAAACAGAGTCTCATGTATCTCAGGCTGGTCCCCAACATCTCTATGTAACCAAAGTTTACCATGAACTTTGGATCCTCCTTTCTCTACTTCCTAAATGCTAGGATTACAGGCACATGCCACCACACTAGGTTTTATGTAGTGGTAAGCAATGAACCTAGGGCTTTATACATGTTAGAAAGAAACCCACCAACTGAGCTACATCCCCTGCATCCCAAATAAGCTCCTAAAAGTTTTTAAAGATTTGGGCTGGGGAAATGGCTTAGCAGTTAAGGCATCTGCCTGTGAAGCCTAAGGACCACAGTTCGATTCCCCAGGACCCATGTAAGCAAGATGCACACGAGGGCACATGCGTCTGGAGTTTGCTTGCAGTGGCTAGAGGTACTGGCATGCCCATTCTCTCTCTCTATCTGCCTCTTTCTCAAATAAATAAATAAATAAATAAATAAATAAATAAATAAATAAATAGGGCTGGAGAAATAGCTTAGCGGTTAAGGCGCCTGCCTGCTAAGCCTAAGAACGCCTGCTTGATTTTCCAGGTCCCATATTTAGCCAGCCACAAAACTGACACAAGGGCACAATGCAGCACTTGCCCACAAGGGAGAGCACACGTCTGGAGTTTGTTCACAGCGGCTGAGAGGCTGCTGTTGTGCCCATCTCTCTCTCTCTCTGACTCTCTCCAAAATAAATAAATAAATAAAATACATTTTCAAAATAGTTAATTTTTTAAATTTAAAATATTTATTTAATTGCAAGCAAGGAGAGAAGAGGCACACAGAGAGAATAGGCATGCCAGGGCCTCAGCTGCTGCAAACAAACTCCAGATGCATGCATCATTGTGCCTCAGGCTTTATGTGGGTACTGGGGAATTGAACTTGGGTTGTTAGGTTTTACAGGCAAACACCTTAACCGCTGAGCTATCTCTCCAGCCCTAATTTTTTAAATCTTACTGGATGATAAAGAAATAAACCTTAAAAAAGTATATTAAGAAAAATTGCTGGGCATGGTGGTGCATACCTTTAATCCCAGCACTCGGGAGGCAGAGGTAGGAGGATCGCTGTGAGTTCGAGGCCAACCTGAGACTACATAGTAAATTCCAGGTCAACCCTACCTCAACCCCTCCCCAAAAAAGAAGACTCAGAAACAGGCTGGAGAGCTGGTTCTGGCTCAGTAGGTAAAGGCTCTTGCCAGCAAAGCCTGATGGCCCGAGTTCAATTCCAAAGTACCCATGTAAAGCCAGATGCACAAAATGGAACATGTATCTGGAGTTTGTTTACAGCGGCAAGAGGCTCTGATATAACCATTTCCTCTCGTTCATAGTCTTTCCCCCTCCTTCTCTCCTTGCAAATAAAGTATTTTTAAATAAAAGCTCAGAAAGAGAAAGTAGATAAAAGCACTCACTGTGCAAGCATAATGAGTTTGATTCCTACAACCCACGCATAGCCAGATGCAGTAGTGTGCATCTGTAACCCCAGCCTTCTACAGTGAAAAGGGAGGTGGAGACAGGAGAATCCCTAGAAGCTCAAAGGTCAACTAGCCTGGGACACAGGGCAATGAGCAAGACATTATACCTCAAACAAGGTGGAAGTGGGACTGACACCCGAGACCATCCTTTGACCTCCATAAATAAATCATGGTATGCATACCTACACTTTCACACAAATATGCACACGCGCGTGCGCGCACGCACACACACACACATACATGCAAAGATTTAAAAACATATCCTCAGGCTGGGCCTGGTGGTGCACACCTTTAATCCCAGCACTCGGGAGGCAGAGGTAGGAGGATCTCTGTGAGTTCAAAGCCATCCTGAGACTACACAGTGAATTCCAAGTCAGCCTGGGCTAGAACGCGACCCTACCTTAAAAAGTAAAAAACAAACAAACAAACAAAAACAAAAACAAAAACACCTCTCAAAATCTCAAACAATAACTTAATGATGTACCTCAAATCTTAGAAAAACAAGAGAAAGACAAATCCAAAATTAGTAGGATGGTATAAATAGTACAGCTGAGAGCTGAAAATAATGAATAAAAACTAGAAGAACAGTACAAAGGATCAATGAAAAAAATCATCCTTTGTAAAGATAAATAAGACTGACAAACTCTTAAACTAATCAAAATAAACAGAGCACACAAATAACATCAGGGATGATGGTGTGGTGGTTGAGTCAGACTGTCCCATAAACTTACGTGGTTTGAAGGCTTGGTCCCCAGCTGATGGCAATTTGGGAGGTGGAGCCTGGCTGGAGAAGGCATGTTGTTGCGGGAGGGCTTAGGGGTGTTATAGCCAGCTCCCTTTGTTAGAGTATAGCTCACTCTCCTGCTACTGTTTTCTTCCTTCAGTGGCAGAGGTAATGTCCAGTCTCTGCTCATGCCATGCTTTCTCTGCAATCATGAAGCCTCCCGTGGATACTATGAGCCAAAATAAAAACTCCTCTCATCAGCTACCTTTGGTCAGGTGTTTTATCTGAGCAAGGAGAAGGTAACTACAATAAGGGGACTGGAAAGATGGCACAGTGGTTAAAGGCACTACTTGAAAAGCTTGCTGGCCTGGGTTTAATTCCCAAGTCACCCATTTAAGCCAGATGCAAAAAGTGGTGCTAGCTGGGTATGGTGGTGCTCTCCTTTAATCCCAGCACCTGGGAGGCTGAGGTAGGAGGATCACTGTGACTTTGAGGCCAGCATGGGACTACAGAGTCAGTTCCAGGTCTGTGTGGGTTAGAGTGAGACCTTGCCTCAAGACAAACTAACAAAAAAGTGGTGCAAGGGCTGGAGAGATGGCTTAGCAGTTAAGGCACATGCTTGCAAAGCCTAAGGACCCTGGTTCGATTCTTCAGGTCCCACATAAGCCACACACACACATCTGGAGTTTGTTTGCAATGGCTAGAGGCCCTGGCACACCCATTCTCATTCCCCCTCTCTTTTTCCCTCTCTCTGTCTCAAATAAATAAATAAATAAATAATCTTTAAAACAAAGTGGTTCAAGTGTCTGGTGTTCATTTGCAGCCATAGACCCCAAGGAGACTCAAAATTTATCAAAGCAGAAAATCAGAGGCTTCTCAGAACTTAACACTGAAAGTGACTTGAATAAAACACACCTTCACAGGCTCAGGGAGCATTATGGAAGATGGAGCAGAAAGAATGGAAGAGCCACAGAGTGGGAAAGGGTATTCTGAGACCTTGTTCCCTTACCACAGAGACTGACTGGTGCATTCATGACCCCAGTGATTACCAATAACCCTACTGAGACGGTCTCTCAGAGGAATGTGCAGAGAGAGGAAATATAAAAGTATAAACCAATGGAAATTTGACCATTAGGCATATGTTCATACAATACAGTTCTCAATTTAAAAAAAAAAAACAACACACAACTTCATGTATTGTTGATAGTAGACAGACTTTGAAAACCAATTTGGCATTATCTAGTAATGCTAAAGATGCAAATATTCTATTATACAAAAATTTCATGACTCATGAATGATTAAATTGTTACATTTATACAAAATAGCAGTGATTAAAAAAAATATATATATATATTTAAATTTATTTAAGAGAGAAAGAGATAGAGAGGGAGGCAGATAGAATGAGAGAATGGGCGCTCCATGGCCTCCAGCCACTGTAAATGAATTCCAGATGCATTCACCACCTTGTGCATCTGGCTTACGTGGGTCCTGGGGAATCGAACTGAGGTTCTCTGGCTTTGCAGGCAAATGCCTTAACCACTAAGCCATCTCTCCAGCCCAGCAGTGATTTCTTTTTAAAGCTATAGCTAAACATATTGACACAAATGATTCACACAACAAAATGTTGAATAAGCAAATTGTAAACTAATCCCTAAAATATGATCCTATATAAAACTTAACAGGAAAAACTAAAAGAGGTCTGTGTGCATCCACTCACATATAAATAAATAAATATATTTTCATTTTTATTTTTATGCAATTATTTATTTATTAGAGACAGAGAGAGGGGTAGAGAAAGAGAGAGAGAGTGTGTGTGTGAGAGTGGGCACACCAGGGTCTCTAGCCACTGCAAACGAACTGCAGACGCATGTGCCACTATGTGCATCTGGCTTACGTGGGACCTGGAGAATAGAACCAGGGTCCTTAGGCTTCACAGGCAAATGCCTTAACTGCTAAGCCATCTCTCCAGCCCTCATTTTTATTTTTTTTTTGGTTTTTTGAGGTAGGGTCTCACTCTAGCTCAGGCTGACCTGGAATTCACTATGTATTCTCAGGGTGGCCTTGAACTCATGGCAGTCCTCCTACCTCTGCCTCCTGAGTCCTGGGATTAAAGGCATGTACCACCATGCCCAGCAATAAATACATTTTTAAATTAGAGATGAAAAGAGGGGCAATACAATACATTGAAGTCTAAGGATCATTAGGAAATATTTTGAAAAATGCTCCAATTAATTGGATAATCTAGAAGAAATGGATAAATTTATAGTCACATATGATCTGCCAGAATTGAACGAAGAGATATAAAAAGAAAACCTGAACAGATGCATAAATGAGAAATGAGACTGAAGGAGAGTAGTCTCCCACCAAAGAAAGCCCAGGATGGGATGGATTTCCAGAGGAATTCTACCAGATTTCTTTTTTTTTTTTTTTCCTGAGGTAGGGTCTCACTCTAGTTCAGGCTGACCTGGAATTCACTGTGTAGTCTCAGAGTGGCCTTGAACTCACCGTGTTCCTCCTACCTCTGCCTTCCAAGTGCTGGGATTAAAGGCGTGCACCACCATGCCTGGTTCTACCAGATTTTTTTTTTTGAGAGAGACAGAGAGAGAGGGAGAGGAAGACAGATAGAGATGGGTGTGCCAGCAGTCTCTCAGCTACTGCAAACAAAATCCAGATGCATGCCCCCTTGTGGTCAAGTGCGTCATTGTGCCCTTGCGTGACTTTGCATCTGGCTAAACGTGGGACCTAGAGATTGGAACTGCTGGAGATTGGAACCAGCATTCTTAGACTTAGGAGGCAGGCGCCTTAACCACTAAGCCATCTCTCCAGCCCTCTACCAGATTTTTAATTAAGTAACACTAATGTTCCTCAAACCATTCCATTAAATAGAAAACGAAGGACTGCTTTCAAATACATGTCACAAAGATAGTATCACTCTGATACAAAAACTAGATAAGGACACAAGAAACACAAACTGAAGACCAATTTCCTTGATGCACAGACTTGTGAAAATCCTCAACAAAACCCTTAAAAATAAAATTCAACGCCTTGGTAAGAGATGATCATCAAGTTGCTTTCATATGTGGAATATTTGGATGGTTCAATGCATGTGTATTAATAAATATAATACAATACATTAATAGAATCAAGAAAAAAATTCACACTATCACTTCAATAGATGAAGATAAAGCCTTTGGCAAACTACAATGTCCTTTTAGTACAAAGGTCCTGGAAAAACTAAAAGTAGAAGGATCATATTTCAACATAGTATCAGCTACATCCAACAAACCAGTAGCCAACATTATACTTAATGGAGAAAAGCTAAAAGCATTTTCTTTAAAAAAATTTTTTTGTTTAATTTTTATTTATGTATTTGCAAGCAGAGAGACAGAGAGATAGAAGTGAGGCAGAGAGTGAATGGGCATGCCAGGGCCTCTAGCTACTGCAAACGAACTCCAGATGCATGTGCCCCTTGTGCATCTGGCTTACGTGGGTCCTGGAGAATTGAACCGGGATCTTTTGGCTTTGCAGGCAAATGCCTTAACTACTAAGGCATTTCTCCAGCCCACATTTTCTTTTAAAATAAGGAAGGAGAGAAGTGTCCACTCACAACTCTAATTCAATATAGTACTTTAAGTCTTAGTTGGAACAACAAGACAAGAGCGAGTAATAAAAGGGACAAAGAGATACTCAAATTGTCTCTTTTCATAGATGATATGATCTTATACTTTAAAAGACCCTAAAAAATTCCCACAGAAAATTCTTGGATCTGATAAATTATTTCAGCAAAGTAGCAGAATACAAAACCAACATACAAATCTCAGAAGCTTTTCTATATACCAATAATGAACTGGATTAGAAACAACAACAACAACAACAAAAAACAGGGTTGGAGAAATGGCTTAGCCGTTAAGGTGCTTACCTACAAAGCTAAGGATCCAGGTTCAATTCCCCAGTACCCACATAAGCCAGATGCACAAGGAAGCACCATTCTCTCTCTTTCCCCAAGCTCTTTCTTTCTCTCTCTCAAATAAATACAATTAATAAAAATTTGAAAATATATTTTAAAAAAACAATGAAGGCAGGCATGGTGCCTTTAATCCTAGCATTTGGGAGGCTGAGGTAAGAGGATCACCATGAGTTTGAAGCCATCCTGAGACTAATTCCAGGTCAGCCTGGGATAGAGTAAGACCTTACCTCAAATCCCTCCCCCCCCCAAAAAAAATATCATTAAAAATAGCTTCAAAGGGCTGGAGAGATGGCTTAGCGGTTAAGGCGCCTGCCTGAAAAGCCTAAGAACACTTGTTCAAATCTCCAGGTCCCACATTTAGCCAGACGCAAAAGTGACTCAAGCACGCAATGTCGCACATGCACACAAGGGGGCGCATGCGTCTGGAGTTCATTCTCAGCACCTGAAAAGGCCCTGGTGCACCCATTCTCTCTCTGCCTCTTCTTCTCTCTCTCTGTTTCTCTCAAATAAAAATAAAAAGTAAAAAGTAAAGAAATAAATAAAGGTAATGGACTAGTGAGTCTGGGAAGAAACTTCAAGGCAGGAAAGGCAGTATGTGGTTTGGCTTCCTTTAAAAAAAATAGCTTCAAAAACAACGCCAGGCGTGGTGGCACACACCTTTAATCCCAGCACTTGGGAGGCAGAGGTGGGAGGATTGCCATGAGTTCAAGGCCACCCTGAGACTACAGAGTGGGTTCCAGGTCAGCCTGGGCTAGAGCAAGACCCTACCTCGAAAAACAAACAAAAAAACCCCATAGGAATAGCTTAACCAAAAATGTGTTAAAGACTTATGCAATGCAAACTATAAATGCCTAGAGAAAGAAAGTGTAGAACACATCCAAAAATGAAAAGATCTCCCATGTTGATGGATTAGCAGAATTAATAATGTCAAAGATGGGTATATTATCTAAAGCAATCTACAGATTCCATGTAATCACCATCAAAATTTCAATGATGGGGCTGGAGAGATGGCTCAGCAGTCAAGGCACTTGCCTACAAAGTCTAACAATCCATGTTTGATTCCTAGTACCCTTGTAAAGCCACATGCACAAAGAGGTGCATACATCTGGAATTAGTTTGTAGCTGTTAGAGGCCCTGGCACACCCATTTTCTGCCCCTGCTTCCAAATAAATAAATATATATATGTTTAGGGCTGGAGAGATGGTTTAGTGGTTAAGGTGCTTGCCTGTGAAGCCTAAGGACTCATATTTGACTCCCCAGATCTCACAAAAGCCAGGCACACAAGGTGAGACATACAAGATTGCACATGTGCACAAGGTGGCATATGCGTTCTGGAGTTCGATTGCAGTGGCTGGAGGCCCTAGTGCGCCAATCCTCGATCTCTCTTGCACGCATTCTCTCTCTAATAAAAGAATTAATTAATTTTAAAATATTTTGGGCTGGAGAGATGGCTTAGCGGCTAAGGCGCCTGCCTTCTAAGCCTAAGAATGCTGGTTCCAATCTCCAGTGGTTCCAATCTCCAGGTCCCACGTTTAGCCAGATGCAAAGTTATGCAAGGGCGCAGTGCCGCACTTGACCACAAGGGGGTGCACGCATCTGGATTTCATTTGCAGCAGCTGAGAGGCTGCTGGTGCGCCCATCTCTATCTGACTTCCTCTCCCTCTCTCTCTGTGTCTCTCTCCAAAAAAAAAAAAAAATATATATATATATTTTAAGGAGCCAGGTGTGGTGGCGCACTTCTTTAATCCCAGCACTTGGGAGACAGAGGTAGAAGGATTACCGTGAATTCGAGGCCACCCTGAGAACACATAGTTAATTCCAGGTCAGCCTGGACCAGAGTGAAACCCTGCCTTGAAAAACCAAATATATATATATATTTAAGGGCTGGAGAGATGCACAAAGTGGCATGCATCTGGTACATGCATCTGGAGTTTGTTTATAGCAGCTGGAGACCCTGGTACACCCATTCTCTCTTTTTGTCTCCTCACTTTCTCTCTGCTTGCAAATAAATAAAAAAATTTTTTAACTCAAAAAAATTCAATGATATTTATAGAAATGAAAATAAAAACAATCCTAAAATTGATATGGAAGCACAAAAGACCCCGAATAGCCAAGGCCATCCTTGGCAGAAAGAGCAATGCTGGCTGTATAACCAAACCATACCTGATCTTGCTGGTACAAAAACAGACATGTAGACCAAAAGAGCTGAATCATCCACACAGTTACTACCATGTCACTCTTTTTTTTTTTAGAGAGAGAAATAGAGAGAATGGGATTGCCAGGGCCTCTAGCCACTGCAAACAAACTCTGCAAACAAACAAGATGCATGTTCCATCTTGTGCTTCTGGCTTTATGTAGGTACTGGGGAATCGAACTCTGGCATTAGGCTTTATAGGCAAGCGATTTAACCACTGGGCAATCTCTCCAGCCTCTGCCATGTCATTTTTAACAAAACTGTCAAAAATATACATTGGAGAAAAAACAGCCTCTTCAACAAATGTAGCTGGGAGAACTGGATTTCCACATGTAAACAAATGAAATCTATAGCTCTCCCCTTGTACCACATTGACTTGAAATTATGAGAGACCTTATTGTAAGACCTGAAATTACTACAAGAAAACACAGAGGAAGTAGTTCAAGATATAGGCAGAGACAAATGATTTTCTGAATAGGACTCTAATAACGAATAATAGCAAGGAGATAATAGCAAGAACTGATTAATGGGATTACATGGTATTAAAACACTTCGGTATAGCAAAAGATGCCATTAGCACAGTGAAGAGACAGCCTACAGAATGGTAGAAAAAATTTCCCTCCTAGTCATCTGGAAGTTAATATCTAGACTATATCAAACACTAAAAAAAGAAACAAAACCAAAAAAGTAAATAATTCAAGCAAAAAGTTGGCATTATAGAAACAGGTCTGTTACCAAAAGGAAAATGCTATGTGATTGTACTTCCATAGATGTGAACAGTTATGGAGATGGATGGTGGGAATGGTTGTATCTTATATAGATATATTTACTATCACTGAACTGTAAACCTCCAATGATTAATATGGTAAAGCTGAAGTTGGGTATATTTTATCACAATAAAAAATTGCAGAAAGTTAAATTGGAATATTTCAATATGATATAAATGAAAATATGTACATAACAATGGTTATATGTGAAAGACTACATGCTAACACATGAGCAGTGGATGGTAGCAGCATGGATGGTTTTGTTTTGATTTTTGTAATTTTTCAAATTTCATCAAAATATGTGAATTAATTTCATATTAAAACATAAGAAAGTTCAGGCGTGGTGGCGCATGCCTTTAATCCCAGCACTTGGGAGGCAGAGGTAGGAGGATTGCCATGAGTTCAAGGCCACCCTGAGACTACAGAGTGAATTCCACGTCATCCTGAGCTAGAGTAAGATCCTACCTCTGGAAAAAAAAAAAAGAAAGGAAGGAAGGAAGAAAGAAAAGAAAAGAAAACATAAGAAAGGGGGGATGGAGAGATGGTTTAGCAGTTAAGGCATGTGCCTGAAAAGCCTAAGGACCCAAGTTCAATCTTCCAGGTCCCACGTAAGCCAGATGCACATGGTAGCACATGCATCTGGAGTTCATTTTCAGTGGTTAGAGGCTCTGGCATGCCCATTTTCTCTCTCTGTGTCTCTAATGAATGAATGAATGAATGAATGAATGAATAAATAAATAAATAATTTTTAAAAACATAAGAAAGGAGTGTGTGTATGTGTATTGAGGGATAAGTCTTAGCTATTGGAAATGTGTTTATAGAAACTCATTCATTGACCATCAGAGAATGTCCTCTGTGTGTATGATGTTGTTAAGACCTGGATATTGAGGGGGCTGGAGAGAAGGCTTAGTGGTTAAGGCATTTGCCTGCAAAGCCTAATGTCCTGGGTTCAGTTCCCCAGTACCCACGTCAAGTCAGATGCAGTGGTGCAGGCATCTGGAGTTCATTTGCAGTGGCTGGAGGCCCTTGTTGTGCCTATTTTCTCTCTCCTCTCCTCTCTCTGCTTACACATCAATAAATAATTTTTTTTAAGACCTGGATATTCAAAGACAAAAGACATGGGCCCTGTCCTCAGGGAGCTGAGTTTACACAGGAAGAGGCATTTTACTCTAGTGTTTGTTGGGCACTAAATGTGCTGCACTTACTAAATGTGCCCTTTCCTTATCTCCTTCCGTCCTATAGTGTGTCTGTGAAGTAGACCCCACTCTCTGTTCACATAGGGGAGCTGATAGTCAATGAAGTCAAGCAATTGTCCAGGATGAGAACTCATCAGAAGGGAAGCAGAGCTTCACACTCAGGCAGTCAGGCTTTTGCTATTCTTCACCAGGATGGCCTCGCACAGCTATTACCAAAGTGACATAAGACAGAGCTGAATACACTTACAACATGGGTAGAACTCTCAGTGTAGGAAAGGTTATGAAAGACTCCTTGGGGAGAGGTGATATCCTCACAGAATTAAACATGGATAGGCAGCTAGGGATAGCTAGGATAGGGGTGTGTGGGCGTGCCCACGCGTGCATGAGTGCATGCACAAATGTGTTTGTGAGCTCAGAGGCCCATGAGCCTGGGGCATGCTCAAGAATGCACCATAGGAGCCAGGCGTGGTGGCGCATGCCTTTAATCCCAGGACTCGGGAGGCAGAGGTAGGAGGATCGCCGAGAGTTCAAGGCCACCCTGAGACTACATAGTTCATTCCAGGTCAGCCTCGACCAGAGTAAGACCCTACCTCGAAAAACCAAAAAAAAAAAAAAAAAAAAAAAAAAAAAAAGAAAAAGAAAAAGAATGCACCATAGGGCTGGAGAGATGGCTTAGTGGTTAAGGCACTTATCTACAAAGCCTAAGGACCCATATTCAATTCCCCAGGATCCATGTAAGCCAGATACACAAGGTAGTGCATGTGTCTGGAGTTCGTTTGCAACGGTTAGAGGCCCTGTTGTGCCCATTCTCTCTCTCTCTGCCTCCCCCCCCCTCTCAAATACATAAACAAAATATTAAAAAGAAGGAGGAGGAGGAAGAGGCACCATACATGGTCCAGTGTGGTTGAAGCAAGGGACAGGGAGGCACAGTGATCCAGGGAGCCAGGAGCATGGCTGGACCCTTATCACAAACGGACATACTTGGCCTCATCCAAGGGCATTTTGCAAAACTGAGAGCTTTCCTTTTGTTCTGTACTGTGGGGTAAGAAACCGGGCTAAGCAAGCTTTATACCTCCCCTCCCAGTTTGACTGATTACTGCCATGGTAACCCAGCAGCAGCCAGCACCTTTCAAGGCCTCTTCTCTGGACATCATAATAAATTGTGATAAAGCATTACCTCAGGGCTTTATATTCTTGCCTATCAGTTAAAATTCTGTACTTGGCTATGGTGAAGACTTGAAAGAAAAAGAAAAGCCTGTATTTTGAATAATGTATGAGGAATACTTTATGCATGTGCTGTGAAAATTCTTAGCTGGAGCACTGCAGGCACCTGAAGGGCTGAAAACCTCATCAAGGAGAAGCCCAGAAAGTACCTTTTCGCTCTGAAGAGCAAAGCCAGGCAGCAGGTAAACAGTGACTCTGCACTTTGCAGCTCTCAAGCATTAGCCCCATTATGTCTGATGATGTCTGTGCAGGGGAGCAGCCACCCCCTCACCCTCCTTTCTCTTTTATCACTAGCTAAAAGACAGGAGCTGCGTCTCACAGTTGAATGCTATGTGACAGCTGTGTGATGGCTGGGAACTTGTTTCTGAAACAATCCACAAATATTTACATTTAGTACCACTCTCAACTCAGGCAACGCCTTCAAAGAATTCCTCGAGCAACCCAAAGCATAGCAGCTTTGAAGGGAGATCCACCAGGGTTTGACTCCTAGCTCCTAGGTCTGTATCTTCACCTGCCTACCCTCCAGCCTTCCTGAGCTCTGCTCCTGCTTTGTAAAGTGAGATTCACACACCCTTCCTACAGCCCACTTGAGAAGACTGGAGAGAATGATTGCAAGGGTGACAGGAACCTGCAAAGTGTTCAGCGGTTGGTAGTAGCTCCTTCTACCACTCAAACGATAACTCAGTTCATCAAACTTTTAAATGGTCCAGGCAACGTTTCATCCATTCTAAGATACAGTGTGTCTTATTTTATTATCCCTGAAACTGGGATGAGTCTTAGAACATAGGCTGTTTCATTCAGGCATGGTGACACATGCCTTTAATCCCAGCACTGGAGGGGCAGAGGTAGCAGGTTTGCTGTGAGTTTGAGGCCAGCCTGGAACTAAAGAGTGAGTTCTAGGTCAGAGTGAGACTCTACTTCAGAAAAAAGAAAAGAAAAGAACATATACTCTTTCATAACTCATCTGGTACTGTCTTTTCCTTCTTCACTGATCTCAGGAAAAAAAAAAAAAAGGAGCATTTTATCATGGAGGAACTCACAGAGTAGTTGAAATACGGCCATTCCTTCCTTCCAGTGTATGGGACATTATGCTTTGGCTACAGGCTAACATATGAAGGATGCAACTCTTATTCCAGTTCAATAAACCTGTGACAGAAAAGATTCGTGGCAAGTACTAGTCTCCTCTTTCTGAACTGTTGCAACCTGGCAACACACCTCCTCAGGCCCTGTGCCACCCTCATCACCTGCCCCACCTTTCTCTTTCTGCTCCCCCACTATATGGCAAATAAATAAATAAATAAATAAATAAATAAATAAATAAATAAATAAAACAAACAACAACAACAACAAAAAACATCAAAATAAAAAATACTTAAGTTCAGATTTTCAAAGTTATTTCTAAAATAGAACCAGGGGCTGGAGAGATTGCTTAGTGGTTAAGGCACCTGTAGCGAAGCAGAAGGACCAAGGTTCCATTCCTCAGAACCCATGTAAGCCAGATGCACATGGTGGCACATGTGTCTGGAGTTCATTTGCAGTGGCTAGAGGTCCTGCAGCATCCTTTCTTTCTCTCTCTCATAAAAAAAAAGTTTTTTTTTTTTTTTTTTAATTCTTAAAGAACCAGGGAAGAAAGTAATGAAGGCAATTTTTCAGACTTGTAGAAACATGCTAATCACAACAGTTTTACTGTGGGAGGAGGAAGTAGGAAGATGCTAAGGTAATGTAGGGAGTGGTGTCCCCAGAGTTACTGGCGTCATCTGCTTGGAACAGGAACACACACACTCTCATACACAAACACACACATTTACATGCACTGTTAGCAGAACCTACTGGAGGCACAGGCCTGGGGAATCTATTTACAAGGGCATGAAAATATGAAATCCATAAACCAGAAATATGATAGCTGCCAAGTGATTTTTGAAAGCACTCTACTTGATGGCTGAAAGACAAGTTAGTCCTATTCTCATTAAAGAAGACACTGACCTTTTTTTTTTTTTTTAATTTTTGGAGAGAGACACAGAGAGAGAAAGACAGAGAGAGAGGGAGAAGGAGACATAGAGATGGGCATGCCAGCAGTTGCTCAGCTGCTGTGAATGAAATCCAGATGCGTGCGCCCCCTTGTGGTCAAGTGTGACATTGCACCCTTGTGTCACTGCATCTGGCTAAATGTGGGACCTGGAGATTGGAACTGGGTTCTTAGGTTTAGCAGGCTGGCGCCTTAACCACTAAGCCATCTCTCCAGCCTGACACTGACCTTTTTGAGAAATAACTAGAAACTAAAGTCCCCCAACCCCCTATAGGTGCTAACCATATTTCAAGTTTTTTTTTTTTTTTTTTTTTTTTTGAGGTAGGGTTTCACTCTAGTCCAGGTTGACCTGGAATTTAGTATGTAGTGTCAGGGTGGCCTCAAACTCATGGAAATCCTCCTACCTCTGCCTCCTGAGTGCTGGGATTAAAGGCATGCACCACCATGCCTGGTCTTCACGTAAGTTTTCTGTGGTATTTGCAAGCATCATACAGTTCACTTACGGGAAGAACCATAGGTTCTAAAAACCTTACACCTGAAGTTGACTGTTGTAGGAAAAGGACTGTCAAGAAATGCCCAAAACTGGAGGGATGGCTTAGCAGTTAAGGTGTTTGCCTGCAAAGCCAAAGGACCCAGGTTCAATTCCAACGTTAGCCAGATGCACAAGGGGGTGCACACGTCTGGAGTTCATTTGTAGTGGCTGGAGGCCCTGGCACACCTATTCTCTCTCTCTTTTCTCTCTCTCTCTCTCTCTCTCTCCGTCTTTCTCTGTGAAATAAATAAATAAAAATAAAATATGAAAAAAAAAGAGCCGGGCGTGGTGGCACACGCCTTTAATTCCAGCACTTGGGAGGCAGAGGTAGGCGGATCGCAATGAGTTCGAGGCTACCCTGAGACTACATAGTGAATTCCAGGTAAGCCTGAGCTAGAGTGAGTCCCTGCCTTGAAAAATCAAAAAAACAAAAAGGGAGAGAGAAAGAAATGCCCAAGACCAGGAGATTTCACCTTCCGGTCAAGCTGACAACATCATCCTGCTCATGGTCTCCAGGAGGGGGCAGAGGCACAGGTCTGGGTCAGAAGCTTTGGAACAAATACTGGCCATACTTTTCTTACAAGATGTGTAGACATGTGAGGGAGTGTACAGGATTGTCTCCTAACAATGACATAATAAGATAATACATGGGAGATTGTCGAATATAGCAAGATTAGTCCCCACTCTATTAAACAAGTACAATTGAGGCATGTGCGAAAAGAATACAGGTTCCATGGTTTGTTCTAACCTGGAGCAGTGCAGGCTAAGTCTTATCATTGGAATGAACTTCAATGAAAAGACAAGTCTTACAGAGGACATGGGACAAAGAAAGCGAAGAACAGTTCGTTTTGTCTGTTTGGTGAAAGATATAGGTAATAAGTAGATAGTTCATCATTCAGGAGAGAATAACATTGGGTTTTTTTTTTTTTAATAAACTTTTTTTGGATGTTTATTTATTTGAGAGTGACAGACAGAGAGAGAAAGAGGCAGATAGATAGAGAATGGGCACGCCAGGGCCTCCAGCCACTGCAGACGAAATCCAGATACATGCACCACTTTGTGCATCTGGCTTAAGTGGGTCCTGGGGAATCAAGCCTTGAACCAGGGTCCTTAGGGTTCACAGGCAAGTGCTTAACCACTAAGTCCCCCGCCCCCTTTTTTGAGGTAGGGTCTTACTCTAGCCCAGGCTGACCTGGAATTCACTATGTAGTCCTCTGCCTCCCCAGTGCTAGGATTAAAGGTGTGAGTCACCAGACCCTGCTGAATTTTTTTGTTTGTTGTTTTGTTTTGTGTTTTTCCAGGTAGGGTCTTGCTTTATTCACTCTGTAGTCTCAGGGTGGCCTTGAACTCATGGTGATATTCCTACCTCTGCCTCCCCAGTGCTGGGATTAAAGGTGTGCACCACCTTGCCTGGCCAACTAACCAGTGAAAAAATCCCTAAAGGCAATGCATGTGGTCATGGATTAGTTATGGGGAGCTAGTTTCTCCCACCTCCCTTTCTGTATACAGTCCTTTTTCTGGCACTTCCTTATCCTCATGGTTAAAGGACTTCAATTGGACTTGAAGCATTTTGAATTATAATTAATTGGAATATTTTGCATGATTGTAAAGTGAATAATTCATCTACCTTGAATTTCTGAATCTCTAAATTTTAAACATTTTCTCCTTTTTCTCAGAATGTTACCTTAGACTATAGCTTTACTAATTAACAGCTTGCTGTTACCTTAGAAAAATAACATTCATATACAAACTTCTGAATTGCCCCTTTCTGGATGAGAGTCTAGGACTCCACAGTGCAGGTAGTTTCCTGGTGATTCAGGCACCTCCATCTAGACTATTCCTCAGTCTTCATTTTCTGCGAGCTTGGAACTAAAAAACCCTTCTGTGTGGGCTCATTATTTTCTCATGATTAATACCGAACATTTGTTGAATTAACCTGATTCATATTTAAAGACGTATCGTCAATGTTTTACATGTGAGTGGTGTCAGCTGATAAACTGGCAGCATATGGACTGACAGTCTGTCCCTCTGCCTTGGATCCACAGTAACTGTGTGTGGCTCAGTCTATTCACTGCTGTTTGCCTTCAACATACTCCTCCACGCCTTTCCTAATAGCTGCTGTCTTTATGCATAGGATAATATTGTTTTTCCTCCTGATTTCTCTGCAATGAATATTATTTTCATAATCAGAGAAAAATGCTATTAAGCCACAAGTTCACTTGTTAGAACATAACTCATTACCCACCCCTTGTTACCAGGACACTACTCCCATTCCTGGTGCTTCTCAGCGATCTTTCGCCTGGATAGGCTCCAGAATCAACTCTCAGAGAACTTTTGTAGGGGCAGATGGGCCACTTGCTATTATATAAGCAGGTATAAAAGACAGCTATGCCAAATCACTTCACAGGGAGAGGCAGAAGATGGGAATAAGAGCAGAGAGGGCGAGGTCACTATTGAGCTGGCTCTCAGAAGAACTCGACAAAGGGAGAGAAAAGTGAGGAAAAAAGGACTTCAAAGCCTCTTCCTGCATTTAAACATGGGGGGAGGGGATGACTCCAGAGCAGAACGCTTAAGATAAGTGAAATGCATTGTCCACTGCAGGTTAAATAGATATGGAAGCCAGACACAAAATTAGGAAAGCAATCAAGTGATGTTTAAGATGAGAAATAATAGCTAGAAAGTTGTTTCTGCCTGTGGATAATAGACTCATTTCTGTAAATTGAAAAGACCCGGACTAGCCAGAGGGATTGTTATGTAAATGGAATATTCCAGAGTTTCCTGAGGAAGAGCCTTGGCAGTGAAATTTCCCATAGAATATCACCAAACCTGAAGGTCTATAGACAGTAGACAGTGAAGTGGAGAATGGGGTGAAAAACGAGGCCAGAAGGTGTTAATTTTGTAAAATTCCATAAGATGAAGGGCAGACTTGAGGGTGACAAATCAGCTCAGTCCCTCTGAAAACAGGTCTGTCTGACATTGAAGAAACCCTGGTTAGAAGCACCAAATGTGGACCCTGAAGTAGACACATCTGAGCTAATGAAGAAGACAGTGTGAAATGAAAGGTACGCTTCTGCTCCAGAGTAGAGGACCTTCCTTTAGGGAGAATACCTGGACAAAGTGTGGGAAAATAAAAGTTACGTGAGCATCAGATACGGCTGTTTGGGCCTGTTTTGTCTCCTGGGGATTATGTTATGTCATGTTATGACACTGAGGCAACACCAATGAAACCAGCCCCCTCCTGCCCACCCCGAGGCCTGGAGGTTTCAGAAATGGTGGTGAATTCCTATAAATATGCAGCAGCAGACACACTTGGTTGCCCACTTGATAATCAGGTTTGCACTTAGTCACTTCCAGTGTCCATCCTACGGTTTTCCAAGGAACCATAGACCTGAGGGAATGAGACAGGACACTCCTTCCACATCTCTCCACCTATGTCATTTGTCAGGTCCACCTCCTCCCCCCATCACATCTCTGTACCCTGGTCAGTCTCCATCTAGCCCATTGTTCCTATGTCCAGGAGGGGAGGGCATCTGGCTCTGTTGCTTGCTGCTGGGCACAGTTGGTCATCGACATCCTCATCTTCCTGGTCCTCCTCTTCCTTTTCCTTCCTCCTCTTCTTCCTATCCCTCCCCCCTTCTTTTTAAAATATTTATTTATTTTCAAGGAAAGAGACAGAAAGAGAGAGAGAATGGGTGTGCCAGGGCCTCTATTCACTGCAAGTGAACTCCAGATGCATGCACCACTTTGTGCATCTGGCTTTACATGGTTACTGGGGAATTAAACTTAGGTCCTCAGACATTGCAGGCAAGTGCCTTAAACACTGAGCAATCTCTCCAGCCTTTCCTTTGTTTCTTTTTAAAAATTTCTTTCTCTCCCTTTCTTTCTTCCTTCCTCTCTCTCTTTTTTTATTTCTCCCTCCCTCTCTCTCTCTCTCTCTCTCTCTTTCTTCCAAGCAGAGAGAGAGAGAGAGAGAGATGCCAGGGTTTCCTGCCACTGTAAATGAGATTTATGGGCAACTCTGTGCATCTGGCTTTACATGGGTAGTGGGGAATCAAACCTGGGCCTTTGAGCTTTGCAAGCAAGTGTCTAAACCACTGAGCAATCTCTCCAGCCCATCCTGAGATAGTGTCACTGTTGTGTTTCCTACATTGGCATCTAACTACTCTTACTCTCTATTATGTGGAACTCTGGGCATGTGCCACCAAGACCACTGGCTTCCAAATTGTTGGTGCTGTGGAAAGGTAGGAGCAGGGAATTCCCTATTCCACAAGCCTGCTTTCCTTGTTTATGTCTAAGTGGAAACCATGTGGGAAGAAATGAAGCAACATCCCCAGGCTGAAGCTGGGAGAGTAAAGCTAGGAGTCAAGAAGCCACAGTCTTCTGATCCCAGAGCTCCAGTGATCAACCATTACCAACGATCCATCTTACGTACTTTTAGTGAGTTTGGTGTCGTTAAGGATGAAACAGCTTAGAGATATATGTTCTGTCATCTGAAAGCATTGACAATGTCTTAGCAACTATGTCCTAAGGTGACTTTAGGAAATACACGTGTGTTACATAAGAAGGTATTGGTGGTTTTGTTTGTTTGTTTGTTGTTTATCCCCCAAGGTATTCAGCAAGTAAACTTATCTTGATGTATTTAGTGAAAAACCAGTCGACAACACTGAAAGGCCTTTCCCCTGTATCTGTATTGTATAAATTTTCCTTTCCTTTTCTTTTCTTTTTAAAATATATTTTATTTATTTGAGAGAGAGAAAGAGGTAAAGAGAGAGAGGGAGAGAATGGGCACGCTAGGGTCTCCAGCCATTGCAAACAAACACCAGATGCATGCACCCCCTTGTGCATCTGGCTTACGTGGGTCCTGGAGAATTGAACCGGGACCTTTTGGCTTTGCAGGCAAATGCCTTAACTGCTAAGCCGTCTCTCCAGCCCATAAATTTTCTTTTTCTTTATGCAACCAACACAATCATGACTAAAGGAAAAAATTCTGTTCTGTTGTCCGTCAAATATGTGAGGCATTCTCCACTCTCTTCTGAGATAACTGAAATCTTTGTCGAGAAACAAAGCATTAAGTATTTCAATCTTGGTTGTTTTTTCTATGTGGGTCAGGATGGAGATGGGGTTTCATCTCATATTACTGGTTGAGCAAAGTTTGAAGGTTTAGGTATAGCTATTAAGGCGACACAGTGATATACATTTCTCGGCAGCCCAAGATGCCAGGGCATAAGAGTTTTATTACCTATTATATAGGACAAGAACCTTTACCCACATAGATATATTTTAAAACCCTGTACTTATTTGAGATGTAGTTTGGATTTGTTCTGGAATCTATGCTTTGTTGTATTTAATGGTTGTGGTGATTAGCAAGAGCAAAACAATGTTCTTTCACAGAAAGCATCAATCTGTTATTAAAATCTAGATTATTCTGTAGGCAAAAGTCTGTGTTATGGGCTGAAGAGATGGCTTAGTGGTTAAAGTACTTGCCTGCAAAGCCTAAGGACCAGGTTCCATTCCCCAGGACCCATATAAGCCAGATGTGCAAGGGGGTGTATGCATCTAGAGTTCCTTTACAATAGCTGTAGACCCTGACGTGCCCATTCTATCTGCCTTTCTCCCTCCCTCTCTCTCTCTCTCTTTAATAAATAAATAATTTTTTTTTTTTTTTGGTGTTGCAAGGTAGGGTCTCACTCTGGTCCAGGCTGACCTGGAATTAACTATTTAGTCTCAGGGTGGCCTCAAACTGTCGGTGATCCTCCTATCTCTGCCTCCTGAGTGTTGGGATTAAAGGCGTGCGCCACCACGCCCGGCTTAAAAATCTTTTTTTTTTTTTTTAAGTCTGTGTTATATGCAGTATCATATACAGGGGAGTCTTTTAGTTTGAGGCACTGTTCTTTTCAAGCTAGTTTTCAATCACTCTGATAGGACTAGATCTGACTGCTGTAACAAGAGGAGTAATGTCAGTGTATACAGACACCACCATACATATGCTACTTTATGTATACTGTGCTCACATATCCAATATCCATGCATATACTACATACTATCCCACACATATACATACTATATCATGTATCTTCTCTTTGCCAAGCACAGATAAAAGTACTATATACACATTCAGCACATCACAGCATCCTCAAATGGAATTGACCTTTTATAAAACACACAGATAGCTTATCATACTATACCATACACATGTACTACACACACACACACACACACACACACACACACACACACACACCTGACCATCAGGAATCTTCCAAACCCTCCTTCCTAAGCTCCATCTTCCTCCTTATTGTATCTGGACCACACCACACAAACTCTTCCTTAGGACCTCTTTGCCTGTTCATTTCCCTCTGAACTTCTCTTTCCTTGAATAAGCACGGGTACATTTTATTTCTCTTAAATATATTTAATTAATTTATTTATTTGAGAGAGAAAGAGGCAGAGAGAGAGAGAGAAAATATGGATGCGCCATGGCCTCCAGCCACTGCAAACGAACTCTAGATGTATGTGCCCCATTGTGCATCTCGCTTAAGTGGGTCCTGGAAAATTGACCCAGGATCCTTTGGCTTTGCAGGCAAACACCTTAACCACTAAGCCATCCCTCCAGCCCTATTTTGTTTCTCTTAGAGAGTCTTTTCTTAAGCTGGGCGTGGTGGCACACGCCTTTAATCGCAGCACTTGGGAGGCAGAGGTAGGAGGATCGCTGAGAGTTCGAGGCCACCCTGAGACTACATAGTGAATTCCAAGTCAGCCTGGACCAGAGTGAGACCCTACCTCGAAAAAAAAAAAAAAAAAAAAAAAAAAGAGTCTTTTCTTGATCCTCTTCCCCAATGCAGGCCAGCACACAGATCATTCCCTCTTTTCAAATGCCTGCTCCTCCCCATCACTCTGCTGACTGGCCTTAGTTACTTGTATTCTGAATTCCAACCACAAGGTATGAAATCATCCTTATAAATCACCCAACTTAGCTTAAACCTCTTCAAATCTCAGACAAGATGAAAGCCTCAGAAAGAGAAGCAACCTGCCACCAATATGTAACAATCCCCTACTGTATGGTAGCTACTACTTAGTTACTGGGCAGTAGAGAGGCACAAGAAGGGCAAAGACTTCAAGCTCATGAAACTTACATTCTACTCAGGCTGGCAATAATAACATGCACAGTAATGTTTGACAACGATCGATACTGTAAAACAAAACAAGAAAATAAAACCAGGGAGGAAAAAGAAAGAAGTAAGAATAGTTGAGAAACAACTATTCCAAAAAGATAATGCCTGCTGGAAACTCTCCAGGTATTAAAACATCTGTTCATTTAAGATGGCAGCCAGATGGCAGGCTGGTTTGTGATTGCAGAAAGCTTAGCAAGGGAGCTGTTTGGACTAGGGAAGGAGGCGCAGTTACTTGCTCAAGGCAAAGATGGTGTAAAAGACCTTTATGTGTTATGATGACTTTCATGGTAACAATAATTACTTAATACAATGGTGAAACATGAACAAAATCTACTCGAAGTATTGTGCACATGAATCATCTTAGAGTTTAGATACTCTCGTCAGAGAGTTAACTTAAAATCCTGGAACAGGCTGATACTACCTACACAAAACTTGCATAATAAGGGGGGAAATGATGACATCAAAATAGAAGAGAGACTAGTTGGAAAGAAGAAGGGATTCAGTAGGGGAGGGATTCCAGAGAGGGAAAAGGAAGAGTGGTGGGAAAGGCTTATGATCATGACATATAGTCTCTATTTATGGAGATTGTCAATAAAAAGTTAAAAACCCAAACAAAACAAAACCCTGGAACACACAAATTCTTCTAAGAAAGTAATAATCTAAAAATGGGAGGAAAGGCGGGGGCAGGGAGGGCGCACGCCTTTATCCCCAGCACATGGGAGGCAGAGGTAGGAGGGTTGCCTTGAGTTCGAGGTCATCCTAAGACTACATAGTTAATTCCAGGTCAGCCTGGGCTAGAGTGAGACCCTACCTCGAAAAACCAACAATAAAATAATAATAATAATGATGATGATGATGATGATGATGATGATGATGAAAGGAAGGAAGAAAGACAATAAAATAAAAAAGGGAGAGTTAGGAAGTCAAAAAGTACTCATACATCAGACAAGACCAAAACCTAATTCCCCACTGAAAAATACCCTACTCCCCATGTGGTCTTCAAAGATAAATGTCTACTGGTACCATGAGATCAAAGCAGACAACAATGGCTAAAAAAAAACAGCATGACCCAAGAAACGACAAGAGAACAAGAAACATCTCCTGAGAAAACAAGGCACTAAGATCTCAATACTTCCTTTTATCATTTTATTTAAGGCTCTGTCCAGGAAGCAGGCACTAAATT
The DNA here is from genome assembly GCA_036365145.1 of Orientallactaga sibirica. Classification (NCBI taxonomy): domain Eukaryota; kingdom Metazoa; phylum Chordata; class Mammalia; order Rodentia; family Dipodidae; genus Orientallactaga; species Orientallactaga sibirica. The sequence goes on from JAEOAD010000036.1 coordinate 2,928,341, forward strand.
GAATAGAGAGAGAGAGAGAGAGAGAGAGAGAGAGAGAGAGAGTGTGTGTGTGTGTGTGTGTGTAAGAGCAGGTATATTTTAGCTGGGAAAAGCCATGTAGCTTGTTGAGAGAGAAAAGTCATCAATGGTTTAACCAGCAGTGGACCCGGAAAGCTATATGGCTGGCCAGCCAGACCAAAGGTGCCAACTAGAGCAATGTTTGCATGTCTCTTAACTGCTCTCTGACTGGTTTCGCGGCCTGATCCACTGGACGAAATGCATGCCTGGTACTGAAAACTTAACAAAAGCCTATGACTGGGGAGGTCATAAGCCCCAAGGGGGAAACTACTGTTGTCTGAATAACTGGATACATAATGCTACCAAACTGCCTTCTAAATCCTTCTGCTTATGCCCATATATTAATGCTACTCTCACTTTGGGTTAGAGATGCTTTTCTGTTCAGACAGCACTGACCACTGGGGAGGCTCAAAACTCATCAAACTGTGGCGGAGGAGAGACAGTGGAGTGTTGAGCATCTCTATCACACCCTCCAAGGCTCAGGGATCATTGCAGAAGAGAGGGTGGAAAAAAATGTAAAAGCCAAAGGAAAGGGAGGGTTCCTTACAATACTGTCTTCTACACACAAAGTGGCTGTGGCATTGATGACCTCACTGTGCCTGATGCTACCTACACAAGACCTACATAATAGGAAAAAAAAAAAAAAAAGGATGACATGGAAATAGAAGAGAGGGCTAGGAAGATGACTGTAGCAGACAGCTTCAGGTTCACTGAGATGAACTTCCAGACCAGGCACAGTTATGGAGGAAGGGATTTATTGAAACTTACAGATCCTGGGGAAGTTCCATTATGGTAGAAGAAATTGGCCCCCTCTTAAAAGACCAGGCAAAGAAAAGAGAGAAAAAGCCAAAAGCCACAAGCACAGCATACTTCTGGAATTCCAGCTAGGCACAATTTGCATATCTTTAGATTGAAATTTCAAACCCACTACCACACCTTAAGATCTGCCCAGTGACACTGCCTCCAGCAAGATGGCTGCAGATGCAAACTACAAATTAATAAAACACTGAATATATTGGAGGCCATCTATTCAAACTACCACAATGACTCAGCAGTTAAGGTGCTTGCTTGTAAAGCCTGATGGCCAGTGTTCAATTCCCCAGTACCCACGTAAAGCCAGATGCACAAAGTGGCACACGCATATGCATCTAGAGTTCATTTGTAGTGGCAGGAGGCCCTGATGTGCACATTCTCTCTCTCTGCTTGCAAATAAATAAATATATTTTTAAAAATAGAAGAGAGACTAATTGGAAAGAGATTCAGTGGAAGGGGGATTTAGCAGTTAAAGGGAGGGTGGTGAAAGGGGATGGTGATCACGGTAGGTTATTGTCAGGTGCACTAAACTCAGTAGACAAGAGGTGGATTATGTTAATTCAATTGCCACCCTTTATTCACTCTTCACACATGTTAATTAAAACGGGCCCCTTTCCCTTTCATCCTCTCAACTAGCCTAAGCCCCTGAGACACTCACTTGTGATGTTACTTGACCTGCGGGCTGTGTCTGGGTTCTGCTTTGTCTGCTTCACTCCGAGCTGGGCTGCGGAGGGGTTCCACAGGCTGCTCCGTCTGGCGCTGGGTATCAACACAGAGAGGAACATGGATGGAGTCTGCCTCTCTAAGTTGAGTGACAGTGTTCTGACCTTTTGCTGGGATTTTATACCCATTTTTTTCAGACATCCTGGCTACTAATAGCCACTTTAGAGTTAGCTCATTTGCATTTCAGCCCACAGCCAATCTTGCCCATGGTTGCCAAGGTGATGTTGTCTCTGCTGGGTGAGTGCTTCATTTTACTTAGAACAATTACTATACTCCTAACTATTGCTCCTAACAGTTACCTGTGTATCGAGGTTGTCAATAAAAGTTACAAACTGGGCGTGGTGGCGCACACCTTCAATCCCAGCACTAGGGAGGCAGAAGTAGGAGGATCGCTGTGAGTTCGAGGCCATCCTGAGACTACATAGTGAATTCCAGGTCAGCAGAACAAGAGAGGGACCCTACCCTGAAAACCAAAAAAGAAAAAAAAAAGTGCGGGCATATTTAAGAGTCCTCCCTACTTATGTCCTCCTTGCCATGCCTGAGACAATTAACCCAGCTCAGCATTCTTTTTATGTTTTTTTTTTTTCAAGGTAGGGTCTCCCTGTAGTCCAGGCTGACCTGTAGTGTCAGGGTGGCCTCGAACTCAAGGCAATCCTCCTACTTCTGTCTCCTTATTGCTGGGATTAAAGGTGTGCGTGCCACAACACCTGGCTAACAAAAGAATTCTTTTTTTTTAAAGATTTTATTGTCATTATTATTATTATTATTATTTGAGATAGGGTCTCACTCTAGCCCAGGCTGACCTGGAATTCACTATGTGGTCTCAGGGTGGCCTTGAACTTATGGTGATCGTCCTACCTCTGCCTCCCAAGTGCTGGGATTAAAGGCGTGCGCCACCACACCGGGCTAAGATTTTATATTTATTTATTTATTTATTTATTTATTTATTTATTTATTTGAGACACAGAGAGAGAGAGAGCGTGAGAATGGGCACGCCAGGGCCTCTAGCCACTGCAAACGAACTCCAGATGTATGTGCCACCATGTACATCTGGCTTATGTGGTACCTGGAGAATCAAACCTTGGCCCTTAGGCTTTGCAGGCATGTTCCTTAACCGCTAAGCCATCTCTCCAGCCCTTTTTTTGGGGGAGGGGGGTTTCAAGGTAGAGTTTCACTCTAGCCCAGGCTGACCTGGAATTCACTGTGTAGTCTCAGGGTGGCCTTGAACTCACAGCGATCCTCCTACCTCTGCCTCCCGAGTGCTGGGATTTAAGGTATGCACCACCACACCACAGGAATCAGTCACAGGCAATTCCAACAAAACTGACCATCAAATAACACAGCCCTCCTCAGTGAGCAGGTCAAATGGCTCTGAATCAAATGTAAACCTCTACAGTGCTTCACATCTCTTAGGGTCAATAGAAGCGGTCTGCAAACACAACTGATTTGAGGACTATATAATTTTTGTAGATGTTAAGCCTTAAAACAATTCTTATTGCTAGGAAAATATTTTTTTAAGTTTTTCTTAAATGTTTAGGTATGTTTAAGAACATATCAGAAACACACAAGGAGCTAATAAATCTCTTTTAAGTCTTTATATACTTAACTTTTTTTTGTTTCCCAAGACACATAAACTAATTTGGCAAATAATTTAGATTTATGAATGATCCCAATTCGGTTTCTTCTTATAATGGGTGATACATTTTGAACATGATCAAATAAGAAGATAAAATATAAACATTTAATCAAACTAAGTCAATAATTGTTTAAATATTAAGGAAATGTAGCTGGCGTGAGGGTTCCAGTTTATAATCACAGAACTGAACTGGCTGATGGGGAAATGTAGCCTGGGGGGAAGGGGGTGAGCATTAACATAAGAGGATTGTAAGTTCAAGGCCAGACAGGGATACAGAGTGAGCTCTAGGTCAACCTGAACTACAACAAGACCTGCCTCAAAACAAGCAAACAAACAAACAAAAGAGATTTAAATTTTAAGGAAATAAAATCAAGGCCATGTTTGTAATGATCTCATAGGAAGTTGTTGTATTCAGCTGTTGCATCAGCACTAAAATCTTTTTAGACACTGGGGAACAGAGAACCAACAAGCCATTGCTGAGAGTCAGTATTGTACAGCATCTTACTTCTCAACAACTTCAGTAACTGAACATGCTACAGGGTTTACAGAATGCTTTACCATCAGTTCCTTTAGTGAGCAATGCAATCTATTTGATAGGTAAAAAGTTCATATTTCCATTTATAGATGAAGAAGACAGTTTGAGTCAGTTATCCAAGGTTACCCGTAAGAAAACGGCAGAGAGAGATACTTCTAGAACCCTGTTAATTCCCAGTGTAAAGACCTTTCTATGTCTTGCTTCTCATGCTGTGACTTATTCTGTAGTATACATCGATATCTTTACATTTTAAAGATCTGATCGCCATTATTTCACAGCAAGCCTGAGATGTTATCACCTGCAATAGTGCTACTCAAAATTTGGAAGGTTCGGGATGTGGAAAGACATTAAAGAGCCACATGGGAGAAATTGGCCTTCTGAGTTTGACAGCCAAACTTTATGAAGATTGTAAAGGCATGGGTATTTTGCTTCTAGAATCACTTAAATTTTTCTTGGGTACATTTACTACCTTCTCATTATTCACTTATCCTTTAAAGTAGAGGTAGTTTCTGTCTTGCCATCTATGGTATCTTTTTTTTTTTTTTTTTTTTTGAGGTAGGGTCTCACTCTAGCTCATGCTGACCAGGAATTCACTATGTAGTCTCAGGGTGGCCTCGAACTCTCCGAGATCCTCCTATCTCTGCCTCCCAAATACTGGGATTAAAGGCATGTGCCACCATGCCCAGCTATGATATATTTTTAAAATACTTTATTTATTTACTTACTTACTTGAGAGAGAGAAAGACAGAAAAAAAAGAGAGAATGGGCACACCAGGGCATCCAGCCACTGCAAACGAACTCCAGACGCATATGCCACCTTGTGCATCTGGCTTACATGGGTCCTGGAAAATTGAACCAGGATACTTTGGCTTTTGCAGTCAAATGTCTTAACCACTCCAGCCCCTGATATTTTGTTTTTTAAAAAAATCGGGAAGAAATTCTTTGTACAAAGACTTAAGAATTCCATTGTTACAACGAAGGGAAGAAAATAATTTATTTCAACTATTAGAAACAGATGGACACCTAATCTTCTCTTCTCTTTTCTTTTCTCTTCTCTTTTCTTTTCTCTCTTCTTCTCCTCCTCCTTGTTGTTGTTCTTCTTCTTCCTCCTCCTCCTCCCCCTCTTCTTCTTCTTCTTGTTTTTTGAGGTAGGGTCTCACTCTAGCCCAGGCTGACCCGGAATTCACTATGTAGTTTCAGGGTGCCCTCAAACTCCTGGTGATCCTCCTACCTCTGCCTTCCAAGTGCTAGGATTAAAGGCGTGCACCACCATGCCCAGCTGACACCTAATTTTCTTGATTTTCAAAGAGCTCATTCAAATGATTCAAAATTGAGCAAATCACTAGAAAAATGGACAAGAGATATGCTATAGTACAAAATATAAGTATATTGAGAGGATCAAATTTGCTCCAATTTAAAGCTAGGCCTAAGTTTCAGTTTCCCAGAGAAGTGGGCAAGACTTCTGGGAAAAGACCACGAACAAAAGACTGTTAATTAAAGGCCTCCTGACATGTGGCCAGGAAAAGATAGCTGCCCAGGGACTGAGTCAATTCCTGCAAGGTTCTGAGGACATGCCTGAATATTTCCCAAGATGCTAAAATTAGGGCCACAGCCAATCAAAGAAGTACAAATGTAACTGTTGCTTGCTTAGTCAATCACTTAAAGGGATGACCTAACCCACCTAAAATTCCCCTAGCTGTGCTTAAAAGGGGCCTGTGTGCTCCTCTTGTGGTCACCATTTTGTATGAATGGTTGACCCCTGCATGCTGGTTGATTCTGCAGAATAAACGCTCTATGTTTTTACATACTATTTGAGTCTGGGTCTTTCTTCAGTGATTTTCCGACCCTTACATTTGGGGGCTTGTCCTGGGATCGCTGGGGACCCCCCCAGGCTCAATAGTGGAGCGTTTCTAGGGGAGCAATTGGCTCTCTGCCGATTGGTGAGTTGGGGTGCCCCTCTGTGCTGTGTGTCTCTGTTCTAGTCTGTTTCTTGTTTCTCTGCTAGATCTGGTGTCCGAACCCAATCTGGAAGCCCACGGAGGTCGGGCGGATGCTCCAATTAATGCCTCTGGGCCAGGGTGTTCCAAAGAAGCTCTGGACCCCCATCTGTTGGAGCCTGAGAACTCCAGTCTGACTCTGGTTTTGATAAATACTGAAGGGTCACGCCGTCTGGCAGAGCCCATTTACGGGATAGGCCATCGTCAGCATTGTTTTGGTTTCTTTTTCACTCCTGGGAAGTTTGTTTCTGTGTCTGTGTGTTTGTGTCTTGTTTATCCTTTTTACTTTCTTGTAAGACACCATGGGACAGGTGGCAAGCTCCACCCCACTGGACCTAGTCCAGTCACACTTCAAGGATTTCAGACGCCTGGCAGACAATCTGAGTTTAACAGTATGGCCGTGAAAATTAACCATCTTTTGCAGGAATGAGTGGCTGACTTTCAGGGTGAGATGGCCAAAGGGAGACACCTTCTACCTTCCCGCCAGTTATCAAGTTAAAGGTATTGTGTACGGGAGTACTGGGCATCCTGACCAGGTCCCATACATTACTGTTTGGCAATATCTGGTAGAGAGTCCCCCTTCTTGGGCATTTCCAAGTATGTTAGAGATATTGATAAAGATTATCCCCAAAACGGTTGTCATGTTTCCATGGAAAGTGTATTTCATGGAGTTTATTAATAGGAGCTATCTCAAATCAATGGGTTATATAAAATCTGAAGATATATATATATATAAAATAAAAGTTTGATTGTCAGGTAGAGATTTTTTTGGTGACCTAAATACTAAGGCTTTTTCTCTGCAAATTTCCAATAATAAAATGGCTAACTCTTTGAAGCCAAACTACTTGTTCTTTGTCAATGGGTAATAAGATTAATTGACTTGGTATAATTTTTAGTCTTATAAAAAAGATGATTAATTATGGGTTGAGATGAAATGATTAAAGAAACTGGGATGGTATTTGCCAATGTTGGACATCAAATGCTCATGCTTTTTTAAATGGAACTTAGGTCAGAATGTTAAAGTATGTAGATAAAGATGTACATATATAAAAAGGATGTAAAGAGATCTTAAAAAAAAAAAAAACCAACCAAATTTTGCCTAAAATTAATTTCCTTTTAAAAGGAACAGAAAGCTAATTTTCAGGCTAAACCTAAACACCATGCCTGAAGTTAAAGATTTCTTTAACTGTTTACAGACTTTAAGGATGCTCTAAAGGTTTTATATAGGGGCATAGACTTAATGTCAATTTTGCTTACATTAGACACAGGTGATGTCCTATGTTAGGTGGGTCATAAAGTCATAAACACAAATGTAATTCATATTCTTTGGAGATCTAACCAGGTTAGACATAGACAAGACCCTATCACCTTACGTATTACAAATGGGTAAAATAAATTAATTAGATAAAAGCAAACAACTTCAGAGTAAGACAAGGGATGCCAGGATGCTTAGCTCTCTGCTCTGTCATTTCCTTTTGCTCTTAATTACTTATATGCTATTTAAAGTCATGGCGGGCTGGACTCTAAAAAAGGGATGATGCCCTTTTACCTCAGACCCCATGCAAATTTAAGCCATATGTCCCCCTAACCCTGTCCAGACAAAATGGCCAATTGTCTCCTGACAAGGAAAGGGGAATAAAAAGCAGCATATAGCTTTGTTTCTCTTTATAGTTCTCTTTGAACACCTGTTCATCTGTGAGATGAAATTTCTCATTAGACAAAAGGTGAAATAGGTTAACTGAGTCAAGGTACTTAATCAAGTTACAAACTCCTTACATAAGGCAAACATCAGACTTACCTAAAATGTATATTGGGATATAAACAGATGATATAAAAAGAAGGGCATCAGGGGCTGGAGAGATGGCCTAGAGGTGAAGGTGTTGCCTGCAAAGCCTAAGGACCCCAGTTTTATTCCCCAGGACCCACGTTAGCCAGATGCTCAGGGGGCACATGCATCTGGAGTTTGTTTGCAGTGGCTGGAGGCCCTGGCATGTCCATTCTTTCTCTGTCTGTCTCTCTTCTATCTCTCTCTATCTTTGCTTTCAAATAAATTAAAAAACAAAAAAGATGGACATCAAACAAATGATGGCTTAACAGTTAAGGTGCTTATCTGGGAAGCCTAAAAATTTAGGTTCAATTCCTCAACACTCCCATTCTTATTGCTAAACCTGAATCTGATTTAAAACAGGTTGTCTGATATCCCTTTTTGAGACAGTCTTCTATACCCATCAGCCCACATGGGAGGACTGTCAGCAACTCTTGCAGATCCTCTTCACCACAGAGGAACATGAAAAAAAATCTGAAGGAAAGCCAAGAAACTATACTGTTGGGAGCCGACTGCCTCAAGGAGAGCCCTAATGTTATTGATAATGGTTTTCCTTTCCATACAACCAGACTGGGATCCCAACACCCCTGAAGGTAGGGCACCCCTTAACCTCTTTTGTCAGACTCTGATGGGTGGTCTTCAGGCAACTGCTTGCTCAGTGCCCTACAAATTTGTCTGAGGTGGGTGAAGGGACCAAGGCCCACTGAGTCCCCTGCTGCTTTCCTAGAAAGGCTGCAGGAAGCATGTAGGACATACCCCTCCCTCTCCATAGATCCTGAAGCCCCTGAGAATAGACGACCTATTAACATTGCTTTTGTAACTCAGTCCACACAAGATATTAGAAAGGAGATTCAGAAAATAAAAGGCATTGAGAGTAAACTTCTTTCAGAGTTATTACTGCTAGGGTATATAATAATAAAGACACTCTGAAGATAGACAGGCTAAGAAAATGACCAAGGTTATGGTGGGTACCTTCCAGAAGGCATAAGGCCCCACAAGACAGCCCTTATGCTTTGCTCAGTATGATTCCACCTAAAAGACATATTCTGTGCTGGACCTAAAATATGCTTTCTTTAACATCCCATTGGCGAAGGGAAATCAACCCATTTTTGCCTTTGAATGGACAGATATGAAACGAAGCACCAGTGGACAACTGACCTCAACTAGACTTCCACAGGGATTTAAAAATTCCCCTACTCTCTTTGATGAGGTTCTCCATAAGGATTTGCAGGTTTTTCTGAAATGAGACGCCTGAGGCACTCCTGCAGTACGTGGATGACCTCCTCCTAGCCGCAGAAACAGAGGAAGAATGTCTAGCTGCCACAGAGCATCTCCTGGACACCTTACAACATCTGGGCTATCCTGTGTCAGCCAGTAAGGCTCAGATGTGCATGTGTAAGGAAACTTACTTGGGATACGAACACTAAGGAGGTAAGAGGATGCTATCGGCCTCTAGAATTTAGGCCATCACTCAGATCCCCACGCCTCAGACTAACAGACAAATCTGAGAATTCCTCAAAACTGTGGGGTATTATGGAATTTGGATTTCAAGGTTTGCTGGATTAGCCAAACCTCTATATGAGGCTACAAAAGGGGAAAAAAAAAAGATTTTAATTGGACTGAAAATGAGAAACAAACATTCCAAAAACTGCCCTGGCACTTCCAGACTTAACCAAACCCTTCCACTTGTACATGGATGAAGAGAAGGGGACAGCCAGGGGCATCCTAACCCAGAAACTGGGGCCATATCATCACCCAGTGACTTATTTGTTTAAGAAGTTAAACCCAGTAGGCACCGGTTGGCCCCCTTGCCTCCGGCTATTGCAGCTGCTGCTATTCTGACAAAGGACACAGACAAACTAAACTTGGGATAGACTTTATCAATTACAGCCCCGCATGAGATAGAGGCTCTTCTAAAAAGCCCCCCCAACTGATGGCTCTCCAACTCCCGCATAAGCCACTATCAGGCCTTGCTTTTAGATCAACCAAGGATACAGTTTTGCCAAACTGTGATTTTGAATCCAGCCCCCCTGCTGCCTGAAACCCATAGGGCATCAATGCCTCTGCATGACTGCCTAAAAAATCTCTGCCTTTCATGGACTCCACATGGAACCTGACAGATATGACTTGGTTGAACCCAGACCTGGTGATGTATTCTGATGACAGCAACTTTGTCGTGGACAAAATCAGATATGCAGGGACAACTATGATGACTTTAAAAAACAAAACAAAACAACAACAACAACAAACTCTGTGGGCTGAGGCCCTGCCTCAGGGTACATCTGCTCAGAAAGCTGAACTGATAACACTGACCAAGGCTCTGATATTGGGAAAAGACAAGACAGTGAATATCTACACAGACAGCTATTATGCCTTTGCCATGGCTCATGTCCATGAGGCCATCTACTAGGAGCAAAGGCTATTAACAGCAGAAGGTAAAGACATTAAAAATAAAATAAAATTTTGGGCTTATTGGCTGCCATTTGGGAGCCTGCTAAAGTGGCTATAATTCACTGTCCCAGTCATCAGAAAGAAGAGACCACAAAAGCAAGAGGGAACAGACTGACAACCCTAACAGTCAAGAGTGCTGCCTCTCAGCATCCATCAGATAGTCTGGTCACCCTCCCGACACCCACTCTTCCTGAGAGACCAACATACACAGAACAAGACCTACAGCTCACCTTTCATCTCATAAAGGAACAGACCCCACAAGGATGGTATCCACTGAAGAATGGAGGGCTGTTGCTGTCCCCAAGCCCTAGGATGGAGACTGGCTAAAGAACTACATAAAGGAACTTACTTAGGTAGCAACAAACTAGCCGAGCTAATAAGAAAAGAGCTTTTCTTCCCAGGTACGGACTCAGTCATCAAGGACACCACCACCTGCTGTCAGGCCTGCCAATAGACAAATGCCTCCTCTGGTAAAGTACCACCAATGGGGGCTAGAGAGCAGGGAACAGAGCCAGGTGGATATTGGAAAATTAATTTCACAGAGAAAGCCAAGTCAATATGGATATAAATATTTACTTGTTTATGTTGATACCTTTTTCAGGATGAATAAAAGCTTTCCCTACCAATTCTGAGACAGCCCATATAATAGTTAAGAAATTGTTAGAGATAATTCCCTGCTATAAATTCCCCTCAAGATAGGGTCAGATAATGGGCCTGCCTTTATGTCAGAAATCACTAGGGAATTGACCAAAACATGGGGGATCAATTAAAAATTACATTGTGCCAAAGTTCAGGACAGATAGGATGAATTGGACCTTGAAGGAGACTTTAACTAAATTAACCCTAGATACTGGCTAAGGATGGATGGAACTCCTTCCCTTCACCCTGTTAAGAGCCACGTTGTACCCCTTATGTAAATGTATGGATACCCCCCATCCTGCCCCGATGGATCTTAAACAGATAGCTGACTTTACTAATGAAATGCTTCTTTCTATCCAAATCTTAGACTTACTTTTTATAAAACAAGGGCCCTAAGGCTAGCCATAGATACAGATGTATCTGAATTGGAAAGGTCCATCTCACATCTTGAAACTTCCCTATCTTCACTGGCTGAAGTTACCCTTCAGAATAGACATGGACTGGACCTCCTGTTTCTCTAACAAGGTGGACTATGTCTAGTCCTGGGAGAACAAGGGATCGTCAAGGAGTCAATATTTCTACTGCAAAAAGATAGAGAAAGAGAGAGAGAACAATCTAAAAACTGGTACGAATCCTTCTTCGATTGGTCCCCCTGGCTCTCCACACTCCTTTCAGCTTTGGCAGGACCCATAGTCTTGTTCATGCTTGCCCTGACCTGTGGACCCTGTATTATTAACACTCTCATAAGATTTGTCAAAAAATGTGCATCTACCATCCAGTTTATGGTCTTAAAGTCCCAATACCAACCCCTAAACCCCTCTCAAGGATTTGAGATGGAACCTATCTCAAGGGGGGAATGAGAGGATCAAATTTGCTCCAATTTAAAGCTAGGCCTAAGTTTCCATTTTCTGGAGAAGCGGGCAAGACTTCTGGAAAAAGACTATGAACAAAGGACTGTTAATTAACAGCCCCCCGACATGTGGCCAGGAAAAGATAGCTGCCCAGGGACTGAGTCAATTCTTGTAATATCTCTGGACTATGACCAAAAAGGACATGCCCAGGACAGCGGGCCCAGGGACTGAGTCAGTTCCTGCAAGGTTCTGAGGACATGTCTGAACATGTCCCAAGATGCTAAAATTAGGGCCACAGCCAATCAAAGAAGTACAAATGTAACTGTTGCTTGCTTAGTCAATCACCTAAACGGATGACCTAACCCACCTAAAATTCCCCTAGCCGTGCTTAAAAGGGGTCTGCGTGCTCCTCTTGGGGTCACAATTTTGTATGAATGGTTGACCCCTGCATGCTGGCTGATTCTGCAGAATAAATGCTCTAGGTTTTTAAATACTATTTGAGTCTGGAGTCTTTCTTCAGTGATTTTTGGACCCTTACATATATATAAAGGATACTCACAATAGAAGAATAAGGAAATATGAGACATCTATCAACTTGACAAGAAATAAGAGGAGGAAGGAAAGAGAAATTGTTGAAATTGTTGAATGCCATTTGGTAGTAGGAAGGTCTGCAGGTAAAGGCTCTTGTACCCTATTGGTGGAAGTGTAAAGTTGAATACTTTCCTAGAGAGTCATTTGTCACTGCCTATAAAAATCATAATTGCGTGTATCCTTTGAAGGTGCAAGGCCAAAGGGAACTTACTGTGTGGATACAGTAACGGAAATCTACCCTAATCTATGGATACGAACACCAAATTCATGAATTACCACACTGTTTATAATGACGAGAAATGAGTTAATCAATTCCTATCAGTAAGAACTGGTAAAATAAACAAAAGAAAGGTAAACCCATAGGGTAGACTTAGGCAGCATGGCTTACACTCTTCAGGAGAGAGGCGGTTCCTCACCTTAAGAGGATATGACTCTCTGGCCACAAAAGGTCATGGCTTGATTCTTACTCCCGTAATGAAGAATCATTTAGACTGAGTCATGTGCACTGTCCCCTCTCATCTCCTTTGCAACTGTCAACATGGTTTCTGAAGCAGCAGGGTGGGGAACTTGCCTTACAGACAGTACAATGGCTAGCCCAACTTCACCATCAGATGGAGCCTGTTCTGCAGCCTAAGGACATCACAGAGACCATGCTGGGTGTGATCAATTGCTTTCCGGACAATAGAAAGACTACATTCAAAGTCTAAAATATAAAGCCAAGTTCAGCATCAGTACTTACTTATTTCAGAGGAACAAATTCTATTAAAATGATATCTGGTCTTATTTTTAGTTTGAATAAACAGGAGCCTAGAGCTACACTGCCAGGCTTAAGTACACATACAAATAAATTAATTAATATAACATTTTATGGTGTCTTGATGGAGGGGTTGTGTTTATGTTATGTTTATGCACATCCACTTTAATAAATCAGGGCTCCATTTCAAATGACTTGCTTAGAAGTTCACATGTAAATAAGAGAGCTCACAAACGAGAAGAGACATTTTTCTACTTATTAATAGGAGTGCTGACAGACAGTTATATTTTTCCAAAAGCACTGGGAAAAATACTATGTTTTCATCATTGTTGGCTGATTTGATGCTCGTGAGTTTCTATGTAAAGTTCGTTGCTTCTCAGGTCATCTGCCTGCACTCCAATCTTCTCACTTAAAATTCTTATTTTTTAAAAAGTATTTTTTGGGCTGGAGAGATGGCTTAGTGGCTAAGGCGCCTGCCTGCTAAGCCTAAGAACACTGGTTCCAATGTCCAGCGGTTCCAATCTCCAGGTCCCACGTTCAGCCAGATGCAGTGAGGCCAGGGCGCAATGCCGCACTTGCCCACAAGGGGGTGCACGCATCTGTATTTCGTTCACAGCAGCTGAGAGACTGCTGGCGAGCCCATCTCTATCTTCCTCTCCCTCTCTGTCTATCTCTCTCTGTCTCTCTCTCTCCAAAAATAAATAAAAAATGAAAAAGTATTTTTTATTTATTAACTTGAGAGGAAGAAAAAGAAGCAGGGAGAGAAAGGAAAGGGGAGGGAATGGGCATACCAGGACTTGTGCATCTGGCTTATGTGGGTTCTGCTAAGCCATCTCTCCATCCATAAAATTCTTATTTTTATTGTTTGGTTTTCTTAGGCAGAGTCTTATACAGCCTTTGCCTCAGACGTGTACATGTGGATGACCTTGAACTCCTGGTCCCTTTTGTGCTCAGTGGCTTACACAGGGGTGTTCTATCAGACAAGGAGCATTTTATGCATTTTGTGCATTTCATCTAGCCAGTTTTCAGGACTGGGGAGATGGCACAGCCAGTAAAGTGCTTGCCATGCAAGTATGAGTTTGGATTCCCAGCACCTGTGTAAGAAGCTGGGCATGGCAGCATGCACCTGTAATCCTGGAGCTGGGGAGGTGGAAACAGGAGAATCCCTGGAGCTTGCTGGCTAATTAGTCTAGCTGAATTGGTCCAAATTCACTTTTTTTTTTCAATATTTTTATTTATTTGTGAGAGGGAGACAGAAAGAGGAGGAGAGAGAGTACGGGCATGCTCCAGCTACTGGCTACTGCAAACAAACTCTAGATGCATATGCCACATTGTATTGTCTTTGCATGGGGAATCAAACTCAGGTCGTTAGGCTTTGCAGGCAAACTCCTTAGCCACTGAGCTGTCTCTCTTAGCCGTCAGAAAAACCTTTATTTGAATCACTTTGTTTTTGGTTTTTGTAGATAGGGTTTTTCTCTAGCCCAGGCTGACCTGGAATTCATTATGTAATCTCACAGTGGCCTCAACTCACAGCAATCCTCCTACTTCTGCTTCCAGAGTGCTGGGATTAAAGGTGTGTGCTGCCATGCCCAGCTTGAATAACTTTTTTTAAAGCAGGAAAGTTTTTTAAATAGAGTGAGTGTGTGTGTGTGTGTGAGAGAGAGAGAGAGAGAGAGAAAAAGAAAGAAAGAGAGAGAGAGAGAGAAGGAGAATATAATTTCAGATAGAGAGAGAGAGGGAGAGAGGAAGAGACTGTGTGCGCTAGGGCTTCTAGCCACTGCAAAGGAACTCTAGACACATATGTTTGGGGCAGATCTGATTTCCACCCTAAAGGTATGCAGAGAGGTCTGATCTTTGCTTGGGTCCATGCTGCTGGCTGCCAGCTTCTTGCTGCTAGCTGGCCATTTGTGCTGGCTGTGGTGATGTCTTTCTGTTTGGATTTATGAATGGGAGCCATTGATGGAACTTCCCCTTGGATCTGTAAGCTGAAATAAACCCTTACTCCTGTAAACTGTATCTGGTTTGGAACTTCATCCCAGCAATGAGAAGCTGTCTACAACAGAAAGTACCAGCCCAGATGCACAAAGTGGTGCATGCATCTGGAATTCCTTTGCAGTGGCTGTAGGCTCTGGTGTGCCCATTCTCTCTCTCTCTCTGCTTGTAAAAAATTTTTTTTAAAAAAGGAAAGGGATGGAGAGATGGTTTAGTAGTTAAAGTGTTTGCCTGCAAAGCCAAAGGACCTAGGTTCGATTCCCCAGGACCCATGTAAGCCAGATGCACAAGGTGGTGCGTGTATCTGGAGTTCATTTGCAGTGGAGGCCCTGGCACGCCCATTCTCTCTATCTGCCTTTCTCTCTCAAAATAAATAAACAAACAACAATAAAAGACAATAAAAAATTTACAAAAAAATAGAAAAGAAAGAAAGGAAATAGACAGAAAGATGCAGAAGCATCTAGGCAAAAAGAATTAGAATTTGCTATGGCAGAAGCAGTGAAAAAAGAGAGCAGTAGAGTCAAAATGGCTGCCCTGAAGAAGAGAGCAATGGCAGGCTCCTGCAGCCAGACCATACCATGATTGACATGCCTTGAAATTCCAAGATGGCTTCCTGCACTTCCTTACTTTCCATGTGTCCTTTTAAAATCTACCACTTGCCTAAACATTCTCAGTTGATTTCAATCTGGAAAAGCCTCAGTAACTCCACTGTACAGTTTTCTTTATCAAACCTGCTGTGCAATTTAGTAGATAGCATGAGTTAGATCACAGACACTGTTCCTTTAAAAGGGCAGATGTTAGTCCTATGGAGACAAGGTAGCCACACACCACTGCAGTTCCTCTGACCCCAGGTAGAGAGAGATGCCAGCCTGAGCAGGAGCAGGGCTAGATCACAGCAGGATTTTAACCTATCCTGTGCCTTTCCTTAGCCCAACACTAGTAGCATGGGTCACACTGAGGCAGGACTTTGGGGTTTAAAGGAGTCTCCCAAACTAGTGAACTTCAATTTTGTATCCTTATACTATTTTTAACAAAGAATTGATAAATTGGACTTGTTGCAGTCAGGTTCACATTGCTGGTAGAAATCACCCAGCTAAGAGCAGCTTGTGGGAAAAAAGGGTTTATTTTGGCTTAGACTCGAGGGGAAGCTCCATGATGGCAGGGGAAAACGTTGGCATGAGCAGAGGGTGGACATCACCCCCTGGCCAACATCAGGTGGACAATAGCAACAGGAGAGTGTGCCAAACACTTGCAAGGGGACACTGGCTATAATACCCATAAGCCTGCCCCCAACAATACAGTGCTTCCAGGAGGCATTAATTCCCAAATCTCCATCAGCTGGGAACCTAACCTTCAGAACACCTAAGTTTATGCCAGATACCTGAATCAAACCACCGCAGGACTCAAGAAGGATAAATCATGAATCTTTGAGTTTATTTAGGAAGAAATCATAATTCGTGAAATTTATTTGGGGGAAATAAATTTGATATCTAGGAAAAGACTGGAAAGTTCCACACACATGTGGAAAATCGGACATAGACGCTCCTTCAAATAACAGCAGAGAGGAATAAGAAACGTGAAGGCGGCTGGAGAGATGGCTTAGTAGTTAAAGCACTAGCCTGTGAAGTCTAAGGACCCAGGTTCGATTCTCAGTACACAAGTAAGCCAGATGCACAAGGTGGCATGTGTCTGGAGTTCTCTTTCTCTATCTGCCTCTCTCTCACTCTCAAATAAATAAATTAATTAAATATTTTAAAAATATATAGTGAAGAGCCAGGCGTGGTGGCGCACACCTTTAATCCCAGCACTCGGGAGGCAGAGGTAGGAGGATCGCAGTGAGTTTGAGGCCACCCTGAGACTACATAATGAATTTCTGGTCAGACTGAGCTAGAGTGAGCAGTTAAGACATTTGCCTGCAAAGCCAAAGGACCCAGGTTAGATTCCCCAGTACTCACATAAGCCAGCTGCAAAGGTGGTGCATGTGTCTGGAGATCATTTGCAGTGGCTAGAGGCCCTTAGCATGCCCATTCTCTCTATCTGCCTCTTTCTCTCTAAGTAAGACAAATATTTTTTTTTAAAAAAAAGAAATAGTGATGGACCAGATATCAACAATAAATATACATATTATCAAAGTGGTCCCAGAGGGGCAGACTCAATATTCAGGTAATGGGGCAAAGGGAAGAGAAGAGGGACTGGGCCATATGGGTAATCTCCTTTAGATGGATGAAACATCCAGAGTGAGCCACCTGGAGTCAAGGCCTGACTGGTTACTGGACTGAGAAGGCTGATCCAGAGGCCAAGGTGAAGAAGCAGCAGGAAGTTCCTGTTGGGTGTGTCCTGGCAGCCCTCTTGGAAATACAGGATCAGGCCAGAGTTTCAGTTTTGCCAGGACTGAGAATGGTAGCTCCTTGTTCCCCCTTTGGACTTCTGTCCCGAACTGCCTGAAAGAAGATAGTTTTGTCCTATTTCTCCTTCAACATCCCTCCCACAACAAGGTCTCATCTCCAGTTAGACAGCCCCTGCCCATAAAAAGTTATAAAAGTAAGAAATTTCCTTTGTCCTGAAAATTTTTGATATTGGCCATCTGAGAATCTCTCACCTTTAATTGCTGAGCCACCTCCCCAGTTGTATTTAAAAAATCAAAACAAAACAAAAACAAAACACAGTGACACCCGCCCCCCCCCCCAGCGGCACAGTAGCCCAGGCTTTTAATCCCAGCATTTAGGAGGCAAAGGTAGGAGGGTGGTTGGAGGCCACTTGAGACTATATAGTGAATTGCAGGTCAGCCTGGGCTAGAGCAAACTTTACATTGAAAAACAAAACATACAAAAAAAAAAAAAAAAAGTTACCCCCAAACTTTAAAGACTTCATGAACTGGGAAAGTGAAAGGCTATTTTCATGATGAAATAAATATTTATTTGCTACACTTAAAACACGCAAACATGCCGGATGTAGTGGCGCGAACCTTTAATCCCATCACCTGGGAGGCAGAGGTAGGAAGATCACAGAGTTTTCAGCCAGCCTGGGACTAGGGTGTGAGTTCCAGGTCAGCCTGGGCTAGAGTGAGAAGACCCTACCTTGACAGAAAAGAAGGAACAAACGGGCAAACACTTGAGTCTAATGATACACGGAAAGACAATGAATGCCTGCTTTAAATGTAACAGTTTGAATTCTAACCCCCAATAATGAGACAGTGCATGATTCTGAGTATTTCCAATTCATCTCCGATGACCCCTGCGTTCTGTTATTTAACACAGTGCGTGGAGAATGCACAAGTTCTGTAGAAAACTGGGAGGTGTCGCGGGTCTTTCTTCCCCCAGGAGGGCACAGGGCCCTGTCTCAGATCAGCCATCCTTGCTGACAGCATGTGCTGCCTCCCTGTCTCCTTCCAACGAGGAGCTCCGAGAGTCATTCCCGGACAGACCCTCCGGAGCAGGGGCACAGGCTGGTGCTGGGACAAGCCAGCCCTCGGCAGGCACAGTCACGGCCGCCTGGTTGGCCAGGGTGTAGAAGGTCTGCACCATGGAGTGCAGAGGCCCCCAGAGCTGCCTGAGCGCCCACAGCTGCTGCCAGCTGAGCGGGGACCGGGCTTGCTGGGCCTCCAGCTGGGCGGCGTCCTGATAAATGGCCTCCGACATGGCGCGCAGAGTTCTCACCAGGCGTTTGCGGAGCGGCGGCGGGGAGGCGCGCCCAGCACCGGGCTCTGGGCCGCGGGACGTGTCCCTGGCTGATCCACGTCGGAAGGCGTCGCGTTTCTGTTCACTTTTCCTCTGTCCAGAGGTCTTCTGCCTTTTTTTCAAACTGGAGGTGCACTCGTTTCCTGTTTGGTCTTCGCTCCTGTCCTTGGAACGGGTTTTCCTCTTCCTGGTTTGCCCACCATCTGAGCTCAAAACCGACTCGGACCTAACAGTGCGGTTTCTGGAACCCAACTCCATTTCCTTGACATGCTCCTCTTTGGCATTCTCCCCCTTGGAATTCTCATTTGCATTAAGCTCTGACCCTTTTTCTTTCAATTTTTTCTCCTCACCTGACCTCCCTTCTTTCAAGGTGATCTTTTTCAGAGTGTGGCGGTGCATGGGTGGGCAGTAAGGGTCTGGGTAGTCTGCTCCCAACTCCATGCTCCAGTTGAAGAAGGTTTTCTTTCTAGCCAGACCAGAGGGAGCGTCGTCACAAATATATCTTTCTTAAATGGAGATGGCAAGGTTCTCTAGAGGAACAGAACCCATAGAATGGGTATGCATTCAGCGAATGGCATCAATGCTCTTTTTTTTTTTTTTTTTGGTTTTTCGAGGTAGGGTTTCACTCTAGCTCAGGCTGACCTGGAATTCACTCTGTATTCTCAGGGTGGCCTCAAACTCATGGCAATCCTCCTACCTCTCTCTACCTCCCGAGTCCTGGGATTAAAGGCATGTGCCACCACACCCCGCTATTTTTTTTTTTTTTTTTTTGAGGTAGGGTCTCACTCTAGCTCAGGCTGACCTGGAATTCACTATGTCGCCTCAGGGTGGCCTTGAACTCACAGCGATACTCCTACCTCTGCCTCCCCACTGCTGTGATTAAAGGCGTGCGCCACCACAGCCGTCCTTTCTTTTTTCTAAATTATTTTTATTGACAACTTCTTTAATTGTAGACAATATCCCATGTTATTTCCCTCCCTCCCCCCACTTTCCCCTTTGAGACTTCACTCTCCATCATATCCTCCCCCCCCATCAGTCTCTCTTTACAGTTTGATTCTATTTTTTTTTTTTTTCTTTGAGGTAGGGTCTTACTCTAGCTCAGGCTGACCTGGAATTCACTATGTCGTCTCAGGGTGGCCTTGAACTCATAGCAATCCTCCTACCTCTGCCTCCCCAGGGCTGGCATTAAAGGTGTGCGCCACCATACCCGTCTTTTTTTTTTTTTTTTCTTGGAGGTAGGGTCTCACTCTAGCTCAGGCCGACCTGGAATTCACTATGTCCTCTCAGGGTGGCTTGAACTCACAGTGATCCCCTTACCTCTGCCTCCCAAGTGCTGGGATTGAAGGCTCAATGCATTTCTCTTAAATGTAGGCATATTAGCCAGGCTTCTCTACAGGAACAGAACCCATAGATCTGTATCATAAAGAGGATTGATTGCATTTACTTACAGGATATAGGCTGGGCAGTCCAACAGTAACAGTCTGCAGGCTAGAGTCAGGGAATCTGCTCAGTCCACAAGGCTGGACTCTTCAGCAGTCCAAGTGGGGCACTGAAGGCCTGGAGGATTGCCGGAGAGCTGCTGGTCTTCAGTCCACGCAGGAAGACCGATGCGCTGGGTTCCACTGTCTGCGGAGGAAGGCGGCCGCGGCAGCAGCAGGATGGATACTCACACCAGCACAGGCAGCCAGGCAAAGGCCCTGTGTGCTCTGTGAGCTGCTGTATATATAGTCCACCACGGAGAGGGCCGCCCACTCTGGGGAGGGGCTTCCTCTAGTAATTCGTCCTGGAGGCTCACAGTTTCAGGTGCTGGAAAGTCCAAGAGCACAATGCCTACATTTGCTCATCACGTACATTTAAGAAAAATGCATTGAGCCTTCAATCCCAGCACTTGGGAGGCAGAGGTAAGGGGATCACTGTGAGTTCAAGCCACCCTGAGAGGACATAGTGAATTCCAGGTCAGCCTGAGCTAGAGTGAGACCCTACCTCAAAGAAAGAAAAAAAAAAAATGCGGGGTGTGGTGGTGCATGCCTTTAATCCCAGGACTCGGGAGGTAAAGAGAGGTAGGAGGATCAACATGAGTTCGAGGCCACCCTGAGAATACAGAGTGGTAGATAGATAGATAGATAGATAGATAGATAGATAGATCAATCGATCTGGGGAAATGGCTGGTTAAAGGCACTTGCTTACAAAAAAAAAGTTTGGGCTGGGCGTTGTGGTACACACTTTTAATGTCAGCACTCGGGAATTAAAGTAGAAGGATTCCTGAGTTTGAGGCCATCTTGAAATTACATAGTAAATTCCAGGTCAGCCTGGGACAGGAGGAGCCTCTACTTTAAAAAAACAAAAAAAACAAACAAAGCTGTCATGTGATGTCTTCCACCACAGTAGAAGGCAACATGAGACCCTCCCCAGTTGCACGTGATGAGCAAATGTAGGCATTGTGCTCTTGGACTTTCCAGCACCTGAAACTGTGAGCCTCCAGGACGAATTACTAGAGGAAGCCCCTCCCCAGAGTGGGCGGCCCTCTCCGTGGTGGACTATATAGACAGCAGCTCACAGAGCACACAGGGCCTTTGCCTGGCTTCCTGTGCTGCTGTGAGTATCCATCCTGCTGCTGCCGCGGCCGCCTTCCTCCGCAGACAGTGGGACCCAGCGCATCGGCCTTCCTGCGTGGACTGAAGACCAGCAGCTCTCCCGCAATCCTCCAGGCCTTCAGTGCCCCACTTGGACTGCTGAAGAGTCCAGCCTTGTGGACTGAGCAGATTCCCTGACTCTAGCCTGCAGACTGTTACTGTTGGACTGCCCAGCCTATATCCTGTAAGTAAATGCAATCAATCCTCTTTATGATACAGATCTATGGGTTCTGTTCCTGTAGAGAAGCCTGGCTAATATGCCTACATTTAAGAGAAATGCATTGAGCCTTCAATCCCAGCACTTGGGAGGCAGAGGTAAGGGGATCACTGTGAGTTCAAGCCACCCTGAGAGGACATAGTGAATTCCAGGTCGGCCTGAGCTAGAGTGAGACCCTACCTCCAAGAAAAAAAAAAAAAAAAGACGGGTGTGGTGGCGCACACCTTTAATGCCAGCCCTGGGAGGCAGAGGTAGGAGGATTGTAGAGAGGCCACCCTGAACACATAGTGAGTTCCAGGCCAGCCTGAGCTGAGTAAATACAAAGAAAAAAAAAAAAAAATAGAATCAAAGATAGAGAGATGATGGATAGATATGATAGAGAGTGAAGTCTCGATCTGGGAAATGGCTGGTTAAAGGCACTTGCTTACAAAAAAAGTTTGGGCTGGGCGTTGTGGTACACACTTTTAATGTCAGCACTCGGGAATTAAAGTAGAAGGATTCCTGAGTTTGAGGCCATCTTGAAATTACATAGTAAATTCCAGGTCAGCCTGGGACAGGAGGAGCCTCTACTTTAAAAAAACAAAAAAACAAACAAAGCTGTCATGTGATGTCTTCCACCACAGTAGAAGGCAACATGAGACCCTCCCCAGTTGCACGTGATGAGCAAATGTAGGCATTGTGCTCGTGGACTTTCCAGCACCTGAAACTGTGAGCCTCCAGGACGAATTACTAGAGGAAGCCCCTCCCCAGAGTGGGCGGCCCTCTCCCTGGTGGACTATATATACAGCAGCTCACAGAGCACACAGGGCCTTTGCCTGGCTGCCCGTGCTGGTGTGAGTATCCATCCTGCTGCTGCCGCGGCCGCCTTCCTCCGCAGACAGTGGGACCCAGCGCATCGGCCTTCCTGCGTGGACTGAAGACCAGCAGCTCTCCGGCAATCCTCCAGGCCTTCAGTGCCCCACTTGGACTGCTGAAGAGTCCAGCCTTGTGGACTGAGCAGATTCCCTGACTCTAGCCTGCAGACTGTTATTGTTGGACTGCCCAGCCTATATCCTGTAAGTAAATGCAATCAATCCTCTTTATGATACAGATCTATGGGTTCTGTTCCTGTAGAGAAGCCTGGCTAATATGCCTACATTTAAGAGAAATGCATTGAGCCTTCAATCCCAGCACTTGGGAGGCAGAGGTAAGGGGATCACTGTGAGTTCAAGCCACCCTGAGAGGACATAGTGAATTCCAGGTCGGCCTGAGCTAGAGTGAGACCCTACCTCCAAGAAAAAAAAAAAAAAAAAAAAGACGGGTATGGTGGCGCACACCTTTAATGCCAGCCCTGGGGAGGCAGAGGTAGGAGGATTGCTATGAGTTCAAGGCCACCCTGAGACGACATAGTGAATTCCAGGTCAGCCTGAGCTAGAGTAAGACCCTACCTCAAAGAAAAAAAAAAAATAGAATCAAACTGTAAAGAGAGACTGATGGGGGGGGGGAGGATATGATGGAGAGTGAAGTCTCAAAGGGGAAAGTGGGGGGAGGGAGGGAAATAACATGGGATATTGTCTACAATTAAAGAAGTTGTCAATAAAAATAATTTAGAAAAAAGAAAGGACGGCTGTGGTGGCGCACGCCTTTAATCACAGCAGTGGGGAGGCAGAGGTAGGAGTATCGCTGTGAGTTCAAGGCCACCCTGAGGCGACATAGTGAATTCCAGGTCAGCCTGAGCTAGAGTGAGACCCTACCTCAAAGAAAAAAAAAAAAAGCGGGGTGTGGTGGCACATGCCTTTAATCCCAGGACTCGGGAGGTAGAGAGAGGTAGGAGGATTGCCATGAGTTTGAGGCCACCCTGAGAATACAGAGTGAATTCCAGGTCAGCCTGAGCTAGAGTGAAACCCTACCTCGAAAAAAAAAAAAAAAAAAAAAAAAAAAAAAGAGCATTGATGCCATTCGCTGAATGCATACCCATTCTATTGGTTCTGTTCCTCTAGAGAACCTTGCCATCTCCATTTAAGAAAGATATATTTGTGTGGCGCTCCTCTGGTCTGGCTAGAAAGAAAACCTTCTTCAACTGGAGCATGGAGTTGGGAGCAGACTACCCAGACCCTTACTGCCCACCCATGCACCGCCACACTCTGAAAAAGATCACCTTGAAAGAAGGGAGGTCAGGTGAGGAGAAAAAATTGAAAGAAAAAGGGTCAGAGCTTAATGCAAATGAGAATTCCAAGGGGGAGAATGCCAAAGAGGAGCATGTCAAGGAAATGGAGTTGGGTTCCAGAAACGCACTGTTAGGTCCGAGTCGGTTTTGAGCTCAGATGGTGGGCAAACCAGGAAGAGGAAAACCCGTTCCAAGGACAGGAGCGAAGACCAAACAGGAAACGAGTGCACCTCCAGTTTGAAAAAAAGGCAGAAGACCTCTGGACAGAGGAAAAGTGAACAGAAACGCGACGCCTTCCGACGTGGATCAGCCAGGGACACGTCCCGCGGCCCAGAGCCCGGTGCTGGGCGCGCCTCCCCGCCGCCGCTCCGCAAACGCCTGGTGAGAACTCTGCGCGCCATGTCGGAGGCCATTTATCAGGACGCCGCCCAGCTGGAGGCCCAGCAAGCCCGGTCCCCGCTCAGCTGGCAGCAGCTGTGGGCGCTCAGGCAGCTCTGGGGGCCTCTGCACTCCATGGTGCAGACCTTCTACACCCTGGCCAACCAGGCGGCCGTGACTGTGCCTGCCGAGGGCTGGCTTGTCCCAGCACCAGCCTGTGCCCCTGCTGCTCCGGGGTCTGTCCGGGAATGACTCTCGAGCTCCTCGTTGGAAGGAGACAGGGAGGCAGCACATGCTGTCAGCAAGGATGGCTGATCTGAGACAGGGCCCTGTGCCCTCCTGGGGGAAGAAAGACCCGCGACACCTCCCAGTTTTCTACAGAACTTGTGCATTCTCCACGCACTGTGTTAAATAACAGAACGCAGGGGTCATCGGAGATGAATTGGAAATACTCAGAATCATGCACTGTCTCATTATTGGGGGTTAGAATTCAAAATGTTACATTTAAAGCAGGCATTCATTGTCTTTCCGTGTATCATTAGACTCAAGTGTTTGCCCGTTTGTTCCTTCTTTTCTGTCAAGGTAGGGTCTTCTCACTCTAGCCCAGGCTGACCTGGAACTCACACCCTAGTCCCAGGCTGGCTGAAAACTCTGTGATCTTCCTACCTCTGCCTCCCAGGTGATGGGATTAAAGGTTCGCGCCACTACATCCGGCATGTGTGCGTGTTTTAAGTGTAGCAAATAAATATTTATTTCATCATGAAAATAGCCTTTCACTTTCCCAGTTCATGAAGTCTTTAATGTTTGGGGGTACTTTTTTTTTTTTTTTGTATGTTTTGTTTTACAATGTAAAGTTTGCTCTAGCCCAGGCGGACCCGCAAGTCACTATCTAGTCTCAAGTGGCCTCCAACCACCCTCGTAATCAATATTTATTTCATCATGAAAGTAGCCTTTCACTCTCCCAGTTCATGGAGGTCACAAAATCTTTAAAGTTTGGGGGTAACTTTTTGTTTTGTCTGTCTTTCTTTCTTTTTGGTTTTTCGAGGTAGGGTCTCACTCTAGCCCAGGCTGACCTGGAATTCACTATGTAGTCTCAGGGTGGCCTCGAACTCAAGGAGATCCTCCTCCCTCTGCCTCCTGAGTGCTGGGATTAAAGGCGTGCGCCACAACGCCCAGCTTTGTTTTGTTTTTCAAAGTAAAATCTCCTCTAGCCCAGGCTGAGCTGGAACTTACTATGTAGTCTCAGGCAGGCCTGAAACTCATGGTGATCATACTACCTCTGACTCACAAGTGCTGGGATTAGAGGCATGTCCCACCATGCCCAGGTAAAAAGATTTTTTTCTTTTCAAGGACAGGTCTCACGGTAGCCTGGGCTGACCTGGAATTCTCTCTGCAGTCCCAGGTTGGTTTCAAACTCACAGCCATCCTCCTACCTCTGCCTCCCAAGTGCTGGGATTAAGGGCGTGTGCCAGTAAGGCTGGCTTTTAAGGATGTGGTAGATATGGGATGTCCCAGCTCAGCGTGGGAATGTGTTTCCTCATGTGCTGTCCGTTCATAAACATAGCTCACACATAAGTGCCATCTACATGTCTTCAGTGAAGAAAGGCTTCTTGGCTGATGACTGAGTGCTCTGAATACAGTTCTTATGATAAAGTATCATGCATTAACCTAAAATGAGCAGTATCTGTGATGTACCTCAACTCATCCTAGTTGACTATAAATAGCTAATTAATGAGTTAGTATAGTTTATGATGCTTTTTTGGGAGTTATGCACTCTGAGGTAGCAGTGTTCTGTGTCTGGAACTACCGGAAGCACAACTGCCCCTATGTTATTTATTTATTTTTATTTTGGGTTTATTTTATGTTGTTTATTTGCAAGGAGAGAGAGAGAGAGAGAGAGATACAGAAAAGAGGGACAGAGAGAGAATGGGAGCACCTCTAATCACTGCAAATGAACTCCAGACCAATGCACCCCTTTGTGCATTTGGCTTACATGGGTACTGGTGACTTGAACTTGGGTCTTTTTGCTTCACAGGCAAGCACCTTAACCACTAAGCCATCTCTTCAGCCCTTGTTTTTGTTTTTTTTGATGTTGGCTCATGCTCTAGCCCAGGCTGACCTGGAATTCACTATGTAGTCAGGGTGACTTATGTTATTCTAACACTCATGAATTTATAATATGAACATCATCACCAAAATGTGGATACCATTGCTAAGTGTATGCTGACAATAGCTAAATAGTTTTCCATACAGTTAAGCCATTAAAACAAATGTAGGCAGGTTTGGTGGTGCACACTTTTAATCATAGCACTCGGGGGCAGAGGTAGAAGGACTGCCATGAGTTAGAGGCCACCCTGAGATTACATAGTGAATTTCAGGTCAGCCTGGGCTAGAGCAAGACCCTACCTCGAAAAACTCCCCCCCCCTCACAAAAAATATGATGAAGACAATAATGTGACATGGCCTTATTCTGTTCTCCTATTTACTCTTTCCCAAAGCTTTTTACACAAAATTGGATAAAGTATTTAAGTGGTTAAGGCACTTGTCTGTGAAGCCAAAGGACCTAGGTTTGATTCTCCAGGTCTCACATAAACCAGATGCACAAGGTAGTACATGTGTCTAGAGTTCCTTTGCAATGGCTATAAGTGCTGGCATACTCATTCTCTCTCTTTCTCACCCTCTCTCTCTCTCTCTCTGTCTGTCTCAAATACTACATATATATATTTGTCCTTTAAAAAACAGTTATTCGGGTTGGAGAGATGGCTTAGTGGTTAAGGCGCCTGCCTCCTAAGCCTAAGAACGCTGGTTCCAATTGCCAGCTGTTCCAATCTCCAGGTCCCACGTTTAGCCAGATGCAGTGACACAAGGGCCCAGTGCCGCACTTGACCACAAAGGGGCGCATGCACCTGGATTTCGTTCACAGCGGCTGAGAGGCTGCTGGCACACCCATTCTCTATCTGTCTTCCTCTCCCTCTCTCTCTGTCTCTCTCTGTGTTTCTCTCCAAAAAAAAAAAAAAAAAACAACAAAACAGTTATTCAAGCTGGGCGTGGTGGCACACATCTATAATCCCAGCACTTGGAAGGCAGAGGTATGAGGATTGCTGTGAGTTTGAGGCCACCCTAGACTACAAGACTACATAGTGAATTCCAGGTCAGCCTGGGCTGGAGTGATATCCTACCTAGATAGCTCAGTGGCTAAGGCGTTTGCCTGCAAAGCCTAATGACTTGACTTTGATTCCCCATATAAAGACATACAATGTGGCACATGCATCTAGAGTTGTTTGCAGTAGCCAAAGGCTTGGGCATGCTCGTAGTCTCTCTCCTTTCTGTCTCCCTCTCACAAATAAAAATATTGAAAAGAAAAGTGAATTTGGACCTCATCAATTCAGCTAGACTAACTAGCCAGCAAGCTCCAGGGATTCTCCTGTTTCCAGCTCCCCAGCTCCAGGATTACAGGTGCATGCTGCCCCGCCCAGCTTCTTACACAGGTGCTGGGAATCCAAACTCATACTTGCATGGCAAGCACTTTACTGGCTGCGCCATCTCCCCAGTCCTGAAAACTGGCTAGATGAAATGCATAAAATGTTGCAGCTCCTTGTCTGATAGAACACCCCTGTGTAAAGCCACTGAGCACAAAAGGGACCAGGAGTGCAAGGTCATCCACATGTACATGTCTGAGGCAAAGGCTGTATAAGACTCTGCCTAAGAAAACCAAACAATAAAATAAGAATTTTATGGATGGAGAGATGGCTTAGCAGAACCCACGTAAGCCAGATGCACAAGGTGGTGTGTGCATCTGGAGTTCCTTTCTAGAGGCTGGAAGTCCTGGTACGCCCATTCCCTCCCCTTTCCTTTCTCTCACTGCTTCTTTTTCTTCCTCTCAAGTTAATAAATAAAAAATACTTTTTAAAAAATAAGAATTTTAAGTGAGAAAACTGGAGTGCAGGCAGATGACCTGAGAAGCAACGAACTTTACATAGAAACTCACGAGCATCAAATCAGCCAACAATGATGAAAACAGTATTTTTCCCAGTGCTTTTGGAAAAATAGAACTGTCTGTCAGCACTCCTATTAATAAGTAGAAAAATGTCTCTTCTCGTTTGTGAACTCTCTTATTTACATATGAACTTCTAAGCAAGTTATTTGAAATGGAGCCCTGATTTATTAAAGTGGATGTGCATAAACATGATGATGGAGAAAACAACCCCTCCATCAAGACACCATAAAATGTTATATTAATTAATTTATTTGTATGTGTACTTAAGCCTGGCAGTGTAGCTCTGGGCTCCTGTTTATTCAAACTAAAAATAAGACCGGATATCATTTTAATAGAATTTGTTCCTCTGAAATAAGTAAGTACTGATGCTGAACTTGGCTTTATATTTCAGACTTTGAATGTAGTCTTTCTATTGTCCGGAAAGCAATTGATCACACCCAGCATGGTCTCTGTGATGTCCTTAGGCTGCAGAACAGGCTCCATCTGATGGTGAAGTTGGGCTAGCCATTGTACTGTCTGTAAGGCAAGTTCCCCACCCTGCTGCTTCAGAAACCATGTTGACAGTTGCAAAGGAGATAAGAGGGGTCACTGCACATGACTCAGTCTAAATGATTCTTCATTACGGGAGTAAGAATCAAGCCATGACCTTTTGTGGCCAGAGAGTCATATCCTCTTAAGGTGAGGAACCGCCTCTCTCCTGAAGAGTGTAAGCCATGCTGCCTAAGTCTCCCCTATGGGTTTACCTTTCTTTTGTTTATTTTACCAGTTCTTACTGATAGGAATTGATTAACTCATTTCTCGTCATTATAAACAGTGTGGTAGTTCACGAATTTGGTGTTCGTATCCACAGATTAGGGTAGATTTCCGTTACTGTATCCACACAGTAAGTTCCCTTTGGCCTTGCACCTTCAAAGGATACACGCAATTATGATTTTTATAGGCAGTGACAAATGATTCTCCAGGAAAGTATTCAAATTTACACTTCCACCAATAGGTTGCAAGAGCCTTTTCCTGCAGACCTTCCTATTACCAAATGACATTCAACAATTTCAACAATTTCTCTTTCCTTCCTCCTCTTACTTCTTGTCAAGTTGATAGATGTCTCATATTTCCTTATTCTTCTATTGCAAGCATCTTTTATATGTTTGTACTATAACATATCTCTTCCCCATTTTTCTAGTGATTTGCTCACTTTTGAATTATTTGAATGAGCTTTTTGAAAATAAAAAAAAAAAATTAGGTGTTAGTTGGGCGTGGTGGTGCACGCCTTTAATCCTAGCACTTGGGAGGCAGTGATAGGAGGATTGCCAGGAGTTCAAGGCCACCTGAGACTAAATAGTGAATTCCAGGTCAACCTGGGCTAGAGAGATACCCTACCTCAAAAAAAAAAAAAAAAAAAAAAAAAAAAAAAAAAAGAAAGAAAGAAAATTAAGTGTTCATCTGTTTCTAATAGTTGAAATACATTATTTTCTTTCTTTCATTGTAACAATGTAATTCTTAAGTCTTCGTACAGAGAATTTCATCCTTTTCTTTTTTAAAATTTATTATTATTTTTTTTTATTTATTTTTGGAGAGAGAGAGACAGAGAGAGATAGACAGAGAGGGAGACAGAGATGGGCGCACCAGCAGTCTCTCAGCTGCTGTGAACGAAATCTAGATGCATGTGCCCCCTTGTGGTCAAGTGCGGCATTGTGCCCTTGCATCACTTTGCATCTGGCTAAACGTGGGACCTGGAGATTGGAACCAGCGTTCTAAGGCTTAGCAGGCAGGCGCCTTAACCGCTAAGCTATCTCTCCAGCCCTCCTTTTCTTTCTTTCTTTTTTTTTTTTTAAAAAACAAGATATCATTGATGGCAAGAGACAAACTACCCGTACTTTAAAGGATAAGTGAATAATAAGAAGGTAGTAAATGTAAGCTAGTAAAATTTGAGTGATTCTAGAAGCAAAATACTCATGCCTTTACAATCTTCATAAAGCTTGGCTGTTAAACTCAGAAGACAAATTTCTTCCATGTGGCTCTTTGGTGTCCTTCAATGTTCTGAACCTTCCAAATTTTGAGTAGTGCTGTTGCAGGTGGTAACTCCTGTTTTGAGCATCTCAGGCTTGCTGTGAAATAATGGTGATCAGATCTTTAAAATGTAAAGATATCGATGTATGCTACAGAATAAGTCACAGCATGAGCATAGAAAGGTCTTTACACTGGGAGTTAACAGGGTTCTAGAAGTATCTCTCTCTGCTGTTTTCTTACAGGTAACCTTGGATAACTGACTCAAACTGTCTTCTTCATCTTTACATGAAATATGAACTTTTTACCTATCAAATAGATTGCATTGCTCACTAAAGGAACTGATGGTAAAGCATTCTGTAAACCCTGTAGCATGTTCAGTTTCTGAAGTTGTTGAGAAGTAAGATGCTGTACAATACTGACTCTCAGCAATGGCTTGTTGGCTCTCTGTTCCCCAGTGTCTAAAAAGATTTTAGTGCTGATGCAACAGCTGAATACAACAACTTCCTATGAGATCATTACAAACATGGCCTTGATTTTATTTCCTTAATATTTAAATCTTCTTTTGTTTGTTTGTTTGCTTGTTTTGAGGCAGGTCTTATTATAGGTCAGGCTGACCTAGAGCTCACTCTGTATCCCTGGCTGGCCTTTAACTTACAATCCTCCTATGTTGACACTGCCCCCGCCCACATTTCCGCACCATACAGTTCAGTTCTGTGATTATAAGCTTGAACCCTTCCGCCCAGCTACATTTCCTTAATATTGAGACAATTATTGACTTAGCTTGATTAAATGTTTACATTTTATCTTCTTATTTGATCATGTTCAAAATGTATCACCCATTATAAGAATAAACAAAATTGTAATCATAAAATCTATATAGTCCTCAAATCAGCTGTGTTTGCAGACCGCTTCTGTTGACCCTAAGAGATGTGAAGCACTGTAGAGGTTTACACTTGATTCAGAGCCATTTGACCTGCTCACTGAGGAAGCGGTGGTATTTAGTGGTCAGTTTTGTTGGAATTGCCTGTGACTGATTGCTGTGGTCTAAGAACCCACAGTCACTGTGGAGTTTCACACAGCTTAAAATCCCAAATTTCTGTTCTTAAAATAATTCTTTCTATAGCCAGATGTGGTGGCGCACGCCTTTAATCCCAGCACTTGGGAGGCAGAGGTAGGAGGATCACCTTGAGTTCTAGGCCACCCTAAGACTACCCAGTGAATTCCAGGTCAGCCTGGACTACAGGGAGACCATACCTTGAAAACCAAAACAACATAAAAAGCATTTCTTTGGAATAATGCTGAGCTGGACTAATTGTCTCAGGCATGGCAAGGAGGACATGTGTAGGGAGGACTCTTTTTTGGAACTTTTTTTTTTCTTTTGGTTTTTCAGGGTAATATCTCTCTCTAGTTCTGGCCAACCTGGAATTCATTAGGTAGTCTCAGGGTGGCCTTGAACTCATATCGATTCTCTTACCTCTGCTTCCAAGTGCTGGGATTAAAGGCATGCACTACCATGCCTGGCTCTCTTCTATTCTTTAAAATGTATTTATTTTTTGCAAGCAAAGAGAGAGAGAGAGACAAACAGACAGAAAAACAGACAGAGACAGAGAGAGAATGTGCACATCAGGGCCTCCTGCCACTACAAATGAACTCTAGATGCATATGCAGGTGCCACTTTGTGCATCTGGTTTTACGTGGGTACTGGGGAATTGAACACTGGCCATCAGGCTTTACAAGCAAACACCTTAATTACTGAGTCATCTTTCTAGCCCTCTCTTCTATTTTGATGTCATCATCTTTTTTTTTTTTTTTTTTTTTTTTTTTTTTTTTGGATTTTCGAGGCAGGGTCCCACTCTGGTCCAGGCTGACCTGGAATTAACTTTGTAGTCTCAGGGTGGCCTCAAACTCTTGGCGATTCTCCTACCTCTGCCTCCCGAGTGCTGGGATTAAAGGCATGTGCCACCATGCCTGGCCTCAATGTCATCATTTTTTTCTCCTATTATGTAGGTCTTGTGTAGGTAGCATCAGGCACAGTGAGGTCATCAACGCCACAGCCACTTTGTGTGTAGAAGACAGTATTGTAAGGAACCCTCCCTTTCCTTTGGCTCTTACATTTTTTTCCACCCTCTCTTCTGCAATGATCCCTGAGCCTTGGAGGGTGTGATAGAGATGCTCAACACTCCACTGTCTCTCCTCCGCCACAGTTTGATGAGTTTTGAGCCTCCCCAGTGGTCAGTGCTGTCTGAACAGAAAAGCATCTCTAACCCAAAGTGAGAGTAGCATTAATATATGGGCATAAGCATAAGGATTTAGAAGGCAGTTTGGTAGCATTATGTATCCAGTTATTCAGACAATAGTAGTTTCCCCCTTGGGGCTTATGACCTCCCCAGTCATAGGCTTTTGTTAAGTTTTCAGTACCAGGCATGCATTTCGTCCAGTGGATCAGGCCGCGAAACCAGTCAGAGAGCAGTTAAGAGACATGCAAACATTGCTCTAGTTGGCACCTTTGGTCTGGCTGGCCAGCCATATAGCTTTCCGGGTCCACTGCTGGTTAAGACCATTGATGACTTTTCTCTCTCAACAAGCTACATGGCTTTTCCCAGCTAAAATATACCTGCTCTTACACGCACCCATACACACACCCACACCCACACACACTTTTCAGTTTAATGCCTGCTTCCTGGACAGAACATTAAAGAAAACGATAAAAGGAAGTATTGAGATCTTAGTGCATTGTTTTCTCAGGAGATGTTTCTTGTTCTCTTGTCGTTTCTTGGGTCATGCTGTTTTTTTTTTTAGCCATTGTTAATCTGCTTTGATCTCATGGTACCAGTAGACATTTATCTTTGAAGACCACGTGGAGAGTAGGATATTTTTCAGTGGGGAATTTGGTTTTGGTCTTGTCTGATACCTGAGTATTTTTGACTTCCTAATTCTCCCTTTTTTTATTTTGTTTTCTTTTTTTCTTTTCTTCCCTGTTTCTTTCTTTCTTTCTTTCTTTCTTTCTTTCTTTCTTTCTTTCTTTCTTCTTTCTTTCTGTTGTTGTTTTTCGATGTAGGGTCTTGCTCTAGCCCAGGCTGACCTGGAGTTAACTATGTAGTCTCAGGATGACCTCAAACTCAAGGCAATCTTCCTACCTCTGCCTCCCAAGTGCTGGGATTAAAGGCATGTGCCCCACCCTCTGCCTTGCCTCCCGTTTTTAGATTGTTTATTACTTTCTCCAAAGAATTTGTATGTTCCAGGGTTTTGTTTTGTTTGGGTTTTTAACTTTTTATTGACAATCTCATGAATACAGACAATATATACCATGATCATAATCCTCTCCCACCACTCTTCCTTTTCCCTTCCTGGAATCCCTCAGAAGTATGGCAGAAAAGGTCAAGAGGGTTTGGAAGATTTCTGATGGTCAGGTGTGTGTGTGTGTGTGTGTGTGTGTGTGTGTGTGTGTGTGTGTAGTACATGTGTGTGGTATAGTGTGATAAGCTATCTGTGTATTTTATAAAAGGTCAATTCCACTTGAGAATGCTGTGGTGTGCTGAATGTGTATATAGTACCTTTATCTGTGCTTGACGAAGAGAAGATACATGATATGGTGTGTATATGTGTGGGATAGTATGTAGTATATGCATGGATATTGGATATGTGAGCACAGTATACATAAAGTAGCATATGTATGGTGGTGTCTGTATACACTGACATTACTCCTCTTGTTACAGCAGTCAGATCTAGTCCTATCAGAGTGATTGAAAACTAGCTTGAAAAGAACAGTGCCTCGAACCAAAAGACTCCCCTGTATATGTTACTGCATATGACACAGACTTTAAAAAAGATTTTTATTTATTTATTGAAGAGAGAGAGAGAGAGGGAGGGAGAAAGGCAGATAGAAGGGGCACGCCAGGGTCTACAGCTATTGTAAAGGAACTCTAGATGCATACACCCCTTGCACATCTGGCTTATATCGGTCCTGGGGAATGGAACCTGGTCCTTAGGCTTTGCAGGCAAGTGCTTTAACCACTAAGCTATCTCTTCAGCCCATAACACAGACTTTTGCCTACAGAATAATCTAGATTTTTAATAACAGATTGATGCTTTCTGTGAAAGAACATTGTTTTGCTCTTGCTAATCACCACAACCATTAAATACAACAAAGCATAGATTCCAGAATAAATCCAAACTACATCTCAAATAAGTACAGGGTTTTAAAATATATCTGTGTTGGTAAGGGTTCTTGTCCTATATAATAGGTAATAAAACTCTTATGCCCTGGCATTTTGGGCTGCCGAGAAATGTATATCACTGTGTCGCCTTAACAGCTATACTTAAACCTTCACACTGTGCTCAACCAGTAATATGAGATGAAACCCCATCTCCATCTTGACCCACATAGAAAAAACAACCAAGACTGAAATACTTAATGCTTTGTTTCTCGACAAAGATTTCAGTTATCTCAGAAGAGAGTGGAGAATGCCTCACATATTTGACGGACAACAGAACAGAATTTTTTCCTTTAGTCATGATTGTGTTGGTTGCATAAAGAAAAAGAAAATTTATGGGCTGGAGAGACGGCTTAGCAGTTAAGGAGTTTGCCTGCAAAGCCAAAAGGTCCCGGTTCAATTCTCCAGGACCCACGTAAGCCAGATGTGCAAGGGGGGGTGCATGCATCTGGTGTTTGTTTGCAATGGCTGGAGACCCTAGCGTGCCCATTCTTTCCCTCTCTCTCTCTACCTCTTTCTCTCTCTCAAATAAATAAAATGTATTTAAAAAAAAAAGAAAAGAAAAGAAAAGGAAAATTTATACAATACAGATACAGGGGAAAGGCCTTTCAGTGTTGTCGACTGGTTTTTCACTAAATACATCAAGATAAGTTTACTTGCTGAATACCTTGGGGGAAAAACAACAAACAAACAAACAAAACCACCAATACCTTCTTATGTAACACACGTGTATTTCCTAAAGTCACCTTAGGACATAGTTGCTAAGACATTGTCAATGCTTTCAGATGACAGAACATATATCTCTAAGCTGTTTCATCCTTAACGACACCAAACTCACTAAAGTACGTAAGATGGATCGTTGGTAATGGTTGATCACTGGAGCTCTGGGATCAGAAGACTGTGGCTTCTTGACTCCTAGCTTTACTCTCCCAGCTTCAGCCTGGGAATGTTGCTTCATTTCTTCCCACATGGTTTCCACTTAGACATAAACAAGGAAAGCAGGCTTGTGGAATAGGGAATTCCCTGCTCCTACCTTTCCACAGCACCAACAATTTGGAAGCCAGTGGTCTTGGTGGCACATGCCCAGAGTTCCACATAATAGAGAGTAAGAGTAGTTAGACTCCAATGTAGGAAACACAGCAGTGACACTATCTCGGGATGGGCTGGAGAGATTGCTCAGTGCTTTAGACACTTGCTTGCAAAGCTCAAAGGCCCAGGTTTGATTCCCCACTACCCATGTAAAGCCAGATGCACAGAGTGGCTCATGAATCTCATTTGCAGTGGCAAGAATACCTGTCATGTTCTCTCCCTCTCTCTCCTGGTAAATAAATAAGTAAATAATTTTTTTCTGTTTTTTTTTTTGGGGGGGGGGGTTTGAGATAGGGTCTCACTGTAGCTCAGGCTGACCTGGAATCCACTATGTCATCTCAGGGTGGCCTCGAACTCACAGCGATCCTCCTACCTCTGCCTCCCTGAGTGCTGGGATTAAAGGCGTGCGCCACCACGTCCAGCTTGTAAATAATTTTTAAAAAATATTTTATTTTTACTTTTTCAAGAGAGGAAAAGAGGCAGAGTGAATGAGAGGGAGAGAGACAGAGATAGGTAGAGAGAGAGAGAGAATGGGTGTGCCAAGGCTTCCAAGCCACTGCAAATGAGCTCCAGATGCATGTGCCATCTTGTGCATCTGGCTTCCATGGGTACTGGGGAATTGAACTGAGGTCCTTTGGCTTTGCATGCAAGCACCTTAACTGCTAATCCATCTCTCCAGCCCAATAAATAAAAAAAAAAATTGTTTCTTTCTTTCTTTATTTATTTAAGAGCGACAGATAGAGAAATAGGCAGATAGAAGGAGAAAGAGAGAGGATGGGCACACCAGGGCCTCTAGCCATTGCAAACGAATTCCAGATGCATTTGCTACTTTGTGCCTCTGGCTTACATGGGTCCTCGGGAATTGAGCCTCAAACTGGGGTCCTTAGGCTTCACAGGCAAGTGCTTAACCACTAAGCCATCTCTCTAGTCCCAATAAAAAAATTTTAAAGTAGTGAAGGAGTGGCTGGAGAATTGTTCAGTGGTTAAGGCACTTGTCTGCAATGTCTAAGTACCCAGGTTTGATTCCCCAGTATCCATGGGAAGCCAGATGCACAAAGAGGTGCAAGTATGTGGAATCTGTTTGCAGTGGCCAGAGGCCCTGACACACCCATTCTCTTTCTCTCTTTTTCTCCTCAGGGTGGCCTTGAACTCATGGTAATCCTCCTATCTCTGCCTCCCAAGTGCTGGGATTAAAGGCACGTGCCACTATACCCAGAAGTTTTTTTTTTGTTTGTTTGTTTTTTTTTCCTATGTAGAGTCTCACTGTAGCCCAGACTGACCTGGAATTCACTATGTAGTCCCAGGCTGCCATAAACTCTCTAGCTCAGGCTGACCTAGAATTCACTATGTAGTCTCAGGGTGGCCTTGAACTCAAGGTGATCCTTCTACCTCTGCCTCCTGAGTACTGGGATTAAAGGCATGTGCCACTACTCCCTTTCCTTTTGTTTTTTGTTGCTGTTTGTGTTTTTGTTATAAAATCTGAGAATCCTTGTCAAATCTAAGATCACAAATTCTGTCTTCTATATTTTCTTGTATGACCATTGTAATATTTATTACTTTTTCATTGGGCCTTTAGTCTGTTATGCTTTGGATCTCACGTGTTCCTCAAAGGCTCATGCTGGCTTGTCCTCAATAATTATACTGTCTAGAAGTGGGGCGACTGGAAGATGATTGATGCCTCTGAAACTGTGACTCAAAATAAATATTTCCTCCCTTAATTTGTCCTTTCAGATTATTGTAGTCATAGTGATGAGATAGCTAACTAATCACACCATTAATTCTACTACACTAATTTATTTCTTTATCTTTATGCCAGAACCAATATTATTTTATTTTATAGGTATGGTAGTGCACACCTGTAATCCCAGCACTTAGCAGGCTGAGGCAGGAGGATCATGTGTTTGAGGCCACAAAAAATAAACAAATGGGGCTGGAGAGATGGCTCAGCAGTTACAGGCACTTGCTTGCAAAGCCTGCTAGCCTTGGCTCAATTCCACAGTACCCAAGTAAAGCCAGATGCACAATGTGGCCCATGCATCTGAAGATCTGAGTTGGTTTGCAGTGGCAAGAGGGCCTATTCCACACATACTCTCTCTCTCTAGCAAATAAATAAACAGAAAGAGTTAAAAAATAATGAGCAAACAAACACCAGTCAATTAAACAGATAGCTTTTTATAAATACTCTTGGTTGGTATAGTTCAAGACAACTCTGATTTTTTTCTTTCCTCTCCTTTCCTTTCCTTCCTTTCCTTTCCTTTCCTTTCCTTTCCTTTCCTTTCCTTTCCTTTCCTTTCCTTTCCTTTCCTTCCCTTCCTTCCTTTCCTTTCCTTTCCTTCCCTTCTTCCCCCTTTCCCTT
The DNA here is from genome assembly GCA_036365145.1 of Orientallactaga sibirica. Taxonomy (NCBI): domain Eukaryota; kingdom Metazoa; phylum Chordata; class Mammalia; order Rodentia; family Dipodidae; genus Orientallactaga; species Orientallactaga sibirica. The sequence continues at coordinate 2,965,919 of JAEOAD010000036.1, forward strand.
CCCTTCCCTTCCCTTCCCCTTCCCTTCCCTTCCCTTCCCCCCTTCCCTTCCCTTCCCTTCCCTTCCCTTCCCTTCCCTTTCCTTTCCTTTTCAGATAGGGTCTTCACTCTAGCCCAGACTGCTGAAATTCACTGTGTAGTCTCAGGCTGGCCTCAAACTCCCAGAAATCTTCCTACCTCAGCCTCCTGAGTGCTGAGATTAAAGGCATGTGCCACAATGCTTGGCCAGCTCTGATGTTTTTAATGAGTAATTAGCATTTAGATGACATCAAAACAGAGAGACTAAACCAAATCAGGCATGGTGGCACACACCTTTAATCCCAGCACCTTTAATCCAGGTCAGCCAGGGCTAGAGCAAGACCCTACCTCTAAAAAACAAAAAATAAACAAACAAACAAACAAAAAAATAGACTCGCTGGAAATAAGAAGGGATTCAATGGTGGGAGGAGTTGTGAGGGGGAAAAAAGAGGGTACTAGGAGGGCCTTATTATCATGTTAAATTATTTATATTTATAGAAGTTGACAATAACAAGTTTTAAAAAATAAGTATCATAAAGACTGTCAAAGGATTTAACTCAAATGATCTAATTGTACATTAAGATCTTACACTATACCCGCAGTGAACTAGTCTAAAGTAATGTGCTATCTCCTATGTTTAGTGTGAAACTTACATGACAAAGAGAAGACTTGTTTTCTTATCTCTCTGTGCATTTTGAAAATCAAAACTCAAAATAAATTATGTAATTTAGAAACTGGAAAAATACTAAGTAAATCTACCCTTCTCTTTACACAGATCAAAAAACAGGTCTTTGTTCTTTTCATAATAAAGGTGTCACCTCTTGCTGAGCTGTGACTTACAAAGCATTTGCTCCATTAGATTTGTATTTGCAGACTAGAAATAATTCAAGTGTTTTGACAGGCTTTGTACTTCTCTAAAGGGACCAGTAATTGGTGGTGTGGATAGGGATCATCATCATCTCTTTTGTAGTCAAGGCTCATCACAGTGAGGGTGTGCCTCCAAATATTTAGATTATGAAATTTTGTACTTGTCTCTAGAAACTTGAAATCATGTAGACTTAATACAATTTTTTTTTTTTTTTGAGGTAGTTTCTTATTCTACCCAGGTTGACCTGGAATTCACTAAGTAGTCTCAGGTTGCCCTCAAACTCACAGTGATCCTCCTGCCTCTGCCTCACTAGTGCAGGGATTAAAGGTGTGGGCTTACCATGCCTAGCCAATGCCTTAAAGGTAAAGGTCATTTTTTTTTTTTTTTGGTTTTTCGAGATAGGGTTTCACTCTGGTCTAGGCTGACCTGGAATTCACTCTGTAGTCTCAGGGTGGCCTTGAACTCATGGTGATCCTCCTACCTCTGCCTCCCAAGTGCTGGGATTAAAGCCGTGCGCCACCACGCCCAGCTAGGTAAAGGTCATTTTAAAGTAGAAACATAAGAAAGTAACTGATAATTTGAAACAAAACACTATATGTAGAAATGTACTAAGAGAAATCATAAGATCCTAGAATATTTGCTTTTTCTGTATTCCTTCTAAATTTCAAGTTTTTTTTTTTTTTTTTTTTTTTTGGTAGGGTCTCACTCTAGTCCAGGCTGACCTTGGAATTCACTCTGTATTCTCAGGGTGGCCTCGAACTCATGGCAATCCTCCTACCTCTGCCTCCCCATTGCTGGGATTAAAGGTGTGCACCAACACGCCCGTCTTAAATTTCAAGTTTTTATTGTTCTTACTAATATATGTTTTAATGAGCTAATTTAAAGGAACAAAGGTTCACTGGTATGAAATAAAAGCAGAGAAGTCAACACTAAATCAGACTAAACTAAACACTAAATTAGGCCCACCGTGGCTCAGGGAACATTGTGGAAGAGGGGGTAGAAAGATTGTAAGTGCCACAGAGTGGGTAGGATTAACCGGTGGCACAGTATTCCACATGCAATGAGTGAATAGCAACAACCCCACAGAGGAGGCACCTCAGGGAAAGGGGATCTGAGATATGGGGGTGAAGAAACCTAGAGTTTAACCTTTTATAAAATCAAAAAAAAAAAAAAAAGATGGCTTAGTGGTTAAGACGCCTGCCTCCTAAGCCTAAGAATGCTGGTTCCAATCTCTAGTGGTTCCAATCTCCAGGTCCCACGTTTAGCCAGATGCAAAGTGACACAAAGGCACAATGCTGCACTTGCCCACAAGGGGGTGCACACATCTGGATTTCGTTCACAGCAGCTGAGAGACTGCTGGTGCGCCCATTCTCTATCTGTCTCCCTCTCACTCTCTGTCTGTCTGTCTCTCTCTAAAAATAAAAAAATTTTTAAAAACTTAAAAAAAAAAACCCAATGTCTACAGTTTCATAGGATCCGAGCCTTGCATAGAGGTTCACATTGCTGTATACATGTGCTTTTCATATATACATAAAAGGACCTACACATTAAAGGATTAAATGAAGACTGAAGAGAAAGAAAGCTTAAAGGATGCTCCCAATCTTCTGTAGGTAATCATTACGTCATCCCATTATGAAGAAGACACATGGCTACCCATTAGCTGAAAGCAGAACTTGCTCTCTAAGGTTAGTAAAATGGTTTAGTCAGTACTATGTATTTAGTAGCAAAGTAACAGAATTAGACTGAAATTTATTTAATTTTAATACTTTATTTATTTATTTGCAAGCAAAGACAGAGACAAAGAGAGAGGGAATGAGTGTGCCAGGGCCTCTTGCCATTGCAAATGAACTTTAGACTTTGTGCAATTGCCTTTACATGGGTACTAGGGAATCAAACCTAGGCTATCAGGCTTTTTAAGCAAGTGCCTTTAGTCAATGAACCATCTCTCCAGCCTAGAATTTATTTAGTTTGATATATATATATATATTTGGTTTTTTGAGGTAGGGTCTCGCTCCAGCCCAGGCTGACCTGGAATTCACTATATAGTCTCAGGGTGGCCTCGAACTTACATTGATCCTCCTACCTCTGCCTCCCGAGTGCTGGGATTAAAGGCATGCACTGTCACACCCAGCTTCATTAATATTTTTGAAGAAGATATCAACTTTGGAGTCATTCAAGCATGTTACCTTTTTTTTTTTTTTTTTTGGTTTTTCAAGGTAGGGTCTCACTCTGGTCCAGGCTGACCTGGAATTAACTATGTAGTCTCAGGGTGGCCTCGAACTCATGGTGATCCTCCTACTTCTGCCTCCCAAGTGCTGGGATTAAAGGCATGCGCCACCACGTCCGGCTCATGTTAACTTCTTTATGTGCACAGTTTAACTTCCCCTCTTCCCACCTGTATGTCCACACTACATTACTGGACTTTGTTCAGTGGATAGCAGGAAGCCCAAAAGCAGCCTTGGTGGAAGACAGCGTGATGGGAAGGAAGCAGATGCTGGCACTGACTCACCCTTTCATGCTTACTCTGAGGCCTGGGAGTTAGTGGTGTCTGTGTGAGGCTGGAACGCCATCCCTGCTCCAGCTAGAAGGTTTGGTGCCAACAGTCTTAGGCTTCTGGGGATAGTGATATGTTTATTTTTTTTTCTTGGTTTTACAAGGCAGTGTCTCGCTCTAGCCCAGGCTGACCTGGAATTCACTATGTAGTGTCAGGGTGGCCTCAAACTCACAGCGATCCTCCTACCTCTGCCTCCCAAGTGCTGGGATTAAATGCGTGCACCACCACGCCCGGCTTAACATATGTTTATTCTAAAGAAAGCTCTGTAGGCCAAGCAGCAGGGAGGTGGCCTTGGCTAAAACTTTAAACTAGAATCGAAGTGTGCATATAGGCCACGAAGCAGTCATAGGTCTGTTTTCAGGGTAATGTTCTCTGAGTCTTACCAAGGGGTTCTAAGGCAGCAGACCAGAGTATGGAGAAAGCTGTATTTCTAGAATGGATAGCCAGAGTTTTAAAAAAGTTTTTATTTTTTTATTTATTTAAAAGCAGAGAGAAACGAGAGTCTGAGAGAGAGAGAGAGAGAGAGAGAGAGAGAGAGAGAGAGAGAATGGGCACACCAGGGCCTCTAGCCACTGCAAATGAACTCCAGGTGCATGCATCGCTATGTGCATCTGGCTTCTGTGGGTACTGGGGAATCAAACCTGGGTCCTTACACTTTGAAGCAAGCACCTTAACTGCTAAGTCATCTCTTCAGCCCAACAGACCAGATTTTAATTAGCTGAAATGTCTTTTCCTAGACCTCAACAGACTGGACTTGGAGGCAAGAGAGCCTGGACTTGAATCTAAACTCTAGCACTTATTATTATTCTGGGACTCAGCTTCCTCATATGGCAAATGGTCTGCTTTGAAGACATGGTGGTAGAAGGTTAGTGTTCATGGTGGTGCATGATAAGTACACAGGAAGTGTGCTGGATCTGACTTAAATTTTATTTATTTATTTATTTGAGAGAGAGAGAGAGAGAGAGAGAGAGAGACAGAGAGAGAATGGGCACACCAGGGCCTCTAGCCACTGCAAATGAACTCCAGATGCATTCCCTACCCTGTGTATCTGGCTTACGTGAGCACTTGGGAATTGAACTTGGGTTGTTAGCCTTTGCAGGCAATTGCCTTAACCACTCAGCCATCTTTCTAGCCCTGAGACGGTATGCTTTTAAAGAAGGTTCTACTAGCCAATTGTAGATGACAGACATTAACTGGGCACGCCAGTTAATGCCATCACATTTGCTTTTGTGCCCTGCAGGCAGCAGCCTCTCCCCTGCCCAAGAAGCACTTCCTGTATGTTGTAGGTGAGTCTCTACCCGAGGAGGGAACCCGAGTCTACCAGCTGTAGAATGGAGGTATCTGACCTGGATAAACCTAGTATTTACTGGAGGCCAGAGGAAAAGAGAGGAGTCTCTTAAAGACGCAAGAAAAGAACAGGCATTATAACAGTCACAATATTTAAAAATAATGTGACTTTCACATTTTTTAAAATTAAAATTGGAAGGCATTATGCAAAATAATATATTCTAAAAGCACCATTTCTATGAAAATCACTAAATTTCTGTTTATTATGGCCCAACACATAGATTATGATTCAAATCACAAGCAAACCTTTGGCAAAACCACTATTTCATTAAACAGAAACAGCTAGGGAAATAGTCAGTGGAGATGTTGCTCCATTTCCCATGCTGGGGAGATGCATATGCCCTCCAAGAGTTAATGAAGTACACGGAAATTTGCCTAAAGACTTAGTGAAATGGTACTCCTTTAAAGTAAGAAAATCTACAGCATAGCTTTCCAACAACCGAGGCTGTGATAAGAAATGGAGTGGTGGTTCACTGGGTCGGGAGGAATCCCCGGAAACAAGTTTGACGGAAGCATCCCTTGAATAATAGGCAAGGAATGGATCAAATAATTTCAGGCTTCATGACAGCATCAAGCTTGGTGCTGTGCTGGCTGTATAACAAGTGTTAAATAAAACAACAGCGACATGTGACATGGAGAGTCTGAGTCTTCCATTCTTCCCGCTATTCCCACATACCAGATGGTAACACACACCCTTAATCAAGTACAGAGCCCCTGTGGACTGGGGGCTGGTGCCGCTGACTCAGGCCTGCTGCCTTTTCTGCTGGCCTCTGGTGGAGGAGGATTGCTCCACCTCCACAAACAGTTCTTGGGGGCCCTGTGAATGCCTTTTTTTCTTTTTTTTTAGATAGGGTCTTGCTGGCCTTGAATTTACAAATTCCCCTGCCTCAGCTTTCTGAAGGCAAGGATTATAGTACAGGTACTCTTGAGAATTTAGTGTCCCTGGGTGGATTCCAGATCATGAATGACACCAAGTTCCTTACAGCTGTATGCAAAAAGACATCCAATCAGCTTCTTTACCACCAGAAGAAACAACTTGCCAATGAGCTATGTGAACAAACTGGGACACTTCAGCCAGAACAAGTACAGTTCATGCATAGGAGACCCATGAAGGTCTTGACTCTTAAAAAAAAAAAAAAAATCTAGCTTGATGACACTGTGCTGAGTGGAGGAAGCCAGCAACAAAAGGATAAGCACTGGATGAGTCCATTGTAGGAGGAAATGAAATTCATAGCCAGGAAGTAGAATGACAGGGGTTGCCAAGGGCTTGGGCAGATGGGGAATGGAATGGGTGGAGTTTTTATTTTACAAAAACTCTGAATGGATGTTGGCAGTACAAGAATGTAAAGGTATCTAAGGCTCTACACTTAACAATGATGAACTCAGGACGTGGAGGAGGCCAGTCTTACTACATACATAGTGATTTCAAAGCCAGCCTGAGCGACATAAAACCCAGTCTCATAAACAAAACAAAACAAAAGGTTCAGAAAGACAAGCACATCTTTTCTCTCTGATGCAAAGCCTAGCTTCAAATTCTTGGATTTGTATGTAAGTTGGAGTTAGAGTTAGTTGAAGCCAGGAAGCTAGAATGGAACCATTGAGGGGTGGGGAGCAAAGGAGCAGATTTAAGGGGAGGGAACAGTAGATATGTAAGCAGTGGGAAGAATACTGGGGTGAAAAGGTTCAAGTGGGGTCAGGGGAGGGGGCCGGAAGAGTGAAGCGAGGGAGGGTTAACAAAAACTAAAGACATTATGAAATAGCCATGTGGAAATCTATTTATTTGTTAGCTAGCTAAGATACATAATTAAAAAAGAGAGCTTGGACAGAAGTACACTGCAAGGGTGGAGAATGCTGTGCCCAGAAGCCATAGGTTGTTATAGGAAAATCCCAGTGCCAGAGGTAAGATACTTCCCAGGGAGTTGTTGGTCAGGGAGGCCCCTAAGGGGCCCAAAACAATACAAGCTATTGCTAATACTCATGGTCCCCCACCAGAACTAGACTGTAAGACCCTATGGCTGAAGACACCACATGCTTCACTTTTAGGATGCTGAGACTCAAACTGGAGGTGAGCTAGAGGCTTCTTCCCTGCTGGCTAGCTGCCATAGTGTTAGAAAGTGCTATGCAGGCTGCTGAGGGGGAAAAAAAAATCAACAGTCCTATACAGCCATGGACCCGTGAGCTATGTAGCCAGCCAGCCAGGCAAGTTGTGCCCACTGGTATAATAGTGCTATGACTGTTCTGGGGGCATCCAACTGTTCTCTGGAGTTAAAGATCACTCCACAGGAGGCAATTAATGTCTGGTACAGAAAACCTAATCGAAAGCCTATGGCTGGAGAAGTCGTAGGCCCTAGGGAGAAGCCACTGATGTTGTTTGGCTAAATGGATCTGCTGTGCCCATCAAATTGATCTCTAAATATTCATATGTATGCCCATAGACTACTGATGCTCTCAACTCTGGTCAAAGATGCTGTATTTGAATATGGTGTCTACTGGGGAGATTCAAAACTTGTCAAAGTACTGAGAATAAGTGAGTGCTGAGTGCTCAGTGTTAAACGAGACATCTATATGATACCTCCAAAGGTCAGGGGAACACAGCAGAGAGGGCAGGAAGAGAATGTAAGAAGCAGAGGATGGGGAGGGGTGCTTTGGATTGCTGTCTTCCAGACATGGAGTGGTCGTTGCATTCATGGCCTCACAACAACTGTCATTATCTGCACAGTACTGGGCTAATCAGTATTTTCTCCTGGATGATAGAGGAGGTCCCGACCCCAACAAAGAAATCAAAATAGAAGTAGAGTCAGGTGTACTGGCACACTCTTTTAATCCCAGCACTCGGGAGGCAGAGGTAGGAGGATCTCTGTGAGTCTGAGACCACCCTGAGACTACATAGTGAGTTTCAGGTCAGCCTGGACTAGAGTGAAACCTTACCTCGAAAAACCAAAAAATAAAAAAGAAGTGGGACTAGTTGGAAAGAAGAAGGGGTTCAACAGAAGGAGAATAGGGCTGGAGAGATGGCTTAGCGGTTAAGTGCTTGCCTGTGGGGCCTAAGGACCCCTGTTCAAGGTTCAATTCCCCAGGACCCACGTAAGCCAGATGCACAAGGTGGCGCATACATCTGGAGGCCCTGGTGCACCCATTCTCTCTCTGCCTCTTTCTCTCTCTCTGTTTGTCACTCTCAAATAAATAAATAAAAACTTTAAAAAAAATAGAAGGAGAATAGAGGAGGGGAACAAAAGAGGTAATGGGAGGGGATTATGATCCAAATGCAAATTAAAAAACAGAAAAAAAGTTAAAATGGTATATTTAGTACTTGTATATTCTATCACCATATATATATATATATTTATGTAATATGTAAATAATATACAGAAAAATCCTAGGCTTTTTTTTTTTTTTTTTGGTTTTACGAGGTAGGGTCTCACTCTGGTCCAAGCTGATCTGGAATTAACTATGTAGTCTCAGGGTGGCCTCAAACTCATGGCGATCCTCCTACCTCTGCCTCCCAAGTGCTGGGATTAAAGGCGTGTGCCACCATGCCTGGCTCTAGGCTTTTTTAAAAAACTTCTTCTAGGGGTCATGGAGATATTCCTGCTGCCAAAAATCTCAGCAGCTGCATCCTGGAGGCTCCTCTATGGTCCCACACCTCGAGTTGCTTCAGGCCAGGTTGATATTGGCCTTATCTTTACGTCCTTGTGGCTTTACATAGGCCCTTGAAACATGAGGTTCATTACATTCCTAAGCTGCTATTATTTCAATTTTTTGTTGACAATTTTTATATATGTGTATATTTTGAACATAATCTCCTACATAACCTTCTATTGTCTTCCCTGCCCCCTTCCTCTGGACCCCTTCTACTTCTCAACTACTACTTTGATGCCTTTTGTGTGTGTGGGTGTGACCCACTGAGTTTAATCAGGGTTGCTGGAATAAGTATGGGTGGGAGATTATTTACCAGAGTGCACTCAATTTACCAGTGGGTACACTGCTGTAGAAAATGTCTCATACTCCACCAGCAACCATTAACTACCAGCGATTCCTCCGGAAGGGAGGGATAGGGCCATGACGATATTGTACAGGTAACAACAGGCACTGTGAGGTCATGAATGCAATGGCCACTTAACACTTTCCAACACTACTACAACTAGCAGGGCTGCTATTATTCAAACAACTTAAATAATCAATGCACTCTTAGTTCTACCAAATACCAATTTAAAAAAATCAGCCTTCTAAAGCAACTGAAGTCAGTGGGAGGAGAAGCAAATTTCTCTTTGAAATTTGAAGTTACATAAACCAAACTTTAAAGAGTACCAGCACATTCCTTCATGCTGTATATAGTTTTTGAACTGAAGAGCTCAACTCTTTGGTACTGTGGCCTTGTGTTTCCCTGCACTGTGGCCTAGGAAATTAAAGTTCACGGTGGACCAACCTCAGTTTGTGTCTGTTATTGACTCCCATAGAGAAAAGCCTGATCAAGAGCCACATGAAAGAAAAAGCTAGTTTAAAAATGAAGTCCATGTTTTCATGATGAAGGCAGGTTCTCAGGGAGACTCAGACCCTTTCAGTGACTGTGTTCCTGCATGGTGACACAAGAGGATCCCAAACAGTTCACACTTGACATTCAAGGTGAAGCTGCTTCTCTTGCACTTGACATCTTTATTATGCATGTAAGTCTAGTGACATATCATTGTGCCTTAGGGGTTTGTATCCCCAATAATATTCCAAGACCCTTATCCAACAGTAATACCATATCATATTAATAAACTTGGAACAGATTTTTTTTTTTTTTTTTGGTTTATCAAGGTAGGGTTTCACTCTGGTCCAGGCTGACCTGGAATTAACTATGTAGTCTCAGGGTGGCCTTGAACTCACGGCAATCCTCCTACCTCTGCCTCCAAAGTGCTGGGATTAAAGGCGTGCACTACCACGCCCAGCTTAAACTTGGAACAGATCTTATACTGGATACACTGCTCTTATCAATCACAGCCTAGTATCAGGCACTTCCTGGGTGAAATATATTTGCAATTTACAATTGATTGGTTGCATGGTTGCTAAGTGAATAAACAATTGTCCATTGAAGTCCATCTTGCTGAAATCTTACTGTTTTTGCCTCTTTACTGACAAGTATGTCTGCAAAGCTTACTTTGCACTCTAAAGACTAAGTGGGGCTGTGACAAGTGCCTGCTGGCTGTCCTTAGGATTACTGATTCACACGACCAATTGGTCATTCATTTACTCCTCTCTGACCATCTGCTTCTTAGTTCAACAAAAGCCCATTGCTAACATTTTGTCCAGAGACATGACCATTATAGGAATAGTGGAAAAAGCAGGAGAGGGCTGAAGAGATGGCTTAGTGGTTAAGGCAGTTGCCTGCGAAGACTAAGGACATAGGTTTGATTCCCCAGGAACCACATAAGACAGATGCACGTGGTGGTGCATGCATCTGGAGTTCATTTGCAGTGGCTAGAGGATCTAGTATGCCCATTCTCTATCTGCCTCTCACTCTCTCAAATAAATAAACATTTTTTTTAAAAACGCAGGAGAATTTATAAGTAATTTCAGCTAACAACAAACAAACTAACCATTAGATCAGTTGTAAAGTCCATTGCATTGTGTGGGAAAACAGTAGTCTTCATTTTAGTAGGTTCAAGGACCCTGAGCTTGATTTACTGTCCAAATCTAACACATTTAGAATCTATATAAAACAATTCAAAAGTATTTTAAAAAATTTTTCAATTGGGCATGGTGGTGCATGTCTTTAATCCCAGCACTGGGGAGGCAGAGGTAGAACTGCTGTGAGTTCAAGACCACCCTGAGACTACATAGTGAATTCCAAATCACCATGGGCTAGAGCAAAACACTACATCAAAAAAAAAAAAAAAAAAAAAAAAAAAAGTTTTCCAAGTAATTCCACTGTGTAGAGAGGAGGTTCGGGAATCACTGACATGCCTCAACCTCTTCCTGGCCTCTGTTTGCAGAGGACCAAAAAACACAAATGAGTGGCTGAAAACAGCATGAAAACTGGTGGAAAGATGATAGCAGGGATTTCAAAATCTTAAACAGAGGGGCTGGGGAAATGGTTCAGTTGGTAAAGTGCTTGCCGTGCATGTATGAGGACCTGAGCTTGGATCCCCATTACCCACATAAAAGCCAGATGTGGCAACACTAGCCTGTAATTCAGTGCAGAGACAGGAGGTGATCCCGGGGCTTGTTGGCTAGAGCTAATCTCAAAACACAAGGTATTATCTCTTTTCAGGTGGACAATGAACCTGAAGGGAGGATCAGCTAACCATACCTCACCAGCTGAAACCATAGAACAACGCAGGGGAAGGGCAAGAATATAGCGCTCAAGGCGATCACAACACCAGAAAAAGGCTGAAGGAGATAAATACAGAGAACATCCAACTCCAGTCATTAGCCAGATATCCAGAGACACAGAGGCTCCCAAAACCTCATCAAGGAAGCAGAACTAAAATGACCCCACTGTGGCTCAGGGAAACTCGCAGAAGAGGGGGCGGAAAGATTGTTAGAGTCACAAGTTGGGGCATTATGCACAGAGACTGGGGCCTATCCACCAGAACTCTTGAGCAAACTCACAATGCATGATAAACATTCCCCATTGATGAGGGTCCCTTTGAAAGTGGGAGGACGGGGAGGAGGGTGAATGTAAAATCAGGGGCTTATTGATAAAAAGAATCAATAAAGCAAATGAAATTAAAAAAAAAACACAAGGTAGAATGTGATTGAAGCAGACATTGACTTCTGACCTCCACACAGCACCTGCACACACATGGACATGTACAATCACATATGTACACAGCAGTTGCACACACATGGACACATACAATCATAGATACGCACATGTATGCACACCATACACACATACAAAATCCTAAATTAAGTACTCTAAGTTTCTTAAAGCTTGTCTTCAGTAGTCTGCCACTAACACTGTTCTTCTTCAGACCATGCAAATACATGCCAAGTGGGTGATTCTCTGCCTAGAATGATTTCACATTGAGAAGGAAGCCAAACTAGAAATTTTATTTTGCCTTTCATTTTCAAATCTGAATCATGATACATCCAAAAGATGAAAGAATTCTACCTAGTGACAAGAACCTGCCAAAGGAAGACAAAGTTTGTGTGTGAAACATTATACACTTTTTAAAAAACTAAATAGATGACTTAAAGACATGAAATTTACAAGGAACTAAGCAAAATGTAGTGTGGCCCAAATGATAGCTGGGCTCAAACTGATTCTTTTTTTTTTAATTAATTTATTTTTTTATTGACAACTTCTTTAATTGTAGACAATATCCTATGGTACTTCCCTCCCTCCCCTCACTTTCCCTTTTGAAACTCCACTCTCCATCATATCCCCTCCCCCTCCAACTGACTCTTAAAATGATTCATTTTGTTGTACAAGTCAAGGAATGGAAGCCTAAGAAAACATGAAAATGGCCAATAAATATGGGAAAACAATCTTAGTATCACCAGAGGCCAGGAGGTGAGAAATAGATTATAATTTCATTTTGTGGATTAGCAAGAAGTCAAATGCTGATCATCCAGGCTGGATAAAGGTGTGAGGAAGGCAGAAGTAATCTGGTGAGCATTTGGGAACTGCATTGTTTCGAGATTTGACCACTAGGAATGTGTAGGTTACAAAGAGTTCTGGGAGAGGAAGTAGCTAGAAAGACCTTCTGTTCTTCACCATCCGCATGATTTGCTTTCCCCTGAGACTGGTGAGTCAGGCCCTTGTTTAGTGTGCATGGGCAGCTCCCCAGCCAGCTCCTAAGCAGCCCAGCAGCTGCTCTTCTTAGCTGCTCTCCCACTGTTTGCTTCTGGCCCCCATTCAGAGCCCATTCCAGCAGGAGATCCCAAGTCCTGAGATGGAGAAGGCAATGCTAACCCACCCCACTCCAGCTGGTTCTTCACTCCTGATGATAATAGGTCTCCCACTAACTCAGTGGCTGACATGGCCTCCCTACACCATTTTCTGTGTGCTCAGTGGAATCAGCATAGCTTTTCTTTTTCTCATATTGGCATTTTGTCCTCACTCAACCCTATAAAGTGATTACTATTTCTATTCCAACTTTACATATTTCTCATTCCGAAAGCTTCAATGGCTTTCCTGAGGACATTCAGGAAAACTGAACTGGCAGTCAGGGCTGTGATTTTCCTGGTTTATAATGGTCATCTGTATGTAAAAGAGTTTTGGGGAATGAAAACATATTTTTCCAATAATTTCTATATCCAGAAGACTGAATCCTAACAGATCTCTGTGGAACTGGTTAAGGGTGGGAGGCTAACCAGCTCAGGTGGCTGGCTCTAGAGCCTGAGCTGAATTGAAGGCTTCGCTCCCTTATTTCTGAGCACTGAGTCCTACCTCACCAGGGTCACTGGCAGATTCTCCGCATGTTAGTCCCTATGCCTCATCTGCTGCACAGCCAGTGAGGATTATGCCATATGTCCCTGTACCACTTTCTCTGCTCCCAATGTTACCTTCTAGAATCTGATATTGGCCATGGCCCTCCCTAGTGTTCCCACTTTACTCACCCTACCTACTGCTGGGAAATTAGAAAAACCTGAGCAAGTTGCTCCAATTTATTCCCTTAGATGTGGGCCCTTTGGGCTGCCTTCTACCGGAGGTCTTGGAGAAGGGGAGATAGAGCCTCCTCCTACCTGTGCTAGAGCATATGATGGCCCTGACCCAGAGACTTGTCTGAAAAGACTATGGAGATGAGCAAGACGCTGAACCCACCCACACTCCCAGCCTCTTGTTTCAATCACTGAAGTTCTATCTTGCCTAATGACACTTAACCCAGGCATCCACCAATCAGAACTTTAAGAGAATGTTTCATCAATCTGCCTTGACCTTGGAGGATATACCCTTTCTCCACTCTCAACAAACACTCAGGGTACTTGGTACACTTAGTAGAATAAAAAATTGCTTCACAGAATTGGCCAGGGAAATCGGAGCTTCAGTAGATTCATTCCCAGGCAGCCCAGTCACAAGTAGTAATTTACCATAAGAAACATTCATGTTAAGATCTGGTTTTCTGTATTTCTGTATGAGGAATTCTCATTAGCAAGTAACAGACAGAGAGGCGATGTCACTTAAACTGGTACAGGAATTTAACGTTTCCTATACCCCACGGGGACCAGTCTGGCTGAGGTCTGAAGCTGGACTCTCTATGGGCCCATCATCTGCCTCTCTTTGCTGCTGGATTTGATGAGTTCAGGGGTATCAGTGAGGAGTTTGGGGGTAAGGAAAGATGACCACGACAAGAGCAGCGTGCACTTACAGCTCTTCTATCCCATACTAACATCTCAGCTTTGCATTAGGAAAATCCAGCGAAGGATTCAAACTGGCCTCTGTGCACCATGCAAGCCTTTTTGATATCTGAAATGGGCTTTGTTACCATAAAAAATATCAGGTATTGAAGTTTTACATACTTAATAAGTGATCGTAGAATATACATTTACTTTAATCTACATCATCTTTCTGTTTTTTTAAAAAAGTATTTTATATTTATTTATTTACTACAGAGAGAGAGAGAATGGGCACACCAGGGCCTCTAGCCACTGCAAACAAACTCGAGATGCATGTGCCCCCTTGTGCATCTGGCTTACGTAGGTCCTGGGGAATTGAACCTGGTCCTTTGGCTTCACAGGCAAGTGCCTTAACTGCTAAGCCTTCTTTCCAGCTCCCACATCATCTTTTTTATAGTATAAATAGGTTTCCATAGACAAACGCTGATAAAATAATGACTACTTTAAGTTAGGTTTTAAATTATTAACCTTATTTTCTGTTTATCTCATGTATCACAATTCTAATTTTATGATGATTATCTGGTCATTTGATCACTGCCTGCCTGCTCAATCAGAATGGAAGACCATGAGGTCAGGGGCCATAAGAAGTTTTATTGACCATGATTTCCTCAGCATCTAGAACACTGCTGACATAGAGCTGCCATCTAACATATCTTTTCAAGTACCTGGAAAAAAACCAACCATAGTATTGATGTTAAATTCAGTCAAAGTCAGCACTAGACAATTGTGAAGTTAAAGAATCATAAATTAAGGAACGCTGTGAGAAAGAAAAAGGAAATGAGAGAATTAAATGATTCAAGTAGCTTCATCACTCATGGGTCTCCAGGGAATACACAGAGCAGAGCCATGGTGATTTCAAGTAAGTGTCTGATGAACTAAGCATTAAAAACTCAAGGTTTCATAAAACAAAAAGACTCGAAATTCTAGCTAAGTCTGGGACTTTAAGTTTGCAAAAAGACTTGACATGTATATTATGTGAAGGACAGAACTGAGTTTAGAAGTCTTACCATCTATCAGTGCATTTCTAATTGATTCAATTTCAAGACAGAAATATCATCAAACCCAACATCCACATAGATCTCTTGAGTGGCCCTGGTTTAATGGGAAAAGATCCTAATGAAAATCACATTGATTGAGCACCTTATTGGCTTGTGTTAAAACTTACAGCCCTTTAACCACTCTCAGTCACACATGCTTTGCTTTATGCACATTTTACAGCACATCTGTCAGAGTTTCTGTTAATTAAGCTCCACAGTTGCCCCTGAGGAGGACTTCCTGTGCCTGAGCCAGGCCAGGCCACTGAGCTGGTGGGAGACCAGTCTGCAGGAGTCTTAGGTGGGCACTGCGCCATCCCCACTCTAGTTTGAATTCTTTCTATGAAGAAACTAGTATGGGAGAAGGTACCCCCATTAACCTTCTTCCTCCAGCTAGTCCCCACCCCTAAAGTTTACAAAACCTACAAAATAATAGAAAGCTGCGGCAGAAGCAGAAAGGCCTGGAGTGTGTGCCTGGGGTGGAGATGAGCAATTTCATCTGGATGAAAAGCAGTGGCTGAGGGAGGAAAAAAAGGTTGGAGGAAAAAGAAGAGGAACATGCTTTGACAAGATGAGTTCTTTTTTTTCTTTTACACTTTTTCTAGGACAGATGGGGAACTGTGAAGGAGGGTGTGTTAGACAGCCTTTTGTTGATGTGGCAGATACCTGACAGAAACAACCTAAAGGAGAAAAGATTTATTTTGGCTAACAGTTTCAATCCAGACTTGGCTGCTGCACAGTTTAGAGTTAGTGGTGAGGCAGATCATCAGGGCAGACAGGTACAGGGAATCAAAGTTGCTCACCTTATGGTGGCCATGAAGTAAAGAGACAGGCCAGGGCCCAGCACAAGATGCAGCCCCCAAGGTCATGCCCCCATTCTTCCAGTTAGTCCCCACCCCTAAAGTTTCCAGAACCTACAAAATAATATCACCAACTAGGGTCCAAGCATTCAACTCATGAACATGTTGGGGACACTTCACATTTAAATCATTTACAGAGGGAGAGCAGGAAATTGGGGCTGCTAGGTGCCCTGAGGGGAGGCGCTCCCCTCAGGGATGGAGGAGGGGTTTCACATGGGGGAGAAGTGCTCAGGGACCCTGTGGACTCCCTGGCAGGAAGCTCCATGTCTTCATGTTAGGGTCAGAGACAGCATGAGTTCGCCAAGCCTTCAACCCCAGGAAAGAGGGGATCTGGAGCTCCTGAGGTCTAGACTTTCCCATATGCACCCTCTTTCCTTTCCACTGGGTCTCACACCCCTGGTTAATGGTGTCTTCAATACAAGGCTTACCCCACAGTTAATTAATTCTATAAATGGGGAAAGACAATACTTATAGTAAGGAGTAATGTGATGAATTTATCCATCTAAACAGTTCTTGACTTATGGAGAAAATGGAAAACACCACCCCCTTATTTCAACAGTGGAACGGTCATTCTGGGCTCCGATGGCCAAGCAGAAAGAGCACTGTATTTGGAATCAAGTCCTTACCTTCTAGTAGTAGGTCCAACGAATACTAGCTGGGTGACTCTGGGTGGGTTTTTATGCTCTTGTCCTGTTCATTCCTCTGAAAAATGATAAATTGATACATAAATTGTCCTCCATATTTAATTTTCTAATCGTGATAATTTTTTTTAAACTTTAAAAAAAATTTATTTGAGAGTTCCAGGGCCTTTTGACACTGCAAACAAGTTCCAGATGCATAAACCATTTTGTGACACTGACTTTTATGCACCACCTTGTGCATCGACTTTATGTGAGTACTAGGAAATCCAACCCAAGCCAGCAGGCTTTGCAAGCCACTGCTTTTAACCATGGAGCCATCACTCCAGCCCTCTGATGTAAGTTTTTCAATTAAAAATTAGACAACTTGTGGGGCATGGTGGTGCACGCCTTTAATCCCAGCAATCAGGAGGCAGAGGTAGGAGGATCGCTGTGAGTTCAAGGCCAGCCTGAGACTACATAGTGAATTCCAGGTCAGCCTGGACTAGAGCAAGACCCTACCTTGTAAAAAAAAAAAAAAAAGACTCCCCCCCCGCCAAAATTAGACAACTTGGGGCTGGAGAGATGGCTTAGCCTTTAAGGTGTTTGCCTGCAAAGCCAAAAGATCCCGGTTTGATTCTCCAGGACCCATGTAAGCCAGATGCACAAGGCGGCACATGCATCCGGAGTTCCTTTGCAGTGGCTAGATGCCCTGGCGCACCCATTCTCTTTCTCTCTCTCTGCCTCTTTCTCTCTCTCAAATAAAAACTAAATAAAATATTTAAAAAGTTAAAAAAATTAAACAACTTGGCAAATTAATTAAACAATTAGGCAGAGGTAGGAGGATTGCCATGAATTGTAGGCCATCCTGAGACTCTATAGTGAATTCCAGGTCAGCCTGGGCTAGAGCAAGACCCTACCTCAGAAAAACAAACAAAAATTTCTAGAAGTAGCAGCTTTAACACTACCACTGGAACAATGAAAGGCACAGAGCAAGAGAGAACAGGGTGACAGAGCACTGAAAGCCCAATGTCTTTATTTATTTATTTTTCTCACTCTAGCCCAGGCTGACCTCGAACTCACAGCAATCCTCGACCTCTGCCTTCTGAAAGATGGGATTAAAGGCATGTGCCACTATGCCGGGAAATTTTTTTTTTAAGGAGAAAAATGTTTTCCCCACAAAACTCAACTATGATTGACTACTTTGAGCAGAGCAATGACAGAATAAATTCTAAGATTCTGAGCAATGGTTATCACCCCTTTTGCATATAATCCAAGAGCTCCTCAGATGAACTTTGTTTCCTTCCTAGTTTCAGATTTCCATTAGCACAGGCCCTAGTCCCTTCACCTTCTCATCAAGCCTACCTCAACCAATTCTGCATCCACAGCACTGCATACTTTTCCTTTCTTTCTGGAATATTTTTGTTTTGTTTTGTTTTTTTCTTTTGTTTTTTTTTTGTTTGTTTGTTTGTTTTGTTTTTCAAGATAGGGTCTCACTCTAGCTCAGGCTGACCTGGAATTCACTATGTAGTCTCAGGGTGGCCTCGAACTCATGGTGATCCTCCTACCTCTGCCTCCCAAGGGCTGGGATTAAAGGCGTGAGCCACCACACCCGGCTTTGTTTTGTTTTTTCGAGGTAGGGTCTCCCTCTAGCCCAGGCTGACCTGGAATTCACTATGTAGTCTCAGGGTGGTCTTGAACTCATGGTGATCCCCCTACCTCACTCAGCCTCCTGAGTGCTGGGATTAAAGGTGTGCATCATCATGCCCTGTTTTTTCTATAAATAAATTTTTTTTTTTTTTTTGGTTTTTCTACGTAAGGTCTCACTGTAGCCCAGGGTGACCTGGAATGCACTCTGTAGTCTCAGGGTGGCCTTGAATTTACAGCAATCCTCCTACCTCTGCCTCTCAAGTGCTGGGATTAAAGGCGTGAGCCACCACACCCGGTTCCTTCTGGAATTCTGCTTCCACCCTCCACCATTTATACTGACAGCAGGATAAGTTCCAAGACCTCCATCCAGCCCTCAGACCCCTCCACACGCCCCCATTGATCTGAGCAGCCCGAGTCACATTCACTCCCCTACAGACCCTGTTTTAGCTCCACATCCTAGACTGCTTTTAGTCTTACTGGAAATATCCTCCCACTTTTCTCTGTCAGCCAAATCCTGATCATTCTTCCAGACTCAGCCCAGACCCTAACCCTCACCACTTCCTCTAAGAGCTTTCCCTGAACTCTGTGTCTTGGAGGGGCCTACCCTTATTTTGTACAGTCCACTTCCCAACTCTGTAAAAGAAATGATCAAACACAGTGGTGTCTCCTAATGGGGTCAAGACTTCCTTAGCAGGGTTGAGTCTACCTTTTGTCAGCATGAACATAAGAACCCTCTAAAACATAGTCAGAAGTAAGGAGATGAGAGTTCAAGTCAAAATATAAAGGCCAAAACTACCTCGAAAAAAAAAAAAAAAAAAAAAAAAAAAAAAAAGTAAAAGGTGGGGTCTGACTGGTTCTGACTAGGGGGTTCAGGCTGAGTCAGCTTCCACTGATGTGGAGAAATGGAAGGATGGCTGGGGTGACAAGACCTGGCGGTGTGGCAGGAATTAGAATTGTACCCCTGAAGGCTGCTGTTGGGTGGCTTTACCACCCCTCACCATGTGGTTTTTTGGGTCCCATCTATTGCCCTTCTTCCCACAGGCTGATGTTTGGTAGAAGTTGGATCCCTAGCACCCCAGAGATTTGAGGTTTTCACCAAGGTCTACACAATTTATCCTTAATCCTTATCCCAGTGAACCAAAGTAAACTTATTTTAAAGACTTATTTTTATTATTTATTTATTTATTAAAGACAGAGAGAGAGGGAGAGAGAGAGAGAGAGGGAGGAAGAGAGACAGAGAGAGTGAGAATGGGCATGCCAGGGCCTCTAGCCACTGCAAACAAACTCCAGATGCAAGCGCCACCTTGTGCATCTGGCTTACATGGGACCTAGAGAAGTGAACCTGGATCCTTAGGCAGGCAAGCGCCTTAACCACTAAGCCATCTGTTCAGCTCCAAAGTAAACTTTTGAACACTCCACAATTGGTGTTTGGCTGAGGCCGGACATCCACATTACTCAACAGATGACTGACCATCATGGTACTGAAAATGATGATATGGTCAGCCAACACTATTGATCTCTGATTGTGTGATAGGCACCACTGTGAGCACATTAGATCTTGAACTCAATACTTGATGACACTTCTTTAAGATAGTTACCAAGGGCTGGAGGGATGGCTTAGCAGTTAAGGCACTTGCCTGCAAAGCCAAAGAACCCAGATTCGATTCCCCAGGACCCACATTAGCCAGATGCACAAGGTGGCACATGCATCTGGAGTTCGTTTGCAGTGGTTGGAAGCCTGTTCTCCCTCTCCCTCTTTCTCTCTGTCAAATTAATAAATAAATAAATAATTTTTTTTTTTTTTTTTGGTTTTGCAAGGTAGGGTCTCACTCTGGTCCAGGCTGACCTGGAATTCACTATGTAGTCTCAGGGTGGCCTCGAACTCTCGGCGATCCTCCTACCTCTGCCTCCCGAGTGCTGGGATTAAAGGCGTGCGCCACCACGCCCGGCTAATAATTTTTTTTTTAAAAGATAGTTACCAAGATCATACTTATTATACAACTGAAAACACTTATACTGCCAAAGGCTCACTGCTGTTACGGTTTGGAGATGGCATATTCTTCATAGGTTCCAAAGGTCCCAAAGGCTATGGAGCTTTTAGGAGGTGAGGCCTGGTTGCTGGAAGCCCTAATGATGGGCCTTTGGAGGGTGCACTCATCTCTGGTTCTAGCATACCCCTCTCTGCTTCCTGCTCTACCACCATGTGAACAGCTGTTTCATGCTCCTGCAGCCATACTTCCGTGCCATGATAGACTGAAATTCCTCTGAAACTGTGAGCCCCAATAACCCTTTCCTTCCCGAAGCTGTTGCTATCAGGTATTTTGGTGACAGCAATACAAAAATAACTAACCCAGCTTCTTTGCCTGGTGTCATGCTGTTAATGAGAGCCAGCATCCAGTCCTATCATTAGTATTTTCTCCTTTCATTACTTTAGGGGAAGTGTCTTAGCTGATGCCTTTCCATCATGAAGCCAGACAGACAGACACTCACATGTTTGCTGGCAGCAAAGTCTTCAACACTGTCTTGACTTCTCCTCTTGTGGCATCCTCTGGGAGCTGAGGACCTCTCATTACCTGGAATAGGAAAATGGCACATGTTTAATTATTCATTTTCCATCATCCTTAATGAGGGGATTAGCTGCAGAATGAAACAAAAGGAAATAGTCTGACCTTCAGGCTGTCAGGAAGTGATAATTAACTAAAAGCTCAAGTCCATTTAAATGGACAAATGAAAGGGTTTTACTGATCATGATGCAAATGAGTCATTAGGGTCAGTAACTGAAGTCATATAATAGAGCAATGACAATGAGAAAATAAATATATGCTAAAAATATATTTTCTTAATTATGTGCACAGGTGCTCTTCTGGGGTTCTGACTCCTTTAACTTACCTGACGTTCTGAGCGTGGGTGGAAGAGGTACAGGGCTACACTGCAGGGAGGGGAGGGGACGGGGCTGTGTTAAAGGGAGCTGAGGAGTCAGTTTGCTCTCAGATGCAGAAGAGCATCCATAAAGATAGAGCTGACCTGGAGAAGTGTTAATCACAGCTTCAATACCAACTGGCTGAATTTTCATTACTTGGTTGATTGGCTTGACCAAATGTTACCGTGTGAATGATTCATGAAGCCATTTTGCCTTGCGGCATGTAAACACAGCCTTCTAATCTAGCCCTTCACTGTTACAATGGTCATAAATAGCTGCGAATTACTACTGTTGTGCAATTCTTGACTTCATCACAGCTTCTGGCCAAGCAGATGGAGCCACGTTCCAGACGCAGCTACAGTACCCATCTTTCCCAGAGTATTTAATGAGCACAGTATGGTAAATGCCGCACAGAAGACAACGGGCACCCTCCTTGCCCCATTCTTGCCCAGGATAACCAGTTTTCAAAGTTTTGAAAGTCTCTTTATGCTGGTACTGTGTGACATAAATATGCATCTGCTCAGAATATGGCAAAACGAGTCACTATTAATAACTCAGAGTCATGGGGGACTCAGGCAGCTCAATTCCTCTGCCAAAAGTTCAGAATGTTTGCTCAGAGCTTTGATTTTTTTTTTTTTAAACTCTGTTCTTGGTCTGCTTCAGTACATTTCCTATTTAGATCCTCCACCGAGTATGGCAACTTTATCTGTGACCTTACTAGGACATGCCAGAGCATACAGAAATGGAAGGCCCTTAAAGCTACTGGAGTTTTTAAAAATCATGCCTGCCAAACAAACATTGTCTATTTCTCTCTTCCATAGCAACCATTATCTTTGCTATATATGCAGAAATTGCTAGAGAAAAAATGACGGACTTCTCTAAGTTATTTATAACGATATGATTAACTATTTCTTGAACATTAACGCTCCCAGACATAATATTTCTATATGTCATTGCTAACCTGCACATCAGGCCTACAAAGCACGTGTTGCTATTCCACACACCAAGGCCCAGCTGTGAAGTCACTGGTCTAAGCTGACTCACAGCAACCGGCTGCTGTGGAATACAGAACAGGAACTCAAACCCAATTTTCTTTAGCCTAAGCTACAGGAGACAGCCAGTAACCAATAATTTCTTACCAGAACAATAATTTTATGGTTCAACCTAATACTGTAATGGGCTGACCTTAAAAGGAAATCTAGAATCTCCTGACATCATAGTCTTTGTCCAGGTGCCAGCATGCTGATTGGAGAGTTGGAGAACACAGTACTGGGGTGGGGGTGGAGTAGAGTGAATCAGAATGGGATCTGTTATCTCTGCACCAAAAAATGGCAAAACATGTCAAAAATTATTTTTTTCCAAAAATTTTATTTATTTATTTATTAGAGAGAGAGAGAGAGAGAGAGAGAAAGAGAGAGAATGGGCACGCCAGGGCCTCTAGCCACTGTAAAGGAACTCCAGATGAATGTGCCCCCTTGTGCATCTGGCTTAAATGGGTCCTGGAGAGTCAAACCGGGATCCTTTGGCTTTGCAGGCAAATGCCTTAAATGCTAAGCCATCCCTTCAGCCCCCAAAATTCTTTAATATACTTACATTTTGATGCATTCTACCTGTAAACTTCTACATGTAATCATGCTCACCAGAGTTTTCCAAGAATTGAGATGTTTTCCAGTATTAAAAGCTAATGATGCTAAAATATTATTCTGGTAAAACACATATTTTACTGAGCAGGTAGCCTATGATTCTGAATAGGAATGTAGTAAAACAATAGCTTGGAAACTACCTGGCAGTCAATATTGCAGTATTTATATAGAGATTACTATGTCACATTATTTCTTTGAGTTTTTTTCCTTTGAAATAATATATAACAAACTCAAACTTTCTTTCAAGTCACAGTTTCTCCATCAACATAGTTAGAATGGCAAAAGTTATTAAGGGGGCTAATGAAAATTACTGCATTGAATTTCTAATGGCCACCCAATAATGGATTGTTAAGTGCATAATAATTGGGAATGTTTTGTGTTACAAGCTTTGTGTCAAATGATAACAGGAAAAAGATTCGCAATGAGAATTAAAATGAGATGCAAGGCCCTGGAAAATTTCATTTTACTGAGGAGAAAGTTGAAGCACAAGGAAGCCTAATTAGTGACAGCCACTCAGCTTACTGGTGCTATCACAGTGACCATTTCTTAACTCCAGGACCTGTGTCCTTCCTTGTGCCCCAACTCCCACCCCAAATAATATTTTGTTCTCTATTATCAACATTCACTTTTCTTAAAATAATACAATAGGGGCCCCCAAATCAATCCATTACATTAAATTGAATATCTTAGATGACTGTATTTAAGATGGGATATACTAACATACGTTCTCCTCCATAAAAAAAAAAAGATGGTCAGCTTACTTTTAAGTTGATGATTACTTAAAGACCAAGTGAAGAAGACACTGACTGATCACCATAGTCCACAGTCTGAACGGTTGTTTCTATCTTTTCTTACTACTCTTACCTTCCATTTGGAAGACACTGAATTTTATGTACTGGAAGAATGTACATGACTCAAGGTTCCAAACCAATATTTTAAATAGGATTGTGAACCAACATAAGGTTAATGATAGCTTTACTGTATTAGTTGTGAACCAAACAAAATAACTGAAGTGGAGAAGTGCTTTAAATAGAAGAACTCTTCGCATCTTTTTCAGTATGATAAGTATAGAGAAGGAAAATGAAAACAAGGGTAGTGATTGAAGGATGGATGGAGGGTGACTCAGTTGGTTCTACATTCATAGTGACTCACTCTGTAAAATTGGAATGTTTAGAAAATAAATCCTACTATTGTACCAGAAAAGACAAGAACATAATATGGTAGAGAACAAAGCATGCCAAAACCATCATTTTCTTTTAATCTAATTCTGTATAACTTGTAAGTGTTCTGAATATTACTCTTGACTCTAATAAAGAAAAGGGAAATAAAATTATAATGATAATCTGTCAGAAAAAGCAATTCTTTATGAATGAAAATAACTTTTCTAAAACATTATTTATGAATAGTCTTAGTCTTTTAAATTTGATTTTCCCCTCACTGGCCTTAATGATCTCAATGAGTTTTATATACTGCACAGTGTGAGCTTTCAGGGCCACTGGGTCCACATACCTAAACCTGCCCCAATCCCAGTGTGCTGGGGTCGACATCTGAAAGTCACTTTGTGACTGGCATGAGATGTTGTGATTAGGAATGCCCACACAGCAAGTTGTGTGACTGAGAAAGCCCTTTCCAATTGCGGATAATGGCTTCTTTAATTTTGTGTGATTGGGCCAAATCCAATTTGTTTTTAAAGCCCTGGGCTAAGGAAAAACTGATAATGATTTCCTGCCTTCTCATGCAGTCCAAACAATTCTAGCAGAGCTCACAGAGGTTCGAGGACAGATGGAAGTTCAGAAAGCTTGGCAAAAGGGAAAAGGAGGGTATGTGACTCTCAGGCCCAGATTGTACGTATGACATGCATCCAGTCCAAAGAATGCTGCGACTCTCCAAAACCGGAGGCACAAAGCACATGGCAGGCAGTGGAGACCCCGTTCCTGTTTCCAAGACACTGACATGGCTAGAAGTTTATATAGTGTGTGCTGTGTGCAGTGTGGGGAACTGGGAAGGGTTCATGTGTGACAGTTAGTTACCCTTCCTGGTAGAGTGTGGGGCTGGCTACTGAGACAGTAACTAGAAGGACCTCTTCCTACACAATATTACAGGTGATATTTTTAAAAACTACGTTGACCTGATGGTCCCTAGTGTTGCATTGTGGCCTTCTCACTGCTATGCTGTTTGATAACATTCCTGGAAGAGGCAGCAAACCAAGACCCTGAGAGTGTGTGTGGTTCACATCCTCTGACAGGACAGCCGACGCTGGGGGCAAGAGGGCTGTCCCTTACTCACAGGCTGCTGGCTGCTAGGAATCAGATCTTGCTCCAAATAAGTGAAATTACAATGATGAGTTTACTGCAAAGATAAACCACTGAGTTTATAGACTTCCACAGATAGGAAACAAAGCCCAGCTGGGCTAATTGTTCTCCATGTTCTGTTCCATTCTCTTTTTTAATGTAGGGTTTTTGTTTTGTTTTGTTTTGTTTTTTTTTTTTTTTTGGTAATTTTTTAAAAGAGAGATTGAGAGGAGAGAATTGATGTGCCAGGACCTCCAGCTACTTCAACGGAACTCCAGATGCATGTGCCAGCTTGTATGCATGTGTGACTTTACACACTTGCGTCACCTTGTGCATCTGGCTTACATGGGACCTGGCGAGTTGAACATAGGTCCTTAGGCTTCGCAGGCAAGCACCTTAACCACTAAACCATCTTTCCAGCCCTTGTCTAGGTTTTTGTTTTGTTTTAACTTTCCCTTTGACTCACCCTCTTTGCTTCTTAAGAACCTAATTTCTTCTCTGCCAGACTTTGGCATCTCCTGATTACTTCTCATTTAGAAATACTACCAAAGAGCTTTGGTCATAAGCACCTCTCCTTGCCCTGATGCCAGACTCAGTCCTCCTTGAGCATGGCTGTCAGCTAAAGACCAAAGCCTGGCCTTGCCTGTGTACCTCACCTCAAAATCATGAGAGACTCTGGGGTCACTGTCCATAGATCTACATCTAATCTAATCAGGTGGCAGCCAGGAAAATTCACGGTAAGTCAGGGCTGCTCGAGCTGTCCTTTCCAGCAGGAATTCCCAGAGAAGTGTTGGTAAGGTGGTATAAATGTCCCCAAAACATATGAGCTGCTAGGTGTTTTCTCTCCCCAGTGTAGCATGGGGTTAGTGTTGGAGAGAGCTACACTCTTTTCACTTTGGCACATGACCACAGAGAATGGTGTTTGGAATATGGGTAAGTATTTGGTGTGTGGCTTGCCACCCTTTGTGGCCTACTACAAGTGTCACACTCTCATAGTGGTGCCTTACCACTACAGGTGTGGTGAAGAGAACCTCTGGGTTCACTGAGACCGAGCTGGGGACCAAGGTTCTCTTTAAGCACTCACTGGTTACTGTAGTGTGGTACCTCAGCACTCTTCCACACAGTGTCTGGGGCCAGAACAGCACTATACCCCAAAGTCTAATTTACCAGTTGCTCTTCAGTGTGGTTGATGTTTGTTAAGCTTTGCACTGGAGCACAATTTAAATTTCACCATTAAGAAGTTCCCAAAATCTGGGGCTGGAGGGACGGCTTAGCGGTTAAGGCGTTTGCCTGCAAAGCCAAAGGACCCAGGTTCGATTCCCCCAGGACCCACGTTAGCCAGATGCACAAGGTGGCACAGGCATCTGGAGTTCGTTTGCAGTGGCTGGAGGCCCTGGCACACCCATTCTCTCTCTCCCCCTCTTTCTCTATCAAAAATAAATAGATAAATATTAAAGTATTAAAAAACAGAAGTTCCCAAAATCTGGCTGGAGAGATGGCTTAGCAGTCTCTCTCATTTAAAAAAAAGTTCCCCAAATCTATTATAGCCAATAATTTCTAAAAGCAGAGTATTAATAAATTTAGATACATAAACAATGATAATCCTGGCTCTGGAAACAAAGTTCAGTCCAGTGCCTAGAAACGAAAACTAAGCAGCAGGACTAAAATAAACATAGCGTTATCACCGGTCTCGCCTTCTCTACTGCATGTGGCTTGCAGGTAAGCTTCCGGGGAACTGGCTGTTTACTAGAGGCAGATGTTTCCATGTGCTGATTCTTAAAATCTACTGATAAGGAGCTGGAAGGAAAAAGGAAATTGTAATCAAGCTGTATATTTTCAGGGATGTGTCTTCTGCAGGCATATGAGCCATTTTAGGTGTTTCTGGATGATACAAACAGGCATCCAAGGACTTCACATCAGTCTGAACTTTAGTAATAAAAAGTTCGCAAATGTGAGTAAATTCCTTGCCTCTCATGATCCTCTGCTTCTCTCTATTTTTGCTCAGCAAGTTATAAGAGAATAGCCAAGAGGCTGAACACTGTCATTCTTTGAAAACTGCAAATTACTGTTCAGTAAGTGTGTGAATTTGAGTAAATTCAGTACTTTATTGGAGAACCAATATTGTTTAACCTTGCTTCCTTACACAAACTTGCATATTCATTTTTGGTAATTATTGAACTAAATTTCATCTTAAATATCTTTTAAAAATATTTTATTTATTTATCTGTAAGGAGAGAGAAAGAGAGAGACAGAAAGAGAGAGAATAGGTATGCCAGGGCCTCTAGCCATTGCAACGAACTCCAGATGCATGCATATGCAGCACTTTGTGTATCTGGCTTTACGAAGTCTAGAAAGGATCCCTGAAAGTATACAGTCTTTACATCTGTCTTTACGTGGGTACTGGGAAATCAAACTCCTGTCATTAAGTATTGCAGGCAAGCACCTTAACCGCTGAGCCATCTCTCCAGCCCCATCTTAAATACCTTTCAAATTAGCCCAGTTAACTTTTATTGTGGCTGTGCTCTAACTTTCTTTTCTAAAATAACATAATAGAAATGGATTAAAGTATTCATTAAAAAGCAAAACATCTCCAAAGAAGAAAATTGTTTAAACAAAATTAGAACCATTGGATTTTTTTTTTTTTTTGAGGTGTTGGGAATTAAAGCTAGGGCCTCATGCATGCTAGGTAAATGCTATGCCATTAATTTATATCACCAGCCCCAAAAGTCTGATTTTAAAATATTGATTTCGCTTAGAGTAAGGGATAGATTTTTCTATTCAGTCTGACCCACAGACTTACTGAGTCCATAGTATGTAAAGTATGCTGATGACAATGACAAAATATAAGAAAATTGGCTCCATCTTCAGTGAGCCTAAAGGACAAGATTCATGGGCAAAAAAAGTAAATACAAGGCTGGGGACATGGCTTAGTAGTTAAGGTGCTTGCCTACAAAGGCAACCCGGGTTTGATTCCCCTGTCCCCACATAAAGCCAGATTCACAAAGTGGTGCATGCATCTGGAGTTCATTTGCAGTGGCAATATACCCTGGCATGCCATTGTCTCTCTCTCTCTGTCTCTCTGCTTGCAAATAAATAATAAATATTTTTAAAAGAAGTAAATATAGGGCTGGAGAGATGGCTTAGCGGTTAAGGCGCCTGCCTGCTAAGCCTAAGAACGCTGGTTCCAATCTCCAGGTCCCATGTTTAGCCAGATGCAAAGTGATGCAAGGGCGCAATGCCACACTTGCCCACAAGGGGGTGCACACATCTGGATTTTGTTCACAGCAGCTGAGAGACTGCTGGCGCACCCATCTCTGTCTCCCTCTCCCTCTCTGTCTGTCTCTCTCTGTGTCTCTCTCCAAAAAAAATAAAATAAAAATTTTTAAAAAGAAGTAAATATAGATGAATTAATTTATGTGAGTAGCTGTATACAATGCAATACTATATATTAATATGCATATGTATTAAAAGAGGTAATTATTTAGTTCTGAAAAGAAATCAACATCAAATTTAAAAATGAACACATCTTTGAAATAAATTAGGCCTTTTAACTCAAAAACGTTTATATCACTGAGTCATGCTTATCCAATGCCCAATACAGGATGTAGTCTCTAAATAGTGGTGACAGTAAGATATTCCTAAAAGTGATGGGGAATGATGCTACACAGAGACCTGGCTTTCAGGGGTGTGGAGAGCAGAGGAACAGGGACATGCTCAGGAGTGTCTTCACACTGACTCTCTCGGCTCCTGTGTCTCAAGATGAGGAAATAAAAAAGGAAATAAAATATGGTTCAGAAACAAGAGAGCCCAATGACTATGAACTCCTACATGGCAGATATTAAGTATAGAGTGCAGAAAATACTTCCTGACAGTCCAGGACACAGCAAGAGGTTGAGCTTCCCAGATACCTGACCAGGGGTGAACCAAAAATTAGTCTCCCAAAAGGAATGTAAAATACTTATGATAAAAATATAGTTAAATGACTAATAAAAAGGAGATTTCAACTAGAAAGTTAGAGTCTGTAAAAAAAAAAAGCAGCTATCCTAGAACTCTAAATATCTGAAAAAATTTGAAGTTAGGAAGTGGATAGGTTATACAACAAATTGGACAGACAGTAACTAGTGAAGACTAGGCTGCATTGGTGAGCTGGAAACCAGGTCAAAGGAAATACTTGTAAGCAAAAAGAGAACAGAAACAATAGTTAGAACATAATACCTGTGAAGCATTTCATATTCATATGTAATTGGATTTTCAAAGAGTAGAGATAATGAACAAGAATTTTCCAAAGACATCAACATATAGATTTAAGAAATAAGATAGGGTTGGGGAGATGGCTCAGCAGTTAAACACTCTTTCTTGCAAAGCCTGCCTGCCCAGGTCCAATTCCCCAGAACCCACATAGAGTCAGATGCAAAGTGGTGCATGTGTCTGGAGTTCATTTGCAGTGGTGAGGCCCTGGTATGCCCATGTTCTTTGTGTTTGTCTGCCCCTCTCTCACAAATAAATAAATATATTAAAAAATTTTTAAAGGGCTGGAGAAATGGCTTAGCAGTTAAGGCACATGCCTGTGAAGCCTAAGGACCCAGGTTCAATTCTCCACATCCCATGTAAGCCAGATGCACATGGTGGCACATGCATCTGGAGTTTGTTTGCAGTGGCTAGAGGCCCTGGTGTGCCCATTCTCTCTCTCTCTCTTCCCCCTCTCTGTCTCTAATAAATAAATAAATTAAAGTAAAATCTTAAAAATATTTTTAAAAAAGATAGACACAATGAAAAATGAAGTATCTACATTATACTCAAACTAATGTAAGCCAAAGATTTTTCAAGAAAAACATAAAACCGCAAAAAAGACGTCTTCAAAGAAGCAATACTAAGTTTACAGTTGACTTATGAACAGAATAATGGATCCCATAAGACAATGTGGTCAACTTTAATTGCTTAAGGAAAGTAATTGCCGATTCTGTCTAGCAAACCTATGCTTCATAACGGAAGGGAGAATAAGAATGAAAAGATGTCCTTCAAAGCAGAAGAAAATAACCTCAGATGGAAAAATAGGAAGGAATAACCACATATTAGAATGCACATCTAGATAGGTATTTATAACTCAAAAATGGTTGTAATGTCCTTATTAGTATAAAATATATGTAGAAATAAGCAACATGGTAAGAACACAGCAGTCATAGGGTTACCTACTTAAAAGTTCTAGTTGTATTAGAGCCATAGTCAAGAAAAATAAATGGTATAATTCTGTGTGAGAGTCCAAATATCTGTGTTCCCCAAAGTGCACATGTTGAAACTCTAATCCCCAAGGTGATGGTGCTAAAAGGTGGAGTCATTGGGAGGTGAGTAGAGTATGAGGCTATAGCCCTCATGAATGGCATCAGTGTCCTTATAACTGACCTGTAGGATAGGGACACAGCTAAAAAGCACCAAAATAGCAAGCTTTTAGACGTGCCAATAAGACCCAGCCTGGAGAGCCACCATGCAGCTTTTCCCTGACCATCCTACAGTTAAACATGTTCATACTCTGACTCAATGGATATTCTGCTTCTAAAATTAGAGCCAAAGTTAGAGCCAACCAGCCAAAGTTCTCAGCAAAAGAAATTTAGAAAAGGGGAATTCAGATGTCCAATTATTTTAATAATTTTTATTTTGATTTATTTATTTGAAAGAGTGAGAAAGAGGCAGAGAGAGGGAAAAAGGGAGACAGGGAGAGAATGGGTGCATCAGGACATCCAGCCACTGCAAACGAACTCCAGACACATGCACCACCTTGTGAAGCTGGCTTACGTGGGTCCTGGGGAATTGAACCTTTGGCTTTGCAGGCAAGCACTTGAACTGCTAAGCCATCTATCTAGCCTTCCAATCATTTTAATACATGTGAAAAATTTACTTGTAGATAAGTGTGGCCTACTGCCACAATACAGGTGTTTTCTATCATCTTGCTACTTCCATCAAGCAGAAAGTGCTAGTGAGCACACTTACCATCCACCCCCTTGTTCAGTTCTGCACCTGACTTCTCTCACAGGAGCTGCCAAGGAAACCCACCCCCCTTTCCTATCATGTTTTTCTATCACAGTGTAAGAGGCAGGTAGCAGCATGTCAAAACTGTTCTCTGGAGAAAGGGATTGCTACATTTTGTTTTGTTTTATTTTGATTTTTCTGTAGCACCCTTCTGGTGCTCAACTTGAGGACTGAGAACAGCCTCACTCCACTCCTAACCAAAGGCTTCCCCTGAGGATGTCGCCCCATCTGGCCACCTTCAAGTCTCCAGGGACTCTGAGAAGCTCAGGCATGCATGCAGACCAGCAGACTTGTTTCATCTACAACAGCTGAAAGGGAGCAAGATGGGCTGAGCAGACAAGGACCTGCTGTACTTTGGTACAGCAGGCCTCGGGGGAGCCACATAATTGGTATAAACATATTGTGGTGAGGCACCTCTCCAGCTCTGTTTATTTTGTACATAAACCTAGCCATTAGATTCAACAAACATTTACTAGACATCTGTGCTGTATCAGACTATGCCCAAGGCCAAGGGCAATAAGACTCTTTTACAGCTTTGTAATTCCCAAAGCCCTGTTCACCTACCTCATGGCGGCCAACGCAGTGACATGAAGCTGCAAGCACGGCTGCCGCATCTCCACTTCACAAACGGGGACAGGGAGAACCCAGGCACTTACTTCTGCTCTCACAGATAGCGAAGACCCCCAAGTTCTGGGACCAAAGTTCAGAGATTTCATTCTTTAATGCCTTATCTTACCACATCCCTCCCTCTCTTCCATCCTTCCTTCCTTCCTTCCTTCCTTCCTTCCTTCCTTCCTTCCTTCCTTCCTTCCTTCCTTCCTTCCTTCCTCCCTCCCCCTCCCTCCCTCCCTCCCTCCCTCCCTTTTTATTTATTTTATTTTATTTTTTTGGTTTTTTGAGGTAGGGTCTCACTGTAGCTCAGGCTGACCTGGAATTCACTACGTAGTCTCAGGGTGGCCTCAAACTCTGGGTGATCCTTCTATTTCTGCCTCCCAAGTGCTGGAAGTAAAGACATGTGCCACCACACCTGGCAACTATTCCTTTTTTAAAATACTTTAAAAAAAAGTATTCTATTTATTTTTTGTGGGGGGGGGCATATAAGAGAGAAAGAAAAAGAATGGGTGCACCAGGGCATCCAGTCACTGCAAATGAACTACAGACACATGTGCCACCTTGTTCATCTGGCTTATGTGGGTCCTGGGGAATTGAACCTGGGTCCTTTGGTTTTGCAGGTAAGTGCCTTAACCACCTAAGCCATCCCTCCAGCCCCACCATTTCTTTACATTGCCATTTGGCATTTAGTTAGGAGGCTTTCTGACCCTTGGTACAAGAGAGAGATATCATTTCACTTTTAGGGTTCTTAATAGTGAATGCCAGGGAGAAGAATCATAAGGTTCATGTTATCATTGCTTTATTCTCTCTCTCTTTCTCTTTTCTTTGCTTTTTGCTTTGTGAGACAGGGTCTCGTGTAGCCCAGGCTGGCCTTGAAGTACTGACTCTACCTCCCAGTGTGAGGATTATAAGCATCTATCATCATGCCTGACATCCCTGCTTAATCATAAGAGTCATTTTCCATCTCTGACCATTTAATTATTGCTCCAAATGTATATTTTATAATTTTTATTTATTTTCATAGAGAGAAAGGGAGGGAGGGAGAGGAGGAGAATATGAGAATAGACACTCCAGGGCTTCTTGCCCCTGTAAACAAACTCCAGATGCATGTGGCACTTTTTTTTTTTTTGGTTTTGCGAGATAGGGTCTCACTCTGGTCCAGGCTGACCTGGAATTAACTATGTAGTCTCAGGGTGGCCTTGAACTCTCGGCGATCCTCCTACCTCTGCCTCCCGAGTGCTGGGATTAAAGGCGTGCGCCACCACGCCCGGCTGCATGTGGCACTTTGTGCCTCTGGTTTTATGTGGGTCCTGAAGAACTGAACTGGGCTGGCAGGCTTTGCAAGCAAGAAAATGCCTTTAATCACTGAGCCATATCCCCAGCCCCCAAATTATATTTTTAGTTGTATACCATTAACTTTGTTGAGTCAGATATTTTCTTAACAATTGTGCTAGTACTGTAACATTCTGTTTCAAGCATTTTGGCTCTCAGTCATATACAACTTGCAATTGCATTATATAATGCTTTATATCCTATATTTATTTCTAATCATACTACAAATTCCTAGAAGAGAACAACCATATTATGGCTCTGGGAGTAGGGCCAAGGCTAACAATATTTGTTGAATGGAATTTAAATTATGGCTGACCCTGCTACTCCCTAAATGGGAATCATTAGAGCTAATAGTTAAGCATGAAACCAGAGTATGAAAGACCTTGGTAAGGGATCTGGCTGTAGCTCTCATCTTGGGCCAGTAACTTATGCCAGCTATGACCCTCAATAGGAAATGGGGGTGCTAGTAGCCATTTCTTCGAGTCCTTGTATGGGTTAAATGAGAAGCCTGGCATATAGTGTGAGTGAAAAAAGTGTTACCCAAATCTCAAGACCATGTACATCTATTACCACCACTTTTTGTGATCTTTCCAGAAGTCCTTTTTCTCCTGCACTAATGAGATGCTTCATGCAATATTTCAAACTGCAAGGTCAGAGATCCACAGCAAATTATCCACAGAGCACCCACCCACCACAAAAGCCTGCACTTGCTGAAAATAACCGATGAAGTATTTGTGCTAGTGCTGGCTGGATAACTGAAAGAAGTTCTTTTCTCTATCAATTTTATCTTACTTTATTTTGTGTTAATATTGGTTGGTGAATAATGGTTGCTTCAAATTAGGTATTACTCTGAGTAATCACATCTGCTTTTATAAAGTTATAATAAATTAATTAATACCACAGGAAATCAAAATTTAAAAGGACATAAAGCAGGAGGCTGAATGTTTCATACCACTTTCTAAACTGAGACTGTTAAATTGTTATCTGGATTTATCAGAGAGATAAAGTTAACCTCAGTTTTGAGGCTATAACAGCATTTAGGAATTCAATTAGGTGATCCCTTCAGGCTTATAATGAGCAAAATGAAAATGAGAGCTGCAACCGTCTATGCACAAAATCTTGAGCGGCAGCCATAATACTTAGGTGCAGGGTTTCAGCACAATGAGTTTTCAGAAGTGTCTCATCCCTAAGGCTGAGAACTTTGGAACGTTAAAGAAAAGTGGCATAGTGATACACTCCTGTTCTCTCAGCATTCAGAAAGCAGAGGTAGGAGAATTGTGAGCCCGAGACCAGCCTGGGCTACACAGCAACAAAGAAAAAGGATAAGGAGGAAGAGGAAAAAGAAGAGGGAGAAAAAGTCTGTTTGTTTCTACCATTGAATAATTGTGACAAAAAAATCATTTTGCAAACTTGTCTAGTTTCTCATGTCAATAGATTTATTCTTGAAGCAGAAACTATAATTTACCAGTGAGATTATGAATGACATTCTCTGATTCTTTTTAAAAAAAACATTTTATTTTTACTTATTTATTTGAGAGAGAGAGAGAATGGGCATGCCAGGGCCTCCAGTTGCTGCAAACAAACTCCAGACACATGCACCCCCTTGTGCATCTGGCTTACATGGGTCCTGGGGAATGAACATGGATCCTTTGGCTTTGCAGGCAAGCACCTTAACAGCTAAGATATTTCCCCAGCCCCTATTCTCTGACTTTTCATATGTTTTCTGTATCTCACAATTTTCTACAATAATCACATGGTAGTTTTAGAATTAGGGGAAAAATTCCTTAATGATTATTTTTATTTCTCATTGAAAAAATGGCAGTGTGGGACAGAGGAACATGTGACCTTCCCAAAGGCTGACTTATAGATGTCCCTTGGGAATTGACTCACAGCTGCTTGGAGTGAATTTCAACCAAGGATGTTGAGTGTTGAACTGGGGAAGTAGACTAATAAACAAGAGAAAAATCTTTTCTATTGTATGCCTCATCTTAGACACACCTGAGCAGCTATTATAGTTTTTCTGCATCACTGTAATCCTCACACTCAAGAACAGTGCCTGGCACACAGTAGGTGCTTTGTAAGTATTTACAAAATATATGATTGCAGTGTCCAGGTGGGACAACAAATGCTCCCCTCAACACAACCCACCCAGGGGATACCTTACGACCTGCCCGAGATGCTGGTTGTGGTCTCCAAAACAGCAATAGGTGATTATTAAGTAGAAATCATCAGACTAGAGAGACAGGCTTGGTGGTTAAGTGCACTTCCTGTGTAAGCATGAGTGCCTGAGGCAGCTCCCTGCCTCCAAACAGAGTTTGAATTTCCAGTTCCCATGTAAACAGCTGGGCATGGTCACATGTGCCTGTAACCCCAGTTCCACAGATGGGAACAGAGGCTAGGGAATCTCCCTGGCTCACAAAACATAGCAAGCTCTGCTATCAGTTGCAGACTCAGGTTCAAATAAGAATGGATAGGGGCCAGGGATGTGGTTGAATTGATAGAGTGCTTGCCTGACATGTGCAAAGCTCTGAGTTCAATCCCTCAGCATTGCCTAAACAGGGCACGGTGATGTACATCTGTAATCCCAGCACTCAGGCGGTAAAGGCCGGAGGATCAGAAGTTCAAATAAAAATGGGTGGAAGAATAATGGCAAGGGGGAATGGAAAGATGGCTCAGCAGTTAAGGTGCTTGCCTGCGAAGCTTCACAATCTGGGTTTGACTCCCTAGTACCCAGGTAAAGCCAGATACACAAAGGGGTGTTTGTATCTGGTGTTCACTTGTGGCAACTGGAGACCCTGGTGCATCCATCTCTCTGTCTCTCTTCTCTTTCTTTGCTTGCAAATAAATAAATCATATTAAAGAAAGAATAATGGCAAGGGTCACCTGGCATTCAGATTCAGCCACTGAAGTCAAGTGCCCCACCTCTGTGCAGGCACAAACATGTGTATACATCACCACACACACCAAGTTTTACACACACACACACACACACACACACACAAAACTACTTCAAAAAGTGGAAATCACAGTCACACAAAAACAAAATGCATAGTGACTTCAAAACCAGAACTGTTCATTACATTTTTCTTATCACAAAAGTGTTGCAGAATAATAGAATATACAGATAAGGAAAGAGAAGAAATATACAGAAATATACTCTTTGTTTTTAAAATGTGTATGTATGTGTGTGTGTGCATACACACTCATGCTAGGGTCTCTTGCCACTGCAAAGGTGCAAACACCGCCTTTTTGCATCCAGCTTTACAAGGGTGCTGAGTAATTGAACCCAGGCTGGCAGGTTTAAAGCAAGCACTTTTAACTGCTAAGCCATCTCCCTAGCCACAGGAATGCACTCTTTCATATGCTCTGTGCCTACCATACAATTCATATATCTATGTAGATATATACTTTTTTTTTACAAGAATTTTAATTGTGGCATTTAAAAAATTTTTGCTATCATCAAATATTATCCTTCCACATTATTTATTCTTTCCACTCATGATTCCTTTTTGCCTGAGAAATTTTTATGTGGCCCCAGATATATGGGTATATAAAATAGGAATGCAAATAAAGCATATACTTATGATAAATCATAAAGAATTTATTTTAAAACAATTCTTTGTTATACACATAAATTTATTATTTATTAGAGACAAAAACAAATTTGTGTACTAGTGAGATGAATCTGCTTATTTTTAAATAAAGAATTAAATATAGGACTGGAGAGAGGGTTTAGCAATTAAGGTGTTTGCGAAGTCTAAGGACCCATGTTCAGCTCCCTAGATCCCACGTAAGCCAGACACACAAGGTGATGCATGCTCAAGGTCGTGCATGAACACAAGGTGGCGCACTAGTCTAGAGTTTGATTGCAGTGACTGGAGGCCATGGTGCACCAATTTTTTTCTCTCTCATTCACTCTCTTTCATAAAAAAGAATTAAATGTAGGCTGATACTTCAGGCTATAAAGCATCTTCAGTTTTTCTCAGATTTTATGAACACTTTTGATATTGTAAGTCTCTAAGGCTGAGTTCACAGCTTCCCATAATACACAGTAAAAAATGGCACAAGTATGTTTAGGGCCATTTCAGAAAGTCTGTCTTAATCATAAGCCAAAATCCACTTAATGAATTTTTATGAAATGCAAGTCAGCAACTCTACAGAATTTTTTAAAGAGCATGTGTGCATGCCCATTGTGTGTGTAGAGTATGTGTGGTATATGCACATGTGTGTGTAAATGTGTGCACCCTGTGCATTCCTGTGAGAAGGATTTCAGGTGCCCTTCTCTATTGCTCAACTTGGAAAAAGGAGGGTGCTCAGTGGATGTGGTAGTTTGAATAGATGGCTCCCAATATATTCAGTGTTTATTAGTTTGTAGTTTGCATCTGCAGCCACCTGGCTGGAGGCAGTGTCACTGGGTGGATCTTAGGGTCTAGCCCTAAGGTGTGGTGATGGGTTTGAAATTCCAATCTAAAGATATGCAAAGTGTGCCTAGCTGGAGTTCCTGAAGTGTGCGTGTTGTATGGCTTTTGGCTTGGGGCTTCTCTCTCTCTGTTTGGACCTGTGAAAGCAGGGCCAGCTTCTTCTGCCATTATGGAGCTTCTCCTGGATCTGTAAACTTCAATAAATATCCCTTCCTCCATAAGTGTGCCTAATCTAGAAGTTCATCTCAGTAAACCTGAAGCTGTCTACCATAGTGGAACAGGGCTGGGGGGGTGGGGACTTAAAAGAAGGTAATATGACAGCAAACAATTTGATCAAATTACAGTATGTTCATGTATTAAAATATTCACAAAAAAGTTTTTAAAACTCTACCTACCAAATAAATAAATAATAATTGAATACTTGATAATGTGTCTCTCAGCTGCAAAGCACTGGCCTTAAAGTGCTTTTGCTGCAAAAGCCATGACACAGGCATCACTTACTGCAGAGACAGAGGAGAAGTCTGTGTACCCAGTGCAATAATAAGTGAACCAGATGAAAAATTAAACCCAGACCTGCTCTAATTGGTTAGTACCGGTTGTCTAATAGTCAGTGTTTCTGGCTTGGGCAATAGAGGACATGTTGTTATCCAAAAATTAGGTTAATTCTTTTGGAATTGGAAGCAACTTCAGAAATGAATTCTTTCAGATGAGGAGTAGGTTAAGGAAATTTTGCTCAAGACTAGATCCTAGATCTTCTTGGCTTGTAATACTGGTGGGTTTCTGTAATCGCACAGTGGTCTGATACTTTTACAGCTACAGACTCTGGGTAAATGGGACTCTGGCCCCACCAATGCAGTCTAAGTTTAAGTACAGCTGAGTCAAGTAGGCAGGGATGATCCCAACCCCATCTAAATCTTGATAAGGTTAGCTGAGGCTGGGAAGATGGCTCAGTGACTACAAGGACCTGAGCACAGTCAGATGCAGGAGGGTTAGTGTCTCTAATCCCGGTGCTCCTATGGTAAGATGGGAGGCGGAGACAGGAGAATCCCCCAGCTCATGGGCCATCTAGCCTAGCAAATGCAGCAGCAAACAAGAAAGAGGCCCTGGGGCTTGAGGGATGCCTTAGCAGTTAAGGCGTTTGCCTGCAAAGCCAAAAGACCCAGGTTCGATTCCCCAAGGACCCACGTAAGCCAGATGCACAAGGTGATGCATGCATCTGGAGTTCGTTTTCAGTGGCTAGAGGCCCTGGTGTGCCCATTCTCTCTCTCTCTTTCTCTGTCAGATAAATAAATAATTTAAAAAAAGGAAGGAAGGAAAGAAAGAAAGAAAGAGAGAGAGAGAGAAAAAACAAAGAGGCCCTGCCTCAAATAAGATGGAAGGCGAGGACTGACACCCAAGGTTGTTCTTGGATCTCCACACATGTGCCATGGCATGCACACACTCACGCTCACATATCTGAACACACACGTGAGAAAAGTTAACTGAATGAAGCCATGCATACGTTACATGATCTAAATTGCACGAATCTATTTATGTGGCTGGCCAGAAGCAGCCACTTCCACAAAGCCAGAAAGCAGATTAGTCCTTGCAAGGGATGGGAGGGAGGGTGCATTAGTCACTTTTTTCACGTTGTTGGGATCAAATATGGGACAAGGAGCAGCTTAAGTGAGGGCTTATCTTGGCCTACACTTTGAGGAGATACAGCCCATCATGGCAGGGAAGGCATGGCAGCAGAAATGTGAGGTGGCTGGTCATATTGCAACCACAGTTGGGAAGCAGAGAGCGGGCAGAAAGTGTATCATGGTTACAAAACTACAAGTGAACTATTTTCTCTAGCCAGGCCTCACCTCAGGGCCTAACCTGTAGCTGGGGACAAGTGTTCAAGCACATGAGCCTATTGGGGGCATTTCACAGTCAAACCACAACGAAGGGGATCAGACATAACTACTTAATGGGCATT
The DNA here is from genome assembly GCA_036365145.1 of Orientallactaga sibirica. Taxonomy (NCBI): domain Eukaryota; kingdom Metazoa; phylum Chordata; class Mammalia; order Rodentia; family Dipodidae; genus Orientallactaga; species Orientallactaga sibirica. Next base: position 3,005,396 of record JAEOAD010000036.1, read on the forward strand.
AGATTAGATAGTGGTGATAGTTGCATATTCTTGTGAATTTACTAAAATATTAACATATATTTTGGTACAATCCACCAGACTGCACATTTAAAATGGTAAATTTTATGTGATTTTTATCTCAACTGATTATTAAAAATGCAGCTTGAAATCAAGATGGGTGAGTAGAGATTGCTTAGTTGTTCCACTCCCGTATCTTTCTGGCAGGGATAGAGTCCCTATTCCCAAGTAAAAGATGCTTCGAGAGAAATAAGCCACAAGTTAACACATGTGTCCCGGAACTGAGAGTGCATTGGAGCTGGAGTCCAAGTCTTCCCAGAAAATGTCTCTACATAGTGAGAGACATAGGACAGAGTGAGAGGTCTGTTTTCACAAAAAACGTGGTAGCTTACCTAAATCAGCTGGAGCTGGTCAACAGAAGGAGAAGGAAAGGTTGCTAAAAATGGGTGCTTTTCTAGAGTTGGTGGGCAAAGCTATGTGTTTCTTGTGGACCAACACTTTAGTCACATAAGCACCCTGTTATGAGCATGTCCACTAACGAAGAGCTCTCCAGACGAAGCCCCTCTATGCAAAGCTAGGGACCCTCATGACCACAGTTTCCAAAGGAGACCAGTATGTGTGCGTGTGTGTTGGGGGGCGGGCAACAGGTACTGCCACTGTCCAAATTACACTATATTCATTACTTTTATCTGTTGCCCTGACCAAATACATGATAGGGAAGAAAGGGCCCATTTTGATCTAGTTTAGAAGGGATACATTATATCATGGTGAGAACAGCAGAGCAGCAGGAGGCCCAGTGGTCACCCAGTGGGCAGCCAGAATCAGGAAGCAAAGTGATAAACAGGAAGTGGGGCCGGACTAAAACTCAAGGCCCACTCTCAGTGACACACTTCAAGGCTCCACCTTCTAGAAGTTCCACAACCTTCCCAAACAGTGCCACTGGCTGGGCTGAATGTTCAAACACAGGTGCCTACTGAGGACATTTTACATTCAAATCACAACACACTGGATCACAGGGTACTTGGTGGAATCCAAAACGATAAAGAATGTGAAAACCCTTAATAGGATAGCAAGTACTGCTAAAATATTAATTAACAGTCATAGTGGCTATAAATCATAAAAGTAGTGCTGCAACAAATTCTTGTCATTATCCCTAATCCTTTAAGCTTTTAAATATAACCTGAGAAATTGGAAATCACGGGGCTAGGAGAACCCCTGGGATTTCATCTACTCACATCACTGATTCTAGGCAGGAGTTCTTGCAAGTCCAGACCTAAGTCTTCATGACCGCAAGCTGTCTCAGCACACTAGATTGAAAACCACATCAGGTATCAAGCCACTTCCTGTTACCCAGTGGAGTCATATCAAATGGTCAAAAATACCAATAGATAATACCATGTGGAAGAGCCCAGAGAAATATCCATCTGTCCTATTTTAAACTCCCGAGAAGGCAACTCAACCATCTGTTTTGACACTCATTCCAAGTTGGAAGAAGAAACTTCTCTTTTCTGTTCAATTTAAATCTTTCAAGTGGAACCCCAAGATCATTTCAACACATTCCATTTTCAAATAATTTGGAACAGTTGTTTACCATCTAGGTTGTAGAATTATATTAAGTCACAAGGTTGTGGTGAGTTATAAGTGAAATAACATATAAAACAGAGAGCTCAGTGCCTGGCACATTATATATATATATGTATATATAATTGATCTATAGTTTTGAAGGGATACATTATATTATAGTGAGAATAGCATAGCAGCAGGAGGCCCAATGGTCACACTGCAGCCAGAGTCAGGAAGCAAAGTGATAAATAGGAAGTGGGGCCAGACTCTAAAACTCAAGGCCCAACTCTCAGTGACACACTTCCTCCAGCAAGGTTCCACCTGTTTGGGACAGACACTATATATATGAATTATGATAGTCATGTATATGTATTATATCACTGTATATATGACTCAGAATAATTTAAGCAAAAAGAAAATAATATAATTCAGAAGTAAGTGAAAGTTTGCAATGGCTTTCAGGTTCTACTGGACCCAGGTCTTAAATAATGTTTGTAGGGCTTCTCTTTCCCCTTTGCCCCCTCCATCTTTTAAACAAGAGCACAGGGTAACATTCAGCTGACTCAGGTGGGACAAACCAGGCTTTCAACTACCTAGAATAACTTTCCCATTAGCCAGTTCATTCACCAAAATGTTACTAAAAGCCAACCAAGTGTCAAGCAGGGTTCTAGAAGCTGAGAATGAAGCAGTGACCAACACAGAGAAAACTGCTGCCTCTGTGGATTTTCCTTTGAGTGGAAATAGGGTGTTATAGTTTGGATATGAGTTGTGTGTGCCCCAAAAGTTCATGTGCTGGAAGCTTGTTCCTTAAGTGTAATGATGTTGGAGTGATGGAACTTGCAAATAATAGAGTCTAGTGCAATGTCATTAGTTCGTGGAGGCTTCACCTCTGAAGGAGTTCATATTCCTGGAGGACAGCCAGAGTTGATATATATGTGTGTGTGTGTGTGTGTGTATGTATGGAACAAGCCTGGCCCTGGAACCTCTCTGGCATCCTGTTGCATTGTGTGATCTCTTCCTCTCTCACTCCTGTCATGAAGCCATTCACCATGGTGTGAGCAACCAAGGAGATTGATGGGCTCACCAAATCTTGGACACTTGGCCCCCCAAAATGACTAGAATAAACCCACTGAAAATGGAAGAAGTAAATGCCATACAGCAGATAGAGAACAGAACATCAGAGCAGACATTTACCGAGATCCAGCAGAAATGACTGGAGTAACCCCAGATATCCATCAGAAACAACTGGGGAAGCCACATAAAAACAGTGGAGTCATCTATCAAAGGTCCTGGGCAAAACGTGCTCCCTTGGATGAGGCTTCCAATGAGCAAATCCCACTAGAAGCATTTTTATGCCATGTAGTGAGTGACCTCTGCTCAAGTCTTAAGATGGTGTGTGTGCACGGTGGGGGTGGGCAGGGGCACCAGACAGGCTGGGAAATGGTTTACCTTTTAGCAGTTCTCAAGGGCTTGATGTTTTTAACCCTTGGGGTTTAAACATGCTGCAGTTACCCTCTTCCCAGAGTCAGCTCTCAACAAGCACATGACACTTCACTAGTATAACCTATTACAAAAATACCTAACTTCATGTATTTTGTTATATTAACAGAAAATGGGTTATTATGAAAATCTATTAGATGAAGGTTAAAAGGTTGGTTGAAAGATAAAAATGTTATACTCAAGTTGGGTGTGGTGGTGCATACCTTTAATCCCAGAACTCGGGAGGCAAAGGTAGGAGTTTGAGGTCATCTTGAGTCTACTTAGTCAATTCCAGGTCAGACTGGGCTAGGGCTAGAGCCAGACCCTACCTTGAAGGAAAACAAAAAACAAAAAACAACTCTATCCTCCACAAACAAGGTCACACTTGTTATCATTATTGGTCAGATTTCTTGTTTCCATGCTAGTAAATTCACCCCTTTCACATCTCTCTTCCCCTTGACATATGAGGGGACCCAAAAATCAAGCCTTCAAATGGATAGTCTTGTCTGAATTTCGAGTACATGTAGTTTATGTTGTGCATAATAATGCATAATATTCCTATCATAATAATATAACCTTCAGTTTCCATGCTTTCAAGTCACATTCATTTTAGAGCATTTTGTATTCCGCTGGGATCTTTTTCTTTCTACCTTTACGGTTGCCTTCCATAAGGAGTTAAGTTACTTAGTAAAATACTATAAAGCCTGGTCATTAGTCCTTTAAAAAGTACTCTTTTGATTAAATTTAATTCTATTTTTGTGTCACCTATCCACCTTTGTGAAAATGAAGGCTTAGAGACCAAGGCTCTGAGAACCCAGGAGGGGTGGTCTCCCATGAAGAAATCTGAAGCCATTTCCCCCCTGGAAGTGAAGACTATTTCCATGTAATGCCTGCCAGGCTGCATGCTTCTGATAAAGTCCCATCTTTCCTGAAAGTGAAACCGACATAAATCAAACTGCCCTCACTTGAAAGCACCTTGATTCACCATCCCACAAACAGGTTACCTTAACAATGTCCAGGTCAATGCTACAATCATAGATAGTTCCCACTAAATTCAGGGTTGTTGAGAGTGTGTATGTGTGCGGGGAGTGCAGGTAGGCTGCACTGTAATCATTTTAGTTTTTAAGTAAAATTGCCAGTGCTCCACACCCACAGTTTTACCAGTTTAGCCTACTTTTTTCCTTGGTTTCCCTACCTCTTCTGCTGCGTTTAGCATCTTTCGTTGGGAATTTAATTTATTCTTTTTAATCCGGATATAATGGCCAAATGAATCATTTGGCTCACTCAAATCCCATCGTTAAATCTTGGGATTAAACAAAAATGGATTTTTTTTTCCCTCCAAAAATGGATTTTTAAATCGAAAAGCTCATCGGCCTCACGCCCTCTACCTCATCTTTGCAAGGCCTTGTCCACCCAGCCTGCCAAGCCAAAGTCCACTGGAGTCTGCCACCCGCCCCCGTGGCCTGGGAGGAAGGACAAGTCCTTCTCACACCAATCCTGGGGCTAGTCCTTCGCCCAGTGGAAGCCGCCAGCACCTTCTCCTTCCCTCCCCCAAAGGGCTAAGGGGTTCTGTTTACTTTTGAAGGTTAATACCCTTATCTGGGCGCTCCAGCTGGAAGGCCTGCCCCAAGCTTTCTTTCCTGCCCCTTTGGCTTTTTGACCTGGGCACGGTGGCCGACGCAGCTTTCTGAGTTTGGGTGGGGACAGAACTTTCCAGGGGAGGCTGAGGGGTGGCCCCGAGGCGCCTTCGCGGTTCTTCACCCCACCCCCTACCCCCAGCAAAGATCCAGGTCCCACGGGAGGAAACGAGCTCCACGCCCCTCCTCCTCCTCCAAGTGTGGGCGGAGACCCGGGGGCTGCTCCAGGGTGGTACGCTCGGCGCCCACGAGCCCCGGGGCCCTCGCCCCACGGAGCTGGGGGATGGAGAGGGATGCCACCTGCGCGGGCGGGCGCGCCGGGCAGGGCCCCCAGCGTCTTCTTGGGGTCCTCACCCCCGTTCGCGGCAGGACTAAGGGCCGCAAGTGGCAGGAGGGGCCTAGGATGAGTCCCCCCACTCCGCCGCCGCGAGGCTCCGGGGCGCGGGAGGAGGATGGCGGGAGCGACCGCCTCTCCGATTGGCCGCCGCGCCTCTCGGCCGGCCGGGCGCCCCGCGGCTCCTTCCCGCCGCGGTCCCCGCTGGAGGGAGGACGCGCAGGGGCGGGACCGGCCTCCCCGTCCCCGCTCCCTCCCGACCCCCGGCGCGCGGCGCGGTGGAGCGGGGGTAGGGGATAAAAGGCGGGCGGCGGGCGCGGGAACCCCCGGGCCCTGCAGCCTGCCGAGCGCCGAGAGGCGGGGCCTGGTCCCACCCGCTGCCCGCACCCCCGCCCTGCTCCTCGGACCCGGCAGCGGGCGCGGGGCGCCCCACGCGCGGGCACACGGCGGCCGCGGCGGTACCTGCAACCGTGCCTCGGCGAGGGAAGAAGAGCCCGGGAGAGCCGCCGGCCGGCCCACCGACCGACCGACCGACTGCGCTGCTGCGCCTGCCGCCGCCGCCGCCGCCGCCTCGAGAAACTCCCCAAAGTTGAGAGCCGGCGAGAGGCTGCCGCCCGCCGGGAGCAAGAGGGAAAGGAACGCGGGAGCCACAGGAGGGACAGACACGGACGGACAGACTCACAGAGCTGCAGACCCTGCCATCGACAGCCTCTCCCCGGAGCCCGCCAGGAGGCTTCCCTGTGCTGTGAGTTGTTTGCTAGAGTGATGGATTACCAAGTATTTCCGTTTAATTGTTTATAGGATGCGTTTGTGTATTTTTGTGTCTGTGGAGGGAGTTAACGCAGGATGCACCCTTAAAAAAACAAAACTGAGTTTCTGACGGCGACCAGGTTGTATTGAGAAAACGTGCCTCTAAATGCCCATAAACAGGAGTGACCTAGGGGAAAAATGCATTTAGCAGGGTTTTTTTTTTTTTTAAACCATCATAGAGCTCCCCTGTGAGAAATTTAAAAGTTATTGGGAAGGAAGTAAATATGACATGACTCTTAGGGGTGAACTTGTGGTAGTTAACTTATGCTTTTCAACCCCTTTTTAAAATCTTGTTTACCAGATTGGTTGGTGGGGAGGCTGAGCTGGTGAAAAGGCGCCTGGAAGAGACTTAGAGGCTACCATAATGTCTTTACGGTTGCACACACTGCCCACCCTGCCTGGAGCTGTCAGACCGGGCTGCAGAGAGCTGCTGTATTTGCTGGTGATCACGGTGACTGTGGGCCCGGGCTCCTCGGGGGTGTGCCCCACTGCTTGCATCTGTGCCACCGATATTGTCAGTTGCACCAACAAAAACCTGTCCAAGGTACCTGGGAGCCTTTTCAGGCTTATTAAAAGACTGGATCTGAGTTATAACAGAATTGGACTTTTAGATTCCGAGTGGATCCCAGTCTCATTTGTCAAGCTGAACACACTAATCGTTCGCCACAACAACATCACCAGCATTTCCACGGGCAGCTTTTCCACGATTCCAAATTTGAAGTGTCTTGACTTGTCATCTAATAAGCTGAAGTCCGTGAAAAGTGCCGTGTTCCAAGAGTTGAAGGTTTTGGAAGTACTCCTGCTTTACAACAATCACATTTCCTACCTGGATCCTTCAGCGTTTGGAGGGCTTGCCCAATTGCAAAAACTCTACTTAAGTGGAAACTTTCTCACGCAGTTTCCTATGGATTTGTATATTGGACGGTTCAAGCTAGCAGAACTGATGTTTTTAGATGTTTCTTATAATCGGATCCCTTCCATCCCAATGCACCATCTAAATTTAGTGCCAGGAAAACAGCTGAGAGGCATCTACCTGCACGGAAATCCGTTTGTCTGTGACTGTTCCCTGTACTCATTGCTGATCTTCTGGTATCGTAGGCACTTTAGCTCAGTGATGGATTTTAAGAACGATTACACCTGTCGCCTGTGGTCTGACTCCAGGCACTCCCACCAGCTGCTCCTGCTCCAAGATAGCTTTATGAACTGTTCTGACAGTGTCATCAACGGTTCCTTCCGTGCCCTTGGCTTTATTCATGAGGCTCAAGTTGGGGAACGACTAATGGTCCACTGTGACAGTAAGACTGGCAGCGGAAATACGGATTTCGTCTGGGTTGGTCCGGATAACAGACTGCTGGAGCCGGATAGAGAGGTGGAAAACTTTCGTGTGTTTTACAATGGAAGTCTGGTTATAGAAAGCCCTCGTTTTGAGGACGCTGGAGTTTATTCTTGTATTGCCATGAATAGGCAGCGCCTATTAAATGAAACTGTAGATGTCACAATAAATGTCAGCAACTTCACTGTCAACAGATCCCATGCCCATGAGGCGTTTAATACAGCTTTCACCACTCTAGCTGCTTGTGTGGCCAGTATAGTGTTGGTCCTCCTGTATCTCTATCTGACTCCATGCCCGTGCAAATGTAAAGCCAAGAGACAGAAAAATATGCTAAACCAAAGCAATGCCCATTCGTCTATTCTCAGCCCTGGCCCTGCCGGTGATGCCTCCGCTGATGAACGGAAGGCAGGTAAAAGAGTGGTGTTTCTGGAGCCCCTGAAGGACACCCCTGCAGCAGGGCAGAATGGGAAAGTCAAGCTCTTTCCCAGTGAGACCGTGATAGCTGAGGGCATCTTAAAGTCCACCCGGGTGAAATCTGACTCAGATTCGGTCAATTCTGTGTTCTCTGATACACCCTTCGTGGCACCCACCTAATTGTGTGCCTTTATTTGTGTGATGTCATCATTTAATCTCCATATTTAACTTTGGCCTGTAAAATAAACAGCAGAGCAGGAATTAGATTGTTTTATTTTTTGAAATAAAACCAAGTGATATCTTAAGAAGGTTGATAGGGAATGGGGTCAAGCTGTTGGTTCCTTGGTGTGTTAGAGAAGGAAGAGGCTGTGTTGGAAAGTTTGAGTTCTAGATAACAATCTGTCTTCTTTATCATTGATAATTCAGAGTTGCTCAAAGACCACAGAACTGAGAAAAACACACTATGTATTAGAGTTCTTTAGAAATAGACTGCCAACTTCTAAAGACCAAAGGTGATGTTTATTTTTAAAAGAAAACATTGGTGTACTATTCCATTTTAAAAAGATGTAGAAGGAAGACCAGTTTAAAAAAACGTAAAGTTAGATCTAGGAGTTGTTTTTTTTTTAAGGTCAAATCACTTCAGACCAGAGTAAACAAACTCCACACTGATAAAAATTTACTGGATAATACTGTGTCCTACACAGTAGTGTGAACAGTGGCAGAAAGGCTCTCTGGTTTGTCTTCTTTTTGTTCTGTGTATTCCCTCCATTCTGTATCTTGTACAAAAGATCTCACTGAAAATTTGAAGTCGTCATTACTTGTTGCCAAGAGTATATGGTGAGTCCAAAATGTCTGCATACTTGTAGCCCAGTAGTATTTGTCCATATGCTTGTACACATGCAAATCTCAAGTTACAGGAACTACTAAGTAGACCCAATTGTACTGTACTTTGGACATCTAAATTAATGTAAATATATGTGCTCTGTGACTTGATGTTTTACTTGCTATTTACAAATGTAAATCTAAAATGTTTAATGTGATCTGATGATGCTATTTTTTTGTAAATCACCATCTAAAACAAATGCCTCAGAATTCTTGTCATTACATTCATTTATCTCGTAGTGAGAGTAAAAAGCTTTAATGTGTTTTAGATTCTTGTTTTTTCTATTTTATTTTTATTTATTTATTTGAGAGAGAGAGAGAGAGAGAGAGAGAGAGGCAGATTGAGAAAGAGAATGGGCATATCAGGACCTCCATCTGCTGCAAACAAACTCCAGATGCACATACCACTTTGTGCATCTGGCTTTGTACATCTGGATCTGGGGGAGTCGAACCTGGGTCCTTTGGTTTTGCAGGCAAGCACCTTAGCCACTAAGCCATCTCTCTAGCACTTTGATGTATTTTAAACAAATTTCTACTTTCTGTATCATAATTTACTCTGATCCCATTATGCACGCCAACCAGGTTGGGAAGATACTTAAATTCCATTGGTGCAACAAGTGAGGGCCCGAGAGATTGCCTTATTATTTTTGTATCTGCCAGGAGGTAACCAAATGCCCTCTCTGACCTAAAATGTAGAGTTCAGAACAAATGATGTTTAAAGTTCCTTCCCATAATAGACTCTGTGATTTCCTAGTAATCTAAGTCCCAGAACAAACTCACACGGGCCTTCTGCACCTATTCCATATGCAGAGGGAACACAGGGATGGGATTAGGATGGGCTAGCATAGATTGAATAGCTCAGAGCTGCTCTTGATCACCAAATTTTGTTTCTCCCCCATTCTTACGCATAATGGAGGCTCACAGAAACTTGATTGGTTGTCATGAAGGCCAAATAGTGAATTAGTGGCAGGAATGGAAGAAAAACTGGGTTCAGCATTCTCCCTGGAGATGATAAGAGGCCCAAAAGAATGGCTACCTTGAACACCCATGGGCATGGAGAAGCAACCAAGAAATTAGGCACAAGCATGACTGATAGCAGAAAGAAAGTAAGTTGCATTTTCTTAGGTTAAGAAAAAAGATGGGAATGGGCAAAAGTGACACCATTGCAGAAAAGTAGATAATAAGAGAAGGTGAGCCTCTGGCATTGGCCGTGGTGGCTTAAACAGTGTCACTAATAATAGTGGATACATGCTGACAATTCTCTAAGTGCTCTGTGGGCTCTGTGTAGCAGACTGGTCAGCAGGAGGTTAAGTAGCAAGTGGTCAGGAAGTGCTCCTTAGGGCAGAACCACTGCTTTTAGTATCATTGGACATTGTCTTGATTGTGTGGTGTTAAAAATGTCTGCCTACTTCTTGAGCATTGGCCTCACCCTTTATGCAAGATCTTTCAGAGCCAGATGTGGCCTTGCCCTTTAGGCCAGATCTTTCAGAGCCAGATGTTTCAAGCAAGCATCTTACTCTATTCTGCATTTAGGTAACTAGAAGGGATATATGGTGTGAAAGACCATAGGAATCATCATCTCGTCTTCCTTCAGATTTAGAGAAACCCAGTTCAAGAGATGCTTTAACTGGTATGTCTGAACACAGAGAAAAAACGTAAACCATTAAAGTGGTCGGGCATTGGGAAGGGCATACTCAGGGGTATGAACACACTGACTTTAGGATATGAGGGAGCCAGTACCACCCCCTGGCAAGGAAACTGTAGTGAGGGTTCCTGCTTGCATTTTCTCTGAATGAGATCTCAGGTCTTGCCTTCCAGCCCTTGATTCTGGGGCAGTGTTTGGAGTGGGGTCAGAGTGTAGTCATGGAGACTAAAGACAGGAGGCACAGAGATAGAAACCAAGATACTTATCAAAATCAAAAGAAAATCCCGATTATTCAAAATATTTAGAGTAAAAGTAGGAAATAAAAATGGCACTAAAGAACATGGAATTGAATGTTGTAATGTGGAATTCTAACTGATTTAGGCATGACACTTAGGAGGAGCCTGAGCTCATGTCTTTTAAATATAGGAACAAAATTAATGTGTACTTTATAAAGTTACTTCACTCAAAACTTTTACATAATTTTTCTTCCAAGCAATAACCTGGATTTATGTAACTGGGTTTTTCTTTTAAACCACTCAATATTTTTATTATACAGTGGAGATAGGTGGAGACTCATTGAGGAAATCACACAATCACAGATGTGACATTTTCCCATAGTGGAGGTTACAGGTCTACGATTGTATGTTTATCAAATAGTTATAAGAACTCTGAGTTAGAATTGTTAAATTGTTAAAAATTGACAGTCTGAGTGAATGGCCTAAAGATTTTCATATGTATCTCAGTTTCTGTGTTACTCTTCGCTGCTGCCCCAGCATTTTTTTTTTTTTGTTGTTGTTTGTTTTTCAAGGTAGGGTCTCACTGTAGCTCAGGTTGACCTGGAATTCACGATGTAGTCTCAGGGTGGCCTCGAACTCACGGAGGTGATCCTCCTACCTCTGCCTTCCAAATGCCGGGATTAAAGGTGTGTGCCATCATGCCTGGCTCCGCCTCAGCATTTTAAAATATATTTTTAAATGTAAAAATATATTTATTTTTTAGCTTTGTTTGAAGAAGCATGGAAAAACAAATTTTATTTTCTAAACCTTCGTCTCCAAAATGTGAATCAGAAAGACACATAGGTGAAGTTTCTGGAAATGGGACCTAAGAACAGGCAGCCGCACTTGCAGGTCCAAACTCTGCAAAGACATTTGATTTGAGATCCTCTGGCTGAGCACTGTGGAAACAGAAAGCAGCCTGAGCATCCTCCAGCATCATCAGTATTTCCTTTGCTTCTGCCACTGCTGATGACTGCCACCTTTCAGGGTCAGCTGGTGACCTAGCAGGCTTCTCAATAGAATGCCAGGGGAAAGCAAAATGAACAAGGGTTTACATGCCCTTTTAACCCAGAGACCTACTCAAGAAGTTTGGGGTGGAGTCTATCCAACACACACACACACACACACACACACACACACAGAGGCACACAGAGAGAGAGAGAGAGAGAGAGAGAGAGAGAGAGAAAGAGAGAGAGAGAGATTCTGCCATATAACTCATTCTACCTTTTTTTTTTTTTATTAGTTATGTAGATAGTGTGTATTCAGTCATGCTGGTACCATTGTTAGCCTCCTCCCTGTCCTTCCCCACTCAAAGGGACTCTCCTCATTGGGGAATGTGGGTCATGCATTGTGGGGGTAGCCGTCAGTTATGGGGAAGAGGCAATGTCTCTGTGCATAATGCCCCAACTTGTGACTAACAAACAATCTTTCTGCCCTCCCTTCTGTGAATTTCCCTGAGTCATGTTGGGATCATTTTTGTTCTACTTCAGTTATGAGATCTAGGGAGCCTCTGTGTCTCTGGATATCTGGTTTGGTAGGAGTTGAATGTCCTCTGTGTTTATCTCCTTCATCCTTGTGTTGGTATCAGGTTCACCAAGAAAGCAGCACTCTTGCTCATTTCCCCTATTACTCTGGTTTCAGCTGGGGTCCTGGTGAGGAGCAATGGGCTGATTCTCTCAGGTTCTGCATCCATCTGAAAAAGAGAAGCAAATTCTCCAACACAGAGAGAGGTCTGCACCAGATAAATGGGATAACCATTATTATTTTAGAAGGAATTTCATAGGTGTAGGCCTCTTGTAGCCCACGATTGGTGGGAGCTTGATATTGGAGAGCGGGCTCATTTTTTGGATATGGTTCTGACTTGTTTCCCAGTTCCAGCTATGGGTTTTGTTCCACTGAGTGGATCTGCTAACCAAACCAAGAACAGTTGGTTACCCACCATGGCTGTGTGCCACTATTGCACTTGTGTGAGTATCATATCAGGTTGTTTGCTACTGAGAAGCTTAGCTCACACATTGCTTGGACAGTTGTTGGTCACTTTCCCCCAGTCGCTCATGTAGCACACCTTCTGGCACTAGACAAGCTGTCTGGGGACTGACTGTCTTCCAGATTCCATATTTCGTACCAACAGTACATGGTGTCTTCAGCAGTAGGGTCTTACCATTAACCTTTGCTGAGTCATCAGGTACTCTGAAAGAAATCTGTCTTCTTTTGGGAAACCTTGTAGGTCTCACTGATCAATAGCTCACTGTGGATGTTAATCACATGCCGGTATTGGGAGTTACAGGTCAACACCAAGGGAAAAGAAGGAAGAGAAAGATAGGTAATATAGAAGAGAATGAGAGAAGAGAGAGAAGAGCTAGAGAGAGAGAGAGAGAGAGAGAAGCAGAAGAATAAGGTTAGTCTTCATCATACTTTCTCCAGGGCCCTGTGAATCATGTGTTCCCTCTAAAGACTTGATGAAGGTTGAACTTTTTAGTCTGTCTTTAAGGATATGTAGGATGTTATGGTGCCATTTCCATTTGGGTCTACTTTTGTGTCCCCCACCCTTTACCTTCCTCTTATTGTCCATCCCTTGAGATGCTTATTAGGTATGTCAGCATCTCAGGCAGATTCAGGTTAGGAGCCACAGATGAGTGAGACCATGCGATGTAGTCTTTCTGTGATTAGGTGAGTCTGCTGAGAATGATCTGTTCCAGGTTTGACCATTTTTCTTCAAATTTCACTGTGTCATTTTCCTTACTGCTGTGTAGAATTCCACCATGTACCACATCTTGGTTATCCATTCATCTAATGATGGACTTCTGGGTTGATTGCAGCTCTTAGCTATTATGAATTGAGCAGCTATAAACATGGTTGAGCAAATCTCTCTGAATTGAGGCATGGAGCTTTTAAGGTAAATGCCTAGTAAGGGGATAACTGGGTCTGCTGGTACCTCTATGGTCATCCTTTTTAGGAGTCTCCATATTGCTTTCCATAGTAGTTGTTCTAGCTTACACCCCCCCACCCCGACAGTGTATTGAGGGTTCCTATTTCTCCACAACCTTGCCAGCACTTGTTGTCATTAGATCTTCTAATGTTTGCCATCCTTACTGGGGTAAGGTGGAATCTCATAGTTGTTTTAATTTGCATTTCCCTGATGATTAGGGATGTTGAACATTTTCTTAAGTGTTTGTTTGCCATTTGTATTTCTTTCTCTGAGAACTCCCTGTGAGTGGGTTATTTGACCTTTTAAAAATATATTTTATTTATTTATTTTAGAGAGAGAGAGAGAGAGAGGCAGAGAGAGAGAATTGGTGTGCCAGGGCCTCCAGCCACTGCAAACGGACTCCAGATACATGTGCCCCCTTGTGCATCTGGCTTACGTGGGTCCTGGAGAATTGAACCAGGATCCTTTTCCTTTGCAGGCAAATGCCTTAACTGCTAAGCCATCTCTCCAGCCCAGTTTGACTTTTTATTGTTTAGTTTTTTGAGTTTTTTGTAAATTCTAGAAGTTAGTCCTCTGTCAGTTGTATAGCCAAAAAATATTTTCTCCGATTCTGTGGGTAATCTATTGGCTCTGCTTATTGTATGTTTGTCTGTGAAAATCTTTTCAGCTTCATGAGATCCCAATGGTTGAGTGATTGTTTAATTTCCTGACCTACTGGGTTTTGTTTAGGAAGTCTTTTCCCACTCCTATATTATGGAAAGTTCCTCCTATTTTTTCTTCCAGTAGTAGCAGAGTTTCTGGTCTTATATTGAGGTCTTTGATCCATTTGGATTTGATTTTTGTGCAAGGCGAGATGTGTGGATCGAGTTTCATTTTCCTGCATATGATTGTCCAGCACCATTTATTGAAGATGATATCTTTTTTCCAGTCTACATTGTTAGGGCCTTTGTCAAATGTCAAGTAGCTGTAGTTACTTGACACAAAGCCCAGGTCATCAATTCTGTTCAATTGGCCTATAATCCTATTTTGATGCCAGTACCATGTTGTTTTTATTAGTATGGCTTTGTAGTAGAGCTTTAGATCAGATATAGTGATGCCTCCAGAGGTGTTTATTTTGCTGAGGATATGTTTGGATATCCGAGGCCTTCTGCCATTCCATATGAATTTTGAGATCATTTTTTCTATCTCTGTGAAGAAAGAACTTGGGATTTTTATTGGTATTGCATTAAAACTGTATGTTGCTTTTGGTAGAACTGCCGTTTTCATAATGTTAATTCTGCCTATCCAGGAGCATGGGAGGTCTTTCCATATTCTCAAGTCCTCCTCAATTTCTTTCTTGAGTGTCTTTATGTTTTCATTGTAAAGGTCTTTCACATCCTTGGTTAATGTTATTCCAAGGTATTTTATTTTTTATGTTGCTATTGAAAATGGGACAATGTCACATTTCTTTCTCTGTATCTTTGTCTTTTGCATATAGAAAAGCTACTGATTTCTGTGCATTGATTTTGTATCCTGCTACTTTGCTGAAGGTGTTAATCACCTCTAAGAGTTTTGAGATGGAGGTTCCCAGGCCACTTATATATGGAATCATGTCCTCTATGAATAGGGCTAACTTAACTTCTTCCTTTCCAATTTGTATCCCTTTGATTTCTTTCTCCTGTCTTATTGCTTGAGCTAGGACTTCCAGGACCATGTTGAAGAGCAGAGGTGAGAGTGGACACCTCTGTCTTGTTGCTGATCTCAGTGGGAATTTCTTCAGTCTCTCCCCATTAAGTATTATTTGGGCTTTAGGAGCTTTATATGATCTTTATTACGTTGAGATATAAACCGTCCATGCCTATTCTCTCCAATATTATGATGTTGTATTTTGTCAAAGGCCTTTTCTGCATCTATTGAAATGATCATGTGGTTTTTGTGTTTAAGCTTGTTTATGTGGTATTACGTGGACAGACTTCCATATGTTCCTGGGATGAAGCTTACTTGATCAAGGTGGATAATGCTTTTGATATGTTGTTGAATTCATTTTGCAAGGATGTTGTTTAGGATCTTTGTGTCTATGTTCATCAGGGAAATAGGCCTATAGTTTTCTTGTGGCATCTCTGCCTGGTTTTGGTACTAGGGTGATTCTAGCTTCATAGAAGGAGTTGGGGAGCTTTCTCTGTTCTCCTATTGTGTGGCACAGTTTGAGAAAGATTGGTTTCAACTCTTCCATGAAGGTTTGATAGATTTCAGCTGAGAAGCCATCTGGTCCTGGACTCTTCTTTTGGGGAGGTTTTCGATTACCTTTTCGATCTCAGTGGGTATGATAGGTTTGTGTAGGAGATTAATCTGCTTTGAGTTTAGCTTTGGTAGATGGCATGTGTCCAGGAATTCATCCATTTCCTCCAAATTATCCAGTTTTGTGGAATAGAGGTTTTTGAAATAAGTTCTGATGATTTTCCCAATTTCACTTATGTCTGGTGTGATCTCTCCTTTTTCATTTCTAATTTTGTTAATTTGAAGCATCTCTTTTCTTTTCTCTTGATCAAATTGGCCAGGAGTTTATCAATCTTGTTTGTTTTGTCAAAGAACCAGCTCTTTGTTTCCTCAATTTTCTTTTCTTAGTTTCCAGTTCATTAATTTCTGCTCTGATCTTAAGTATTTATTTCTATCTGGAGCTTTTTGGGTTGAATTCTTCTTGTTTTTCCAATGCCTTTAGGTGGATGGTTATGTTATTGATTTGGGTTCTCTCTGTCTTTGTTATGAAGGCATTTAGTGCTATGAATTTTCCCTGATGACTGCCTTCATTGTGTCTCATAAGTTTTGGTATGATGTGTTCTCATTGTCACTCAATTCTAGAAATTTTGCAATTTGGTTTTTTATTTTGTCCACTATGTGTTTATTGTTTAAATGTGTGTTGTTCAGTTTCCAGGAGCTGGTGGGAGTCCTGACACAGCTTTTGTTGTTAATTTCTAGCATTACAGCATTGTGCCCTGATATGCAGGAGATTATGTCGATGTTCCTAAATATATGGAGGCAGGCTTTATGACCCAGTATATGATGTATTTTAGAGAAGGTTCCATGGGCTGCTGAGGATTGTGGGTAGAATGTTCTATAGATATCCGTTAGCTCTAGTTGATCTGTGTTTTTTTTTGAGCTCTCTTACCTTCTCTGTTTAGATGATCTATCTATCGCTGATAGTGGAGGATTGAAGTCCCCAAATATGATGGTGTTGGTGGTTATTTCTGTTTTGTTGTCAAGTAGGTTTTTTTTTTTTTTTTTTTTTTTAATGAATTGTGATGCTCCTGTGTTTGGTGCATAAACATTGATGATTGTGATATCCTCTTGTTGGATCATTCCCTCAATTAATAAGAAGTGGCCTTCTTTGTCTTTTTTTTTTTTATTACTTTTGGTTTGAAGTCTATTTTATCTGATATCAGTATAGCTATGCCTGCTTGTTTCTTATTTCCGTTTGCTTGGAATATCATTTTCTACCCTTTCACTCTGAGGAGGTGTCATCTTTAGTGGTGAGGTAGGTTTCTTGAAGACAGTAGATTGAGGGGTCTAATTTTTTGATCCACCCTGTTAGCTTATGTCTCTTGATGGGTGAATTAAGGCCATTAATATTTAGGGTAATAACTGTGAGGTTTGATTTAATTTCTGCCATGTTGTGGTGGTTTGTTTGGTTCCTCTTTGGCTTTGTGTTCATATAGTCGTAAAGCTGAGTTTTATTGTGTAAAGTTTTTCTTTCACCATCTATTATGAGGGATACTTTTGCTGTGTAGAGTAGTTTGGTTGGAAGCCAGATGTTCTTAGACTTTGCAGTGTTTCATT
Source organism: Orientallactaga sibirica (assembly GCA_036365145.1). Lineage (NCBI taxonomy): Eukaryota > Metazoa > Chordata > Mammalia > Rodentia > Dipodidae > Orientallactaga > Orientallactaga sibirica. Next base: position 3,022,507 of record JAEOAD010000036.1, read on the forward strand.
CCCGGCCCTTCTGGCTTTTAGGGTTTCCATTGAGAAATCTTAAGTAATTCTGATGGGGTTTCCTTTATATGTAATGTGTTGTTTCTCCCTAGCTGCTTTTAGGACTTTCTCTTTGTTATCGATGTTTAGAGTCTTAATGATAATATGTCTTGGAGAGTTTCTCCTTTGGTCCAGTCTGTTTGGAGTTCTGTTAGCTTCTTGTAATGGGACTTTCTTTTGAGAGAGTGGGAAAGTTTTCTTCAATAATTTTGTTGAATAAGTTCTCCATGCCTTTGGTCTGAATTTCCTCCCCTTCTGGTATCCCCACGATCCCAATGTTGGGGCATTTAAGGGTATCCCTCATGTTCTGTTCACAAAAAAATTTGAACTTATTGAAACTTTTGGATTCACCAATTGTTTTTTCTCTTCTAGTTCTGAGTTTCTATCCTTGACATAGCTTTCTCTACTCTTGAGAACTTCTATAGAGTTTTGGGTTTGTATTTTCTACTGCTTTTTTATGTATAGTTTCCATCCTTCTGTCAAGTTCCCTTTTCACGTCATTTTCTGATTTTCTTAATGCGTCTTGGAATTCATCCTTGCATTTATTCATGTCTTCATTGAGCTTATCCAGCTGGTTGTTGAGGTCCTCTCTTTTTTTGCTGTTCTTCAGCTCATTTAACTGTCTTTGGAGCCCTCCCTGGCTCTTTTCTATTAGGTCTAATCTAGCGAGAACAGAATTCATACAATTTTTGGCCCTTTGTTGATTTTCTGCAAGTTCTGCTATTTTCTTGGCCAGGGACACATACCTTGTATCTTCATTTTGGGGGTTCTGATCCTATTGTCTCTTCTATATTTTGATTGGAGACATCCATTGTGGGGCTCGGCATTCTTGTTGGATTTACTTGCATTTGATTTTTCATGTTACTACTTTTGTGCTGGGGTCTGCCCATCACAGTGAAGGAACCTTATTAAATTTAGGAGGAAGCTGTAGTTTACCCTTGACCTGGGTCTGCACATGGGGGTGGTGGGTTGCCGGGAGTGGGATGGCTTTTGCAAGTGGAGCTCCACAGGGGCAGGAAAGCCAAGGTCCAGGGGGGCAGGGCAAATGCTAGCCTGTTGGCCTGGGTCCACTCATGGGGTGGTGGGGGAGAAGGGGGTGGCGGCCAGTGGAATGGCTTTCATGCTTGGAGCTCCACAGTGGCTGAAAAGCCTAGGTCGGGGTGGGGTGGGGCGAATGATAGCCTGTTGGCCTGGGTTGGCCCATGGGAGGGAGGAGTGGGGGGGTATGGCTGTGGCGGCAGGTGACACAGGATTCACATATGAAGCTCTGTGGGGGAGGGAAAGCCTTGGTTGGGGCTGCCAGGGGCAAATGCCAGCCTGTTGGCCTGGATCCACTAAGCTTTTGGTTAGTGCATGTGGAACCTGTGGCTGGGAGTGCGGCTCCAACGGCTGCTTGAGGGGACTGGGGGACTGTTGGGCTGCCCGAGAACATGGCAATCAGTGGATTTCCTGCTTTGCTCCTCCGCACCCTCCCACTGGAGGTTTACTAGAATCTGTAGACTGTTAACAATCCCACTTAACCCTAAATGTTTGCCTTTCCTTTCATGTGAGGTGAGGCATGGTTAGGCAGACGCCATCTTGAGCAGAAGTCCTCATTCTACCTATTTTGATGAAACACACTAAAATAGGACCATAGCAGATTTCATGTTTTGATACCATGTCAAAATACATTATACTTACTAATGAGTTTATTAATAAAAAGAAGAATCTTAGTCCCCTGAAAAAAAGTCTAATATATTAAACACACACACAGGGGTGAATATATTATCTAATATATTATATATATATATATAATATATTATTATCTAGTATCTTAAACACACACACTAAGTGAACTCCAGAGTAAATTGTTGTCTGGAATTTATGATCTATATTTTTCTAAATTATGAAATCTGATATTACTTTGAGAAGACTACATCCCTGATTCTTTCATTTTAAGCTATTTTTAGCTTGGAAGCAGCCAGAACAGACAATGATTATAACAATGAGCTTTGATACTCTCAGATTTGATTAGAACATAGTACAGTTAAAATATATTCCAAGGATTTTGAGTGCAGATTCTGTTTATAGAGAACCAAATCTAATTTTATCCAATATTTTATTATATATATATGTATATATATACTCATGATTTGAGAGAAATATAAAGACGGAGAGGGAGGGAGATAGATAGATAGATAGACAGACAGACAGACAGACAGACAGATAGATAGATAGATAGATAGAAAGAAAACAAGCATGGGTGCACCAGGGTCTCCTGCCACTATAAACAAACTCCAGACACATGCACCACTTTGTGTATTTGGCTTTATGTGGGTCCTGAGGAATCAAACCTGGGCCATCAGGCTTTACAAGCAAGTACTTTTAACTGCTGAGTGTTCTTTTTAGTCACCAAAAATATTTTTTCAAAACCACTAAGATTCTCCCCATGGGTGTTTCCTTCCTCTACTTCCCATGGGCCAGCCTCACACCCATGCTGAATTTCTTATGTGGAAATCAGTGTGAAGAAATGGTCATTAATTTGCCCCTGTAAGTAAGTTGCTTTTATTATAATCATTAATCACATATATTCATAGGTGTTCTTACTAGCAGAATAGCTTTGTAAGGTGTGAGTCATAAATGAGCTTTCTCTGTATATACCTCTTGGATAATTCAGAGGATTGCTGATGGGGCAATTGAGGCTTTTAGGTAGATTGCAGGCAAGGCAGATTTTTTTTTGTCATAAAGACCAAAGTCAACATATGGAAAATGGACACTTTATAAAATGCACCAGTGATATGGTATGTGCACAGGCTTTAATTCCTTTTTTAAATAAGTTATTTGCAAGCATAGAGAAAGGGAGAGAGAGCTCTAATTTTTTAAACAACTACTAAGTACCAGGCTTATGATAAGAAGTAATTATTGTTTTGTTTTCATTCTGTGTCAAAGCAGCCTTGAAAATTGCTAATCTAACAAATGGAAAAGAAGCTCAAAGAGAAAAAATTTTTTTTCCAGGTAACTCAGTTAACAACTTTTAAAAAAAAATTATTTATGGGCTGGAGAGATGGCTTAGGGGTTAAGGCACCTGCCTCCTAAGCCTAAGAACACTGGTTCTAATCTCCAGGTCCCATGTTTAGCCAGATGCAAAGTGACACAAGGGTGCAATGCCGCACTTGACCACAAGGGGGCGCACACATCTGGATTTCATTCACAGCAGCTGAGACACTGCTGGCGCGCCCAACTCTGTCTTCCTCTCCCTCTCTCTCTCTCTCTTTCTCTGTGTGTCTCTCCAAAAAAATAATAAAAAATAAAAAGTTTAAAAAAATTATTTATTTTAGAGAAAGAAAGAGGCAGAGAGAGAGAGAGAGAGAGAGAGAGAGAGAGAATGGGCATGCCAGGGCCTTTAGCCACTGCACATGAATTCCAGATGCATGTGCCCCCTTGTGTGCATGTATGGCATTGTGTGCTTGCATTACTGTGTGTCTGGCTCACGTGGGACCTGAAGATTCGCACGAGTTCTTAGGCTTTGCAGGCAAGCACCTTAACTGCTAAGCCATCTCTCCTGCCCAATAAGTTTTTTTTTCTACAAAGTTTATTAAAAATAGGTTGCAACTGAAATACAGTAGAAATGGAAAACTACAGCAGTTTGGATGTTTCCACAGCAACACATGTTGCAAAATGTGCTCTTACACATGTTCACATTTGACCTCACTGTTCAGGGACAGCAAAGTCTCCTTCACAACGTTTATAAGCGTGCGCATGTGTGAGCGGGCGCGCACGCGCGCGCGCACACACACACACACACACACAGATATACTGATGTCTGCAGGTCTTTATGTGGGTCTGACTTCCCATACGCCAGCAGACATCTGCATGCTCTTCTCTAGGGAGGTGTGGATGTGCCCCAAAGGCTGCCAGTGCTTTCTAGACACCAGGAGAAGCTTGCATTTCCCAGGCAAATGTGCAAATCCATCAACTCCCAGGACCATTAGATTCTCTTACAGAGGAAACGGTAAAGGCACACTTTCAAATAAGAATCTTGATACAGGGCTGGAGAGATGGCTTAGCCGTTAAGGCGCCTGCCTGCTAAGCCTAAGAACCCGGTTCCAATCTCAAGGTCCCACGTTTAGCCAGATGCAAAGTGACACAAGGGCGCAATGCCACACTTGCCCACAAGGGGGCGCATGCATCTGGATTTCGTTCACGGCAGCTGAGAGACTGCTGGTGCGCCCATTCTCTATCTGTCTCCTTCTCCCTCTCTCTCTGTGTCTCTCCAAAAATAAAATTTTTTTAAAAAAAAGAATCCTGATACACATAAAAAATATTTACACTTGCACTTTCAACGATTTATCATACAACTCTTAATAAAAGTGGTTTTTAGCATGGCAAATGCCTTCTATTTGAAAGTGTGCGGGTTTTCCTGACATGCAGGTTTGTAAGAGAACAGTATGGTACAGAAAGATCATCTGGACCCACATTAGGGCTTTGTCCAATAGGAAGTGTGCTTTAAGTCACAAAGTAATTTACATTTTTAACATCACACAATATAAACAAACTGAGGTCCGTCTCCCCATCATCAGTCACCTGCCCACAGAGCTGGAGGAATGACAGTGCTAATGTGTACCTCACAAGTTAAATAATCTATTATACTGTAAAGGAAATAAAAACATGAACTGCCATGAGTTATTCTTATATTTGACAGACAGCACAGTAATTGAATTCCTTTTCTGATGGCACATCCTTGTAAACCTCTCTTTTCCCAATTTACAGTTCCTTAGACAGTCCTGACTGTCACCTATGACTCTCGTTCTTCTCAGATGTTTGGGCCCTAGTTCAGCAACATGGAGACTCCTAACAAGACCTGAACTACCAGTCACCTTTCTGACATGACTGTCATCCTCAGTTTCCAGCAATGATTGATTAGCCCAGTAATCTGGCATTTATAAAAATAAAATCCCCTAAGATTAAATCAACATTTTCTTGAGAATATTCAAAAATCAAATATTGAGCAGATATTTAATTTAATCAAACATTTAGAATTGATCAGGAGGCTCACATTTGTTAGGAGTGAAGGGCTGACTATACACCCTGCCTAAAGGAAGCTCCATCCCAGCTGCCTGGGGCACTTTCTAGTAGGTTCCCTCGGACATTCACCAAGAGGCACAGAGTGGGCTCTGGGCTCAGTCCTCGCTCTTGCAGATAGGCTGTTTCCACTAGAGAATACTGTGGTCTGGTAGTTCAGTCAAAACAAAGCTTTGAGAAAGACAGACATAGACACTCTTGAGCTATGGTCCTTGGATTGACTGCGGAGGAGGACAGGAGGAAACGCCCGCGATCTGTACTGCCCTTTCTTCTGCCCTGAGCCCAAAACTCCAAAAAGAAGCTAACAGCAACAATAAAACAAAGACACCTTCACGTGAGTCTGATCACCAGGAATCAGTCAGAGCTTACACGTACAAGTGATAACAAGTGCTTGTTAACATAAATAAGATTCTTGGAATCAGAGAATGGTCCAAATCACAACCACTTTAGCAACAGTAATCAGAAGTTACTCAGAAATGTAACCCCTCCCTCCTCTTCAGGCTCACCCCTGCCAACCACCACTGGGGCAGAGTTGTGACTACAAGGTACGCTGGCCTCCTCCTCACTTGGTGTTCAGTTCATTTGCAAGTTCTGTTCATTTACGAGAAGCTTTCACTGTGTCAGACACATCTTTCCCCTGTGAAAAGAGGCGCTGGCGTTCTTTGAAGGTCAGGTTTTCAGGGGCTCCAGAGCTGCCAGGTGTGTCTGTATCTTGGCTTCTAGTACGCTTCGCTCTTGACTCCCTAGACGCGCCACGCGTTCCTGTAACTGTCCCAGCAGACTCCAGGAGAGAGTGTGGTCCTGCTGGGCCGCAGTCCTCCTCCTCCTCATTGTACCCAACAAACTCGGCGGTGAACAGCGAATCTGGGGCGAGGACCTGTGTTTTGAGGTAGGAGGCATTTCGCTGAGGTGGGGGAGGAGGGGCGCCAGGAGCACGGCCTGGGGGTTCATAGTCCGCTGCAAGTGGAGGCCGGCACAGCCCAGGCTCCAGCTCCCTTCGTGCAGCTTCCTCGTGTTGTCTGCGTCTTTCGGCTTCCAGGCGGCTGTAATACCCTTCTTCCTGTCGCCTGTTTTGCAGGTAGGTCATAGCCACATGTGATTTTTGCGTGTCCAGTCTCACGGTCATTCAGATTATGGCGTTCAGCCAGCAAACAAGGGCCTGCTGCTCTGTGAATACAGCCATCCAAAGAGCATAGATGACACTAAAACAGCTGCCACTTGACCGATAAGTCTCCCCACAGCATGAATGACAACGTCCCCATAACTGCACAAATGAAGCTCCCCGTTCTGCTAACCTCCCATCCTCTAGAAACTCGCACTGCCTCAGTTTTTTTTTTTTTTTTTAAATCATGTTATCATTAAAAACAGTATCTCTCCACCAAAGGTGAGGGGAATGGCTTGGGGTACAGCTCAATTGTTAAGAATGCTGGCTTAGCAAACACAAGGCCTTAGGTTTAATCCTCAGTACCAACAAAGGAGAACAAAACCTCCACAAAACTCCCAGGCATTCCACCAGTAGAATGACTTTGTAAAGTGTAAGTTATTAGGAAGCTTTCTGTAAATGTAAGAATGTAAAGGAGTTCACAGTCAGGCCAGAGCATAATAAAGGTGTGCCTGATTTTGATAATACAATGTGCCACAGGCAGCAAAATTGGGAATTTCCCTATGAAAATGTGGACTGAGGAGACAGGCCCCCTGTAGTCTATTGGGTCATGTTAGTCCACATTCCCTTCAAACATGACAGGCAATATAAATTTCTGCTTTACCACATATTAACATATTGAAATGAATAAATGACTTATTTCAGTATTTTTTAAAAGGTAAAAATGACCTAAATTTACAGAGTAAAAATTTTATTTGAAGGAAAGCAAAAAATTTGTTTTAAATTTCTGACAAAGTAGTTGAGAAAATTCAGACCTCATGAGGAGCTTCCCAAATAACTTTTAAAATTCAATTTCTCAAGATAATGACAAATTATTTTACAGGGTCCCATCATTAGCTCAGTCTATTACAATTTCTATAAGGTAATTTGCTAGCACAGTACTCAATATATTTTCCAAGGCTTTCGTAATGTTCATAGGATCTCAGTAAGAGAATGACTGAACAGAGGGCCATCACTCCGTGAGGATTGGCCAGGAGTACCTGGGACGTGACAAGGCTAATGCTAAGGAGGTTTAAGTGACACATAATAACTATCTTGACCTCATGGCACAGAAGAGTATTTAAATAAGCCTACAATAATTCAACATCCGATTGCCTACTAGTGACTATAACCAATAGGAGGTGACAATGGAAGATGATTGGCAGAGAACTTTCTTTAGTCATCTGTTCTAATGTGGCACAGACTTGAACACCAGTCAGCCAGCCTCTAGATGCTGTGAACGTTACTTTCCTTTGCCAGGCTGCTTACCTTAAAAAGCTGATGTCTTAAGGAGGTAGTGCAAGGTAGTTAATGGTGCCCTGAAACAAATATCAGCGATCCTCTTTCAAATTCTACTGCCAAGGTGATGATCATTCTTGATCCAATTTAGACTCTGGTCTTCTATGCACACGCACAGCCCCACACCTCACTTCCATCATGTTAGAGTGAAGCTCTCTAAATATGTCCCAGTTACATCATGAGAAAGAATAATAATTACATTGCTTTTGTTTTTGTTTGTTTTTATATTTTTAAGGTAGAGTCTCGCTTTAACCCAGACTGACCTGGAATTCACTATTTAGTCTCAGGGTAGCCTTGAACGTGATCCTCCTACATCTGCCTCCCAAGTACTGGGATTAAAGGTGTGCACCACCACGCCCGACAGGAATTTGAATTTTTATGCAGTGATTTTTTTGGGGGGATTTAAAAATTTATTTATTTATTTATTTATGCGACAGACACAGAGAGAAAGATGCAGATACATAGAGAAAGAATGGGCGTACCAGGGCCTCCAGCCACTGCAAACAAACTCCAGTTGCATCCGCCACCTTGTGCATGTGGCTTACATGGGTCATGGGAAATTGAGCCTTGAACTGGGGTCCTTAGGCTTCACAGGCAAGCAATCACTAAGCCATCTTCCAGGCCCAATAATTACATTGTTTTAATAATTACATTTCTTATGTGTAAGCCTAAAGGCTTAGGTATTTTATCTCATTCCTATGAGATCATTATTATTGGTTCAAATTTTATTTTTAAAAATTTTACTTATTTATTTATTTTCAAGCAGAGAGAGATAGACAGAGAGAATGGGTGCCCCAGTGCTTTTGACTGCTGCAAACAAACTCTAGATACATGCACCACTTTGTGCATCTGGCTTTACATGGGTTCTGAGGAATCGAACCTGGGTCATTAGGCTTTGCAGGCCTTAACCTCTGATCCATCTCTCTGTCCCTATTTATTTAACTTTTTTTAAAGGTAGGGTTCTAGCACAGGCTGACCTAAAATTTACTATGTAGTCTCAGGCTGGCCTCAAACCCACAGCGATCCTACCACTTCTGTCTCCCAGGTGCTGGGATTAAAGGCGTGAGCCACCACATCTGGCTTTTTAAACTTTTTATTGACAACCTACATACAATATGCCATGACCATAATTTTCTCCCACCACCTTCCCTTCTTTCCAACTAGTCTCTTATTTTGATGTCATCATTTTTCCCCCTCGTATCATGCAGGTTTTGTGTAGGTAGTTGTTAGCTACCCCGTGAGGTCATGAATATCATGGCCTCTTTGTGTCTGGAACACAGTATTGCAAAGCAGTCCACCCCCTCTTTTGGCTTTTCTGTTCTTTCTGCCATCTCTTCCACATTGGACCCTGAGCCTTAGAGGATGTGATAGAGATGTCTCACTTAGCGCTAAACATAACACTGTCATTCCTTCTTAGCACTTTAGTGAGTTTTGAGTCTCCCCACCACCATCAAAAAAGAGAAGCTTCTCTAACCAAACGTGACAAGAGCATAAACTTAAGTAGAGGGCAGTTTGCTGGGTATAGTACATACATTCAGCCAGACAATAGTAATGGTTTCTCCCTTAGGACTTATGACCTCCCTAGCCATAGGCTTTTGATTAGATTTTCTCTATCAGACAGGAATGCTCTCCAGTGGAGTGGGCCTCCAGTCCAATCAGAGAGCAGTTGGCTTTTTTCATTACAGACATGCCACTGTTGTACCAGGTCGTATATTTGGTCTGGTTGGCCAGCCATAAAGCTTGCAGGGTCCTCTGCTGGTTAAGACTGTTGATGACTTTTCTTCCCCCAAAGGGTGCAAAGCTCTTTCCAGCATCCTTATAGCTGGTCCACAGGCAGGAGGCTTTCAGCTCAGCTCCAGTTTTATTTCTTAGTGACCTGCAGACCAAGCATGTGGATTCTTCAGCATTAGGGTCTTACCATCTAGTTCTGGTGGGCAACCAAATGCCTTTGCAATAGCCTGTAAAGTTTTGGGGTCATCAGGGACCTCCCTGACCAACAACTCTCTGGAAGGTATTCTGCTCCTGGCACTGAAATTTTCTTGTAACAACTAAGGCTTCTGGGCACAGCTTTATCCACACCCACAGGGTACTTCTGCCCACCCTCTTTTTTAAAAAATATTATTAGCTAGTGAAGAAGTAGGTTACCATATGGCTTATTCATAACATCTTTAGGGTTTTTGTTTGTTTGTTTGTTTATGTTTTTTGGTTTTTTAAACTTTTTTTTTTTTTTTTTTTTTTTTGGAGAGAGAGAGAGAGAGAGAGAGAGAGAGAGAGAGAGAGAGAGGGAGAGGGAGACAGATAGAGATGGGCGCACCAGCAGTGTCTCAGCTGCTGTGAACGAAATCCAGATGTGTGCACTCCCTTGTGGTCAAGTGCAGCATTACGCCCTTGTGTCACTTTACATCTGGCTAAACGTAGGACCTGGAGATTGGAACCCGTGTTCTTAGGTTTTGGAGGCAGGCGCCTTAACCACTAAGCCATCTCTCCAGCCCTCTTTTTGGTTTTTTGAGGTAAGGTCTCACTGTAGCCCAGGCTGACCTGACCTGGAATTCACTATTTATCCTCAGGCTGGCCTCAAACTCACAGCGATCCTTCTACCTGTGCCTCCTGAGTGCTGGGATTAAAGGTGTGCATCACTACACCTGGCTCTCCTTTAGTTTTTTTTTAATTATTATTTTTTATTGACTTTTATACTTACATACAAAAAAAAACCCACCTGATATTTCCCTTCCCTCCCCCATTCCACTTTAGAACTCAAGTCTCCATCATATCCCCTCCCTCTCTCCATTAGTCTCTCTTTCTCCTTTAGTTTTGATTAACACTCTTCCCACCTCCTTCTCTCCTCCATCCCCTCCCCTGACCTCATCTAGACCGTTTTACCCCAGTATTCTGCCCCTCTACTTACATTTCTACTGTATCCCTCTGAAGCCCTCTCTCCTCCCTCCCTCCTCATGGCCCCTTTCTAGCTGAGGTTTTTAGTTTCATGTCTATTTTAAGAGTAGGAACTAAGGCTTAGAAATATTAAGGGTTTCCCAAAGAGCATGTAGTTTAAGAGTCAGGATTTGAACCCAATTTTGTCAGATCCCAGTTTTATGTGTATAATAAACTAAACTGCAGTACTCTTCCCTGTCCACAAGAGGGCTTTGCTAGTGACTCCTTTACCTTCTGCTTTTAGCTGGCTTGAGGCTGCCTGTTTATCAGTGTTCTGGCTGTTTTCAAAATTTGATGGTGCAGAGATTTCCCCAACTCCAGAAGGTCACTGCTTTGGCCTTCAATACTGTTGGTTTTAAATCTTTTTGTATTTTATATTCCCCATCTTCTTGACCCAAGTCCTCAATGTGCATGCGTGTGTGTGTATGTAATATGGATGCTGTGGTGTGTATACATATGTACATACCACATGCAAAAGCCAGAGGAGAATATTGGGCATCCCCCTACTCTCACTCATGCATCAACTTATTTTTTAAAAAATTAATTCCAGGGGCTGGAGAGATGGCTTAGTGGTTAAGATACTTGCCTGCAAAGTCAAAGGATCCAGGCTCAATTTATCAGGACCCACATGGGCCAGGTGCACAAGGTGGCACATGCATATGGAGTTTGTTTGCCATAGATGGAAGCCCTGGCCTTCCCATTCTCTCTCTCTTTCTCTCAAACAAATAAACAAAAATAAAATAAAATTAATTTCACTGGGCTTGGGGAAATGGCTTAGTGGTTAAAGGTGCTTTCTTGCAAAGCCTGCTGGTCCAGTTTCAATTCCTCAGCCATAGATGTTTGTTTACAGCAACAAGAGAGCCTGGTTTGTGTGAGTGTAACATAGACGCGTGTGCGCACACGCACGCACGCATGCACGCACACACACAGCATTTAAAATAATAATGTCATTTTAAGCTATCATAGAAATATGCATTGTATGTTGAACATATTTCCTCATGACCTTCTACCCTCCCTTTTCTACTTCTACATAGCATGTTTCTCTTTATCCAGAACATGGCAAATAATAGGTGCTTGCATTTTAATTCCTTTCATTCAGTCATTTGTGGTGGTTTGATTCAGGTATCCCCCATAAACTTAGGTGTTCTGAATGCTAGGTTCCCAGCTGATAGAGATTTGAGAATTAACGCCCCCCCTGGAGGCAGTGTATTGTTGGGGTGGGCTTATGGGTATTATAGCCAGTTCCCCCTTGCCAGTGTTTGGCCCACTCTCCTGTTGCTATTGTCCACATTATGTTGTCCAGGGGATGATGTCCACTCTCTGCTCATGCCATTGTTTTTCCCTGCCATCATGGAGCTTCCCCTGGAATCTGTAAGCTAAAATAAACCCATTTTTCACAAAAGCTAGTCTTGGTCATGTGATTTTTGCCAGAAATGCAAACCTGACTGCAACAGTAAAGTTGGTACAGAGAGTGGCATTGCTACTAGACACCCAACCATGTGGCTTTGGCCATTTGAAGCTGATTTTCAAGAGGAATGTGGAAGGATTTGCAGTGCTGTAAGTACAGCTTGATGGACTATTCTAGTCAGAGTTGAAAGACTTGAATGCAGTAAGAACTATGGACTGTGAGGTTTGGCTTGTGAGTGTGAGAAAGAGCTTTGCCTGGACTGGGCTGGAAGCAGTTTGTGTGAGAAGCTTGCTGTTATGGCCATGTCCTGAGAAGTTGTGTAGGGTTGCATATAAATGGACTGGTGTGAGAAGAGGGATATGGCACAGAAAAAATGAAATCTTTGGGCAAAACTGCTGTTCAGCTGCAATTGAGAGGAATATGGGCTTTTTTTTTTTTTTTGTAGGTAGGGTCTCACTGTAGCCTAGGCTACAGGGTAGCCAGAATGTAGACTATTTTGAAGGGGCCTGAATGCTCATTCAGTCTGCTTTATTCCCCCCTGGATTAACAAATTGGTATAAAGGATGCAGGAAAGAGAGGGTCATTGAATTTGCAACACAGTCTTGTGTTTTGAAAATGGCCATGGGCAGTGTGTAGCAAGCCTTCATGGAGACCCTACGGAACCGTGAGGATGAACCGTGGGTTGCAGTGGAGATGTTGGGACAATGAGATAGCTGCTAAGGAAAACTGATGGGCCCGGATGAAGTTTTCCAGGACTGTAGCCTAACTGGAGGGATGGAATTGGAACTCCAGAGACTTGTTTGCTGGTTAGAATTAGCGGATTTGGAGATTTGCCACTGATTACATGGTTGGACTTGGGGCTACAGAGTTTGATGTTTGCTCTGTTTTAAATCTTGTATTGGTTGAATATTCTTTGCTATACCCCATGCCATCTTTTACAGTGTGAATGTTTATTCTGTGCCATTATGGGGTTTTGGGTTTTTGGTATTATGGCTCAGTTAAAAGATTCTGGACTATGGGAATGTTTGAACATCATTAGGATTGACAAAAACTATGGGGACCTTTAAAGTTGGACTGAATGCATTGTATTTTATTTCATGTATGGTTATCAGTTTATGAGGGCCAGGGGTGGAATGTGGTGGTTTGATTCAGGTGTCCCCCACAAACTTAGTTGTTCTGAATACTAGGTTCCCAGCTGATGGAGATTTTGGAATTAATGCCTCCTGGAGGCAGTGTATGGGAATGGGCTTATGGGTATTATATTATGGGTATTTCCTTTGCCAGTGTTTGGCACACTCTCCTGTTGCTATTGTCCACTTTATATTGGTCAGGGGGTGATGTCCACTCTCTGCTCATGACATTGTTGTCCCCTACTATCATGGAGCTTCCCCTTGAATCATGAACCAAAATAAACCCTTTATTTTTCCCCAAATCTGCTCTTGGTTGGGTGATTTCTGCCAGCAACGTGAACCTGACTGCAACAGTCATTCATTCAACAAACAGTATTGAATACCTACTATGTGTCTGTCCTGCACCCGAGCCAAAGACCAATGATAACCAAGCCCCTCCCCAGTTTTGAAGAAATGCTGAAACAGTTTTATCATGAAGCAAATACCTCAATGTAGAAATGCTCAGACAGGGAGATTGAGGGATTTTGGGAAGAAATCATGCCTGGATGTAGGCTTTAAGAGGGGCTCTATGTTTAGAGAGGTCCTATGAGGTTCCCTTTGCAGATTTCCTAGGGATCCAACTAAGTGACTCTCTGGAAATCATGGATCTGCTTTACAATGAGGTCCTTTGATAGCCTGATCAATAAACCCTTGGGATGGGGTCTTTATGACCTGTTCTCACTTCATAGTCTCTGTCTCTCTACTCTGGAAATGTAGCTACACCTGGGTCTGTTTTATAGCCCTTCAATGAAACATGTAAAACTGACTCATATAAATGTTACTGTATATTTTGCTAGACTAGAAAGAGCTATAAATATTAGCTTCTCTTGTGTAACAACATGGGCTTAACCTGATAATGATGAAATAATCCTACTTAATCCAGTTATCATTCTATAGACCAAGAAATGTCTCAGAGCTAATGTTTACCCAAGTCTCTCCATAATTAAATTTACATTGCTAGCCCAGATATTGACTTGACTAAGCCAATTTTATAAGAGTGAATGATTTGGGTGAGAAGAAAAGGAAAAATGTAACTTTTTTTTTTTTAAAGGAGAACAGAAACTTCAGACTGACCTGTAAATTAAATCACAACCTTTCAGCCTGCATAATAAGCATTTGTGTGCACTCTGCCCCAACTCTACCAAATTAAATATTTCTTCAAAGCATTTGGGCTTGAACACATCTTCAAAGTCTAGCTTTATAGAGCTATTGCACACTTTTAAAAAATTCATTTTTCCACTTTATTCCTTTTTCCAAAGAAAATATCTTGCCTGAGGTAGAGATACAATGAAATATCTATGATGTGAACGCCTAAAAGAAGTTGATTATTTTTTGTTTTCTCATTTATAATATTCATACTTAATTACAACTTTAGGGAAGTCTTTGGCTCTCAACCTCATCTACTTCAAGAATCAGTGAAGAAAGTAGCAAACATCCCCCCTGGTGATAATTTATAATAATCTGATTTTCTCCCAAATCCCAGAGGAAATAAAGAGCTTGATCCCAGGCCAAGTTAGTAAGGTCTGTTTGTGTTATAAATATTTCTCTTATATGGATTCAATTGGAAAAGCATACCATAGATTATTATATATGTTTTGTAACAAGGACCTTAATTGGCTATAGTATACAGTGATTTGAAGGACAAATAAGTTAACAGTTTTTCTTCTTTAACTAGTGAGCATTAAGCATCTTAAGAATTTGGCAGAGTGTTTGTTTTTGTTTGATTTTTTGAGGTAGGGTTTCACACTAGCCCAGGCTGACCTGGAATTCACTATGTAGTCTCAGGGTGGCCTCGAACTCATGGCGATCCTCCTATCTCTGCCTCCTGAGTGCTGGGATTAAAGGCGTGCACCACCACACCCGGCTGAAGAATTTGGCAGAGTTTTTGAAAATGAAATCCTACACAGTCCCATCAGGGTCTTGGATTTTCATAAAGAATCAAATCAGACATTGCTCTGTAGGGATTTTCTACCAAATACTGACAAACTGGCTGGCTAACTCCCCTGCATCTTGTCATTCAGCCTATTCAGTTTTCAGTACTGCACACTGGGAGAGGTGGGAGTATCATACCAGATCAAGCATCTTATACTTCTCTTGAATTTAGGAGGCCAAGATTCCTGCCAGGCAATGAAGCCCCTTCCCAGTGTTTATAAAGACTTACAGGGCTGGAGAGATGGTTTAGCGGTTAAGGCACTTGCCTGCAAAGCCAAAGGACCTCAGTTCGATTCCCCAGGACCCACGTAAGCCAGATGCACAAGTGCATGCATCTGGATTTTGTTTGCAATGGCTAGAAGCCCTGGCATGCCCATTCTTTTCTCTCTCTCAGCCTCTTTCTCTCTCTCTCAAATAAATAAATAAAAATAAAAATATTAAAAAAAGATTTATAGATATAGGCAGAAAGGGGGAGGTTTTCCTGGCTAGGCTTTCATCTCCTCTGCTTACTTCTGGAGAATAGTTGGAATACATGCTTATAATTTGCTATCAAACCACGTTCAAGCTACTCTGCTACAAATACCACCCCCATCTGCTCCCCACATCTTATTAAAAGTATCAGTGAAGCCGGGTGTGGTGGCGCACGCCTTTAATCCCAGCACTTGGGAGGCAGAGGTAGGAGGATCACCATGAGTTCGAGGCTACCCTGAGACTACATAGTTAATTCCAGGTCAGCCTGGACCAGAGTGAGACCCTACCTCAAAAAACCAAAAAAAAAAAAAAAAAAAAAAAAAAAAGTATCAGTGAATCCCTCAAGTCCCAGTTACTGAGTAAGCATTTATGATCTGGGGGCACTGGCATGCCAGGGGTTTATATTTGATCTAGAAATGCCATCTTGGTTCTTCTCATGGCCTTTCTCATTTCAGGCAAATGACACCTCCATCATTCCAATTACTTAGGTTCCAATCATGGTGCCTTCTTTGGCTACCCCTTTGTTCTTTCCTATAACCAATGGTGGAGGCATTCCTTTGGTTCTACCTGCAAATTATATCTGGAATCTGTCCATTTCCCACCACCTCAACCCCATTCCATGCTTAAGACGTTGGTAGTCTGCTTGGTCCCTCTATGTCTACCCTTGTCCTCCTAGGGTCAAGTCCTTAAAATTATAGACGGGGCTGGGAAAGGTGCTTGCTGTGTAAGCATAATGACCTGAGTTCAGATCCCTAGCACCCATGTAAAATGCCAGGCGTGGCGGCACATGCCTGTAATCCTAGTGGGAAGACAGAGACAGGGAGACCCTGGGACTTGGTGGCTAGCTTTCTAGCCCAAATCAGTGAGCTCCACATTCGATGATGGATCCTGTCTCAATAACTAAAGAGGAGAGCGACTGAAGAAGACACCTGATGTTGGCCTCTGGCCTCCACACATGTACCCACATGTTCAAGTGCATCAGCAGATGGGTGTCTACATACATACAAACATGCATATGCACACACATGCCCACCATACCCACATACACATGTAAAAAAAAATGGCCAGGTGTGATGGTGCACACCTTTAATCCCAGCATTTGGGAGGCAGAGGTAGGAGGGTCACTGTGAGGCTGAGGCCACTCTGAGACTACATAGTGAATTCCAGGTCAGCAAGACCTTACCACGAAAAATAAAACAAAACAAATAAAAAAAAAAAAAACCCAATCTCCCCACAAACTATAGGGCTGGAAAGATGGCTCAGTGGTTAAGGCACATGCCTACAAAACCTGAGTTTGATTCCCCAGTACCCACATAAATGCACAAAAGGGGCACATGCATCTGGTGTTTATTTGCAGGGGCTAGAGGCCCTGGTATGCCCATTGTCTCCCTCTCTCTCTCCTTATAAATAAATAAATTAAAGAAAAAAAAAAAAACTGTAGACACCATTACCCATCTGAGGTGTGAGGCAGTTCAGAATCCTGTGACTCAGTGTCTCTTACCCACTGACTTTGTACAGAAAGCACATCTGGAGACTTCAAAATATCCCTATGTTGGGTTCCACACTGGAGGTTCACTTGGCGTAGAAGCTGGAAAGGATCGCAAAGTGTGGCCACTGCAGTTGAAGTCCTTACCAAGGCCTGCAGGCTCTTACCTCTGCGCCAGTGCGTCATTCCCCACCACCAACACCCACACTCTGCAGTCATCCATTGGCCTGTTGTAATCCAGGGCCTTTGTACTTTTCTCCCTCTTCCTAAATAATTTCCCTTGGATCCAGAGTTGCTCAATCTCTTTTTCTGGTCTTTGCCTGGTTATTTCAAGCTGCCTCAGGCCTTCTGAATCCACCCTTGGCTGTTTTCTTGTCCTCATATCTGACACATATATACTAGGTTTTACTGACCATGTAAGCTCCACAAAACCAGGGACCTTTATATGCTTGCTTCTGCTGCCTTCCCAAGCTGAGAACAGAGCTTGGCACAAAAATAACAGGTATTTATTAATAAATGAATGAACAAAATCCATCCACTGTTGTGCACTCTGACCTGAAGCCAGGCCACATGGGCACATACTGTTTACAACCCAGCTGGCTTCTGTGCGACATGCCTTTTGCTTTGTTCCATGGCTGGTGGCATTCTTCCTCACCTCCCAAAAGAGCACAAAGAGTTTTGCCATATCCAGGGACGGATGGGCTGTTGAGTCATCTAAATATCCATTTAGCACAGATCCCCACTTGGGTAAGGCGTCCCATTTGGTGTTTATGAGAAGATGTCCCCCGGCGAGCAGGAGAAGCAGGAAGCTCGTGTCTGTCTTCTCTCAGCATCTGCTAACAGAATAATGCCAATTAGCATGTGTCCAGGGCCTGAAAGGAATCAGACTGGGCTTAAAAGGTATCAGGCAGCAGGCCTGACACACATTTAATAAGCTGTCTCCTACCTTTCTGGCAAGTTTTCCGGCATCTAGACTGTCAGGAGGAATTCTGACTGCTTCAGTGAGTCAAGGGGAAAGCGATGGTGTTTACAGGGAAGATCAGCCGTCAGAGGTGACCTCTGTGGGGGCTGTGCAGTCTGACAGGCCAATTAACTGTATTCCTGTCAGTATGTAGAAACTTCCAGCAACTTCCATGGCAACTTATATTCTGAATTAATTTCGGGTATGGGAAGAAACTGAACCAAAGACAGTGAGTGGAGTTGGGGATGTAGTGGCTCCTTAAGAGTTTCTGCCTTCTCAGAGGGCGATGAGTATGTGATAGTGCATGGCAAATAATGCAGATGCAAGATGAGGATGGCCTTCAAGAAATTTAACGTGTTGTTGGACAGGCAGAGACACAGGCAGTGTCCATGGGTCTTAGGCTAGCTCAGTGAAGTGGTATTTATATATCATTTCTAGTTTTCTCTCAGTGTCTTATATTAAATATTGATGTGCCAGTTGATCTTTCTTGGTGGTGTTTTAGGAAATGAAGTCACTTTGCCTTTTGATAGGATGTCAGTGTTGACTGTTTTCTAGAGATGGGCCGTTCAGTGGAATGGTCTCATGGACTACAGTAATTGATGGTCCATACTGATGGAACCTTGAGAGAGAGTTTATTTTGGGTATATGTTTAGATTTTGGTAAATTGTATGGTAACAAAGATCAGAATTGACATTTGTTGATCAACTCTTCAGTGGGCAAGGGGACCCAGTGACAAACACCCACCAGACACCCTGCATGATTCTGCACATCTAGATGCCCGTTGACTGTATATACTTTATTTATATTTATATATTTTTATTTATTTATTTATTTATTTTGGTTTTCTGAGGTAGGGTTTCACTCTAGTCCAGGCTGACCTGGAATTCACTATGTATTCTCAGGGTGGCCTCGAACTCATGGTGATACTACTACCTCTGCCTCCCGAGTGCTGGGATTAAAGGCATGCGCCACCATGCCCGGCTTCTGTATATACTTTATTTTTAATATTAGCTTTTGTGGACTCACCTAAAGTCTGCTCAAAAGTAACACTGTCAAAACCACTAAAGTGTGTGTGTGTGTGTGTGTGTGTAAACTTGTGCTGTAGATGAGAATAAAGTCACTTGGATTGATTAAAAAAAAAAAGAATGGATGCTGAGCCACTTTTGGTGGCAAGAAATAGGCCAGTGCTGCTGAGTGCTGGTCACTGCACATGCCATGTTCTCCAGAGCCCGCTGCTCCTCTTCATCTCCCGGCTTTGCGCTAAGCCCACGTGTGCCCAACCCGAGAGAGCAGGGAGCAGTTTTTTCTGTCTGTACCATTGTCATCAGCCAATTTCTGGCTATTCACAGACGGCAAGCAGAGGATCCCAGGGACTGCTCACAGCCTGGGCTACTTCTAGGGCCCTTAGGTGGAAGTGATGTGTTGAGAGTTCTGTGCTAGCCAATCCCATTAGAGGAGGAAATGGGGAGTGGCTGCTACTGATCTCATAAGGAGGAAGGAAGTCAGGTGCAAAATTCCACTGTTGAGAGGAAAACTAGATATTCTAGTTCTGGAGATTTTACATCCATAGCTAAGAAAGGTGGCATACCAATGAAAAATAGCTAACATTTGTTGAGTACTTTATACATTTTAGTCATTGTTTTCAGTATTTCATGAGCTAACCTTGTAATTCTCATAGCAACTCTGAGTTAGGAATACTGTAAACACCTGATGTAAGAGCAAACCAAAGCAGAGATACTGAGAAAAGTTCTCAGGGAAGAACTACTAAGATATGGCAGAACCAGGATTTATACACAATGCTCCTTTTAATTAAAAAAAAAAATATATATATTTTGAGTGAAATAGGCAGAGAGAGAGAGAGAGAGAGAGAGGAGAGCCAGAGAGAGGCAAAGAGAGGAGAGAATGGGAGCGTCAGGGCCTCCAGCCACTGCAAACGAACTCCAGATGCCTGTGCCCCCTTGTGCATCTGGCTTACATGGGTCCTGGAGAATCGAACTGGGATCCTTTGGCTTTGCAGGCAAGTGCCTTAACTGCTAAGCCTCCAGCCCTTCATTTAATTTTTAAAAAAATATTTTATTTATTTATTTGAGAGAGTGTGAGAGAAAGAGATAGATGATAGATGATGATGATGGATAGATGGATGGATAGATAGATAGATAAATAGATAGAGGGGAGAGAGAATGGGCATGCCAGGGCCTCTAGCCACTGCAAACAAACTCCAGAAGCATGTTCCACCTTGTGCAGACTGCAGTAAGAACTGTTGCTCCAGTTTACTTCAAGAAACTTGAAAGAAAAGATCACTCAATGAGGACCTATGGCTGGTAAATAAGTTAAAATCAGAACCAAAGTTTGTTTCGTTTCAAAGCACTGGGCTATGTTCCTTGGGTAAGGGATTATTCAACATTTAATCAGTCTACATTCTACATTTGAAATTACCATAAGTATTATTGAAGTAGTTTCCCCCTTTCACTGGGTGTTAGATACAGATCTTATTTATCTTTTTAAGCTTTATTTAAAAGAAAATAGTAAGGGGTTAGGCTATAGCTCGGCAGTAGAGGGCTTGTATAGTATGCATTAGGACTGTGTGATTTCTGGGGACACATGAATAAGCATCTGGTCAATCCAGAAAGAGCACTGACACAGACCAAAAAAGTGATTTGTTCCAAGTCTAGCTTAGTGAACCAGTATTTTATTGAGGCTGCTTAGAGGAGTATGGCTGAGGGGTTACTTGTCGGAGCATGGACGATGACTCAAAGGCAACTACATTATCGAAAAGCCCACTGGATCGCAGGTGATAACTGACCAAAGCTGCTTCCCCAGAGTCCCTGTGCAACTTGTAAACAGCTCTACCAGAGTCTCCTGGCAGTAAGAAATTGCTTACTGCTTTCACTGCCTTGAAGCAAAGCCTTACAGATTTTGCAACCTTCTGAGCTTCCTTAGCCTTGGAAGTTTCATTTACTTCATTTACTTCCGGAGTCTTATGAGCCTTCCACCTTCTTTCAGCAGAGAATGTTTCAATTTATAGGAAAGAAGCATACAACAACTTGGGTTCAAACTCCACACCCCACCCCCAATATACATGGCAGTAGTGGCCTCCAAGAGTGACTGCATTCTGTGTGCCTGGCATAAAGCCAGGTTCTTTGCTTTCATAACTGTCAACAGGTATACCATCCCTGCAAGGAAGACCAGGATGGACAAGGAGGGACAAATCACCCACAGTGGTATAACAGAGCTAGCAGGTAATGGAAATTGGACCTGGTTCCCTGACTGGAAAAGGCCACCTGCTCACGAACACCTAGACAACTAGACACATGTTTAAAAGAAAAACCTATACTAGAAGAATTAAGAATGCTTATTATTCCTTTAGGGTGCTTTTGCTTGGGTTTGTCTGAATCAATCTGCCATTGATGGCCAATGGATTCTCTACTTCTGTCACCAGCCATCTCATCAAAGGCTGCTGCTACTACTAGTCCCCAAGAAAACCCTTGAAAGGGCAGATCATTATCAGAAATGTGACATTTTTTTTGTTGGAAAAACAATTCTAAGAGTGTATCCTACACATACCAGGTCTGCTGCTGTTGCAGGTTTATATACATATACATACATATATTTTAGTTTTTGTTCATTTTTAATATATTTTATTTATTTATTTATCTGAGAGAGAGAAAGAGGAAGAGAGAGAAAGAGAGAGAATGGATATACCAGGGCTTCCAGACGCTGCAAACAAACTCCAGATGCATGCACCCCTTGTGTATCTGGCTTACATGGGTCCTGGAGAATCGAACCAGGATCCTTTGGCTTTGCAGGCAAATGCCTTAACCATTAAGCCACCTCTCCAGCCCCTGTTGCAGGTTTTCAGAGCAACAGAACCATTCATGGCTCGGGGTGGATGTAGCTTGGGTGTTAGAGCACCAGTCACTCAACAGACACTAAACTCCCCAAAGCCAGTGGCTCTCAAATTCTTTGTCCTCAGTCACATAGAACAGCAAACCAGGAAAGGAGGGCATCAAAGAAGGTATGCAAACAAGAAGAACTGGAGAGAGAGCAACACTCCCCATAGAGAGACTGCAGCAGCTTTTATATATTTGGAATGAGTCTCAAGAGGTGGAAATTAGGCATTGGGCAGACAGGAACAGATGTGATAGTCTACATAAATGCATAAATACATAAATGGGGGCGTGTCTCTGATTGGTAATGAGTAATGGGAGAAATCGCAGGCTCAAGGGGAGCTCACCAAAATTCTAAGGAAGTCAGGAAGTGGGCAGCCTACCAAAATTTTAAGTAAGTTGTGGGCACAGGAAATGGGGAGAACAAAGGCAGGTGGTTGGCCAGGGTTCTTGTGAGTCAGTGTGAATGTCAGGGCAGACTGATGTTTATTTCTCCTTGAGGGCCTGTGACCCAGACTAAACTGCCCACAATGAGAGCGATGTGGTGGCTAATCTCTATCATCTGCACCTTGATACCTGGGCCAAAAGAAAGATGCTGAAGCTCTTTGGCCACATGCTGTGGTTTACATGCACAGATATAGTAAGGCGAGTTTATTCATTGTTCTGAGTTCACATTCATACACTTTCTATAACTTTCAGGAAGTATTTACTGACTTCAGGATAGAAGTTACTCAGTGTTTCCAAAATACACACACACACACACACACACACACACACACACACACACACTGGGATTGAACCCAGAGCCTAGGCAAGGACTATACCACCGAGCTGCATCCTCAGTGCCCAATATTAATATTGGGGGGGGGTAGGAGTATGGTTGAAATGGCAAAGTACTTATGTCACAAGCATGAGGACCTGAGTTTGCTCCTCAGTAGCCATGTAAAAGGCAGACATGGTGGCATGGGCCTGAAATTTCAGCACTGGGGAAGCAGAGACAGGCAGGTCCCTGGAGCTCTCTGTCTAGCCAGTCTAAACTAATTGGTGAGCTTCAGACCAATAAGAAAGTGTCTTGGGCTGGAGGGTTAAGGTATATGACTACAAAGCCTAAGGACCCTGGTTCAATTCCCCAGGTTCCATGTAAGCCAGATGCACATAGTGGCGCATGCATCTGG
This sequence comes from Orientallactaga sibirica, assembly GCA_036365145.1. Taxonomy (NCBI): domain Eukaryota; kingdom Metazoa; phylum Chordata; class Mammalia; order Rodentia; family Dipodidae; genus Orientallactaga; species Orientallactaga sibirica. Next base: position 3,045,467 of record JAEOAD010000036.1, read on the forward strand.
AGTGCTTTTGATGTGGCTAGAGGCCCTGATGCACCCATTCTCTCTCTCTCTCTGTCTCAAATAAATAAATAAATAAATAAATAAATAAATAAATAAAATCTTTAGGGCTGGAGAGATGGCTTAGCGGTTAAACGCTTGCCTGTGAAGCCTAAGGACCCCTGTTCAAGGCTCGATTCTCCAGGTCCCACGTAAGCCAGATGCACAAGGGGGCATACACATCTGGAGTTCATTTACAGTGGCTGGAGGCCTTGGTGTGCCCATTCTCTCTCTCTCTCTACCTGCCTATTTCTGTATCTCTCTCTCTCAAATAAATAAAATAAAATAAAATAATTTTTTGAAAAAGAAAGTGTCTCAAAGGAACATGAATGAAGATAAGAGCTGTGATATTATTTTAGCATTAATTATAGAACTTATGTTTATATGCATCGTTTTTGTTTGTATTCTTATGTTACTTTTGTTCTCATGCAAAAATACTCATGTTTATAATCTTATATTATTTTTATTCTCATGGAAAAATACCCCATTGGATTTGGCAACAAGTATTTAACCTGCTCTTCTTTTTTTCTTTTGAGGTTGGGTCTTACTCTAGCCCAGGATTTCCTGGGGCTTCCTCTGTAGTTCCTGGCTGGCCTCAAACTCACAGCAATCCTTCTACCGCCTTAGTGCTGGGATTAAAGGCATGCACCACCATGCTTGGTGAACCTGCTCTTTAAAATTTTTTTTCTTCTCTTTCTTAGGAATCTTTTTTCTTCCCTCCTTCTCTCCCTTCCTCCCTCCCTCCCTTCTTTAATTTTTTCCTTCCTTCCCTTCCTCTTTCCTTTTTTCCTCTTCTCTCTTTTGATGTCTCTTTTAATTTTCTTTTTGACTAAGTCACTAGCTAGTTCAAAATAATTTTAGTTCCAGAGAAGTCTAGAAATTTTTTATTTTACCCTAGAAAAGCTTCAGTGCTTCTCTCATAGACACAGATCTGCTTGGAGTCTGCTTATGTATGCCATTCATAGACTGAAACCATGTTCCTTTTAATCATTCAGCTCAAGTGCTAACATCGCAGCTCACTGCTATCTCAGCTGTCCTTAAATGGCACGGAACCAGTGAGACTACCTTTCTACGTAACTCCTCAGGCTGCTGCCATTTTAGTAAGTGTCAGTATGTTGGAGTGAAAGAAATAATCACATCCATCCCTCCAAACCTCCATTTATCTACCTTTTAATGTACCTTAGGTGTTATAAAATATTCCATAATAATGCTGTGATTTACACTCAAAATTATGATAGCTAATATTTAAGACATTTCTGAGGAAATAATTAAATAGTTTTCATTTAGGTTTGCAAAGTATACATCTCATTGGTACTGAGCATTATAAGGAGAAGAGGCTCATGGTTTTAGAAGTTCCAGCTCCTGACGGGTTATCGTCACTACATTGGGTCTGCGGTAAGGCAGCATATCACACACAGGGGTGTGTGGTGGAGTAGAACCATTCAGCTCTTGCACCGAGGAGCAAACAGGAAGAGAAGAGGTCTCATCTCTAATGACCTAAAGATCTCCCATGAGTTCCCACCCCTCAAAGGTCCCACCATTTCCAAGTAGCACTCACTACCTTCGGGAACAAACCTATTAACATATTGGTCTTTAGGGGACATTTAAATCCAGCCTATACTAATAAGACATTTTATTTGTTGACTCATTGAAATAATGCACAAACAGTGAGGTTCTACAGTCATTGTAGGTCTGAAAACTTAATTCAAGTGTACACAGTCTCAGTCTATTTGTTTGTTTTGTTTAGTTTTGTTTTTTTTGAGGTAGAATCTCTCTCTAGCCCAGGCTGACCTGGAATTCACTATGTAGTCTCAGGCTGGCCTCAAACTCACAGTGATCCTCCTACCTCTGCCTCCCAAGCACTGGGAATAAAGGTATGTACCACCACCCCTGGCTATTGTTTTATTTTAAACTTAAAAATAATAGCAAACTTATATTAACTCACCCTTTCCTATTTTTAAGATTAAAAAGTTAAAAAACAATGGTTTAATTATCAGCTAATCTAAGATGATTCAAGCTATTAAACAGAAACTTTCTATAGTGCAGAATAATAAATGAACACCTTCCTCTTGCAGTATTTGACTTAACACTGAGTTTTTACTCATCAGAACATATTTTAAACAACCTGTTACTTTCTCTGAAGACAAAAATATTTTTATTTTGAATGACGGTACTCTTTTCTCTAAACGTTTGGTGCCATTATTGCTGCCCATTTCTATTAGTTAAGTCAGTTTCATGAGAGTATGGTCATTTCTGAATAGCAAATGCCACCCTAAAATCTGACATCTTGGTATTCGAGACAACAGCAGAAAGTTCACACCCACATTCCCTTCAGTCTTATTTGCTAACAGAAGATTCTCCTTTGAGAGGAAGCTTCCCCACTGCTACGGGAAAGAGCACCCCTAGGAAGACACAGGAACATAGAAGAGTCTGTATAAACAGGCATCACTACGTCCCCCCAGTTTATTGTCATTAGATCATAGCCCGTTTGCTCACTCATGCTTCTCTGTGGCTAGTCACCTCTTCATCAATATCGAGCCTGAAACATACATATTTACCCACTTGATCTTCATTGTTGAAGGTTCTTGTGTCATGTATAGAATATTAAATGAATTTATGCCTTTTTCTCTCTTGTTCCTTTGTTTTGTTTGTTGGTGGTGCTAGGGATCAAACCCAAGTCTTATATCTTCTAGGCAAACATTCTACCACTGAGCTACATCCCTAGCCATGTTCTTCTGTTGTTAATCTATCCTTTTTGTTGTTGTTGTTGTTTGTTGGTTTTTTGAGGTAGGGTCTTACTCTAGTCCAGGCTGACCTGCAGTTCACTATGTAGTCTCAGGTTGGCCTTGAACTCACAGTCATCCTCCTACTTCTGCCTCCCGAGTGCTGGGATTAAAGGCATGTGCCACCATGCCTGCCATAATCTTTTTTTTTTTTTTTTTTTTTTTTTTTTTTTTTTTTTTTTTTTTTGGTTTTTCGAGGTAGGGTTTCACTCTAGCCCAGGCTGACCTGGAATTCACTGTGTAGTCTCAGGGTGGCCTTGAACTCCTGGCGATCCTCCTACCTCTGCCTCCCAAGTGCTGGGATTAAAGGTGTGTGCCACCACGCCTGGCATAATCTATTTTTTATTAAAGGGAATTCAGCCATAAACTGGGTGGTAGTTAAGGAAAAGTTGTTTAGCTGACTTTGAGAGAAGTTGGGAGAAAGAGAGAGAGAAGGAGAGAGGAGAGAGTTGTATCCAGCATAATAAGGTCTCCTCTGCTTTAATCTTTACGAGGACAGTAACTGTGAAAGCATCAAGCCACATGGTTTTCTTCAGCCTTTTTCTGACAGAGATCTCTGAATTTCTGCTTGTCCCAAGAGCTGCCTGGCTATGAGCCATTCTTTCCCCAAACTCTGTTAAATTTACTCTGTCTGAAGTTTTAATTTTTTAATTAAATAGCATTAATATAAATTTAAATATTAAATATTTAAACAGAAACTTGCTTTGGTCAACTAGTGCAGTGAGTAATGACTTTCTTTAAAATAAAAACATTTCTAGGTCAATCTATAACCCAGTTATTTTTATATGGGGATGTTAAAAGTGTAGGTATTAAAATTATGTATGGTTTCCCCCTAAGCTTTCCTTTCCAGTGTCTCTCCCGAGTACTGCTGACATTGTTGCGTCATTGAATTTGAAGTCTTTGCATAAACTTTGTATATAACCTTCCACCTAATAAATGTTTCTTTCATTTCCTATCTATCTTACTAAAGTGTGATGGTCTCAAGCAGAGAAATTAGATGCTGAACTAAATGTTGCCCTGCATACAACACTAATGGCACAACTCATCAGTGCTGTAGTGAAAATTCTCCTCCAACTGGTTCCAGACAACGTTTTCAGTGTTAACTCCCCCAGTTCTCTCTAAACACACATTCTAATGTTGCCTGCATAGGTCCTTAAAGAGCATTCTCCCTCGTATAAAGAATGTTTGTGGTGGCACACGGTGGCTCACGCCTTTAATCCCAGCACTCGGGAGGCAGAGGTAGGAGGATCGCTGTGAGTTCAAGGCCACCCTGAGACTACAGAGTGAATTCCAGGTCAGCCTGGGCCAGAGTGAGACCCTACCTCGAAAAACAAACAAACAAAAAAAGAATGTTTGTTCTCAAGAGGGGCATGGTGGTACACACCTATAATCCTCACATTCAGGAGGCTGAGGCAGGGAGAATAAGAGTTCCAAGTCAACTTAGAAAAATCATCTCCCTAATATTTTACATTAATCAAAAGTTGATTGATCCTAGAAAACCTAGCAAAAGTCCCACTTCCACCTCATTCATGGACTCACACATTCAAGCATCACTTTTGAAGTATTCATCAGTTCAGATTTAAATCCTCCTTAAAAGTTCATTCTAAGCAGGGTAGGGTATTAATCCAGTTGTATTTGAAATGATTCCTGTGGTAGTAGTGTTGAGGTTGGTTGGTGTGGGAGAAGATAGGAATAGAAATAGGAAAACCAATTACTTAATAGCAAGAAGGAGGCAGAAATTTGGAAGATAGTGAAGAGGCATGGTTTTTAGGACCTAATAACTGACTGAACTTAAACAAATCATCTCCCTCACAGAAAAGCAATCATAGAGTTATACACAGACACAGAAGACAACAAAGAAGGATGGTGGTGGTGGATATCCACAAAAGCTTCTCCAAGGACAGAGCATCCAAGTTAGACTTGAAGAATGAGTTTGGCTGCACAGCAGAATGGGAGGAGGGGACTCGGCTATTTCTGTGTGGCAAGGGCTGGGGTGGCCGTGAGTAGTGTGGCTACAGGTGAGAGGCTGGAGGAGGCATGGTGCATCTACTGACTTGCAAGTCGTTTGCTTTGGCCAGAACTAGTAGTTCATGACTGGAGGAGAGGCTCCCCAGAAAGGATGCTGGGAAAGTCAGAAATCATATTGTGAAGGGTCGCACATACCATCTGGGTGATTTCAAAATTCTGAAGCCTGAACATGATGGGGTCCTGTGATGGATTTCAGCAGCTGTAGTGATTTCTGAATAGATGAGCAATCTACAGAGAGCTTTCTGAGGACAGTCAGAAAGAATCAGCATAGTCAGGGAATTGTGGGTAGCCCTGGAAGAAATGATGATGGTTTGAACTGCAGTGTGGCGTTAGTAAAGGGACCTCTAAGAGAAACACTGAGATACGGGATTATCCAGATTGGTGCCTGACTATGTGGAAGGAGACAGAGAGAGGAAGGCTGACCTCCTGGCATATTGTGTGGGCCATGCAGTAAAAGATGATGCCATTTTCCAAATGAGAATATGTTTGAGAGAGAAGAAAGGCGGTTTTGTGTTGGTGTGCTGCATCTGGGCAGCCTGTAAGGCATCAGAGAAGAAATGGGCAGCACAAAGACAAATGAAGGTGCCTGGAGCTCAGAAGAAAAGGCTAAGCTGGAGAGAGGCATTTCAGTTTTGTTAGAACTCAGCACTGGAGGTGGGCAAAGTAAATCAGAGCACAGGTACCAGAGAAGAGAAGGAACAGTAGAGACAGCAGTACTTTATCAGCTGGAAAAGCAGGACCCAGAAATGGAGGCCAAACAGGCAAGAGCAGATCTCAAGTGGGAGAGCAGAATTCTTGCAGCCAAGTGCAGGACACTGTGCTCACCAGAACCTGAGTGGGAGAGTAGAATCCTTGAGGTCAAGTGTGGGAAATCATGCTCACCAACACCAAATGCTTCAGAGAGATTGAGAAAGGGACAGTCTGGAAGGGTTGTCTAGACTTAGGAACAGGTGACCCTGGTATAAGTCATTAGGTGAAGGAGAAAGCAGATGGCTATGGACTGAGGAATGCATGAAGAATAAGAAAGTGCCCTCATCTCTCTCAGGAAGTTTTTGATTCAAATATATATTTTTAATTTTTTTATTATTTGAGAGAGACACAGAGAGACAGAGAGAGAGAGAGATGAAGAGGCAGAGAGAGAGAGAGAGAGAGAGAGAGAGAGAGAGAGAAAATGGGCGTGCCAGCAGCCTCTCAGCTGCTGTGGACGAACTCTAGATGCATGCGCCCCCTTGTGGGCAAGTGCGACATTGCGCCCTTGCATCACTGCATCTGGCTAAACGTGGGACCTGGAGATCGACAGGCATTCTTAGGCATAGTGTACAGGCACCTTAACTGCTAAGCTATCTCTCCAGTCCCTCAATTTTTTTTATATTTTTTATTTTATTTTATTTTATTTTATTTTATTTTATTTTATTTTGTTTTGTTTTGTTTTGTTTTTCCAAGGTAGGGTCTCACTCTAACTAGCTCAGGCTGACCTGGAAGACAGTATGTAGTCTCAGGGTGGCCTCAAACTCTTGGCAATCCTCCTATCTCTGCCTCCCAAGTGCTGGAATTAAAGGCTTGTGCCACCACGCCCAGCTCAATATTTTATCATTTATTTATTTATTTGGCAGAGGGAAAGAGGCAGAGTGTGAGAGAGAGAATAGGCATGCCAGGGTTTCCAGCCACTGCAAATGAACTCCAGATGCATGTGCCACCTTGTGCATGTGGCTTACGTGGGTACTGGGGAACCGAACTGAGGTCCGTTGGCTTTGCAGGCAAGCACCTTAACTGCTAAGCCATCTCTCCAGCCCCTGTTTCAAATATTTTTTAATTAATTAATTTGCAAACAGACAGACACGGAAAAGGAATAGGTACATCAGGGCCTCTTGCCACTGAAAATGAATTCCAGATGTACACATCATTTTGTGCATCTGGCTTTAAGTGGGTACTGAGGAATTGAATCCTGGCTGTCAGGCTTTGCAAGCAAGCCCCTTCAACCCCTGAGCCATCTCCAGATCCTCTTTCAAGAAATTTTAATGGGAGGGCAGGAGAAGCAAAGACGGAGCCTGAACTCACTGATGCAGAATGTGGGGAGACTACTGAACGTCAGGAGGTTTGACCTATCTAATGCTGTAGTGAACAAACCTGTAGAGGGAAAATGAAGACTGAGCAATCATAGGGCTTGCACAGGAGTGACACAGAAGGAAGGCTGTGTGTGCCTGGGAAGAGAGGAAGAATATATTCTCCTTGTATAGGAGAGGCGAAGGGAAGAAGGTGGACCTGGACTCAAGTGGGATTTGGAGGACTGGGCAGGTGTTGATAAACTGCCTGAAAATCACAAGTTCCCTGCCAAATAGAAAAGGTTATTTGTTGAAGGTTTGTATGGGGGAGGGCAGCGATAACTCAAGAAAGGCTTAAAGAAAACAGAGATTTGGGCTGGAGAGATGGCTTAGCAGTTAAGATGCTTGCCTGTGAAGCCTAAGAATGCATGTTCAAATCTCCAGGTTTCACATAGCCAGATGCAAAGTGATGCAAGTGTGCAATGTTGCACATGTGCACAAGGGGGCACATGTGTCTGGAGTTTGTTCACAGCAGCTGAAAAGGCCCTGGCACGCCCATTCTCTCCTCTTTCTCTCTGCCTCTTTCTCTCTCTAAAATAAAATAATAAAAATTCATTAAAAAATAGAGATTTGGGCTGGAGAGATGGCTTAGCGGTTAAGGCTCCTGCCTCCTAAGCCTAAGAAGGCCGGTTCCAATCTCCAGCGGTTCCAATCTCCAGGTCACACGTTTAGCCAGATGCAAAGGGTGCAATGCTGCACTTGACCAGAAGGAGGCGCATGTATCTGGATTTCGTTAGTAGCAGCTGAGAGGCTGCTGGCATGCCCATCTGTCTTCCTCTCCCTCTCTCTCTGTCTCTCTCTGTGTCTCTCTCCAAAAAATAAAATAAAATAAAATAAAATAAAATAAAATAAAATAAAATAAAATAAAATAAAATAAAATAAAATAAAATAAAATAAAATAAAATAAAATAAAAAAAATAGAGATTTGATATGATTGTGGAAGGAAACAAGGAAAAGAATAGGGAAATGTAAAGGGTGATAGGAAATAAGAGAAGTGTAGGGAAATGTAAACAGTGGCAGGAAATAAGGGAAATGAAAAGGGCTTTCAGGTTGAAGACAGCAACAGACATTTGTGTGATTTTCCACCCCCCCCCACACCTGGTAGCAGAGCCCAGCAGGGCAGGTAAAGGAGCAGAGAAAGTGGCCCTAAGGCTGATCCAGCTTTAGAGTTTCTTCAAAGTGGTGCAGTGGAAGGATGAATTGTCAAGAGAGTTCAGGGCACTGATCACTCCAGGAACTAGTGAGCCTGAGTAGGAAGGAAGCAAAGGCCAGAAATGCATAGCAGAGAAGTGGATAAGGAAACTTGTTGAGGTTGAAGAACAAGCAGAACTGGAAAGTTCTAGGGAAGGAGAAACTCTAGGCTTGGGCTAAAGGACATAAAAGAAATGAAGTTAGAAAGCTTAATAAAGTTAGGAGGAGTGTGAGGCTTTTGAAGCATCACCCATGTGGACATAGAAGGCACACAGGATGATGGCAGGGCTGGAAATGACAAGGATGGTCAAGTCAGGCAAAGCAATGCTTGCTGCTGTAACAAGAACCACCAACTTTCAATTACTAACCCTCCAGACACTTGTTTCTCATGCCTGTCAACAGTCTAGCCTTGGCTAGCGGCTGTTCTCCAGGCAAGCATTCAGATGTTCAGAAATTGGGCCACCTTCTTTATGTGGTTCTGCCATCTTATTTGGTTCTAAGAGTGTCCTAAAAGAAAGACTTAGAAAAGAAAGCAGAGTAAGGATAGATACCGGCTCACTTAGACATAGGGAGACAAACATTTAAATAAAATGGTAGCAGTAATAAAAAATACAGCATGACCCAGTTGCATTTATTTTAGGAGGGAAAGAAAATGGTTATGTCTTTGTGGGGCTGGCTGAAATAGAAACATTTGCTTTGCTCAACATTCTACAGTTCATCCAAACATTCATATATCACAAAGTCAGAAATATTCGTTTTCCACTTCAACAACCAACAATGAGATAAATCTGTGAGGACATTCTGTAATTTGAAATGCACATTGTAGGAGTGAGGAATTTTTGAGCACACAGGGCCCTGTGCTGGGGACTATGTAAGGGAAGGAGCTTAAAATATGCTATGATTTCTTTTCTCTTTTATCTGACAGTAACCTGGTTGAGAAAGATAATTCATGAAAATGTGCACTGGCCATAAGTGAAGGTGTGAGATATCACGGACTATTCACATTTAGACATGAGAGAGAACAAGTCCCTCAAGAATAGTGAAGCAGTGTAGAACATCACAGACTTTAGAACTTGAAAAGGCCCTTAAAATTTTCATTCAGTTTCTATGAGGCTAAATCATGCATACAGGGTTTTACTAGTGGAATCCCAAGGCTGGAAACTCCCAGTTCTACATGCAGAGCTACTTATAATAGGGCCTCTTCCCTTTGCAGCAAGTGTCTTTCTTCTTCATCCTTTCCAGTATCTTATGTACTAGAGATAGAAATAATTGTGACACGTCTCAGTGTGAACTTAACAAAATGGATAAATGTGCTTCCCATGCTCCATACTCATTTTATTGGGACTACGTTTCTTTCCTTTCAATACAACCAGTCGCTAAGCCTCAAGATCCAAAAGGCAGTAGGAAAAATGACAGGGGATACCTACAATGCAATAGATTGGCTTGAAGGAGAAAATTTTATTTGAATCTTTCATACAGGCAGTAAGCTTATCTGTTCTTTGCTCCATAAGGAGATGTTATAGCATCTGTGTTATTGTACTGGGCTGGGCAGCAGACATGCCTGTCTTTTGCTCCACAGAGAATCACTATCTGTTTATCAAGGTTGTTCTCTACACAGACATCCTTGAAAAGATAGCCTGTAAGAAAAAGCAGTCAGTGCTTCTGTGCAATGTGCTGAAAATTCTGAGAGACTCATGGAAAATTTCCTGCCAGTAGTATAAATCTATGAAAATTAGCCCTCTACCAATCACTTGAAAATTCAGACATCAATTTTATATTGTTTCAGTAAGCCTTACAGCAAGTAAGCTGGTATTTTTATCCACTTCAGCAGGAATAACTCAATGTTAAGGAGAGCACTACATTTTTTAAAAACAATGAAAATATATTTTTTCTTAAGTATTTTATTTTCCAAAGAAAGAAAGAATATTTTCTTAAATATACAAATGCACATAAAAATTTTTCTATTTGGAGGGTGAGATGGACGCCAGTAACCACCCAGTTTCTCAGCAGCAGTGCAAACAGCTTGTGTTTTCATGCATAACACACTGGGAGGTGTTTCTGTGTTGATCTGTGCAAATAACTCACATGATATAATTTTTAAAATTAATCCAACTCCTTTATGATAAAAAAATCATGAAAAATCTTCAAACCATGCAATCCTCTTTATTTTTGGAGAGAGACACAGAGAGAACAGAGAGAGGGGGAGAAGATAGATAGAGAATGGGCATGCCAGCAGCCTCTCAGCGGCTGCGAACGAACTCCAGATGAATGCGCTCCCTGTGGGCAAGTGTGGCATTGTGCCCTTGCGACACTTTGCATCTGTCTAAATGTGGGACCTGGAGATTGGAACTGGTGTTCTTAGGCTTAGGAGGCAGGCTCCTTAAACTGCTAAGGCCATCTCTCCATCCCTGCAGATAGTTTTTAAAAAATATTTATTTTTATTATATTTAATATTATATTAATTATATTAATATTTATTAGAGACAGAGAGTGAGAGGAGAGAGAGAGAGAGAGAGAGAGAGAGAGAGAGAGAGAATGGGAGAGCCAGGGCTTCCAGCCACTGCAAATGAACTCCAAATACATGTACCATCATATGCATCTGGCTTATGTGGGACCTGGAGAATTGAGCCTGGATCCTTAGGCTTCTCAGGCATATGCCTTAACCACTAAGCCATCTCTCCAGCTCTTTGCAGATAGTTTTAATTTAGTAGAGTACTTGCATTTCTATAGAAATTGTATTTTCCTTCCAGATATGGACAATATTAGGTACAATGTACATAACCCATGTTTATATACTATTACAATTTGGACATAAAATGTCCCCACAGTGGGTTTATATCTTGAAGGACTTGGTCTCTAGCTGGTGATGCTCTTTTGGCTGATTGTGAAACCTTCAGAAAGATGGCCTCACTGGAGGAAGTGGGTCACTTGGGGGCAGGCTTGATGAGTCACAGAGAACCCCTGCTTCCAGCTGCAGTCTCTCTCTGCTTCCTGGTATGTGGAGTTGTGAACAAGCAGCTGCCTCAAGCTTCCACCAACATGAAGCTGCCTACAACCAGGCGGTGATGGACTATACCCTCTAAAACTGTGAGACAAAATAAAACTTTCCTCTCTTAAGTTGTTTCCTGTCAGATACTTTGTCACAGTAATGAGAAAAGTAACAAATACAGGTACCTTTCATTCTTTACCTCATTTGAGTTTTATTGAGGCATACAAAGGGAGAGTCACAGCTAGAAATGAAGGAAGTAGGATCCACAGGTCACCTGCTTTCAAAGAGGGAAACTTTCTGTGCATTATTATTACCTAGGCCACTTCTTGGTTTGAAGTAGGGATTTGCATCAAAATCTTGAAGCATTCGCTCCAGATTGCTGTGTCAGTTCCTCAGCTCCCTTCACCTGCTGGATTCTCACTTCACTGCTCTATAGGTCAGGGATGTCACATCTTCTTGGGCGTTATAATGGAGATGGATACTAGCAATGTTCATTCTGTAGCATCTGCAGTGGATGCTCATATGCTTTTGGTTCAGTGGTTTCTTAGTTGGAAACCCTTGTATGTAGAGGTTTTTGACATGTTGCTCTTTGCTGTCTCATTGAATTTGCTCACGTTGTTCTGTTTTCTAGTCCATTTCTCCTTTTGGAGGGACCTTTCATGAAAAGGGACCTTTCATCTGAAAAATGTTTCCAGAGAAATGAACTGAACAAGGGATAGCAATCTATGATTGAATATATGTGTGTGATTAAAATTAGTGTAATACTCATATCTTAAGTCCTAATTAAGTTTAATCATGTCAATGAAACATTATAAATCATTAGAAATCAATAGAAATCAATTAGAAATCAATAGAAAAGATTTGAAGCTGATATCGTGAAATACTTAATCCATTTCCTATTAAGACTAACAAACCTATTACAGCTCACAGTTATAGTATAAAGCAAATGTTACAGTTTGAGCGTCTGTGTGCACTTCAGGTGTTAGGAGTTTGATTCCCAATGCCGTGGGAAGTGTGGCTGAACGGGAGTTATTCAGGTTATGAAGTCTCCAGAGGATGAGCATTTAAGTTGTGCCACCCCCTTGGGAGCAGTGGCAGGGCCCTCACCAGTAATTAGCCTTGCCTGCATGGTGAGAAATAGATTGCTGGTGTGTTTTCTTTTGTTTTTCTGCACTGGAAATCAAATGCAGGGCCTCACACATGCCAGGCAAGTATATCCAGTTAATTTCTGCTTCATAAATTATCTAGTCTTGAGTATTGGCACAGAAAATTCCAAGTGATCATTTTAAAATGCTCTATGGAGGCATTATTGGTTGCATAGTATTTGCACATTAAACATCCAGCAGGTATAAGAGCTGCTCTTAGAAGCATTTTTCCATCCACAAAGTCACCACCTATGGCTCTTCTCTGACTTGTTTCTAACTCAGTACATTTTAAAGCACTTCCACTCCAAATAGACTTGATTTCTCTGCTTAGGACCAAGTGTCTAGCAATTCAAAAGTCTCAGGAAGACTATTTTTTTCTCTTATGTTTTAGTCTTTTAGATGGTATACTTCTTGTAGTTCAGGGAGTTGGGGTGGATTGATTGCTAAAAAGTTCCTTTCATCCCATCTTAAAAATGTTGCCTTTCTAAAATGAAGTCTTTGTAGATGTACTTAGTTAAGGATCTCCAGAGTAAGTCATTTTGATTTTAGAAGGGCCCTAAATCCAATGATGCATGTCCTTATAAGAAGAAGGGAGGACAGAGAGACACACAAGAAAAAATGGTGATGTGAAAATAGAGGCAGAAATTAGGATGATGGAGCTTCAGAAATGCGTAGTGGGTAAGAACATTTGCTGCATACGCATGAAGGCCTAAGAGGGTTTGAGGCCAAGTAGGTTTGTGCCATGACCACACATGCCTCTAACTCAGCTCCATGGGGAGCAGAGACAGGAGAATTGCTAAGGCTTCCTTCTCAGCCAGTATGATTGCAAAATGACAGAGCCATGGTAACAAAACCAGCTTGGCACTGGCACAGAACAGGCACATAGATCAATGGAACAAAGTAGAAGATCCACATACAAGACCATTAGCTGCAGACACTTGATTTTTTTTTTTTTAATGAAGATATCAAACATATTCACTGAAGAAAAGATAGCCTCTTAAAAAAATGGTAAATGGAAAACTGGATATCTACATGTAGAAAAATGAAAGTAGATCCTTATTTCTTATCTCATACAAAAATCAGCTTTCCAGGGGCGTGGTGGCGCACACCTTCAATCCCAGCACTTGGGAGGCAGAGGTAGGAGGATCACCATGAGTTCGAGGCCACCGTGAGACTACATAGTGAATTCCAGGTCATCCTGAGCTACAGTGAGACCCTACCTCGAAAAACTAAAAAAAAAAAAAAAAAAAAAAAAAAATCAGCTTCCAATGGACTGAGGCCTGCATTCTGAAACTGCTAGAGAAAAGACAGGGACAATACTTCAAGTAAGGACGTAGGTAAGGGCTTCTGAATAGGACTCTTGTGGCTCAGGAAATAAGACCAACAATCAACAAATCATGAAATTAAAAACCTTCTTACAGCAAAGGAAGCTGTTAATCAAGTGAAGAGCTATTCCGCCGAGTAGAAGAAAATATTTGTCTCCTGTGTATTTGACAGAGGAGTAATATGTAGAATATAAAAAGTACTCAAAAAACTAAAGAAGGAAACAAACAACCCAATCCAAAAAAAAAAAAAAAAAAAAAAAAAAAAAAAAAAAAAAAGGACTATGGAACTGAACAGAAAGTTCTCAAAAGAAGAAACACAAATGGCCAATACATATTTTAAAAAATGTTCAACATTCCTATCCTTCAGAAAAATTAAAGTTAAAACTACTTTGAAGTAGGAGGATCACTATGAGTTCAAGGCCAGAGACTACATAGTCAGCCAGGAAGGACTAGAGTGAGAAACTAACTCAAAAAAAAAAAAAAAAAAAAAAAAGAAAGAAAGAAAAAACAACAACAACAACAAAAACTACTTTGAGATTCTGTCTCACTACAGTTAGAATGACCATCACCAAGAAAATAGAGGACAACAAATGCTGGCAAGGACTTAGGGAAAGGAGGAACCTTATTCATTGCTGGTGGAAGTGCACACTGGTGTAGTCAACATGGGAACCAATGAGGAGGTTTCACACAAATCTGGGCCTGGGCAGATGATTCAGTGATAAAGAAACTTGCTTGCAAGCCTGCTAGTGACCCAAGTTCAATCACATAAAGGTAGACACAACGTATGTGCTGTGGTATGTGCATGGCTCCTCCATCCTACACACACACTTACAAATAAATTAAAAAAAGAAAAAAATCAAAAAGTAAAAATAGAACTACCATATGACCTAAATATATGACTCCTTTATATATACTTATACAACTCGAGATCCTACCACTGAGATACTTGAAAATCTATGTTTATTGCTGCTTTATTCACAATTGCTAGGAAATGGAATCAGTCTAGATGCCCAATTAAAATGTCCAATTATTAAAAAACAAGCTTGAACAAATATTTAATAAATAATGGCAATTTTATGAAAACTTTTAGATCATGGAAAAAAGGAAACATTCCCTAATCAATTTAATGAATTTATCACAAACATTGATATTAAAACTAGACAAAAATAATAGAAAATGTACAGATCATTTCCATTCTTGAACATAGACAAAAAGATCCCAGGCAAAAAAATATAAGACCAAATTATATAATATATAACAACAAAAAAAAGAAACCTTGTAATCCACCTGAATTCATTGCAGGAAAACAAAGATGACTTCATATTAGAAAGTAAAACTATTTTGTTTGCTGAATGTATACTAAACAGTTTAACCATGTTCACAAGAAGTCTGGCCTTTGTCCTTGGCTTCTGGAAGGACATCTCTAAAGTCTTGGAATCTCATGCCTGATAGGAGTTCCTTTGCTTTCTTGAGAGACCTGGGTCATTCCATATTCTAACACTGATTTAGGGTGGGTCCTACCTGCGCCCAAAGACCACGAATGTAATTAATGTGAAGTCTTCCTGTCTTGCCTGGAGGGACTGGAGACCAGAGAGCAACATCAGCCCCAACTTAGGTTTTGGAATTCCAGTCAAAGGTCAGAACTCCAGGCTAAGGGGAGCCTCCCTGGTTGGCAATATTCTGGGCATATTGTCATACACTGATTCTGAGAAGGTAATGTGCTGGAAACACTGTGAGGAGAGAACAGCAGTTCCATTTTTGGTCCCTTTTCTGGACTCTGCCCCAGACTAATTTATATCTGTGTCCTTTCATTGAAATAAACTAACCAACCATGGGTGCAACAGCTTTGAGTGCGATGTATGAATCCTTCTCAGATTACTAAACTTCAGGGGGACTTGGGAAGCCCCTCACATTATAATTGCTGTCAGAAGTGAAGGTGGCTCATTCCAACTATACAGTTGGATAAGCTCCTCCCACTCCATTTACATAATAAGCGAGAAAAATAATAGGATTCTCGAAGCTCTTCCCATTCTATTTATATAGTTAGTGAGAAAAATTATAGGATTCCCTAAGCAGATTGCTGTGAAACATTATCCTCTGGGCATCAGGGCTGGGATGATAACTCTCGCAAGACCGGCCTATTAACATTCTGTTATAGAAGGAGGGGATCATGAAACCCTCACCCCAGTTTATAGCTACTTCCTCCTATCCTCCTGCCTCACTAACCGCATGTAATTTTGCCTTGGCTTCATTCATGTAGTCTCAGCATGCGGGAGTAGAAGGGTAACCGAAGAGGCCTGGACTCCATCTACGCAGCTTTCAGATGGTCATCATCTATGTTGAGGTGGGATTTTTTCAGTGCTGTAGTTATTTTGGGGTCACCCACACTCTTGTAAGAAGCCCCACATCCATACTGTAAATAAATCTAATTGACGGGTTGGTTCACCATGCTGGAATTAAATGGAATCATTTATTTGATCTGCTGGTATGCCCTGACTGTGATGAGTAAATGTTTATGTAGATGTCTCCCCATGAAAAGTAATGTAACTTGGCACCCAAATAGGGGCATGACAGAAAAAAGTGGACTTTGGGAGGACCTTTTGTGTGGATCCTGCTATGGGTGATAATGTATTCACCTGAGAATGAGCCATGTGAGGGCTGAACACCCATGGGGGCAGTCCTGATGGGCTTGTCTTTCTCCTTGTCATATGGAGAGTCCTGCTTGTTGTCGGAGCAGTTACAGTGTCCCTGCTCTGGGCAACATGACGTGAAGCAGGCTACTCGGCCTGCAGGTAGTATATCTGGGATAAGAATAAAAATTCTAGGGTGGCCGGGGGTGGTGGTGCACATCTTTAATCCCCAGCACTCAGGAGGCAGAGATAGGAGGATCGCCGTGAGTTCGAGGCCACCTGAGAATACAGAGTGAACTCCAGGTCAGCCTGAACTAGAGTGAGACCCTATCTCGAAAAACCAAAAAAAAAAAAAAAAAAAAAGAAAGAAAGAAAGAATTCTAGGGTGGCCGTCATTTTCTACGTGGTATGAAGGAGCATGCCTCCTTATGAATGACGTCTGCCCTGTGAACATGGAGACCGCCTCAAAACTGCTGATGGACTAGAGAATATATTGCATTCCCTGTAAGTGTCATGTATGGGATGAGATCATAAGCGGGGTGGTGGTACTAACATGGCCTTTCTGTGGGTGGCAAAACATGCAACTGAGGTTCAGCTATTTGCCCAGGAAGAACTTTCCCATGCAAGAGAGGCATTGCAATGGAAAATAGACATGCAAATCAGGTCCTCTATATTGGCGGCTAATTTGGCAGGCAGGGAAATTGGATAAAGGGGGAGATGAGATGGAGGTACTGGTTTGCCATTTCCTAAGAGAATGCAAATTAGGTACAAAACCTTGGGACCCAAAGGAAGAATCAGTGAGGTCAGAGAACATGAGGTAGAAATGTTAGTGAAGGAACTGAGCACGAGAGAAGAGGTGTGTGGTGCCCACTCTGCAGGCCCAGGTAGGACTATGTTCACCCTAGAGTTAAGAAGAAGTGAATTCAGTAGGTATCTCAGGACTAGTATGGGGCCTTTGTGGCTTTACTGAGCCCCATGGTGGGACATGATCTTTACAAGTTAGAAGAGGCTCTGGTAGATTATAGTGACTTAGTTTGGCAGAAATCAGGCTCACAAAATATTAAAGCAATCAAGAGGGGATGAAAAAAAGCAAACACAAATAAAATGGCCTGTTGGGGGTTGAAAGATGGTTCAGCAGTTAAGGCGTTTGCCTGCAAAACTTTATGACCTGGGTTTGACTCCCCAGTACCCACGTAAGACAGATGCACAAAGTGACACGTGGAGTTCATTTGTAGTGGCTAGAGGCCTGGTGTACCCATTCTCTCCCCACCTCTGTCTCTGTCACTCTGCTTGTATCTCTTTGCTTGTAAATAAAGAAATCATGGCCTGTTGGGGTGACAAAACAGGCTTAAGTTGCCAGGGGAAAAAACTGACAGAAAACCAGATGCTCTGTGTGTGGACTTCCTAGAAGCCTTGAAAGCCTGAACAAGAGTTCAGGAGTGGGGGATATGTCAGTGATCCCCATTGTGCCCACTGCTATGCAGAAAGGTGACCATGTGGGGTAGCATCAGCCCCAGTCACTTCTCTAACAAGGTGGTCATAGTTGTCTGTATGTGAAGGCCATGTAGGGTGACTAGAGGGTCCACAATAAAATGCAGGCTTATTGGCCTCCTACTCATGTGTAGAGTATTTGAGCTTGAGCGGATGCTGGGGTCAGGAGTTCTGGGTTTCTAGTGGCTCCCAGGAGCACTGGGGCAATGGTCATCAGGGGATGGATATGTAGACAGAAGGCCCCAGTGAAAAAGACTGAACTTGTTTTAGTGGTGAGTAATTATCTCTCTCCCCTCCCCCATATTATGTCATATACTTTTCTGTCCTGCAAGGAGTATACTGGAGGCAGAGATTGTTTGCCTAGCTCAAGGGCTCTTTCAGTAGCTAAGTGTGGCCTGTGGGGAAAGTGACTGTTGCACCCCGCCTGGACCCTGTCAGACCTGGGGAACTGGCTTGAGCTGAGCATCTGGTACAGCAGGCTAGACCACAGCTGCACTCACTCCTGGCCCCAGGATAGGCAGAAGATCTTCATGAGATGGCTCCTCCAAATTCCATAGTGTATGTGTGTGTGTGTGTGTGTAATGGAAACTATGAACACTAACCAGATATTTGATGATGGTGTACTATGAAATTATTGTAATCTTTGTATTTGATAATGGCATTGGAGTTGTGTGACAAAGTATTTCATAATTTAGTGATATATACTAAACATGTATTTTTAAAATTTTATTGATTTGTTTGTGAGAGAGAGAGCAGGGGAATAGATAGATAGATAAAGTATGGATATTTCAGAATGAACTCCAGATGCATGTGCCATTTTGTGCATCTGGCTTTGTGTTATATGGGTACTGGAGAATCAAATCCTGACTGTCAGGCTTTGCAAGCAAGCACCTTTAACCACTGAGCAATTTCTCTAGCCCCAATATATGGTAAATATTTATGGATTAAGGATTAAGTTATACAAAGTCATAAGATTTGTTAAGAAAAATCTGTCACAGGGGCTGGCTCAGTGGTTAAGAGGACTTGTTGTACAAGTTTGAGGGCCTGAGGGCCAGAGACTGCCCAAGTTTGATTCCCTCGCACCCACACAAAGAGCTGGGTAAGACCACACACATCTATATCCCCAGTCCTGCTGGGGTGGAGACTAGAGAATTGCTAGGGCTTGCTGACTGAAAATTAAAAAAAAAGGAAAGAAAACAACAAAACAGTGAAAATGGTAGCTCTGGGTTGAGTGAGCACCATCTCAAGAAAGAGGTGGCTGAGTGAAGAAGAGGAGGATACCCAGGGTTCTCCTCTGGCCTCTGCACATGTGCACACTGGGGGTGCATATGCACACACTCATGCATACACTACATCACACATCATACCACAACACTGCATGTATGCATGCACACATGCATGTGACACACACACACACACACACACACACACACAGTCCATTACAAGCTAATAATACAAGGAAAATTCCTACATAAGAACAATAGTACTTTAAATTCCTTCCCACAATATTGTACTTAGTGGTGAAAGTTTTAAAGTTTAGTATCAAGTAAGGTAAAGATGCTAAATATTTCTGTCACTGTTCAACAGTCTACCACATGAACTAGATGCTATAGTTATCTGAGAAAAATAGATAAAAAGAATTAGGACCCAAAACAAGCTGTCATTATTTAAGATGGTATCAACATCTACCTAAAAATTTAAGTTTAATGATATATCTTTAGAATAAATAGGAGCTTTGAGATTGTTGGTTATAAGCACAATCTAGAAAACCAATTGCATTTTTTTTTCAAGGTGGGGTCTCACTCTGGCCCAGGCTGACCTGGAATTAACTATGTAGTCTCAGGGTGGCCTTGAACTCACGGCGATCCTCCTACCTCTGCCTCCCAATTGCTGGGATTAAAGGCGTGCGCCACCACGCCTGGCTCAATTGCATTTTTATATTCCAACAGTAATGATCTAATGTATGTTAAAAAATCAAACCAGGGCTGGAGAGATGGCTTAGCAGTTAAGGTGCATGCCTGGGAAGCCTAAGGACACAGATTGGATTCTCCAGGTCCCATGTAAGCCAGATGCACAAGGTGGTGCATGCATCTGGAGGTCATTTGCAGTGGCTAGAGGCCCTAGCATGCCCATTCTCCCTCTCTCTTTCTCTCTCTCTCTCTCTCTGTCACTCTCCCTCCTTCTCTGTCTCTAATAAATAAACAAAAACAAATCTTTAGGGCTGGAGAGATCGCTTAGTGGTTAAGGTGCTTGTCTGCAAAGCCAAAGGACCTTGGTTTGATTCTTCAGGACCCACATAAGCCAGATGCACAAGGTGGCGCATGCATCTGGAGTGTGTCTGCAGTGGCAGGAAGCCCCAGAGCGCCCATTCTCTCTCTTTCTCTCTCTTTCTCTCTCTCTCTCACTCTGCCTCTTTCCCTCTCAAAAAAAAATCTTAAAAAAAAATCAAACTACTTTAGAGGGAAGCTCCCACTGTTATTTGGCTAAGATGAGAAGGTATGCCCATCAAAAAGTCTTTTAAATAACTATGTGTATCCCTTTTGATTCATGCTGCTCTCACTCTTGGTTGGAGAATATGATTTTTAAAAATATATTTTATTTATTTATTTGATAGAAAGAAAGAGGCAGAGAGAAAGAAAGAGGGAGAGAATAGGCATACCAGGGCCTCCAGCCACTGCAAATGAACTCCAGATGCCTGCACCCCCTTGTGCATGTGGCTTATGTGGGTCCTGGAGAATCGAATCTGGATCTTTTGGTTTTGCAGGCAAATGCTTTAACTGCTAAGCCATCTCTCCAGCCCCAAGAATATGATTTTTGTTTTTATTGCATTTTATTTATTTTTGAGGTAGGGTCTTGCTCTAGTCTAGGCTGACCTGGAATTCATTATGTAGTCTCAGGGTGGCCTCGAACTCATGGCAATCCTCTTACCTCTGCCTCCCAAGTGCTGGGATTAAAAGCATGTGCCACCATGCCTGGCAGAATCTGATTTTTATAGATGGCAGTGAATATCCATCAGTATGACAATAAAAGAAAGCCAACTGCGTAGCCCGAGAAGAGCCATCTTTGTCACATCTCTCAGGAACCAGGAAACATTACAGAGGGAAGGGTAGATTAAACACAAGTGCTGAGACAGCCCTTGTGATAGAGTTTTTTTGAACAAATATTAAGACTTTGTATAATTTAATACATAAATACCATATATTGGGGCTGGAGAGATGGCTCAGAAATTAAAGGTGCTTGCTTGCAAAGCCTGACAGCCAGGATTTGATTCTCCAGTACCCATATAACATAAAGCCAGATGCACAAAATGGCACATGCATCTGGAGTTCATTCTGGAACAGCCATAGTTTCTCTCTCTCTGTAAGACTAGCAGCTCCAGATAGATGGCTGTAGGCACTGAGGAGACTCAAAACTCATCAGAGCAGAATTGCAATGGATGCAGAATACTCAATACTAAAGGAGACTTATAACCATCTGCCAAGGCTCAGGGAACATGTGGAAGAGGTTGGCAGAAAAATTGTAGGAAGGGTGGAGAGGAGTATTCTGAGGCATTGATACCCCTCCCAGATTGATTGGTGCATTCATGAGCATACAGAATTCTGATAACCCCACTGACAAGGATCCTCAGTGGAATGGGGTGGGGGAGAGGACATAAGAGAATAAATCAATGGTAATATGACCAAATTGCAATGTATACACATGGTCAAGTTCACAATCAATAAAAAACTACCCCAAAGTAATCATTAATGAATGTATTGTCACTGAAATTGTATTGCATTTATCAATACTCAACAAACTGTATGCTCAGATTTGTCTGTTTCTATTATGCATGTTTTACTTAAAATGAACTATAAACAAATTTTTATAAAAAGAAAAGCTTAAAACTAGTTATATTATTTAAATTATAACATCATATATATGTATATATATGCCTCTAGCTGCTGCAAACAAACTCCAGATGCATATGCCACCTTAAGCATCTGGCTTTATGTGGGTACTAGGGAATCAAACATGGGTCCTTTGGCTTTGCAGGCAAGTGCCTTAACTGCTACGCCATCTATCCAGCACCCAAATCCCTTATTTTTTTGAGAGAGAGACGGAGAGAGAGGGAGAGGAAGACAGATAGAGATGGGCACCCCAGCAGTCTCTCAGCTGCTGCGAACGAAATCCAGATGCGTGCTCCCCCTTGTGGTCAAGTGCGGCATTGCGCCCCTTTGCATCTGGCTAAATGTGGGACCTGGAGGGAGATTGGAACCGCTGGAGATTGGAACCAGTGTTCTTAGGCTTAGGAGTTAGGCGCCTTAACCGCTAAGCCATCTCTCCAGCACCCAAATCCCTCATTTTCAAATGCTCAAAGTAGCATGAAGTAAAAAGCTAGTTAGGAACAAAAATGGCATGAGCTATGGGATGCTTTCTTTACTAGAGACAGTATGATTCTCATTGTAAAAAAAAAAAAAAAAAAACACAACAAACCAAATTCATAAACAAAACACTCAACCTTCAGTTGGCTACAAAGGTCACAGAGCTTTTCCCAACTCCACTTCTGTACACGTCTTTAGTTTCCTTGACCTTTTGCCCTAGGAGGTTTGCAATTCATTTCAATTCTCCAACAGACAAGTTTTCCTGACTAGATGCATGTGCATGCATGTAACTAGAGACAGTATGATTCTGCATCTGGCTAAAAAAAAAAAAAAAAAAACCACAACAAATGCATGCATAAACAAACACTACAACACACACACACACACACTCACACCCCTTCCTGGAGCATTCTTTCCCATCAGCTTCTTTGTCTGGTCAGCTTCAACCCTTCCTCCTCGAAGCATTCCCTGACAAGCTCCACAACTCCCCCCCTCCCAGGAAACCACCCCTCGTAATGTACTTTTATGGTACCTTGAATTTTTCCAGTTACATCATTCATCAAATATCATTTAATTGTTTGTCTTCCCTAGAGACCAAGCTCTCAGAGGAGGGAATTGAGCTATCTTGCTCAAAGTTGAATCCCAAGGCCCTGGAGTGTCACTAAGCACACAGCAGGGATTCAACAAATATTTTTTCAGCGAAAGAATGAACAATTAAAATCTTAAACTTAAAAACTTAAACTTCTTCATATTTTATATACCTGTATTATTAGTGTGGACTTCAACTTTTCTTTTATTTACTTAGTTATTTGAGAGGAAGGGGGAGCAGGAAGAGAGGGAGAGAGAAGAGAGAATGGGTGCACCAGGCCCTCCTATCACTGCGAACAAGCTCCAGATACATGCATGACTCTGTGTGTCTGGATTTACATGGGTACTCGGAATTGAACCCAGGCTGGTAGGCTTTGCAAGC
The DNA here is from genome assembly GCA_036365145.1 of Orientallactaga sibirica. Taxonomy (NCBI): domain Eukaryota; kingdom Metazoa; phylum Chordata; class Mammalia; order Rodentia; family Dipodidae; genus Orientallactaga; species Orientallactaga sibirica. The sequence goes on from JAEOAD010000036.1 coordinate 3,068,518, forward strand.
AAGCACCTTTAACCCCTGAGCCATCTCTCCAGCCCTGGTCTTGTACTTTTCTAAGCTGACCATAAGGACCTACCTACTGTCTGTGTCTCTAAGGGCTACTGAGAATGTATTTCCCTCAAATGAGAAGAGGTGATTTAGGACTAAGAGCCTCTGCACAGTGTCCAACATAAGGCAGAAAAGTCTGGGTTTGAATCCAGTTCAGCTACTTGCTAGCTACGTGGCCAGAGATAAGTGACTTAATTTTGCTTAGCTTGGCTGATAAATTGATGATATCTGTTCCTCTCCTGTGATTACTGTTAAAGGTTTCAGGAGTTTAATACAGTGTATGGCATGTGATGAATGTCTATTGCATGTCCTTACATAGCAGCAAGTTAGGGAAGAATTGTTCCTGTATAGGATGCTTTGGGGGAGGTGATATTCAATCTGCTGTAATCTGGCAGTAGGAACACCAGCAACCTAAAAGATACCGAACTTCAGAGAATGACAAGTGTGTGTGTTTAAGGAGACTCAGGGCTTCTTTGAATTTTCAGTTCAACACAGAAACACTAAGTGAAATGAGAAAATCCACCAAAAGATAAACTTCCCAGCTCTTCATCTCACTCCAGTGGACTATTCTGAAATAGGTGTATATCCAGGAGCACTGCCCAGCCTCTCTCCTAGGTTTACCTGACCTACGGGGGACAGAGGTTCCTTGAATGGGTGGAGAAAACAGGATGCATTAGTATATCTGTCACTGTGGGCTGGATAGCCCAGTTTTTGTCCTAATGCCCATTCTTGCCAGCTGCCTTCTAGCTTAGATGGCCCTGTGACAAATCTGTGACAGATTACATGTAAGAGAACATTCATGTGCTGTGGTGTCTGGGAAAGTTTTTCTTTGCTCATAGTAAAAAAGAGACGTGGCTTATTGGAGAGATGGCTTAGTGGTTAAGGCATTTGCCTGTGAAGCCAAAAAACCCAGGTTTGATTCCCTAGGCCCCACATAAGCCAGATGCACAAGGTGGCACATGAGTCTGGAGTTTGTTTACAGCAGCTGAAGGCCCTAGCATGCCCATTTTCACTCTGTCTTTCTTTGCCTTTTTTTTTCTCTCTCTCAAATAAAATAAAATAAATTTAAAAAAAAGACAGGGAAGACCCAAATTAAAAAAAAAAAAAAAAAAAGAAAGATGGAATAGGCTAGCACACCCCGTTCTTCTCTGCTCTTCCTCCTTCCTGCTTAGAGCATGGGTGGATGGACTGTTTTGAGGCCTAGCAGCCATCTTACAACTATATGGCAACAAGCATTAAGACAAACGATTCCAAGCTAAGGAAAGTGAGGGTGGTGGTGGTGGTGGGGGGGGCCAGGGATAGAGAAACCTGGGTCAATTGCAGAACTGCTCTCACTTTGGACTGTCCACCCTACCCTTTGTGTTGGAGATATATAAAAATGGAGACAAACTCCTTTTTTTTTTTTTAATTTGAGACAGAGAGAGAGAGAAAAAATGGGTGTACTAGGGTCTCTAGCCATTGTGAATGAACCCCAGATGCATGCGCCACCTTATGCATCTGGCTTACGTGGGACTTGGAGAATTGAACCTGGGTCCTTAGACTTCTCAGGCAAGTGCCTTAACTGCTAAGCTATCACTCCAGCCACCCCCCCCCCTTTTAAAGGTGAGTGTTGGCTGGGTTTTCCTACCTTTGAGTGGGTTTCTAACTAATAAATATACACACAGCCCAAAGCTTTATACCACAGTATCTTATAAACACTAGCTTTCTTTCTATTCTACTAAATGTGAGTTCCTTGCAGATATTTCTATGTCTTTGTCATATAGCAGGCTCCTACAGGTGTGTCATGAGTGGACTCATTTATTTGATGTATTGTGACCAGGGGCTTGTCAGTTAGGAACTGGTATATGGAAAGGCCTCCCTAGATGTGGGGTCCAGTCAGAAGAAGGGTGATGCTCCTGTTAGGTGACCAGTTGCACCTGAACAGACACCACCCAGAGCCACAGGGAACCTTTCCAGTTTCTTTCATTTCTGGATGCATCAGGATAAAAACAGCTAAAGTGTGTAAACAGGAAAATGCAGACATGTTTACTTGATAATGAAAGCATATGCTCTGCTCCCCTGGAATTACGCTCAGTAGAAGGAAGGTGTGGGAGGAACAACAAAACAGAAAAGGGCCAAATCTTTTCCTCCTCTGACTCATCTGGCTGCTCACTCACGAGATGGACTTTGATTTGCCAGAAAAGTCCTGGCGTTTGTTCTTTGAAAGAATCTGGCGCGATGACTGATTGAAAAATGCTGGGTCTTGACCTTATCAGCTGTACTTGGGGCTTTTGAGCTGCCGCCTCACGAGGCGAGGCGAGGCGAGGCGAGGCGAGGAGGCGCGCTTGCAAAAGGCTGTTCCTCAGGCCTGTCTCTCCTCATCCGCCTTCCCATTGCCTGGGGCAGGTGTCATTTCCTTCAGCCTCACTGAGGCTACTGAGCCAATTTACCCAGAGACTTGCTGTCACTTACATTTCAGCTGCCCACTTCTCTCCAGACTTTTTATTTTTAAATTGCTTATGGAACCACTTTGAGTGTGTTAGGGGTCTTTTAACCCCAATTTTAATGAGATTGGTTTGAATCCTTCTACCACACCCTGTAGAAAGTCTCTCTTCTCCTTGATTTCTGCTAATTCCCAGGGCGGTCACAGGGACTCCTCTGGCTTCAACTTCTCACCCTGATGTGTCTGTGCTTCCCAGGGCATGCTGTGCAGAGACCTTCTCCCAGCATTGCAGCAACACACTTGTGGGCCCCGGTGCCTTCATTTCACTTGTCTTTCTGTTTTTGGATGAACAGACTAATTTTCAGGACTAAATCTAAGCATTGTGTAACCCTTCCATGTGACACCAACACTTCCTTAGTGATTAGCCTGTGTATCTATTCTATGCCTGCCATATTCAGGCTAAGGACACTCCAGTGACCTAACACAGTAGGTGACGGAGAAGGAACTGGATGGGAAAGCAACAATCCTTATCCATGTAGGGTGGCAGTCGAAACAGCAGGACTCAACAAGGTATATGATGGATGATGACACAGTGCTGGGGGAGCTGGGACATGCCCTGTGCTGGCATGTGGTTCTGTGAAAGATTGTGGTTTTTTTTTTTTTTTTTTTTTTTTTTTTTGGTTTTTGGTCTCACCACTCTGGCTCAGGCTGACCTGGAATTAACTTTGTAGTCTCAGGGTGGCCTTGAACTCATAGAGATCCTCCTACCTTTGCTTCCCGAGTTCTGGGATTAAAGGCATGCTCCATCACGCCCTGCAAAAGATTGTTTCTTATTTATTTAGTTTGTATGGTGAGTATGATGTGTTCATATTTGTGTATGGTACATGTGTTTATGTACATATACAGGGTCTCTCACTATACCCTGAGCTCAATGATTTAACTAGAGTAGCTGGCTAGTAAGACCCAGGATCCAGGATCCTGCTGTCCCTGTCTCCCAGTGCTGGGATGACAGGTGAAGCTGCCATCCACTTCACTGAATGAACTACCTTTTCAGCCCCATGATGCTGTTTCCTATGCTGGCTAAGCTAGTGCAGTTGCTATTCCACTCTATCTTTTCTTAAAAAAATTTTTATTTATTTATTTGCATGCATGAGAGAGAGAGAGAGAGAGAGAGAGAGAGAGAGAGAGAGAGAGAGAGAGAGGAGAGAATGAGCCCATCAGGGCCTCCTGCCAATGCAAACAAACTTTGTGCATCTGGCTTATGTGGGTACTGGGGAATTGACCCCCAGACCATCAAGCTTTGCAAGCAAGTGCCTTTAACTGCTGAGCCATCTCTCCAGCCCTCCACTCTATTTTTTTTAAAAAATATTTAGTTATCTATCTATTCATTTATTTATTTGCAAGAGAGAAAATTGGTGTGCTAGGGCCTCCTGCCACAACACACATGAACTCCAGATGCATGTATCACTTTGTGCATCTGGTTTTCCATGGGTACTGGGGAATCAAAGCTGGGCTGTCAGATTTTGCGAGCAAGTGCCTTTAACCTCTAAGTCATCTCTCCATGGCTCATTTCTGTTTCTTTTACACTGTATACCTTTATTATAGAACTAACTCTTGCTTGGAAGCCCTAATAATTCAGTCATCACTTGGTGCATTAGTACCTATAAAAACTTAGCCAGGCGTGGTGGCACACACCTTTAATCCCAGCACCCTGGAGCAGAGGTAGGAGGATCACCATGAGTTCGAGGCCACCCTAAGACTACATAGTGAATTGCAGGTCAGACTGGACTAGAGTGAAACCCTATCTCGAAAAACCAAAACCAAACCAAACCAAAAAACAAACAAACAAACAAAAACCCCAAACTCTCACTTATGCTGGCTTAATGTGTCCCAGGAAGGAAATGCTACTGTGTTGAAGAAATAAAGCTTGATTTCATTTAGTATACACAGTAGACCTTTGAATGAAAATTTTCCAGTTTTCTGCACACAAGCAAATAATTGGAGGTTTTCTTTTGCATCTGGTCTGCTTATATAAGCCCGTGTGTGTGTGTGTGTGTGTGTGTGTGTGTGTGTGTGTGTGTGTGTTGCACATTGATAAATGTGAACTCTACCGCCATCTAGTGGTATTATCTATCTATTTTCCTTGTGGTTTCTTGAATATAAAATACTAAAAATTACCTGAATGAGGGGGACAACAAAACTATTTTCAAGTTTGATACAAAGCAACTCTTAGACTCTTTAAAGAAACATGTCAGAAAACTTGTGGAATATCATGTACACATGTACACATACACACACATATGAGCATACACACATACTTTCTCTTCTTCCAAATCAAAATGCTACCATATTTACATTCGTTTTAGATCCTGTAGACATGTAATAACCCATATAAGTTCCTGGATTGATAGAATTTTGATGTCTCATAGGATGTGTAAGTGGTTTTAGTATCCTGACAGACTGTCCTGGCCCCAACATTCACATTTTTCTAGAATATTCAGTTTGAAAGAAATCAGTGTGTGGCTATTGTCACATGTAAATGGTGCCTTGTGATTTTAAGGTACAGTTACAGACTTCCCTCAAACTACCTTTCTGAGGTAGCAAAAGTTGGGTCCTTGGTTATCACCAACACAACCTTCTTGTAATCAAATTTGCTTACCTCACAAAGCTTTGGAATTGTCTCAGAGTCGGGGAAGGCAAGGCTAAGTTTACTGAGATTTGGATATGTGATTTCAAGTGAGTCTTTCAAAATGAGACTTGGGATTAGGTAAGAATCAGACTATAACAGTCCAAGATTCTTGAAAACAGAAAGGCATGGGATCCGACGAAGTTTAGGTGCAAATTGTCAGCTGACACTTCCTGTCAGAGAAGTCTTTGGGAAGCTCCCTGAAATGAACAATCCATTCATTTGCCCAGACAGACTCCTGGGAAAGTGAAGCCCTGCTGGTAAGATGGAGGAGCAGCAAATTCACGTAATGTAGAGAGCTGATGCGGTAGAAGTTCTCATTGTCTAGGCTGAGTATCAGGGTAGACAACTTCCATTCTTAGTGACCTTCCACAATTTAGATACTATCATGGATTCAAAGTTTTCTGTTAAAAATAGAAATATGAAAAGGCTGGAATACGGCTCAGTGTGTAAGATGCTTGCCACTAAAGTTATGACCTGACTTCAGATCTACAGTACTCACATAGGAGCCATGCTTGTCACTCAAGTAAGACCTGACTTCACATCCATAGCACCCACACAAAAGTCAGGCATGGTGGCACATGCCTGTAATCCAAGCTCTGGGGAGGTAGAGATAGGTGGATCCCTGAGGCTTGCTGGCTAGCTAGTGCAGAGGAATTGGTGAGTTCTGTGTTCAGTGAGAAAAGTCTACATCAAGAAATAAGGTAGAGATGCTGGTTGGGGTGGCACATGCCTTTAATCCTAGCACTTGGAGTCAGACCTGCTCCGTTACACCATAAAGGCCTTAATACCATTATGGGAGACAGAGGTGGAGGATGGCTGTGAGACTGAGGCCAGCCTGAGACTATATATGAATTCTGGGTCATTCTGGGCTAGAGCGCAGACCATACAAAAAAGAAAAAGAAAAAAAAAAAAAGAAAGAAAGAAAGAAAGATGGAGAATGATAGAGGAAGATACCTGGTGATGACTTCTAGCCTTCATATGCATATGTGCATGTGCACACACATGTGCACCTATATGCATACAACACACATACACATGCAAAAAACAGGAACATGGAGAGAAGCAATGCAATAAACTAATACAAGTTGGACTGGGGATGTGACTCAGTGGTACAGCACTTGGTTAGCATGTGTGAGAGTCAAGGTCATTCTCCAGTGTGGTAGTGTGAATCAGATGTTCCCCATAAACTCCTGTGCTCCAAATGCTTGGTCTCCAGCTGCTGGCTATTTCAGAAGTGGAGCCCGGCTGGAGGAGGTGTGTTATTGGTAGGGGGCTTATAGCCAGCACCCCCTTGCTGGAATTCAGCTCACTCTCCTACTGCTACTTTCCATCTGCTGTGGTAGAAGTGATGTCCAGCCTCTGCTCATGCCATGATTTTCCTTGTCATCATATTGCTTTGCTTCAAGACTGTAAGCTAAAACAAAAACTTCCTCCCACCAGCTACTTTTTGCTGGGTGTTTTTATCTCAGCCATGAAAAGATAACTACAATGGAAGGAAAATGGATAGGCAGCCCTTGCCCCATTTGGGGTAGTTTCTATAATCTAAAGAGGAAGAGATGTGGTTTACAAACTTGATCATATATTAGCGTGATGTGAGTTTTGTGATTAAAATATAGATTCAAGGGTCACAGCCTGGGTTGCCTCATGTAGTATGATATTTTCCAGTGCCATCAATTTTTCTTAAAATTCTATAATTTCATTTTTGTTTTCATCTTAATAAAACTCCATCCTGTATATGTACCACATCTTCATTATCCACCCATTATTTGGTGGATATCTAGCCTAATTCCATTTACTATTTTGTGAATAAAATAGCGAAAATATGAATGAGCAAGCATTTCTATAGTAAAATCTAGAGTTCTTACAGCATGTATGCTCAGGAGTGGTATAGCTGGGCTATATTGTAGATCTCTTTTTAGCTGTTTGAGAAACCTCCACACTGATTTTTTATAGTGGCTTGACCAGTTTACACTCCTATAAAAAATAAACAAGGGTTCTCTTTTCCTCACACTGTCACCACCATTTGATTTCTTGATGACGCTCATTCTGATTGGAGAGAGATATAATCTCAAAGCAGTTTTTGTGTGTGTGTGTGTGTGTGTGTGTGTGTGTGTGGCCAAACCATTTAAATATAATTACACATATTTGCTAAAGTCAGGGGGAAAAAGTTCATGCACATACAATTTTTAGTTAACATGCAAGCATAAATGACAATGATCACAGTTTAAAAATTCACCAGGGGCTGGGCAGTTGACCAATGTCTCTTTACTGCCAGGCTCACTAACAGTAAATTGTAGATGAATTTGGCTTTGTTTCATTTCACATTGCTCACTCTCCATGTCCAGAGATAATTTGTCAGGAAGTTTTGGTTCAGCTCACCTGCAGCCAGAGGTAATCTTTTGAGGTCAGTATTCAGTTGCTCTGAGTTTTGCTTTAATTATAACCTGTTTAATCACAGGAGAACCCCTGCTGAGGTGGAGTTCCAGGTTGCATACAATAATAGGAGATCACAGTTTTGAAGTCTAGCACAGATTAAAAGGCACAGAGGAACCATTTATATAAAGACACACTGACTGTCTCTTAAACTACATATTAACCCTTTTTTTGAACATCATTTATTTATATTTATTTATTTGAGAGAGAAAGAAAGGGGAAGAGAGAGGGGGTGGGTGGGGAACACTCCAGATGCTGCCTTACATGGGTCCTGGAGAATCAAACCTGGATCCTTTGGCTTTGTAGGCAAGTGCTTTAACTGCTAAGCCATGTCCCCATCCCCAGCATTATTTTTATAAAGTAGTCTAGATATTATTAAAAGAAACTTGTACCAGGTTACAGAGTCCCCCCGACAGGCCAGGAGTTACCCACAGAGAGATACCAAGGAACAGAGAGATAAGTTGCCCACAATTCCTACAGGGAACTTGCTTGCAAGTTACCCACAGGGAGAAACCAGGGAAGGGAGAGAAGTTCTCCACTGGCTCTGCAATTACTGATAGTCTTGGGCTAAATGGAACAAAAATTACAAGAAATTAAGCTATGTAGCTTCCGCTCATGTCACATATGCTTCTGTAACCTTGCTTGCTTGCATCTGCTGTAGAAGGAAAGTATAAAAAGCCCCACATGCCTAAGCTGGGGGCTGACACCATTACAGAGAGAGCTGGGTGCCAGTCCGCTAGCATGAATAAATGTGAATAAATCTTCCTCTCCTCTGTCTGAATGACTCTGAGTCTCAATCTGTCAGGAAATTCCCACAACAGTAGTGCTTCTAGGGCAATCAGTTGCACAATTCACACAACCCTGAAAAGCTTTTCAGTGCCAACTACCAGCTGGTCATGGACGTGAATGAGCTTGAGACACTGTTCATTCCTAAGAGTCAACCAAGGGTTGTGAAGGGACCAAACTGATGCCATGATTGGTTTCAGTAAAGTGTCACCCTAACTAGGCCTAAGTTTCAATTCCCTGGAGAGGCAGGCAAGACTTCTGGAAATGAAAAACCATGAACAAAGGGGTGTTAATCAACAGCTGCCTTGACACATAGACAGGGAGGTAACCACCGAGTTCCTGTAGTGCCTCTGGACAATGACCAAAAAGACATGCCCAAGGTGACGGGCTCTGGGGGCTGAGTAAGTTTCTATAAAGACTCTGGAGACATTCCCAGACATGCCCAAGCATGTCCCTTTTGTCCCAACCAATCAAAGATGTACAAATGTAACTGTTGCTTGCCTAGCCAATCACGTTAGAAGATGACCTAACCTGCCTGGAATTCCCCTAGCTGTGCTTAAAAGGGGCCTGTGTGCTCCTCTCGTAGTCACCATTTTGTACGAATGGTTGACCCCTGCATGCTGGCTGACTCTGCAGAATAAATGCTCTTTGCTTTTACATACTATTTGAGTCTGGGGTCTTTCTTCAGCAATTTTCAGACCCTTACAGATTGGCTAAAACATTGAATCACTTTGGCTTACGAAGGCTGTAGCCTTCTCTCCTTTCCCTCCCTTCTCTCACAACTTTGTTTGATTTTCATTTTCAGTGTAGTTTAGTTGTACATGGCTAGAATATATTTGATCAATCATTGTGGGAATCAGAAGGACCAATGAATCTTAAGTAGATTGGTTTGTCCATTCCAGATTGCTGGTTGTTAGGTCCCTTTAAGGCCCTTCAGTGTTCTTTCTATGCCTTTTGGAACTTTGATCAGAGGAGCCTGAGCATCAGGCCTTGGAATGCTTTTAACCACATTGGCTAACACTGGAATGTCCAGCCTAGCATATTTAAAAATCATGCACACAAAGAGGTTCTGCAGGTCTTCACAAACCTGCAATTTCCACAAGGGTGTCTGATCTTTATTATCTAAGCAGTAAGTGCTGAAGTCAAGCTTTCAGGAGGCAGTTTGGTCCTTATAATCCAAGAAATCAGTGGTTGAGTTAAAACCCCAGAAGGAGGACCTGGGGAGATGGCTCAGTGGTTAAAGGTGCTTGCTTATATAGCCTGTGGCTGGAGTTTGATTCCCCAGTGTCCACATAAAGCCAGATGCATAAAGTGGCACATTTGTCTGGAGTTTGCACCTGGGACACACACATACTCTCTCTCTTTCAAGTAAATGAATAAAAAATATTTTTGAAAACTCAAGCTTGAAGCTCCATATCCCTGGGTGGAAACAGAAGCTGAGCCCTGATTGAGATGGCCGGTAACTGCATTGGCACACACAGGACTGACTTGGTCCAGGAAGCTGGTAATGCCTTGGGGTCAAGTAAGATCCTCACTCCAGGCCCCCAAAGTTGGAAGTTGAGCCAGCGTATCCTTGACTATAACCTGAAGTCTGGATATAGGTCATGGGATGGGATAGGACCTCTGGAAGCAGAAGGAGGGGTGGACAAGGGGTCTGACAATGAGGACATGGAAGCTGGGTTTCAGATAGACAGAGGAGCACTGCTGCTGGCAGTGATCAGAGCTCAGGTGCTAGAGGGCCAGTGAACTGGTCACTTGTGCCACTTTCTGAACTCACTTCCAGAGCTAGAGAGGACTACTCTTTGGCAGGTCTCACTTTGTTTAGATATCTATTCTGTTTTCATCAGCACTTAGCTGTTCTGTTCTTAAACCATACCAGCACCTTGGAATCAGGCAAGTTGATTTTTGGCACACATCCTCCCACATAATGCTTGGATCCTGGGGCTTGGCAAACAATGCTTCCAGCATGTCCAGCTGTGCCTGCGTGAATGTGGTCCTCTTCCTGCCACTGTTTCTGAGGGTAGTTATGGGCTATGGGAAGTCCACTGCTTCTTCTGGTAGCCCATAGAGGGGTGTAACAAGTTCATATTGGAATGGTTAGATTCAGCCCATTGAGTATGTAAGGCGGTTACTTAAGATAAGACATTACGCTAAGGTTGTTTGGAGGTGCAAAGTCAGCTGAAACTGAGGGGGACACAGCCAGACAGTTGCGGTTTACCTTGAGTGGCAGGTTCAGGGTCCTTGGTGCATGGGTTTATAGTGCTGGAACTAAGGGCAAAGCAAACATAAGTGCTGGTTTACAACTTCGGAGGCAGAAGCTTCCTCCATGGTCCACCACTAAAATGTCAAAATGGTTTTAATTTATGTTTCCTGAGAGCTAAAGAAGTTGAACACTTTCGAATATTTATGGGCCATTTATATTTCTTCTTTGGAGAACTCTCTGTTCAGTTTCATAGCCCATTTTAAAAACCATTTTTTATATTTTTTTTTTTTTGAGGTAGGTTTTTGCTCTAGCCCACACTGGCCTGGAATTCGCTATATAGTCTCTGGGTGGCTCAAACTCATGGCAATCCTCCTATGTTTGCCTCCTGAGTGGTGGAATTAAAGGCATGCATCACAACACCTGGACCATAGACCCCCCCGTTTTTTTTTTTGGTTCTTCAAAGTATGGTCTCACTCTAGCCCAGGCTGACCTGAAATTCACTGTGCAATCTCAGGGTGGCCTTGAACTCATGGTGATCCTCCTACTTCTGCCTCCCAAGTGCTGGGATTAAAGGTGTGTGCCACCATGCCCAGCTATATAGCCCATTTTTTGATTGTGTTGTTTGTTTTCTAATTGTTTAGTTTTTTGAGTTTTTTTGGTATAGCCTAGATATTAATCCTCTGTCAGCTGGCAAAAATGTTCTTCCATTCACTATAGGCTGCCTCTTTTCTCCATTAACAGTTTCCTTTGCTGTTCAAAAGCTTTCTAATTTCACAAGAACCCATTCGTTGTTTATTGGCCTTATTTCCTGGGAGACTGGCATTCTTTCAGAAAGTTCTTGCCTATATGTGTATACTGAAGTGTTTTCCATACTTTCTTTTTCTTAGCAGTTTCAAGTCTTTTTTTCATTTTTCTTTTTTTCTTACTTACTTTGGAGTTGATTCCTGTGCATGAAGATTGATAAGGACTTAGCTACCTTCTTATCCAGTCTTCCCAGTACCATTTGTTAAAGAGGCTATGCTTTCTCCAGTGAGTATTCCTAACATCTTTGTCAAAAAGCAGATGGCTGTAGCTGCCTGAGTTTATATCTGAATTTTTTATTCTGTTCCATTGATCTATGTGTCTGTTTTGGGGCCAGTACCATGCTGGTTTTATTAGTGTGGCTCCATAGTATACCTTGAAATCAGGCACAGTGATACTTCTAGCATTATTTATTATTACTTATTATTACTATTTTTTATTTATTAGAGACAGAGAGAGGGAAAGAAAGAGACAGAGAGAGGGCATGCCAGGGCCTTCAGCTGCTACAAACAAACTCCAAATGCTTGTGCCCCTTGTGCATCTGGTTTACGTGGAACTGGAGAATCGAACTGGGATCCTTTGGCTTTGCAGGCAAATGCCTTAACCATTAAGCCATCTCTCTAGCCCCTATTCATTTGTTTTTTGAGACAGAGTTTCACTCTAGCACAGGTTGAGCTGGAATTCACTCTGCAGTCCCACACTAGCCTCATCTCATAACAATCCTCCTACCTCAGCCCACCTAGTTGCTGGGACTAAAGACCTGTGCTATCATGCCAGGTGATTCTGCATGGTCAGGAAACCACCCTCCAGTCTTATTTTTATTGGTTGGGATTGATTTGGCTAGTTTAGGACTTTTGGGCTTTCACATAAATTTTAGGATGGCTTTCTCTATTTCAGGGAAGAATGGTATTGGAATTTTTTTTTCATTTGAGAGCAACAGACAGACAAAGAGGGAAGGAGGGAGAGAGAGAGAGAGGGAGAGAATGGGCATACCAGGGCCTCCAGCCACTGCAAACAAACTCCAGACACATGCACCACCTTGTTGCATCTGGCTTACATGGGTCCTGGGGAACTGAGCCTAGAACTGAGGTCCTTAGGCTTCACAGGCAAACACTTAATTGCTAAGCCATCTCTCCAGCCTGGTATTTGGATTTTGAATGAGATTGCATTAGATATGGAGTTAGTTTTTTAAAATTAGTTATGTACACACTCAGTATGTAAACAGCACATGTTGGTACTATTCTTTCTCTCATTCCTGCCCCCCTCCAAAGGGACCTTCCTCAATGGGGATGCCAGTCATCCCCATGGGGATTGTGATTCATGCATTGTGGGGGAAGCTGCCAGTTAGGGGAAGAGGCAATGTCTCTATGTATAATGTCCCAACTTGTGGCTCTTACAATCTTTCTGCCCCTTCTTCTGCAAAATTCCCTGAACCGTGTTGAGTTCGTTTTAAGTCTACTTCAGTGTCGGGCTCTTAGGAGCTTCTGGATCTCTGGTTTGGTAGGTGTTGAGTGTCCTCAGTGTCTATCTCCTTCATCCTTGTGCTGATATCAAGTTCACTGAGAAAGCAGCACTCTTGCTCATTTCCGCAATTCCTCTATGGTTTCAGCTGGGGCCCTGGTGAAGTGTGCTGGGTCGTTTATCTCCTCAGGTCCCGCTTCCATCTGAAAAAGAGAAGCAGATTCTCCAATGGAGAGTGAAGTCAGAACCGGTTCAATAGGATAACCATTATTAGTTTAGAGGGAATTTAATGTGTGTAGACCCTCTTGTAGCCCAAGATTAGTGGGAGCTTGATATTGGAGAGCAAACTCATTATCTGGATAGGATTCTGACTTGTTTTGCAGTTCCAAATATGGGTTCCTTTCTTTTTTTAAAAAACTATTTTTTAAATGTATTTTATTTATTTATTTATTTGAGAGAGAGAAAGAAGCAGGGAGAGAGAGAAAGAGAGAGAGAGAGAGAGAGAGAGAGAGAGAGAGAGAGAGAGGGAGAATGGGTGCACCAGGGCCTCCAGCCACTGCAAATGAACTCCAGATGCATGTGCCACCTTGTGCATCTGGCTTATGTGGGTCCTGGGGAATTAAACCGGGATCCTTTGGCTTTGCAGGCAAATGCCTTAACCTCTAAGCCATCTCACCAGCCCCAGATATGGGTTCCTTTCTACTGAGTGGATCTGTTAGCCAATCCAAGTGCAGTTGGTTACCCACCATGGCTGTGTGCCACCATTGCACTTGTGTGAGCATCACATTATGTTGTTTGCTTCTGGGTAGCTTAGACCTCAAGTTGCTCAGACAGATGTTGGCCACTTTCCCCCAGTAGCTCATGTAGCATCTTGTAGCACTAGACAAGCTAACTGTCTGGGGACTGACTCTTCCAGATTCCATCCAGGTCTCTCCATGTTCCATACTGACAGAATATGGTGTCTTTGGCAGTAGGGTCTTACCATTAGCCTCTGGCGGGTAATCAAGTGCTCTGACAGAAGTCTGTCTTGTTTTGGGAAACCTTGTAGGTCTCTGATCAACAGCTCATTGTAGGTATTAACCACATCCTGGTACTGGGAGTTACAGCCCAGCGCCAAGGGAAAAGGAAGAAGAAAAAGAAAGACAATAGAAAAAAGGAAGGAAAAAAGAAGAAGAAAAAAGAAACAGGAGAAATTTAAGGTTAGGCTTCTTCTCACCTTCTCCAGGACCCTTCAGTTCAGGTGCTCCCTCTAAGGTCCTGTTGAGAGGTCAACCTTTTTGTCTTTCTTCCAGGACGTAGGATTCTATGGTACCTGTTCCATTTGGGTTCAGTTTTGTGTCTCCCCCACCCTTACCCTCCTTTCAAGCCTACCTTCCCTATTGTCCAGGCCCCAAGATGCCTATTAGGTATGTCAGGATTTCAGGCTGATCCAGGTTAGGAGCCCAAAATGAGTGAGACCATGGTGGGATTAAGAGAATCAGGGTGCAGCCTGATAATGTATTCTTCAATTCTCGAGGAACCCTTTTGGTACCTTCTTTGTTAATTCCCTGCTACATACCCTTCCATGGAGCAGGGGCCCTCCAGCCTGGTCTCAGAAGGAATTACTCACTGCTATAATCAGCACTTGGGATTGAATCCAATTTGAAGCAGAATAATGAGCTGGGTGTGGTGGTGCTACACGATTATGTCATCCTGGCACTCAGGATCCTGCGTTCACAGCTGACCTTGACTATATAGCAAGTTCCTGTCTTGAAAAGAAAACAAAGAATAACTTGAAAAAAATACATTTCTTGCTGGGCATGGTGACACATGCCTTTGATCCCAGCAGAGTCCAGGCTGGCCTGGAAATCATGGCAATCTTACCGCTGCCTCCTGAGTGCGAAGACTGAAGGCGTAAGCTACCATACCTTGCTGATAACATACATTTCTACATCTATAGTTTGCTTTTTTATTTTATTTCTAGGTAGGGTCTCTTGTCCAAGCTGACTTGGAATTCACTATGTAGTCTTTGAGTGGCCTTGAACTCACTATCCTCCTATCTCTGCCTCCAAGTGCTAGAATTAAAGGCGAGCACCACCATGCCTGGCTAAAGTTTTGCTTTTAACTTGGCTAGGGTATTTTATGTATAATTAAGAGATGTCATGACTTAGATTATTTTGAGACAGCAATCCTGGATTTTAGGTGCTTTTTTTTTTTTTTTTTAATTAATTTATTTATTTGCAAGCAGAGATAGAGATAGAGAGATAGAGGAGAGACAGACAGAGAGGCAGAGTGGCTTCCAGCCACTACAAACGAACTCCAGATGTATGTGCCCCTTGTACATCTGGCTTATGTGGGTCCTGGGAAATTGAACCGGGGTCCTTTGGCTTCGCAGGCAAATGCCTTAACCGCTAAGCCATTTCTCCAGCCCCTCAGGTCCTTTTCTTGGTAGACCTGATAAGAAAACAGTGTTAGGAGGAGTCCTGATTTTCTCTTAAGTTCCTACCTCCCCCCGCCCCAGGTGAGGTCTCACTCGAGCCAGGCTGACCTGGAATTCACTCTGTATGACCCAGCTGGCCTCAAACTCACAGTGATCCTCCTGTCTCTGCTTCCTAAGTGCTAGGACTAAAGGTGTATGCCACCAACCCCGGCTCTCTCTAATTTCTTTGTAAGCTGCAATGATGGTACTTTGGTATTATAAGAAAGATCGAACACTACATCTTACAGATAGACCCTCTAACATGTAAATTTTGTATATATTTTTTAGTGCTAGAGAATGAATGCCAGCATGCTCTGCCACTGAGCTACAGACCCAGCCTCAATGAGTAAATTTTTAAAAAATTTATTTTATTTATTAGAGAGACAAAGATATAGATAGAGAAAAAGAGAATGGGCATACCAGGGCCTTCAGCCACTGCAAAAGGTGCTTGCCTGCAAAGCCTAAGGACCCAGGTTCAATTCCCCAGTACCCATGTAAGCCAGATGCACAAGGTGGTGCATGTGTCTCTATCAAATAGATAAATAAAAATAAAATACTTTAAAAATAAAACAAGCCTCGCCCAGTGTGGTGCCTCACGCCTTTAATCCCAGTACTCTGGAGGCAGAGGTAGGAGGATCTCCGTGAGTTTGAGGACATCCTGTGACTACATAGTGGGTTCCAGGTCAGCCTAAGCTGGAGTGAGACCCTACCTTGAAAAACAAGCAAACAAACAGACAAAAAACACAACAACAACAAAAAACAAAACACCCCCCCAAAAAAAAACAAAAACTAAATAAAATAAGCCTTTAATCCTAGCACTTGGGAAGGGAAGGTAGGAGGATTGAGGCCAGCCAGGTGCTACAGAGTGAGTGCCAGGTCAGCCTGGGCAACATTGAGACCCTACCTCGAAAAACAAAAAGAAAATTGGGCTGGAGAGATGGCTCACCAGTTAAGGTGCTTGTTTACAAAGCCTGACGTGCTCTGTTCATTTCCCCAGTACACAAATAAAGGCTAGATTCCCAAAGTGGCACATACATTTGGAATTCTTTTGCAGTGGCAAGAAGCCCTGGCATGCCCATTCTCCCATCTCTCCTTGCAAATAAACAAAAAAATTTTTTTTTCGGCAGGGGGTGGGGGGGTTCCAAGGTAGGGTCTCTCTCAAGCTCAGGCTGACCTGGAATTCACTATGTAGTCTGAGGGTGGCCTTGAACTCTCAGTGATCCTCCTACTTCTTGCCTCCCAAGTGCTGGGATTAAAGGCGTGCGCCACCACACCCAGCTCAAAAAATACTTTAAAAATGCAAAAAAAAAAAAAAAAAAAGTGGCTGGGGAAATGGCTCAGTGGTTAAAGGCACTTGCTTGTAAAGCCTGATGGCATTGGTTCAATTCCCCAGCAACCCATGAAAAGGCAGATTCAAAATGTGAAAGTGTATGGTGCTTGTATGCAGTGGCAAGAGACTCTGGAATGTCCTTACACACTTGTGCAAATAAATATTTTTAAAAACTTTCAAAAAAAATTTGCAGACTTGCCTGGTGTGGTGTGGCTTCAAGCAACATGCTTATCTTATTTAACCCAGAAACCTCATCTGTAAAATGGGCATAGTATTGTTGCAGGTAAAGTAATCTATGATGCTCACTGTATTTACTATATTGCTACTGATTGGTCAGATTGGTCAGAAGGCTGGGTGTGAGGAGAAGTCTAGACTGGCCCATGGTTATTTGACTTGATAAAGTGCAAGCTCAGTATATTTTGTCTGATATGTTTGAAACCAATAGTATTTTAGATTTCAGGATTTTTCAGATTTTGGGAATATGCATGAAATATAATGAGATCTTGAGGATGGGACCCAAGTCCAAGCATGATGCTCATTTATGTTCCAGATACATCCGTGTAGATAGCATGATGGTAATATTTTGGTGTGTATGTGTGTGTGCATGCATGTTGTGTGGGTGCATGTGCACATAAGTGCACATTCATGTGGAGGCCAGAGGATAATCTCTTATGTCATTCCTTAGGAACACTGTCCACTATTTCTTTGAAGAAAAGTCTCCCATTAGCTTGGAGCTCACTAAATAGGTTAGACAGGCTGGCAGGTGAGCTCAGGGGTCCACCTGCCTCTACCTCTCCAGCCCTAGGAGTGAAAGTACGTGCCATCATGCCTGACTTTTACATGAGTGCTGGAGATCTGAACTCAGCTTCTCGTGCTTTCAAGGCAGGTGTGAACTGAGCTGTCTCCTCAGTCCCTGAAGGTAATTTTGTACAGAATTTTTAGTGCACTTGTGCTTTGACTGTGACCTGTATGTGAAGTCAGGTGTAGAAGTTTTTAGTGCAACATTGTGTTGATGGGCAGAAAATTTTGGATTTTTGAATATTTAAGAGTTTAGACTTTTGATTCGAGATGCCCAGCTGTCAGGTTTGGAAAGGAACACTGGATGCTTGACTCTGTCCTATCATTTAGTTGTATCTAGACAACACCATTTATGTTGATAATTTGGCTAAAGTCCAAAAGAATACCCCAGAGATAATTTGATATATTGATATGTATGTGCATATACATACACACATATATTTTCGATCAATACATAAAGTTAGCTGAATTATACAAAACTGCTTTACACACATATTATATGTAGATGGTATATGTATCTGTTCCACTTTATTTGGGGATATGAGAATTGTTAAGACATGCATGAAAAAGATGGGGCCAAACAGCAACTAGGAATGCAGAGCTTTGCACTGTATATTGGAGTCTATTCCCACATCTTGGGTCTACACTGGAAGGATTCTTTAGTTACACAAAGCTAAAGGAAAAGTGTTGTGAGTATACTATACCAGAAACATAGAAAGACATGTTTCTGTCATTGTACAATGTCATAATTTATTAATTGCAATCAATTCACAAGCTATATCGGTTTCATTGGCTATAATTTGCCAAGTAGTCCCAATTTCCTTTGGCCATTTCCTGTGGCCATTGGCAAATCTGTGTTATTTTATTCTAATCTTAGTTACTAGTATCAACCCTCAAATAACACATTAAAAATGGCATAGTAAACACATACTTACATATATACTACAGAATGGCTACAAAAGGGTTAAGGAGGCCATAGAGTAGTTCAAGGAGTTTGAAGAGCTTACTGGGGGTGGAAAGTTGACACCAATGCCGAGTCCCTGCAGCCAGTTAGAATAACTTAATGAAATATTAAGGATGGGCTGGAGAGATGGCTTAGTAGTTAAGGTGCTTCCCTGCAAAGACCAACGACCAGTTTGGTTCCCCAGTACCCATGTAAAGCCAGATGCACAGAGTGGCACATGCATCTGCAGTTGTTTGTAGTTGCTGGAGGCCCTACCAAGACCATTCTCTCTCTCTTTCTGCTTGCAAATAAATAAAAATATTTTAAAAATATTAAGGAAAGCTAGGCAATTGTTTGGCATATGGTATCTAGAAGAAATGGTGTGTGTGTGTGTGTGTGTGTGTGTGTGTGCGTGCTCATGCACATGCAAGTAGGAAATAATTTATGAAGGACATGATCCAAATGGAATCTCAATACTTCACCTTCTTTAACTGCCACAGTGCTGTGCTGCTATATAAAAGTGAATACCAGGCTGGAGAGATGGCTTAGTGGTTAAGGCGCCTGCCTCCTAAGCCTAAGAACGCTGGTTCCAGTCTTCAGCGGTTCCAATCTCCAGGTCCCATGTTTAGCCAGATGAAAAGTGACGCAAGGGCGCAATGCCACACTTGACCACAGGGGGTGCACGCATCTGGATTTCGTTCGCAGCAGGTGAGAGGCACCTTAACCACTAAGCCATCTCTCCAGCCCAAGTTGATACCTTAAAATGGACCATAGCAGGAGAATGTATAGCACAGAAAAGGAAAAACCAGACCCCCCCCAATAAGATGGTTCAGTATCATTGATTAACTATCAGAAATATATTTTTTTAAATCTGCCTGGATCAGCAAGACCCAAATCACATGTTCTCTCTAATTTGCAGATCCTAGCTTATAATATCTATAGGTATGTATGTATAGGGGGCAAATATGGTAAAACCTATAATGATAGAAAAGTAACCAAGAGAGGCATAGAGTGGGAAAATGGGTGCCAACAAAAGTTCTTTTAAGGGACTGGAGACATTTCTCAGTGGTTAAGGTGCTTGCCTGCAAAACCATCTGTAAAAGCAGATGCATAAAGTGGCACATACATCTAGAGTTTGTTTGCAGTGGCTAGAGACCCTGGCATGCATATATTCTCTCTCTTTCCCTTCTTTTCTCCCTCCTTTTCTCTCTCCGTATCTCTCTGCTTGCAAATAAATAAAATATAAAAAAAAATAAATCTGCTTTGAGTGGTTTCAGGTAGGAGAGGCTTGGGCTTCTGGAAAAGTGCAATTGTTTTAAATCAATATATAAAATTGACCAAATTATATAAAACTGCTTATCGTTACCATTTTTTCATTGAGTATATGGGTACATGTGTATGTTGCATGTGGAGGTCTGAGGTCAACATCAGGTGTCTCCCTCTGTTGCGCTCCACCTTATCTTATTTTTATTTATTTAACTTATTTATTTTGAGGAGAGGCAGGGAGAGAGAGAGAGAGAGAGTCATTACAAACAAACTCCAGATGCACACACCACCTTGTGCATCCAGCTTTATGTGGGTACTGGGGAATTGAATCTAGGTCCTTTGGCTTTGCCCACAAGCACCTTAATTGCTAAGCTATCTCTCCAGCCCACCACCTTATTTTATGAGACATAGTGTCTCACTGAACCCAGAGCTCATCAATTTAATTAGACCAGATAGCCAACTTACCCTAGGGATCCTCCGTTCTCCTTCTCCTGATCACTGGGCCCAGCTTTACTGTGGGCACTAGGGATCCGACCTCAGGTTCTCATGCTTGTATGGCAAACACTGAGTCATCTCCGTAGGCCCCTGGTTTTGATCTACAAAAATGGCAATACCATATAGGTCAACATAAACTATAATGCTTTAAGTGACCAAAAAAGCTACAAGCAGGACTTATAAGTAAAATTGTGTGTCACATAACAAGAAATTCAAAGGGGAACAATAGCTCACTAGTGAATTCACAATGTTGTCAGAGACCTGCCATCTGTGGAAAGTTGACCTTTATTCTCATGCTTGTCATTGCATGGTCACAGATATCTGCTGTGCCTCCAGGGACAGGTCTTTGGACTTAGGCAAAAGAATGAACAGGGAAGGGAAAGGGCTGTGCTCAGCAAGTTTGTCTATGTTAATCAGGAAGGCAAAACATTTCTGCAGATCCTTACCTAGTAAATCCCAGTAACATCTCATTGGCTAAAATTTGTTACATGATCAATCTGGGATTAAGGCAATGACAATTCATTCCTGGCCCCGGTGTGAAGACCCACTTGCCTAGAAAGAAAAGGTGACCCAGCTGTCCCCTCCCCTGTAGGAACTTAGGTTGCATTGGTGGGAAAAAGAGGGAGGAAGACAACAGCCCTACTCACTGCACCACTGCTGAGTGATGAATCTGGACAGAACACTTTCAACAAACTCCCCAACCGTTTCTTGGTTTAGCCATGCGCATGCAGCGAGTACAGTGAGTTATTTACAATCATTTACCCTGGTTGCTTAGCATTGTGTAGAATTAGCATGTAGCTCAGAAATGTATGCAGTACATGTGAATAATTTTTGCAAGATTTATGTGATCTCAGCACTAAAATTTATTCTTGAAACCTCAGCCTTCAGACTTTGGTTATTATGTGGCACAGTGGCGTGCTTACTGCTTTGAATAAGAGACAGGGAGATGTTTTCATTTAAGGTAAAACTGCTGACTTGACACCTTGCTCTAATAGATCTTTGAGAAAAAGATAGTGATATAAGATAAAACTTAATATCAAAATTCTGATTAAAGATCTTAAACTGTCATTTGGAGGAAACTGGAGGAGTGAATCCACTCCTCTGTGGTGACCAATTACATCCTTTAAAACCCTGACCAGGCATTTACACACCTGAACATAAAGGGTCAGGTTACCCTAATCTTGTTAGCATGGCTTCTGCAACAATGTCATGTCAGAATTACCCATGCAGCCACCCACTGGCCCTCCATGTGATGGGCCTCCCTGGGGCCTCTGGCCCCACCCCACCACACTCACCTCCCCATCTTTTCCTCTTCTCCGGTCTCCCACCCTATGTACTTCTGTCTGCCATCTTCCCCAGCTTACCTCACTACCTCTCCTTCAGGTCCTGGCCTTCAGCTCCCCATGGATGGTTGTACCTCCAGGAAAGGGGGAAGAGGGACCAGGACTTGAGTTACACAGTGGTTGTCTGGATGTCTAGATGGGCTTAGGAGTGTGTGTGTGTGTGTGTGTGTGTGTGTGTGTGTGTGTGGAAAGTAGAAACTTTGTATGGATACACCGTGTGTTGGTACCATCATTTCCCTCCTCCCTGCTTTTGAGGGACCTCCCTGTCCCAATTCTGGGGTTTTGACAGCTTTTGAAGCCCTGGAACTGTCCATTCTTCTGCAGCCCCTCCATCAGGAATGAGAATATGGAGGAACACCTAGCTGTCATGTATGAGAGCCCGAGACAGGGATTCCCTCACCTCTTCCTTCACTCCCACAACTACACGCTCCAGTTATCAACTGTGGACGTCATCAGTGTTGATCCTAGACGTACCTACCGAAGGCAGACATGGTACAGTACTCTACTATTGCGTTCAGCCTTGGCTAGAGGTCTACAGTGGCTCTGCTGCCCTGAGAGCTGCAGCATTCCAGCTCACTGTCAGCTCGTAGGATTGCCCATTCGCATGCTCTTTCACCTCTACAAGCCTGGTAAAGATGGGCTTTACCAGACCTCTCCTTGAATTTCAGTGGCTTCATCTGTCACAATCACCTAGACAAGCTGGGACCTTCACACTCACCTCCACAGCCTGTGAAAAGTGGCCATTAAGAGCCCTGGTGGCCCTGGGGCTGCTAGAACCTTAGTCTAATTTACATGTTCCAAGGCCTAATCCAGAAACCCAAGTGGAGGCAGCTGTGGGGATTTGATTGGCACAGAGGATGTGGAAGTAGGCAGGAATTTTCAGAGCCAGATGCCTCCCTTCTGCTCACTCTTTCCTTTCCTCCGTCTCATAAACTTTAAATGATGGCATGAAAAACATAATAATGGCAGGTCAGCCACCATATAGTCCTAAGAGCTATGCTAGCTATTGCTAGTCTGAGAAAACTATCGTTCACGCTTCACTTTCCCATCGGTTTGATTATGGCAAATGAGAAAGATTTCTTAGCTACCCAGCTCTTAACTGGGCTTCATGAAGAATTATGCACAGCGCATGTTTTCATAACATGGCTACAACGATTTCATAATAAGAACAACATGTGGGCTGGAGAGATTGCTCAGTGGTTGAGACGCTTGCCTGCAAAGCCCAAGTCCGGAGTTCAATTCCCAAGTACCCATGTAAAACCAGATGCAAAAGACGTTGCGTGCGTTTGGAGTTTGTTTGCAGTGGCTAGAGGCTCTGGTGCATTCATTCTCTCTGTCTCTTATAAAAAAAAAAAAAAAGAAAAAGAATGACATGTAACTGCTGACTCCAAGGGTAAGCATGCAAAAATCAATCTTTCTATTCTCATCTGCTTCATCATTAGACTTCTTTCCAACACTACCTGTCCATGTTTGGAAAATGTGATTTTATATATATATAAAATATTTATATATATATATTATATTTATATATATTATATTATATTATTATATTATATATTTATATATTAGATTATATATTATATATATATATTAAATATTTTTACTTACTTATTTATTTATTTATTTATTAGAGAGAGAGAGAGAGAAAGAGGCAGAGAGAGAGAAAGAGAGAATGGGTGTGCCAGGGCCTCTAGACACTGCAAACAAACTCCAGACATATGGGCCACCTTGTGCATCTGGCTTACGTGGGTACTGGAAAATTGAACCTGGGTCCTTAGGCTTTGCAGGCAAGTACCTTAACCACTAAGCAATCTCTCCAGCCCTGATTTTATATTTTTATCCTTCTGTCTTTAGTAGCAGATCAATTCATTCCCTCATAACTTGTTTATGAAAATTAGATAAAGAATCACTTTCCCTTTGAGATGGCTAGAAAACAAAGCCTCTGAAGGCAATTTTATAACTAAAAGACAAAAATAATTAATAAGTTGCTCAGTGGTTAAAGACACTTGCTTGCAAAGTCTGCTGGCCCAGGTTCAAATCCCCAGCACCCATGTGAGGCCAGATGCACAATGTGGCCCATTTGGAGTTCATTTGCAGCAGCAAGAGATCCTGATATTCCCATTCTCTCTCTCCTTCTCTTTCTCTTGCAAATAAATAATATTTTTCTTGTTTATTTAATTTAATTAATTATTTATATGAGAGAGAAAGAAAGAGAGAAAGAGAATGGGCACACCAGGGCCTCCAGCCATTACAAAGGAACTCTAGATGCATGTGCCCCCTTGTGCATCTGGCTTATGTGGGTCCTGGAGAGTTGAACCGTGATCCTTTGGCTTTGCAGGCAAATGCCTTAACTGCTAAGCCATCTCTCTAGCCCCTCTTGTCGTTTTTATTTGAATGTTTGAGGAGACCACTGAAGAGACTTTAAAAGAATCACTTGAGGGCTCTGTTCAAGTAAGAATAGTCATGGATTGGGAACTCGGGTCCTCCAAAGGGTTCGGTTTTGTAGACTTCAACAGTGAGGAAGATGCCAAAGTTGTCAGCGAGGCCCTGGAAGATGGTAAAACTGATGGAAACAAATTTTCCCTGGATTGGGCAAAGCCTAAAGGTGAAGGTGGCTTTGAGGGCCATGGTGGAGGCAGAGGTGGCTTTGGAGGTCGAAGAGGCAGAGGAGGAAGCAGAGGAGGAAGCAGAGGAGGTGGAGGAGACATCAAGCCACAAGGAAAGAAGATAAAATTTGAATAGTTCTTTCTGTCTCAGTCTTTCCCTCTTCCATTTGAAAGAAAGGACCCTGGAGTTTGTACTGTGTAATCTGTTCAATGACAGGGCCTTCTGAGGACATTCCAAGACAGTATACAGTCCTGAGGTCTGCTTGGAATCCATATAGATAACATTTCAAGAGAGATGCCCTGTTGGTTTTGACTGGATATTCATACAAACTTTTTTAAAAAATTTTTATTTATTTATTTGACAGAGAGAGAGAGAAAGAGAGAGAGAATGGGCACGCCAGGGCCTCCAGCCACTGCAAACCAAATCCAGATGCATGTGCCACCCTGTGCTTCTGGCTAACGTGGGTCCTGGGGAATCAAACCTGGGTCCTTTGGCTTTGCAGGCAAGCACCTTAACCACTAAGCCATCCCTCCAGCCCTCATACAAACTTTTTAAAGAGAAGAGTGATAGAGCTAACCCTTATCTGTAAGTTTTGAATTTATATTGTTTTATCCCATGTACAAAACCATTTTTGTATTGGGGTTGTAAAAGAATGTTTTATCATTTTTTTTTTTTTTTTTGCTTCAGTGACTTTAGGACAAATTAAAAGTCCTAAACTCTGGAAAAAAAATTAAAAAGCTCAAAACACATACTACAACTAAAAATGAGGATTTATAGTCAAAGTATAGACCCATGGGATCCTAAAATACCATATCAATAACAAGAATAAAATTAAATCAAACTTAAGCTTAGGGTTAAATACATTTTTTTTTTGATTTTTCGTTTTTGGTTTTTTGAGGTAGAGTCTCACTCTGGCCCAGGCTGACCTGGAATTCACTCTGCATTCTCAGGGTGGCCTTGAACTCAGGGCGATCCTCCTACCTCTGCCTCCCGAGTGCTGGGATTAAAGGCATGCGCCACCACGCCCAGCTTGTTAAATACATTTTTATTGCATTTTGGTTTTTGGTATATTGCAAATAAGCAAATGGTTTGTATGTTGTGATATTGTCTGTTAGCAAATATTGTTCTGGTTGCTTCATTAATTTTATTAGCTAAATAAAAATTTCTATGCCATATCTTTTACATTTTAGGACCACTCAGCATTTGCCATTGCCTATTTTAGACCACAGTCTTATCCGTGCATTGTTCCAAAACGACTTTCATTAGCTCTTTCCATGTATCATTAAAAGCCTTTTGTACTGCAACAGAGCATGGAAAAATATTTTCCATGGTGCACTAGATGGCGCCCTAATAGCACTGTTATCTAGCATCTGTAGAATATTAAAATAGTAAATTTCATGACTATAAATTTCTATTATTGAGCAAAATTAAGCATCAAAAAGTTGATTATAGATGTGAATTTCTGTCCTTTCCCCACTGATTTCTATTATAAAATCAGATTCCACCCCCCTTAAAATAGTGACTGTTGATATAGGAGATATAATAAATTATTATCTAAGAGAGCAACAAATCTTTTATATTGACACGGTTAAAAGAAATTTTGCTTTGACATTTTAATAAAGGTGTCAAAATGTCAAACCTTGAATGCTGTGTGGTGAAGATTAATTTCATGTTTGGTACAACATCATACAAGTCTAGAAGAATAAATGACATTTTAACTGCACCAAATGCATGGGCTGAAAATCACTGAGATGCATTTCACTTGAGTTGCCCTGAAATTAATCCTAACACTCGCTGGATGCTGATGAGTTTTAGAAATAAATGGTCTGGGCCAAAGGAAAGGAGGAGGAGAGCGAGCAGCAGAGACAGCAATGTGGACAGGACAGAAGTGAACACGCATGGCAGAGATTCTGCAAGCCCACAGCAGCAAGGGAGCCATGGCTGCATACTGACTGATACGGGGTAGGCGGAGGGGTATGGAAACTGTGAAGAGTCCTTGGGGCTACAGTGGTTCGTTTTCTTAAACATTTGTATGTGTGTGTTTGTATATGTGAGTGTGTGTGGAGGTCAGAAAACAATTTTGGGTGCCTGTCCTCCTCCCATCCTATCTTTTTTTTTTGAATAGATTTTTATTTATTTATTTATTTATTTGAGAGAGAGAGAAAGCAAGAGAGAGAGAGAGAGAGAGGATGGTCACACCAGGGTCTCCAGCCAATGCAAATGAACTCCAGATGCATGCACCCCCTTGTGGGTCCTTGAGAGTTGAACTGGGATCCTCTGGCTTTGCAGGCAAATGCCTTAAGGGCTAAGCCATCTCTCCAGCCCCTCACCCTATCTTTGGTATGCATGTATGTGTGTGTATGTTTGTGCCAGGGCCTCCTGCATTTGCAAAGAAACACTAGATGCTTGCACCCGTTTTTGTGCCTGGTTTAGATGGGTGGCTTGGGAACTGAACCCCAGTGGGCAGCTTTTGCAGTAAGCACCTTTTCACTGTTGAGCCATCTTCCCAGCCCTGTCACCCTATTTTTGAGGCAAGGTCTCTTTGTTGTTCACTGCTGCAAGCCAGGCTAGCTGGCCCAGGCTTCTTTGGGATCTAACATCTTGCCCTACGAGGGCTGGGAGTACAGAGGCTCACTACTGCGTCTGGCTTTTACGTGGGTGCTGAGGAGCTAAACTCACACTTGTGTGGTAAGTAATTTACCCACTGAGCCATCTTCTCAGCCCTCAATGGGGCATTTTTTATTAAGTTGTCAGTTTCCATTTTAGGAAGGTATTCTTTTAAAAAATATTTTTATTTATTTGAGAGAGAGTAAGAAACAGATACAGAGAGAGAAAGGGAGAGAATGCCACTGCAAATGCACCTTGTGGGCCTCCAGCCACTGCAAACAGGCAAGCGCTTAACCGCCAAGCCATCTCTCCAGCCCGGAAGGTATTCTTTTTAAAAATATTTTTATTTATTTAGACTCATGTGCTACTTTGTGCATCTGGCTTACGTGGGTACTGGGGAATCGAGCCTCGAACCTGCATTGATAGGCTTCACAGGCAAGCGCTTAACCACTAAACCAATTCTCCAGCCCTTAGGAAGGTATTCTTGAGTTAAAACCAAGTTCATTTTATTTATTTTTTGTTGTTATATATTTCATTTATTCACTTGCAAGCAGTTAGGGAGGAAAGAATGGAAAAAAAGAGAGAACGAATGAATGAATATTGGTGTGCCAGGGCCTCTTTCCATTGCAAACAAACTCCAGATACATGCACCACTTTGTGCATCTGGATTTATGTGGGTACTGGGGAATGGAACACAGGCTGGCAGGTTTTGCAAGCAAGAGCCTTTATCTGCCAAGCCATCTCTCTAACCCTCAAATTTATTTTATAAATAAACACCACTGTTTATCAAATACTTCTTCAAGGTGTCATTTACAGCTGGCACAAGTGAAAGTAAAATCCTTAATAGCTAAGTCATGAGTCTCCTGCTACCTGGCTCTCTCCCTCCCCTTGTCTACGCTATTCTCATCTGCCATGAAGCGCCAATTCATACTTGAGTCAGGCAAGCCTGCTCACTGGCCTGCATGTGCTTTCTTTCTCCCCTTGGGCTTTCTGTAGCAGAGGTGGCTAACTTTCCTTCTCACAGTAGAAGACAATGGGCTGAAGTGAGCTGTGCCATTCCTTGGCCAGGATGGGTAAGAAATGGTGGTATCGTCTCTTTCTTTCGGTTTCACCAGCTGCAAGTTGTTGGCAGATAGAATGGTCTTAGAGGCTCATGTGGAAGGTGGTAGACTCCCAGATCAAGGTTTCAGATGACAATGTGGGGCAGGGCTTGGCTCTCTCTGCACATCCTAACTCCATTCATGCTGCAAACCTAGAGTACTGGTTTTGGATTTTTATGTGAGTGAGAAATGAGCTTCTACTTTCTAACTCATTAATCATATCTCCTATCTATCTATCTATCTATCTATCTATCTATCTATCTATCTATCTATCTATCATCTATCATCTATCTATCTATCTATCTATCTATCTATCTATCTATCTATCTATCATCTATCTATCTATATATAATTAATGATAGATGCAAAGTAACCTTACCTTAACTAATTTACTTACAAAATCTATTTTACTACCTAGAATCCCTTGCCCATTTTAGAGGAAGACGCAAGCTGTTTATTGAGTATAAATATGTGCTAGGGACATCATGATGATAGCATCTCCAGAGAGCTTTATACACTACCATTTTAAGCCTAATCTCAAGAGCTAGTTAGCACTTACTAGTGTAGCCCTGATGTATGCTATTGAGCAATTCTGTTTATGTTTATGACTTTGAATGTCTTCTTCATCTGAAGACTTAATTCACCAGTGGGGTTGATGTTTCATAAACAAAGATTATAAGGAAAATATAAAAGATAGTCACACGGCCTTCTAGCTGTACACTTGGATTATATAAGAAGGCAATACAGAAAGATTAAATTGCCAGGCAGGCAAACTACAGATCATGAGTAATACTGGGTATCAGGATCAGCTGTTACTTCAGCCCTTAGACGATACATGTGTGTGGTATAAAATCTTTGGTACAGCAGTGAATCATTGCCCTTACTACTTGACAGCATCTTTATACAGAGACAATTTATAAATTCACTTTTAGAAAGATTTGTTTTTTGAAGGGTTGTTTTTAATTGTGATGGGGCATCCAGGACACTAAAGGATGTTTGGCAATTCTTGGTTTCTGCAAACCAGCTGCCACTAGCAGTGGTCACCCTGCTCAAATCATGACAAACAAAAATATCCCCAGATATTGTCATGTATCCCATGGGAAGTCAAGTCAGTCCTGATGGAGGTCTCAGTTTTAGAAAAGCAAACAGTTCACAAAGTGAGACTTGTCTTCAGCTGTTTGAAGACACACCCCTGCTCCAACTTCCCTGGACAGAGAAGGCCCTGTGGACAGAGGTCATGGGTGGGGTAATTAGAACCAGATATGCACAGCCTGTGTTTCTACTTGTCTCCTGCTTCAGTCCAATAATCTATATGCCACAATCCAGTAAGAGGGGGCATGATAAGAGGAGAAACTTGGAGCTTTGAATCATAAGCTCACAGGTCATCCCTGGAGTCTGCCTCTAGTACTCACATGTCATCTGAGTTAGGCCTGGAAGGAAGGAAAGTTCTGACCAGGCAGAAAGTGAAAAAGGAACAGAGGGAATATGTGAAAAGGCCTGAAGATGTTTACCATGTGCTCAAGTGTCTGAGAGTTGCTTAGCGAGTCAGAAAACCAGGGTGTGGCTAGAGGATAGCGTGTGGGGATAAGAGTAGGTGAGGAATTTGTGAGGACCTGGAACAGGGCCTGAGGGCCACTCACAGGACCCAACCTTACCACAGCAGTGACTGTTGGATATCATGGGACAGGCCAGAGTGTCTTTCTTCATCATAGTTTAGCTCTGGAGGGAAATGGAAGAAAGGCTTCCAGATTAGACAGAAAGTGGTTTTAAAACTTCAGACCAGAGTTTCAGGACTGCACAGAGACAGCAGTATGGGAGTGAAGCTGAGAGAAAGTGGCGCCTGGTGAAGGTGGGATTGTTCATAAGAGTGACAGATATTGATCAGGGCATGAAGCAGCACATTGGTTTTTCAAAAGATTTTGGCTTTTACATAGGGCTTCACCAGATGCAATTTTCAAAGAGAATTTAAAATTTTTGCTTCCTTTCCATCTTTAGGTCACATACTGTATGGCACAATGCAGGACTGACCCTAGCCAGACCGCATGCTAAAAGAAACCAGGCCGCACCCACACCCCTCGGGTTTTCTCACTGGGATAGCGGGTAGTCAATGATGGGTAAGAACCCATGAGAAGGGGCAGCCTCAGACAGGCACCATCACATGTGATGATCCCTTGGGGCCTGGCTTGGCAAAGAACCATGCCTCCCAGGGTTGCCAATAATAAAAACAAAAAGGAGGATATGTATGGCACAATGCAGGTCGGGCTCTAGCCAGACCACATGCCAGAAGAAACCAGGAAATGGCTTCTGTGAACATGGCATCCTACACAGGCCTGGCGTTGACAACAGCTACAGTCCAGTGCTCACGAGAAACCTGCTATGAGATGATCTGCCTGGAGACAGGCTGTCATTGGTCACAAGAAGGGGACCACCCCATACAATGATTGGCCAGCCAAACCCCTTAAAACCCCCTATACTTCCTTGAATAAATGAGTTTGCAGCAGCTCGCCCTCTGCCTGCTTCCATCCAACTCCCGGAGTCTGTGTCATGGCTCGCGCCTCTCACACCCTACTTGGCAGAGGCCCTGCCATCTCTCCTGGGCAGGCCCTAGGAGGGACCCCAACAACATACCTCCATACTTATTTTAAATTTTGCATTGTATTCCCATGAACATATGTTTAAAATGTATTTCCACAAATATAATTCTAAACTTAGAAGCTTAAGGCCAAGTAAAAAACAGGAGAGACTACATTGGGAAGAAACAGATTTTGGTGCTCCTGAAAGCCCTCTACCTTCCTGCCTCCTTTTGAGTGTGACAGGGACAGCATCCTGTCTCTTCTGCAAAGGTTTTCATCTGCATGCATGGAGGCAACACAGGCAACGGGGGAAAAAAAGCAGTGTCGTAACAAATTTAAATAAAAAGAACAGAGTCTTTTGGGCTCCATTTAAAAAAATTGAGTACTTTAATATGTGAATACTTTGCAAATTGATCATATTCCTATTGGGTTACACCATTCCCTCTCCCTGGCCCCAATTCCACTGAGGGCCCTCCTCAGTGGGGTTATCAGTATTCACTGTGGGCTCATGAATGCTCCAGTCTGTCTCTGTTGGGGGGACAATCCCTCAGAATACACTTTCCTACACTGTGGCTCTTACATTCTTTTCACCCCCTCTTCTGCAATGTTCTCTGTCGGCTCCATTTTTTTTTTTTTTTTTTTGCTTTGTCTTTATCATTTAACTTAAACATTAAGGGGCTAGAGAGATGGCTTAGTGTTTTAGGCATTTTCCTGTGAAGCCAAAGGACCCAGGTTCAATTCCCCAGGGCCCACATAAGCCAGATGCACCAGGGGCACATGTGTCTGGAGTTTGTTTGCAGTGGTTATAGGCCCTGGCATACCCATTCTCTCTCTATCTCTCTCTCTCTGCTTGCAAATTAATAAATAAAAATAAATTATAAATTAAATATTAAGTCTGTATATAACTGTTCTCTGCTGTCTTCAAGGAAAGGAAACTAGTAAAAAGTCTATACCTGGAACTTCTCAACAGACAGTTACATTCATATTAATCTTTTTCTGGAACATCTCCAGTGAGGAGTTGTCTCTGAATTATTAGGGATCTGTTTTACCATTGGAAAATTCCACCATTCCCAATACACTTTGTAGAATGGTCTACTATAGTCCAATGTTACTGTGAAATACCAATTAGAAAATTTCAAACAATGGTCTCACAAGACCTACAAGAATTTGAAATCATTTCGTGGGTTTATCAAGCCATTTTCTGAACAATGACAGAAATGTGGAAAATGTAGCAGCCACTTTACAGAGCACTGTTGTTCAGCTGCAACTGCCTTGTACACAATGCGCTTTGATACACTTGAAAATTCAAAAAATCAGGTCATCTCAGGCTAGAAAAGGACTTACTGGAGTGTTTGTTTGTTTGTTTGTTTATTTATTTATTTATTTATTTATTTATTTATTTATCTGAGAGAGAGAGAGAGAGAGAGAGAGAGAGAGAGAGAGAATGTGTGCTCCAGGGCTTCCAGCCACTGCAAACGAACTCCAGATGCATGTGCCCCCTTGTGCATCTGGCTAACAGGGGTCCTGGAGAGTTGAACCGGGATCCTTTGGCTTTGCAGGCAAACGCCTTAACTGCTAAGCCATCTCTCCAGCCCAACTTACTGGAGCATTTAAATTGGCCATTGTTTTCCCAGTTTTTATAGATTTTAAATGGACTATTAAAAAGTATTTTCTATGCAAGGTGAAGGGAGTACAAAGACATCAGAATAAAGTTTCTGGGCTGGAGAGATGGCTTAGTGGTTAAGGTGCCTGCCTGCTAAGCCTAAGAACTGCAGTTCCAATCTACGGGCCCCATGTTCAGCCAGATGCAGTGATGCAAGGGCGCAATGCCACACTTGTCACAAGGGGGTGCATGCATCTGGAGTTCGTTCACAGAGGCTGAGATGCTGCTGGTGCACCCATTCTCTCTCTGTCTTCCTCTCCCTCTCTCTCTGTCTCTCTCTGTGTCTCTCTCTCTCTCAAAAAAAAAAAAAAAGAATAAAATTTCCATGTGTTCAGGAGGCTTTATGCTCAGTACTTCCTGGTGTATCACCTAACCCTCACATACATCCTAGGTATCATGATCCCTGTTTAAAGATGAAACTTATTGTGAGTCGGTGGCTTACTCATTGGTGTCATTTTAGCAAGTGGGAATGCCCTGCTTGGAACCCATGTTCTTTCCTGGCTCCATACCTCATTCACAGGAAGTGGTCTTCAAGAAACTTTCCATTTAGGTCATAGTAAAAGGAAAAGTCAAATAGGAAATGGAAATAAAAGATCACAAGAACACCTATACATTGTCCTAAGCAGGTTCATGATTCATTTCCCAATGACTCACTCTGTAGCACTTCAACTCCTCACACAGAGAAATGCCATGCTCTGTAAAGTACTGCTGCATATTGGTTTCTTGAGATAGGACTTCACTGTGTAGCCCACATTGCCCATGCTGGCATCACACTGAGGACAACCCTCCCCACTCATACGTAGCTATAGAAACATATCTAGATCAATAAGCATTTTTTAAAACATTTCTCTCTGCAAGGTGCTTGGAGTTGTGTGACATCACAACAATAAAGCCACCGTGTACTAAGTCATTGCCTGGAATGGTCAACAAAGCCTTTGAGAACAAGTGGGAGATGCAGTAGGGAGTGTGTGTGAATGGCTGGGCTAAGTGCATGTGAGCAGAGGGAATGAGACTCAAATATGTACAGAGGTGGCAGAACAATGCCGGTCACTAGGACAGCACTGTGCATTTGCCCTGGTGGAAGGTCACGCGGCGAGGAGTAGGAGCTAGGGCATGGTTATTTTTGCAATCATGTGGGGGTGTATTAGAGCATGACAAAGCTCTTGGTTAGGCTGTAACTCTGGAATTAGGATGCTGGATGTTCAAGGCCCCACAAAACTTCCACTGAGTCAGTAGCCTCCAGGTTCTTGTCCTGTGAATTTCAACTAATGAAATCCATAGACTCTAGAAGATGAAGTTTAGAAAGATTTTATTACAGAGCTCAAGAGAAGGAAAGAAGGTAGAGCTCCTGCTGGGAGGCATGGGTGTGGGTCCCAGAAATGGGAAGTTCTACTTGGAGATCCTGATTGGTTTTTTTTTTAATGGGAATTCACTGGATGGGGGCTGAGCTGGTCAGAACAGTTCTCATACCAGGTGTCCAGGCACTTTTCAGACTTACTCACATCATCCTATTAGATTTTTAGAGAAGGAAAATTCCTTCAGGAGAGAAGAACTATATAAAAACCAGATCCTATGCCATATGTTTAGGTACCCAGTAATCTTATTTACATCCTCCAATGAGGTTTTAGGAGAAAAGAGGAGGAAAAATCCAGATCCCCTTTACAGGCTCAAGGACATTTCTCCCTTAGTTTGTTTCTGGGGGGACTGCTAACTCTCAACTGTCTTACTATCACCTAACAAATTTCCCACTATTGTGAAACTGTCACGTTCAAGGTTCACAGTAGAGTTCCTTGGGCACAAGATTTTATTTAATGCCAAGCGGCAGTAGTTGGGTTCAGAGCAAGGGGGAGTGGGCAGAGCAAAGAGAAAGGGGACTCAGAACTGCCTCATAGAAGGAGAGGTTTTTTTTAAAAAAAAATTATTTATGAGAGAGAGAGAGAGAATGGACATGCCAAGGGCCTTTGGCCACTGCAAATGAACTCCAGATGCATGTGCCACCTTGTGCATCTGGGTTATGTGTGTCTTTGGGAATTGAACCTAGGTTCTTTGGTTTTGCGGGCAAGTGCCTTGACTGCTAAGCCATCTCTCCAGCCTGCAGAAGAGGTTTTTGGAGAGAGGAAGGAGAGGGGGAAGATACTTCCCTACATGGGGTATGGGGGAGGAAGATTGGCTGGAGCTTGAAATAGCCAGGTAGACTGGCCCCTGTTGGACTAATTTTGGAAAGAGTCTACAGATGGTGGCTAGAAGGAAGTTGTTGGTTTTCCTCTCAGCTCAGATTCAGGAAGGCTGAGTTAATTACCATGATAGTAGGCAGGGATTCTAGTCTCAGACTTAGTCTGGCCATATAGAGAGTGAGGGTGGACAAAACTCTCTTTGAAATCTCAAATGCCATAACCAGAGGTAGTTTCAGAATCCCAGGCCTAGTTGGAGCATGGCCAGATGGGAGGGGGAAGAGAGGGAGCTAGGTAGAGAGTTCTGGGTCTCTTAGAGAAACAATGGTGAATACCACAGCAGAGACATGAGCTAATCACCATACGAAGGTGGTTAAGGAATTTATTCTGAGAAAAAATAAACTAGTGGAAAAAAACACCACTGAGTCTGATCTAAGAGAAAGTATAAACCAGATAATCCTGTTAAAACAAATCTATAATGATGACTTTAATTTATGCCTGAAGAGTTTGACTTCTTAGAACTCATTTCTAGGAAACAAATCTACTGCCTGTCACTTGATCCCCACCACCATTGTTTATTCCACCTACCCAAAATAAAAAGTAGTTTCGGGCTTAGAGAAAGCTTACCAAAACTTTGGGGATATATTCTTTCGGGATCCTGCTAAAAAAGTGGGTATGGGTTACATTGGTGATTATGTTATTCTACAAAACATCACAGCCTGACTGGTTTAATTGAAAGAATTTATATCTCACAATTCTGAGGACTAGAAAGTCAAAGCATAATGTGCCAATAGGTTGGATTTCTTGTGAAGGTTCTGTTGTAATTACTTTTTCATTGCGGGGACAAACATCTGACCAGAAGCAGTTTATGGCAGGAAAGGATTATTAATTTCAGTCTTACAGATTGCAGTGGAAGCTTCATCATGGTAGAACAAACTGGCTCACTTCCTTTTACATCCATAGCAGACAGACAGAAACCAACACCAGCAATGATGAACAGTTGGAGCTCAAGCTGGCTCTTTACACATCTAATATGGTAGACTCAAGAACTGCCCCAGTGACACACCCCCTCCAGCAAGGCTCCACTTGAAGACTAAGTAGGAAGCTTAATCTTAATCAAAAATACCTCAGGCTATGGGGGACATACATTTACATTCAAACCACCATAGGATCTCTTCCTGGTTTACAGACCACATGGCAAAGAAAGATTGAGATCTCTTTCTTCTTCAAAGGTCACTGTCTTATCAGACTATGATCTTACTCTAAAGCCTCATTTAATCTAATGACCATATGCATACTCTATCTGGGTGTTATGTTGCAATGGAGGACCAAGATGGATAGTTTTTTGAATGTAAGACTTTATTGCTGGAGCCCATTGTTGAAGGATTTTCTTTGTTTTTGTTTTTGTTTTTGTTTTTTTGAGGTAGGGTCTCATTCTAGCCTAGGCTGGCCTGGAATTCACTATGTAATCTCAGGCTGGTCTTGAGCTCACAGTGATCCTCCTACCTCTGCCTCACGGGTTCTGGGATTACAGGCATTCATCACCACTCTTGGCCATTGTTGAAATTTTAATAACACAGGTGTAGCTTCTAGGAGCCTTAGCTTTCAATTATCTTTTTGCCAAATATGTCACATTTTATGCACGTGGTGTGCTGTTGTCCCACATGGATAAGAGCATTCCTTCTAGGATCTATTGTAGATGATGTTGAACAGGCAGGGATGCAGATCTTCAGGAGAGAGATGTTGTTGATCATTAGGAAAGAAACTTTTAGACCACTTTAATCTATTAGCCATTACAATCTGGTATTTATATGCCTATAATTGAATTTTTCTGTATGTGACATGATATTTACAGGTGATGCATCCTAAGAGTATTATATCTAAGGTTCAAACATAGTAACCAACATAGGTGGTAGGTAAGGAAACAGAGTTGTCTGTAGAAAGTAAGGAAGAAAGTATTCTTGATGTAGAGAAAAGAGTTAGCTGAAATTTTTGTAATTATGTAGACTTGTCTTAAGGTAAGGTAGAAAGTATGAAAAACCAATACTATTTCTACTGACAGCCAAGTTATAATTAAGATACCTCTACTTTTATATATTAAGTCATTTTGAAATAGCTTAATTTAACACACACACACACACACACACACACACACACATATTATTAGTTATGGACATACTCAGTGTGCAAGCAGCACATGTTGGTACCATCCTTACCCTCATCCCTGTCCCCCTCTTCCAAAGGGACCCTCCTCATTGGGGATGCCAGTTATCCCCATGGGGGTTGTGGTTTTGCATTGTGGGGATAGCCATTAATTATAAGAAGAGGCAATGTCTCTGTGCATAATGTCCCAACTTGTGGCTCTAACAATCTTTCTATCCCCTCTTCCACTAACTTCCCTGAGCCATGATGGGTTTGTCTTAAGTCTACTTCTATGATGAGCTCTTGGGAGCATCTGTGTCTCTGGATATCTGATTTGGTAGGAGTTGAATATTCTCTGTGTCTATCTCCTTCACCCTTGTGCTGGTACCAGGTTCACCAAGAAAGCTGCACTCTTGCTCATTTCCCCAATTACTCTATGGTTTCAGCTGGGGCCCTGATGAGGTACAATGGGCTGATTCTCTCCTCAGGTTCTTGGTCCGTCTTAAAAAGAGAAGAATATTCTCCAACGGAGAGTGAAGTCAGCACCAGATATATGGGATCACCATTATTAGTTTAGAGAGACCTGGAATTCCCTATATAGTCTCAGGGTGGCCTTGAACTCACAGCAACCCTCCTACCCCTGCCTTCCAAGTGTTGGGATTAAAGGCAGACTCCTTAACCACTAAGCCATCTTTCCAGCCCTTATATTATTTTCTTACTACTATCATTATAAAATTTAGAAATTATTTCTAAATGAGAACCCAGGAAATTGTACTTGACAGAAAGCATGTATTTATTGTACCTTAACAGCTACAAATATGGACAAGACATATCAATAATATTGTGCTTTGTTAGTAAATTCAAATTAATCAGATTTTTTAAAAAGATTTAAGAAACCATCTAAGTTTTTGACCTTTTAATACAAGGCAATTTTAAAAGCAGAGTTAAAATTTAGCATCTTGTTTACCCTTAAAATTTAACATCTTGTTTCCACTGTTATCTGGCTAAATGAAGAGGTTATGCTTGTTAAAAAGTCTTTTAAAAGTCTATCCCCTTTGATCCATGTTGCTTTTACTCTCAGTTAGAGAATCTGCTCTTTACAGATGGCAAGAAACACTGGAGAGGCCGTAGACCTATTAGTAGGACAAGAAAAGAAAGCTGACTGCCTTGTACAAAATTAGTCATCTCTTTCACACCCGCTAAA
Organism: Orientallactaga sibirica; assembly: GCA_036365145.1. NCBI lineage: Eukaryota > Metazoa > Chordata > Mammalia > Rodentia > Dipodidae > Orientallactaga > Orientallactaga sibirica. Next base: position 3,106,058 of record JAEOAD010000036.1, read on the forward strand.
GCCCAGGAAACATTAGTGAGTAAGTGATGGATTAAATATGAGTACTGCTCTCATTGATAGCCTGAGAACCTCCTCCAGGGAGATGGCAGGAGACACTGAGGAGACTCAACACTCATCAAAGCAGAAAATCAGAGGCTGTGGAGAGCTCAACAATACTAATGAAGACTTCTACCATGTCCTCCAACATTCGGGCAGAAAGAATGTAAGAGCCACAGGGTGGGAAGGTGTACTCTGAGGCATTATTCCCCACAGAGACAGACTGGTACCTTCATCACCCCTCAGTGAATACTGATAATTCTACTGAGGAGGGTCCTTGGTGGAAAGGAGGGAGTGAAGATAAGTGTACAGCCTGATGGGAATATGACCAGTAGGCAATATGTTCATTCAATAAAGTTATCAATTTAAAAAGAAAGAAAGAAACAAACAAAAAACACAGAAAGCAGACAAAATTCAATTGTGCAGATACTTTAGGGTTGAAGAATAAAGGAATTACAGTCAGGATTCAGGGTAGCATCTTATCAAAATTATATGTGTTTAACCTTCCTGAGCTGGTCTCCTTTCAAGTTTTAAATCCATCTTAAGTCACACATTTTGCACTTGGGCTTCAGAAATGATTTATAGGAAATGAACAAAAATGGATAAATGTCCCATCATGAATGCCTGCATATGACAAGTGTACCAAGCTTTCACATCTGAGAGGCACTTTCAAGTCAACACTGAACAGACTATATCATTAATCCAATCTTGCCAATAAATATAAAGCAGTCTTAGAATGGTTAAAAAACAAACGAAAACCATCTTCTATTATTGCAGTAAACATGAATAAGCATTTAAAAATTATTGATTTTTTTAATAAAAAGGTTTCACACATAGACCCTCTCTCCCCTACACCAATTCTGCTGAGGGTCTTCAGTGGGGTTATTGGTATTCATTGTGGGGACCAAGAGGCCTCAGTCAATCTCTGCAGTGATGGGGAAACACGGTGTCTCAGGCTATTTCCACCCACCCCTAAGGCTCTTACAATTTTCTGCCCCTTCTTTAGCAATACTCCCTAAGCCTTGGTGGGCAAGATAGGAATCTGATTTAGTGTTGCTTTCTCTGTACTCTCTGGATCTCTGTTTTGATGACATTTAAGTGACCACAGTGTCTGTCACCATTTCCCTGGAACTGATTTTCAACTAACTATGAGAGCAGTATTTGTGTCACATGTCCCCTGTAGTTTCTGGGCCTGGGCATCTGAGGTGGAGGTGACACATCTCCTGGTAGACAGTCTGCTTGGTCTTCCTGATGTTTTGATGTATCCTAGCTTTCACCTGTATTCTCCTCCATCTGTAAAGTAGAACAGATTCTCCAAACAAAAGTGAGAACAGTTTGACTAAAAGGGGATAAGACAAGGCAGACTTCATGAAACACATGAACACATGACAGTGGCTGGCCAGTTAGACATATGACAAAGAAAATGTAATACTAGTAAAGGGAGAGAGACATCTTTTTCTTTAAAATATTGCCTATGTTATAAACTGAGAGTAACTTGAGCTAATTTTATATTTTAAAAATTTATGTAAGTACTCATTTATAAGACAATCATATCAGCCATATAAAGAATCATACCATATCAGCCATATAAAAATATATATATATATATATATTCACAAAGATCAAATGAATTTTGTAGGTTTTGAAGTTAAAGGGCTATCCTGATTATAATATTCATAGCATTAAGTAATTAAGAAAAACCCTGCATTTTCCAATGTATGACTATTCTTAGATAACTTACATCTTAAGACAGGGCAGCTACAGGCAGTTTAGATTCAAAAGTGACACATTTTTTTATTTGCCTCTGGGAAGATTCCAATATGACTGCTATGTGGGAGAGGCCTGCATGTGCTTGGGCAAGGTGCCCACCCTGGAGTTGATGGGCAGGTCATATTAACTTCACCTGACACCAGAAAGAGCAGCCCATGTGGCCACTGCTCATGCCCAGTAGGCCCACCTGGGGTGGGGAAGGGGAGAACAGAGTCCCTGTCTTAATGTATGTGGCTATTGGTCATAGGCAGATTTCTCTGGGAAAGTAGGTCATGTTGGACAGCCTTAAGGTGGAACACAAGAGGCACAAAAGATAAAAACCAGTGGAATCTGGAAAATGGCTGGAGGGCATTCTTAGAGGTGACAATTTTATTTTATTTTTAAAATATATTTTATTTATTTGAGAGAGAAAGAGGTAAAGACAGAGAGAGAGAAAATGAGACAGGAGAGAGAGAGAGAGAGAGAGAGAGAGAGAGAGAGAGAGAGGAGAGAATATGGATGTGTCAGGCCTCCAGCCACTGCAAACGAACTCCAGATGCATGCGCCTCCTTGTGCATGTGGCTTATATGGGTCCTGGGTTCTTTGGCTTTGCAGGCAAATGCCTTAACCACTAAGCCATCTTCTCCAGCCCTTGTTTTATTTTTAACTGTTTTTTATTAGCAACTTCCATAATTACAGACAGTAAGACAATAATTCCCTCCCCCCACTTTCCCTTTGCAACTCCATTCTCAATCAATCTCCCCCCTTTCAATCAGTCTCCCTTTTATTTTGATGTCATCATCTTTACCTCCTATTATGATGATCTTGTGAAGGTAGTACCAGGCATTGAGAGGTCATAGATAACCAAGCCATTTTGTGCCTGGAAGAGTGCATTGTAAGCAGTCCTACCCTTCCTTTGGCTCTTACATTCTTTCTGCCACCTCTTCTACAATGGACCCTGAGCCTTGGAAGGTGTGATAAAGTTTCAGTGTTGAACACTCCTGAGAAGTGACAATTTTATAACTGCACTTTGAGCAGCAGAAACAGGTTAAACAAACTTAGTTGCAGTTTAGAACTGCACTTTTGAATGAGAAAAAGATTGCCATTTGCTGTGGCACAGTGAAGAAGTGTGGTGGTGTGAAACCCACTCTGTGGACCGTAATTCCATTTCCATTCTTACCAGTCTTCTTTCTTGAAGAACATTTTCCAGATGCCTGATGTTTGTACCCTTAGTTGTAGACTAAAGCTAATTATGCACCTGCTTCCTAGGACAACCACCAGGAGCGTATGAGGTGATGTGTGTAAGATGCTGTGCACAGTGTGTGGCACATAGCAAGTCCATGTAATTCTAGAGCTGCCAAGTGATCCTAGGTCTAGGAGGGTCTAGGGCAGGTTTTGGGGTAAAGTAAGGTCCCGGATCTTTGCCCAGTGGGTAGAGTATGAAGGGAACATCTGGGGGTGGGTATGTAGTAAGTCTCAGCTCTGGAAATAAATCAGGAAGATATAAATAACAGGCATGAGTGTCTTCATGCCCTTTTATATCTCCTGAAAATGTGAATCAAAGTCACATGGAAAGAACTACAAACTAGAGATCAAACATCTTTGCATATCTATTGGAGCCAGAGCAATGGGGTCCCAGACTCTGCCTGAAGGGAGTCACGTGAGTTGGCATTGAGATTTCCCCAACTGCAGGTGTTCTGGCCACCTGATTCACCAGAAAATGGAGCTAGTGTTGAATGTAGGATCAGCAGGCAGTCTTGGTGATACCTACAATTCCAAGTTTTGGTACCATGTGTTAAGTCTGGGGTTCACAGTGGAGAACCGAGACAGACACTTTCTTGGATCCAAGACTTTATTGCAGTGGGGGTGGGGTGGGGGAGAGAGAGAAGTGGGGAAAGGAGAAAAGACTGAAAAAAGGAGAGAAAAATATGGGATGAATGCACCAGAGACAGTGAGAAAGAGAGGAGGCATGGGAGGAGGGGGAAGCACACACTTGGAGCAGGACAGCTAAAGGAGAGAGCAAGTGAGGGCCAGGGAGAGATCTTATAGGGAAATATCCAGACTCAAAACCTCCACAGTACCAGTTTGATTGCTTACAATATAACAGTTTAAAATAGTCCAGTCATTCTTCCAATGTGACGTATGAGGAGAAAGCAGAAAAAAAAAAAATCCTTCTGGTGATAGCCTGTACTGTGTTCAGTGCATTATGGAGCATGATGGGAATTTCCGTTTGGTTTTTACTTCCAAGTTAAGAATACAGTTGAAAAAAATCACATCTGTCTTTCAGCTGACAGACCTGTTAAAGGCAACATAGTTATGCTAGTTAATTTAGGATCTTGGAGCATTTTTGAGAATGGCTGTGATCAAAACATTCCACATGAGTGGAACCAACCAGGAAATAGCTATAGAATACTTAGACATTGAGAATTTTCAGCTAGAAAAAGTGTTGAAGAGATTACCTTATAAATAATTGTGTTATTTGCCTTTGTAGTGGTGATTTAAATAAAGTAGCTCTTGAGTTTTCAGTATTAATATTCTATTATTTAATGCTATGAATTAATTCCATGGGGACAGTAATCAGTCTGGTTATATTTCCTTTCAAGACCTCTCCAAAGAAGTTAAAGATTCTCTATATAATACCTCTAGGGCAAAGCATACATGCTCTAGATGGAGTTAGGATTTCTGATGGTGAGAGAAATTCAGTTCATCTGCCCTGATGCTGCCATTATTTGCAGACACCAGGAATCCCCCAGACATGAGAGAAATGATGACTTAAAAATAGAAGTCTAGGAAGACTGGAACTTCATGGACTGGTGAGCAGAGCACTGGTTGATTTCTCTGCCCTTAGCCAGGTGTCAGGTGTCTCGGTGCAGGGCCCAATCTGCATGCTGCTTCATGGTGTTTCCCATTCTGTAGAGAATCCTACCAAAACACCTGCCAAGGTAAGGGACATTGTGAACAACAGAGAAGGTATTTATCATATCCCTCAGAAACATCTGCATTAGTATAATTTTATTGGGGTGCAGCTTGCCAGGGGCATCTCCCCCCCTTCCCACCATAGCGATGAAAAGTCTTAAAGACCCATGGCCAAACCAGCTCCCAGAAATGGTGCATTCCTTAATGACAGGAAGTCTGCTGTAGTATAATTCTTCATCTTATCCTAGAGGCCATCTTCCAGGTACAGGTCTCTGGACAGGAAGACCTTTATATTAGGAGAGCCTTTCTGAGCTTCTGTAGTGTATCCAAAGTCTCTGATTACTTTTCCTCTATTGTGTTTCTTGCTCTAGTCCTCAGTTTTCCAGGCTGCTGGTTGTCCCACTAGAGAGAAATGAATAAATAAACATCCAATATTATTATTGCCAGAGCATTTAGTGTTTGTGTGTGTTCATTTCCTTATTTGATAATTTGAAAAAAAAGCACTTCTAAAGACATATTTTATTTATTTATTATTTTATTTATTTGCAAGCAGAGAGAGAGAAGAGAAGAGAAAGAGGGAGAGAAAGAGAGAATATGGGCATTCCAGGGCCTCCAGCTGCTGCAATCAAACCCCAGACACATGTGCCACTTTGTGTATTTGGCTTTATGTGAGTACTGCGGATATGAACCCATCAGGCTTTGCAGGCAAGCACCTTAACTGCTGAGGCATCTATCCAGCCCCTAAAGGCATATTTTTAAAATCAGGACATTCAGTGTTTATAATTATTATATCATTTGCATCCTTTTTTCCTATGTGAATTAATTTTATACTCAAGTAACATTTCATTGATTATATGAGTCTCCAGGGAAGGTCTAGTGACCCTTAAGACTTATCCCTGCCATATTGTGTTGGTCAGATTTTCAGTTTCAAGGAAATGCTTTAAAAACACATGTGAAGCTGGGCATGGTGACACAGGCCTATAACATCAGCTACTTGGGAGGCAGAGGCAGGAGAATCACAAGTTCAAGGCTTACATGGGCTACAAAATGGGTTTAAGACTCTCATTGACAACTTAGTGAGACATGTCTCAAAATTAAAAAATAATAAGAGGTATGGGGGATGTAGCTCAGTGGAGAGTGCTTGCCTAGTATATGCAAGGCCCTAGGTTAATCCATAATGCCACAGAAATAAAGAAGACAATTTTTATCTAAGATAAGAAATGGGCTAGTTCATGCCTACTAGAGATAATAGTTTTACTAGCTGTTACTTAGCAATCTTAGGTAGGGTATGAGCAATGAGACTGCTTTGATGGTGTTTTCAAAGCAAACTACGACATCATATATCATATACCTAGTGTTGGAGATACCAATTACACGAAGCCATCTACTTGAGGAAAATTTGTTACTCTCTTAAATAAAACGATTAAATTGATTATTGATGAATACTGTCCTTGGATATCCATTTACATAGAGCAAAGTGTACAAGCATGGAAATATGAACACACTCTTACCATGGGAATTAATATTAATTGTTCCAGTCCAATGATGCATGTGAAAGACTAAACAGTCTGACTCCTTGTTTCTCAAATATCTCCAAGAGACTGTGTTCCTGTGAGACTGGTTATCTGTGACCAGATGGAGGAGAGGCAGAGAGAGGGAGAGAGAGAGAGGATATCTTGGTCATCTGCACTTGGTGAATACCTGCGATGTGTGAAAATGCACCTCTATCATTACTCTTGTCCACTACCACAATTGACTCCTGCAATCAGTCAAAAGTGGAGAACATTTGATCTTTTATGTTTGAGAATCTAAAAATGAAGCCACTGGCCTGCTTCCGTAAGAAGTGGATTGGGGGCTTGGGGGCCACTTTGCATCTCTGATTGGAAGCAGGGAAACACTTGTCTGCCAGGGAGTCAGGTCAGTATGGGGCAGCAGTGCAACACAAAATCTCACCTGTTCCAACAGGCCAGCTGTCGCCCTCCCTCTGTGAACCCTTGCTATCAAAGTAGGAAAAGCCATCATATGATTTAGGGAATATTCTGTAGACTGATTGAAGGACTTTAGAACACCTTGAACTGGGGACAAAGGAGATGTCAAAAATTACAGTAGGGGGCTGGAGAGATGGCTCAGCGATTAAGGTGCTTGCCTGCCAACCCTAATGACCCGGATTTGATTTCCCAGTACCCATGTAAAGCCAGATGCACAAAGTGGCACATGCATCTAGGGTTTGTTTGCAGTAGATAGAGGCCCTGGCATGCTTATTCTCTCTCCCACTCTCTCTTTCTCTGTGCTTTGTGTCTCTCTCTGCTTGAAAATAAATAAAATGTTTTAAAAATCATAGTAGGATGATTTTGGTGTATGAGGTGGAGATGAAAGCAATAGCGGATATCACAGGATTCAGTAGGTCTAAGATAATCTTCTCCAATCAAAACACGTGTTTGACATGTGTGTAGGTAAAAGGACCGTACCAATATACCAGGTAGCTAAATCCTTATGATGGGACTTTGCATCACTGATGTGAACAAAATGAAAAGTAGCATGTGTTATAGTGTGAATTGGAAACTGTCCCTCACAGGCTTATGTTTTAAACCCATGGCCTATAGCTTGTGGTACTATTGAAGGCTATGGTGATGTCACAGTATGGAATCTGGCTGGTGATAATCAGTCACTAGGGGCAAGCCTTTGAAAGCTGCCTCCACCCCTGGTTCTAGTTGAGCTTTGTTTCTTCCTGGGCCACCCCAATGTAAAGAGCAGTAACCTTGTGCTCTTGTTGGCATGAGCTGAGCTGCTCCCACCACTGTGCCTTCCCTGCCATGATACCTTGCACCCTCTGAAAGTGAGATTTAAAACAGACCTTCCCATAAGCTGCTCCTGTTGGGTATCTTAGTCCAGCAATGAGAATTTATGAAAGGAACACAACTACAACAGCATTTGTGAGTTTTCTCTTCCTGCGCAATGGACTCACTTAGCAACTTACATGATCCATGCTGATCATGTCATTATTTCTGTTGATTAAGTGACCACATGTGTTGCATTGCATTCTCTGCTCAGGTTCTCATGGGCTGAAATGGAGGTGTTATAAACCACACTGGCATCTGAGACTTGAAGTCCTCCTCCAAGTTCATAGATTACTGGCAGAACTCTGTTTCTTGCTATTGTAGGATTAAGCCCCTCAAGTGGTAGAGCCACCTAGTATATTCTGCGATATGTGCCTCTCACTGATGTGCCAGGATGATCCCTCCAATCCAGTAGAGATCTGGGCTGCTCTGCATCTCTCAGAGAAGACCTGGGGCCTCTTACAAAGAGTTCACTGCTTCATTAGGTCATGCAGGATAATCTCCACTTTGAATGATTCAGTGGATTGACTAGAGACATGGATGCCATCTGTATAACCCCTTAACCTTTGCCTCATCATGTAAACTAATGACAGCAGTAAAATCCAGCTGTATCCATGACCTCACTTGAGGAGACCATACAGATTCCTGCAGGAGTTGGGAATCTTGGGGTCCATTGTCAAAGTATGCCTCATACATGCAGCTAAGGAACAATGAATTCTTAAATCTCTTAAAATATCATTAATCTACTTCCCTCAATTGCAAAGAAATGTAAGTTCTCCTAATAGGAGGGTACTGAGTGAATTGGGATCTCTCAAGCTCAGCAAAGGGAGTCAATCTTATTTAACTATAATGGAAAAGTTGGTGTCTATGACAAATAGGACTTAAAATTCACAGAGAAGTTTGAAATATTCTAAAGAATTGATTCCTTGTCTTATTTGTCTTATAAAGCTAACATTTTTCTCCAAAGTCACTGGATCTTTTGAAGGTTCCTTCATGTGATTGCAAAGACTATATGAGACTCTTTTCCTTCCTATGATCAGGTTCTCAGAAGCCCATATTAGAGAGAATCTGATATCAAGGAATGATTTACAGAATTTAGAGGGGATCTAGGGAAAAGAAAAAAATGACTTAAAACTTGCAGAGGGAGTCTACCAGAATAGTCCTTCCTTTATTTTCTGTCTTTGTAGCTCGTCTCTTTACTTCTTTTTTTGTCCCTTCATTCCTACCTTCTTTGTTCCTTTCATTGGAGAAGAAATTGTCAAGAAGATGATTAGCAGTCTTCATGAGCTTTTATCATTACAACTTTATTTCTCTTTATATTAGGAAAATAGGAACATATATTATCTCACTGAGTCCTCACACAATCTTGTATTGATATAATATTTTCAATTAATTCATAGTATTAAAATATCCTTTATCTGGGTTTGTATTTAAATGCAAATTCATTTTTATATTAATTGTAATTGTTCATTATATATTAATAATGCAAAATTTTGACTTATATCACAAACATATTTTTAATAGTCCCCTTATTTGTGATTTCACCTTTCACAGTTTCAGTTATTAGTTGTCATGTGTAATCTGCACATATTAAATGGAAAATTCCAGAAATAAGCAGTTCATAAGTTTTAAATTATGTTCTGTTCCGATTATACCCTCCCTTCACCCCATCACATATACATTGTGTCATTTTACATCATCACAAGAAAGGTGGGAATTTGAGAGTGAGGCCATATTCACATAACTTTAATTACATTGTTATAATTGCCCTATTCTATTGTTAATCTCATTGTGCCAATTTCTAAATTAACCTTTACTATAGGTATATATGAACAGGGGGAAACATTACAGGTATCCATGAGTGGACTTGAATGTATCTGTGATGAAATGTCATGCTGAGAGTAACCTTTTTAAATTTATCAAAGTGCTGATTTGCATAGTATCTTAATATTTTCATATTTTTTGAGGAACTAAGGGTTGAACTCAGGACATTTTGCATGCTAAGGCAATCACTTTACCACTGAGATATCAATTCCTTCTTTCATTTTTTAAAAAAGATAGCCCAGTGAATTCTAAAATATCTAAAAGAATATCAATATAGTTTCATATTCTACATTATAGCTGATCTTTAAGAAAATCACTTGTTTTATTATAATAACAATTATTTGAAAAACTTCTAAAATACCTCTCTTTTTCCAAGTACATAAGTGTGTGATCATAGTTTGTTTTTTCATTAGGTGGAAATGTACTGTAGTTTGTTCTCAGGCTCTCTCAGAACTATTTTCCTTCCTGCCAGCATCTGTGAGGCTCCAGTTGTTCCTGCCTTCTGATTCTGCTCACTGATTACAGTGGTTTGAATGTAACGTGTTCCCCATAGTTTCATGCATGGGTGATAAGTTTCATCCCCAGGTGGTGAGAACTTCAGAATGGAACCTTGCTGGAGGAGGTGTGTCACTGGAGGTGGGCCTTGGTGTTTGTTAGTCCAGACTCATCGGGTGTTCACAGCTAGTCTCTCTTGCTTCTTCCTCAATGCTGATATGACAAGATTGATGTGTGGCTATCTGCTCTGCCATGCTTTCCCTGTCATGATGAGACTTCCCCTCAGAACTGCAAGCCAAAATAAGCCCTCGCCTTCCACAAGCTGCTTCTGTTTGTGTGCTTGGTCCCAGCAATGAGAAGGTTATTGCTACACTGAATATAGTTGACTACATTTGAAACGCAGTTAGATTGCTTCTCCAGGGAATTTGTAACACTTTGGAACATTTTTAGTTTGACATATGGAGCTATAAACTTATTTTCTGGAGGAAATGTGGAGTGGCCATAGTCCTATGAGTCCATAGAAAGAATGGAGTATTTGTGTGAAGACGCAGGAAGATAAGAGACAGAACAATGCAAACAATGCAGGTTCAGTTCCTGGTTTTAGATCCACCCTGAAATCAGTGTATTTCTCTGGCACATTTCTATAAAACGGCTTTGACATAAATTAGCTCTTGCATAAGCTCTCACAAATCAGTTCCTGAAATAATCTAATAGACATATACAATGCAAAACTTTATACTATGGTACAAAGCCTGAAAGAGCTATTTTAATTTCCTGTCAATATATTTTAAAAACCAACTTTTAATTTTTTTTAATTTTTAAAAACTTTTTTTTGACAACTTCTAAACTTACAGACAATAAAACATGATATACCCTTCCCCCATTTTCCTCTTCTCAACTCCACTTTCCATCATATCCCCTCCCTCTCTCCATTAGTCTCTCTTTTATTTTGATGTCATAATTTTTTTCCTATTATGAGGGTCTTGTGAAGGTATTGCTAGGCACTATGAGGTCATGGATATTGAGGCCAATTTCTGTTTGGGCAGTTGCCTTGTAAGGAGTGATACTCTTCCTTTGGCTCTTACATTCTTTCCACCACCTCTTCAACAATAGACTCTGAGCCTTGGAGGGTGTAATAGAGGTCTTTCAGTGCTGAGCACCTATGGTGGTTTGATTCAGGTGTCCCCCATAAACTTCAAGTGTTCTGAATGCTAGGTTCCCAGCTGATGGCAACTTGGGAATTAACACCTCCTGGAGGCAGAGTATTGTTGGGGGCGGGCTTATGGGTATTATAGCCAGCTTCCCCTTGCCAGTGTTTGGCACACTCTCCTGTTGTCCACCTTATGTTAACGAGAGAGTGATGTCCACCCTCTGCTCATGCCATTGTTTTTCTTGCCATCGTGGAGCTTCCCCCTCGAGCCTGTAAGCCAAAATAAACCTCTTTTTTCCCACAAGCTGCTCTTAGTCGGGTGATTTCTGTCAGCAATGTGAACCTGACTGCAACAGTACCCCTCTGTCACTTCTCAGCACTATGTTGACTTTTGGGTCATTCCAGTGGTCACTGCCATCTGAAAAGAGAAGCTTCTCTAAGCAAAAGTAAGAGTAGCATTAATATATGAATATAAACATTAAGTGTCGTGCTTTCAGGGCAGTTTGATGAGAATAATATATGCATTTAGCCAGACAAGAGCAGGCTTTATACCCCTAAGGTTCATGACCTCCCCTGCCATAAGCTTTTGATTAGGTTTTCATTACCAGGCTTGTATTCCCTCCCATAGAGCAGGCCTTTAGTCTAATTAGAGAACAGTTGGTTTCCCCCAGAGTAGACATGCCACTATTGCACCTGTTTTGTCATTTGGCCTGGCTGGGCAAACTTGAGGCTTCCAGTGTCCACTGTTTTCACTGCTGATGACTTCTGTCTCCCATCGGGCTGCATGCAGTGCAGCTTTTTCCAGCTTAAAGTTGGTTGGTCTACAGGGAGAAGGTTTTTAGCTCAGCACCAGATTGATTTTTCAGTGATATTGCTAACCACACATGTGAAGTTTTTAGCGATAGGGTCTTACCATCTGTTACTTCTGGGAAACAAAGGGCCTTGGCAAGACTGTAATGTTTTGGAGGCAACAGGGACCTCCTGGCCAACAACTCACTGGAAGGTATCCCATCCCTGGCACTGAAAATTTTCTAGTAGCAATCTATGGCTTCTGGATGTGCCATTATCCAAAGAAGTTGGCTTTCATATGTCTTATTCAGAATAACTTGAATTTTGAATGAACATTTCCCTATCCTTCTCTTAATCTCTTCCCCTGGCCTCAATTAGGCCATTCAATTCCCTGTAATCTGTTCTTCTACTTACATATATATAATACCATCCCCTAAAGTCCTTCCTTCTCCTCTCTCCCTTATAGCTTTTTTCCAGCTTACTGGCCTCTGCTACTGATTTTTTGGTTCCAGCTTTCACACAAGTCTAAACATTTGTATCTAGGATCCACATATGAGAGAGAACATGTGACGTTTGGCTTTCTGAGCCTGGATTACCTCATTTAGTATAATCCTTTCCAGATCCATCCATTTTCCTGCAAATTTCATAATTTCATTTTTTCTTAACCACTGAATAGAACTCCATTGTGTAGATATACCTCATCTTTATTATCCATTCATCTGTGGAGGGACATCTAGGCTGGTTCCCTTCCCAAGCTATTGTGAATAGAGCAGCAATAAACATGGTTGTGCAAGTATCTCTAAGGTAGTGAGAAGAGTCATTAGGATATATGCCTAAGAGTGCTATACCTGGATCATATGGTAAATTTATTTTTAGCTGTCTCAAGAACCTCCACACTGATTTCCACAATGGCTGTGCCAGATTACATTTCCCAAAACAATGTAGAAGGGTTCCCCTTTTTCCGCATACTCGCCAACATTTATTGTCATTTGTTTTCTTGATGGTAGCCATTCTGACAGGAGTGAGATGGAATCTCAAAATAGTTTTAATTTGCATTTCCCTGATGACTAAGGATGTGGAACATTTTTTTTAGATGTTTATATGCCATCTGTATTTCTTCTTTTGAGAAATCTCTATTTAGTTCCATAGCCCATTTTTAATTGGTTTGTTTGATTTCTTGTTCTATTTTTTGAGTTCTTTTTATATTCTGGATATTAATCCTCTGTCAGATGTATATCTGGCAAAGATTTCCTCCCATTCTGTAGGTTGTCACTTTGTTCTATTCACAGTGTCCTTTGCTGTACAAAAGCTTTGTAATTTCATGAGATCCCAGTGGTTGATTAGTGGTTTTATTTGCTGAGCAACTGGGGTTCTATTCAGAAAGTCATTGCCTATGCCAATATGTTTAAGAATTTCCCCTACTTTTTCCTCTAGCAATTTCAGAGTTTCAGGTATGATATTAAGTTCCCTGATCCATTTGGACTTGATTCTTGTGCTTGGAGAAAGACAGACATTCAGTTTTACCAGCATCACTTGTTGAAGAGGCTGTCTTTTCTCCAATGAATATTTTTTTCAATATATTTTATTTATTTATTTATTTGAGAGAGAAAAAGAAGAAGAGAGGATGAGAGAGAGAGAGAGAGAGAGAGGGTAAGAGAGAGAGAGAGAGAATGAGTGCACTAGGGCCTCCAGCCACTGCAAATGAACTCAAGAAGCATGTGCCCCCTTGTGCATCTGGCTTATGTGGGTCCTTGAGAATCAAACTAGGATCCTTTGACTTCTCAGGCAAACACTTTAAGTGCTAAGTCATCTCTCCAGCCCATCCAATGAATATTTTTGTCATTTTTGTCAAAAATCAGATGGATGTAGCTGCCTGTATTAACATCTGAATCCTCTATTCTGTTCCATTGATCTACGGGTCTGTCTTTGTGTTAGTACTATGCTCTTTTTGTTACTATGGCTTTGTAATATAGCTTAAAGTAGGGTATGGTGATACCACCAGACTTATTTTTATTGCTCAAAATTGTTTTGGCTATTAGAGGGTTTTTGTACTTCCAAATGAAGTTTAAAATTGTTTTTTTCTCTTTCCATGAAGAATGCCTTTGGAATTTTAATGGGGATTGCATTAATTGTGTAGATTGCTCTTTGTAAAATTGACATTTTCACAATATTGATTCTTCCAATCAAAGAACATGGGATGTCTTTCCATTTCCTAGTGTGTTCTGCAATTTCTCGCTTGAGTGGTTTAAAGTTCTCATTGTAGAGATCCTTCACTTCCTTGGTTAGGTTTATTCCAAGGTACTTTATTTTTTTTATTTATTTTTATTTATTTATTTATTTATTTATTTTTATTTTTTGAGGTAGAGTCTCTATCTAGCTCAGACTCACCTGGAATTCACTATGTAATCCCAGGGTGGCCTTGAACTCACAGCAATCCTCCTACCTCTGCCTCCCAAGTGCTGGGTATAAAGGTGTGTGCCACCACACCCAGCTGTACTTTATTATTATTATTTTTTTAAGGAATTGTGAGTGGGAGAGATTCCCTGATTTCATCCTCAGCATGTTTGTTGTTAATGTATAGGAAAGCTACTGATTTCTGTGTGCTTATTTTGTGTCCCCCCCCCATGTTGTTAAAAGTGTTTATCAGCTCTAAGAGCTTGCTGGTAGAGTCTATAGGGTCCTTTATGTATAGAATCATATCAACTGCAACAATGATATGATAATTTGATCTCTTCGCTTCCAATTTGTATCCATTTTATGAGTATCTCTTGCCTTATTGCTATAGCTAAGACTTCCATTATTATATTAAATAAAAGTGGGGATGGTGGGCACCCTTGTTTTGTTCCTGAATTTAGTGGAAAAACTTCAAGTTTTTCCCCATTTAGTATTATGTTGGCTGTTTGTCATAAATAGCCTTTATTATGTTGAGATATATTCCTTCTATTCCCAGTTTCTGTAGGTCTTTTACCATGAAGGGACTGGGATTTTGTCGAATGCATTTCTGCATCTATTGAGATGATCATGTGATTTTTGTCCTTCATTCCATTTATATAATGTATTACATTTATTGATTTGCATATGTTGAACTATCCCTGCATCTCTGGGAGAAAGCCTACTTGGTTGGGGTGAATAATCTTGCTGATATATTCTTGTATTCTGTTTGCCAATATTTTTTTTTTTGAGAATTTTTGCATCTATGTTCATGAGGGAGATTGGTCTGTAATTTTCTTTTTTTGTTCTGTCTTTGTCTGTTTTGGTATCAAGGTGATGCTGGCTTCCTAGAAGGAAGTTTGGTAGAATTCCTTCCTTTTCTATTTTATGGAAAATTTTTTGAGAAGCATTAGTGTTAGTTCTTCCATGAAGGTCTGGAAAAACTCACCAATGAATCCATCCATGCCTGGACTTTTTTTTTAGTTGGGAGAATTTTATAACTGCTTGGATCTCTGTACTTGTAATAGGTCTATTTAAATGGTTTATCTCATCTTCATTTAACATTGGTAGGTCATATGAATCAAGGAAATAATCTGTTTCTTTCAGATTTTCAGACTTAGAGGCATATATATATTCTTAAAGTATGTCTCTATGATTTTTTGAATTTCTTTGGTATCTGTTGTAATGGTGACTTTTTCATCTCTAATTTTATTAATTTTTGTCTCTTCTCTCTTTCTTCTGGTCAGATTTGCTAAGGGTTTATCAATCTTGTTTATCCTTTCAAAGAACCAACTGTTTGTTTCATTGATTCTTTGGATTGTTTTTATTGTTTTTGGTTTCTGTTTGATTAATTTCTGCCATAATCTTTATGATTTCTTCCCATCTACTGATTTTTTGGTTTGCTCTTTTTTTTTCCAAGGCCTTGAGGTGAAGCATTGAGTTGATTACTTGTGAACTCTCTAATTTCTTAATATTGGAACTTAGAGCTATAAATTTCTCTCTTAGGACTGCCTTCATTGTGTCCCAAAGGTTTGGTATGTTGTATTTTCATCATCATTTGATTCTATGAATTTCTTGATTTCCTTTTTGATTTCTTCAATGACCCATTCATCTTTCAATAGTGTACTGTTTAGTCTCCATGAATTTCTGTATGCTCTGTAGTTTTTCTTGGTGATTTGCAGTTTAATCCCATAGTGGTCAGATAGAATACAAGGGATTATTCCAGTTTTCCTGTATTTGTTAAGATTTGCTTTGTGTCCTAATATACGGTCTATTTTAGAGACTGTTCCACGTTCTGCTAAGAAAAATGTATATTCTGCAGCATTTGGATGGAGTGTTCTGTAGATATCTGTTAGGTTCCTTTGTTCCATGACATCATTTAATCCAGATGTCTCTCTGTTTATTTTTTGCCAGGATGACCTGTCAATTGATGAGAGTGGGGTATTGAAGTCACCACTGTAATTGTGTTTGGTGTTATCTGTGACCTGAAGTCTAATAGCGTTCGTTTGATGAAATTGGGAGCCCCCATTTTAGGTGCATATATGTTTAGGATTGTAATGTCCTCCTGTTGGAGTGTTCCTTTAATCAGTATAAAATGACCTTCCTTATCTTTCCTCACTAATGTTGGTTTGAAGTTTATCCTGTCAGAAATTAGGTTAGTAACTCCTGCTTGTTTTCTAGGCCCATTTGCTTAAGCAAATACCATTTTCCATCCTTTCACCGCAAGATAGTTTATCTCTTTTATTGAGAGATGAGTTTCCTGGAGGCAACAAACATCAGGATCCTTTCTTTTAATCCAGTCTGCAAGCCTGTGTCTTTTGGTTGAGGTATTGAGGCCATTGATATTAAGAGTTATTATTGAAAGGTTTGTATTTATTCTCTCCATTCTTCTTGATTTGTAGTGCTTCCTGTTTTCCCTTTACTCTCTTGTTTCAACTGTTATTTGAGTATGGTTTATTTTTTCTTATTTTCTTCTGTGTGTGTTTTGCTTTCTCTTAAGCATGAAGGATTCAGTCAAGTATTTTCTGTAGAGCTGGCTTACTTGCCATAAATTCCTTTAGCCTGTTTTTGTTGTGGAATGTCCTTATTTCTCCATCAATTTGGATAGATAGCTTTTTAGGATAAAGTAATCTTGGTTGACAGTTGTTATCGTTCAGAACTTGGAATACATCGTTCCAAGCCCTTCTGGCTTTTAAAATTTATGTTGAGTAATCTGCTGTTTTCCTGATGGGCTTCCCTTTGTAGGTAACTTTCTTTTTCTCTCTAACTCCTTTCAATTTATTTTCTTTGGTTTGTGTGGTTAGTGGTTTAATTATAATATGGTGAGGGCAGGTTCTTTCCAGGTTTTGTTTGTTTGGTGTTCTAAAAGCCTCCTGTATCTGCATTGGCATTTCTTTCCCCATTTGGGGAAAAATTTCTTCCATGATTTTGTTGAAAATGCCTACTACTACTTGTGTTTGATCTTTTCATACCATCTTGGATATCTTGAAATTCCCATTCATACCTTCCTATTAGCTTGTATTTCTCTTTGTTGGACTCTATTAGATCTGCCACTTGGTCTTCTAGTTTAGATATTCTGTTCTCTCCTTCATCCATTCTACTGATGACACTTTCCACAGAGTTTTTATTTGACTGACTGTACTTTTTAGGGCTAGAATTTCTGCCTGGTTTTTCTTCAGTATTTCTAAGTCCTTACTTGTGTCTTGTAATGACTTCCTTATATCATTAAGCTGGTTTCCTGTGTTCGCTTGGAATTCCTTCAGGAGTTTGTTTTCTTCTTTAATTCCTTTGTTTTATTCTTTGATTCCTTTGATTTCTTTGAGTATAGATAAAATCATTTTTTTGAAATCTTTGTCAGGCATTTCATCTAAAACAGTTTCATTGGGGGCCATTTCTGATGGATTAATAATTTTTGGTGGGATTGTATTGTCTTGATTCTTTGTGTTTCTTGATTTATAATGTTGCAATTTTTGCATCCTGAGTTGGTTTATGCCTGGGTTTTCTAATAATCTGTGGTGCTTTTAGATTTGGAAGTCCAACTTTATGTACCTTCAGAGCAAGAGTTTAAGGTGCCAAGTGTAGCTCTTGTATTCCAATCCAGCCACAAAAGTAATACTAGGTGTTGAGTTTGCCTGTTGTTCAAGTATTCTAGTGGGCTGGGTGGAGCATTTTACTGGCAAATTCTAAAATTCAATTGAGCAATATACACAATCAATAAAAACCAGCACAGGGCATGCAACTGTGGGGATTGTGACAAACAGATAACCTTATAAAGCCAAAATCCCTAAGGGTGTGTGTTGCTCTATACCCTGAATCCTGTCAACTGGGAGGTTGAGATTTCTGTTCTGAAATGAGTTCCAGTTCAGCTTGTGCCTGAATCAGACCCTGCCCCCACTAATGACAGAAGAAAAGGACAAAGGCTCCAAGAGTCCAAAAGCATCAAAAGCAACAATAGTCAACCCCCAAATACAGTTTAATTGAGAATGGTAAATCCAACCAAGAATATGTAATCTATAACCTGCCCTGACATGGAAGGAGAGATTAGCACTTCCAGTGCAGGCCTGTGCACCTGCTTTTTGCCAGTTGGCCTCATTACCTTTTGGGGTGGCTTTCAATCTCACCAATGCTGAATGCCCACCTTTATCCCTCCATGTTGTGCTGTGAGTCTGGTGCTCTGCTCAGCTATGCTGGATGCCCTGCCACCAGGAGCTGAATGTGTTCTCTGGAGGGTCGCAGTTTTTTGGTTGGGGGATGGGAGACTGCAGGACCCTAGAGTTGTACTGGAACTGCTCAGCTTGTCATCCTACCTGTGTCTAGCTGTCTCCCATTCAGATTTCTTGACTTTGCAAGGAGACTGATGAGGTTGGAAAATCCCCATGTTTGGTCTCTGCTCCTGTAGCTGGGTGCTGTGCAAGCTCCTTGGTGGGATTCTGGCTGATTTCCTCCTTTTTGATGGATCTTAGTGTGTCCTGCTTCTCCAGGAAAATAAACCTATATACCTTCACTTTTCAGACGAAGAGTGTATTTTGCAGTGGTTTTGCTCAAATCCCTCCTTAGGCTGATTTGTGGAACTCCTGTGCAGTCATCTTCCTTTTTTTTTTAAAATTTTTATTTTTTGTATTTTAGAGAGAGTGAGAGTGAGAGCGAGAGAGACAGAGTGAGAGACAGAGAATTGGCATGCCAGGCCTCAGCCACTGCAATGGAACTTCAGATGCTTTCACCACTTAGTGGACACGTGTGACCTTGCGCTTGCCTTACCTTTGTGCTTCTGGCTAATGTGGGATCTGGAAAGAGATAGAATATGGATCCTTAGGTTTTGCAGGCAAGAGCCTTAACTTCTAAGCCATCTCTCCAGCCCAGCCCCAATTTTTTCCCCTCATTTTTCTCTTCCTGGATGTCTCTCTTTCCTTAGCTCCTCCCTTGTTGGGCTGCTTCTCTCTACTCACTCTTTCTTGTATGATTTTTCAATACCTTCAATTGTTTCTTGCTTGGGGAAAATGTTTTAAATCTGACTTCCCTTCTAACTTCCCCTCTGTTTCTTAAAAAAAGACTCCTATATTAATAGTCTTCATCTGGATCCCTTCCCAAATAGTTCCCTGAAATTGTCCTGGCCAGGCACCTGGGTAGCACCTGCCCCTCATCTCTGCAGGGGACCATTCCCTTGTATCCAGCATAAACACTAACAAGGCTGAGGCTTTGCCTGTAACCAAAACCATGCTGCTGTCAGGAGCCTGCTGGACACTCCAGCCATGTTTCATGCAGATGGCCATGATCCCTTTAGACTTCCAGTCTGAAAAATTCAAAGCATATATAAAAATATGGTGAATGATACAATGTCTCCATATTCCTAAATTCCAATTTCAATAGTTATCAATCAATTCAGGGTCAGCTTTATTCCTTCTGTATCTTAACCTCTTCCCCACTTCCACAGGATCACATTAAAGCAGATTTAAGACTCATTGTTTCATCTGTAAATTTTTCAGTTTATTTATTTATTTATTTATTTATTTATTTATTTATTTATTTATTTATTTTGAGGTAGGGCTTCACTCTGACCCAGGCTGACCTGGAATTCACTATGTAGTCTCTGGGTGGCCTCAAACTCATGGTGATCCTTCTACCTCTGCCTCTCCTTGTTCTGAGATTAAAGACATGTGCCACCATGCCCAGTTCAGTATATATTTTTAAATAATAAGGATTTCATTTGGAAGCAAACACAGCTAGGTGTGGAAGTGTATGCTTGTAATTCTCGCACTTGGGAAGCTGAGACAAGAGGATCATGAGTTCGAGACTAGCATGAGCTAATACACCTTAGCATCTAATTTAATATCTGGCACAGTAGCTAAAGAGAGACTGCCTCACCAAACAACAACAGAAAGAGGACTAATAGGGAGATGGCTAAGTGGGTAAAGACTGAGTTCAGCTCCCCACCACCCATGTAACAGCTGGGTATGGTGACATGTGCCTGTAATCCCAGGGCTGGAGAGGCAGAGACAGGAGGATCCTTAGGGCTTATTGGTTAGCTTGTCTGTCTGAATTGATGAGCTCCAGGTTCAGGAACATCTTGTCTCAAAGACTAAGATGGGGGCTGGTGAGATGGCTCAGTAGTTAAAGACCTTGCTTACCTTCTCCATTCTTCAGCACCCACATAAAGCCAGGTGTAAAATGGTGAATGTATCTGTGATCCCAATGTGCCCACAACCATGGGAGACAGAGCCAAGGAGAATCCAAAGCTTACAGGCTAGCTAGTTTGATTCTCAGCTGCAGTCTGGCAGTTCATTTGCAGTGGCAGGAGACCCTGTCTCAAAGAAGGTGGAGCACAGACACCTTGAAGTTGTCCTTTGACTTTCACATGCACACTTTGGCATGTGTGCCTTGCCCCACCCCAAATAAATAAATTTTAAAAAACATGGTGGAGAGTGAAAAGGAAGACATTTGACATTGACCTCTGATTTCCACATACATGCACCCCACATGTTCCATGTGCACTCACTCACATGATCATTTATGCACATATGCCCTCCACACACATACAACCAAAAGCACATTATGATTATCATAATCTTGCAACAATATTAACTATCTTATCATTACTTATATTGTCCCAATTAGCTTATAATAATCTTTTAAGTTTTGATAGATTGTTTGAAACTGTGTACAAATTAGAATATATGCAATTAAATTTTGAATATGTCTCTTATATATCTAAGTTCATCTTTCTTACCTCTTATAATTGATCATTTTTTGTTGTTATTGAAGACCAGGGTGTTTCATCTCATACAATTCCCTACTATCTAAATTTTGTTGATTGCATTCCTGGGGAATCATTACCTCTTTCCTCTGTCCCTCACACTTTTGATAAACTGGTAATTCAATTCAAGTTCAATTTCTTGCAAGACTGTTTCTGAGGAGAAGCTGTGAACCTCCAACCAAAAGTACATCTTATCTGTCACTTGTGGCCTGTATAGATGAGTCTGTCACAGCTTTTTATTCTCTGTGATGAGCATTTGTTTACTGAAAAGACCTTGAGGCCTGTGTTGTTAGCATCTAATTTAATATCTGGCACAGTGGCTAAAGAAATCACTCAGCAATATACCTATGAGCTAGATCATATCCCATAGCACAGTGTTCTACCAACTCCTCTAGAAAAAATTGGCTGTGAAATATCCTCTTAAATAATTAAAGGAGGTAATATTTTGTGTATCTGCTGGGGATACAATAACCTTTTGGAGAACTCTTCTGAAAATGACAATGGGGATTAAGAACACTCACCTCCCAAGACCCTTTCATAATTATCAGAGAGTGAGAATCTCTCTGCTGTAAACCTCTTCTAGTTGGGACAGGAATCAACACATCTTATCTTTCTATGTTCTATAGATGAGAGAACTAAGTTTCAGAGAGTTGAAATCACTTGTCCTAAGATACACAGCTAATATTCAGCAGAGTTCAAGGCTTAGGTATAGGTTTTGAGACTCTGATTACAAACCTTCTAGCACATGCTACATGGCAGGCCTACCAAGGGCTCCACACTAGCTGAACTATAAGGAAGCACCGTCTCCTTCAACCACACAACGATCAGCAGTGATCACCTGCAAGGCTAGATATTCTGAGCAGGGAGTGGGCCCCAGATGAAGAGCATCAGATAACAGAATGTCCCCCATGCTGTACAATGACAAAAAGTCCCTTCAATTTTCTACATTGTATTAAGAGAAGAAAATAGGTGGATTGGACACCTGCGATGGTGAAAATCCTTAAAATTATAATCTGCCAGCTGCCAGCTGCCCTTGGCTACGGGGCAGCCCAGGAGGTTTTGTTGGTGGAATTCTTCCCTTGGGCACTGGGCTCCATGTCTAAGCATCTGCCAGCACTCTTGTCTTACAAACAGACTGTGTTGCCATGATGGACGGGGCCATCACCCAGATGTCCTCACCCAGAATAGAAAGCACTAAATCAGAATCTTCCCTGGTGGCACCACTGGAAGCTCTGAAAAGATCAGCTCGATGACTCCTGAAGCTTTTAGACTTGACTGCCTGTGCTTACCCTAAATAGCTTCCTTAGCTGGACAAACCTGAGAGGCCAAGCCATTTCAAGAACAAAGGCCAACAGAGACAACCCTCTGATTTATTCCCAGTGGTGGGAACAAACCTAGTACTGTTCAAATCCTTTTTTTTTTCTTTTCAGTTTTTCAAGGTAGGGTTTCACTCTGGTCCAGGCTGACCTGGAATTCACTATGTAGTCTCAGGCTGGCCTCGAACTCATGGCGATCCTCCTACCTCTGCCTTCCAAGTTCTGGGATTAAAGGCGTGCACCACCACGCCTGGCTTGTTCAAATTCTTTATAAGATCGGGGTTGGAGGTGGGTACTGGCAAGTGCCAGGGCTCAGAAAGGCAAGAATGGGGACACTGGCCTGCTGGCCTGGGTCCCTGTTTATGGACATGAGAACTGCACAGAGAGTTCTCAGAGGAAGAAATACAAACACACACTTAAGAAAATGTTCAACATCCCTAATCATCAGGGAAATGCAAATTAAAACATCTATGAGATTCCACCTTACCCCAGGAAGGATAGCTAACATTAAAAAATCTAATGACAACAAATGCTGGCAAGGGTGTGGAGAAATAGGAACCCTCATTCACTGTTGGTGGGAATGTAAGCTGGTACAACCACTATGGAAAGCAATATGGAGATTCCTAAAAGGATGACTATAGACCTACCAACAGACCCAGTTATTCCCTTACTGGGCATTTACCCTAAAAGCTCCAAGCCTCAGTTCAGAGATATTTGCTCAACCATGTTTATAGCTGCTCGATTCATAATAGCTAAGAGCTGGAATCAACCAGATGTCCATCATTAGATGAATGGATAAAGAAGATGTGGTATATTTACACAATGGAAGACTACACAGCAGTAAGGAAAAATGACACAAAGAAATTGAAGAAAAATGGTCAAACTTGGAACAGATCATTCTCAGCAAACTCACCCAATCACAGAAAGATAAGTGTCACATAGTCTCACTCATCTGTGGCTCCTAATTTGTATTTTACTGAGATGCTGACACACCTAATAAACATCTCGAGAACTGGACAATAGGGATGGTGGGGTGGTAGGGCAGGGAAAAGGTGGGGTGGGGAACAAAAAACTGTACCCAAATGGAAATGGTACCATAAAATCCTATATCCTGAAAGACATACTAAAAGGTCGAACCTGCATCAGGTGCTTAGAGAGAACACCTGAATCACAGGGGCCTGGAGAGGGTATGATGAAGACTAACTTCAATATTCTCTTGTTTCTCTCTCTATCACTCTCTCTTCTTTCTCTTCTCTCTTTCTCTTTCATATTATCTATATTTTTCTTCCTTCTTTTCCCTTGGCACTGACCTGTAACTCCCAATACCAGCATGTAGTTAACATCCACAATGAGCTGTTCATCAGTGAGACCTACAAGGTTTCCCAAAAGAAAACAGATTTCTGTCAGAGTACTTGATGACCCACCAAAGATTATTGGTAAGACCCTACTGCTGAAGACACCATATGCTGTTCAGATGGAACACAGAGAGACCTGGCTGGAATCTGGAAGAGAGTCAGTCCCCAGACAGTTAGCTTGTCTAGTGCCAGAAGGCACTACATAAGTGACTGGGGGAAAATGACCAACATCTGTCTAAGCAACTCATGGTCTAAGCTACTCAGCAGCAAACAACGTGATGTGATGTTCACACAAGTGCAGTAGTGGCACACAGCCATGGTGGGTTACCAACTGCTCTAGATTTGGCTAACGGATCCACTCATGCGAATGGAACCCATACCTGGAACTGGGAAACAAGTCAGAACCATATCCAAAAATGAGCCCGCTCTCCAATATCAAGCTCCCACCAATAGTTGGATACAAGAGGGCCTACACCTATTAAATTCTCTCTAAAATAATAATGGATATCCATGTATCTTGCACTGACCTCACTCTGCATTGGAGAATTTGCTTCTCTCTTTCAGATGGACACAGAACCTGGGAGAGAATCATCCCATCGCACCACACCAGGGCACCAGCTGAAGCCATAGAGTTATCGGGGAAATGATCAAGAGTGCTGCTTTATTGATGAACCTGGTACCAGCACAAGGGCAAAGGAGATAGACACAAAGAACACTCAACCCCTACCAAATCAGATATCTAGAAAGACAGAGACTCCCAAAACTTCATCACTGAAATAGACCTAAAATGAACCCATCATGGCTCAGGGAAATTTGCAGAAGAGGATGGTTAGAGCCATGAGTTGGGTCATTATGCACAGAGTCATTGCCTCTCCCGCATAACTGATGGCTACCCCCATAAGGCAAGACCCACATTACTCATGGGGGGAGGAAAGGGAGAAGGCTAACGCTGGTACATCGTGGTTGTATATATACTACATACATAACTAATAAAAAAAAGTTCAGGGGTGCCCTCCTATTTGAGCGAGGTCATTGCATGACTGGAATACATAATACTTGAAAGAGAACACAGTAAATGCTACAAGCCAGAACCCAAGGTGAGAAACAAACTTGAGCCAGATGTGGTCAAGAGGTTGAGTGCAGCTCCAAACCAGGATCAGGTTGTGCACAGTGGCTGTGTAACTCTCCCCGCCAGTCTTCATCTGTGAGCCTTGCTGGAATTGAGTGGCAGGCCTTAAAAACTACCTGTTTTGTTAAGTGTAGGCTGGGTTGCGATGTTCTCAGAGAATATCTAATGCAAAACAGTGACATACATGACACAACATTGTCTCCTCTGAGAAGCTTTATAACCTTCCAGATATCAGGCACTTGGTTATTTGTGTTGTCAGGCCACCTGATTGGCACATTATTGAGCATATTGTCCATGTGGCATGCACTCTAGAAGTTGCACACTGGAATACCTACCAGGTATATGCCACCCTCCATCCTTACAAAAGTAGGACCTGTGTCTGTCCCCTGCCGACCTTCAGCTAGAACAGAGCCTGGTACCTAGTCAGTACGTGCTGAGTGAATGTTGTTACCTAATAAAAATTCTGTATGCAAATCACAGTTTCCTCTTCTGTCCTTCCTGCCTACATGAATTCAATTACTTTTAGGGAAGAACATCCCTTATCTAATTCTCACTTAATTGCTAGAGAGTAGTACTAGCTACAAAGAATAATCTTTCCACTAAAACAAACAATATGGACTCTATTATTGTGCAGTCTAAAATGAGACAGGGAACTGAATAAAGGTTAGGTTGGTATTTTTCTTTTCTGGAAATAAATCCATACTTATGACTGATAAAAAAAATTAAGATGAGATCAGGGCTTTCAACATGGTTTTCCTTGATATTTCCTGGAAACTTGGGTTAAACTTTAAACTACTTTTAGGTTTGGTTTCTTCTCCAGGGCAAGCCAGGGGTCAACTAAGGAATCCTGCCCTAAATACAGCTTTCTTAGGATAACCTCTCTGGGGCAGCTCTGAACTGGAACGCCTTGATCTAGGCAAATAGGTTGCATTTCACATACCAATGGCAGGAGAGGTGCTGGAATGTTGGCTTGGGAAAAGCTCGCAGCAGCGCTTTGCTGTCACTTCATGTTAGATGATAAGTAGCTACCTTGGGTCCAAGTGGGCAAACGGTGCCACAAGGGCTGCATGTTGCCATCTTTGCCTATGTGGCTATACAACGCAATGCAGAAAAATTTCCCTACACACAGAGCTATCCTTTTCGCCTCAAGAATTGCAAAGACAATGCATTTCCACAGAATGCTCACTTCCATGTCAAATGTAACTCATGCGAGTTTCACGAAGAAACAACTGGAAGTGAGGAACAGCAATGTGACTGACTTCGTGCAAATCCTATACAAGGCGCTCTGGGCAGGTTTGGCTGAGTGAAATCTTCACAGAATCCTTCAGTTCAGAGCTGGTTCCCAAGAGCCAGCTGCAGACTATTCCATCCATCTGTTGATCAGTCCCTGCTCCTGCCCCACATATACCCATGGGGAAGTTTCTCTTTGGCAGGATAATAAGAGAAAAACCTGCCAGGGCAAGGCATCTGGCAGAACTTGATGAAACTCTATTTCTAGAACTTGGAATGCACATGGCCCTGAATGGCACCCGGGAGTCCCGCTGGCTGGCTCTTAGTGCCCTTAAGAGCAATGGTTTGCAATCTTTGACCTCTCATGACCTGGGCAGGTGTGTGCATTCAGCATATTTCAAACATTTTTGTTGCACATGTGGGGAGTTTGTCTTTACCTCCACTTTACCCTCACATATGACAATGGTTTATTTATATTAGCATGTGGAGAAAAAGTAAAAGTACAATAATGACAAGGTCATTTCCAACCTTGAAGTGAATGGTTTTAAGTATCAGGTCACATGATTGGAAAGAAAATTACATACTTTTTCAGTTACTGCAATCTAGCTGTCTATCATCTGTTTTCATCACCATTTATCTAACATCTATGTATCCATTTATCTATCTATCATCTATATATCTGTCTTTCTGAGACAGGGTCTCACATAGCACAGATTGACCTTGCACTTACTATGTAATCAAGGAGGGCCTTGAACTTTGGACTCTGCCTCTCCTTTTCCAGTTCTGGGATTATAGGTATGGACTACCACACCTAGTTTATGTAGTGCTGGGGATGGAACTCAAGGCCTTGTGCATGCTGGGCAAGCACTTTAACAACTGGGTTACATCCCCAGCTCACCAGATGTAATTGAAAAATATCCACATATATCCTTAATTTCCCTGTTTCTCCCTTCATATTATAATCCTTTACACCAAACATGCGATCCATTGTCTGCAGACACGTCAGCCTGGAAGCAAATCCCATCTTTAGAATGGCATTCTTTCTTAGCAGCTCTTACCAGCTGCTAATAAGACATACATAAGCGATAATGGAAAACAAAATGCTAATTCTTTGTGTTAACTGCAGATGAGGGTGAAGGTCACATACCTTATCTACACAGGAGGCACCTGGAGAAAGAATGCTGATTTGAACAAGTCAAATGTCCAGAACAGAATTTTTTTAAAAATTATGAGGACAATTTATATGAATTTTGGTAAGGTATATCAATAAATATGCAATAGGAACTTACCAATAATCATTGAATTGAACTAACATTTGTTCTAATTTCTTTTTTTAAAGGTTTAATTTTTTGTTTATTTTTATTTATTTATTTGAGAGTGACAGACAGACAGAGAGAGAAAGAAAGAGAGAGAGAGAGAGAGGGAGAGAATGGGCACACCAGGGCCTCCAGCCACTGCAAACAAACTCCAGATGCATGCACCACCTTGTGCATCTGGCTTACGTGGGTACTGGGGAATTGAGCCTTGAATGGGGGTCCTTAGGCGTCACAGACAAGCGCTTAACCACTAAGCCACCTCTCCAGCCCACTTGTTCTAATTTTTTAAATTCCCCCTGAATTACTTAGAGTCTGCACTAGGATTGTAGGTGATTATTTTTTCCTTTTATTCACCGTTTTATCCACCAAAATTAGTCCACAGCACCAAAAAGTAAATCCAATGCAATGTTTGAGGACAATTCTACCCGTGATGAAGTCTGTATAAATGAATGAGTCTATGGAGAGAATCAAGAATTCTGTTTCACATTTACCTGTAAGATCAAAAGGAATGGAAACTGCTTATAGGAGATTTGGTTTCTGAAAGATGAACTTTTGTTCATCCAAGACTTGAACTTCTTAGAAATCTATCTCCCCAAGGCCTTAAACTAGCCAACAGTACTGGGTTAATACACTCACGTTCAGGGTGTGTGAAGGTGATGGTGTGACTGTCGTTCCCATCCCTTCTCTTCTTTCTCCCTCCTGCTCGTGTACATACACACATGGATTTCTAAAGAGAAACAGCTTTGAGAAATACCACTGACTTGACTTTTGAAGAGGGAGAATGACCTCATGGGATGCTCTGTCTCCCCAGCTATTCCCAGTATGTATAGGTGCCATATGTCCCCTGTAGGTGAAAAGCTGACATTAATTGTCATTCTTCTTTAAAGAAAAAATGTTTTGCATAATTTTAGAGACCATTCCAATAAGTGCTGTGATAATCAGAAGAAGGTTCTGGCTCTCATTTGCTGGTGCCCTCAGGTATACCAAGACTAGATGCCTCTGTGTCCTTCCCCCCCCCATAATTACCATCTCTTTCCTCCCTGACTTCCTGCACATTCCAAACTGTTGTTCACCTTTTTCTGTCTTTAAAAAATTTTTTTTTAAATTATTTTATTTATTTTTGGAGAGAGACACAGAGACAGACAGAGCGAGAGGGAGAGGGAGAGAGATAGAGAACGGGCACGCCAGCAGTCTCTCAGCTGCTGTGAATGAAATCCAGATGCGTGCGCCCCCTTGTGGGCAAGTGCGGCATTGCACCCTTGCGTCACTTTGCATCTGGCTAAACGTGGGACCTGGAGATTGGAACCGCTGGAGAATGGAACCAGTGTTCTTAGGCTTAGGAGGCAGGCGCCTTAACCCCCAAGCCATCTCTCCAGCCCCTTTTTCTGTCTTTTGCATCCAAAAGAAGCATTGAGGATGTTTTCAAATTATATATATGTATATATTTCAAATATCTATATATGATCACATATATTCTGGAATAAATTTTATTTTTCCATGCAACTATATGAAAGTCCCTTATCTTATGTGAATAATATCTGTAGCTTTAAGATTTTTTGGGGGGGGTTTCGAGGTAGGGTCTCACTCTGGCCCAGGCTGACCTGGAGTTAACTATGTAGTCTCAGGGTGGCCTTGAACTCACGATGATCCTCCTACCTCTGCCTCCCGAGTGCTGGGATTAAAGGCGTGCGCCACCACGCCCGGCCTTGTAGCTTTAAGATTTAAAAAATCTTAAGAGGTATCCTCTCTTAAGATACCTGTAAGCTTTATGAGAAAGACTTATAGTTCAAGATTATATCTTGCCCTATTTCTGTTCACCAATAGCTTAGGGTATGCCAAGTAACCCCTGGAAGGGGCTTGGGGTCTGGAGAAGATGCTGGCTTTGGGGTATGTACTTCAGATCTAAAGACCTCAATTTCCTTCACTGTACGCTCTCACAATTGGTGCTAGGCACGCGAGCTCCTCTGAGAGCCTGGGGCACTCTGATAGCACTGTGGGAAGGGAGGAGAAAGGCTGCCTTGAGGCAGTGGGGTTAAGGAGGCTGAGGCCAGTTCCCTCCACTCTTACTTCTTACCTAGCAGAGATGGGATGTTCTCTCAGACATACTCTGTAAGTAGCATTATCATAGATATCTAGTACTGCAAGTGATAACATGTACTTTACAGAAAACATTAACATTAGTCAGTGAAGCTAACCCATGACTCCAAAGAACATTGGCATCAACATACAGTTTTTCTGATACTATTAGTAGTGAATGCACTTTCATACTAACCTCTTTCCCAAGTTCCCAATCTTTGTCCACCCTCCACACTTTCTAACTGGAGCCTGAAAAGGAATGTGCGCAGTGAGCAACCAGAGCAGCTGTAGGTGTTCATGATGAGTGTGCAAGGTGACACACCCAGACTGTGAAAACCACACACAGCACTAGCCAACACAAAAGTCTGTTCTTTCTTAAAGATACAATATGCTGGCTAAGTATGGTGGATGCTTTTGTAACCTGAATACTCAGGAGGGGGAGGCAGGAAAATCACCGTGATTTCAAGGCTGCCTAGGTCAAATAATCCACCAAACAAAATGGAATAAAAACACGATACCACATTTCAGCCTTTAGCCCAAATGAGTGGCAGATAATACATTCATCACACCTGCACTGTGATTAACATCTTCTGACTAGACTAGACAGAAATCCAAACAGAAAATGAAATCATTTCTTGTGTTAGAAGAGGAAATGACTCAATTAGGATGGAATCCCACATTGATCCAAATGTAGACTCTACCAAAGGCTGTGGGGGTTATGACTGAACAATCCATTTCTTACTAGATTTTTTTTTTAAATT
Organism: Orientallactaga sibirica; assembly: GCA_036365145.1. Taxonomy (NCBI): domain Eukaryota; kingdom Metazoa; phylum Chordata; class Mammalia; order Rodentia; family Dipodidae; genus Orientallactaga; species Orientallactaga sibirica. Next base: position 3,136,218 of record JAEOAD010000036.1, read on the forward strand.
TGAATTTAGAAAAGATTTTATTTTTATTTATTTATTTTTTTAGAGAAAGAGAGAGGGAAAGAGAGAAAGGAGAGTGAGAATGGGCATGCCAGGGCCTCTAGCCACTGCAAACGAACTCCAGATGCATGTGCCTCCTTGTGCATCTGGCTTACATGGGACCTGGAGAATCAAACTGGGGTCCTTAGGCTTCGCAGGCATGTGCCTTAACCGCTAAGCCATCTCTCCAGCCCTCTTACTAGATTTTTTGAGGACAACTTATTCTGACTTATTCCATGTTATTTCTCATATTTAAAAACCATTAATCTGTCTCTTTATGCCTCCATAAATGCTAATCCATATAATCTTTTAAAATATAGAATCAGCTGAAATGATTTTTGTTACACATCCACTGACATACACCCAGTGGCTTACTTGTTTATTTCTGTCTTTCTCAGTGGGGTGACAAGTGGCATGGGGACACTTTGGTCCCCATCAAGTCTCTTTCCTCACTATCACCTTCCTGCCTACTTGGATTTCACCAACGGCTGACTCAGACCCCTGGTCATCTTTCTTGAAATTTAGCCTTTGCTGACAAGCCCCATGTGGCTATTTTTATAAAGTGCGTCAGTGAGTTGTTTGAATTGACCAGCCCACCTAGCCATGGGCACTGACCTGTTCTTGCACGCACATAAGGAGGGGAGTGGGGAGGAGGGAAAGGGTAAGGTTAGCCTACGATGGGCTACAGAGGGGCCACTGGGTTGTCACTTATGACATCTTGAGAGTTGTTGATTACTCAACCACAATTTTGAGGAAAACTGTAGAAGACTTTGATCCCAGGAGATTTATTTTTTGCATCATCCTATATCAGGGTATGGGAATGCTAGAGTGTTCCATTTCCATATAAGTCTTTGTTCTACTTACTCATGTCAATCGCTGAGAACTAACAGAGGGGTGCAATGGGGGTGGAGTCAAGGGCGACAGAAACATAACTGAATAGAAGTTATACTGCCTTCATGGTTCTGTCACTAACAGAGGCCTGAAGCACACATAAATACAAATACCACTATAGGCAGACTTCCACTGCACTGGAGTCTGCAGGTTGTCCTGTATGTTCTATAAACCCATTTTCTGAAAAAAACTAGATGTTCCCATATCACTAGATACTTAGTAGATGATCAGAAAGCACGTGCTGCGTGACTTGGTTAGTTTCATGACAATTCTTTTTCAGATTCTGAAATGGTTGCGTACACATTATTGGGTTAGAGATACTAGACTTTAAAATGTTACAAAGGGGTTTTATTTGCATTTGGTAAAGTTAATGTTGTTTTAAAACAATATTTCCCACCTCTATGCCCAAACTAATCATTTCAATATTCAAGAACAACCTGTTTAATAACAGTCTCACCAGCAGCTAAAAAGGACGTAGTTAACAACTGATAAACTAGGAGCACTGAGATTTTGAAAACAGAGAGAGAACCACAAGGGAACTCTGCTACAGGTAGCATCTACATCTAGACCTCTTTAAGAATAAACTTTTCCCTTTTATGAACATGTTGCTCTGTTAAGTCCTTTGTAAACTAAGCATGAGTTATCAAGTGGTATGAGGCTTATGTTGACTTTACATTTGAAAATTTGACACTAATTTCAACATTTAATATTTACAAATATTTTCTGATCACTTGCAAAAAGTTAAATAAGAAAGACAAATTCTAATGAAATAAAGACAATTCACAAAGGTCCCTGTCACATTTTTACTTCTGGAGAAAAAGGGCACCTCATAGTTGGATTTCTTAGCTATAAAGATAAATTTGGTGTGACAGCTATGGAATTGGATTAGCCAGAAGGCCCAGGGCTTACAACGAGAAATCATGAGGTTTCTGAAATAACACGTTATATAAAAAGAATGAGAGTCTACTTATTATTTGCACACACAAACTGCCTAGAAATAAGATGTGATTATTTATCCCTATATATTGCTAGAGGAAAGGGCTTCCATTGGGCTGACAGGTTGCTTTTTCCTCTCTCTCTTCTTTCCCCATACATTCTTTTCAAAGTTATTACTATTACTATTACTATTATTATTATTATTATTATTATTATTATTATTTTTGGTCTTTCGAGGTAGGATCTCACTGTAGTCCAGGCTGACCTGGAATTCACTATGTATTCTCAGAGTGGTCTTGAACTCATGGTGATCCTCCTACCTCTGCCTCCTGAGTGCTGGGATTAAAGGCATGTACCACCACACCTGGCTAAGTTAATGTGTTTTATTTTTTATTTTTTTATTTGAGAAAGAGAAAAAGAGAGAGTGAGAGAAAGGCATATAGAAACAGAGAGAGAATGGACACACCAGGGCCTCCACCCACTGCAAACGAACTCTAGACATATGTGCCATCTTGTGCTCTGGCTTAATGTGGGTATTGGGGAATCAAACCTGTGTCCTTTGGCTTTGCAAGCAAATGCCTTAACCACTAAGGAGTATCTCTCCAGCTCTCCATATATTCTTTTGGAATATAAAATCAGGTGAAATTCTGGTAGGTTTGGGTCATCATCCATCCGTGGAGTTGGGCACCATAGGTTTTACTGGACAAGGCATTATATGAAGTGTTGGAATTTCTCCTTGCAGAAGAGAGCACATTAGCAACGGCATCCCCTACTGAGGTGGTGGACAGTGCAGCACTTCTCTGTGAGGAGGGGACTGATGGCTACCCAGGCAGGTCCTCAGGATTTCAATGAGCAAACCCATGCTTGCCAGGAAGTGACCTCAGATTTGGAGGCTCTTGTCTTAGTTCATTCAGGCTACTGTAGCAAGTGAACTTAACCTAAGTGCCTCACAAAAAACAAACATTCAGTTCTCAGTTCTGCAGGCTGAAGCCCAAGATCAAGGTCCCAACAAATGCAGCATCTGGTGAAGGCTGTTTTCCAGTTCATAGTGGCGCCATCTTTCTGCATACCTCTGCAAGAGGTAGCTGTGTCTCTGGCTCCCTTCTCTTTCCCCTTTGAGACAGAGTCTTGCTATTTATCCCAGGCTGAACTTGAACTCGCGATCCTCCTGCCTCAGTCTCCTGAGTGCTGGATTACATGTATAGGACATCATGCATGGCTTTGGGCTTTTTAAAGACAGCTGTGTTCTCATGATCTAATCAATTTCCAATCATTAGTTATCCAGTGTTCTTTGAAATGCTTAGAAATGCTACCTTATGCTAACAAAACTCAAAAAGCTCATGAGGTAGAAACATATGATGGCAATCTGTTAACTTTTAAAGAGAAATGTAAACGTTAAGGAGACCTCACATTCAAGTTAATCTGCTTGGAGTTAGTGAATAAGACATTTCCACTGGGGAAAAGGAAACAGAAGAGGGGGAGAAGCAGAATGTGAACAAGCACTAACACTGACCACCTGCCACATGTATGTACATAGCAGGAATATATTGGCCAGCCAGGCAAGAGAATCTACTTCTGCTCACTGTTTGGACATGCACAGCTCAGGCTCACTGTATTCTGTCAACTAAAAATGAGCACCAGAGGGCTGGAGAGATGGCTTAGCGGTTAAGGCGCCTGCCTGCTAAGCCTAAGAACCCGGTTCCAATCTCCAGGTCCCACGTTTAGCCAGATGCAAAGTGATGCAAGGGCGCAATGCCGCACTTGACCACAAGGGGGCGCACACATCTGGATTTCGTTCACAGCAGCTGAGAGACTGCTGGCGCGCCCATTCTCTGTCTCCCTCTCCCTCTCTGCCTGTCCTTCTCTATGTCTCTCTCCAAAAATAAATAAAAAATTTTTAAAAAGTTAAAAAAAAAAAAAAAAAAAGATGAGCACCAGAGAGCGATGCTCTACAAAGGAAAGAGTTTAGGGGTGACCGAGGTTTGCAATCAGGATATATATGCTGTGGCAAACAATGATGGAAGGTTCCAGAAGTTGCTTTGCAACAATTGTCCTTGGCTGCAAGGATCGATAACAAGGGTGGCATCAGTCCAAGGTTGAAAGGCACCTCCTGGACAGGTATCCTGCGAAGGTGGCCTTGGTGAAAGCCTGTGGCGGTCTTTGTGCAAGGTCTTTGGTGGCGTCTTTTACTAAGGTCTTGGTACCCGAGGTCCTTGCCTTCACCACCTCTTGACTCCATTTTGTTTTAGGTTAGGTCTAAGAGACTCAGCTTTGATTCTGACAACTTCCACGGTTCTAATGGGATTCTAAACGTCCTGTTTACTGCAAATTTTGCTAGGCTTATTTTGTAGATTAACTCTTTCAGGGAACAGTTTTACTTCCTGTACTACCACAGCTGCTGCTGCCTCTCCTTCCCCTCCTCTGTCTCTGCCTCCTCCTCCTCTTCCTTCTTCTCTTATTACTTCTAGTTTTTAGATGGCCATCCTTCTACTATAGCCATGCAAATGATGTGTACAAGATGCACGACCCAAAGATATACCAATTCCACAATAGAATTGTGTCTATAAGGCATTCAAGAAATACAACTCAGATTACCAGTGCCCACGTGCAACAAGTCAGACAACACGCATGTCCTTGCTGCAGGAGTGAGGCCCACCACTGACACAAATCTCATGAGGACATAGAAGACTTAAAATAGTTTTTCTACATTCCTCCCTGTAATCCACAGTGAAAACTTCAGGCACATACTGAACAATCTTCTGACATTTGCAACCACAATTAAGTAGGATTATCTGGACTTCCCTCACCCTGCCATGTCCTTCTTCCCTTCTTCCCTCTTTCTCTCAGTAGAGTAGGAAGAGGGTAACTGAAGCTAGGGGCTTAGATAAAATTAACTAAATATGGGCTGGAGAAATGGCATAGCAGTTAAGATGCTTGCCTGTGAATCCTAAGGACCCAGGTTTGATTCTCCAGTACCCACATAAGCCAGATGCACACAAGGTGGCACATGCCTCTGGAGTTCATTTGCAGTGACTACAAACTCTGGTGTGCCCATTCTCTCTCTCTATCTGCTTCTTTGTCTCTCTTTATTAAATAAGTAAATAAAATATTTAAATAAAAATTATGTAAATAGGGTTGGAGAGATGGCTTAGTGGTTAAGCCAAGCTTAAGAACACCAGTTTGATTCTCCAGGTCCCATGTTTAGCCAGAGGCAAAAAGTGATGCAAGGGCACAATGCCACACTTACCCACAAGGGGGTGCATGCACCTGGGGTTTGTTCACAGCGGCTGAGAGGCCGCTGGCATGCCCACTCTCTCTCTCTCTCTCTGCCTCTTCTCTCTCTGTCTCTCTCTCAAAAAAATTATGTAAATATTTTAAATTGGGATATTCTTTCTTCCTAGCTTAAGAACTGCAGTATTTATGAAGTTCCTTAAAGACAAAACACGTCACTTAAAATGCTCATAATACTCTAATGGTTATACTCTAGAAGGAGAAGGGCTATCTTAAAGCAATAGTGGTACTACAATGGACCCCAGAGGATTGAAATTTCCCCAGGAATCCCATGCTGGAGGAAAGGAGATGAAGCTCTGGTATTAGCCAGAGATTTCACACTTTTCTGGCTAATCAAAAGAACACCTTGTAGAAGAGACTGGAACACAGACAGTGATCAGTCAGTGAAGGTCTAGAGCACACCTGGGCCAGGACTGCTTAGTCATTCATACTTCTTGTTCTCTGTTTAACCTAAACATATGTCAGTTCTTGACTTTGGAGTCACAGTCAGTGAAGGTCTAGACCACACCTGGGCCAGGACTGCTTAGTCATTCATACTTCCTGCTCTCTGTTTAACCTAAACATATGTCAGTTCTTGACTTTGGAGTCACAGTCAGTGAAGGTCTGGACCACACCTGGGCCAGGACTGCTTAGTCATTCATACTTCTTGCTCTCTGTTTAACCTAAACATATGTCAGTTCTTGACTTTGGAGTCACAGGAAGCCCTTTGTTCCTCTTTCCAGTGTGGCCACATTAACTTTCCACTATTGCTGTGAATTGAGGATGGGTGGCTGAATTGAGCTTGTGAGACTTTCTGAGCCAACATTTTGATCCTGAAAACTCTAATAACAATTCTTCTTCACTCCAAAGGGGAATATTGCTGAAATGTTCAACCAAATTTGCTTCCATGAGAGAGCCATCTAGGACAGAGTGGTGACGCCTTTGGGTTGTCCATGCTCTTGCGGATAACCCTCACCCATGCTCTGTAAGTGACTCCAATAAAATCATTGATTCATCAAATTGGCCTTCTGTGTAATAGCGTTTAGGTTTATCACCTGAGCCCTGTCTGGGCAAATAGACATCTGTTCACGTTTTCTCAGGATCAAATTCAAGCAACAAATGATGTATGACTGTTTTTGTTGTTACTGTAAAGACTTCATGCAACTGTTAGTACATTGGGATGTAGTGCCTGTAGCAACCTACACCTGTGTTCCTAGGCCATGCTCACGCAGAACAAACTTTCTCTTATTTCCTTTAAGGTACGAGCTGTGTTTTTGCATCAACCCCTTAAATGTGCTCTCACTATCTTGTTAGCACTTTCCTTGTTTTCTTGAAGGTAATTTCAGTGTAGGTGGTTATCACTGGTTGAGGAAATGCTTTTCTAAGAAGCCAGCAAGTGTAACTCAGAAGACTAATTTCGAGTCTTATAAAAGAGTAATATTGACATGTGTTTGGGAATATGAAGGTTTCATCTGTAGATTAACCAAATTCTGTAATTCTAAATTAATAGAATTAAGCAGAGGCATGGTTCTACTCTTTCTCTTGTAGGAATCTCTATCTTTAGGCCACATGGGATTTGTAATTTGTGGCTTCACCACAGAACAGAATTCCAGGATCAGTCAATATGAAGCTGAGCTGGAGATTTTTAAAAAAATATATTTTATTTTATTTATTTATTTGAGAGCAAGAAAGAGGGGAGAGAGAAAGAGAGAGAGAGAGAGAGGGAATGAATGGGCATGCCAGGGCATCCAGCCACTGCAAACGAACTCCAGATGCACATGCCCCCTTGTGCATCTGGCTTAAGGGGGTCCTGGAGAATCAAACTGGGGTCCTTTGGCTTTGCAGGCAAATGCCTTAACCGCTAAGCCATCTCTGAGCTGAAGATTTTATTAAGGATGCTTCAATATATGTGGAGTCCTGAGGGGTGAAAAGTGAGGTGCTCAGGGAAATAAGACACATCCACATGTGGATATGGGTTTCTCAAGTTAAGTACTATATGGGTTTGGCAGCTCTCAGCTACATGTCTAAAAGTTGCTAAGAAACCACCCCTATTATTTTCTTTTACATTGTCCAAAGAGAATAGTTTGTAATAAGGTTAAAAGTTAACGAAATGTCCTTAGCAAACAAAGTTAGATTTATGGGCACTGTCCAGACCTAGGAATGAGAAGTGCTAGAGTTTCAAAGTTATCTATCATTTTGACCCTAAGTAAATACAGTTTATTTACTGTCCTTTACAAGATGCCTTTATGAAAACATACATCGTCTCTGTGAGCCATTTTGGACTTATCAGTTGTGTCTGAAGTTTTCTACTTTTCCCAGCAGAAAAAGCAGGTCAAACACGGAGGTGCAGGGCCCCCTTTCCTCCTCCAAGCTTCCTCCCCAACCCTTCCTGCTCCCATGCCACCATAACTTCCCTGTCTCTGTCATACCTCAGGAACTCCAGATTTTCAGCCAAGCACACAGTATACTCCTCTTGCAGTGCACGCTGGGTATCTGTTTTCATTTCTAAAGAGTGTTTACTGTTTGCTAGAGGCCTGCTGCCAGGGAAAATGAAACTCACCTCCTTCTTGAGTTTTTATCTTTAAAAATATTCTGTCCATGAAAACATTTCTTTTAAAGAGAACTGTACAGTATATCAGCTGTCTTTTATTCTGTAAACTCTCCAAGTGCTAGCATTTAAGTGCCTCTGATCATTTCACTACTTCCTGTCAGCAGGAACATTTGCAAAAGGTTTTTTTGTTGTTGTTTTTAATCCTAGGGTTTATCATCACTTTATATCCTCTTGATACTAGAAAGTATGCTACAAAACATTGGCATACGTGTCTGGAGAGGGAGGGAGGGAGAGAGAGAGAAAGGGAGAAAGAATGAAAATGAGAATGAGGTGGTGTGCACCAGGGCCTTTTGCAGTTGCAAATGAACTCCAGATACATATGCCACTTCATGCATCTGTCTTTACATAGGTGCTGGGGAATGAAACCCAAGCCGGCAGGCTTTGTAAGGAGTGCCTTTAACTAATGAGCCATGTCTTCAGCCTCTGCAGTACTTATTTGTTACAGGTTCAGCCAAGACAATGAGAAGCTATGATGAATCAAAACAAAGGCCATCGATCAGGTATCAGGAAATGTTACGGTTAATACTGGATTGAAGACTCAAACAAGTATTGACATGCATCTAGATGATGAGGCGCAGAGAAAGCTACAGGGTGGCATCTCGAGTCAGTGTGCTGTCTGACATAGGACACAATGGTCCAACACAGCTACAAAAGTGCCAGTCTTTAGGGCAAATCATACTCTTCCACTGGGCACTTCTTATCCATGCTAACCATGTTAGGTCACAGTCTACTGAACTACGAACTAGGAAGAACAACACTGTTAAACCCTTAAGCTTATTCTTGATAGCAGATGCTACAATGGGTGTCTCTTCCTCCTCTTCTTTCTTCTTCTTATGTTGTAGTTGCTGGTTCTGCTATGGAACAAGTTTTTGATGAAGCTAAAGCTTAAATCAGGTTGTCCTCAGCCTTAGAGCCACTGTATATAACTTTATTTATTTAGCTAAATATATTATTTTGTCTTCCTTTCCAATGACTGGCTAAGGAAGGACCCAAAATTGGACCATAAGATGTACACTAAGCCTGATAAGATGACTCTTGGAGACATATTTTCACAGTAGTTTGTAAAGATGTGATGCCAAGAGCTGCTGCATCAATTTTGCTAGTGTGAGGTAAATTAGCATATGATCTGAGGATGCCAGTGCAGAAAGAGGAAAAGGACCACCAGTTATTTAGCAAAAAAACCAAAAACTAAAAAACAGACTAATAGCGCAAGTTCTGAAAATCAGTTGGAAACTTGAGAATATGAATAAGCTATAATCTAATAATTCCTCTTTCTTTTATCCCTATAAAATTGAATTATTAGCTTTACAGGCCAGGGGAGAAAGGGATTCTTTAAATAAACTAACAAAACTGTCTTTCAAAATTAGTGGCGACTGGAACTTTATGAATAAATTACCAGAACCTCTCTACTTCTTTCCCTGAAGTTGTCATGAGCTTTAAGAGGCAAAATGATTTGGTTCAGGGAATATAAACTGAGTCATAGGAAGCAAATTTGGTTCAATGAAATGTATTCAATGTCAAAGATGTTTTTTTAAATTTATCTTTGTTAGTATACAAAGAATTGGTTTCATTATGAGGTACTTGAAACCAGTTTTGCTTTTTGTTTCTCTTCCCCCTCCCTTCCTTTCTCTTCTCTTGTGTCCTCTCCCCATCATAGCCTCCTTTCTACTTTCTTACTACATGTTTCCCTTTGTCTCTCCCTCCCGTCACCTCTCATTCCTCCTTTGTGGTCTTCTGTCTTGATTCCCAGTCTATACCCACTCTCACATCATATTATTTTCTTACATACAAACATTACAAGGATCCACATATGAGAGGGAACATACAATTTTAGTCTTTCTGGGCCTGGGTTACTTTATTTACTATAATCTTTTCCATTTCCATCCATTTCCCCACAAATTGCATAATTTCATTTTCTTTACAGCTGAATAAAATTCTACTGTGTGAAGGATGACATTTTCATTATGTGGTCATCAATCGATGGATATCTAGGTTGATTCCATTTCCTAGTAATTGTGAATGCAGCAGCAATGAGCATGGATGTGCAAGTATCTCTGTGATGAGACTCTGAGTCCTTTGGGTATATATCTAAGAGTGGTCTAGGTGGATCATATAGTCGTTCATTTGTTTAGCTTGTTTGAGAAACTTGCACATTGATTTCCATAGTGGCTACACCAGTTTTCACTCCCACCAATAGGGAATAATGGTTCTTTTATTCTTACATCTTCACCTGCATTTATTGTCTCATTAATTTTCTTGATGCTAATCATTCTGATTGGGATGGTATTAAAATGCCGAAATAGTTTTAATTTGCATTTCTCTGATGGCTAAACATGTTGATCATTTTTAAAAATGTCTGTTGGCTCTTTGTGTTTCTTCTTTTGACAACTGTCTGTCAGTTAGCCCAGTTATTGATTGGCAGATTTTTTTGAGGGGGCGGGGTTAGTTTTTATAGTTCTTTATGCATTCTCGATATCAACCCCCTGTCACAAGAATGGATGGCAAAGGTTTCTTCAGTTCTGTTGGTTTTCTGTTCACTCTGCTGATAATTTCCTTTGCTGTAAAGAAACTTTAATTTGACATAGACCTATTTGTTGATTTTTTTCTTGTGCTATTGGAGTTTGTCCAGAGGTTCTTATCTATTCCTACAACTTCCACTATGTTGCCTATGTTTTCCTCTAGCATTTTTTGGCACTTCTGGGTTTAAATAAAGGTCTTGTATCCACTTTGCATTGATCTTTGTGCAGGGTGAGAGATATGAGTCTAATTTCATTCTTCTGCAGGTATCCAGTTTTGCCAGCACCATCTGATAAATAAAATGACTTTTTTAAATGGAACTTTTTAAAATTCTCTTGTCAAAATCAACTGATCATAGCTGTGTGGGTTTATTTCTGGATCCTTTATTCTGTTACATTAGTCTGCATATCTGTTTTGTGCCACCATGTTGTCTTTTTCATTGCTCTGTAGTATACTTTCAGGTCAGGAATTGTGATAACTTAGTAGTGTTCTTTTTGCTTCAGTTTGCTTTGGCTATGCATGGTCTTTTGTGTTGTCATATAAACTATTGTTTCTTTTTTCAGTTCTGAGAAGACTGTCATTGGAAGTATGATGGGAATGTTATTGAATCTGTATATTATTTTTGGTAGTATGGTCATTTTCACAATACTGATTCTACCAATCTAGGGACATGGGAGGTCTCTCCAATATCTGGTGTCTTCTTTTATTTTTTGGCAGTTTCTTAAATTTTTCTTTGTAGAGTTCCTTTACATCCTTGTAATTGCTTGAATGTAAAAATTTCCCCATAGCCTCAAGTGTTTCTGATAAAGCCTCCTACTTTGTCCTCAGCTGGTGGGGACATTGGGAGGTAGAGCCTTGCTAGAGGTGGTGTGTCACTGGAAGCAGGCCTCAGAATTAAAAAAAAAATATTTAACTTATTTATTTTCAAGCAGCCAGAGAGGAGAGAGCAAGAGAGAAAGGGACATGGGGGAGAGAGAATTGGGCACATCAGGGCCTCTAGCCATTACAAACTCCAGATGCATAAGCCACTTTGCATCTGGCTTTATGGGTATTGGGGAATTAAACCTGGGTCAGTAGGCTTTTCAGGCAAGTGCCTTAACTGCTTAATCACCACTCCAGCCCAGGCCTCAGAATTTTATGAGCACAGTCCCTCAGACTCCTTTGCTCTTGCTGCTCAGCCAAAACAAGATGCTCTGCCTTCTCTGCCATGCTTTCCCCACCGTGTTGAAACAACACAGAGCCAAAATAAACCCTTTCCTCTGGTAAGCTGCTTCTGGTTGTGAGTTTTGTCCCAGTGATGAGAAGGTCCTGCTGCACTTGGTAAGACTTGGTACTTTATCTGTTTAGAGTTGAGCTATTGTGAATGGGATTCTTTTTCTAATTTTTTTTTCTCAGCAGGTTCATTGTTAGAATAAATGAAAGCTATTGATTTTTGTTTGTTGATTTTTGTATCCTTTGCTGAAAGTGTTTATTACATATAAGAGTTTTCTGGTTAAGTCTGTAATATCACTTAAATATAGAATTATGTCATCTGCAAATAGGTGTAGTTTTATTTCTTCATTCTTATTTTTATCCCTTTTATGTCCTTCTCTTGTCTTCCTGCCCTAGTTAAGACTTTGAAAACTATATTAAATAAGAGTAGAGAAAGTAGGCACCCTTGTCTCGTTCTAGACTTTAGAAGAAACATCAGATTCTCCTCATTCAGTATAATGATGGTAATAGATTTATCATATATGACCTTTATTATTTTGAGGTATGTTCCATCTAGTCCTAATTTCTCTAGGACTTTCATCATAAAGGCATGTTGAACTTTGTCAAATACCTTTTTGGCATCTATACTAGCCCTGTATCCCTGGGATGAAACCCTCCCTAATTTCTTCAGCAATCCATTGTTTATTTAATGATGTATTGTTTAGTCTCTTGATATTTGTGTAGTTACTGAAGTTTCTTTTGCTATTGATTTCTAGTTTTATTCTACTGTGATCTGATAGGATACATGAAATTATCATGTTTTTTTTTGTATTTGTAATGGTTTGCTTTGTAACGATGTGAACAACGTTGGAGAAACTTCCATGTACCGCTGAAAAGAATGCATATTTAGAGCTGGAGAAATGGCATAGTGGTTAAGGCATTTGCCTGGGAAGCCAAAGGATCCTGGTTTGATTCTCCAGGACCCACATAGCCAGATGCACGAGGGGCACATGCATCTGGAGTTCATTTGCAGTGGCTAAAAGCCCTGACATGCCCATTCTCTCTCTCTCTCTCTGTCTCTCTTCTATCTCTCTCTCTGCTTGCAAATAAATAATAAAAAAATTAAAGGTGTGCACCATCATGCCTGGTTTAAAGAAAGCATATTTCCTATCTCTTGGATATAATGTTCTATAGATACCTATGGCTGATGACATTGTCTAGCTGTTGTGGTGGTTTGAATCAGATGTCCCCCATAAACTCATGTGTTTTCAATGCTTGGTCCCTAGCTGCTGACAATTTGGAATGTGGAGCCTTGCTGGAGGAGAGCTTTTGGACAGGTGTTTTATTCCATTAATGTGAAGATAACTACAACAGAAAAACAGTATCTTTGCTTGAATTTTAGAGGACCTAACTAAATATGAAAGTGGGGTATTGAAGCTTCCCACTATTCTTTTGTCAGTTCCTATGTGACCTTTCATGTTTTTTTTTTTTTTTTTTTTTTGTTGTTGTTGTTTTGTTTTTCCAAGTAGAGTTACACTCTAATCCAGGCTGACCTGGAATTAATTTTGTAGTCTCTGGGTAGCCTTGAACTCATAGTGATCCCCCTACCTCTGCTTCCTGAGTGCTGGGATTAAAGGCATGCACCACCACACCTGGCCCTTTCATGTTTTTTAATGTTTGTTTTATGAACTTGGAAGTGTCAATATTTGATTATAAATGTATAATTAAAATGCCTTCTCAATGAATAGTGTTGCTATATGTCTTTTTTTGATTAGCTTTGGTTGGAAGTCTAGTTTATCAGATATAAGAATAACCATTTCCACTAGTTCATGGCTTTTGTTTGCTTTGTAACTTGATTTTCATCCATTGATTCTCTGCTTGTGGATGTCTTTGCCAGTGGGTTTCTTGAAGACAACAGATAGTTGGATATTGTTTGTAATCCATTCAGTTAGTCTATTTTTTTATTGGTGAGTTGAGGTCATTTACATTTAAGGCCATTAATAAGAGTGTCCCTCCTGATTTTGCTAGGTAATGTTCTGTCTGGCTGTGCTATTGGTATTGTTTCTTCACCTTGCCGTTAGTTTTGGGGGTTTGCTGGCTTGCCATGTTGAACATGGCTGATTTATTTTTAGTTCTTTGTTTCTCTGTTTGTTTCCTGGTATTTTTACATGTGTTCTCATGGATAAGATTGTTTTACTCCTTCCTCTGTATATAGTATCCCTTTTAAGAATTTTCTATAGTTCTGATTTAATTGTCATGAATTGCCTTGATTTGTGTTTGTCTTGGAATATCCTCATTTCTTTGTTAATTTTGAAAGATAATTCAGCTGGATGTAGCACTCTTGGTTGGAACTTGCTTACTTTCAGGGCTTGAAATACATCATTCCATGGTTTTCTAGCCTTTAGGATTGCTGATGGTAGAGTTGCAGTCAGTCTCAGGTTCTTGACTTCACTCTAGATTTTGGGAGTTTTCTAATATGATTTAATTAAATAATCCTTCAATTCATTTAGATGTTACCATCAACTCTATTCTCCCCTATGGATTCTAAAGTTTAGTCTCTTGAATGCATCTCAGACTTCATTCATAAAGGTATTATTCATTTTCTTTGATTATGTGTGCCTGTGTGTAGTATTATTGTCTCAACTGTGTCCTCCATTTCTGAAATTCATTAGTTATGGTCTTGTCTGTTGGTGATGCTCTCTATTATGATTTTTGTTTGAGTGATTGTTTCTTTCATTTCCAGATTTCCTGTCTGGTTCTTTTTTTAGTGCTTCAGTTTCCTTGCTGATTTTGTCCTCCATGGTTTTGGACTTTCTCCTCCAATTTGCTAACACTGTCTTTCACTTTGGAGACTGTCTTGTCAAGGTCTTAATGGATTTCCTTAGTTCAGTCACCTGCTTGTTTGAGTATTTTATATGGTTACTGATCCTTTTTAGAAGGACAGCTCTGAATTCTTTCCCTGACATTTCCTCTGTCTTGGTGATTTTGGCTTCTATTCTAGAGGGGTTGGGCGGCTGGGAATGCGTTATGATGGGCTGCTCCCTGACATTCTTTTTTTGTTGTTGTTGTTGTTGTTTTCATCTTTTTCTTTTCTTTTTTTTTTCAAGGTAGGGTCTCACTGTAGCCCAGGCTGACCTAGAATTCACTCTGTATTCTCAGGCTGGCCTCGAACTCATGGCGATCCTCCTACCTCTGCCTCCCGAGTGCTGGGATTAAAGGTGTGTGCCACAATGCCTGGCTTCCCAACTTTCTTCATGTTCCTTTGAGGACTTTTTCACATCTGTTCCCAGGTTAACTTTCTTCTTTTTCCAATATTAATTGGTGGTTCATTTCATTTCCTGAAGGATGGCTTCAGGCCACTTCACTAGTGATTGCATTTCTTGAAGCCATTAAGGCTGATCCCACCTCTGCTGCCCACTCATTTGTCAGCAGATTTAGTTATGCTTTACTGAGGGTGACCCTTCTGTATTACACTTGTGATTTTGGGTGAAGCTTACCAGTGGAGGACTGGTGATGGTTTTTGTGTGGTACTGGAGCCCAAGTAGAGACTAGATTTAGAGCATCTCTCCTTGCTCAGAGGTGTAGTGTGATCTCTTGGGTGCTGGATGGCATGTGGACTGGGTGGGCAAACTTGGACTCAGTTCCCTACTTATGCTGGCTAAAGTCTCCTGCCTAGACTGAGTAGGTGGAGTCAGTACCCATTCCCTCTGCACACTGGTTACTCTGTCCCACGTGGGCCAGGTGAGCAGAGTTGTACTTATGCCACCGGTGTGTTTGCCAGTCTATTCTGTGTGGACATTGCAGATGGAAGGTACCGTTGCCCACTCTGTCCTTGCTGAGCTTTCCTGCTGTGGTCCTGGTGGGAGGAACTGTACCTGTACCCTCTGTTCTGTGTGGACCTAGTGTGTGGAATTGGGACCCACTCTCTCAGGGCACTAGCTATTCTCTCCCAAGAGAATGGGGTGGGCAGGCCTGCTCCCTCTGGGCGTTGGCTACTCTCTCCTCAAAGGTTTGGATGGGCAGAGTAGGACCTGCCTCCTTCAAGGGTTGACTACTCACTTTACCATGAGGACCCGGCGAATGCAGACGTCCCTGGACCCTTTGAACTCTGTCTCAAAGATAATAATTACACTCCTTTATTTTTTAAAAATACTGATTTTTATTAGAGAGAGAGAGCGAGAGAGCGAGAGAGAGAGAATGGGCAAGCCAGGGCCTCTAGCCACTGCAAACGAACTCCAGATGCATGCACCAACTTGTGCATCTGGCTTATGTGGGATCTGGAGAATTGAACCTGGAGCCTTAGGCTTCACAGGCAAGTGCCTTCGCTAAGCCATCTCTCCAGTCCCCTTACATGCCTTTATTTTTGTTTTCATGGAGATAATCCATTATCTGAATATATCTAACAGACAAAGGTGGCTCTTAATGTAGAATGACACAGACAATGTGAATTTTCTCACAAAACTCATGGCTCTTACCATATGGGACAGCAGATGAGAGCTTGAACACTGTTGCCCTTTCCTCATACTCCTACTTTTCAGTTCCTCTAAAGGACAAAGCTATTGAACTTATTTGCTATAGGCTTGATTACTTGAAAAGATAGAAGCAGTTTTGGAAAAGAATAATAGGCAGATGTTGGAAAATTTGGAGGAAAGCCTAGAATTTCATAAATGGAGCATCAATGGCAACTCTGGGGAGGGCTCAGAGGACAAAGAGGTCAGGGAACGTCTGGAACTTCTGAGAGATTGCTTCAGTGATCTTGACTAAAATGCCGGTAGAAATTTGGCCAGTAAAAGGCATGTTGATAAGGTCTCTCAGAGCAGTGGAGACTATTTGATTGGGAAGTGAATCATTACTACATATAGTTGCTAAGGACTTGACCATCTTGGATTCATACCTCCATGCTCCACTGAAGGCAAAACTTAAGAGTGGTAAAAACTGGAAATCTGGTAAGAGAAACAGCCCCACAGCAAAACGCTCAAGCAGTGATGTGGTTACTTTTTATAAAAATATTATTTTATTTATTTATTTATTAGAGACACAGAGGGGAGAGAGAGAGAGAGAATGGGTGTGCCAGAGCCTCTAGCCACTGCAAACGAATTCCAGATGCATATGCCATCATGTGCAACTAGCTTATGTGGGGTCTGGAGAATCGAACCTGGGTCTTTAGGATTTTCAGGCAAGCAGCTTAACTGCTAAGCCATCTCTCCAGCCTATGATGTTACTTTTAATCACTTATGTTAAGACTCAAGAGCAAAGCAATTACCTGAAGGCAGAATTTAGTATTAAAGGGGAAGCAGAGCATTACAAATTACAAATTAGAAGATTCTTGGTCTAGCTCTGTACAGAGTGAAAAAAACCTGAGGAGTGTGGCCAGGCAGCTGGTCACCAAGGAGATTAGTGAAAACAGAGGGAGCCAGGAAGTCATTGGAAGACCCCAGGTTCTGCTGGATGTCCACTTTCGGTGGTGCCCATGTCCACATGGTGCTAATTTTGAAGTTTTCTTACTCAAGAGTCATAGGGGCAGAAATCTCCACTTAGATTTCTGACAGTTCTGGGGTCTTGGTGGTCATCCCACATCTCACTGTCATAGTCCTACTAGGCATTGGGACTGCCTGAGGACCCAGGCTGTTTGTCCCTGGACTTCCCAGTCCCTGGTGCTATGAATCAAAATGATCATTTTGATAGAGAGAAAACTGTGTTCAAAGAAAACTGAAGAGAAGGTTTATTTGCTCCTAAACTTTACCAAGAAAATAAGTATCACCTACAGCTTTCAGAAAAATAAGCTCAATGGGTCTTGTTCCTGTGGCAGAACTTCCCTGGGTATTCACACTCACAGCCAGTGTGACTAAACGAAAGACCATAGGCCAGCTTCCCTTGTTAGTTCTTAGAGCCTCCCTTGGTGATGTTATGCTTCTGTCTTTCCAGTACAAAGAGAACTTTCATATAAAAACAAAACAAAACAAAACAACAAAAAAAATCTTAGATATATTTCAGCTGTGTTTCTATTCATGCTTTGTAAAATTTACATACATTTTAATAATGATTATATTTGCAAAGGCTTCTTTTCAGATAGTAGTCTGGCTTTTCACTGTTCTTTGGATTCAGTTATATTAGACATTCTCTATCTCATGTATCAGGAGACATTGTAATTTCCTGATGGCTTCAGCACATAGATCTGTTCCGCCCTTGCAAAGGCTGACTTCTTGCTGAAGCAGACCAAGCATGTTTGTACTAATTCTCATATGAAAGCATAGTCCTAAGGCAGCTCTGCTGACAATGCAGTGTCAAAAAGCAATGCTTGGGCTGGAGAGATGGCTTAGCGGTTAAGGCGCCTGCCTCCTAAGCCTAAGAACGCTGGTTCCAATCTCCAGGTCTCACGTTTAGCCAGATGCAAAGTGACGAAAGGGCGCAATGCCGCACTTGCCCACAAGGGGGCACACACATCTGGATTTCGTTCCCAGCAGCTGAGAGGCTGCTGTCGCGCCCATCTCTGTCTGTCTTCCCCTCCCTCTTCCTCTGTCTTTCTCTCTGTGTCTCCCCCCCCACCCCAAAAAAAGCAATACAAACAGAGCATTCCAGACCAAGGAGATTGTCTTCTAGAAAGACTTAAAGTCCAACAGGTAAGCCACATATGGTTAGAAAACATTAATGCTTAGTACCAAGAAACAGTAAGAACCACCAATATTTTACGGACAGTCCACAACCATTCATCTTTACTCCATGTCATATGTTGTACTTAAAACAAAAAGGATTGTAGGGTTGGGGAGTTGGTTCAGTGGATAAAGTGTTCAATCCTGAGTACCTGAGTTTGATCTTGAGACCCAATGCAAAAAGTTGGAAGCTTTGGTGGGCTTCTGTAATCCCAACAGTCTGATAGCAAGAAGGGAGGTGATGACAGGATAATTTTCTGGAAGCTCTAGGTGAGTGAAGTAAAGAACAAGAGCAGAGAAAAATCAAAAGAAACCCTGTCTCAAACAAGATGGAACGATGAGGGCTGATTTGAAAGTTGTCCTCTGATCTCCACATGTGCACTGTGGCACACGTGCAACCCCCTCCCCCCGCGTACAAACCAAACAATTAAAAAAATGGATTGTATTAATATTCCTTTTCCTTCTCAGCCTTTCCTTCCATGTACAAGGGGGGGCTGCTATAGCACAACAATCACTGGTAGAAACATGGATATTTAATATACATTATCAGGCTATGAGAAAGTCACTCCTAAAGCTGGGGAGGTGGTGCAGTGGTTAAAGGTGCTTGTGTGCAAAGCCTGCCATCCTGGGTTCATTTCTCCAGTACTCATGTGAAGTCAGACACACATAATGGTGCATGAGTCTGAAGTTTGTTTGTGCTGGCAAGAGGCTCTGGTGTGTCTACACTGACATATACTCTCTTAAGTAAATAAAAAAAAAAAAAACACCAAAAACCAAAAGCAAAAACAGAAAGTCACTTCTAGAAAATGGGAAACTAGGAAGAGATTTATTGCTAAATTTGACCCAAAAGAGTAACCACTACATGACAGCTTTAAAATGGTGTGAAAATGGGACTCTGCAAGTCTCTGTTGGGTGCTTATTTCTCATTAACAGGCATGTCAGAATGAATGCATCCTCTTGTTCTCTGGGTGCTCTTGAATCCATATTTAAAACCTGCACGCAGAAGCATCTCTCATGCTTCTGAGCCAAGTGCTGTAAAAACGCACCAGTTTGTGGCTTGCCAAAATGGAGCACAATTATCTCTAAGTTGCACAACCTTTTTATCTGTGCGGTCACTGCAGGGACTCTCTCTGTGTATGTGACCTGCATACACACTACCCTGTGGAAAATTCCGTAAATGCAAAGCAGCCTACAGCATGCTTTTTGTTTCTTTTTCATCTCTTCTCCCCCCGCCCCACAATCAAGCACAAGGGATTTCTGGAGACTAGTTCCCAATCATTGGGCCACTGAGCAGTTCTCTGTCCTTCTTATCTACCTGCATTAATTTTTGAACAGAATTATGCACACTACCCCACAGCCCCAAGGAATGTAAACACTGAAGTCATTATGAAGCCACATTTTCCAGTGGTGCAGTTTAAATGATTAACTGAAAGTCAAATGTTAATTTCACAAAATAGCAAAGTAAAAGGGTGAATTTGTCCATAGTTAATAGGCTAAGCTAGAGCAAGCAATCTAACATTGCAAGGAATTTTTCATATAGAGTCAGAGAAATTCATCATTTGAATGTGCAGAATCATAGGTATATTTTGGCAGTGTTAGCCTCCATCAGGACTGATGGGGAAAAGGGCAGGGGCAAAGGGTAAAGGGAACATTTGGGGATGGATTGTTGGACAAAATGTTTGTATCCACTTGGGATAGCAGGGAGGAAATAGAGTAAGCTGAATGAGTGTGGAGTGAGCAAGTGGAGAAGTGGAGCTGGGCTCTCACACCACAGGGCCCACCCCTGACAACACACCTCTTCCAGCGAGCCTTCATCTCCCAATGGCTCCACCAGCAGGGGATTAACTATGAGACTTAGTCATAAACAAGGAAATCCTTACTTCTATACATTTTACATCAAACCACATGGGGACTAGTTGCCTGGGGTTCCCATATTAAAATATGAAGAAGCCAGGCATGGTGGCCCGCCCTTTAATCCAAGTGATCTTGGGAGGCGCTAGAGGACATAGGAGGACAAGGTTAACTGAAGATGGCTCTCCTGTGAAGCAGCTTGCATGAGTTGTCACCCAGGCTGTGGTGGGGCTTTTCAGTAATGCATCTGTTTTTTTAAAAAAATATTTTATTGATTTATTTATTTGATAGAGAGAAAGAGGGAGGGAGGGGGGAGAGAGGAAGACAGAGAGAGAGAGAGAGAGAAAGAGAGAGAATGGGTGGGCCAAGGCCTCCAGCCACTGCAAATGAGCTCCAGACATATGTTCCACCTTGTGCATCTGGCTTACGTGGGTCCTGGGGAATTGAACCTGGGCCCTTTGGCTTTGCAGACAAGTACCTTAACTGCTAAACCATCCCTCCAGCCCAATCCATCTGTTCTTGAGTCACCTGTGCTCCTGCATATAACCCCAATAAACTCATTGGCTCAGCAAGCTGAATTTGGATGGACTAATTTCTTTGGTCTCTGTTCAGTGCTCTACTGGGGTAAAGAGACATTTCTTCATATCTTTTTTTTTTTGGTTTTTCATGGTAGGGTCTCACTCTAGCTCAGGCTGACCTGGAATTCCCTCTGTAGTCTCAGGGTGGCCTCGAACTCACGGTGATCCTCCTACCTCTGCCTCCCAAGGGCTGGGATTAAAGGCATGCGCCACCACGCCGGGCTTCTTCATATCTTAATATGGGAACAAACAACTAGTCACCCATCATGCTATAAGTATATAGAAGTAGGGATTTCTTTGGTCAATGTTATTACCTCTATTAGCATTCCCTTTCCCACCTGCAAACCTGTTCAGTGTACCTAATAACTCTCCTCTTTTTGGACAGAATTATTTGGATAATTAAAATAAGTATACTGGGCTGGAGAGATGGCTTAGCGGTTAAGGCACCTGCCTGCTAAGCCTAAGAACCCAGTTCCAATCTCCAGCGATTCCCATCTCCAGGTCCCACGCAGAACAGATGCAAAGTGGCTCAATGCGCTTTGTAACCATCCCTGGATGACCACATTCATGTTCAGCCCACATCTGGATTTCATTCTCAGCAGCTGAGACACTGCTGGCAAGCCCACCATTTGTTTTCTTCTCCCTCTAATTTCTCTCTGTCTCTCTCTGTGTCTCTCTCCAAAAATAAATAAAATAATAAAAATATTTTAAAAAATAAGTATGTTCCCTAATATCTCACCTTAGTTGTATAAGTGGCTCCCAATACCCCAAATCACATATATAGCTATTGCTGAGACAGTGGGTACATTGTTGTCCTAACCCAACCACTTGACTCTCTTCAGCTCTATCTTGTCTTGCTGCTTAATTGATGAACTTGTCAACTATGTTCCACTCTGATTTGTCCTGAAGTTCTTTTCTTTGGCATGTCAAACTGCACCTGAGTTGAAACACCCAAAGCTCCCAAGGGACTCTCATGCACCCAAGGTTTGGAGGGGTCTACTCATGCACCTAAGGTTCTGAGGGGGATGTCTCATGTGCACAAGGCTCCAAGGGAGACTCTTCACACTGAACAGACAGCAATGTAATATAGCGTACCCCACTGCTGGTGATAATCCTAACTCATTGTTTCTATAATGACCCTATTACCAAATAAGACCACATTGAAATCCTGTGTGCTAGGACATCAGCTTATGTTTTGGGAGGCATATAATCCAACTTAAAACCATTAGATTTGGTGATTCTGTGGTATTTCTGAGAATATCACTTCTTTATGTGTAATTGCGAGGTCATAGACACCATTCCTTTAAGAGGGCAGATGTGAGTCCTATGGAGACAGAGTAGCCACACTCCCTGCAGTTCCTTCTGACCTCAGGTACAGCCAGACAGAAATCTCCCAGCCTGGGCAGAACAGCAGGACCAGATAGTCCCCGAATATATGACTTTGTAACCTTCCCCTGGATGTCCATATTCATGTTCATCCCTGCTTCATGATCCTCTGCACAGTTCCCTGGGCTGACTAACTCTCTCCAAGAGTGACCATTTGTTTTCTTAACTATATTATTGAACTAATTAATCAAGTAAGTTAAGGTTTGGTCGCTGTTCATTCAGCAAGCACATGTCATCACATGATTAAACTTATACATGGATTATATTAAGGGAGGACCACAAAGGTTAGGAGAGTCACTTGAGTATGACACAAAACTGGGCCTAAATAAAGGAGAAAAGGAAAGGAAGGAGCGTACTCAGGGTGGAAGTGGACTCAGTGCCAGCAAGTGTGGTATTTCTGAACATACAAGCTGGGACCCTTGGTCCATTGTGCAGCCTGACTTCTCATGACTCACACACTATAGCCTGAGCTCCCAGGGGAGTGATTGCATATCTTTGTAATGTAGGTATTTAAAGTTTAGCTGCTAGAGGAGATTTTACCTCTCATTTATTGGAAAAATAGCATGTAGCATGGCCTCCAAGGATTTATAATACCAATCTTGTTTTTTTTTTCTTGTGGACCTATCACACACACACACACACACACACACACACACACACACATATTTTAGAAGATGAATTGTTGCATTTTAAAAAGAGAATGAAAATTACTGAAGCTAAACACTTTTTGAGATGTGTAACTTTTCCCAAGCCTATAGTGAGTGCTGCTTAAATTGAAGGATCATATTTTAATGTACTGTATTAATTAGACCATACACAATCCCCCATGTACACTGTATTAATCAAAACCTATTGAAGCATGCATGTATACTGTATTAGACATTGTGTACCATGTGCATAATGCAAAAGCACACATCTACACTATTTTTATTAATTATTTTTTAATTGACAACTTCCATAATTGTAGACAATAACCCATGGTAATTCCCTCCACCCCACTTTCCACTTTGAAACTCCACTCTCCGCCATATCCCCTCCATCTCTCAATCAGTCTTTCTTTTATCATGATATCATGATTTTTCCTCCTACTGTGATGGTCATGTGTAGGTAGCAGGCATCATGAGGTCATGGATATCCAGGCCATTTTGTGTCTGGAGGAACACATTGTAAGGAGTCCTACTCTTCCTTTAGCTCTTACATTCTTTCCATCACCTTTTCTGCAATGGACCCTGAGCCTTGGAAGGTGTGATAGAGATATAACAGTGCTGAGCACCCAGGAATGTTGAAGTCACCCACTACATCTGACTGGTGTTATCTGTGACTTTAGCTCTAATAGTGTTTGTTTGATAAAATTGGGAGACCCCATGTTAGGTGCATATATGTTTAAGATTGTAATGTCCTCCTGTTGGAGTGTTCCTTTAATCAATATAAAGTGATCTTCCTTATCTTTCTTAATCCTGTCAACTAGGAGGCTGAGATTTCTGGTCCGTAGAGGGTTCCAAGGTCAGCTTGTGACCAAGTGAGACCCTTCCCCAATGGACAACAACAGAGGAGACAAAGGCACTCTAAATAAGGAAGCAACAAATAACAAGCCCCAAATATAACTTATTTAAGAATGGCAAGACCATCTATCAGATTTAATATATAACTTACCTTGACATGAAAGGTGCAATTATCACTTCTGATGTAAGCCTATATACCAGGCTTTTTGGTGGGTACTGACCTGGTATAATCCCAGGCACCTTTTGGAATGGCTTTGCTCTCAGCTATGCTGCATGCTGGCTTGGGTCTCTTTTTGCTGTGCTGTTGGTTCAGGTACACTGGCTAGGTTGGTGGGTCGCTGCTCTGATCACCTGTGTCTGTGCTACGTAGGCAAACTCCCTTTCCCAGGTTTCTAGTTCTTGCTGACACTTTTGCTGGCAGTGGTGGGAGGGGAGGCTGTGGATGATGGCTGAAGTTCTCCCACTGGTCCTTGCAATCCTCTTCCTCACAAGCCACTCCTCTGGTCTCTGCTATCCTCCCTTCACGTTTCTTGAGTTTGTGAAGAGGCCAGTGTGAGTGGAAAATCCCCTCATTGGCTTTTCCTGTGGCTCAGGCTGACCCTGGCAGCTATGGTCATGGGGACCTGATGCTGCTGCTGCTGGAGCCACTTCTGCCTGCTTCTGTGGGCTCTAGATGCTCTGGATCTCTCCTACTTCTCTGTTGTGGTTGATAATTTTCTAATACACCTTTACCTTTTAGTAGAAGAGTGTATTTTGCTGGCTCTTTTTTTTTTTGTGCTTTTACTCCCCTAGGCTGCTTTGGTGTGGTTCCTACACCACCATCTTAACTGGAAGTCCCACATTTACACTATTTAAGACCCAACACACACAAACATGCACACTATATTGTTAGACACTGTACAAGCACACATCTACACTATAGTAGTTATATACTGCACAGGAACATATCTAAATTATATTAGTTCACATTTACAAGCATGCATCTACACTCTATTAGACACTATATAAACACATTTCTACACTATATTAGACACTGCACAAGTACAAATCTACACTATTTTAATTAGACCTTGCATATGCACACATCTATACTATATTAGTTAGACACTGAACAAACACACATCTATATTATATTAGATAGACACTGCACAAGCACACATCTACACTCTATTAGACACTGCACAAGTACACATCTATACTATATAAATTAGACACTGCACAAGCACACCTATACACTTTATTAGACACTACACTACAAGCAAATTAGACTCTGCAGAAATAGAATCTCCAGGTGAATAAGTGATACTCCTGATGCTTTGCACATTGATCATGTTTAATGAAACACCTAGCTGTCTTAAGGACACTTTCCTTTTCTTTAATGAGAACAGATGTTTTCCTAAAAAATAGTAATTGCCACAGCTCTCAGAACTGAGAATGGGTGAAACAAACAATGATGCATATCATTTTTACAATATCATTTAGATAGCAATTGGAAGAATATACTGAGGTCTCTCTGCCTTGTCAGCAAACACTACATGCAGAAGATTTGAGAGAGCACATGTGCACACATTGATTCCACATGACCAAATAGACTGTAGATTTTGGTCCTCTGGGAGTGGAATGTGAAATATGAGGAGCCTAAAAGGAGAATTCATGAAAACGTCGAGAGAGAGAGAGAGAGAGAGAGAGAGAGAGAGAGAGAGAAAAGAAAGGAAAATTTAAAACAGGAACCTGGAATTTCTGTCTGGTTTGCTGTTGAGCCTGAGCTGTATTACTTGGTTTCTTCTGGACCCGTTCCTTTTTTGTGTAAGTCATCTTTTTTTAAAAAAAAAAAAAAAAAACTCTATATCAGTTAGGAAATGTAATTTAATCACAAATTTGGCCTAATGATTCATTTTATGAAATTAATGTGGAAATGCCATTTTAATTGTCAGACTTCTTGAATATTTTCCCCATATTTTTCTTTATGATTTGTTTGGATGATTTTCAATAATTTTCTGTAGAAAAATAGAACCAAAAATTTTATCTGGAAACAAGTAAAAGCATTTTTAATTTCTCTTCATCAAGAAATCATTTACTTTTTGCATTACAGCAAACACTCATGCATTGTTCACCTTAAGTTCATCTGGGCACATAATTAGTAATTACCCAAAGAACTGGACTCTACAAATGAGTACATTTTGTCTTTCACAATCAAGACTGCAATTTTATGGAAAAAATGAGAAATAATCACAGCAACCTCTGAGGTGATTTTAAATGTTCTTCGACCCTTCAGTAATTTACAGTTATCTTAGCATTATAACTATATTATAAAAATCCTCTGCTTGTTAAGGCAAGAAAATAAAATGATATATTTCATAAATAATTTTAATGAAAGGAATTCTGGTATTCAGAGGGTTAACTCTTAGCAAGACAGACTGTAGAATCCAGGTCCTTTCATTTAGGCTCCTAAACTCACTTCTCAACACTTAGGAACACAGCCTCTTCCAAAGCTGGGTAGCCTATTACTTCAGTGGCAGAGTACTGTGTCCAGTGCTAGGAGGCTGCAGCAGCACCAGCATCCTGCTTCCCTATGCTGTCCACCTTCCCTCTCCCATGGCCATGCTGACAACAGCTAATTAAGGAAGTGATTGTATGCTGAAAAGATGGCTTAGTCATTAAGGCACTTGCCTGAGAAGCCTAAGGACCCAGGTTCTATTCCCCAGTACCCAAGTAAGCCAGATGCGCAAGGTGACACATGTGTCTGGAGTTCATTTGCAGTGGCTGGAGGCCCTGGTACACCCATTCTTCCTCACTCTATGTGCCTTGTTCTCTCTCTTAAATAAATAAACAAATAAATATTTAAAAGGAAGTCATTCCAAGCCCCAGAGTTTCAGAGAATGGGTGCTGAAGAGGGAGAGCTGGCACGGAAGAGGAGATGCTTGCAATACCACCTCACTCCTGAGGCACAATACTGGAAAGAAACAAAGGCTAACTTTTTCTGGCATCTCTCCCTCCAGCACACACCTAAACACACATGCACACATATGTGCAATCTTGTGCCATACCAGTTTTCTCGCTGCTGCCCTTGATGCTCAGTCAGACTTGGCTTTGCACACAAAGTGCTCATGAGCTACAGAGCACACATACTGACTCATGCAGCCTCAAGAGTCAGTGGCTAAAAGCTCAGTAAAGTTTGTGGGGGTGAATGATGGCATGTATACCGCCTGTTGACGGTCAGGGTAACTCTGATTATCCATTGGACGCTTTATCACCTTTCAGTTCTGAATAATTTTCCCTGAATATTTCAGGAATCCTATGCTATAGGGAATTGTTGTTTTGGAAACTGAGATGTTCCTGAACTCTAAAAGTTCTGGAAAACCTTGAATTTCCCCATCTTCTGTCTTGGATTTTTTCCAGTTTTGGAAATGAACTTCAGCTATTCTTTTAATGGTCCATCTGCTGCTTACATTTTACAGATGCTTTAAGTGAAATTTCTATATAAATGAAAGTGCAATGAGTGCACCAAAATTCATCAGAAATTGAAAATAGAGTCACTAGCGAGTTTGATTGCTTGTTTGGTAAGATAAAGAGTGCATTTATTTTTAATTTAATGTTCTTTATATAGATGGTTTGTTTTATAATGTAATAAATTGTGGAGGTGCTTCACAAAATTTTTTCAAGGTAGAGTTTTGTTCTAGCCCAGGCTGGACTGGAATTCACAATGTAGTCTCAGTCTGGTGTCAAACTTATGGCAATCCTCCAACCCCTGCCTCCTGAGTGCTGGGATTAAAGGTGTGCACCACCATGCCCAGCTCAGATTTTTTAAATGTTTAATATTT
Organism: Orientallactaga sibirica; assembly: GCA_036365145.1. Classification (NCBI taxonomy): domain Eukaryota; kingdom Metazoa; phylum Chordata; class Mammalia; order Rodentia; family Dipodidae; genus Orientallactaga; species Orientallactaga sibirica. The sequence continues at coordinate 3,163,458 of JAEOAD010000036.1, forward strand.
TTATTGACAACTTCTATCTTTATAGGCAATAAACCATGATAATTTCCTCCCCTCCCCCATTCCCCTTCAGAACTCTACTCTCCATTATATCTCCTTTCTCTCTCTCTTACTCTCTCTTTTATTTTGATGCCATCATCTTTTTCTCCTATTATGAAGGTATTTCTAGGTACTGCAAGGCCATGGATATCAAGGCCAATTTCTGTCTGGACAGTTGCATTGTAAGAGTTGTACCCTTCCCTTGGCTCTTACACTCTTTCTGCCACCTGTTCCACAATGGACCCTGAGCCTTGGAGGGTGTGATAGAGATGTCTCAGTGCTGGACACTCCTCTGTCACTTCTTCTCAGCACTATGGTGCCTTTTGGGTCATTCCAGTGGTCATTGCCATCTGAAAAGAGAAGCTTCCTTAATCAAAAGTGAGAGTAGTGTTAATATATGAATATGAACATTAAGTGTAGTGCTTCAGGGCAGTTTGGTGAACATAATATATGCATTTATCCAGACAAGAGCAGGCTTTATATCCTTAAGGCTCATGACCTTCACTGCCATAGGCTTTTGATTAGGTTTTTCAGTACCAGGCATGTATTCCCACAAAGCAGTTTTAATTTGCATTTCCCTGATGGCTAAGGATGTAGAACACCTTTTTAGATGTTTATATACCATCTGTATTTCTTCTTTTGAGAACTCTCTATTTAGTTCCATAGCCCTTTTTTGAAGAGTAGATACATATTTATTCATTTTAAATTAAAATAAATAGATAAACATATTTTCTGGTATTTCTAACATATATTTGTGTGATGGTTTGAAAGTGAATGTAAGTCCCTCATAGCCTCATATGTATGGCACAATGCAGGTCTGGCCCTAGCCAGACTGCATGCTAAAAGAAACCAGGCCACACCCCTCTGGGTTTCTCACCAGGATGGTGGGTAGTAAATGACTGGTAAGACCCCCATGAGATGGGGCAGCCTAAGATAGGCACCATCGCATGTGATGATCCCTTGGAGCCTGGGGTCAACAACGGCTTGGCAATGAACCAGGACTCCCAGGGTTGCCAATAATAAAAACAAAAAGGAGGATATGTATGGCACAATGCAGGTCGGGCCCTAGCCAGACCGCATGCCAGAAGAAACCAGGAAGTGGCTTCTGTGGATATGGCATCCTGCACATGCCTGGCGTGACAACAGCTACAGTCCCATGCTCGTGAGAAACCTGCTGTGAGATGATCTGCCCAGAGGCAGGCTGTCATTGGTCACAAGAAAGGGACCACTCCATACAATGAGTGGCCAGCCAAACCCTTTAAACCCCCTACACTTCCTTGAATAAACAAGTTTGCAGCAGCTCGCCCTCTGCCTGCTTCCATCCAACTCCTGGAGTCTGTGTTGTGACTCTGCGTCTCTCACACCCTACTCGGCAGAGACCCTGCCATCCCTCCTGGGCTGGCCCTAGGAGGGACCCCAACATCCAGGTATTTTTTTAAATTAGTTATGAATATAGCGTATATACAGTCATGATGGTACCATTGTTAGCCTTCTCCCTTTCCTCCCCCCATGGGTAATGTGGGTCTTGCCTTATGGGGGTAGCCATTGCAGGAGAGGCAATGACTCTGTGCATAATTACCCAACTCATGGCTCTAACAATCCTCTCCCACAAATTTCCCAAGCCATGTTGGGTTCATTTTTGGTTTATTTCAGTGATGAGGTTTTGGGAGTCTCTGTGTCTCTGGATATTTGATTTGGTAAGGGTTGAGTGTTTGTGTCTATCTCCTTTGCCCTTGTGCTTCCACCAGGTTCACTGAGAAAGCAGCACTCCCTTGCTCATTTCCCCTATATCTCTATGGCTTCAGCTGGTGCCCTGATGAGGTGCGATGGACTGATTCCTCAGGTTCTGTGTCCATCTGAAAAAGAGAAGCAAATTCTCCAATGGAGAGTGAGGTCAGTGCAAGATACATGGATATCCATTATTATTTTAGAGAGAATTTAATAGGTGTAAGCCCTCTTGTATCCAACTATTGGTGGGAGCTTGATAATGGAGAGCGGGATCACTTTTGGATATGGTTCTGACTTGTTTTCCAGTTCCAGGTATGGGTTCCATTCCCATGAGAGGATCCTTTAGCCAAATCAAGAGCAGTTGCTAACCCACCATGGCTGTGTGCCACTACTGCACTTGTGTGAGCATCACATCAGGTTGTTTGCTGCTGAGTAGCTTAGACCATGAGTTGCTTAGACAGATGTTGGTCATTTTCCCCCAGTTACTTATGTAGCACTTTCTGCCACTAGACAAGCTAACTGTCTGGGGACTGAATTTCTTCCAGATCCCAGCCAGGTCACTCCATGTATGTACCAATAGCACAAGGTGTCTTCAGTAGGGTCTTACCAATAACCTTTGGTGAGTCATCAAGTACTCTGACAGAAATCTGTCTTCTTTTGGGAAATCTTTTAGGTCTCACTGATCAACAGATCATTGTGGATGTTAACCACATGCTGGTACTGGGAGTTAAAGGTCAGTGCCAAGGGAAAAGAAGGAAAAAAAAATATAGGTAATATGAAAGAGAGAAGAGGGAGTGACAGAGAGAAGCAGGATCTGTGGCTCCTAATTTGTATTTGCCTGAGATGCTGACACACCTAATAAACATCTCGAGGACTGGACAATAAGGATGGCGGGGTGTACAAAAGCTTTGTAATTTCATGAGATACCAGTTTATTAGTGGTTGATTAGTGGTTTTATTTCCTGAGAAACTGGGGTTATATTCAGAAAGTCATTGCCTATACCAATATGTTGAAGGGATTCTCCTGCTTTTTTCTTTAGCAGTTTCAGAGTTTCTGGTCTGATATTTAGGTCCCCGATCCATCTGGACTTGATTCTTCTGTATGGAGAAAGACAAGGATCTATTTTCATCCTTTTACATATAAATATCCAGTTTTCCCAGCATCACTTGTGGAAGAGGCTGTTTTTTGTCCTATGAATTTTTTTTTTTTTTTTGGTGTTTTTGTCAAAAATCAGATGACGATAGCTGCCTCCATTAACATCTGGGTCCTCTATTCTGTTCCATTGATCTACATGTCTGTTTTTGTGCCAGTACCATGCTGTTTTTGTTACTATGGCCTTGTTATACAGCTTAAAATTGGGTATGGTGATTCCACCAGCCTTAATTTTGTTGCTCAAAATTGTTTTGGCTCTTTGAGGATTTTTGTGCTTCCAACTGAATTTTAGGAATTTTTTTTTGCTATTTACATGAAGAATGCCTTTGGAATTTTAATGGGATAGAATTAAATGTGTAGATGCTTTTTGTAAGTTGACATTTTCACAATATTGATTCTTTCAATCCAAGAACATGGGATGTCTTTCCATTTCCTAGTGTCTTCTGCAATTTATCACTTCAGTGTTTTAAAGTTTTCATTGTAGAGATCCTTTATTTCCCTGGTTAGGTTTATTCCAAGGTACTTTATTTATTTATTTATTTTTGAGGCAATTGTGAATGGGAGTGATTCCCTGATTTCATCGTCCACATGTTTGTTGTTAGTATATAGGAAAGCTACTGATTTCTGTGTGTTTATTTTATACCCTGCTATGTTGCTAAAAGTGTTTATCAGCTCTAACAGGTTGCTGGTAGAGTCTTTAGGGTCCTTTATGTATAGAATCATATCATCTGCAAATAATGATAAATTGATCTCTTCCTTTCCAATTTGTATCCATTTTATGAGTGTATCTTGCCTTATTGTTATAGCTAAGACTTCCATTACTATATTAAATAAAAGTGGGGACAGAGAACTCCCTTGTCTTGTTCCTGAATTTAGTGGAAAAGCTTCAAGTTTTTTCCCATTTATTATTATGTTGGCTGAGGTTTGTCATAAAATAGCTTTTATTATGTTGAGATATGTTCCTTCTGTTCCCAGTTTCTGTAGGTATTTAACCACGAAGGGATGTTGGATTTTGTCAAATGCCTTTTCTGCATCTATTGAGATGATCATGTGATTTTTATCCTTCAGTCCACTTATATAGTGTATTACATTTCTTGATTTTAATATGTTGAACCATCCCTGAATCTCAGGGATAAGCCTACTTGGTCAGGGTGAATGATCTTTCTAATATATTCTTGTATTCTGTTTGCCAGTATTTTGTTGAGAAATTTTGCATCTATGTTCATGAGGGAGATTGGCATGTAATTTTCTTTTTTTGTCCTGCCTTTTCTAGTTTTAGTATCAGGATGATGTTGGGTTCATAGAAGGAGTTTGGTAATATTTCTTCCTTTTCTATTTTATGGAAAAGTTTGAGAAGCATTGGTGTTAGTTTTTCCATGAATGTCTGGTAAAATTCATCAGTGAATCCATCTGGGCCTGGACATTTTTAGTTGGGAGTTTTTTTTTTTTTTTCTCAAAAAGGGTCTCACTCTAGTCCAGGCTGACCTGAAATTAATTATGTAGTCTCAGGGTGGCCTCGGACACTCAGCAATCCTCCTACCTTTGCCTCCCATGTGCTGGGATTAAAGATGTGTGCCATCACACCCTGTGGTAGTTTTTTTAAATAACTGCTTGGATCTCTGTACTTGTTATAGGTCTATTTAAATGGGTTTTCTTATTTTGATTTAATTTTGGTAGGTCATATAAATCTGGGGAATCATCCATTTATTTCAGATTTTTCAACTTAGTACAGTATATGTTCTTAAAGTATGTCCTTATGATTTTCTGAATTTCTTTGGTATCTATTTTAATGGTATCTTTTTCATCTCTAATTTTATTAATCTGTGTCTCTCCTCTCTTTCTTTTAGTCAGATTTTCTGAAGGTTTATCAGTCTTGTTTACCTTTCAAAGAACCAACTCTTTGTTTCACTGTTTCCTTGTATTGTTTTGTTGGCTTCGATTTCAATACTTTCTGCCCTAATCTTTATTATTTATTCCTGTCTACTGATTTTTGGTTTGCCTTGTTCTTCTTTTTTCCAAGGCCTTAAGGTGAAGCATTAAGTTGTTTACTTGCAACCTTTCTAATTTCTCAATATAGGCACTTAAAGCTATAAATTTTCCTCTTAAGTCTGCCTTCATTTTGTCCCATAAGCTTTGGTATGTTGTGTTCTCATTATCATTTGACTCTATGAAATTTTTTAAAAATATTTTATTTATTTATTTAAGAGAGGGAGAGATGGAGAGAAAGAGAGAGAGAGAGAGAGAGAGAGAGAGAATGGATGCATCAGGGCTTCCAGCCACTGCAAACCAACTCCAGATTCATGCGCCACTTTGTACATCTAGCTTACGTGGGTCCTAGGGAATTGAACAGAGGTCCTTTGGCTTTGAGGCAAGTGCCTTAACCACTAAGCAATCTCTCCAGTCCCTGATTCTATGAATTTTTTGATTTCCTGTTTGATTTCATAAATGCCCCAGTCATCTTTCAGTAGTGTACTGTCTTATCTCCACAATTTTGTATATTTTCTGTAGTTTTTCTTGTTGGTGATTTGTAGTTTAATCCCACTGTGATGAGATACAGTTCAAGGAATGATTTCAATATTCCTCTATTTGTTAAGATTTGCTCTGTGTCCTAATACATGGTCTATTTTAGAGAAGGTTTCATGTGCTGTCGAGAAAAATGTGTATTCTGTAGCATTTGGATGGAATGTTCTGCAGATATCTGTTAGGTCCATTTGTTCCATGACATCATTTAATCCAGATGTCTCTCTGCTTATTTTTTGCCCAGATGATCTGTCAACAGATGAGAGTGGGGTATTCAAGTCACCCACAATATTTGTGCTTGGTGTTATCTGTGACCATAAGTCTAACAGTGTTTGATGAAACTGGGAGCACCCATGTTAGGTGCATATACTTTTAGGATTGTAATGTCTTCCTGTTGAATTTTTCCTTTAATCAATATATAGTGACCTTCTTTATCTTTCCTCACTAATGTTGATTTGAAGTCTATCCTGTCAGATATTAGTTTAGCAACTCCTGTTTGTTTTCTAGGCCCATTTGCTTGGAATACTGTTTTCAATATTTCCCCCCTAAGATAGTGTCTGTCTTTTATGGAGAGATGAGTTTCTTATAGGCAACATACAGAAGGATCCTGACTTTTAATCCAATCTGCAAGTCTGTATCTTTTGGTTGGGGCATTGTGGCCATTGATATTAAGAATTATTATTTAAAAAAAGAATTATTATTGAGGATTGGAGACATGGCTTAGTGGTTTAGGTACTTGCCTGCAAAGCCAAAGGACCCAGGTTTGATTCCCTAGGACCCATTTAAGCCAGATGCACAATGTGGTGCATCTATCTGGAGTTCATTTGCAGTGGCTGTATGCCCTAGCATGACCATTCTCTCTCTCTATCCTCCTCTTTCTCTCTCTCAAATAAAAAAAATAAAATAAAGATAAATTTTAAAAAGTTAAAAAAGTTATTATTGAATGGTATTTATTTGTACTTGCCATTCTTCTTGTTTTGTAGTGCTTCCTTTTTTCCCTTTACTCTCTAGTATAAAGTATTTTTCGAGTATGATTTATTTTTCCCTATTTCCTCATATGTGTGCTTTCCTTTCTTTTCAGCAAGGAGAATCCCTTGAAGCATTTTCTGTAGAGCTTGCTTAGTTGTCATATATCCCTTTAGTCTGTTTTTGTTGTGTAATGCCTTATTTCTCCATCTTTTTGGATGGATAGCTTTGCTGGGTAAAGTATTCTTGGTTGACAATTATTGTCTTTCAGAACTTGGAATAGATCTTTCCAAACTCTTCTGGCTTTTAAAGTTTGTATTGAGTAATCTTCTGTTATCCAGATGGGCTTGTTTTGTAAGTGACTTGATTTTGCTTTCTAACTGCTTTCAATATAGTTTCCTTGATTTGTGTGTTAGATAGTTTAATTATCATATGGAAAGGAGAGGTTCTTTTGAGTTTTTCGTCTGTTTGGTGTTCTAAAAGCTTTCTGTATCTGCATTGACATCTCTTTCAAAATTTGGGAATCTCCTATGATTTTGTTTAAAATGCCCACCATGCCTTTGGAATGAAATTCTTCTCCTTTTACCCTTCCCTGAATTCTTATGTTTGGTCTTTTCATAGTGTCCTGTATATCTTGAAATTCCCATTCATGCCTTCCTGTTAGCTTGTCTTTCTCTTTTTGGACTGTATTAGATCTGCCACCTGGTCTTCTAGTGTAGATATTTGGTTCTCTTCTTGATCCATTCTATTGGTGAGATTTTCTACATAGCTTTTTTATTTGACTTACTGTGTGTGGTAGTTTGAATAGATGGTCCCCAATATATTTAGTCTTTTATTAGTTTGTAGTTTGCATCTGCAGCCACCTGGCAGTGTCACTGGGTGGATCTTAAGGTGTGGTGGTGGGTTTGAAATTTCAATCTAAAGATATGCTAAGTGTGCCTATCTTGAGTTCCTGAAGTGCTGTGCTGTGTGGCTTTTGTCTTTTTGGCTTTCTCTCTCTCTTACCTGGTCTTGTAAGAGCAGGCCAGCTTCTTCCACCATTATGGAACTTCCCCTGGATCTGTAATCTTCAATAAATCCCTTCCTCCATAAGAATACCTGGTCTGGAAGTTCATCTCAGTGAACCTGAAGCTGTTTCCTACAGAATTTGGTACTAGGAGTGGGGTTAGATGAATCTGACCATGAATTTTGGTCTTTTGGAACCTTTTTGTTTTGGAGGAATGGGCATAGATTTGGTGCTTGCAACTGAAGATGCTTTCTGGAGTGGTAAGCCACATTTTATGGACTATTTTGATGAGAGTTTGAGAATGCTGAATGCAAACAGTATTGAACATGGAGGCTTGGCTTATGAGCTTTTTAAGGGGAAGGAAAGACTGCAGAAGACTTTGTTGGAACTGGGCTACTGACATAAGGGCTGGCTGCATTCTGCTGCCCATGCCCAGAGTTTGATCACAGTTAAATTTATGTTGGACTGATGTGCTTGGCTAAAGATATTGGACTGAGAGATTTAAGATTTCAAGTTGGAAAACCTCAAGCAAGTTAAATTTAGGGACACTGAGACTGGTTTTAGGTTACTGTAGCTGCTATTGTCAACCATTAGCAATCTTAAGGAAGATGGCCCAACTGCTTTACATTAAAACAATGGAGAGTATAGATGCCTGAGGAAAGACTATGGTAGAAATTTAAACTCTTTTGGGAAGGTGTTAAATGGAGGAGGAACCTATTTTTCAAGGTTATGATTTATTTCATCCCTAAATTAAGAATATGGCTGTTTCCTCACCTCTGTCACACCCTCCAAGGCTCAGGGACCATTGCAGAAGAGGGGGAGGCTAGAATGGAAGAGCCAAAGGAAGGGTACGACTCCTTACAATGCAACTGGCCACACAGAAATTGGCCTCGATATCCATGACCTTGCTTGCCTAGCAATACCTTCACAAGACCCTCATAATAGAAGTAAAAGATGATGACATCAAATTAAAAGAGAGACTAATGGAGAGAGGGAGGGGATATGATGGAGATTGGAGTTCTAAAGGGGAATGGGGGGAGGGGAGGGAAATACCATGCACTTTTTGTAAGTATAGAAGTTGTCAATAAAAAAATAATTATTAAAAAAAAAGAATATGGCTGTTTCCTGCACATCTGGTATTGGTTTTGGAAGCATAAAAATGTGTGGAGTGGTCAAGAAGTGCATGCAGTTCCAGGAGCCACTGCTGAGATGTGGCATGAGGCAGGGCATGATGCCCTGATAGACCAAAGAGCCTTTGGAAGATGGACTGTGGCTTGCTTGGAGACCTGAAGATGTTTTGCATATACCAGGACTGTGTAAGGGCTGCCATGGAGTGCACTGTTGGCCTGGGATGGAAGTGTTCCCTGGCTACTCTGCCCAGCTGGAGGGGTAGAATTGGGAAATCTGGAGACCACCAATCTATGGTTATATTGGATCTGAACTGCAGAAGTTTTGTGGTAGTTTGAATATATGGCCCCCAATATATTCAGTGTTTTATTAGTTTATAGTTTGCATCTGCAGCCACCTTGCTGGAGGCAATGTCACTGGGCAGGTCTTAAGGTGTGATGGTGGATTTGAGATTCCATTGTGAAGATATGCAAAATGTGCCTGATAGGAGTTCCTGAAGTGTGCTGTGCTTTGTGGCTGGTGGCTTTTCTCTCTCTCTTGCCTGGTACTGTGAGAGCAGGCTGCTTCTCCTGCCATTATGGAATTTCCCCTGGACCTGTAAGCTTCAATAACTAATATCCCTTCCTCCATAACTGTGCCTGGTTTGGAAGTTCATCTCAGTGAACCTGAAGCTGTCTGCTACAAGTTTGATGTTTGCTTGATGGTGGTTGAGTTTGCATTGTTCTAGACTCTCCTTGCTATGCCTTATACCAGTTAAAAATGTTTAATCTGTGCCTTTATATGTTCAAAGTATTTAACTTGTTTGATTTTACAGGACTCACTATTTTAAATTGGTCAAGACTGTGGGGACCTTTGAAATTGGACTGAATACAATTTACAATGTGTGATGGTTATGAATCTATTGGGGGCCAGGGGCGGAATGTGGTAGTTTGAATATATGGTCCCCAATATATTCAGTGTTTTATTAGTTTGTAGTTTGCATCTGCAGCCACATGGTTGGAGGCACAGTGTCACTGGGCAGATTTTAAGGTGTGGTGGTGGGTTTGAGATTTCAACCTAAAGATATGCACAGTATGCCTAGCTGGAGTTCCTGAGATGTGCTATACTGTGTGGCTTTTGGTTTTTTGGCTTTCTCTCTCTCTTTCCTGGTCCTGTAAGAGCAGTCTAGCTTCTTCTGCCATGATGGAACTCTAAGCTTCAATAAATCCCTTTCTCCATAAGTGTGCCTGGTCTGGAAGTTCATCTCAGTGAACCTGAAGCTGTCTGCTACACTGTGTTTTTCATTGCTAGTATTTCTGACTGTTTTTCTTTGTTATTTCTATTTCCTTATTCATGTCTTGTATTGCACACATTTCATTAAATTAGTTTCCTGTTTTATCTTTGATTCCTTTGATTTCCTCTTTGATTTTTTTGACCATAGTTATAATCATTCTTTTGAAATCTTTCTCAGGCATTTCCTGTAAACCAGTCTCACTGAAGGCCATTTCTGATGGATTTATAATTTTTGTTGGAATTATATTGTCTTGATTTTTTGTGTTTTTTTGTATTATAATGTAGAGATTTTTACATCTTGGATTAATTTGATGCTCAGGTTTTCTAATTATCTGCAGTATTCTTAGATGTATCAAACAATCTGATGTTATATATTTTCAAGGTAGGAGCTTTAGGTGTTATGTGTGGTTCTTAAAAGACTCTCAGAGTAACTGCAAAAGTGACCTTAGGTGTTGGGATTGCCTGCTATGTAAGCATAATCCCAGCAGGCGGGAGGCAGTGGAACAAAGGACAGGCAAATTCTAAGGCCACCCTGAGACTACATGTTAGTTAAAACCAGGTCAGCCTATTTATGCAAGTGTGACCCTATTAAAACAAACAGAAAAAAAAAAAAAAAAAAAGTCCCTAAGATTGTTGTGTTTGATTGCCTTAATCCATTCTAGGAGGCTGAGATTTCTGAACAAAATACAGGCAAATTCTAAAATTTAACTCAACAATATACACAAACAACAGAAAAACCATAAACAGAATATTTATGCAAGCCCCAAGTAGGTATTAAAACAAACAAATCTGGGCTAACAAAGTCAAAGTGGTTAAGATTGTTTGTGAAACCCCACAGCCTTAATCCTGTTACCTGGGAGGCTGAGATTTCTGGTCTGTAGAGGGTTCCAAGGTCAGCTTGTGTCCAAGTGACTCTGCCCCAACAAACAACAGAAGAGGAGACAATAAATCAGGAAGGAACAAATGACAGCCCCAAATAAAGCTTATTTAAGAATGGCAAATCTGGGCTGGAGAGATGGCTTAGTGGTTAAGTGCTTGTTTGTGAAACCTAAGGACCCAGTTTGAGGCTAGATTCTCTAGGACCCACATAAGCCAGATGCACAAGGTTGTGCATGGATCTGGAGTTCGTTTGCAGTGGCTGGAGGCCCTGGTGCCCCCATTCTCTCTTTCAGCTTCTTTCTTTCTCTGTTACTCTCAAATACATAAAAATAAACAAAAATAATTTTTAAAAAAGGAATGGAAAATCTGATCATCCATGAGATTTAACACATAATTTACCCTGACATGGAAGGTGCAGCCAAAAGCCCAGCACACTTCTGAACTCCTGCTAGGCACATTTGCATATCTTTTTTTGGCAGTTAACTTTTGGGATGGCTTTGGTCTCAGCAAGGTGATTGCAGATGCAAACTATAACAAGTCCACTGAATTGCTGTGGGGTGGGCAAACTAGGCTGCCTGGGTCAGTGGATTGCTGCTCTGATAGCTTTTACTGGGTGCTGTGTAGGTGAGTTCCCTTCCCCAGGTCTCCGGTGCTTGCTGGCACTGTGGTCCGGGGGCTGGGGGGGAGGCTGTCAATGGTGGCTGAAGTTGTCTTGCTGGTCCTCACAATCATCTTCCTCACTAGCCACTCTGCTGGTCCCTGATGTCCTCCACTTCAGGTTTCTTGAGTTTTTGAGGAAGCTTATGTGAGTGGAAAATTTCTTTACCTGGCTTTTCCTGTGGCTGAGGTAGAACCTGGCAATTGGGGCCATGCGGACCTGGTGCCTCCACTGATGGAGCCACTTCTGCCTGCTTCTGTGGTCTCTAGACACACTCTGGATCTCTCCTACTTCTCTGCTGCTGTTGATAATTTCTTATACACTTCCACTTTTTCTCCCCTATGGTGCTTTGGCATGGCTCCTACACTGCCATCTTAACCAGGAGTCCCAGCTCAGATTTTTTAAAGCATGTTTAACATCCAAGTGATTGGGTGGCTTGAATCTGCATTTTCAGGGCTCTGTTTCCACATGCCAAAAAACAGGGCAGGAAAGGAAACCCTTGTCACTGTCTGTGGCCACAAGCTGTGATGACTCTTCTCCATTCTGCCACATCCACACTTCCCTCACCACCATTTATGCATTTGCTCAGAGATGAAGTCAGAGTCTCCTTAACCAAATGCTCTGGAGGAACCTATCCAATAATCCTGGATCATGTCCCTGAACATTATGGGATTATGGTTATGTGTTGAAAAATGGGGCAGCATAATGTTGTAGTGCTTAATGTAAATTATGCAGATACAATGCAATTAAATATTGGCCAGGCAAGCCATAGTAATAGGAAGATATTTTGCAAAATACAAATCCACCTAGGAAGATTTGTTTAATAAGATGGATCCTGTTTGTAGCAAAATAAAATAGGTGCCTTATATTTCAGTGATCTTTGTGTGTACTTTCTCATGCACTTTTGCTTATGATAACACCTGCGCTTTCCTCAGAGCAGAAGGTCATCTGTTCATGGCACTCACAATGAGTTTTTTTTTTTTTTTTCAGAAAGTCATTTAAAAATGTACAGTTAACTCTCATTTAGAGTAAATACTTACAAATGAAAAATGGAAGAAAATTAAAACTCTTAATTGTCCCATCCAAGAATTAACCACTTAACATTTTCAAATAGCTTCTTAGACATTTTTCTATGTACATATTTATTTATTTTCCCAATGTGGATCATATTGAGTGTATTCCATAAGCGTACCTGTAACAAAATTTTCCACTTAGCCATTGAGTGTACTTTTCCATGTCAATAGGCATTCTTGTACAATATCATCTTTAGTGATGGCTTAGGGAGTCTTTTATATAGAGATCAGAGAATATTTAACCATTTTCTATATTCAATAGACTGTTTTTAATAATTGTATTACAAATAGCACAGCCATACACATTTTTAGGTACATATTTGCCTCTTTAGGATTAATAATTTCCTTATGGAAAATTACTAGAATAAAATGCTGCTTCAGAGGATATACACATTTTAAAAATGCCTTTGAAGTACTTTCCAAGGAAATTCCTTGCTATTGGTGACATCTGGGCTGCTGTTCGGAAGCAGACAACCTAGGGGAAAATATGACCAAATGGTGTTGAGGCTGTCTTGTGGACAAGAAACAGCAGAATCTCCACATGGATACTTGATTTTGAGTTGAGTTGAAGGAGCCTGCAGGAGAGATGCCTGAATACTAAGGACTGATAGTTGTCCACTGACAACCATTAGAATGTAAGTGCACCAGAAATGCAGTGGGCACCTATGCAATGAGCTTTGTCCTGAGTCCCCCAGGATATTAGTAGGAATCTCATCTTATGAAATCACTGACAATGACTGGGAACATGACCTGACATTCCCTTCCCAGTTCATATTTTTCCTTTCATGTCACCGATGAGCCCAAAGCCATTCAAGACAGATACCAGATCAAGCCTGGATGACCACTACGCACTGAATCAAATTCAATTTAAAGATTTTATCACAAAAAAGGCACATGTGCCTCATTACTCCAAAACCTCCAGTGTGCATGCAATACAATGGCGCTTGGACTAAGTCAAGAAACAAAGGATATTTCTGATTTGCTTTGTAAAGAGCTTAGAAGTCACCACCCCTTTCAATCAAGTTGGAAGTTGTACATACTGGAAACTCAGCAAGTCTTCTGAGATCCACAAGAGAAGTGGGGTCCCAGGGCAAACTACTGTACCCACACAGGACAGGCAAACAGAACCTCAACTTGGCTAAGTAGAAATCTCCATAGCAATGAGTAGCAGAAAGATACACAAGCTATGATGATGCATTACTCGAGGCTCTGTGGCAGCAGGTTTGAGGCTTCAAGACTCTAAGGAGACTCAGTTAGGGCGGGGGGTATGAAGGGCTTGAGTTTTATCTGCAGGAGAATTCAAAAACTAAACAAGGAAATGAACAACAAAATCAAAAAGTGGGCTGTGAAAACTGACCAGAGTGTTCTCAAAGGAAGAAATACAAATGGCTAATTAATACTTTTAAAAGTGTTTAATATTCTTAGGTATTGGTAAAATACAAATTCAAATTAGTTTGAGATTCCATCTCACCCCAGTTAGAATGGCTATCCTCAAGAAAACCAATGACAACAAAATGATAGTGAGGATATAAGGAAAGGAGAACCCTTATTCACTGTTGTTAGGAAAATTAAACTAATGCAACTGCTATGGAAATCAGTGGAGTGGTTTCTCAAAAAGCTGAAAATCTAACTACCATACTCCTGGAAATACACTGAAAGGACTCTATGTCCTACTGTAGATATACTTGCTCATCCATGTTTATTACTGCTCTCTTCACAATAGCTTGGAAATGGAATCAGCATAGATGTCCCTCAACTGATGAATGAAATGAAAATGTGGTACATATACACAGTGAAGTTTTAGTCACCTGTCAAGAAAAATCAAACTATGAAATTTTCAGGAAAGTGGATGGAACGGAAAATTGTATTGAGTTAGCCCAGGTCCAGAGAGACAAATGTCACATGTTCTCTCTCATATGCTGATTCTAGCTGCAAATATCTGTAGAGGGCAAGAAGCTAGAAAGAGGCCATGGAAAGGAGAGGATAATGAGGTTTTAAGGAGGGTGTAGTAGAACACATGCAATATGAAATTAGGGGGAAATAGTAGGAGGAAGGTTTAGACAGAGCTAGGGTAGGGGTAGAGGGGAAGATGGAAGGGGAGGGGGTTAATTAAAACTAAGGATGTATGAAAAAGCCATATAGAAACCTATTACTTTGCAAGATGAATAAAATATCATTAAGAAGGGCATGAATAAATGTACTCTACATGAGAGGGTAAAAGTTCCTCTCAGAAGCCATAAACTATCAAACACAATCCCAGTGCCAGGACCGAGATACCTCTCTAGGAATGGTTGGTCAAAGGATCCAATACAAAGAGTCTATTGCCATTGTGCTCAGTTGCTCATCCAAAGTAGATGGTAAAGTACCTATTTAAAAAAGACACCAGGTATTTTGGTTGTGGGGCATAAAGAAAACAAGTTGGACCTGAATTGAAAGCCTCCTCCATCCTGGCTACCTTTCATAGTGCCAGAAGGGAGTATGCAGGCTGCTGGGGAAGAATAGTCATCAACCATTTTACCTAGCCATGGGCTCTGTGGACCTTTCCAGGCAAGACTTGCTCACTGGTGCAATAGCAGCATGACTTATGGGGTAAGCAATCACTTTCTCGTTGGATTTGAGATACTCTCAACAGGAAGGAATTCATGCCTGGTACTGTGAACCTGGTTAAAAGCTTTTGACTAGACAGGTCTTGGGCCTCAGGGAGAATCTATTATTGTTGTCACACAAAAATGGACATGTTGTCAAACTACCTTCTAAATATTTGTGTTTATTCCCATAGATGTTGTTCTCAGCCTCTGTCAGAGAAACTTCTTTTTTCCCCCTAGTGGCAGCAGTTAATGTAAAGGTACATAATTTGTCAAAGTGCTGGTAATTACTATTGTGCATTCAACCTTCCAAAGGTAATCAATATGACCCCCTTCAGGATTCAGGGAACACTGTGGAAAAGGGGTCAGAAAGAATGTGAGAGACAAAGGATGGGAAGAGTACTTTGGAATGCTGTCTTCTGTACATGATATGGATGTTATATACATGAACTCACAGAAGCTGTGGTATCCTGCATGAGGTCGAGGCTGTCAACATTCCATCACGGATGGGGAAGAGACCCAATTCCTCCTGGAATAATTGGCAATTAATGCTTTCTAGAAGAGGGAGAAATAATTTTTTTTCAGCCACTGGTAAGGTGCCTATGCTCTAATAAATGACCTTCACCCATGCTCAAGTCAACAACCCTGATTAAACTCATGGGTCACAAAAACCCACATAAAGGTAGGAAGGGGACTAATTCGTAGGAAAGAGATTTAGAGCAAGAGGGTGATAATAGAAGGAAATGGTATAAATATGATCTGAATATATCATATACATATGTAGAATTGTTAAAATAAAATTTAATTTTTTTTTTTTTTTTGGTTTTGCGAGGTAGGGTCTCACTCTGGTCCAGGCTGACCTGGAATTAACTATGTAGTCTCAGGGTGGCCTCGAACTCTTGGCAATCCTCCTACCTCTGCCTCCCGAGTGCTGGGATTAAAGGCATGCGCCACCACGCCCGGCCCATAAAATTTAATTTTAACAAAACAAGAAGAAATTGTGATTTCATAGCTAAAAATTAAAGCCATATGTTGCCTGTAGACCTGACTTAAAAACGTAAGTAGCTAGGCATGATGGTGGCGCCTGCCTTTAATCCCAGCACTCATGAGGCAGAGGTAAGAGGATTACCATAAATTCAAGGACAGCCTGGCTACAGGTGAGTTTCAGGTCAGCCTGTGCTAGAGTGAGACTCTACCTTGAAAAATAGAACCCCCCCAAAAAAAATATTTTAGGAAGTTCTTTAAAATTTTTTTTTTATTTATTTACAAGGAGAGAGAAAGAGAGAGAGAAAGAGAGAGAGAGAAGAGAGGCAGACAGAGAGAATGGGCACACCAGGGCCTGTAGTCACTGCAAACAAACTCTAGATGCATGTACCCATTATGTATCTTGCTCAGGTGGGTCCTGAGGAATCAAACCTGGGTCCTTTGGCTTTGCAGGCAAATGCCTTAATCTATGCCAGTTCTCCAGCCCATTAGAAGTTCTTTGGAAAGGAGAAAATGATACAGGTCAGAAATTCATATATTTATAAAGGAAGAGCATGGATATGAAGTGAGAATAAAGTAAAAGTTTTTATTTGTACTATTTTTACTTGGTCTAACATAAAACAGTTTTCTTACAATTATAACAATGTATTTGATTATGTTTATTTCACACACACACACATATATATACATATATATATATGTAGAATGCTTATTATATAGGTGAAATGAGTGATGACAATGATACATAGGTCAAGAAGGAGTAATTGGTATTATTTTGTTATAGTCATCAAACCACCTATGGAATGGCATGGTGTCATTTGAAAATACACATGGATTAACTGTAAGTGTAGATAGCATATTCTAGGGCAAACAATCTAAAAGGGGAGCATGTCAGATTACTCAGGGTGGAAAGGCCTAAGTGAAGTCAGGGGAAGAGATTGAGTAAAGATAGGACAGGGGGAGGGATAATCAATAATCTAAGAAAGGGGCAGGAGAGATGGCTTAGCGGTTAAGGCGCCCACCTGCTAAGCCTAAGAACCTGGTTCCAATCTCCAGGTCCCACGTTTAGCCAGATGCAAAGTGACGCAAGGGCACAATACTGCACTTGATCACAAGGGGGCGCACTCATCTGGATTTCATTCACAGCAGCTGAGAGACTGCTGGCACACCCATCTCTATCTGTCTCCCTCTCCCTCTCTGTCTGTCTCTCTCTGTGTCTCTCCAAAAATAAATAAAATTTTAAAAAATTTTTTAAAAATCTAAGAAGGTATGGCATATGGAAACCTACTTTTTTGGACAATGGTGCATCCAGAAGCCATAGATTGTCACTAGAATATTTTCAGTGCCGGGGATGGGATACCTGCCAGTGAGTTGCTGGCTAGGGAGGTCCCTGATGCCCCCCCAAATTAGAGGCCATTGCCAAGGATCTTGGTTTATTACCAGGAATAGATGGTAAGACCCCATTGCTGAAGACTCCACATGCAAGGTCACTGAGAAATCTTGCTGGAGCTGAGCTGAAAACCTCCTCCCTGTAGACCAGCTGACAGGAAGCTGGAACAAACTACGCTTCATGCAACCCTATGGGAGAAAGAAATCACCAGTGGAGATAAACAACAGTGGACACTGCAAGCCTTACCTTGGGCCATCCAGGCTAAATGAGCAATGGGTGCAATAGTGGCATGTCTGTTATGGGGGGAACCAACCACTCTCTAATTTGACTTAAGGCCCGCTCTATGGGAAGTAATATATGCCTGATACTGAAAACCCATGATAGGGTAAGTCATGAGCCTTAGGGGTGAAAGGTCTGCTGGTGTCTGGCTAAATGCATATATTATACTCACCAAACTACCTGGTAAGCACTTCTCTTAAGGTTCATACCCATATATTAATGTTACTCTCACTTCTGATTAGAGAATCTTCTTGTTTCAGATGGCAGTGACCTCTGGGATGACCCAAAAGTCACCACAGTGCTGAGAAGAAGTGACAGAGGAGGGCTCAGCACTGAAGCATCTCTATCTCACCTTCCAAGGCTCAGGGTCCATTGCAGAAGAGGTGGCAGGAAAAATAAAAGATCCAAAGGAACGATAGGACTCCTTATAGTGTATTCTTCCTGACACAAAATGGCCCAGATATCCATGACCTCATAGTGCCTGGAACTACCTACATAAGGCCATTATAACAGGTAGAAAAGATGATGACATCATAATAAAAGAGATTGATTGAGATGGGGAGGGGATATGATAGAGAGTAGAGCTGTGAAGGGGAAAGTGAGGGTAAGGGAAATATCATGGTTTATTGTGTGTAATTATGGAAGTTATCAATATTAAAAAATTTTAGAGGGGAACATTTATAAATGGTAAGCAAAGAAAGGAATGGAAGTAGCTACATATAAAATGCTCACTTAATACCACAATAGCTGGGTGATGCACACCTGTAATCACAATACTCCAGAGACCAAGGCAGGAGGACCATGGCAAGTTTGAGGCTAGCTTGGTCTATATAGCAAGTTTCAGGCCAGTCAATGTCACATATCAAGACCTTTTCTCATGCAATAACAGCTACAGCAACAGTAACACATCAAATACAACCCATGCCACATGAAAGAGTGAAAGCTGAAGAGTCATGGCAACACATGGAAAATAGTGATAAATATCCAACCTTGTCAGTCATATTTTTTTTTTCAAGGCAGGGTCTTGCCCTAGCCCAGGCTGACCTGGAATTCACTATGTAGTCTCAGGGTGGTCTTGAACTCAAGGCACTCCTCATACCTCTGCCTCTGAAGTGCTGGGATTAAAGGTGTGTGCCACTACATGTGGCTTGGTCAGTCATAATTTTGAGCAAGTGGACTGGATATACCAACTAAAAGACATATTATTAGACTACCTAGTATATTGTGTGCTGCCTATAAGACACTCACTTTAGATATAAATACATACACAGATTAAAAGCAAATCAATGGGAAAATATATTCTATGTTAGCTAACACTAATCACAGGAAAGTGTGAGTAGCTATATTAATTCCAGAGCAGAATTCAAAGCAAGGAAAATTATACACAAAGACATTACAAGAATGAAATCCACATGCTAATACATTTTATAAACATTGATGTCAAAATTCTCAACAAAATAGTAGCAAATCAGCTTCAACAATATATAGCATTATGCCTCACAGTCACATGCAATTTCTCTTAGGTATGCAAGGCTGAATACATGGAGGCATGCAAGCATGCTAAACCAATCAAGGCTAAAGAGAAAAATGATCACATGGTCATAAATGCCACAAGAGCATTTGATGAAATCCAATTCACATGAATGACAAAATTGTCAGTAAACTTGAAGGGAACTTCCTCAACTTGATAAATAATACCTACACACCCTATAGCTGATGTCATACTTAGTTGTAGACACTAGAAGCTGTCCCATTAAGTTCAGGAATAAGACAGGGTCACCCCATCTCATCTCCTTTCAACATGGTTCTCAAGTTCTAGCTAATGCAACATGGCAAACTAAGAAATAAAAGGCTCACATATTGGGAAGGAAAAACAAATCTTCTTTGTTCAGAGATGACATGTCATCTATACAGAAAAGTCAGGGCTTAAGATATAATTCAAAGGAATAGCACTTGCCTATCATGCACAAAGCCATGGTTTTAATCTCCAGAACAAACAAAAAAGTAGAAAGAAAGAAAAAAGAAAGAAAGAAAGGAAGGAAGAAAGGAAGAAAGAAAGAAAAAGAAAGGGAGAAGAAAATTCCAGAAAGGGACTTCCTGCTATCTTCCTGGGAGAAAATGTGGGAACTATTAGTGTCCTTTAAATGAGATTCTGTCAGTCAACCAAAGGTTTTCTAAACTTAGCACTTCTAAATCCACAATATTTAAATGAGAGAGACAAGTCAATGGTTTGACATATCTTTTATTTATTTTTATTTTTTAAATCTATTTATTTGTAAGCAGAGAGAGATAGAGAGAAGAGATACAGAGAGAATGGGTGTGCCAGGGCCTCCCGCCACAGCAAACAAACTGCAGATTGCTTGTGCCATTTTGTGCATCTGGCTTTCCATGGGTACTGGGGAACTGAACCTGGGTTGTTAGGTTTTGCAGGCAAAAACCTTAACCACCAGGACATCTCTCTAGCCCAAAGATGTCTTTTGTAATAGAATCTGCTGAGTAGCTTATTACACTCAGCAGTAATGGTGGCTTATGTTAGTTGAGAACTTCCAGGGATGTTAACTTACTACCCCACTGTGCTGATGAAGAAACTGACTTACTGGGGATGACTCTGCACAATTGTTGAAGCAGGGCTTCAAGCCCAGGCAGCCAGATGCGAGAATCCATGCTTTTACCCCTGCGCCTCACAGCATCACTGGAGTGGGAGGAGCTCACTAACTCGCCAAGCACATTGTTTCAGCCTGTGTAGTTTTTATTTTAAAGAACATCAAATGGTCCTCTGTGAAACAGATTCTTACAAAGTGTTATAGCATATTGTGAATTCCAAAATGCCAACCAAATAAAAACAGTTGTACAAAAAGTGCTTTGACTGGATCTGTATGAATAAAATAAGCTTTGTCGTGATTTTACCCAAAAGAACCCAAATTCTTTAAACTTGCTTATCTATTCCATGGAGAATGTTGGCTACCTCCAACTATCTATTTAAAGTTAACTCCCATGTTTAATACTCAAATGACTTAGTATAATCATTTAGAAACTTTAAAAAAGTGACTGGACTGGCTGTTGTGATTTGAATATAAATTGTCCCTGATAAGATAAGCTCATGTGTTTGCATACTTGGTCCCCAGTTGGTGGTGCTGTTTAAGAAGGTTGTGGACCTTTTAGGAGGCAGAGCCTTGCTGGGCTAAAGGGCCCCTGAGGCTGGCTTTGAGGTTTTATAGCCTGGCCCCACTTCCTACTTGCCCTTTGCTTCCTGACTATGGATGCAATGTGCCCAGCTGGTCTTTCACTCCTACCCCGCTGCCTCTCCATCTCCATGGTGGACTGTACACCCTGGAACTAGAAGCTGAAATAAGTCCTTCCTCTCTTCATTGCTTCTTATCCTGTGGTTGGTCATAGCAAGGAGTAAAGTAACTAACACACAAGCCTATTTAAGTTGCATTGAAAACAAACAGGTAAACAAGAGGGCGAGAGTATAGAGTTCTTCATAATTGTAATTTACATTTAAGTCCATGGTCAATTCTTCTTTTCTTTTTCTCTCTTTCTCTCTTTCTCTCTTTCTTTCTTTCTTTCTTTCTTTCTTTCTTTCTTTCTTTCTTTCTTTTCTTTCTTTCTTTCTTTCTTTCTTTCTTTCTTTCTTTCTTTCTTTCTTTCTTTCTCTTCTTTCTTTTTTTCTTTCTTTCTTCCTTCCTTCCTTCCTTCCTTCCTTCCTTCCTTCCTTCCTTCCTTCCTTCCTTCCTTCCTTCCTTCCTCCTCCCCCCTCCTCCCTCTCTTTCTTTCTTTCTTTCTTTCTTTCTTTCTTTCTTTCTTTCTTTTCTTTCTTTTTCTTTCTTTCTTTCTTTCTTTCTTTCTTTCTTTCTTTTTTCTTTCTTTCTTCTTTCTCCCTTCCTTCCTTCCTTCCTTCCTTCCTTCCTTCCTTCCTTCCTTCCTTCCCTTCCTTCCTCTTTCTTTCTTTCTTTCTTTCTTTCTTTCTTTCTTTCTTTCTTTCTTTCTTTCTTTCTTTCTTTCTTTCTTTCTTCTTTTTTGAGACAAGGTTTCATTCTTCAGCCCAGGCTGTTTTGGAACTCACTATATAGGTCAGGCTGCCCTCGGACCTGATCAACCTGGGTTGATCTCCCTGCCTCAGCCTGGATTTACAGCAGGCATGAGGCATAATTCTTCACAGGTTTTTAAAAACAAGTGCATATATCTATCCATGAGGTAAGGAGAGTACAAAATGCCAGCAGGAGACAAAAAGGAAAAGACCCCAAGATTGAGTGAAACTGTCAATTTAAATGCTTAGGGTAGGGATGTTCATTTTATCAAAGCTCTCCAGTTCTCCAGTCCCTCCTTCCAGGCTTGAGCAGTCTCCCTCAGGATTGACAAGGGTGAATGACATCAGGAACCCACAGTGCCATTCTTGGTTTCTTCAAAAGTTTCTGCCTAAGCACAACTGCAGCTCATTGCTGCTTGCCTTGGCACATAGTTGGATGATGTGTGTCTCTACTGGACTGCAAGAATATACTTTCTGGGTCTCTTCTCATCAGTCCAAGGTAACAACCATCCATGAGACACCTCAGTAGCTGTGAGGTGATGAAGTGTGAGACCTTACAGGACACACAGCTTTAAAACAAGGCACAGTGATGTAATTCAATAGCTATGACCCAGGTTGGGAGTGAAAAATCTAGAGGAAAATAAAGCTGATTGAATGATAGCCAGTTTTGAATCCAGAGCAATATGCTAGGGTAAGATTAAAACCAAAGTCAGAGAAGATTTCTATTCTCTTTTTCCTTATCCTAACAGTTCCAAAACTAGCCCTCTGTATCTTTTTTTTTTTTTTTTTCCAGGTAGGGTCTTGCTCTGGCCCCAAGCTGACCTGGAATTCACTGTGTAGTCTCAGGGTGGCCTTGAAGTCACAGTGATCTGCCTACCTCTGCCTCCTGAGTGCTGGGATTAAAGGCATGCGCCACCACGTCTGGCTGGTACCCATTCTCTAAGGAGACAGGAGTAGGAAACTGACATACAAGAAACAGTGGGACGCTTGCTAAAGATGCTGGAACCTTAAGGACGCTCCTAGGTGAAACTGTGGACGAATCTCCTGACATTCATTTGTCCTCTGCCTGCTGTATCTTCCACGTTTATCTCAAAACGTGGAAAGTGCTTGTCTTGCCTCGTTTTCAAGATCCCGAGCAGAATTCTCCTATAGTTCCTTCTACCTAGGCTGCACAGTCCCAGCTCCTGGCAGAGGGGCTGTGTGGGACAGTAAGTCACACCTTCTTCTAACAGTAGGTGTCACTAGTCGCCTTGTTCATTTCATTTCAGCCTTAGTAAGAGCTTGCTGAATTCAAGTTATCTGCTCAAAACATAGCTGAAAATATCATTTCTAAAGAGAACAGGTAATCAGATGAGCTCCTAAATTTCTCTTGGGAATTAAGGGATTAAAGAAACTGACCAGGTTGCTGAAATGCAACCTGAAAATTTCCCACTTGTACATAGTTTCTGTTCTTCATCAAAGTCTTGGACAACTTGACTTGATATAGCATTTCTGATGAAAATAAGGGCTTGAAGATAAGCATGAAAGTTTTTTTTTTTTTTTTTTTTTTGAGGTAGAGTCTCGCTCTAGTCCAGGCTGACCTGAAATTCACGCTGTATTCTCAGGGTGGCCTGAACTCATGGCAATCCTCCTACCTCTGCCTCCAGAGTGCTGAAAGTTCGCTTTTTATTACAAAAAATTTACCTCTCAAGAGTAGACAAGTTTCATTATGATTAAATTTTTAAAAAATATTTTATTTATTTGAGAGAAAGAGAGAAGGAGGCAGAGAGAGAGAGAGAGAGAGAGAGAATGGGCGCACCAGGGTCTCTAGGCACTGCAAATGAACTCTAGACGCATGCACCACCTTGCGCATCTGGCTTATGTGGGCACTAGGGAATTGAACCTGGTCCTTAGGCTTCACAGGCAAGCACCATAACCACTAAGCCATCTCTCCAGCCCTTCATTATGATTTTTTAAAGAACTGATTTTTTTGTTTGTTTGTTTTTGTTTTTGTTTTTCGAGGTAGGGTCTTACTCTAGTCCAGGCTGACCTGAAATTCACTATGTAGTCTCAGGGTGGCCTCAAACTCGCGGTGATCCTCCTACCTCTGCCTCCCGAGTGCCACGACGCCCTGCCTAAAGAAAACAATTTTTTTCAGAGGAGCTTTAGGTTGACAGTAGAAGGTGTAGAGATTTCCCACACATGTCCTGGCTTCCTCTAACGACCACCATGCTCTGCTAGTACATAATGTACAGTGGTACATGATGTCCCAAAGTTCTTCACCTTGGTGCTGTGCATTCTGTGGGTAATGGTGCTATCACACAAAGTAGTTCACTGTCCTAAAAACCCAATGAACTCCATTTATGTATCTTCCCCGCAAGCTCCGTGAGCCACTGAACATTTTACTGTCTACATAATTTTGTCTTTTCAGGACACTATATACATGGAAGCCTCCAGTATTTAGCATTACCATGTTGACTTGTTTTACTCATTAATCTACTGCTAAGTTTCCACCATGTATTTTCTGTGATGGTTTGAATGAATGTCCCCCAATAGATTCAGTTTGAGTAAAGCTTTAGATCTCCAGCTGCCTGGCTGGAGGACTTGTCACTGTGAGCAGATCCTAGGGTCCAGCTCTAAGGTGTGCGGGTGGGTCTGAATTCCAATATAAAGATATGGAGAAAGTCTGAGCTCTGCCGTTATGAGTTCCTGAAGTGTGCTTGCTTGTGCTGGTGGTGGTTGCTTTTGGCTTTTTCCTCCACATGGATCTGTGAAAGGGGACCCAGAATCGTCAGCTATTATGGAATGTCCTCGTTATCTGTAAGCATCAATAAATTCCTTCCTCCCATATACTATGCCTGGTTTGGAAGTTCATCCCGGCAACATGAGGCTGACTGCTACAATTTCCATGGTCTGTTGATTCATCTCCTTTTAGTGGAATAAAATTCTGTCATCTGGATATGTCACCATTTATTTACTCAATGACCTCTGGAAGGACATCTTGGTTACTTCCAAGTCTGGTGATCATGAATAAATCTGCTATAAACATCCATGGGTGGGTTTCTGTGTGGACATAAATTCCCAACTCATTTGAATAAATATAAAAGTATGACTGTTGTAAAATGACAGTGTGCTCAGTTGATTTATTCTTTGACCTAAATAGTATTAATAGTATGTTATTTAACCTCTAAATATTTGGAATTTTCTAGCTACCATTTTGTTATTGTGGTCTGATAGAGTAAACTGTCTGGTTTATATTATTTTACATTTGTTAAGGGGTGTTTATGGTAAAAGTGTGCTTAAATGAATTTATCATTTAAGAAAGCAACAGACCAGTTCTTTACACAATTTATGCATTCCTTTAATGTTTCCTCTCAACTAAATTCACATTATACCCTTTTTAAAAATTTTTTAAAATATTTTATTTATTTATTTGAGAGAAAGAGAGAGATACAGAAATAGGCAGGTAGAGAGAGAGAGAATGGGTGTGCCACGGCCTCCAGCCACTGCAAACGAACTCCAGATGCCTGCACCCCCTTGTTCATCTGGCTTACGTGGGTTCTGGAGAATCAAGCCTTGAACCGGGGTCCTTAGGCTTCACAGGCAAGTGTTTAACTGTTAAGCCATCTCTCCAGCCCACATTATACCTTTTTTAAAGAAATAGATTTTATTTACTTATTTACTTATTTATTTGAGAGAGAGAGATAGAGAGAAAGAGGCAGAGAGAAATAGGGAGAGTGGGCACGCCAAGGCCTCCAGCCACTGCAAATGAACTCCAGATGCATGTGCCCCCTTGTGCATCTGGCTTATGTGGGTCCTGGGGAATCGAACCAGGGTCCTTAGGCTTTGCAGGCAAATGCCTTAACCACTAAGTCATTTCCCCAGCCCACATTTTACATTCTTGTCAGGAATACCCCAGAACTAGCCTTGTATTAGTCTGAGTGCACATGACAATGATAAAACTATACCTCCGTAGTTTGGCAGTTTGATATGTAGATCTAAAGAAATAGTATCAAAATAAAGGTCTCTAACCCTCCTGTGTTCTTCCCAACTGAGGAGTGTAGATCTCTGTTGGAAAGCTTCCTTATCTGACTGAGAAAACTTCTGGAAGAAATATAATTCTTAAAACTCCTTCTCTAGGAATTTCATCAAATGACCAGAGAAAGACTAATAACTGGAGAAGGAAGGAGGTAAAACTCACCACCAAATTCTAACAGGCTGTTCACTTCTTTTTCTCTGTGACGATTACTGGGGAGACTTCATCTACACATCTGATGCACTATTCTCAGTGAAGTTCTGCCCTTGGCCTTCCTATTACTCATCACACTTCCCTTTTCCCTCTGTCGTGAAAATAATATTAAACTTCAGTCATTTGGCATTGTCTTTGAGTTTTTGTATTTTGTGTATAATTTGTCAAGCTTTCCTCTTATTAGTCCATCTTCGGTTTTTGGAATGTTGGCCATATCCCCATAGCCAGGGAACAGATATTTTTTTGGTTACTAAAATGGGAATTCATGGTTTATAAATCTTCCCACGTGATTCCAAAATGTGTCCAAACTTGAGTCAAGTATATTTAAATCCTTATTTTTCCAATCTGAATATCCTTTGGAATAACAAGGAAAGAGTTCTAACTATGTGGAGGACAAATCACATGAGCCAAGATGATGTCACATTGTCGCAGAAAGCTGGTACCAAGACTTAAGGAATGATAAGGATGAGTGCTAGTGAACTGTTCGTGTTCTATCTGACTTAAATCTGTTTCCTAAACTGGTACTGAAAAGCTCCCTGAATCTGGGTGGCTGTTCCTGTTAGCCAGTCCTGCCAGCTATGGTGCAGCAGGAAACAGAGCCCAGAACTACTAGTTTTATTAAGCTTTGGGGACCTCCATTCAGGTAAAGCCAGATCCTTGACTTTGCTAGAAACAGAATATCAGGATGGAGTCTGGAAAGATAGCTCAGCAGTTCAAGGTGTTTGCTTGAAAAACCTGCTGGCCCAGGACCTGGGTCCAATTACTGAGCAGACATACCAAATGGTGCATACATCTGAGTTCTTTTTCAGGGTCAAGAGGCCCTAGCATGCCCATTTTCAATTCCCCCCTTTCTTTCCCTCTCTCTCTTTTGAAAGAAAGAGCAACAGAGAGAGAGAGAGAGAGAGAGGAAGAGGCAGAGAGAGAGAAAGGGCATGCCAGGGCCATTTCAGCCACCGTGAACAAACTCCAGACATGTGTGCCCCCTTGTGGGCAAGCGTGGCATTATGCACTTGCGTCACTTGCGTCTAGCTAAACGTGAGACCTGGAGAATTGAGTGGGTCTTCTTAGGCTTAGCAGGCAGGTGCCTTAACTGCTAAGCCATCTCTCCAGCCCTTCTCTTTTACATACATACATACATACATACATACATACATACATACATACATACATACATAGTTTTTAAAAAGAATTTAAGGACAAGCCAGTATGAAGCAGAGTTGGTGTTTATTAAAAATAGAAATAAAGGTGCTTAGGGAAGGAACAAGGGACACAGAGTGTGGATGTGGCTTTCTCAAAGAAAATTCACACATTATAGTTTTTAGAATAGTTATATATAGTTTTTCTTGTTATTGTTGAAGTTACTATTTTCAAAAGGTTGCTAAGGAATTTAAATAAGAACACAGGGCAGTTCCTGAGGTGCACCTGGCATGTTACAATTGATAAAACTTTAGCTCACAGTAATAGAAGGGGAATGAGTTCCTATGTAGGGTTCTATGCCCTTAGGTTCTAAGCTTAGCTTGTAATTTTGACATTCTTAAAAGAAATATTGGCTGTGTGTGCATCAATTACTTTCTTATTGCCGAGACAAAACACCCTATTAGAAGCAGCTTTGGAAGGAAAGGGCTTATTTGCTGGCTGTAGTTTGAAGGGGAAATTTCATCTTGGGGGGAAGCATGGCAAGAGCAGACAGCCAGCATCACATCTTCACATTGGCAGAGAAGTAGAGTGCACTGAGTGTAGCAATGGAGTTGGACTAGGAAACCCCAAGCCTAGCTCTCAGTGACACGTTTTCTCCACCAAGACTCTGTCTTCCAAAGGCTCCACAACCTTCCCTAAAAGCATGACCAGCTAGGGATTGCGCATTCAATTGCATGAGGCTAGGGAGGATATTTTACATTCAAACCACTACTTTCTTCCCTTTGTCCCCATAGACTCATGGCCTTGTCATGATGATGCAAAGTGCATTCAGTCCAACTCTAAAGGTTTCTGTAGTTCTTACCAGGCTCATGTCTGTTAGCCAGATAACAAGGTGGAGAATAAAGACTCGTGACAAAGTTGGTGTGAGTCACAGCTTGGGCATATAAAACATAATCACTTTTATTTTGATTTCCAGTAGAACAGCTTAATTTAGTGCTTTCAAACTCAAGGTAGTTGAGAAATCTAACTGCAGGCATTGAAGGAGTTTCCACTCTTTGCTTGGCTTCATCTAAAGAATCAAGGATTATAAATAGTGCCAAGATATGTGTGTCTGTAAGAGGACGTACAGAATGGTGAGGTCCACACTTTACTACTAAGTTGACAATTACTGGGGCTAGGGAGATGGTAATACATAAAGTGCTTGCCTTGTAAACATGGATCCCTGAGTTCATATCTCCAGACCCCACATAAAAGCCAGAAGCTATGGTGGGCTTCTGTAATCCAGCATGTTTATGGCCAGATGGGAGGCAGAAACAAGAAAGTTTCCCAAAGGTTTGATGAGGGCCAGCTAGGCTGGCCAACAGAGCAGTGCACAAGAGACCCTGTCTCAAATGAGGGGTGAGGACCAATACCTGAAAGTTGTCTTCTGACCTCTAGACACATGCCAAGTCTGTGTGTTCCCACAATCACACACTTGAACACACACACACACAAATTAAAATTTAAAAATAATATTTTTTAAAACAATTATCCTTGCTCCTATAGTCTATGCAAGTTTGATGGCTTTCTAAAAATTACTTATCTCTATAATATCTTGAACCAGGAGATAAAATTTAACTCATAACCACTTTGCCTCACAAACTTCCTTTCATAAGAAATGAAATTTAGGGGGCTGGGGTTATGGCTCAGCAGTTAAAGGCTGACCTGAACTTGATTTTCCCCAGCTGGATGCAAAGTGGCCCAAGTGTCTGTAATCCCAATGTGCCTCCCACAATGGGAGGCAGAGCCAAGAGAATCCCAAAGCTCAAAGGCCAGCTAGTTTGGCCTTCCCAGTGGCAAGGGGAGGACTAAAGCATGCAGGTTGTTCTCTGACCTCCACACATGTGCTCTAGCACACGCCCACGTGCACACAAATAATAAAAACTTTTTAACAACAACAAAAAACATGATGATGCCGCTGAGCATGGCACGTACTCTTTCATCGCAGTTGCTGCCACACCTTCCTGCTGACACACTGGCTTTACCACATATGGCACACATCTGCATTTTCCTTCAGGCTTCTGGGGACATTTGACTGGCTGGTTCTGACTGTTAACACTCTCCTCACCTCTGTGAGTCTTGCTCCCCACTCACCTCAGTGATCGCTGTCTCTGTGGGGGACAGGTACTGCCAGGACCTAGATATAGTGTCCTCTTCCCAGAAACTGTACGGCTCTCTCTACTCCTTGGCTTCTCTACTCCTTGGCTTCTCTGCCAGAGCACAGCCTCCTAAGCCCCCTGGCTCTTCCTGTGTTTCATTCTCTTCCAGCTCACCTTGCAGTCAGACCCTCACCTACCACTTTTGTATTTCCATATTTTCTTGTCTGCTTATCTGCTTTTCATTTTTCCCCTATAACAGCATGTTATTTACATTTTAATTATCTATTTTTATACAGGGTATCACTATGTACTCTTGAACTTAATGATCGTGATCCTCCTGTTTCAGACACCTGAGTGCTGGGATTATAGACATAGGCTACCATATCTGGCTTGCAGTCGGTTTTAAAGCTATCTGTCTCTTTGAGAACAAAAGAAAATAATAACGCAGGCCAAAAAAAAAGTTTCAAATATTCCAATTTTCACATACATTATCCTACACTCCTGTGTTGTAAGATGACAATCAGTTAATTATTTTGTCTTCTAGATGAATTCTTGTCTATTATTAGATTGTGATATTTCATAAGTGAAATTCAGTTTTTATAAGATTTTAGTAAGTAAAAACTGTTTAAAAACATAAAATACTTTGGAATTTATTTAAAATTCATTCAGTGGTTTCCCTTCACCTATACATACAACTTATTTTTTAAAATAGTTTCTAAAAATTACTTATGTATTTATTTGCATGCACATGGGCATAGCAAATGAACACCAGATGTTTGAATCACCTTTTGTCAGACTTACATGGATGGCTTGGGTACAAGCAAATACCTTTAACTTCTGATCTTTCCAGCTCCTTTGTGGAACACTTCACTAATTTGCATGTTATCCTTGATCAGGGACCATGTTAATTGTACATGTGCTGCTGAAGCAAGCACCAGTTCATTTGAACCTTCCTTAAGTAAGACCCAAATTTTTCTGACAGTAAATTTGCATGGTGACCTTAGTTTTCACCAGCTAAACTAAAACTCCCACCAGTGTCTTGCTGTTCTCATCATTCACGTTCCAATTTTCTCCAAACATCTAATCAATCTGTTACCCCTGCCTTGTCAGGCTGCTCAGCTAGTTTGGAGGGTCTTTGTGTAATTTTAATTGTTTTATTGTTGAGATTTCTTTGCATTTTCTGTAACTCCATCCATTGCAACCTGTCTATCAGATTAAAAATGGTGGCATGAGAACATGTTTAGTTCACAGTATTAAATCTCCTTAAAAACCAGGACAGAAATACTTTACCCTAAAAACATTTTCCCATCTTCCTGTTGGGATAGGACAAGAAAATGAATTTTAGTCTTTGTCCCTGTGTACCACCCAACCCCTTTTCCTGGAGCACACCTCCTGAAACTTGAGTTTTTGGAAATGAGATGTGGTTTTGTACACTAGTGAAATGACTGAAGGCTGAGTGTCTGGGAGTTTCAGGATAAGAGATGGTTGCTAGGTGAACCCACCACATGATTAGTGGGTTGGGAGTTTCAGCCCAATACACTGACCAGAAGGTCACCAACAACCAATGACTCTATCAATCATGACTGTAATGATGCCTCTATAAACCTCCCAAAGGACTGGTTTAGAGAGCTTCTGGGTAGCTGAGCACATGGGAGGTGGAATACCCAAAAGAGTGAGTCTATGTCCTTTCCCCCATACCTTGCCTTCAGAATCTCTTCTACATGGTTGTTACATCTTTTTAGAATAAATGGGTAAATGTAAGTAAACTGTATCCCTAAATTCTGTGAGCCAATCTAGCAAATGATTGAACCTGAGGAGGGGATGAAGTCATAAAGTATAGCTGGTTGCTGAGGGATTCAAGAAGCTTGGATTAGAAATTGGCATTTGAAATAGGGGTAATCTTGAGTCCTTAAACATCAAGATCTAACTCTAACTCAAGGTAGGTAGTGTTGGAATCTAAATAAATTGTATGACACACTGCTAGGTATGTAGGAATATCCCCTCTTGATCTGGAGTTAGAAGTAAGTCATTGAGTTTTTTTTTTAAGTTATTATTTTTTTATTGACAACTTCTATACTTACATACAGAAAGAACCACCTGATATTTCCCTCCCTTCCCCCCATTCCATTTTAGAACTCCAATGTCCATCATATCCCCTCCCTCTCTCCATTAGTCTCTCTTTTAATTTGATGTCATCATCTTTTTCTTCTATTTTGAGGGTCTTGTGGAGGTATTGCTAGGCACTGCAAGGTCATGGATATCGAGGCCAATTTCTGTCTGGGCAGTTGCATTGTAAGAAGTTATACCCTTCCTTTGGCTCTTCCATTCTATCTGCCCCCTCTTCTGCAATGGTCCCTGAGCCTTGGAGGGTGTGACAGAGGTGTTTCAGTGCTGGGCACTCCTCCATCCCTTCTTCTCAGCACTATGTTGCCTTTTGGGTCATCCCAGTGGTCATCGCCATCTGAAAAGAGAAGCTTCTCTAACCAGAAGTGAGAGTAGCGTTAATATGTGAATATGAACATGAAGTGTAGTACTTTCAGGGCAGCTTGGTGGGAAAAATATACATACATTTAGTCAGACAAGAGCAGGCTTTATACCCCTAAGGCTCATGACCTCACCTACCATAGACTTTTGCTTAAGTTTTTAAGTACCAGGTATGTATTCCCTCCCGTAGAGAGGGCCTTCAGTGCAATTATGGAGCAGTTGATTACCCCAAGAGTAGACATGCCACTGTTGCATCCGTTCAGTCATTGGGCCTGTCTGGCCAAACGAGTTTTTTTTTTTTTTTTTTTTTAAGCATTGAGTTTTAAGTTGCTAGGTGAGTGGAGGAAAAACATTTATGTTTGATCTCCTAAAAAAAATGACTGTGATACTTCCAAATATTTGAGGATTTCTTAATGGTTCCAGAAAGGATAATAAAAACATGACATGATGCCTCACAAGGGATGAAAAGATAAAATGCAAAGAAAGCTGGAACTTTTGCCAAAGCTCATGGCCAGTCCCTATCCCTGCTATAATTAATGATTCTGCTCACTAGTTTCCATTTCCAAGTGTGAATATTTTCTGCTTGACCTGCTCAACTAAGCTTAAAGCCTGGTTCTCCAACATTCTTCATAAACAAGTATGGCTAATTTGTTTCTAGATGTTACTAAATTCTTGTGACTCTGTCTTGACAATAAGATTCCTTTGCCATCACTCAGTTTTATAGCTAATTGGGAGCCTTTCATTTATGGTCAATTGTATCACCTAATTATGCTTTAGCAATCTGATGTTTAAATCCTTTTTCCTTTCATAAAGTGAATAAGGATTAAATTTATTAAAAACATCCCAATATTTTCTTTTTCTCCTGTTATCAACATCTTTATTTTAGAAGATTCTCTAAAATGCTAAAAGTACTTTTCTTTTCTTACTTAAATTGCAAAGAGCTTTTCCAACTCCTTAAAAATTTTTATCCTTTTTAGGCTATTCAGTTAACATTTACAAATGTTTACTGAAACCTACTGTGGAATTCTACTGAGGAACCCTACCAAAAGAAAAAGTAAACTGAAATACTGGAAATGAAATCCACAATAAGTTAAAAGAATAAAATTCTCTCAGAAAGCCTTACAAATAGAATGGATCAAGGAGAGGACAGAATAACTGACCTTGAAGATAAGGTGGAGGAATTCAACATGGACAGTGATAAATACTAAGAAGGTAAAAATGGAACTTTAAAGATATTTGGGCCACCATGAGAAGACCAAATATATGAATTCTAAGAATTATGTGGATAGAAGAATTTCAGTCTAAAAACATAGTAAATATTTTCAACAAAATCATAGAAGAGTCCCAAAATTAGGGAAACAGAAGACAGAATACCAAACAGACAAGATCAAAAAAGAACCTCTTCTGGTTTCAATTACACTGCTAAATATACAGAACAGAGAAATTATATTAAAAGTGGCAAGAGAGAAGCATCAAATAACTTTATAAGGCAAGTCAACTGAAGACAGATTTCTCACCAGAAACTTTAAAATACAGGAGAGAGTTTGGAATGATATATTTCAAGTTCTGATAACAAATGCCAACCCAGACTACTGTACCCTACAAAGCTCTCTGTTATTATTGAAGGAGACAGAAGAACTTTCCATAATAAAAACAGTCTAAAGGAATGAATGACTACTAAAGCAACTCTATAGAAAATACTTGAAGAAATCATTCAAATGGAAGAGAAAGACAGTGGTATCCATGAAGCCACAGGAAAAAATAAACTATGCTTGATAATAGTTAAGCAAGAGAAAAATAGAAAGTCACCAAACACTATAGAAACAATAAAAATGATAGGAATTAAAACACACCTTTCAATAATACCACTGATATAAATTTCTCAATCAAAAGACATAAGCTAACAGAGTGGATAAAGGCAATATTCATGGCTCTGGATGTTTCTCAGTTGGAAGAAATCCTGCTTAGTGTGTGTGAAACCTGGGTTTAATTCCCAGTATTGCATAAATTGGATGTGGTGGCACACACTTGTAATCCCAACTGGAGGCAAGAGGATCAGAAGTTCAAGGACATCCTCAGCAACTTAGGGTATTCAAAGCCAGTCTGGAATGAATAACCATGTTTCAAAAAAATAAAAAAGGCAGGGTCCTTCTGTTTGTTGTCTCCAAGAAATGAACCTGATTATAAAAGAAGTATGTTACCTAAGGGTGGTAGTATGGAAAAAAGGTATTTTAAACAAATGGAATGAGGAATCAAGCAAGTATAAGTTAATAATGGCAAGATAGATATTAAATGAAAACTAGTCAAAAGTAATAAAGGACACCTTGTACTGATTAAGGAAACAATCTATCAGGAGGACATTGTAATTCTAAACATATACAGACACTGAACATGTGTGCACACATTTTCATAAACACTACTAGATATTAAGCTACAGATCAACACAAGAGCAATAGTAGTGAGAATCTTCAATACTCCACTCTCAACAATTGTCAGGTCATCACTACAAACAATGCACAGAAAAACATCTGAATCAAATGACTTCATAGTCAGACATCTATAGAACAGTCTACCCAACACTGTACAATAGACATTCTTCTTAGCAGCCAATGGAATGTTTTCTAAAATAAATCATTAGGACAAGAGACCAATCTTTTGTTTTTCATGTGACAACTTTATTTTCTTCAAAACATTTTCCTCAGTGTGACATTTCCATATCTGCTTCTTTACTATCTTAAAACCAAATATGGGTCCATAAAGGCCAAAACCTTATTTTGCCTATCCTGACCACTCTTTTTTTTTTATTAATAACTTCTATACTTACAGACACTAAACCATGATATTTCCCTCCCTCCCCCATTCCCCTTCAGAACTCCACTCTCCATCATATCTCCTCCCTCTCTCCATTAGTCTCTTTCTCTTTTTAAAAAACTTTTTAATTTTAATTTTACATTCATATTGGTTCCTTTGATAGCCTCCTCCCTGTCCTTCCCCCTCCGAAAGGACCCTCTTCATTGGGGAATGTGGGTCATACACTGTGGGGATAGCCATCCGTTATTGGGGGAAAGGCAATGTCTTTGTGCATAAGGATCCAACTTGTGGCTCTATCAATCTTTCTGCCCCCTCTTCTGTGAATTTCCCCTAGCCATGTTGGGTTCGTTTTAGTTCTACTTCAGTGGTGAGGTCTTGGGATCCTCTGTGTCTCTGGATATCTGGTTTAGTAGGAGTTGAGTGTTCTCTGTGTTTATCTCCTTCAGC
Organism: Orientallactaga sibirica; assembly: GCA_036365145.1. NCBI lineage: Eukaryota > Metazoa > Chordata > Mammalia > Rodentia > Dipodidae > Orientallactaga > Orientallactaga sibirica. The sequence continues at coordinate 3,198,389 of JAEOAD010000036.1, forward strand.
CTTGTGCTGGTGTCAGGTTCACCGAGAAAGGTGCACTCTTGCCCATTTCCCCCATTACTCTATGGTTTTAGCTGGGGCCCTGGTGAGGTGCAATGGGCTGATCCTTCCCTCAGGTTTGGCATCCATCTGAAAAAAAGAAGCAAATTCTCCAATGGAGAGAGAAGTCAGCATCAGATATATGGGATGGCTGATATTATTTTATTTATATGTGTAGGCCTTCTTATAGCCCACTATTGGTGGGAGCTTGATATTGGGAGAATGGGCTCATTTTTTGGACATGTTTTGACTTGTTACCTAGTTCCAGCTATGAGTTCCATTCCACTGAGCAGATGTTAGCCAAATCAAGAGCACTTGGTTACCCACCATGGCTGTGTGCCACTATTGCACTTGTTTGAGCATCACATCACCACACACCAACTCCATCACCCTCGCCACTGCCCTGCCCCCACTCCAGGCACAGGAACTGCTAAGGCAAATGCTATTCCCCTTGATACCCCACGCCCCCTCGCCCGTGCATGACCAGGACACAGGCAAACAGGCTATTCTTCACCTCTCCCTCCCCATTCCCCCCACCCCACCTGGACCACCCTTATTCCCCCCTGTGCTTCACCTGACGTGTAGCAGTCCCATATCCCTGTCGTGCCATGTCACAGGACCCTTACAGTCCCAGCCATTCCCCACAACATAGTACCAAAGGACCCACTGTCCCATCCCCTCAACCATCAGCATCACGGCACCACCACACATTCCCATACTCCCCACCTCTACAGCCCAGCCACAATACCAGTCTGCTTTCTCCCACTGCCCTCAGGCCACCTGATCACACACTCCCATACCCCAAACCACTGAAGAATAAGCCCCTTCATCAGATCCTTGGACCCTCAAGGCTCCTGCCCTCTGAGCAGGCCCCATTGACATCAGAAGCCTAATTGAAGCAAACATAAAAGGAAATAATTACTGAAGACACTTCAAAGGTAAACTACAGCTTCCTCCTAAATTTAACAAGATTCCTTCACTGTGATGGGCAGACCACAATGCAAAAGGAATAACATGAAAAATCAAATGCAAGTAATTCCAACAAGATTGCCCTGTCCCACAATGGATGTCTCTAATCAAACATAGAAGAGATGATAGGATCAGAACCCCAAAATGAAGACATAAGCAATGGAACCCTGGCCAAGAAAATAGCAGAACTTGCAGAAAACCAACAAAGGACCAATAATTGTATGAATGCTATTCTTGCTAGATTAGACCTAATAGAAAAGAACTAGGAAGGGCTCCAAAGACAGTTAAATGACCTGAAGGAGAGCAAAAAAAGAGAGGACCTCAATAACCAGCTGGCTAAGCTCAATGAAGACATAAATAAATGCAAGATGAATTCCAAGAAGCTTTAAGAAAATCAGAAAATGATGTGAAAAGGGAATTCGACAGAGGGATGGAAACTATACATAAAAAAGCAGTAGCAAATACAAACCAAATTGAACAAGCCCAAAACTCTATAGAAGTTCTCAAGAATAGAGTCAGCCATGTGGAGGATAGAAACTCAGAACTGGAATAAAAAACAGAAGAAACAGCACGTGAATCCAAAAGTTTCAATAAGCTCACAAAGTTTTGTGAACAGAACATGAGGGAACTGTGATATACTCTTAAACATCCCAACATTTGGATCAGGGGGATACCAGAAGGGAAATAAATTTGGACCAAAGGCATGAAGAACTTAATCAACAAAATTATTGAAGCAAACTTGCCCACTCTCTCAAAAGAAAGCCCCATCAAGATACAAGAAACTAACAGAACTCCAAACAGACTAGATCTATCTTACCAAAAGACTCCTATAGATTTAGTGAAATCCCCATTAAAATTCCAATGTCATCCTTCCCAGAAATAGATTAAAACAATCTCAAAATTCATTAGGAAGCACAATAGCCTTCGGATAGCCAAAGCAAACCTGAGGGAAACAAACAGAAGCCTGGAGGTATCACCACCCCTAATTTCAAGGTATTTTATGGAGCCATAGTGACAAAACCAGCATGGGACATCTATATCACTACCTGCAAGGCCTGAAAAACATCATGATTAGATGGAGCAGAAATAAATTTAAGAGATAGAGGTTGGGGAGGAGTGCTGTAGAACACTGTCTTCCAGACATGACTCGGTCATTACATTCATGAACTCACAGCAGCTGTGAGCACAAAATTGTGCACCCCAACTCCCCTTATAGATATGGAGTGGCTCATGAGACTCCAATCTTTCCTGAGGATCTAGACAGTTAACAGGGGAGGAGGTACATTTCAAAAATATTTTTAAAAATATTTTATTTATTTGAGACAGAGCTAGAGAGAGAAAGAGGCAGAGAGAGACAGAGAGAGAATGGGTGCTCCAGGGCCTCTAGCCACTGCAAACAATCTCCAGATGCATGCACCACTTTGCACATCTGGCATTACATGGGTACTGGGAAATGGAACCTCAGTCCTTAGGCTTTGTAGGCAAGTAACTTAACTTCTGAGCCATCTACCCTGCCTCAGGGGAAGTACATTTTGTTCAGTAGTGTAGCCACTGATAAGTTGCCCTTGCTCTGGTAAATAACTTCACCCCTACTCATGAAAGCAGGCCTATATAAACTCAGTGGGGCCTCCTTCCCCCAAAGACATCAAAGTATCAGGGAAACTAGTTGGCAAGAAGAAGAGATACAGACTATGCATGCAGTCAGAGGAATGGAGATGGTGTTGGGGTCCAAAAATCACTGAAGAAAGACCCCAGACTCAAAGAGTATGTAAAATCAAAAAGCGTTTATTCTACAGATTCAGCCAACATGCAGGGGTCAACCATTTGTATAAAATGGTGACCTTGAGAGGTGCTTGCAGGCTCCTTTTAAGCACAGCTAGGGGAATTCCAGATGGGTTAGGTAATCTTCTAATGTGATTGGCTAAGCAAGCAGCAGTTACATTTGTACATCTTTGATTGGTTGGGGTGAAAGGGACATGCTTGGGCATGTTTGAACATGTCTGGGCATGTCTCCAGAGACTTTACAGGAATTGACTGAGCCCCCAGAGCCTGCCACCTTGGGCATGCCTTTTTTGGTCATTGCCTGGAGATATTACAGGAACTGGGCTAACTGATTAGGGGAAACAGAAACTTAGGCCTGGTCAGGACAGAGCATTTTTGAAGCCTGTCATGGTGTCAGAGTAGACCTGTTCCAGGTGAGCCACATCTGGCAGGAGTGGGAGGAAATAGCCAGGGCTACACCTGACCTTTATAGTGAGCATGTTGTGTTCCTATCCAGCAGTGTGTACGTAGCTCCACTAATAAATAATGATGTTGATATTGTCAGTTTTTTTTATTGACAACTTCCATAATTATAGACAACAACCCATGGTACTTCCCTCCCTCCCCCACACTCCCCTTTGCAACTTCATTCTCCATCATACATTTTCCCCTCTAGATCAGTCTCTCGGTCATTTTGATGTCATCATCTTTTCCTCATATTGTGATGGTCTTGTGTAGGTAGTGTCAGGCACTGTGAGGTCATGGAGTCCTACCCTTCCTTTGGCTCTTACATTCTTTCCACCACCTCTTCCACAATGGACTCTGTGGTAGTTTGAATGGGCAGCCCCTAATGTATTCAGTGTTGTTTGTAGTTTGCATCTGCAGCCACCTGGCTGGAGACAGTGTCACTGGGTGGAGTTTAAGGTGTGGTGGTGGGTTTGAGATTTCAATCTAAAGATATGCCAAGTGTGCCTAACTGAAGTTCCTGAAGTGTGCTGTGCTGTGTGGCTTTTGGATTGTGGCTTTGCTCTCTGTGTTTGGTCCTGTGAAGGCAGGCCATTATGGAACTTCCCCTGGATCTGTAAGCTTCAATAAATATCCCTTCCTCCATAACTTTGACTGGTATGAAGCTGTCTGCTACCCTGAGCCTTGAAAGGTGTGATAGAGATGTTTCAGTGCTGAACACTCCTCTGTCACTTCTCAGCATTATGGTGCCTTCTGAGTTATCCTGAGGTCACCTCCATCTGAAAAGAGAAGCTTCTCTAACCAAAAGTAAAAGCAGCATTAATATATGGGTATGGACATTAAGACAAGTGCTTACCAGGCTGTTTGGTGAGCATAGTATTTTGATGTCATTGTTTACATGGCATGGTTAGCAGAGGTATGGTCTCAAGGGCATTAGCAGAGGCAGGCAAACTACAAGTCATGAGCCAAATTAGGCCCTATGAGTTAAGACTAACTTTGATATTTCAAGTGGTTGAAATAATTCAAAAGAAGAGTAATATTTTGCAACACATGAGAATGATATGAAATTTAAGTAACAGTTCGTGAAGTGAGTAATAAGTAACTACTTTATACCAAGCACTATGCTGGGCTGCCAAGACACAAACACAGCTGCCTGCTTCTCTAGGGCCATGCACATTCTTATGAAAGAGACTACATAGCCTGTGTCTCTTATCTGTCCTGAACTTTTGTCTTGGACTTTCTCCAGTGACAGTTCTCATGCTATGGAAAAATGTTCTGATTAAACTTAATAGTAATGATCTTCCATTGAAGTTCTATGTTAAATGCAGTGGACTGTCCTCTGGAACAAGAGTCATTTCCCAAGTTATCAGCTCTGAGCTGGATGTGAACCAGCTAAAAATTATTGTTGGGCAGGCCTCTCATCTCTGGTAACACTCCATCTAATTTGTCTAGATTTGTCCACAGATTTTAGTTATGGAGAATATAAAGATTCTTTCCTGAAGTGCAGACAACTGTAACTTCTCTCTGCCAACAGTAGATAACTTAAAAATGCTCTCTATACACTCAAATGGACTGTCTGGAAGGGATCCCAAAACACAAATCATAAGATTATGATGCGAAGTTTCAAGTTATCTAAAAAGCCATACTGAATATTTCAATGAGATTTTCACATAAAGACAATTTCTGATAAAACATTCATACCAAACACTTTTTTAATGTTTAGTTTTATATTTATTCATTTATTTTTAAATTTTTATATTTGTTTTATAAAAGGTTAAACTCTAGATCCCCTCACCTCCCTCTGCACCCTCCTCCCTTTTCCCTGAAGGCCTTCCATCATGTGGTTGTTGGTATCCACTCCAAATACTTTTCATTGTTATTAAATTTTTATTTTTTTATTTTATGAGATATATAAATAGAGAGAGAGAGTTAGAGGGAGAGAGACTTGGCATGCCAGGGCCTCCAGCCACTGCAATAGAACTCCAGACATGTGTACCACCTTGTGCGCATGTACAATCTTGTATCACCTTGTGTGTCTCTGACTTACATGGGACCTGGAAAGTTGAACGTGGGTCCTTAGGCTTTGCAGGCGAGCACCATAATCACTAAACCATCTTTCCAACCCTTAAATTTTTAAGTTAACATACAAAGTAAAAGTTTGAATTCTGGTATTTTCATACCTGTATGCCACTGTTCTTTGTAGATGTATTCCAAAATTTTAACTTGGAGATTATTTCCAATTTTCTGTACTTTCTTGATATAGTTATTTTTATTTTTACTCACTGCATTTACTTCCTTTCCTCCAAGCTCTATTGAACATCTTTAAGTTACCCTTTCACCCTCAGCATTCCCCAAAGCAGTTCTTGTCAAAGTCACCACAGCCCTTCAGAATGCTGAAGTAGTTGGCCTCTTCTCTCAGTTCTCATTGGACACATTCATCAAGATTATATATATATATATATAATTTTTATATATACATAAGATATATATGAGTGGTATAGCTGGAATGTATGGGAGTTCTATTTCTCACTTTTTTATATCCATTCACACTGGTTTTCATAATAACTGTACTAGTTTACACTCCCACTGACAGTGGATGAGGTTTCCTCTCTCCACGTTCTCACCATCATTTGTTTGTTTTCTTGATGATAATTATTCTGAATGGGGTAAGATGGTATCTCAAAGTTGTTTTGATTTGCATTTCCCTGATGGCTAAAAATGTTGAACATTAAAAATACCCTTTTATTTATTTATTTGAAAGCAGAGACAGAAGAAAGACAAAGAGAATAGGTTGCCAGGGCCTCCAGCCACTGCAAACAAACTCCAGATGCATGTACCACTTTGTGCATCTGGTTTTACATGGGTACTGAGGAATTGAACCCAGGTCATTAGGCTTTGCAGGCAAGTGCCCCAACCCAACCTCTGAGCCATCTCTCCAGCCCTTGGAGTATTTATTTGTATCAGTATTTGTCTCTAATTTTGTGAATTTGGGTCTTCTCTATTCTTTTTAATTTGGATAAGGGTTTATCAATTTTATCTATTTTCTCAAAGAACCAACTCTTCATGTGATTAATTCCATGTTGTTCTTTTAGTGGTTGAAGTTATTAATTTTTTCCCTGATTTTTATTATTTCTTGCCTTCTGCTGGGTTTGGGGTTGGCTTGATGATGTTTTTCTAAAGACTTAAGGTGACTTGTTAGGCTGTTTATTTGAGATCTAATTTTTTTCTTTTCTTTTTTCTAGGCGGGGTCTCACTTTAGCCCAGGCTGCCCTAGAACTCACTCTGTAGTCCCAGGCTGGCCTCAAACTTATAGTGATTCTTCTACCTCTGCCTCCCAAGTGCTGGGATTAAAGGCATGTGCCACCACGCCTGATCTCTCTAATTTCTTTTTCTTTCTTTTCTTTTCTTTTCTTTTCTTTTCTTTCTTTCTTTTTTTTTTTTTTTTTGAGGTAGGGTCTCACTGTAGCCCAGGCTAACCTGGAATTCACTATGTAGTCTCAGGGTGGCCTCAAACTCATGATGATCCTCTTACCTCTGCCTTCTGAGTACTGGGATTAAAGGCGTGCACCACCATGCCTGGCTTGAATTTCTTGATATGTGTTCTTATAGCTAAAATTTTCCTGTTAGGACTGTCCTGGTTATATTCCTGAAAGCCTGGTAGGTTGTATTATTTTTAGTTGCTTCTAAGAATTTTTATATTTCCTCCTTAATTTCTTCAATAACTCAATGTTCTCTTAGAATTATGTTGTTCAGTCTCCAAGAATTTATGAAATTTCTTTATTCTGGTTTTTGTTGATTTCTGCTTTTAGTCCACTGTGATCTGAGAGGATGCAGGGTAGGTATTACCTCATTTCTTTTTGCATTTGTTGAAGTTTGTTTTATTTGCCAATTATGTGATTAATTTTGGAGAAGGTTCTACGAGCTCCTGAGGAGAATGTGCATTCCCTATCTGCTGGGTGGAATACTCTGTACAGTCTGTTGGGTCCAGTAGATCAGTGGTGTGGTTTAGCTCTGAAATTTGCTGTTTTTTTCTCCTTTGATTTTTAGTTGGCTGACTCTAACTATGAGAGACAGGTATTGAAGTTTCCCACTATTATTATGTTTTCCTTTATGCCCTTTAATGCTTGTTTTATGAACTTAGGAACCCCAATATTCACTGCATAAGTGTTGACAACTGTAACAACTTCTTGATGGATTGCTCCTTTTTATTAAAATGCAGTGTTTCTTTTTTGTCTTTTCTGGTTAGCTCTGGGTTGAAGTCTTCTTTGTCTGATATAAGGATAGCCACTCCTTTTTGTTTACAGCTTCCATTTACTTGATAGTTTGTTTTTCATCCCTTTATACTCAGCTTATATACATCTCTATTGGCCAGATGAGTTTCCTGGAGTCAACAAATAGTTGGATCTTGTTTTTTAATCTAGTTATTTAGTCTGTATTTGCAGTGAGGGTCATTATGGAGATGCTTGCTGTGTCCTAAAACTTTGTTGGGTGATACTCTGACTGGCTGGATTGTTGGAATTTATTTTTATTTTCCAATGAAAGTATATTGATAGTGTTGTGTTAGGCATAGTTAATTCTTTCTCATCTTTTTATTTGTCATTTGTTTACTTCATAAAGTATGTTCTATCTTGTAATCTCACAGATGGGACAATCTTTCTTATTCTTCCCTGTAAAGCATTTCTTATGAACTTTTTGTAGAACTAGCTTGGTTGACATAAGTGGCCTTATCTTGTGTTTGTCTTGTAGTATCCTTATGTTTCTGTCCATTTTGAAAGATAATTTTGATGAATATAGCATTCTTGGTTGTTAATTGTTTATCTTCAGAGCTTGAAATATGTAATTCCAATATTTTCTGGCTATTAGGGTTTATGATTAAAGGTCTTAGGTTATTCTTTTGTATTTTGTCTTTGTATGTGAGTGGGCACGTTTCACTTGCAGATTTCATATTCCCATTGGGTTATACACATATGTTCCCTCTTCCCCACCACCATTTCACTAAGCCCCCCTCCCCTCACAGTGGGATTATTGCTACTCACTGTAGGGTTATGAATGTACCAGTCAGTCAGTCTGTGAGTGAAGAGGGACAATGCCTCAGTCTACTTCTTCCCACCCTGTGGCTCTTAAACTCTTTCTTCCTCCTCTTCCACAATGTTCCCTGAGCCTTGGTTGGCATGTTATAAGTCTCCATTAGTGTTGAGCTCTAGGTATTCTCTGATTTTCTGCTTTGATGAGTTTTGAGTCTCCTCACTGTCTATCATCATCTCCCTGGACGAGGTTCTCAGGCTAGTGGTTTAATTCACCACTTCCTCTCTAATGTCATCCTGGTAGGTGTGATAGAGATTATTTATTTTGTGCTGGGCCTTTGGCTTTCTTTTCTTGTTATAGTGCTGGATTTTGGGTATCCCTGGGATTAGCCTCCATCTGGGCCCTGTTTGACCAACTGTACCTGGTACCTATGCTTTCGAGAGTGATCTGTGCTGGAATCCCTACTGGTAGCAGCAGCAGTGGAGGCTCAGGGGGCAGGGCAGGAAGCTAGTTTTGTTTCTTTACTACGAATTTTTGACATTGTTACTATATCTTGTGTAGAGGACCTTCTTTTGTCAAGTGTATTTGGAGTTCTATATGCTTTTTGTGTTTGGATGTTTCTATAGATTTGGAGAGTTTTCTACTATAATTTCATGAAACAGTCCATCAATCGCTTCTGCATTTGTCTCAGCTCCTACTTCTTCCTCTAATATTCTGAGGTTTTGTTTCTTGAATTCATCCCAGGGTTCTTGGAAATATTGGTCATGTTCTTTAAGTTGGTATCCATGTGTACTATCATCTCAAGTTTGGTTTCCAACTCTGAGTTTCAGTCGTTTGCATGAGCATGTCTGTTAGTATTATTTTCCATTGTGGTTGCTTTTTTTTGTTTTTTTTTTTTTTGAGGTAGGGTCTCACTTTAGCCCAGGCTGACCTGGAATTCACTATGTAGTCTCAGGGTGGCCTTGAACTCACAGTGATCCTCTTACCTCTGTCTCCTGAGTACTGGAATTAAAGACATACACTACCATGCACAGCTTCATTGTAATATTTTTAAGTATTTTTTAATTATTTTATTTATTTTTGGAGAGAGACACAGAGAGAAACAGAGAGAGAGGGAAAGGGAGACAGATAGAGATGGGAGCTCCAGCAGTCTCTCAGCTGCTATGAACGAAATCCAGATGTGTGCACCCCCTTGTGGTCAAGTGCGGCATTGCACCCTTGTGTCACTTTGCATCTGGCTAAACGTGGGACTTGGAGATTGGAACCTGGTTCTTAGGCTTAGCAGGCAGGCGCCTTAACCACTAAGCCATCTCTCCAGCCCTCATTGTGATTTTTATGTGATTTGATCATTTATTTAATTTCCATAATTTCTATTGGATTCTTTTTCACCATTTCAATTTTCTTTCTATTTTCTCCATATTTATGACATTTTTCTCCCATTTATTCACTTTGAAGACTTGTTGAGATAATGAAAAGATTATTTTAGCTCACTCATCTGCTTATTTGAGGTATCTATATGGTCATTAATTGCTTTCAGACATAGAATTCTAAATTCTTTTTCTGACATTTCAGTGACTTCACTTTCTAGTCACACTGTGAGGGAGTTGAGAGTCCGGGAGTGTGTCATGGTGAACTATTAACTTTTCTTTCTGTGTTTCCTTGGGCATTTGTGTCTGGGGCATTGTGGGGATGGATGTCTTGGTTTTCATTCTTAAAAGACTGTTTTGGTGGGATAGAGATTTTAGATACAATAGCTTAACATTTAGTGTATATGCTTGTAGTTATTGATACCAATATGCAAATTGTGTGGCTAGACTGTTAGGGCATTGACATCTACAGCCAAACACAGCATCTTCAGCTGTAAAAAAAGAACAAAGAACTGCTACAGCAAAAATACTGAAAGTAAGAAGAAAGAAGAAAAGGAAGAGGAAAAAAAAGAATTGCCAACTCCTCCATCATCATGGTCATTATCCACAACAAAACACAAATCACAGAGAATATGGTCATATATGTGGACGAATGTCCTTTCTTCCTCCCTCAGATTACAGTTTGTAATGGTAGCACCACACTACCAGACAGCCTCTGAGTGGGTTGTTCAGGTGAGGGGAGTTCTGAGACACATTTGTCATTTCTCTGACCTAAGTAGCCCTGTCTCCTGTGCCCTATACATATCCATGCTCCAGAGGGCATGTTACAGCTCTCCAGGCAGGGCTTTGTGTGGGCTGGAGGAATGTGAAGATGTTGCCTACCTGAGATTTTATTGTGTTAGCTGGGAGCATAGAGCTCCCCTGAAATTATGGAGACAGAGGATCTGTCTGCTGCTAGCTGAGCTCACTTCAGAGTTTCCAAGACCTTAGCAGTTAGAACCTAACAGAGAGCTTACCACCAGGTTTTCACAGGACCCTGTCCTCTTCTCCAGTCCCCTTGGATGGCTTCCTCAGGGGTATGGTCTCCAGAGACTGCTAATGGTGGGGTGGCTACAGCCCAACTTTTGTCAGGAGGCACTGAGGCCTTTAGGAGGCAGTGGTGGCTTGTCAGAGTGGCTTGCTAATGATTGCACACTTAGGAGTCGTAAGTTCCTGCAGTCATGTATGGCAGAAGTCTGTGGAGTGGGTCTTCAGAGCACCTTTACCTACTGTTTGGTGATTCCTCAGGGTGCCTGTGAGTTGGTTCTTTGTTGTCAGAGGGGAATTGTGGAGTCACCAGAATTTGGTGGAGCTTCTAGTCAGATGTCCAGAAGTGACAGGATACCATGCATCCTGTGTGAGAACAGCTCAGACAGCAAAAGTGGCCCTAGCTGAGGCTGGACAGAGGCACTGGTGGTAATGGCCCAGTCCTCTACACTTTAACTAGCATCCTGTGGACTGCTTAGCTAGGAAGTCCTTTAATCCCAAATATCCAACTTTTCAGCTTCAGATTTATCTTTCCAGTAGCATCTGGTGATAGACAATAGGAACAAGGAAGTTTATTATTTATTTATTTATTTATTTATTTATTTTGATTTTGGTTTTTCAAGGTGGAGTCTCACTCTAGCTCAGGCTGACCTGGGATTCACTATGTAGTCTCAGGGTGGCCTTGAACTCATGGTGATCCTCCTACCTCTGCCTCCCAAGTACTGGGATTAAAGGCCTGTGCCACCATGCCCGGCTTAAAAAATATTTTTATGTTTATTTATTTATTTAAGAGAGAGAGAGATTGAAAGAGATGGAGAATGGGCATGCTAGGGCCTCCAGCCACTGCAAACAAACTTTGGACACATGGACCACCTTTGCGCATCTGGCTTAAGTGGGCCCTGGAGAATCGAACCTGGTTCCTTTGGTTTTCAGGCAAACCATCCCTCCAATCCCCTCTTTTTTTTTTTTTTTATAGGTAGTTAGTCAGGGACAGAGGCCCAAGGAGAACTTGGATGGCAACCTATCCTGGCAAGACTATAAAATGGTCCCTCCGAGCCACTTTCCTGTCCTTGACTTTGGAAAGCTTTCCTGGGCTTTCTCCAAATCTGTGTTTCCACTCCCTTCCCAGGTTGGTAAGCTCCTTCAAAGCCACTATATCTTTCCTGTGTGTCCATCAAGATCTCTGCTCTGCACCTAAGTCTATGAGACATATCCCAACTTAGAGCCTCTTCATTTACATTCTCACAGGTATAAAGAAGCCCAAATATGACTGCCACAGGATCTACTTCTCTTCTCTTACCTATATTCTTTCTTAAACTAAATCTATAATAATCTTACCCTTCATGTTTATACTTTTCAGTTCTTTGCTAAATGTGGATAATAACTTGGGTTGGAGTTCTAATCACACTATCAGTTCAAATCCTACATCACTGGGGTTGGAGTCAAAGTCTTTATGGTTGTGCACTGTGGATTTGCCCAGTGACTGCACTGGCTTGGCAAGTGTCCCCTGGATTAGCATTTTGTCGGGTGAGAGGTGTCACTTCCCAATGGCACCCCATGGGCAGCTCATTCAGCCAGAATGTGCTGAGTGGGAAATGAAGAAGTAGATGACTACTGGGCAGATGATGTTAGAAAAAATTGCCACTTTTTGGAAAGAAGAATTGATAGATACTCACTAAATACCTGTTATGCAACAATGATGAAATAAAACAAAAAACAAGTTTGATTCTGAAATGCAACCTAGAGTTCACTGGAATTTCCAGAGAGCGAAGGGAAACGAGAGTGTTTAAATAGTGAGCAGCAGATGGGTAGAGGTGCAACAGAGATTGGAATGAACACTGGCAGATTGTAAGGGATGGCCCAGTGTGTTTTCAGCTGAGTTTTAGAAAAATGAGCTAAGAGTAGTCAAGCCACCCAGGAAAGGGAAATCTGGAAGTAGTAGGAACTCTTGCTATGGATTTCTCTGCTATGGTCATGGTTCCCTGTCATTTAAATATCTTCAAGTTCATCCTGTTTTCTGAGCCATTACCACTTTAAACATCCCCTCCTTTTCTCTAGCTCAGCTATGTTCTCTTCTTTACACAGCTAAACATTTTGAAATGTTTCCCATTTATGCACACTTATCTCAATTGAAGACTCCTTTTTAGTTAATTTTTCAAGGTTAATATTTACCTCCGTCTACATTTTAAGCTGTATCTCTAAATGCTTGTCCAAGTGGTGTGGGCATTTTGGAGTGCTATCTCTGAGAGTGAGGGAGCTTTAGCTTGGCTCTTAGGCAGGCAGCAGTTCAGGAGCTTAGGCACTGGACACTCAAAGGTCACATAGAGCTTCAACTGAGTCAGTGGCTTTTTCAGGCTCTTGTCTTCTTAATTAAAGAATGAATTTCACAGACCACAGAATGGTGAACTGTAGAATTTAGAAGGAGGTCACTAATACTTGATGGAATGGAGGGACTGCTATGGGAAGGAAATCTCTGGGGTAGGGGGAGAACTCATCAGGTGACTCTGGTTGGGGATTTTATGAGAAGGGGAATTTCTTTAGGAGAGAAAGACTGGGTTTAGAAGGATTCTGGTTAGGATTTCTGGAAAGGGGCAATATTCCCAGAATTCTCAATTCTCTAGGAATAGTGAAAGCTTAATCCTCTAGCAATCTTTCCTGGAGGGTGTAACTTTCCAGTAAAAAAAAGAAATAAGAGGAAAAAACAGGTTCTGTTTGTAGGTTGGAATAAAGTATCATAAAATAATGTGGTTTATAAATAAAAGAAATTTATTTCTCATAGTCTAAATGGCTTAACAGTCGAAATTCAAGTTGTTGACAAATTTGATGTCTGGCGAGCACCCCCTTAGGACAAGCATCTTTTCACTGTGTCTTCTTATGGAGGAAGGGACATGTTAGCTCTCTCATACCTCTTTCATATGGGCACTACTCTCTTTTATGAGGGCATCATTTTCATGACCTTATGGCCTTCTAAAAGTCTCATCCCCTAAAATCCCCATCCTGAGGGTTAGGATTACAACATATGAATTTCAGTGGTGCACAAGCATTCAGCCTATCTTTTTCTCTATGTTCCAAGTTTATTTCCTTGTTACAATACAAAATCTATTCATTCCACTCCAAAAGCTTCAATTGTAGTATTGGCTCAAATTCCAAAGTCCACAGTTCCACTCATATCTGGTGGACTTGGATTTCATGTGAGTCAGACTGAGGGTCTAATTCATTCTGAGGTAAAATGCTCTTTAGCTGTGAACATTTGAAATCAAACATGTAATGTACTTCCATAAGACGATGCTGGGACAGGCACAAGACAGAAATTCCATTCCAAAAGGGAGTCATTGGAAAGAAGAAACGAGGAGGACGTATCCCAAGAAAGTCCAAGCCCTTATGCCTCAAGAATTATCCTATTTAGCTCCATACTCTGCCGTCCAGGCTCACTGGAACTGTGGCCTCACCTTCCATACTCACTAGGGGTATGGCCCCAACCCAAGCTGGAGATATATTCTGGATTTATGATAGGAGGAACATCCCCAGTAATTTCTGAGCTACCTTTTGGGTCATTGGTTTTTCTTCTAGGTAGGGTCTTCACTCTAGCTCAGGTTGGCCTGGGACTTGAACTCACAGCAATCCTCCTACTTCTGCCTCCTGAGTGCTGGTGTGCACCACCATGCCTGGCTCATTCTTCAGTATCTTAAACAACACATCCTTGCTATTTCTTAAATGGCTGGCTAATCTTATGAGAAGGTCATGTGGCCATATCTTCTAATTCAAGCAGACTTTTTCATTTTTTCTCTATAGCTACACTGAGAATATCTCAGATTTTAAAGTCCTACTTCCTCTTGAAATCATTATTTTACTTATTAAATGCGACTACAAATATCTAAAGAGTGCCGAGCTGCACCTTCAATTCTTTTCTTAGATGTTTCCTTGTTCAGGTATCTAGTTTCAGGAGTTTTTCTACCTCCCATAAAACGTTTGGACATGAATACAGTTCCACCATATTCTTGCTCCTTAGTAACGAAGCCAACCTTTTTACCACTGCCCAATAACATGTTCCCCACTCCATGTAGACTTCATCCAAAGGCTGTTATCATGTTCATCCATGCTCATACCAAAGTTATTTTCAAGATTTTAAAAGACATTTTCTAAATAGACTGAAGCTTCTCTACAGCACCCCCTCTGTCTTCTCCTTTCTCCTTCCTGAGCCCTCACTAGAATTGCCCTAACTGTTCAAGGCACTGTTGGATTTTTATAACATGTACTACAAAACTTTTCAGTCTCCACCATCACCTAATTCCAAAGCCACTTCCACATTTTTAGGTATTTGTGACAGTGGCACCCCATTCTTGGAAGCAGTTTGCTGTTTTCATCTGTTTGGGTTGCTATAACAAAATACTATAGTCTAGGTGACTTGTACACATCAGAAATTTGTTTCTTGTAGCTCTGCTAAGTTCAAGCAGTATCAGATAAGGGTCTGTTTCTTAAATGGACAATTTTCCCCAGCCCTCATGTTGTAAATGGGTGAGCCATTCTGGGGCCAGCCCATTCATGAAGACTTTACTCTCATGCCCTGATCACACCCCAAAGGCTCCACTTCCTTCTACCATCATCGTGGGAGCTAGGATTTTGTATAAATTTTGGGAGGGACAAACAATTAGATAACAGCAGTGATGTCTATGGGAAGAAATGAGACTGCAGTCCCTTTTGTGTTTTACAAATTAAGTACTGAAGTATGTGTGTGTAAGTGTGTGCATGTATGTGTATTTATTATCAAAATTTGCTCTGGAAAATAAAGAATTCCAAAACTGTTGGATGCCAAGATATCCAGATGAAGAAGTCAGTCAGTTTTGCAGATGTTTCAAACACAAAATACCAAATATCCCAAGCTGTGGAAACATCCAGTGATTTTTTTTTTTTTTTCAGTTTGTTCCTGAGATTTTTTTGGAAGTGAACAGTTGGGAGTCTGATCTGCCAAGTTGAAGAGCCAAAAGTACAACATTTCTTATCAAAAGTTGTCAGGGGGCTGGAGAGATGGCTTAGCGGTTAAGGTGCTCGTCTGCGAAGCCTAAGGACCCAGGTTCAATTCCCCAGAATCCATGTAAGCCAGATGCAAGGGGTGGAGAATGCCTCTGGATTTGTTTGCAGTGGCTAGAGGCCCTCGTGCATCATTCTTCCTCCCTCCTTTCCTCTCTCCCTTCCTCCCTTCCCCTCTTTCTCTCATAAATAAATAAATAAAATTTTAAAAACTTTTAAAATAAGTTATCAGTTTGACACTGAAAGGGATGCTATATCTTAAAGATTTATATTTCATTCTTCAAGTAGGAATGTTTCATACCAATATTACTTATTTACATAGAATAGTAAAAAGATTCAAAAATATCAACAAATTATCAGAAATTATTCCAAAATACACAAACATATACTTTTCAAACACAATTGGTGGGCTGGAGAGATGGCTTAGCGGTTAAGGCATTTGCCTGCAAAGCCAAAGGACCTTGGTTTGATTCCCCAGGACCCATGTAAGCCAGATGCAAAAGGGGCACATGCATCTGGAGTTCGTTTGCAGTGGCTGGACGCCCTGGCGTGTCCATTCTCTCTCTCTCTCACTCTGCCTCTTTCCCTCTCTCAAATAAATAAATAAAAATAAAAAATATTAAAAAAAACACAATTGGTGCAATCAATGCCAAAAATTAAAAAAATAGATTTGAATATCTCTAAGGGAAAATGTATAAGAAATGAGAATGTGTGAAATAATTTTTTTTTTCGAGGTAGGATCTCACTCTGGCCGAGGCTGACCTGTAATCTCAGGGTGGCCTTGAACTCACTGTGATCCTACTACCTCTGCCTCCCGAGTGCTGGGATTAAAGGCGTGTGGCACCACGCCCGGCAGAATTAAATTTTCTCATATCAACATATCAGGTTTTAATAACACGACCCTTGTAAACAATGATCTATTTCAGGAAGGGTCTGAGTTGAATCCAAGCAATTCCTAGGTCCTCAAGTATCTAACACCCTGATTTCACAGTTCACTCTTAGGTGCCAGTGCAACTTGACTCCAGAGTTCCATTTGGAACGTTGCATTTATTTGACCCACCCAGCCTCAGTCCCCTTCACACTGCCACCTGCTGTCATGTGCCTTTTCCCTACCTCTGTCTCTTCTGAACCAGCCTCCCAACAGTCTCCTCCTACCCAAATCCTTGATTCAAAGGGAAGGGATTACAAAGAACAAAGGTTTTTCTCTCATTTTCTGATGCTTCAAGTTTGTTTTGTGGTGTTGGGGACCCAGGGCCTTGGTCAAGTTAGGAAAATCTTTTACCACTGAGGCGTTTCCCTAGCCAAAAGAGCTAAAGTTATTATTATTTTTTTTTCGTTTTTCAAATTCTACTTCTTTGAGTTTGGAATTTAATTTAATTAATTTATTTGCAAGCAAAGAGATAGATAGATACAAATAGAGATAGAAAGAGCTAGAGAGAGACAGAGACACAGAGAGAAACAGAAAGAATGGGTGCACTAGGGCCTCTAGTCACTGCCAACGAACTCCAGACCCATTGCACCACTTTGTGCATATGGCTTTATGTGGGTACTGGGGTCTCCAACCCAGGTTCTTAAGCTTTGTAGGCAAGTGCCTTAACTTACGAACCATCTCTTTAGCCTTAAGCTATTTAATTTTTTTAAATTTTATTATTTATTTATTTATTTGCAAGTAGAGAGAAAGAAGAGAGGGAGACAGAGAGAGAATGGGCATGCCAGGGCCTCTAGCCACTGCAAACGAACTCCAGATGCATGTGCCCCTTGTGCATCTGGCTTACGTGGGTCCTGGAGAATCGAACCAGGATCCTTTGGCTTCGAAGGCAAACGCCTTAACCACTAAGCCATTTCTCCAGCCCCTATTTAATTTTTTAAAATTAATGATTTAATTACTTCTGGTACACAGTAATTATCTGACTAGAGAACATCCATCCTCCTCACAGGTACCACCTCAAGGAGAGGTGATTTGACTGTGTGTGCCATTGCAAACATCTAGTTGCCCCATCTTTCTGTCCCTCCATGTTGTTTTCTCTGGAGCCCCACCCTAATCTCTCCATCTCTTCCTGGATTTTCTTTAACTGTATGATGCCATCTGTTTTCATTGCTTCAAGTGCCATCTACTTGCTAATGTTTCTCCAGTTTGTTCCTCTAGTCCAAGCAGCTCTCCCATTAAATACTGTGATCTATGTTTTCATAATAGAAACCACATCACTTGTTACAATGTTATTTAGCCCATTTACACATTGGAGATTCTAAGAATCTATACTTCATAAGGCATCTATAATCTTGACTCATATTAAAACTGATTTTATTAAGAAAGCTTTTAAAGTTTTAGTTTATATTAATTCAAGGGGTGAACAAATGAGATAATTATCATATGAAAACTCTGTTGCATAATCAAGTACATCCTCAAGAGATGTACTGTTGAAATATGGCAAAGGTGTTTTTACATATAGTGTAAATAAAAGGATTGGTGGTTGCAAGATTTCCATACAAAAGACTTTGTTCCTGGGAGTACATATAGCATCCTCAATAAGATATGGCAGGCATTACCTGTATCACTCATCAAAAATCTGAAATAAAAGATGCAGTACATAACTAGGGCACTTAGGAAAATAATTATTTTGAGTGGAGTAGATTGCATAGAAAGAGGGTCAGCACATGCACCCATATCAGGGACTGTGCAGAGTCACCTATGCCCAGGTGAGACCACATACACTCTACATGATCACCCAGTTTATTTTCCTTCACTCACACACTTATCATAGTATATAATTTTTTTTTAGTGGAGCAGTGTTGTCTTGTTCTGTTCTCTATCTCCCTCTCTCTTTCTCTTTCCTTCCTTTATCTTATATTTTGTTTTTTGATAAGTTTTCCCAAATGACACAGATGGGCCTGGAGTTGGGTGCTCTCCCTGGCTCGGCTTCCTACTCACTAGTCTTGTTCTCTTATTATTTTTCCATTCCTATCCTTAGAATCTAATATCTTAGTACATACTGCCCTATTTTTATTTCTATATTTTTCTCAAAAGTATTAAAGAGGCAATTTCTGTTAAGTGGCAATGACTGATTTTCACACCAGGCATATCCACTGGTTGTGGTTACAACTACAATGAGTGTTCTACTCTTAGAGTGGAGCTGGAGGTTGTACTCAGTGCCCTGAACGTATGAGCTGAGGGTTTAGCTACTGAGCTATACACCCAGTTGAGAGGGACAACGTGACATGTCAAGCTTACTACAACCTAGTCCAATTTGAACATTGCGCATACAGGTAATGACAGAAAAATTCAACAAAGACCTAATCCCAGATGCATAAGCATCAGTGGAGAAACACTAGAAACATGAAAAATCAAGGCAATATGAACCTTGTGAAAATTATTAATTCTATAGTAATGAACACCAGTGAATGTGAATTAGATGAAATTCAAACAAAGACATTAAAAGACTGATTATAAGAATGCTAAACACAAGTAAAAAGAGGACATGAACAAATTCTTGAATGAATTAAAAGGGAATGTACATACCAAACAAGTGAATGAAATAAGGAAGTTAATACAGGATATGAAAGAGGAAATCAACAATCAGATGAAATATAGAAAAACTAACTGAAATTGTGAAAATGAAAACATTGTCAAATAAAATATTCAATGAAATTCAATAAAATGTATCAAATGGAAGATAAAGTATCAGTGTTTGAAGACAAGATAGAGGAGTTAGAACACTTAGACAATGACAAAGGTAAAATAATAAAGTCAAACAGAACTTATGAAATTTATGGGACACTAGTAACAGAGAAAATCTACAAGTCAGGCCCATATAAGAAGGAGAAGTTCAAGCTAAATTTAAAGAAAATGCAGTTAATAAAATCATAGGTGAAAATTTCCCAAATCTATGGAAGAGATGGCCATCCAGACAAAGGAAGCATTTGGATGGTGAGCAGAAAAGATCATTAAAAACTCTTGTCTCCTTGTGCCATATTTTAGTTAGAACACTAAGCATGCAGAAAAGAGAAAGGACAGTGACAGCTACCATGACCATCTCAGTAGGTGCAAAAAAGGCCTCTGAGTGCATCCAACATCATGTCATTATAAAAGCTATAAAGAAACTAGAAATAGAAGAAAATTGCCTTAACGGAGAGTATAAATTATAACACTATAACCAACATTATACTAAATGGGAAAAACTTGAAGCATTTCCATTAAAATCTTTTCTACTCTTATTTAATATTGTCCTTAAAGTCTTACATGAAACATTAAGATGAGAGGAAAAGAAAAAAACAAATTATCCCTATTTGTAGACAGCATAATCCTGTAGGCCCTAAAGATTCCACCAGAAAATTCTTAGACCTGATGCACACTTTCAGCAAAGTAATAGGATACAGAATTAACAAATAAAAATCAGTAGCTTTTCTGTATACCAATAAAAAACATGCTGAGAAAGAAATCAGAACAATCCCTTTCACAACAGCTTCAAAAATCCCTCTAGGAATCAATGTAGCCAAGGAAGTGAAAGATCTTAATAATGAAAATTTTAAATCGGTGAAGAAAAAATTTGAAGGTACTAGAAATTGGGACAATCTCCCATGCACATAAGATTGGCAGAATTAAATTAGTAGAAATGGATATACTACCAAAATGATCTACATATTTAATGCAATACATCAAAATTCCAATTACATTCTTCCCAGCAATAGAAAAAAATCCTCAAGCTAATATGGACACACAAAAGACTTTAGATATTCAAAACAATCCTGAACAAAGAGAATAGAGCTAGAAGTATCACAATTCTTTTTGGTAAGAGTTTTTACTTTTATGTATTTATTAGAGACAGAGAGAGAGAGAGAAAGAGTGAGAATGGGCATGCCAGGGCCTCTAGTCACTGCAAATGAACTCCATACACATGTGCCACCATGTGCATCTGGCTTATGTGGGGCCTGGAGAACCAAACTGGGATCCTTAGGCTTTGCAGGCATGCACTTTAACTACTAATCCATCTCTCCAGCCCACAATTCTTTTTTTAATTAAAAAATTATTTATTTGAAAGAAGAAGAAAGGGAAAGAGGCAAACAAACAGAGAGAGAGAGAGAGAGAGAGAATGGGCGTGCCAGGCCCTCCAGCCACTGCAAATGAATGAACTCCAGAAGCATGCACCACCTTGTGCATCTGGCTTACATGAGTCCTGGGGAATTGAACTGTGGTCCTTTGGCTTTGCAGTCAAACCCTCTAACCACTAAGCCATCTCTCTGGCCCCAAGTATCACAATTCTTGATTTCAAGTTATACTGCAGAGCCATAGTAACAAAACAGCATGGTACTGGCACATTCACATATACATACACCAGTGGAATAGACAGAAGATATAGAATTATACCCCCCCACAGCTATAGCCATCGAAGTTTTTGACAAAAATTTTGTAAAATTTAAAAACATGAACTGCAGAAAAAAGCTTTTTCAACAAGTGGTGTTGGGAAAATATTTTTGATTTGATCATTTATTTAATTTCCATAATTTCTATTGGATTCTTTTTCACCATTTCAATTTTCTTTCTATTTTCTCCATATTTATGACATTTTTCTCCTATTTATTCACTTTGAAGACTTGTTGAGATAATGAAAAGATTATTTTAGCTCACTCATGTGCTTATTTGAGGAATCTATATGGTCATTAATTGCTTTCAGATGTAGAATTCTAAATTCTTTTTCTGACATTTCAGTGACTTCACTTTCTAGTCACACTGTGAGGAGTTGAGAGTTTGGGAGTGTGTCATGGTGAACTATTAACTTTTCTTTCTGTGTTTCCTTGGGCATTTGTGTCTGGGGCATTGTGAGGATGGATGTCTTGGTTTTCAGTCTTAAAAGACTATTTTGGTGGGATAGAGATTTTAGATACAATAGCTTAACATTTAGTGTATATGCTTGTAGGTATTGATACCAATATGCAAGTTGTGTGGCTAGACTGTTAGGGCATTGACATCTACAACCAAACACAGCATCTTCAGCTGTAAAAAGAACAAAGAACTGCTACAGCAAAAATACTGAAAGTAAGAAGAAAGAAGAAAAGGAAGAGGAAAAAAGAATCACCAACTCCTCCATCATCATGGTCATTATCCACAACAAAACACAAATCACAGAGGATATGGTCATATGTGGACGAATGTCCTTTCTTCCTCCCTCAGATTACAGTTTGTAATGGCAGCACCACACTACCAGACAGCCTCTGAGTGGGTTGTTCAGGTGAGGAGTTCTGAGACACATTTGTCATTTCTCTGACCTAAGTAGCCCTGTCTCCTGTGCCCTATACATATCCATGCTCCGGAGGGCATGTTACATCTCTCCAGGCAGGGCTTTGTGTGGGCTGGAGGAATGTGAAGATCTTGCCTACCTGAGATTTTATTGTGTTAGCTGGGAGCATAGAGCTCCCCTGAAATTATGGAGACAGAGGATCTGTCTGCCGCTAGCTGAGCTCACTTCAGAGTTTCCAAGACCTTAGCAGTTAGAACCTAACAGAGAGTTTACCACCAGGTTTTCACAGGACCCTGTCCTCTTCTTCAGTCCCCTTGGATGGCTTCCTCAGGAGTATGGTCTCCAGAGAGTGCTAATGGTGGAGTGGCTACAGCCCAACTTTTGTCAGGGAGGCACTGAGGCCTTTAGGAGGCAGTGGTGGCTTGTCAGAGTGGCTTGCTAATGATTGCACACTTAGGAGTCGTAAGTTCCTGCAGTCATGTATGGCAGAAGTCTGTGGAGTGGGTCTTCAGAGCACTTTTACCTACTGTTTGGTGATTCCTCAGGGTGCCTGTGAATTGGTTTTCTGTTGTCAGAGGGAATTGTGGAGTCACCAGAATTTGGTGGAGCTTCTAGTCAGATGTCCAGAAGTGACAGGATACCATGCATCCTGTGTGAGAACAGCTCAGACAGCAAAAGTGGCCCTAGCTGAGGCTGGACAGAGGCACTGGTGGTAATGGCCCAGCCCTCTACACTTTAACTAGCATCCTGTGGACTGCTTAGCTAGGAAGTCCTTTAGTCTCAAATATCCAACTTTTCAGCTTCAGATTTATCTTTCCAGTAGCATCTGGTGATAGACAATAGGAACAAGGAAGTTTATTTATTTATTTATTTATTTATTTATTTATTTATTTATTTATTTATTTATTTATTTATTTATTTATTTATTTATTTATTTAAGAGAGAGAGAGATTGAAAGAGATGGAGAATGGGCTTGCTAGGGCCTCCAGCCACTGCAAATGAATGAACTCCAGAAGCATGCACCACCTTGTGCATCTGGCTTATGTGGGGCCTGGAGAACCAAACTGGGATCCTTAGGCTTTGCAGGCATGCACTTTAAATACTAATCCATCTCTCCAGCCCTCATTGTGATTTTTATGTGATTTGATCATTTATTTAATTTCCATAATTTCTATTGGATTCTTTTTCACCATTTCAATTTTCTTTCTATTTTCTCCATATTTATGACATTTTTCTCCTATTTATTCACTTTGAAGACTTGTTGAGATAATGAAAAGATTATTTTAGCTCACTCATGTGCTTATTTGAGGAATCTATATGGTCATTAATTGCTTTCAGATGTAGAATTCTAAATTCTTTTTCTGACATTTCAGTGACTTCACTTTCTAGTCACACTGTGAGGGAGTTGAGAGTTTGGGAGTGTGTCATGGTGAACTATTAACTTTTCTTTCTGTGTTTCCTTGGGCATTTGTGTCTGGGGCATTGTGAGGATGGATGTCTTGGTTTTCAGTCTTAAAAGACTATTTTGGTGGGATAGAGATTTTAGATACAATAGCTTAACATTTAGTGTATATGCTTGTAGGTATTGATACCAATATGCAAGTTGTGTGGCTAGACTGTTAGGGCATTGACATCTACAACCAAACACAGCATCTTCAGCTGTAAAAAAAGAACAAAGAACTGCTACAGCAAAAATACTGAAAGTAAGAAGAAAGAAGAAAAGGAAGAGGAAAAAAAAAGAATCACCAACTCCTCCATCATCATAATCATGGTCATTATCCACAACAAAACACAAATCACAGAGGATATGGTCATATATGTGGACGAATGTCCTTTCTTCCTCCCTCAGATTACAGTTTGTAATGGCAGCACCACACTACCAGACAGCCTCTGAGTGGGTTGTTCAGGTGAGGGGGAGTTCTGAGATACATTTGTCATTTCTCTGACCTAAGTAGCCCTGTCTCCTGTGCCCTATACATATCCATGCTCCGGAGGGCATGTTACATCTCTCCAGGCAGGGCTTTGTGTGGGCTGGAGGAATGTGAAGATCTTGCCTACCTGAGATTTTATTGTGTTAGCTGGGAGCATAGAGCTCCCCTGAAATTATGGAGACAGAGGATCTGTCTGCCGCTAGCTGAGCTCACTTCAGAGTTTCCAAGACCTTAGCAGTTAGAACCTAACAGAGAGTTTACCACCAGGTTTTCACAGGACCCTGTCCTCTTCTTCAGTCCCCTTGGATGGCTTCCTCAGGAGTATGGTCTCCAGAGAGTGCTAATGGTGGAGTGGCTACAGCCCAACTTTTGTCAGGGAGGCACTGAGGCCTTTAGGAGGCAGTGGTGGCTTGTCAGAGTGGCTTGCTAATGATTGCACACTTAGGAGTCGTAAGTTCCTGCAGTCATGTATGGCAGAAGTCTGTGGAGTGGGTCTTCAGAGCACTTTTACCTACTGTTTGGTGATTCCTCAGGGTGCCTGTGAATTGGTTTTCTGTTGTCAGAGGGGAATTGTGGAGTCACCAGAATTTGGTGGAGCTTCTAGTCAGATGTCCAGAAGTGACAGGATACCATGCATCCTGTGTGAGAACAGCTCAGACAGCAAAAGTGGCCCTAGCTGAGGCTGGACAGAGGCACTGGTGGTAATGGCCCAGCCCTCTACACTTTAACTAGCATCCTGTGGACTGCTTAGCTAGGAAGTCCTTTAGTCTCAAATATCCAACTTTTCAGCTTCAGATTTATCTTTCCAGTAGCATCTGGTGATAGACAATAGGAACAAGGAAGTTTATTTATTTATTTATTTATTTATTTATTTATTTATTTGTAAGGAGAGAGAGAGAATGGGCATGCCAGGGCCTCTGGTCACTGCAAATGAACTCCATACACATGTGCCACCATGTGCATCTGGCTTACATGAGTCCTGGGGAATCGAACTGTGGTCCTTTGGCTTTGCAGTCAAACCCTCTAACCACTAAGCCATCTCTCCAGCCCTCATTGTGATTTTTATGTGATTTGATCATTTATTTAATTTCCATAATTTCTATTGGATTCTTTTTCACCATTTCAATTTTCTTTCTATTTTCTCCATATTTATGACATTTTCCTCCCATTTATTCACTTTGAAGACTTGTTGAGATAATGAAAAGATTATTTTAGCTCACTCATGTGCTTATTTGAGGAATCTATATGGTCATTAATTGCTTTCAGATGTAGAATTCTAAATTCTTTTTCTGACATTTCAGTGACTTCACTTTCTAGTCACACTGTGAGGAGTTGAGAGTTTGGGAGTGTGTCATGGTGAACTATTAACTTTTCTTTCTGTGTTTCCTTGGGCATTTGTGTCTGGGGCATTGTGAGGATGGATGTCTTGGTTTTCAGTCTTAAAAGACTATTTTGGTGGGATAGAGATTTTAGATACAATAGCTTAACATTTAGTGTATATGCTTGTAGGTATTGATACCAATATGCAAGTTGTGTGGCTAGACTGTTAGGGCATTGACATCTACAACCAAACACAGCATCTTCAGCTGTAAAAAAAGAACAAAGAACTGCTACAGCAAAAATACTGAAAGTAAGAAGAAAGAAGAAAAGGAAGAGGAAAAAAGAATCACCAACTCCTCCATCATCATGGTCATTATCCACAACAAAACACAAATCACAGAGGATATGGTCATATGTGGACGAATGTCCTTTCTTCCTCCCTCAGATTACAGTTTGTAATGGCAGCACCACACTACCAGACAGCCTCTGAGTGGGTTGTTCAGGTGAGGGGGAGTTCTGAGACACATTTGTCATTTCTCTGACCTAAGTAGCCCTGTCTCCTGTGCCCTATACATATCCATGCTCCGGAGGGCATGTTACATCTCTCCAGGCAGGGCTTTGTGTGGGCTGGAGGAATGTGAAGATCTTGCCTACCTGAGATTTTATTGTGTTAGCTGGGAGCATAGAGCTCCCCTGAAATTATGGAGACAGAGGATCTGTCTGCCGCTAGCTGAGCTCACTTCAGAGTTTCCAAGACCTTAGCAGTTAGAACCTAACAGAGAGTTTACCACCAGGTTTTCACAGGACCCTGTCCTCTTCTTCAGTCCCCTTGGATGGCTTCCTCAGGAGTATGGTCTCCAGAGAGTGCTAATGGTGGAGTGGCTACAGCCCAACTTTTGTCAGGAGGCACTGAGGCCTTTAGGAGGCAGTGGTGGCTTGTCAGAGTGGCTTGCTAATGATTGCACACTTAGAATTCGTAAGTTCCTGCAGTCATGTATGGCAGAAGTCTGTGGAGTGGGTCTTCAGAGCACTTTTACCTACTGTTTGGTGATTCCTCAGGGTGCCTGTGAATTGGTTTTCTGTTGTCAGAGGGAATTGTGGAGTCACCAGAATTTGGTGGAGCTTCTAGTCAGATGTCCAGAAGTGACAGGATACCATGCATCCTGTGTGAGAACAGCTCAGACAGCAAAAGTGGCCCTAGCTGAGGCTGGACAGAGGCACTGGTGGTAATGGCCCAGCCCTCTACACTTTAACTAGCATCCTGTGGACTGCTTAGCTAGGAAGTCCTTTAGTCTCAAATATCCAACTTTTCAGCTTCAGATTTATCTTTCCAGTAGCATCTGGTGATAGACAATAGGAACAAGGAAGTTTATTTATTTATTTAAGAGAGAGAGAGATTGAAAGAGATGGAGAATGGGCTTGCTAGGGCCTCCAGCCACTGCAAATGAATGAACTCCAGAAGCATGCACCACCTTGTGCATCTGGCTTTATGTGGTACTGGAGAATCAAATCTGGCCAATGGGCTTTGCAAGCAAGTGCCTTTAACCACTGAGTCATCTCCCAGACTTGAATCAAAGATCTTAATGTAATACATGGAATTTTGAAATAGCTAGGTGAAAACAGGTCCAACTCTTCAAGATAAAGGCTCAGGCAAACTTTCTGCAAAGGTCTCTACAAGCTCAGAAAATAAAACCAACAATTAACAAATGAGATTGCATGAAATTAATAAACTTCTGTACAATAAATGAAACAGTTAATCAAGTAAAAGACAGCCTACTGATTAAGAGAGAATCTTCACTAGTTATACATCTGACAGAGTGTTAATATCTAAAAAGAATTCAAAACTGTTGGATGCCAAGATATCCAGATGAAGAAGTCAGTCAGTTTTGCAGATGTTTCAAACACAAAATACCAAATATCCCAAGCTGTGAAACATCCAGTGATTTTTTTTTTTTTTTATAGGTAGTTAGTCAGGGACAGAGGCCCAAGGAGAACTTGGATGGCAACCTATCCTGGCAAGACTATAAAATGGTCCTCCGAGCCACTTTCCTGTCCTTGACTTTGGAAAGCTTTCCTGGGCTTTCTCCAAATCTGTGTTTCCACTCCCTTCCCAGGTTGGTAAGCTCCTTCAAAGCCACTATATCTTTCCTGTGTGTCCATCAAGATCTCTGCTCTGCACCTAAGTCTATGAGACATATCCCAACTTAGAGCCTCTTCATTTACATTCTCGCAGGTATAAAGAAGCCCAAATATGACTGCCACAGGATCTACTTCTCTTCTCTTACCTAAATTCTTTCTTAAACTAAAACTATAATAATCTTACCCTTCATGTTTATACTTTTCAGTTCTTTGCTAAATGTGGATAATAACTTGGGTTGGAGTTCTAATCACACTAACAGTTCAAATCCTACATCACTGGGGTTGGAGTCAAAGTCTTTATGGTTGTGCACTGTGGATCTGCCCAGTGACTGCACTGGCTTGGCAAGTGTCCCCTGGATTAGCATTTTGTCGGGTGAGAGGTGTCACTTCCCAATGGCACCCCATGGGCAGCTCATTCAGCCAGAATGTGCTGAGTGGGAAATGAAGTAGATGACTACTGGGCAGATGGTGTTAGAAAAAATTGCCACTTTTTGGAAAGAAGAATTGATAGATACTCACTAAGTACCTGTTATGTGACAATGATGAAATAAAACAAAAAACAAGTTTGATTCTGAAATGCAACCTAGAGTTCACTGGAATTTCCAGAGAGCGAAGGAAGCGAGTGTTTAAATAGTGAGCAGCAGGTGGGTAGAGGTGCAACAGAGATTGGAATGAACACTGGCAGATTGTAAGGGATGGCCCAGTGTGTTTTCAGCTGAGTTTTAGAAAAATGAGCTAAGAGTAGTCAAGCCACCCAGGAAAGGGAAATCTGGAAGTAGTAGGAACTCTTGCTATGGATTTCTCTGCTATGGTCATGGTTCCCTGTCATTTAAATATCTTCAAGTTCATCCTGTTTTCTGAGCCATTACCACATTAAACATCCCCTCCTTTTCTCTAGCTCAGCTATGTTCTCTTCTTTACACAGCTGAACATTTTGAAATGTTTCCCATTTATGCACACTTATCTCAATCGAAGACTCCTTTTTAGTTAATTTTTCAAGGTTAATATTTACCTCCGTCTACATTTTAAGCTGTATCTCTAAATGCTTGTCCAAGTGGTGTAGGCATTTTGGAGTGCTATCTCTGAGAGTGAGGGAGCCTTAGCTTGGCTCTTAGGCAGGCAGCAGTTCAGGAGCTTAGGCACTGGACACTCAAAGGTCACATAGAGCTTCAACTGAGTCAGTGGCTTTTGCGGGCTCTTGGCTTCTTAATTAAAGAATGAATTTCACAGACCACAGAATGGTGAACTGTAGAATTTAGAAGGAGGTCACTAATACTTGATGGAATGGAGGGACTGATATGGGAAGGGAATCTCTGGGGTAGGGGAGAACTCATCAGGTGACTCTGGTTGGGGATTTTATGAGAAGGGGAATTTTGTAGACAGCATAATCCTGTAGGCCCTAAAGATTCCACCAGAAAATTCTTAGACCTGATGCACACTTTCAGCAAAGTAATAGGATACAGAATTAACAAATAAAAATCAGTAGCTTTTCTGTATACCAATAAAAAACATGCTGAGAAAGAAATCAGAACAATCCCTTTCACAACAGCTTCAAAAATACCTCTAGGAATCAATGTAGCCAAGGAAGTGAAAGATCTTAATAATGAAAATTTTAAATCGGTGAAGAAAAAATTTGAAGGTACTAGAAGTTGGGACAATCTCCCATGCACATAAGATTGGCAGAATTAAATTAGTAGAAATGGATATACTACCAAAATGATCTACATATTTAATGCAATACATCAAAATTCCAATTACATTCTTCCCAGCAATAGAAAAAAATCCTCAAGCTAATATGGACACACAAAAGACTTTAGATATTCAAAACAATCCTGAACAAAGAGAATAGAGCTAGAAGTATCACAATTCTTTTTGGTAAGAGTTTTTACTTTTATGTATTTATTAGAGACAGAGAGAGAGAGAGAGAGAGAGAGAGAGAGAGAGAGAGAGAGAGAGAGAAAGAGTGAGAATGGGCATGCCAGGGCCTCTGGTCACTGCAAATGAACTCCATACACATGTGCCACCATGTGCATCTGGCTTATGTGGGGCCTGGAGAACCAAACTGGGATCCTTAGGCTTTGCAGGCATGCACTTTAAATACTAATCCATCTCTCCAGCCCACAATTCTTTTTTTAATTAAGAAATTATTTATTTGAAAGAATAAGAAAGGGAAAGAGACAAACAAACAGAGAGAGAGAGAGAGAGAGAGAGAATGGGCGTGCCAGGCCCTCCAGCCACTACAAATGAATGAACTCCAGAAGCATGCACCACCTTGTGCATCTGGCTTACATGAGTCCTGGGGAATCGAACTGTGGTCCTTTGGCTTTGCAGTCAAACCCTCTAACCACTAAGCCATCTCTCTGGCCCCAAGTATCACAATTCTTGATTTCAAGTTATACTGCAGAGCCATAGTAACAAAACAGCATGGTACTGGCACATTCACATATACATACACCAGTGGAATAGACAGAAGATATAGAATTATACCCCCACAGCTATAACCATCGAGTTTTTGACAAAAATTTTGTAAAATTTAAAAACATGAACTGCAGAAAAGAAAGCTTTTTCAACAAGTGGTGTTGGGAAAAATATTTTTATTTATTTATGTATTTATTTATTTGTAAGGAGAGAGAGAGAGAGAGAATGAGAATGAGTATGGGCACAGCAAGTTCTCTTGCTACTACAGGACTCCAGATGCATGCATCACTTTGTGCATCTGGCTTTATGTGGTACTGGAGAATCAAATCTGGCCAATGGGCTTTGCAAGCAAGTGCCTTTAACCACTGAGTCATCTCCCCAGACTTGAATCAAAGATCTTAATGTAATACATGGAATTTTGAAATAGCTAGGTGAAAACAGGTCCAACTCTTCAAGATAAAGGCTCAGGCAAACTTTCTGCAAAGGTCTCTACAAGCTCAGAAAATAAAACCAACAATTAACAAATGAGATTGCATGAAATTAATAAACTTCTGTACAATAAATGAAACAGTTAATCAAGTAAAAAGACAGCCTACTGATTAAGAGAGAATCTTCACTAGTTATACATCTGACAGAGTGTTAATATCTAAAAGAATTCAAAAACTTAAACACCAGAAAAGTCAAACAATCCAATTAATAAGTGGGTTTATAGAATGAATAGACAGTTCTCAAAAAATAAAGTACAAATGGCCAAAAAACTTATGAAGAAAATGTTTAACTTATTTAGCCATCAGGAAAATGCAAATTAAAACTATATTGAGATTATATCTTACACCAGTTAGAATGGCTATCATAAAGAGAATAAATAACAACAAATGCTGGGCAAGAATGTGAGGCAAAGGAAATTTTGTTTTGTTTTTGTTTTCTTTTTCAAGGTAAGGTCTTATCTCAACCCCGGGCTGAATTGGAATTCACTATGCAGGCTGGCCTCAAACTCACAATAATTCTCCTACCTCTGCCTCTTGAGTTATGGGATTAAAGGCATGAGCCACCACACCCAGCTTGCAAAGGGAACTTTTACACATGCTGGTGGGAATATAAATTAGTGCAGACACTATCGAAATAATTATGGAAATTCTTCAAAAAAAAAAACCCTAAAACTAGAACTACTGTATGGCCCAGCTATAGCACTTCTGGGTGTATACCTAAAGGACTGTAAGTCGACATAATACGAAGATACTTGCACATCCATTTTATTGTATCATTATTCAGAATATCAAGTTATTACTCCATCCTAGATGTCTATCAGAAGATGAATAGATAAATTAACAGGGATAAATGCACAGTGGAATTTTATTCAGCCATAAAGAAGAATGAAATATTATTTGCTGCCAAATGGATGAAATGTGCTAGTTTGTTGGGACAAACACCAACCAGAAGCAGATTCCAGGGGAAGCTTCATCATGACAGAAGAATCTGGCCCACTTCATCTCACATCTATAGCACAGAGAACAAAGCAAAACAAAAACAAACAAAAAAACCCAGCCAGGATTCAGATGGTCTCTGAACGTATTTTAAGGCTGGACCCATGATCTGCCCTTAGTGACAGACTTATTTCAGCAGGGCTCTGCCCTATGGAGACTAAGTAAGAAGCTTAATCAAAAATACCTCAGGCAGGAAAAAAAAAAGAAAAAAGAAAAAAATACCCCAG
Source organism: Orientallactaga sibirica (assembly GCA_036365145.1). NCBI lineage: Eukaryota > Metazoa > Chordata > Mammalia > Rodentia > Dipodidae > Orientallactaga > Orientallactaga sibirica. Next base: position 3,229,818 of record JAEOAD010000036.1, read on the forward strand.
GCTATGGAGCCATTTACATTCAAACCACTTGTTATCATCATATCGATACAAGTCCAATTCAGACAGACATGTATCATGTGTTTTCTTTCATTTGTGGAGAAAAAAATGTATGGATACATAAAATTATACACACACCCACACATATCACACACATATATTTATATCTATCTATATGAAAGCAGAAGGGAAAGTGGGGGGGGGAGGAAGAATCCTATGTGGAGGAGGGAAAGGAAGACAATGGAGAGGGGATGGAGCTTGAATATGGTCAAAGTACATTATGTCCACTTTAATAAAGAGATTTCTATTCCTCAACCCTGCCCAACCTCAAACTATGATGTCTCTTTTCAATGTTCACCCTCATCTTTTCATTACTAATAGCAGCACACATTCTGACTTTCTTTGATTCTCTCTCCAAACAAGACAACACCTTTCACTGTTCTAGCCATCTTCTACCGTCTCTATACAGATTCCAGGTGTATCTTTCCAAAACCCTCAAGACTGATCATTAACTTTAACACATTTTTGCATTGGCTCCTCATTTTCCAACAAATCTACATAATGTTTTGCTTGAAGGTGCCCCTGGCTTCTGTCCTCTCCTGGCTCAACTTAGCTCTGTTTGTCATAAGCACCTGCTAGTCCAGTTAATTTGGAATATTCTCTATCCCACCTGATGATTTTGGCCACTGGGCATTTGACAGTGCTAACAAGTCTGCCTCTAATGCCCCATTGTAGCATTACCGAGGTCAGTACCTGCAATGGCTTGAATATTTATACCCTTCAAAACTCATGTTGAAATTTACTTGTCAATGTAGCAGCAATGGGTGGGGGCATTGGATGGTGGGTTAGGCCTCCTGGGTGTGTTTAGTACACTAACAAAAGGGCTTGTTATGAAGTCTAGTGGTGGGTTGGCTTTCTCTCTGTCCTTCCACCATGAGATGATGTAGCATGAAGGCCCTTGCCTGATGCCAGTGACTTAATCATGGATTTCCTTGTCTCTAGAGCTGTGGGAAAATAAATGTATTCACTTTATAAATCACCCTGTCTTAAGGATTCTGTGATAGCAACATGAAATAGATTCAGGCAATAGCCACCTTGTTTTCCAAAATCAATAAATGATAAAGTCTATATGTTTATTCTGGATAAATGTATAAGTCAAGATTTGTTTATATTGTTTGAGCCCTAATTTACACCTACAGGGAATTATGCATAAGAGTAGTAGCAGAGTCCCTGACACCAATAGTAGCCAAATGAAAAGCTGAGAAAGAAACTTTGGGAGATAATTTTTGTAATGTGCTCTGTAAGACATCAAAAATCCTTTAACTGCCTTAGCAGGATCCCAAAAGACAAGTGACTATGTGAAATAACAGATATTTCCTTTTGTAAACTTTGTAAATGTATGCTGAGATTATTATGATTCTAAATACCTTGAATATGATTTTCAACTTTCCACCATTCAGTAGTGGTCCCATTGTAGAGTAGAGGAGTAACTCATATGAATTGATAATTAGCATGACAGACCAACTGCCTTTGAGCAGCCAGATTGGCAACCCATCTTCCTAAATATATAACAGCATCCTCTATAGCATGTAACCAGACTAACACCTTTTTAGCAATATCTATCTGTGAAGAAAGGGCTTGAGACACATTTTTAGTTAATCCATTAACATGATCAGCAGTCTTCATTGACTGTGCTAGGGTTATTGCTGCTGTGGTGGAAGAGGCGATGATGGTGATTGTAGCAATGATCCCCACAATTAGCCATTCTATTGAATCTTCTTTTTCATGTCATCAATATGTTGAGTTGCTGGAACACTTGAGCTCTGAAGCTGGAGTACCAGGGCTCAGTCATTTTGGCTGTCATGATTAAGTAAGGAGGACACATGACAATAAAGACTACATTGGAGGAGTAATCTGCAGCTGTGCCTCCCTTAGAATTGATACAATTGGTGATAGTAAATCCCATTTTGGAGATTGACCCACCCAGACCCAATTATGAAAAGGTAAGGGAGGGGCAGACATGTCCGAAACTTAAAATTATTCCCTTTTAGGGTAATTAGTACTTTCCGTAATTCTGGTTGAGGTCACCCTTGGGGGCTCAAGATGGGTGGTATCTCTGATTGTTTGCCTTCTTGGGGACCCAATTGTAATCGTAAGTTATATTTATTTTGGTATTCACCATCCGTAATTACATCCCCCATGACACCTATCTCTTGAAATAACATCCCTCATGACACCTATCTCTTGAAAACCAGATAGGCAGCTCTGCTGTAAGAGAGGTCCAGTTAATTGGTTTGGTTGTTTCTTGCAGGAATTCTAGGTCATAATTGGCAGTGGTAAGGGAAGCATTGGAAAATATATTAGGTAGGGGTTCTTCCCAAAGAGCAGCCCTAGCTAGAGGGGGATCAGGTACATAAGCCCAATATGCTTGTTGAGCCTGTGCTACTTTTAAGGTCAGGATAGCAAGTAAGGATATAAACAGAGTTTCTGGCGATAAAGGTTGTTGTGAATTCCATACCAGCATGACTCCTTGTTGGCATAGGGCCTCAATTTGGCCCCAGGTTGGCATGTTTTCCTCCTGGGGGACCTGGGACGCTTCCCTTTCAGTGTCAGACTAGCCATCTCCTTGGTCAGTGGGATTGAACTGGACATTTCAAGCTGGGACCCAGGTAGGCCTGGGCTGGTCCTGTGAAAACAGAAGCAAATCTTCTCCCTGTAGTTAGGAGGGGGTCTGGTCCCTTCCATATCCTGTCTAAAGGATTTTGCCATCACACCAGAATAGAGGGGGCAGCTACTGGTGTGTGCCAATGGAGGGAGATAGGGGATGCTGGGAGTTTTTGTGTATTAGATATATTAACCATGTGAGAGAATTAAATACTAATGAGCCAATTTTAACCTTAAGATATAGTTAAACCATTGACAAATAGAAGAACTTAACTAACTTGGTTGGGTACTCTAAATTCAGTCTTTCATAAGCATTATCATGACCAGATTAACATCAATGAGTTTAAAGTTTTAGTTTACAACCTGAATACCATAGTAACCTGCTACCATCCAGGACCATGATTTGTTAGTCTGATGTAAGCCCTAGGTTAATAATCATTTTATTATATCTCAAGAAGTCTTTAATCTGATTAAGTATTTTGTTTACTCGTACCTTTATCCACATACTTTATTCATACCTCCATCTATATGCTTTTTCCTTACAATCTATGGAACCACTCTGTAACAGTCTTTATCATCAGTTACCAACATTTAAAGTTTCCTCTCCTGTTTATCTTTCTTAGTCAGTTCATCTCATTACTACCAGCAAAACTTTCATTGTCCTTCCCATAAGACTTTTAATAAAAGGTCTTTTGAAATAACTTTTTAATAAAAGAGTAGATCAGAATTGACTTCTGAAACACATTTTTAAATGTGAAAGTAGATTCTAACATTAGAAATTTTCTTACAAATTTAGTACTGAGCACATTTAAATTTAAGCATAAATCTTGAGACTGTTTTTTGGTTAGTAGTCTAGAGAAGCATAGAGAGACAAAGTAAACTTAAAACACTTGCAAATTCTTATAAGAAGTCCACATCTATTCACAGCAATTTGACATTCACCCAATATGCTATTGGGGCCAAGATCTTGAGATTTCATGTGCTTGCAGTCCCCAGGATCTGCAAGCCAGGGAAGCTAAGAAAGAGATTTTTTATTTTCTTTCTAAATTCTAGGGATGGTTTTGGAATTCCCTCAGGCTACAAGGCAGCTTTCTGACCTTGCCATTTTAAACTCTTTAAGAGTAGGAGAATCTTGCTTTTTTCCCCCTGTTATTTATTTATTTATTTACTTATTATTATTATTTTTATCCATTATCTCCTTGTCCACCTTACCGGGTGAGTGTGGATAGAAGATGTCAGGCCACCCATGCCTGAGTCCACATTGTCAGCCATGGCCCACAGAGCCTGGGTCACAAACCCAGCCCCAGCAGCCAGAACGGAGTGGTGGAGGGGCCTTTCTTCCTGCAGTAGCTGCTGTTGCCACCTCCATTGCTGGCAGCTTTGGGGTGTAGGCTGGCGGCCATGGTGATGCAGCAGTGGCTGCGATCTGGAGGACCTTTACCCAGAATAAACTGGCCTCTTGACAAGAGAGTCTTATGCCCCTAATTTTAAGAAATGTTCTCAATCCGCTGATTTGGGATTCCTTTTGACGGGAGGTAGCATTTCCCATGATAGAAAGACCAGAAATGCCAAGACCAGAGGGCAATGTTCCCAGGGTGCTATGGCACTGGGGGATTCCCCAAAGGTCCAGACGCAAGCCTGTTCTCACGTTTAAGAGACGTGATGGATGCATTACCGGTTGGTTGATTGTGAAGAGAAATAGACAGGAGGTTGTAGCCAATGCCTGTGAGGGCTGTCGGGGTTCGAACAGTGAACCAGGGGCCTTCAGTCAATACTGGAGTGTAGCCCCGGCCAAATGACGTCAATTGCCCTTTCACTTTCATCAATTCCACATGATGGCACAAACCGAAAGTAAAGAAGGAAAAGGAGAAAATAACTTCCCTCTGGGCTTCCTGAAAAAGTAATAGGCAAAGATAAATCATTTTTCAACTTTGCAGGTTACCCCACTTTACCTACTGCTTCTAGAACTAGACAATCATTTCTTCAAAGAAGTAGCATACGGTCATTTGAGGAAAAATGAGACTAGGTGGGTAAGAATATGTGGCTACCTGTCTGTATGGGTTGGAGGAGATCCAGGAATGTACAGCCACTTCAGAGGCAGTCTTACGACTTTCCCCCCTGATGTTTGCCATATTCACACTCTGATGTTGCCAAGTCCTGAAATTGTTTTGTGTGTTTCAGTGGAGCAACTGGCTCATTCCATCAGACAGCAGGCACCACTGTTCCAGCACACTCCACTCTAAGTCGCCCCTCTTGCTTCTTTTTACTTTTATCATCTGAAAATACACCCAAACTTCTCGTCTCCTGATGACTCCTTTTTCTTTTCATTTGGGACACTTACTATTTAATGGTGTTGGGAGTGATAGCCATGTGGAACACATGCTTCATTTAGCAGTAGCTCTTCAGTTTTGACTGTGGCTTTCAAACGGATCTCATTTCAATCAGCTCTTGTCAGGAGATTCTGACTTGACAAGTACAAATCCACGGTTAAGGGCAGAAAGCACAAGGGAACTATTTATTTTAAGTAAGTCTATATCCCATATTTGATGACATCCTACTGACAAGTGGATCCATTGGGCCTCTGTTTCCTCACTGATTTCTCAAAGTTTGCCCTGGTGTCTCTGACATAAATGTGTGGTAAACGAAGGGACGGACGAATAAACATGACATAGGACAAAGTTTCCAATTACCATGAGTAGTCTCTTCAGCACTTCCAGTGCTGAGTCCTATGACTTCTCCATCCTGACTTGGGGGAACTAGATGAAACACTGCACAGTTGTTTCCCAGAGATTTCTCTGAAGCTAATGTTGTATTTCACTCAAATACATATCCACACAGACTGGCAAGGAAGGTATCAGAATTTACTCCTAGCTCAAAATTGGACATCAAAGTAAGCTGAAATTACTTTTAAGTCAATCATCTCATAATATTCCTCCCACCTAAAAGACAAAGCATTATATTCACCAACATGATTCTAAAATTGAGTTTAATAAATCTAGTTGACTTTGGTGATTATGAAAAATGACTTTATAAAGAATACTGCATTACTATGTTGTCTCACAGATACTAATCTTTTTAAGCCTGTCGAGATGTACAAAATGAAGTGAACATTTCTTTTGAGTCTGCCTTGGTTTCATTTTATTGTAAAAATTCTAAAAATATGTTTAGATTTATATCACCTAGAGGTATTTACTATAAATTTAGTGGTTTTCTTATAAGAAGTCATCAAGATACTATAATAAACAAAATATTCCACACTGAAGGCTCAGGGGAAAATGGGCAGACCACTACAATGTTATATGGTTATGATTTTATGATTTATGATTTTATTTCTCTCACCATGTTCACTAGATCTTTTAAAGTTTTTATTTTTATTTACTTATTAGAGACAAAGTAGGGAGGAGGGGGAGGGAGAGAGAAAGTGAGGGAGGGAGAAACAGAGAAAGAGAGAGAGAGAGAGGGAGAGAGAGAAAGAATGGGCACTCCAGAGCCTCTAGCCACTGCAAACTCCAGATGCACACACATGTGCTACCTTGTGCATCTGGCTTATGTGGGTACTGGGGAATTGAGCCTCGAATCAGGGTCCTTAGGCTTCACAGGCAAGCGCTTAACCGCTAAGCCATCTCTGTTCACTACATCTGGATTTGATCTACTAGTAAACCTTGAATAGGAGGTGCTGGCTATTTGGCTTCTCATAATGCTTAGTTTGCTGAGAAAGTTTCATTTAACTTTTAGATTCAGCACATGTTAATCAGGTTGGCCTCAAACCATTGCCTATACCTTGGATTGCTGCCTGGACATTTCTTCAGGATTGCTGGAAGGTGTTGTTGCTTGTCTTTTCAAGAATAGTTGAGACATAATCAAGAAAACAGCATGTTCCCATTATTCTGGAAAAAAAAATGCAGAAATAAAGTGCTTTATCTCCAGAGTGACAGTGTTGTTTGATCTGGGCCAGTGTGCTTTATAATTGCAATCTATTTGCTCAATGTTGGCTTGAATCACCTCATAACTAGTGGTACCTACTAATGTTCTTGGTTAGATGATAAAACTAGATGACCATGTAGTATGATCATGATTTTTAAATTCTCAAATAATAATAGTAATTTGAAAGACAATTTTCAGTACATTATTCATACTATTGTGATTATATACCTTTTCTATCTATAAAGCCAAATATTGAGCTTGGGGCAACAGAGAAATAAATGCATTATTGTTATTTATAGTTTTTTAGAGACCCTTTCCCAAGCTCCATCCTACTACAGTCACTGTTAATTGTGTTCTGGAATCTTCCATTTCATAGTGATACTCCTCTACCAATATTCCTTTTGTGTGTGCACTCATGTGGTGTGGTGTGGTGTGGTGTGGTGTGGTGTGTGGTGCTCCATGTGTGTGGTGCTCCATGAGTCTTGTTTTGAGCCTGAGTCTTATTAATGATTCCAGGGAGCTTGTGGTTTTCTGGCTATTTTCAGGACTCTGTTCCCTGTCAGACTGGAGTTATAGGCACACATGACCACACCCAGCTGTTAATATGGGATCAGGTGATATGCACTCTGGTGGTCTCAGTCACCTCAGGCCCTCATGTGAATTTAACTGCTGAGTCATCTCTTTAGCTCAGATTACTGCTATTTCTTTTGTTTTCTTAGAAGCACTTTATATTTTGTTGACTTACTTATGTGAACAGCAGTGGATGCTAGACTATGATTTTTTTTTCATGTCCAAGTGCTTTTCTTTCTCTTCCCATGTGTCTAGGTATAAAATTTTCAACCCAACAATTTAAAATTATATTTGCTATATATGACTGTTCATCTGATTCATGGATTTATACTAATTTGTTTTCCTCTCTGGAAACATAATTTTCTTTAATCTATAGTTCTAAAATTTTAAAGTAATTATTTAGATATGTTTTTCAAAGTCGGTTTTCTTGGAACCTAGTAGGACCTGTCAAGCCTCTTTTTTGCCCAATACAGTGTCTCAATAATTTCCTGCCTTCTGTTCACCTATTTCCTTAGTTTTAATTTCAGTTAGATGCACACCGGACTTCTTGAATGTACCCTTCACATTTCTTATGTCCTACTTTTTAAACTGACAAATAATAGTGGTTAAGGATAAAATATATGAGATTAGATTCTCTGGGTTTGAATTCAGCTCAGCTATCCATTAGTTGTATGAAACTGGCTTGCTAGGTAGCCATCATTTATAAGAGTTCTAGGTTCAAGAGGTTGATGTTAGAATTTAATAAGTAATTTTCCAGGTGCATGCCTAGAGTCTCAGCTACTCAAAAGGTTGAGACAGGAGGATAGCTTGAGTTCAGGAGCTTGAGATCAGCCTGGACAACTTATTAAGATCACATGTTTTAAAATTCAAATAAGTTAGTTATCATAATTAAAACACTTAGAATAACCTGGTCATATCCTGCTACTCTTATTCCCTCTTGAGTTATTTTTAATTATAAATAGTTCCTTCCTATGATTAACTTGTCTAGTTGTCCAATTCATTATTCAATTTACTATTATTTTCATATGGACAATTGTGTTTTTAAATATTTTTCTTATTTATTTGCAAGGAGAGAGAGAAAGAAGAGAGAGAAAGAGAGAGAGAATGGGCACACCAGGGCCTTCAGAACACTGCAAAAGAACTCCAGACACATGTGCCACTTTGTGCATCTGGCTTATGTGGGTTCTGGTGATTTGAACCTGGGTACTTTGGATTTGTGGGCAAGTTATTTAACTGGTAAGCTTTCTTTCCAGCTTGGTAATTGTATTTTACTTATTTATTTATTTTTGGCTTTTCAAGGCAGGGTCTCACTCTAGCCCAGGCTGACCTGGAATTCACTCTGTAATCTCAGGGTGGCCTTGAATTTGCAGTGATCCTTCTACTTTGGTCTTCCAAGTACTGGGATTATAAACCTGTGCCATCATGCCTGGCTCTGGTAATTGTATTTTTAAATTTTATTTATTTTTTTTTAGAGAGAGATAGAGAATTGGTGCACCAGGGTGCAGGGCACTTAGCCACTGCAATCAAACAGACACTTGTGCCACCTAGTGAGCATGTGCAACCTTGTGCTTGCCTCACCTTTGTGTGTCTGGCTTATGTGGGATCTGGAGAGTGGAACATGAGTCCTTAGGCTCTGCAGGAAAGTGCCTTAACCACTAAACCATCTCTCCAGCCCTGATAATTATATTTTTAATTGCACCAAATTCTTTCCCATTTCCAGATTGCTCCATTTCTGTAAGAGCCTGTTTTTTTTTTTTTTTAAGGTTTCAGACTCATTTCTGATAGTAATTTGTAAGTGTCAAAATAATAATTTGATCACTAAATGACCACCTTTCTCCAGTGTTGGTTTTTCTTTTGTTTATCTTAGACTTTGTCTTCTGGATGCTGGGTTTCTCACATGCGTGCTCTGTTTTCCTTTTCACGATTTCTAGTGCCATTGAGGGCACACCCTGAGTTTGGCTTCTCTCTGTAGCTGAGTTCAACCACATGGCACTCCTTCAGTCCAGTTCTATGATCACATGGGTCCAAACAAGAAAGAGAAACTACTCAAGTTATTTCAGTCCTTAAAACAGACCAAATTTAATTTATTTGATGTGAAGATTCTTTTTGTAAATTTTTTCTTTATTTATTTGCACTGAGAGAGAGAGAGAGAGAGAGAGAGAGAGGGAGAGAGAGAGAGACACAGAGAGATAATGGGCATGCCAGGGCCTCTAGCCACTCCACTGCAAAGAAACTCCAGATGCATGCACCACTTTGTGCATCTGGCTTTGCATGAGTATTGGTGAATTGAACCCAGGTAGTTAGGCTTTGCAGGCAAGTGCCTTAACTGCTGAGCCATTTCTGCAGCCCCAAGATTCTTCAAAAAGATTGTTGGAAGCTGGGCATGGTGGCTCACATCTATCATCCCAGCACTTGGGAAGCTAAAATAGGAAGATTGCTTTGAGTTTGAGGTCAGCCTGGGCTACAAGGTAAAATGCAGGGCAACCTGGACTAGAGTGAGACCTAAGAAGGAAAAAGAGAAGATATAAAGAAATGAGTATGACTCATTTTTTAAAAAAAAGAAATGATGGGATTGGAGAGATGGCATAGTGGTTAAGGCACTTGCCTGCAAAGCCAAAGGACCCAGTTTAGATTCTCCAGGATCCATGTGAGCTCGATGCATAGGGTGGCGCATGTGTCAGGAGTTTGTTTCCAGTGGCTAGAGGTCCTGGTATGCCCATGAACTCTCTTTCTCTCTCTCAAATAAATAAATAAAAATATTAAGCAAAACAAAACAAAATGTTGGAGATTCTGAGGTACAAACACAAGAAAGTTGCTCAACCATTGATAGCTGTAGGAGCCAAAATTTGCACCAAAGACAGAGGGGATGTGCTGTGGATGTGGGGTCCAAGTTGCCTGAGCAGGAAACTGGGAATTTGATCTAGGTGGTTGGAAGTGGGGTCTTCAAAGTTGGATGTCTTCAGGGGCTTGGCAAGCCTGGTGCTCTGGGAAGCATGTAGGCTAGGGGGCATCAAGCAATAAGTATGGTAGGACCCATGGCCAGCTGGAAAACACATGCTTTTCCAGCCAAAGACATCCACCCATACTTTTGCCAAGATTCTATGCTGCCAAACAAAACTAACTTCAGCTGGATTCTGAGTCTACTAGTTTTCCTTAGAAAATCTCTGAAGAGTTATCTTAGAGAAAAACTTATTTCCGTGTTTACTTGAGAGGCTCACCGGACTTCCCAGAGAACGTTTTGCTTTATTGATGAGGAGGGCCACTAGCAGCTGGTGCTCTGGTTAATCTTTTCATACCATGTGTCATTGTTGGTTTGCTTCTAACTGATCTAAGTATTCAGAGACTTTTAGTGCAGTTTCTCTGAGGAACAGGGAAATGATTCTGTTGCAATATTTTGAAGTCTGTTTTCTGTAGCTTGACATGCGTGAGCTAGTGCATCATCATGAGCTGGATACTTTCCAGGTATAAATATCACTTTTCAGACCATAAAAGGAGCCTCAGGGCTCTTGGCACCAAGCATCAAGAGGAGGAGGACTCACTTTATGCTGACTGAAGCAGCAGAGAAAAGAAAACAAGAGAAAGCCAAGGGGACCCATCCAGAATCACTTATGGGTTTTCATATACTATTAAATTAATGGGGGAAAATTTTACACCAAGAAATTAATTTGCAATATGAAGAGAAAAGTCCTGAGTTTTTGTGTCCATCCATGCCAGTCCTGTATATGTGTCTTTATGTTTTTCTTAAATCACCCGCTTATGGAAAGCATTTTAATATGCTGCAGATGGAAAAATTGAGGCTTAGCGAATGTAGGCAAAGTGACCAAATGGACATTAAAACAATGTCACTTCTGGTGGTAAAATAAATCATTTATGTTCCAACCCTCCTTGTTATCATACAATCTCTTTACAAAGTTAGAAGTCGGTGAGAAATTTCAGAAAGCCTCGGGGAAAGTATCGACCAGGGAGAGTTTTTAAGAGCTGACAATTTTCCACTAACACTGTGTTGGGGATATGTTATCGTTTTCCATATTTTACTGGCCAATTTTCAAGCAGAGAAAGTGAGTGGATCTCTTCCAACTTCACATGCACTTGGCCTCTCCAGGGCCAAATCAGGCAGTGCTGATCACCTACCTGGCAGTCTTTGGATCCACAAATAGAGCAGCGATGATTCATGTGTGTGTGTAAACACACACTTGCTTGTACACTCGCCCTGAGCTGTGGTCTCCAATCACTTACTGCTTGTCTCAATGTTGACAGCCACATCTAAAATCATAGCTAGGAATAGAAGAAGGCCAAGAAACTAAATACTGCTCTCAAATTCCAGAACCCCCATGGCCACATAATGGAAAAACCAGAGCAGTCTTTAATAGGCAGCTCAAAGGCAGTTCTGGGATGGTGGAGCTCACAAACATGGAGTGGAAGTGTTCACAGGAAGCAGGTCCAGTCAGTGCTTGCAGTAAGTCAGGCTCCTGATGCCAGGCACGTTACCACCTCTGTCGAGTTGAATTCCTCCTCAGATCAACATGCTGGTCTGTTTATGAGCACAAAGCAGGCTCTGCCCAACCCTGCGAGTTGTCTCTCGGTGCTAGCTGTGGGCTTCATTCTTTCTGGGTGTTTTCTGATCTCCCCATTGGTTAGTTTGAGCAACATTGCTGGGTCACAGCTGAGCTGATTTGGCCATCTGCATTTGCAGGCAAGGCACTGGATCAAGGTGAATGACCACTCTGCTAAGAAGGCCACACTTGAACCAATCCTTTGTCATGTCCTGTTTTGAGTTTAAATAGGAGGAAGAAGGGGAGGAAGAGGGCTCCCTCATCTGCTAACATTAAAGAAAAAATCCTGTCTCCCTCACATGCTTTCTGTCTTTCTCTAATGCTAGGGTCCTCCAATTTCAATCCACAAAAGAATGATCTGGTATGCTTATTAAAACAAAGATGGCTGACACCCTACTTCTCTTTCAGTGATTCCAGGATGAAGCCCAAAATACGTGTTTCTCACAGTCCCCCGGGTGATATTGTGCTGCTTAACCCGAGGCCACCTTTGAGGAACTCCTGTCCTAACTAGACCCCTCAGGCTGTCCCAGAAACAAAGCACGATGATCTTCAGAGGCCTGGTGCTGCAGAAGCCCCTGAAAGGGATGAGGGTTTTATGAAAGAAACACGGGTAAATAACTTTCCCCTTTGACGTGAAGAAAAGTGTGGGAAAGCTACAAAGACCTCTCATTTAGTGTCTCTCAAAGTGTGGTTCCTCAACCCGTGTGTTAGCATTACCTGGGAGCTCTCGAGGGGGGCAACTTCTCAGACCTCTCCAGGACCAGCTCAGCCAGGAGATCTCAAGATGGAGCCCCACAGTCTGTGCTTCAACAAGGTCCCAGGCACTGAAGTGAGGGAACCACTTCCTCCGATACATCCTCAGTATAACAGCCAGAGTGACTTTTCCTCAGTTGAACTTCCTGTGGTAAGTGTAGGTTCACAGACAGCAGTAATAATCACACAGGACTTTGGCTGGGATGTGTACTAAGTTTTCAGAGGGCAGGCTCCTACAGAGCACGAGTTAGATTCCCACATCATAAGCATCTTTTTGTTTGTCCTTTTACGAATACGCCCATCTCCCTGCTGCACAACCTAACCCACCTTCTCATCCCCAACCAGAGCACCCACTCAGCTGTCTTCCATTTCTCAAATTTTGTCATTTCAAAACTATTATAGGAATGAAGTTTTATGGCATGTAACCCGTGGGAATCATCTCCCGCCTCCCAGAACAATCTCCTGCAGATTTGTCAGAGTTGATATATGCCCCAGCTGTTGGTCCGCCGCCCCCCCCCCCCATTGTGAGGTGGTCTGTGCTGCTGTATACTCAGCTACTCCTCTCAGAGGATGTCCGGATATATCCCAGAGTTTGCTTTTTAGAGGAAGTGGTTGTGAACATGCACGTGTAGGTTTTTACAGGAGTATACCTTTTCATTTCTCCTGGCATAAGCAGAATGCTAGGTGATATGAAGTTACATGTTCCATTTTATCAGAAACTTCCAAACTATTTTTCAGAGTTGTGCTATTTCTATGCCCACAGCAAAGAGCAAATGGTTGGGTATCTCCCGAGCCTCCTCAGCATTTGGTGTTGTCATTGTCACTTGTTTTAGCTATTCTGATGGGTGTATACATACCCCATTGTAGCTTTAACTGTCATTGCCTGGGTGGTTCATGATAATGAACATTTTCATGCTTTGATTTGCCATTCCTATGTCCTCCTCAGGGAAATACGAATGTTTTTTGTTCCTTTCCTTTCTTTCCCTTTCCTCTGCATTCTCCCCCCTTTTCATTTCTTCTTTCTCCCCTCTGCTCTATTTCCTATCTCTCCCCTCTCCTCCCTTCCCTTTCTCCCATTTCCTTTCTATTCTCCTGTTTCTCCTTTATCCTCTCCTTTCACCATCTTTCCTCTCTCTTTTCTGCTGCCAACACTACATAGAGTGGTTAGTTCCTGTCTTCCTCTCCTTTCTTTCAGCTCCTTGAAATGGAGAACTGTTCCTTCATTTCTGTCTTCCCACTACCTGTCAGAACGTTCACCACGAAAAGCCCAGACCTGCAGGTCTGACTTCTGAGATCTGCAGCCTCCTGGGAGTACCACCCTGCAATGACAGAAGGCAGAGGCAAACTGAAATATTAGCTCACAAATTAACATCACACCCATGCTCTCCGATCAGCTCTCAGAGCATTTTGCAATTACAGAATGGCCTTTATTATCCAGCCCTCATGTGAGCAGTATTTTGGCAAAGACCTTCCTAATTAGCTTGTCAATTGTTTTCCTGTCAAACGTTTCCTTGTCAAATTTTTACCCTGTCTTAGACGCTAGGGAACTAAGCCCAGATAGAACAGAAACCACATCTAAAATCATATAGCAAATCATTAGCCCTCACCACAAAGTCTCTTTGTCTCCCCTGCCTTGGAACTGCCAGGTAACTGTGCACACCACTGGCAAGATGCACCAAGCTATGAATTCAAGGCCACCCTGAGACTACATAGTAAATTCCAGGTCAGCCTGGGCTACAGTGAAACCCTACTTAAAAAAAAAAAAAAAAGACTTTAGTTAATTAGTAGCTCATTCTTATTTTAATGAGTAATTTGGAAGCAGACCTTTTCTGAGTCCTGCTCATTACCAGCTTATTGTATAGTTTCTGATTTATGAAATAGACTCTTAAAAACTGATGTATTCATTCCTAAGGTTTCCATAATAATGTCAGTAAAGAAAACTCTTCACTAGTTCTTTCCCCTTATATACATATTTTTTTTTGCAACTTTTCTTCTGCTTCTCTTTGCTATAAATGGGTAGGTAGTAAAAACAACCATCGTAAACCATTTGCATTTTCACATTAACTTTGGCTCATACCCTAGCAAAAGGAAAGGCCTGCTCAAAAGGAATAGTGAACACTAGAAAATTCAGGAAGACTATTCCCTTCCCCTCGTCTACTTCTGAGAGTCCACACTCTTCTTGACCTGCTATAATTGGCAGAAATGTAGGATTACAGCAACTTCTTAAACCAAGGCCTAATGGCTACTGGCTCTCTATCCTTGCCTTCTTGTCCAGAGAAACAGGTTTCCTATGTCATGTCAAGAATGTCAGAACCATCACTGAGGTCTAGGAAGGTTGACTAATGATTGTGTCCGTTAGCTGCCAGAAACTTAGTGGAACACACCATGGTTTCTGGGTCTTTGAGGTGAACAGAAACACTTGCACACTGTGGCAGCCATGAAAGCACAACCTGAAAGCCTCCTGCCATTGGGAGCTCCATCACCAGGGCCCCAGCTGCCATTCGCTGGAATCCACTGCTGTTTGCCCTATGACTCTGCTTCTCCAGGGCTGCTCCTTGCAGAAGATGGAATGTGATGCTTAAGTAGATTCTTGGGGAATGTCTGTCACAATAACTCCAGACCTTCTCTTTAGCTTGTAGATTTTACATAATAGCACCCAGGTTTCTACCCAATCTCCTTGCTCTCTGCCCGTTACATGGAGCCAGGCTCGCATCACATTAGGACAGCTCTTCTAGCTTGCTCCAGCTCCTTCTCTGCTCCATTCACCCAGATGACCCCTCTGCTAAGATCTGCATGGATTTGGTTTGTTCTTGGCATCTGTTCCCTATGGGGCTCAGGCTAGTATATCACCCTAATAGAGTTTAAACTATACCCACCAAACTGACTCAGTACTGCTGCTTCCAGGAATTCTCCCCCTCCGCCTCACTGATCCTGTAGTTACTGATTGTGGTGAGTGTTAGGGAGGAAAAGAGCAAATAAACATTTGGGATACCAAAGAATGTCATGAAAAGGAAAGCATATTTAGACTGAAACTTAAAAAATAATAAATAACTAATTTATTCACTCACCCCACACATATTGGCAGAGCACTATTATGTAATGAAGATTCATTGATGAATGAGAAGAACCCATGCCCTCATGCAGCTTACCATCTAATGGAAGAGACAACCATTACCTAAACAAAGTGCTCAGATTTATTTTAAGTCTACAGAGAGCTTGGAAGACTAGGAAGTACCAGGATCAAGGAGTTTATCATTATAGGGTGACATTTGAGATGAGGGAAGGAGGTAGCTATGAGATAACACAGAACACCAAGGCTCAGTATGTCTTACAAGACTGGGAAAGAAGAGACCAATACAACCTGAGATGTTTGCGAAGATTAAGGAGACATGAAATTAGACAGGCTTTCTGGGGAGGGGTGATATCCTATAAGACTTTATAGGTCTTCATAAGTGCTTTGCCACTTGTTTTGAATGTGATGGGAATTCTATGAAGAAATTTTCAGCAGAAGAATGATGCAAATTGGTATTCATAGTATTTATTTATTTTAAATGTTTTTATTTACTTGAGAGAGACAGACAGATACAAAGTGAGCATTGGTGCACAAGAGCCTCCTGCTACTGCAAACAAACTCCAGACATATCCACCACCTTGTGTATCTGGCTTTCTGTGGGTCTGGGGGAATCAAAATCAGGCCATCAAGATTTGCAAGCATGCACCTTTAACTACTGAGCCATCTCACCAGCCCCATTCATAGTGTTTAAAAATTATTCTAGCTGTTGTGGTAGAAACAGGGTCTAGGGAAGCTATGACAGGCAGAACCCTAAGGATGTATCCCATCATTCCTTAATTATTCAGTCAAATACTAATCTAGGAAGTGCTATGAAGGGATTTTGATAGGGAATAAGGTTACCAACCAGCAGATCTTAAAATAGGAAAATTGTCCTAGATTACCTGAATGGGATCAATCTAATCACTTATGTATTTGAAGGTATGACAGTCTAAGAGAGAGAGGGGGAGAGAGAGAGAGAGAGAGAGAGAGAGAGAAGAGCACAAACAAGAAGAAGGTGGAGGAGAGATGAATTAAAAGGAGTGACTCTCATGAAGGCTTAGACATGTTTCCCTTGTCTTTGGGGGTGGAGAAGGGTTCCATAAGGTCAGGGACACAGAAACAGAAAGTTGAGAAAATGGCCAAGAGGGAATTAGGGTTCCAATTTTATGTTCACATGGAGCTGAATTCTGCTAACAACTTCCATTAGCTTGGAAATGGAATCATCCCCATGCTTCCAGGAAGGAAGCCTGTCAGCTCCTTCGACTGTGTGAGACCCCCCAGCAGAAGCCAGCCAAGCCCAAGTGAACGACTTTGTTTTCAGCTGCTGAGTTTATGATTATTTACAATAGCAGCAAAGTGAGCATCAACTAATACATTACTGCAAAATCCTAGCATGGGCCAGCAACAGAAGAGAACTGTGGTGTGTGTGGATTCTGCAGATATCTGGAAGGTAGACACTGGAAGATTTGCTGATGTGGTGTTCGATTGGGTGAGGCCAAGGGTGACAGAAAAGGTTTTTGGTCTGAGCAATGGGAAGTAAGGCTCTTTTAATTTCTGGAGATAATGATGTTAAATGTGGAAGGAACAGTTTATGAACATAAATTCACAGAGGTAGCTAGGAACCAAATTATACAGAAATTCCTTAGTCAAGAATTTTGAACTTTACCTTAAAGTAAAATTACTTAATACTTTTAAGTAGTCAGATGTTAGAATCAGATTGGCATTTAAAGAAGTGTAAGCCCGGCCCAAAGCCCATGGCCAGGGACATAGGGCCTGGGTGTGTGTGTGGAGGGGGGAACCAACTATTGTTGTAATGCTAAACAGCATATCAAAATCCCTTCTCAATAGCTACATGTGTTTCCATAGATGAATACTATTCAAGGCCTCCATAACATAAGTTTCTTACTCTAATGGGCAGTGGTTAAAAGCTGGCAAAATTGCCAAGATAAATGACCATTATGTCCTAAGGTTCAATGGGACATCTAAAAAACTCCATCCAAAGCTCAGAGAACCTCACAGAAGAGAGGGTAAAAGAAAATAAGAATAGAAGGGTAGAGAGGAGGGCAGTAGAATTCTATTGCCTAGATACGACATGGCCATTGCACTTGTGAACTCACAGCACATGTAGCTTCCTGCCCAAGGTTGAGCCTGTTAGTACTTCATCATCGATGGGGGAAGGGCACACGAGACTGCAGACCTCCCAGAATAGGCAATGGCAGGTAGTCATTGCTGGGAGAGAGGAGTCAGGTTCATCAGTGGTGTAGCCACTGCTAAGCTGCCCAGCCACAGTAAATAACCTTGCTTCCATGATCATGCCAGCAACACTAATTTAACTCAATGGGTGGAATAAAAAGCATGAGAGTAAGAGGGGGGTAGTGGGGAAGAAGAAGAAGGGTGTTCATGAGGGGAGAGGGATGAGAGAATAATTGAGGGGAGTATTACTAAAATTCATTACATACATGTATGAAAATGTCAAAAATGAAAAAAAGCTGATAATAATTTTAAAAATTATGAAGAGTTCTAATGGTAGTGAAACCAATGAAATAAGGCATATCCACTAATATATGGAGGCAACTGAGAAATTTCCCCCAGACTTAAGATCAGTAAAGTCTGATATTCCCAAAGTAGGACAATCTAGCTCATAGGGATGGGGCTTTTTCAATGTAAGTAGTAAAATGATAGGCCATTTTAAAAGGGAAAATCTTTATAGGACTGGAGGATTTATTTAAACTATTTAAAATGTAATAAACTAGACATAAGCAATGTATATGTATAGTCACCAAATGTAAGTACCAAGTAAACACTAGGAAAAAATAGTTAAAATTTAAAATTTTAATGTATTTATGGAAGATGTCTGTGTGTCTAAATTGTCAAAGCTTGATTTAATAGTTGAAATAGGTGTTGCTGCCTTCTCTCCTTCCCTCTCTCCCTCCCTCCTTTTGTTCCTTCCTTCCTTCTAGTTTTCTTTGTTTTTTTCCATTGGCACCACAAATGCCAACATCTGCTTTAAAAGTTACTGTGAGAATGAAGCTATTAATATCAAAGTTTTGCTTGCTAGTTCCAGATAATCAGATATCATGTTAAAATTTTGCCAGTGGGCAAAATAGAAACCTTGAAAGAATATTTTAATGAGGCAAATCTGATGATGTTAACTAGTTTATTTACTATTGTGAAGATATGTTAGCACCACAACATCTTTTTCATCTTTATTATATTAATATTAATATTATAGTGATAGTGTTTTGAACATTATTCATTATCTATTCACCTCTGCAGTTTTGAATGATGAGCTACTGCAGGCTGGTCAACAAAAAGGTAGAATTCCCGTGGTATCTCTACTCATCATTTTTTTTTTTTTAATTCAGCAAGCTTGTACGTGAAGAGAAGAAAATAGAATTAACAGAAATTAGAATTAGAAAAGAAGCAAGGCTAAGATTATTTGCAAATGGTATGATTTTGTTCACAAAACCCTACAATAAATATTAGATAATTTAGCAGAATTGACAATAAAGTTTATTAAACTTGTTGGAAACTAAATCAAGTAAATGTTAGTATGCATCTCATAATACCAACAGTTGACAATAAAATTAAAGAAAAATTACTTAAAATAGCACAAAAGAAATACCTGATAATGAATCCAATAGAAAACAGGCAAGATCTTTTTGGATAAACATATAATTTTTTTGAACAATGTTGGGAGAAATTTAAATACACAGAATATAGACTATGTTTATTGATTAGAATATATATATGTTTCTTTTTGAGGTAGGGTCTCATTCTAGCCCAGGCTGACCTGGAATTCACTATGTAGTCTCAGGGTAGCCTCAAACTCATGGCGATCTTCCTACCTCTGCCTCCCAAGTGCTGGGATTAAAGGTGTGAGCCATATTGCCCAGCTTAGAAGAATCAATATTTCTAAAAGGGCCAATTCCTTGTAATTTAGTCCAATGAGATACCAATCGTATTCTCTACAGACTTATTTTTTGAAAACTTTCAGGCTTATTAAAAACTTTGTATGTTCAAAGAGCCAAGAAATAATCAAGACACTTTAAAAGAAAACAGAATGAGGAAAAGGTGGTGTATAAGACCTTCTCTAGATAAAGTCTTCAGACTATGAGGTATTGCAGCAGCCACAGGAAAGCATACCCAGTTAGCGAATTAAAGTACTCCCAGTGAAAGGAGCAGATTAGTGAGGAAATTTTTCTTCAATAAATCTCTCTTATAAACTGGTTATTGTTTTAGGCAGAAATAAAATTGGATGCATTTCTTACACTTTTTATAAATAAAAGATAGTCATAGCTCAGTTAAATATCTAAATAAGTGCTGGAGAGATGGCTTACAAACCAGTTTACTGAGCTTAAGGACCCAGATTTGATTTCCCCAGAACCCGTGTAAGCCAGATGTACATGGTGGCACATATGTCTGGAGTTCATTTGCAGTGGCTACGGATCCTAGCGCATGCATTTTCTCTCTCTCACTCTCTTAAAAAACTTAAATAATGAATTATTGAAATTATTAAACTTAAAAAGACATTTCATGTTATAAGGATAGGAAAGAATATTTAGAAATATGACATAAAGACCATAACCATGTTTTACTGATAATTTTTGTTACATTGATGAAATTTTAGCCCCCATATAATGGTATGTGCCTTTGGTTCCAGCTACTAGAGGGACAAAGCCAGTAGGATTCCTTGAGCATAAGGCCTGCCTGGTCAACATAGACAACCTCATATCAAATAATAATCATGATGACAATGTTAATAAAGAAAGAGAGAGAGAATGAATGGATGCACTAAAGCCAATAGGCACTGCAAACAAACTCCAGACACATGCATTACTTTGTGCATCTGGCTTTAGGTGGGTATTGGGGAATTGAACCTGCATCATTAGGTTTTGCAGGCAAGTGCCATAACTGCTGAACCATCTCTTCAGCCCAAGAACTTTTACTTATTAAAAGTCACTACAAAGCCAGGAATGGTGGTGCATGTCTTTAATCCCAGCAGTCAGGAGGCAGAGATAAGAGGATTGTCTTGAGTTCAACGCCACCATGAGACTACAGAGAGAATTCCAGGTCAGCCTAAGCTACCTTGAAAAAACAAAAACAAACAACCACAACAAAAAAAATCCCAGAAAATGTCACTACAAAGAGAGGAACAAAATAATTCACAATCTGGGATTGTAAGATGGGAGAAAATATGGCATCTTCTTAATATAAATACAACCTAGACACAAGGGAAGGTAAGGGCAGAGTGTGGAGTGCAGGAGGTGTGAAAGTGAGTGGTCTGAGGTCTTTGGAGGGTGCAAAGAAAGGAGACATTGGAGCATTTCCTTTGATAATTGTGGAGCTACTTGCTCAGTAGTAAGAATGATGAGAAAGAAGGAGTAGAGAAGATAGAATAGCTTAGATTGCCAGTAGGAAGAAATGAGAACTCCTAAGTTATGGCTTCTAGTTCCTGTGCAATTTATAAGTATTGAGAGTTTAGAGAGGTCAGATGCAAGGTTAAAGTTGCTGTTTGTTTTTGAAACACAGTCTGGCTATGTAGTCCAGGCTGGCCTTGAACTCCAAATCTTCTTCCTTTAGTATTCAGAGTATGGGAACTACAAGTGTGATCCACCAAATGGAGCTGGTTGGGTATTAGAAGGGAGGGAAGAAGGTATGAAACAGCTGTGGAAGGAAAAATGAATCTACTTCTGAACACTGTGCAGGGTCAATTTAATCTCGATGATCAAGAACATGTAGCTAGCCAAGTCTGATGGTACAGACTTGTAATCCCAGCTGCTCAGGAGGCTGAGTCAGGAAGATCACATGTTCAAGCCCTGCCTGCATTACAGAGTGAGTTTAAGGTTAATGTGGGCAACTTAGAAAGTCCCTGTCTCAAAATATAAGGACTGGGGATATAACTCAACGATAGAGAGCTTGTCTAACATGTGTGAGACCTATCTCAAATATTGTGAAAGAAAGAAAAAGAAAGAAAGCACAAAAGAGAGATGAAAGAAGGAAGCAAGAGAGGGAGAGAAGAAGGAACACATAGGGGTACCATTTTTTACAGTGAGATTAAAATGATAATGTTAAGTTCTTTCTTTCTTTCTTTCTTTCTTTCTTTCTTTCTTTCATTTCTTTCTTTATTTATTTGAGTACAAAGAAGAAAGGCAGATAGAGGGAGAGGGAGAAAGAATGGGCACACCAGGGCCTTCAGCCACTGCAAATGAGCTTATGTGGGTCCTGGGGAATTGAACCTGGGTCCTTTGGCTTTGCAGGTAAGTGCCTTAACTATTAAGCCATCTCTCCAGCCCAGTGTTAAGTTGTTGAATATATGTTCAGACAATGCCAACTTTATAGGTAGGCATGACAGAATAATACTCTCTTCAACTAAATCTCAAAGTATTTCACATAACTGAATTTAATTCCTCTAACAACTCTCTGGGGTATGTGCTGGTTTCTCCCCTGTATTACAGATTGAGCAATAGGATTTTAATTCTGCCAGAAAGAACAGAGATTCCAAAAGGAGATAGATCATGATGGATTGTGGAACCAATGCTAGATAAGGAGTAATGAAGTTAAGAAGTAAAATGTCTAGGAAAGAACTTGAAGATACAGGGAAGATTGCTGCTGACAGAGCAGGGATGCTAGCAGTTATAATGGTTAGGAAACTATGGGTGGAAGCAAAACTCAGGGAGAGAGTTAGTAGATGGGACATAGAAAGTGGTATAATATGTTTAAACATTGTATAGATGTAGTGGTATGCTTGGAGGAAATACAGAGTAGAAAAATATGAAAGATGTACAGCTTATTACAGGAAAAATTTGAGCAAGTTTGAAAATACAAGATCAGAGACTGATTTCAGGTCACCTACGCTGCAATTGTTAAGTAGATCACCATTATTAAGGGTGGGCCCACTGTTTTGTATTGGGACAATGGAAAAGATGTCTGAAGGTGAAACCCATCCTTGAAAGGCTCAAGCTACTAAGAATACAAGTTTTTTTTTTTTTAAAGGAAATGGCTTGAAGGAAGACTTGTGAAATAGTATCTTGTTCTTCAAGGTCAAGCTCTATTCCCCCTCACACCCTGGATTTACAAATTTGCCTATGCTGCCACCTGGTATTGGTTTTGGAAGCATGAAAAATATAGGGAAGTAGTTCATGAAGTACACATGAAATATGGCAATGTGAAACAGGGTTTAAATCCCTGCATGGAGACCCAGAAAGGCCATTGTATAAGTTGAACTGGTTCCAGGAGCCTCTAAGATGTGGCAAAGGGAAGCCAGGTTGACATTTCAGGGTGGAGGACAAGTAAGGGCCCATTGTATGGAGCTATGAAGATGAACCCTGGTTTGCAGGTTAGACCCGAAGATGTTTTAGGTATACCAGGACTGTGGAATAGCTACCATGGAGAGCTGCTGGCTCTGCATATAGTTTTCTTTGGGCTGCTCAACCCAGTTGGAGGAATAGAATTGGAAACCCAGAGACTTCATCACTCGTTATGGATTTTGGACCTGGAACTGCAGATGTTTGATGTTTACCTGCTGGTTAATGATTTTGTATTGGTCTAGTCTCTCCTTGTTATGTCCTTTTTGCAATGGTAATGTTTACTGTGTGCCATTGTGTTTGAGGTATGTAATTTGTGTTTCGATTTTATAAGGCTCACAGTTAAGAGATGGTCTTGAATCTCAGATGAGACTTTGGACTGCAGGACAATGTTAAAGTTGGTAATGACTGTGGAAACTTTTGAAGCTGCCTGGAGTACATTTTGCACCATGAGAGGATCATAAACTTGTGGAGGCCAGAGATAGCATGTGGTGGTTTGAAAGCAAATGGCTCCACAGACTCAGCTGTTTTTAAATTAAGATTAAGCTTCTTACATCTTTAGTAGTCAGGGCCATGCTACAGGTGTGTTGCTGGGGCACATAGAAAGGGGTGAGTAGAGCGGCAGCCTGAGCTCTGGCTGGCTGTGCTTGCTGGGGTGGCCTTTTCTCTCTGTGTTGCGGATGCTGAAGTGAGCCAGCTTCTTCTGCCATGATGGAACGTCCCTGTAATCTATACTCCTGAAACAAACCCTTTCTTTGCATCAGCTGCTTCTGGTCAGGTTTGTGTCCCAGAAACAAACAAAAAGGTAACTTCAACAATAATACAGGTCCAGAGATGCCTATATGTGCTGCGCAGTGAACCACATAAACTCAGTTAGGAGGCATGTTGGAGAAATAGGTTTGGGTAATTTTGACTGTCTTTGAAGTCAGTCCATTTGTAGTAGTAAGCATAATGACTGTCGTCATTTGGGTGTGAAATGGGCTTCCTTAGGCTCGTGTGTTGAGCACAAGTTCCCCATCTGATGATGGTGCTGCTTGGGAAGGTTGTGAAACTTTCATGAAGTGGAGCCTTGCTCCAGTTAAGTGTGTCACTGAGGGTGGGCCTTGAGGTTTTATACCCCAGCCTCACTTTCCAGCCTTCTCTCTTCCGGACTCTAAACACAATGTGACCAGCCCACCTCCTGCTCCTGCCACCATGTCTTCTCTACCATAATGGGTGTAACCATTGGAAATGGCAAACTGGAGACATTCTCTCCTCTTTTAAGTTGCTTCTGCCAGATATTTGGTCACAACAACAAGTAAAGAAACTGATACAAGAATTTGGCCAGTTTTCTGATGGCCCAGTTTTCTCTTCCTATGAATGGATTTGTGTACTTTTTTTTTTTTTAGAGAGACACAGAGAGAGAGACAGAGAAAGGGAGAGGAAGACAGGTAGAAATGGGTGGGCCAGCAGCCTCAGCTGCTGCAAACGAAATCCAGATGCATGTGCCCCCTTGTGGTCAAGTGCGGCATGGCACCCTTGCGTCACTTTGCATCTGGCTAAATGTGGGACCCGGAGATTGGAACCCCTGGAGATTGGAACCATCATTCTTAGGCTTAAGAGGCAGACGCCTTAACCACTAAGCCATCTCTCTAACACGGATTTGTGTACTTTTTAAAGATTTTATATTTATTTATTTATTTTATTTATTTATATATTTTATATTATACCTATTAATTTTATTTATTTATTTCTATTAGAAACAGAGGGAAAGAGAAAGAGGGAGAGTGAGAATGGGCGTGCCAGGGCCTTTAGCCACTGCAAACAAATTCCAGACATGTGTGCCCCCTTGTGCATCTGGCTTATGTGGGACCTGGAGAATTGAACCGGGATCCTTAGGCTTTGCAGGCATGTGCATTAAATGCTAAGCCATCTCTCCAGCATGGATTTGTGTACTTTTATATGGATGCTGGTATACAAGCTGACCACTATCATACTTTCCTCATCTCAAGGCAAAATAAACTTAACTTATAAACTGCTTTGTTTAAGCATTTGAAACAGAATCTATTTAAATTTGTACATGAATAATTTTAATTATAAGTAAGCTAACTATTTACTCTCAACTAGTAGATAAAGGTTGACTGGATAGCAAATGTTTGCTAGTTGTGTTATATTTTTGGAGGATATAATAGGTCCTATGTTAATTCTAGACACATATAAAGGGTTTTACTCTATTTTAAAGGCATAGAGTTCTCAGAAAAGTCTTATGGGTGTGATTAGTGTGGTAGTCTTATTGAATAGTAAAGTGAACTTTAGGTTATTTAGGCAGAACAGATATTTATGGGCAGTATGGGTCCTGATGGATCCTTTTTAAGGACAGAGGGTAGCACTCTGTACCTTCCAAGAGGTCTGTCACAAAGCTTGGTGGCTTTGGGTGGAGAGTCTGGTACAGGGTGATTGACTCTGTAAAATGTCTCCATCACACTAGAGGGCTAATCTGGGAAGCTGTATGGGCCTTGTTCACAATGTGGCATTCCTTCCAGTGCTGCTAGAAAGAGTGTCCTAAAATGCCTATGACTCCAGGTGGGGTGTATTGCCCTAGCTACTGCAAAGAAAGATGTGAGCAAATTCCTGGCATGTTCCACTTTAATGATGAGTTCAAGTATGAAGCACCCTCAGCTCAAATGAGGAATTTCTCAAATGTAGAAAGGGGTTTTGATACTGTTCAGGTAAGAAAAGTGATATAACACCACAGGCGTCACTATTACCTCTCATTGTGCTTTTGTGTGTTTGGGCTATTGTTTATTTTAATTTTAATTTAAATTTTTTTTTTTTGGGGGGGGGGGTTTGAGGTAGAGTTTCGCTAGTCCAGGCTGACCTGGAATTCACTCTGTAGTCTAAGGGTAGCTTTGAACTCATGGTGATCCTCCTACCTCTGCCTCCCAAGTGCTGGGATTAAAGGCGTGCGCCACCATGCCTGGCTTTAGTTTTGCTTTTTGACTAGTACAAAATGCAAGCTAGTGACTTGGTGATTAAGTGAAAAGTAAGACAGTAGAAATGTGTTGACTTTCTCTTTGCTGAGACCAAATACCTGACAAGAAGCAACTTTAGGAAGCAAAGGTTTACTTTACTGGCAGTTTGAGAGAATAGTCTGTGGTAGTTTGAATATATGTCCCCCAATATATTCAGTGTTTTACTTTATAGTTTGCAGCAATCACCTTGCTTTCAGTCTTAAGGTGTGGTGATGGTTTGAGAGTCCATTGTAAAGATATGCAAATGTGCCTAGCAGGAGTTCCTGAAGTGTGCTGTGTGACCTTTTGGCGTTAGTTTTTGCTCTGTGTGCTGTGGTGGCTGGTTGGTTTTTCTCTCTTGCCTGGTCTTGTGAAAGCAGGCCGCTTCTCCTGCCCATAAGCTTCAATAAATAATATCCCTTCCTCTATAACTGTGCCTGATCTGGAAGTTCATCTCAGCGAACTTGAAGCTGTCTGCTACATAGTCCATCATGGTGGGAAAGGCATGCGGGCATGATCAGTTTGCAGCTGTGGCAACAGAAGCTTCAGGCTGCACATCTCAGCAGATCGGGAAAGAGCGAGAGGGCTGGAAGTGGGGCCAGTCCATAAACCTAAAGGCTCACCTCCCCAGGGACCTACTTCCTCCAACTAGACCTACCTCCTAAAAGTGCCACAACCTCCCAAAACAGTGCTACCATCTAGAGACCTAATGTTCAGACACATGACCCTCGATGGGAGCATTTCACATTCATACCAATGCTGCCCCTGGTCATAGCCCATAGGTGCAAACTTGAAAAAGGATCAGCCCATAGATTAATAAAGACCTTTCCTGAATGGAAAAGCTAGTTTTGCAACAAGTGTATTGTCCTTCAGGTACCTGCTACTCCATCTACAGTGATCACCATATGAATACGGAGATGGAAAAATTCAGGCATTAGTTTTAAATGCAGAATGAGTGCCAGGTCAGTCTTGGCTAGAGTGAGGCCCTATCTTCAAAAAAGAAATGACCATTCTATGTTATTGCTATTTATATTATCTATATCTATAATGAAAGCGAATATTTATATTGTCCTTAACTATGATGAATGGTGAATATTTATAGCAGCATCCATACGTAAAATTCTTTCTCTTTTCATCTTTCTTCTGTTTTCTCATTTGTCTTGTCTTTGGCCCTGGTACCTGCTACCATAGCAACATATATCCAACCATCAGCCACATTTCCTTGATGCTGGCTTGGTTTAAATTAATTCCATAAATATTTATCATTTGCCTTCCATGAGTGCAGCATGTCATGGTGTTATTAAAAATTCAGCAACAAATCCTTTGTCTGCTCTTCTCCCTCCTTAGTGTTGCTAATATGTCAAGATGCACCGGATAGATGCTTGATAAAAACAAATGAAATGAATAAAGGGACAGAGGAAAGATGCTAATCAAAGTTGTGCATAAAACAGCAGTGAAATACTTAGCACAGCTTTTTTTTTTTTATGTTGTTACTCTTTTTTCCTGAAGACACACAATTCAACTGCAAACTCTAGGTGCATTTAGAATTTCCTGTATAGAGATAAACCTGTGATGGACATGTAAGGTATAGCACACTTCATGCAAGAGAAAAATACTGGAGATGCTTGCCTCATTTTAATTATCTTTTCTAATATTCAGCAAATATGTTCTTACAAAAGGATGAGTAATTTTAAGAGATGTTCATTTGAGATTAAGAACATAACTCCTGGAGCATTTTTAATGTTCAGGAATTTAACTGAGATGTAGTTGTTTACATATATTAAATGCAGTTATAGTCCCTCTGTTGGTGATACTACACTTTAGATGCCAGCTCAGGGTTGTAGTGCCTGTGTTTACGGAAGGCAATGGCTTGGAGTTTCCTGGAAGCTCTGCACAATGGGGCTGAATGGCTCTTATAAGCACAGTGGTAAAATCTTGTTCAGAACCTAATAAGAACATAGTTGTAGCATTTCATCTAAACAGTTGTCTTGTCAATTAGTCCCAAAGACCTGGAGTGGCCATTCCTAATAAATTTGGTGTGGACTTAAGACATTTCTGCAGAAAGAGGTATGGTTAGTGATGAGACAAAGATAGCCACGACTCACAGATACAGAGTCTGCTGTGGTACGGATGAGTACCAGCCACACAACTTGCAAATATTGCGAGTCTATTGCAGGAAGAATGAGTTTTAGTCGCATGACTCACAGACACCAAGTCTGCTACGGTAAGAATAAGTATTGGCCACACAACTCACAGATACTGTGGTAAGAGTGAGTATTAGCCACACACAGATCAAAATTAAGTTCTGGGGTTCAAATTTGGAAACATCCAAGAGTACATAGAATATGCTCGGCTTAACATATTTTAATGTGTCTGCGGCTGCTCTTCCTACCTTCTTCATTCCTTTCCAGCTACTTACTCCAGTCCAGTGACCTTTCTGAAAGGTGAACTCACGTCCTGTCCTTAGTGAACACAGAAGCTTGTAGGCCAGAACTCTCCCCTGCTAATAGCAAACTCCATGAGGTCAGGGGTAAGCTTAGTTAACCAAGGTCGTCAGTGTTTGGCACGTGGTGTCTCAGGACTGAATATGTGAATGAACCCTCTTCCTCTTATTTGTAACATTTTGCTTTAATGGAATACATTATCATGATGAAACCCTCTGAAAGATCCCATTATTAAATGACACGTGAAAGCCTCTCCCCTGTGCCTTCCACTGGTGCCCTTCCTCACCTCCTTTACTCCATCTTCAGAAACTTCCTTTCCTTTGAGCCCTTTATCTCAATCTCCTGTGACCTGCTTTCAGAAACACTTCTTCTTTATATAGAGCATCAGGGAGAGGTCTTGGCCATGTACTTACTAAGAGTGGCCAAGAAGGTTATGACAGCTGAGAGGGAGGGCAGCAGTGTGGCCAGAAAGAGCAGTGGCTGGGTGCCAGGGAAGCTAAAACAGTCATTGGCTTTTAGGGTGAGTGCACCCTAAGAAAATACGAGGCCAAGTAAAAGGTCAGAGAAGAGCAGCAGGAGTGACGCCTGCAAAGACGAGTCCAGAGAGAGGGCGGAGGGCTACACACAGGTGGGCAGAAAGTGGTCCAAGTAGCTATATATACTTATGTTCATATTTGGGGGAATCTGGCTATGAGGTGCACCAGTGGGTCAACACAAGCAAGTCCGGCACCCTTTCACATTTTCAGAGCTTCAACTGTATAAATGATCTCATCTGTCTAGTATACCAGCATCTTCCTTCCTTCCTTCTAATTCTTTTTTTAAAATATTTATTTATTTGCAAGGTGGTGGGGAGAGCAGGGAGTATGGGCATGCTAGGGCCCCTTGCCACTGCAAAAAAACTTCCAGATACATATGCCACTTTGTGCATCTGGCTTTGCATGGACACTAGGGAATCGAACCCAGGCTATCAGTCTTTGTAAGCAAGCACCTAGACTGCTGAGTCCTCACTCCATCTCCTTTAATTCATTATCAGATGACAAATATTTGTGATCTACTCAACTTAGAAACAAAACAAAACACAAATAAGAAAATTTTCTCAGCCCTACCTCTCTTGGCAATCACTTTACCCAATTCCAATTCCAGTCACATTTTTGTTTGTTTGCTTATTTGTTTGTGGTGCTGGGGAACAAACTCACAGCCTTGTGTATGCTAGTCAAGTTCCTTGCCAGAAGCCACACTGTCAGCCCCACCATACACTTCTAGAAAGAAATAATTTAGCGTACACTGGGTTCATCACCTCCCGTTCACTGTTCAACTCATGGATTCTTCTTCTGCCCCTTCAGTTTGTTGAAAGCTATTTTTTGCTAAAGTCACCCACAGCCTGCTGATTGCTGTCATCAGACATAGATGACATGCTTCTGTTTCTGTCTAAGCTGGTGCTTTGGAGGTCTCCTGCTGTGGCCTGCTTCCTCCTCACTGGGTGTCTCTCTGCTGATTCTGCTCTCTCTGTGGTTTACTTGTTTGATTACTTGATGGGCCTGGATGTGCCACGCTGTGTTATGTAGTTGCTACTGGTCCTCCAGGTAACACTGTGTGGTGGACAAGCAGTTATATGCATCTTTCCTTGCCTCAGCAGTTAATCTCCCTGCCTTAGACTCCACATCTGGAAACAAAGCCCGCTCAGGGTTAGTGCTCCCTGGCCCTGTCTTTCATTCTATTCCTAGATTATCTGGCTGCTTCCTTTTTCATAGAAGAAACCATTATCCTCAATCATTCATCACATTTGTTTTGATGGCTACCATTCATTAGTGCTTTCTGTTCGGTAGGGTCTCTGATAGGTTCTTTACTTTCATTCATTCATTCATTTAAAATTTTTGTTATTCTGTAGTCCTTTGCTGACTATCATGGTTCAAGCACTTTGAACATATAATTTCTGGTTACTATCACTAACTTAGAAGATAGCACATTATTTCCTCTCAGATGATTGAATCTGGGACTAGGAGTTAGCCACCTACTTAAGCCATAGCTCTTAAGAATACACAAGAGGTGGACCAGAGATTTGATTCACAGGTCTTTGCATTTCATTAGCATACCTTTAGAAAGCACTTATCTTTTGTCAAGCTTCTATGGCAAGAGCTTTCCCACCCTTTATCTCATTCTGTCAATCAGCTCATTACTCATAACATCAGCTGTGGCCTGATGTTACTTTTGAAACAAACACAGAAGGGAGAGATTCACAGCAGTGCAAACTGAGAATCCCATAGCTTTGCTCTTAGCACTCTCAAACACGTTCCCACATGTTCCCAACCAGGCTACTTATAAATCACGTAGCTTGAGATTTGCTAAATTATTCATGGTTTCATGGAGCACACAATATAGCAGTAAGGTGTAGGGCATATTTTTATATCTGAGAAAAGTATTGGGAAGGAAAAGATGACAAGTTAATAAGAACAAACAAGGGGCTCTGACCCAGAATGAGAGCTCAGGGAAGTTTATTGAAGGAAATGACATGTGAGTTGAGATCTTAGTGATAAATGGACATTAACTCCATAAACAGGAGTGAGAATGCTTCAACATGGAGGCAGCCTGAAAAGCCTGGGAGGTGACGGAGAGCACAACACTTTCAAATCTGTGAGGACTGGAGTGGAGAATGATCAAGAGGCCTCAAAAGGCTGGCTGGAACAGAACATCATTGCTCCACCTTGTTGAGCTTCATGTAATTAGACCTGAGTTGTGAAAAGTTTACTGTCTATAACATAGGGGAGTCTATTGGCAGGCCTAGGAAAGATGTATGGACAATACTTAGGAAGCTACTTCCAAAGTCTGAGTAAGAGATGATGGCAGCTCGACTAGTAGAACAGTCACAGAGAAAGACAGAAAGGTATTAATTTAATGTGTATTGAGGTTGTGCTCACAAGTTAACTATGAGATGGAGAATAAGGTGCTAAGATGACATCTTAGGACCTGAAATGCCTCATTGGGTAAATAATGATGTCAGGTACTGAGACAATAAACAGAAGGTAGGGAACTGTGTTGTGGTGAGCCCTGTGGGATACATTGACAAGTCTGTAACACAAGGCCACTGATGGATGAACCCAGCTGGAACTCAAAAGAGAGACCTGGGTTAAAAATGTGAATGTAAGAATCAGTAACAGTGAAGTGATAATTAAGCTCCTGATACAGATGAGACTAGTTAGAAATGTCAGAATGAGAAAAGGGATAGAGAGATATCTGAGTCAGTACAGTGCCTGCCTTCCAAGCATGAGGACTTGGGTTTGAGTCAGAACTCACTGTAATCTCACTGCTAGGAAGGCAGAGATAAGAGGGTCCTTGGGGCTCACTGGCCAGCCATTACAGGCTAATGGTGAACTCCACGCTAATGTGAGACCCTGTCGTAAGAAAAGGTGGATGGAGTTCCTAAGGAACAACACCTTGTGCCACTAGCAGGGACGCACGTGTGCACACACACACATGCACACATACACACTTGCACATACACACACACACACCTACACATGCACTTATTTAAAAAAAGAGTGTGAAGAGAATTGGGGCCTGGGATAGAGTCTTCTAAAAATGCCATCATCTCAGGCTCAAGAGATGGCTCAGTGGCTAAAAGTGCTTGCTTCCAAAATGCTATCATCGAAAGGACTTACTTCTAATTCACTTAAAAGAAATCACGTGGCTGGGCGTGGTGGCACATGCTTTTAATCCGTGCACATGGGAGACCGAGGTAGGAGGATCATTTGTGAGTTTGAGGTCACCCTGGGACTACATAGTAAATTCCAGGTCAGCCTGGGCTAGAGTGAGACCCTACCTTGAAAAACAAAAACTAAATAAATAAATAAATAAATAAATAAATAAATAAATAACGTTCTGAAGAATAGCAAGTACTTCTTAAAGTACAACTTTCTTACAAAACAACTAAACATGCTATGAGTAAGTCATATAGAAACTCACTTCTTTACTAGTTAATTAAAAACATATTTTTTTAAAAGAGAAAGTTTGTTCAAAAGTACCCTGCTGGTGTAGAGAATGATGTGCTCAGAAGCCATAGGTTGTTGCAGATAAATCCCAGTGCTAGGGAAGCGTCATTCCTCCCATGCAGTTTTGGTCAGGGAGGCCGAGGAGACCCCCAAAATAATATAGGCTATTGACAATGTTTTTGTTTTGTGTATTAGAACTAGATGGTAAGACCCTATTGCTAAAGACATCATTACATGCTTTTGGTACAGAACACTGGTAAATCAAGTTGGAGCTGAGCTGGAAGCCTTCTCCTTGGAAAGTACCATATAGGCTGCTAGGAGAGGAGAGACATCAACAGCCTTCACCAGCAGTGGATCCTGCAAGCTACACAACTGGCCAGCCAGGCAAGATGTGCTTACTGGTACAAAAGTGGCAGGTCAGTAATAGGGGTAATCTAGTACTTCCTAATTGGATCTGAAGCCTGCTCCATAGGGGAGGGTAAATCCATGCCTGGTACCTACAACAGAGTCAAAAGTTTATGGTGTGGAAGGTCATAGATAATAAAGAGGAAGCTACCACTGTTCTTTGGCAAAATGGGTACATTGTGTCTATCAAATTGCTCTCTAAATGGTTTTGTTTATGTCCATAGAGTAGGGCTGTTCTCACTTTTTTTTTGTTTGTTTTTTGAGGTAGGGTCGCACTCTAGCTCAGGCTGACCTGGAATTCACTCTGTAGTCTCATGGCAATCCTCCCACCTCTGCCTCCTGAGTGCCACTATGCCCAGTTGTTTTCACTTTCGATTAGAGAAGCTTGTTTTTGCAGATGGTGGTGAATGCTGGGAATATCCAAGACTCATTGAGGAAATGAGAAGAGAAGAAAGTCCACTGCTTAGAACTGGATGAGTCATCTTTATCACTCACTCCAGGGCTCATGGAACTCTGCAGAGGAGGTGGTAAAAAAATTATTAGTGCTGCTCTTACTGCTAGCCAGAAAAGATAATAAGGAGACTCAAAACTCACAAAAGTACTGAAAATAAGAGTGTTGAGAGCTCAGGGCTAAAGTCACACGTTCCAAAGCTCAGGGAACATTGTAGAAGAAGAGGAGGCGGGAGGAATGTAAAAGCCACAGGAAGGAGTATTTGGAGCATTGTCTTCCAGCCATGAACTGACTGATACATTCATGGCCTCACAGGGGGTGCTGTTACCCTCACAGGAACTGTGCAATACTGAGCCTATAAACATTTTGACATAGAGGATGGAGGACAAAAAGAATGAGACATCAAACTATAAGAAGGACTACTTGAGAAAAGGAGGGTGCTCAGTGGAATAAGGGTGGGGAAGGAGGACAAAAGAGGGTAATGGAAGAGGAATATGATCAAATATGTTCATGGATTTAAATTCTCAATTAAAATATATGTAACTTTTCATAGATAAGTTTTAAAACCTTACCTTCAATAAGATGCTTAAAAAATCTGGACTCACTTTGCCCCAAATAAATTTATAATAGTCTGTTTGCTTAAAGGCAAAATATAGAAAATAGCAGTATTTGTTTAAGCCTTAGGTGACGCAAAGGTGTCTGTTATAGGTCTATATATTTGTGTATGAATAAAACATTTTATAACTAAGCAACAAAAGCAATAAGAAGAAGTTCCAGAGGAAATAAAAGCCTAAGCCAACAAAAACTCAGGCACAAAATTATATACCACAAACAGTTAAGGAAAGAATGAAGAACTGAAGACACTTCCAACAAGCCTTTTGGCCCCAGTGGAAAAGGCTCCAGATAAGACGTCTTCTAAAAGGCTCTGCTGATAGATTTGCAGGGTAGAAATTTCTGATGCTATAGAAACCATAATAAATAAAACCTTGGCTCTGAAGTCAGCCAACAGCTTGTTCTGGCTGTGCAGTAAGGTGATGAGTTTGTCTTGAATGGATGCTACTTCTGTGATCCATATACACAGGAATGCTATTTAAAATGTGGAGCCAAACTTGGCTTAAAACCACAGTTGTGATCTCCATGTGATCGCAAGTCAGAACTGGCTTTGGTAGTGTATCCAAATACTGAGATGACGCTCTCCTAGTACCCTTTGCTGCCACCACCACCACCTTTTCTCCACTATCCCCAAGAGATGATTTTGGAAGAGTGCTTCCTGTAAGGTCTTACTCAGTCCTGACAGTACATGAATTATGGCTTAATAAAGGACATTTTCTCTTGGGAAGAGAGTGTGGACTCCATTCTTTTGAGAAATTCTTCTTTGAGAGAAGGGGAGACACTGAGAAAGACAAAGGAACATAGACCTGGATCACAGAGGTGGGGATATTGCAAGGAACTGAGGATGGAGTGTGGCACCTAATCCACTGAAATCCACCTTAGGCCCTCTTGTTGCAGAAACAGATTTAGGAAATAATTAATGATGTGGGCCTCATGTGGTAGGGAAAAGAAGGGTCTTAGGGTGAGGCAAGCTGGTAGAAGAACTACACAATAGTAGTTTGAGGAAGGAAGCCTCCCACAGGGCTAATGGACTTGAGGAGTATAGCTTAAGTTCTCCTGGGGCAATGGATATTGTGATGGCTAATCTCTGGTTGTCAACTTGATAGGATTTTAAATCACCATGGAAATAAGCCTCTGGGTATGTCTATGAGGGACTTTCTAGATTAGAGTAATGGAGGTGGGAGAATCCACCCTAACTATGAATAGGACCAAACCATGAGTTGGATTCCTGCACTATATCAAGAGAAATCTAGATGCACATGTAATGTTCATTGCTCTCTACTTTTTCCCCGATTCTGTGATGATGTGACATAGATGTCCTGCTCCTGCCATACTTTCCCCACCATGACTGACCTCTCAAAACTGTAAGCTGAAAGCAAGTCCTTTCTTCCTTAAGTTGCTTCTGGTGGGGTATTTTGCCCCAGTAATGAAAAAGTACTTGATACAGAAAATTGGTAATGAAGTGGGGCCATTTCAAGATAAACCTGACCATGTGGTTTAGAGATGGTTTGTGGGAGGAATGTGGAAGGATATGGAACTGTGGACTAGCGAAGCCTTATGGTACTGTAAGCAAAGCTAAATGGACCATTCTGGTGGGAGTATGAAAGATTAAAAGGCCAAGAGAAATTTTGATTGTGGAGGCTTGGCCTATGAGATTTCAGAGGGGAATATGGATTCTATTAGGGACTGGCTTAAAGGCAATTTAAGTGATATTCAGGCAAAGACTCTGGTTGTGTTCTGCCCCTGTCCTGTTGAATTTAAAAGTAAAGGACTGGGATGGAGAGATGGCTTAGTGGTTAAAGCACTTGCCTGCAAATCCAAAGGATCCAGGTCTGCTTCCCCAGTGCCCACATAAAGCCAGATGCACAAGGTGGTGCACGCATCTGGACTTTGCTTGCACTGGCTAGAAGCCCTGGCCCACACATTCTCTCTATATATCTTCCTCAATCTCTCTCTCTCTCTCTCTCTCTCTCAAATAAATAAATAAAATATATTATAAGTAAGGGACTAGGGCTGGAGAGATGGCTTAGTAGTTAAGGCACTTGCTTACGAAGCCCAAGGACCTATGTTTGACTCTCCAGATTCCACCTAAGCCAGATGCACAAAGGTGAGGCAAGTGCAAGGTCGCACATGCCCACTAGGTGGCACAAGCATCTGGAGTTAGATTGTAGTGGCTGAGGCCCTGGCCTGCCAATTCTCTCCCCAGCCCCCATCTCTCTCTCTCTCTAAAAAAGTAAAGGACTAATGTGTTTTGCAGAGGAAATGTCAAGGCAGTAAAACATTGATTTTGTGTTACTTATTTTTTCTGCTGCCCTGATTCAGGTCTACAATGAAAGTGAGTAATTTGCAGAGCAGAAAAATACAACAAAATGTAAGCAAGTTTAAAATCCCAGGCCCAGAGATTGCAGCCACTTTGGATGTAACTGTTAAAGAAATTATCAGTGTTAAGAATAAACCAAGAGCTCTACATTAGAACAATCAGAAAGGTTCACTGAATGTAAGACTCAACCTATTAAGGGTTCAAGATAGCAAGAATGCAAATTATTTTGAAAGGAAAAGGTCTGAAGAAAGAGTTCTGAAGATCTCTGCTCCCCAAGGCCAACATACAAAGGCTGATACAACTAAGATCCAAGCCAAGCCTCATGCTGGTCTGATAGAACAACTTAGCAGCATTGTCCACGTGGTACTGACTTTGGAAGCATGAAAGGTGAAAGATGAGGTCATGGCATATTGCACCATGGTTTCAGAGAGCTGCTAAGGATGAGTAATGTGAGATGAGTCAGAATGTGAGACCACTGTGAAACTGTGAAGATGAACACTGAGTTACAATGGAGACCAAGGAATGTCGGAGATGCCAAAGCCATCAGATACCCATCAAGGAAAGCTACAGGCTCAGAGTTGGTTCTGCCTGAAAAGTGCTGGAACAGTACAGATACCCAAGTCCTTTGGAACACAGATGATCCCATCATGACTCCCATATGCCACCCACGGAGCTGAAGGATTTGGAGTTTGTTCTGCTGGATTTCCATTTTGTTTTGGTTTGATCATTCCTGGCTTCTTCCCCATTCTTTCCTTTTGGACTAGGAATGTTTACTTTCTGCCGATGCATGATGGAAGTATGTACTTGATTTTTTTCTTCATGCTATAGGAGCTCACAGTTAAGAGTTTGCCTGAAAATCAGAAAAGACTCTGAACTAGAACTTTTACACATGGTTGGAACTGTTAAAGACATTAAGGATTTTTGAAGTTGGAATTTAATGCATTTTGCATTATGAGATGGCCATGAGCCTGTGGGGGCAAGGGTGGAAGGCTATAGCTTAAAAGTATTATGTTTTCCCAGCACTTGGGAAGCAGAGGTAGGAGGATCGCCATGAGTTTGAGGGCACCCTGAGAATACAGAGTGAATTTCAGGTCAGTCTGGGCTAGAGTGAGACCCTACCTTGAAAAACCAAAATAAAATAAAGTAAAATAAAATAAAATAAAATAAAATAAAATTAAAAAAATAAAAGAAAGAAAGAATTATGTTTGAGGGCTGGAGAGATTGCTTGATTGTTGGTGGTTAAGGAACTTACCTCCAAAGCCAAGAGAGCTCAGTTTGATTCCCCAGGACCCATGTAAACCAGATGCACAAAGTGATGCAAGCATCTGGAATTTGTTTGCAGTGGCTGGAGGCCTTTGTGTGCCCATTCTCTCTCTTTCTCTCTCTCTCTCTCTTTCTCTCTCTCTCTATGCCTCTCTCTCTCTCAAATATACAAATAAAAATAAAATATTAAAAAAGTATTATGTTTGACTGTCAAGTTGGCTGGGGTTGATTTGCGATGGTCAGTGTCTGGTTGCCAGCTTGACAGGATGGAAGCAAATCTCTGGTCATGCTTGTGAGGGATTTTCAAGATTAGTTAAGGTGGGAGGACATACCCTTATTGTGGTCAGAACCATCACATGGGCTGGGTTCCTGAGCTGTATAAAAAGGACCAAGCTAGCTGAGCATGCAACGTTCATCACGCTCTGCTTCCTCCTTGTGGTGTGATGCTGTGGCCCAGGCCTGCTGCTGCCACCCTGCTATCCCCACTACGACGGACTGCCCTTAATACTGAAAGCCAAAAATAAACACATTTCTTCCTTGAGGTACTTTGCATTGAGTATCTTGACCCTACAATGAGAAAGTAATTGGTACAGCCATGAACGTTTAATTTCTTAAGGATTCTTTTGTTGAGTTCAAGAAAATTATGTTGATAGTTGTTCTTTTACATTCAATCACTCTTTTTAATTTTTGTTAAATATATGACAAAATATGACTAGCCACTTAATTTTGTGTAGTGATATTGTGGACAAGCCATTCTATTGTGGAATGGAGGCATTCATTTACTTCTTCCCATTGGTTGACTACTACCCAGGAACAGTTTGTGCCAATCATGAGCTTCAGGATTTAATCACATTTGTACGAAAATTCTTTGCAGATATGATTAAGGTAAAGGAGCTCTGGATCTATGGATGGGTGGATTCTAAATCTAAAGGCAAGTGTTTTTATAAAGGACAGAAAGTGAAAAGACTTAGCAACAAATAGGAAAACTGGGTGACATGGAAGGCAGACATTGCAGAAACCCATAGCCAAAGATAAGGAAGGCCAAGGACTGCCCGTAGTCACCAGAAGCAAGGAAAGAGACATTCATGGAAGGATTCCACACCTCCAAGATGACAAAACCTGCTGGCAACTTGAGTTCAGGCCTTCTGAATGCTGACAGAACAAATGCCTACAGTGTCAAGCCAGCCCCTCACATAAATAAAAATTACAAATAAAAATAGGCAAAAGACTTGAATAGACACTTCTTGAAAGATGTTGAAAGGTTTAGAAAAAAGTTATCAACATAATTAATCATCAGTTATATGTAAAACAAAACTGCACAATACCACCTCAACCTGTTAAATCAGAATAATATAAATAAAATATATATATAATTAAAAAAAGAAATCTGTTTCCATATCTGCATTGTACAAGACATCCATAGCCCTAAGCACTTGCTAACATACAGAGTCATTAATCTTTTTATATAAGCCTTTTGTCTATCGAATATGTTTAAAATTACTAGTGAAATTGTTAAGCTGGGCTTGGTGGTACACACCTATAATCACAATACTAGGGAGGCTGATCCAGGAGGATGACAAAGTTCAGACCAGCTCAAATTACATACATGGCAAGACCCTGAGGTTTCAATAAAAGAGAAAATTGATTTTTAAAAAAAGGATATTAATAGGCAACACATTGAAAACTTATATTCCAAAAGATTGGAACATCTGCAAGTGGATACATTTCTAAGTGCATATAACATGCCAAAATTAAAGCTAAAGAATATAAATAACTTAAACAGACCCTGAGTAAACAGTGAGTTGGAAGCTATTATTAAAAGTCTCCCCACTTGGGCTGGGGAGATGGCTCAGCATTTAAGGCTTTTGCCTGAAAAGCCTAACAACCTCAGTTCGATTCCAAGGTACCCACATAAAACCAGATACACAAGATGATGCATGCATCTGGAGTTCATTTGCAGTGGATGGAGGCCCTGATGCACTGTTACTCTTTCATTCTCTCTATCTTTTTTCTCCGTCTCTGCCAGGTGTGGCGCCACATACCTTTAATCCTAACATTTGGGAAACCGAAGTAGAAGGATTGTTGTGAGTTTGAGGCCAGCCTGAGTTACAGTGAGACCCTACTTCAATCAAACAAACAAACAAACAAATACAAAAGTCTCTCCTTAAAGCAAAGTCTAGGATAAGATGTATTCATTGCTGAAGTTCTGTCAAACTTTTGAGGAAGATCAAATACCAACATTTCTCAGATGTTCTCTTACTTTCCTCTTCACAACTCCACACTCCATCATATCCTGAATGCTTAATATTTTATTTTATTTTTGAGAGACAGAAAGAAGCAGAGAGAGAGAGAGAGAGAGAGAGGGAGAGAGAGAGAGAGACAGAGAGAGAGAGAATGGGCATGCCAGGGTCTTTTTAGCCACTGTGAATGAACTCCAGAAACATGTATCCCCTTGTGCACATGTGTAATATGGCATGCTTGTGTCACTTTGAATCTGGCTACATGGGATCTGAAGATTCAAACATGAGTTCTTAGACTTTGCAAGCAAGCATTTTGTTGTAGTCAAGTTCACATTGCTGGCAGAAAACACCCAACCAAGAGCATCTTTGGGGAAAAGTGTTTGTTTTGGCTTATAGACGCAAGGGGAAGCTCCATGGTGGCAGGGAAAATGGTGACATGAGCAGAGGGTGGACATTACCTCCTGGCCAACATCAGGTGGACAACAGCAGCAGGAGAGTATGCCAAACACTGGCAAGAGGAAGCTGGCTTTAATACCCATAAGCCCACCCCTAACAATACAACTGACTTCAGGAGGTGATTCCCAAATCACCATCACCTGAGACCCTAGCATTCAGAATACCTAAGTTATGGGGGACACCTGAATCAAACCATCATATTCTGCCCCTGGTCCCAATAAACTGATAACCATACATGATTTAAAAGGCAATGCACTCATCTAACTTTAAAAGTCCCCATAGTTTTAAATCAATCCCAGTGATGTGCAAACATCCTCATCATCCAAGGTCTTTTAACTGAGCCATAATACCAAAAAAAAAAAAAAAACCCTCAAGAAAACCCATAATGGCACAGAATAAACATTAATACTGCAAAAGATGGCATTGGGCATAGCAAAGAAATATTCAACCACTACAAGATTTAAAACAACCAGGACAAATATCAAACTCTGAAGCTCCAAATCCAACAACTCTAGCCAGTGACAAGTCTCCAAGTCTGATAATTCTAACCAGCAGCAAGTCTCTGAAATTCCAATTCCACCCCTACAACTAGGCTACTCACAGTCCTGGAAAACTTCATCCAGTGCCGGCAGCTCTCCTTAACAATTGTCTCATGGTCCTAGCATCTCCACTGGGTCTCCACGAAACCCATGGTCCATCTTCATGGCTCCATTAGGTCTCCATGCAGGCATCCAGCAAGCCTGCTTCACACTGCCCATGGCTGTTTCCAAAATAAAAGACCATGTTGCAAATTCAATGGCCTTCTCTTTCCTGCATTTTGTATACTTCATAATACGAGGTGGGGGTGCCAATTTGTTAACCCGGGGGGAATAAAACAGACACTGGAGAACAAAGCACTCCTTCAGCATTCAGGACCCTTCAAAAGTCTCTGCATTCTTTCTGTTGTCTCAATACAGGTCAGCTGGCCCAATCTCAATGGTTGTAATCTTCATAAAATTGAAGCTGAATGGGCAACAGTTTTGGCACAAAGATCTCATTTTTTTCTGTGCCATATCCCTCTGCTCACACCAGTCCATTTCTACATAATGCAACCCTGGAAAAGTTCTCAGAACAAGGGCATAACAGCAAGCATCTCACACCAAGTGCTTCTAGCCTGGTCCAGGCAAAGCTCTTTCTCACCCTCATTAGCCAAACCTCACAATCCATAGTTCTTACTCCAGTCAGGTCTTTCAACT
Organism: Orientallactaga sibirica; assembly: GCA_036365145.1. Lineage (NCBI taxonomy): Eukaryota > Metazoa > Chordata > Mammalia > Rodentia > Dipodidae > Orientallactaga > Orientallactaga sibirica. The sequence continues at coordinate 3,271,040 of JAEOAD010000036.1, forward strand.
CTGACTAGAGTGGTCCATCAGTTTGTATTTACAGCACTGGAAGCTGTCTCTTAGGCCAAAATTTAAAATTCTTCCACATTCCTTCCTCAAAAATCAGCTCCAAAAGGCCAAAAATCACACACTCAAGTGTCAGCAGTAATGATCCTACTTCTCATTATCAAATTTACTGTTGCAGTCAGGTTCACATTGTTGACAGGAAACACCCAACCAAGAGCATTTGTGGGAAAAGGGGGTTATCTTGGCTTACAGACTCAAGAGGAAGCTCCATGATGGCAGGGGAAAATGGTGGCATGAGCAGAGGGTGGACATCATCTCCTGGGCCAATATCAGCTGGACAACAGCAACAGGAGAGTATGCCAAACACTGGAAAGAGGAAGCTGGCTGTAATATTCATCAACCCATCCCCAACAGTATACTGCCTCTAGGAGGTGTTAATTCACAAATTACCATCAGCTGGGAACCTAGCATTCAGAACACCTAAGCTTATGGGGGACACCTGAATCAAACTACCACACACCTTAACTGCTAAGCAATCTCTTTAGCTTTTAAAAAGTATTTTTATTTATTTATTCACAAGTAGAGAGAGACAGATAGAAATATTCTGTGTTATACCAGAAAGTGTGATGTTACTATGAGTTCCTCACATTCTTTTCCAGATGGAGTAAATTTCCTCATATTACTCATTTGCTGGGCATTTTTCCCATAAAGAGGTGTTGGATTTTGCTGCTCTGGTGACCAACAGAATAGGGTGCAGTTGGTTCTGTGCCTTTCTCAGGCTCTGATGTAAGAGATCAGCTCTTTACAATTCCTGCCTTTTGAATGACAACTCTTGATAACTTGGAAACTAGTTACCTGATGTGAGAAAGTGCAAGCAGTTCCCTGGACATGCCCATGAGGAGAAAACTGAAGCTGTCTTAGTCAGCTTTCTCTTGCATCTTAGATGAACAGTTGAAAAAGATTAAAGGTTTATTTTGACTCACTGCTTTGAAATTTTCACCCCATGATCTGTTGGCTCCATTGCTTTGGGGCCTGGGACAAGGCAGGGTATCACAGTGGAAACACATGATGGAAGGAGATGCTTGCCTCATGGTTGCTGGGAAAAACATAGAAATAACAGAGGAGAGAGAGATTGAGTATGGAAGAGAAAGAAGTCTCACTGTCCCTTTTAAGGGTATGCCTTTAATCTTCTAGTGAACTCAAACCTCCCACTAGACCCTCGCCTCTTAAACCTTCCACAATTTCCAGTTGCATTTGCGGGGGGCAGTTCACTCAGACTTGCCAGTGTTGTTTGCTGCTTTAGAGGTGGATCCACACTGTTAATGCCGTGAGGAGAAGTGAGGTGAGTTGACCATCATGAGCAAATTTATGGTAAGTAGTGGTTGTTTTTATTTTAACCTACAGGTTTTGAAATACAAGACAATTTGTTATACAACAATGGATAACTAGAACATGCACAGAAACACTAACGTTTTTATTATAGTTTTTCATCACACTGTATTCCTTAGCTCATTTCTTCTTCATTTTCCTGGTATATCTAGATAAGAGCTATCCTGAGCAGAGTCTCAGAGGATATTGTGGTTGATTATTGGTACTGCAATAGCTTCATAATATCCGTTCCATCACTTCATTGTTGACAGCCAAGTGGCTTAGTTGTGATTGACCTTATCTTGGATGCACAGAAGTGTAATGACTGGTGATCTGTCAAGATGCTCCCATTTCAATGGCTAGTTTAAGGAGTGGGCAAAAGAAAGAGGAGGGCCCAAATAAACACAGAGAAAGAAAGAGAGAAAGAGAGGGAGAGAGAGATAGAGATATCATAGGATTTATAGTTTGATTCTTTGGCAACTGTTTCTAATTGCCTGTCGAGGAGGCAGCATTTACGCATTCTACATTCTGACTACCACACAGAGTGTGACTTCAGGTTAGTTTTACCTTGATAGATCTCAGAGTGTTCACTTGAAAATAATGGGATTAGACTAATTCACTTCTAAGGTCTCTTCTTGTTCTGATGTTTCAGTTTTTAAAACCATGACTCATTCTTTCAGTGTCATGAATTCAATCTTCCATTTATTAACTGAAATATCTAGAAGCTATGTGCTGAAATTAAAGGGATAAATAAGACATGATCCCATTTCATACTGAGCACATGGTTATTAGATATGTAAACAAAAAACTAATATTGTATAATGAATGATGTTAAATATGTACCTTACAAATTATTATTATGAATTCAAATGAAATAGATTACTCTTGGTTAGAGAATCTGCTTTTTTTTTAAATTATATTTTATTTATTTATTTGAGACAGAGAAAGAGGCAGAGAGATAGAGAAGGAGAGCTGAGAGAGAGAGGGAGAGAGAATGGGCATGCCAGGGCCTTGAGCCACTGCAAATGAACTCCAGATGCATGCACCCCCTTGTGCATCTGGCTTACGTGGACCCTGGAAAATCAAACTGGGATCCCTTGGCTTTGCATGCAAGCTTCTTAACTGCTAAGCCATCTCTCCAGCCTGAGAATCTGCTTTTTGCAGATATGGCAAATACTGGAGAGACCCAAGTCCCTTCAGAATGACATGAAGAGACAGCTGAGTGCCTAGCACCAGACAAGTCATCTCTATCACACCCTCTCAGGCCCAGAAAACACTATAGAGAAAGTAGTGGATTAAATATGAGTGCTGTTCTCACAGCTAGCCCAAGAATCTCCTCTATGGAGATGGTGGTAGTCACTGAGGAGACTCAAAACTCATCAAAGCAGAAAATCAGAGGCCGCTGAGACCTCAACAGTAAAGGAGACTTCTAACATGTTCTGCAAGGCTCAGGGAACATTGTGGAAGAGGAGGCATAAAGAATGTAAGAACCACAGGGTGGAAAGGTGTACCCTGAGGCATTGTCCTACCCAGGCCTGACTGTTGCATTCATGACCCCACAGTGATTATCAGTACTCTCACTGTGGAGGGCCCTGAGTGGAAGGGGAGCAGGGAAGAGGAGACCCCAATGGGAATATGAGCAATGTGAAGTATGTGCATATATTTAAATTCCCAATAAAATTATTTTAAAAGATGAGTGGATCAAGAAAGGTTTGAAAGTAGTGTACATTTCATCTGGGTCCTATAGACAAATGAAAACTTTAGAGAATAGACATATGAAAAATGTAAAGGAAAGAAAATATAGTTTAGATATAGATTAATTACAAATGGAGAAAGGCAATAATTAATAATAACAAACAACAATAACACTAATAACTAATGTAGTCAGTTCCACATTGCTGGGATGGACATCCAAGCCAGGCACAGTTTAGGGGAGGAAGAGATTTATTTCAAGCTTACAGACCCAGGGGAGAAGTTCTATCAGTGATGGGAGAAGCTGCTTCCATACATCCAAGCAGAGAGAAACCATCACCTGTCAGCTAACACCAAGAGCAACAAGCACAAAACCAGCAGCAAAGCAGGGACCCTACCAGAGCTCAGAGTTCTCTCTTACACCTTCGGTCTGGAACTCAGATCTGCCCCCAGTGACACCTTTGGGCTGGACTCCAGGATCTGCCCCCCAGTGACACCTGCTTCAGCCAGACATCTGAAGATCCAAGTTATAGGCTTTAATAAGACATCTGAGTCTATGGGAGACATACATTCATTCAAATACTACCTCGCCTAAATTTCACCTGTTAGAAACCTGGTTCCTAATTTGTCCATATTGAGAAAGGAAACTTCAGGGGTGGCGAGTGATGAGTGGATTAACTCATTCAGGAGTAATGGACTAATGGGCTACCATGGGAATACCTTTGCTGTAAAAGTGAGCTCTGTTAGGTACATCTGCTCTGTCTCACCTTGTGACACCCTCTGACATGTCTGGAAGGCCCTCACTGGAGTCTAGGCCAATGTCTTTGCCTCAGAGGCAGCACTATGTTCTTGGAATTCCCAACTTCCAAGACTGTGAGCTAAATAAACCTTTGTTCAAATTAAATTAGCCAGTCTGTAGTATTTAGTCATATCAACTGAAAATGGATTAATGGTTATCATGTGCAAGGTACCATTTTGTTCCATTTTAATTTTTTTGAATTCCGTATTTTGAGACCTCATGAAGTAAAACAGCTTGCTTAGGTGGTAAGTGATGAGGCCAAGCACAAGCCCAACCTGGCTGTCCCCGAGTCACTGCACTAGTGAACCTGGATGAGGAGACTGGAGTTAGATAGCAGATGAAAAGTCTATTTAAACTGAGAAGTGGGCACGTTTGATCAAACAGCCAGTGAAGGAGGAATAGCTTGGTAAAATAAAAGAAATCATTAGAATGTGATGGGATTAAGCAATATTGAAGGAATAAGCTCAAAGCATTCCTGTGGACTGAGAGGGAGGATGAGTTTTCCTGCTGGAACTGCGGTGTGGGCCTCTGCTCATATGTAAAATGGAACAACAAGCTGGCAAGTCCAAAGTGTTTGCTGCTACCTCAAGGCACACGCATTGGCTTGGTCTCTGGTGAGGGCCTTCCAGACGGGTCATGACATGGTATCACAGGGTAAGACAGAGCAAGTGTGCCTGAGAGAGCTCACTTTTACAACAAAGTTATTCCCACAGTAGCTCATTAGTCACACATCAGAACAAAGTCAGCAGCATGCATGTACCCATCATAATGTCCAAGCACATGACAGCTGATACTTTGTAAGCACTTGTTTCAGGAGGCTGTTTAGTAAAATCAATGATTTCAAGAGAGACTGCATGGGAAGTCCTTTGGGACAAAGCAATCTTCATATAGGTCTTCATCATTATTATTTGTAGGTATTAATTACAAATAACAAAAAAGTTCTCCACAAAAGATTTCATTCAACTTTAAATTATTTAAATGAGTCTCTTTTTACTGCTATAATTTTATCACTAACTTTTGCAATCAAAAATTGCAGTGATAAGGCTTTTCAGGTGATGTGTAATTGCCTGGTCATTAAGGAACCAACACTGGAACTGTTTTAAAGAAATCTGTGCATACCACAGAGACACATTCCAGTTAATGTTCTTTTTTATTTTAATTTTAGAGAGAGCAAGAAAGAGAAGAGACAGATGGGAGAGAGAGAGAATTGGCACACCAGGACCTCAGCCACTGCAATCATTGAACTCCAGATGCTTGTGCCACCTAGTGGGCATGTGTGACCTTGCTCTTGCCTCACTTTTGTGGGTCTGGCTTATGTGGAATCTGGAGAGTTGAATATAGGTCCTTAGGCTTCGCAGGCAAGAGCCTTAACTTCTAAGCTATCTCTCTAGCCTCCAGTTAATGTTCTTTAGAAGTAAGAGAAAAAAATCACTCCTTTGACTTGAAATCAAAGTGTAGGCTTTTGAAGAGAAATCTTATTCTGAAAAACATGAGTCTAAAAGAAGCATGCTCCTAGATTTGTAGTCAGACTTAATCTATCTGCAAGATTGCACAGCTTTGAGTCACTCCTTACCTTCCTTAAGACAGGTTAGATATGGGCTCTGTAGGAAGCCCCTCTTCTGACCCTTCCCACCAGCTGAAGTACAGGCTTTTGGGTGCTCACTTCATACTCATTTGCCTCTATCACCATGTCACACATGATGGTATAACACATGGAGAGCCAGGCCCATAGCTGATCAGCTCCTTCCTCATGTGTGCATTTCATCATTAGTAGAGAGAAGTCATGTGTAAAAACATGTTCATTAGATGTTTGGAAAACTTCAATGTTCTACTTTGCAAAAAGGGATGTAAAAGGGAAGCATCCCATTGATTCCCCATGGCCTTTCTCTTTCCCCCATGTCTGTCAACACTATCCCTCTGTACAGGGATTTCTGTGGGAAGCTGAGGCAGCATCTTGGGAATTCCTTCTCTTCAGTTTTGGAGATTTTACATTATAGGGTCTGGTATTTAGCTAAGCATAGTTTCAATGGGACAAATTTCCAAAAGGCCTTTGAATGGCAATTGAGATGGGGAAAATGCTGCAAATTATGAGGTTCTTGTTTTTTTTTTTTTTTTTTTTTTTTTTAGAGACAGACAGACAGACAGACAGACAGAGAGAGAGGAAGACAGATAGAGAATGGGAGCGCCAGCAGTCTCTCAGCTGCTGTGAACGAAATCCAGATGTGTGCACCCCCTTGTGGGCAAGTGCAGCATTGCGCCCTTGTGTCACTTTGCATCTGGCTAAACGTGGGACCTGGAGATTGGAACTGGGTTCTTAGGTTTAGCAGGCAGGTGCCTTAACCACTAAGCCATCTCTCCAGCCTGGTTCTTGTGTTTTCTGGGAGGAGGAGGAGGGGAGTGTCTGAAGACCCACAAGAACTCCCTGTTTTTAAAAGTTAAGAGCAAAGATCAAGCAACCTGTCTTCCTAAGTGGTCAGAACTCTCACCTTGTAGTGCAGGAGGGTGAGTCCCTACACTGGAGAACAGGAAAGGTTCCAGAACATAGGGTACATGGGGGTGCCCCCCATCATCACAGATGACTAGAGGCTACCACCAGACCTGAAGCGACCAGTGAGAGATCAGCAAATCAGAACAAATCCTCTCTTCTTCTCCTGCATCCCTCACCTCCCAGCATCCTGTGCATCCTAGACCTCTGTCCTATACCTCCCAGCACTCAGAGGCCAAGGGCTCTCTGCTTCCTGAAGGCCTATGGTTTATGGATACATTCTTCTAATGCTAAACAGAGTGAAGACCCCACTTTGACCAAGTATTTTGTCAGAATCTAATCACAAGCTACTTTACTTATTTGTGAACTGGAAATATGCAGTAACAGCAAACTACATACCTTTAAATGAAATTTTAATATCAAATTTTGTAAGTCTTTCTCAAAATAATAAATATAGATATTTTACCTAAAGAGTAAAATGTACTTAATAATGGACACACCACCATGTTATTTAACTATTGAATCTATCTATCTATCTATCTATCTATCTATCTATCTATCTATGTTATATGTATATATATATATATATATTATATATATATATATATATATCAATGTTCTTTATGGTGCTAAACCCCAGCAAGGGCATGAATTCAGTGGTTGAGAAGTCTTTGGTGAGTTTGGGCTTGAATTAATCAATGCAGAAACTCCTCATTTTCTGCCATTACTTTGCATGGAAGGCTTTTATGGTAGAAAGGAGTTGGACAGAGGGCAAAGAAGGAAGAAGAGCAAAGAACTAAGGGGTCTTTCCTCCCTACCACTGCCACAGCCCATCCAGGCCCCATTGGGAGGAAGCTTGGGTATCCCAGTATACCACTGTCAGTAGGCAAGAATATCCCTTCCTGAACTTTTCCAATTGCCTGTGTGGAAAGTTATGGTGAAGGAGATATCAGAACATATGAGAACAAACAGATTGATGACTGTGGCTGAGTGGTGGGTTTATGGGGACGTGCCCCATGTCTCATTTAAACATGTTCAGAAATAACTGGGAGGTCTTTGAAAAATGATAAGCAGACATCAGTGTTACTTAGATTGGGAGTCATATATAATTACATATAAACAAGATTATGCTGTTGCTTTATGTTTTCTGATACATAAAAATTCATATCATATGAGCCTATATTAAATTTAAGCCTATGTAGAGATGAAACATTATACAGTAGAATGGTTACACAACCAAGATTTATGAATAGCATTTTAAAAATAAAAAAATGTTGCTATTTATTACAATTGGTATAACAAGTTGCTCATAAAAGTTCAATTTTTAAAAATAGTTTTATTTTATAGCTTACTTATTTGAAAGAAAGAGAAAGATACAAATATATATATAGAGAGAGAATGGGTGTGCCAGGGCCTATAGCCACTGCAAATGAACTCCAGATGCATGCACCACCTTGTGCATCTGGCTTAAGTGGGTATTGGGGAATTGAACCTGGGTCCTTAGGCTTTGCAGGCGAGTGCCTTAGCTGCTAAGCTATCTCTGCAGCTCCTAAAAGTTCAATTTTTATAGTGTTTCCCACATGAAGTTGTTTCAACTAAAGTCTATTTGTATACTCCTCACTTACATTTTTATTTCACTTCTTTGTGTTACTAAAATAGGAAAAAATTAGGCAAATTAATTCTCTTGGTTCTGTAAAACAAACATTCTTCATAAGCGAAAATGCAAATGAGTGGTTTTTTTTTTTGAGCTAATCAGGATTCTGTTGCCTTCATAATTTCTTCCTTGTAGGCTGAGGACCTTGGAGAAAACCTTACTGTGGAATGACTGTGACAGAGTTCAGGTTCATGACTTTCACTTCCAGGGCTGCTGTTACTCCTCCAGAGCCCTCCCTCTATTCCAGGATGCCACTCAGGGCTGCCAGGATGCCTCTGACTTGCAGTCAGTGCCCTTCAGTACAAATGAACTCTGCTTCCAGAGACTTCACCTTGAGTCACTTGGGTACTCAAAGATGACAACAGATTGGTTTCTGCATAATTTTCTTCAATTCAAATTCTTCTTTGGTAATTTGCCTTGGGTCCTAAGATCCTTGGGAGGACTGGTTCCCTGCCCCCAGTTCCCAGCACCATGTTCATAGAGCTCCATGATATGCTATCATTTTCTGTGCCAGTGGCTCTTCTTTTACTCTCCCACTCTTCCCTCAGAATTTCCTAGAGGTCAAAGCCCTTGAACATGGCCTTCCTTCTCCTCTATACTATGATGAGCTGTCCCAAGACCGACCCTTCAGGTTTTGTATTTGGCCTGATGGCCTTGCCACCTTCACAATACTCCCCTAATGCCTCCTCCCTCAGTGGCTGAGCCTGATCTTCTATAGTTCCAATCCTACTGAGAGCTTTAACCACTTAGGGAACTTGCTCTTTATCCAAGATTCTGATGCAATAGGTCTGGGTAGGACTAAGATGTTCTTTATGGTCTCAGTTTGCCATCCACATATCCTACTTTATAAAAGAGTGGTAGGTTCCAAGCTAAGGCCAGTTGTCTCCATCCTGCTAAAGTATATGGCCTGGTCTCAGAGGGTCCCAGAAAGGCTGAGTGAGCAGGAATAACCTTGATGCACGATTAACATAGTGATGTTTATGCTAGTGTATTAGTCAGGGTTCTCTAGAGGAACAGAATTGATAGAATGAATTATATTAAAAGGGAATTTATTGGATTAGCTTACAGCAGTCCAACAATAGCAGGTTGCAGGCCCGAGGGTCAAGGAGCTGGGTAGTTGCTCAGTCCACGAGGTTTGATGCCTCAGCAGTCCCAATCCAGCACTGAAGGCCTGGAGGCTTCCTGGAGAGATGCTGCTCTTCAGTCCACGCTGGAAAGCAACAAGCAGCACCGGCAGCTTTGTGGGAGGAGGGGATCCTTTCCTTCCAAGAGCTTCCTTAGATAAAGCCCTCCCCCTCCTCCAAGAGGGGCAGCCTGCTCTGGGAAAGGGTTTACCCTGGGGGGAAGGATTCCTCCTTTAGTTAATCCTTCCTAGAAGCAACCTCAGAGACACACTTATGAGGAATGTCTGTGGATTCCTAAACAGATCAAGTTGACACAAACTTAACCATCACAGCTCGGTTATTCTTTGATATTGTTAGGATTTTTGAACAGGGTGGTGTGGTGGTTTGAATCAGATGTCAAACATAAACTCATGTTTTTGAATGCTTGGTCCTCCTCTGATGGCAATTTGGGAGATGAAGCCTTTCTACAGGATTTGTGTTGCTGAGTGTGGGTTTTGGGGTCTTATAGCCAGTTCCCCCTTGCCAGAGTTCAGCTCACTCTCTTGCTGCTGTTTTCCATCTGCTGTGGTAGAAATGATGTCCAGCCTCTGCTCAGACCATGCTTTCCTCTGTCATCATGAAACTTCCCCTTGAGACTATAAGCCAAAATAAAAACCTTCCTTCCATCAGCTGCTTTTGGTGCTTTTTCCAGGGAGAAGGTACCAGAAAATTAGTACCAGAGCAGTAGAATCCTTGCTGCTAGAAACTTGACTGTGTGGCTTTTGATATTTTGGAACTGACATAAATGCAGAAAGAACTGTGCAGACATGGCTCATTAGGGAAAGAAATAACTTTGTTTGGTATAGGTTACCAGCACATTGTGTGAGAGGCATACTGCGTTCTTACCCATGTCCTAAGAACTTGAGCAGGATTGAAGTTAGAAGACATGGACTTGTGTGTGCAGGTGTATATGGCACAGAAAGAAATGAAAGTTTTGGGCAGAAGACACCAGCTCACCTCAGCTGCAGTTGTCTGAGAGATTGCCACTTTTAATATTGGACCAACTGTTTTGCATTGGGACAGTAGGAAGAATGCTGACTGTTTGGAATGGAGGTAGCTTATAGGAAAAACACTAAAAGAGTTTTCCTGTTCTCCAAAGTTAGCTTTATTTCCCCTGGATTAACAAATTTGGCATCCCATCTGGTGTTATGGAAGTATAACACATGGAGAAAAGATGGGGGTCATTGGGTTTGCAATGCAGGTTTTAAATCAAAATGGATATGAGGCAGGGTTGTTGGAATCCCTGCATAGAGGCCAAATGGAGTCATAAGGATGATCAGTGGGTTGCAGTGGAAACCTCAGAATTTTTGAGATGCCTGGACTATAGAATAGCTGGCTTCCAAGAAAAGTTCAGATGGGGTGTTCCCTAGACTGTTCACAGCTCAGCTGGAGGGGTGTAATTGGAACCCCCCAAGACTGGTTACAAATGTCCAGACTTGGAGCTACAGGATTTGATATTTTCTCTGTTTGGTTCAGATGTTGCGTTGGTGCAATATTTCCTTGTTATGCTGATTGCTATGCTTGCAGTGTGAATGTTTACTAATAGTAAAGAGACTTTGGAATATGGAGATGTATGAACTGAACACTGTTGAGATTGATTAAAAACTATAGGAACTTTTTTTTTTTTTTTTTTTTTTTTTAACAAGATAGGGTCTCACTCTAGCTCCAGCTGACCTGGGATTCACTATGTAGTCTCAGGGTGGCCTCAAACTCACAGTGATCCTCCTACCTCTGCCACCGGAGTGCTGGGATTAAAGAGGAGTGCCACCAGCTTTATGGGAACTTTTAAAGGTGGACTGAATGCATTGCATTTTACATCATGGATGGTCTTGTGTTTATGGAGGCCAGGAGCAGAATGTGGTGGTTTGAATCAGATGTCCCCCATAAACTCATGTGTTTTGAATGCTTAGTCCCCAGTTGATGACAATTTGGGAGGCAGAGCCTTCCTAGAGGAGGTGTATTTGGGGGGCAGGTTTTGGGATGTTATAGCCAGCTCCTCCTTGCCAGATTTCAGGTCACTCTCTTACTTTTGTTGTCCACCTACTGTGGCAAAGGTGATGATTAGCCTCTGCTCATGCCACGCTTTCCCCTCCCATCATGGAGCTTCCCCTGCTACTGTAAGCCAAAATGAAAACTTTCCTCCCATCAGCTGTTTTTGGTCAGGTGCTTTATCCCAGCAATGAGAAAGTAACTACATCTTTCTAAATAGGCACCATTTGCTCTATCTGGGATAGTTTTTAGTATCTCAAGAGATAGAGATGTCATTTACAAACTTAGCTACATATTAGAGTGATGTGAGGTATGTGATGAAAATATAGATTCAAGGGTCACAGCACAAGTTACAAGTGAGTTGACTCCTTCAGAATGGAGCCTTGGAGTTTTTATTTTACCTCATGTTCTAGGTGACTCTAAGGCCAACTTTTTGATGCCCTGTCAGCAATTAAAGACTATAAGGGGATGCATGTTTGTTCCTGTTATAAGAAATTCCCCAGTTAGAGATTTGTTTCTTTGAATTAAAAGTGATTTTATGGGCTGGAGATATGGCTTAGCAGTTAAGGCACTTGCCTGTGAAGCCTAAGGACCCAGGTTTGTTGCCACAGTACTCACATAAGCCAGATGCATAAGTTGGTGCATGCATTTACAGTTTGTTTGTAGGGGCTGGAAGCCCTGACATGCCCATTTTCTCTGTCTCTCTCAAATAAATAATAAATAAATTTTAAAAATTAAACAGCCAGGCGTGGTGGTGCACACCTTTAATCCCAGCACTCGGGAGGCAGAGGTAGGAGGATCATCATGAGTTCGAGGCCACCCTGAGACTACATAGTTAATTCCAAGTCAGCTTGGACCAGAAAAAAAATTACAGAAAAAAGAATAAGCTGGGTGTGGTGGTACACACCTTTAGTCCCAGCACATGGGAGGCAGAGGTAGAAGGATCATTGTGAGTTCAAGGCCACCCTGAGACTACATAGTGATATCCAGGTCAGCCTGGGTTAGAGCAAGACCCTACCTTGAAAAACAAACAAACAAACAAACAAACAAAAAAGAGTAGGAAAAATTAATAGTAGGTACAACAATTGATTCTTTGGGAAAGGTGTGTAAGTATGTGCAAAATAATTGCCCCTGAGACTATGAGGTGGCTATTTCCTATATTCCTTCACACATACTCCTCAGCACTGCCTGTCCCCCAAGACTCATTTTAATTCTACATATTTCTTTTTATATATACACATCCCTCCACTAGAGTGCAAACTCTTAAGAACAGAGTCTTAATTTGATTCTGTGTCTTAGACTTTCCCCAGCATGCAAGTGTTTGTAAATTGTTTATCCAACAGCAGAACCACAATCTTCAGTGCTGAATGCTAGTGCAATTCTCGGGCTTTTCCTCCCAGTGGGTTAATATGGAGAGAGATAAGGCTGTGAGGGCACAGGCATATTCTCTCCCATGGGGTGAGAACAAGTCAATACACATAACACAGGCATCAAATGGCTGCCTTTTTCACTTGGTCCACTTGAGAGGGAAAGCTTCTCCCACATCAGGAGTAGTCATAGGCCATCATAAAATAGCTCCTTTCAGGGCTTGTCATTTTTGGTGGGGCCACAGATGCCTGCCCTAGGTTTTCAATGTGTTGAAATGTTAATAAATGCAAGCTTCTGTTGAGAAGGTGACTCGACTATGATGAGGTATCCAGAGATTCTACACCTTGGAGCAAAGTAGGCAATTTGATGTCATGGTTTGGTGGAATATACATTCTTGCCTTCTAAGTGGACAAGCATGCAGGGACCAAAATGAAGAGGCTGACACTTCAGAGAGAAGTGCCAACCTCACATTCCATCCAGTGTACTTTCCTGCCCAATATGTCCTGAAGTGTAAGAGATGTGTTTAGACAAAGAGGTGTGACCCTAGACAGAGGGAGCATTCTAAAGTGAGAGCAAGGGTGAGAGAATAATGAGGGCAGTAACTGAAGTCAGTGAAGATGTTTGTAATTTTATTTAGAGAGCCAATGTTGCGGCCATCTTGACAAACTCACTAGCTCATACTGTTGTTTGTTTGTTTTTGAGGCAGGGTCTCACTCTTATCAGGGCTGACCTGGAACTCACTCTGTAGCACAGGCTGGCCTGTATGTAAACTGAGTGCTGGGATTAAAGGCATGCCTGGCTTACTAGTTTATACTGTGAGTAAGGAAGGTCAAGGTGGGATTTTTTCCCTGTTTGCTAGAAACTCACTCGATAACATGAAAGTATGTAGTATTTAAAACCACAAACCAAAAATCAGGAGTCAAGGAGTGACTTTGTCCTTTACCCATTCAATATTGCTGAGCCTTGCGACATACCTTTCCTAACATCCTACATGATGTAATTTGTCAACACGAGTTTATGAACAGATGTGGGCTGACTGTAATTCTCAGTTTCAAATTGACTTTCCTTTTTTTTTTTTTTTTGTATAGTAAAGGTTTAAGGAAACATCCCTTTGCTTCATGTACCATCCCTCAAAATTAAGGCACCCAGGGTCTCTGTGCCAGACTTGACTCACTCAGAGACTTTCTCCAATCAGCCTTATTATAAATCCAAAACCTTTGCTTCCCCCTGAATTCTTTGTCATAAGTTGAACTAATAATTCTCCTACCTTGTATATCAGTATAAGATCACATATCAGGATGATTCCAACGAGATCATTCCTCCTAGATGGCAAGAGAACAGTAATTGACACCAGGATGCTGAGCACCAGCGCCAAAGGGGCTGCCTCTCCAGGCACAGAAATATGCTGAAGTTGTAGCTGAATGAACAAAAAGCATCTCACATTTGTCCACTCTCACTCAGGTCCTCTGTGAAATTTTTCCTTCACTGAAGTTGTATCATCTTATACTTATCCATGTCACATTCTGACTAAAGTACTTTTTTCACCAAATTAAAACTCCATGAAGACAGGGGTGTGTCTGTTTTTCTTCCCTGTGTTTTTGTACCTAGAAGTTAGGAGGTACCCAACCAGAATCTGTCAATTCAGAGCATGAGTGTGGTTTTCTGAGGGCAGAGATAGTCACCAGACATAATGAGCTACTGATGAGTAGGCAGAATCCAGAAGTGAAAGACCACTCAAAGGAAGGTAGGGCCTGATGGACACAACCTCACTGAAGCTTTCTTTTGTGTAGTCAGATCAGCTACCCTTTCTACTTTTCATTTTCTGCCAAGAACATGCTTCTGAGATGAGCCTCACTCTTCAGAGCTTGGCACCTATGAATGGCTCTGTGTTCATGAGCTGTTGAAGGACGACACTAGAGAAGGCCAGTAAAAGACAGGCCAGGACTGCATCACCCTCTTTCCTAATGCACCATCAGAGGCAGAACAGGAAGGGTACTGGCCTTCAGTGGAATAGGAGAGGGAATTTTCTGGATCAATGACAGTTGCATGGAAGGGCACATTGTCCAGTGTCTATCAGGGTTAGGAAGATTGCCCCTTCTAGAATGAAGTATTAGAAGCCCTTCTGAGAAACCACTAACATGTGAGCTCAGGTGGGAAAGATGAAAGGACACAGGGTTGAGAGGCATTGAAGTATGGAAGACCATGGATTTGAGATGCTAGAGGACAGTGAATGGTGTAGAATACCCAGTGTCTGGAGGCAAGATGATGGGTGTCTCAAGAGTCAAGCTGGAAAAGGAAGTAGAGGCTTGGTTCATTTGACTCTGCTTGTTTGCATACAGCATCACTCCCACACTGCTTGTGTGCTGGGTGTCAGATCCTGACCACAAGCCACACATTCTCCTCTCTGCACTGAATGCAGGCACAGTGTGCTCGCCACTCTCCCTTTTCAGCTTCTGCCTGGGACCTTAGAATGTGGCCTCTGAAGTGCCAATCCCAGGGGACACTAGAGTTGCATCTTCTAAGAGTCCATATCAGGTTGGATATTTTTTTTTGGGGGGGGGTCTGGCATTTAGTTGTTTCATCATGTGTGAAACTGAGATGATGAGTGATCTGTTCAAGTATCTTTCTCACACAACAGAAAGAGGCAGAGGCACAGTTGAGGGTATTATTATTGCTTTGGGGGAGGATAATGGGGTTTTCTTCAAACAAAAGCATCTACCACAAAACCCACAGTCACACCTAGAACTTGTGTGGTAACAATTTTTAGAGTGGAGCTCATTAACTAATGCAGTTTTATCAGAATGACAAGTGAATTCCACCTGTCCTGCAAGCTTTTCTTCCCCCAGTGCAAACATTTAATTTTTTTCCATCACTGGGCCAGTTTGTGGTTCTGTCTGAAAAGAATTTATATCAGGAAAGAGGTATAGTAACAAATGTCCTCATTTTTTTTCAGACAGAGAAATTAAGTCTCCATGAACATAACTGACTTTGCCCAGGTTGGACAGCTAGCAGGTGATGACTGTGACATTTGGAATGAAGCTA
This sequence comes from Orientallactaga sibirica, assembly GCA_036365145.1. NCBI lineage: Eukaryota > Metazoa > Chordata > Mammalia > Rodentia > Dipodidae > Orientallactaga > Orientallactaga sibirica. Next base: position 3,286,597 of record JAEOAD010000036.1, read on the forward strand.
TTGTATCCAGAGCCAGTGAATGACCTTGTGCTATGCCAAAATGTGTTTCACTGCCTGGTGCAGGGACACTCATGTCACTGGTCAGGGTTTCTTCCCATCCTTTTAAACACTGGTTTTAACATGCTCTTGAGGACTACCAGGAACTTGCTATATAGCTATTTAAAGCTCAAGTTCTCAAGTTTTCATAGCATAGAGGAGACTAGATTTTAGTTGTCATATGCCACCCAGATATTACTTTAGGACCTTCCTAAACAATTGAAATTGAAGTCAGTAGCTATTAAAGATGAGAGACTTGGACTTTGCTTTATACATGAATATAGCATTATTTTCCCCAACCCACAATTTGATTAATATTACCGACATATATAAATGAATAACCCATAGTTTTCCATTGAATTGGTCCATGAACCATAGTTTTTGATCTTCTTCATACAAGCTAAGGTATAGATGCCAGACTGATTAAAAAGGAATTTATTAAAAACTTGTATATTTGCATAAGAAAAATACTGACTGTCTTGGAGTTGCTTTGATTTCATCCTCACATAGCTTGTCCCTGGAATGGCCTTTTGTTTATAAGCCTGTTTTGGTTTTCTGGTTTTTCGAGGTAGGGTCTCGCTCTAGCCCATGCTGACTTGGAATTCTCAGGGTGGCCTCGGACTCATGGCAATCCTCCTACCTTTGCCTTCCAAGTGTGGGAACTAAAGGCATGTACCACCATGCCTAGCTGGATTTGTTCTTATTTTATCTCAGTTTTGGCAAGAAGAAATATATATCTACTGTTATATCTTCTCTTGGTGATCCTTTCCTCTCCCAATCCTGCCATTTTGACATGTTAGTTGTTTTATACAAGATGCTTAAACAAGAATCAATATGGAAATGTGATAATCAAAATGCAATATCAACAAGCTGATGGTAATTTCAAATTATTATGATATATTCAATATCCACAAAATATAAACTCTTGCTATAAAAAACCAAAAAAATCTGTATCAAAAAAAATTTTTTTTTCGAGGTAGGGTCTCACTCTAGCCCAGGCTGACCTGGAATTCACTATGTAGTCTCAGGATGGCCTTGAACTCTCAGTGATCCTCCTATCTCTGCCTCCCAAGTGCTGGGATTAAAGGCGTGTGCCACCATGCCTGGCTATGCTAAATATTTCTTACATATTGATTTTTTTCTCTTAGGGTCCAAAGTTGTAGCTGTGTTGGCAGTATATATTTCATTACCCCACTATTGAATTTGTATTTTGTATAACCTGATGTGTATATGTGTTAAAGTAGTGATTTTACTGTTCCTAGTTAGTACATTATTGAGGCATGTTCTGTTGTTATTCTGCTTTTTGAAGTTCTAAGGTGCTGTTGGGGTAACAGCACTGGAACTACAAAATGAAAAGGGGCCAGGTGTTCCTGGTATGGACAAAATGGACCTTGTCATTCTGAGAAAAAGTTACACTGGATGTTTTGCATCAGTTTGTGTACCCTAGTGTGTTTGTTGAATCATCTGAGGTCTCCCCAGGGGAATTTTTCTCCTTATAGAATGACAACTGACTGCTAGCTAAATGCATGGGATTGTTACATGGACCCTGTCTGAAAAAAAAAAAAATTTTTTTTTTGCTTAGCCTGGGAAAATGGTTTCTATAAAGTTTTCCTTAGGATGGTAGGTAGAACTGTTAACAAATAGAATAAAGTTATAATGCTATTTATTATAGTTTCATATATAGCAAGGATTAGGCTTAAGTTAGAATCCCAGGAAAGAATTATCATGAATGACCTATCTAACAAGGTCTCCATAATTTTGCACAATGTGGCTTTTATTGTGAGCAACAGTTTTTTTTTTAAATCTGTAACTGCGCTCTTTTTTTTTTTTTTTTTTTTTTTTTAAATTACGTGACCATTAAGTGTGCTGTCCTCAAGTCTAGAGAAGTTTAGTAATTCAGTCACCCTCCCTGAACACTCCCGCGGGCTTCAAAATGAAGATCAACATGTATTCCGGCGCACGGGAAAACCCCAAAAATGCAGTCTTTCCCAACGAAGAAATCTAACCGTCCAAAATCCACGCACCAAGATTTCGGTGAAGGGGACCCAGGGCAGAGGGAGCAGCCTCGGCTCACAGACTGCTCTCTGGGGGACAGCTGGCCAGCGCGGCCCCACCTGGGAGGATGCTTGTCCTGACATCATCTCAGGTTGCCGCCTGACGATTGGTGGCTAGGCTAGAAGGGAGGGTCCTCGCGAACCGCGGCGCGGGGATGCTGCCCCCTATTACAGGATGGAAATTTCCACTCTGCAGAAAGTGAAAAGAAAAGAAGGGTCTCTCCATCTACCCTTTTTCGACACGTCCCTGGGATTCCAACCCAAAGAGGGTGGAAAAAGAGGCGGGTGAGTGAAATGTAGCAGCTTTTCTATTAGACTTAAGAGACTTACCAGTGTGCAAACTTGTGGATATAGTCTAGCCTGGATCGGGTTCCGTGTGTGCACCAGGACACACACACACACACACACACACACACACACACACACACACACACACACACACACACCCGATCTCTTAGCTGGCTGGTGCTTAGATTACACGATATGGCTCTCCCTAACTTGTTGATGGTCCTCAGTTATTTTTATTTTCGAAGCAACCACGATGGTGTTCTTGGGGGCGATGGTTCTTGCGGAGTGACTAGAAATAAAGTACACCAGGGCAGGCGGGTCAAGACCGAAGAGGCGGTGGTGGGACCCTGCCCCAGGGGAGCGGTGGTGCGCTGGTGGCCGGCCCTCGGGTGTCCCGGGCGCACGCGGCATTGCCAGCTAGCGGAGCGCGCGGCCCGGGAGGAGGGTCGCACCCCTCGGGGAGCCAGCTCGCCTCCCGCCGCCGGCGATCGTGCCTGCAAGGTGATACCCGAGTAGCTGGCCCCTTGCCTGTCTTCAGGGCGGGATTGCTGGGTGCAGGGTTTAAAATAGACAGGACTCTGACAGCTGGGCGCCCCGAGGCCCGAGTGTTCCCCGGAGTCGGGGTCTGTGCGAGAGTTTTGGAGCCACAGGGACGGATGCTCCCCAGTCTACCTCGCGGGCGTCTGCCTACTGTGGATGAAGATGCGAGCGAGGCCGAGCGCCAGGATGGAGAGGAGAGAGGATGGAGCGAGGAGATGGGGGGGGGTGGGAGAAGGAAGCCGGCAGGCGGGATCCTGGGGAGGGGAGCCAGGAGCATCTCCAGGTCCGGCAGAGGCGGGAGCTTGAGCGCGGGAGCAGACTACAGCCTGCGTTCAGTTTCCTGGGCTATCGTTAGTTACCTTTTGCTTCCGCTGCCCTTTGTAGACCTTAGCATTTTGGGGAGCATAGGTCAACAATTTTGGCGTCACGGTGAGAGTGTTGGACTGCGCGCACCTTAGGTGTTGCAGTTTCTCCAGCTCCAACAGAGGACCACAAGGGAAGTCCATCTGTGGTAGAAGTCTGTGAAAGGTACGCACATCCAAGACAGCATCTGCGCTTCCCAAATTACTAAGCACCAGATGTTTTCGGAGACTAGAAACTTTTATTGTGCCCATCTCTACCACAAAGGAACAAAACTCTGGACTCTATGTGTAAGGGGATACTAATATTTTGAAGCTTCTGGGATAGGAGATAATGGATCATAGCAGCTCTGGCAGTATATACTGCAATTACCGTCCTTGCTGTTACCAAGTATAAGACTCCCTGATACTTGAGCTTCAACGCAGCCCGGTTCTACTCTGGTACCTATTTGGCAGTCAGGAAATGTAGGTGCACAGTGTGGGGAGCATTTCCTGAAAGGGTGCTCAGACATCCATCCTTCTTCGATGTAAATGAATACTCCCCTTCCACTTTTTACTTTGACATGGGCAGAAATGGGCAGGTGACTTCCAGCGATCTGTAAACTGCCTCCTTGGTGTGTTACTAATGAATGATGCCCTAAGAGAGCCAAACTCATGGTCATGCAGCTAAGGGCTCTTAATCTCTGCAGGCCTAGGACAGGATTTTTGTAAGAACAAGTGACTTTTGACCAATGCATGGTATGCCTACGATGATATTCCAGTTGATCAATAGGATGAGGATAAACATAATCAACATAGAAGCTTGGGGACCTTTCCTCATCTCCTCAGTGGGTTTTCAGGCATCTATATTGATTCTGTTTTCCTCCCTCCCTCCCAGCCTTTCTCCCTCTTTTCCTCCTTCCCTCCCTTCCTCCCTCCCTCCCTCCCTCTTTCCTTCCTTCCTTCCTTTGCCTTCTCCTGTGTTAAAAACTTTAACCCCCTTATTTTTTTACACACCCAAAGCTATAATTTCTATAAAGATTGAATGCAGTTATGAATAGTTTAATATTTTTGATATATCAAAAATATGATATATCAAAACAATAATACAATTTTTAAAAGTGTGCTTCCATGAGTCCTGCAGGAAGGAGTAGGGGTGGAAGAGGTAGAAAGAAGAAAGGAGGGAGAGGGAGGAGCCTCCTAGAGCCAGGCTTTCTTCCTGCAAGCCTGTGGCATATGGTGGACACAGCCCTCCATGCTGTATGTGTTTGAAATCTCCATTTGACAGAGAAGGCAATTGAAGTTCAGAGTGGTTAAGGAGAGAGCTAAGGATCACACAGTAAGTGACTGGTAATAGAATGAAGGCTTCCCTACCAGAGTTCCAGTCTGTCCCAATATAGGCAGCAGTAGTAAAGAGCAAAAACCTAGGGAAAGAAGAGGGTTAGAAATGTGTGGTGCAGACCTGAATGGGACATGTTCATCACCCCACCAAGACTCAGAGACTATCATGGAACAGGAGGTGGAAGGAAAGTAAGAGTGGGAGGAAGGGCAGGAGTGCTATAGAACATTGTCTTCCAGCATGACATGGTCGTTGCACTCATGAACTCACAGTGGCTGTGATTACCTGAACAAGAGTGGGTCCTTCAATATTCCAGCACACATGGGAGAGGGGCTTATGAGGCCACACCCCTCCCTGAAGATCTGTAGGCAGCTAACATTTGACTCATCCCTCATACACCCACCCCTCCTATCAGGAGCTATTGGCAGTTGAAAGGTTGTAGGGGGAAGGAGAGACATTTTCTTCAGTGGTGTAGCCACTGGTAAATTGCTCATGCTCCTGTAACAACCCTTCACCCAAGCTTATGTAAGCAACCCTAAGTAAACCCATTGGGTCACAAGTAACAGCAAAAAAGACATGGAAAAGCAAGGGGATTGACTGGGAAGAGGAAGGTGATCCTCAGGTTGGAGGGGGTCAAGAGAGGGTAATAGGAGATGAATATAATAAAATACATATTATGTAAAAGTATAAAAATGCCATAATGTGGGACTGGAGCAAAGGCTTAATGTTAAGACACTTGCCTGTGAAGTGTAAGGATCTAGGTTTGATTCCCCAGTACCCATGTCAGCCACATGCACAAGGTGGAGCATGCGTTTGGAGTTTGTTGTCTATCTGCCTCTCTCTCTCTCAAAAGTAAATAAATAAAATATTTTAAAAATGCCATAATGAAACCATTATTGTGTGTCATTGACAAATGATAACAAAATTAAAAGTACTTTTTAAAGTATTTACTTGAAAGAGAAGATAGAGAGAGCAAGAATGGGAGCACCAGGGTTTCTAGCTGCTGCAAACAAACTCCAGGCAAATGTGACACTTTGTGCATCTGGCTTTACCTGGGTACTAGAGAATTGAACCTGAGTCCTTTGGCTTGGCAGGCAAACACCTTAACTACTAAGCAATCTCTCCAGCCCTAAAAATAATTAAAAACAAAAAGATTAAAAAAAGAACCTATGGCTTGCAAGCCTAAAATATTTTCTGGTTTACCTTTTAATCAAAGCTGTTTGCTGACCCCTGAATTCAATCTTAAGCCCCTTACATACAGGCTTGCATATAAAAAGAGGCATTCAGTACATGTTTGTTGGATTTAAAAAAAGAAAAGTGACTAGTAGGTGTGGTGACACCTACTTGTAATCCCAGCACTGAGGAGGCTGAGACAGGTCAGCTTGGGCTACAGAGTGAGTTCCAGGACAGCTGTATAGAAAAAAAAAAAAAAAAAACAAAAAAAACCTGTCTCAAAAAGAAAAAAAGAAGAAAAAAAAGAAATAGTTGTCTATAAAAAAATAAGACAAAATGCTATGAGGCACAATGGGATGGGAGTGATGGGAGAAATGGAAAACCTGAATCACTCTCATGTGACTGCTAATGTTCTTCTAGTCTTCCTCACCTATTTATGTACTGACCTAATTCCGCTCATTCATTCCAGGGCAGTCATGGGATAGCACTGCTTGCAGGAACTGTACTAAGGGGTTTCTTTCATGCCTGTCTCTCTGACACTTAGCACAGGGTTGGGCAATTCCTAGGTGCTCAGGAAATGCTTGGTGAGTAATGGATTGATCTAGTGGAGGAAAAGTGAAACCAGTAAGAAGCTGCCTTCTGCATCATTATGCTCTGTTGATATCAGGGAAGCATCAGATGCTGGCCTTCATCACAGAAACTAGCTTTGGAAAGGGGTCAGGGGATGCTTCAAGATTAGTAAGCTAGGCTTACTAAGCGTAAGGAAAAGTTAGCCAGGCAGGAACTAAAGCAGGTGGGGAGACGATTCTCAACACACTGACCAGCCTGGACAGAAAGGCAGGCCAGGCTAGCCCAGAGAATGAAACCATTTCCTGTGGGACATGAAGGGACTGTTCTGTTGGCTGTCTTCTTCTGTCCCAGTCAATGTAGTACATATCTATTATGCAAATGAATGTCATCTCAAGCTCCCAGTTTTCTGTCCTTTTTTGCCTCTGGTTCCTTATTGCCTTACACAACCAGACACTGGTACATGTTTGTTGAACGAATGAATGAATGAAGAAAGGAAACCCTGTTCTTCCTTTTTCTGACAGTATTTGTTCTTCAAATATGTACTTTTACATTTAACCCTGAAAGGTCTACGCCCTGTTGACAGTCAGTGTAAACGTTTGTAAGTCATATTATTTAGTATACAGTTTTGAACATACTTAGGGAGTCAATGTGTGGCAACATTGAGGCTTAGTGCCATTCCAGAACTGTGCTTTTAGGGTTCTCAGCTACCCTCTATCATTTGAACTCTCTGGATTCAATCTCTGGTTCTACTTTAGACCTGCGTGACCTTGAGCAAGTTAGTTAACCTGACTGGTTCACTCTTGACCTATAAAATGAGGTGGGGAAATGTCCCTGTCTTACAGAGAGATTCTATGAGAAGTAGATGAGTTAATGTTTACAAAGCACTTGGAAACATATGTGGCTCTTCCCTAAGACAGGAGCTGTGGAAGGTAAAAGGAGCCCTAGCCTCTAGCTGCACGCAACCACAGTGTCTATTTTATAGAATTATCTGACACGCTATAATGCAGTTACCTCAGCCCTTACTAAGGTCTCTATTTGCTAATCTGCTAGGGGGAATTGAGGTCTGCCTTAGCCTTTCTGTGGCTGGATCCATCTAGAGCCAGTGATCCTGCCTCACCTTCCACGTATACTGTTTCTCCTCTCCCTGTTTGTCCTGTCACTTTTTGCCTTGCGTCATTCCCTCCTTTTACATCTCATGCTCCTCGGGACAAGGACTTTACCCTTTGTTTTGGCATAATTTTATAACAGCAGGTCCACTCTCGGTGCTATAAAAATGTTACAGAAGAAAAGGAAAAGTGCGTAATTCACCTGGAGGCAGCTTTGGCTGACAGCTGGCTTTGCTCGGTTGGTATTGGTGCAGCTTTGTCTGTGTGGGGCATGGGCATGAGGCTGGGTGGTGTTGGGAGGACCACAGGAGGTTGGGTTTGCCCACAGCTTTCATTATGTCCAAGCATCATGGAGAGAAGGACCAGCCTAGGGCAGGAGGGAGATGAACTTGGCAGGAGAAGTGGGAGGGAGGCTAGGCCTCGTTTCTCCATGAAGGAGGGATGTATGGCAAGAGCTGTATGGTCAGATTGACCTTTATAGCTGAAGTGATCTAACGCAAAGGTTGGGTGGGAGCTATGCAGGCTGTTTCATTCCAGACCCTACAGCACATTTACTCCTTCTTGCCTCCCGAAGAATTCTTCACTAAAGGCACACTTACAAAATGTTTGACACCTTTTTGGTGTGTATGTCTCTATACTATAATTTAATTATTCTTTCTGTACAGAGGAGTCCATACTGTTGGTTCACTTACCTATATGGAAACTTTATTTTGAATAATTGTGGATTAACAGGGAGTTGCAAAGGTGGCATCCTTTCCATTTCCTCCAGTGTTTCCTCTCTTCCCTTCCCCTCCCTCCTTTCTCTTTTTGTGCTGGGGATGGACACAAGTTTTGTGCATGGTAGGATAACACTCCATCACAGAGCCACAGGTCCAGCTCCTACTGTCCTGTGGTAGTTATATCTGTCATACTTTCAAACAGCATGAAAACCAGGAAGTTGGTGGCAGTAGGACGTGTGTATGGTTTCTGTCATTTTGTCATGTGTGTAGATTTGTGCAGCTAACCAACAATAACAGCATGGGATTTGGATGGCACAAAGACCTACTCTCTGCTGCCCCTTTACTTGTCAAGCCCACCTCTGCCTCCCACCCTCTGGCAACCAGATATTGTCTGTTGTTTTACTTTTGTCAGTTTGAAAATGTCACATGAATGGACTCATCCTGCATGATCTTTCTGAACTGGATTTCTTTTTTCACTCTGTGTAATGCTCTATTCAATTTCTATAGCTCAGCAGTTTTACTGAGTCATTTTCCAGATGTTTGACTCTCAGGCACATTTAAGATAATCTCTGCAGATTCTTATTGTTGCAGTGGAACTGAAGATGTGCTCAGGGCATTTGGTGACTTGAAAATGTTAGGACAAAATCTGAGCCAGTTTTTCTTTTGAAGATTGTGTGTGTGTGTGTGTGTGTGTGTGTGTGTGTGTGTGTGTGTGTGTGAAGGGGAAAGAATGTGTCATGTGTCTTCAACTGATACCACTGGAGACTGGAAAGATGAAGAGGGATAAGACAGAGAAAGGTATTCAGGTACTAAGATATCAAATGTTGTACCTTTCTAAATTGTCCTATGCCTATAATGATTTATTCTATGATTTTATCTTAAGACAACCCGGGTTTCCTAAAACACAAAAGCAGGTGCTTCTTTAGCAGGAATTTCACTGCTGAGACACCTGGCAACTCTGGACAGACACGTGGCTAAACTTGGCAGACAGTAGCCCCGCTGTTTGACAGAGGTCACCAAGAGCATCTTTGGTTCAAGGGCAGCCAGCAAGATCGGGATGTTCAGTCAGAGGTGTCAGTGTGTTCACTCTATCGTGCCAGTGGGAGGAGCATCTCTTAGAGGTCCCTTCATGTCAGGCTCTAGAAGGACGCTGTTATCTTTCATCTGCATGCCCAACCTGAGGAATCTGCCCAGTGGAGGCTGCAGTTGATCAACAGAAAGGTGTCATTTCTGAATAGTCCCTAGAAGGGTTGGGTTCCAGCTGTCTTTAGCCAGCACCCACTGGAAGGCACCCATGAAGAGGGAAGAAAATACCCATTGCTGTCCCAAAGAACTTGTATTAACCTCTTGCTTTGAGTCTGTAGCATTCCATGTAGGGACTTTCAGAAACATAGTGTTAACTTACAGAAAAAAACAAAATGTGGGCCTGGAGTATTGACTAGACTTATGTCCAACTGAATGCACTATCATGACTGTGCTATAATGACTTCTGTTACCAGAAAAATACTCCCTTAGCTTACACCTTATGAGCAGATGAAGGGTGCTGCAGGCAGGATGCTAATGCCAAAGTCTAAACATGACAGACTATCAGAGCTATAATGATTTGTAAGTCCTTTTACAGGCAAATCTGCTTCTCCAAAGCCTTCAAAATGGTACAGAATGTTTTGCATTTTGTCCTGTTTTTATGGTTCACTTTAAGTTGACATTAGATACCTCAATCACTTTGCAGGCTGTTCTTTTGGGTCATAGCTGCTGTGGGTGAACCAGGCCATCCCTCAGCCCATGGTAGGGTCTTTACCTCAGTTTTGTAATGTTGTTGGAATGAGCATTTTGTTGTATGCTGTGGGGGTGGGGAATTGAACCTCTGAGTTTTAGTCACCTCTCATGTATTATTTGAGTAAGGGTGGCAGTCATTAGGAGGGTATGATAAGAAATGTAAATGCATTGACTATGGTTCCTAACATTCAGGAATTTTTTAAAAGGATGTTCGGAGAATGATTGGTTTTCTTTTAAACCTTTTGCTTAAAAGATAAGAAAAAGAATTTTCTGAAATGTACTTGAAATGCTACATTTACTAAATCAGTGTAGACAAAATCAAGTACTTTGTAATACTATGACAATATCCACAATGAAGAATGAAACCAAGTATAATACTATGCTTCTATATAGCAAAATTCTTTAGAGTTTAACTATCTTAACCTTCATAATGTACAGTCAAGGTCCACCTCAGCCAAATTCTATACCAACTTTCCATTTTAGCTAGTGTAGAACCCATATTGTTTTGATTTTAGTGGGGTCAAACTTCTGGTCTCATTTCTCCAGCTGGTGATCCCCCACACCTTTCTGAAGGAAGGCACACTTCTTTCTTTCTGAAACCTGTGTCCCTGCCCCAGCTCCAGGTGAGCTCCACATGCATGCACAGGGATCCTGATGTGGGTGTGCTACTTGTTATGGTTTGGATCTTAATTGTTTCCTAAAGGCACATGTATGAAAGGCTTTGTTGCAGCCTATGGCATGATTTGCAGGTGGTGGAACCTTTAGCAGGTGGGGGTCTAGTTAGAGAAAGTTAGGTCAGTGACATCATGCCTTCTGTGGTGAATGTACAATGTCCCCTTTGGCTCAAGTGTTTGTGGTTAACTCTCCTACTTAGTCCCCAGCTGATGGGGTCTTTGGAAGAAGGAGCCCTGTTGCAGGGGGTGTGTCATTGGGGGTGAGCCTTAAGCTTCATCAGTCTATCCCATTGGGTGTTCAGAACTATCTCACTTAACTTTCTCCTGGCTTTGTGAGGACACTCGATGCCCCAGCTGTCTGCTCTGCTGTAAGTGACATCTGGTTAGAGGTTTTTGTCCCAGCAAAGCAAAGATAACTGCTGTACCTTCTAAGAGGATATTGGGACCCTGCTCACTTCATGTTTCTCTTTGCTTCCTTGACATCATAAGGTGAGCAGCTCTGCCCTACCACATGTTCCCACCACCACATTCTGTCTTACTCACTGGTGTGAAGCAATGGGCCAAAGGGCTCATGGACAGAGACCTCTGGAATGTGAGGCAAAAGAAACCTTTCCTCCTTTTAAGTTTATTTATTCAGGTATTTTGCCATAGCAATGGAAAATTGACTAACGCAATGTCCAAGACAAAATAGGAAAATGATGGAATGGCAGTAAGATCTGGGCAGCCAGGTGAGAAACTGATCACATGTCTGGGATTAGCTACTTTTTCCATTGTTTTCTTCACCCACAACACCTTCAATAGCTCATCCTGTGGTTTACTCCTCCTTCTTCTTGTAGCTTCTCTTCTTTTTTTTAAAGGTCTTTAACATATATGTATGTTTGTATATATATTCATGAGAGAGAGTATGGGCATGCAGGACTTCCTGTCACTGTAAATGAAATCCAGACACAGGTGCCACTTGTGTATCTGGCTTTATGTGGGTACTGGGGAATTGAGTGCTGGCTTTGCAAGCAAGCATGTTAACCACTGGGCCATCTCCCCAGCTCTCTTGGTTATTCTCTGGGTGAGTGGCCCAATCTTGCTGAGCATTAGTTGTCCTGCTTATAAAATAATAATAATAATAATAATAATAATAATAATAATAACAATGCTCTAAAGGTGAGTGTGTCCCTTACTGATATTTCACATTTAAAGGCTGGAACAATTTTGGTCCTATCATAATGTCAGCAGCATCATTTGAATGATATTTATAAGAATCTGTTTTGTTTGTTTTTTCAAGGTAGTGTCTTGCTCTAGCCCAGGCTGACCTGGAATTCACTGTGGTCTCAGGCTAGCCTGGAACTCACAATGATCCTCTACCTCTGCCTCCCAAGTGCTGGGATTAAAGGCATGTGCCACCACACCCAGCTTTACAAGAACTTTTCAATGAACAGGATTATAGTCTGAGTGGAGGATGCAGGCCTCAAAACTTGATGGTTGGTTTATCTATGTCTGTCTTTCAGACCTAATTGCTATCATAAACAAGAATAGGGCCCACACTTACTAGCCAGCAAAGTTGCCTACCAGCTGACAAGCAAACATTAAGACAAGGCTTCTTTCCTTCTTGGAACTTAAAGAAATATTTGTGGCATGGTATAGATTTTATTTTGGAGAAGAGTTAAGTCATCGCTGGCTTTGTAAAGAGCTAGGTAGATGCTCATTTGGACACAGTGGAAAAACCTCATAATGAAGGTTACAAAAGTGATTTTTTTTTTTTCAATGAACTGAAAAGTTGTTTGATCTGTGGGATGCCTCATTACACCAAAGGCCAGCCTCACTCAAATCCAGGGCCTGACCATTAGTGCTCTTTTGGTTACACTGATATGTAAATAAACTCCTTCTGTGCTTCAAAATTACTGATCTAAAAATGATTGTTTAAGCCCCAGTATACAATTGTAAACACAGCAACAGTACTTAAATAACTTCTCTCTGTTAAGTGACTAGAAATGTGTCCATGTGTGTCAAAGTAGCTCCCTCTACCAGATACCCACCAAACTCTACTTATTGGATAGAGTACACATGAACTTCATCAACTTATATGTAAAAAAGAATCCCAAGGGCTTCAAAAGAATATTAAAACTGATAAGCAGTTTTAATAAAGTTATAGAATTCAAAACCATCATACAAAATTCAGGTGTGTTTCTGTTCACTAAACATGGAATATTCTAAAATGCAATTAGCAGTACCAATAACAAAAAAGCCCATTTAGAATAGTACTTGCGAATCAATAGCCAAAAGTGAAAACCTTACACACTGAACCCTATAAAGCATTAATGAAAGAAATTAAGGAAGATAAATGGAAACACATCTTGGGTTTATAGATTGGAAAAGTGACTGTTACTAAAATGTTTATATGACCCAAAGTAATTCACTGCCATACCCACCATATTTCTGATGATTTTTTTAAAAAAATTATTTGTTTATTTGCAAACAGAGAGAGAAAGAGAAGAGCGGCAGACAGAGAGAGAATGGGCATGCCAGGGCCTCTAGCCACTGCAAATGAACTCCAGATGCATGCACCCCATGTGCATCTAACTTACTTGGGTCCTGGAGAATCGAACAGGGATCCTTTGACTTCGAAGGCAAACGCCTTAACCACTAAGCCATTTCTCCAGCCCGTCTGATGATTTTTTTACTGCAATAGAAAAGAAAAAAGAATTCTTATTATCTTATTGATGGTCACATTGATGGTCTACAGAACACAAAAGAGGAGCCCAGAGTTAAACCTCTGCATGTGTGGTCAATTGATGTTCAACAAGACATTGATAATACATACTAAGGAAAAAGATTTTTTTCAACAAATAATGTTGGGAAAATAAGGTTTTTACATGTAACACAATAAGATTGGATCCCTGTCTTACACCATATACAAAAGTAACCCTCAAAATAGATTAAAGAACTTGAACATAAGACATGCAACTAAAAATTCTGAAAGAAAACTTAGGAAAAAAGCTTTTTGACATTGGTCTTGGCAGTCTCGTATTCTTGGCTATAACATCAGAAACACAGGAGACAAAAGAAAAAAGGAAGACGAATGGAACTACATTAATCTAAGAAGTTTTATTTTACATAGCAAAGGAATTACCAGAGCAGGATAACCTATCAAATGGGCGAAAGTATTTTTTTTTTTTGCAAACCATCTATCTCATAAGCATTAATATCCAAAATATAAAAGGAGAGCCTACCAAACAAATAATCCCTACAAAATATGGGCAAAGGATTTGCAGAGGCGTTTCTCTCAGGAAGGCATGCAAAAGGTCAGTAGTAATATGAAAAGATGATCACCAGTAACTACTCACCAGGGAATCACAGTAAGATATCAATTCACACCCATCAAGATAGCTATTATAAGACGAAAATCCAAAGGGTTACAAGTATTGGTGAGGATGTAGGGAAAGGAAGCTCTAATGCACTGGTGGTGATAATATAAATTAGTATAGCCATTATGGACAACAGTGTGTGATCCAGCAATCCCTCTCTTTGGTGTTTATATCATAGAATTGAAGTCAAGACTCAGAGAGACAGGTGTACATATTTTCATGGCTGCTTTGTTCACAGTAACCAAATGATGAAACAACATACATGTCCATGTACAGAAGAATGGTTGAAGAAAACATGGTGGACACTTAACATTACATCTTACTCAGGCTTAGGAAGAAGGAAGTCTGGAGGGCATTCTGATAAGGGAAATAATCCAATTGCAGAAGACAAATCCTGCGGATCCTCTTGTAGGAAATACCTAGTCCAAGCCACAGAAGCAAAGGACAGAATGGTGATTCCCAGAGGCTATGAGGTGGGGAGCTTAGGGAGGGGCATTCAACTGACTGATAGGAAGTTTCAGTTATGCAAGACGAATGAGTTCTAGAGATCTGTTGCACAGTATAGTGCTTGTAGAAGAACTCTTTAAGGCTAAGTAAGCTATAAACCACCATTTCCTTAATATTATCAAACATTTAGGCAAATAACCCTGACAGTCTCATATTCTCTTGCCTCCTCCTCTCTCCTTCCTCTCATACACACAGACACACGGGACACACACACACACACACACACACCCTTTTTCTTTTTTGGTTTTTCAAGGTAGGGTCTCACTCTACCCCAGGCTGGCCTGAAATTCACTATGTAGTCTCAAGGTGGCCTGGAATTCACAGCAGTCCTCCTATCTCTGCTTCTTGAGTGCTGGGATTAAAGAAGTGTGCTACCAGGCCTGACAACACACCACACACACACACACACACACACACACACACACACACACACACATTTAACTGTAGTTTAAGTTACACTCCAAATGGATCAATCATTCCTTTTTTCCCCTCCTGCAATCACTTCTTTTTCAACCCCCTTGAAATTTATTTTTATGATGAAACCTATGAGTTGTCTTATAGAATTATCCACATTCTGAAGCTTAGTTATTTACATGAGATTTAAAATTGCCCCAAATTCCAATACTTTGTCTTCCAGCCTAGCCCTCACAATGTTCCATCCTTTTAAAAAGAAATTTGAAACCTGTCATCCTTTAACTTGTCATCTTGAGGCCCCTTCTACCTTAGGCCCATGACTCACCCATCATTTAATTTCTTCCTGAGAGGACTTGGCTGACCTCTTTCATCAGTTTTCAAAATGTGTCCTGCTCTGCTCACCAGAGGGGCTTGCTCAACTTTTCCCTGAGATTGCGAAACACAACCAGTAATCAGAAGGTGTTGTTTTGATTTAAGAATTATGCCATATGGCAATGTTTTTAAAAGTGCTTTTCTATTATTGATATACACTGAAATATTTATTATAAAAACAGATGCCATCCTGGAGGTGGTTTTAAATAGTGGGAGGCAGGAGTGGTGCCTTAGGTGGCATGAGTTTGGTCATGGTTAATAACTGGGGCTGTGTACAGCTTCCATGAGAGTTCATTATTTTGTTCCATCTGCTTTCATGCAAATTTGGAATGGTCCACGCTAAGAAGTCGAGTTATACTACAAATCAAGGAGTATTTTATATTGGGAGCCATTAACACTTTTGCCAAGGATCATCCAAAAATCATGTCTTAAGGAGCAGTGAACTTGCTTTTCTCACACTGCAAGTCTGTTATGCCTAAAAGCAAGCCAGATTTAAACTTTCAAAGTCAGCATATAAAGCCATTGAAGTAAGAGATGGTTTGAAGTTGATGCGGATGTGGCTCCCACACAGCTGGCCCAGGTCTTCTCCGAGGATATGTCAGTAGCCCTTCTCAGAACTGGTGTGCAGAACTCACTGACCTACCATGTCATCCACCAGTGGCTGACACAGACTTCCAGAAGAGGAGTGTGGCAGTCAAGTCCCAGACTGTCAGATTATTCCATAAGTACTGAACAAAGCGGACCTGGAAATCCCAGCACTGTAGGGTGAAAGTCAAAAGCAGCTTTGCAGAGGAGATGCTCTCGTCATATAACTTCAGCATCATCTTTCTGAATCTGTTCACTCTTTAAATAATAAGAAAATTTAACCTCTTATGCTTACACTAACTATCTATTACAGAAAATAATTTTTAAAGAACATGTAGGCATTAATAATTTTCTGTCATTTTATTGATTTTATTTAAGCAATGACACTAATACTCATTCATTTTATCTGTAATGAGCTTTGCAGCAACAATGTGCATTGTATATGGATTTGCCTCAATATTTCATTTCTGCAGTTGCATGAGTTCAATATATGCAAGTTCTTGGTCCAGTTGAGGATGATTAAAGGAAGAAGTAAAAACCAGGGACTGAAAGGGACCAGGTGAGAAAAATGCTTACACAGAAAGAGGAGGTGCTTTTGGATGAAGGTTAGGAACACGTCATGGCTGCCTAGAACTTGGGGTGAGCCCTCAGATCTGGGTTGTAATTGGTGGGCAGAGGGCAACAACCAGGGCAAGATGGCTCATTCATTTGTCCCTTGTGATGCAACTGTCATGTTCTAAATTAAAAACTTGTGCTTTGGGAGGCAGAGGAACAGATTTGAGAAAAATTGACTCATCTAAGAATAGTGGGTCCACTAAAGTTTCTAGACATTTTTACATATTGAGCATCCAAATTCGTCCTGTTCCTGGGGTCCCATTGGGAGACAGGAAGCAGGAGACACCTCTGATCCATATGCTTGAAGGGGCTTTGGGGGTTAGGGATGTGGACTCAGTGGTGGAGGGCTTGTTTAGCATGTCCAAGGCCCTGGGTTCAATCCTAGCAATGGAAAAAAAAAATATTTTGGTAACAACTCCACCCACCAAAAATGCTCCTAGTGTGTTTGCAATTGTTGGAGCTCTGGGTGAGAAAGACTAGGAAGTTTTTGTTGAGTAAGAGATGAAAAATATTTACTTGTATTTATTGTTGCCATTTTGATTATATAAAACCTTAATCTCTAACCCTGTTACTAACTTTTCAGGAAGTTGAACATCTCAACTAGTGAGAAGTTATTCAATACCAAGGTGTCCCAATTCTGCTGAACTGATACTTATAATAACTTGCTTAAAAAATGATCAGAATTAAAGTTAAAAGTCTATTAGTACTCCTTTTATAATTCTTCCCCATATAGCCAACAAAAATGACATGTACATTGTAGCGTTTCTACATTTGTGGATATTAGCACTCTGGAGGCAGAGGTAGAAGGATTGCTATGAGTTCGAGGCCAACATGAGATTACAGAGTGATTACTGGGCTAGAGTGAGACCCTACCTCAAAAAAAATAAATAAATAAATAAATAAATAAATAAATAAATAAATAAAAACAATTCAGTAAGTTCATGGTTTTTTTTTTTTTTTTTTTACTATTTTTCCCTCTATTCTCCACCAAAGATGACTCAATAAGAAATGTGCCAGCAGCTGGGCATGGTGGCTCATGACTTTAATCCCAGCACTTGGGAGGCAGAGGTAGGATCGCCATGAATTCGAGGCCACCCTGCCACTACATAGTTAAGTCCAGGTTAGCCTGGATCAGAGTGAGACCCTACCTCGAAATAAAAACAAAAAAAAAAAAAAAAAAGAGAAATGTGTCAGCAGCTCATTTCTGAGCAGAGGAAGTGAAGCAATAGTCAAGTGGAAGCCTGGCTTCGTACGCCCTGTGGGATTTAGGAGGCCACATACAATGACTGGGACAATAGACAGTAAAATAATTTCTATAGCAACATGGAAGAAATGTTCTGTGCTTGTCCTTTAGAAATATACTGGGGGGGGGGTGTTTCTGTTTGAAAGTTCCTCAAGTTTCACTTCAACAAATACACTCAACAGAAAATATTCGGCAAAATAGAAATCAGACATTCTGTTTGCATATAATGCTTTATCTAAAATAGCAGTGACTCTCCCAAATCAGTGTATTGCGCTGGTGTGTGTGTGTGCTCTTTCCTGCCATACAAATATACTTAACGCCTAAGATTCCTTTTCTTCAAAACAATGATAGTAAATAGAAATCTGCATAAAGAATCTAACAACATTCTTAGGGCATTATATTAAAGTATTATTATTAAACATGTTTCTATTTTTTAAAATATTTAATCGCTTCTCGGCCTTTTGGCTAAGATCAAGTGTAAAATAATTAATTAATTTATTGATTGATTAATTTGAGAGAGAGAGAGAGGCAGTTAGAGAAAGACAATGGGCTCACCAGTGCCTCTAGTCACTGCAAACAAACTCCAGACACATGCACCACCTTGTGCATCTGGCTTATGTGGTTACTGAGGAATTGAACCTGGGTCCTCAGGCTTTGCAGACAAGCACTTTAACCTCTAAGCCATCTCTCTAGCCCACATTGCTATTTTGAAGACTATATAAGCTGCATCTGTACTACTAAAATATATTTGTATGTTTCTTTTAAAAATGTCTTCCTTGGGCTGGAGAGATGGCTTAACGGTTAAGGTGCCTGCCTGTGAAGCCTAAGAATGCCTGTTCAAATCTCCAGGTCCCACGTTTAGCCAGACTCAAAAAGTGAGGCAAGTGTGCAATGTCACACATGTGCACAAGGGGAGGGGCACACATCTGTAGTTCGGTCACAGCGGCTGAGAAGACCTGGCACACCCATTCTCTCTCTGTCTCTTCCTCTCTATCTCTGTCTCTCTCAAATTAAAAAAATAAAACGAAATAAAATAAAAATGCCTTCCTTGTCTTAGAAACACCTGTATATGACTGCTACAGATTCTTTATGGTGAGTTTATTTATTCATTTTTATTTGGGGAGAGAAAGAGAGAGAGAGAAAGAGAGAATATGGGTGTGTCAGGACCTTTTGTCACTGCAAATGTACCACTTTGTGCATCTGGCTTTACATGGGGACTGTGGGATTGAACCTGGACCATCAGGGTTTGCAAGCAAGCGCCTTTAGTCACTGAGCCATCTCCTCAGCCCGAGTCCATATATTTTATTAACTACCAGACCAGAGTAAAGAGACATTACAGCAGGCCAGAGGAGCTGTTGTCATTGAGGTCATGTCCATACTCAAAGCCTCTGACCTATGAACTGTTAGCTGCTTCCCACTTTAATGCCGGGAACAAATGCTGCTACCCAAATGTCTCAATGTTTGAAGAGTTTTAAGGACGGAAACCATTTGTCCTGAGGATCTATTAGCATTATAAGTATCAAAAATTTGGGAATCATTCCCACCATGTTTGCCAAAAGGTTTAGAAATTAAGCTTGCCATCTGGTTTTTAGCCAAGGATGTGGACTGAAATATTCAGAGTTTAGTAATCTTATATGTGAGCAGTGTTCTGACTCAGGATTATTCTTCTGCTGAGCAGTAGATTCCCTTGGAAATATGAAACACCTACTCCTCCACTTTACATGGTCCACAGAATTACAAATGCACGACCAACAACTCAGATGTATTTCGCTTTTACTATATCCAGGCTGAACCATTCTATTTAAAACAGAAAAGAGAAGGCTGTTCCCTACAACCACCTAGAATCTTGTGAAAATTCCTTTCAAAACCCAATTAATGCATGCTATCTCAGGGATCTCTTGTAGTCAGTGCTTCTCAAATAATAACAGCAGGCATAACATTGAATAACTAAATATGGTTATGTGAGGTAATTAAAGCAAAACTGTTTCTTAAATATTTTGGGAAAAGCCGTGGTACCTCAACTATTTCTGTCTGCTAAAATGAGTACAATCCCCCATTTCTGAGTTTCAAGGGATGAGTTAAGGCCATAGTCTCCCAGACTTTTTTTTTTTTTTTTTTTTTTGTGGCTTTTTGAGGTAGGATCTCACTCTGGCCCAGGCTGACCTGGAATTCACTATGTAGTCTCCGGGTGGCCTTGAATTCAGGGCAATCCTCCTACCTCTGCTTCCAAGTTCTGGGATTAAAGGTGTGCACCACCACGCCTGGCTTAGTCTTCCAGACTTTAACTTGAATTCTGAGCATGCTTATTCAGGTTGACCTCAAATTAGTGAAAAGTAGCAAATATGTGCGTTTTTAAAACTCCCCTGTATTGAAGAGATACAAGCATAGAAGCTATCCATCAAGTGTGCAGTTCAGTATGAGCTGGAAGCTGCCTCGTTGATTCACATGGCCTACGCAGCTACTTATTGATTGAAAGGGTCTCCCACTGTACCCAGCTATCTGCGACCACACCAAATCTGGGGTGACCATCCATTTGGGAGTGAAATTATTTATTAAAGTGCTCAGCAGCCTCAAAGTTTAGCGTGTCAGCCAGTTGAAGAACACATAGTTTGGCATTGGGCAATTGTCATGGTTTATCTTTGGATCTTAAAATTTTCTCTGTCTCACTAAAAAAGAAGAAGCTGGGCATGGTGGTGCATGCCTTTAATCCCAGCACTTGGGAGGCAGAGGTAGGAGGATCACGGTGAGTTCGAGGCTACCCTGAGACTACATAGTGAGTTCCAGATCAGCCTGGGCTGGAGTGAGATGCTACCTCGAAAAACCAAAAAAAAAAAAAAGAACCTGTCAGGTGTAGTGGCACATGCATTTAATCCCATCACTCGGGAGGCAGAGGTAGGAGGATCACCATAAGTTCGATGCCATCCTGAGACTACAGAGTGAATTCCAAGTCAGCCTGGGCTAGAGTGAGACCCTACCTCAAAAACCAAAGGAAAAACAAAAAGAATAAGAACCTAAAGCAAGATCACCCCCACAAGTGTGCCAGTACATTTGCAT
Source organism: Orientallactaga sibirica (assembly GCA_036365145.1). Taxonomy (NCBI): domain Eukaryota; kingdom Metazoa; phylum Chordata; class Mammalia; order Rodentia; family Dipodidae; genus Orientallactaga; species Orientallactaga sibirica. The sequence continues at coordinate 3,307,359 of JAEOAD010000036.1, forward strand.
GTTTAAACACTGGCTAAAGGACAGGTTCAGGGGTAAATAGTGCCATGGTGCTGTTCAGCTTCACAGGTTGGTTAATATTAAACACATATTGCAGACTGCGTATTATTACAAGGTTGTTTTCTGGGGTTGCATGGGTCAGGGTCAACACCTGTTCTTTTCCAGCTTTACAACAGTGCTAATCGATAGTTTAACAAGTGAAGCAATGCCCAATAAACAGTAAAAAAAACATGTCCAAAGCAAAAGATGTAACTAGTTCACTTTTGTAAATAACACATAATTCATAAACAATAAAATATAATACATAGTTGTAATGCTAAAATATCTATGATCTCATTCAACCCTCACAGTAACCTGCTGTAAGCTTTGTTAGATTCAGTTTTAAAGACAAAACTGGGTTCCAGAATATTTACATGGGATTTTGTTTACTTCTTCACCTAAAACTTATTATTGATTATTATGTTTGTTTGTTCTTAACTTAGGCTGGCCTAAAACTCATGATTTTTTTTTTTTTTTTTTTTCTTCATCCCCTGAGCCCTGAGTTCTGGGATTACAAGTGAGCACCACCATACCTAGTTTAGCAAAGAATTATTAAGTGGGCTCCATATGAGACATTAACATTACAGGCAGTACTTTCAACACAAATACTTTACTATGTGTGCACCAGCTGCTCTTCTGAGTGCTGTACAATATTAACTTGCTTAATTCTCATAACAGGACTGTAAGGCAGGCATTATTGTTTCCTTCTTGCAGATGTGAAACTGAAGCAAAGAGAAATGGCAAACAATGTGCCCAAAGTCAGAGAGCTAGTGACAAAAACTGATTTTAAATTGAGGCAGCCAAACTCCAGAATCCATACTGTTTGACAGGGGGTATTAATAAGAGGCTCAAGGTGTACAAGGGAGGCATGTAGACAGATAATGTGCATCAGCATGTAAGCTCCAGCAAGGACCGTGTATGAGGCCATAGCAGCACAAAGAAGACTCACCAGATCATGTCTTGGAGCCAGTAGGCAGCAGAGGAAGACTTAGATGATGACCCTTGAATTTGGACTTTGGAGTCATTATTCTTCTTTTCACTGGGTGACCAGTATTTGATAGAGTTTGGATTTATAGTAAGTCAACAATAATACCATAGCTTGTGAAACAGAGGGAAAGAGCTGAATGTCTGTAAGCAGGAAGTATTATGTTTTCTAATGGATACAAGTGCAGATGAAGATGGAGCAGTACAGATCTCACTATGTGCAACATATATGTATATATCAATAGAACTCATGTGTGTACCAGCTTAACTGATACAATAATTCCCAAGGCTTATGATCAGTCGTATCAAAACATAGCCAAATGTGAGGAACTAAAAAGCCATGGAGACACAGAACATGATTCTGTACACATATAGATGTTTACCAACTTCTTGCTGGTCTATTGGCCAATTGATTGATTGAAACAGGGATGGGAAAGAAAAAAAGGCACTAATGACAAACCACCATTTGTCTTTACTTTCCAAAGAGGAGAATTAAATTGAAATATATAGAATTGGGATTTTATACCCAGACAATTTTTAAAATTTAAATTTAATTAAATTAATTTATTTATTTTCAAGCAGCAGAGAGAGAGAGAGAGAGAGAGAGAGAGAGAGGGAGGGAGGAAGGAGGGAGAGGAGATAGAGAAAGAAGGGGTATGCCAGTACCTCTAGCCACTGCAAATGAACTCCAGATGCATGTGCTACCTTGTACATCTAGCTTACATGAGTACTGGGGAATTGAACCTGGGTCCTTTGGCTTTGCAGGCAAGCACCTTAACTGCTAAGCCATCTCTCCAGCCCCCAAAGACAAAATTTTGAGTTGAACATATTTCTAGTGGAGAACCACTCTGCTATTTCTTTGGTCTATGTATAAGTATAGTTTGCACTTATTTACATAACAGAATTTTTAAGTCTAAACAGTGGCAAAGGAGCTTATGGGAAAACAGAAATTTGATTAAGTTGAGCTTCAGTTATATGTAAAGTTTATTTTAGGGTTATTAGTTTAATTTTTTAGTTCTTAAAATAGTGCTGGCCACATGTTAAACAGACATTTGATTAAGTTGAGCTACAATTGTGTATATAGTTTATTTTAAGGCTATTAATTTAATATTTTAGTTTTTAAAATAGTGCTGGCCACATGTAAATCAGGAGTAGATGAATGTGAATTTCCACTCCCAAAGGTCTTGTCACCCAGGAATTGCATACCATTTTATAAACGAGGAAATGAAGGCTCTGAGAGCTTGCTGACTTGCTGATAGCACAGCTAGTAATCGATGGAATAAGAATTTGAACCTGTTCCTTTGAGTGAAGTTCAAATTCCCTGCCGAGTGTCAGCAGGCGTTAGCATTAGAAGAGAAGAATCTTGATTGGCCATTTAGTTCGTTGGCCTGCCAGAAGCTAACTGGAGATTAGAAGGGATAACTAGAGGTAGTTCCAAACAATTGCAGACTGCGTATTATTACAAGGTTGTTTTCTGGGGTTGCATGGGTCAGGGTCAACACCTGTTCTTTTCCAGCTTTACAACAGTGCTAATCGATAGTTTAACAAGTGAAGCAATGCCCAATAAACAGTAAAAAAAACATGTCCAAAGCAAAAGATGTAACTAGTTCACTTTTGTAAATAACACATAATTCATAAACAATAAAATATAATACATAGTTGTAATGCTAAAATATCTATGATCTCATTCAACCCTCACAGTAACCTGCTGTAAGCTTTGTTAGATTCAGTTTTAAAGACAAAACTGGGTTCCAGAATATTTACATGGGATTTTGTTTACTTCTTCACCTAAAACTTATTATTGATTTATGTTTGTTTGTTCTTAACTTAGGCTGGCCTAAAACTCATGATTTTTTTTTTTTTTTTTCTTCATCCCCTGAGCCCTGAGTTCTGGGATTACAAGTGAGCACCACCATACCTAGTTTAGCAAAGAATTATTAAGTGGGCTCCATATGAGACATTAACATTACAGGCAGTACTTTCAACACAAATACTTTACTATGTGTGCACCAGCTGCTCTTCTGAGTGCTGTACAATATTAACTTGCTTAATTCTCATAACAGGACTGTAAGGCAGGCATTATTGTTTCCTTCTTGCAGATGACGAAACTGAAGCAAAGAGAAATGGCAAACAATGTGCCCAAAGTCAGAGAGCTAGTGACAAAAACTGATTTTAAATTGAGGCAGCCAAACTCCAGAATCCATACTGTTTGACAGGGGGTATTAATAAGAGGCTCAAGGTGTACAAGGGAGGCATGTAGACAGATAATGTGCATCAGCATGTAAGCTCCAGCAAGGACCGTGTATGAGGCCATAGCAGCACAAAGAAGACTCACCAGATCATGTCTTGGAGCCAGTAGGCAGCAGAGGAAGACTTAGATGATGACCCTTGAATTTGGACTTTGGAGTCATTATTCTTCTTTTCACTGGGTGACCAGTATTTGATAGAGTTTGGATTTATAGTAAGTCAACAATAATACCATAGCTTGTGAAACAGAGGGAAAGAGCTGAATGTCTGTAAGCAGGAAGTATTATGTTTTCTAATGGATACAAGTGCAGATGAAGATGGAGCAGTACAGATCTCACTATGTGCAACATATATGTATATATCAATAGAACTCATGTGTGTACCAGCTTAACTGATACAATAATTCCCAAGGCTTATGATCAGTCGTATCAAAACATAGCCAAATGTGAGGAACTAAAAAGCCATGGAGACACAGAACATGATTCTGTACACATATAGATGTTTACCAACTTCTTGCTGGTCTATTGGCCAATTGATTGATTGAAACAGGGATGGGAAAGAAAAAAAGGCACTAATGACAAACCACCATTTGTCTTTACTTTCCAAAGAGGAGAATTAAATTGAAATATATAGAATTGGGATTTTATACCCAGACAATTTTTTAAAATTTAAATTTAATTAAATTAATTTATTTATTTTCAAGCAGAGAGAGAGAGAGAGAGAAAGAGAGAGAGAGAGGGAGGGAGGGAAGGAGGGAGAGAGGAGATAGAGAAAGAAGGGGTATGCCAGTACCTCTAGCCACTGCAAATGAACTCCAGATGCATGTGCTACCTTGTACATCTAGCTTACATGAGTACTGGGGAATTGAACCTGGGTCCTTTGGCTTTGCAGGCAAGCACCTTAACTGCTAAGCCATCTCTCCAGCCCCCAAAGACAAAATTTTGAGTTGAACATATTTCTAGTGGAGAACCACTCTGCTATTTCTTTGGTCTATGTATAAGTATAGTTTGCACTTATTTACATAACAGAATTTTTAAGTCTAAACAGTGGCAAAGGAGCTTATGGGAAAACAGAAATTTGATTAAGTTGAGCTTCAGTTATATGTAAAGTTTATTTTAGGGTTATTAGTTTAATTTTTTAGTTCTTAAAATAGTGCTGGCCACATGTTAAACAGACATTTGATTAAGTTGAGCTACAATTGTGTATATAGTTTATTTTAAGGCTATTAATTTAATATTTTAGTTTTTAAAATAGTGCTGGCCACATGTAAATCAGGAGTAGATGAATGTGAATTTCCACTCCCAAAGGTCTTGTCACCCAGGAATTGCATACCATTTTATAAACGAGGAAATGAAGGCTCTGAGAGCTTGCTGACTTGCTGATAGCACAGCTAGTAATCGATGGAATAAGAATTTGAACCTGTTCCTTTGAGTGAAGTTCAAATTCCCTGCCGAGTGTCAGCAGGCGTTAGCATTAGAAGAGAAGAATCTTGATTGGCCATTTAGTTCGTTGGCCTGCCAGAAGCTAACTGGAGATTAGAAGGGATAACTAGAGGTAGTTCCAAACAAAAGCAAGGCTCTTCTTCAGAAAAAGTTAATGCTAAAAGTCTTGGGCAAACTTCAATGAAGATGTCATTCACTTCTAAAGAAAAATAAACAGTCCAAGCTATTTAAATCAACATGATTATCTTCCACACATGTAAAAACCAGGGGCTGGGGAGATGGTTCATCAGATTAGAGTGCTTTCAGTGCAAGAGTGAGAGCGTGATATACCCTGAGTTCTATTTCTTAGGTGTGGCCTGAAATCCCAGTCCTATGGTGTCTGACCCTAAATGGTAGCTCCGCATTTCTATGAAAGACTCTGTCATAAGAAACATTCAGAAGTACAATAAAGAAAGACACCTGACATTTTCCTCTGGCCTCCGCATGCTCATGGGTGTGTATATCTGCATACACCACACGTGCATACTACACCATCATGTAAAAAAAAAAGCAGATGACTCATCCTTAAAAAAAAAGCATGTAACAGTGTTCTGTTTATTACCTATTACTCCATAGTATACCCTATAAAAAAGACTCAAATAGGGCTGCAGGGATGGCTTAACAGTCAAGGTGCTTGCCTGAAAAAGCCAAAGGAGCCAGGTTCTATTCTCCAGGACCCACATAAGCCAGATGCACAAGTGGCACTGCCGAGTTTGTTTGCAGTGTCTAGAGGACATGGTGAGCCCATTCTCTTTCTCTCTATCTACCTCTCACTTTCTGTCTCTCTCTCACACACAAATAAGTAAATAAAAATAAAATATATAGCTAGGAGTGGTGGCGCACGCCTTTAATCCCAGCACTTGGGAGGCAGAGGTAGGAGGAACGCCATGAGTTCAAGGCCACCCTGAGACTACATAGTGAAATCCAGGTCAGCCTATACTAGAGCAAGACCCTACCTTGAAAAAAAAAAAAAAAAAAAAAAAAATAAATAAAATATAAAAAAAGACTCAAAAAAGATGGAAAATATTGATGCTACTAAAAGAAGACATTAATATCACTGGAATAATGGTTCATATGATTTACCATTATATGAATCACCATTTGCTTAGGTAAATTTCAAGATATTTAGGAAAAATTTAAATGCATTGAACTTTAGATTATTATTTAATAATTTCCAAAAATCTTGGAAAGAATGAAAAGTTGTCTATAGGTTAAAGTTCAATTCTTGAAATACTTATGTTATAACTCATCTTGCCAAGTTGATGGGATTCAGAATCACCATGGAAAAAAATCCCAGGGAAAGTCTATGAGAGAGTTTCTAGACTAACTGTAATGACATCTTGCCCTGGACTGAAAGGAAAAGGTGAGCTGAGCCCCATTATCCATTGATTTGCTTCCTGATTGTGGATATTATGTGAGAGCCAGACTCCTGCTCCTGCTGCCATGCCATCTCCACCATGATGGAGTGCATCCCTTGAATCATAAATAAATGAATGCTTTCCTTTCCTTTTTTTTTTTTTTTTGAGGTAGTTTCTCACTCTAGCTCAAGCTGACCTGAAATTCACTGTAGTCTCAGGTTGGCCTTGAACTCTCGGCAATCCTCCTACCTCTGCCTCCCAAGTGCTGGGATTAAAGGTGTGAGCCACCACTCCCGGCTCTGTCATTTTTAAAGTTTTTTTTTTTTTTTTTTTTTTTTTTTTTTTTTTTGCAGCAGGTCCAACATACTGGCTTTTTTTGATGTTGTTGTTTTTGTTTGTTTATCGAGGTAGGGTCTCATTCTAGCTCAGGCTGACCTGGAATTCACTATGTAGTCTCAGGGTGGCCTTGAACTCATGGCGATCCTCCTACCTCTGCCTCCCAAGTGCTGGGATTAAAGGCGTGCACCACCATACCCGGCCATACTGGCCTTTTTTAATGTGAGAGTGAGACCAAGAGTGAGCGAGAAAGAGAGAGAGAGAGAATTGGTGCGCCAGGGACTCTAGCCACGAAGGCCAGATGTGTGTGCCCCTTTGTGTGCATGTGCAACCTTGCATGGTTGCATCACCTTGTGCATCGGGCTTATGTGGGACCTGGCGAGTCAGACATGGGTCCTTAGGCTTTGCAGGCAAGTACCTTAACCACTAAGCCATCTCTCCAGCCCAAACTCTTCCCTTTCTTAAGCTGCTCTTTGTCAGATATTTGGTCATAGCAGTGAGTAAAATAACCAATAAAATGTGTAATCAGCTTTTTAAAAATATATTGGGCTCTAGGATGGCATGAAGGTGACACAGAGTCAGTAGATACCAGTCTTTGATTTTTTAATTTAAATCTTTTCTTGGACTTGCTATATGAGGTACAATAATCTGTCATGGCATGCACCTGTAGGCTAAAGCCAACATTCTGTGCATGTTTAAGATAGGTGCTGCTTAGCTAGGATGCTCAGAAGTATAAATGTAACAAATGTGTTTTCACCTTACTGTGGGTTTATTGGGACATGACTCAATCCTTTTGTGAGGAGCATCTGTAACCCACAAACCTGAGCTTTCCTCTACTGAGCCTGATTATGGAACATTGATCCTGATGGTACAAATGAAGAGCAGAGACCCAAGCCTGCATAAGCTCTTCCTATGGAGGTACTTCAGGAAGGAATGGACTCCTACTCCGTAGGTGGTGTATACAGGTTACTACATTTATTTATTTATTTATTTATTTATTTATTTATTTATTTGTTCAGTTAGTTAGTTAGTTTTTTTTTTTTTTTTTTTTTTTTTTTTTTTTTTTTTAGGTAGGGTTTCACTCTGGTCCAGGCTGACCTGGAATTAACTATGTAGTCTCAGGGTGGCCTCGAACTCACAGTGATCCTCCTACCTCTGCCTCCCAAGTGCTGGGAGGTTACTACATTTATTATCACAATTTCTATGCACATTTTCTTTGTGTATCTGGAATCTTGAGCTCAATGTGGCACAATGGGCTGCAGTTTTTTTAAAAAATATTTTTTAATTTTTAGTTATTTATTTGAGAGACAGGGGAGAGAAAGAGAGAGAGAGAGAGAATTGGCATGCCAAGGTCTCAAGCTACTGCAAATCAACTCCAGACGCGTGCTCCACCTCGTGCATCTGGCTTACCTGGATCCTGGGGAATTGAGACTGGGTCCTTTGGCTTTTTAGGAAAGCGCCTTAACCACTAAGCCATCTCTCCAGCCCTGCATTTTAAAATTATTCTTTTAAGTTAAACAGCAGCAAGACGTGGTATGCAAAGTTCACTGTGATTCCTCCCATTGCTTCTCCCTGTATGTTTCATCACTCCTGAACTCCTGGTAGCCAAAGGAACATCATGCCTCCTTGCCATGTGTATGCTGTCCTCTGCAGCTGTGCAGCTTCTGACAGCTCTTATTTATTCTTTCAGCTGAAGCCTGTCTGTCACATCTTTTGGGGCTCTCACCCTATCCCTTTCACATAAGTTGGGTGCCATATTTCTTACCCTCCAATCTTGTGTTAGGTCACCATGACTTACTTTAGCAACAGAATTCTCTTGAGAGGGTAGATCTTGAGGGCAAGAACTGGGTCTTTTGATATTTGTCTGTTTTTCTTGCTTTAGCTATATACCCTAGCGTAAAGTTGGGCACATGTAGGTATTCAATATTATATATTGAATGAAAAAGTGGAGCTGATTCCTTATTATGCCATCATGAAAATTAATTATCTTATCATTTTGAAAAAGAATGGTCTCCATTATCTTCAACAATATTTTGAGACCTATTTCCCCAACTCTTGCAGCTAGAGAAAAAAACAGTACATCCTTTCAGAGCAAAATTAAAACAGATAATTTTTCTCGACTCAAAATAGCTCATAAATGCTCATTCAGAATCAAAGATTTTTTAGAAAGAGAATATGCCAGTTAAGTGACAAAAATATCCTCACAAAAATAGAAATTTCATGAGAGGCAGTGCCTGGGATTGATTAAGAGATCCTGAAAAATCTTAGAGATCTTTGCTTTGGTTGCTATTGTGTTTCTGAAAATAAAAGTAACCATATTCTTAAAGGAAGATTGCTCAGCAGGTCTAGATGAGAGAAACATAGGGATTATCTGTCTTTTCACATCCTGGAAATGACCATTATCAATCTTTTGATGTGGTTTATTTCGAGCATTATTTGAGTGGTTGCTAACATTGAAGGAAGGTGGCTTTCCCCAAGGGAGCTAACACAGGCATTTACCTCCACTTTCATACTTGGCTCTGGGCATAAGAAGGAATTATTGCATTTGTAATACATGGTAGGACCCATCAATCACAATAGTTATGAATAGCTCCAAAGAAAGTTCTGGAAGCACAGTTTGCATCAATGTCTTTAATAAAGACATTTAGACAGTACCAAGCATAGTTAGACAGTCTAATATTAATCATAGTAAACAAAACAGAATGTTTAGAACTAATATAAATTGACTGTCTAGACATACTTTAAATCCAACCTCAAACCTAAATATACCACCTTCCTAAATACCTCCCTTCTGCTGTGGACCCACTGAATAAGGTCAAGACATTCACTTTCTCTGAGTCAGCTTTGCTATATTTAGAGAAAGACTGGCATTGCCATTTTATACCTTCTCTTCCAGGAATTATAATTCTTAACTAAAACCACCTGTAAGACAAAAAAAAAAAAAAAAAAAAAAAAAAGCTGAGTTCACATTGCCAACTCTGGAAGCCATGGACCACTTATCAGTCAACTAGTGGCTCAGTGGAAATCTCTGAGTGCATGGTGACCCCACCATGAAGTTGCCTAGAGCCTAGGAGGGGAAGTGAGCCTACTGTCAGAGACTTGGGCTTTCCTCCACTGAGGAGACCTACCTCAGGACATCCTTCCCAGTCCACTGAAAATTGCCTTAGGAACTGCCAATGACATTTCTCTCTCTTAGCTTAGATTCTTGTGAATAGTGTTTCTTTGTGACCATGTATGTTCATTTGTTCATTCCTATGACTAAATACCTGAGAAAGTGAAATTTAAGGAGGAAAGATTTATTTTGGCTCACAGTTTCAGATGTTTCAGTCCATGGTCACTCAGTTCTGTTGCTTGGGGGCATGTGTAGGGTGAGGCAGAGCATCATGGAGGAGCACACTGGGCTCACCTCATGGACAGTAAGGGAGAGGAAGTGGGATAAGATATGCCCTTCACTATCACATGTCCAGCGACCTATTTCCTCTAGTCAAGCCCCACCTTCCACATTTTCTACCACCTCCCAATAGTCCATTCAAGTATTATTTCATCAAGAGTAATACATTGATTAGGTCCAAGCTATCATAATCCATCACTTCTTAAAAGCCCCACTTCTGAACACTGCATTGGGGATACAGCCTTGAACACATGAGTCTTTAGAGGGTATTTGCTTTGCAAACCACAGCAGACATTCCTTATTCCAGCATTCTGCATGGGATGCTGAGGAGACCAGCGTGAGCAGTCAGCAGGGATGTTGTTTCTTTCCCAGCACAGATTTTCATCATCAGCATGTAGGATGGCCTGTCCCCTTCAGAAGTCCTGCTGACTTCTAGTTTAGTCAGTCAATGGGGAACTGCTGATAGCCTAGGTTCAAGCCAAATGACACCAGGTTTACAAAATCCAATTGCTGATGAAATTACAAAATCAAACTTGCTCTGATAGAAAATTTGTTTTTTAAAAAATATTTTATTTATTTATTTTAGAGAAAGAGAGAAAGAAAGAGGAGGAGGGGGAGGGGAGAGAATGGGTGTGCCAGGACCTCTAGCCACTGCAAACAAACTCCAGAAGCATGCATTTCTTTGAGCATCTGCCTTACATGGGTACTGGGAAACCAAACCTGGATCCTTAGGCCTCACAACCAAACACCTTAATCTCTAAGCCATCTCTCCAGCCCTGAAAATTTGTTTTGCAAAGGAAACAGACAAGTGGGAATCTGAAAGAAAGCAATAGGAATCAGTATACTGTGACCCTGGAGGGACTTAATTTTAAAAAAAATTTTTTTTTATTTGTTGGAGACAGAAAAAGAGAGAGAGAGAGAGAAAGAGAGAGGGAGAGAAAATGGGCACACCGGAACCTCTAGCCACTGCAAACAAACTCCAGACGCATGTGCCACCATGTGCATCTGGCTTACATGGGTACTGGGGAATCGAGCCTAGAACTGGGTTTCTTAGGCTTCACAGGCAAGCGCTTAACTGCTAAGCCATCTCTTCAGCCCCACAGAGACATAATTTTAAAGTGCCAATTGCCATTAATTAGAAAGGCAACCAACTCAGCTCAATGTCAATATTGCATTTAGTATGAAGAACAGAAATGCAGTAGGTGGGTTAGTTTTGTTAGATATTAGTATAATTATAAAGCTTCTAGCCATGCTGTTTTCTCTATTAGGCATTTTATAGGCTATTACTTACTCTTTCTAGTAAGCTTTTATGATGTCTAATTTAATTTAATATTTAGAAATTTAGTTATTTAAGTTTCACAGACCTTGTCATCCTTCTTCACCATAATATATCTGCTTTGATGGAAGCCTGGAATGAATTTATGATACTTTTCCCTGCATCATTTCATGTGGAATCCAGAAAGAAATAAACCAGAAAAATCCCTTTCAAAGGGAAAAGCAGAGAGAGTATCAATGCCGTGGGCTTTCTTTTAACCAGTACTTTTGTCAGCTGAGGCTAAATGCAGCTTTCTGTTTGAGTTGGTGGCAAAGTCAATAAATTTGTCAACCTGCACCAAACTTGTTTGATAATTTTGCAACATAGGCGTTGGCTGTTCAAACATTTCCAAAATGCTCCATTGTATAACAGTAGAGGTGATTTAGGCTGGGTCACAAAGGGGAGTGCCATCAAGGTAGCAGTTTCTTCAGAACTCTCAGAGCAGCACATTGTATTTCCCTTGAGCAGGGAGGGTTTTAGAATGGACAATCAGCTCCCCTCACCCCACTCTTCTACTCCAGCCTTTTGCTGAGAAGCTCTTTGAGGCATCATGTTTGGGAGGGCCTTAAACTTGGACCTTTTAATGATTTCACCAAATGAGCCTGTTCCTACAGTTAATTGCAATATATGTGTGACAAGATGTTATTTATTTTATTTTTAAATTTTATTTTACCAAGAGAGAGATAGATAGAGAAAGATTGAGAATGGGCATGCCAGGGCCTTTAGCCACTGCAAATGAACTCCAAACACATATGCTACCTTGTGCATCTGGCTTACCTGGGTCCTGGGGAATTGAATCTGGATCCTTTGTCTTTGCAGGCAAAGCCGTCTCTGCAGTCCAAAATACTATTTTAAAATCAACAACACTGGGGAAGAAAGCATCTCACCCTCACTCCAGGCTTTTGCTAGGTAGATACATTATGATCATGATAACAAGGTTGGCGAAACTTAGGAGTGGCTACAACTTAAAAAATAGTACTGATATTCTAGATTTTAAGTAGAAACACTTAAAATTCACTTCAGTTTAGTAATCCAAATTACTTTCTTTCTTCCTTCTGAAAAAAGTTTAGTGGCCCAAGATTCCATGGATGTCTGACTGTTTCTACTGAAGGAGAATTAGCAAATTATTAAATTTTACTTCTAGGCCTGGGGATATAGCTCAGTTGACAGAGTGGTTACTTAGCATGGGGTAAGCATTCAGTCCTCACCACAGCATAAAGCTGGCATAGTGGTGCAAGCATATAATTGCAGCACTCGGGATACAGAAGTTCATGGTCATCCTCAGCTATACATCAAGTTCAGGAATACAAGCAAGTCTGGGATATGTGAGATGTTGTCAAAAAGAAAGAAAGAAAGAAAGAAAGAAAGAAAGAAAGAAAGAAAGAAAGAAAGAAAGAAAGAAAGAAAGAGAGAGAGAAGAAAGATAAAGAAAGAAAAACAAACCTCTCTGTTTATAATTGATTTGATATGTGGCTCTTTAGGGGTGGTATTAAATTTTATCTTCTTTGACTTACTTTTTATTATATAAGTTAAGCAATTCCAGAACCATGAAAAAAGGTCCATGTGGTATGCACATATTATCACCACCCTGCAAGTGGTGCAGAGAACATGGCCCACACAAGGTCAGTACTTCATTCACCTTCGTAAATACAGGGAACTCTGCTATTCGAATACTTAGGAAGGTTGCTTTTGTCAACATTTCTCTGTGGATTGCTTTGTTTTCTAGTATTTAATAACTAATATTTATATCTGTAGGAAAAAATATTTAGAAAAATAAAATTGTGGATCTGGAGTGCCAAAGCTTTGGCATTTATAAACATCCCGGATTCTCTTCAACATGCTAAGGTTGGACACCCAAAAGCACAGGGCAAATCCTTGGTTAGAAAGAAGCCATCTTGGTACTCTTTCCCAGGGTGGTTCTGCTGCTGTTCTCCACACTTGGAGAAAGACATTTACCTTCACTGCTGTGAAAACATTGGCATCATTGTTAGCACTGTCCATCTTTGCAAGCGCAAATATTCTCAGATGATGAGAACACTCACGAAGTCTTCAGACTCGATCGACTCTATCAGATATTGTGTTTACAAATCTAAGGACTAAAAATGACAAATCTTAACTTCTTAGAGTATAGGCACCATAAATACAGTGTAGTATAGAAAAGTTACGTCGGATGTGGTGGCACACATCCATAATTCCAGCCCTTGGGAAGTGGGGACAGGAGGATCACGAGTTCACTGCTTGCCCTGCCAAAATACAGAAACCCTATCACATTCCCCACTGATGAGTGTCCCTTTGGAAGAGGGAGGACAGGGGGGAGGATAATGGAGTCACCATTATGAATGTAAAATTAGAATAATATAAATAAAAAGTAAATTATTTAAAAAATAAAAAAAAAACAAATTATTGCTTCTGTGAATCAAAAAAAAAATAAACACACAAAAATATACAGTATAGGAAAGTTAAAAAGAAATGAAAGTGGGCTGGGAAGATGGCTTAGCAGTTGGGCACTTGCCTGCAAAGTCAAAGAACCTAGGTTTGATTCCCCGGGACCCACGTAAGCCAGATGCACAAGGTGGCACTGTGTCTGGAGTTCGTTTGCAGTGGCTGGAGGCCCTGGAGTGCCTATTCTCTGTCTCTGTCTCTGTCTCTCTCTTTCTCTCTCAAATAAACAAATAAAAAAATTAAAAAAAAAGAAATGAAAGCAAGAAAAAAAGATGAGGTAACCTAATGGGGAGTTGAAATGAGAGCAAAGAAAACAAGTGATGCACTCACTGGTGAAAGAAAACAAATGAATAGTACAAAATTATTACAAATTAGGTAACTTGGTTTCTTAGTCATTATTGCTTCTGCATGTCTATTTTTTTTTAATGTGGCTATAACCAGATGCTACTTCTATTATTTTGTCCCATGACTAAAATTAGACATTTGGATACAGTCAAGATGAGTACAAGAGGTTATCTTTCCTGATACCATTGCAAAATGCCTCTATAGTCTGACAAAGATTGTTCTGTTTTTTTCACTTGTTGACTTAATTGTAACTTGCTCCAGCCTGAGGACACTGCTGAAGGGAGACATTTCAAGCAGGATCATGAGTTGTTTTAAATACGAATGAGACGAACTCTAACTGACTATATTGGCATGATGTATTTAGTACAATGGCTTGGTACTTTCCATGAATAGCAGTCTATTGGGATACATAGTCTCAGACCTTCCTTGTACTGTTTGAAGACAATAGCCAAATGTTGATGGAAAGGGTCTGAAACGGACATGTTATCTCCATATATCCTGCTTTTCTCTACGTGAGGAAAAGATATTATTGTAAATTTCTTCTTTCTCATAAAATGATCACATGAAATACACAGCATGTATTGTAAGCCAGTGAAGAAGTAACAGGAAATAGTAATATAAGAAAAGTCAAATTCTCAGTAGCTCCAATTTGAATCCTATCCATCTTCCTTTGCTTTCTGCCCTAATGCTCCAATGGGCAAATGGCATGAATTCCAAACTACCCACCTTCTCCTCACAGTTCTCTTTCTGCCCACCTCCATCTCTACCCCATCATCTCGTACCCCTACTCTGCTGGCTTTATTCTGTTCTTCAGAAGATTTCAAAAGATCTTCATGCCTAAGGATATGAAATTCTAGACCTGGCCCTTCTCAGTCTGAATTATTTTATTCTCTTCTGTTTGGTTCAGAACGTCTCTGCTGCAGGCTGTGGGGTTCTCACTGAGGTTGAATGCTTCTGTCCATTCTGCACTTCTTCCAGGATGCCTTTGCTTTCCTCTCTAAGCACTGGCCTCTCAAGTGGACTTTCTGCAGAGGTCCTGAAACTGTCTGAAGCCTTCTTGGATGACCTCAGCTCCCAGGAAGTCTATTTAATGGAGGCCTGGAGCACACTGTGCAGCTAGGCTAGCATGAATCACGGTATCCTGGAAAGCTGAGTGTGTCCTCTCCTCTGCTCAGCCCACCTGTGTGCACACTCATGGAAGTCTTTACTTGGGGTTTTTATATGAAGGATCAGTTAAGTGTTTGTCACCTCCTTGCCCAGACTTGCCCACATTATCTGCTACCTCCATCTTTGTTTTATTCACTTGTAAAAGACTGTATATTTTGTGGTCCGTTTTCTACAATGACACCAGAGCCTGGCTGAAGATGCAGCATTTGTCATGTTGTAAAAAGCCAAAAGTAAATCTATTACTAGATGCTTGTGAAATTACACTATGGTATGATTTTCAGAGATATTCAGGACATTAAATTATCATAAGTCTGTTGTTCTTGCAGAAGGAAAATTATTGTGAGTTTTGTCACAACAATTTTCATTAATTTTGACCACATGTGAGAATGTCACATGTTCTAGAAAAGAAAGTGGTTTAACCACAAACCAGAACCTCAGTTATCTGGATTCATTTCAGTTTTGCCAAGTTAGTTTTCATAAGTGTAGATTGGATTTAAAAATCCAAGTCAGTGCTAGTAAGTTTTGTGAGAAGAATTTTGCTATGTAGAGTAGGCTGAAATAAAATTTAAGACCATAGGAATCTCTTATGTGTTTTTTTTTTTTTTTTTTTTTTTTTTTTTTTTTTGAGATAGGGTATCACTGTAGTCCAGACTGACCTGGAATTTACTATGTAGTCTCAGGTTAGCCTCAAACTCACAGTGATCCTCCTACCTTGGCCTCTCCAATGCTGGGATTAAAGGTGTGCACCACCATGCCCAGATCTTATGGGATTTTAAATTTTATTCTAGCATACTAATGGCTACAATTACTGATTATACTTGAAAAATAAGAATGATAAGGAAGCTAAAATTTTAAGGCAGGTAAAATGAAGTCTTTATGTAGTTATCTCCTTCATGTTTTAAATGAAGGTACTATATCACATACTGGAGTACATCCATTCTTGCTCAATTGGGTCACTATTAGGTGAACTTCACTAGAAGCATTTAATTACAATCATTGTGATTCTTTGCTTGATTATTCTTATCCTCTCTGATGACATCACAATGAAATCCTGATCACCACTGAATGATGGAAGCAGTCATTTGAAAAGGAATATTATTTAGATTTTTCTGAAATTAAAATTAGTACAGTTGTTATTATCCTTTTCCTCTTAGACCATAATAATTGTCATCTAAGAAGAGCAAAACTATCAGATCCCTCTAAACATGAAAACCATGCTAAGAGACATATCAAAGGCTAAAGTCCCATCTAGAAGTTAATCATCTTAATGGGTATATTTGAAAACGAAGAGAGAAATGTGTAACTGAATATATTGTTTAATGTTTAATTGTTGCATCAACTTAAAAATTTCTTAGCCAAAGAACAATGTTTAATTTTTTTATAGACTTGGGAATTTGCAGAACCATTGTAATGCATCATAGCTTCTGATTGGCTGAGTGAGATTGTTCATTTACATCATACATGTTTAAAAGGCAGAGAACTCTAAATCCTGGATTGATTTCTATCTCCTTTACTTATCTTCCATTCAGAATATTTTCTAGTTGATAAATTTTATAATATGTTTTTTTTTCTTTTCTAAAGGGAAAGTATGTCCATTTAGAAATTCTCTCTGTACTGCTTCTGCAGTGGCAACAGCGGCTGGTACTGGCCTGTGGTTTCCAATCTCTTGACTCCTTGAGTAACGTGGGACCTTTGGAAGTGTTTGTCATTTTGAAATTTTTCTTTTGAATAGTTCACAAATGCAAAATGCAAAATAAAAGACTTCCTCTGTGTAATTAATATTGTCTATACATTCTGATTATGATATTTCATTAAACAGTGACTTCGTATCAATTTTTTGTTTTACGTTTTCAATTCATAACATTTTTTGAAAAATTAACATTGCTAGATTCATCAGTCAACTACCCTATAGAATCTTAATGAGGTATGACACCAAAATAAAACTTCTAACAAGAAATTTTTTTGGATAAAAGCCAAAAAAGACTAAAAGCAAATAGAAACTGGTGACCAATGTGCCATCCTAGTGTACAACAGTAAGTTGAGTTGGCTTTTCTTTTTCTGAAAAGCTGACGCAATTTGGACTGGAAGAGGTGTTGGGGGAAGTGATGGTGTTGATTGGCTTATCATGTTCACTCCCACTGGCATTTAAGTCATTGTCTCGCTTTCCAAAGGTTCAGATAAGTCAATTCTGTGACAGGGGTCTGCCATTCCAAACACTTCACCAAAGACTGCACAGGACTGGATAAATAATTAAGGTACAGCTGTCTTTACATGTTCACAGTGTTACAGAAGTGCTTCTTTCTATTGTGCTAATTGTTTATGCTCTCTTCTTTTAGAAAAGATCCATTCAATATCATGTCAAACATTGAAATTATTTACCCAGATCCTGACTTCAATTTTCTTTTGAAAATAATTTTATGTCTGGGCCTAAAATTAGGGCAGTGGGATCTAGGAAAAGGAAATATTGCATGAACAGCCATCATTGAGTGTATAGGTACTTATGTCTTGTGGAGAAGGACTGGCCCTCATAAGAAGCTAACAAGCTTTGTCTTAGAAAAACTATAAAGTTTTAGAAGACCAGTCTCCATATCTTGAAAATAAAACAAAACTCACAGAAATGTATCCAAAGCAGGAATGGCACATGAGTTCAGGGTTTATTGGCACTGTTACCTAAGGCAAAGAAAGTTTTGTCTAACATCCCTTGACTTGACCAGCTTGAAGAAAATAATTTTAGAGCAAAGTTACCCAAAAAAGCTGAGAGGTTGAATAAAATATAAATATTGCTTTAGGTTTTGAAGGACTAGAATCAACTATCTAAAAAATAACTATTGTCTTTTTTGGTAATTATGACTATTTATTGTAATTTTTTAACGTTTTTAGTTGTTATTTCTAAACTGTTTCTTAGTATAGGATAGAACAAGAAATACTGAAATATTGAAGTAAATGTGAGTTTTTTGTTGCTGGTAGTTTCTCTTGCAAGAAATTTCTCAGAAAAACAAAAGTTTTTATAAACAGTAATTTTCATGACAAAAGGTGTAAGTAGAATGGTACTGTTGGGAAATGAAGAAAAGTTAATATATGGAAAGGAGAGAGGTTCAGTGGACAGAGGAAAGGAGCCAAGAGAAAGTGATGAGAAGGGATTATGATCAAAATACATTATATCCAGGGATGAAAATTATCTATAAAAAGTTAAAAACAAAAGGAAATTTAACCTAAAGGTAATATTAGATTGGTTTTATTGCCAGCAATGTATTTACTTATGCAAGATACATTTTAGATGAGGCCTTTAATCTATTCCTTGCACATAAGATAAGTTTTGGCTTTGAAGTTTCATGACCAGCTACTACCCACTAGTGTAACTCAAAGGTCCCTCTCATGTAAAGGTTGCTACCTACAAGTAACTTTCAGTGTCAACTTGTCAGTACTGTGTTGAGTTGGCATGAAGGACCAGATTGATGGCAACGTGGAAAGTCTACCCTGACGTCACTAGCTCTCTTTCCACTTTCACTTATCAGACAAAATAAATGTTTGCAATACTTACAGAAGGTCATAACCTCTATTTTGAACTCAAGGGCAGTTTTGCCTACCTGCATCCAAAATATGAGTTATATCTGAATATGTAGAGCCTTACAGCATATGAGGAAGGGGTTTTTAATTTTAATTAATTAATTAATTAATTAATTTTGATTTTTCAAGGTAGGGTCTCACTCTAGCCCAGGCTGACCCGGAATTCAGTATGTAGTCTCAGGGTGGTTTCAAACTCACCAAACTCACAGTGGTCCTCCTACCTCTGCCTCTCAAGTGCTGGAATTAAAGTTGTGTGCCATCACACCTGGCTTTTTTTTTTTTTTAAATAAAAAAAATCCTTGAGAAAATCACTTCAAGGCCATTAGTAAGTTAGTAACTTGGAATAACAATGGTCATGGAGATAGAAGTGGGTGAGTTTTAAATAAATGTTGGAAGAAGAACTGGTAGGACTTGGTGATGGTCAGACCCAAGTAGGTGACTGAGGGATAAAACCAAAGGGTATCGAGGATGAAGATCAGATTCACCCAGTGGGTGGCTGGGTAGATGGAGGCACCAGGTGCTGAGATGGGGAGCAGAAAAATATGTACCTATGAAAATTGTATTTCTCATTCATTGTTTGCCAACATAATTCTTTTCCCTTTTATTCATGCAGTGATTTTTTGATTAGTTGAATCAAGGTTTATCCAAGCTGGGTGTGGTGGCACACGCCTTTAATCCCAGCACTAGGGAGGTAGAGGTGGGAGGATCACTGTGAGTTCGAGGCCACCCTGAGACTACATAGTGAATTCCAGGTCAGCCTGAGCTAGAGTGAGACCCTACCTTGAAAAACCAAAAACAAACAAACAACAAAACAGATGTATCCAGAGAAAAATAACAAAGATTTTGTTTTTATATTTTATGTAAAGTTTTTTGTGATACTTTGATTTACAGAAATCCATTTCTTTAATAGTCTGAGCTCCTCGGATGCACGGATTGTCTTAGTCAATCTCTGTGACTTTCAGTTTCTGAGTCATGCTCCATTCGCAGTTATTGAACGGATGGCGGAATACTACCGTAAAACTTTTATGCTGAAGTGCTGTCATATAATAACTATGAGCTTAAATTTTAGCACTTACTATGTGTTCTAAATGCTTCAAGGTACACACTTTTGGACAGTAGCAACTGATTCCAAATATATGTCTCATAAAGCTCTAATGCTATTTAAATTATGCTTTTAGCAACTGTTGCCTTAAAATGGGCCAGTAATAAGATATTCAGAGCTAAAGATGTAAGCAATGAAAATGAGTTCCAAATTTTGTGAGATCTTCTTGGCTAGGGCCAAAATTAGGATTGGGGCTGATGTCTTAAACCATTATTTCATGCACCTATCACCTTCAAAAGAGAATAAGGAAAATGTTTGTTTTTGTTTTTTGTCTTGCTTTTTCTGAGGCAGGGTCTAACTCTAGTCTAGACTGGCCTCAAACTCACAGCAGTCTTCCTACCTCAGCCTCCTGAGTGCTGGGATTACAGGTATGAGCCACCATGCCTGACTAGAAAATGTTTTGTTAATAAAAGTCATATAAAACATAGTTTTTATACTGCCTTACTTATAAAGTTTGTGAGAATTTTGAGAATCACAAAGTCTTTTTTTCAGAGTGTCTAGGATAAATCATGCCTGTGAAATCATGTATGTTTGTATGCAGGTAAAAACATCAGTAGACTTTTGACTGTTGAAAGAGATTAAAAGGATTTAAATTTATATGCTTTGGCATGCATAATCATGTTAAAATCTCATGATGCTCATTTGTGATATTACCTTCATTTTGCAGAAGAAGGAAAAGTCAGAAGTTAGGTAATTTGATCAGCATTTATATCTAGTTCAGTTTGTCACTAAAGCCAGAGAGCCTGGCCAGACTTTAGTTCTCTGTGGTAGAAATAGCACTGGAGAAATGACATAGAATGGATGTCACTTAAATCCTGCCTCCATTTTTCATCTGTTAAATGAAAATAAGAACAGAATTAGTACCCACTTCAGAGGTTGACCTGAGGATTAAATGAGCTGATAGAGATAAGGCCTTAAAACAGGGCCTGGCATGTTGTAAGCTAGGTACCACATATTTGATGTTTTCTGCCTTTTTCCCTGTGGTGGTCATGGTTTAAAGTGAATACAGTCAATGAAGTTCTTATGAATAAGTACAAAGTAAAGCAGACTTTACCTGAAGTCCCCAGGCATGCAGTCATGGGTACAGAGGTCTCAGCCCCAATGTCCCGTCCACAGAGACATCTTCCTTGATCCCCCAGGTTAAGTTAAATCCCATGAGAGAAACAGAGACAGGAAGGCTTTGGAGAGGATGGACTAGAGGCCGAGCCCATTTCATGTACATGTACACATGGTCTAAGGTGGCAGAGAACACAGTATGTTCCTGAAAGTAGAAGACTAGAGTAGCTGCAAACACTGAGATGGGGAGAGCATGCAGGGAAATGAGATCAGAGTCTGATGGACCATCTAGAGCATTACTGGACCTGGGGAGAAGTTGGGTAGCTTTAAGCAAAGAAAGGCAATGACCTGTCACTATGGATTTTGTGTGGGAAATACATGTGTGGAGCAAATGGAGAGCTGGGGAAAGCGGGGAGGATTTGACATCAGTTAGGAGGTGCTTACCTGGACTAATGATGGTGGGAGAAATTGAAAGAAGCAGAAGAATTTGAAAAATACCCCAGTTTCTTGCAAATTCATCCAGAATTTATAAAGGACTAGATGTTGGGAGTAAGAAAGAAAACTTGATAATAGTAGACTCTTACGTTTCTGGTTTAAGTAAGTGCATAAATGCAACTACATATCTCAGGTAGTTTGCATTGAAAGAAGAGAGAACTATTGCAAGTTAGATTTTAGACACATTGAATTTATTTTTTATTTTTTATTTTTTTATTTATTTATTTGAGAGAGTTAGATTTTAGACACATTGAATTTAAACTTTAGGATCTAAGCCATCCAGCCCAGACACATTGAATTTAAATTTAAACAAATTTAAACTTTAGGATATATCAAGGAGACAGAACCCATAGGAGACAGATGATAGCTAGACAGACAGAGAAGCAAGCTTTATTATGGGAACTGGCTCATGTGATAATGAAGGCTCAGAAGTCCCACAATCTGCTGTCTGCAACCTGGTTGAATAATGCAGCAGAGGCTGCAGGCCAGAGAACCAGGGAGTTATTGACATAAGTGCATGGATCTGATGGCCTGTGAACCAGGCCCTGATATTCTAGGGTAGAAAATGAATGGCCTGGGTCAAGGAGAGTTGGGTGGTTTGAATCATATGCCTCCCCCCCCCCATAAACTCATGTGGCTTAAATGCTTGGTCCCCAGTTGATAGCAATTTGGAAGGTGGAGCCTTTCTGGGGGAGGTGTGTTGTTTAGGATGGACTTAGGGGGGTTTCAGCCACTTTCCATGTCATGCTTTCCTCTTCCATCATATTGCTTCTTCTCAAGACTATAAGCCAAAGTAAAACTTCTCTCCCATCAGCTGCTTTTGGTCAGGTGGTTTATGCCAGCTATGAGACGGTAACTACAACAGAGAAAAAGTGAATTTGCTCTTCCTCTACCTTCTTGTTCCTTTTGGACCACAATGCATTGGCCAATACTCATGCACACTAGTGATGGACCATCTTTACCAGGTCTGCTGATTAAAGTACCAATTTCTGCCAGAAACAATAACAAAGAATGCCCGATAGCATTCTGCCATCCTTTTCGCTCTGTCAGGTGGACACATGAAGGTCTTGGAAGTAGAATGAAAGAAGGGGGAGTAGGGCTTGGAATTTAGAAAATCAAGCAATGAAATATAAATGATAAGTCCTTGGAAACTGAAGAGTAATCTCAGTGACACCAGCACATGGGAGCTTTATAGAACTCATAGAAGCCAGAAAGGAGATGGGGTTGGAAAGCAGAAAAGGAGATCAGGCCCTAGAGTAAATGTGTTTTTTTTTCCAGAGGGAACTCTGTAGCAGCTCCCAGTCATGTCAACATATTCAAAGAGGAGACATAAGTCACAGGTACCCAGTATTCACCAGGGATCCTCACTTTGGACACGATGGTCTATGCTTTTATAAGCACCGGGAGCTCCACAATGACAAACAGGAATAATGGGGAACGGAAGCACCAGCCCCAGAGTAAGTGCTCCTAGGGTGTCAGCCATGCCAGGGACTGAGTCCTTCCGGGGCACTCATCACAGGTAGGCTGCACAGGGGCCCCTCACACAGACCTGACTCATGCAAACCAGCAGGGAAGCAAGCCAACAATGCCAGAAACCCCAAATACTACTTTCTACATTAACAAATACATAAATATGAACAGACCAAAACTAGGATCACAAGAATTTATGGAAAAGCAGCGGCATGAAAGAGAAGATCCAGATGAAACATAACTTAGAGGACAAAAGGAATGTCTCAAAATGTCAGATCAATATCCACAGAAGGCTTTGGAATATATTGCGTGCATAAAGCAAAACCACACTACCACAAAAAGGTGACATGAAAAATGAGGAAGAGAGTAAGAACACATTTTCAGTAGAAATGGAAAACATGCCTGAGAAAAATAATTAGATAGTGAGGTTGGAAAGTTAAAGAGACACAGCTGAAGATGTTATTTTGGATGTGACATTGAGGAACGAGGTCTGAACATGGGTCAGCAACAGAAAGAAATGGAAGAATGCTACTCCACTGATGGTGGAGCAACAGCCCCATAAACCCACTGTATGGTAAAAGTATTGGAATGACAGAGATTCATTTAGTATGGAACCTACTCTGCTAGCCAGTTTTCTGTTACAGTGACTAAACACCTACATCAAATCAAGTTAAAAGAGGAAAGACTTATTTTGGCTCATGGTTTCAGAGCTTTCATTTGTTTGGCCTTATTGTTTGCGACCTGTGGCAGCACAGTTGACCATGACAATAGCACATGGCAGAGGACGCCTGTTTGTCTCATTGTGTCCAGGAAGCAAAAAGAAACACAAGAAATATTCCTTGAAGGGCGGCTGCCAATACTTTCCTTCCACCAGACCCCACCTCCTAAGGTTCCATCACTTCCAATAGGATCACAAGCTGGCAAGCAAACCTTCAACACATGGACCTTTGGGCAACAGTAAAGACCCAAACTGCAACATCTGCCAGACCCACAGCTCAGCAACCCAGTACGCTGTAGAGAGATGTCTGTTTACCTTCAGACTGCGTGGTCAACAGGAGCCACAGCTCACTGCTGCCGCCTGGTGTCTTGTGGGAGTATTTTATTGCAAACAGCCCAGGAAAAGATCAAAAGTCAAAGTTTTGACTTAAAGCTTATTGATTTTTGCATCATTGTAAAAGCCAGAAAAATGGTAAGTTGGATCATCATAAATTGGGGGTCATATGTACAGGGAGATATTTAACAATATAAATTGCAATCCAATACCTGGCTAAAATGGTTGTAGAAGAGTAAACATAGGGAATGAAATGGTTTTGAAAAATAAAATAGTTACAACGTTTTTCTGTTCAGAAGAAAGCCACATGTCTTTTACTGAATTGTCCCTCTGCATACTGAATAAGATGAATTTTAAAAGCTGCCCATGATTACTTGCATCCTGATGAGATGTCAAGGAGAGAAAATAACGGTATCTATGAAGAAATGAGAACTAAGCTTATGGATAGAAGGCAGAAGTCAAGGGAGAACTATGACCAGCATTGTGAGGGAAAATGATTTTGAGTCTGGATTTCAACCAATGAAGTTGAAAGCAAAATAAAGACGTTGTCTAACATGAACAACTCAGAAATTCTCTTTACAAATCTAGGAACACTGTGTGAGAAAGTCAATTCCAGGTGCTATTTCAGCACAATGCTCAATAAATTGAAGAGAGAAGAGGGAGAAACCTCCAGGAAGCATGGGAGGAGAGCAACACAACATACAGACTTAGAGGAGGAAGCCATTCAGAAAGCAGAAGAGCATGGAAAAGTTGCTTTTAGAGTCTTGGTAATCTAGGATTATATTTCAGAGTTCTGGTAATCTAGGGTTATATTTCATTCAGAGTTCTGGTAATCTAGAATTATATTTCATTCAGATCTTTTGGGTATGGCATTTATACAATCATAATGTTGTGAATGATGATATTAGTTTTATGTAGAAATCTATAGACAAATTGTAACAGATTTAATAGTTTTATAGAATGTTATGTAAACATGGCTCTCACCATTGCCGATGTATTTCATTAACTAGAACAGTTAGGAGGGTGA
Source organism: Orientallactaga sibirica (assembly GCA_036365145.1). Classification (NCBI taxonomy): domain Eukaryota; kingdom Metazoa; phylum Chordata; class Mammalia; order Rodentia; family Dipodidae; genus Orientallactaga; species Orientallactaga sibirica. Next base: position 3,332,229 of record JAEOAD010000036.1, read on the forward strand.
GGGATGGAACTCTAGAAAGAAGTATGCTAATTTCCTTATTGCTCATAGCTAATACTCTAGAGTTGATAAAAGTTAGCGAGATTAGAGTGAGCGATTTAAATTTAGAATGGATAACTTTAAGTGAGAAACTAAAAGCAGAAACTGTGATTAGAAAGAAGGCTGTGAGGGCTGCAAAGATGGCTTAGTGGTTAAGGCGCCTGCCTCCTAAGCCTAAGAACGCTGGTTTCAATTTCCAGGTCCCATGTTTAGCCAGATACAGTTTCGCAAGGGTGCAATGCCTCATTTGACAACAAGGGGGTGCACACATCTGGATTTCGTTCACAGCAGCTGAGAGACTGTTGGTGTGCCCATCTTTGTCTTCCTCTCCCTCTCTCTCTGTCTCTGTCTCTCTCTCTCTCAAAAAAAAAATAAATATGTTAAAAAAAGGAAAGAAGGCTGTGAATATGTGATACGTCTGGGAAACCACTGTCTCATTCCATTTTCTTTTTTTTTTTTTTTTTTTTTCTTTTAGCCATCTGCATGTATTCTGTTCTCTCTGGTGGCTTTCAAGTTCCTCTCTTGACTTTTGTGTTATGCACTTACATTGTCTAGTACTAATAAATAGCATCCTGCCAGAAATACGTGTACTTTTTGTAAATTCTGAGAAGGGCTCCCTTAATTCTGGACAATTCTTTACCTTTCTCTTTCTATTTTGTATCTCATAGCTCTATAAATTAGAATGATGATTAGACTACATTTAAACTTCTTATTATCCTTCCCCAACCAAAATTGTAGTGTCTCCACATTTTTATTTCTTTACCTTTTTGTGCTACAATTTGAATGATTTCTACAGATCTATGTCCTGGTTTTTGAGCTCTTCCTTCAGCTGATTGTCTTATTTCAGTGCTTTATGTTTTATCTTTGGAATTACCTTTTCGCTCTTGTATGAATCTTTTCTTCTGTGACTTATTCATGATGCTCTTTTCTTACTTTGATTTTATTACATTAATTTGAAAGTCCCTTATGTTGCTATGCATGAATATTTTAATTCCTTGTACCTACTGACATTTATACTAGTAAGTTTCTATATGTGCTTTGAACTTGTGTAATTTGGTGTTGTGAACTCGTCCCCAGTGTTTGAGTTCCCTCCACAAATGTACTACTGGGACGTTCCTCTGTATAACTTGTCTACTGCTCTGGATATGTGTGGATTGGGGTGTTCTGGAGCAATTTTCATATTTATCTGTGCTCAGGGTGTACCTGTTGATGGGAAGTACACACAATAGTTTTATACAATGGTATGGAAGCATGGGTCTCAACATTGCAAATATATAGTTTCATAGAATATAAACCACTCCTTTCAAAAACAGTCATATTTCTCCCAGTATAATGATTTAACAATAACTGAATCTAGTAGTACAGTTCTCAGAAAATTCTGTCAATAATATATAATGCCTTCGTGACATTAAAAAAAAAAAAAAAAACCACAAAGTTAGTCCAACCATTTTCATTTTACAGTTGGAGAAATTGAGGTTCAGAAAAGTTAAGTGACTTGTGCTAGGATCCAATGAATTAATGAGAGAGCAAACATAAAAGATGAATGTTTACTGTCAAAATACATTTTAATCAGATATGGATGGTGTCTAGTGCTGGTTCATAGGTAAACCTGTGTATTTCCTTTTGTTACTATTCTTAACTGTGGCTTCTGCTTCCAGGTGGCTACAAAGAGGCTTTCTAACCTTGATCCCATCCCAGGTTGCATATCCAGCATTGGGGTGGTTTTAATTCTCTTATCCTCAATTAAATTAAAGCATTAGTGTTCTTTCTAGCTGCTATCTAACATTGATACTTGGCAGATCTTTTGTCCCTCTCTCTTTTTAAAAACAATCATGCAGTCGGCTTCCACACATCTAAAACTCCATGATGACTTCTGCCATGTCTTCAGGTTTCTTTCCTGCCATGTGACTAACAAAATGTCTGCCATGTTCATTATGTGTACACATGAAATACTGCCCACTGCTGATCACCTGTTAGCAGGTTTTCTTTCCCGACCTTTCATTTTCAGTAATAATTAAAGGAGATTTTCAGGGCTTTTTTGTTGTTTTGTTTTGGTAAAGTTTGGGGGAACTTACGCCCTTCCCATGTTTCTCAGAAAGCATACACAAAGTAAGTGATTCAAACTCACTTATCTCATTTAAAGCAAATTATAATGATTTATTTTATGTTCTGTTTTCTGAACAGAGTGTTCTGAACATCAACACCAAGTGGAAGAGCCTTCGGCTGAAGGTACAGTGTATTATTTACGCTGAAGGCGCGCTTGTGTGGACAAGAAAGCGCTGACAGGTCAAATGGATCCTGTGGAACTGAGAAGTGTCAACATGGAGCCTGACGATGAGAGCAGCAGTGGTGAAAGTACTCAGGACAGCTACACTGGTTTGGGCAACTCCGAAAAGGCAGCAATGAGCAGGTATTGGATTATAAATCAGAAGGCTTATAAAAATGAGACATGAAAAATAGAAGTCTTGTTGGGAAGACCTGAGTTTATTACAGATAAATTTGAGACAACAATGTTGATATTAACATAGTAATTCCCTGATCCTGAAATAAAACAGCGGAGTCAACGTGACTAATTTCAAATGTGGGTTAGTTACAATGTCATTGTCTCCATTCATAACGCACCTTTTATTCCAGTTACATTGGTCTACAACCTCTTTTAGCTTTTGGACTTTTCATTCTCAGATTTCTTTCTTTGACTATATTTTGAATGTTGCTACATCTCTAGGATCCATTTTGCTCCAAAGAAGTCCTCTGAGCAAGCCTAGTCACAGCTATTGTGGGGTCACCTGCTAGTTATATAGTATTAAATCTTAGCTGTCAAACCTGAGTTTCAAATCATTGTATCCGGCCATCCACTGCACATCTCCACGGGACTACTAATGTGTCTTAACTGGCTCATTTCTAAATTCAACCTTTGTATTTTAGTGTTTTATTTTGACATTCTCATGTGTGTACTTCATTGTATTTGGTTCATATTCACATCTCCACTGGCCCCTCTTATCACCCTGCAAAGCCACACTTGGAATGCCAAAAATGGAATTATTGCCACATTCCCTCTGACACCTGCTCTGCCTCTGCTGAAAATCCCTGTTCTGGGAAAATCCCTACCAGTTTTCAGTAGCTCTGGTGAAAAACCCTCCGTATCAACTCTGACTCATTCCTTTGGTACCCAGCCCCCACATCCAATGATCATCAATATCCACTTAGTTCTACCATGTTAATGCTTCCAGTCCACCTTCTTCCTTCTTCTATTCCTTGGCTGTCATACTTTAGGCCCTAGTCCTCTTACTTGTCCACTGGAATAGCCTTCATTTGACTACCGGTCTTATATTTTCCTCTCCTCTGTGTAGCTTCCATATTTTCATAGTAATAATCCTTTATCAATGCAAAGTATATAATGTTCTATAATTAGATAGAACTTCCACGACTGAGTTAGCTATGAGATACGTACTAGACTACACACTTTTTTAGCATGTAAAGCCCTTTTGTATCTGTCCCTGATCTACTTTTTCTGTCCTGTCTCTTGTCCTCCTTCCTATCTGTACCATCTTGCCTTCATTCAGTCCCCTCTGTCTGCCTGGACTCACCCACCATCAATACCCTTCACCTTTCAAGAATCAGATCAATGTCAAGACTCCTTATTCAGGCATTGGCCACATCCTTATCACAGCTTCGTGGTTTTTACTATCCCTACATAGCACACTGCCTGAAACATAGGAAGTGTGCTATAGTTATTTTTTATGTAAGTTGTTTTCCAATAAAATGCTACACAACACAAATTGTTCCCAATTAAAAATACTATTGATTTTTTTTAACCAAATCTACTCTTGAAGTAGAGAGTGTTATCCTCAAATAAGAACTTCTCATTTCATTTGCATAGTCCAGGAAGGGCCATCAGGGGGAAGCACTGTTCTTCCTATAAGCAGGCATGCACTGAACTTGAGGGCTGTTGGATTCCAAAGACCACTGGTAGGTAAGTCATAGCAGTTTCTGAATTAAGTGACTTGAGAAAACCAGTGTAGTAGAACACAGGGCACTATAGTCCTCATAGTTCCTGACTTTGGAGAAGACATCTTCTTTGAGAGTCAGTGTAAAATGTAGAATGGCAAACCGTCACCTACTTTTCTAAGGGTGAAATGCATGCATGGCATATAGAGGATATTCGATAATTTTTTGTTCTTTCTCCTCAGTATCATTATCCTTATTAAATTGGTCCACATCTGCAGGCTTTTTTGATTCTGAAAGGAATGTACTTAATTATGAGTTCTGCACAGGGTGGCTGAGGTGAAGGGGTCTCAGTCCTAAGAGTATTTCTAGGGCTTGTACTAGATGCTATTCTTAAGCTTCATGTAGTGTCTTCTTAGACACTCACAAAGCTTGTCCATCTATTGTGGCTCACACATAAGAAATAAGTTTATGATTTCATGATTGCTTCTGAAAAATGAGTTTTGCTTATGTATGGTTTGGGCTGAACCTTGAGATGTAAACTTCTGAGAATTTCAACATACTGCAGTTGTTTGAGTTCAGTTTACTTATGTTTTTAATTCATGCTAGGTTTGGTATGAAGACATGTAACATCCTGGGGCCATTTCTTATATATATATATATATATATATATATATATATATATATATATATATATATACACACACGCATATATGTTACAATCTGTTTTATGTCTACAACTTATTTTATGCAAAATTAACATGCAAATGCATTTAAAAAGGTAATCTGATTACTTTCAAATTTTAAAAATTACACATAAAATGGATATTTAATTTTTTGATGAAAGTGAAAAGTAGAGTGCTGGGCCTTCCTGAGTTTAAATTGTATTCTAGGTGACATTGGTTTTCATAGTCATTAGTCACATTTTATCCTATCATCATCTATCATTTTTTTCTACTTTTAAAATATCTTGATTTATTTATTCACAAGCAGGGAGAGAGGGAGAGATCTGAATAGACACACCAGGACCTCCAGCTGCTGCAAATGAATTCCAGATGTATGCACCACTTTATGTATCTGGCTTTATCTGGGTACTGGGGAACTGAACCTGGGTTATTGGGCTTTGCCAGCAAGCACCTTAACTGCTCAGCCATCTCTCTAGCCTCTCATTCTACTTTTAAAACAAAAGTTGCAAAACTGAACATTACCTCGGAGTCCTCACACAACAAGCATATTAACTATAGACTATTAAAGTAAATCACAAAATGTGGTGGGGGGAGGATGGCAACAATATGGCTACAACAGAGAGCACTGTGTCCTGTGAGAAACATGGGGGGAATGCCAGGAAATGTTCTACTGTCTACTCATTGGGTCTGAGAAAGAAAACACCAGCAGCTGTCTGCCTGCCATTCCTACCTGTGGCTTACATTGCTGTGTTTTCACAGTCACCCTGTCGCCCTCTTCCCCTGTACCTAATTCTTAGGATTAGCTCCCATTGTGAAAAATAATTTATATGGCTCTTCTGTAAGAATTCTTTTCCATTTTGTTTCTAAGGGTTATTGTCAAAAACATTCTCTAATTGTTTTGTCTGACTCTTTAATGGAAGAAATGCCCTAAAAATTACCATCTTAATTAGTAAATCCCTTTAAGAAGTATGCAAAATTAAGCATTCCTTATAGCAACAAAAGCCTGTGTGGTGCTCTTGTGGATAGAATGACAAGGCAGCATACAGCGTCTTGGAAGTGTGGCCAGCCCTCTGACCATGGCTACAAAGCCCCTGGCCTATGGCTGCAGGAACTGATCAGCACAGGAGGAGCACTGTGCCCAGGCAGATCATAGTCGCAATGTGACTTGGATTGTGCCACTTTAAAGTCCCATTTCTTTCCCAACTCTTCTTCCAATTCACTGGCTTTAATAATTTTCTCTGTTTCATTCATTATCTAATAATTACCAAGGCACATTCTCAGAGCAGTTAGAACGAATGCACACACATAACCAAATACAGCACAGAGCTGCTATTCAACTACTTTCCAATAAGCAACATATGTGTAAACAGATGAAACCAAAAAAGAGGAAGCAGCAGTGGGACTGTCTGTCGCCAGGGAAAACCACAGGTAGAGGCTGCCAGGTGAGCATACACTCCTTAACTTTGCTGGCCACAGTTTTCTATTCTTCAGTGTAGGACCACAAACATTCTTCATACAGGTATTACAAGCATCAGATGAGGTGAGGGTCACAGTGCGTACACAATTAACAAAGGTTTGTTAAATGAATAAAGTCAGAGCATGGAGTGTGACTCAAATAGAACACTTGCCTGGCAGAGGACTTGAGTTCAATCTGCATCACCAGACACACGCGTACACACACACACATGCACTGCGCACGCGCACACACACACTAATAAGCAATACATAAATACATAAAAATCATCTGGTGAGGGCATGACAGCAGATTAGACAACTCATGGCTGTGGCTCTGCACCCTTTCCTTGGAAGGTCCCTTTAGTAGGGACAATATTAGATCCAGTTTGTCTCTTTCTTGAATAATTAATGTGGGAAAGACAAAATGTAGCTTAAACAGCTTTGAACTAATAATTATATTTTCTTCCTTCATAATATCTTCCCTCCCAAAGTCTAGTCATAAATAAAGTTCAAGTTCAGTTATTTGTCTGGAAGGAACTCTAGTGTGAAGGAAGAAGGAAGGTTTTATCTGTTTTCTCTCCTAAATTAGCTTTTGCTCCCCAATTCAGTTGTACAAATTACCTGAAACAGAAACGTCGTTCAGAGCATTTACTTAGATGGCTTTACTTTCTTATTTTTCTTTTATGTACATCTTCAGTCAATTTGTTAACGAAGATGCCGAGAGTCAGAAGTTCCTGACAAATGGATTTTTGGGGAAAAAGAAGCTGGCGGATTACGATGATGAACATGTAAGTGGCTCTCTGCTTGCAGGCAGTTCACAGGACTCAGGGTGTCTGGTCTGCTTAGGTCTCAATGGGAAAACAATGTGACTGAAATTTTCCAATCCTCCATCAGCACATTCTCTGTTTATTCAGGCCCTTACTGGAATAAGGACTTGTTTTCCCTGTCTGCCATATGGCTGCATGAATCATTTATGAAATTTATTTGTTTTTTCAAGAAATCATTCTAACCCAAATGTGATCTGCAATCATACATGTTTTCCCATCTTTATATTACTCCACCTGTATTTTTAATTTCTACTGAGACAACCCATGCTGAAACCACAAACTGCATTCCACTGAAAATGACATGCTTTTGCTGAAGCTGAGTAATGGCTTTTACTCACTATCATTTTAACCTAGTGTTCAATTTTGGACTGTAATATCCTCCAGGAGAGATAATATGAGAAGAAGAATAAGCCGAGAAAAGATTGGTCCTTTGGCAAATGTTTGCTTATAGTCCACCCCTTTTTCTTCAAGCATCCTGGAACTACTTCCTTTGGAATGTCTTCATTCAACCTGAGTAATGCCATAATGGGAAGTGGAATCTTGGGCTTGTCCTATGCCATGGCCAATACAGGGATCATCCTTTTTATGTAAGTGCACACACATGTCTGTGTTTGGTGATGAAGTCCATGCATAACCTGTCATATGTTTTTTGTGCATACGAAGGGTTTAAGGAAGTGTGAGAAACCCCTCTTGCTTTCAGACAGAACTGCAACCCAAGGAATAACCAAAGGTCCCTGGTCATGGTACCTGCTCACTGATCATCTCTGACCAAATAGGAGAATGCTTATTGCTCAACCATCCAAAGTGTTAGAGCAGCCTCATGAAGCCAGGGAAAGAAACCATTTCACAATGTAGCCATTGGTTGATTGGAAATTAAATTTTAGTATCCAATAATTAAAAAGGTCCTTTTCCAAAGTAAATCTGATTTTTAAAACATTCTAGGAAAAATAACTCATCTCATCTGAGAGCCCTGGTTCCGTTCCCTGGACTCCACACACTGACGTACTGGTCTTTTTTCCATTCCACAGGCCATTGAACTTATGCTTAGAACCTCCTTTCCTTTATTCTTCATTTAGTAAACTTTTCATATCTCAGCTCAGCCTTATCTTTGTACTGCCTTCCCTGACCTCCACGACTGGGACAAATTTATTATATACTTACATCAGTTATAACATCTAACTGTGTTTGTCTGATTCATTTGGTTAATATCTAGTTTCCTTGTTGGACAATATGTCCAGAGAATTAAGCCTACATTTTTTTTTTTTTTTTTTTTTTTTTTGGAGAGAGACAGAGAGAGAGAGGGAGAGGAAGACAGATAGAGATGGGTGCACCAGCAGTCTCTCAGCTGCTATGAACGAAATCCAGATGCATGCTCCCCCTTGTGGTCAAGTGTGGCATTACACCCTTGCATCACTTTGCATCTGGCTAAATGTGGGACCTGGAGATTGGAACCGCTGGAGATTGGAACCAGCGTTCTTAGGCTTAGGAGCCAGGCGCCTTAACTGCTAAGCCATCTCTCCAGCCCTTGAGCCTACATTTAAGCACATCTCTGTCCCCAAAACCCAACTTAATGCCTGACACAGAAAATATTTGCCAAAATTGGTTAAATGTTGTATGAGCTTCCTATAGTTTACCTATAGGATGGACAAATACTACCTTGCCTGTGACAGAAAACCACAGACATTTGCCTTGTGTTTTCTGAGATATGGTTGTCAGCAGTGGAATTCTTTATGAGAATAAAGTCTTCCATTAGGCATCATATGAACACAGCTCTTGGTCGCAAATGCCATGCTAGAGAATTAAATAACTGAGAATGCAGCATGTATATTATAAGTTTACCCTATGTTCTGAATGAGTATCACTTATGATTGGGCCATCATATAGCTGTTTGAGGACTAAGGATCAGGCGATAAATATTTATCTTGTATCACTGTCTCACCTGAAATCTTTTATGTATGTACTGTTCTTTAGCTGAAGGGACTTTTGTACCAACTTTACTTTTATAAGGCATGTTTGAAATAAACTAGTAGTTCATTGTCTGACTCTTAGGATGGGAATTTATTTGTGTATTGACATGTTTTAGTAAAATGTATCACTTCTGAGACCAACTGCCTTCTCATTAGTTATACATACTATTAACATGAATGAGGAAGTTATCATAGATTGTTGATAAACACAAGTGGGAAACACTTCCCTGAATCCTAGAGCCATAGATCATTTTCATGGAAGGAAATACTACATTCTACTTCCAAAGCAAAGACTTAATTTCAGTCCTCTGAGTATTTAGCAGATTAATTTGACCAGAGCAATTATATTACTAAACATGCTAGGATGTGTTTTGTGTGTCCAAGTTGCACAGAATTCAACTGTCATCCTTAATTCATGGCAAGTTGACACAGTATCCCACTGGTTTCATTTTTAGAATTTCTGCCAAAGCAATCACATGTTTAGAATACAGAAATGCTTATTATTTTCCCAAGGATCAAAATTATGTGGTCTGAATTGCCTAATTCTTTGAAAACAGGTATGTTCATAGGCATGTGGAAAAATACATGAATCAGTTATTGATTAGATGGCTCTAACAAAGTTGTTTTCTGGAAAATAAGAACACATATAGTTACTAGTTATAAAATATATAATTCATGGTCCAAGTAGATATGCAGCATTGGCTTCATTGGTGATTATTAGAGGATTAGACAAATTGTGGAGAATATATATGTATTCTCATAATAACATAAAGCAAAACATTTTCTTTTAATTGCAGGTTAAGGTTACTATTGTTCCTTCATATATTATATACATGATTCTATGCACATTCTTTTTTATTGTTTGAGACAAGGTCTTACTGTATAGCCAGGTTGGCCTTAAACTGTTGATCCTCCCATCTCAGTCTCCCAAGTACTGGGATTATAGGCATGTACCACCATGCCTGGATTTATCCACACTCATATTTTTATGCTCTAATTCTTGGTTTTGGAGAAATGCTGATCAGCATAAAAATAAAGGAACCATTCATCCATGTGGTCATGTAGAGAGAGGGTGCTGACTTCAGAGGTGATTCTTTCTGAATACAAACAAGGGATATTCCTACCCTATACTTCCCTTTATCTGCTCTATTTATGTTATACATGTAATGTATAACTCGACCCTCCAACTAAGTACTTCCCTTCTAATGTCCACAATCAGTAGTAACAGAACTTCACTTTCTTGAATCCCAATATTTATTTATGGTGTGTGTGTGTGTGTGTGTGTGTGTGTGTGTAGGTGTGCATATACTGTGGGACATATGTGGAGGTCCAAGGAAAACTTTCAGGTGTCAGTCCTCACCTTCCAATGACTTGAGGCAGGATCTCTCCTTATTCACTGCTCCATTTGCTAAGCCAGCTGGCTTCCGTTCTTCTAACAGATTCTTCTGTCTGTCTCCATTCCTGCATTTAGCCATGCTGGGATCACAAACACCCTTGATGTCTGATTTGGGGATTTGAACTTGGGTACTTATGTTTGGGGCACAAGCTGTTTATCCACTGAACCTTCCTCCCAGCCCCAATTGCTAGGATTTAGATTAAAGTTTAGTCAGGTTCTTGAATAGCTCTTCAATTCAGTCTGCTGATGATGTACAGATAACAATATGGTGAGTAAGTAGATGCATTATGTTAATTTTGCTATCCATTTATCATCTAAGTTATGAGCAGGTTCTATAATTGTGTAAACTTGAAGCATGTTAGAAGCTTCAGGTAGTATATTTAGACATGTACAACATAGAAAGTTCTAGCTAGGTGGCATTAAAAAATGAGTGACCATTTAAAAAGCATTTTTCAGAATCTTTAGAATCCTTATACTTTTGCAAAGTTAATGATTGAAAAGACAGATGTGATCATTTGCTATAATATCTAACACTATGATGTGTCACTTGTTGTAAAAGTGGTATTTTCTACTCTGTTCCTTTACAGAATCATGCTGCTTACTGTGGCAATATTGTCACTCTATTCAGTTCACCTTTTATTAAAGACAGCCAAGGAAGGAGGTATGCTACCCTTTGAGTTCATATCTTAAGATGATAGGATGTCTTCCTAGTTTGATTCTCATAAAAGAATCTTTCAGTCCATATAGCTTCATAACCTGGGAATGATGTTAGTCAATTTCACATTTCATTTTCTTTTGATCACAGCAACACAGTCTCTCAAGATTTTCTAGTCATTTGGAAAAATGAGAGGCAGGAATGAAAGCTGATTGGCTCAGGTTGAAGCCAAATAGAAAAAATATATATATATTTAGTAGACCATCAAGTAACTTGTCTGACTTGCTACGTGTAGCTCAAATGAATGGAGCCATTGCCTCTTGTTTGGAGAATATTTTAACATGTTGTTCATTGGTTTATGAGGTTTCATGTTGTAAGCCTATAATTCCTATACATTGTTTAGTTACCTGTTTGATACCCCAGTATTGAATTATATCATGAAATATTTTAGATATCAAAACAATCCTCAATAAGATGATTTTTATCTTTCATTTCAGGGTCTTTGATTTATGAAAAATTAGGAGAAAAGGCATTTGGATGGCCTGGGAAAATTGGAGCCTTTGTTTCCATCACAATGCAGAACATTGGAGGTAAGGAGACCAGGTTTTTGTTGCCCACTAGCATTTTCAATGGAATGTTCAATAAATAAGAAATCTCAGATCTGTTTCTGCTTCTCCAGTACATATATTTCATCAGCATGCCCTTGTTTTCAAAGTAAAATTTAAACTCACTGGCCTGACCAGGCATCTTCTTTCAATAATTCCCTCAAGCATATCACTAACCCTTTGTAGGTCTTGTTTCAAACTGTAAAAGATTATGTTTTGTTCCTTAATAGTATTATTTTAATATTTTGGAAAATCCTCTGTGCCTTATTTGCCCATCTTATTTTATTTGAATGTCTGAAGACTTCCAACACTAATATATTATCTCTTTTCTTTCTCCCTTCTACCCTCCTTTCCTCTTCTCTCTCTTCCTCCCTTCCTCTTTTCTTCCCTACCTCAGCCTAGTCCATTGCTTCCCTAACTTGTTAGGGTCCTCTGAGTTCTCTTGGCCTTGATTGTATTACTTTTCTTTAAAAAAAAAGGTATTTTGGGCTGGAGAGATGGCTTGGTGGTTAAGGCTCCTGCCTGCTAAGCCTAAGAATGTCAGTTCCAATCTCCAGGTCCCACATTTAGCCAGATGCAAAGTGACGCAAGGGTGCAATGCCGCACTTGCCCACAAGAGGGCGCATGCATCTGGAGTTTGTTCACAGCGGCTAAGAGGCTGCTGGCACTCCCATTCTCTATCTGTCTTCCTCTCCCTCTCTCTCTGTCTCTCTCTCCAAAAAAACAAAACAAACAAACAAACAAACAAAAAGATATTTGCAATCCTTAAATAATATATATGCTTTTAGATTCTGTTGCATCTGAATGTGAGTTTGCTTCTATAATTACCTGTGACCTTGGAAAAAATCACTTTCATCCTTTGACTTTAATTTCTCCATCTCTGACAATGAGGCTCATACTCTAACCTCAAGGTCATCATGAGGATAACATATGGTATATAATGAGGGCTGCTGAGCCCTTGCTTCCTTTCTTGCTTGTTTTCATTTTAATATTCTTGTTCTGGAGCCCTTATATTCTTTTAAAGGCAAATTTATAATTACAAAGCAAATATATGCTCATTTTGACTAACTAGCACATTATGTAAGTATATAAATTACCAAAAAAAAATTATGTAAGTTACCCTCAGAAATAATTGCTCCAGGTTTTCCTTTATGAGTTTAACAAATATAATGATCTTGTTCAATTAAATCATCTTATAACCCTGGTTGACAGTGTGCTTTTTGATGTAACACTGTGCCTTAAATGTTTTTGTATGGTATTGTATCCTTTTTAGCAGCTTTTAAGCTTTCCATTATAAATGTGTTCCATAATTGGTTTATCCTTATTGATGAATACTTAGATTGTTTCTAATATTTCAGTTTGCAAATAATGTTTCAATAAACTTGCTCCAAGTTCTTGCAAAGAAGCAACTCCTTTGATAAATAGACTCTTTTGAGTTATCTAGGATTTCTAGAATGTAACAATTGTTTAATAACCTTCAAGAAACTATATCTAAACTTGATAGTGGATAGTTGATAAGCAGATAAATAAAATCCCTATTGTCAAAGACAGGGTCTCACTATATAGCCCAGGCTGGTCTTGAACTTACAAACCTTCTGGTTCAACCTCTTCAGTGCTAGAGTCCCAGCAGATGTGAAATGCCAAGATTTTGCCCAGCTATATTTTAGTGCTGTGTGTGTGTGTTCTCATGCTGGGCTATATATTGAACCACCAGGGCATTGTACAACTATTGAGCTGCATCCACAGCCCCCAAATAGTGTTTATTTCTCTTTATATTTTTGTATTTAAGATTAAGGTCCTGGGATAGAATTTATGAGTAACACTCGGTTGGCTCATTCTTTTTATTGGATTTGGGCCATAAGCACCTAAGTCCCCAGAATCCCACCGAAGAGACTGTCCTACATTTGGTTCCAATTTTTAGCCTGATCAAGATTAGCAAGCATTTCATAAGACCATCTCACAGTTGATCTCATTTACTTGTTTTGACAATGGAAATAGGCAGACCTACACATATCTAACCCTGAACTCATCAAGCTGAGTGGCGGAGGCACTGGGTGTTTAAATCACAGCCACTCTTACACTTCTAAATGTGGGGCAAATCATAAAATGGGCTCTGTCAAGGCATGTACAAGAAGCATGCCTTTAAGGGAGGTGAAACTTCATAATGCCACCCCAGAAAATGCTGTCCCTTTGATTGCTTTGTGTGGTTAGTAGTTATTTGGCACAAGAAAGACCATTTGTATTTCTTAAATTAGAATACCTAATTTCTCAATCCCCTAAAAAAATTAACATTCACAACAGATGTTCTAACATTAGCAGAATAATGTTGACATTACCCAAACAGGTTTGTATCATCCTGAATTTTCAAAGACCAAACACATTAACAGAGATGACATCACTGCGAGGCAGCAGTTAATAGCTCTAATATTGAATGATACCTTACTGAGCCAGCTAAGCAGAGATAGCTCCTGTTTACCTCTATAAGACCCTGCTGCAGCCAAGGTCTTTGTAAAGATTAACCAAGTCATGTATGTGGAAGACACAGCAGAATTGTAGGAATCATTCCATCTTGATAGTGGAGAAGTCAGGGGACTTGTATTTTTGGTGGGGACTACCTTTCTCAAGTAGTGTGATCTTGGACACGCTATTGAAATTCCCAGATTCTTAAATGAGTTGCAGATGAGAGTGACAACACCCAAATGTGATTGTAAGAACTTTTCAGATGATCAGATGTAGTAATATGCAAAAGTCAATGATGTCAGGAATTAGTGTCACCCTTACGACTTTCATTGGAAATTAAGGAAATATTTCTCAACTTTTTTTTTCTTTTTGATTTTTCGAGGTAAGGTCTCACTCTAGCCCAGGCTGACCCAGAATTCACTCTGTATTCTCAGGGTGGCTTCAAACTCATGGCGGTCCTCCTACCTCTGCTTCCCGAGTGCTGGGATTAAAGGCGTGCACCACCACGCCCAGCTCATTTCTCAACTATTCATAGTTCCATATACTACTTAGAATTTGTTAGCACAGATTCACCAGTAGAGGGTAGCACATATTTACAGTTCCCATGAAAGATTGTCTTCTGTTGTTACTGACTTATGACTGTGGTTGTTGCAATGCTAGAGATCAGACCCAGGTTCTCATGTATGCTAGACAGCACTTTATCCCTGAGCTACCTCCTTGACCCTGTCCATTTTATTTATTTATTTATTTATTTATTTATTTATTTATTTATTTATTTATTGGAGAGAGACACAGAGAGAGGGAGAGGAAGACAGATAGAGATGGGCATGCCAGCAGCCTCTCAGCTGCTGCCAACGAAATCCAGATGTGTGCACCCTCTTGTGGTCAAGTGCAGCATTGCGCTCTTGCGTCACTTTGCATCTGGCTAAACGTGGGACCTGGAGATTGGAACCGGCATTCTTAGGCTTAGGAGCCAGGCACCTTAACTGCTAAGCCATCTCTCCAGCCCCATTTTATTTTTAGTCAAGTGCTTTGACTATGTAATCTATAAATTAGTTGATACTAATACTTCACTGAATGAATAGACTTGGAAAAGGGATGGTGCACACGTCCCTCCAATTGTGGGCAATGCTGTAATGCTTACATATATAAATATTAATTGATTTAGGGAGAGTGGTTGTTGTAATTACCTTTGTATTTCTGGGACAAAACTCCTGACCAAAAACAGCTGATGGGAAGAAAGATTTTATTTTGGCTTACAGTCTTGTGGGGAGAAGCTTCACAATGGAAGAAGAAAGCATGGCATGAACAGAGACTGGACATCACATTTGCCCTAGCACTTTGCAAACAGCAGCAGGAGAGTGGGCCAAGTTCTGGCAAGGGGGAGCTGGCTGTAAAACCCCTAACTCTGACCTCAGCAACACATCCCCTCCAACAAGGGTCCATCTCCCAAAGTGCCATCAGCAGGGTCTAAGCATTCAAAACACATGAGTTGATTGGGAAATCTGATTCAAGCCACCATAGGAGTTGTAGATTTTATGATTTCAAAATAGTGCATAATAAGAGCTGCTAATGAAGTAATTTGTGTAATTTCTGACTTGGCCAGTGGTAGGTGAAAATACAAGGGGAAAAATAACAAGAAGAAAAGCTTTTAAAAGACAAAATAGGGGAGAAGCTGCCATCTCTTAAAGTCTTTCATTGGTACCGAAAAACTTAAGAGATTCAGAGAGAGACCACAGGGAGACCACAGAAGACCAGATAGGTGCTGTCAGGGAAAGCCAAAATTCTGCCTTCTTATTTATGTCCCATGCCTCTTGTTTCCAGAAAAAAATGCCCATACACATAGTACAGGCCATGATAATTTTTAACTAATAAGGAGTTCAACACATAATCAGCATTAACACCACTAGCAACAGTCCCTTTGTAAGTGCTGGAAGGCCAAATGTCAATTTTTGGAAAGAATTTGGAAGCCTTGCACTATACATGATTAGATGCTCATCTTTCCAAGAAGAATGGATGTTCCAAATGCCATTTTGTTAGAACATGCATGTGAACATGTGTCGACACACCACTGAGCTGTCACATTTTCCGTTTCAGCAATGTCAAGCTACCTCTTCATCATTAAATACGAACTACCTGAAGTAATCCGAGCATTCATGGGACTTGAAGAAAATACTGGGTATGTCTTCTGTGCTCACTGTGACATCAAGTGACTAGTTCTGCTCCATCTTTTCTGATCCTTGCTCTCATTTCTTTCTGTCTCTTCTAGGGAATGGTACCTCAACGGCAACTACCTCGTCGTATTTGTGTCTGTGGGAATTATCCTTCCACTTTCTCTTCTTAAAAATTTAGGTACTAAATTCATTTTTGAACTATAAACATGTGTTTTGTGCACATGTTTATTTTTCTATTATATTCTAATCGCTAAGCTGATTTTCGATCCTCCTTTCACCTTCCAAATTATTTCTGCTCACTTCTAGGTTACCTTGGTTATACCAGTGGGTTTTCTCTTACTTGCATGGTGTTTTTTGTCAGTGTGGTAAGTTACTTCCTGAATTAGAGTGTCTTCACTTCTTTTTTCTTTTTAAATCATTCCTGCATCACAGGCAATTTTATTATATTCTAATTTGGAGTGAGGAAAGAGTAAGCACGAGTTTAAAAATAGTTGAGTTTGAATGTCAAGGTCATTGCTAATATTATGTTCTTGGCTGTCTGGATGAATGTTTGGACAAAGGAACATGATAGTGATCCAGTATTTAGGAAGGGTAACAAAGAGACCCAGGGGAGACACAGACAGGCTGGAGCCATATCTATGTGCACTCTCCACTTGCTTTTCACCTCCACCCACTGAGAGTGGGCAACCACAGGGGGATTAAAGAAGAAATGTCCCCTTGCCAGAACAGAATTCCCTGGGAGCATATCACAGACACAGCCTTTCCCTTGTGGAAACAAAGGAATGTATGATCATTCATGTTTTGTAATTAGCTGAAGAAATAAAAGATATGAAATGTAGTAAGGAAATGATCATATTTATCCAAGAAGAGCATGAAAACCATGGGGGTGGACTTCATAAAGTATGATCCCGTTGACGCTAAGGAACAGCATTGCCAGCGTGGTTCCTGCACTTCCCTTCCCATGGGGGCTAGAAGAGTCTCTGTGGTCCAGAGTCTAAAGGAACATTTAGCTAAGTTCTCTCATCCTCACCCCATAAGGCACACAGGCATATTTTTAGACATTGTTTTTTTCCCCAATATTTAAAAATATTTAAATTTTATTTATTTATTTGAGATAGAGAGAGAAAGAGGGAGGGAGGGAAAGAGAGAAAGAGAGAGAGAGAGAGAGAGAAAGAAAGAGAGAGAATATGAATGGGCACACAAGGGCCTCCTGCCACTGCAAAAGAACTCCAGACGCATGCACCACCTTGTGCATCTGGCTTATGTGGGTCCTGGGAAATTGAACCGAGGTCCTTTGGTTTTGCACGCAAGTGCCTTAACCACTAAGCTATCTCTCCAGCTCTTGACTTTTTTATTAATTTTAATTTTTTAATGACTGGGTGTAGGTGATTTACAAAAAATTTCAAATACCCTGCCCTCTGCCTATTCTGGATCACAATGTTGGAAATACAACATTCAACAACACACTTCCAGTGCACATGATAATGTTACCCAATGACTCCGAGAGTGCGGACGTGAACTTCATGATGGATTACACCCACCGCAACCCTGCAGGGCTGGATGAGAACCAGGCCAAGGGCTCTCTTCATGGAAGTGGAGTCGAGTATGAAGCCCATAGTGACGATGACAAGTGTCAACACAAGTACTTTGTATTCAACTCTCGGGTAAGTGACAGCCCCAAGCCATTACTGGGCAGAGTAAGGTGCCCTTTGAGTTTTATAAATGGAGATGGATCGCCATCTGTGTGGAAGCGCTAAACATATGGTGTCTTTGTTTTGCAGACGGCCTATGCCATTCCTATCCTAGCTTTTGCATTTGTATGCCACCCTGAGGTCCTTCCAATCTACAGCGAGCTTAAAGAGTAAGGCAGCCATCATCTTTGCATTCTGATTTGCTTTTGAAAGTGTGATTCTAGGTTCAAGAGTGCTTTATGGAGGGTGGAGAGATGGCTTAGTAGTTAAGGCGCTTGCCTGCAAAGCCTAATGACCTGAGTTCAACTCCCCAGTACCCAAGTAAAGCCAGATGCACAAGATGGCATATGTATCTGGAGTTAATTTGCAGTGGCTAGAGTCCCTGGTGCACCCATTTTCTCTCTTTCTCTACCTCTCTCTCTCTCTCCTTGAAAATAAATAGATAAAGTATTTTTTTAAAGAGTGCTTTATGGGGACGCTCAGTGATTGCTTTCTCAACAGTCAGCCCACACACTGCACCCTGCTTCCTCTCCTGTCTGTCCACAGTAATGGTTTAGGGATGAGTCAGCCACAGGAGGAGAGGCCAGTGGCTACATGAGCTTTTGCAGATATAGGGAATTTTAATATGAATTTTGGTGAGCAGTGATTTCGTCCAGATCAGAAATACAGTACCCACGAAGGCCAAAGCTCATGGCTAGCGTAGGTTGCAGATGTTACTTGCAGTCAGTTCCTCACCCTTTTCTCAAAGATACTCACTGTAACAGATGTGCCAATATCTAGCCTTCATGGTCATGTGTATGCCATAGGTAGACACTGGCTGAAAAATCATGTCTCTTCCCATGGTTAGTCTGTGATTCATTCACACTTTTTGCCTTTGAAGTTGTTGACATCTGCTTGTGAACAAAGCGGATGTGAGCCCCCTCTGATGGCTTCCCTTTTTACCCATCAGTTGGGCTATCTTGTAATGATTCTTAACCTTTTAAATCCAGAGAATAGTAATATCTTTCCCCATAAATTCAGATTTACCACTTAAAAATTTTTGGAATGCTTTGAATTATTTTGGTGTCTTTGATTTACTTTGAAAATCATACATAGTATGTGAGTGACAGCTATAATGGTTTCCAGAAGTTTCCACATATCATTGTAAAGCTTCCTTAGGAGTCTGAACTCTTGCCAGTAGAACTTTGCTGACTCTACTTTGTTTGTTTTGTTCTTTTTCATTAAACTCATGTCATCATGAAATGGAAAACCTTTTACAACGGAGACCAGTTTGATCCTTATATTCATTACATTAATTATTCAGTGGACAAATTGACTTATTAACATGAAATTGGCTTCTAGGGATTTTTTTTTTAAGATTAGTATTTAAGAAAAATAGAAACAAGTTGGGCATAGTGGCTCATGCCTGTAATCCCGGCACTTGGGAAGCTGAGATGGGAGGATAATCATGAATTTGAGGCCAACCTTTGCTACAGAGTGACTTCTAGGTCAGCCTGGGCTAGGGTGAGACCCTCAAAAAGCCAAAAAATAAAGAAAGAAAGAAGAAAGAAAGAAAGAAAGAAAGAAAGAAAGAAAGAAAGAAAAAAGAAAACATTGAAATAAATGTTTCTTACTTTTCTGAGATAAATTTAAATCAGCTCTAAATTTATGTAGCAGTAATGTGGTTTCATAGTAAGAAAAAGACATTCTTTCATTATGTTTCAATTTTTACAAGTTACATTTAAATAAGTTTTCCAATAAGAAACAATGCTGTTTTCTTCTCAGTCGGTCCAGGAGGAAAATGCAGACAGTGTCCAATATCTCAATCACGGGGATGCTCATCATGTACCTGCTTGCTGCCCTCTTTGGTTACCTGACCTTCTATGGTAGGTCACTACATCCATGTCATTGTCTATGCAAATCCTACTTAGACCGATAATTCACTGGGACAGGCAAAATTCAATTAAATTACCCTTTATATGTAGTGTGATGTAGATATCATAATTAGCACACTTTAGCTTTTTGTCGCTTGTCTCAAGGAAATGGGACTTGGAATGGCCTGGCTAATAGATTACAATTTGTGAATTCACATGTATTTTATTTTCAAAGTCCCTTAAATTAATTTATTTTCCTTCAGGCAGAGATAATATTTCTCTGGTCCAGATCAGGCTAGAAACAATAAGAATGGACCCAAAGGCACATGTTAACTCTTTTCAGAGGAAATTAACTACCAAGCAAATGACAGAAAAATTATGGAGTCCTCAATCTGCTTCTTCTTTACCAGTCAAGTGAAAGCTGAGGTTTTTGCTCATTACTTAAACTTTCTGTTGACTCTTACTCAATTTTATCACAGTAATGGTTCCCTAAGAAAGAGAAGGACATAACAGAATTTCCTTCAATCTAGGAATATTTCTAAAGGGAAAAAAAAACTTACTATGGCCAAGGTATGCATAAAGCATTTCCTCTCTGACATCTTAAAAGTCCACAAAAGGAGTAGCATTGTTAAATTCCTTCCATGAAGTGTGGCTGATAGAGAAAGTTCATGGAATTGAATGTAGACATGCTATTATATTTTCACACTCATCAATGTACCAACATGAATATATATATATATATATATATATGATTTTATTTTATTTTTTATTTATTTTTGGAGAGAGAGACAGAGAGAGATAGACAGAGAGGGAGACAGAAATGGGCGCGCCAGCAGTCTCTCAGCTGCTGTGAACGAAATCCAGATGTGTGTGCCCCCTTGTGGGCAAGTGCGGCATTGTGCCCTTGCCTCACTTTGCATCTGGCTAAATGTGGGACCTGGAGATTGGAATCACTGGAGACTGGAACCAGCATTCTTAGGCTTAGCAGGCAGGCGCCTTAGCCACTAAGTCATCTCTCCAGCCCGAATGTATATATATTTTTTGTATAAACCTCCTTAACTTTTTTCTCCCTGAGTAAGTTGGTAAGTTAAATTGATGGCATGGCAAGCTGGGGAGCCAGTGACTCAGGACTGAGGTACCATTTGCTTAGGCTTGTTTTCTATTTGACTAATATTTGCCTATTAACCAAGCTCTTGCTTTAGATTTGTCATTAACTTCTTACTGGTTGTGAGTCAGTGAAAGTCAGGGTCAGTTACCACTGCATAATTTTGTAGCTTTTTACCTAATCTTGAGAAGAAAAATGGGAAAATCAAGCTACATATCATTCCATGCATATCTATGTATCATTTATGCCTGGAATTCTGAATAAATGTCATCAAGGAGGCCAGAGGGCATCTTAGAGCAATATCAGTAGGAGACCTCATGAAAATCACATGAACTCATCCTGCATGTGACTTTCATAAGACATCACAAATTTCCAAAGCCCCATGTGTGTATTCCAGTATCCAGATGAAGTCTTAATTGCTGAGCTTGAAAACATGAGAGATCCTTAGTCCTAGAGTTTCCACACTGGGTTTAGAGGGGCTGCACCCAGAGCTGCTGGAAGAATGGAGGCAGAGAAGGGTGATGGAATGGGGCTTGATCTTTGACCTTCAACAAGAACATCTCTTCCTTGTTTGTGATGCTTCTTTATAGCAAAGGTAGATTCGAAGGATGCAAATAAGCTCCAGAAACACTTGAGCAATGTTTGGTTCTGCAATTTTATAAGCTCGGCTGCCTTTGTTCATGTGAACAAAGATCACTTAGCTATTAGTTCACAGATGAGGTAAGGATAGAGGTGTCCGGATCTCCAGACCTGGATTTCTTCCACTGCCATGTTGCCTCCATGTAATCTTTCTCCAAGTAACCAGTGCAGATTAAGCCACTCATTTCTTCCTCTTGTAGGAGAAGTTGAAGACGAATTACTTCATGCTTACACTAGAGTGTACACATTTGACATCCCTCTTCTCATGGTCCGCCTGGCAGTCCTGGTAGCAGTCACACTAACTGTGCCCATTGTCCTGTTCCCAGTAAGTACATGAAGTTCTGATGAAACAAATCAGTTTAAGCCATGGGTGTTTTGACGCAAGGCAGATTTAATTACAACATGAATTTACAAAATAGATTTTTAAACATATTTTTATTTATTTACTGAAAGAACAAGGGAAGGAGGATGGGAAGGGAGGAGAAAGAGAGAATGGGCACACCAGGGCCTCTTGCCACTGCAAATGAATTCCAGACACATGGGCCACTTTATGCATCTGGTTTTACATGGGAACTAGGGAACTGAAGCCAGGCCATCAGGTTTTACAAGCATAGTTTTTAAAGTATAGGAATAAATTGTGAAATTTATTTTAAATTCAGAAAGAGAGCTTGAGCGTCTGTCGTGTGGATTAATAAAAATGAGTTGTAGTTCATGTAACATCTGAAACTTGAATGAAAGTCAAAACCACTTGAACTTCAAGATCATACTGCATTTTCACAACTGGTTTGAAAGTGCTCCATGTTTGTTGCCCAGTTTGATGTGCTGCACTGACATCTAAAACTTACCTTATTGAACTTGACATCTTGAAGGCTAAAGAGAAGGGGATTCATGTTAAGTAAATTATGCACTAAAACAAGATTTCTTGAGAAATGGTTATATTATCTATCACGTATCTCTTCCACCTCCTCCCACACCAAAATTAACACAAGCCTCCTGGCAGTTCAGTCTGGGGTCCCCACTCTGGGGTAATGACACACATGTGAATTTTTCCTTGGTTTACACAGTGGGCTAGCTATGAGGATTTGTGTTACATAAATTAAAACCATCATTTGTGAGCAAAAAGAGGTCCTTACCTGCCTGCCAACTCTGTGCCCTTCATAAACACTAAATTTACTCATTGATTTTAGGGGTATAAAAATAAGCGACACAGTACCCAGCACAGTCATGTACAGAATGTTCCACAGAGTGCAGCATAGGAGAATGATTTCTATAATGACACTGGTAATTTTAAATGTAGCCTGTGTGCTGAAATGTATTTGGCACATTCCTTTTTCATGAGTGCATGAAATCAAATCCTTATTACTATAATGGCTAATATTTACTCTTAAATAACATCTTGCCTCTAACTTATCTGAAAGTATTTTATACAACTTTAGCCTAAAATCAGCTCCCCCTTGGGTACAAGGCAGAAGACAGCTATAAATAAGAATATATCCTATAGCATAAAAACTTCCAAAATGGGGCTGCAGAAATGGCTTAGTGGTGAAGGCACTTGCCTGCAAAGCCTAATGACCCAGGTTCAATTCCCCAGTGCTCATGTGAAACCAGATGCACAAAGTGCATACATCTGGAGTTTGTTTGCACTGGCTAGAGGCTATGGTGCGCCCATTCTCTCTGTCTCTCTTTCTCTCTGTGTCTCCGTACAAATAAATAACTTAAAAAAAATTTTAATTACCTTCCAAAGAAGTGGGAAAAGAATATCTGGGGTCTTTGTGTTGGCCAAGCTCTCACTAGCATTATTACTGAACTATTTTGTGCAAGAAATCTGTTACATACTTTTGTCTTGCTTTACTCATGAGCTCTTCATATCATGTTTTCAAGCCATAGTTCTAAGAGATTGAGAAATGTGGTTGAGGTCACACAACTGGTAGGTAATTATTGAGCTATTGCCATTTCATGGGAAATGACAGTGGTGGTTGCTGTCATGGAATGGGAAGTAAAAGCCAGCTTTTCATTTACTAATGAACATTTCACCTCACCCTGAAAATCCAAATCTCCCCTTGGACATTCTTTCCCTGTGAGAGAGAGAGAGAGAGAACCCTGGAAGGAAGTTGTCATCAGGCCAGCAATGATCTGTGAATAACTAGGGGCAGAATTAGCCAGCAGAACCAAACTTCAGAATAAAAATCGATGTCTGTCCTTCATCGTGTATTTTTATTCAACATTCACATTTATAAAACATTCTGAACATAATACTGTCTTCACCCTGACAGTGGGGCAGTAGTTCCTGGAAGTCACTGGTGGGCATGGTGACTGGCACAGAGCTCAGTAATGCTGGCTAAGGAAAGTGGTCTTTAAATGAACCTTGTCTGTCTTGACATGTAGAAATGCTATTTCTAGCAAATAGTGCCCCCCTCCCGCCCCATTCCGCTCCTTGCTAACATGTGCTGTGAGTCATCCTAATGATAAGCTGGGCTAAGTTAATCAATCAAATACCTGTGAATGTGACGGGGTAGGTAAGCAGGTCTAACCTTGTCTTGACCAGATTCTGCAAGGCCATATTCAAACACTTTTTTTTTTTTTTTTTTTTTTTTTTTGCTAAAGTGGTAGAAGTTGCTAGTGGAATTTTTGTTTTTCTGGTGTATTAAAAGCTATCACAGCACAGTTCTCCTGACAGTTTTCTTTGCAATAAAAATTTAACCATTAAGAAGTTTCTTTATCTGTCTTGATATCTGCACTTACTTACACATAATAAAACAAACATACTTAGCCTGGGTTAAAACCTTACTAGTGTTAGCTATTATTTTGCATTTACTTTTGTTTAATAAATAGCTGACAATAGGGTTGGTTTTCTTCTTTTTCTTTTATTCCATTTGTTATATTCCTTTTTTCCATGTAGCCCCCCCACCTTTGTACAAGACACATAGTAACTGCCTGTGATGTTTATTGAACAAATGCAGAAATGAAAGGAAGTAAAGCTAGCCTTTTCATTAGCAGCCCAACATATATTTCATTTGTTAGTGTGTGGACATTCTATTATGGAGCTGCAACTCTTTCCAGAGGACTGAGGACGACATTTTCAGCTTGTGGTTCCCTTTATGCAGTGTTTCACACATCACCACATAATCTGGATGATTTGTTATGAAACCACAAACTCAAATTTCACCTGCCATATTTTCCAACAACAACACCACATCTCAGATTTCTAACTACCTCTATTTCATCTTCTCGGAGAATGGATATCCCTCTGGTTCCATCAGGTCTCTGGTTCTGAAATATGCAAAGACAGAGACATAGAATGTGGCAGGTGTTGCTAAATTACAGAATTACATATTACAGAATAGAGAAGGCATTCACAATATCCTTGCTCTGGACAATACTACAAAGAGGAAAGAATGTGTCATTCTATGTAAAGGGAGAGTTTATTTGTTAATTTGGAGTGCAGAATTAAGGCTGCCAAGCTATACTACGGTCTTCACACCCAGGTCCTGCATCAGTGCCCAGCATCTCCTTGGCAGGCTGTGCTCAGGACACTCTCTGGAAAGAACTGATGCTCTCTCAAGGGCAGCATGGAAGCTTTCTAAAATCACTCTGGGCCAGCGCACCCTCCCCCGCCCCCCACCGTCACTGGAGACTTCCCCCACCTGCAGCATCTGACCCACATCCAGATTCAGTAGAGAAAAGGGCACACGGATACATGGAAAAACACACAAGGCTACGTGGGGTAATGAGGCAGAGTTGCCTCTGTCCTGATGTGGGTAAACAGAGTGGCTGGGCCTGTGAATTCCCCTATTTCTCCAGGCAGCTTTTTAACAGTTCCCTTTTGACTCTTTCCACAACCACTTCTCTCTGCTGCCCTCTTCAGGAAGGTATTGGAAACTATATTCCTTTAGATCGGCTTGGTATTTTAAGTTTACCCGTCATAAGAACAAAACTTTCACCATTCATACCAGCAATTCTACTAATTATTCCTGTAAGTTTTCTGTACTTTTCTATCACTAGGCAACATCTTATTTTCTTCTAAAAACCACGAAGCCTTAGGAAGTCATACTTATTCTCAGATGCCTCGTCCATGCAGGATTGCCTCAGATGCAGCTTACAGGGTTGAATGCACCATTTTAACAAAGGACTAAAAACTGTCACATCTTCCTGAAAACGACTCTGCATTCAACTTGTTTTCCTGTAAGCTCACCACTTTCACACAAGTCTTTAAGCACTACATGAGCATCATAAGAATGTATTGTAAGCTGTGAGTCAATCACTGTGGAAATATTGAGTGAGCGGTAACTGTAGGTCATCATGGAGAATGTATAGTCTCTGGGGGAAGGCCATCAAACCATTTGCTTTCCTCAGAATGCTTTTTCAAAATGAGCTTTATAATGTTCACTAATCCACTTTTTAAAATCCTTTGCAAAGTCATTTTTAAACCATTTGCAGGATGATCTGGTTTGCCATTCTGGAAATGAAATTCCCTTCTCAACCTAGACAGATGGCTTTAATTCTTGGCGGAGTGGTATGAAAGGAATGTCACATGAGAAACTGCAAGTGATTTCACAGTTTTGTTGTTCATACATGTTTCAAAATGCATTTCACATTTTCTCTCATTTAAATCAGTTCCCATCTCCATACCATTAATGAGACTTTAGAACTTGAATTTTAAAACGAACACTGCATTTCTGAGACGGCAAAGCCCTGGCTTCACTGAAGTGCCAGTAGCATAAGTTCACTAAGTCAAAACAGTGCTCTCGAAAGGAGTCTAGAGATTCATGTTTATATCTGTGTTAAGCTGCATAAACTAAGTGCAGGGCTCCTCTGCCCACGGGGATCTCATCGCCGGTGATGCAGTAACATGAGCCCTGCTGCAAACAGAGCCTCTCTTGACCTTTTGCCTACTTATTTCAGCCGCTGAAATAGGGCTGGAATCTGTCAAGGACCCCAAAGGGAGGGAAAAGATTCCTGCTGTCAGTTTAATTCAACATTTACTGAACGCCTGCTATGTGCAAGTCACTAAGCTAGGAATGTGGGGATTATTAACTCCTATCCCTTGCCATTTATGGATCTATAATATATTAACAGTGAATAGAAAGAGAAAGGAGTAAGCTGAAAAGGAATCACTTTAAAAAAATAACACATGGAAAATGTTAAATAAGATGGAAAAATTAAGAAAAAGCCAGGTTTGTAGGAACTCTTTTCACAATCTTCTATAAATCAATTCATACATGAATTAGTCTGGTGAGTTGCACTTAACCTTGAACAAGGGGCTTACTGTCTCTACATTGTGTATCATATCTTTTTTAAAATCTTTTTCTGCCTGAGATTTTTTTTATTTTTAAAATATTTTTTTTTTTTTATTTATTTATTTGAGAGAGAGAGAGAGAGA
Organism: Orientallactaga sibirica; assembly: GCA_036365145.1. Classification (NCBI taxonomy): domain Eukaryota; kingdom Metazoa; phylum Chordata; class Mammalia; order Rodentia; family Dipodidae; genus Orientallactaga; species Orientallactaga sibirica. Next base: position 3,359,103 of record JAEOAD010000036.1, read on the forward strand.
GAGAGAGAGAATGGGTGTACCAGGGCCTCCAGCCACTGCAAATAAACTCCAGATGTGTGTGTCCCCTTGTGCATCTGGCTAACATGGGTCCTGGGGAATTGAACCTGGGTCCTTTGGCTTTGCAGGCAAACGCCTTAACCGCTAAGCCATCCCTCTAGCCCCTGAGATTATTTTTTACCAAAAAGATCTAAGACCAAGAAAATAAACACATGATATACTACCAAGAAGAATGTCACTGTATCCCAGACATCAAAACACAAAGTAAATGGGGTTGCAGAGATAGTTCAGTGTTTGCCGCACAAACATGGGGCCCTGAGTTTAGATCCCCAACACCCACATAAAAAGCTGGACATGGTAATACACCTGTAATTCCAGCACTGGGGAGTTGGAAGCAGAAGGATTCCCAGGGCTTGTTCATTAGCTTGTCTAACCAGATTGGTAACCCTGTCTCAAGAAAAAAGGAGAGTGATGGAAGAACACAACCAACTTCACCGTCTGTCCTCCATTTGCACACACACCACACACACATGCAGCTGCACATGCGAACACCATACACACATCATCACACACACAAGAAAGGAGGTTGCACAGCAATTGGAATATTCTTAATTCCACTGAACTGAACATACTATAAAACAGTTAAGGTGGTAAGTTCTGCATTATGTATGTTTCAACACAATTTTTAAAAATAACATTTTCCCTGAGGAGAAAAGGGAAAATGATAGAAGAAGTGTTATAATGAGAATACTTAAAGTGATAGCAAAAGTTAAAAAAAAAAAAAAAAAAAGTGATCTTGCCCTTGACTCTTGTTGCAGATCCGTACATCCGTGATCACACTGCTCTTTCCTAAAAGACCGTTCAGTTGGATAAGACACTTCCTGATTGCAGCCATGATTATTGCACTTAATAATGTCCTGGTCATCCTTGTTCCAACTATAAAATACATCTTTGGGTTCATAGGTAAGTTTCAGAAAGGCTTCCACTGGGCCAAGTCAGACTCACCTCCTTAAATGGCAAACATAGAGAAGCTGTGCCTTCAGGGTCTGCAGTCCATCTCTGGTTCCAGGAATCCCAATAGTCCTGCTGGGCTCCACTGTTGGTCACTTGTCTTCCCTCCCAAGTGACTTTGGGAGATACCTTATAGTCAGTCAATCTAGCTGCCCTCGTGACAGATGAAGAAACTGAGCCACAAAAATGTCAAGTCATGTACCCCTGGGTGAACCCAGGATTTGACATGGGTCAGACCTCTGTCTTCAAGGAAAGAGTCAAGGGGACAGATACTACCACCAGCAGCTCTGTCCAACCCATGAGTACTAAAGATTCCTGCAGAGGAATATGAGTTTGATATGTCAAAGCATATCTTTTCCTTTAGCATGGAAAACATGGTCTATTATTACATTTCATTTCTCAGTCAACTAATAGAATTCTAAATATAGTATGAAACGTTAAAAGAAAATTAGATACTGGTAATTTGAAAAGTAAAAGGTAGAAAAAAATCATGTGTGGTGAGTTTATTCTCCTTGGCATACAGTGATACTTCTAAGCCTTTGCAATTTTGTGTTATGTTTGACCTTTTATTGCTCATTATATGTCATACATATTAACACTGCTTTGATGTTGAATATATCTTAATTTTCTTCATACTATACCTTCTTTAATGCATAATTAAGATGAGGTCTATGATTTAAATGTATGTGTTTTTGCATTATATTTGGTCATCCTAGTGTGTGTTTCCTGCAGGTGTCTGCCTTTTCCAGGAAGACCTAGCATGTGAGATATTGATCTGTCTGTCCCCTTTGTCTCTTCAGGAGCTTCTTCTGCCACCATGCTGATTTTCATCCTCCCAGCAGCTTTTTATCTCAAACTTGTCAAGAAAGAACCCCTTAGGTCACCCCAAAAGGTTGGGGTAAGTAAGACTTATAATGTCCTCAACTACTTAGAGTAAACCAGAAAAGAATAAGAACTGAAATCAAAGGTGGGCTGGAGCTTGTGCTGGAAGGAAAGTGTAGATTCCCAGCTCTTGGAAGAGTCTAGGATTTCTCTCCCAGTAGCATATATCTTGTTGAGTCCTCCTCTGAGCCCGATGCTGGCTGGGATTTCCCATGAGCACGTGTATTTATATGTATCAGTGTCCATGTCCATGTGAAATCATTAGGAAGGAAAATGGGCCTCTGACCAGTGTCCTGGCACAATGTAGGCATCTTGCTCATATTTGCTAGGTTTGCAAAAGCAAAGAGCTGCTGTTTTTCCCCCAGGTCTCTGTTGCTTGCACTGAGATAAGACACAGAATCATTTGTTTCCACTTAAAGATTTCAGGTTTAAAATTTCATCTTATTAAACCAGGGAGTGCATGCTTCTCTCTCATATGCAGAAATACATGCTACATATATTGCAAAGAATTTTTTCAATAATTAAGCATTAGTTAAGGAAGTCTTCTATTAAAGCTTGAAAAGAATTCTTCTAAATCCAAATTTTGTCTTTGGAGCTCTTTACCTCTTGGATTGCTCAGGGAGTTCAGAACTGATTGGTATCAAAAGCTCCTCCTGTTATTTTGCCTCTAATTTTTGATTTTGTGTCCCCCAATTTTTGACTTTCTGTGGTCTATCTTGCCAGTAATTTTGCAATAGTAGGACCTGAGAGAAGGACTCATCCTGTTTGTGACTACTTTTATTTTGACAAGATACAAAAGTAAAAATCACCACTGAAGTCCTTGGTAGTGAAAAGTTTTACTTGATATTTCCCATATGTGGAATTAGAAGACTTATCTATGTGGGATATTTAGGAAACTCTTCTGGTATTAAATTTCCAAAACATTATCTAGCTATGTTACCACAATAATACTTACAAAGATATTTATGCTTTTATCTTTTTTCCAAAATACACAATGTATGTTAGACTTTCATTTTTACTAACTTGCTTTATGAAGTTGTAATCCTACTCTTACTATAGCCAGCTCTTTTTCACCTAAAGTATTCTGAGCATTTCCTACATCATTAGATCTTTTTCTGTCACTTAAATTTTTGGTGACCTCCAAGTTTTCCCTTATTATCAATGGACCAAATCAATTAAACATTACTTCACTATTAAATCCTTAGCTTCTATATTTTCATAGTTTCTCCCCTCTTTTCCCAAGTAGCATTTTAATTAGACTTGCTGTTGTTACTAAAGCGTCCAAATGAATGAGATTACCACTTTAGTCACACAGCCTAAGCAAACTTTGCTGGTCCAGTTCCTGTGTTCTCTGATCTGCTCTTTCTTGATTGCAGGCTTTGATCTTCCTGGTGACTGGAATTATCTTCATGATGGGTAGCATGGCACTCATTATAATTGACTGGATTTACAACCCTCCAAATTCCAAGCATCACTAATCCAAGGGAACAATTTTCTGTTGGAGATGATTGCAAATTATGCTCCATAGGACTTTGAGTTACCTTACTGGAATGTTATTCATAGGAAATAACATGAAGATTCCAAAGATGTTTACCAGTAGTATCACCAGGCACCTGTGAAAGAGACAATAATAGTGTTTCTTGTTTTGTTTTGAGAATGGCTAATGATGAGTTAAAAAATCAGTGGTGCATATTTTGACCCAGGTTTTCTAGAGCGAGGTATGTTTTGGCCATTGTCCAAACAGGAGAAAGTTGCTTGCATGTACTGGTCATTAGATAATACCCTTTCCCCATGCCCACTCCATATCTTTCACCCCTAACAAACCTAACAAATAGCTGTATTCTTCTCAGAACATCATATAAAAATGCCTTGGTGACAAGCTGCATCACCACTTAATACCATCCCCCTTCTTGCACAAATACTCTGTTGACTAACAGAGACAAAGACATCTCTTGTGACCTGTCCCTGTGAAGTGGATGAGTGATCACACATCACTCTAAAGTCCTTAATCTCACCACTGAGCAGTTTGTCCAACCTGCTTGTGACATTTAATGACTTCTTTATCCGAAGGGGTTTTTTTCTTTTTTCTTTTTTTTTTTGGTGTGTGTGTGGGGGGTAAATGTTAAAACATCATAATAAGAATAGAGAGGGGCTTTATTTAAATTATAGAGCAATAATAAAAATTTATGCTTATAGCTAAACTGCCCATGAGAAAGTATCTACTTTTATTTGTTATTCCTAGTCCTTTGCCCACACTTTTGTCCTTGAACAAGGCTCTCTCTCTCGTCTTCCATTCTCACTCATAGTTTTCAGAAGCTCATGTGAAGATACATGACCCAGTATTGTTTGATACATTTCTCTTTGATGAACATTCAGTGCAGGAAACTGTGATTTTGCTGTATGTTTATGTACATAATCTTATTCTGTAGTCATCAGAATGTTAGCATATGGTACATTTGATTTTTATTTTTTACATATGTAGTTTTCTTTCTTCACAGTCAAAACATTTATATTATTGAGGGTGGGGCAGGGAATGAAGTTAGTGAGCTCAAAAATCCATTTGTATGCATCTGTCTACTGGAGATAGTTTAAATTTTAAACCCAAGTTATATATAGTTCAGTAATGCTCTTTGATGTTTACAGCAGCACAATCATCTATAAGAAAAAAAGAACTTCCTTATTTATAAATGATTTTCAATGCAAGGTTGTTCTTTTAATTTGGCATGTCTGAAATAGGGTTTCATTCACTTTAGTTTATGCAGTATTTGCTGACATTCATTTATCATTTAGTACAGTGTTGAGTGATCAGAAACAGAAATGCTAACATGATAGAGACAGACAAACCATCACTGTTATTCAATTCCACAGTGCGACTACATGGAGTGGATTTCACCATTATTAGTCACTACTTAGAGATTATGAAGTTCATTCATGTTTTTATCAAATTGGTATCAAGAGCATTTGTTGTGTATTTTGTATTTTAGTAAAGCTAAGTATGAAATATAAGTATCATACAAATATGATCATACTAAACCATATTTCAATAGTTTTTCTATAGTGTGCCTATGAAAATATAGATTTGTCTTATGTACTATTTTCTAGAGGCATAATACTATAAAATGGTATAGTTTGTTATGTAACCTGAGCATTACTAGAAACTATTATAACTTTTAAGTTAGTATAATTTGGAAAAATGACTTAATAGCATCTTCAGGATATCTTTCCATTTTCATTCATCTAGAATATATTAAATACAAAGTGGAAAAGGAATCTTGTGAATGTTAAAAATGTTTCAACTGAACATATTTAAATGTAAATATTAAAGGTTAATCCAAAAATATTGGACAGCTGTAAAATCTGTATATATTTTGAATATTTTACACTTAAAATGACTAACTTGAAAATATCAGCATATCTAATTATATAGCTATTCAAGAGCAATAACTACAGTGCCAAGTCATGAAACACTATATTTCCTCATGACATCTTCAGTGTTGAAGTTCACACTTACTGCAGGCAGACGTGCATAGGGCATCTTGTGCTGGTTAATTTAATCCCATTTGTAAACGGATAAAAAGTTTATTTTCTTATTTCATTTATAAGATGGTTCAATGTATTGGGAAGCTTTTTTATTACAGAAAGTGTATATTGGTATATAATAAATGAATTTTTCAAATGATCAGAATGTGATTTTCTTTCTATTCTTAAAGAAGGCTATAAGTTACTTGCACATGAAACAAAACTTAAAATCAAAATATTGTCTATTAGTGCATTTTCAATGTTTATGTGCAAAAAGTATAATTCTTTCATCTCCTGCAGACACAAAAACACATCAGTGCCCTCATCTCTTCCTCTCTCTTCTCCCTCCCTCCCTTTCTTTCTCCCTTCTTCTCTCCTTTCTTCCTTGGGAGGCTGGAGGAAGAACTGTAAATTTAAAGCCAGCCAGAGATGCAAAGTGAGACACTATTTCAACAAACAGCAGGGGAGGAGGTTAAAAATGTTTGTGAAGATTGTATTTTTTATCTCAGTAACATTTGTGTTTGATTAATAGTTGATTAATAAAATAGAAAAATTAAAAAGAGCCGGGCGTGGTGGCGCACGCCTTTAATCCCAGCACTCGGGAGGCAGAGGTAGGAGGATCGCCATGAGTTCGAGGCCACCCTGAGACTACATAGTTAATTCCAGGTCAGCCTGGACCAGAGTGAAACCCTACCTCGAAAAACCAAAAAAAAAAAAAAAAAAGAAAGAAAAATTAAAAAGTAATTATTATAGTACAGTTTCGTAAGTCAACAGTCCTAAAATCAAGGAGTTAGTTGTGCTGCCTCCATTCCTGAAGATCTAAGGGGTGATCTAGTCTGTTGTCTTTTCCAGTTTTCAGAGGCCAGCTGAACACCTTCAAAGTTCACAGCATACCATCTTTAAGTTCAAATCTCTTCCTGTCTGTCTCACTCACCTGTATCTATCATCTTATCTCCTCTATAACTGACTCTCTGGCTTCCATCTTATGCTTTAAGGATTCTTGTGATTAAGTGGGGTCCATCTGGAAACCCTTGTAAAAATTTCTAATCATTTCTCTGAAGTCCTTCTGCCAAGGTCACAAGGATTAGGATATTGTGGTGATTAGGATATTGTGGTGGTTTGATTCAGGTGTCCCCCATAAACTTAATTGTTCTGAATGCTTGATCCCCAACTGGTGGCAATTTGGGAATTAGAGCCTTATTCAAGGCAGGCTTATGGGTTGTATAGCCAGTTTCCCCTTGCCAGTTTTTGGCACACTCTCCTGATGATGTTGTCCACCTGATATTGGTCAGGAGGTGATGGCCAACCTCTGCTCATACCACATTTTCCCCTGAAATCATGGAGTTTCCCTTGAGGCTATAAGCCAAATCAACCCTTTCCTCCCACAAGCTGTTTTTTGTCAGGTGCTTTGTGCCAGCAACAAGAAGTTAACTGCAATAGAAAATTGGTACCAGTTAAGTGGGGTTATTACTGCTAGAAGCTCAACTGTGTGGCTTTTGACTTTTTGGAACTGATTTGCAGGAAGAATATGGAAGGATTTGAAACCTTGTGCAAAGAGACACCTTTCAGTGCTGAAGGCAGAGTTTCAATGACCATTCTGGTCAGAGTTGAAAGACTTGAATGCAGTAAGAACCATAGACTGTGAAGTTTGGCATATGAGGGGAAGAAAGAATTTTGTTGGGACTGGTCTAGAAGCAGTTTGTGTGAGATGTGTGCTGTGTTCTGCCTGCCTGTGTTCTGTTGTGCAGGGTTTTTTTGTATAAAAATTGTTTGGTGGGGCTGGATAAATGGTTTAGAGGTTAAGGCATTTGTCTGCAAAGTCAAAGGAGCTCGGTTCAATTCCCCAGGACCCACATAAGCCAGATGCACAAGGTGGCGCATGAATCTGGAGTTCTTTTGCAGTGGCTGGAGGCCCTGGTATGCCCATTCTGTCTCTGTGTCTGCCTTTTTCTCTAAATAAATAAATAAATAAATAAATAAATAAATAAAGTTTAAAAATATCAAAAATTGATTGGTGTGATCAGATGGATATGGCACAGAAAGAAATAAAAACTTCAGGCTAAAGGCAACATCCAGTTTAGCTGCAATTATTTGAGAGATGACCATAATTGAGATTGGGCCAGCTGTTCTGCTTGGGCAGAAAAAAGAATGCTGAAGGAGTGTCCTGCTCTTCAATGTCAGCCTTATTCCCCCTGGATTAACAAGTTGGTAGCCTACCTGGTAATATGGAGTACAACAAATGGAGAAAAGAGAAGGTAATTGGATTTGCAACCTTTTTTTTTTTTTTTTTTTTGAAATGGCCATGGGCAATGTGAGGAAGGGTTATTGGATATCCCTGTGTGGAGACTGATGGAGCCATGGGGATGAACCATGAGTTTCAGTGAAGATACCAGGACTGGGACTATGGAATGGCTGTCAAGAAGACCTGCCAGTCCAAGATGGAGTAGACTAGCTGGAGAGGTAGAATTGGAATTCCAGAGACTGGTTGGAAATGTCAGACTTAGAGCTCCAGGATTTGATGTTTGCCCTGTTTCTTTTAAATCTTGTATTGGTTCAATCTTCCCTATGCTATGCCCAATGCCATCTTTTGCAGTGTAAATGTTTATTCTGTGCCATTATGCTTTTGTTTGTTTGTTTTGGTTTTACAGCTAACAGTTAAGAGACCAAATGCACATCATTTTACATTGTGGATAGTTGTGAGTTTATGGGGGTCAGAGGTGGAATATGGTGGTTTGAATTATGTTTCTCCCATAAACTCATGAATTTTGAATGATCCCTAGCTGATGGAAATTTTGGGATTGGAGCTTTCCTGGAGGAAGTATGTTATTGGGGGTGGTCTTCTGGGTGATATAGCTAGTTCTTCCTTGCCAGTGTTCAGCAAATTCCTGCTGTTGTTATCTTCCTGATGTTGGCCAGGAGATAATGTCCAGCTCCTGCTCATGTCACATTTCCCCTCTTATTATGGAGCTTCCTCTCAAGTCTGTAAGCTGAAATAAACCCTTTTCTTCCATAAACTGCTTTTGTTAGGATGCATTGTGCCAGTAATGAGAAGGTAACTGTGACAGATATGAACATCTTGGGCAGGAGCATGACTCTACCACATACCCATATATAATACACACACACACACCATAACATACATACAAATTCACATATACCACAGACATGTGTACACATTTACTTTTGCACATACCACATGTGTATACATTAACCCAGAGGCAATGGATGTCACTGAGGGATATAAAGGACAAGATTGAAAATGACAGGTATATTTTTAAAATGTTATCCTAGCCACTGCCTGGAGAAAGGAATAGGAAACAGCTAAGATAAAGAAGACATAGCACTGAAAACTACAGGGCTATTCTCATTGACATATTCATTTTGTCTTAAACTAGAGAAATGCTTTTGTTCAGGAATCCTGCAGAGAACAAATTCTTCTAGGCTGTTTTACATTTGATTCATCTTTTAAATTTTTTATTAAAGATTAAACTAGCTTGTCTGGAGAGATGGCTTAGCAGTTAAGGAGCTTGCAAAGCCTAAGGACCCAGGTTTGATTCCCAAGTACCTACATAAGCCAGATGTGCAAGGTGGCACATGCATCTGGCATTTGTTTACATTACAGTAGCTGTAGGTCCTGGCATGCCCATGATTTCTCTCTCTCTCTTTGCCTCTTTCTCTCTCTCTCTCTCTTTCTCAAATAAATAAATAAATAAATAAATAAATAAATAAATAAAATATTTAAAAAAGATTCAACTGAGGAAGGGGCATTCACTCTCTCTCTATCCATCTATCTACTATCTATGTATACATACATGCACACATGTATGCACACACAAATATGATTCTAAGTACTCAGGAGGCATGTTACAGTTACTTTTGTCAACTGGCACTTACGCTATAGTCATAATTATCTCTAAATGTGTATTAAATATGTTGAATAGGGGTCAGCAACTTGAAATAAATGCCTAATGATAATGATCCTTTACTGAGTATTTCTGCATCATGAAGAATTTATGATTCTTAGACAAAAATTGAAAATTGGGCTTGGAGAGATAGCTTAGCAGTTAGCACACTTGTCTGCAAAGCCTAAAGACCTAGGTTCAATTCCCAAGTACCCACATAAACCAGATGCACAAATGCACATGCATTTGGAGTTTGTTTACAGTAGCTGGAGGTCTTGGTGTGCCTATTCTCTCTCTTTCTTTCTCTTTATCTGCCTCTTCCTCTCTTTCTCTCCCTCTCTCTCTCTCAAATAAATAAATAAAATATTTTAAAGAATTGAAAATTGATTCATAACAGTTGGACTTCATAAAAATCATACTAGTAACTTAACCAATTTATTTATGTTTTCTCTGTGCATATACACAAATTTTAAAATTTAAGTCCCAGTCTAAACTTATAAAAGTCTCCTTCAGTAATTAAACATCAGAAGTTAAATATAAAAAGCATTGTGGGTTGGTAAGAGATGCTCCCTCTGACCCCTATAAGCCCCTGGAGAAGCTGGAGATGCCTCTTCCAGAATAAGAGTCTTTGGGCATGAACTGACTTGTGCTGAAACCAGGGAGTCTAATACTCCTCTGGCTACAGACACTGGGATATCTGGGGCCTATCTGTAGCAGGATTCTGTCACATTGAGCTCCCGGATAGACAATCTTTTAATGCCTACAGACTGGGTACCCTTCCTCCTCTGTAATTCTGAAGCTTGGGGAAGAAGTGTGCCAAACCACACCAGCAGCATCAGAAGGTAGTCCAGCAGAATCATAAAAACCAAGCAGAGCAAGTAGTACAAGAAAGATTCTGAAATGACATTGCAATGAGTACTAAAGCCACAAGGTAGATAGAGAAGTAGGGGGACAAATCTAACAGATTGTTTGCTAAGATAAAAGATTTAAGTAGATGCATGACATAGAATGCCAGTACATAATTAAAAACAACCCTTCATATCAAGAACCAATAAAATTACAACCTTGAATGAAAACAACGCTTGTGCTGTCAGACAAGGATTGTAAGGTAACATTCCTAAAATCGCTCAAAAATTAAGCACAGACTCTTTAAAAATAAATTCTAGCAAAGAAAGTTGTCTTTTTAAAAAATGAAAATATAAAATTGAACAATACAATAACAAATTTAATGAAAAACTCATAGGAGGGCTGGAGTGATGTCTTACCAGTTAAGTGCTTGTTTGTGAAGCCTAAGACCCAGTTAAAGGCTCGATTCTGCAGTACCCACGTAAGCCAGATGCACAAGGTGTTGCATGCATCTGGAGTTTGTTTGTAGTGGCTAGAGGCCCTGGTGCACCCATTCTCTCTCTTTATCTTTCTCCCTCGTTCTCTCTCTCTGCCTCTTTCTCTCTCTGTATGTTGTTCTCAAGTAAATAAATAAATAAAAATAAAAATAATAATAAAAACTCAATCAAGACTTTTGGGTAAGATGGCGGCATAGAAGCCATGCCAAACCAGCCCAGGGAGGGATTTAAGCAAAAGTACAGAAAAATACACTCTTCTGAAAAGTGCAGGAGTGTAGGTTTTTCTTAGACACAGAAGAGAAGCAGGAGAGACCAAGATCCACCAGAAAGGAGGAAAATGGCCAGAATCCCACTGAGGAGCTTGTGGTTGTGATTGCAGTAGCCAAGATTCTCACACACAGCATCACCCACCAGGCCTGCTGAGGAGCAGAGACCAAGTAATGGGACTTTCCAGCCTCATCAACCTCCTTGCAGAGTGAAGAAATCTAAAGGAAAGACAGCTGAGATCAACAAAGGAGCTACTGAAAGAGACACAGGGGGATAGTGTGAGCAACTCCAGGCTTCCTGAACTCTCCCATCATCCACCCATCACAACTGTGAACCTCTGGCATTCACCCCCGATAGTAGTGCATCCAGCACAGCTGAACAGAGCTCCAGCTCCACAGCCCGACATGGAAGGATCATGGTGGGCAATCAGCATCAGTGAGATTAGAAGCCATACCAAAGGTAATGAGGATGACTGACAGACAAAAAAAAAAAAAAAAACAGATAAATAAGCCTGTATGGAAGTGCTAATCGCTCTTTCCATGTCAGGGCAGGTTATGGGTTACATATTTTTGGTTGGCTTTACTATTTTCAAATAAGCTGTACTTGAGGGTTGAATACTGCTCCCTTTATTGCTTTCAGATTTATAGGGCCTTTGTCTTTTGCTTCCATCATTATTGGGGGCAGGGTGTGATCCAGATCCAGGCTGACCTGAAACCTAATTCAGAACAGAATTATCTACCTCCTAGCTAACAGGATTAAGGGTATAGAGAAACAAACACCCTTAGGGAGTTTGGCTTTACAAGACTACCTATTTGTTTTAATCCCCACACTTGTATACTCTGTGCTGGTCTTTATTGAATATATATATTGCTCAGTTGAAGTTTAGAATTTGCCAGTAAATTGTTCCACCCAGTCCATTAGAATACCTGCTTAGTAAGCAAACTCAACACCTAGGATTACTTCTGGGGTTGTATTGGGGTACAAGAGTTACACTTGGCACCTTAAATTCATATCCTGAAGTGTATAAAGGTGGATCACCACATCTAAGAACATTGAAGATAAGTGGAAAACCCAAGCTTCAAATCAATTCAGGATACAAAAGTTGCTACATTATAATACAAGAAACACAAAGAATCAAGACAATGCAATCCCACCAAAAATTATATATCTATCAGAAATGATCACAAATGAGACTGTTTTATACTAAATGCCTGACAAAGATTTCAAAAGAATGATTATATCTATACTCAAAGAAATGAAAGAAGAAATGAAAGGATTCAAAGAAGAAAACAAATTCCTGAAAGAGAGAACAGGAAACTAGCTTAGTGAAATACAAAGGTCATTACAGGACATGAATAAGGAAATAGAAATATTGAAGAAAAACCAGGCTGAAATCCTAGCTCTGAATAGCACAGTCAGTGAAATAAAAAACTCTGCAGAAAGTCTCACAAGTAGAATGGATAAAGGAGGGAACAGAATATCTAAACTAGAAGACCAGATGGCAGACCTAATACAGTCCAACAAAGAGAAAGACAAACTAATTGAAAGGTATGAATGGGAATTCCAAGATATCTGGCACACTATGAAAAGATCAAACATAAGAATTCAGGGTATAGTAGAAGAAGAATTTCAATACAGAGGCTTAGTAGGCATTTTCAACAACATCATAGAAGAAAATTTTCCCCAAATTGGGAAAGAAATGCCAATGCAGATACAAGAAGCTTTTATAATACCAAACAGACAAAACCTAGAAAGATCCTCTCCTTGCCATGTTATAATTAAACTACTAAACATGCAATCCAAAGAAAATACATTGAAAACAGTTAGAGAGTAAAAGTAAGTGACCTACAAAGGCAAGCCCATCAAGATCACAGCAGATTACTAAACACAAAATTTAAAAGCCAAAAGGGCTTGGAATGATATATTCCAAGTTCTGTAAGATAAAAACTGTCAACCAAGATTATTTTATCCTGCAAAGCTATCAATCCAAAGTGATAGAGAAATAAGGACATTCCACAACAAAAACAAGCTAAAGGAATTTATGACAGCTAAACCATCTCTACAGAAAATACTTGAAGGAATCCTTCACATTGAAGAGAAAGCAAAACACACACAGGAGGAAATAGGAAAAACAAACTATACTCAAATAACAGTTAAAACAAGTGAGTAAAGGGAAAACAGGAAGCACTACAAAACAAGAAGAATGGTAAGAATAAATACATATATTTCAATAATAACTCTTAATATCAATGGTCTTAATGCCCCAACCAAAAGACACAGGCTTGCAGACTGGATTAAAAGGCAGGATCCTGCCATTTGTTTTCTCCAGGAAACTCATCTCTCAATAAAAGATAGAAACCTTCTTAGGTGAAAGGATGGAAAATGTTATTTCAAGCACATGGGCCTAGGAAAAAAGCAGGGGTTGCTGTCCTAATATCTGACAGGATAGACTTCAAACCAACATTAGTTAGAAAAGATAAAGAAGGTCACTTTATATTGATTAAACTAACAGTCCAACAGGAGGATATTACACCTAACATGGGGGCTCCCAATTTCATCAAACAAACACTATTAGACTTAAGGTCAGAGATAATACCAAACACAATTGTAGTGGGTGACTTCAATACCCCACTCTCATCAATCGACAGGTCATCCCAGCAAAAAATGAACTGAGAGACATCTGGATTAAATGATGTCATGGAACAAATGGACCTAACAGATATATACAGAACATTCCATCCAAATGCTGCAGAATATACATTTTTCTCAGCAGCACACGGAACATTCTCTAAAATAGACCATATATTAGGACACAAAGCAAATCTTAACAAATATAGGAAAATTGAAATAATCCCTTGTAGTCTATCTGACATCAATGGGATTAAACTGCAAATCAGCCGCAAGAAAAACTACAGAGCATACAGAAATTCAGGGAGACTAAACAGTACACTATTGAATGATGAATGGGTCATTGAAGAAATAAAAAAGGAAATCAATAAATTCATAGAATCATATGATGGTGAGAATGCAACATACCAAACCTTTGGGACACAATGAAGGCAGTCCTAAGAAGGAAATTTATAGCTCTACATGCCTATATTAAGAAATTATAGGGGTCTGGAGAAATGGCTTAGTGGTTAAGCACTTGGTTGTGAAGCCTAAGGACTCCGGTTCAAGGTTCAATTCCCTAGTACCCACGTAAGCCAGATGCACAAGGTGGCACATGCATCTGGAGTTCGTTTGCAGTGGCTGAAGGCCTTGGTGCGCCCATTCTCTCTCTCCTCTCTCTCTCTCTCTCTGTCTCTCTCAAATAAATAAATAAAAATAAACAATTTTTTTTTAAAAAAGAACAAAAAAGGAATTAGAGAGTTCACAAGTAAACAATTTAATGCTTCACCTTAAAGCCTTGGGAAAAGAAGAAGAAGGCAAACCAAAAATTAGTATATGGGAAGAAATAATAAAGATTAGGGCAGAAATTAATGAAATAGAAAACAACAACAACAACAACAACAACAAAAACAATATAAGAATCAATGAAACAAAGAGTTGGTTCTTTGAAAAGATAAATAATATTGATAAACCCTTAGCAAATCTGACCAGAAGAAAGAGAGAAGAGACAAAAATAAATAAAATTAGAGATGAAAAAGGCACCATTGCAACAGATACCAAAGAAAATCAGAAAATCATTTGGACATACTTTAAGAATATATATGCCTCTAAGTTTGAAAATCTGAAAGAAATGGATGATTTCCTTGATTCATATGACCTACCAAAATTAAATTAAGATGAGTTAAACCATTTAAATAACCCTATAACAAGTATGGAGATCCAAGCAGTTATAAAAAGTCTCCCAACTAAAAAAATTCCATGCCTGAATGGATTCACTGGTGAGTTTTCCAGACCTTCATAGAAGAACTAACACCACTGATTCTCAAACTTTTCCATAAAATAGAAAAGGAAGGAATTCTACCGAAGTCCTTCTATGAAGCCAGCATCACCCTGATACCAAAACTGGATAAAGACAGAACAAAAAAAGAAAATTACAGACCAATCTCCCTCATGAATATAGATGCAAAAATTCTCAACAAAATATTGGCAAACAGAATACAAGAATATATCAGAAAGATTATTCACCCCTACCAAGTAGGCTTTATTCCAGAGATGCAGGGATGGTTCAACATACGCAAATTGATAAATGTAATATACCATATAAATGGTCTGAAGGACAAAAATCACATGATCATCTCAACAGATGCAGAAAAGGCATTTGACAAAATCCAACACCCCTTCATGGTGAAAGTATTACAGAAACTGGGAATAGAAGGAACATATCTCAACATAATGAAAGCTATTTATGACAAACCTACAGCCAACATAATACTAAATGGGGAAAACTTGAAGCTTTTCCACCAAATTCAGGAACAAGACAAGGGCGTCCACTGTCTCCACTTTTATTTAATATAGTACTGGAATTTTTAGCTATAGCAATAAGGCAAGAGACACTCATAAACGGGATACAAATTGGAAGGGAAGAGATCAAATTATCATTATTTGCAGATGATAAGATTCTATAGATAAAAGACCTTAAAGACTCTACCAGCAAACTGTTAGAGCTGATAAACCCTTTTAGCAATGTGGCAGGATACAAAATAAACACACAGAAATCAGTAGCTTTTCTACATACTAACAAAAAACATGTAGAGGATGAAATCAGGGAATCTCTAGCATTCACAATTGCTTCAAAAAAAATCTTGGGGCTGGAGAGATTGTTTAGTGGTTAAGGTGCTTGCCTGTAAAGCCAAAGTATTCCAGTTCAATTCTCCAGGGCTCACATAAGCCAGATGCACAAGATGGTGCATGCATCTAGAGTTCGTTTGCAGTGTTTGGAAGCCCTGGTACACCCATTCTCTCTCTCTCTCTCTCTCTCTCTCTCTCTCTCTCTCTGTCTCTCCCAGCCTCTTTCTCTACCTTAAATAAATACATAAATCCTTTTGAAAGCTGGGCATGATGGCACACGCCTTTAATCCTAGCACTTGGGAGACAGAGGTAGGAGGATCGTGGTGAGTTTGAGGCCACCCTGAAACTACATAGTGAATTCCAGGTCAGCATGAACTAGAGTGCAACCCTACCTTGAAAAATGAAAGAGAAAGAAAGAAAGAAAGAAAGAAAGAAAGAAAGAAAGAAAGAAAGAAAGAACGAACCTTGGAATCAACTTTAACCAAGGAAGTGAAGGATCTCTACAATGAGAACTTTAAAACACTTAAGTGAAAAATTGCAGAAGACACAAGGAAATGTTTTTGGATTGGAAGAATAGATATTGTGAAAATGTCAATCTTACCAAAAGCAGTCTACACATTTAATGCAATCCCCATTAAAATTCCAATGGCATTCTTCACAGAAATAGAAAAAACAATAGTAAAATTCAACTGGAAGCACAAAAAAAAACCTCGAATAGCAAAAACAATTTTGAGCAACAAAAATTAGGTTGGTGTTATCAACATACCTGATTTCAAATTATATTACAAAGCCATAGTAACAAAAACAGCATGGTACTGGCACAAAGACAGACATATAGATCAATGGAACAGAATAGAAGACCCAGATATTATTCCATGCAGCTGCAGCCATCTGATTTTTGCCAAAAATGTCAAACATATTCATTGGAGAAAAGATGGCCTCTTCAACAAGTGGTGCTAGGAAAACTGGATATCTATATGTAGAAGGATGGAAATATATCCTTGTCTCTCTTCATGCACCAGAATCAGGGACCAAGTGTATCAGGGACCTTAACATCAGACCTGAAATTCTGAAACTGCTAGTGGAAAAGGTAGGGGAAACCCTTCACATAGGGGCATAGGCAATGAATATTCTGAATATAACCCCAATTGCTCAGGAAATAAAACCACTAATCAACCACTGTATTTCATGAAATTACAAAACTTTTGTACAGCAAAGGACACTGTGAATAGAGCAAAGAGACAACCTACAGAATGGTAGAAAATCTTTGCCAGCTATACATATGACAGAGGATTAATATCCAGAATATATATATGGAACTCAAAAAAACAGAATAATAAGAAATCAAACAATCCAGTTTAAAAAAAATGGGCTATGGAACTAAATAGAGAGTTCTCAGAAGAAATACAGATGGCATATAAACATATTAAAAAAGTGTTCTACTTCCTTAGCCACCAGGGAAATGCAAATTAAAACTACTTTGAGATTCCATCTCACTCCTGTCAGAATGGCTACCATCAAGAAAAAAAAATGACAATAACTGTTGGTGAGGATGCAGAAAAAGAGGAACCCTTCTACACTGTTGGTGGGAATGTAATCTGGTACAGCCATTGTGGAAATCAGTGTGGATGTTCTTGAGACAGCTAAAAGTTAAAACTAGATTTACCATATGATCCAGCTATAGCACTCCTAGGTATATATCTGAATGATTCTCTCAGTACCTTAAAGATACTTGCACAACCATGTTTATTGCTGTTCTATTCACAATAGCTAGGAAATGGAACCAGCCTAGATGTCCCTCCACAGGTGAATGGATAATAAAGATGTGGTACATTTACATAATGGAGTTCTATTCAGCAGTAAAGAAAAGTGAAATTATGAAAATTTCTGGAAAATAGAGGGATCTAGAAAGGATTATACTAAGTGAGGTAATCCAGGCTCAGAAAGCCAAACGTGGGGTGTTCTCTCTCATATGTGGATCCTAGTTACAAATGTATAGACTTGTGTGTGAGCTGGAACCGAAAATTGGTAGCAGAGGTCAGTAAGCTAGAAAAAGGTTATAAGGGAGGGAGGAATGGTAAGGACTTAAGGTGATGCTATTTTATATATGCAATAGAAAAACAGATTCAGGCAGGGGAAAGACCTAAGTGAGGCTAAGGGAAGAAAATGTGTAAAAGAAGGGCAGGGGGAGGGTCAATCAAAATTCAAGATATTCTGAATAAAACTTATGTAAACCTACTTTTTTGAATAAGGGCACATCCAGAAGCTATAGGTTGTTACTAGAAAATTTTCAGTGCCAGGGATGGGATACCTTCCAGTGAGTTGTTGGTCAAGAAGGTCCCTGTTGCCTCCAAAACATTACAGGCCATTGCCAAGGCCCTTGGTTTCCCTTGAGAAACAGATGGTTCCCTATTGCTGAAGACCTCACTTTCCTGAGTGGCAAGGTCACTGAGAAATCAAGCTGGTGCTGAGCAGAAAACCTTCTCCCTGTAGACCAGCCAACTGAAAGCTGGAAATAGCTGCACTGCATGTAGCCCTATGGGAGACAGAAATCATCATCGGTGAAAATGGTGGACACTGGAAACCCCAAGTTTGGCCAGAGAGGCCAAATGGGTTCCATTATGTCATGACTGCTCTGGGGCAAACCAACCACTCCCTAATTGGACAGAAGTCTTGCTCTATGGGAGGGAATACATGCCTGGTACTGAAAAAAACTAATCAAAAGTCTATGGCAAGGGAGATTATGAGCCTTAGGGGTAGAAAACCTGCTCTTGTCTGGCTAAATGCATATATTATTCCCACCAAGCTGCCCTGAAAGCACTACACTTAATGTTCATATTCACATATTAATGCTACTGTCACTTCTGGTTAGAGAAGCTTCTCTTTTCAGATGGCGATGACCACTGGGATGACCCAAAAGGCAACACAGTGCTGAGAAGAAGGGACAGAGGAGTGTCCAGCACTGAAACATCTCTATCACACACTCCAAGGCTCATTGTGGAAGAGGTGGCAGAAAGAATGTAAGTGCCAAAGGAAGGGTACGACTCCTTACAATGCAACTGTTCAGATAGAAATTGGTCTCGATATCCACGACCTCGCAGTGCCTAGCAATACCTTCACAAGACCCTCATAATAGGAGGAAAAGATGATGACATCAAATTAAAGAGAGACTAATGGAGAGAGGGAGGGGATATGATGGAGAGTGGAGTTTGAAGGGGAAAGTGGGGGAGGGGAAGGAAATATCATGGTATGTTGTCTGTAAGTATAGAACTTGTCAATAAAAAAATAAAATAAAAACAGTAAAAAAAAAAAAAAACACACAAAAAAACACCTCATTGGATGTGCCAAACAGTGGAGACGAAGGAAGATAAAATGAGTGAACTGGAATTACTCACAATGAATATTAGTAAAATTTATTCAATCCCAATACTTGGAGGAAAGAAACTGAAAACAAATAAAATTCACCAAAAGCATAGTAAGGCTGTGTAACAATGAGACAAAATGTAAAAAGTAAATTCAACATTTGTATTAGTAGATTGCCTAAAGGAGAAGAAAGTGGAAAGGCAATTTGAAGAAATAATGGCTTAAAATTCCCCAAATTTGGCACAAGATACAAACCTACATGTTCAAAAAACTGACTAAATCCCAAGTAGCATAGACCCAAAGAAATCCATACTAAGAAATGGGCACACATCTTAAAAGTAATGTGTGCATAAGGAAGAAAAGTAAGAGCAGGTATGAATGACACTGAAAATAGGAAAACAATAGAGAAAAATCAGTGGGAAAAAAACTAGCTCTTCCCTGTGTGAACAAAGCACCTAGAGTCCAGTTTGTCCTGTGTTCAAACAAATCTGGAATTGTTACATTTTAAAAAGATGTTTATTTATTTATTTATTTCAGATAGAGAGAAAAGGAGAGAATGGGTACCCTAGGGCCTCTAGCCACTGCAAACAACTCCAGACACATGTGCCAACCTTGTGCATCTGGCTTACATGGGTACTTGGGAATTGAACCTGGGTCCTTAGGCTTTGCAGGCAAGCACTTTAACCACTAAGCCATCTTTCCAGTCCTAGAATTGCTAGATTTTTTAAAGTTGCTTGAAAAGAAATGCTCATAGTCAGCTTTCTTTTAAGTGATATGCTGAAAGAAATAGTGGATCCCATCTGCCTTTCCCCCAAGAAGGAAAATAAAACTGGTTCTTTAAAAATACTCACAAACTACTAGCAAGACTGACAAGAAGAAAACGAACAAGAAAAAAATACTGTGACTCAGTGCAATTGCAGCAAGTTTTCCTTCTACTGGTCTATAAACTAATGGTACATGTGAACACTTAAAAATCTTAATTTAGGCCTCACAGCTCATAACCCACAACACTGTAGTGAATACCACCACCCCTCAGTGGGATGGGGCAGGGAGGAGGGGAATTGTACCAGCATATGATGATTTGTCCATACGAAGTGTCTACTTTATTAAAAAACAGAAGAAAAGAAAAACCTTTGGCTTAATAAAGTATGATTTAATTTTGAAAATCCTTATTAATGTTCTGTGGGTAAAAGGACAAGGGCTTCGCTTTTTTTTTTTTTTTTTTTTTTTTTTTTTTTTTTTTTTTTTTTTTTTGAGAGCAAGGACATATTCACATGCGCATGTGTGAGCAAGAGACAGCGTTGGTGTGCCAGGGTCTTAGCTGCCGCAATAAAACTCCAGATGCTTGTGCCACCAAGTGGCCATGAGAGACCTTTCGCTTGCCTCACCTTTGTGAGTGTGGGTTATGTGGGATCTGGAGAGTATAATGTGGGTCCTTAGGCTTCGCAGGCAAGCGCCTTAACCGCTAAGCCATCTCTCCAGCCCGGGCTTTACTTTCCCTAGAGGACAACAAAGTTTTCTGTGAATATTCAGAAAATGACATGGTTTCTCTCACTAGGATGGTACTGTGCTTGGAGGTGGGATGGAGAGGTTCAGGCCATACCAGAGAAAGGATGAGCAAGTAAAAGATTAACTTACATCTGAATTTTTTCCAAGTATTCTAATTTTGTTTAATTGATTGGTTTACCAGACTAGTAGAAAGAATATATTATATTCATTTTGCTGAAAAGAAATTAAAGCCCAAGAAAGGAAAGAGTAGCAAAGTGGTCTGTAGTAGTTACTTTCCCCATCACTTACAAATAACTGACAGAAGCAACTTAAAGGAGGGAGGATTTACTTGGGCTCATGGTTTCAGAAGAAACAGTCTATCATGGCAGGGAACCATGGCCATAAAAATATATATGGCAGGAGTATGTGATGGTGGGGCTTCACGTCTAAGATGCAGAGATGGAACCAGAAGCAGGTTTGGATGTAACCTTCAAGGCCCTACATTTCAAAGATTCTACAGTCCTATGAAACAGTGCCACCAGGTGGGGACCAAATATTCAAATATCTGAGTCTGTGGGGAACAGTTCACATTCAAATTATAGTATGGTCCCCATACTGTCAATGGTTCTCCTGGAGTCTGAAAGTCCCAATCGTAGCTTCAACTATGTGCAGCTTTAGCAAGAAGACTCCTAGAAAACTTCTCTTTACTTTTAGTTTGACATTAAATGGGCCACCAAGCCGGAACTATTCCCATCACCCCAGCTCCTGGAGTCCAGGGAGAAAGTTAGTAATCCAATGCTTCCTTGTTCACTATGACTCAGACTCCTGGGCACAAGATCATGACTGATTTTTATCAGAGTCATTTGCTAGCCAGCTGCTTAGATTGATTATGTTACAGTTAGATTCCTGGTATTGTCACCTCAAAGGAAACTTGACTGCTCACCATGATGTGACAGGCAGGTTTCTTCTTTGATTGCCAGCATCATCACTTAAAATTTTGGAAATTCTCCCAGTTTTATTTACCAAGTAAAAGGTTGTATAAACTTGGTTTCTAAACTTGTTCTCAGATGAGTCATCAACATTTCTTTCAGCCTATGCTGATTCATTAATTCAACAAACACTACAGAATATTTTTCATTTTATAGTTATCCCTTTTCCTAAAGGGACAAATGCAGGAGAGGCATTGATGGGTGGATAGGTAGTTTGAATTAGGTGGCCCCCATAAACTCATGTACTTTGAATGCTGGAAGAATTGGGATACTGGAGACTTTTGTAGGGGTGTTGTTGGAGTGGGCTTATGGGTGTGATAGCCAGATTTTCCTTACCAGTACTTGGCACACTCTCCTGCTGCTGTTGTCCACTTGATATTGACCAGGTGGTGTCCAGCTTCTGGTCATGTCCTGTTTTCGCTGCCATTGTGAAGCTTCCCCTTGAGTCTGTAAGCCAAACTACACCCTTTCCTCCCATCCGCTGCTTTTGGTCATCTGCTTTGTGCCAGCAAGGAGAAGCTAACTGCAACAGAAGAGAACAGCTGCTGCTACAGTGGCAGAATTCTTCAACTTTTCCTGAAGAAAACTGAAAAGAAGAAAAACACAATGTGATGCTTAACACTGACTGTCAACTTGACAGGATCTAAAATCACCTTCGCATCAGACCTCTGGTCAAGTCTGTCAGGAAGTTTCTAGATTATGATTCTTGAGGTAGGAAGATCCCCCCTGTCTATAGGTGGCACCATCTCATGGGCTGGAGGTCCAGACTGAACAAAAAGGAGAAGGGACCATCCACTCACACTCCTGCTGTCATGCCTTTCCCACCATGAGGACTACACCTTCAAACTGTGAGCCAAAATACATTGCTTTTGCTAGGGCAACTTGCCAATGGCTATACCATTGATGAACTTGACTCCCCTCTCCCAGAAACCATTTAGGTATCACTAGCTACTCGGGGAGGTATCTACACTTTAACTTTCGCACAGTATTTGGGACAATACAGGACAAAGGGTGGAAGGTTGTGGCTTTAAAGTGGTATGTTTGGGTGTCAAATTGACAAGGGATGGACTTGTACTCATTAATATGGAGTGCTAAATCCACTGGAACTCGAATCAACTAGAAGATAAATCTCTGGGCAAGTCTCTAAGGAATTTCCAGATTAGGTTAATCTGGATGAACCTAATCTAATACAGAAAGAACTGTGCTAATTATGGACATCACTATTGAGTAGGCTGGGCTCCCAGACTGAATTAAAAGGAAAAAAAAATGAGCTGAACCCCAGAATTCACCTACTTCTGCTTCCTGACTACAGATACAGTGTGACCAGCTGCCTTATGCTCCTGCCACCATGCCTTCCCTGCCATGATGAACTAACTGCACCTTCAAACTGTGAGTCAAATAAACCCTTCCTACATTAAGTTGTTTTTGTCGAGGTATTTTGTTGCAGCAGTGAGAAAAAATAACTATTAAAGACTAGTTTATCCAAGTAATTACCTATCAAAAATCTTCATTGCATGGACCATTTTCCAGTTAATAATATTATGAAATGAAAGACTGTTTAAGTTCACATCAGTATTTGAGCTACTTTTGCGGGGGGTTGAGGTAGGGTTTCATTCTAGCTCAGGCTGACCTGGATGGAATTCACTATGTACTCTCAGGGTTGTCTTACACTCACAGTGATCCTCCTATCTCTGCCTCCTGAATGCTGGGATTAAAGGCATGTGCCACCACACCTGGCTCAGGCTACTTTTTTTAAGAATCAATGTTGATGAAATTAAATTATTTTACATTTAACTCCAACTCTAATGATGAAAAAAAAATGTATAAGAACCTCATACTGGGCTCTGGAGGCCTAAATAGTAGTCACCACTCTCTGCTGAGTGATTCCTCCCCCAACTAAAGCCCTACCTCAGAAACAAATGCAGGCAGTTGGATCCTCCTTGGGGATCCTGAGTCTGAGGAGGAAAATTTACCAAGTGCAAGTTTAAAATAGCTGGGGTTAGTGGTATTTTAAAAAAATCTCTCTGAAACAAACAAACAAACAAACAAAAAACAAATTACACCACAGTTTTAGCAGAACTTTGTGTTAAAGTATAGGGTCAGGACAAGGATTACTGTCCTTTACACACTGAACTCATTTTCTTATCAGTAACACATAGTGGTAAAGACAGAATACTTGTGTACCCTGCAAATTCCTATATTGAAGTCCTCATGACATGGTATTGGCAGAAGATTATATCCACATGAGATCATGTGGGTGGGACTCCCACAAAAAGATTAGTGACCCTGTAGGAAAAAAGAGATCAGTGCTCTCTTTCTTCCAAATAAAGACACAGCAAGAGAGACAGAGGGGATATGATGGACATTGGAGTTCTAAAGTGGAATGGGGGGAGGGGAGGGAAATATCATGTGTTTTTTGTATGTAAGTATAGAAGTTGTCAATAAAAAAAATGAACAGAAAAAAATAAAAATAAATAAAAACAAACAAACAAACAAACAAAAAAAGAATGTATTCATCTGCAAGCCTGGAAGAGGCCCTCACCAGACACAAATATGCTTGTACCTGGATTGTAGACTTACTGGTTACCAGAACTGTGAAATGCAAATGTCTATTGTCTAAGCCACCAACTCTGTGATGTTTTATTATGTCAGCCCAAGCCCACCAAGACATTAGTGCACGCTCATGGGAGCGCACACACACACACACACACACACACACACACACACACACACACACCCATACATACTGCTTTTCAGAGATACACCTCTTCCTGTAACTTCATTTAGTAAAATTGTTTGAAACTAGTGGGGGTGATACCATGGAAACTGGCAAACACTACAAATCAGGAACCTGTTGTTGTTGTTATTAGAGCCAGTTGTTAAACATTTACCAGCACACTGCTACTGGCTCTCCACTATCACCTTGCAACTTCTCATTCTTTTTATTATTATTATTATTATTATTATTATTATTATTATTTGGAGAGAGACACAGAGAGAGAGACAGAGAGCGAGGGAGAGGAAGACAGAGATGGGCGCGCCAGCAGCCTCTCAGCTGCTGTGAACCAAATACAGATGTGTGCGCCCCCTTGTGGTCAAGTGTGGCATTGCGCCCTTGCATCACTTTGCATCTGGCTAAATGTGGGACCTGGAGATTGGAACCACTGGAGATTCGAACCAGCGTTCTTAGGCTTAGGAGGCAGGTGCCTTAACCGCTAAGCCATCTGTCCAGCCCAACTTCTCATTCTTTACCCTTAACATATCCAACATTGGCAGATTTCTTGACTGTATGCCCACATTGACTAAGTTTTGTGAGGGAAACTCTGCCTGTTTTGCTCAACACTGCTATCCCCAGTCACTTGCATCACTGAGCAATACTGGCCTCAACAAATATTTTTTTGCATGTGCATAATATGTGCGGTGTGGTGCGTGTGTGTGTGTGACAAATGTGTGTGGTGCCCAATGCCCTTGCCTGTGGCAGCCAGAGAAATATGCCAAATGTCCCTCTCCATCACTGATCTGCCTGTTTTGCAGTGCTAGGAAGTTAGTCTCTTACTGATTTCAGAACTTGCTGTTCATGAGCCCCAGCTTTCTCTGGTCTTTGCTTCCCATAGGATGAGGATTATAGATGTGCGTGGCCACCCCCAGCTGTTCACATGGATTTTCGAGTGGTTTCAGACCCTCATGCTTGCACAGGAAGTTCATGTAACTGTTGAGCCAACTCCCCAGCCCAAGTGACGCTAGATGATTTCTAGTGGCTGGTTTCCTGTTTGGTATCTGATATGGTCAATCAGAAGGTCATGAGAACAGAGTAGCAGGTGGCCATGAAGCCACCTTCCAAAGCTTGGCACCTTGGGAATAGCATGTGTGGAAGCAGAGCTCATCTTCTCCAGGGAGACACTGTCTTTGTGCCCTCAGCTTGGAAGAAGGTGGAACAGAGAAAATACACAACATCACGAAATATAACACAAAAGCAAGGCTATGGAGAAGCCCTTTGCCCATGTGCCGATGTCTGAACTTGCTGCAAAAAGATATAGATCATTTCTTTCCAGGGGAAATAAAATGTCAGTGTCCTATTGGTAGTGGTACATCTTACTTTAAATTCACAACTGAAGTAAAATCTTTCTAAATCAAGGTTTGATGGATGATGCAGGGGAAAGAAAGGAGGTCAGTTGCCTAAAACAAAGTGAGAAAAACCTGGTAGGTGACCTCCCATGATGGCCACCATCAATCTCATCAACTGCTCGTGTGTCCATCATGAGGTGAAGTTCCCCTGAATGTGAGCTGACTTGAGACTTACTTTGACCAACAGAACATATTCAAAATGATTCAATGGCTGCAATGGGCCAGTGAGAGGCCTGGAGGTTTCCTTTCATACCATCTGGGGATGTCATTGTTGAGAATTATCTGTCATCTTCCATTCCTTTTTGTCTGTATTTTCATATCATAAATAAAAATTTGCAACTGTTCATTATTGTAAAGTGCAGCTTCATATACTGTCTCCCATAACTGTTTTGTTACTCAATAATAACTTTGATATATATATATATATATATATATATATATATATATATTTATATTTATATTTATATTTATATTTATATATATATTTATTTATTTATTTATTTATTTATTTATTTATTTATTTATTTATTTATTTGTATAGAGTTAGTTTATTGCTTTAAGTGCTATAACTCCATTGTATGGATATATACATTTTATTTAACTATCACACAAGTAATGCTCATTTGCTCTTCATGTTTTTAATTCTAATGAAAGTGCTGTTGCAGTACAAGAGAGGATGTATTTACTCCTTGATTTTGTCATTATTTTAATATTTGTTTTTATGGGTAGATATAGTATATTTTTTTAAAATTTGAATGAACCTAATAAATATTTAATGACATTATTATGAACAGTTTCTTCATTGGAAAAATTTTAAATTATATTTTAACCATTTTTTTTCTGTTAAAATATTTCCTTTTTCACAATTATGTATGGTATTTATTGCTTATTAATATATTTAACCATTTTTTCTGTTAAAGTATTTCCTTTTTCACAATTATGAATGGTATTTCTTTATTAAAGACACTTGCTAATGTGAATTTTAAGTAACCTGCCCAAAGTCTGACCTCAGATATCTCAGTGCAAACAACAGTTTGGTCATAAGGGACTAACAGGGTATATTTATAATATAAAACAACCTACTGATAAATGAGACTTCATAAGGAGAATATAAGACAGAGAAACATTTTTGAAGTAAAAAGTTATTGCTTTCTGGATAGCTTATACAAAGGTTTTGAAAACATTAAATGTGGGCTGAGGAGATGACTCAGTGGATACAGCAGTTACTGCCCAAACCTAAGGACCGCAGTTTGATCCCCAGACCTGACGTAATGGCAACACAGGAGAATTTCTTGGATATCTGTGGTGGATGCAGCAAAGAACAACAGCAGAGCAGGTTCAGAGAGAAATCCTGGCTTAAATAGGTAGAAAGGTGAGGACCAACCAGAAAGTTGTCCTCGGACCTCTGCATATGTACCATGGAATGTGCATGCCCCCACTCACACACATACAAACATGCAAATATGCACATAGACACACAAAAATTGCTTTAGTTTATCTTCAGAAAATTTCTATCCAAATAAAGTTAAAGAAAAATTTATATGTATGTTTTGTATTTTGTTTCCATGCTCTCCATCAAAAGCTAACATTAGGTCACACAGCTTTCTTACTTAGTCTATTTGGAATTTTGACCAAGCATAAACTCTCCTTAATGCTGAGCACAGTGTTACTTCCATGGAAAGGGAGGCATACTTAGAAGAGCAGTGCCTATGGTTCGGACCCTCAGATATACATGTGACCCTACCTAGAAAAAAATAGCAAGTTAGTTTTATAAAATTAGTTGACTAAAGTTGTTTATTTACTTATTTTGAGTGAGCAAATGAGCAAGAGAAAGAGAGAGAGGGAGGGAGAAAATTACCATGTCAGGTCACTTAGCCACTACAATCAAACTCCAGATGTGTGGGCCACCTTGTATGCATGCACCACCTTGTGTGCATGTGTCACCTTGTGTGTCTGGCTTATATGGGTTCTGGGGAGTCAAACCTGGGCCCTTAGGCTTCACAGGCAAATGCCTTAACTGCTAAGCCATCTCTCCAGCCCTGACTACAGTTTTTTAAAAGCGGGTCAAAACAGTTTCCTACTACCAATTTTATCAACATGAAATATGACAAATACCTACTACGTATGTGTTTAGTTTTTCACGGAATATTCACATGTATAATATACACAGAGACATGAACAACGTCATGAACTACATACAAGATGCCATTTGTGTTTGCAAGTTTCTCTTTACAAAACATCTGTTATAAAGCTCTTAAGGCAGGAAAGATTGGCTTTGGCCAATGGTGTGAGATATTTCAGCATATCCTGGCAGGAAAGTTGTAGTGGAACAGAGCAGCTCCAGGAAGCAAAGACAGATCACTCCTGCCACAGCTGGCCTCCTCTTCTTCCTTTTTCATTCCACCTGAATCTCCTTCCTATTGGGTGGTACCACTCACATCCAGTCCAGATCTTCCCACCTTCGTTAATCCTCTCTGGAAACACTTTCACAGAAACACCTACTTGTGTGCTTTACTAATTCCCTGAGCATCTCTTTCTCTAATAAATTGACATTGACTCTGAACCAGCACTGTAAGTTTTGGCTCCTTCAGATTTTTTTGTTTGCACATGCTCTCCCAGACAAGCTTAAAATTGCTGGAGGCTGGCTCATGTCCCTGTGGCTAAGAGACACCACTGACCTTGCTGCTTCTTCCTCAACATTCATCTAACTCACTGACACCACACTTCCCCTTCAAAGGCCCCAAATTCCAAGTTCTCAGCCACCCATTCTGTGATAAAAATATGTTGTTAGAGTGAGGTATAACACTGAGTGTTTGTAGCTAAGGCTTGATTTAAGTCAAATTGTTTCCTTCTTCCTATAGTATTTCTACATAGAGCTCCTCTCAGAGATTTAAAATTGTTTGTAAAACTGTGTTTAAAAAGCACATAACATAATACTTAACACAAACCCCTTTTAATCTCATAGCTCAGTGGTTTTAAGTATATTTACATGGTTGTGCAATAGACCTCCAGAGCTTGCAAAACAAAAACTTAAATTCCAGGAAGGTGGCATGTCCAAAACAGCATCTGAGAGACCACACATTCGGGTGCAAGAAAGTCAAGATAAAAAGCCACCAACAAGAAAATAAGAGAAAGAACTATAGAAGGCAGAAATAAGAGTAGGAGCCTTCCCCATCCCCTCCCCGCAACCCCAAAGAAGCCAGCCAGGGCACCTAGAGACATCAGTGTGTGTAGGCAGATCTGTCTCCCACCATTGTAGTGCAGGGAAGGGCTCTGCCAATAAGAGCCACAGTGAGACCATTCAGACTGCTGGAAACCCAGATATGAGACTAAACTCAGCAACCAGAGAGGAGAGCAAACTGAAAGTGCATGCTAGAAATGGGTTTACAATGCCCACAATACATTTTTCCCAACAATGCCTAGAGAGGAAGAGAGAAAGTGACCAGATCGCAGGGCCATGGGAAGAACTTGGCAGGGCTAAACCCAGCCTGATGGAATCCACTGGCAAAGTAGAGCTGCTCAGATACAGCTCCAGAGAAGGGGTTGAGAAATCTTCAATGTTCATTATTCCCCCACCCTTCCTATTATAATACCCACGGAGCAAGGGATCCATGGTACCTCCAGGAAGCATGTGGCAGAACATCAAATAGGGTACAGCATTCAGACAGGAGCAACAGTCTCTAAGCAGACGGTACACATAACAGCAGGAAGATGGTAAAAGAGTCGGAAGCTGAGACATTCACAACACCCCTTACCCTGGCCATAGCAGGCCAGAACTCTAGAGATCACAGGAAGTTCGTGAACAGAACCTGGTACAGCATCCTGACTGACAGAACTAAGGCAAACACCAGGAGTGAGACCTTCCCAAACAGGAAGAAATATTGACTGAAAGTATAACATCTTCTATTTCATTTCATTTTTATTTGTGTCTTTTGTGATCTTTATTTTTTTTGTTTTTATTTTCTATTTTTAGATACATTTATCTTTAAATATTTTAATCTTAATTTTTTTAGTATGTACCTTTTGTTCTTTAAGTATTCAATTGATATGTGGTAATTTGCATCTCACTGGAAAAGGCTCTTGCAGTAGTTTGAATGGATGTCCTCCAATAGATTCAGTTTTATTAAAGCTTGTTGGATTTCTAGCTGCATGGAGGAGGTCTCACTGTGGATAGATCCTAGGGTCCAGCCCTAAGGTGTGTGCAGGGTCTGATGTGGAATTCCAGCCTCAGGTCTGCAGAGAGCAGTCTGAGTTCTGCCTGGGTTCCCTGCTGTTTGGCTGCTGGTTTTCAATCTTGCTTTTGGTGGTGGGTCTTCTCTTTTTCACCATTATGGAAACTTCCTCAGGATCTGTAAGCTTCAGTAAATCCCTTCCTCCCATAAACTGTCCTCATTTAGAAGTTTATTCCAGAAACATGAAGCTGACTAAAACAGTTCTTCTGTCTGTTTCTCTTTCCTTCAAACCTAATATACAATGTTTTCTCTGCTTCTTTTTATACCTTTAACTCATATACCTTCTTTCTCATTTTTACTCTATGCCTTCTTGCCTCTTTCCCCACTTCCCCATTTAAATATTGATACTTTTATCCCTAAGACAAAAAGAAAGAAACTTTAAACTACATTTTTCCCAGCTAGTACCCTCATACTCCAAATCTTCCACAGGTATAAGTGAAGAGCTCAAGTATCTTTTCCCACAGTTAAACTGGGACTGTTGTCAAACCATTATAGTTGTTACTACAGTCAGAATTCCCCCTGCACATAAATCCAAGTGTATTCAACCCACCAGAAGGACTCGCCTAAAAGAAAACAAACAAAGCAGGGGATAAGTGAGGAAAACTACATATATTAACAGATGCACAAAACACAAAAAAGACACTCAACAAACATTAGCATTCCCTGATAATACACCCATAGTATTGTCAATAATGGGGAACAAATATGGTGACAGATTGTCAATAATGGGGATCAAGTATGATAAGATAACTGAAATGCCAGGAAAAGATTTCAAAGAATCATTTTTAGAAAGGATCAATAACCAAACAAAACACTGAAATAAACAGATAAAGAATTTAATTTAGGATCTACATAACAGAAAGTTATCAGAGTAAATGAAAGAATCAGTAACTAAGGAAAATTTTGTGAGGATATTGAAGTACTGAAACAGAATTGAACAGAAATCCCAGAAATCAAAAAATCAAATGAAAAATATAGCAGAACATACAATGAACAACAACAAAAAAAAAAAAAAATCAAGGAAAACAATGAATACCAAGGATGGAGGACAAGTTCTAGACATTAATATAAATAGACATATGTAAAGAAAAACATTAGTGAATGTGGTATGAACTTCTAGGAAACCTGTGATACATTCAACAGGTCCAAACCTAAGAAATCATGTGATAGAAGAAGGAGTTGATAAAGTCAATGGAAACTGTGCTTGCTTAAATCAAATGTCTCCTATAAACTCATGTGTTCTGGGGCTGGAGAGATGGCTTAGCGGTTAAGGCGCCTGCCCCCTAAGCCTAAGAACTCTGGTTCCGTTCTCCAGGTCCCACGTTTAGCCAGATGCAAAATAACGCAAGGGTGCAATGCTGCACTTGACCACAAGGGGGCGCACACATCTAGATTTTTTTCACAGCAGCTGAGAGGCTGCTGGCACGCCCATCTCTATCTGTCTCTCTCTCCCTCTCTCTCGCTGTCTCTCTCTGTGTCTCTCTCCAAAAAAAAAAAAATTAAACTCATGTGTTCTTAATGCTTGGTCCCCAGCTCATGGCAATTTGGGAAGTGGAGACTTGCTGGAGGAGGAATGTTGCTGGGGTGTTATAGCCAGATCCCCCTTGCCAGAGTTTGGCTCACTCACTTGTTGTCATTTTCCATATGCTATGGCAGAGGTGATGCCAGCCTGTCCTCATGCCATGCTTTCTCCTGCAACCATGAAACTTCCCCTCAAAACTTTAAAACAAAATAAAAACGTTCCTCCCATAAGCTGTTTTTGGTCAGTACTTTATCCCAGCAATGAGAAAGAAGGTAGCTACAACAGAAACCTACTCAATGAAATAATAGCTAAGACTTTCTCAAACCTAGAGAAAGAAACAGACATCCAAACATAGGAGGCGTTTAAAGCCCCAAAGAGACATGACCAGAGAAGAACTTCGCCAAGATAGATATCAATATCAAGATGTCAAAAATGCAAAGCAGGGGGCTGGAGAGATGGCTTAGTGGTTAAGACACTTGCCTGCAAAGCCTCAGTTCAATGCCCCATGACCCCCGTAAGCCAGATGCACAAGGTGGCACATATATCCGGAGTTTGTTTGCAGTGGCAGGAAGCCCTGGTGAGCCCATTCTCTCTCTCTTTCATAAATAAATAACTAAACATAAAATATTTTTTAAAAATGCAAAGCAGGGGCTGGAGAGACTGCTCAGTAGTTAAAGGTACTTACTTGTAATATTTGACAGCTTGGCAGTTTGGGTTCACTTCCCCAGAACCCACATAAAGTCATGTGTCTGAACTTCATTTACAGTGACATGAGGCCCTGGTGTACACATTTCTCTCTTAAGTAAATAAAAATATTTTTTTAAATGCAAAGCAAGGCTGGAGAGATAGATTAGCAGTTAAGTGCTTGCCTGTGAAGTCTAAGGACCTCAGTTCGAGGCTCGATTCCCCAGTACCCATGTAAGCTAAATGCACAAGGTGTTGCATGCATCTGGGGTTCGTTTGCAGTGGCCAGAGGCCCTGGTGCATCCATATCCTCTCCCTCTCTCTTTCTCTCTGCCTCTTTCTCTGTATGTTGCTAATAAATAAATAAAAATAAACAATTTTTTTAAATGCAAAGCAAAGAAATAGTACTAAAATGGCAAAGTAAGGGAAAAACAATACTTAAATAGGAAAACTAAGGGAAAATATGAACTCATGTACAGAGGCAGAAACAGCAGGTCTTTCATCAGCACCATAAAATCCAGAGCATGGGATGATATATTTTAAGCCTGGAAAGCAAATAACTCTCTATCAAGATTACTAGACACACTAAATTAATTATTTTAAACTATGGAAAATAAGAATATTTACAAGCACAAGTTAAGGCAATTCATGATAGATGAGCCAGCACTGCAGACAACTCTTAAAGGAATACTAAGGATAGAGAATAAAGAAAAACAATTTCACCCACAAGAACACAGAAAACAATATATTTCATGAGAGAAACAATGAACAGAGGAGAACTAGGAAATAACTGTCCAATGCAGCAAACCAACAAATGTCCAGTATTCCGGGAAAGAAAGAAAATAACTATCAATAAACCAACCAACCAAAACATCCAACAAAAAATCTGTAATAGAAAACCCTTTTCAATAAGAACCTTGAATGTAATAGCCTTAACTCCGTTAATACAGATTAACTGGATTTTAAAAACAAGATGCAACTACTTGTTGTCTCCAAGGCACCCACATAGCTAGGAAAGTCATAAACTATGAGTCAAATGTTAGAAACCAACCTACAAAACAAATAAAAGCTGCAAATAGAGCCCAGCATGGTGGCACATGCCTTTAATCCCAGCACTCGGGAGGCCAAGATAGAAGGATCACCATGAGTTCGAGGCCACCCTGAGACTACATAGTGAATTCCAGGTCAGCCTGGGCTACAGTGAGACCCTACCTCAAAAAACAAAACAAAACAAAACAAAACAAAACAAAACAAAACAAAACAGCTGCAAATAGGCTAGTGTAACAGTTCTGACATTTGATAAAAGAGACTTACCAGACATAAATAGGACCACTACATATTAACAAATAGAAGATTTCATCAAGAGGATGTATCTATTTTTTAAAGTTTTTTTTAAGATTTATTTTTATTTATTTATTTATTAGAGAGGGAGAGAAAGGAGGAGAGAGACAGAGAGAGTGAGAATGGGCACACCACAGCCTCTAGCCACTGCAAATGAACTCCAGACGCATGCGCCCTAACTGCTAAGTCATCTCTTCAGCCCAGATGTAACTATTATAAATATTTATGACCAAATCTTGAGGCCTTCCACTCTCATAATTCAATAACTAAAAGGTATAAAACATTACATATATATCCTGATACAATATTAATGGGAGACTTCAATACCCCAATCTCATATCTAAATAGGTCTTTCAAAGTAAATATCAGCAAAGAAACTTCAGAGCTAAAGTACAGCATAAATCAACTGGATTTAACAGATAGCTAAAGAACATTCCACCCAACAGAGAGGGAATGCACATTCTTCTCAGTGGCGCATGGAACCTTGTCTAAAAATGGTCTCATTGCTGGCCATAAAGCAAGCCTTAATAAATACAAAAAAAATGAAATGATTCCCTGTATCTTACTAGACCTCAGTGGAATAAAACTAAAAATCAATAGCAAAACTAACTTCAAAAACATACCAATATATGGAGACTGAACAATATACTTTTGAGTAAGTAGTGGAGTGTTTCAGAAATCAAAGAGGAAATTAAAAAGCTCCTACAAGCAAGTGAAAATGAGAACACAACTTACTAGAATGTCTAGGACATAGCCAAGGCAGCCCTCAAAGGAAAGTTTGTATCTTAATTGGTTCTTTGAAAAGATCAAGATTTGCACATCTCTAGCCAACCTAACCAAAAGAAAGATTAATAAATTAAATTAATAAAATTAGAAATGAAACATATTTCTCACAACAAACTCCACTGCAATCCAGAAGATCATTACTTTGAAAATATATATTCTAACAATGTGGAAAATCTAAGCTTTAATTAAGTTTTTTTTCTTTTTCTTTTCTTTCTTTCTTTTTTTGTTGTTTTTTTCGAGGCAGGGTCTCACTCTAGTTCAGGCTGACCTGGAGCTCACTCTGTATTTTCAGGGTGGCCTCGAACTCACGATGATCCTTCTACCTCTGCCTCCCAAGTGCTGGGATTAAAGGCGTGTGCCACCACGCCTGACTTTAAGTTTTAAATGTATATGATTTACTGAAATTTAAGCCAGAAAATATAAATAACTTAAACAGACCCATAACAAGCAACGAGGCTGAAGCAGTAATGAAAAGTCTCACCATAAAATAAATCTCAGGACAGGATAGATTCATGGCTGAATTCTATCAAACTTTTAAGGAAGATCTTATACTATTACTTCTCAAACAGTTCCACAAAATAGAAAGGGAAGGAATACTACCACACTCAATCTATAAAGCCAATATTACTCTGATATAAAAACTGGATAAAGACATAGCAAAGAAGGAGGAGGAAGTGGGGGAGGTAAAAGAGGAGGAAAAGAAAGAAAGAAAGAAAGAAAGAAAGAAAGAAAGAAAGAAAGAAAGAAAAAAGAAAAAAAGAAAGAAAGAAAGAATTGCAGACCAATTTCCCTGGTGAATATGGGCATAAGAATTCTCAACCAGGCTGGAGAGATGGCTTAGTGGTTTAGACACCTGCCTGCTAAGCCTAAGAACGTCAGTTCCAATCTCCAGGTCCCACATTTAGCCAGATACAAAGTGAAGCAAGGGCGCAATGCTGCACTTGCCCACAAGGGGGCGCATTCACAGCAACTGAGAGGCTGGAGTGCCCATTCTCTGTCTCCCTCTCTCTCCCTCTCTCTCCCTCTTGCTCCAAAAAAAAAAAAAAAAATTCTTAACCATCCTGGCAAAAAGCTTAGCTGCTGCCAGGGTGAGAAAGGATATTCTATTTTTCCCTAGGCCCATGGGCTTTTATATGGGCCTTAGACCACATGGGCGCATCTACTCCTTCTTTGGTGGACAGATTCTCCTTCACCCCTCCCGACTTCTGAATCCCCACCTAACATCCCCTGTCATTCACCCTTCTTTGGTCTGCAGACTTTCCCTCACCCCTCATGACTTCTAAATAAATATAGTAACTTAATTAATTATGTTTATCAGCCTTGTTTTATTACATTTCTTTGGTAAAACAGACATGTGCTCAAGTATGGCGTTTGTGTTGTATCCCCATAAAACAAAACCCCGTCACAGCTTTGTCTGGTATAGCCTTAGGGGAAGGCTACAGGAAAGAACAGGGTTTAGGAAGGTACAGTTTAGTGAGGAGAGATGCCCCAGCAACTGCCACTGAAGATTTAGTAATGTTCCTAATTCAATGAGCAGAAATCACAACAACTACAGCACTATGCAACAACAACACAATAACTACCCAACGAGGACAGAGACTAATATTGGGTGAGAGCAGAGGCGTCATGTTCTGGTGTGCTTTCTTCCTGCGGACACATTCTGTTTTCTTGCCCTTTAAATTCCTCTTCCAGATCTAGATGTGTTTGGGAGGGAATGGAGCCATCAACTGCATGAATACAGGGACCAGGCATAGACAGGAGTGTCCTGGAAAATGGGGATACGTTCCCATCCCATCTGCAAGGCAGTCTTCTGCCATTCACACTGGCCACACTTAGTGGAGTCCTGTCAGGTCAGATAATGGCTAAATCCTTACTTGGCCACACAGCAGTTGTAGATCTTCAACTCCATCACTAGAGTGCTTTATAATATGTACTGTTCCATGAAAGGACAGATAGGAACGCCAGGATCTCTTGGCTGAGGGTAGAAGCTTTTCCTTATGTGAGCCCTCCATCCCCTCCCCATATCCTGTTTACTCTTGATGCTACTAAACCTGACAAAGAAGGTGCCAAGTTGGAGGTCTATTGCAATCCTTGTTTAAAATGTTCACTTCCACACATTCAGAAGCTGAGAGGCCGAGTTGTAAACACTCCTTGAAAGGCCTGCAGAGATGAAATTGCTGTGTCAGAGCGGCAGAGCGCTGCACAGTGTCCATCCACGTGGGCCAATCACAGCAGAGGCCAAGGAGAAGCAGCAGCATGAAGACACAGAAAGACCATGGGACGGCTCATTAAACCCCACTGTGCTTGAAGCGCGGGAAAAGAAGCAACCAACACCTATGAAGATCACAGGTCAGTGAGACTCAGGGGCTCCTGCTCAGAGACCCAGATCTGCACACTGCAAGTCACAAAGGACTGCTTCGCAGGCACAACTGTCCAGCACATGAGCTTTAGAGTGCCCACCTTGCATGCGGTCTCTGGTACAGCTTCTCACATTTGTATTACACTCCTAGTTTGCCTTTACTCTCTTACTGTCTGTTCCATTTTCTGTGACTAAAATACCAACAAAAACAAGTTAAGGGAGGAAAAATGTATTCTGCCTCACAGTCTCAGAGGGTTCAGTCCATCCTAGTGGCCAGGCATGGTGGCCAGCTCAGTTCACATCATGACAGGACAAGAAGTATACAGAAGGAAATGCCAGCCCCTGACTGTCTTTCTCCTTTTGCCCCATTCCTTGTGTTCCATGGGATGCTGCCACCTATTTTCAGGACTTCTTTCTCCCAGGGAAAGTTCTTTAGAAATGTCCTCAAGGAAGGAAGAGCGAAGAGGGCTTAAGGAGAGGGGATAGAAGATAAGTAAGTAAAAGGGGGAGAACATTGGGGGTAAAATGGCCTATGTGGGGTGAATGGAGAGGGGATAGATAGATGAATGAGTCATATGGAAACATACTTCTTCATTAGCTTAAAGACGGGTTTATAAAAGAAAGTTTTGGCAGAAGTACCCTGTGAAGGCAGATAATGTTGTGCCCAAAAGCTGTAGATGGTCATAGAAAAATTTCTATGCATGATTGGTCATACAGGTCCCTGATGCCCCCAGACAATACAAGCTCTTGACAAGGCTCTTCGTTGTCCACCAGAAATAGATGGTAAAACCCTATTGTTGAAGACACATATGCTTTGATTGCATGACACTGAGAAATCAAGCTGGACTTGTGTTGAAGGTGTCCTAGCTGTCATAGTTCTAGAAAGTGCTAGGCAACCTTCTGGGGAGGGAGGGATCATTAATGGTCTTAACTAGCAGTGGACCCTGCAAGTTATTTGACTGGCTATCCAGGAAAGATGTGCAGAATGTTGTAATGGTGGTATGTCTGTCATGGGGATAACCAACTGTACTCTGATTGGGTTTGAGACCTGCTACACAGAAGGGAATTAATGCCCGAAACTGACAGCCTAGTCAAAAACCTTGTGGATGGGGAGGCCATAAGCCCTAGGGTTAGGGGGAAGCTACTACTGTTGTTTGGATAAATGGATATGCTACACCCATGAGATTGTCCTTAATAAATGAGTATTTATTTTTATTCCCATATATGCTTTTACTTTTGGTTAGAGAAGCTTCTCTGTTCAGATGGCAGTGACTACTGAGGAGACTCAAAACTCATCAAATTGCTGAGAAGAAGTAACAGTGGAATGTTCATAAGAATGTAAGAGCCAGCTGGGCATGGTGACTCATGCCCTTCATTCCAGTACTTGGGAGGCAGAGGTAGGAGGATTGCCATGAGTCGAGGCCAGCCTAAGACGACATAGTGAATTCCAGGTCAGAGCCAAAAGATAGGGAGGAGTGCATTGGAATATTATCTTCCAGACACAAAGTGGCAATTGTATTCATGACCTCTTAGTGGCTGATGCCCAAGACCTGCATAGTATGAGAGCAAAAAAAAAAATAAAAAATAAAATAAAATAGTGACATCAAAACAGAAGAGGGACTAGTTGGAAAGAAAAGGTTCAGAGGAGAAGGCAAGAAGAAGAGGAATAAAGGAAGGTGATAGGAGGGGATTATGGTCAGGGTACGTTGTGTATATGTATGGAAGTTGTCAATAAAAAGTTTTTTTTTAAAGAAATGTCCCCTCAGATATATCCATAGCTATGTCTGACACATCTCCTGGGTGATTATAAATCTAGTCATGTTGATAATGAATCCACCATGATGTCTTCAGAGTCTTTAAAAAACTCACACTTAGGTTATGATTATAAATGTCTACATCATAAATATGTATGTGATGGGTAATTATGAAGTTCACTTGCAGTCTACTTCGGTTTTTTTCCAGGGAAGTCTGTGGCCATTCTTGTCAAGCAGAGGTATAGGTAAACATGAAGCCAAGTGTTAAGAGGAGTGCAAAAGGGAACCTCTAATAAAAGAGAGTTATCTCATTCATAATGTTTAGATTTCCTTACATGAAATTAAACCAGATGCTCAGCATCGATTGGTTTGCCCTACAATATATCATCTATGCAATAATGAGACTTAAGATCCTTGTCTGGCCCTAAAATCAGCCTGTACTATTTTTTACTCAAGAGCAAAATTAGTAGAAAATAGAACAATCTTAGATTTCATCCAAAGTGTTTAATTCCTTAAGTTCTAAAAAAAAATTACTCTAAGGCAAGAAAGGATACAAGGTATGGCTAAAGGTATGTCCATTTTTAATAATAAGTAAAAATGTGAATATAATAATGGTGAATATGCAACAGTGCTTAGTATGTGTCTGGGACTATTTAAAGTGCTTTTATAAATATAACTCAAAGTCAAGTCAAACGGGCTTTACTCCAGAGGCATATTGAATATTTCTAATAATATAAAAATTTTTCTCTTAAGACAGGAAAGGGAGACATAGAAGAGAAGAGGAAGAAAGAAAAGAGGAAGACCAGATAGCTGGAAGAAATAAAGTTGTATTGGAAAGAGACAAAAAGCAGTTTTTTTCTCAATGAAAGATGTTGATGAAGAGTGCTAATTATGTGAAGAAACAGGTATGAAAAGTTGCTCATCGAAAACCAATCCCAATAACCCCACTGAGAAGGTCCTCGGTGGAATGGGGGGGACAGAGAAGATTTAAAAGGATAATCCAAGGAGAATATGACCAACACACAATTTGTTCATACAGTAAAGTTCATAATTAATTTAAAGAAACAACACTCATACTTTTATAAATTTTTTTATTATTTTATTTATTTTTGGAGAGAGACACAGAGAGATAGACAGAGGGAGAGAAAGACAGAGATGGGTGTGCCAGCAGTCTCAGCTGCTGTGAACGAAATCCAGATGCATGCGCCTCCATGTGGCTAAGTGCGACATTGCGCCCTTGCGTCACTTTGCATCTGGCTAAACGTGGGACCTGGAGATTGGAACTGCTGGAGATTGGAACCAGCGTTTTTAGGCTTAGCAGGCAGGCGCCTTAAGGCTAAGCCATCTCTCCAGCCCAACACTTGTACTTTTATAAGAACATACTTATACAGTAAGAATGTACATTTGTGCTCTGGCCTGAGGATACCTCAGGCCACCCCTACCTTAGAGTCTACTTTTCCCCAATGATAAACAATCCAGGCAGTAACATCAGAAATAACTACAATGAATTACCCATTACCAAATTTTATTTTACTCAAATCCCATAAAACACTTATATTTTAGCATGTGTCAAGAAGGCTTGCTAGTTCTTGGAGATGATGCTGATGCTGTTTGGCCTCAGTCATGCTCTGGGCAGTCAGGAAATAAAAGATAAACTGGTAAAGACTTGAATCCTTTCTAATCCAGCTGTCACAATGCTCAGGCCAAACAGATGTCCATTTGTGAGATTTGGAAACTTACAGGGTATTGAGTGAGGTGGGAGCTATGCTTCCATTGCTTCTAGAATACAGTGTCATGGGGGTGTTTGTGTATCAGCTGCAGGAGAAGCTTCATCACTAAGACCATGCCTATCTTTATGGGGTTGAAAAGCAAGGCATATAGCTTTCATTTTCTTGGTCCACATCATGGCAGGGTCTGGGGAGGTGGGGTTCCAAGGCCATCAGTGCTGGCACCACCTGTTTCCTGAGAGAAAGGCTCCCTCAAAGGTCCATTTCTTCAGCACCATGTGGCAGTTATTCCTGGAAACTCAGTTTATTGTCAGCTTCTTCATGCTTCAAAACATTCTAGGCATCTAACATTCTATGGTGCTCCATCTCTTTCGGCAAAACTGGCTTGAATGACTTCTGCATTCCCACAGTGGTTTGATTGAGACTGGTTGTCAGACAGAGTGAGGTTAAAGGTAGTGAAGACCCTACTGCCATTACAGAATAGGATGTTTATAATTCACAACATGCAACAACACAACACCTCCCCAAACTACTACCTAGAGCCACATGAAGAAATTATTTTGGCAGATGCCTTTGAGAGAGGCAAGAAATATGATTCCTGTACTAGAGCTGGCTGCTTCTAACTGCACTTCAGAACTTCAAGAACAACTAAAGCCTAAGTATTATCAATATTTGGATCAACACATGGGCAGAGAACTTAGAAATCACTGTTTACCTTAATCTGTCAAGTCATCTCAAGAATGAGGTAGTTAGTGTAATCATGCGTGCTGGGGAATTCAATCACACAATGTTCTTATTTGAAGACACTGGCTGAGAAAGAGTGGGTCCATGAGAATCAGAATGGTGACATTTGAAAGGAGTGAAATGACTGAGTTTCCCTTTCACTATAGAACTACTTCCTCATTTGCTGTGTAAAACTGTCCTTTCTTTACAATGGGGAGACCCATTGTATTAGTCGGGGTTCTCTAGAGGAACAGAGCTTACAGGATGAATTATACAGGGCATTTGTTAGATTAACTGATAGAACATGGACTGGGCAGTTCAACAATGGCTGCTTGCAGTCTGGAGAGTCTGAGAACCCTGTAGTTGCTCCAGTCCATAAGGCTGGATACTTCAGTAGTCCTATTCAGGCACTAAAGGTCTGGAAGGTTCCTGAAGAGCCACTTATCTTCAGTCCATGCTGAAAACTAAAGAAGCTGGGGTCCATGTCAGTAACAGGTTAGGTGCACTCGCCAGTGGGTATGGGCAAGGAAAATGGGGCCAGTTTTTCTTGCAGCATCTTCATATATATAGGCTGCCACTGAAAGGGCTTTCCACCCTGAGGGCAAGCCTTCCCTCTTCAGTTAATTCATCCTGAAAATACACTCACAGACCTGCCCAAGAGGTGTGTCTCTTACTTGATTCCTGATCCAATCAAGTTGACAATAGAAATTATCCATCACACTCAATTTCTTCATGTTTAATTTACACTACCTCTCATCACTTATAGATTTTTAAGAGACCAATACCCAGATATGTCCCAGTGAGTTTGACTCAGAAAGTCAAACCCATGAGGAAAATCTTTATATACCCCAAACTCTGTTAATTTGTCCATTACCAACAACTTTCTTTTGTTTGGTTTTTCAAGGTAGGGTCTTGCTTTCGCCCAGGATGACCTGAAATTATTATTTTTTTAACAAGTGGGGAAATAAGACTACCCCCAATGGACACTGTCCAAAAAATGTATAGCTGTTATTTCAACCTACCATATATAATGAGTGACAACAGTGGCAACAACACAAAGCTAGTGAAACGATGAGGAAATGCATTAGTGATGGTAGTGTAGACTGAGGCAGGAGAAATATCATTCATGACAGGGTTGTAGTCAGCTCCATGCTGCTGCGGTGAACATCCAAACCAGACACAGTTTATGGGAGGAATGGGATTTACTTCAGGCTTACAGATCCAGGGAAGTGCCATAATGGCAGAAGAAGCTGGTCCCCTTTCACAGATCCACACAGAGAGAAAAACCACCACTAGTACCACCAAAAAAGCAAGCAAGCACACTCAGACTACAAACAATAGGAACCCAGGCAGAGCTCAAGCACTCTGTATACCTTTAGGCTGGAATTCTGATACACTTTCAGTAATACTTTAGGGCTGGACCCCAGGATCCACTCATAGTAACATCTCTTCCAGCCAGGCAATTGGAAATCCAAGTTACAAGCTTTAATAAAACCTTTGAGTCTATTGGGGGACATAAATTCAAACTACCACAACAGATGGTATATTGCACTCAGAAATTTGTCCTTTAATATTGATAGTTAAAACATTAGGACTGTGTTGTAGTTACCTTCTAATTGCTGTGATAAAACACCTGACAGAAAGTAGCTGATGGGAGGAAAGGATTTAGTTGGACTTATAGTCTTGAGGGGAAGCTCCATGATGGCAGGGGAAAGGGTGGCACAAGTAGTGGCTGGACATCACCTCTGCCACAGCAGTTGGAACATCGTAGCATGAGAGTGAGCCAGCTAACACTGGCAGGTTAATAAACTGCAGGGTCCACCCTGAGTGACACACTTCCTCTAGCAAGGCTCCACTTCCTCAATT
This sequence comes from Orientallactaga sibirica, assembly GCA_036365145.1. NCBI lineage: Eukaryota > Metazoa > Chordata > Mammalia > Rodentia > Dipodidae > Orientallactaga > Orientallactaga sibirica. Next base: position 3,401,720 of record JAEOAD010000036.1, read on the forward strand.
GCCATTAACTGGGGAATCAATCATTCATTCATAACACATGAGTTTATGGGGGATGCCTAAGTCAAACCACCACTGAATGATTCTAATTTTTGCTTGGTTGATTGCCTTAAAGCCTGCATTAGTGACTATCTATCTATCTATCTATCTATCTATCTATCTATCTATCTATCATATATCTATCTCTTTTTTTAAATTTAAAAAAATTTTTTATTATTTTATTTATTTTTTGGAGAGAGACACACACAGAGAGAGAGAGACAGAGAGGGAGAGGGAGACAGATAGAGATGGGCGCGCCAGCAGTCTCTCAGCTGCTGTGAACAAAATCCAGATGTGTGCGCCCCCTTGTGGGCAAGTGCGGCATTGCGCCCTTGCATCACTTTGCATCTGGCTAAACGTGGGACCTGGAGATTGGAACCGCTGGAGATTGGAACCAGCATTCTTAGGCTTAGCAGGCAGGCGCCTTAACCACTAAGCCATCTCTCCAGCCCTCTATCTCTTTTTTTTGAGGAAGGGTCCCACTCTAGCCAAGGCTGACATGGAATTCATTCTGTAGTCTCAGGGTGACCTTGAACTTATAATGATCCTCCTACCTCTGCCTCCTGAGTGCTGGGAAAAGGTGTGCCACCACACCTGGCACTAGTGACTGTACTTTAAGCTGCACACATTAACTTGTATAATGTAAAAGACTACTAAGAAAAGGATTGAGATAGTCACCTTACAGGGGCAGGAGTAGCCATTGAAATTAAAGGTTCCATCTGATTAAGTCTATAAGACTCTACTGTCACTTCCAAGATCTGGGTGTTCACCGTCAGGCTGATGAGTTATATGCGATGTAACATTGTTTCATGTTTACTCTTGGGAGATTCCACTTGGCCCACCCAGGCAGCATATTTCTAGAATGTGCTTGCATTACTACAGAGACCTTCTTTAAGGGGCTTTGAGCCACAGAACTGAGTCATGGAAATGACAAGAGAGTCTGTGACTCTGATGAAGTGATTTAAGTCAGACCTCTGCTCTAAGGGTTAAGATTCTTTCTGCAAGGCAGTGCTGTATTACCAAAAGTGAAGTCTATGATAATGCACCCAGGGTGTGGTGGTGCATACCTGTACTTCCAGCACCCGGAGAAGGGGGCAGACACAGGAGGATTGCAAGTTTAAGTTCCAGCACAGCCTGGGCTATAAAATGAGACTCTTCAAAAAATATAAAATAAAATAAAAAATATGGGAGAGGTGAGTTTAAAAAAGGGTTCAGAGGTATGAAGGGGAATTTGCTCAATATACAATATATACATGGGTTAAAATGTTTTTGAAACATTAAGTTTTAAAAAGAAGTTGGGCTGGAGAGATGGCTTAGTGGTTAAGGCACCTGCCTCCTAAGCCTAAGAACGCTGGTTCCAATCTCCAGTGGTTCCAATCTCCAGGTCCCACGTTTAGCCAGATGCAAAGTGACGCAAGGGTGCAATGCCACACTTGCCCACAAGGGGGCGCACACAGCTGGATTTCGTTTGCAGCAGAGGCTGCTGGCATGCCCATCTCTATCTGTTTTCCTCTCCCTCTCTCTCTGTCTCTCTACAAAAAAAAAGAAAAGAAAAATGCATGTAAAGGATATTACAGAATTATTAATAAAAAAATTTCGAAAAAAAACCCCAGATGCGTACAGTTAGTTCCTCATAGCCATGGGGAAGATTAGTCAGAGACAAAATGGATTAGCAGAACACTTGCAAAGGATAGCCCCTGGGAAGCTGCAGGAAGCTTGGTGAGGAGCACTTCTGGGATCAGTCCCTGGGGGGACAGAAAGAAAGTGACCAGGCTGGGGTGTTGGTATTTGGGCCTCAGTAACATCAGCCAACTTCATAGGAAATCCTTTAGCCAGGGCAGCCTTGCAAAACTGTAGCCGGGCCCACCTTTTCCACATCTACTTTGACCAGTCATTTGATGAAGGCTGTTTTCCAGAAGAAGGCATGACCTTGGGGAAGGCAGCTCCTGAAGGACTTCAATTGCTTTAAAAGGTGGGCATTGAAGAGCGATGAGCTGACAAGTTCCAACAGCTGGTCCAGACCCCCAGTGGGAGTGATATAATTGAGCATCAGGGAGAGAAAGAGTGTGAACAGGAAAAGAGAAGAAGAGCCTAGGACAGAGGCTAGTGTACATGCAGTTAGATCCCAGAACATGGATGGAATGGGAGGAACACTCCAGAATTTTCTAAAACCAACCAGATATCAAGGCACTTATTTTAAGGTCATATGACTCTAGGATAAGTACAAAGGAAATCATATGAAGATGCATCATAGTCAAATTGCTGAAAATCAAAAAGTTTGAAAAGCAGTTAGATAAATGACATCTTACCTTCAAATGAAGCAACAGTACTGAAGCCTGCTAGAAATAGAAATGATGGGAAGGGGGAGTAATTTCCAGATGTTGATAACCAATAACATCCAAATGGCAGTTTTATACTCGGAAAAATAGTTTTAATAAATGAAAATGAAACAAAGGCATTTTTTTCTGACAAAAACTAAAAAAACTCATTGCTAGTAGACTAAAGTCTATTCAAAGAAACACAAAGGGACCTTTCTCACCAGAAGAAAAAAGATGGAAGCATGGAAATGGAGAAGAGATTGGGCAGGATTAAAGAGAAGGAAACCTCATTTTAATAAGGCATTTATAATGCCTTGTGGGGTTGGCATCAGTGCAGAATTAAGATACACGACCAAAATAATCTAAAGGCTACAAATTAAATGAAATTAAGGTGTTCTGTGGTCCTTGCACTATAGAGGAAGGTAAAACTGCCAGCTTGTGTTAGTTTTCAATAAATCAAGAACACCTGCTGCAATCTCCAAGGTAAACAACAGATAGAAAAACAATATGTAACTAATAAACTAATAGAACAAGTGTAACAGTAAAAAAAAAAAGTGTAATCCAAAAGAAGTTAAAAGCAGTAAAAAACAAAAACAGAAGGGTGAAATGCTACATAAATAATAAGATGGTCAGTGTAAATTTGAATATAATAGCAATAAAGTAAATGTATGAACATATTCATTTAGTAAAAACCAAAACACTCCAAGGCTTGATTTTTCTCAGTTTGTTTGCTATTTGTTTGTTTGATGGTACTGGGGATTGAACCTAGGGCCTAGTGCATATGAGGAAAACATTTACCACTGAGATATATTCCCAGTCCAATTTTAAAAATACATAATATGTTAATTTTAAATATAAGAATAAAGGAATGGAACAATCTATACCATACAAATACCAGTGAAAACAAAGTTGGTAAGACTGAATTGGTATCAAAATTATAATACTTTATTAGTCATTTCCATATTTGCATTATATAATTTATGGTTTTTTTTACTTTTTCTATATTTATTCCTTTTAGTTAGCATTTTTGTGCAGAGTGAGAGATACTGATTTAGTTTTATTCTTCTCCATGTGGATATCCACTTTTCCCATCATTATTTGTTGAAAAGGCTGTCTTTTTGCCTTTGTTTGCTTTTAGTAGCTTTGTTGAAAATCAGGTTGCTGTACCTATGTGGATTTATGTCTGGGTATTACCCTATTCCATTGATCTACATGTCTGTTTGTGTATTGGTTCCATACTGTTTTTGTTACTATGGCTCGGAAGTATAATTTGAGATCAGGTATTTTGATACTTCCAGTTTCCAAGGCCTTTACATGTTCTAACCTACTTAATTTTTATAAACAATAATACAACAAAGCAAAATCATAATTTCCCTTTTATAGATAAAGTACATTCAAGGTGGATAACTTGTCAACCATATTCTCTTATGCTGCAGAGATTTGAACCTGAGGAGCTGACTCAGCAGAGAATGTTCTACCTATGAAGTTGCACTACCTCTTAAAATGATACATCTTTTATTCTGAAATATTTTTATTTATTTGCAAGCAGAGAGAGATAGAGAGAAGAGAGACAGACAGAGGGAATGGGCATGCCAGGGTCTCCAGCTGCTGCGAAAACACCCCAAATGCATGTGCCACTTTGAACATGTGGCTTTACATGGGTACTGGGGAATGGAATTGGGTCGTTAGGCTTTGCACGCAAGTGGCTTAACTGCTGAGCTATCTCTCCAGCTCCCATCTTTTAAAAATATTTTATTTTATTTTTATTTCTTTGAGAAAGAAAGGGAGAGAGAGAGAGAGAGAAAGAGGCAGAGAGAGAGAGAGAGAGAGAAAGAACGGGTGTGTCAGGCCCTTTGGCCACTGTAAATTAACTCCAGATGCATGCACCACCTTGTGCATCTGGTTTATGTGGGTCCTAGGGAGTTGAACCTGGGTCCTTTGGCTTTGCAGGCAAGTGCCTTAACCACTAAGCTGTCTCTCCAGCCCCCTCTTTTTTTGAGTATTCAATCATACATTAATATTGAAAAACAAGACAACATCACTTTTGTTGACTTCATAACATCCTGACTTTGTCTCAACTAATACCTCCATCAATCACAGCCTTATCTGTTGCATGGACTCACCTTGGATCGTTTCCTTTCCTTTAGTCCCACCTCCTCCAGTCTGCCTACTCTACCTGTGTTAGCTGCAATGATGATTTAAAACACAGATGGCAGGCTGGAGAGATTGCTCAGTGGTTAAGGTACTTGCTTGCAAAGTCTAATGAGCTAGGTTCAATTACCCAGGACCCAGGTAAAGCCAGATGCACAAAGTGGCACATGCATCTAGAGTTCATTTTCAGTGGCTAGAGGCCCTGGGGTATCCATTCTCTCTTCCCCTCTCTCCTCCTCCTCCTCTCTCTCTCTCTCTCTCTCAGCTTGAAAATAAATAAAAATATTTAAAAATTTTTTTGAGGTAGGGTATTGCTCTAGCTCAGGTTGGCCTTGAACTCACAGTGATCTTCCTTACACTCAGCCTCCTAAATTCTGGGATTAAAGGTGCGTACCACCACACCCAACAAATAAATAAATAATAAAATAAAATAAAATAGATTACTTGGGTAGATGCTACCTGACCATCTCAATTAAGACTTTTGTAACAAGAATGTGCCAGAGCAGGTACAGTACCTTACAGATCTCCTTTCTCACTGTGTATGTTAGGGCCACGCCCTGCTTACTCATCCCAAAAGTAGAGCAGTTTAACAATGGTTAAGGAAACCAGCCTACTCTGTCCATGTTTATTCTCCAGGCTTGGCTGCATCCCCATTCTGCCCTGCATGCTTATCCTCGCCTTCAGTCACCATCTCTATCACCACTGCAAACCTGCACAATCCTCCAGTGCCTAATGCATTTATCCTCCCACTCATTGGTAGTGGGTGACATCACTCCCTACTCTCACCAGGAATCTGAAGCCATCAACTTTATTGTTATTTCTTTAGAAAATTATTTTGGACCCATGTTTGACTCTCCAGATCCACATAAGCCAGCTGCACAAAGGTGAGACAAGTGCAAGGTCTCACAGCCCACAAGGTGGCGCAAACATCTGGATTCCTTTGCAGCAGCTGAAGCCCTGGAGCGCCAATTCTCTCTCTTTCTCTTTCTCTGTGTGTGTCTAAAAATTAAATAAATAAAAATATTTTCTTTACATAATTTAATATGTGAAGCAGAGAGAGAGAGAGGGCATACCAGGGCTTCTTGCCAGTGCAAAGTCCAGATGCATGCATCACTTTGTACATCTGGCTTTATGTGGATACTGGAGAATTGAACTGGGCTAGCAGGCTTTGCACAAGCAAGTACCTTTAACCCATGGAGCTTTCAACTTTAAATACTGCAGTATCTCCTTCCTCTTCTTCCTCACAGCCTCTCTGCTCCTGAATTCTGTATTTCAGGTGGTTACAATACTATCCACCCAGTACACATGCCTGCACACAGGGAATTTTTCTGATTCCTCACCAAGCCTCTTTAACTCAAGCACAAATGTGATAAGGGGCACTAATTGGTTTTTACCTCATCCCTAGATATTTGTACAATATCACCTCTTTTGGTCTCTATACATACAGTGTCTGTCTCCTTTAAATTTATCACCCATGCATACAACATTGCTTGACTGATTCAAACCCAGTCATTCTAACCAAGTCATACTGCTTTGGCTTGTCTATGGGCCTCCTTATATATGGGTTAAAATGTAAGCTAAGCTCCTGCTATTCTCCCAATATTTTATTGGTGTTTATCATTGTGGTTATGTATTTTAAAGTCACTTTTATTCTTTAGCCCATCAGCACCAGGACAAGATAAAGAGGGCTTGCATTTTGCAGCTGTTTTTGTAGCTTCTGAGTGTGTGTGGCTCCTAGCACTTTCATTCAACAGGAGAGAGGAAAAGGCAACAGGGATGAAAAGGAAAGCATTCTAATCTGTTTGATTCATTTTCTGCAACTTGGGGTTCAGCCATGGTAGAATAAACATGATGCCTGGGGCCTCTCATTATTTCTACAGCTGGCACACAAGAACCCCAGACTAATTAACAGACACACTCAAGGAAAACATGGCATAGAATTAAGACAAGTTAACAAACAAATGATCCTCATCTGTAGGAACTGTGTCCTATTCAAGCTTAGTTGGGTTTGTGGTGTTTTAATGCAATCTGGCACCTTTGGGTGGGGATACTCTTTGCTCTCAGGCTGGTTCCCACATGCCTGTGCAGTGGCAACCTGTGTGAGATGCATGTAATTAGAGCTAACACAACATATTTGAGGGACTTGTCATGTCTGGCAACAGAAGGTTCCTCTTCTGGTGGAACAAGGCAAGTATCTGCTGGTATCGGTTTAATTTAACATCCCAAAAAGGCTTAGCAAGTTAAGGAAACTGACAGCTCTTTTTTTTTTTTTTAGGAACCTGGAAGAAGTGTCAAGCTTGGCAAGAGTGAACCTGCCCTTCATAAAGGCTGCCTCCCTGTCCTCTGCTGAGTTTCATCTAACGACACAGATACTGTTATTTGACTTAGGTATATAGGACCAGACAGGTTCCCTGGAGCAGAAAGGAACATGGCACAATCCCTATAATCAGAAGTCTTTTTACAGGAACTTGACACAACCACCTGCAATATGAAGTATAGTGAAGTGTCATGAGAGGTGTGCAAGGAGCCAGGTGACACTGTTCTGAGGAGCATGACACACATATGCCCATGGGCACTTGTTGGTTAGATCAGCTCCACCTTCCCTTTGCTCAGCAGGTGGCTCACCTTGGAGCCCATTCTCAGCTGGACAATGGACAAGTCTACTACCTACCCCATGTCAAAGAGTGAGGCTGAGGATTACAGCAAATACTTCGTGTGAATTTCCTTAGTGTAGTAAGGGCTCAGCAAATGTTAGCCGATTTTTGCTTGGATGGTAGCTGTGACATGGACAGTCACCAAGACAACCAAAAGACTTATAGGCAAAGATGGGACATGGAGATAGATATATTTTAGGCAAATGAGGAAAATTACGTTTCTCAGAAAGGAGTGAACACTATAGCTTTCCGGCATTTAAGGCAGGCAGGCGGGGAGCCATCGTAAAGGGGTGGCTGTATGTGGAGAGGCAGAATGTTCAGGGAAACCTGGGCTTTGGAGCTAGATTGCCCAGGTCCAAATCCGGACTCTGCCACTCCTATTTTCTATGTAGCTGGAAGGTGGTATTGAGTCCAAGTCTCAGGTCCTTCACTATCAAACATGGTTAATAAGAGCACTGTGGTAGTTTGAATATATGGCCCCCAATATATTACGTGTTTTATTAGTTTATAGTTTACATCTGCAATCACCTTGCTAGAGGCAATGTCACTGGGGGTGGATCTTAAGGTGTGGTGATGGTTTGAGATTCCATTGTAAAGATATGTAAAGTGTGCCTAATAGGAGTTCCTGAAGTGTGCTGTAGTTTGACTGTAGTTTTGCTCTGTGTGCTGTGTGTGGCTGGGGGGCTTTGCTCCCTTGCCTGGTCCTGTGGAGAGCAGGCTGCTTCTTCTGCCATTATGGAACTTCCCCTGGATCTGTAAGCTTCAATAAATAATATTTCTTCCTCCATAACTGTGCCTGGTCTGGAAGTTCATCTCAGCGAACCTGAAGCTACAAGCACCTTTGCCATAGTCCTGTCCTGAGGATTAGAAGAGTTGAATTTTATAAAGCTAGTAGAACTGTGCCAGGCATGTAGCAAGTATCCAACCAACACTTACCAGCTCGTATTAGCAGCTGAGATACTGGTCATGAAATGCCAAGGAAGAAGGCATGCCACCAATGTATCCATTCAGAAAAAGCTGAGTCTAGGCAAAGCGTGGTGGCTCATGCCTTTAATCCCAGCACTTGGGAGGCAGAAGTAGGAGGATCACTGTGAGTTCAAGACCACTCTGAGACTACATAGTGAATTTCAGGTCAGCCTGAGCTAGAGCAAGACCCTACCTCTAAAAACAAACAAGAAGAAGAAGAAGAAGAAGGAGGAGGAGGAGGAGGAGGAGGAGGAAGAAGAAGGAAAGGAAGAAGAAGAAGAAGAAGAAAGGGGAGGAGGAGGAGGAGAAGGAGAAGAAGGAAGGAAAGGAAAGGAAAGGAAAGGCAAAGAAAAGAAAAGAAAAGACAAGACAAGACAAGACAAGAAAAGAAAAGAAAAGAAAAAGCTGAGTCTGCCTTCAGAGGGTGAGAAAAATAGGAAATGCTCCAAAACAGAAAACGTCTTGAGCATTGACATAGCAACTCAAGTAAAAAATTCCACCCCATGAAATTGTATTTATGGACAAAATTATTTAAAAATCATATAAATCTCTGGCCAATGTTTGTAAAGTGTGTATTAAATTTACATGAATTTCATAGGCTCTACCCTCGAGATATTTCATCACATATATGTAAATATGCACATCCAAAACTACACCAAATTTGAAACATTTCTGGTTTAGGCATTTTAGATAAAGACACTCAAATACACTAAGGGAAATGGGCCTTTTCGGTCTGAAAAAGGCATTGTCTGAAGAAGGGACATGACTTGATCCCTCAGACTGCCAGATCTTTGGCTGATAACTCTAAGCAGGCTCAACTCCGTGAGGGTCTCTAGTAAGGCGGCCACCTTGGAACTTCTGCCACCAACAACCTCACTGCCTCTTCCTTGCTAGTGATGACTGGAGGAGCTGAACAGAAGGTGACTTAGTGGCAAGAGACAAGTCTGAGTAAAAATCTTCAAGTTCTCAGGAACTGCAAATCTTTCCTTCACCAAAGAAAAACCAGAGCCTCTGGGGATTCAAGATCCGTATGCACAAGCCCTGGCTGTGGCGCAGGCCCTGCTCCATCATAATCCAGAGGCGGGCTGAGAGAGGCTGCCAGAGCTCCTCTCTGGACTTCATCTTCACCTGGCAGGCGTGTCCGTGGAGAACACTGCATCCTTGCAGTGCAAGCATGGACCACCTCTTGAATAAGAGGTAGGTGGTTGGGATTCATGTTTTTGTTTTCTGAAAAACTTGTTAAGAGAAAGTACACTCGCATGCTTTGGAGAAGAGAAAAGATGCATAATGCTAAAACTGGGACCTATCCCCTGGGCAAAGGGAAGAGATTGGGGCTGGGGAGTTTTTTTGTAAGTGTACTGCGGCTCTGTGGTGAGGAGGGTGAGGGGACACTCCACAACTTCAGAATGAGCGCACGGCACAAGATGTATAGGCGGCCTCAGCGGAGGCGTGATGAACCAGCCTGGGAGCAGAGAGGCGTCCCCACCCAGAAGTGTCCAATTGCGTTAAAACACCGCACACCCAACTTAGCTTCAATGGGTCACGGCTCCTACAGAAAAAGGATCATTTGCTCGCTAACCTCTCATACCGTGTGCATGCTTTCTTAAGTATGTCTGTTTAATTAGTCTGCAGAAGAAAAGAGATAAAGAGGCCCAGGTACCATGTCTACTCTACCATGGCCAGATTTCCAACATGCAATCCAAGGATTAGAAAGAAGAGGTTTGAGAGCCTGACCTAGTGAAAACTCTTGAGGCTCAGACAGGGCCATTATTTCCTGAGGATCAATGAGTTGTTTAGTTTTCTGTTTTGTGACAAAATAATTGAGAGAAATAATTAAAAGGAGAAAATATTTATTTTCAGAAGCTTTGGTCTCCTGTCATTGGGCTTCATTGATTCTGGACCTGTGGGAGCCAAAACTTCATGACAGAAAATATATGGTAAAGCAAAGGTACTTACCTTGTGCCAGCCACTGCAAGCAGAGGGTCAAGTGCCAAGGACAAAATACACCCACAAGGGTATATCCCCAATACCTACATCTTCCAACTAGACCCTACCTCTTAAAGCTTATACCACCACCTGATAGCTCTTTAAGCTATGCATCTACCAATGCATTAATCCACTGCTGAGCCCTCATGATCTAATCACCTCTCAAAGGACCCACCTCTGAACACTGGTGCACCAGAGGCCAGGCCTTCAACATAGGAGCTTCGGAGGGACATTTAAGATGTGGACCATCCTACACTCAGGAAACCCAGATTTCAGAGAGAAGCCCCCACTGCTCTCTGGAGAAAAAGAGTGCGCTTGCATACCAAAAATCTCTCAAATAACTTTTCATATATGTTTTAACCCAAGTTTCTCCCCCTCTTGTTTGAAGAATCTGTCTTATTTAACAGATGGCAAAGAAAATGGGGAAGAGCAAAGATCCATCAATACGGCCAAAAGATAGCTGACTGCCCACCATGAGACATGCCCCTCTACCACATCTGCCAGGGCCCAAGAGAATCTGCAAAGGAAGTGGTGACATGATTACTGCTCTTACTGCTAGCCTGACAACCAGCTCCAGGGTGATGGTGACAGGCACAGTGATCAATCAAAACCCATCAAAGCAGAAATCCAGAGGCAACAGAGAACTCAACACTAATTCAGACTGCCAACAAGCCTAACATGGCTCAGGGAACATTCCACAAGATGGAATGGAAAGATTGTAAGAGCCACAGCATGGGTAGGAGTACCCTGATGTACAGTACTTCTGACAGTACACAGGAACTGACTGAGGCCTTCATGACCCCACAGTGAATATTATCATGCACTGAGGAGGTTCCCAAGGGTAATGGAAGCCTAGGTAATGGGATAAAAGTGTATACCCTGATTTTTTTTTTTTTTTGAGGTAGGGTCTCATTCTAGCTCAGGTTGACCTGGAATTCACTATGTAGTCTCAGGGTGGCCTCGAACTCTTGGCGATCTTCCTACCTCTGCCTCCTGAGTGCTGGGATTAAAGGCATGCACCACCATGCCCGGGTACCCTGATTTTATATATATTGTCTGGTCTCAATTATTTACTATGAAACTCTAGCCAGTGCCAGACTGGCCTCAACTGCAATACTGAACAAAGGAAAATCATCAAGATGTCCAGAAAATGGGAAAACAATTACCTATCAATTTCAAGATATATATTTAATGCATCATACCTACAGGAAAGCTTATGCTCAGCATAACAAAAACAGTAAACAAGATTTGATTACAACAGAAATCAACTGCGTGGGAAGACTGCATTTGCATATAATGGGAACATTTTAACTGAACAGTGAGGGTTGTAATGTTAGGGACTGTGTGTAGTACAGATGTGATGTCTAGTTTTACAACTTTAACTATGTTTCTATGGAACTTGACATGCTTGAGTTTCAGTCATTTTCTCTAGAATGATGATGATGATCTGTACTTTTGATTTTATGAGGTATAGTGTCTAATGACTTCAGGGTAAGCTTAGCACAGAGACAAGCACCAGGAAAGAGAACAGAAGGTATTATTATGGTACTGACTAGTGGGTGGCACACTGCTATGGATTCTTTCTCAATTTACAAGTATCTGAGAGAGCTGTATAACAGAGTTGTCACAGGTTTAGGTTTGTAGGCCCTGTTGAAAGAAAGAACATGACTTTTTCTCAAAAGACAAAGTAGGGCTGGAGAGATGGCTTAGTGGTTAAGGCGCCTGCCTCCTAAGCCTAAGAACGCTGGTTCCCATCTCCAGCGGTTCCAATCTCCAGGTCCCACGTTTAGCCAGATGCAAAGTGATGCAAGGGCGCAATGCTGCACTTCACAACCACAAGGGGGCGCATGCATCTGGATTTCTTTCTCAGCAGCTGAGAGACTGCTGGTGTGTCCATCTCTATCTGTCTTCCTCTCCCTCTCTGTCTGTCTCTCTCTCTCTGTGTCTCTCCCCCCCCCCAAAAAAAAGCCAAAGTAGTAGTGACTCAAAGAAGCAGGCATGGATATACATACACCCCTCTTAGAGCTGTTTTGCTATTGATGGTAATTTTCTTATTTCTTCATCCTTCTAGTTATTCATTCCACAAATAATTGTTTAATAATCTAAGTACCAAGTAATAAGCTAAGTTCTAGAAACATATCAGTGAACAAAACATGCCCCTTTCATTACACAGTTTATAACTTTTGTGAAAAGAAAATTAGAACAAAAAAGTACATTACAAGGCAATCAATGTCAGAGAGAAAAATAAAAGTAAATGGGAAGTAAATGATTTTCAACACAGTACTTAAGGAGATGGCTCTTAAAGCAGAAAGCTGATTGAGACTCTGTTGAGACAAGGAATTTGTCAAATCAAGAATACAAGATATTTCCTATTGTCCAAGGTCAAATTGGAATCAATAAAGAAGAATGTATGTCTTAGCATAAAAAAAAGATGTGGACCATAAAACACAGTGAGTTTGCAGTGCAAGGATGAGACCTGGAACACCTGCTACCTAACCCTCTCATGACATTGAATGTGGACTTATTGGAACCAACAAACATTTTTAGATTAAGGTGATGAGTAACCTGAGCATATCTGCCTCTTGATATGGGCTTGCTGAGAAATACTTCTTGCCAAAACCTGCAGGCTTCAGGAAACGCGTGGGAATGCCCAGCGTCTCTGGTTGTGAATAGTCCAGGGTGTCATTTCATTGGCAAGTTGCGCTCAGGAGCAGCTCTTACCAGTGGGAATAGGAATAAGGGATTTTTGGTCCCAGCAAATTTGTTAAGCCACAGCACCCTCTTGGATCATTCCACAACCCTTTTTTTTTTTTTTTTTTTTTGAGCAGGTGGCCATGGACCCCAGCTCCTACAAGCTCGCTGACTGGGCCTTCCTGGCGCCAACCAGAACAGAACATAAAAGCCGCTATGACAATAACCAAGGTGAATGCCAATTGAAAAGAACAGGAGAAGACTCACATTAACAGCAGCCCTTCTCCTCTGGATGTTTAAGATGGTGATGGACAGAAATCACATCATCTGACACTGTAGAATGCTTAGTTTAAAGGACTAGGTCAACTAACAGGAAACATGGATTTAGGCTGTGTAGTTCCAAAAAAATTTAGTTTCTGATTTGATTGTAATGAGAAAAATTTATATTAACATAAAAGCAAATTAAAGCCAATTTAGAACTGCCCAGGAGTGGATGAAATAGTATGCTTCTTAAAAGTAAGTTACCCATCACTGGAGGTGCTGAAGTAGATACTCGAGGCCATGTGTTGACTAGTATGCCCTTGTGATTTCTGCATTGGAGGACGGTGAAAATGAGCAGAGGAGGCTTATCTTGGACTAACACTCACCAGTGATTTTTACCCTCTCAATGGACCAAATTCAAATTTCTTTAATTTTGTTTCATGGCAGCTCAGGGAATTATACAATTCTGTTTTTTAAATTATATATATACAGGGCTGGAGAGATGGCTTAGCAGTTAAGGGGCCTGCCTCCTAAGTCTAAGAATGCTGGTTCCAATCTCCAGGTCCCACGTTTAGCCAGATGCAAAGTGATGCAAGGGTGCAATGCTGCACTTGACCACAAGGCGCACATGCATCTGGATTTCATTCGCAGCAGCTGAGAGGCTGCTGGTGCACCCATCTCTATCTGTCTTCTCTCTCTCTCTCTCTCTACATATATATATATACACACACACACACAGAGAGAGAGAGAGAGAGAGAGAGAGAAGATTTTATATATATATAATGTGTATTTTATATATATGGAGAGAGAGAATTCAGCATACCAGGCTCTAGGCACTGCAAATGAACTCCAGATGCATGCACAACCTTATGCATCTGGCTTACGTGGGTACCAGGAAATCAAACCTAGGTCCTTAGGCTTTGTGGGCAAGTGCCTTAGCTGCTCAGCCACTTCTCCAGCCCTGTTTTTGTTTTTAAGTTCTACAAAGAACCTAGAAGGTCACGCAGCTCAACTCTGCCTTGTGTGGTAGACAAAGAGACCGGAGCACTGTTGCTAGTTATGTCTATGGTCACATGGTTGGCAAGAAGGAGAACTGCAATAGGAGACAATGGCCTGGTGCACTTCAGGTCCCGTCTGCTTTCTTCCTGCCACAACTTATCCTACACATACACCAGATAGCTATTCCCAAACTACAGCTCTGATTATGAGATTGTAGCATTTAGACAATTGCCAAAGCTACCTGCACTCTTAAAATATACTTTTAATTATTTATTGTAACATTCATGACTCAATCTCCTTGATTATGCCTCCAACTATGACTTCTAAATACTAAAGACCCCAAGAAGTTTTTCAGCCTAATGCACATTGGGTGTAACTGAGCTGAAGAATAATACATGTATCTCTCTTGCTACAGTCTTCCTTTGTCAGGTTTTTTGAACATCTGGTCAGGACAAACCTCAGAATTACAAATTGGTGTTGTGGCTACTTGATACTATGACTGGAGGAAAATCAGTGCTCTTCTAAGAACCTGTGATGAGGCAGCCTTGAATATTGGTCTCTGGCCTCTGCCAACCCACCCTGTGTAATACTCCACCTCCATGTGAAGATGAGCTGGATTTAGTGACTCACTTTTTTTTTTTGTTGTTGTTGTTTGTTTGTTTTGTTGGTCTTGGTTTTTCAAGGTAGGGTTTTGCTCTAGCCTTGGCTGACCTGGAATTCACTATGTAGTCTCAGGGTGGCCTGGAACTTGTCTGCCTCCTGAATGCTTGGATTAAAGGCATGTGACACCACTCCCAACTCTTTTTTAAAATATTTTATTTATTTGAAAGCAGAAAGAGATAGAAAGAAGAAGAGAGACAAGCAGAGAGAATGGGAACACATGGGCCTCCAGCAAATGAACTCCAGACACATGTGCCACTTTGTGCTTCTGGCTTTATGTGGGTACTGGGGAATTTAACCCAGGTCATTAGGCTTTGCAGGCAAGTGCCTTAACCACTGAGAAATCTCTCCAGCCCCAATGACTCTCTGCTAACAAGTATGTTTGCTAGAAATGATGGACGGTGCTTGTGAGATTGGGTTATAAAGGCTGTGGCTTCTTTCATTTGTTTTCATGGAGAGCTCTCATTCTGGGAGAAGCAAGCTGCCATATTTTAACAGTTTTGTGCAGAAGTCTATGTGGCAAGGTTATCAAATCTACATACACCAGCCAGTGGGGAGCCAAGGTCTGCCACAAGCACTGCGATGATTGTAACTTCAGCTAACAAGACATCAGGGGTTTGGCTATATCAGCGTCACTCCAAGCTATAATCTGTATCATATCCTCAAGTGGTTTTAAAGATTTTGTGTGTTTTGGCCTATGTGGTGAGTGTGTGATGTATGTATGTATAGGGTATGCATGTGTGTGTGCAGATATGCATGCACCATGTGCATATATGAGGAGGACGGAAGAGAATGCTAGGGATTCCCATCTATTGTTCTTCCTCATTGTTTCCTTGAGGCATAGTCACTCACTGAGCCTGGAGCTGCTCGGTGTTCAGTCAGATTGGATGACCAGTGAGCCCCAGCAATTCTCCAGGTTTCACCCCTGTTGCAGCAAGGTTCACATTGCTGGCAGAAGTCAACTAGCCAAGAGCAGCTTTGGGGGAAAAAAAGGGCTTATTTTGGTTTACAGACTCGAGGGGAAGCTCCATGATGGCAGGGGAAAACAATGACATGAGCAGAGGGTGGACATCACCCCCCTGTCCAACATAAGGTAGACAATAGCAGCAGGAGAGTGTGCCAAACACTGGCAAGTGGAAACTGGCTATAATACCCATAAACCCACCCCCAAGAATACGCCGCCTCCAGGAGGCATTAATTCCCAAATCTCCATCAGCTGGGAACCTAGCATTCAGAACACTTCAGTTTATGGGAAAAAAACCTGAATCAAGTCACCACATTCTGCCCCTGGCCACCATAAACTGATATCCATACATGATATAAAATACAATGCATCAGTTCAACTTTAAAAGTCCCCATAGTTTTTATCAATCCCAATGATGTTCAAACATCCCCATAGTCCAAGGTCTTTTAACTGAGCCGTAATACCAAAAAATCCCCCCAAAAGCCATAATGGCACAGAATAAACATTCACACTGCAAAAGATGGCATTGGGCATAGCAAAGAAATATTCAGCCAATACAAGATTTAAAACAACCAGGGCAAACATCAAACTCTGTAGCTTCAACTCCAACAACTCTAGTCAGTCACAAGCCTCCAAGTCCGATAATTAAAACCCACAACAAGTTTCTGGAATTCCAATTCTGCCCCTCCAGCTAGGCTACTCACAGTCCTGGAAAACTTCATCCAGGGCCGGCAGCTTTTCTTAGCAGTCATCTTGTGGTCCTGGCATCTCCACTGGGTCTCCACTGCAACCCATGGTTCATCCTCATGGGTCCACAGGGTCTCCATGCAGGCAATCCTGCTTCACACTGCCCATGGCCATTTCAAAAACACAAGACTGTGTTGCAAATTCAGTGACCCTCTCTTTCTTGCATTTCTTATATTCCATAATACCAGAATTTATTAATTTAGGGGGAAATAAAGCAGATTTTGAAGAGGATATTCAGGCTCCTTCAAAAGAGTCTACAGGGCTGGAGAGATGGCTTAGAGGTTAAGGCATCTGCCTCCTAAGACTAAGATTGCTGGTTCCAATCTCCAGCGGTTCCAATCTCCAGGTCCCACATTTAGTCAGATGCAAAGTGACGCAAGGGCACAATGCCACACTTGACCACAAGGGGGTGCACACATCTGGATTTTGTTTGCAGCAGCTGAGATGCTGCTGGCATGCCCATCTCTGTCTTCCTCTCCCTTTCTCTTTCTCTTTCTGTCTCTCTCTCTCAAAAAAAAAAAAAGAGTCTACATTCTTCGTATTGCCCCCGTGCAGATCAGCTAGCCCAATCTCAAAGGTTGTCGTTTCTGTGCCATATCCCTCTTCTAACAGAAGTCCATTTCTATGCAAAGCAACTCTGTACCAGTTCTCAAGACATGGGCATAATAGCAAGCCTCTCACACAAACTGCTTCTAGCCTAATCCAGACAAAGCTCCTTTTCACCCTCATGAGCCAAACCCCACAGTCCATAGTTCTTACTGCATTCAGGTCTTTCAACTCTGACCAGAATAATCCATCAAGCTCTACTTACAGCACTGCAAGGTGTCTCTTAGGAAGGGTTCAAACTCATCCACATTCCTCTTGAAAATAAGCTCCAAAAGGCCAAAGCTACTCAGTCAGCTGTCTAGCAGTAAATGACACCACTCCTAGGTATCAGCATTACTGTTGCAGTCAGGTTCACATTGCTGGCAGCAACCACCTGACCAAGAGCAGCTTTTGGGAAAAAAAAATGATTTATTTTGGCTTACAAACTAGAGGGGGAAGCTCCATGATGGCAGGGGAAAAGGATGACATGACAGAGGGTGGACATCACCCCCTGGCCAGCATAAGGTGGACAATAGCAACAGGAGAGTGTGCCAAACACTGGCAAGGGAACACTGGCTATAATACCCATAAGCCCACCCCCAACAATACACTGCCTCCAGGAGGCATTGATTCACAAATCTCTATAATCTGGGAACCTAGCATTCAAAACGCCTAAGTTTATGGGGACACCTGAATCAAACCACCACAATCCCCAATGCATAAGTGGCCACTCCTAGCTGTTTACATGGGGTATGGAGATGGACATGGGGCAGGCACCCTTATTCACCGAGCCTTCTCCTCCAAGATTTTACAGGCTTTGGGCTGTTTTTTCCTTAACATTTTTTTCTGGTTTCTTATTCAATCAGCTACTCATATTAGTTCTAAATAAAGCCTTTCCAATTTGACCATACTGGCTTCCACACTAATATAATAGAATGGTATTTCCATATTTTCCATACATAATTACAGAGATAATAGATTCTATCTATTTCTGAGTAGCAGCCCAGTAAATTATCTTGAATTCACCATTAAAAAAAAAAAGCAAAACATGGAGCCTAGCAATACCTTCACAAGACCCTCATAATAGGAGAAAAAGATGATGACATCAAAATAAAAGACACTAACAGAGAGAGGGAAGGGATATGAAGGAGAGTAGAGTTGTGAAGGGGAAAGTGGGAGAGGGAAGGGAATTATCATGGTATATTGTCGGTAAGTATAGAAGTTGTCAATAAAAATTTTTTAAAGGGCTGGGGAAAAAAAGCAAAACATGTAATATTGGATACACTTCTCCAACCTTATAAAAGCAATTCTTTACTTCATGTTGGTTGTTCTAAAAAGTTGTTTGAAGTTAAGAATGCTTTGCAGTTTGCTATGAGGCTAGATTATTAAGTGTAGTTACATATAACTGATTATTATAACACCTACTTCAAGCACCTTCCAAAGAAATACGCATTAATTATACCAAATAAAAATGTTATTTCTAGATAAAAAATGGGGTTTGTGATTCATTTTGTAAAAGCCACACAATCAGATCTTTTTTAGAAAAATAACTTTGTTTAATTTTACTTCTGTAGGGATGGATATTAAACTGCTTCTGAGAATATCTTTTCTAGAAACATGGCCTACTGTGAATGTGAGTGCGAGTATAGTATATCTCCTCGGTATTTGTTTTGCCTATGGATAAAGAGTGTTAAAGGTAGATGAGGAAAAAGTGCACAGATCACTACTTAGAAGCTTCAGGTTATAAAATGCTCTTTTTGTATCTGGGCTATAGCAAGTCATTCTTAAAGGATGCCCGTGGAAGTGTACCATAAGATAAATTTATAAACATAGAGTGTAGCCCACCATCTACTTAATAATGTTGAATCCCATATTTTTTACCTATGGCACGTGATATATTTTACATGTTTATAGTGTAGGATGCTTTTATGTTCTTTATAATTCTGAATAGCAGGGCACAGTGTTGGTAGAGTCCTATAAAGTTCTATACTGATTTCTTTTTCATTAATTCAACATCCACTTCAAATATCTTATCGAAGCCATGAGCTAATGTTCCTGTAGCAAGCAGAATTATGATTTTCTAATCTTTCCCAAAGCCATACAATTTTTTATCCCAACACTATTTTATAGAGAAAGATTCTGATCCCCTTGGTTCTGGTGTGCCCAGGACCATTCAGCCCAGAAATAACATAATGAGAACCACACTTAGATCTTTTCACTCCATGCCATAGTCTTTCCAGTTCATCACATACCTCCATTGTCTCTTGATTCCTAACCTCTCACAGCCACCTTTTTTCTCAGCACAGGGGGGTCTGAGTCATTCTCTCAGAAAGCACATGAGTGACTCTGGCTCTGCAAGTATCCCTTTTCAATTAAGAGCACAGCTTCATGACTTGTTCATTAGTTATGCCACTAGGCATTTTGAGTATATACTAGGTCACAAATATTTACAAAATACATCATATTAATAAAACTCAAATTCAAATAATAACCTGGAAATTCCCTTGATGCAGGAGAAAGTGTACACAATACTTTTGTCAGTATAAATGTATTTATATTGTCTTAACTATTCTTAGTAAATCATTGTTATGCTATGATGACATAAATTTCTATGAAGGAGGTTTTTGTATTTGGAGTATTTTATATTTTACAATCATCTTTAAATGTATTATCTTCCCACCAAAGCTTCAGGTGTGTAGGATTTCTATTAACATCATTTCAAGGAGAAGAAACAAGCTCAGCATGGTGAAGAGAACTTGAGGTGAGCTGCATCTTAGGAGCAGCAGAGGACAGGCTTAGAACATTAGATCTTGTAGGGTCTTTCCAAGGTACTATATGTTACCACACTGTGTCATACTGGTCTTGTGAAATGCTCTATAAAAATTGGTCCAGTGATCAAATACATTTAAGAATCATTGCATATTAGTAATCAAGACATAGGGTAATCATCATATCATGTGTATAAGGGAACTGATGTTCAAAAGTATAAAAATCCTTTAAATTACATGATGGCATATGATAAGATCAGAAAAGGACCTCACATCTCCAAATCCTGATAAAATCCTCTTTCCAATGAGCTCCCTATACTTAAATGTTTATGTAGTCTAGATAAAATAATTTTGTCTATATTTTCAAGCAAGAGCCATTATTTGAATGAAAATATTATTTAGGCCTGGAGAGATGGCTGAGTAGTTCAGGTACTTCCTTGCAAATCCTAAGGACCCAGGTTTGATTCCCCAGAACCCATCTAAACCAGATGCACATGGTGGCATATGCATCTGGAGTTCATCTGCAGTGGCTAGAAGTCCTGGCATGCCCATTCTTGCCCCCAGTCTCTCTCTTTCTAAACTAACTAAATAAATAAAAATAGTGGGCCAGAGAGATTGCTTAGCAGTTAAGGTGCTTGACTGTAAAGCCTAAGAACTCATGTTCGAATTTCAAGGTCCCACATAGCCAGACGCAGTGATGCAAAGCATACAATGTCTCACTTGTGCCACAAGGGGGTGCACATATCGGGAGTTCATTTGCAGACACTGAAGGCCCTGGAATGTCAATTTCCACCCCCTCTATCTGCCTTTCTATCTTTCTCTCTGCCTCTGTCTCTCTCTAAAATAAATAATAAAAAAATAAATAAAATATTTGAAATATTATTTAAAGAAAAAGAATTAGGACCCTTTGATGTTAATTTACCTCATCAAAATCATCCTGCTGATAATAGCTGGCTTCTTTTCTATGTGCCAAGATTATAATTTCAAAAGTTTAGTTTAAATCTTTTAATAAACTTGCAAGTTAAATATTTTTCACAGAAGGTGACAGAGGCTCAGAAAAAGAAGGTAACTCAGAGAAGATCGCCCATTTATTAAAGGAGAGACCAAGTTCTAAAGTTGAGTTCGACTCCAGAATGGTTTGAAAATCATTTTGCAGAAGCCAGGCTTGGTGGCACATGCCTTTAATCCCAGCACTCAGGAGGCAGAGGTAGGAGGATCACTGTGAGTTCAAGGCCACCCTGAGACTACATAGTCAATTCCAGGTCAGACTGAGTAGGCTAGGCACACAATCAGGGTTCACAAAGAAAGAAAGAGCAGGTGAGTAACAGTTGCAGTAGAGAACATATGCATTCTATTTTCAATGGCTTCATTCCTGTAGTAAACAGGATTCTCTAAGTTCCATTACAGGCATATTAGTAGGACTTGTTGGAAGATTACAAGTTCAGGTCAAATGAAAACCTAAATGACTCGGGCTCTTACCAGGACTTGAGATCTGTCTACAACCTCCCAGCATGTGCTGATCAGCCTGTGCATGAACGCCCAATGTTGGTGAAGAAAGCAGACCTTATACTAGACAACGCCAATTACGGGAAGTTCTCTGACCACACTGGAGGCCACCTTACATTCTTTTAACACCTTTTTTAGTTTGCAATGTGCAAGCCTTACGTTTCACTTGCTAAATTTATTTCTAGCATTTTGTTTTGATAATACTGAAAATAGAATTGTTTTCTTAATCTCATTTGGATTGCTGCTGTATAGAAATGTAACATACTTATCTTGTATCCTGCAACTTTTATGAATTTATTTATTAATTTTAATAGTCTTCTTGTGGCCATGTGTGTGTGCATATATTGTTTTGGGACAGGGTCTCATGTAAACCAGGCTGGCCTCAAACTCACCATATAAGCCAAGGCTGGCTCTGAACACTTGGTCCTTCTGTCCCACTAAGGTTACAGGTGTGTACCACCATGTCTGGCTCATTCCTGTAATGTCCTTAACATTGTTTACAGAGGATATTGAATATGGGATGGGAGTATAGCTTAATCAGTAAATTGCTTGCCTGGCAAGCACGAAGACCTGAGTTTCATCTCCAGAGCCCACTTAAAAATGCTGGCATGTACCTGTAATCCCAGTGCTGTAGGTGAAGATAGGAGGATCCCTGGGGCTCACTTGTGAGCCAGTGTAGAATAATTGTGCAGCCAGTGAGAGACCCTGTCTTTAAAAAAATATTTTATTTATTTATTTGAGGGAGAGAGAATGGGCATTCAAGGGCCTTCAACGAC
Organism: Orientallactaga sibirica; assembly: GCA_036365145.1. Classification (NCBI taxonomy): domain Eukaryota; kingdom Metazoa; phylum Chordata; class Mammalia; order Rodentia; family Dipodidae; genus Orientallactaga; species Orientallactaga sibirica. The sequence continues at coordinate 3,423,788 of JAEOAD010000036.1, forward strand.
TGCAAACGGACTCCAGATGCATGCACCCCCTTGTGCATCTGGCTTATGTGGGTCCTAGGGAATCATACCTGGGTCCTTTGTCTTTTCAAGCAAGAGCGTTAACTGCTAAGCCATCTCTCCAGCCTGAGGCCCTGTCTTGAAGGAGGTGGCAGTGTTCTTGAGAATGACACCTGAGGTTGTCCTGTGACCTCCAAACACACACTCATATGTGGACATGCAACCACAAATGCTCCTACACACACAAACACACCTATAAAAATATAATGAACAGAAATAGTTTGACTTCTAATTCCCATGTTTTAATTTTTTCTGCATAGTTTCTCTCACTAGGACCTTTGCACAAATGCTGAATAGAAGGAAAGAGCAAACAGACTTGCCTTATTTCTGATGTTAGCAGGAAAACTTCCAGTCTTGCAACATTACATGTGTTAAGTGCGGTTTTTTTTTTTTTTTTTAACTTACACATTCCCTTTATCATGTTAAAGAGTTTCTTTGGTGTCTGGGGAAAGCATAAGGTCCTAAGAGGATCTGAGTCCAATCCCTGGCATCCATGTTGAAAGTTGGTTATGGCTATGCCTGCCTGTGACCCCAGGGCTGTGGGGAGTGAATATGCGAGAGTCACTGGGGCTCACTGTCAGCTAGTCTGACCAAAAACAGTAGCTTCGAGTTCAGTGAGAGACTCCATCTGAAGAAAATAAAACAGAAGGGTGATAGAGGAGGACATTTGTACATGCATGTACAGACACAACACACATACAGCAGTGATTTTATATTCCTATTTTTAAAAACATTATATTTTATATTTATTTATTTGACAGAGAGAGGGGGGAGAGAAAGAGAGAGAGACAATGGGCCTGCCAGGGCCTCTAGTCGCTGCAAACGAACTCCAGACGTGTGCGCCCCCTTGTGCATCTGGCTAATGTGGGTCCTGGGGAATTGAACCTGGGTCCTTTGGCCTTGCAGGCAAATGCCTTAATCATTAAGCAATCCCTCTAGCTCTATATTCCTATTTTTAATCATGACTGAATACTTAATTTTCTCAAATTCTTTTTCTGCTCCTATTCAGATAACCATGCACTTTTTGCTCTTTGTTTTGTTGTTAATTCTGTTCATTGATGGAATTTGATATATTGAGCCAATTGTCCATTCCTGAGATGAATTTCACTTGGTGATAGTGTATATACCTTCTAATATGTCGTGAAGTAGAGTGGCATTTTGCTAGTATTTTGGAAGAGAATGTTTGGTTCTATATTTGTAGTAGATATTTATCTATGGTTTTCTATTCTGGGGATGTCTTTGTTAGGTTTTGATATGACAATAATACTGGCCTCATCAAATTGGAAAGAACTCCTTTTCATATTTTTTTGAGTTATGTAAGAAGGTTCAGCGTTAACTTTCTTTTAATATTTGAAATAATTCTATGCTGAAGTTATCTGGACCTGGGCATATCTCTGTAGGAAGACTTCTGATTACTAACCAAATCTCCTAAATTAATGCAGGTTTTTAAAGATTTTCTATTTCTTTCAAGTTAGGCTCAGTAGTTTATGTTCTAAGAATTTATCAATTTCATCTGTGTTACTCAATTTGTTCAGATATAAGTATTTGTATATAATCCTCTTTATTTCTGTAAGTCAGTGCATACATATTTTGCCATTGATTTTTATTAAAGTCTCATCTTTTCTCCTTGCCAATCTAGACAAATGCTACGTATATTATTAGTCTTTTCAAAGAACCAACCATTTGCTTTTATTGATTTTTATGTTTCCCTTTCATTTATTTCCTCTCTAATCTGTAATAATACAGATTCTTTTTGGGCTTTAGGGGTTTTTTGTCTAGTTTTTTTAAGTGGTAGGAGGTAGGTTATTGATTTGAGACCCTTTGTGTCTTTTGTTTCGCTTTGTTTTGTGACAACATATGGCTATGCATCCCAGTGTAGCCTTGAACTTATAATTCTCCTCCCCAGCCTCTCAAGCTGGGATGACAGATGCACCTTCACACCTGGATATATTTTTCTTCCTTTCTAAATATACATTTACAGTTGTACATTTTCAAATAATCTGTTCTTTCTCCATCTGCTCTTTTTGTGGACTCCAGTTATAAAAATGTTGATAAACTTTATAATATCTATTAACCTCTGAGTGCATCATTCCACTTAAGATATTCTCTTTCTATTCATCATGCTAGACAAACTCAGCCTCGTCTCAAGTTCACCAGGACTTTTGCCAGATCAAATCTGCTACTGATTTTTATTCAGTGATAACAGTACCTTTGTTATCACTGAATAGAGGCTTTCACTTAAGCTATTTTATTTTTAAATTACATAATTTCTATCTAGCTCCTTTTATATCTCTCTATTCTTATTCTCTACTTGGTCTGCTATCCCTTCCACTCTCCAGACATTGTTTCCTTTAATACATTGCAATGGCTGATTTTTTGGATGGAGGAAAGGATTTATTTCAAGATTATAGTTTCGAGGGGAATGTTCATGATGGCAGGGAAAGCATAGCACGAGAAAGACAAAAGGGGAAGGAAGCAGTGTGAGCAAGTTGACTCTATCAAGGGGGGCTTGGGCTATATAATGCCCCAAGGCCTGATCCAAGTGACACCTCTCCTACAGCAAGGCTCCACCTTTCCCAAATTGCTACCAGCTGGTGATTGATTATGAGGCTTAATCACAAACATATTTCACATTCATACTACCACAAGTGGGTACTGTGGGCTGGGAATGTAGTTCAGTGGTTGTTGCGGTTTGATTCAGGTGTCCCCCATAAACTTAGGTGTTCTAAATGTTAGGTTCCCAGCTGAGGGAGATTTGGGAATTAAAGCCTCCTGAAGGCAGAGTATTGTTGGGGGGTGTTATTATGGGTATTATAAGCAGTTTCCTCTTGCCAGTGTTTGGCACACTCTCTTGTCATTGTTGTCCACCTGATGATGGCCAGGAGGTGATGTCCACTTTCTGCTCATGTCATCATTTTCCCCTGCCATAGTGGAGCTTCCCCTTGAGTTTCTGTAAGCCAAAATAAACCTTTCTTCCCCACAAGCTGCTCTTGGTCGGGTGATTTCTGCCAGCAATGCCAACCTGACTGCAACAGTAAAGTTGGTACCAGAGGAGTAGTGTCACTGCTGCTAGACACCTGACAGTGTGGCTTTTGGCCTTTTGGAGCTGTTTTTTTTTTAATTTATTATTATTATTATTAGGGTTTTTTTTGAGGTAGGGTCTCACTACTCTGGCCCAGGCTGACCTGGAATTAACTATGTAGTCTCAGGGTGGCCTTGAACTCACGGCTATCCTCCTACCTCTGCCTCCCGAGTGCTGGGATTAAAGGCATGCGCCACCATGCCCAGATCTATAACTTGTATCTCTTGATTGAGGAGTTGAGTGCATTAATGTTCAGTGTTATAATTAGGAAAAGCTATAAATGTGAACCTTAAGTTGTAACGGAGACCTCAGGATATTAGAGATGCTGGGTCATCTGCCAAGAAAAGCCGTGTTCTCAGGGTGGATTTGGGCCACAACAGAGTCAAAAGGGAGCAAAGTTGAGGAGCAGAGCTACTCAAGCCTTTCTGAGTCCAGAGGACTTCATCAGGAATTACAGAATCCAGACAAGGAGCTGTAGGACTTGGCGTTTTCCATGCTAGGTTTTGGTCTTGTTTCCAATATTTCCCTTCTGATATAGGAATGTTTACTCTGTGCCATTACGTGTTAGAAATATGTGATTCCTTTGGAATTATAAGCTGAATGAAACCCTTTTCCTTCCATAAGTTGCTCTTGATTGAGTATTTTGTCCCAGCAATTAAAGTGTAACTGAAACATATCTAAGGGCTTGGAAATATTGTGAGGGAGCTGTTCTTAACCTTTTTCTACTCTCATATATTTTAATGTGCACTTCTGTGAACCTCAGTGATGATGGAAATGTTTCGGAGTTGGCCTAAGAGGGGAGTGTGCATGATTCTCCCATGTCACTTGCTGTACATCACAACTAAAACTGTTGTGTTTTCAACATCCAGTTGACAATTGCTGAGAAGGAAGAAAAAAAAGGCCAGCAGGCTGTTTATGACACCCAAATAAATTTTAATCTTCTTTAATTGACAGTGTCCATTAATCTTAAAGGAGTTGTTTTGTGCCACTTTAAGTCGGGGATAAAGTAATATGATATGAAGCATAGATTAATGCCACCCAAGCTTCCCTCATCATCTGGGCTGAGTTTCACTAAGAGAATCCTCTCTAGTACTGTATGTATTATGTTTCTATGGTTTTACTATGAAATAATACCAGATTTTAGTGTGTACTTCATAGACATTCTATAAAAGATATTTTTGTTACAAATCAATTGATTTTACCATTTGTCATAATTGTTTTTACCATATCTCCCTCTCCTGTCTCTGTCTTTTTCTTTTTCTCTTCACCCCTTCCCAAACACTTCAAGGTATACTTCCTCAAAAAAAAAAAAAAAAATCAGCCAACTAAATTTAACATTGCATGGTACTGTTTTCTAATCTTCAGTGCTTATTTGAATTTCTCAATTTCCTCAATAATGTCCTGTCTGGAACTTTTTGTAGCCCAAGATCTATTCCAGTATTCTTTTTGCACCATTCTCTTCATGTCTCCTTAGCCTCTGTCAATGTGGACTGAAGCCTTAGTCTTTGTCTTGCATGACATTCACATTGTAGTCTTCTTTTTTCCTTTGAAGAGCCAAGGAAGATAAAAAACGTACAGTTGCACTCAATAATTTTTCAACATTGACCAATCCCACTTGTTTACTAAGTGTTTTATGTCCCTAAGCTCTCCTATGTACAGTATTAAACTAAACAAATGTTAAAATCTGATACATTGATCATTTTCTTTAAAGTCGCAAGGTTTTAAAGAATTAAATTTACAAAAAGGCTGTACCTATGGCTAAATTGATTGATGTTTTCTTTGTTGCCTGGAGACTGAATGTATTGATCTAGTTTTCATTGTTTTATAACTAATGTAGAAGGGTGATGAAACAAAGTGAGTAGGAATAAAAAAATTACATGAACTCAGTGTCTCAGATTTCAAGGTCATTTGTGACTAGATACTGAATAAAGGGAAAATGCAGCAGAATAAGACCAAGGGAAGCCAGAATAGGATAAAAATATTAATCCATATACTTGGCTTAATATTAAGTTCTTAAGATAAATATCTAATAGAGGCATGAAAGAACAATGGAAAATATTCAGAGAGTCATACAAAACTAAGAGTTAAAGATAAGCTATAATTCAGTATTTGTAGCTTATACCATCAGTGTCCCACTCTGAACTCTTGTCCTGGTAGCCCTCTGGCTTTTGGAGGAACAATTTCTACACATACTGGGGCCTTCCTCTTCAAGTCTCACTGCATGAGATCATCTGTATCTGCATGCAGGACAGAATAGAAACGGGAACTTAACACTCCAAGAGCGGGAGGGAATTGGTAGATAACTATACAAGCTGTTAAAAGCCCCATGTTTTGCTGGGTGTGGTGGCACATGACTTTAATCCCAGCACTGGGAGGCAGAGCTAGGAGGAGCCCCAAGAGTTTGAGGCCACCCAAGACTACATAGTGAATTCCTGTTCACCCTGGTCTAGAGTGAGACCCTACCTCAAAAAACAAAATGAAACAAAACAAGAAGCTCCATGTGTTTCTTATGGAGGTGTAAATACAATCTGACATAAGTTCATGGCTTAGTTGCTAAAAATTTTACTGATTGTGACCTGGAGGAAAGCCCCACAAATGGAATGACTCAGGCATTTGAATTATTTGAATAATACATACAAAAATGTATGCAGAAGAATTATGGCAAACTCCTCAATGTGGTGGTATGAGGCTATTCTAGCAAATGACTGAATACAGCAGTACAAGTGCTTACCATAACTGGTTAGTGGGGAACAACTGTTGCTTTGGCAGATGGAGTAGCACTGGGTTGAGGCACCTCCTCTTCCAGCCTTCTCCTTTCCATCTTTTTCCACAGGGCATACCTATATTGAAGCTTGATAGTTATCCTTGCCTATTTCTGGCCCTCTTTCTTCTTCATCTTTCATGTCTCTTGTCCTTCTGACTCTTTTTTGATATCTGATTTCTCGAGGACTCAGGAAACTCAGAATGGCTTATGCAATAACCAACGTTTCAAACATATAGGAGCAATGATGAAGGTAAGGACTGTAAACTTATTTGGTTTATGTTAACTGAGACAGAAGCCTTAAATGATAGGCTGATGTCAGCCAACTGTCAACCAAGGCATGGTGTGAATAAAAGCCCTCCACAGCACCATTTCAAGGGACCTTAACATCCTCCATACAGAAGGCAGACCTGCTGGAAATCAGGCCCAAGCTTTGCTCAGGAGGTTGGCAGAGTTACCACATGCCTAACAACCCAAGTAATGTTTCTTTGGAAAGTGAGAACCCTAATGGGGCTGGGGAAGGGGCAAATGTCTACCTGTGCAGGGGTATTTTGTAGATAGCCCTGAAATTTCTGTGAATCTCAGAAGAAGTAGCCCTCTTTCCTTTTCCAGAGAACAACTTCCTATTTCCTAAGACCAGGCAAGGACCTCATCAAAGGCAGATTCCTTGCAATATCGTTCTTATCTTGGTCTGCAATAGTGCTTCTAGACCAACAGTGATGGCCACATCTCCTCATTACCTGAACAGAAATGCACAGCTCTTGCTGTGGGAGGAAATATGTATAGCTAACTTGTATCATAGGGAATCAGAGAACTGCACATAGGGACAGATCTTGAGGGGGATGCGCTTACAGGCTGGAATACACAATATACTATGATAGAATTGATTGATGGAGCACAGCACACTCCCATGACTCTTGGCAAAGACAGCTGGTGCCAGTTCTAATTATACTGCTTCAATGTCTACCAGTAAAATGTGGTAGAGATGCCAGAACTTCTTTGTCAGAATTCAAGAAAGCTGATGAATTAGAGAGGTGGGCATGTCAGAATGGATTTCCACCCCTGAATACATTCACCAATCTGCGCTCATGTAAAGGATATGCAAGACTTTCATCACAGCGTTATTTGTAATGAGAGAAAGTGGAAACAAAATTGAATTGTCCATTGTCTAGATAATGGATTAATAAAATGATGAATGTTCATCTATGGGAATGTTATATGGTCATAAGAATGAACAAGCCATGCTTCATACAAGGATCTATCTCATAACATAATGCTGAACAAAAGGAGTAAGACACAAAGGAATGCATACTGAATGATTTCATTTACATCAATGTTACAAAGAAGCAATCTAGTGGACATGTTGGTCTATTGTGATGATTAAGGGCAATGATGGTAGAATAAGGTCATTGCCTGGGAGAAACACTTAAGGCTTCTTGGATGCTTGATGAAGTTCTCTTTTTTGCCTGGGTAGTGGTTTAATTGGAGTTTGATTTCATATGGTTATACAGTTGTAAAATATATACTGTTTCTTTGACACAAAGCTGTAAATAACTGATGGGACATTGTCAATATTTTTGATGCGCAGAGGGAACATTATGTCAAAATAAAAATCACAGAAGAGTTGGGCTCAGAGTGAGGAAGATTCAGTAAGAGCGCAAATTGCTTAATTTATATAGTCCTTTTTAATGTGACCAAATAAGGGGTATATTTGATCAAATTTTATAAATAAACCTTCAAAAGCTCTTTTCATAAGTTTGCATTTAAAATGCTAAGCAGAAAGAAAACATGGTGGCATAATTTAATTGGTAGGTTTTTTTCTTACCTGTATTAAAAAAAAAGTGCATTTTACAAAAATGTCTTCTTAGAGTAGATGATATATTGTATTATAAAAGTTGTTGTTTAGAACTCAAACCTTCCCAACAAAAGGGTTTGGAATGCAATATAGTTAGGAAGTTGGCACAAGCTTGGAAAACCTTCTGAGCAGTGGCATGTAAATGTGAAGCTGAAACAATGTTAACAGTCGCTGTTTCAAAGACCAACAAAGTCCAAACCCCAATAGCCCGCTCAGGCATTGGCTACAACCCCCTATCTATTTCTCTTGAACACAAAAACCAACTGGTAACACATCAACATCGTAAAAGCCTCTAGGGCAGGTAGCCGGTCTCTTAAAATTGCGGACAGGCTTACATCTGGATCTTTGGGGAATCCCCCAGGTGCTATTAAGCCCTCGGGAACATTGCCCTCTGGTCTTGGTGCTTCCACCAAAAGGAATCAGAGATTCATGGATTAAAAACACTCCTGAAATTTAGGGGAATTAAACTCTCCCAGAGACAGGCTGTCTCCTTCCGGGAAGAAGTCCTCCAGATTGCCCCCTGGATGATTTCTGGGGATCCATATGACCCCAACACATGCATGGGCCAAGAGACAGGAGGTTCAGGAAGGAATGCCCCCTCTCTTTTCTCTCAATCATAGCAGCCATTAAGCAATGTATTAGCCCCCCCCCCCCAGACCACCCCCATACCAAAATTAGACAATGATTCTGATGAGGAGAGTCCCAAGGACCAACCAGTGTCAGACCTCAGTTCCCTTGAAAAAGCAATAGAAGAAATTAAAAAAAGAAAAAAATGACCCCAGACTCCCCTACACCCACTCCCCTTTTCCACCTTTGCCACCATACCCACCTCTGGATCCAGACTGCCCCCCCTCTGGACTCATGCAAAAAAAAAAAAAAAAATCCCAGCATGATAAATTCCCCTAGCCAAGACCCTTCTCTATCTGCCTCCTCACTGACAATCATAAAACAACTATGTGAGCTCCGAGATAACAATACAAATGCATACAGTCAAGGAGTCACAGCTTTTCCTGTTAATGTTTAGCCAACTTGGGCTTAGCCCTTACAATGGTATCCATATCAGGCCAATGACCTGGCAGTTAGGGAAGATGGGATCCATGCGCCATGGACTAAGTCCCTCCTCCAGAGCCTACAGGGCTCCCTTAACATCCCCCAGGACTGGTGTGAGATTTACCAGTCTTTGCTGCCTTGTCCCCTAATTCCTTCAATGGGAAGCCCTCTACAGAGATGAATGCCTCCAACAGATAAGGGGAAACCTCAGTTGGCTCTGCCATGGCTCCCTATCCCTACCAGTGATTTACAACCATTATTTGATATGTTAAAAGGTAACAAAGACCCATCTTCTCCCCATTCCCTGAGCCCTGAGGCAAAATAAACAGTAACCAAAATTAATAACATGTTTTCTGATATGGCCCTTGCCCAGTACTTGCCAGACAGGCCAACTCAACTTATGATATTTAACTCCTCCCCAACCATCATGGGAGCACTATACCAACACCACAGTCTTGGAATGGCTCCACACTTCCATCCGTGGTGCCCCATGCATACTAACACAGGTTGACTCCCTTGCAGCCATGATCAAGACCGGAGAAGACCAGGCTCTCCAAACCTTGGGCAAAGAACCTGATACTATCAAAACCCACTTTTCCCTCTCTGATATACAATGGCTACTCAAGAACCACTCCCAATTTGTGGTTACCCTTATGGGTTTCCCTGGTCAAGTCGACAACCACTACCCTAATGGAAACTGGATCCCTGCAATACCCCTTTTAAAATGGCTTACACCCCACCTCTTTTCAAGAAAACCAAACCCTGAAGCAAACAGACAGAGGGAAAAGGGGAGCAGCTATAGTACTCTACTACCCAGGGGATCAATCTCCCACTATCCACTTTAAGAAGCTTTCTTACAGATCCCCACAATACAAGGAACTGTATGTTATTTATCTGGCACTCCAAGAGGAAGAAGGCCCCTTTAACCTCTTTTCAGATAGTATTTATGCTGTTAACTTGCTCCCCTGGCTCACTCGCTCACACATCTGGCTAGATGAAAACCCTCTTTCACCACTGTTGATAAAAGTTTGTAACCTCATATGCAAATGAAGGGCCCCTATTTGTACAACACATAAGGTCTCACAGCCCCTCACCTGGCCCCCTCACCAAGGGAAATGCAATAGCAAACCACATGGCTTCCTATGGAGGCCTAACAGACATCTTCTTGGTCACCCTTGAGGAAGCTGAAAAATTCCATGCTAACACCCATGTAAACCTTAAAGAACTTCAATCACACTTTCTTCTGATCCCTAAAAGTCAACTGCAATGCATATTAAAAACCTGCCACTCTTGTGCCTCACCAATAACCACACCTGCCCTCCAGACAATGGGCACCAACCCCCGAGGCCTTAAGGGCAATGCCCTTTGGCAGATTGATGTCACCCTTATCCCCCAATTTGGTCACCAAAAATATGTCTTTGTAACAATAGACACATACTCCCACCTTATGTGGGCCATGGCACAAACACTAGAAAATTCAAAAAAACTCATACACCATATGCTATCTATCTTTACCATCATGGGCCTCCCCCATCAAATAAAAACCAATAACAGCCCAGCTTTTACTAACTCCTCATGCAAAGCCTTTTGCATACAATGGAAGATTGCTCACCATATGGGAAAAAGGACATACCAAACTTTAAAAGCCCAACTTTAAAAACAACAGCCCAATACCTACCCACCCAATCTTCAGTTGGCCATGGCCCTGACTACCTTAAACATTTTCAATATCTACAAAAATTCCCAATACCCCCATCACCCTCCACTGACATACACCAGAGACTGCCCCTCCCATCCCTGGTGCAGTGGCTTGATCCTTGACATGGAATATGGAAGGGACCAGATGCCCTCCTTGCTACAGGAAGGGGTTTGCTTGTGTCTTCCCACAGGATCAGCCCAGGCCCATTTGGGTACCAGCCCAAAATGTCCAATTCAATCCCACCGAACAAAAAGATGGCCTGTCTGACATTGGCAGACCAAGGTTAGGGGAAACAGAGGAAGTACCACCCCCCATCGACATCACCAGAGAAAAAAAGGGGGAGCCACCTGGAGGTATGTTCATGACCTTGTGGACACAGCCAAAGCCATATGCCCTCCACAGGCCTCCCTCTCGGCCATTTTGTTGGCAGCTTTAACAATCTTACATTCCAATGCAGCTGCCTCCTTTGCTGCCTCTGCCCTGCCTCCCCCCAATGTCCTCCAATGGCGCTTTGAGCCAGTGAGACCTATCAAGGGGTCAATAACATCATCAGCACAGGATACTGCCCTACTCAGGGCTGTCAGCACACTGTCAGCTTTTGTGTCTATCCTAAGTCTGTCTCACAGGAATGGCAGGACATGCTTTGCCTATCTCCAAACTAACAAAGAGTGTCTTGAAGATCAGGACTATTATGGGGGATGTCGATACCAAAGCTGTGTCATTGAACACTATGGGCGTTCACACTCTGTCTTCAAAACCTCCACAAATAAGGAATGTACATTCTCCATACGAGACCCCTGGGATGAATGCTGGTGGGTGGGAGTGACAGGAAAACTCTCTACTCCTAGCTTCTTATCATCCCCTTCTGGTACTCTTCATATCTCTAGACAGCTTGTCCCTGCTCCCCACCTGGTACAAACTAACCACCATATTCTCTCACAGGAAAAACAAGTTACAGAAAAAAAATACAAGCCACTATAACATGGGCACAATACATCCAACATGTGGCCGACCTTCTCCCCTTTACTAACCATCTCAACAATTCTAACTGCTTTTTTTTTTTTTGCACAGCCCTTACACATCCCCTACAGATGGCAATCCCTATTAATGCCACCCTTGAATACCCTGAATCAATAGCAAACTATTCCCAACCCTGCCTTACTGATATTTCCTTCTTTGATGCTGGTCAAGATGTGCCCCTTTGCCTGTCCAGCTCTAAGCCGAGCAGAACTGAATGTCTCCTCGATATTCCCACAACCAAGACCACTTGTGCCAAGACTCTCCTTTGGTGCAAAGGGCTAACCATCACATGCATAAATGTTTCCTCTCCCACTTATTGTTCCACAGTCTTTATTGTTCCACAGATGTATCACTACAAGGAAGAAGAAATGGCCTACAAACTCTGCATGCATCAACTGAAAGAGATTTTCATCCCCTACTGGTGGGCCTTGGTGTGACACTGTCTCTGGGTGCCTCTGGTACTGCAGGAGCCACCCTTGTCCAAACCAACCACCTCGCAGGGGACTTCCGAGACAAGCTTGATCAGGCCATGATATCAACTACCAACAGCCTTGAGTCTCTTCAGAGACAATTAAACTTTCTCACGGATGCGGTACTCCAAAACTGTAGAGTCTCAGACCTCATCACTGCTGAACATGGGGGAACATGCATGGTCTTGGGAGAAGAATGTTGTTTTTTTGCCAATGAATAAAATGTTGAAAAAAAGTTAAAACTCTCAAAAAACTCCACAAGGAGCTACTTGACTACTATAAACCTGACAACTCCACCACCTGGTTCTTTAACCCCTTAGTCACTTGGATTCTCTCCTTTCCTTGGCCCCCTCCTGGCTATAGGAACCCTGTTACTTGTGGCCCCCTGCCTTATCAAATTTCTCAGACAACAAATAATATTGCTAAGGTTGCTACCAATCAGGTCCTCATGCATCATCTAGCTTCATCTAGACCTGCAGTAGACTATAAAAATCTCACTCAATATGATGATACTCCCCATTATAAAAACAAAGAGGGAGCTGTAGGGCAAGATTGAAGTTCCCTGGGCTACTGGAGGGTTAGGCAGGCTTGAGCTGTCAGGCATGACTAAGGGCCCCAGACCTTGGAGGTAGCAGCAAGCCTAGACCCCACCAATCTCACCTTGAGACCAGCAGGAATGAGGTCACTCCCTCCCCCTGAAGGCAGCAGGAAGTCTAGACCCTGACAATCTCCCCTCGAGACTGGCAGGAGTGAGGACGTTCCCTCCCCCCAGCCCAGGACACCTGGACATCCTGATAAGACTTAGGTTTCACTTTCCCCAGAGCCTTGTGACCTTTTTCTGCTTACATCCCTATATCTTAATAGGGTATCAGCCAGCAGCCTTCTCACAACCAATCCCCCCCCCACAACCCATGCCCTATACCTTTTCCCACCACCACTTAGACCATTTGACCCTTTCCCACTCACCCAAAGTCCCTACATGCTAATTAGGCATCAGCGGGACCTCTGTACTAACCAATCCCCTTATGACCCATACCTCTTCCCACTCTTTCACAAATGCTTATAAACCCATTCCCCTGACAAAAAACAAGCTGCCTCCCAGGCATATCTTCCTGTCCTGTCACGGCCACTCAAGACCCTGCTCCACAGTTACCTGGATGTCTCTGGGGAACCGCAGCCACAGGGACCCCAGGAATCATATGTGGGTGCCTTTCCTTGGCTCTGTACCTCCCTCAAAAAATACAATGATTTAATCATTTTCCTTCTCAGTCTTTTAAAAATTCAGTTCTTTGGTGAAAATTAAAAATGAACCTAGAGTTCTGGGGTTCAAGGACTTTCCTGGACCCTTAAAACCCCATTACACATGGCAACTCTGGTGGGACTCTTTTGAGAATAAAAATTATGATTATTATTATATTATGGAAAAAATGGGAAACAAGTTTCCCAGCTGTGAGCACAACTTGGGGTATTTCCACTGCTTCTCTCCACTTGTGGGTGTAAGGTTTGGAGGTGACCAAGACTACACAAAACACTCTAGGGCAAAGATGAAAGCTTTTATTTGGGAAAAGCATGAGCTGCTAGGGCTGAATCACAAGAGAGGAGCACAGCCAACCTGAGTTTTCACGTAGTGGGCTCTATAGGGCTCTTTCATTTGGGGAAGGTGTGAAAGGTAAAAGAACTTATTTCTTAAGTTGAAAAGTTCCTTGAGAGGGTATAATTACATTGACCATCTAAAATAGCTAGGGTGTGACACCAGAACAGTGACCATGTGACTTCTGAGATAAGGGGGCAGGAAACCATTACCTGGGACATTGTTATGCAAGGAAGGAATAATGACTGGGTGGTTTCTTGAAGCATGTGGATAATCCACTTTCCTATGCCTCTGTCACCATTTTGCTGACCATGGTGACTCCATCATGAGAACCCATCCTGACCTAATATTTCATCCTATTGTTAATGATAAGGGAAGGTGATATCTCTTCTGTAATGTCTTCATAATGACTGTAGAGGCCATGAGTTCTTATGGGAAAGGTGGGATAATGTGGTTGATGGGTCTTCCTTCAGGGCAGTCAATAAGGAGGCAGTTCCATGGAGGCTAGAGGTGACAGGGTGGTGAGACTGATAGTGAGCACCCTCCAACAGTGCCACTGTTATGACTTGGTCCTGAGCGAAAGAGAGACTTGTATCATACCATTCCTGTATTGAGCTGGCTTCAGGGCAGTCGCTAGTGACATCTGTTATAGGTGTTACAGAGGGAGATGGGCTCTGCACAGCCTATGAGAGGACAAGAGGAAGAATTAAGGAGCTTGTTATCCTTGTCAACAGCTATGACATGAAAATGCCAGGCACAAGGGGGGGATGAGCACTCAGAGATGAGGGATAGAGGGCTTGGGGCAAGAGAGATGAGGCAGAGGGGCATCGATATATTCAAGAGGAACATTCCAGAATCAGGGGAAGAGTAGGAACACGAGAGAGTTTAAGTTTGAGAGGGTCCATTGGTGTACTTATCCCTGGATGAGGTAGGGTAGGACAGAGGTGACTTGACTCTCTTGAGCTGTGATAGATGAATCTAATTGGGGGATGCCCTGAAGCTTTGCAGCTGTGGGGGTGGTTAGGATCACCAGATGAGGTCCGGTCCAGAGTGGCTTGAGTTCCTGTGGGCAAGACTGCTTAAGGTAGACTTGATCTCTAGGGTTATGTGAGAGAGTTGTGGCTCCCTCTGATGGCAGGGGAAGAAGGCAGTCAGCATGTTCCTGGGAGAAGCTTCCAGATAAAAGTAAAAGTTGGTTGGGGCTGGAGAGATGGTTTAGCAGTTAAGGCGCCTGCCTCCTAAGCCTAAGAATGCTGGTTCCAATCTCCAGCGGTTCCAATCTCCAGGTCCCACGTTTAGCCAGATGCAAAGTGACATAAGGTGCAATGCCACGCTTGACCACAAGGGGGTGCACGCATCTGGATTTTGTTCACAGCAGCTGAGAGACTGCTGGAGCGCCCATCTCTATCTGTCTTCCTCTCCCTCTCTCTTTTGTTTAACAGGAAGGGGCACCAATACATGACTTAAAAAGGGCTAAGGAAGGAGGGAGCCCGAGGAGTAGCTCTCATTCAGGCTAAGGCAAGTGGCAGGAGCTGGGGCCAGGATAGGTGAAGTTCAGAAGTCAGTTTAGACAGGTGAGTTTTGAAAATGGCATTTTCTCTTTCTATCTTGCCTGAGGACTGACGCCTATATGGAATATGAAGTTTCCAATCTATTCACAGGGCTCTGGATACCTCCTGAGTTACTTTGTAAAGGAAGCCTGGTCCATGGTCTGATTGAGTGGTAAAGGGAAGGCCAGAAGAATGGACTCGAGAATGTGAGAGACAACTATATTTGTAGTTTCTCCTGTTATAGGAAAAGTTTCAACCCACCCCAAGAAAGTACCCACCATAGTGAGAAGGTAGTCTTTTTGTGAGGAGGCATGTGAGCAAAAATCTATCTGCCACTCCACCCCGGGGAAGTGAGCCCCTGTGTTGCTGGGGTTTGAAAGAGGGAGGAAGATAGACTCCACCTTGTGGAGAGGCCTTGGCGCAGAGTGAACAAGCCTGTGTCATGGAGGAGATTAGAGAGGAGAGGCAAGGATAGAAAAGGAGCAGGGTCAGGAATCTTTGTAGAGGGCAGGCTCACACATGAAATAGATTATGTAGGTGAGTCAGGATGGTAGTAGCTTAAAGATCAGTCAAGCAGTAGAGGTCCCCCAGGAGTAGCCAACCTTGTGGTTCAGGATAGTGCCAAGTTTTGTTAGAGTTTGGTATTGTGCTGGAATGTATGAGGCGGTGAAGGAGGTAGGGACAAGGAAAAAGGCTGAAGCTGAGTATGTGCTGTGGAGGCTGGATTCCCTGGCAACTTTGTCTGTAAAAGTTTCCCTTGGCCACAGGTGAAGTTAGAGCCTGGTGTCCCCTACAGTGAATGACAGCTGCCTTTGCAGGAAGGTAGGAGGCATGTAGCAGTTTAAGGATAAGAGGCCCATTAGTAATGGAGATTCTTTTAGCAGAGAGGAAGCCTCTCTCTTTCCAGATAGCAGAATGCTGATGTAGAATATGGAAAGCATATTTAGAGTGAGGGTAGATGTTAACTGCCTTGTCTTGTGCCAAGGTTAGGGCTCTAGTGAGAGCTCCCAGCTCAGCCTTCTGGGATGTACTCCCCTTCTGCAATGAGACAGTATCTATTATCTGATCATCTGAGACAATAGCATATGGCACTGTCCAAGAGTCCTGTGAGTTACTTGAGAGCTGCCATCTATATACCAGGTGTGATCAGGGTTAGGAGAGAAGATAGAGAGATTCTAGGATTGTGATAGGTGTGTTACTCTAGGGTCTCTAAGCAGGAGTGTGTAAGTGGTTTGGGTCGAGGCAGGAGGGTAGTGGGGTTAAGTGGAGGACAACAGTCAAGTGTGATGTCTGGTTATCAAGGAAAGTGATGTGAAAGAGTTGAATTTTAGATGGGGTCAGAGTAGACAGGCAAGAGATAGAGAGTAGATCTTTAAGCCTGTGGGGGGAAAGGACAGTGATTTTTTTCCCAAAAGGGAATTTCTGTGCCTCTTGGGCTAGAAGAGCGGCTGCAGCAAGAGCACGTAGGCATGGTTGCCAGCCCCAGACAGAGGTTTCTAGTTGATTAGAAAGATCAGCTACAGGGGCAAAGGATGGACCCTTCATTTGACCCAGAACTCCAAATGCCATACCCTCTTTTTTTGTGGAATAAAGAAGAAAAGGCTGCGGAAGGCCTGGAAGTGCAAGGCCTGTAACTTCCAAAGGGCATTGCACAGGCAGGAGAAGGCAGCATCTGTCTCTGACATAGGGTCTAGCAGTTCATGAGGGTCTTCTTTAGCTTTGTCATAAAGAGGCTTTGCCTGGAGAGCAAAGTTTGGAATCCACATTCTAAGGAACCCAGCAAAGCCAAGAAAAGAGAGGATTTCTTCCTTAGAGGTAGGTGGGTAGAGGGAGTGAAGATGTTGGATGTTGATTGCAGTCTAGGGTGAGTTGTTGTGAGGTGGGGGTAAGGAGAAAGCCCAAGTACCTTACTTGAGTTAAAGAAAGTTGAGGGGTTTTTTGGGGGGCAGGGGGACTCAATATTTCTTAAATCCAAGAAAGTGAAGAAATTTGTTGGTGTGTAGTTTAGATAAAGAGAGGGTGAGCAGAGCAAAAGATCATCTACATACTGTGAAAGTGTGCTGGGTGACAGATTCAGGGACAAAAGGTCAGTGGAGAGAGCTTGATCAAATAGGTGGGCGCTGTCTCTAAAACCCTGGGGAAGGACAGTCCAAGTGAGTTAAGAGGCAGGATGAGTATCGGGGTTCTTCCAGGTGAAAGCGAAGAGATCATAGGAATCGAGGTGAAGGAGGATGGAGAAGAAGGCATCTTGAGGCAAAGAACTGAAAAATGAGTAGTGAAGGAGGGGAAGTGAGAGAGAAGAGTATAGGGGTTGGGGACTACTGAATGAATGGGCATAACAGCAGCATTGACTAGGCACAAGTCTTGGACTAAGCAGTAGGTCCCATCAGATATGATAACAGGCAAGATCAGAGTATTGTAAGGGGAATGAGTGGGATGAAGGAGATGGGCTTGGAGCAAGAGAGAAATAATACATTTGAGGCCTCGGCGATGTTTAAGTGAGATTGGGTATTGAGGACAGCAAGGAGAGGATGTGGGGTCTTTGAGTCTGAACGGGAAAGGGGAGTGTCCCAGATTACACAGGGTAAGGTGGGGGTGATGTGTGAGGACTGTGATAGGCCATCAATACCTGATACAGAGATATGTGCGGGAAAAGTATTACCAGAGTAGGATGGCAGGACTCACCAACTGGCATGTGTAACTATTACAAATGAGACACACCTTCCTGCCAGCTGGACTGTGACCCTGGGCTCCTCCATTGTGATATGGAGAGTGTTGGTGGGGGCTGAGGTCCCAGGCACTGTCAATCTTCAGCCACCAGGCCCAGACGATCAGTGATTGGCTTTTGTGGGGGATGAGGGGAAGGAGATGGCCTGCTTTGTTGAGGCAAAGTAGGACAGTTGACCTTTCAGTGTCCAGTAAGTCCACAGTGGGGACAGGGTCCTGGCAGAGGGTGCAGGTTGCGGCAGGCTTTTATGCAGTGACCGGTGTGGCCACACTTGAAGCAGGGTTCTGGCGGTGAGCATGGCAGCCCTGTCAGCTTCTTTGGAGGAGGCCTCATGGCCACAGCCAGGAACTGGAACTGCTGTCTCTCTCTGGTCAGTCACACTCTAAGTCCATTCCTGGTCCTCTCGGTTATTAAAAATTTTAAATTCCAGGTCAAGCAGAACTTCTTGAGGGGATTGAGCACCCTTTTCTAGGCATTTAAGCTTTTTCCTGATGTTGGGGACAGATTGGAACAGGAAATGGCTATTGAGAACTATTATGCCCTCTTGGGAAGCAGGGTCGAGGTGAGTGTATCGGGTGAGTGCTTCAGTTTGGCGCCCCATAAACTCAGCTGGATTTTCATTAGGCCTCTGGGTTAGCATCCAGAGTTTGTCAAAATTGACAAACTTATGGGATGCCTTTTGGAGGCCAGCCAGGAGGCAAAGAACCATCCTATCATGGGTCACCCATCTGGGGGAGTTTCTGGGAGCATGGTGTTTTCAGCAGGGTCCTCCCTGGGGACAGCAAGAGTCCCCACTGGGAAAGTGTTACCAGTTAAGTAAGCTTCATCAGCATGGGCCTGAGTGGCCATCCAGATGGTTCTCATTCATCAGGAGTGAGAGTGGAGAAAAGAACTACAAAGAGATCATGTTATGGTTCGGTCATCGGCCTGGGTGAGTTAGCAAAATTCTTTGGTATGGTGTGTTGGATTAGTGGAGAAAGACCCTAGACATTTCTTAATCTGGGATAAATCAGACATGGAAAAAGGAACATGAATACAAATGATTCCTTCAGCACCTGTGACCTTACATAAAGGGTACATTTCATCCCTGAGAGAATAAGTACGTTGGACAAGAGGGGAAAGAGGAGGAGAGGAGATGGGACATGGTGGTGGCTGGGGTCACGGAGATGGAACAGGAGACAGATGAAAATAGATGAAGCTATTGGGGCCAGGTCATCTATGGCATCCAGGTCAAAAGCAGAAGGTGAGCATGAGTATGGGGGAGGGGTTGAATTAGAGCATATTCCTGAGACCTTGGCTAGAAGGACCAGGTGGGAAGAGCAGGTAGAGCAGAGAGAGAGGGGGCTGTGCATGCCGAGTGAAAAGTGCCTGAATATAGGGTATGCTGGATCACCTGAGTGTATGTTGGCAGACGTTTTCTAAATCAGTGAAAATTTGGAAATCAAAAGTATACTTAAGGCCATTTGGACCCATTGTTCAGCTCATATTGCAGCCAGGCAGAGTTGCAGAGAAAGATCAGACAACATGGTTTGATGTCATCCAAGAGTCATAGAGGCTTTAAGTTCTTAAGGAGACAGGCCAGGGGGTAGTATAAATTGGTTTAGAGGTTTTATTCCCCATGGAAGTGTGAGAGTATAGTAAAAGGGTTAGTGAGAGGAGACAGAGAAAGAACAAAACAAGGGTAGGAGAAAGAAACGAGGGCTTAATCTGGGTTTAAACAGAACAACAATATGACAAACCCCTGGCCCCTAATGGGGCCTAACCCCTAACCCTAATGATGAACAGAGCGTGCATCTCCCACATGGGCAGAGGCCATACAGGTTGCAACTGTCAGCTAGTTAGCCTATTAGTGGGCAAGGTAGGCACCTGTGCTTCCGATGGAGTAAGCAGCTGGCAGTGAAAGATGAGACCTTAGGAGGGAGAAGAGGGAGGGGGAGGAAGTGTCCAGAGACTGGTGGAATCGAACTAAAAGGCACCCCTTAGGGTACAGTAGACAAGAGAATGAGAGACCTGAGGTATCAAGAGTGCATCTTTCTCAAGAACTGGGGTCAGGGGTCCAAATGTGGGTGAGGGGTATATTGTGGCATGCCAGCATGGCTTTCATGAGGAGGGATTGAACCTGAGAGCAGGCCAACCCAAGGGGGACACTTACCAAGAAGGAGGAAGGAGAGGAGGAATGGAAGAAGAGTGTGGCCAAATCATGGTGAGTGGAGGAGCTTGTAGCTGGCAAATGGTCTGAGGCCTTCAGAGGATCAGTGGCAGCTCATGGCCTGGTCAAGGGAAAGGAGGTCTGGCCTCCCCAAAGGGCAACTGGGAGCCTTCTATCCAAGTCATGGCACCAGATATAAGGTTTGGGAATGACCAAGACCATGCAAACCACTCTGAGGCAAAGATGAAAGCTCGGGAAAAGCATGAGCTGCCAGGGTTGACTTACAAGAGAGGAGCACAGCCA
This sequence comes from Orientallactaga sibirica, assembly GCA_036365145.1. NCBI lineage: Eukaryota > Metazoa > Chordata > Mammalia > Rodentia > Dipodidae > Orientallactaga > Orientallactaga sibirica. The sequence goes on from JAEOAD010000036.1 coordinate 3,444,103, forward strand.
ACCTAAGTTTTCAGGTAGTGGGCTTTATAGGCCTTTTCAGTTAGGGGAAGGTGAGGAAGGAAAAAAAAAAAAAACTCATTTGTTAAGTTGAATAGAAAAGTTCCTTTTGGGGAGATCATTACATTAACCATTTAAAATAGTTAGGGTGTGACACCAGAACAGTGACCATGTGACTTATGAGATAAGGGGCAGGAAGCCATGACTTGGGGCATTGTTAGGCAAGGAGGGGATAATGACCAGGTGGTTTCTTGAAGAATGTGGATAATCCACTTTCCTATGCTTCTGTCATCATTCTGCTGACCATGATGACTCCATCTTGGGAGCCCATCCTGACCTAACTGGGAAAACTGGTTTGCTTTCTCTTCTTGCTGGAGGTTAAGATGCAGTATCTCTGACTAAGGTGAGGGAAATGAATGATGCAGGCAGCCAGCAGGCCTCCCTTTGGACTGGGGACTCTCTGCCACAGCCCCCACTCACCTGGTTTCACATTAGCATCTCTAGCTGCCTGACTCTGCTCCACCCTGCTGGGATTGTGAGCCCTGTTAATGTGCTATGGCCTGGGGCCAAACTGGATGGTGAGAGGTGGGGATCTTCTATAAAGATGACAATGTTTTTTTTTTAAGATTTTATTTTTATTTATTTATTTATTTAAGACAGAGATAGGGAAAGAGAGAGAGGGAGAGGGAGAATGGGAGTGCAGGGGCCTCTAGCCACTGCAAACGAACTCCAGACTCATGTGCCCCCTTGTGCATCTGGCTTACAGACTTAGCAGGCATGTGCCTTAACCGCTAAGCCATCTCTCCAGCCCAAGGTGACAACTTTTGTAGGGAGATGTACTTAGTTCTGAGTTTCTTCAACCCCCAGCCACACTTAACAAGGCTGAACCACAGAGCTTTAGGAGCTTGTTCTACTGAGCTGAGGGGAGGCGCCTCATGGCCATATGGAGGATGGGGAATCAAAGACTGGCTGCAATGGCTTCTAAGTTTTTTTTCTTTTTTCCTTTTACCATTACAAGCCATTGTGCCACAAGACACATAGTGGCCTGTGTGGGGGTGGGAGGATGAAGCTCCAACTCTGGCTCAGGGTTCTGCCCCTCTTGTGATACTAGCCTCTGTCCAGTTCAATTGGAGTACAGCAAGCAGCCAGCCAAAGACCACTGGACTCTGGCCGCCTAAAAGAGGGGGATATGGAAACCGCCCCAGCCAAGCCCTGGGCCAAAGAGTTTGGCCGGAAAGGTTTCTTCAACAGGCCTGGGTCCCAGTCACACACATCCTTCCCACCAAGGATCTGAGGCCTGCCACTGTGTCAAATGGATAGGAGAGGTAACCACGCTGTCCCTCAGGAAATACAGAGACACAGTGGGAAAAGACATGCCCAATAGTGCTTGCTAACTGCCCTGATTTTATGCCAAAGTGCTATATGACAAATATATCTTTATAGAACTGTAGATCATTTATTCCTACAGGTATTATAAAAAGTAAAATGAACTAGGCCTGGTGGCACAGGCCTGTTATCGTAACTACTCCAAAAGCAAAGACAGGAGGATCAAGGATTCAAGGCTCCAATGTGATAGCCTGACCCCACCTTTAAAAACCATGTAACTTCTAAATTGCTTGATAAAAATAGGTACACAATTTTAATTGATGTTTTCCAAATTACTTAATGATTAAAAACAACTCATTAGTAACTGTACCTGATATTTTCTCTTCTCTTTAGGCTTTAAAGAAATAAATGTTATTCATAGACACGGTTTGATTTCCTTTTTTTGTTTGTTTGTTTGTTTGTTTTGTTTTGTTTTCCAAGGTAGGGTTTCACTCTAGTCTAGGCTAACCTGGAATTCACTATGTAGTCTCAGGGTGGCCTCGAACTCATGGTGATCCTCCTACTCTGCCTCCCCAGTGCTGGGATTAAATGCATGCACCACCACACCCAGCCTTTTTGATTTCTTTATTATGTGTGATAAATTACAATATGGCTTTCCTAATCCAAACAGTCCAACACATCTATTCTGAAGTTTTTGTTGACATTTGATTTATTTCAAAGTGGTTTGGGTTTTTGTCTTTAAAAGTCAGATTTAACTAAAGCCTACAGTGAGCTGAAGTTTTATTTAAACAGGCAATAATTCATTAAAAGATTGTAATGGTCCTGTCATTTAAAAGGAGTAAATAACTGGCCTGAGTTCCAGGCCAACCTGACTCAAGACATAAACAAAAATTTGCCTTAGTTATTATTAATAAAATCATTTCCAAGTGTGTTAGAGGTATTGATAAAGATTATCCTCCAAATAGTTGTCATGTTTTGCCTATATGCAAAGGCTTATAACTTTTAAAAATGTATTTCATAGAGTTTATTAACAGGAGATGTCTCAAATCAATGGGTTATATAAAAATCATATATATATATATATTATATATATATATACTGGTATTATAAGACAAGTCTGTCTGCCATTTTTCTTAAATTTCATTTAAAATGTAAAAATGTTTGGTAACATAACAATAAGGAGGTTCTAAGTTTCTGCTAAGACTGTTTCTCCACAAATTTCCAATAATAAAATGATTAATTAATTTTTAAAAGCTAGATTACTTCCTTCTTTGTAAATGGGTAATAAGATTAAGCGATTTGGTGTGGTCATTCTTAATTGTCTTATTAAAAAGATGGTTAACTCATAATAGAAGAAAAAGATGATGACATCAAAGTAAAAGAGAGACTAATGGAGAGAGGGAGGGGATATGATGGAGAGTGGAGTTCTAAAGGGGAATGGGGGGAGGGAAATATCATGCATTTTTTTGTATGTAAGTATAGAAGTTGTCAATAAAAAAGTTTTTTTAAAAAGATGGTTAATTATGGTTTGATGAGATAATTGAAGGAACTGGGAAGGAATCTTTCAATGTTGGATATGTAATGCATGCTAACCATGCTTTTTTTTTTTAGTGGAACTTAGATCAGAATGTTAAAATATGTGGATAGAGGTACATGTATGTAGAAAGAATATAGATTGAAAAAGACCAAATTTTGCCTAAAGTTAATTTCCTTTTTATAAGGAACAAAAAGCTAATTTTCAGGCTAACCATAAACACCATGCTTAGAATTAAAGACTTTTCAAGTGTTAATAGACTCTTAATGATGCTCTAATTTTTTTTTTAATTTTATTATTTTTTATTTTTGGAGAGAGACACAGAGAGAGATAGACAGAGAGAGGGAGAGGGAGACAGAGATGGGTGCACCAGCAGTCTCTCAGCTGCTGTGAACGAAATCCAGATGTGTGCGCCCCCTTGTGGTCAAGTGTGGCATTGTGCCCTTGCGTCACTTTGCATCTGGCTAAACGTGGGACCTGGAGATTGGAACCGCTGGAGATTGGAACCAGCGTTCTTAGACTTAGGAGGCAGGCGCCTTAACCACTGAGCCATCTCTCCAGCCCTGATGCTCTAAAATTTTAGGGACACAGACTTAATCTAAATTGAGCTTACATCAGATACAGGTGATGTCACATCTTGGGTGGGTCACAAAGTCATAAGCACAGATGTAATCACATTTTGTGGCAAACTAACCAGGTTAGACATAGACAAGACTCTATCACCTTGTATATTACAAATGGGTAAAATAAATTTCCTCTGTAAAAAAACAATTTCAAAATAAGATAAGAAATGTCAGGATGCTTAACTCTCTGTTCTGTCACTTCTTTTTTCTTGCTTACTATTATATGCTATTTAAAGTCATGGCTAGCTGGACACTGGAAAAAGGGATGCACCCCCTTTATTTCAGACCTAATGCAGGTTTAAGCCATGTGTCCTCCAGATCCTGTCCAGAGACAAAATGGTTAATTGTTTCTAACAAGGAAAAGGGAGTAACAAACAGCATATAACTGCTGTTCTCTTTATAGTAGCTCTCCTTTAAACACCTAAAGTCACCTCTGTCAGGTACAACTTCTCACTAGACAAAAAAGATCAAATGGGTAAACTGAGTCAAGGTATTTGATCAGGTTATAAAGTCCTTATGTAAGACAAGCATTAAGCTTACCTAAAGTTTATACCAGGATAAAAAGGCATCAAGTAAGTGACCTCTCATCTATCTCTCTCAAATATAAACAAAGGATAGATCCCTATATTTAAGGTAATAAAACCAGAGATTACCTTTAAAATAATACCTATTAGTCCCTAGACCATTCTGAAACATTAACAGACAGAGGGAGACCCCTATCCCAGGGTCTCACAGAGAGGAGAAGGGAAAGATGTCCCAGGAACTCCCTTTGAGTAGGGCAAAAAAGTTATCAAGATGGGAGTAAGGGTGGAAGTCTTTGCACTTGGACTTACAATGCTTAGAATGTGAGTGGCAGTCTTTTTTACCATGATACTTATATCATGCATGTGCAAGGGACTGGGGGAAAGTCTGGAGGAACTCAAACGTGGGAGCTGGCCTTGTAGGATGAACAAGGATATCCTATCTTGGACCTTCCTTGCTCCAGGAGGCACACAAAATGTGCTATGTGTCCCATTTTGATTGGGGAGAAAACAGGAAAATTTGGGTTAAGACTCCTGTAAAAAGGAGATTAAAAAACACACACACACATAATTTTACCTGGGCATGGTGGTGTAAGCCTTTGATGCCAAAACTTGGGAGGCTGAAGTAGGAAGATCACCCTAAATTCACATTCACCCTGAGACTACATAGTGAATGTCAGTTCTGCCTGAGCTAGAATAAGACCTCAAAAACAAAAACAAAATCCCTAATTTCTTCTCCCAAATCTGGCTGAAGGGATACCCCCCTCCATCAAGAAGATGTGAAACAGGATAGGAAATAATCTGACTCTAGATTCTTCTTTCACTTTTCTCCACTTTGTTTCAGATGGGATAATCAGCTTCCAAGATACCCCAAAAGTCTCTGCTAGCCTGTCTCCTTAAAAACTGGTCTGAATTTAGAGGAGTAAACAGGGAGAGGAGTAATTGCCCATTACTTTTCTCCAAAGACTTAAGGAGACAATTAGAAAATATACTAATGTGACCCCAGATACCATGGAGGAGGAAATTCTTAAAAATAAATTTGTTAGGGCTGGAGAGATGGCTTAGCGGTTAAGGCACCTGCCTCCTAAGCTTAAGAACACCCCTTCCAATCTCCAGGTCCCACGTTTAGCCAGATGCAAAGTGACGCAAGGGTGCAATGCCGCACTTGACCACAAGGGGGTACACACATCTGGATTTCATTTGCAGCAGCTGAGAGGCTGCTAGTGCACCCATTCTCTATTTGTCTTCCTCTCCCACTCTCTCTGTCTCTCTCTGTGTCTCTCTCCAAAAAAAAAATAAATAAATAAAAATAAAATAAAATAAATTTTTAGGGCTAGAGAGATGGCTTAGCATTTAAGGCCCTTGCCCGAGAAGCCTAAGGACCCATGTTCAACTCTTTGGATCCCACATAAGCCAGATGCACAAAGGTGAGGCAAGCACAAGGTCACATATGGCCAGTAGGTGGCACAAGTGTTTAGAGTTCAATTGCAGTGGCTGAGGCCCTATCATGCCAGTTCTCTCTCCTTATCTTTTAACTCAATCAACACCTGATATTCTTAAGAAATTACAAAAGTTGGGGCTGGCGAGATGGCTTAGTGGATAAGGTGTTTGCTTGTGAAGCCTAAGGATCCTGGTTCAATTCTCCAGGTCCCATGTAAGCCAGATGCCAAGGGGGTGCATGCGTTTGGAGTTTGTTTGCAGTGGCTAGAGGCCCTGGCATGCCCATTCTCCCTCTCTCTCTTTCCCTCTCTCTGGCTCTAATAAATAAATTAATTTTTAAAAATTAAGTTTAAAAAAACAGAAATTACAAAAGTCTGTAGCCAAACCAGATAAGAGCTTAAAACAGTTCCTCCAGGTGGCAACTTCTGTTTATTATAATTGGAAAACTGAGGGGAGAGAGAGAGAGAAAGAGAGAGAGAAACCAAAAAGGGACATAAAACAAAAAAGGGGTGGGGGACAGACATCACCAAGAGATCATAATAGTAATAGAGGTTGCTCCGAGGAAGGCCCCTCCATTTAAACATTTAATTGGGTAAAATCTAAAATATATTTACTTTATGCCAAGGTTTTAAACAATACAGAAACTTAATCTTATGGTTAAGGCTTCACTTATTAACAGCTCACTGATGCTAACTTCTTATGGTTGAAGGCTTATAAAAACTGGCTTTAAGGCTCTCAAAAAAGTAAATTAGGTTCCTCTATTTGTCTAGGTTTTAACTATTGGAGAAACTCAGCCCAATAGTTCATGACATCAATTTGTTCATGGTTTAAGGGTTATAAAACCTGGCTTTAAGGCTCTCAATGAAATAAATTAGATTCTTCTGTCAAAGTTTTATCTATTGGAAAAACTGAGTCTTAAAATAAAGGTTCATGTATAAGTGTTTAATTTCCAAAGATGAGGTTCTTGTACCTAAAGACATTGTGACTTTAAAGATAGCTCCTCTTTTATTTATACTAATTCTATCAAACGATCATCACTAGGTTTAATCACTTAGGTTTAAGTGATTTAATTTCAATCACTGTAACTTTTATCCTTCTGTTAAGTAAAATATGTTGGAATAGCTTGCTTAAGCTTTATCAATTTTAAGTCGTGGGTAAGACATAAAATTGTTTTATGTAAATAAAAATTCTTATTATACATAAGATCAATTGCCCCCAAAATTAAGCTAAAAACATTGGTTGTCAAACAGTGTTTTTCTTTCAAAACAAATTTGTCAAGGGTTGTATTAGAGCTTAGCTGTTGTGACTCAACAATGACCAGATTCTGCTCCATTACATGTAAAATAACTGTCTCATTTGTGACATCTCAAGCCCAGTGCTTATAACAAAATTAACTCTTAAGACATATTCCCTGCATTAGGGTACAGCCTTGTACTCAAACAATGGTCCTCAAGCTCTGTGGTTCTATTTCCAATGTTCCCTGGGTAATTGGTACCCATACAGGTATCCGGACTAATCAAAGATGTTCTCAAAACAGGTGCCAAGACTTTATACTGTCTTTGCTTTTTGCCAACAATTTCTAGGTTAAATTAATTGGTTTAGATTTGTATTGTTTTCAAAACTTGTAACAAAAAAGCTGGGCATAGTGGCACATGCCTTTAATCCCAGCACTCGGGAGGCAGAGGTAGGAGGATTGCTGAGAGTTTGAGGCCATCCTGAAAATATACAGTGAATTCCAGGTCAGCCTAGACTAGTGTGAGACCCTACCTCAAAAAACAGAAACAAAACAAAACAAAACAAAACTGGTAACAGGTTCTGCCTACATTTATAGCTATTAGATAATCAAAGGATAAGATATGGGTTGGAACAAGGGTGAAGGAGATAGACACTGAGAACACTCAACACCTACCAAACCAGAGGCTCCTGAGTGCCCATCACTGAAGAAGACTGAAAACACTCCTAGTATGGCTCAGGGAATTTTGTGGAAGAGGGGGCAGAAATATTGTTAGAGCCACAAGTTGAGATATTTTGCACAGAGACATTGCCTCTCCCCTCATAATGCATGACCCACAATCCCCATGGGGTTGACCTGCATCCCTAATGAGGAAGGCCTCATGGTACCAACATGTGATATTTACATACTAAATGTGTCCATATCTAATAAAAAATGGGGGGGAAAGATGTGGGCTGGAGAGATGGCTTAGTGGTTAAGGCATTAGCCTGCAAAGCTAAAGAACCTTGGTTTGATTTTCCAGGGCCCACATAAGCCAGATGCACAAAGTGGCACATGCATCTGGAGTTCAGTTGCAATGGCTGGAGGCCCTGACATGCCCATTCTCTCTCTCTCAATCTGTCTCTAGTTCTCACTGTATCTTTTCCTCTCTCTTAAATAAATTAATTTCAAAAAGATGCACTGGATAGATGGCTTATCAGTTAAAGTGTTTGCCTGCAAATCCCAAGGACCCCAGTTTGATTCCCCAGGACCCACATAAGCCAGATGCACAAGGGGTGCATGCATCTGGAGTTTGTTTGCATGCCTGGGCATGCCTATTTTCTCTATCTGCTTTTTTATTTCTCTCTCTCTCTCTTAAATAAATAAATACTTTAAAAAAAAAAAAAAGGATAAGATGTACCTGCTTTCTATGCTTCAGATATGGTCTATTCCATCACCCAGAAAACTAAATTTAAAAGTTAGGCAAAATAATTTAGAACCATTTGTGTCATTCTTCAACCAACATGTTTTACTAATCAAATGTACTACTTATGCACATCTTTCAAGGTTGGTGTAACTTCCTTTCTAAGTGTTTTAATAACCTATGTAGAAGCCAAAGCCAGTTGGATTCACTGGAGCTAAAAAGGTGAGTATTTTGGCCCCTGCTCCCAGTTCATGCAGCCACTAGAGAAGATGGGACATTTCGACACTGCTCCCCTGGTAAGTCACCTGCCTTCTTGATCAGGGAGGATTTAGAGACCCAGAAACAAAACAATTGGTGTACAGTCTGAAGTAGGAGAGACGCAACTCAGTAGAATCAGTCCTCCTAGTTTCCCAAAGAAGAGAAAACTACTTGACTAGTACAGCCCTGACTCATCCCAAAGATAAAGAGAAACATCAAATAGTACATAAATGTCCTATTAAGTAATACAGAAAAGCTTTCCAAAAGGGCAAACAAAAAAGGCCTTAAGACATATTAGCCCCCTCTCTAATAGTTCTAATTCTACAATAAGGAAAAAACAACCATAGATGTCAAAATGGTTATTTTAAAATCTAAAATATATATGGCTGAGTGGTAGTTTGAATAGATGGACCCCAATATAGTCAGTGTTAATTAGTTTGTTGTTTGCAACTACATCCACCTGGCTGGAGGCAATGTCACTGGCTGGATCTTAAGAGGTGGTGGTGGGTTTTGAAGATATGCAAAGTGTGCCTAGTTGGAGTTCCTGAAGTGTGCTATGCTGTGTGGGTTTTGGCTTTTCTCTCTGTGTTTGGTTCTGTAAAAGCAGACCAGCTTCTTCTGCCATTATGGAACTTCCCCTGGATCTGTAAGCTTCAATAAATCCCTTCCTCCATAATTGTGCCTGGTCTGGAAGTTCATCTCAGTGACCCTGAAGCTGTCTGCTACAGGTTGCCTCTGACCAAGGGCTGCTTAGTTATGTATATATTCCCAATAACTCTACTAATATCTCTTTTGTCTTATGAAAAAACCGAATCAGGCCAAGTCAGACACTACTGGACCATTCAATGAGCAATCATGGGAAAAAATCTCAGCCAGTTCATGCTCCAGTGGTGCTGAAACAATCCAACTCTATTCACCTGGGTTCCCTTGAATGTTCCCAAGGCCTAGAAGTCCACAAAAAAGAAAACTCTAAAGGTGACCAGTTTGCTTATGTGCCCACTTTTCATTAACTCCTTACTTTTATTCTTTCTCCCCAATATTGTCTTTCAAGACTATCTTCCTATACTGAACCAATAGACTTTTGGGGTCCTTTAGAATAGTTCCCTCTTACTGGGAGAGATGCTCTAAGTGCCATGTTTCTACACACACATTCAGCCGGAAGTAGTTCAAGATCAGACGTTCTTGTCCCCTTTTTCCTCTAACAGCAATTAGAGTGTCTTCTCATGAGAAGGGAAAATAGAATAGTTATGGTGACAGGACCCCTGAAAGTAAGAAAAAGACAAGAAAGCTTGCATTTGCCAGAAATCAAAGATGATCTGACTCGTTATCTCTCGCCTAGTTCCCTAGACCTGTTTTTCCACAAACAACCTCCCAGGAGGGAGGTCTTTCATAGGAAACACTGTGGTTGGCCAAGTTTATCCCTGGAACTTGGTGTCAGGGCTAGCCTCTTCCCTAAACCAATGAGCTGTCCTTCTGGTTCACCTTATCTAGATGACAGCCCAACACTATAAGGTTATAAATATCTTTACATGGGAAGAGTAAGGCTCTCTGACCACTTTGGAACTTCTAGCTGTGGGTGAGTTTTTCCCTTGGCTGGGCCTCTTAGCCCAACCAGATTGAGCAGAGGAGAGGGTCTCTAGCTCTTCCTCTCCACATGGGTTCTTTATCCGCTACAACTACCCACGTAGCAGGAGCTCCTTGAACATTCTTTTCTGTCATTTCCTTCCATGGTTTTTCCAGGCCCTCCATGTAGGATCTCTAGCCATGTGGGTGCCTTTCCTTGGCTCTGTACTTCCTTCAGTAAATATAATAATTTAATAATTATCCTTTTCAGTCTTTTTTATTGAATTCTTTGATTAAAATTAAAAACACACTTAGTGTTGGGGTTCAAGAACTTTCCTGAACCCCTAACACCCCATTACAGTTATACTAATCGTCTTTGAATACACAGCTGGATGGGATGCTTGATTTTAAATTGCCAGTTCAATTTGAATACTTGGAAGTATAAAAATAATACTTTTTTTCTGTGTGTATTTCAAGGATAAATGGGTACTGGTGCCAAGGTTGCCTAGCCTATAAATGCCTGTTGACTTTTGTGAAGTCAGGACAGGTCCCTGAATACAGAATAAAACTGCCAGGACAAGACTGTTCCTGTTTCACTTGCTGAGCCATTTTGTAGGTAAAAATCATCCAATTAACTAGGGTTTTGCTTCTGTCTTTTAAGGCTATGTGTCTATGTAAAGTTCTGCTCATTGGACCTGCCCTAGTTTTAAGTCTAAAACCAAGAATTTAGTCTTCAACAGATTAATGTACTATTTACTACTTTCTGAATTACCTTCTTTTCTAGTTTCTCCCAGAAGCCTTGATAGCCCTCAGACACAAGCTTTGAAAGCCATGGCAGAGCTCACAGGCATGTCCAGGCATGATAAGGGTTAGAGATATGGTAGAGAACTTGTACCAGTCATTGTTTCCCTAGCAATTACTACATTTCAAAAATGCCTTCTAAGACATCATCTTATGTTAGGAATACATTAAAAAGTCAAAGCCATCAGGAGTGTCAGGGAAATAGTATAAAGAGGGCAGTTTAGTAATCTAGGGATCATCCTATGAGAATAAAGTTTTCCACCTCATTTTGGCGTGTGTGTTTTTCAGGCAGTGTAATTATTTCCTGCTCTGGGTGATCTCTCCTGAGAATGGAAACTTGTAATGCATAAAACAATAGCATTTAAGGGGTTTTGAAATCACTCAGACTTACAGTTATTTTCTTTGTGAGCTAAATACATTTCCTGAATTGAAGTACACAGTAGTTTTTGTGAATGTAGTCTTGATGTGAGATAATGAAAGGCTTTGAAGGCTGACTGAAGCTGAAGTCTTGGAGCCATGTGCCCCCAGCTGCATGTCCTGTCCTTACTAATATGACAGTGGTCACAGTGTGCTGCTGTGGGCTTCACTCTGACATCAGAGTATACAGGCCTGACTGCCAAGCCCACTCAGTCAAAAACTAAGTAAGCACTAGATGTGTAAGGAAAGTGTAGGAGAAAAGCAAGAAAGAACACTGGACTTGATCTCTACAGACAGATTGTTTATTGAGAGGTATAGCGAGGGGCAGCAGCCTTCCCCTGGGATGAAGGCTGAAGCACCAAGTCAGGTTGGGGTTCAAACTTATAAGGAGGATCCTAAGGCACACATACTGAATTAGCTGCAGGTCCAACGGAAGTAGATAAGGCATCAAAGTTATTAGCTCGGAATAGGCTCTTTAGCAGAGTTGACTAGGGAGAATGGATGTCTCCATTCTTTATGGCTGTCTCACCTTAAGGTTAGTTACTAACTCTTTAGTCCCCTCTAGTTTTCAGGGAAGGCCATTAACCCTTCAGTCCAGACTCTGGAAGGATAAAAAAGATTGGAGAGAATTGGGGATAAGTGGGGCATTTAGGGAAGGACTGCATGGGCTGGAATTGGGGTGAAGAGCTCTCTTAGACTACTTCCTACTGGAGGTGGGGGAAGTAGATCTCTTGGGGTGTCCCATGCAATTCTGAGTAGCCCAGGGGCTGATATTCAGTGGCCATGAAGAATTTAGTGACTTGCTGTGAAGTGAAGGCATGTACTCTGTCTTGGAGGAATTCAGTGATGTATCTGAGTATGTAAGGACCCAAAGAAAGAGTGAATATTATCATAATCAGGGGAATAAAGTACATGTCAGAGACAGGATAGGTTTAACTTGAAGGTAGTAGAGTTGTGAGTTTTTTTTAACTTAAAACAATAGATATTTTAGCTGGTCACAGAGCGATGTCAAGTCACATGCAGAGAAATAATATATTGGCCATCAAAAAGGCTAATACAGCCTAAAATATTATTGGCTCTGGATCAGTATCATTTATTTCTCCACAATTGCTGCAGTCCAACGTTGACATTCTAGTCACAAGGTGTGGTTTCTGAGAGTCCCAGCTTTCAGTTCTTTATTTGATTTTGTACATTGTGTACACAGCAAACTGGTTTTACATGGCTTTTATGAACAGGCAAGGTGGCAGCTCTTCAGGAGAGTGTTAATTATCTGAACCATTAGGAAAGAACTCCTAGATAATATTAAATCTATTAGCCATTATTATCTGCTTAATATCTATGTATGAATTTTCTTGTATGTGACATGACATTTACAGGTGACATGAATATTATATCTAAGGTTGAAAAATAATATCATGGGTGGTAGGTTAGAAAACAGGAGTGCTGTCTGTAGGAAAGAAGGAATTATTAACTTGGATGGGGAATTAATTGGAATTTTTGGAAATATAAAGATTTGCCTTAGGTAAGGTAGAAAGTATACAAGACTAGTATTGAAGCAATATTTGAAACATCTTAAACAATTTCAAATTTAAATATGGTAGAGATTAAGAAATTAACTAATTTTGAATTTTAGTTATTTGAGAGAGAGAAAGAGGCAGAGAGAGAGAGCGAGCAAGCGAGCGAGCATGCCAAGGTCTTCAGCCACTGTAAAAAAACTCCAGATGTATGCACCCCCTTGTGTATCTGGCTTATGTGGGTCCTGGAGAGTTGAACATGGATCCTTTGGCTTTGCAGGCAAATGCCTTAACTGCTAAGCCATCTCTCCAGCCCCCTGAAGTTTAGTTGTCAGGTTTAAAGGTTTTTGTAAGTTCTTAATATAGAAAGCTTATAGTTTTTACTTACTTAGACCAGATATCAAAAAGTCTGACTTATCTTTATAGAAACTAATGGAGGTATATTAGGCTGAAAAAGTTTAAAGTTTGATTAATTTTACAGGCACAATAAATTTTATATAATTAGGTCCAGTTTTTTGTGGGGATTTTTTGGGAATAACTTTATAGCAAACAAATAAAAGCTTTACTTAATGGGAAAATATATAAGAGTAGAACACTTAAGAATCCTATTGTTGTAAACAATGCAACAAAATACAGGTTTTATCAGATGGAAAACATACAAGCTAAGCATTTGGTTATAACTTAGTTATCTTAATCAAAGATACTTTTACAACCCTTTTAATCTATCAGCACATATTATATATTTTATGTCTGTTTAGGATCAGAAGGAATTTTGTTTTGTTTTATTTTTTATTTTTATTTTTTTTGAGGTAGGGTCTTGCTCTAGTTCTGGCTGACCTGGAATTCACTGTGTAGTCTCAGGGTGGCCTTGAACTCATGGCCATCCACCTACCTCTGCTTCCCAAGTGCTGGGATTAAAGGTATGTGCCACCATGCCCAGCAAAAGGAGGAATTTTTTTTTTTTTAATGTTACCAGGGACAAAGGAAATTGGGCCTGTATTCTAATGACCTCCAAGTGTAACGTCAGTGAAGAGAGACCCCAAATTTTTGGAAGATGGATGGTGGATTTGTCTTTCAAGCTGAAGTGGGATGCTAAAAGGGGGAGTCTCTACTCCTGTTGAATTTTAGGCCTTGGAGCACCATCAAAAGGGGCCAGATAGATGGAGGTAGTCTGTTATAGGGCCCTCTGAGGTGAACTGGTGGACTGTAAAGGTCCAGAAGGGCATTTATATCAATCTTGTAAGAAGAAACACAAGATTATTTTCAGTACAGGTCAGAAGCTGTAAAGCAAATTATGGTCTTGAAACAGTACAAAAACTACAGTGTCAATACAAAAGGCCATTCAGTATGGAACATCATCAATACAAAAGTCTATTACAATAAAGGACATAACTTAGGGTCAGGGGCATTTACATTTTCTAACCCCAGTTTTTACCTGAATATAAGGCATGACACTATAAATAAATTTACTAACTTATTACAGAGAGTTAAGTTTGAATTAGATAAACAATTAAGGCAAGAAGTACAGAGAAACAACTTTTTATGTTAACCCATCTTATCTTAACTTAAAACACTTTAACACTTTTAGATAGAATTTACTTCAGAGAGAGAGCGAGAGAGAGAAAGCTTTCACTGAAGCTTCATGTATGGATTTCCCAAACACTGATTGTGCCAGAGTTTTACATCCTTGACAATCCTCTGTTTGAATTTTCCTGTGCTTGTAGAGGAAAGAGATTTATGGTTTGTGAGGGTTAAGACATTTCTTTCTGTCAAAGAAAGGTTACTATCTCTTGAGATAAAGTATATTGAGCTGAGGTATTTATTGTTTAAAAGGGCCAGCCAGAGTCAGTTTCTATTTGTTTAACTTTAGTTGTAAATTGTTACAGAATCTTTTGTTATCTATTAGCTATCATACAGGATCTTCCTTTGCAGCAGTTTCAGAAGAGGGAAGTGCAATATCTATTGTTTTACTGAAAGTCTTAGGTGCATGCACACATTTTCATAGGTACATTGATTATGCTCTATCCAGAATGCTATAGGTTAGGAACATTAGAAATTTAATAACTTTTTAATAATTTCATTCAATGGAAAGCATGTATACCATATCTTAATATTGATAAATATAGGTGAAACAATATGTTTGCATTTTGTCAGTAAACACAAATTAATTATTTCTCTAAAGATTTAAGTCATAAGCCGGGCATAGTGGCACATGCCTTTAATCCCAGCACTTGGGAGGCAGAGGTAGGAGGATCGTTGTGAGTTTGATGCCACCCTGAAAATGCATAGTTGAATTCCAGGTTAACCTGAGTTAGAGTGAGACCCTGCCTCGAAAAAAAAAAAAAAAAAAAAAAAAAAAAAAAAAAACAAGATTTAAGTCATAAATACTTACAAGGTATTGTTAGAGGCAGGATCAAACCCTGGAATATAAACATGTACTAAGAATGAACAAGCATAAAGTTGGAAATATATTATAAACCAGGTTTTAATAATTTAATGTTATCTTAAAATATATCTATAGTGCTTAATGACCATAAGCATTGGAACAATTCGTGACCATGAATTTAGTCGCACATAAAGACAGACTACATAAAACATAGAACACATGGCTGGCCAGCATTAGAAGTGAAAAATAACATGAAATATATAGAGACATCGTTTTTCTGAATATTTCAGTTTTAATTTTGGGGGGTGGGAGGAAGAGTCTAGCATATGGGAGAGGCCTGTATGCCCTCTAGGAAGGCATGGAGTTGATGAGCAGGTCCAAGTGATTTTATCTGGAGTCATAAAGAGCAATCTGTGTGGTCATTGTCTATGATGGGTAAAGGAAGGCCCACACAGGAGAGAACAGAGTCCTTGGCTTACCATATGGCTGTTGCTCATAGGCAGATCTTTCTAGGAAAGCAAATCATGTTAGAAAACTTTAAAGTAGAACAAAAGGCACAAGAAAATCAGTGGATCTTCTCACTACCTTAGAGATACTTGCACAAGCATGTTTATTGCTGCTCTATTCACAATTGCTAGGAAATGGAAGCAGCCTAGATGTCCCTCCACAGATGAATGGATAATAAAGATGTGGTACATTTACACAATGGAGTTCTATTCAGCAGTAAAGAAAAATGAAATTATTAAATTTGCAAGGAAATGGATGGATCTGGAAAGGATTATACTAAGTGAGGTAACCCAGGCTCAGGAAGCCAAATGTCACATGTTCTCTCTCATATGTGGATCCTAGCTACAAATGTATAGACTTGTGTGTGAACTGGAACCAAAAATAGGTACCAGAAACCAGTAGGCTGGTAAAAGGATATAAGGGAGGGAGGAAAGGGAAGGACTTAAGTGTATGGTATTGCACATATGTAAGTAGAAGAACAGATTACAGGGAGGGGAATGGCCTAAGCGAGGCCATGGGAAGAGAATGCATAAAAGAAGGGCAGGGGAGGGTCAATCTAAATTCAAG
Source organism: Orientallactaga sibirica (assembly GCA_036365145.1). Lineage (NCBI taxonomy): Eukaryota > Metazoa > Chordata > Mammalia > Rodentia > Dipodidae > Orientallactaga > Orientallactaga sibirica. The sequence goes on from JAEOAD010000036.1 coordinate 3,460,193, forward strand.
ATAGTGTGAATAAGACTTATGTAAACCTACTTTTTTGAAGAATGGCACATCTAGAAGCTGTAGACTGTTACTAGAAAATTTTCAGTGCCTGGGATGGAATACCTTCCAGTCAGTTGTTGGCCAAGGAGGTCCCGGTAACCTCTAAAACATTAAAGGCTTTTGCCAAAGCCCTTGGTTTCCCTTGAGAAACAGATAGTAAGACCCTATTGCTGAAGACATCTCTTGCCTGAGAGGCAAGGTCACTGAGAAAGCAAGCTAGTGCTTAGCAGAAAACCTTCTCCCTGTAGACCAGCCAACTGAAGGCTGGAAAAAGCTGCACTGCATGCAGTCATATGGGAGACAGCAGTCATCAGTAGTGAAAATAGTGGACACTGAATATTCAAGTTTGGCCATACAGGCCCAATGACTGAATAGGTGCAATAGTGACATGTCTGCTCTTGGGGTAACCAACTGCTCCATAATTGGACCAAAGGCCCTCTCTACGGGAGGGAATACATACCTGGTACTGAAAAACCTAAGCAAAAGTCTATGGCAAGGGAGGTCATGATCCTTAGGGGTATAAAGCCTGCTCTTGTCTGACTAAATGTATATTTTATTCCCACCAAGCTGCCCTGAAAGCACTACACTTAATGTTCATATTCACATATTAAAGCTACTCTCACTTCTGGTTAGAGAAGCTTCTCTTTTCAGATGGCGATGACCACTGGGATGACCCAAAAGGCAACATAGTGCTGAGAAGAAGGGATGGAGGAGTGTCCAGCACTGAAACGTCTCTCACACCCTCCAAGGCTCAGGGCCCATTGCGGAAGAGGGGGCAGATAGAATGGAAGAGCCAAAGGAAGGGTACGTCTCCTTACAATGCAACTGTCCAGACAGAAATTGGCCTTGATATCCATGACCTTGCAGTGCCTAGCAATACCTTCACAAGACCCTCATAATAGAAGAAAAAGATGATGACATCAAATTAAAAGAAAGACTAATGGAGAGAGGGATGGGATATGATGGAGATTGGAGTTCTAAAGGGGAATGGGGGAGGGAAATATCATGCATTTTTTGTATGTATGTATAGAAGTTGTCAATAAAAATAAATAAATGAAAGAAAACCAGTGGAATCTGGAGAATGGGCCATTTTCAAAGGCCAATTTTATAGTTGTACTTTGAACAGTGACAGGTTAAGCAAACAACTGCAGTGTAGGATGAGAGGGATATTGTCACTTTTAGTGGTACAGTAAATGAAGGATTGTGGTCATCTTTTGGGGCTAAGGAAGGGTGGGTCACTAATTAGGAACTGTTTAATGGGATGGAAGGAATATTGTTTCTTCAGGAGGGCCTGGGTCAGAGAGCAGAACTGACAGAGAAGGGATCAGGGGTAGAAGAATAGAGCCAGTTGCCAATCCAGTTTATGACGTTATCAAGATCTTTAAGAATTTGGAAGCCTAATGTGTCATTTTCAGCCGAAGGGAATCATTGTCCAATGTTTTTCTTTTTCGTGGCCAAACCATATTAGAGTAAAAAAAAATGAGGCACTTGGAGTTTATGCCTCTTTTTAGGCCAAGAATTTTAAGATTGGTCAGGAGACAACCCAGCAGTGAGGCCAGTGGAGTTTTGGAAATTTGGGAACCCATACAGGGGTGAGACGTGCCAGGGTGTCTGTCTGAGGATCAGGAGTCCCTGATCTGAAGACAGATGTCAGAAACCTTCTCCTGGAGAGGGACAAGGGCTTCAGAAGGCAAGCAGGCATTTTGACTGCAGGCTTTCAGGGCAGTCCTCCAAGCACAACACAAGGAAGATGGAAGCTTACTCACCCCCTCTTAGGGCTAAAATGAAGTGGATGTGGCAAATAGCCTCTCTCTATGGTTAGCTCTCTATGGCAGGTGAATTATTCTATCCAGCTATTAGAGATCTGTTCCAACCATCTAGGAATTTTGAGAGCCCAGGGGAGTTGGAATTTTCAAGCAATTTATCATGATGAAAGGAGAGAGAAAGGGTGAATGGCAGAAACTGTATGGGATTTGGGTTTGGACCTGGGACAGGCAGCCACCATAACAACAGGGCAATAATTGACCTTAGTTTGAATTTTAAAACTGACTTTCTTTTTTTTTTTTTTTTTTTTTTTTTCTACTAGCCATTAGCCACAGGCAAGGACCTCCCCAGGTGCCTGTGTTTGTTTATTTTATCTAGCTGTGAGGCTAGTGACTGTCCCACCTCCCCTGCAGTTTTCTCTAGTAGGAAAAGGGAAAAGCAAGGAAAGAGAAATGAGGTATCCATGTGCAGGAGTTAAGGAAGCCCAGTAAAGACAGGAGGGTTTTTTTTTTTTTTTTTTTTTTTTTTTTTTTTTTTTTAGAAGGCAGAGGTTGTACTTAATATAATGAGATGACTTGAATTTGGTGCGAAAGGGAGAGACCTTGGCAAGTCATGGCCAGCTTTCAGAACTGCATGAGAGATAGAGTTTTAGGAGGGGCAAGAGCAGGGGGAGGGAACCTTGCATACCTTCTGCTATATCAGAGAAAATTATCAAGACCAATGAAAATGTTGAAATCCAAAATATCAAATTTAGGCCAGAACTGGCCATTGTTTAGAGAATATTGTGGCCAAATTTGGATAGAGAGTTGTAGTAATTTGGCAGGCAGGAGCTCAGAAAGTTTGAGCTCCTTTAAATTAGCCTGAAACATGCCAATGGAGTGTTTTTTGGAACAGATAATTTAGAGCCCATTTTGGAGGACAAGGTCTAGAGTGGCCAATCCCACCACCAGGGACATCTCCCAGGCTTAGGGAGGGCAAATGAAACCCCAGGATAAGGAGGGAGTGTCCTTGCAGTCCTAATGCTTGGGTGTCCAGTGGAACAACATATGGGAGGCTCCTGGAGTCTCTGATCATCCATAGACTGAAAAGTGAGAAACTGCCAGAGTTTCTAAGGTCTGAGGTGGGGCACCTCTGCCACACACCAACAATGAATACCTTGTCCTGAAGCTGTAATCTGATGAGGGTGTAGATTCAGCAGATCACACAGCAAGAGGCCTCTTATCTGGAGTTCAAAAGTCCAGCAGGAGAGTTGATGGAGAAGAGAGAGATATGACTTGGTGGGTTATCCAAAGGACTGTCAGAAACGGCTGAGCTCAGAGAGGGATTGTGGACATTCACCAGGGAGTAGCCCTGGCCAGAACTCCTCAGTCTCTACAAATGAGCTGCCAGGCTCATGAAATTCAGGGATCAGAGTGAGAGGGAGAAGAGAAGGAGAAAACTGCCAGGTGTCAAGCTGGGTTTACACACAGAGCATCAACAAAGCTCCCTGAGACATGAGGCTGAACAGAACTTGCACCACTCACGAAGACAAAAGACCAGAGCTCTCAGGTCAGACTGGTGACCATTTAGTCCAAATGGTGAGCTCAGTGAGTGTCCATGCTCCCTAAGGAGAGATGCACTGGCCAGGAGGTGGGGAAGAAGAGGGGAAAAGAAAAGGGGAGGGTGTGCAGCCCAAAAGCCCTGAAGGGATTTGAGTCATGGCACCAAAATGTAAGGAAAGTGTAGGAGAAAAGCAAGAAAGAGCACTGGACTTGATCTCTACAGACAGATTGTTTATTGAGAGGTATAGCGAGGGGCAGCAGCCTTCCCCTGGGATGAAGGCTGAAGCACCGAGTCAGGGTGGGGTTCAAACTTATAAGGAGGATCCTAAGGCAAACATACTGAATTAGCTGCAGACCAAGGGAAGTAGAGAAGGCATCAAAGTTATTTGCTTGGAATAGGCTCTTTAGCAGAGTTGACTAGAGAGGACTGGATGTCTCCATTCTTTTTGACCTTCTCATCTTAAAGTTAGTTATTAACTCTTTAGTTTCCTCTAGTTTTCAGGTTAGGCTATTCACCCTTCAAGATGCAGTAAATATACAAAGGAGGGGCTTATCTGAAATTGTTTTAAATTGGATTTTCTAACAGAACGGCAAAGTCAAGCCAGCCAAACCTGTACCCCCTCTACTGGAAATCCTGTGGATTGAAAAATACATTATAAAACATCACCTTGCTGGAGTGTTATACATTATTTTGAGAATTCCAATATTCTCCTTTTGCTTTCAACTTGACAATGATTATCTTGATTAGATAATTTTTTCATAAACTCTTGGAAAATACTGAATATTCATCTCTGACTTACTATTCTTGGGACTATATATTGAAGAAAAAGTAAGACAACAGATTTTATACTCTGACCAGATAGGAGTAAACTAATTAATCACTTAGTTTTTTGTTAATGTATTTGTTACCTAATATTTAATTATTCATTCATTTTCTGAAATATTCTATTTATTTACTTGTCAGAGAGAGAAAGGAATATGGGTGCATGATAAGAGCATAGTGTGGATAGTGAAAGAAAAGCCAAGGCAGCCAACACAAAGGCGGCAACAAAATGCAGAGCAGCCAACCCTAAGATGGTTATCAGTGTCATTAGGTAACTGGGCCAAGAACACATAAAAAGCAAGGAGTTCCAGATGCTAACTGTCACTTGACACAGTGAACCTTTTGATGACTGCAGTGTTGATACCCACCACAGGAATCCTAAGCAGCTGATGAGAACCCCAGAACATCATCACCATTCACCATGGAACTCTGCTCGTGGACCAAGTATCCTCCTAGGTGAGCTGCCTCAGGGTTAGGACAGGAGCAGGAGGAGACTAGGTAAAGGAATGATTGGCTGTGCAAATGTTAAGCATTAAGAGTGTGAATAAATGATTTCAGCATCATTACAGACTTGCTCCTGATTGCTCATGTCAGTGCACCAGGGCCTCCTGCAACTACAAACAAACACCCATGCATGTGCCATGTCGTACATATAGTTTTACATGAATGTTACAGTCAGGTTCCACATTGCTGGCAGAAAACACCCAACCAAGATTGGGGGGAAATGGGGTTATTTTGGCTTATAGGCTCAAGAGGAAGCTCCTTGATGGCAGGGAAAAACAATGACATGAGCAGAGAGTGGACATCACCTTCTGGCTAACATCAGGTAGACAACAGCAATAGGAGAGTGTGTCAAACACTAGCAAGAGGAGGCTGGCTAGAATACCCATAAGACCATCCACAACACTGCCCCCAGGAGGCTTTATTTCCCAAATTGACATAAGCTGGGGACCTAACATTGAGAACACCTAAGCTTATGGGAGACACCTGAATCAAACCACCATATTCCACCCATAATCCCTATAAACTGATAACCATACATGATGTAAAATGCAATGCATTCACCAGATTTTAAGTCTCCATAGTTTGTTGGGCATGGTGGCGCATGCCTTTAATCCCAGCATTTGGGAGGCAGCCGTAGGAGGATTGCCATGAGCTCGAGGCCATCCTGAGAATACAGAGTGAATTCCACGCCAGCCTGAGCTAGAACAAGACCTTACCTTGAAAAACCAAAAAAGAAAAAAGGAAAAAATCCTCATAGTTTTTTTATGAATCCCAGTGATGTTCAAACATCCCCATAGTCCAAGGTCTTTTGTTGTTGTTGTTTTCAGGGTAGGGTCTTGCTTTAGCCCAGACTGATCTGGAATTCACTATATAGTCTCAGGGTGGCCTCAAACTCATGGCGATCCTCCTATCATGTCTGTCAAGGTCTTTTAACTGAGCCGTGCAATACCAAGAATCCCAAAATCCACAATGGCATAGAATAAACAATCCCACTGCAAAAGATGGTAATGGCAGAGCAAAGAAATATTTAACCAATACAAGATTTAAAACAGCCAGAGAAAACATCAAACTCTGTAGCTCCAAGTCCAACAACTCTAACTAGTGACAAGTCTCCAAGTCATTTCTAACCAGTGACAAGTCTTTGGAGTTCTAACGCCATGCCTCCAGCTAGGCTATTCACAGTCCCAGAAAAGTTCATCCTGTGCTGGCAGCTCTCCTTGGCAGCCATCCCATAGTCCTGGCATCTCTACTGGGTCTCTACTGCAACCCACAGTTCATCCTCATGGCTCCATCAGATCTCTATGCAGGTAATCCAAGAAGCCTGTTTCACACTGCCCGTGGCCATTTCCATAAAAACAAAACTGTGTTGCAAATTCAATGACCCTCTCTTTCCTGCATTTCTTATACTCCATAATGCCAAGTGGGGAGCCAACTTGTTAATCCAGAGGGGAATAAAGCAGACTTTGAAGAACAGGACACTCCTTCAGTATTCAGGCCCCTTCAAAAGACTCTGTATTCTTTCTAATTGTCCCAATGCAGGTCAGCTGGCCCAATCTCAATGGTTGTAATCTCTCATACAATTGCAGCTGAATAGGCAGCAGTTTCAACCCAAAGATTGCATTTTTTTCTGTGCCATATCTCTCTACTCAAACCAGTCCATTTTCATGCAGTGCAACCCTGCACAAGTTCTCAGGACACAGGTTTAACAGAAAGCCTCTCACACAAACTGCTTCTATCTCAGTCCAGTCAAAGCTCTTTCTCACCCTCATAAGCCAAACCTCATAGTCCTTCATTCTTACTGCATTCAGGTTTCAACTCTGACCAGAGTGGTTCATCAAGTTGTACTTACAGCACTGCAAAATGTCTTTTAGGTCACAATTTCAAATTCATTCACATCTTCCTGCAAAGCAGTTCTAAAAGGCCAAAGCCACAGTGTCAGGTTTCTAGCAGCAACAATCACATTCCTGTGATACCATCTTTGCTGTTGCAGTTAGGTTCACGTTGCTGGCAGAAAACACCCAACCAAGAGCAGCTTGTGGGGAAAAAGGTTTATTTTAGATAACAGACTCAAAGGGAAGCTCCATGACAACAGGAAAAAGTGATGGCATGAGCAGAGGGTGGACATCACCCCCTGGCCAATATCAGGTAGACAACAGCAACAGGAGAGTGTGCCAAACACTGGCAAAGGGAAACTGGCTATAAAACCCATAAGCCTGCCCCCAAAAAATACCCAATTGACATCAGCTGGGGACCTAATATTCAGAACATCTAACTTTATGGAGGACGCCTGAATCAAACTACAACAATGGGTACTGGGGAATCAAATCCCAGCCAACAGACTTTGCAAGTAAGCGTCTTTATCCTCTGAGCCATGTTCCCAGCCCCTGATGGCTCATTCAGTTTTGACCTAAGGAAATCAAGCAAGGTGAGATGTATACCACTTCCCTGTTCCCTTTCTCCCTCAGCCTCCCACCTCCCCATCCCATCCCCCACCTCCATGAGCCTGAAGAGAGACATTCCCTGTGCCTTTTGAACTAGTCATCATCATTCTCTTCTGAGTCAAGGTGAGAGAGTGGTTGAGTCCTAACTAAATGTCTCAGTGAAAGAGCAAAGCCTTGTCATTAAACCGAACCTGGATTGCTAAGGGTTACAAATTGCAGCCTTCTTAGGACATTGCCCATTACTCAATGAAGATTCTATATTTTTTAAAGGCAGGATTAATACTTCCACTTTCATGATTTCATTTTAAATAGGCCTCTTTTAATAAGTAGCCCATGGTCTGACATGCCATACCAAACCTGTGAGCATCAACTGACTTAGCTTGGCTGCATCTCAAGTCCTTGGTGCCTCTGGCATTTCTTAAACATGCTACATGCATCCAGTCTCCTCTGCTTCTCATGAAGCAGGGGATTCTTGCAAGGCCACAGGACTTGCAGAGACAGAAACTGAATACCACTTTGCTCCTTAAGCCACAGGATGTCTATTCAGAAAGACTCCTCTTAAATTTCTCTTTCCTATTATTTCCAAGTATCCCAGCTTTGACAGCACACTTGTGTGTATAGGATCTTTATTTTCAAAACATTTTAAAATATTTTGCGATACAGCATTAAGCTAAAAAAGATTGATTTTCCTAGGTTGGTTGTTGGAATTAACTCTACCACTTCCTAGTCACATGAGTTTTTACTGGTCATAAATTACCTGGTTGAAACTCTTAATGCTTTGGATATAGGCTGACTCAGAATCTTTCAAGGAAATACTATGAAAGATTTAAATTTCAGGGCTGGGGATATAGTTCAGTGAGTAGAGTGCTCACCTCACAAATATGTGAACCCAGTATTTCAGTCCCCAGTAACCACATAAAAAATGGTGGCATGGTATTTTGTGCCTATAATCCAACAACAGGGAGATACAGACAAGAGGATCCCTAGGGCTAGCTAGTCAGCTAGTCTAGCCTAATTTGTGAACTCCAGGCCAATGACCAACCTTGTCTTCAAAAAAAAAAAAAGGGTGGATGACATTCCTGAGGAACAACACTTGAGGTTATCCTCTCTCTCCACATGCATTTGCATATACATACACCTGTACACAAATACCCACGCACACATGAATACATACATGTGCATTTAAATATATCATATAAATGTTACATTCATATTTAAAAGAATAAATAAATCAGTGCTAAGATTCAGTTTAAAGTAACTCTGGAAATTTCAACACATCATAACTATTACTTGCCTCTAATTACACACATATTCATTTCAAATGCTCTCTGTTAAAGTCTAAGAAAAGAACTTAAAAAAAAAAAAACCTGAAGCCGGGCGTGGTGGCTCATGCCTTTAATCCCAGCACTCAGGAGGCAGAGGTAGGAGGATCACTGTGAGTTCAAGGCCACCCTGAGATTACAGAGTGAATTCCAGGTCAGCCTGAATTAGAGTGAGACCCTACCTCAAAAATAAAAAATAAAAAAAAAAAAAAGCAAAACAACAACAAAAAAAAAAAACTGAAGATCTGTCTTCTTTAAGGACCTCATTTGTGATTTTTATCCCCCAAATTCAAGTCTGATCATGGAAAGTGTTTTGCTTGTGGGCACCACTGTCTCATTTCAGCAGTATCTAATGAGCAGCCTTAGAGGGTTGCCCACTCCATTGAGGGGCTTCTCTTGAGCTCAGCTTTACTTGATTATAATTCATTGTCCACATTGTGGTCAGAATTGCCTCTTGAGAACTGATCCTGCCAGTCCCTGTTTAATCTGTCCAGGGGCTATTTCTTGTCTTTAAAGAAATCCATATGGGAAGATGGCACAAGGATAAAGAGCTTGCTGCTCAGTTCATCTCCAGGCCCCACATAAAAAGCACGGGAAGTCTTAGCCATAGCAATAAGGCAAGAGACACACACAAAAGTGATACAAATTGTAAAGGAAGAGATCAAATTATTATTTGCAGATGATATGATTCTTAACATAAAGGACCCTAAAGACTCTACCAGCAAACTATTAGAGCTTATAAAAACTACTACTTGGTAAACTATTACATATATATATATATATATATATATATATATATATATATATATGATTAAAAATATTTTTATTTATTTATTTTCAAGAAGAGAGGAGGTAGGAATGGGCATTCCAGGGTTTCTTGCTACTGCAAATGAACTCCAGATGTATGCACCACTTTGTGCATCTGGCTTATGCGTGTACTGGTGAGTCAAACCTATAGCATCAGGCCTTACAAACAAGTGTTTTAAATCACTAAACACTGATCCATTTCTCCAGTGTGTGTGTGTGTGTGTGTGTGTGTATTGTGTGCACATGTGCGCATGTGTGTGTATAATTTATTTTTTAGCTCTTTAAAAAATACACAATTTAATATTGGTCTGTTTTAATCATAAGTAAAGCAATTCCAAAAATACAAACTAAACGTTATAGCCATGTGAACTACCAAGATAAAATAAAACAGACATTCACAATAATTATGTGTGAAGACATTCACAATAATTATGTGTAAAGACAGTCTAGCTTGATAGATCATCTTCCAAGTATGCAAAGGAAAGTGTTATTAAAATACTGCTGGTGTTCAGTTAGAATTAAAGGACTCTGGGGAAATGAAATAATATGATACAGTTGGAGTGAATAAGGTTACACAGGATTTCCATTTTCCATTACCCCTAGATATAAACAAACATTCAAAAATCAACACAAACTCTGTGTGTTATTCAAAATATTGCAGCTGCAGGACAGGCAATTTTAAATTAATAGCTAGGGGAAAATCAAGTTTTTGTGGAGGTAAACAGAAGTGACAGTTTTTAATTTGCACTTTTTTAAAGGTCATTTATACCTGGTCAACCAGGAACCAAACACAGGACAATGAAGTGTGGTGGGCGGCATCCGGGGCTGCACCATCCATGTTGAAGATGGCAGCTGGCACCTTGCCAAAGGGCATTGAGCTCGAGTCTTGTCAGTAAACAGGAAGTTATGGTGATTGGCTAGGAGGCATATCCTCATTGCATCAACGTATCGGCTTCAGCCAAGTTAGCTTTCTCGCCTAGCAACTATGTTATGATTGGTCTTCATAGGATATATAAGCTGTGCTATTTCCTGTAATAAAGGTGTGTGGGGTGGTCTCCCGTCCAAGCAAGCAACAAGAGGGGTGTGTGTGTCATTAGTGTCCCGAATGATCCGCGACAATGAAGTTCTCTGCTTCTTTTGGATATACTGTGACAAGAAAAAGTCATCTTTTGACTATGTCTAATGAAATAAAGGCAACTTTCTTTATAAACAGTCAAATAATCAATTAATGGAATAAATAAGTACTAACCCACATTTTTACCACTCTGTCATCACTTCACTTTACATTATTTTTCACTTTGGTCACAAATTCCCCAATTTGTAGTCTAAAATTCACCAATAATTTTAAAAATTAAGATGAATAGCCACCTAATAAGAATATTCTTCTGTTTATTCTTTGGCTAAGGAAGTAAACAAACAAGACAAGACTAAAAGAAACAGAGGACAACTCTAACACTGGTGATAAAAGAAACTTTTGTTACATGTAAAATAAAGTTGTTAATTTAAATCTTGGTACATTTTATAGAAACAGGAGGTAATGTTGTAATAAAACAGCAGTAGCCTCAGCTAGCGACATACTCTTTGTTAACCCTGTGCAATAGAATATTTTATCCATGCTACACTTATTCAAGCATGACTAACAATTACTACAAACCTTTTAGGAATCTTCACTGGACTCCTATAGACCTACTGTTAAAATAGACAGACATTTACAATCAATGTGCCATGAACTTCTAGCAGGAGATAATGTTGGCATTATTTGAATTTGTTTTAGGCACTGACCAGCTGAGTTACAAGGACTGAAAGAGAAAAGCATTCTAAAAGCCCAGGAACACTGTTGTTCACCCCCTTTTTTAGCACATGCTAATTCGTTTGACACATTTCTCTTCTTACATAGCGAGCAAGAGCACCCAGAGCACCCAATAAAAGCCTGAGAAGAAATGATGCCGTGTAAATGCTGCAACTATTTCTGAATTAAGAATTATGGGATATATACTCTAAAGCTGCTTGTTTCCATAATTTGTATTGCATAGGTCACATAATCATACACACATATATATACACATGTATATATATGCAAAAATATATTAAGATGACCATGAAGTCTAGACACAGAGCACTTTATAGGCTCAACATATTTTTTTCACTTTGCTTGAAAGAAAAATCTCAGTATTTTACAGACCTTCAGCAGGCAATTATATACACTGCACTTTAAGAAATCTAAAGGGCATTGAAATTAGTTTTTCTAACATATTTGGTAACAAAACACACAATATTTCTCCAAATACTTGTGCTACCTGCATGGTCATCTGTTTGCTCCGGTAACTACTCATCACAAAAATTGATTTAATGGAGTGATTGGAAAAATTATCCAACACCATTCATGGCTTTGAATCATTTTTAGTATCCTATCCTAGATACATTCTACAAATCTTATGATTTAAAAAATTAAGTCTCTCTTTTGCATTTTAAAAGATATTTTTATGACAATATCCATAACATTGACAAGTACATGTTAAGGCTAGTATCACCATCTCCTTTTGTGATTTTTTGTTGTTGTTGTTTATTAAGAAAGATAGGAAAAGCTAGACTCCTTGAATGCTTCAACTGTACCTGAGTGTGGTGGTGAACATAATGTTCACTCCTACAGGCAGGATGCAGTCGCTCCTTCCCATTATACAAGATACTGCACCTTTCCATCAAGCGTCACCCGACTAGCCTTCACCACATTCTATTCTACCTGCAGCACCAAAGTAACTGGTGATGGAGTTTTTCAGGTGATTGAGCTGTACTTCCTGATCTGCTAGGTTGTTCAGGATCTCAGTGTTGAGTTCCTCAAACTGACCCTCTTCCTTGCCTTCCTCGTCCTTTACAAGATCTGTGTTCTGAATCTGGAGTGCTCTTCTTGGAAGACGACCTCTTGTTTGCTGCAAATGTGGTTTTGCAGTGGGCCAAGACCTTCCAGTTCAAGTTCTTTTTCTAGAATCAGACAATCCGTAATGCCTGGAACTACTAGATGAGGTCGTTTCTTTTGCACTGGAATCACCTGTGAAATCCACGTGTGAGGTATTGATGAATGTGTGGTTCCCTCTGTTCTCCTTATAGATCAAGGTAAATCCAATATAGGATTCTCTGAAACTAATTCCTTATCCAAAGGTGGCCCCGCAGTTTTTTTTTTTTTTTTGAATGATTTTTCTATTATACGGGCCAGGAGGAGGACCTACAGATTTGTTTCCCCTATATTTTCTATACTATTGCTTACATCCCTTGAATCAGATATAGGTTTGTATGCCTTTCTGCCTTTAATCTTAAATTCATGGGATGTTTCTTCAGGATTTCTCCTCTTGGAAAGCCACATTTGGTGGCATTGGAGGAACACAAATTTTTAATCCAAACAAATGTTTCTTCTTCTTTATTTCTTTCCCAGACATAAACATGGTCTGGTAATCATTTAATGCCTCCAAAACATGCTCATATCTTTCAGATTTTGGTGTGTCTGCGAGCTCCCCAGGGTGTAATTGACCTCAGTTTTCATTAATGTATGTCATAAGCTCAAGTTCAGAGTCAAAGTACTTCTTCTTGTGAACAACACTTAGGTTGTAAAGGCATAGGTGTGCTATACCTACCCACTGCAATAGCAGACGTTTGAGCTATTCTGGTCCACAACTGCAGAAAGAGCAAATAAATGTATAAAACGTATGTCCAAGTAGCACTGGCTTTTGAAAGCATTGCGCACAAGCTTCATGAAACCAGTGCTTTTACTTGCAGCACTGTAGCATTTTTAAATACCAGTCTCCATAATAGCAGTAACACTGCTGGACATGGATTTTATGACCTGCATCCCATTCAAGGGTAATGTCTGCTTCATGACTTGCAATGCTTTACTTTGGTATTTGGTCCTTTCTTAAGCATACCATCCCTCTTTGTTGCAAAAACACACTGTCAACAGAGCCATTTTCATCCAAATCAAGCACACATGAATCAATGTGAGGTGTATGACACAACTGATGATGCCCTTGGCCACACTTACCACATATAACCTGAATACTTTTCTTGACATTGTATAAACCATTTCCCCATTTCCCGTGGCTCCTGTTTGAGTGTCCTTCCAGAGAATGCAGAGTTTAGAACTGTTTTCAAATATGATGAAGCATCTCTGTTACAATATGCTTATCTTTTTGATAGTTCCAAGATAAAACAAGCCATCTGACCATATAGCTAGGACATTCTGATCCTCTTTAAATTGCATGCTGGCTGTTTGGCTTTATGTTCATGCTGTAAAGCTTGACAGCTTGGTCAAGAAAGTTGGGGTCTTTTGGTTTCAATGTAAAGGAGACCACTTATGGACCAGTGAATTATCTGCTCCTGTAGAGTCTCTCATTCAGTCACTTTGGTGGTGCCAACTGCTTCATAGAGAAAAATGTAACCAATTTAAAATGCAGGTTATTGCCATTATTCTTGGTTGAACTAGTTGATAAATCCCTATTGCTGAAGATACTGCATGATTTGGCTGCATAGCACTGAAAAATCAAGCTGTAACTGAGCTGGAAGCTTACTCCTTGCCAGCTATCTTTCCTAGTGCCAGGAAGTGCTATGCTGGGGTGGGAATGATCAAAGGTCTTCGTAAGCTGTGTATCCTTGTACGACATTACAAACTGTGCATACTAGTGCAATAGTGGCATGACTATTATGGGGTAACCCACCACTTTCTGATTATATGTAAGACACATCCATGTGGGCATTCATGCCTGGTATTATAAACCTTATCAAAAACTCATGACTTGGGAAATCATAGATCCTAGGAGAAAAATTACTATGGATAAAGGCATACACAGGGGTAACTAACAATGCATTTTTCTAACACTGCCCTGAGCAATGTGAGACCCCACTTACATTGAACATCATGTACACCCCACCACCACTTCAAACAATGAAATAGCCACTCTTCCCTAGCAACCTTTTGGCAACTCCCCTTTTGTGGTCAGTTTCTTCCCATTAAAACATGTTTGGGTCTTCTGGACATGAAGGGGCCATTGTATTCATGACTTTGTGGTGTCTGTCTTTACCTACATAAGACCTGAACAATATTAGGACCATCATCAGGTCCTGATGGCTGATGGAGAAGGACAAAAAAATGATAAAATCCTCTAGAGACACATCCTGGAAATAAGAGGGGACTAGAGCCTGGACTGGGTTTGGTTGCGTGCAGTAAGGCAAACTTTGTCCTCTGAGTTAATCTTCCCTATGTACCATTCCATGCCTATGCATGATTGGTCACACATAGGATAAAAACTGGATGCATCATGGAAAAGGACAGGCACAATGAGCACACATAACCCAAGCCTGTCAATCAAAACAAACCATCCATATCCACTTCCAGAAAACAATTTGTCCTCCTCCTGAAACTTACAGCAGCATATCCCAGGTAGTAATATTACAGGACTTTTGGGGCTCTTTGCCAATGCCAATGAACAAATAAATTTAGGGTATCTCCAGATCCTTGTCTTATGAGTTTAAAGAATTAAATCCATAGGCCAGAGAGTAAGAGTTAGAGAGATTTTATTAGATTAAGAGAAGGAAAAAGAAGAAAAGTAGAGAGCTCCTGCCTTGTGGAAGGCAGGACGGGGTAGAGAGCTCACATGGGAGTAAAGGACGGGGTCCCTCCCCATCTTTTCTGTCCAGCAGGGCTGAGATTAAGGGGGCTTACCAGAACAGGGACCTGGAAGTTCAGGAGATGTGAACAGCTAAAAAGTGGCCTTTCCCACCTGGTAAGTATCTATTTATAATCTTATTGTAGTGGGCTTTACCCTCTGGCTCAGATGAATCTGAGAGAGCTGTCTGTTCTGGTCTCAGGAAAGGGTAGGCACTCCTGGGTAGGGGTAAGAGAGAGCTGATTGGATGAAACTTGATTAGAGGCTGAATTCATGTTCTTCAGGTGGTGTTACATCTTTTTCACTCCCTCTTTTGGGGCCTTTCCTGTCTAATTTCCCCTCAATAACTTACTGCTTTTGATTCCCCTAATCCAAGGATCCCTGAGTGTATTCACTGTGTCCTTTCACTTTGCTCTCTAGTAAGCATCTTGCTGCTTTACAATGCCAAGAACCTGGAAATGCCTAGTCCAAACAAAACCAACAACTATACTGCTGTTGTTTTGGTTAATGGGCATGCTGTTCTTTCTAAATATTTATTCTGTTCATACCCATAGTTCAGTCTTGATCTCAGATTGATCATAGATTCTTTTCAGAATGAACAGTAGTTATTAAAGACTCATATAAGTGGTCAAAGTTCTGAGCAGAAGAGTGTTGAATGCTCAGCCCTATATAGGACATGTATATTACCCCTCTAAAGTTCAGGGAACATCTTGCAAGAGGGGTAGAAGGAATATAAGAGCTGAAGGGAGGAGAGGAGCATTGTGGAAGGCTGTGTTTGGGACATTGCACGGCTGTTGCACTTAGGAAATAGTTCTGATAGATTACCGCCCCCCCTTAAACTGATGCATGTAACCCTAGTTAAACTCAGTGGTTTTAAAAAAAAGACATCAGAATAGGAGGGGGCTAGTAGGCCAGTTGAAAAGAGGAACGGATTCAGTGGGAGGTGGAAAAGAGAAGGTGATGGGGTGACTATGATCAAAATACATTATGTGCATGTATGAATTGTGAATTAATTAGTTTAAAAAGTCACATGACTGAGTGCAAAGTCAAGGGATGGGGAAATTAAACTCTTACTTTTCAGTGGGAGAAAGTGAAGATCACATAAGAAGGGTGAACATGCAGAGTTCTACCCCATCAATGCAGAAAATCAATATTGTTGTAGTAAATGCAGGATACACGTCTGAAAGAAAAATCTTTTAGCAAGCTAATTCTAGAAAGGTATTGTTCCTTTAATCCTGGTAATGAGTGTCAATCCTGCTTTCCATTAAAAACATACTCAATTCTAAGACACAAGGTCAAAAAGTCAAAAACTATAAAAATTAAAGTCATCACTTAGTTAACACTGAAAATTCTAACCAACCAACTGAATAATAATTTTTTTAAATTTATTTGAGATAAAGAGACAGAAAAAGTGAATATGGTTGTGCCAGCTTCCTGCTGCTGCAAATGAACTCCAGACACATGCACCATGTTGTGCATCTGGGTTTGCATGGGTACTGGGGAATGTTACCTAGGCCACAGGGCTTTGCAAACAAGCACTTTTAACTGCTGAGTCATCTCTTCAGTCCTGAATAAGAAAACTAAAAACTAAAGATATAGATATTTATAGTCCACATGCCTAATTTAACTCTGGAGTTGGGTACTTTGCATAATTTACAAAATTTTAGATTGGGGGAAATTAATTTACTATATATCATATAATAACAGAAACTCTGGCAGCCCACTTTAAAAATATTAACATGTATGAATAATTGCACAAAGTACAATCATTAAAATTACAAACAACCCCACATCCATTCAAATCAGGTTTGGGTGCCAAACTCACAAGGTTTCTACTTCCTAATCAACTTGCAAATATGAAACTGTGACTTATGAACAAAAAGAAGACCACATCATGGTAATTAAGAGACGGCCCATAAAACTCCAGATAATTAATTTAAAATGATAAGCAGAGGGACTGGAGAGATGGCTTAGTGGTTAAGCCCTTGCCTGTGAAGCCTAAGGACCCCGGTTCAAGGCTCAATTCCCCAGGACCCACATAAACCAGATATATCAGGTGGCACATGCACCTGGAGTTGGTTAGCAGTGGCTGGAGGCTCTGGTGTACACATTCTCTCTCTCTCTCTCTTTCTCTCTCTCTCTCTCTCTGCCTCTTTCTCTCTCTGCCTGCTGCTCTCAAATAAATAACAATAAACAAAAATTTTAAAAAATGATAAGCAGAATTTATAGGACAACCACTTGTAAAATAAGGAGTTTTGTATATGCCACCCAAACTTAGAAAATATAATGGACAGATAGTTTTTACAGTAGATACAAGACCAAGACCTAACTTGCATAGCAATTAAACAAACTGCAAGGTAGTTTTTTTGTTTTTTTTTAGCAATCCTCAAAAATTTACCAAAAACTATTAAGTAAAATGAAGACAATTTTGAATAAATCCAGTTCAACTTGACATGAAGATATAATATTGCATTGTAAATTCTTCTAGATGAAAATTATTATAATGCGTACATTTATACATTTTTGCATGTGCGTATGCAGTATGTGTGATGTATGAATGTTTGTGTGCAGATACATGTACCACATGCACTCACATGTAGAGGCCAAAGGATGCCTTCCTCTATCAGTCATCAGCTTACTTCCTTGAGATGGAATCTCTGGATCTGGAGCTGCTGGTGTCCTGAGCCCCGGAGAGTCTCCTGTCTCCACACCTCTAAGGATTAGGTTTGCAGGCATATGTGGCCACACCCAGCTGCTTACATGGGTACTGGGAATCAAACTGTGGGCAAATCAGATCCTCTCTGGCCCTCATGCTTTCATGGAAAGTGATCTTACCAATTAAGCTATCTCCCTAGACCAAAATGTATATTTTAACTATAATCTATTTAATTTCTAAATTAATTTAGTTTTCAAGTTTGATTTTAAAATCATCTCACTGTTTTATCTTTAAGTAAACAGGAAAACAACTGGAGTTGAAAAGTAATGGGGGGGGCTTGAGAGATGGCTCAGTAGTTAAGGTGCTTGCCTGCAAAGCCTAACAACCAGGGTTTGATTCCCCAATACCCATGTAAAGCCAGGTGCACAGTAGCAGATGCATCTGGAATTTGTTTTCAGCAGCTGGAGGCCATGGTATGCCATTCTGACTGTCTTTCTCTGCTTGCAAACAAGTAAATGAAAATATTCTTTTAAAAGTAATGAGGGCTGGGCATGGTGGCGCACGCCTTTAATCCCAGTACTTGGGAGGCAGAGGTAGGAGGATCGCGGAGAGTTCGAGGCCACCCTGAGACTACATAGTGAATTCCAGGACAGCCTGAGCCAGAGTGAGACCCTACCTCGAAAAAAACCAAAAAATAAAAATAAAAATAAAAAAAATAAAAGTAATGAGGGTATTTAATTATACAATACTCTTTCACCCAAATATATATACTGCGTAGCTATCAGAATAATGTGGTAATGATGTAGAAATAAAACAAGGGCCAGGTGTGATAGCACACTCCTTTAATCCCAGCACTTGAGAGACAGAAGTAGGAGGATCGCCATGAGTTCAAGGCTACCCTGAGACTACATAGGAATTCCAGGTCACCCTGGGCTAGAGCAAGACCTTACCTCGAAAAGCAAACAAACAAACAAACAAAAAACCCCACATTTTTGTAGTTTTTAATAGGTTCACTTGTGATTGTTCAAAAATCCATTATAAATGTTTTAGGTAGACCTGAGGATACTGTGTCTGTGTGTTTCAACAAATAACTTTATTTTTATTAGCTGAATTATGTATCTTCAATTTTCTCATTTTTTCCTCACATTTTGGCTGAGTGCATTTTTGCCTTTTCATAGCAATTTTTATTAGAATGAATTGGTTATACAAAATGATGAATTTATTGAGACATATTCACACATATATGTAACATACTTTGATTATATTCATGCCAAATTCCCTTCTGGTAGACAACAAGAACGGGAGAGTGTGCCAAACACTGACTATAATATCCATAAGCCTGCCCCCAACAATACACTCCATCAGCTGGGAACCTAGCACTGAGAACACCTAAGTTTATGGAGGACATCTGAATGAAATTACCACATTCCACCCATGACCCCCATAAACTGATAACCATCTATGATGTAAAATGCAATGCATTCAGTCCATCTTTAAAAGACCCTATAGTTTTTATCAATCCTAATGATGTTCAAACATTCCCATAGTCTGAGCCATAATACCAAAAAAATCCCCCCCCCAAACCATAATGGCACAGAGTACACATTCACACTGCAAAAGATGGCATTGGGCATAACAAAGAAATATTCAACCAATACAAAATTTAAACAGGGCAAACATCAAACTCTGTAGCTCCAAGCTCAACAACTCTAGCCAGTGACAAATCCCTAAGTCCAACAATTCTAACCAGCAACAAGTCTCTGGAGTTGCAATTCTATCCCTCCAGCTAGACTACTCACGGTCCTGGAAAACTTTGTCTGGAGCCAGCAGCTCTCCTTAGCAACCCTGTTGTGGTCCTGGCATCTCCACTGGGTCTCCCCTGCAACCCATGGTCCATTGTCATGGCTTATTGGATCTCCATGCAGGCATCCAGCAAACCTGCCTCACACTGCCCATGGCCATTTTCAAAACACAAGATCATGTTGCAAATTCAATGACACTCTCTTTTCTGCATTTCTTATACTCCATAATACCAGGTAGGGTGCCAATTTTTTAATCCAGGAGGGAAATAAGCAGACTTTGAAGAACAGGACACTCCTTTGGCATTCAGGCCCCTTCAAAAGACTGCATTTTTTTCTGTTGTCCCTATGCAGGTTAGTTCACCCAAATTCAATGGTTGTAATCTCTCATACAATTCCAGCTGAATGGACAGCAGTTTCAGCCCAAAGATTTCATTTCTGCGCCCTATCCCTCTGCTCACACCAGTCCATTTCTATGCAAAGCAACCCTGAACAAGTTCTCAGGACATGGGCATAACATCAAGCCTCTCACACAAACTTCTAGACCAGTCCTGGTAAAGCTCTTTCTCACCCTCATAAGCCAAACCTCACAGTCCATAGTTCTTACTGCATTCAGGTCTTTCAACTCTGACCAGAATAGTCCATCAAGCTGTATTTACAGCACTGCAAGGCATCTCTTAGGCCAAGGTTTCTAATCTTTCCAATTCCTCTTGAAAATCAGCTCCAAAATGCCAAAGCCACACAGTCAGGTACGTAGCAGCAATCCCCCTCCTCTGGTACCAACTTTATTGTTGCAGTCGGGTTTGCATTGCTGGCAGAAATCACCTGACCAAGAGCAGCTTGTAGGAAAAAAGGTTTATTTTGGCTTACAGACTCAAGGGGGAAGCTCCATGATGGCAGGAGAAAATGATAGCATGAGCAGAGGATGGATATCACCTCCTGGCCAACATCAGGTGGACAAAAGGAACAGGAAAGTGTGCCAAACACTGGCAAGGGAGAATTGGCTGTAATACCCATAAGCCCACCTCCAACAATACACTGCCTCCAGGAAGCGTTAGTTCCCAAATCTCCATCAGCTGTGGAGGACACCTGAATCAAACCACCACACTCATGGTCCTCTTACTTATCCTATAGTCTTCCTTCCATTGTTCTAGGATTTAAAAAAAATGATTTATTTGCAATGAGAAAGAGTGAGAGAGAAAGAGGGCATTGCACCAGGGTCTCCAGCAGCTGCAACTCCAGACACATGTTCCACTTTGTGCACATGGCTTTACATAGGTACTGGGGAATTCAACCCAGGTCATTGGGCTTTGCGAGGATGCACTTTAACTACTGAACCAGTTTTCCAGCCATGTTCTCTTATTTTTGTCAAGAATCTTTCACTTTGTGGGTCAATGTTACTAATTAAAAATTCCTTCTGTCTACAATATTTATCTTTTCTTACTTAAATACTGTCACTATCCCCTAGATTTCTCTTTTTATTCTTGATCCTGACAAATTTTCAGTTTTGCAAATAATATGTGATATGTTCTCTAAATAACAAAATGTGAACTTGCACTTTTCACTCTGAATGCTGTGACTAAATAGGGAAACCAACTTAAGGGAAAGGGTTTTCTTTGTTGTTTGTTTGTTTGTTTTACTGGTCCAAAGGATATAATCATGTACCACAGGAAAACATGGTGGCAGGAGCATGATGCAGCTGGTTACCGTGCATCCACAATCAGAGAGGGCAGAGAGGAAGTACGGCCAGTCTATGAAAATGCAAGGCCCAACCCTAATGATCTACTTGCTCTACACAGTCTCCAAGACCTTCTAAACATTCTACAACCTTCTAAAATAGAGCCTCCAGTTAGGGACCAAGTGTTCAGATGCATGAGCAATGGGGGATATTTGACATTCAAAACACAACAATGTACATATCTAAAATGTTGCTATAATAAAGCAGACAATACAGACTTTGTTTTGTGATGTCATGAGCATCCATTTCCTATCTGTCGTGTCTGGAAATATCAACTGGACCTGAGGTCATTACCATGCACCTGCAGTGGGCCTTCTGTCATTGTTCCACTTGGGTTGAACTTCAGATATCACTTTGTTGTATTGGTTTTCTACTCTCAGTGTTTCCTTTCTAGATATGGTGTCACGATTCAGCTACTAAAAGTACATCAGTATTTTGTTCAAATCCCCATTTCCATCCTTATTCCAAATACTTGAAAAATTAGAAAAACTCACAGTGAAATGGTGTTTTGGCATCTTTTCAGAATTTGAGATCCCAAGTTCCTGTTCCTGTACAGGCAACCTTTTGCTGCAAGCCATAAGCAGGGTAACAAGCTGATGCACACTGACCTGCTAGGGATCAGAGAGTCTCTCCAGGCCCATGTTTGCAGCCCACTGTAGAGATGGTCCAGCATTCTCCCAATTCTAAAAATAATAGACATGTGAGTTTCATCTGTGTTATAAGGCATCATCTGAATAATGATCTAAACGATATGTATATGACAAAAAAAGGGCCTGGGAGATGGCTTAGTCTTGCAAGCATGAGGGTTTGAATTCCATTCTCAGTACCCACATAAACTACACATAGTGGTGCCATGGGCCTGTAATCCCAGCGCTGGGGAGGCAGAGACAAGCAGATTTCTAAGGCTCACTGGCCAGCTAGTCTAGCCTAACAGTGAACTCTAGGCCAATGAGCAACTCCATCTCAAAGGAGGTGGATAGTATTCTTTTTTTCTTTCTTTCTTTTGTTCTTCCTTCCTTTCTTTCTTTCTTTTTTTTTTTTTTTTTTTTTTTTTTTTGGTTTTTTGAGGTAGGGTTTCACTCTGGTCCAGGCTGAACTGGAATTAACTATGTAGTCTCAGGGTGGCCTCGAACTCATGGCGATCCTCCTACCTCTGCCTCCCGAGTGCTGGGATTAAAGGTGTGCACCACCACACCCGGTGTGGATAGTATTTCTGAAGAAAGATACACAAAATCGTCCTCTGGCATCCACAAACACACACATGTACACACACACACACACACACACACACACACACTGATCATGCATACACATGCATGCACACCATACACATATATCCATGCAAAAAAAGACATCAAATTTGTTTATGAAGCAAAGTGATTTTTTTTTAATATGGGGAGTTTATGTTAAGGTTAGAATTCAAAATATTTTGAGAATTTTTGAGCAATGAACAAAATCTTCTTCAATGTCTATAAAAGGCTTTCCAATGTCAATAAAAATAAATGCTGACAAATAGAACCAAAAATTGTCCTAGTACCAGGTGAGGAAAAAGAACATGTTTTATTAGCAATGATGCAGGGGAAAGCGACACAGGGCCTGAGTCACTGGAAACCTCACCATGCGTCAACAGTAACATGATCTGACACTCAAGTCAGATGTGTGGCCTATCCTAGGTCCTAAACGACCCTCTTTAACAGGGTTAGAGGCAAACTCAGATGAACCAGGATGGAAACTTAACCTCAGACTACTGCAGAGGAAGCAGTAAATCAAGCAGCAACTTCTTTTAGTACAGGGGTCTGGATTGAGGCAGGGTTTCTATCGTCTAGCACACAGATGGCTCTGTTCCATGTGGCTTCAAACGTTACAACAGGGCCTGAGAGTCACTCAGTGTAAAGAGGAACTTGGTAATTTTCAGTTTCAAAGATGGATATGCTGTCTTGAATGGTCTCCACCACTAGATATGTGCAAATTTGGCTAGAACAGCAATTCTCACGTTAAGTTCTTACAGGAATCATCAGAGAGTTTATAGTGCATGAACTCCAAAGTCTCTCATAACCCTGAATGCCATGAGTTCTTTACTGTACAGCAAGTACTTAAAGGCAAGAGAACATGAGTGTGTGATTATCTTAAGATGAAATCACTATAATTCATTAATTTTGCATTAACTGTGTTCATGGCATTATGTGGACTGAAAGCTTGCCAACTGTGAAGACAGACAGGATTGAACATTGGCTCTGCTACTTGCTGACTAACCCAAGCAGATCAGTTGCTTACCCTCTATGGGCCTCAGTTTCCTGTAGAGAGAACAGTATGTACCTTGCAGGTGTGTTAGAGGTCAGATAGGCAAAGGGTCCAGCCCCAAACAGATTCTCAGGCCCCAGAAACTATTACCATTGCCATTAGAGAATGTCTGAAGGCCAGTGCTCTCCAGTTACACTGATGGAATTCTGGATTCCACACAGCCCATGGTGGTTTGAATGTGAAATGTTCCCCATTGCCTCATGTGTATGTGATTAAGCTTCATAATTATTCCAGCTTGTGGAGCTTTGAGAAGTCAAGCATTGACAGAAGTGTGTTACTGCATGCTGGCCTTACGGTGATATGGCCCAGCTCCACTCCCAGTAGAGAAACTACTTCCTTCCTGCTGCTGTGGGGATGTTACCTGGGCTTTCTGCTCAGGCCTCTCATGCTTTCTCTGCCATGATGAAGCTTCTCTTGAGGCTTTAAGCTGAAATAAGCTCCTAGGAGCTGCTTCTGGTTAGGCGTTTTGTGCCACCAATGAGCAGGTCATTATCCGTATGGTCTACTTTCTTACCTTGTTCAGGACATGCTAAATACCACTTTTCCTGAACATACTATCTCAAAGTATGTTCCCCTTCATCAGCCTTTACCTCTCACTTTGTTTTCTTAATACTGACCATCACCTGCCTTATGTGCTTATTTGTTTAATTTGTATTAAGTGCCCGCCATCCCATTAATATCTACGCCTATGAAACTTGTGATCATGACTGTTGTGTGCACTACTGTAACACCAACATGGACAGGGAATAGGGCCCAGAACATAATAGGTAGATAGCAAACATTTTTTGAGTGAATGAATTCAAGAATGATATTGGACAAGACACATGGTTCTACATCTGTCAAATGAGTAGGGTGGATAAGGCAATCTTCTCTTCTTCTAATATTCAGTGAATTATTTTTTTTAGTTTCCTCCATCTGTGTTCCCAATCATTATATATTAGGAAAAGGGAAGAAAGTTTCTTATAGAAAAATGTGCCTCTAAAAATGCATATATATATATATATATATATATATATATATATATATATATATATATTATAAATGTAACAAAATATTGTTCCTAGAAAAAAATGTGGTTATCATGCAGTCTCCAGACATTTCTCCAAAAATGTCATATCAAATGTATAAACACCAATCTTTTGCTGGGAGGAAACCACACTTTTTCCTTGCCTTCATAGAGATGTTCTGACCCCAATTCTGTACTTACAAAACACAGCCAATTTTGGAGACCCTAATGAGACTCCAGAGCTTGAAGCCAGTGAGGAGCAACCTACTCTTTTAACAATGTAAGCAGAACTCACAACTGGCTAAATATGTGAGGGTGCATATATTTCTTTTCATCTGCAGACAGTAGTTGGCCTAAAAGAAGGTTCTGAAAATGCTGGACCAATAGACTGTCCTCAGCTGGTTGAGGTGGTGCTGCGTGGCTCCTCAGTGCCACGTTTGGCACTTTTCATAGCCCATCGAGAAACTTTCAGCATATGGCCTCCCACAAATATTCAGTGGAAGGCTCACCTCTGTTTTACACATGAAAAGAAACACCAGAACGTGTAAGAATTAGAAACTTGACAAAGACCATTCCCCTCTTTCACATCTCTATATCTCTAGAACACAATAGGCACCAAATCGCCATAGCAGACAGGGAAATGACCGCTGGGACCGAGATCCAGGCGCATCCAGCTTCTTTTCACTCTACCCTTGGCCTCTCAACACTCACAGTCAGGAAGTCCAGGTGGCCAAGATAATGCACATCAGGCCCCAACTCCTAAGGCTTCTCACCCTATTGCCTCTGTTAAACAGGGGGTTGCAATAAAGGAAAAAGTCGAGGCAACACTCAGAAATCCTCCTTTTGAATCCCACCTCTACCTTGTACAACATGCCTGGCTTTGGCTATGACAAATCTCCCTGAACCTCTGCTTCCTTATCTACGTGATGGTGCTGGATGGAACACCTGGACCCTCATGGATCCTCAGAATTAGCATGCATGAAAAAGACAAGCGGCAAATAAACAGTTTGACACTCATTAAAAGTCAACATTAGTGGAAAAAATCATGAAATACAAAGACTTTCCAATCTATTTGCTATGACGAACTTGTTCATTCATGAGACAAGTTACCACTAGGGGACACTAAATTAGCAAAAAACTTAGAACAGAGTCAAGGAGACGGATAAACCAATATTGGAGCTAGTGGGTTCCCCCTGCTGGATGAAGCATGGAACTGCCTGTGCTATCAGCATGACCGCTCTTCTCTGCGTGTTGCAGTCCACCGCGGTAGGGGAGAAATATGTTTCCATGCTGTGGGTGGGTAGCCGCATTGGTGTTTCCATGGGTGTCCTATCACCATTGTAACAGCCACAGAAAGTTACCTGTCTTCTGAATTTTCAAATAATCGTGTGTTCTGGGTTTGATTAGATGAGCAGAGATGTCTGTTTTCACTAGAACTCTTGGCAGCCTTACCATGCACACTTAGCAGGAACATTAAAGTAAGTCTTGCTTGCCTTAAATAAATATATTTATGTGGATACTTCATCTTGGTTCCTTTCTGGACAGTGAAAAAATAAAGACGAACTCTTTCAGCAGTACACTATTGAGGTCACCCCTGGATTTTTCCTTAACACAAGACATTCTCCCTCTCTCCACCCTGAATACTATTTCTCAAGTTTTCTGTTTTAGATTACAAGTCTTTCACAGAGAATATAGGACTCAATTATATAACACTTAATTCAATAAAGGTCCATTTCTAAAGACTGACCCTGGTTTACATGTCCACATAATTCATAATACAAACTGAGACATTTCTGAGCATAAAACCGGATATTATCAATAATTATTGCAGCCAACAGCATGAGCTGAGTTGTGATCTGTGACACTTCACTGTGTTCAGAAGCTATTGAGATGTCTACTGTCTTACTATTTTGCCTGAAGAAGTAAAAGACCTTCTTAAAGAAAGTTCTTGACATGAAAAAAAATTATTTCTTATTCTATACAAACCAGAGCATCCTGATTGCCAGAGCAAGTGAGTACCTGCCTCTCTGGAGATGGTGGAGTTCGTTCTTTCTCTCTCTTCTCCCTCCTCTCTCTCTCTCATAATTCATCTGAGTCCTTTCTGTGAGAAGTAGTGTATCTGATAGCTGCATTTCTTCTAAGGACTACCCCCCAAAAAAATTCCCTCCTCTTATGAAAACTCTATTCAACTATTCTTGTCTTTTCTCTGTGACATTTAAAAACATTAATATGCTACTGTCATTTAAAATAATTTTTACCCATTTCCTTTTTAAACAATGGTTATAATCCATTTTCCTAAGAATTAAGACAGCATAACAGTTTTTTAGCTAATGTTCCCGAGAAAACATAAAACTTTGCCTTTGCTTCTTAATATGAGCACCGAAGTAGAGAGGGGTGGCAGTGATGTCTGCGGAACAGGTAGGTCTAGCTGATAGAAGCAGATTCCATTTACAGATGTGTAGCACGTCATACGGGCACACACTCCAATGGGACCTCTGAACAGTCAACCTGTGTACTGGAAAGTTCCACTGAAGGGAGATGAATTTTATGAGCACCCTTAATATTACATATGAAAATTCAGGCTAAACAAGGAAGCAGCAAGGAAGGAATGGAGTAAAGATGGGCCTGGGAAGGCAAAAGACAGGGCCGTGCCTCTTCTGGGCATGCCACAAAGTTAGAATGTTTGCTACCTCAAAAAATAACTCAATTCTTTAAACTAATCCTGGACAACTTCAGATAGAAGGCCAGGTGATACATAGATGTTAGGTGGATGATAGATGGATAGATGTACATGTACATACGACAGGAAAGGAAAAACAAAAAGCTTCTCGCATTGAGAAGCTGGGTTCAGATTTTCAAAGCCATATCATCTCTTTTTGAGCAAGACCCTTCCATCTGGTATTGTTTGCCTGCTTGTTCAAAATAGAAGGTTCTAGCAATGGTTTTGAAAATTCCTCCAAGGTTGCAAACTCAGATATAGAAAGAGATCCAATTAGGAAACAGCCCTTGTGAGCCACTTGTAGCCAGCATTCCAGACACAGCCTGGCAGTCTGCAAGGAGGTCTGAGAGCCAGCTTTGATTTTCTCCTACAGCCCACCCCAGCATCCACAAGTAAATTTACCAGATGATTTCATCACTTGTCCTAAATAACAACTTCCATATATCATTGTTTGAAAAAAAAATACCGCACAATTGGATTGGTCCAAACATGGGCCCAGTCTCGATAGGCTGTGGCTTTCCCTCCCTCGATCACTGCCAGGGGCTGGTCCCATAGCACAAAATGTTCAGTGAGCAGGAGCCATCAGTATTCCCCTAGGGACCCTGAACACTGAACTTCTGTTTATAATTTCAGTTCCCAAACATTTCCTCTGAACACTCAGCCCACAGTGAAACCCTATTAGTTAAATTAGTCTTGAATATATTGTATATGGCACCTTGTTTTCTGGTAAAAACTAAGTTAAGAAAGCCAAAAGAAAAAAAAAGATTGCAAATGTTTTAATGTTTTTCTCATGAATAAAAAGGTGTTATCCAAAGAGCCTCTTGTCAGAGGCTCAGAGGTGGTAAAAATAAATAAATAAATAAAACCTTCCTGAGCACTAAAATCCAATCTCGCATCCAAGAGGGGTGGAAAGTTTGCTGCCAGGCACATGGGCGTCATAATTATAAATTAGCTGACTTCTCCGGGTTTCTGCCAGCACCAAGAACATTTGACTGTGTTTGCATCAATTTACCTGAAGTCATTACTCAGGAAACAGGCTTAGGTCCTCACTTCACATGTTCTTTTTAAAGCACTGGAATTGGCTCACTAAAAGAGGCTTTTGTAAAGTAATGAAACTTTTGCTCATGTGAATGTTACGCTACTAATTGCTGAATTCCTTTTTTAAATGTATAGGATTTCCTCAAAGTGAAATGCCCTCATTCAGTGATTTGACACAAAGGACATACCATGTTCAATTTCCCGTAAAATCTAATAAAGTGAGGAGGGAAGTAAAATCCATTACTGAGCCTTTTCCTTCTTATGAGGTGAGAGAAAACTACTCCCTTTCCTGCAGTACATTAACCCTTGATGTGCCAATATCATGCCACCTTGCAGTATCCATGTCTATAATAATGACTAAAAGGGTAACTAAGACTTAGTGTTCACTGTTAAATAAACTATCATCATTAAAATGAATTTTATTGTTCTCACCAAATTTATCATATTGCAAAAACAAACAAGACAGTCTGAAAGTGCGTGACACATCCTTATGGCTAACTTAAGCCCTCCTACAGAAAGAGCACATGAAGGGAAGCCCTTCCCTTGCTTTGGGTCAGATGAATTTGGTTCAATTTACTAGAATGTCCAAGTACAGTAGGTTCAGAGAGCAAAGAAGGTCTGGAAATTCTAGCAGAGAATTAATGGGGAAACTCAAGCAAATAGCCCATTCTTACCACTCAGCTGCAAGGGACTTGTTTTAAACGCCTCTGAAAAGTGAAGCAAGAGAATCCTACTAGATCTTATTTTACCAATTTTCTACTCATTCTGTCTATGTAACTCAGAGCTAATAGCTCTCGTGGTTGTCTCTTACTACAAAGAGACATTAAGCAAAGTTGACTGGCCATTACTTAATAGATTAGGTCTATCTGCAAAAGGACAGTTCTATTTATGGGATGAGTCATAGAAGATGTGACATTTTATGACAGTTTTATCTCAAAAGTTTTTTTTTTTTTTCTTACCAAAACCAGATAGAATGTATCCTGGAAAAATCCTTCTTCCTTCGTTCAGTAGTGTACACTATTTTGAAACGAAAGTACCTCAGATATGATACTTTCCAAAAGGGCTGGGGTTTGCTTAGGAAAAATGAAATATGCGAATACTTCTGATTGTGTCCAGCATAGAATTCCTCTTAGGCCTAAGGGCATTATATGTGTTGGCTTATAGGACACTGAGCTTTCTCCAGGGAGAACGCACCCCAGTTCTCATGACAGTGTCAGCTTTCCCTCATAAGAACTGGCAAGGCTGGAAAATAATCCCTTTGTCTAGTGCCAGTACCCTTCTCCCAAGCATATTATTATCTTAGTAATCTATTTCATAAAAAACAACATTTGATCAAAATTAAGTAAGTGTCTGATAAGCTGGAGCCTTCACAGTTTGGTTTAACTTTTCATAAGACCAAAATTTGAATCTAAGTTCTAGGAGATGAATGTCAGATACCTAAATAAACACAGACATCCTTGCTGATTTGGCAAAGTTTTACAGCTACACAGACTTAGAACTTTTCTCATAGAATTACAAAGAGCCTTAACCTTAAAGATTATCTAATCCTGTGGAGAAACTGAGTCCAACAGGTATTGCTATGTGCCAAAGGTCATAACCAAGTTGTACCAAAAGCCAGCCTCTCCTGCCTCAAGTCTCAACCTTCTTCTATCATTTTATATCTATTCATGAGCCATGGCAGTATGCAGCTACTCTCAAATTTTACAAATATTCTGACATTCAACAATTTACAGAAATAAAAAACATATCACTAACTACCATTCAGAAGATGGCGCCTTCTAAAAATATCATCTTACAAAAAATTAATATTTGATAAGTCAAACCACTCAGATTCCTGCCATATAATACTCCTTCAATCAAAGCTTCTAAACTAGAGAAATTCAAGCACAAAGTCAGAGGAATAAATAGCAAAGTGGGCCCCATTAAACGTGGCAGGTCCCACAGTCACTGTTCCAAAGGGGTGGTTAAGAAAGGAGCCAATCAGGAACACCGATCTGGGGGCAAAAACAGCACAGGAATGGGGCAGAGGTGAGACAGGCAGAACCAGAGAAGCACCCTAGGCTCAAGTTGACTGCTCAAACTCAGAAGAGGTAAAAGCCCTCAATACTGCTCTGCCAAGAGTGAGCAACAGCACAATGATGCCTGAGAACACTGGTGTTTTTGAATGTCTTCAAATTGCTAGAAATTTCTTTGTAAGATCCATTCTCTTGCCCTATCCCTTGAGCATTATATAACCTACTGTTACATAACCACTCTATGACATTTCAATGGCCTTTTTATATTTTACCAAAACATTTTTTTCTGTTTTCAAAGTGAATTATAAAAACATCCAAAAGCATGTGACTATTAAACATTAAAAGTCACATTTACTTGAAGACTTTCCCTCAAATAAAGCCTATGGCCTTTTTCCTAACTACACGCATGTAAGCACACACATACTCTCTCTTTTTCTCCTCTCTTTATCATCTATCTACCTATCAATCATCAATCTATCATCTATCTATCTATCTTATACCACATCACAGAGAATCATGCAAAATATAAAGAATTTAGTCCAAGGCTGAAAAGGCCAAACTGGAAAACATTGGGGAAGGCAATTTGCTTTCAAGCAAGTGGCGTCTGTCAGGTAGAACAGGCCACACAGTGACTCCATCCATCACTGAGGCTTCCTGAGCATGACTGGGGCCAGGCCATCACTGTGGTGGCTGCCTGCTTTCCTTGGAGCACCTGGGCTCTCTTTAAAAACAGAGCTACCTACTAAGAACTACACATAAATACCACAATGATCCTCTGTGAGAAAAGGAAAACCTCAATTCCCAGTGTCAAGCCCAGGCTGTGTTGCTGGCTGGAAGCACAGTTGTCTTCCCGTCATTGTCTAGCTTCCCATCTCAGAATCCAAGGTCCATGTTCCTCTAAGGACTTGAAGAAACTCAGTTACTGAAAGAAATTCAAGTTCAACACTCTCATTGCACAGATGAAAAGGTAGACAGTGGGTCAGATGTGAACTGTCCTGGGTCAGGTTTTGAACATTTTATCTGAGACACAAATCACAAGTGAAAAACCTAAGTGAACGCTAGTCTTGAGGGCGTTTCCCTAAACTCAGCAACATGTGCTCCACTGACTATGAGTAAGTACAGTGGAGTACACAGCCTCTAATCACACTGCAATGCTGGAATATCTGCTGTCCTGTGTTAGTGCCCATATTGTGTGCTCTGAGCTCCACTATGCTTTTCTGATGACAGTGTTGTTCACATGACATTTGTATTTTCTAGGTTGGAATTCCCATTGGACTACAGCTCCAGGAGAGCAGAGCCATGTCTGTCTCAATGATCAAGATGGGCCAGGACTGTGATAAGTTCATTAAGTCATTGATAACTATTTATTGGAGACCTATTGTGTACCAGGCTCTGCCTGTGTGCTAGAGATGCAGAAAATCAGAAAGCCCTAGCCTCAGAGAGATTGTTGGTAGTGGATACGGACCATGGCATGTAGTTGTCTGTCTCATATCCTCTCACTCATCCTCTCCCAGGTTCTATACATGTTGCCTCTGTGTTATTGGTTGCCTGACTCCCATGAGAACTGCCCTCCACTGTCTCAACCAGGACTTCACAGTGACCACAACCACCAGCAGGTGCCTACTGATATGAGGGTATAAAGGGCAGAGAGCAGGCCTCCAGGCACAACTATTGCACTAGTGATAGTCTCTTTCAAGTCTGTACCTCCCTGAAACCACATTCTTGCCCGGATGTTTCAATGGCACTCTTCTTCATTCTCTCCACCACAGAGCTTACCAAAGAACATCACCACAAGTTATATATATGAATCCTTTTTTTAGGTACTGCTTCTAGAATACCCAACCTGAAACATAAGGGAAGATGATAATACACCAGCATAACGGTGCACAATGTTAGATGTGATCAAAGCTTTAGAAAGAAAGCAGGAGATAGGCAAGGAATGTGCTGGGCAATGCATTGAGTCCATTTGAGATAAGGTAGTTAGAGAAAGTTTCTGCAGCAAGGTGGTTTGGCAGGCCTGCAGCAAGTGAAGGTGAGAGGGATGTGGAAGTCTGGGTGGGTGATCATCACAGGCGGACACAGAGGGGGCCTGGCACATTGGGGAGCAAGAAGGATGCTGGTGCCACTAAAAAGGAACAGCTGGGGAGGCTGGGAAGGGTGTAGACATGTGCGGATGGTTGGTTGTTGGTGTTAATAAGCAGGATTAGAGCAGGACCTCTTTTCTGCTACAAAGCGAGTCATCCACGTACCAGAACTCCAATATAAAGAGCAAGAACTGAGTATGCAAAAGTCTTCTTACAAAGATCAAATCTCTTAGAGACATGGTACAAATACAAGCCATTTCTGTGAACTTTATGTTAGTTATATGGCCAAGATACAAAGTTGCATATATCTTAGTAAAAGTGATCAAAGAAAAATATTAGGAGAGTTCTCTCATCCTTCTCTATATTTTTTCATAAAGGCCTTCCCTTCTTCTTTTATGTTTACTCCTGTTTCTATGCTATCCTCTTCACCTGCTCTGGCAGATATTGGCAAAAACATCAGCTCTGTCATTGAGGAAGCCTCAGGTGGGGGAGGCAGCTCTGTGGAAAGGTCTGTGAGCTTCCTGCTATTGACTCTCAGACATGACCCCCACCTACACACATACATACACTCACCAGGCATGGCTGGTACTGAGAGAAGCACAGGCTTCTTCTACTTTGCATGAAGAACTTGGGGGAACAGGCCATGGTGCTTGGAGAAAGGGAGAAAAGAGCTGAACCAAAGCTGGCTGAGCAGCCCCTCATCATGACATCATGGAGTAGATAGCATGCACTGGACAGCGACTGGAGGGCGACACCAGGCCTGACTCCAGTTTCTTGTCACTAGCCCACAGGAAGCCTGTACTGAGGCAGGTGTGACTGACTATCTATCTCCCCTAACCTCAGTACCTGGAACTCTACCTGGAGCTCAGTGTTCTTGAGTTAACTAGGTAGAAGGGTGAGGATAGAGCTTAGTTTTACATTTAGTTGTGCAATATAACACTTATTAATCAGGCTCTGAAAGCTGAAAGTTCTACTCCAGGAAAGATTTGGGAAGAGAACCCAAGTTTCTTAATTCCTATATCTAGTGTATAATCTGCAGTTACACATTGTACTGGCCTCCTGAGTTCAATTTTTATGTACGATTGAACCAGGTAGATTGGAAGGCCAGTACAACCTGGTATACCGTTTGGCTTCTGGAAGAGGGTTGCAAATGTTAAGCTCCAGCTAACTCTGAGGAGTATCACTAACAAGATCCCACATGAGGACAATACCTTGTTAGCTGGGATGTGAGCACATGTGTGGCACTTCATGGCCAGGTGGCAGAGGTGCAATCCCCAGCTCTCAGAAGAGAGGATCAAGAATAATTTGTGCTCCCAGCCACCCAGCATGCTTCATTTTCCCATCTAGAAGACACCAAACCCTTCCAGAGCCACAGGATGTTTTCAGACCTATCTTGATGGCATCCCACCCAGGCCTCTTTCCTCCTCAGCTCATTGAACTCATTTGTGTCAATATTTTACTTTGGAAAGCAAGGAAAATACCAGAACCTATAAGCTAGCCATCCAAAACAATAGCATAGCCCCAAAGAGAATTTGATTCTTCTTGGACAATCTATACTCAAAGAAAATAATCTTTGTGCTCAAATTGTCTAAATTGGCTCTTCTTACTCTAAATATTTTTAATTTGGAACTCTCAAATTGCTTTGCTCCATTGAATTGGTGGGATTGTTTTCTGATGCCAAATAAGAAGTGGGGGATGAACACAATGTCACTAATGAGAAGTTGGGGACCCAATGTTGTGGTCTATCCCATCATTGCCACTAGATATTGCTTGGTTGAAGGATCAAGCAAGGATGTCTTATAAATCATCTATTTACGTCCAGACATTACTTTAGAGATTTTATTCTGTCCAAATATGCTGATGCTAGTCATGCACTGGGAATCAAACTAGATGCCAATTCCTGCCCAATATGTGAATCCTCACACAGCCTAAGCCTGTGACCCCGGCATGGTCTTGGCATGGCAGAAAAGAAGCTCTATCAGCACCTCCCTCCCTGTCTGTTCTGGTTTGCTTTGCACAGATAGAATCAGTAGCTAAGAATCAGAAAGTTCACTGGTGGCTGCAGATCTCTTACACATTACACAGTAAAACCCATGGTCTGTCTACAGGATGGGAACAAGGTCAGAATAGATCCAAATGGCAGTTAACATTTGTTTAGTAGGAGATCTTTCAAGTGTTATCTCTGGAGCTAAACAGTACAAACAAAAAGATAAACTCTTGAAATAATGGTCAGATTGATGTAATACACTGTGAAAGGTTTTGACCTTTTTGTTATATCACCAAGGCCAAGTGAAATCAGGCATGGTGGGCACGATGCTATTTGTGCCCCTGGTTCTGACTGGACAAACACAAATGCCTACAAAAGCACCAGGGCTCAAGCCCCCTTTACCACCCTTTTACCTCCTGAAATCAGGGGCAACATCAACGGGTTCACCTTTCAGTCAGATGAGAAATGATAGAAGATTGTGTGCATGGCCCACGGCATTAAATTTCACAGGCCAGTTAAATTCAGGTAGAGTGACAGGATTCTGAGTTTTGCTAAAATGGGTGGATTATTTTCTCTGGAGCAAACTGGAGAACCAAGATATTTTTATTATGAGGACAAAAAGAACTGCTACAAGGCCAAGTGTTCGTTGATGAAAGAATCTTTCTACTGGGAGAAAACAGTCTAGCACTCCCACCTCACCAGGCTCTGCTTGCTGGCCTTCTCCCAGCCACTGACCAAAATTCTTTTGGGAGTTACACTGTTATCAGAATCGTTCAGTTGTCAAAAACAGTTTTGCATTCATTAATGAGATTACCAATGACGCTGATAAATTTTGGCTTATGAACACTTAAGCTAACAAACCATGGGGTGAGAATCAAAATCACAAGTGCCAGGGAATTACGTATTTTATTCAGAAATGTTTTTGTAAAAATCATCTAGCCCTTGAAATAAAATTAATTTTAACAACTTAACAGTGGCTTCCAGTTAATGGTTCGCTTCAACCCAATGCCAAATAAAAAGCTGAATAAGTTTAAAAAAATAAACCTCTTCTTATATCCATAAGAAAAAAAAAAATTACCTAGCTCACCACGAAAACCACTGCCCTCAAAGTGGGAGAGTAGAGAGGTGTGTGAAGAAAATTCCAAAGGAATTTAATTGCTGGAGCTCTACTAGGTTCTCACAGTGAATATAAAAGAAAAGTCTCCAGTGACTTTTAATAGCAGGTGGGTGATAGAAGGAAGAACTTAAAAAATTGTGTGTGTCTGTGTGTGTGTGTGTGTGGTGTATGTATGATATATGTGGTGTATGCATGTGTATGTGCCCTTTCAGCACCCCACATGCTGCAGAGATCACTTGCTTGTGGAGGCCAGAATAGAATGTGGAGTGAACTGCTCCATCACTCTTCTGCCTAGTCTTGTTTTGAGCTGAAGTCTCTTTCTCTTCTTTTTAACTAATTCTGGAGCTCGCATGTCTCTGAAAACTTCTTGAGTCTCGTCTCTGCCATGGGACTGGTGAGTGTGGCCATGCCCAGCTATCTTAGGGGTCTCGAGATTTGAACTCAGATCATTTCAGGACCCTTCCAACCCTCATGCTTTTGCAGGAAGCACACTTAATCACTATGCCCTCTCTCTAGTCCAGTAAGAACTTTTAAATACCCTACAGAGCATTCTATTGTTAACAAATTCTGTCCTCGGGAGAAACTGCTAATTAGAACCTAACAATGTGGGAGGAAGGAAAAACCCAACTCCAGGGAGTTCTAGTCCTCCACTGAAAGAAGAGAAATACTAGAGTTGGCTCTCTCAAGCCACCCAGTCTCACTGTAAGGGATGGAGATGGGAGATGGAACACCATATTTGAAGTTCACAAGTAAAGGCAATAGGCTCACGAGAGACCATGATCCCACTATAGAACCATAAAACATTTCCCCCACATATTACCACCAACCCCACTAAAGGCTATTTGAAGTAGTTCCATTTGCCTAGCACATAATATATGGTGACCAAGAAAAATGACAAGCTATACAAAAAGACAAAACACACAGGTTGAAGAGGCAGAACCATCATTGGAACCAAACTCAACTATGGTGGAACTGCTGCAGTTGTTGGCTTGGGAATTATAAACAACTATGATGAAATGTTACCATACTGAGTTAAAATGTTAAGATGAATTAGACAGCATGCAAGAATGGATGGGCAATATTTAAGTATAGAGACAGCAATTCTAGTGAAGATCCAAAACATTCTATAGCTCAAAAACACTATTGACAAAAATGAAGAAATGCTTTTATATGTAACTTATTTTTAAAATTTTTGTTGGTATATAGTTGTTGTACATAGTTATATTAGTTATTTGTCTATTTCTGTGACAAAATGCCTGCTAAAAGCAATTTAAGGGAGGAGGGTTTATTCTGGTTTATAGCTGGAATCATGATGGATTCATCTGGGTTCCAGAGGGCTCTCCAGTCCACTGTGGTGGGGAAAGCATGGTGACAGGAGCAGGAAACAGAGCTTGGTCACATTGCATTCAGTCATGAAGTAGAGAGGGATAAATGCTCATGTTCAGCTAGCTCTCTCTGTTTTATGCACTCTGGGACCTGCCAGCCCATGGACTGGTGCTGCCCACAGTTAGGATGGGTCTTCCACCTCTATCAGATCTCTCATAGACATGCTAAGGAATTTGTGTCCTAAGTGATTCTAACTCCAATCAAGTTGACAATTAAGAGTAACCATCACAAGCCTATTTCTTTCTTCTCAACTTGACACCCAAACATATCACTTTAAAGCCATAATCTTCTGACTCTTGTCCCTCTGGGTTCATGGTCATCTTATTATGCAAAATGCATTCAGTCTAACTTCAAAAGTTCCTATAGTCCTTAACAGTCCCAACACTATTCACAAATATGAGTGCAGAGTTTCTTCTGAGACTCAGGAGCTTTTTAAATTGTGAGTCCCTGTAATGTCCAAGAATAAGTTACATGCTTCCAAAATACAATGTCACACAGTAAACATACCCATTCTAAAAGGAAAGAATGAGCACAAAGCAAGAAAAGATTGGTCCAAGCATGACCAAACCCAGCAGAGCTAACACAAAATCCTGCATCTCTATGTTCAGCATCTAGGGTTCCTGATGGATTTTATCTGGGTTCCAAAGAGCTGTAGCTCCCCTTCTCCAGTTCTGCTGCCAGTAGTACTCATTGCGTCTGTCTTGGGCTGGAAAGTCTGCAGCTTCCCTTGGAAGATGCCCCATGTTCCTTGCATCTCCAACATCCTGGGGTGTTCATTGCAACTGAGGCTTCATCTTTATAGCATCATGCAATGCTCTCTCAATGCTTCCCAGTGCTGGGACTCCATTCCTGCCACATATTACATGGGCTTAGCAGCTCTCTAGAATGGTGGGTCAAAACTCCATGACCCCTTCAGTTTTGTATATTACATGCCTCCAAAACCAGTACCACATGGACAATGTTGCCAACTTCTATTGCCAGCTTGAGATGTAGCCTGACACCCTTGGACCACAGTTACATCAGCCTCTACGTGCCTTCCAGGCTGACCATATGGAACCACTTCCCTAGGCAGTTGTGGTTTGAGCAGGGAACTCCTTCAGTGGCATTCTCAGTTAAACTCTCTTCTTTCAAATGAATTTGGATTTTCATATGATGGTGAGGTTCTGCTCTCAGGGTTCCTTTCTATTACCCTAGTGCAGCATAGGAGATTTCTTTTTAGTGATGCTGATCTCTTTTTTTGTAAATTTTTTAATGAGCAATAGAGAGCAAGAAAGAGAGAAAGAGAATTGGTGCATCAGGGCCTCCATCCACTGCAATCAAATTCCAGACACATGGGCCACCATGTGCACATGTGTGACCTTGCATACTTGTGTCATCTGGCTTATGTGGGACCTGGCGAGTTGAACAGGGGTCCTTAGGCTTTGCAGGCAAGTGCCTTAACCATTAAGCCATCTCTCCAGCCCTGATGCTGATCTCTTTAACACAGCTGTTTTCTCAGCACCAGCCTTGTTCTCAACTTTAAACTCTTCTTTCCCCCAAAGAAACATTTATTTTCACTTTTTATGTTTTTGGGTTTTCAAGGTAGGGTCTCACTCTAGCCCAGGCTGACCTGGAATTCACTATGTAGTCTCAGGGTGGCCTTGAATTCACAGCAGTCCTCCTATCTCTGCCTCCCAAGTGCTGGATTAAAGGCATATACCACCACACATAGCCAAAGAAACATTTTTAATATCTTTTTGCTATACATGTTGCTCTCTCACTGTAGACCTGGATAAGAGCAGTGAGCAGAAATAATTACATGGTCTAAGTGCCATCCTGCCTTGAGATTTCCTCCACAAATAAATTAGTCCATTACTTTTTCAGCCTAATTCAAGTTTTCAGGATGTGGGAAGAAATATAACCTGATTCTTTTTGAGAATATAGTGCAAATGCACTCAGTTCCCAGTAGATCCCTCATTCTTTTCTGGAACTTCATTTGCTGAGCTTTGATTGTCTGCATTTCTCTTGGCCTTCTAAGCTTCCAAATTCCCTCCAACATGACTTATTAAGCTCTTATTAGCATTTGGGGACTTTTCTATCTCAAAGTTTCAAACTCTTCCATGTTCCTCACACAAAACAGTTCAAAAGTCTACAAACCATATAGTCAGGTCTATCACAGGAATGGTACCACTTCTCAGTACCAAATATCTATACTTGTCTCATTACTGTGTCAAAATTCCTTGCAAAGGGGGAAGGAAGGATTTAGTTCAAGGTAACAATCCTTCGTGGTGAGGAAGACATGGCAGCAGCGGCAAAGCTGGTCACATTGAATTTTCAATCAGGCAGCAGAGAGTGATGAATGCTGATGCTTGTTTCACTCTCCTTTTACCACAAGCCCTAGATCATGGAAAGGCACCATCTATAGTTAATGTGGGTCTTCCATCTCCATTAACCTATTCTAGAAATTCCTAGGTGATTCCAAGTGTAATCAAGCTGACAATTAAGACTAGCCATCACAATAGAGATGGGTTCATAGAGATTTTCACTAAAGAGAATGTCATGTATTTTTTTACTTTATTGCCCCTGCATGCATTCCCCTCTTATGTCCCTTTTTTTCCCCAAGAAAGTCTTCTACTTTCATGTCATGTGTGTATAATATTGCTATGTGTATAAAATCCAGAATTCACATACAAGAGAGAAGGTATGTCTTTCTGATTCTGGCTTATTTTGCTTAATATGCTCTCTCTAGGTCGACATAATTTTATTATTCTTTATGGCTGAACAAAACCTCTTTGTGTATATATACCACATTTCTTTAGTCATTCATCTGCTGGCAGGCACCTAGGCTTGTTCTATAAATTCATTATTGTGACATCTGACAGAGAATTAGTATCTAGAATGTAAAAAGAGCTCAAAAAAATCCTAAGTGCCATAAACCAAATGTCAATCAATAAATGGGCTTATGAAATAAATAGTTCTCAAATGATGAAGTTTGAATGAACAACAAACATAAAAAATGTCCAACATCCTCAGCCATCAGTCATCAGGGAAGAGCAAATTAAAGCTAAATTGAGCTTTCATCTCATTCAGTCAAAACTATTATCAGGAAGAATGCTTTTGATGGACTTAGGAGTAGAATGAGTACAGTGGAGCACAGAGTCTCTGAACATTAAGATGTCTCAATAGAAACACACCAACTGCAAAACAAAGGAAGACAGGCAGGAATACAGATGGAGAAGGGGAAAAGAAAATAAATATTCGGTGCAATAATGCTGAGAATGTCCCCAAATTAATGTCAGCCAAAAAAAAAAAAAAAAATACATTGACTTGGGAAGCTCAGAGAACACCAAGAAGGATAAATACAAAGGGGAAAATGTGTTTATATTCAAGCTACAGGATATCAAAGATGAGGAAAACAATTTGGAAGAAGCAAAAGGGGAAAAAAATCTTCCTATATAGGAGCAAAGATATGAACTCCACCTGACTTCTCAGAAACCATGCAAGCAAGACAAGGCTGGAAGGAATTACTGATGGGTAGGAGAAAAACAAATCCTACCACCTAGATTCACCCAGCACAATTTCCCTTCAAAATTAAAGAGGAAATCAATGGTCTCTGGGGACAAAAAAATACAAACAGAAAATGGAACTTGTTGCCAATAGAGCTGTGTATCACAAGTGTGGTAGTTTGAATATATGTCCCCCAATATATTTAGTGTTTTATTACTTTATAGTTTGCATCTACAATCACCTTCCTAGAGGCAATGTCACTGGGGGCTGGTCTTAAGGTGTTAATGGTGGGTTTGAGATTCCATTGTAAAGATATGCAAAGTGTGCCTAGCAGGAGTTCCTGTAAGTGTGCTGTGTGACTTTTTGGCTGTAGTTTTTCCTCTGTGTGCTGTGTGGCTGGGGGCTTTGCTCTCTCTGCTTGGCCCTGTGAGAGCAGGTCGCTTCTTCTGCCATTATGGAACTTCCCCTGGATATGTAAGCATCAATAAATAATATCCCTTCCTCCATAACTGTGCCTGGTCTGGAAGTTCATCTCAGCGAACCTGAAGCTGTCTGCTACAACAAGAAATGTTTTAATTTTTTCAAAGAAGAAAAAATGATATGTTAGAAAGATCTACATAAAAAAGAACAACAGAGAATGAATAAATGAGACTAAAATGTAAAACTTTTATTTTTATTATTCTTAATGGTCTAACACATAACCATTGATTCAATATAATAACAACAATGGCTTTGATTATGTTTACATATGTGTATATATGTGGTTAGATATGAAATAAATGACAGCAATAGCAACAGATATAGGAAAGAAGAATAAAGATGATTTTATATAAAGTACTGAGCTGTTCATGAAGCAATAGTGTTGAGGATCTGTGTTAGTTATAATGTATATTACAAACTCTATAGAAAACACTTGGAAAGTTTAAAAAGAAAGATAACTGATACGGTCAGAAGGGAGAGAAAGAAATAACATAAATACTCATTAGAAGCCATACTGCAGCAGGGAAAAATGTGGACAACAAAACCAGGAATAATTAACGAGGATAACAAACAGAAAACAGCAACAGATATGGTAAGCATCGATCTCTCTATATTAATAATGACTTAGAGCACTAAATGTATCGATGAAAAGCTGACTGCAGAGCCAGGGAGATGACACAGTGATAAAGTGCTTGCTACACAAACATAAGGACCTGAGTTCAGAATGCCAGAACCCATGTAAAATGCCACGTATGGTTAATTAAGCCTGTGATCCCAACACTGGGGAGGCAAAAGCAGGTAGATCCACAGAGCTTACTGACGAGCTGAATTCATAGCTCAAGGTTCAAAAAAATAATAATAAAGAAGAAGAAGAAGAAGAATGTGGAGAGCAACTGAGGAGGACACCCAGTGTTGAACTTTGGTCTCCACATATGCATGCCTGAGAATCTACACACATGTGACTCTCTCATATATGAACATGCATATATAAGTGCATGCACATCATACACAAATGCACACACATAAAACAATTACCAGTAGATGAAGCAAAACAAAACAAATGCAAATAATTGACAAGAAATACACTAAATATAACACACAAGGGCTGGGGGGATAGGTTGCTCAGTGGTTAAATGCATTTGCTATGCAAGCTGAACAATGGGAGTTGGATCCCCAGATCTCATGTAAAATCTGTAATCCCAACTCACCTAAGGCAATGAGAGGCAGAGTCAGGAGAATTCTGAAGCTCATGGGCCAGCAAGGCAGGTATTCATAACAGCAGAACTTTGACACTCTCTCAAACAAAGTGAAAACAACCCCTGAGGTTTTTCTCTACTCTCCACATGTGCATACACATACATACACACACACACACACACACACAAATGAATAAATGAAAAGTAAATAAATCACATGAAAGACTAAAAGTCAATGCAGAAAGATATGCCATATTAACATTCATTAAATGAAGATAAGTCTAGCTACATTAATTTCAGACACAAGAGACTCCACAGCAAGAAAGGGTGTCAGTGATAGGGGTATTATATAAGACTACATCAATTCTCCAAGAAGACATTACTATCCTTAATGTGTATATATCTAACAACAGAGCATCAACATGCATGATTCAAGGAGAAATGAATGTACTTCAGATATCAGAAAGGAATAGATCTAGCAAGGAAAAAGTCATTAAGGATGTGCTTGAACTCAGTTACACCATCAATCAACTATACATAATTGTTATCTATAAGCTACTTAATCCAACATCAGTAAAATACAAATTCTTCTCAAACTCACACAAAAATTCAGTATAAGCTACACTGAGAGACATAAAATATACCTTAAAATTTTTTAATAGTGGAAATAAATCAATTTATTCTTTCAAAACAAAGTAGAATTAAACTAGAAACAATGACAGAAAGATAGCCAGAAACAAAAAAGTATAATATTAATAAACTTTCAAATAACATGTGTCACAAAAGATAACAAAAATAAAGACTATTTTAAACTAAATAAAAATCAATAGCTTCAAAATTTATTGGATACAACAAAAGTAATATCTAGAAAGAAATTTATGGCATTTGGTGAATATATTAGAAAAGAAAAAAGATCTGATATCAATTAAGATTTTTGCTTATGAAATGAGAAGTGAAAATTAATTCAAAATGAATTAGAAGAAAAAAATGAATTATAAAAATTGTATCAAAATAAGTAAACTGAAAGCAGGACATTGATTCTAAAATTAGTGAAACTAAAAGCTGGTTATTGATTTTTAAAAATGTTTTATAAATAAATATTTTATTAAGTAATTATTTATTTGAGAGAAAGAGAGAGAGAGAGAGAGAGAAAGAGGCAGATAGAGAGAGAATGGGCACT
Organism: Orientallactaga sibirica; assembly: GCA_036365145.1. Lineage (NCBI taxonomy): Eukaryota > Metazoa > Chordata > Mammalia > Rodentia > Dipodidae > Orientallactaga > Orientallactaga sibirica. The sequence goes on from JAEOAD010000036.1 coordinate 3,503,273, forward strand.
CTGGGGCCTCTAGTCACTACAAAAGAACTATAAACACACAGGCTACATTGTGCATCTGGCTTACATGGGTACTAGGGAATTGAACATGGATCCTTAGGCTTCCCAGGTAAGCATCTTAACCACTAAGCCATCTTGCCAGCACTTTTTATTTGAGGTAGGGTCTCACTCTCACCAAGGCTGACCTGGAACTCACTCTGTAGCCCCAGGCTGGCCTCAAATTCATGGCAATCCTCCCACCTTAACCTCCCAAGTGCTGGAATTAAAGGTATGCTCCACCATACTCAGCCCCAAAAGCTGGTTCTTTAAAAAAGCAACATAACTGATATATCTTTTGCTAGATTAACTAGGAAAAAAAAAAGAAAACATAAATTACTAAATAAAATAAAATAAAATAAATATAAAACAAAGAGATATAAATGAAAGAAAACATTACTATAGATCCCATCAATGTTGTCATGTTAAAAAATATTACAAACAACTCTAAACTGAAGAATAGGCTGAATTAAATTTCCCAATTCCTTGAAAGCACAATGCTGCCCCAGGACTGACTGACACAAGAAGAAATAATCTGAATAGGCCTCTATCTATTAAGAAATTGAATCAATAATGAGTAGCCTTTCAAAATAGCACCAGGCCGAGATGGGTTTACTGGAGAATGAGATGAAACATCTATGGAAGAAATCATACCAACTCTCAGCAATCTCTTTCAGAAATTAGAAGAAACATGCCCTTATTTTATTTTTTATATCAGCAATTATGTTTTCTCTAATTTTTAGCATATAATAATAAGAGGATTGTTAATTTTATTGATTTTTTGAAGAAACTGCTTTTGGATTTATTGATTTTGTTTATTGATTTCCTGTTTATAATTCCATTGTTTATATAATGATTCTTATTATTTCCTTTTTTCTATTCACTTTAAAATTAATTTTATTTTTTCCCAGTTTTTAGGATAAAATCTTACGTGACTGGTGGTAGAACTTTATTCTTTTCTATTTTTCTACTTCATTTCATGGGGCTAGAATTACCTTAATATCAAAGTTACACAAAGATCTTATAAGAAAAGATAAATGAAACCAATATCTCTTGCGAACATTGATCCAAAAATCTACAAGAACCATAAACAAGCACAACATATCAAAGCAGAAATCTAGAGGCTACAGAGAACTCAACACTAAATCAGACTGCCAACAGGCCTGCCATGGCTCAGGGAACTTTGCAGAAGAGGGGCCGAAAGATTATAAGAGCCACCGAATGAGTGGGAATATCCTGAGACATGGTCTCCCCACTATCCCATTGGGACTGACTGAGGCCTTCATGATCCCACAGTAAATCCCATAACCCCACAGAGGGGTGCCCGAGGGAAATGGGAAAAGGGGAGAGGGAATAAAAGGTATAACCTGTTAAAAAATAAATAAATAAAGTTAAGAGTAAACTAGTGGTTATCAGAGGCTGGGGCAGGGGCACACTGTTAATGAGAATGTAGTGAGTACATTGTCAAAATCTATAATGTTTTGGTTAGAAAAATATTTTTCTTTTATGTAAATGCTTAGCTTAAAAACATATTGCAGTTTCTACCAATTTATACTTCAAATAAAATATATTGCATAGTCAAAAAATATATAAGAAAATATTAGAAACTCAGCAATATTAGCACATTCAACATTGTACATAAAAACTATATAACATCACCAAGTAGAATTTACTCTAGGTATGAAAAGTTAGCTCAATATTCAAACATCAAGTAGTGTAAAAAATATAACTGATCATACTAAGAGATGACAAAAAATCATTTTTCAAAAATCCATTATGTGTTTTAAAAAACACTGTCAGTAATCAAGGAACAGAGAGGAGCAGCTTCAGCTTAATAAAAACATATGCAACAACCTACAATCCACATCATACTGAATGCTGGGAAAGGAAGCTTCTACAGAGATTAGGAATACAGCAAAGATGCCCCCTCTCACTTTCCCACCAGTCCTTGCAACATTGTAATAGAAGTTCTTACTAATGCAGCAAGGAAAGAAAATTAAAGGTATGTGATTAGTAAGAAGAAAATAAAGCTACCATTGTCCAGAGATGACATAATCATCTATGCAGAAGATCTGGAAGAATCTACCACAAACTCTTAGAACTAATTGTGGGATGTGATTAAATTTACAGGATAGAGGTTTAAAATACCAGCAATAAGTAAGTATGCCCTCAAGTGAAAACACAATGATACTTTTAGCAGTGCCCCCCAAAGATTATTTAGACACATTTAATTAAGTGGATTCATGATTCATATGGTAACTTTGAAATGAGTGAAATAAAGAACACAATAAATTGAGAAATGCTCCATGTTCATGGGCAGGAAGACAGTACTCAAAAACTATTAGTACTAAAAGCACAGTTCATGAAAATATATTGATGGCCTGGACTTGATTAAAATTAAATTTTTCTTCTCTTCTGTGAAGAACACTGCCAAGTGAATGAAAGATAAGGCACAAATTAGGGGAAAATATTTGCAAAAGTCTATCTGATAAATGCTTGTTGTCTAAAATATGCAAAGAATTCCTAAAACTTAAAATGGAAAAATAAACAATTCAACTTAAAAATGAGCCAAATGCCTCAATACACACCTCATCAAAGAAGATGTGTGGGTGAGAAATATGCATATGAAATGCCATAGGGAATTGCAAATTAAGATACTAGTGAGATCCCACCAGTCAGAATGGTCAAAATCCAGAACACAGAGACCACCCAAGGGTGTGAAGGTACCCTTAGCCATTTTGCAAGTGAAAAATGCCACAACAACTTGGAAGACACTGGTGGTGTTTTGCAAAACTAAATATACTCACTTTTATGTGTTTGAGAGAGAACAGGAGAGAGTGAGAAAGAAAGAGAATTGGCAAGCCAGGGCCTTTAGCCACTGCAAATGAACTCTAGACACTTGCACCACCATGTGTGCATGTGCCATCTTGTGCACATGTGTCATCTTGAGCATCTGGCTCACGTGGGTTTTAAGGAGTTGAACCTGTCCTTAAGCTTCACAGGCAAGCACCTTAACTGCTAAGCCATCTCCCCAGCCCCTAAATATACTCTGAATATGCAATCAATAGTCATTCTCCTTGGCATTTTCTGAAAGGAGGTAAAAACTGACATTCCACAAAAAATCGCACATGGATGTTTATGGCAGCTTTACCTATAATTGCCCAAACTTGGAAACAACCAAGATATTTTCCAGTAGCAAATGGATAAACTGTGGTATAGCCAGACAATGTACTACGATGAATTGATAAAAATAAATAAGCTATCAGGCCATGAAAAGACGTGGACAGATCTTATATGTGTACCACAAAGTAAAGGAAATCCATCTGAAAGGCTACACACTGTATGATTTGTATTATATGATCTTCCTGAAAGGACAAAGCTAGGGTGGGGGTGGTTAGTTCAATGAAATAGAATGATCTAAGGCCAAATCTTTGTTATCACACATGTGTCCAAGCCACAGAGTACATAACATCAAGAATAACCCAAATATAAATGATAGACTCTGAGATGATACAGTATCATCAATAAAATAAATGTACCAATGCACATGGTTTCAGTAAGGATGATGAGGACATATATGGGTTAAGGTGGCAGTCTATGGGAAATCTACATACTTCTCCTTCAATTTTACCCTGAATCCAAATCTATTCTTTAAAAGATTCATTTTTTTAAAAAATATCAGCAGCTTAGCATAATATAAAATCATTTCCAAAGTCACTATCAAAATCAGTAAGATAAGTCAAATACAAGGATGAAATAAAAAAGAAACATCAATACCTCATGACTGTACAGAAAATTAAAACTTCGAGACGTATGGGAAGAGCTAACAGGAAAAGACTAGTGTCCAACAACAACCCTATTTAAGTCACTCTACTTCCAGGAAGGATGTTGTGATAGTCAAGATTAAACAAATTAAATACTTGTTTTTTGTTTTGTTTTGTTTTTTTTAATTTATTTATTTATTAGCAACAGTCAGACACAGAGAGAAAGAGGTGGAGAGAGAGAAAGGGTACACCAGGGCCTCCAGCCATTGCAAATGAACTACAGATGCATGTTCCACCTTGTGCATCTGTCTTACGTGGGTTCTGGGGAATTGAGCCTCAAACCAGGGTCCTTAGGCTTCACAGGCAAGTGCTTAACTGCTAATACATCTCTCCAGCCCTACATACTTGTTTTATACTTGCTTGTTTCAAATGATAGCTAAGAGACATAGAAAAGCCACTATGATAGACTGTTTGATGTAGATGAGAACTATCAATGACCCTGAGGTGGGAATATCTGCACTTACTCTGCTCCCCTTGACCCCAGAGTAGGGCTGGCCACCTTTCCCGAAGAGTCTCCAATGCAGCAATGTGATCTTCCAACTCCACTAGAAGCTGGCTGAAAGGCAGAAATGTGCTGCTTCATGTCTTCTTGAAGATATGAACAACACTAGCAAGTTTGGGGAATAAATGCTTATTCAGTGAATCATTCTTGCATAAGGTGCCTCATTCCTGCCTAGAGTCTTAGGCTCCCTTCTATAGGAAACAGAATTTTCTGAGTTACTTGTAAAGTGACTTCACAAACACACTATGGATGAAGATCATCTCCTAAGCTTTAATGTAGGTACAAAGATGTGTGTCATATACCATGTCTGTCCCTATAACCACCCTCACTTCTAGAGAGCAGTACCAGTCATCTCTCAGCTTCTTCCTGATGACCTCTGGACCCTTACCCCTACTCTAGTACTCTCCTTGCTCTGAGTGGCTGATACGTTTCTCATCCTTAATGCAATGGTTTTACAGTCATGCTCATACCTACCACTTTACCTGGTTCTCACAGTTCACTGTAGCTCTAACAGATGAGCAGCAGTGGTGGGTTGAAAGGGCCAAATTAACCAGGGGTGGTGGTACATGTCTTTAATCTCAGACTAGGGAGGCAGAGGTAGGAGGATCACTGTGAGTTTGAGGCCAGCCTTGGACTACAGAGTGAGTGACAGGTCATCCTGGGCTACAGTGAAACCCTACTTTGAAAAACCAAAAGAAAAAAGAAAGAGAATAAAGGGGCACATTTTGTTTCTATATGCTACCAAGGAGCATGTCAATTTCTCACCAAATGGGAGGTTTGAACCTTGTATGGAATAAGGAAGGAATAGAAGAGTAAAAGAAACAGGCCCATCTGGAAGCTTGGCCATGAAGGCAGCTTGTCAATCACTTCATACAGAATAAGCTCTGAGTTGAGCACTTCCTCTAAAGGTACATGTCTGTCTGAGTCAGTAGATGGTCTCTGACTGTAATGAGCAGTGTCTCAGTAGTTATCTTGTGGTTACCTTGCCCAGAGCTAAGCATCACCCCTTTCCCCCCTACACACACAACAACAACTCTGAGCAGAAGGTCCTTTCCCCAGCCACACCTGTTAAAACTCTGTTCTCCACTCTCTCTATTGGGACCCCCTGGAATCCCCACAATCAGTGAAACCCTACCCCGGCTCAGCCTCTACAGCAATGTGTCATTTTTATAATATTTAAATTTTCAGCTTGAATTGTAAATATGTGATTGTTTAATCTCCCTGTTAGACAGTGAAAAGACAAGAATGGTTCTTTATCCCCACAGCAACTAGTGCTTCACCCTAAGAGCTAAGTGTTTGTCACCCAGGTAGAGATGATCTCCAACATCACCAGAATGTGGCTTAGCTTCATACTTACTTTCATTTTTTAATGTTTAAAAGCACAATTAAAAATTATTTGCTGGGATTGCTTTTATACATTTTTATAAGATGATAAGACTATTTAATCAAAAGCCTAGTATTTAAAGATTTCCTTATGTAAGTCACTGGAAGTAAGCCAAAAATATGTAATATGATAAAGCAACATTTAAATTATTAATAACAATTGGCCATGGTAGAACTGAATGCTTGTCTTTTTCTGCCACTGAAATGTACAGATTGTCCTTTCAGGAGTGGTTATGTAACATGCCATTGAAATCCTACCTGCCCCACCATCAGAATGGCCTGGAGACTGCTCACACCCCCAAGTGTCTTGTATTTCTCGATCTGTTTCATGCCTAAGACCTGCCCAGTCATTTCTATCAGGCATTCATCCCAGGTACTTCTGCAGCCTAGTGCTACAGACAGGTGCAGCTAGCAAGTGTGTGACGGGGCAGGAGCAGGGCCTAGAGTGTAAAGTCAGAGAGTGACACACAGACCCACAATGCCCACAGTTATCTGACCTCAGTTATCAGAATCAGTGACTTGTCAAACACTTCACTCTGCATTCATAATCCAGATTAACTCATAGTGGTGACAATCTTGGGCTTGCTGCCCTTTAAATTAGACAACTATGGGCTGGAAAATCCAAACCACAGTGGGCAATATCAGAGAGAGCTGCCTGTCTTCTAAAATACAGAGATATAGCTGGGCGTGGTGGCACACGCCTTTAATCCCAGTACTCAGGAGGCAGAGGTAGGAAGACCGCCGTGAGTTCAAGGCCACCTGAAACTACATAGTGAGTTCCAGGTCAGCCTGGGCTAGAGTGAGACCCTACCTCAAAAAACAAATTAATAATAATAATAATAATAATAATAATAATAATAATAATACAGAGCTATAGATACATCACCAAATTATTCCAGTGGGGTGACAGAAATGAATAGCAGGTTGGCAGGAGATTAGCTTCTATGTCCTCACCTTTCCTGCCAGGGCATTAATTTTGGTTCAGGAAGACTGGGAATTTGGTCCAATCTCTTGTTCACAGAGATGAAGAAAAGGATACAAACAGAATACTGACCCTGTGAGCCTGCAGAGCCAGTAACCTCTGAGCTGCTGAGGGATTCTGGGGCTCCTCCTCAGAGGGTCTGAGAGGCAGTAGGAAGTCCAGAATGCTGGGTCTCAATCACTGTCTCTAAGACAAAGGACAGAGCTTGCAGGAGAACAGGGGATCTCCAAGCATGGGCTCTGGAGCAGCCATCTCCCTGGAATATTGGAAAAGCAAATTCACGAACCCCTCCCCAGGTATGCTGAATCTCAGACTCAGGAGTAGAGCATTGTCTATTTAAACAAATCCTGTGGTTGTTTCTGATGCATACCTACCTCCAAGACTTTGCAACAGGGAATGAGGTTGATCACTGGCATTGTCTTTTAGAAAGGTTCAGCTGGCTTCTAGATAGAGACATGCCTAGTGTTCTGATAATGGCACTGCTAATACACTGTCAAAGCCCTACTTGGAATTTGAGAAATTACCCACTTTCCTGTCCAGATTGACTTATCAGTCCCAACAATCCAGAAATGGACAGAGAGTCAGTGTCAACTCACCTGTGCTTTCTGGGAGTGGCCAGTAGTACATGTCTGAGTTGAAGCTATTGAAAATCAGTGATAGATGATTTTCATATGTTAATGTATTACTAATTTTTATATTCCAAAATAATATTACTGACTACATATTACTAAATCAAAATTATAGAAGCTCCTTTACTATAACCCAACAAACCAGACTATAAATGAAAGTCACCAACACTAAATTGCCTTGTCACCAAGCTGAAATAAAGCTGTTTTTATGATGGTGATGATGATGATGATAATGATGATGATGATTGTCAGGATGAGAGAGCCAGCAGCCACATTTCTCAAAGAGGACAGTTCCAATCCTCTTGATAATGAATTTCCCTTAGTCTTAATCCTACAGAAAAGATAACCAGAATATATGTGTATTTCATCAACCAATTATTTTTATTGTTCTGTGTCTTCCTCATAATGGGAGTAAGTGTTGTTTGCTTGCTTGTTTGTTTCTATAGTGCTAACAGTAAACCTCAAGCCTTATGTATGCTAGGCAAGTGCTCTACCATTGAACTATATTTCCAGCCCCCAAAGTAACTTTGAAATGATCAATCCAGTTTTTGTTCTTTTCTTTCTGTTTTTGTAAGCCTTTGTCTGCCTATAACATCAGTCTCTTCTACTTGGCCCATCAGAACACACTCTATGTATAGAAGGAAGTGTTGCTCAATTTTAGAATTAAATACAAATTAAATTGTCCTGTAATTAAATTTGGTCTTAATAATATGTTGTTACAACATATACAGTATGTATACATGAAAGTAGTTGTGTATGTGCAAATGTATGTCAATCTGCCAGAGAAAATGGAAAAATAAAACTTAATGGCATATTATTTGGTTAAAAACCTTAGAAAAAGACAGCGCTTGGGAACCTGAGGTAGGAGGATCATAGTGAGTTAAAGACCAGTCTGGGAGACAGAATGAGTTCCAGATCAGCCTAGGTTAGAGTGAGACCTTACTTCAAAACAACAACAAAACCTTTGTTTTGTTTTTTTTTTTTTTCCAAAAGATTCTTCTGGAACATCACAGCCACTTCAGAATGATTTCTGGCATGAAAGTGTCTAGAGTTCAGTTTCCAATCATTGTTGAATTTGCCAAATGTTTAATAGAGAACAATATTTCAAAGGAAATGATCTCAGACCTTTCAGTGCATTCCTGAAAACTCTAATAGAGGCTAAATTATAATCAAATGCCACTTAATGACAGAGATGCACCCTGAGAAAGGCATCATTAGATAATTCCATTGTGTGTGAACTATACTGAGCATCCTTATAAAATAGATGGCTATGACACACTAGGCAATGTAATCCTGTAGACTATGAGTATATGTCCCTCATTGACAAAATGTCACCAAGGGACACAACTCTAATGTTCAGAGTAGGGTGAAACTCCATATCCTTATAGCTTAAAATCAGTGATGGTGTCTGTTGAGAAATGTGTAGAATCCTTACTCTCTGTTTTTTTCAGGATGCCTGACCTTTGTCTTTCATGAGCTTATACTTTGTTAAGTTAAATTACACAGACCTACATATGGACAAACTCATGACACCATTTAATTAAGTAGTAAGAAGAGGGTGAAATACTGGTCTAGGTAGGGTTAGGAGAAGTGGAGGAAGGATAGGAAGGGATGGGAAAAGGGATTATCAAAAATAAAGAGGTCATGAAGAAGCCATATGAAAACCTACTTTCTTTCTTAGCTAACTGAAAACAATAAGTAAGTTAAAAATAAATAAATAATTTGAGCAGAACTACCCTGTGCAGGTGTAAATGCTATGCTCAGAAGCCATAGGTAGTTTCAAAAAAATGTTCAGGGCTAGGGTTGGTTTACCTCCCTGTGAGTTGTCAGCCACAGAGACTCCTGAGGTCTCCAAAACAATACAGGCTTTTGCCAAGGGTCTTGGTTTCTCATCAGAACTACATGGTAAGACCCTAGTGCTGAAGAAACTACATCCTTTGGTTGCAGGACACTGAGAAATTAAGCCTTCTTCCTGCTTACTGGTGATTATAGAGCTGGAAAGTGCAGCCTGATGGGAGAAAAGTTCTTGGTGCTCTTAACCAGCAGTGGACCCTGCAAGCTCTACAACTGACCACCCAGGAAAGATACACCTTTTGGGCCTTGCTAGTGACATGCTGGACCTGCGAGGAGGCTGGCCTGAACTATTGGACATGGCCAGGGACCCTGGGCTGTGGGGTTGCAGCTGGCCCTCTGTCAGGAAGTCCCTGGTGATGGTAATGGCCTTCCCTGTGTTGTAAGGTGTAGTGTGAGCTGTCATCGCCCAGAATGGGCAGAACTGGCGAGGCGCTCCCCCAGACCCCAAAAGGCTCTGACCATTCCATAAGTCAGACTTTGCCCCCCACAGTTCCTGACCTTGTGGCTGGCTAGCTGCCCAAGAGACCCTCATGTGGCTAAAGTCATGTAGCCTTCCCACCCCCCCACAGTTTTGAAGTCACAGCCTTCTGTTAATCTCCTCTTCCACCCTTCCCCCTACCTTCCCTTATCCTTCCCCCATAGCTTTGAAGTTACTAGTCCTTCCGCCACCTAGGTAACAGCCCATAAACTATGCATCCGATTGCCATATAGTCTGTACATGCCATCTCAACCTTCCCCAAGTGTTTATAACCCACCCCCCCTTGAATAAACGAGTGCTGTCCGTCAGACGGTCTCCCGGGTGCTCATTGCCCCATCATGTGTTTGCATGTCTCACTCATCCGCTCAGCCAGAAAAGACCCTGCTGCTTCCCTCCCAACTCCTCTCTCCCTCGCCCAGGACGTCAGTGGCCAACAACCCCCGGGGAACAGGACCCACATACACCCACAAATGAAATAGTGGTATGTCTGTTATAGGGTTAACCAATGGCTCTATTACATGATTTGAGGCCCACTCATGGGAGGGAATTCATGCCTGATACTGAAAAGCTAGTCAAAAGCCTATGGCTGGGAAGGTCACAAGTCCTGGGGACTGGGAGGGAGGAGTTACTACTGTTGATTGGCTACATGAATATACTGTGAATATCATAATGACCTCTAAATGCCTCTGTCTGTGCATTTATTAGTGCTGCTCTCACTTTTGGTTAGAGAAACTTCTCTTTTCAGTTGGTGATGACTACTGGGGAGACTCAAAACTCATCTAAGTACTGAGAAGAAGTGACAGTTGAGTGTGCATTTAATGAAACATCTCTATCACATCCTCAAGGCTCAAGGTTTATAGTAGAACAGGTAGCAGAAAGGATGTAAGAGACAAAGGATGAGGAGGAGTGCCTTGAAATTCCATCTCCCAATCACAAAGTGGTCATTGCAGTCACCACCTCACAGTGGTTGTCATTACTTGTTCAAGATCTGCATAAGACTGGGCCATCAGCAGGTTTTCATGGATGATGGAGAAGGGTGAAAAGATAACTTATCAATATTGAAGAGAAAATATTAGGAAAGAAAGGGGGTTCAGTGAAGAGGGATGGAGAGGAAGACAAAGAAGGCTGATCAGAGGATATTTATATAAATTTTTAACAAAGACTTTTATTTTAATTAAAAAAAAATTAGAAAGCAGTCTGTCCTAACACTACAAAATTGGTACAAATCAGAAGGCTTCAATAATTTAGAGTTAAAAAGAGATAAAATATAGAATGGGGAAAACTTTATGAAAGGAGAGAGAAAAATGAAGAGGGGAGAGATAAAGGAGACGGAGGGGGGGAGAACTTGTAAAAAGTACAACTAAGAAACCAGAGGGACTGATGAAAAAGGACTACTTGGTCAGCAAAGGAACACACACAAAATCATATGCTCTTACCTTAGAGCCTTTGCACATGCTATTTCCTCTGCCTTAAGTGCTCCCCTGTAGAATTCATAAAGCATACTGATCACTGTCTTCAGGTATTTTCTCAAAGCCATCCTACCAGCTGGGTTTCCTGGGCTACCTTATCTAAAATTTCACATTAGCTCTTTAGCTTCCGATTTTCTCCTCAGTATTTATCACTACCTAATTATCTCTATGTTTTAATTAATTAGTCTATTAATTCTTCTACTGGAATGCAAACTCTGTAAAGCAAGAAATGTTGCTTGAACTCCTGTTGCCCCCCAGGACCTAGGTAGGCAGTGCCAGATACAGAATAAGTATTCAATAAATATTTGTTGAATAAATTAGAAGTAAATAATATAGAGGACAAAACGGTCCAACTATGGTACATTATTAACATTTGAAGTTAAAAGAAATGGATATTCAACAGTGGGGAAGGAGGTACATGAGTTTGGCCAGAGAGTTTGGAGGCAAGTTGTGGAGAATCTGGAATGTTCCGCCAAGGACTCATGAGTAAGAGACTCCGAGGAGAATCAGGGGGCCATCTGGTCTACTTCTCTCATTACTAGGCAATCTCACACCTAAACCATCCCAAGCAAAATAAGACGTTCAGTTTCTTTTAACAAAAAGTTCAATACGGGCTAGAGAAATGGCTCAGCAGTTAAAGACACTTGCCTGCAAAGCCTGATGGCCCAGGTTTGATTCCCCAGTACCCACTAAAGCCACAAAGTAGCACATGTGTCTGGAGTTCACTGCAGTGGCAGGAGGCCCTGCCATGCCCACATTCTCTCTCTCTCTCTTTCTCTCTCTCTCTCTCAAATAAATAAAATTTTTAAAAAGTAAAAAAATAAAAAGTTCACTACATGTTTCCTAGAGGCTGAGACAAATAGCAAAAAGCTTAGATCTCTAGCTGGCCCCTCATTTCAGGAAGGAGGATGCATGTCTTTGCAGAACTCACTAAATTCCCTCAGTGTTTTAGACGATCGAACCAGGATATGATTTCCACTTGTTCTGGAAATGCTAGGGAGTATGCACATGCTTTTCCAAACTCAGGAGGTGAGAGACCCCTGAAAGTTATCAGGTGCCCCTTCATCAACCCTCTAGAGAAAACTGTCAGCAAATAGGGCTTTGTGTGATGTCTTACTGCCTGTCTGTGTGACCGTGGATGGCATTCTGAACTCTTCCTGCACACATGGCCTGCACCTCATGCCTGTGAGCTGGAAAGAATAATAAGAAGCAAGAGAAAATTGACATCAGATAATGCAGAAGGGAGAAAATCAGGCCTCTAGCCACCGTGTACAGGACATGGACTGTGTTAGTACAACCCTTCCCAGCAGGGAGCATGTTATCTGTAAAAGAAAGATGTGACAAAAGTAAGTAATGTGAGAGCAGTGAAGGGTGGAGCAGAAGCTGGGAGCCAGTCAGCTGGCAAAGGCACAAGGCACAAGCTGGCTGGTCCAGATCTGCTGTCTTAGGCTGAGTGGGTTGGTGAAAGCCTGGTTGTCTTAAGGAACACACACTACTATTTATTTGTTATAAGGAATGCACACTCCTATTTATTTGCTTAAATATAACTTAATTGAACTGGGACAACAAGCTATTGCTCCAACAAGCAATTCCCAGTCCTGTTGTTAAGCTTTGATGACGAAATAAGAAACATTTCCCATTAGCATTCAAAATTCTGAAATAAAATAGGCAACAGACTGTGACAAAAAAAAATTAAAACAATAGCAAAATTTTGTCTTTTGTAATTATCTCTTAAATAAGGTAGGAAGATATTTTTTAAAAGAACTTTCTGGTTTTTAAATTATTTTTCTTGCATTTTCAATCTACATGAAATCCTTGCTTATTCAATACAAAATTATGATGCTCATGAGCTGGAGAGATGGCTTAGCAGTTAAGGCACTTGCCTGCAAAGCCTAAGGTCCCATGTTTGACTCTTCAAATCTCATGTAAGCCAGACACACAAGGTGACGCAAGTGTGCAAGGTTGCACATGCATACAAGGTGGCGCATATGTCTGGAGTTCGATTACAGTGGCTGGAGGCCCTGGTATGCCAATTTTCTCTCTCTCTCTCTCTTTCTTCCTCTCTCTCTCACATAAAAAAGGCCAATCTGTTGGGAGTGCCTCAAAAAAAATTATGGTGCTCATATTTATTTTAGAACAGGAAAAGTAAAGATAATGTTGACCAATTAGCCATAAGGGATAAAATAGAAATAAATCCTGAAAGTATTGTTGTAGATAAAACGGACAACTTAGTAGTCTGAACATGAGTTGCTTTTTGCCTAGCAATAACTGGTGTTCTGATTTCTCTTGCATGGTTTTGTGATTTGGAGTTGGGGCCCTATGTCAATTATCTTACAGTATCTGGTTTTAAAGAAGACAACATATTACATATTCATTACCCACAATGCATTTCTGTGCCTTCTGAGGAAGTTTCTTGAACCTCTGGAATATGAAGTACTAACTTAAAACAAAAAACAGTGCTGCAGTGATGGCTTAGCAGTTAAGGCACTTGTCTGTGAAGCCTAAGAACCCAAGTTTGATTCCCCAGTACCCATGTAAGCCAGATGCACAAGGTGGAGCATGCATCTGGAGTTCATTTGCAGTGGCTAGAGACCCTGGCATGCCTCTCTCTCTCTCTCTCTCTCTCTCTCTGCCTTTCTCTCTCTCTCATAATTAAATAAAATTAACTTAAAAATAAAAAACAAGGAAAAGATCTAATTCATATTTTACTTTTTATACATTTTCCAAGCAGTTTTTCACTCAAAGTTGTCTATAGAGTTGAAAGAGACAGATTTTACTGGTATTTTAGTGCTCTTAAAAACTGCTAATTTTCTTGGAACCCATCATTTCAATCTTGATAGCATGAAGATTCTGGAAAGGAAAACAGGAAATGTTTATCACCTATCTTCTCCCTGCCTTATCAAGATTTCCTCTGCGCTTTCTTCCTTGTGTATTGGTATTTCATGTCAACTTATTTCAGTGTTGGTATATTAGCTTTATTTTACCTCTAAGGAAATTGACACTTAGTAACTGGCCCAGGGTCAATCTGCTAAAAACAGCAAAGCCAGAACCGAATCCAGGTCTGTCAAAGTCTGAGGCCTGGGCTCTTGTCCACATAGGAACAGAAGGCAGGATTACTTAACAACTAGAAGGAGCATTGAAGATCTCCAAACCCAACACAGTGGACCCTCCCTGCCTTTCCCATTTACTCACAGCTATGCCAAATATACACCATTTCATAGACAAAAACACTGAAAAACAGTCAGGTAATTGGAGTGCTCTGCCAAACCACAAGTTAAGCAAATTGGAATCTGAATTCATACAATGTGACATTTAAGTTTTAAAGAGGAAAAGTTACTTTTAGTCCCTCATATATTCATCATTTTTAAAAGTCAAACGTTTTCAGAAAACATCACCCATCTAAAGCACACAATTTACTCTTTAGACCCACCTAACTACAAACACTTGGAACATTTCCACCAAGCCCTAAAGATACTTGATAATTTTTTGTACTCTAATATTCCCTCTACCTATGGACCAACGTAACAATTTATCTGCATTGATCACTCTTGATTAGCTGATGTGTCCTTTAACAGAACAATTTTGGGGCTGGAGAGATGGCCTAGCAATTAAGGCACTTGCCTGCAAAGCCTAATGACCCAGGTTCAATTCCCCAGTACCCATGTAAGCCAGATGCACAAGGTGGCTCATGCATCTGGAGTTTGTTAGCAGTGGCTGGAGGCCCTGGTGCACCTATTCTCTCTATCTGACTCCCATTCCCTCTTTCTCTCTCTCTTTCTCTCTCTCACTCGACTAAATAAGTAAAATAAAACACAACAATTTTTGAGATTCATCCTTGCTTTGTATATGCATAGTGTGTTCTTTTGTGACACTGACTGATACATCCTCAAATGGAAATACCACATTTTTCTCCATTATCTGTTGAAAGACATTTGGATAATCTCTAGTTTTTAAGCTATTATAGACAAAACCACTATAGACATATGTGGACAAACCTTTGCACTATCATGTTTTTTGAATAAAATAGTTCAGAATAAGATGGCTAGACTAACTTGGCATGGTGGTGCATGCCTTTAATCCCAGTATGTGGGAGGTAGAGGTAGGTGGATCACTGTGAGTTCAAGGCCACCCTGAGACTACCTAGTAAATTCCAGGTCAGCCTGGGCTAGAGAGCGAGACCCTACCTTGAAAAAACAAACAAAAGAAAAGATGGCTAGACTCTATGTTGTGTATGTTAGGCTTTTAAAGAACTTTATAGTATTCCAAAGTGGTCTTAGTATTTTAGATTCTCCCATCAATGTTGTGTTCAATTGCTTCATGTCCTTTCCAATGCTTAGTCAACATTTTTGGTCCTTTAAATTTTAGCCACCCTTGTAGACACACAATGCTTCCTGCTTACATTTCCCTCATGACCAATGAGGTTCATGTGCTTAAGAGACATTAGTATATATTCTTTCATAAAGTATATATGAGCTTCTTTTACTTGTTTTGTAATAGATTCATTTGCTAAGTACAGACTTAAAAGTGTTTTCTATTCTTTGCAGAAATTCTTTATAAGGAATATACTTGATAGTTTTAAAGATATGTCCATACATTCTTGGACACTCAAGAAAGTTGTTCTCTCTCTCTCTCTCTCTCTCTCTCTCTCTCTGTCATCTCTTTCCAGAGTTATGAGTACAGATAGACATAAGGCTTTGGAAAGGCTCATGTGTCTAACAGCAGAGATGGATCTTATGCCAGCAGCCACATAAGTGGCAGGCTTGGAGTGAACCCACCCTAGTCAAGCTGTGAGACTTCACCTCAGCCAGCAGCTTAATTGCAACATCCCATACTGGGAAGCATAGAAACTGGTGTAATAAATGCTGGTTGTTTTAAGTTACTGATTCTGGAAGATAAATTATCACACAGTAATAGAGAACTATTATAGCATTGCCCCAGTGGCTCCCATCTTATGGTTGACCATTTTATGTCCCTAAAGTGTCTTTGGAGGAGCAAAAGTTTTCATTTTGATAAAGTCTATTTCTTAAAATGTTTCATGGCATGTCCTTCTTCAAGCAGGCATGTCCTACTTCAAGAATATAAAGATTTTCTGCTATTTTTTTCATTTTACCTATTTTGAATACCTTTATGATCTATTTTGTATCTAACATTAGGCAAGAATCAAGGTTAACTTTCTCCATACAAACACCAAGTTAATCTATTTCCATTTGTTTATTCTTTTTATCATAAACTGCCATCTTTTAGCTGGGTGTGGTGGCATGCGCCTTTAATTCCAGCACTCGGGAGGCAGAAGTAGGAGGATTGCCATGAGTTCAAGGCCACCCTGAGAGTACATAGTGAATTCCAGGTCAGCCTGGGCCAGAGTGAGACCCTACTTTGAAAAATAAAACAAAAACAAAACAAACAAAACAAAACAAAAAAAACCCTGCCATCTTATTTTATTTTATTTTATTTTTACATTCAGGTTGGTGCCTCCAGTAGCCTCCTGCCTGACCTCCCCCATCTGAAGGGACCCTTGTCATTGGGGAATGTGGGTCATGCATTATGGGGGTAGCCAACAGGTATGGGGGAGAGGCAAAGTCTCTGTGCATAATGACCCAACTTCTGGCTCTAACACTTTTTCTGCTCCCTCTTCCGCGAACTTCCCTGAGCCACTTTGGGTTCATTTTAGTTCTACTTCAGTGATGAGATCTTGGGAGCCTCTGTGTCTCTGGCTATCTGGCTTAGTAGGAGTTGAATGTTCTCTGTGTTTATCTCCTTCAGCCTTTTTCTGGTGTCAGGTTCACCAAGAAAGCTACTCTCTTGCCCATTTCCCCCCTATGGTTTCAGCTGGGGCCCTGATGAGGTGCAATAGGCTGATCCTCCCTTCAGGTTTATCGTCCATCTGAAAAAGAGACGCAAATTCTCCAATGGAGAGAGAAGTTACTACTGGACAGATGGAATGGCCATAGTTATTTTAGAGAGAATTTTATATGCGTCGGCCCTCTTCTAGCCCACATTTGGTGGGAGCTTGATATTGAAGAATGGGCTCATTTTTTTGTGCATGGTTTTCACTTATTTCCCAGTTCCAGCAATGAGTTCCATTCCACTGAGTGGATCTATTAGCCAAATCAAGAGCAGTTGGTTACCCAACATAGCTGTGTACCACTACTGCACTTGTTTGAGCATCACATCAGGTTGTTTACTGCTGAGTGGCTTAGACTGTGAGTTGTTTGGACAGATGTCGGTCATTTTCCCCCAGTCGTTCATGCAGCACCCTCTGGCACTAGACAAGCTAACTGTCTGGGGACTGATCATCTTCCAGATTCCGACCAGGTCCCTCCATGTTTCCGCCCAACAGCATATGGTGTCTTCGGCAGTAGGGTCTTACCATTAACCTTTGGTGGGTCATCAAGAACTCTGACAGAAATCTGTCTTTTTTTGGGAAATCTTGTAGGTCTCTCTGATCAATAGCTCATTGTGAAGGTACTGGGAGTTACAAGTCAGCACCAAGGAAGGTAAAGGAAGAAAAAGATAGGTAATATAAAAGAGAAAGATAGCACAGAGAGAGGAGAGAGAGAGAGAGAGAGAGAGAGAGAGAGAGAAACATGAA
Organism: Orientallactaga sibirica; assembly: GCA_036365145.1. Taxonomy (NCBI): domain Eukaryota; kingdom Metazoa; phylum Chordata; class Mammalia; order Rodentia; family Dipodidae; genus Orientallactaga; species Orientallactaga sibirica. The sequence goes on from JAEOAD010000036.1 coordinate 3,521,019, forward strand.
AATATTAAGGTTAGTCTTCATGATGTCCTCTCCAGGTCCCTGTGGTTCAGGTGTTCCCTCTACGGGCCTGCTGAAGGATCAATGTTTTAGCCTGTTGTTCAGAATATAGGATTTTATGGTACCATTTCCATTTGGGTCCCTATCTGTGTCCCCCCACCCTTACTGTCCCTCCCACCCCGCCCTCCCCTCCCTGCCATCTTTTTAAGTGTATTTTATAAATATTTTATTTTTATTTATTTATGTGAAAGACAGAGAGAGAGGCATATAGACAGAGTGAGAGAATGGGCACACCAGGGCCTCCAGCTGTTGCAAATGAACTCCAGATGCATGTGCCACCTTATGCATCTGGCTTACGTGGGTCCTGTGGAACCAAACCTGGATCCTTTGGCTTTGCAGGCAAGCACCTTAATTGCTAAGCCATCTCTCCAGCCCTAAACTTCCATCTTTGTAAAAGTTCAATCAATCATGACTAGGAGGGTCTACTTGTGGACTTTCATACTCCATGGGTCTCTATATGTCACCCTTTCAATAAGCACTGTCACAGTTACTGTCACTTTATAAGACTTCCAGCTCTGCTTATCCTTAGGGAGAAAGCTTTGATATTTTGCACTTTCACATCCATTTTAAGTTTATCCTCTTAATTTCTTTTAAAAAATATCTGATTAATTAGGAACTTTATTGTATGGACAAATCATGTTGGTTCTCTTCCCCTCATGTTATCCTCTTATATCCCTTCTTACCCACCCCCATTCCACCAGGTGCCCTTCTCAGTGAGATTGTTGGTATTCACCATGGGGTTATGAATGCATCAGTCAGTCTGTGTGGGTGTGAGGCAGCAATGCCTCAAAGTACTCCTTTTCACCTTGGGCTCTTAAAATCTTTCTGTCCCCTCTTCAGCAATATTCCCTGAGCCTCGGAAGATGTATTATAAGTCTACTTTACTTTTCAACTCTCTGCAGCTTCGGAATTTCTGCTCTGCTGAGTTTTGAGTGTCGTGAGGGTCTATCCCATCTCCCTGGAGCAAGCTGTCAGGACAGCAGTGGGAGCAGCACTCATGTTTAAATTACACTTCCTCTGTGATGTCACCTGGGCTCTGGCAGATGTGATGGAGGTGGCTCCTCTCCTGTTAGGCAGTCTTTTCTTGTCATATTGATGGATTTTGGTTCTCCCTAGTTTTTACTGCCATCTGCTAAAACCAAAAACAAACAAACAAACAAACAAAAGATTCTCCAACCAAGAGTTCAAGCAACATGGATGACATTGAGAGACATTTTGATAGCTGTAGCTACTTCTTTTGGTCAAGACTAATGGGCTTCTCTCTGGAGCCTATGACCATCATATGTAAGCATCTTAATTTCTACCAAAAGTCACTGCTGACATTTTGATTGGAAATGGATTGAATCTTATAGATCAACCCAGGAAGAATTGAACTACTAAAAGTATTCAGTTTTGGCAGCTTATCTTTTCTAACCTAACTGAGTTGCAGGCAGATTACCAGTCTAGAAGACCAGACTGAAGGAAAATTTTCCTATTGTGCAATCACTTGCTTTTCTCAGAAGATGGTTTTATACAGTTCAGATTCAACTCTCACCTCTGCAGCTTGGGTGTGCCTTGTTTCCTTGGAGTGTAAACTGAGGGGCCAGGATATTTAATTCTGGGGATTTGGATGACAGTATTTGAAGAGGATAGGTTCAGAGAGTGGAATTAAAGAAGACTAGCCTTATTCTGCTCAAAGCATAGGAAGATCAGATGTTTTCCTAAAATAATTTTGAAGAAACAATTCTTTAAGAATGATTCTTCACTAGTAAAATCAGTTTTGCTTAGATTTAATTTTGTGGATGGAGCTGTTAATATTTTGTCTAAATCTGCCAGGGAGCCAATTCTGTTTCATTCATTCCTTCATTAAGTCATTCACTCAACAAATATTTACTATATACCAAGCCTGAATTAGGCATTAGGTAACAGGGTGTGTGTGTGGGGGGTTAGTGATGTTAATATACACAACTATAATTGCTAATGTCTTTCTCAGTTTGTAAAGTTAGATGAAAACAATTATTATTGCTCTGTCTGTCCTGCATTTGAGCTCAGGTTGAAACTATGCATCACTAATTGTTTCAGCCTGCTCTCAAAATTACTTATATTAATTTATTCTGTCTCCACTTTTATTACAAATCATATTTTCTGTAGCTTGTGCCCTGAAACAAGCTGAGCATAAAGACCTAGGTTAGATATGATGGGAGCATGAAGCTCCTTGCCCTGTAACAGGCTGTGGTTTCAGGCATCTGACTTTACAGTCTTAACTATGAGCCTGTGTGTGCCTGGGCTTGAATATCATCCCAGCTTGAGCTGAACTATTTACCTATGATAAAGAAAGAAAGCTGAGATGGAGCTGTGAGGAGACTCCTGCAAGCAGTGACCATCCAGGTGAAAGACAATACCAGGACCAGTGTTGGCAGTTGGGGATGGGGCCAGGGGCCATATGTGGGGAATGTGACAGTTGAGGGATTGGATATGTGCTGTGAGAGATGGAAAGAGATCTAGGTTGTTGCAACTGTATGATACTGTTAACTGAGGCTTGGGGATGGTGACTGAGGGGTCAGGATTGGTGGAGGGAACACAAAGACTGTCTAGCTCATTTTGAATCGAAGATGTCTTTGAGACTACCAAGTGGATATATGAGGACACACTTGGCCTGACGTTCAAAGGAGAAAGTTGGACTAAGAAATATATTTCTAAATAATAGCCACATGGATGGGAACTCAAGCGTGGTTACAGAGCTTGCCTGAGAAGAAGGACAGAATAAGAAGGGAGCAGGGCTCAGGATGGAGGCTTTAAGAATCCTAACATTGGGCTGGAGAGAAGGATTAGAGGATAAGGCCTTTGTCTGGGAAGCCTAAGGACCCAGGTTCAATTCCTCAGTACCCATATAAACCAGATGCACAAGGTGGTACATGCACCTGGAATTCATTTGCAGTGCCTGGAGGACCTAGTGCTCTCTCTCTCTCTCTCTCTCTCTCTCTCTCTTCTCTCTCTTCCTCTCTTAAATAAATAAATATAAATAAAATTAAAATAGAAAGAACAAATTCTAACATCTAGTAGAGAAACATGCACCTGAGAGGGAATGAAGGAAGTGTGGAGCAAGTTAACTGAGAAAACAGCAGAGAGAACCTGGAAGTGTCTTGAGGCAGGAGGATAAAGTGGGAAACACTACTGAATATTCAATTAAACTGAGTACTGGATTGACAAACTATTTTATAATCAGGTAAGTTTTGGCAAAGGGGAATCATTAGTGAAAGGTAGAAAATTGAAAATGAAAGAATGAAGCAAAGGAGTTAACAAAAAAACAATAGCAACAACAAAATTAGAACCTAGGATGGATGACAAAATAGGACCTAGATGGATTGACCAGATCATGTTTCAGATTCCTTCTCTCATCATCTTCTTTCAGTTGCCAAAATAACTTTTTTAACTTTGTTTTTCTGAGAGAGAGAGAGAGAGAGAGAGAGAGAGAGGGAGAGGAAGAGGCAGAGAGAGAGAGAGAGAATGCATGCTCTAGCAGCCTCTCAGCCACTGTGAACAAATTCCAGACACATGCACCCCCTTTTGGGCAAGTGCAGCATTGTACCCTTGCATCACTGCATCTGGCTAACTGTGAGATCTGGAGAATTGAATGGGTGTTCTTAGGCTTGGCAGGCAGGCACCTTAACTGCTAAGCCATCTCTCCAGCCCCTTTTTTTTTTACCTTTTGACAGATTTGAATTATGTTGTTTGAGAAGAATTCTAGATGTAGGATTATCTAGCTTTAAAACCAAAACCTTTCACAACCCACATCAACTCAAAGAGGAAATTTTAGCCTCAGTGAGCTGCCAGCTCTGGTTGATTGGTTGATGTCATTGCCATAGCAAGGTGGCAGTCAAGAACACGATGGTCCCATTTCTCAGCCATGCTCAGACAGGACAGACTCGCCATGTATAGAATATATATATGTAGGATTGAAGCTAGGCAAGCATTCTACTCCTGAGCCCTCTTTTTACTTTTTATTTGAGATATTGTCTTGCTAAATTTCCCAGCAAGCTTTGACTTATCTCTGTAACTGAGCAAATCTTGAACTTGTAATCCTCCTACCTCAGAATCCTGAATAGTTAAGATATAGGTCTGCACCACTAGACCTGGCTCTAATGTTTCTAAAATTGCTTTTATTTATTTATTTATTTGAGAGCATGAAAGAAGGGGAGAGAGAGAGAGAGAGAATGGGCTTGCCAGGGCTTCCAGCCACTGCAAACAAACTCCAGATGCATGTGCTATCTTATGCATCTGGCTTATGTGGGTCCTGGGGAATCAAACTGAGATCCTTTGGCTTTGCAAGCAAGCACCTTAACCACTAAGCCATCTCTCCACCCCCAAAATTAATTTTTTTGAGGTACAGTCTCATTCTAGCTCAGATTAACCTGGTACTTATTCTGTAGTCCCAGATTGGCCTCAAACTCACAGCGATCCTCCTACCTCTAATTCCCAAGTGCTGGGATTAAAGGCATATGCCACCAAGCCTGGCTTAAAGCTAATTTTTAACACATGAATGTGGGGGAGAACTTTTTTAGCAGATATGATTTTAGAGTAGAAATCACTTGAAACTTAGTGAACATAGTAATCAAAGGTAACCCACATAAAAGTGTTTTTAAAAGCCACTAAAAGATATAAAATGCCAGAAAGATAGTTCCCTTATTATTTTCATTATAAATGTGACTTAAATTCCTGATGATGGTTAAGAAAAATAATCAACAAAGCAGCCTTCTAAAAGTTTACAGCAGAGATTTTTCTTTTAATCTCATCATAATTCATATCCTATAATTTCTGTGGTATTTTTAAAGTTCTAATCTGATGCCCACTCAAAACACATAAGCCACAAGTAAATGACCACCTTTAGCTTTCCCTATCATGATGTTTTCATTGTTATTTTAAATAACCTTCAACTTAGCCCAGTGGCAGAAGTCACCCCCACTCATCAGCTCCAATTTTCCCTTCCCTGTGAGACTTCACTGTCCAGTGTCTACAATGGCTCTGGTGTGATTCTTGTGACAGGCCCCAGTAGTTCCCTGCTCTCTTTCTCTGCTCTCCAGGTTTTCTGAATTACCTGTATAGGTTCTTCCTAGCTAGGTTTGACAGTGACCTGGAGAAATAGCGTTGAACAGTTCAGTGAGCTAACCATAGTTCTTTTCCAGTTCCCCACACACGCTAACCTACATCAGGTACACACAGCTCTTAAATTCTCCCATTGAAACAGCAGGAGGCAGTGTGTTGAGTAAAGAACCAGGGTGCAGAAGTTAGACCGTGGTTCCAACTGGGGTGCTGGTGGCGCTGAGTTATCCACTCCACCGCCCAACCCTGTAAAGGAGAAATGTTAAGTCCAGTTAATTCTATGAGACCAGAATTTCATTTGTACATTTATCCTGCAATTGCCTTTGTCATATCTCCCCAGAAAGCTCACAACACCGTAAAGATTTTTTGGTCCAATCACTGCTTGTTTGGATGCTTCTGCTATACCATGTTACCAACACAATTTTCCTTGCACACCTGCTACATGTCATATCTTGCGCCAAACACTTCCCTTACATTATCTGATATTCACTTCTGTGACTAAATGCCAATCAGAACATGTGGGTGAGCTACAGATAGCAATTTGGGCTGATGTAACTGGAGTATCAGATTGCTCACAGTACCAGCAGAAAGGCTGGAGGGCCACTTGGAGGCTCTGCAGGCAAACAAGGCACATAAATTTACAGGACTAAATGACCCTGCAGACATGGCCACCACTATTTTATGAAATAGCTACCCCAGGCTGTCACTCTGAATGACACCATGGCACTGCTATCCCTGCCATCACTACTGCCTTTGGAACTTCATCCTTCTACCATTATATCCTGTGAGGTGTCATTTATGACCTGCAAATCTAGGCTAGTGACTGACTTTGCAAGGGAGGCTGGGTGAGTAAGTAGTTGGATTCTATATTGAAAGCATTCTTGAAATGGAAGAGAGAGAAAACCCACAGACTAAACAATCATCAAGAATTACTAGTGTCCTCTAAAATATGTTATAAATTGCCTCTCTAAATTGTTTTAATCCCTATTATTGAAAGCAGAAAACTGAGGTTCAGGAAGGTTCCATAAACTATGCAGTATCAAAGATGGTACATGGCCAAGTCAGGCTCCTGGACCCCACACACCACAGTCTCTGTAATCATGCACTGGCCCCCTTAGGATCAATAGCTTACACTGTATGGGAGTTGCAAGGACAGGATAGCCTGAGCAGTTGTTTAACTTATCTTCATCATCAGTGTTATCATTGTGGTTAAAGACAGTCTGTGAAGTTGTCTCAGTGATCAATCTACCCACAACCTTGCAGTCACCCAGATATGTCTCTGAGTTTGGATGTGAAGAGCTTGGTTCCAGAGAAAAACAGTGTTCAGAGGGGATGCTTTCAAGAAGCACTAAATCCATGAGGGTTCTGCCTTCATCAACGGATTCATCCATTGAGGGATTCAGAATCTGAGGTGACCACTGGAAGATGGTAGAGCTGTGGAAGGCCAGGCCTGCTTGCAGGAAGTAGGTCAATGGAGTTTGTCTTTCTTCCTGACTCTCTCTGCTTCCTGGGCACCGTCATGTGAGCAACTTTGCTCCATCATGCCATTCCACCATAATGTTCTGTCCCACCATAGTCCAGAAACAATGAAGCCAGATGAACATGGGCAGAAAGCTCTGAAAGCATGAGCTGGAACAAATCTTTCCTCCTTTAACTTGCTTGTATCAATTATTTTGTTACAGCAGCTAGAAACTAAAACAGTACCCATGGTAATGGACAGAAATATATATATTTCAAGGTAGGGTCTTGCTCTAGCTCAGGCTGACCTGGAATTCACTATGTAGTCTCAGGCTACCCTCGAACTCACAGTGATCCTCCTACCTCAGCCTCCCAAGTGCTGGGACTAAAGGCGTGCACCACCATGCCCAGCTTTGTATTTTTTTAAATGAGTTCCCATGAACAGAAATGAGAAAACGCTTCTGGTCAGAGATAAAGCTCAGTAGCCGGTGGTGCTGGAAACAATTTCACCTCTGAACACAGTCACCGTCTGGCCAGTGAGCACCAGTGATCTCCAGATCACTCATCTGCAGCTGTCTCCCACATATATGTGAAAGAAAGACTGCAGTTCTCAATAGGGAGAGCATGGCACATGTGCAGAAAGAGAGAGAAGTCCTCTTTCTCCTCTCAGACACCCTCAAACTGGCAGAGAAGAGCACAGAAAAGAGCTGTTGGCTCGTTCATAAGTGCATGTGGCACAGGAGGAGGAGGAAGGGAGTATGGATATGCACCCAAAACTATGCTTCATGATTACATTCACCACAAGCCAGCCCTCTGCCAAAACTGCACAGGAGAAACAAAATGTGAATAGCCCCCAGCCCCAGCCAGGCCTGCCAGTCCCCCTTGATAGAGAAGGGAACATACAAGTAAGGGGACAACAGTCAGCCCAGGGGTGTTGGGGAGAATCTAACAGCATTCATCCACCAGAAATGCAGACCCTCATTTCTGAAGGAACCAAGCATTACCCTCTAAAATACTGAGCTTGGATCAATTTCTAAAAATCATTTTGATTTTCTCAAACACACATATATGATGTGCTCCATCTCACTGGAGAAAGTGAGTAAGAAATGTGTGCTCACTTGCCCCTCGTCATATGCTTCTAATTTAAACACACTTCCAGCTGTTCATTGCACTGGTCATAACGATTTGCCTAAAATGAGTAATGGAATAGGCTGAGTTTCCTCCTGTGGCCATAAGGAATGACAGCTGTCTTACCAGTGTCTTTAATGCTGCAAGGAAAGTATCTTGGTCAGTTAGAGTTTCAGTCTTTGGAGATAAAGGACAAAAGAAGGACTTTGACAGCAATCATTTCCTTTTTTACAGTACCTCATCCAAAAAGTCTCCACTCTTGGTGAGGAGGAAATGACTTACAGACCAGATGTTAAAAGAATTTTAATAGAAACTCCCTATTCAGGATGCTTAAAGATGGTGGGTAGGTTTCTTTGTTGTTTTCATTTGATTGCTTGTTTTGTTTTGGTTTTGGATGGTATATTTTCAAATTTCATTATATGCTCGTGTGAAAATATTTTTTGTAATGTATACATATATATGATAGCTGTTCTACTTCTAAATGTCCAAAGACTAAATACAACATTACTTTTAAAAACCAATGACTTGGGGCTGGAGAGATGTCTCAGCAGTTAAGGCATTTGCTTGCAAAGCCTAACAACCCATGTTTGATTCCCCAATACCCATGTAAAGCCAGATGCACAAAGTGGAGCATGTGTCTGGAGTTCATTTACAGTAGCTAGAGGCCCTGACATACCCATGTGTGTGTGCTTTCTCTTTCTTTCTCTTTCTTTCTATTCTTTGTGCTTGCAAATAAAAGCCAATGACTTCTTAGAGCAGGAGGATTATAGCAGATTTTTTCTTTCTTTCCCAAGGTCTTGTCTCACTACCATGAACAATGAAGTTCATAAGTCAATGAAGTGAGCAGGATTTTATTTGTGTGGAAGAGACAGCTCCAAAGAGAAAGTAGAAGCTCTCAGTTGCTGAAGCTCCAGTTTGAGAGCTGGTTGCCACTGAAAGTGATATCTCTAAACTCTCAGAAGGCACCAGATGCCAGCAAAGAGGGGGCACTAACAAATTGGAAGATGGGGTAAGAACAACCTGTACCAAATGACTTTGGCACCTCATCCATTGCTGGCTCTAACCATAGCTGGAAGCCCCTTGACCATATCATTGTTACAGGGTATTTAAAAATTATGTAACAACTTATGGGCTGGAGAGATGGCTTAGCGGTTAAGGCATCTGCCTCCTAAGCCTAAGAATTGCTGGTTCAATCTCCAGATCCCACATTTAGCCAGATGCAAAGTGATGCAAGGGTGCAATGCCTCACCTGACCACAAGGGGACAAACGCATCTGGATTTCGTTCACAGCAGCTGAGAGGCTGCTGGTGTGTCCATCTCTATCTGTCTTCCTCTCCCTCTCTCTCTGTCTCTCTCTGTGTCTCTCTCCAAAACAAAAAATTATGTAACAACTTAGAAAAGTTCATTGCTCCCATTTGTGGTTTTGATTGGCTTAATTTATTATCCTATTTTATTAGTGTAACAAAATATCTGAGACAGGCTACTTTATAAAAAAAGAGATATGTTTTGCCTCCCAATTCTTATCCAAGGTCTAGGGTCAGCACCTGGTGATGGTTTCCCCTTTTGAATACTCCTTAGGACTGTGTGTGTGTGTGTGTGTGTGTGTGTGTGTGTGTGTGTGTGTAGATGAGTGGGGCTGTGCACATGTGTGCATGTGTGTGCGTGTGTGAGAGAGAGAATAAAGATGTGTCTTCTGGTCTCTCACTCTCTTCTTACTCAACCATGGATGTTTTATCCTAATAACCTTGTCGAAATCTAATCACTTCTAAATGCCTAATCTCTAAATGCCATAGTCAGATTAAGTGTTCACCTACTTAATCCCTCAATAGGAACTGAATGTCAACACATGTAGTTTTAGGCCACATACACAAATCATATGCAAGCCACAGTGACATTCATGGACTGAAGCTATGCTCAATACAGAGAATTACTGCAGATGGCAGTCAACATGAGGCTTTTGAGGCCTGTTGGAGAGACTATCTCTCTAAGAAGCAGATGAACTGAATTTGTGGGTGGCAAAGAAACATCTGAATAGGCTGTTTGTACAAGCACAATAAGTTATGTGGGTTGTTAAGAGCACACAGCCAGGGAAAACACTTGGTCCTGGACTCGGCTCAGAGTACTTATTTTCCACTCATTGTTTTCATTCTGTTTTACATGTGGTGAATAACAAACGTTATGTGCTGGCAATGTTAGCTGAGGACAACCCAGTCTAATGTATAGGAATCACACAGGATGAAGTGCTGTCTCCCCTGCCCTTCTCCAGCTTTGTTTTTAACTAGTACTTTGTAGCTCTGGAAATACCTGCATCAACCCTTCCATGAATGAACTCCACCTGATTTCTGCTTCTCCAAGTTCTATTCATCCTTCAAAGCTCAGCAAAGCCCTCACCCAAGAGCCCTTCCCTGATCCCTGGTCCTCAACACCTCTGCTTCTAAAATAGGCAGCATCTCCAGAAGGTGAAGAAGGAGTGTTTTAAAGTGATACACATCTAGATCTGGATTCAGAACTTGCTCTTTACCAAACATTCAAACCTTGCTACTTATCCATGAGGTGAGATACTATGTTTGGCTCTTGGAAGTTTTAGCTTTAAAACTAAACAAACCCTTTATAGTATTTACTATTTAACTCAGAGCTTCCTAAATAGTATTCAGAACACAGTGGTGGTCTAAGATTGGTCACAGTCAATCTCTTGTCATTTAGGTAGTCTGGCAAGAGCATGAGGCAACTGGAGCAGCCAGAGTCTGGTAGGCTCCCACCTCTGCCAGACACCTTGGTCTGTGAGGTGGATGGTATGATGTCCAGCACTTGCTGCCTTACCCTCTATGCTGAGCACAGGGGAAGGGGGTGTCTACTGCCAGGAGCCACTTGAGGAGGGCACTATTCATCACAGATAAGATCTGTTGCAGAGTAGTTCAAGGTGAGGAGGGGGTGAGAATTTGAATAGGTCAAACATGAGTTCTTGATAGGCTCAGCAGACTTAAATTTTCATAGTCACCTATTCTGGGCACTTTGTCCATAGTATCCAGCCTACATAGGGCTGGAGAAGTGGATTAGCAGTTAAGGCACTTGCCTGCAAAGCCAAAGGACACAGGTTTGATTCTCCAGGACCCACATAAGCCAGATGCATAAGGTGGCACATGCATCTGGAGTATGTTTATAGCAGCTGGATGCCCTGGCATGCCCATTATCTCCCTCCCTCTCTCTCTCTCAAATAAATAAATAAACAAATAAATAAATAAAATCTTTTTTTTAAAAGTCATATAAGGTATGACTTCACCAAAGATGCCAGAGTAGAAGCTGCAGGAACCAGAACTTCCCCTGTGGTAGTTTGAATAGATGGCCCCCAATATATTCAGTGTTTTATTAGTTTATAGTTTGCATCTGAATCCACCTGGCTGGAGGCAATGTCACTGGGAGGATCTCAAGGTGTGGTGATAGGTTTAGGATTTCAATCTAAAGATATGCAAAGTGTGCCTAGTTGGAGTTCCTGAGGTATGCTGTGCTGTGTGGCTTTGGCTTGTGGTCCCTCTCTCTCTCTCTCTCCTCTCTCTCTCTCTCTCTCTTTGGACCTGTGAAGGCAGGCCAGCTTTTTCTGCCATTATGAAACTTCCCCTGGATCTGTAAGCTTTAGTAAATATCTCTTCCTCCATAATTGTGACTGGGTCTGGAAGTTCATCTCAGTGAACCTGAAGCTGTCTGCTACATCCCCCAAAGCAACCACTGAGCAAGCAAGAACCATCAGAATCAATGAGTGGAAACTATGCAGTGATGCCTGGAAAGGAAACAACTTACATACATGTGGGGCCCATTATATATACTTTCAAATTTTCCCTGCCATGAGAAATGAAAAAAATATGTCATTGTTCTTAATATGGTTAGTATAATCTATTTACCTGTTTTGATTTTTTATGTGAATATTAAATAAATAATTTTAGAGTTATTGGAATACATTTGATCTGAAAGCTAGAGGGGAAATAAGGGAACCAGCCAGAGTGGGATAGGAAGAAAGGTATAATGATACATGTGTATAAAGAATGAGACTGATCACTTTGTATGCTAACCTGGTAAAGAATGTAAAAATTTACATAAAAATAAATTGATGTAGAACTGTACATTTTGCCTGTTAGAGCACAGTAACTCTGGAAGATAAAATGTTCTTTCTCCCTCTCTCTCTATCTCTCTCCATGGATTCCTGGATTTCCGTTATGACTTTAGATAAATCTCTGTGAATTTTTGGTATTATGCATAGCAACCACCATCTCTCCATTGTGTAGATTGCTGGTACCTCAATTATCATCAGGCTATCTGCTCTGATCTACCTAGTATTCATTAAATGGCTAGCATGTAAAGTAATAGAAAGTAACCATTATTTTGATTCTCCTGGGCTGAAAATAGTTTCCCAGAACACTACTTTTCCCCCCTTTTTACTAGGCCTAGGTATTTAAGAAAATTTCTGTAATGCTATTGACGACAAAGACAATGGAGAAGAGATTCAGTAATCACACATAAGGAACCTGGTGTTTGAAGGGAGGAAGATAGATTGGAAAAGTCTCTAATAAATGTAATAGCAGCCACCCACAAGTAATACTAGAAGTCCATGGAGAGAGGCCATTTAACTTCACCTGTTAGCATGCTCTAACAATAAAAATGTCCAGTCCTCAATTAAAAATTTGGGGGGTGGGTAGAGAGATTGCTTAGCGGTTAAGGTGCTTGCCTGCAAAGTCTAAGGACCCAGGTTCAATTCCTCAGACTCATGTAAGCCAGATGCATAAGGTAATGCATGTGTTTGAGTTCATTTGCAGTGGCTAGAGGTCCTGGAGTGCCCATTCTCTCCCTCTCTCTCTTTGTCTCTCTCAAATGAATAAATTAATTAAATATTTTTTAATCTTAGTATACAAATAAACAGAAAAGTATGGCTTATTCACAGAAAAAATAAATAAAGGGACAAATACAAGCCCTGAGGAATATGAGGCACGTTATACATACTAACCACTACTTTAAGTTGACTGCCTTAAATATATCCAAAGAGCTTAGAAAACCAGAGACAAAGAAATAGAATAAATCAGGAGAAAGAAGAGTAAGCAAGAAGAGGCAACACAGAGGTAGACATTACAGATAAACAAGTATTCAAATAGAAAATGCGGAGCTGAAAAATATGACTACTTGAGTAAAATTTTTGTTAGAAGGGTTCAGCAGCAATTTGAAAAGGCAGAATAGGGCTGGAGAGATTGCTTAGTGGTTAAGGCATTTGCCTGCAAAGCCAAAGGATCCCAGTTTGATTCTCCAGGACCCATGTAAACCAGATGCACAAGGGGGTGTATCTGGAGTTTGTCTGCAGTGGCTGGAGGCCCTGGCACATGCCCATTCTCTCTCCACCTCTTTCTCTCTCTCTCTCTCTCTCTCTCTCATAAATAAATAAATAAATAAATAAATTTTTTTTAAAAAAGAAAAGGCAGAATAAAGAATTGGTGAACTTAGAAAACAGTACATTGAAAGTATCCAGTCTAAGTAGCAGTAAGCAAAAGACAAAGGAAACTAACTGGTAGCATAAAGCAGACTAAAATGCATATTATGTGGGTCTCATAGGGAAAGGAGAGAGACAGAGCCAATGCAAGAGAATTTACAGATTTAACATCTTCACTTTTTAAATAATGCATTTATTTACTTGCAAGCATAGAGACAGACAGAGAGAGGAACAATAGGCACACCAGTGCCTGCAGCCACTGCAAACGAATTCCAGATGCATGTGCCATCTGTGCATCTGGCTTTACATGGGTACTGGGGAATCAAGCCCAGGTTCCTAGGTTTTGCAGGTAAGCACCTTAACTGCTGAGCCATCTCTCCAGCCCCAATATCTTCATTTTTATAAGCTTAACAAACTCTAAGCAGATTGTATTCACAGAGCTCTCCACTGAGACATATCATAAGCAGATTGTCAAAGACAAAGGAAAAGTCTTGAAGGTAGCAAAAGAGAAGTGCCTTGTCAGACCCAACACATCCTCAATACAATTTCTCACCTGAAGCTAGAGGACAGGTGGGAATTGAAGAATATAGGCAAAGTATTGAAGGAAGAACCTTCAACCCAGAAGTCTATGCCTAAAACATTATCCTTCACAAAAGCAGGGCAAGTTCAAACTTTTCCAGATAAACAAAAATCTAGACACATATGATTATCTTCCATTTCAGAAATGTGGGTCCTTAGGATGAAATAAAAGGACACTAGACAGTTGAAATCATGCAAAGAAATAAATATCAATGTTAAACATGATGACATATATAAATATAACATGTAGTTTTTATATTTTTAGTTTTATAACTAACTTTCTATTTTCTAAATGGTTAAATACTAAGAAAATTACTATATAAAAGGATACAGAAAAGAAAATAAATAAGGAATTAAAATGCTATACAAGAAAAACATCAAAAATAAAAATACAGTAATATAGAAATTGAGGAATAAGAATGATAGACATATAACCAAATCACTTTAAATGCAAATGGATTAAAGTTGCCAAGTAAAAGACAAGGATTGATAAAACTGATTTTTAAATGATTAAACAACATGTTGTTTATAAGAGATGCCATTTAGACCTTAAAACACAAATAGTTTGAAAGTTAAAACATAAAAAGATATTCCATGCAAATAGTAACCAATAAAGAGTTCAGAGAATTAATTATACTAATGCTACACAAATACATTTTTGAGATAAATATAGACACTATATATTGATTTAAACACTAATCTGTTGAGAAGATATAACAGTTATAAACATCTACGTACCAAGCAACATATCCTCAAATGTAGGAAGGAAACACTGATGAAATCAAAAGTGAGGGAGAGTTCTGCAATAATGGAGACTTGAATGACTCAATAATGAATAGAGCCTCTAGGCAGAAGAAAAACAAGGACATAGACAACTTGAAGAATACTATAAATCCACTAGATTTAAACAGACATATATGGAACATGACCCAACCAAAGAGAAGGAATATTCTTCACAAATGCACATGAAACATTCTCTACAATGACAAAATCTTGGGCCATAAAACAGTTACCAACAAACTTAAAAATACTGATATTAGAGCTGGGAGTGGTGGCACATGCCTTTAATCCCCAGCACTCGGGAGGCAGAGGTAGGAGGATCACCACGAGTTCGAAGCCATCCTGAGACTACATAGTGAATTCCAGGTCAGCCTGAGCTAGAGTGAGACCCTTTGCCTTGAAAAAACCTTCACACACACACACACACACACACACACACACACACACACACACACTGATACTGGAAATATTACTTAGCAGTGAAGACACTTGCCTGCAAAGTCAAAGGACCCAGGTTCAGTTCCCCAAGATCCACATAAGGCAGATGCACAAGGTGGCACATGCGTTTGGAGTTCATTTGTAATGGGTAAAGGCCCTGGGTCTCCTATCCTCCCTCTCTCTCTCTCTCTCTCTCTCTCTCTCTCTCTCTTTCTCCCTCTCTCAAGTACACAAACATGCAGAAGTTAATTTATTATTCTTAAATCACCAATGTACTGAAGAAGAAATCACTAGAAAAAATACAAAACACTTTGAGATGAATGAAAAAATAGACAATATACCAAAACATATGGGATGCCACTAAAATCATCAAGGTGAGAAAATGAGTAGTTGAAAATGTCTAATTTACAAAAGAAGGATGAGCAAGAATCAACAACCTAATTTTATATAAGAAACTAGAAAAATCAAACTAAACTCAGAGATAATGGAAGAAAGAAAATAAGGTCAGAGCAGATAAATAAATAGAGAATAAAAGACAGAGGTCATTGACAAAAGCAATAAATGATTCTTTGGTATGGTCCATATAATTGACAAAATTTTATCTAGACTTATGAGAAAAGAAAAGACAGAAATAACTAAAATGAGAAATTGGGACATTACTACTGACTTACAAAAATAATAAATGTTATAGAACAATACTGTGGGCAACTATACACCAGAAAATTAAAAAGGATAAAGTCCTAGAAATATACTATTTACCAGAGATGACTCAAGAAGAAATAAAATATCTCTACTTGTTCCAAGTAAAGAGATTTAATCAACAACCAAAAATATCCCTGGGAGAAATATTACATTATATTTATCTAGGTAAAGAGTTCTTCAATATGATTCCAAATGTAACAAGTGTTGATAGGGATATGGGGAAAAGGGAACATTTGTACGCTGTTGATATAGCAATTTTATAAAACTTAGTGGAGGCTCCTCAAAAAGTTAAAAATCGAACTGTGATCCAGCTATCAAACAACTGGTTACATATCCAAAGAAAATGAAGTCAGAATGTTGAAGAGACATCTGCTTTCACATTTTCATTGCAGCATTGTTCACAATGACCAAAATTTGCAATCAAATGTCAATCACTGGTGAATGAACAAATAAAATATAGTATATATACATAGTGCTCCACTATTCCACCTTAAGACAGAGAAAATCCTGTAATTTGCCACATGGATGAACTGGAGGACATTATGTTATATGGATATTCCAGACACAGAAAGATACAACAGATAATCTCATATGTGGAACATCAAATGTCACACTCACAGAAGCACAGAGTAGAATGCAAGTTACCAAGGATTGGGTCAGGGGTCTGAAGCATGAAGAAGATGTTGGTCAAAGTATATGAAATTTCAGTTAGACAGGAATCAGTTCAGGAATCTACTTTACAACAGTTACTATAATCAATGACAACAAACTGTACAAGTGAGAATCACTGAGAGTCATTTTAAGTGTTCTCACAATCAAATGATAAGCAAGTTTGGTATGTTAACTAATTTGATTTAGTCATTCAAAAATGTCTACATAAGGCCAGGTGTGGTGACACATGCCTTTAATCCCAGCACTTGGGAGGCAGAGGTAGAAGGATGGCTATGAGTTCATGGCCACCCTGAGACTACACAATGAATTCCAGGTCATTCTGGGCTACAGCAAGACCCTACCTTGAAAAAAACAAACAAATGAAAAGTCTACATATTTCAAAACACTATCAACTTTTGACTATTTTGAAAAATTAAGAAATGTAAAAAATATCTCTGAATAAAATAAATTCTAGGAATGAATAAATTCTACCAAACATATCAGGAAGAACTGATGCTAGCCTTTTACAAGTCTTCCAGTCAGGAAAGGAAAAAGGTCTCAGCCCAGTCTATGACAGCAACCTTAGTACCAGAGCTAGACAAAGACACCACAAGGAAACTAAAAAGGAATATCTTGGTTAATGTAGATGCAAAAATCTTCAACAAAGTAGTCCTGGGCTGAATCTAATCCAAGACTGGATGGTCATATTCCATGATCAGAGGAGAGGTGACTGAGGAATGCTGGGGTAGTTGAGCATTTGGTGCAATAGTTTATATTAACAGAACATAGGCAGAAACAAAAGATCATCTCACTAGGCACAGACAAAAATTTACCCAAAGTCAGTACTTCATAGTAAATACACTCAGCAAATAAGGAATAAAATGGAACCATTTAACATCATGAAAACCTCAAAATAAAAATATATTTTTAGAAGAAATTTCACATCCTTTTAATGTTGAAAGACATAAAGCTTTACCCCAAAGATCAGGAATAAGACAAGGACCTGCCTTCCCTACTGCTGTTCAACATTGTGCTGGATACCCTGACCTTAATAATTAGTCAAGAAAAAATAATTAAAGGCATCCAGATTGGAAGGGAATAAATCAAACTATTTCTATCTGTAGAAGGTTTGTTTCTAAACATAGAAAACATCAAATCTCTACATCCAAAAAGGATCAGTAGAGTTTTCAAATGCATCAACTATAGGGTACAAATGTAGGATATAAAAGAAGTTTGTTTTTATACACCAGCAATAATGAAGCCAAAGGAGGTTAAGAAAACAACTCAATCTATAGCAGCCAAAGAAACCAACTATGACTACATAGGAATATACTTCAAAGGTGTGAGAGCCTCCATACTGAAAACTGCAAAACTCGGTTCAAAGAAATTAAAGACAGTTGAAATAAATGGAAAGATATCCCATCTTCATGGGTGAGGACGTTAGCATTGTTAGGAATGATAATACCTTTCAGCATGTTCTATAGTCAGTCTAATGTTTATTGCAATTCCAATGCTGTTTTTACAGACATGAAAATATGATACTCCATTTGAGCCCCTATTTGTATCCCCCAACTCTTACCCTCCCCCCATCCTACCCTCCTTATTATCTGGTCCTCAGGGTACTTATTGGGTTTGGCAGCATCTCTGGCGGATTCAGGTTAGGAGTGACAGATGAATGAGACCATGTGACAATTATCTTTTTGTGATGGGTGAGCTCACTGAGGATGATCTGTTTCCTTACTGCTACATAGAATTCCATAGTATAGATACACCACATCTCTGTTATCCATTCATCTAATGATGGACATCTGGGTTGATTCCAGCTCTTAGCTATTATGAATTGAGCAGCTATAAACATGATTGAGAAAATCTCTCTGATCTGAGGCTTGGAGCCTTTAGGGTAAATGACCAGTAAGGGAATAACTGGATCTGTTGGTAGGTCTATAGTCATCCGTTTCAGGAGTCTCCATATAGATTTCCATAATGGTTGTACCATTTTACATTCCCACCAACAGTGAAAGAGTGTTTCTATTTCTCCATAACCTCACCAGCATTTTTTTTTCATTCTTTTTTTTAATGTTAGCCATCCTTACTGGGATAAGGTGGAATCTCACAGTTGTTTTAATTTGCATTTCCCTGATAATTACAGATGTTGAACATTTTCTTAAGTGTGTGTTTGCTATTTGTATTTCTTCCTCTGAGAACTCCCTGTGCAGTTTTCTGCCCCATTTTGTGAGTGGGTTGTTTGATGATTTATTGTTTAGGCTTTGGAGTTCTTTGTAAATTCTAGAAATTAGGCGTCTATCAGTTGTATAGCTGGTGAAAATTCTCTCCAATTCTGTGGTAATCTCCTGGCTTTGGTTATAGTATATTTGTCAGTGAAAAAGCTTTTCAGCTTCATGAGATCCCAATGGTTGAGTGATTGTTTAATTTCCTGAGCTGCTGGGGTTTTGTTCAGGAAGTCTTTTCCCACTCCTGTCATGGAAGGTTCCTCCTATTTTTTCTTCCGGTACTAACAGAGTTTCACATTTTATATTAAGGTCTTTGATCCATTTGGACTTGATTTTTGTGCATGGTGAGATGTGTGGATTGAGTTTCATTTTCTTACATATGGTTGTCTAGTTTGTCCAGCACCATTTGTTGAAGATGCTATCTTTTTTCCATTCTGCATTGGCAGGGCCTTTGTCAAATATCAAGTAGCTGTAGTTACTTGACCCAAAGTCCAGGTCTTCTATTATGTTCCATTGGTCTATATTCCTGTTTTTATGCCAGTACCATGTTGTTTTTATTACAATGGCTTTGTAGTATAGCTTTAGATCAGGTATGGTGATGCCTCCAGAGATGTTTCTTTTGCTGAGGATATGCTTGGATATCTGAGGCCTTCTGCCTTTCCATATTAATTTTGAGATAGTTTTTTCTATCTCAGTGAATAAAGAAGTTGGGATTTTCACCGGCATTGCATTGAATCTATATAGTGCTTCTGAACAACAGGTTAAAACATTAATCCTTCAGCAGGCCCGCAGAGGAAACACCTGAACCAAGGAAACTGGAGAAAACATCATGAAGACCAACATTAATCTCATCCTGTTTCTCTCTCTCTCCCTCTCCTCTCTATACTCACTTCCTCTTTTATATTACCTATCTTTTTCTTCCTTCACCTTCGTTGGTGATGACTTACAACTCCCAGTACCAGCACTGATTAACTTTCACAATGAGCTGTTGATCCAAGAGACCTACAAGGTTTCCAAAAAAGACAGATTTCTGTCAGAGTTCTTGATGACCCACCAAAGGTTAATGGTAAGACCCTACTGTCGAAGACAGCATACGCATGGGAAACAAAACATGGAGAGACCTGGTCAGAATCTGGAAGAGGGTCAGTCCCCAGACAGTTAGCTAGTCTAGTGCCAGAGGGTGCTACATGAGCAACTGGGGGAAAATGATTGACATCTGTCCAAACAACTTGCAGTCTAAACTACCCAGCAGGAAACAACCTGACACAATGCTCAAACAAGTGCAGTAGTGGCACACAGCCATGGTTGATAACCAACAGCTCTTGATTTGGCTCATAGATTCACTCAGTGGAATGGAACTCATTGTTGGAACTGGGAAATAAGTCAAAACCATGTACAAAAAATGAGCCCAGTCTCCAAGATCAAGCTCCCACCAAATGTGGTCTAGAAGAGGGCCGACACATATAAAATTCTCTCTAAAATAACTATGGCCATGCCATCTGTCTAGTACTAACTTCTCTCTCCATTGGAGAATTTGCTTATCTTTTTCAGAGAGACGACGAACCTGAAGGGAGGATCAGCCTATCACACCTCACCAGGGCCCCAGCTGAAACCATAGAGTAATGTGGGGAAAGGGCAAGAGTACAGCATTCTTGGTGATCACGATACCAGAAAAAGGCTCAAGGAGATGAACACAGAGAATATCCAACTTCTACTAAACCAGAGACACAGAGGCTCTCAAAACCTCATCACTGAAGTAGAACTAAAATGATCCCAATGTATCTCAGAGAAATTCATGGAAGAGGGGCAGAAAGAGTGTTAGAGCCACAAGTTGGGTCATTATGCACAGAGACTTGGCCTATCCCCCATAACTCTTGACTACCCCCACAATACATCACCCACATTCCCCATTGATAAGGGTCCCTTTGGAGGGGGAAGACAGGGAGGAGGCTACCTGAGTCACCAACATGAATGTAAAATCAGAATAATATAAATTTTTAAAAAATGGAACTGGGACAACTGGGTAGCCAGAAGCAAAAGAATGAGGGGTACTCAATATTCAAAAATTAACTCAAAATACATCAATAGCCTAAATACAACAGCTAAAACTTGAAGTCCATAAAAATAAAAATGTGTTCAATCTTCATAACCTTGGATTTGGCAATAGAGTCCTTGATTCAATATCAAAAGCATAAGCACAAGGGCTGGGAGATGGTTCAGCGATTACAGACATTTGCTCTATAAGCCTGTCCACCCAAATTCAATCCCCAGCACCAGTCTAAAGCCAGATAGAAAGTGGTGCATGCATCGATTATCCAAACACACCTATAAGAATGGGAGGCAGAGTCAGGAAAAACCTAAAACACGTGGACCAGCTAGACCGGCCTTCCCAACAGCAAAACAACAGGAGAAATCCTGTCTCAAAGGAGGTGGAAGGTGAGGACTCACAGCCTGAGGTTGTCCTCGGACCCACACACACACACACACACACACACACACACACACACACAAATAAATAAAATAATTTTAATAAATTTTTATAAGCATAACACAAAGGGAAAATAGAAAAATTAGACTGCATAAAAATTACAATTTTTCCACATCAAAAGATGTCAGCAAGAAAATGAAAAGATAATCTATACAAGAGAAATATTGGTACAGCCTATATCTGATAAGCATTTAGTATACAAACTACATGGAATTCTTACAAGTCAATAACAAAAGAAAACCTAAATTTTTAAAGGAGCAAAGAATTTGGACAGAAACTTCTCAAAGATTGATAAATGGCCATGGAGTGTACGGAAAGTTGTTCAACAACGTTTATCTTTATGAAGATGCAAATCAAAGTCAGACTGGGATGGCTAGTCACAAAACACACAATCAGAAAATTAATGTTGGCAAACATGTGGGGAAATAAGAACTCACACATCATTGATGGGAACATAAGATGGTAGACTGCTGTGGAAAACAGTTTGGCAGTGCCTCAAGAAAAGTTAAATATAAATCACTATATGACCCAGAAATTTCAATCCCAAAAGAATTGAAAGCAAGTACTGAAACGAACAATTGTTCATGAATGCTTACAATAGTCATAGTAGCCAAAAGGTGAAAAACCACACAGCCCAACAATAGTGAATGAACTGATTGTGCCACATACATGTAATGGAATATTATAGGAAGTCCTGATTGCTGCTACAGCTTGAATGAAATTCAAAATTTATGTTAGATGAAAAAAGCTAGACAGAAGAGGCCAGATAGCACAAAACTCCTTTAATTTGAAATATGCAGAATTGGTAAATCCATAGAGACAGAAAGCAGGTTAGGGGTTGCCAGGGGACTGGGGAAGAGGAGACTAAAGAGGTAGTGACCACACACTATGAATGCACTTACTACCACTGTACTGTGTACTCTGAATCAGTTGCTGTAGGCTGTGTGAACCTCAGCTGAAAAGAAGATAAGTAAATAAATAAAACCTCATGACATCTACAAGTTACTCTATCACCATTTTTCCCAAACTTAAGATGTTGGATTACATTTGTGAGGTAAAGCTGTTTGACTCTTTAAACATAATCCAGTGGCTGGAAACACTCACTCATTTATTTTACATTTTACATCACACATGTTTGGACAAGCTTTGTGGCTAGTGGTGGCTCTCGGAACGCTGAAGAGATTATCATTATAATGTCTTCATGGGGACCGTGATTTAGCCATTTAAAGTGTACGTGTAAAACAGCACCATACTCCTAAAACCAATTTCAAGTTTCTCTTTGAAGTATGTGAAAAGGGGCTGGAGAGATGGCTCAGCAGTTAAAGGTACTTGGTTCCAAAGCCTAGTGGCCAGGGTTTGATTTCTCCAGTACCCACATAAAGCCAGATGCACAAAGTGACATCTGCAGTGGGAGTTTGTTTGCAGTGGTGGGAGTCGTCAGTGTGCCTATGTTCTCGATCTCTCTCTCTCTGTCTCTCTCACCCTTTCTACTTCTTCCCCCATCTCTCTCATTTTCTCTCTCTGCTTACAAATAAATTTAAAAACTATTTTTCCAATATGTGAAAAGATTTTTTGTAATTTTTTCACGTATCTTCTAATAGTGTGTGCTACATTTTTTATCACCATCACACAGTAGTAAATTGTTGGGTTTTGTTAAATCTCATGTAGGGAACTCTCAAATACCTTCACATTTACCCATAACTCTAAATATTACTATTTTCCAAGTGCACCATGTTGTGTAAAATATTAGGAGGATGTGAATAAGCTGTATCTCAAAATAAATCAATATTGCACTTTCCATTGTTTAATCTTTTCTTTCCCAAGCAGAGCAAAATTTGCTCAAGGGCTGAGAAGACCTTTGGTTGCAGTTCTATTCTGTGTTCTCTGTGGCCCGCAGAGGTGGAGCTCAGGGAATCCTGGCTGAACTGCACTGCACATCTCACCTGGATGATTCTCCTATATTTCAGGTTGGTGCGGGCCTGGCTGCCAGCTGATTACCATGCAAGAAGCCAACCCCATATTCTCAAAGACACACTGTAAGCATTTGGCTGTCAAGCATCTAAAAAGCTGTCTTTTATGCTCTTCTAACCATGGCCATCCTGTTCCCCAGAAAATCTTGTGCTTCAAGCTGGAGGGAGATGGACTGTAACAGCTGACTAAAGTTGTGTCGCCACGGGGAACATTACTCCAGAACTGCAGCTGTCATGTGACCCCAGACAGTCCACTCAACAAATGGAAAACCATGATGGCTTCCTTTGTGGAAGTTAAAACCTAACAGGGACAGAGAAACCTACCACATATTTAAAGCTAATCAAAGGGCTGGAGAGATGGCCTGGCGGTTGAGGCACTTGTCTGCAAAGCCTAAGGACACAGGTTCTATTCCCCAGTACCCACATAAAGCCAGATGCAGAAAGTAGTACATGCATCTAGAGTTCTTTTGCAGTGGCTAGAGATCCTGGTATGCCCATTCTGTCTCTCTCCAAGTCTGTTTGTCTCTGCTTCCAAATAAATAATATTTTTAAAAGCTAATCAATATGGAACCTGTCCTTTCAACATCTCCGCATGAATAAAATCTATGTGTTTTGATTTGTTAGAATAGCTTAACTATGAAATAAATTAACATTTCCAAATTTGGAGGTATTAACTGTATTTGCATGCTACACTGCCAAAAAAACATGATGGGAAATTTCTCCTAACAGGAGAAGAAGGTGGTCTCAAATGAGGCATGGAAAGGGGAAAAGGTGGACCTCATTTCAATGTTAGTATAAATTCCTATAAAGTTTGTCTATGTGGTAACTTAAAAATACAACCTGTTGCAGGCAGGTTCACATTGCTTGTAGAAATCATCTGACCAAGAGCAGCTTTGGGAGAAAAAGGGATTTATTTTGGCTTAAAGACTCAAGGGGAAGCTACATAATGACAGGAGAAAACAATGGCATGAGCAGAGGGTGGACATCACCCCCTGGTCCACATAAGGTGGACAATAGCAACAGGAGAGTGTGCCAAACACTGGCAAGGGGAAACTGGCTATAATACCCATAAACCCACCCCCAACAATACACTGCCTCCTGGAGGTGTTAATTCCCAAATCTCCATCAACTGGGAACCTAGCATTCAGAACACGTAAGTTTATAGGGGACACCTGAATCAAACCACCACATTCCACCCCTGCCCCCATAAGCCGTTAACCATACATGATAGAAAATACAATGCATTCAGTCCAAAATTAAAAGTCCCCATAGTTTTTGTCACTCCTAATGATGTTCAAACATACCCATAATCCAAGGTCTTTTAACTAAGCCATAATACCAAAAAAAAAAAAAAAATCCCCAAAGAACCCACAATGGCAAAGAATAAACATTCACACTGCAAAAGATGGCATAGCAAGGAAATATTCAGCAAATCCAAGATTTAAACAGGGCAAACATCAAACTCCGTAACTCCAAGTCCAACACCTCTAGCCAGTGACAAGTCTCCAAGTTCGATAATTCTAATCAGCAACAAGTTTCTGGAATTCCAATTCCACCCCTCCAGCCAGGCTACTCACAGTCCTGTACAATATCATCAGGGCCAGCAGTTTTCTTAGCAGCCATCTCATGGTGCAACCCACGGTTCATCCTCACAGCTCCATGGGGTCTCCATGCAGACATCCAGCAAACCTGCTCACATTG
The DNA here is from genome assembly GCA_036365145.1 of Orientallactaga sibirica. Taxonomy (NCBI): domain Eukaryota; kingdom Metazoa; phylum Chordata; class Mammalia; order Rodentia; family Dipodidae; genus Orientallactaga; species Orientallactaga sibirica. The sequence goes on from JAEOAD010000036.1 coordinate 3,545,748, forward strand.
CCCATGGCCGTTTCCAAAACACAAGACCATGATGCAAACTCAATGACCCTCTCTTTCCGGCATTTCTAATACTCCACAATACCAGGTAGGGTGTCAATTTGTTAATTCGGGGGGAATAAAGCAGGCTCTGAAGAACAGGACACTACTTGAGCAATCAGGCCCCTTCAAAAGAATCTACATTCTTCCTGTTGCCCCAGTGTAGGTCAGCTAGTCCAATCTCAAAGGTTGTAATCTCTCAATTACAGCTGAATGGGCAGCAGTTCACCTAAAATTTCATTTTTTCTGTGCCATATCCCTCTTCTCACACCAGTCCATTTCTATACAATGCAACCCTGCACAACTTCTCAGGACCAAGCTATAATAGCAAGCCTCTCACACAAATTGTTTATATCCCAGTCCAGGCAAAGCTCTTTCTCACCTTCACAAGCCAAACCTCATAGTCTATAGTTCTTACTGCATTCAGGTCTTTCAACTCTGACCAGAACAGTCCATCAAGCTGTACTTACAGCACTGCAAGGTGTCTCACAGGCCAAGGTTTCAAATCCTTCCACATTCCTCTTGAAAATCAGCGCCAAAAGGCCAAAGCCATTCAGTCAGGTATCTAGCAGCAATCCCACTCCTCTAGTACCAACTTTACTATTGCAGTCTGGTTCACATTGCTGGCAGAAATCACCCAATCAAGGGCAGCTTTGGGAAAAATAAAATGGGGGGTGGTGGTATTTTGGCTTACAGACTCGAGAGGACGCTCCACGGTGGCAGGGGAAAACAATGGCATGAGCAGAGGGTGGACATCACCCCCTGGCCAACATCAGGTAGACAATAGCAACAGGACAGTGTGCCAAACACTGGCAAGGGGACACTGGCTATAACACCCACAAGCTCATCTCCAACAATATGCCACCTCCAGGAGGCATTAATTCCCAAATCTCCATCAGCTGGGAACATTCAGAACATTGGACACCTGAATCAAACCACACACCCTCATTGAGTACTACAACATAATTTCTTTTCTTTTCTTTTTGAAAATTGTGCAGAAAAAGCAGTAGTTCACAGAGCAAGGAAAGGGATGAACAAGGACCGGCAGATAACCTTCAGGTCTCTGGCTATTTTAGCTCACAAAATGGGAGAGGAAGGAACCAGGATATATAAGCTCTATCCCTCTAAATGTCCAACATTTCTACAAACCTCAGAAGCACACACCTAGTTAAAGTTATCCACATGCCCTTATTTCTTGACACAGTCCTAGGTCTCAAGTTGGACCATACATTTACCATATTCTGGTCATGTTTTCATTAGGGTTTATACCAGAAACACACAATGTACATGACTGTGTGGTCCTAAGGACCCAGTTTCCCAGAGGTGTCACTGTCACAGAGGCAGTGTTATACGTAACTCAAAGCCATATCTGGGATTTCTGATAACAAAGTAGCTCGTCACTGAGAGTGTAAGGGTGATGCTGAGAATGGAAGAGGATGAGGTGATAAACAGGCCAGTAGTCATACCTGCCCTTTAGCTAACCTGGGAGAAAATAACAATGATTTCCATGAAGCTCAGAATGTTACTCTCTTGAACCTTAGTTTCCTACCTTATGCCATTTACATTTTACCAAAAGGGAGGAGAGGGATTATGGAATGTTAGAAGCAATAAAAAAAAAGACTTCTATTTCTGAAATTCTGATCTTCAGCAAGTGTATTTCTTTCAGAGATATCCACCCCCCCCACACACACACAGACACACACATACTCACATTTATACATACATGCACCAAGCATGCAGCATTGGACATGAAAAGTAATACACACCATAGCTTATTCCTGTACTTCACAGGTGGGGACACTGAGGCCCAAATATTATATATTGTTCCAATTCACAAAATGAGTTGGAGAGAGAAACCCAGGTTTCTTGGCCTTTGGACTTACTCCCTTTCCACCTTACCACATTCCACAGACAGTGTTGAATTCCGATCCTAAAATGCATCTCTTCCTGGGAACAACCAGACCATCAGGAATGAAGGAAAAATAAGCTCTAGGCTAAATTGCAAATGAATTCTGTTGATTAAAATCCATCCACTAAAAACCGATTTCCAGCCTAAGCTTGCTTACTTACCCTCTAAGTACCTCATGTGATTACATAATGCCCACCATAGCTCTCCTATGTGGTATGATAGAAAGTTAACTATATTTTATTAACCTGAAAGCATCAGAAAGATGTTATCAGACCTTGACAATACTGGTAGTAATTAAGATAAAATTGGTAGAGTTTGTATAGTATGCAAACCAGGAACCTAAAATGCACATTTTCCTTCTACTGAGCCTCCCTCTTCACTACATGCCCCCAAGGAAGCCAGCACTCGAGGAATTCTGTGCCACTAAATAGAAGCCCAATTGCAAATGAAATTAATGTGAATACCAGCATGTCCAGACATGCCTCTTGGAAAGAGAGGTTGACACCATACAAAAGGATCTTGGCTTAACTTACTCACTCAGAGAGGTAAGGACAGAGACAGAATAGAAGAGTGCACACATGAATATGCATGTCTCTTAGAGCAGTAACCCTACCCACTGGTAAGCATGGTAGTATAACTACAGTGAGTGATATGAGAAATCTAAAATCAATGTACAAATTTAACTTAAATCAGGGTCGCAGAAACCTTGATGGTTCATTTCTGTCTGCCTGACTCTGATGGCAAGGAGAAAATGTTACCTCACCCAGTTCTGGCAAGATGTGTGCTCCCCTCTGGAAGGATAGCCACAATAAGATTTTTTTTTTTTTGTTTCCCTACCCTAAGGTCAAAGCTCTCCAGAAGATCATTCAAGCTAACACTGGTAACAGGTTCTACTCTCCAAGTCAAAGGCATACAGTTCCCCTGTCTTTATAAGGGGTGCTGGAAATACACAGCTCCAAGCTGGCCTCACAGTTCTTGCTATGAATAGGGGGAAATCAAAGCAAGTTAAAGACTGATTAAAATGATAGACTGGAACAGAACCATCAAATTTTTGAGCATTATAGTTATTTTCTTCTTACCTATATGCAGCTTTAAATTTGCAAAACTAAAAGCATATGCATAAATGTATCTAAGCTAGTAAGATGTAGAGGGACCTTGGCCATTTGTTAACTTCAGTGGCAAGCAGCTCCCCAAATTTCAACTGAACAAGCCTTACCCGCCCAAGGATCTATTTCCCAGGCACCCAGTGCATTCAGGGTATTCACCTGTGAAAAGTATTGCAGGGAACAGAAAAGCACCTCAGAATTAGTTTCCCTAGTTAAGTTAGAAGAAAACAAGCAAAGCAATATGAGAACTTTCAAGCAACTTATCCTATCACTAAAATACCACACTGTGAAGTTGGATCTCCTAGATTTAAATTCCACTTTGGTGATCTATTAAACTCTGCATGATGGGCAAATATATTGATGCTTTATATCTGTTCCCTCATCTGTAAAACAGTAGTGATAAAAATATGACCATTATGAATTCTTTTAAATGTTAAGTGAAATTTTCAACATTTTCTAAGTCCATAATAGCTGGCACATATTAAGAATTCAATACATTTAGCTACAATTATGTAGCTGTAACTGTATAAGTATGCATGCATATGTAGATAAGTGTAGATAAGGGGTGTGTGTGTTGTATTAAAAGGCAGTCTTGAAATCAGTTAACTAGAACAATCCTTGGTACTCTGATAATAGATAGAAGATAGAGAGATGATTGAAACAGACAAATAGATTAGATAATAGTAGATAGTAATAGACTATCCAACCAGCCCTCTCCCACCTAATGAGACCTAAAGATACAATGATGTCTTGTAAAACACCTTGTAGCTGTTTCCTTTGTCCTTTCCCAGACCCCCTGCCTGTGTGAGTGGTGCTGTTGACCGCCTCTTGTGACAGCTGTGTCCTTGTTCTTTCCTCCCATGAGTGATCCCTGTTCTTCCTTTCACTGTCAGGTTCTTTTGGGTAAGGACTTAAAGGCCAAATCCACACATGCAAAAACAAATATGAAGTTATCTTGGGTAATATACAAAATATTTTCTTAAAACCCAGCTACATCCGTTTACTAAAATAAGTGAATGATTCCCAAAACCAGCATTCCTAAAATCTTCCAATAGTGCCAAAATGAATTGTCCTCTGCATTTTGAAAAAAAGGGGGGGAGGGGATCTAACTGGTACAAATTACCACTGTGGGTTAATGCATTCATTCATTTAAAAATATTTACTGGGGCTGGAGAGATTGCTTAGTGGTTAAGGAACATGCCTATAAAGCCAAAGGATACAGGTTGGATTCTCCAGGACCCACATAAGCCAGATGCATAAGGTGGCACATGCACCTAGAGTTTGTTTTCAGCAGCTGCAGGCCCTAGTGTACCCATTCTCTCCTTTCCCCAACCCCCATCACCTCTTTCTCTCCCTCTCTCAAATAAATAAATAAATATTATTAAAAATTTACTGGAAAATTATGTCAGGTACTGGATTACAACAGGAAACAGAACCAATAAAACTTCCTGAGTTTATGAAATATCATTAGATCAGCTATGTACAGCATGCTACTGGACATTGATCTGATGCTTTGTGATGAAAATGAGACATGCACATACAAAGTGGCTCCTGGCAAGACAAAAAAAGCTTGAACAAATCAAGTAACTCAGTCATCAGTTCAAAAAGCAGGAATGGGCCTTGTTCTTACTATATACATATGATAGATCCTTATTTCAATAAAAATTTTAATTAAATAGAACTTGAGAAGGACCAAGAAAAGTAATGAATGATATAATCATCACAGGACTAGTTGTTCCTAAAATTGCTTATCTTCCTGGCTTGTTTAAAGAATACGCTATAATTTCCTAAAGTTGGAGTCAAATAGTTCTTTGTGGCCCCTGAAATGTTGGTATAACCCTATTATTTAAACTCATATTGGTAGTTACAGATTAATATTGGCCAAAGCATTTAAATTACACAAAATTGTATTTTATGTAGCCAAGTAAAGTGACTTCCAAATGCATTGGATTTGTGGCCAAGCTTAGACCATAGACAGTTTGCAGACTGCCTGACACTAACCTGAGTGAATTAAACTTTCCGGTCTCACTGTTTTCCAGGGTTATCTTCTAAACTACTTTATTCTTGTAGCTTTGAAAGCAATTAAAGCCATGTTCTTTGATGGAAGGGCAGAGTGTGAGTGACTTTTGTCTCATTTTGTTTTGGTAAAGTGAGAAAATCATTTCCAAGGTTTATTTTTTAATCATGCAGTAAATACAAGCACCCTCATGACTACGGTGGTTAGACACTGCTTGCTGTTATGGCTGTGCTTGGTGATGGCAGTGTGGCTGTTAGCAACAAGTTTACAAAGAGGAATATTTTGAATCTATAATATGCCTGCCTAGTTTCCATCTATCAGTTTTCTTCTTTTCCAACACTATGAGAAATTTGCTGTTTTCTGATACATATTTTTGCACAAGCTAGGTTCCTGAACACATTCTTTCTGCTACTGTATTATAGCCCATAGGCAGAAGCAAGAACACTAACCAAGTTCATAGTCAAAAGAACAGCTGCCAAGTATCACCTAAGTCTGGTTCTCTTCAACCTCTTTAAGTTCTAAGTCAAATGATTGCATTCTGTGTAGAGTTTTACCAGGACACTTTTCTCCACAAGGCAACAAGGTATATATATCAGGGATCAACAGTGAGATAGATTTACTTAAAGCCCTAGTAATAAATACTGTCCTTAAAATCCCAGCTTGAAAATTAACAAAAAGGGAACTAGAATGTCTTCTTGAAGAAAAGTCCAGTGAGCTAAGGTAAGGAATCTAGCCCAGATTCTGGCCCCAAAGAGCCAGATTTAATGGATTTTGACCACAGTTGCCCACAGATGCAGTGATAATAGACAAATGGGCACTGAACAAATCTTCTGCTGAGCAGTTTCTGAGTGAGCACTAAGGAGTAAGTCAGAAGAAAACCCAAAAATGTGCCACTGTCCAACATAAGCCAGAGCTGCAAGGCCCCTGCAAAAGTTATGTCAAATCTGCAGCATCCATGCAGCAGACAGAGGGGTTTCTGTCACAGCTGAATCATCACAGTAGTATTTGAAGCCAACTCACCATGAGCAAATTTCTCACAGTGTTGGAAAAAAAGAAGTAAGTGGGTAGGAAATTACTCAAGTGTTTGAAGTTTGAGAAAGCAGGAGAGGTGATATATCCACGGGGCCAGAAAGTCTTGCTGTGGCCCTCAGCATATTCCTATTTCGGGTGGTCAGTGACATCAGATGTCCTCCAGAACACAATCTCCTCACACCAATTTGGGAAAATGCTCTAACAAATGAGCCATTTGGTTCCCCTAGAACCAACTGCAGGGTTAGCTTTTAGAATCTCATCCTTATCCATGTAGCCATTTTTAAATGGTTATTCACTATACATAAAAACTAATAGCTTAGTAATTCTCAATGATGTCATCAAATCCTCAGATAGGATGGATACTCTCACAGAATCTCCTATCAGCAGACAGAATGAGAGTCCTTTGGAATGCCAACAGCTGTGACTAAAATGAGAACATTTCTTCTAAAATTAGTGAGTTCTCTTACAGTCTCTGTGGTCTCTTGCAAGGCAGGGACCCCGGCTATTCTCTGACATTTCCACAGACAGTTAAGACAAGGACAGTTACATAGACTTTATCCCTGCAGTAAGTCTGCACTGATTAATTGACTCAACAGCCCTGCTTAGGGAAGAAAATCACCACCATGACAGTGATGTCACAACTTGAGCAGACTTCTCCCTTATGCCTAGTTAAAACCTAATGGTTAAAACCAGGAGTGGTAAACACTGAGACTGAAAAGAAGAACAGTTAAATAGCAGTTTTTAACTCCCCAATGAACAGGGAACATGATATAAAGTGCATACTAGTAAGGTTAAAAATAGACCCCATGGGGGCTAGGGCTCCGTGGGTAAAGTGCTTGCCTTTGGAGCATGAAGACCTGAATTCATGCCCCAGAAGCCACATCAAAATGCCAGTCATGGTGACACCCCGAGTAATGCCAGCACTGGGGAGGCACAGATATGAAGATCCATGGGGGCTCTAACCTAACTGATAAACTCCTGGCCACTGAGAGGGCCTGTCTCAAAAAAAAAAAAAAAAAAAAAGTGAATAGTATTCATGAGGAACAACACCTAAGGTTGCCCTCTGGCCTCCATATGCATTTGCATGCAGATAAGCAAGCACACATGAAATATAATAAACATGATCTACTGAGTAAACTAAGCTTTAAGCCTCCAGAATAAGACCTTAGAACACGTACAAAGAAAACATGTTAGTGGATGTCTCTCAAGTACTAGTTTATATCCTCACATATGATTCTCAGCCAGGTGATTTTGCATCCTGGGTCATTTAGCAAAGTTGGGAGGAATTTTTGGTTGTCATAGCTGAGGGAATTGAGATTTACAGGCATCTAGTGAAGAAGCCAGAGATTCTACTAAACATCTACAGAGCCCAGGACAAATCCACAGCAAAGAATGAATGATCTGGGTCAGAATGTTAACACTGGCAAAGTTGAGAAACATTCCTTCAGCACAGCACTGCCCCAGAGATGTTAATGTGAGCCATACGCATTTATCCAAAACTTCTAACAGCCACGGAAACACAAAAGAAAATGATAAATCAATTTAGTGATGAACTTTATTTAACCTAACATATCCAAAAATATTATTGTTTCAACATGCAATCGATATTTTGAAATAATTTAAACATTTTACATATTTTTGTATGTCTTCAAAACCCATTGTGTATTTTGCATGTATAGCAGATGTCAATTTGAATTAGCCACATTGAAGCACTAAGCAGTCATGTGTGGGTGGTAGCTACCATCCTGGAAAGTGTCATTAAAAATATGTATTTCATTTTATTAATACAGAGTTGGTTCTCTCTAATTTATAACCCATGAGAAGTATTCCCAAGCTTTTATCAATATTTTTCTATTGTTGAATTTATGCCATGCCAGGCACAAAATTGAAGAAGCCTTAAGATATAGGACAAAAAAAGCAGATTTGGGAATAGAGTTGTCTATGGCAAGCTGAGGAATGTGGAACTCATTAGTTGAATGGTGAGTGAGATTCAGAAGGACACACCTGAGCAGCACTTCTGAAGGCTTAGGACATGAACACTCAGCTTCCCTTGCCCATCACACTGAAAACCTCTGCAATGCACTAAAGTTGGTTATCTAACAGAAACACTATGCATTTGTAAGGCTCTTTTCCTTCCACCCACACTTCTTAGTTGCAAGTAAAAAGGTCTTGCTGAAGCCAGACCCGTCCATACCATGTGTTTCATTTGCACTGTACGTAGACCGTGATATTTTGCAATAAAGGGAGATTAAAAACAGCTTTTGTGAATTGCTTACAATCTGTTTGGGAATAAATAAAGGATAGCATATGAAAATGATTTTAAGACATTTACAAAGCAACATTTTACTGAGTGTTTCTATAAACACTACTTTATACTCCAGGGCATTTTAAAAGAATGTGGTTCCCTTTGTTGATGTAGAAATAGCTGAATATCATAGAAACCTATTAAAATTTACTGCCCCCAAATCAGCCAACTAAGCCAGCTACAATCAATTGATTGCAATTTTATTTGGAGCACACAAGAGTAGCTAGTTATTTAAATGGCTTACTCTTTCAAAATAATTCCTCATGTGTTATCTTTTCAGAAAGGGGGAAATTTCATGGTTTGATTTCATTAAAATATCGATGCCACCACAAGAATGTCACAAAATAGAAAATCAACATTCTTTCTCACCTCTCCTCTTGAATTCCACCCAGACTCAGATGCACACACAGCAAAGACTCTGTAGTGGGGCAGTGGGTGGGGCACACACCCGCAGGAGGATTGGAGGACTCAAACCACAGGCTAAAGTTTATGTCTTCTTTATCCTCAGTTTAATGCCAAATATAAAAAGGAAAGCACACTATCATGTGCATATATTTATGTGGTCATTTTGTAAACAAGACAAGAGTCTGAGAGTCCTTCTTAGAACTTTCCTCAAGTTCAGAAATAGTCATGAATGTGGACAAACAGGCACACACTATTTATCTAGTATGTTCCCTCAAGTGTGTATGTAGGCAAAGAAAGCTAGCAGTGTGAGATTTGTGTTAGATACCTGAAAAGAGTTCCACTCAATCACATCCAATCCAAAGGTTCATATGCTGTTTCTAAAAAAATAGAATTATTAGTGCAGATAATGGAAATAAGAATTCTGTAAGTAGTCACAACCCCATGACTCTGTTAAGAGTCTAAAAATCTTGACAACTCAACAATTAAAAAACAAGCAACCTTGTTGTTGGCGCACGCCTTTAATCCCAGCACTCGGGAGGCAGAGGTAGAAGGATTGCCGTGAGTTCAAGGCCAGTCTGAGATACATAGTGAGGTCCAGGTCAGCCTGGGCTAGAGTGAGACCCTACCTCAGAAAAAAAGGAAAAAAAGAAAGAAAAAGAATAAAAGAAAAGCAAGCAACCTGGGCTGGAGAGTTGGCTTAGCAGTTAAGGCACATGCCTGTGAAGCCTAAGAACCCTGGTATGATTCTCCAGGTCCCATGTAAGCCAGATGCACATAGTGGAGCATATGTCTGGAGTTCGTTTGCAGTGGCTAGAGGCCGTTGCATACCCATTCTCACCTCTCTCTCTCTCTCTCTCTCTCTAATAAATAAATAAATAAAAATAAAAATAAATAAAACTATAAAAACATCTTTAAAAAACAAAAACAAGCAACCTGATTTTAAAATGGGTAAAGGAGGGGCCTAGAATGGCTTAGCTGTTGAAGCACTTGCCTGAGAAGCCTAGCATATCCCATATCCCCATTCAGTGGAGCACCATGATTCTCCTAGCCACCCTATCCCAAAGCCTACAAGCTATCCTTGACATCTTCTTTGCCCAGACCTGTCTCTAATTCATTGAAAGCACATGCTGCCTCCTCACACTTCATAGCTCTGCCCTTCTCCATTCTCACCAATATTACACTGGTACAAATCTAATTTCTGCAGTCTATATTGTCTGCCTCTGGGACATCATTCACCATGCTATCAAAGTGACTTTTCTAAAATGCAAATATGTGCATGTTCCTCCCATGTTTAAGAAACTAAACTAAGAATGTCATTGCGAGTACTGTGCCAGGAAATAGAACCATAGATGGAAAGAACGTCAGACAGGAACAGAATCGCATGCAGTACCTGTTGACCTAGATTACAGTTTCATTCTGGTATGCATCACTGATGAAGCCTTCAAAAACTGAGTCATGTTTGTCATATCCTGATCTCATAGAAGAGTCCCACCATTTTTTTTACACTCTTCTTTTCTCACTTTTTTTATTTAAATAACTTGAAAAAATAATAATGACCCAGAACATACAAATAGAATGGGGAGAGCATCGAGGCTGTCACTCAGCAGCAAGCATGAGTGTGAACATGAGCAAAACTTCCAGGTTGCTGAGTCTAACTTGGCCTCCTGGATCAGTGGACTGTGGGTGACCAAAAGGCAAGAGGAAGCAACTAAAGTGAAGATTTTACTTTCCATTTTCTTCAAAGGTCTATAGTGTGATGCATATATCAAATGGGAGGTTTAAAAAGAAAAGATTCAGGCTGGAGAGATGGCTTAGCAGTTAAGGCACTTGAATGTGATGCTTAAGGACCCAGGTTTGATTCCCCAGTACCCATGTAAGCCAGACACACAAGGTGGCTCATGTGTCTGGAGTTCATTTGCAGTGTCTGGAGGCCCTGGAATGACCATTCTCTCTCTGCCCTTACCTGCCTCTGCCTCTGCCTCTGCTTCTTTCTCTCCCTCTCTCTCAAATAAATAAATAAACAAATAAATAAATGATATTTTTTAAAGATTCAATAACCCTTACCCACAAGGATGTTTTATTTTCTCCTTTGGTTTGGTTCAATTGCGAAAACTGAAAAAAAAAAAATAGAGACAATGAGTAGAGAACAAAAGTAATCATGCAAAAGACCTATTGTGTTCTCAGAAGCCCACCAAAACCATGTGGAGAGTATGAAAAAAGCCTTGTTATCAACAGCAGCTAAACCCAAAGTATCCTAACAATCACCTGTTAAAATATATGGGAATTAAATGAAAATTATATCATAGTTCTTATTAAGAATATAGAATTGAGCCAGGCATGGTGGCATACACCTTTAATTCTAGCCTTTGGGTAGAAGAGGTAGGATGATCACTGTGAGTTCGAAGCTACCCTGAGACTACAGAATGAATTCTAGGTCAGCTTGAGCTAGAGCCAGATCCTACCATGAAAATCCAAAAAAAAAAAAAAAAAAAAAAAAGGAGGAGGAGGAGAAGGAGAAGAAAGAATTTAGAATTGGCTTTGGGATACTGTCCTCCAAATATGGAGCACTTCCCATTCATGACCTCATCATGGCTCTTGTTACCTGCATAAGACTTGGACAATGTTTTAAGATAGATGATGGAGGAGGTAAAAAGAGAGGGAGGAGGACTAATTGGAAAGAAGCGTTCAGAGGAGTGGGGGTGGGGGATGAGAGACAAAAGAAAATGGAAAGAATTATGATTAAATTACAATATGTTCATGTATGAAAATTATTTATTTAAAAAAGAATATTGAATTGGAAAATGCTACTGGAATTTTGTTGGTAATTCAATCAACTGCTTTTAAAGTATTTCTGAAAGTATGAATTGGATACATTTTGAACAAATTCTTACCTTAGTTTATATTTACCCAAGTTACAATTTATTTTCATATCTGACATGGAAAAAACTGGCAGATTGAAATAAAAATATAGCTAGGTTAAGAAACAAATAATTTATACTATCTCAGTATTACCTTGTCTTATTTACAATTGTATTATATGGCCTTTCAAGTATAGTTGACTCTTTTCCTATGTAACCTGAAAATTTTAGCCTGATTTTGTTGTGGGATGTCCATATTTCTCCATCAATTTGGATAGACAGCTTTGCAGGATAAAGTAATCTTGGTTGGCAGTTGTTATCTTTCAGAACTTGGAATACATCCTACCAAGCCCTTCTGCTTTTAAAGTTTGTGTTGAGTAATCTGCCGTGATTCTGATGGGCTTGCTTTTGTAGGTCACTTGCTTTTTCTCTCTAACCGCTTTCAATATATTTTCTTGGGTTTGCATGTTTAGTAGTTTAATTATAACATGGCGAGGAGAGGTTCTTTCCAGGTTTTGTCTGTTTGGTGTACTAAAAGCTTCTTGTATCTGCAATGGCAGTTCTTTCCCAATTTGAGGAAATTTTTCTTCTATGATTTTGTTGAAAATGCCTACTAAACCTCTGGATTGAAATTCTTCTCCTTCTACTATACCTTGAATTCTTATGTTTGATCTTTTCAAAGTGTCCTGGATACCTTTGAATTCCTATTCATACCTTTCTATTAGCTTGTCTTTCTCTTTGTTGGACTATATTAAGTCTGCCACCTGGTCTTCTAGTTTAGATATTCTGTTCTCTCCTTCATCCATTGTACTGGTGAGACTTTCCACAGAGTTTTTCATTTCACTGACTGTGTTCTTCTGAGCTAGGATTTCAGCCTGGTTTTTCTTCAATATTTCTATTTCTTTACTCATGTCCTGTAATGGCCTTTTTATTTCATTAAGCTGGTTTCCTGTGTTCTCTTTCATGAGTTTGTTTTCTTTTTTGAATCCTTTCATTTCTTCTTTCATTTCTTTGAGTATACATGTAATCATTCTTTTGAAATCTTTGTCAGGCATTTCATCTAAAACTGTCTCATTGGTGATCGTTTCTGATTGATTTATAATTTTTGGTGGGATTGCATTGTCTTGATTCTTTGTGTTTCTTGTATTATAATGTAGTGACTTTTGGATCCTGGATTGATTTGATGCTTTGGTTTTCTACTTATCCATGGTGTCCTTAGATGTGGCAATCCACCTTTATATACTTTCAGGATATGAGTTTAAGGTGCCAAGTGTGGCTCTTGTACCCCAATCCAGTCCCAGAAGTAATCCTAGAAGTAATCCTAAGTAATCCTTAGCAAGTAATACTTGCTAAGCAAGTATTCTAGTGGACTGGGTGGAACAATTTACTGGCAAATTCTAAATTTCAACTGAGCAATATATACATTCAATAAAGACCAACACAGAGTATACAAGTGTGGGGATTAAAACAAACAGATAGTCTTATAAAGCCAAAATCCCTAAGGGTGTGTGTTGTTCCTGTCAGCTGGAGGTAGATAATTCTGTTCTGAATTGGGTTCCAGGTCAGCCTGGATCTGCATCATACCCTGTCCCCAATAATGATGGAAGCAAAAGACAAAGGCCCTATAAATCTGAAAGCATTAAATGGAGCACTATTCAACCCTCAAGTACAGCTTATTTGAAAATGGTAAAGCCAACCAAAAATATGTAACCCATAACCTGCCCTGACATGGAAAGAGAGATTAGCACTTCCAATACAGGCCTATGTATCTGGCGTTTTTTTTTGTTGTTTGTTTGTTTGTTTGTTTTTATTTGTTTTTTTTTTTGGTCAGTCAGCCTTATTACCTTTGGTGTGGCTTCTTATCTCACCAATGCTGAGTGCCCACCATGATCCCTCCATACTGTGCTATGGAGCTGGACTCTGTTCAGCTGTGCTGGATGTGTTGCTATGGAGGGGAGGTTGGGGGGTGAATGCTGGAGGTTCACAGTTCTGATGGTTGGGGGATGGTAGAGTTCAGGAAGCCTGGAGTTGTTCACACATTCCCACCTGTATCTCTTTTAGTAGCTCCTTAGTTGATTTCAGCTGTCTTCCCTTATGATTTCTTGACTCTGCAAGGAGGCTCATGAGGTTGGAAAATCCCCTTGATCTCTGCTGCTGCTTGGCACACCTGGTGGGTGGTGCCAGGCACGTGGAATAGGTGGATCAGGCTGCAAGCTCCTCAGTGGGATTCTGGCCATTTTCTTCCTTTCTGGTGGATCTTGGTCTCTCCTGCTTCTCCACTGTGCCTAAGAAAAACCTATACTCCTGCATTTTTCAGAAGAGTGTATTTACTATGGTTTTGCTTAACTCCCTCCCTGGGCTGGTTTGGCATGGCTCCTATGCCGCCATCTTACCTAGAAGTGGTAACCTGAAAACTTTAAAGAATGTATTGACACAATTTATCAAAAAGCACATGAAAGTCACTATTAGTCATTAGGAAAACAAAAGATCAAAGTATTCCAACATTCTCTAAAGGGCTTATGGTAATCTGAATATAAAATGTCTCCTATAGCATCAAGTGTTTGTGATTAAGCCTCCCACTTGGTCCTTAGCTGGAGGAACCTTTGGTAGGTGAAGCCATACTACAGGAGGTTGTGGCTGGGGGCAAACCATGGGTAGATGAGTGGAGCCTTTGCTACTTTCTCTCTCCACTGTGGATATGTGAAGTTGTGAGCCAGCCAGCTAGCTTTCCTCTGCCATGATGAAGCTTCCATTCAAAACTGTAACCCTGAAATAAACTCTGCCCATCAAAAAAAAAAAAAAAAAAAAAGAAATATATTGAGGAGCCAGGCACAGTGGCTCACATCTGTAATCCTAGCATTGGAGAGGTTGAGGCAGGAGGATTTTGATTCATAGGCAACCTAGGTTACATAGCAAGACCCTGTCTCAAGAAGTAACAATGGAGTGTTCAGCACTGAGACATCTCTAGCACACCTTCTAAGGCTCAGGGTCCATCATGGAAGAGGAATCTCCTAGACATAAAATGGCCTGGATATTCATGACCTCACAGTGCCTGGCACTACCTACACAAGACCTTCAAAATAGGAGGAAAAGATGATGACATCCAAATAAAAGAGAGACTAATTGAGAGGGGAGATGGGGTATAATGGAGGGTGGATTTGTGAGGGGGAAAGTGGGAAAGGGAAGAAAACTATCATGGTTAATTGTCTATATTTATGGAAGTTGTCAACAAAAAAGTTAAAAACAAATAAATAATATCCCAACAAACAACTTTTTATTTTATTTAGCAGATAAAATATTTTCAGTTGTAAACTCTCAACTGAGACTATAGAAAGTATACTATATGTTTTTATTTGGTCTTTTTTTTATAACTTAAATGATTCTTAAATCAATTAAATAGGGCTGGAGACATGGCTTAGCAGTTAAGGCAATTGCTGGCAAAGCCAAAGGACCCAGGTTCAATTCCCCACGTAAAGCCAGATGCACAAAATGGAGCATGCATCTGGAGTTTGTTTGCAGTGGCATGCCCATTTTCTCTCTCTCTCTCTCTCTCTCTCTATCTCTATCTCTTTATCTTTCTCTCTCAAATAAATAAATAAATAAAATATTAAATCAAGTTAATAAGTTTTGTGTTAATGAATACCTTTCAGCACCCCAGGCAGACTTTGAAGTCACAAATTGGGATTTTAGTCTTCTCCCCTTTAGGCTGCTTGAGTTGAGGGGTACTATCGTTATTCCATCCAGTATAAAACGTGGCACAGGTGGCAGTAAGTGTTTCTTGAACAAATAGGTGTTAAGCTAGTTAAACAACCACACCCACAGAGTGAAGGTTCTGGAAGGGCAGGCATCACTGCTCCACCATAGGATCCTCTTTGATCTACCTTTGTCCTATTCTCACCAGAGATTCGGTGAACCTGCACACGGAACACTTGCTATTCAGTGAATGGTTAGAGTCTGAGAGGCATAAGGAATCAGCTGGTAGAAATGAGCATGCCCCACAAACCTGATAGGCTGAAAGGAACAGCCCAACATGGGAAAGATGAATTTCAGTAAGGCCAAACATGAAAAAAACACACACACACACACAGTCCTGTGTGAATAAAGGTTGGAGAGCATAGGACAGGGACAGACTTTTGAGAAGAAATTTTAGGCTTTAGAAGCCATACAGGCTGACAATCTCTAAGCCCTAGACCAAGGAGATTTTATATGTTCTGAAGGGTTCTAGACTCACTTTGAAAATTCTAATGCAAAAGAGTTTTTAATTTAGCAACTATCTTCAGGGGTTCCATGGGTTATATTTTGTTTGGATTAAAATTGCCTAATATTTGACTGCCATTTCCATGAAATTACTTAGGCTGTGTCATTTTTCTAAGCAGAAATATAATTTTGTGCCATTGAACAATTGGCTCTGTGAGTCATGAGAAAATTAAACCTTGCCCTGAGCTTCATGGTGGAGCATGTAAGGACTCGACTAGAGGCAAAACCAGACAAGAATTTGGCCTTCGGCCTTTCCCATAACTAGGAGAATAGCATAGTTGTGGCTAAATGTAGATAAGTAGTCAAAGCACTTGTTCTGTTTGCACACTTAAGTGTCTCTTGGAAGGTTCTCAAATGTCAAGATACACCATGTAGGTAGGAATGGCTCCAACAAATGAGTTTCTGCTTTGAGGGCCCTTTCAGAACATCGGTTTCTGGCAATACAGTCTATCTGTTAAAAACAGGACAAGAGCCGAGCATGGTGGTGCATGCCATTAATCTCAGCACTCGGGAGGCAGAGGTAGGAGGATCACTGTTAGTCTGAGGCCACCCTGAGAGTACATAGTCAATTCCAGATCAGCCTGGGCTAGAGTGAGACCCTACCTCGAAAAACCAAAAAACCAACAAAACAACAACAAAAAAAAAAAAAAAAAAAAAAAAAAAAAAAAAAGAGAATCAAGCAGACTATCTAAATAATGTTAAGCAAAAGAAAAAAACAAAACATATATATATGTTATATATATATATAAAAACAAAACAAATATATATATATATCCCTTTGTCTTTGTGTCTCAGTTTCCCTTCCATTTATGTGCATATTTCACCATTAACAGTGCAGCAGAGGATGGTAGAGGTAATGTAAACAAATTAAATCTCAGATGCATTTCCACTGGGCATGCATTGTCCTTTTCAAAGAGAAATTCAAGCAATTTACCATGACCATTATTCATAAGTAATGAAAAGCCAAAAGAGGTGGCCTCTTTAAACATGTAGATACCAGTCTGCAAGCCTCACAGAACAACACTACTTCCTATAAAGATTTCCACATACAAACAAACTCCCCTGAGTGCTGTGGGGAATGCTACACAGAGAGGCAACCTACAATTAGAATCCAATAAATGCAAATGCACAAAATAGTTTCAAAACCATTGCCATGGATTTCAGCAACATCATTGGGTCAACCGGACACAGACACATCATTGACTAGCTTAGACTTGACTTGAAAAATCAAAATAAATGCTAAATGCCTGCCTGGTATGTTTGCATAACATGCCAAAAGCATCATGTGCTGCAAATAACAACATTATAATAGAAAGTTGGATACCACAGATCAAACTTTTCCACCTCTACTTCCTCCCTTCATAAATAAGCATAGGGCTAGGAGGTGGCTCAGTGGATTAGAGGGCTTGCTGTACAAGCACGAGACCTGAGTTTGAACCCTAGCATCCATGTCAAAAAAAAAAGGCATGTAGCTACACATGCCTCTCTAACCCCAGCTATGGGGGAAGGGGTGGAGACAGGAAGATTCCTAGGGCTCACTGGCTGGCCGGGCAGTTTAACTGAAAAAAGGTGAGAACTTCAGGTTCCTCTGGCCTCCACATGCATGTGCAATGGGCACACACATCTTCAAACACATACAAAGGGGAAAATAAATAAACAAATACATATTAAGGATGTTCAAATGTAACACAAATATCAGCTGGCATCTATTTCCTCCTGATTCAAACATCTCATGGATATGGAAGACCAAATCCCTTGTCAGATTGGGATAGGAAGAACATTGAGCTGAAAGAAGAAGTGATGTGTTTGCTGGGCTTCAGCAGCTCTGAACACCTGCCTCTGTGTACTTCGTTCACTGATGCCCTTCCTGTTTGTGCTGACCCTATTCCATCCTGCATGGAAGGAAGCCTTTCCCATAATTTCCAAGCCAAAAACAAAAGGAAATCCTCAAAGCATGAGTTGGTTATGACAGACTTTACTGAAGACTGAGGAGTTAGAATTGTTAACAACTGAGAAAACAGAAACACCCTTCTAAAGATACTTCTCCTCCTCTACCCTTTCTTTCTTGTGTCTTTCCAGTGCCAGTTCAGCTCCCAGCATGAGTCCTTTGAGTACTTAGCATTGTGGGATCAGCACGGGGATCAGTGGAATCACCTGTGCTTGGTTTAGGCCATGTACTCAATTTAAATTATATCTATATTCATTGTTAAAACAATTTGGTACAGGTTTTGAAAAGACAGGGAAGCCTGCTTCATATGTGCCTCTGAATTACCACTACATTTTTAGGTGATAAAATTCAAACAACTTTATACTTAAGGTAATTTAATGAGTGTTGATGACCATGGCTATTCAGTCCTGGAAAGATCATGGTCTAAACAGTCAGAGGATTACATTTGCTTGAAGTTTTGACCTGTCATTTCCACACATTGAGCCAGGTTAGCATAGTGTCTTACAGTACAGCCTCTACTGGAACTATCTGAAATGCTGTCAAGTGTGTCAGCAGAATTGGTGAGCTATAACTATTAAGAAAATAACATCTTATGCCAACTCCCAACTGACTCATTACCTCATAAATGTTAGCCTAATTACTTTCTCTTCCAGATTATTTGTTGGTTTTCTGCAAGTGTGTGTAGCATTAATTTGTTTTTAAATTTTGTACTTACATACTGATTTTTATACTGTGTTATGTAGTGACTTATTTACAGAGGAGAAAAGAGACTTATTTTCAAGCACTATTCATCTCATGTCTTAGAGATACTAACATCTAAATCTTAACCATGGAGTCTAGATGGTATCACACAACAGATTTTGTGGTAGAGTTATTATTCTGGTAATCAGTTTGGGGTATATAGTACTTTGAAAAGGGAAAAAAGGAGGAAGCATTTTTCTACAGAGGAAAAGTATTCCCAGATTCACCTTTCTTTTTTCCATCCAACTGAAACCCTGTTTCTGGCTAGAGGTGAGGTGTTTTACTCACCATGTTGTTTAGTCTTGGTTTAGAGATGCCCTGGAGTCAAAGATGACTGCTGTGGATTCCTTCCATCCTGCCCTCTGAATCACCAACTCTGTGTCCAAAGTTTGTAATCACAGTGTAACGGAAGATAGCTTATGAAAGGAGAAGCCATGACTTGCCCAAAAAAGGAATATACCTTACAGTAAATATAAGATGAACGAGAATGCAAGTTAATAAGCACTCGCCTTTTGTATGAACAGTTCAGTGAGTCATTTTAGATGGAAAAAAGAGACTAAAGAGTTGATTATTTAAAACATTTGGCTTATGTTTAATAAATAAATTATGCTAAATTATATGTTTTTATTCTTAGGAAATTGGGCTTTTGAATAGAAGGGTTTAAAGTTTTCATATTAATTAAAATATTTTTCTTATTTACTTAAGTTATTTCAGAAACTTTTTTACATTCCCTTTTATGGATAATGCATTTAAATTTAGTTAACAGAAAATTATTACTGTAATATAAGCACAAGCACTTTTTTAAAAAAGCAGGCAGAGTGCCAGTATGATGAGTAGCTAAATTTAAAACTCAAACACTTCATAAACCAACTGACTTACAATAATTGCGCTGTATTTTTCCATCACAGACAAAAGTATTTTGGACTATCTTAATAATTCAGAATCCAGAGAATTCCAATGAGATAATGTCACTGACCTTGAGTACAGATGATCACTGGTGGATATTGTAATACGATAACGTGACTTGCAAAGAGCTCATTCTCAGACATCAGAAACCTGCTAAGCCAACAATAGGATGAAGTACAGCATGCACTGGGAACGCAGTGCACTAAGACATGCCACCACAAATAGAAAGGCTTCTAAATAACTGGGGATTACATGGGAGCCCTCACACTTCGCGGCTGTGAGATTAGTTCAGCATGGGATCATCTACCATGTATCCATCTCCCCTGCACCATTTAAGAGACCAAAAATAAAAGCCAATATCTAGCTCATGGGTTCTTGTTCAATTTAACCTTCTTACTATTCTATCATGTAAGTCAGCTACATTCTCTGCCATTGCAAAAGCATGAAGCATCATCAATAATGCATCCTCCTACTTCAAAGAAGGACAAATGCTGACTCGTAAAGGGGTGAGGCCATGGGAGAAAAGGGTTGTTTGAACCATGCTATGTGTGCTTATAGCCATGGGCTGCTGAAATTGCCCTGATATTTGTCGGAAAGGCAGTTTCAATTAGGCAGAACAAAAGAATATCAACTTCAGTTTGCTAACTGACCTGAGGCATCTAATTTATGTACATGTTCATTTTGTTAAAACATGCAAGCAAAGAGTGATTGGAGAACATATGCCATTCATTATGAAAAGCACATTCCTTTAGTCTTTGTAACAAAAGCCATATGGCTTTCTGAAAGTTAATTATATCATAAATGTGCTGTAATTGTGGGGGTATGGTCTAGCAGTAACTGGAAGAAACTTTGAGACCTTACTTTGAGTCATTTACTCAATGGATTGATTTGGAACCTTGCAAAAGTTCCTGGTCTCTTGTACCTCAGTTTCCCAATATTTAAAGTGATAATAATGACATGATACCTGATGTTACTGAAATGATTTCCTGCTTAGAGAAAAAGAACATTACAAACTTTAATCTAGGTCAAAATATTAAATTATTAAAACAATAAGTTTAAAAATATTAACTGAATGGTTAATCAGAATTGTCTCTTCCCCTCCCAGAGCTTCTTTCTGGCACTACCAGAGGAAACTTTCTGAAGCACAAATGTCCCAACACACAGTCATACATACACACCAGGTCCCTGTGTATTGTCAAGTCTGTTCACTCTGTTCCTCCGCTTAACACCTAGGCATGCATGGGTCAGGATCCAGGTCACCATATTCCCTGAGGGAAAGTCCTTGCCTTTCTTTAGCTCCCTGCTCTGAGCTCTAATAGCACTTGCTGTATACCTTTTAAATACTTATTATACTGTGCAATAACTATTTTTAAACACCCCTTCAAATGCAGCTTCCTGAGGGGTGGTGGATAGTGAATACTATTAATGGTTCATCATTTAAGAGTCAGAAGTAAGTATTTGATTCCAGGATCTAGTTTCCACATCCCTGTTAAACCCTCAGTCCTCTATCTGTAACATTTTGCAATAGGCAGAAAATGATCCCAAGAGACTTGTAATGTTTTAACTACCAGAGGCAAATTTTCCATTCTCCTATCCTTTCAATATAAGAAAATGAAAAGTTTTCCACCAAGGACTAAAGCCAATAGTTTTCTGGTTAAACCTCAGCTAGCCAAAAAAAAAAGAAAGAAAGAAAGAAAGAAAGAAAGAAAGAAAAAAAAGAAAGAAAGAAAGAAAAAAAAAAAAAGAAAGAAAGAAAGAAAGAAAGAAAGAAAGAAAGAAAGAAAGAAAGAAAGAAAGAAAGAAAGAAAGAGAGGGAAAGAAAGGGAGAAAGAAATGAAATGCAAGTCTTCATTCCTATAGCATCCCATTTAATCCTGGTCTAAGAATTTTCATCCAGCCAGGAGGCAGCATGTCCATAGACAACGGCACCTCTACCTGACAGAAACAACCATGGGAGAGTCGTCATAATCATCATGACTGAAAGTGTCCATATAAAATTCTCATCACTGTGATCTAGAACAACATCTTAATGACCTATTTTGGGTTTTTAAATGTGGTTTGATTGTGCTTCTGGTTGTACTAAAGGGGACAAAAAATTCTCTCTCTGGCTATATGGAATTTTGATTTTGTGAGAAGTGTTCAATGAATCCTCTCTCAGCAACTAAATCATATCCACATGTGCTAAGATTTATGTCATATGTACATGTAACAGAAAAAAATCAGAAAAGAATGTCTGAAGGTCAAAGAGGACATGGAACAAAGAATCTGACTTACAAATGTGTTGGAAGCTCGGTTAGAGGAAACAAGCTTTAGGATCTGATTTGATGGCAAAGCCACAGGGGAAAGAAGGAAGAGGAGGAGCAGAGAATTATTCATAGAATTGAGTTCCAAAACTTTAATTTTCTCAAAATAGTTTCCAGATAGTAAAAATGTTTTTCTATGTACAATTCAGGAGCTAAGTAAAAAGCCATCCATTTGCCTGCATGTTAGTTTAGGAATGTGCCACATTCATTTGTTGTCATCATTGGTACTAACCCTCTAACTAATGTTCAGGACCCCTACCTTGAAGTGTGGTAAGAGTTTAGTGAGGGGAAGAGGAAGGGGGACAAGAGAGGGTAATGGGATAGTGCTATGATAAGAGCACATACACTGTCACAATGAAATCCATGACTTTGTACAATTTAATTGCACTAATTTTTATTTATTTTTTTATTTTAAAGAGAGAATGATTGTACTAATTTAAAAAAAATAAAGCACCTACTGTACTTGCCAGAGGGTCAGCAGTTTAATCTGCCTTTATGGGAATTTTGGGAACTGTCACGTGGATTTCTTATATGGCTATTACATAAACACAGTGATTTTCAGAGTCTAATGTTCAATAATGAAGACAAAGACTGACCAAATACACAAAGAATTACAAACTGATCTTTATTTATAATTATAGTACTATCATGATGCAGAAAATACCATGTATTTACTATTGAATGCTCTTATTTGCTCTCTCTCTAATTTGGATACTGCTTCATTTTAAACACTGACTGATGCTTAAAAAATATTTTCCCAACATAGCATGTTATTTGTCAGTTAAGGCTTTCAATAATGATTAGAACTGAGATTTCCAGATGGAACGGAGTCTGCATTTGGGGAAGCAGAAGAAATGTTGGTATAAATTTAAAGCCAGAGATAGAAAGTCCAGGCCCAAAGACATTTCCCTGTGGCTTATTTATAGAAAAAGGTGTCCATTTAACATGGAGAACACTAGGTTATGCCAAACAAACCAGGCACAGAAAGGCAAATACTTTGTGATTAATCATATATGGGGAATTTAAACTCACAGAGTCAATGAGTGGAACAGTGGCTACCAGTAGCTAGAGGAGCCAAAATGAGGGGTTGGGGGAGAATGAGGAAATAAAACATCTGTGAGACAAGAGGAATAATTTCAGATCTATTGTCCCACATGGTAATTATAGTTAATAACAATGTCTTTCATACTTGCAGGAGAGATTTAAAGTGTTCCATAACAGAAAAAATACGTTAAGTAATACATATGTTAATTACTTCAATGCTGCTTTTAACAGTATGTACATTTTAGAACATCATGTCCTATGGCATACATAAGATTTTTGTCAAATAAAAAGAAATTACATCTTTGGTGATACATCCTCTATGGCAAGGCACTGTTCTTAGCACTCCATGGATGTTGACTCATCTAGTCATTGCAGCAGCCCTAGGTAGGTAATGCTGTCTCCATTTGACAGATGAGAAAATTGAGGCACAAAGGATATATTCAGCCTATAACACGGGCCAGTCTGTTCCCTGGTAACTATGTTGGACTGCTCTCATTCAGGGCATCTGCTGAAACATGTTAAAATGGTGAAGACTTTTCCTGTTTGTCTCAGTACATGGACAGCATGTCAAAAATAGCTCCAGTGTTCCGTCTGTTCTTCTAGACACAATCCTTCCCTATCCAAATAGTAAATTCTAGTTGATGGATCCTGATGGGAGTGATAGTTACAGCAAGACAAATTTTCAATTCTTAAAAAAAGCGATTTCATATTTTTTTCCCAAAAGCAAGAGGTTCAACTTCTCCAGCTTCAGCACGATGTCTACTCCCTTTATCAACACGTAGTAAATGTGCTATAGGTTTGCCAGAAGTTCTGCCCTGAAGCAAATGGCTCTCCTTAAAACTCAACACAGTATAATACAAAATTGGACTAAACTTCGGAGTCTAAAGGTGGAAAATTTAGAGCTTCATTAGCTGTGCCCTGTTGTGGTTTGAGACTAGAAATGTAAGCACAGAGGTGTACTGGTGACCACACCCATCAGCTCAAATCATGCTGCTTCCCAGGCTGGGGTCATGCCAGATTCCAAAAGTGGGAGAAAAGGAAAACACACGCAAGGCAGACGTGCACAGGCAGGTTGATAAGAATGCCTGTTGGCCTTTTTATGATGTAAATATTCTTTTTAACCTGAAGATGAAGCAATCATCATAAATAAGCATCCTGAACTTGATTTAAGAATTAATACAGAAACTATCTTTTTGAATTTAAAATATCAGAAGCCCACATTGAAATAAAGAGTTCCTACAAGGGCAAGACATATATAACTCAGTGGTAGAATCTTTACCTATCATTTGAGAGGCCTGGGATTTGATCTTCAGCAACACACACACACACACACACACACACACACACACACACACACCACTTCTACAGACACCATTAAGGGTTGATAAACTTGACAACAAGAGGCAGGCTTCATGGCACAAGGCTGTGATCCCAGCACTTGGGAAGCAGAGACAGCAGCATCAGGAGTTAAAGGGATCTACAGCCACATAAGTTCAAAGCCAGCCTAGGCTATATCAGACCCAGTCTCATTGTCCCCCAAAAAAAACAAGCAAACAAGGATCTTTGGAGTAACTGCCAACAGCTAGGTTGAAGAACAAGAATTTTATGAGACAGAAAAGTTGAAAACACAGAGAATTATGTATGGCTGTAAAATCAATAGTTGGAATAAAAGTTACAGCTATAATTTTACAAATTACTTTTCTCAGCAGATATATTTTGGGCCCCACGAAATACACAGGGCACCAATTAGATGTCTCTGAAATAAGGAAAAATACTTAGATCTAAAATGGCAAGACTTCAGGGGAACGAATATGACCGAATGTGTGGGTATATGTTTGGTCATCCTTAACATAAAACTCCAACTTGACTCTCTCAAATGAAAATGTCAACTTTAAGCACACATGTCTTTCTCAGGAATGGGAGGGGTCAAGTTAAGTTTGATTGACTGTCAGGGAGTTATATGTAAGTGGAGAAAATAAAAGATAGGGCAAGCCCTCTGCTATTCATCATATTAAAAGTAAGTGAGAGTGACACTAACACGCCCTTACTACACCCTCAATCCCAAGCTCTATTCACATAAATCATTTAAAATTATCTGAGCAGAATATTCCAAGCCATTGACAAACTTGTATCAAACAAAGTTAATATCTTTGTCCAAGGTGGCTTCATTTGGGTTGGTATTTGGTTTGGGGATTTTGTTTGTTTGTTTGTTTGTTTGGTTTTCAGAGTTAAGGAAATTGAGAAGCCCAGTGAAGGGCTCAGCTTGCTCTGAAGGGCAGTCAGGAATAGCATGGGATTCACTCACGGGGTCTTCCAAACACTGCTTCTCCTGTTTGGACAACTGGCAAGTGAGCTAACAGGTCTCAGAGCACAGAACCTAGTAACTGATTTCAATGTGAAGAGTAAACTTACCTAGAACAAAGCAAACACTGCAAAGTATCATTGAAGTGCCATCTTTGAATAGAAAATCCAGAAGTGATACAAAATAATTCATTCTGTAGTCTAGAGGAGCTTAATAGCTTCCTGGGATGCTCATCAAACAGACAAAAAAAAGTGTCAAAGCAAAAAAACAGAAACAGCACAAGACTCAAAGTCTCAAAGTAGTTAATAAACGCATGTTTTTCAATGTCAGGCACTAACCACTGTGCTTATAGTCACAAATGAAAACCTGAGGCTTTTCTATAGGTCAACTCCTCCCTCTCTGTCTCTCTTCTCTCCTCTCCTCTGTTCTCTTTGCCCTCTCTCTCTCTTGTTCTCTCTCTCCTTTCCTCTCCTAGGTTCCTCTTTCTGTCTCTTCCATTGCTCTTTGCCCATAGACAGAGTACAGTATTCTCATACTAAAAAGGAAGGCAATACAGTGACATGAAAAAGTAGTTACAGAATAATGTTAAATGAAATGAAATCATACAAATTATATGTGACCCAGGCATGCAGACCTTTCTGTGCATATGGAATTCTGAGGGAAACATGGAGACATTGTAAAACATGGGGTTATGTTAGGGTACTAGGATTACAGAACAATATCAAAAAGTTCTGTTTATATTGTTGTAAAATTAAATGACTTCCCAAATCTTTACATCAGGTGAAATCAATCAGGGAACATTGCCTACACAGGGGAAGTTTTTATCATTGTTCCAGAGAACAAAAGGGTCACATGTTGGCCATGAGGTGAAAGAAGTCACAGAACAGTACAAGACCAATCAGTGGGCAGGCTAAAGGGATGTACAGAGGGACTCATGGAAAACCAGCACCTTGGGGAAGCTGGGGAGAAGGATACACTGAGACACCTGCATTTTATAACTTGAAAGTAAGGAGTGACATACTGAAAGAGTGTAAGGAACTTTATTCTAGCCACTGTGTGATGATGGTTGAGAAGAAAGAGAGGCCAGGGCAAGCTGACTGGGAATTTGAATGTGGAGTGACCAGTCTTCCCTCAGCCTTGGAGCACAGCCATTTTAAGCCAGGTCACAGAAGAAACACAGGTGAGTGTTTTCACTGTTCAGGTTTTCTTTAAGTGAGAATGGGATACCTATAACCACAATAATTCCAGCAGGCTTTGACCACATCACACGAAGCTGATCTCATCAGAGAACTCCACCAGGGTATAAATAACACCAAGAGAGATTATTCAGTGCCATTAAACATGGCTTTCCCCAGCTCTTGAGGATCCCAGAAAGGTTTGGATGTCTCATGTGAGTGGGCACCCATGCCACACCCACTAAGCAAAGAAATAATAAAATGAATCGCCCTGACTTGCATTTCATTAGTCACCAACGGACAAGCCAAACACAGAGCAGAGCTGCAAATATATCCTGCTGGGTGACGGACATGCTGCCAGAGATGATGCCTATCTGCCTACAGACATCCATAGTATGTTTGAGCAGCTGCTGGTCTGGGCCACACAGCACACAGGCTCAGCACTGCCTCTGGGTGACTTCAGACTGGAACACACACATATTTCAGAAAGACATGGTCTTGTTCTAATTATGAAGAAATTACCCACAGCATATCTTCATTATCCCAAAAAAGCAATCTAACAATGGGCTTTAATTTGATGATTGAAAATTGCCAGCCATTTCTTCAGGCCTTTGAAGAAATGGAAAACACAACTGATAATAAACACATAAGCAAGGGCAGTTGAAAATGGCTTAACCCTTAATACCACGGCTGCTGTGGTTGTCAGCTCATCTTAACTGCTACTACCTACCTTAAAGAAAAATAACCTTGGAGAAAAAGAGCTATTGTTCTCCATGAACATTTAATAGAAATGTTGGGTTTTTTTGATGATTCTTTTTATGGAGATATTTATTAGATATTTTATTTGTTTCATATATACTAGATTTTAAAGTAAGCCTGTTCTCCAATTGTAAGAATTTGGTGTTGGCATAGTGGCACTTGAGAGGCAGGGGCAGGAGTATCTGGAGTTCAAAGCCAGTCTGACCTGATGGTGATAGTCTGCCTGGCTCACTCCTGTGTGCTAATTCCTGGAAGCAGCAGTAGGAGATTCAGATTCTGTCTTTCTCCTGTGATTGTAGGAAAAGGGGTGGCTGGGCCCTGAGTGTGTAGGTGTGGTGGTTTGAGTCAGATGGCTCCCATAAATTCATGTGTTCTGAATGCTGGTGGCAACTTGGTGAAGCCTTGCTGGAGAAGGTATGTTGTTGGAGGTGGGCTTAGGGGTGTTATAGCCAGCTCCCCCTTGCCAGCATTCAGCTCACTCTGCTGCTGCTGTTTTCCATCTGCTATGACAAGGAGTGATGTCCAGCCTCTGCCCATGTCATGCTTTCCCCTACCATCATGAAGTTTCCCCTCGAGACAGTAAATCAAACTCCTTCCTCCCATCAGCTGCTTTTGGTCTGTTTTCTGTCCAAAACCACAGCAATGGGTGAGGGAGCTGGTTAAGAAAATAGCAAACATTTGAAGCAGAATGTTAGCATGTTTGTGAGGGAAGAGAACAAGGCTTCTGGAGGTTCCAAAGGACAATGGACAGAGAGAGATCAGTAGCCCAGTAACTATCACATACATCCTTGTAACCCCATGTCCCAAACAGGGTAACTGCAGTGGGTATGATGATAAGATTTTTCTGTTCCACACCTAGTTTTGCTTTCCAGATAAACAATTAGCTCATTTGTCATGTTGCTCATTCAGTCATTCTAATTTTGTTTTGTTTTGTTTTTTTTGAGGAAGGGTCTTGCTCTAGCCCAGGCTAACCTATAATGCACTATGTAGTCTCAGGCTACCCTCAAACTCACAGTGGTCCTCTTACCTCTGCCTCCTGAGTGCTAGAATTAAAGACATATGCCACTGAACCTGGCCTTCATTTATTCTTGACATTCTCCCGTTTTCTTTCTTTTTTGTTTGTTTTTTTTTAATTTTTGAGGTAGTGTTTCACTCCAGCCTGGGCTGACCTGGAACTTACTCTGTCATCCCAGGCTGGCTTTACATTCTCCCAGTTTCTATCTGGCCCAGTGCCCTCCATACACATAAGCATAGGCCAGTGTACAGTAACAATAGCAATAGTCCACGTATGCTGGCATTGCTTGGAAGGTGTTGATCTTTATAAGTGATTGGAATATCCCCTTCAGGGTAACTTCGGGAGATAGATGCAGAGGGTACTAAGAAGTGCAGCTCTGGACCTGGGTGTTTCTGCCTTTTTTTGCCGGGTGCAAATGATCAAAAAGGCTAAAAAACAAATTCATGAATCAAATTTCTTTCTGCCTGTAACTTAATAAGACACCTGAACTTGGCTGCGAATTGGTATCATGGTTAAGCTACTTTGTATCTTCCTGCCTTTCTCCCTGTGGGAAGGCATTTCACTCACTCCCTGCTTTGTGTGCTCACCCGAACATGATCACAAGACCCAAGACAGCGATTCTTCCTCAGGGATAAACAACCACCAAGGCTCTATTTGAGCCTTTTTTTTTTTAAAAAAAAAAAGAAGCTATGTTTCAAAAGGTGAGTGGTGAATTTGTAATTATAGAACTTTGGGCTTCAAAAAGTATATAAGAAAGCTAAATTCAGAAGAAAGGTCACTTGCCTTCCTCACCCCAGACTTGATCCCCATTGTAACTGACCCATGATCCACTGCCGGGAGAACTGGCCGAAGCTCCTTGTGTCTACGTCATTTACATGGGCTCACTGTCGCTTTTGATTATCATAGTTACTCACTGTGACTTCTGGGTTGACAAGAAGCACACAGGGATGATGTGCTTGACCATGAGAAATGATCTCCCTCTCCCACTCGCCACCTACCAACACCCAGTTAAGAACACTGCTGTTTCTGTGGGGAAAAAAAAAACAAAAAAAAAAAAAAAAAAAACCTGGAATAGTTGAATTTTCCCAAGAAAAACACTGTGTGATCACTGACTCCCCTTTCTCCTCTCCAGACTTTCTCTTCCTGTGATCCCTCAGCCCAGGAAATGCCAGTGCCTGCCCAGATGATTGGAGTCTGGGCTGGGGAATCAGACACCTGGGTTCAAATCTCCTCTGTTGGCTGCATGTGTGATACCAGCTATGAGCCTCCCCTTCTTCATCAATAACAAGGAGTTAATTACCTTGCAGATTAATAGAAAGTTGAAATAGGATCATGGGTATAAAGCATTAAGCAATACATCAGGCACATTATGCAGACTGAGGAATTCCTGACTCCTAACTCATGCACTGCACTCTTCTGTTTTGTTTGCTTTTCTTATTACCTGCCAGAATTGAGATCCTTGAGATGAAGAACTGGGAATTTTTCTTCTAATATTATCAGTGGAACCACCAAATATCTAGTTTCTCAATGTAGGCTGGTAACTTGGACATCATTTCTCTTTTTTCCCAAAGCCCACCTGATCTTACGTTTAATGAATTCTCCCTCAGTGAATGAATGGAACATAGCTGAAGTCCATGCCTCCTCCCTATCTCTGCTGTAATCACTTGAGTTCTGATCTTTTTTCTCCCAGATTTCCATTATATCCTTTTAACTATGACTGGGTATTTGCCTCTCCCTGATGCAACTGTCCAGCACGTTTCCCCTGACGGAATTTCTGAAATGGAAATGCTTCTGAACTCCCTAAGTATGGGCTTTCAAGGACCTCACCATTACTCTCTGGACCCCATCCCAAGCCCTCAGCAGACCATACTCACTCAGCACTTCCATGCACTTCTCACTTTTGTAAAGCTTCTCTCCATGAAAACAGCGCTCGTGCCCACGCACCCTTGCACATGCTGGTTCCCTACAGTCTTTCCCTTTCTCCCTGACTGACTCTCATGCAACCTCCTGACCCTCAGCTCCCAACACTTTCCTAAAAAATAGCCCTGACTTTTAACTACACACCACAGTGTATTTTCTGCTTGCTTGTCTGTCTCCTGTTCAGCACTGAGCTTCTTGAGGTATCACAAGCAATTTAGCACAGATTTTTAGTCAATTTATCCAACAAACATTTGCTAGGCATCCTGGGTCAGACGCTGCTTGCACATCTGGTCTCTATCAGGGCATAGTCGCCTGCTGTTCTGTGATATGGCTGTCATGGGAAAGTCTGAGTAGAGTTTGGCTATCTACAATGTCCCCTCCAAAACTCCCACTTAGTTCTGAATTATGGCCCATTGGTAGATACAAACATTCACAGATAATTACCATCTACATTTATTCTCGTGACAACCCTGTAACATAAATATTTTCTCTGTTTTGCAACTGAGATATCCAGAAGTCTGGGCAATTGCTATTGTGATTGGCTAGTGATGGGCACCTATAGGTATTAGGGGAGGCAGTATTGCTTGTGGTTATGAGCTAGCTTTTTGTGGGAGAAGAACCTGTGTTCAATTCCCCATCTTTCTGCATAATAAACAATGCAGACTTACAAAAATTATATTTGGGCTGCAGAGATGGCTCAGTGGTTAAGAGTGCTCACTGCACAAGTGTGAGGGCCTGAAAAGACCTAATTTTTCCAGAGTTTGATTCTCCAGCACCCATGTAAATAACTGGGTGTGCCCATGCATACCTATAACTCCAGTCCTGTAGGAAGTAGAGTCCCGAGAATCACTAAGGTGTGCTGCTCAGGAGCCAGTCTGATAACCAGTGGCAACTTTGGGTTCAGTGAGAGACTCTGTCTCAAGGAAACACATGGATGAGCAATAGACAGAGGAGGACACCTGACCTTTGCCTCTGTCCTACACACACATGCACGCATGGGGCATACACATCTGTACACATGTGTATACACCACACCACACACACACACACACACACAATTTATTATTTCTTTGAATTTAGAAAGAAGGGGGAAAATAATACCTACTACCTCACAAGGTGATATGAAGTCAAAATTAAAAACAAACAGAAGCCAGACATGATGGCACACAACCTTTAACTCCAGCACTTGGGAGGCAGAGGTAAGAGGATCACTATGATTTCAAGGCCAGCCTGAAGCTACAGACTGAGTTCCAGGTCAACCTGGGCTATAGTGAGACCCTACCTCAAAAACAAACAAAAAACAAAAAAATAAATAAAAAAAATAAAACAAATTGGAGCCTCATTCAGTACCTGGTTAGATCTCAAGGGAACCTGGAATTGTTTTTTTGTTTAAAAATATTTATTTATTCATGAGAAAGAGAGAGAGAGAATGGGCATTCCAGGGTCTCCAGCCACTGCAAACAAACCCCAGATGCGTGCACCACCTTGTGCATCTGGCTTTACATTGGTATTGGTATTGGGGGATTGAACCTGGGTTCTTTGCCTTTGCTGGCAAGTACCTTAACAGCTAAGCCATCTCTCCAGCCCTGAACCTGGCATTCTTAATCACTCTGTCGTTCTTAGTTCCTGAGGAAGGGATGGTGCAAAGGGATCCTAAGGCTGCAACTGGGAATCCCCTGTTCCCAGCATCAAGATACCAGGAAGCTTGCCTCTGTGTCAATAACATCCTAGATCCTCATTTCACAAAGGCAGCTCTTGCCTTTGTGGAAGACAAAAGTGCTTTGAAAAATACCAACAGTATTGTTACTATAAATTAAGTCAAGACCTCTGTGATGCCTCTAAATACGTCAGCTTATCTGAAAAATAACTTCCTTCTTCCATTTTTTAATTAACTAGCCCAATCATGGCATTTAATTCTCTTGAGCGTATACTTTAGCTAGTATACTGTTCACTCTGGATAGTATTTTTGTTTCACTTTGCAAAAATAAGGCAACCACCTATAGATGTGGTAAAATGGAGTGAAAATTCTAGTTTATTATAATCTTGAAGCTGCTTTCATTTATAATGTAATGGAAAGTTATTAAAAATAGTAGGCAGAAGTCATATTTACTATGCACTATGTACTAGCATTTTAAAAATATCATTCAAGCCAGGTGTGGAGGCTCATACTTGTAATCCCTCAGGAGGACGGCCTCAAGTTCAAGGCAAACCAGTGCTATAAAGTGGGTTTTAGACCAGTCTGGGAACCGAGTAAGACATTGTTTCAAAAACAAAATACATCATTTAATAAGAGACATTTGAGATACAACGGGTTTAAACTCCTTCCCTTCGGCTACGTGCAGTGAGTGGCAAAGCCAGAAATGAAGTGTCAGAAGCCAAGACTTTATTCACCTTTCTACTACCTACTTAAACCCTATCACATAC
Organism: Orientallactaga sibirica; assembly: GCA_036365145.1. Lineage (NCBI taxonomy): Eukaryota > Metazoa > Chordata > Mammalia > Rodentia > Dipodidae > Orientallactaga > Orientallactaga sibirica. The sequence continues at coordinate 3,578,210 of JAEOAD010000036.1, forward strand.
AGGAGAGGGGATAAGTAAAATTGAGGTTGATCCCATTGAGTGGTTAGGCTAAGCCAAATTCATAAGCATGCAAAGTAGAGGAAATCATTGCTGGACATGAGGCATAAAGAAGGTGAGGGGCTGAAGAAAATGCTAAGTGGTTAAGGCACTTGCCTGCAGAGCCTAAGAAACTGGGTTTAATTCCCTAATTCCCTAGTACCTATGTCAAGATAGAGTCACAAGGTGGTGCATGTGTTTGGAGTTCAGTTGCAGTGACTGGTCCTCGAGAGCCAATTCTCTCTCTCTCTCTCTCTCTCTCTCTCTCTCTCTCTCTGCCTCTTTATCTCCCTCTTAAATAAATACTTTTTTTTTTTTTTTAGAAAAAGAAGGTGAGGAAGGCACTGGGATTGATAGGAAAGGCAATGTGAACGAGGTGATACCTGAGATCTGTAGACCTCCACTGCTAAGCCTTAGTTCTTAACTCCTAATGTCACTCTGCCCTCCTCATTAGAATTTCCATTCTATGAATAATGTTGACCTAAGGCCCAGCACCTGTTGGGACTTTATCTTGCAATCAAAGTAAGATGCTCTGGCTTGTCCCCATTTCATTTTTGCAAGGTTCCCTTTAAGCATTTGTTTTCTCATTATCTTTCTCTTACCCTTGACCTTGTTGGATTTCCACAGGAGCACTGGCCCATGCATTCATTGCTTAGCATCTAAGACACAGAAATGGTCCAAATGAGGGTGAAAAATGAAAGAGCTTCTGAATTTAACAGGGTTTTTCTTCCTTCTGAGAACAACAGAATCTTAGATCAGTGTATATCTTTTCAGTTTGGATATAAATCATTTTTATGAAGCTACATCTAAAAACATTTTTTAGTTTAGACTATGTTTTTAGTAAAATTAAAGCTCTTCATTTACTATCTTTAAAATGCTCTTTGGAAATGCCAACACTAAGTCTTAACATTATTAGGAGAGTGTTTACTTGTGAGTTAGGTTTAACAGCTCCACATTATTAGTCTTTTGTTGGTAGATTATCCAAGTGGGTGAATAAGAACCTGAAAATGTTTATTATTAAAATATAAATATCATTTGTGCCTAAAACAGCCACTGCAGTTTGTTGTGTTAATGGATGTTCCTGCTTTGTGAGGCTTTAGATTACAGCTTAAAAACTAAACACATGCCTGAAATCCCATCACCTGAGAGGTGGAGGCAGGAGGACCAGGAGTACAAGGCCATGCCAGGTTACATAGTTTGAGGCCAGCATGAGCTGCCTGCGACTTGTCTCAGAAATCACCACCACCAACAAGCAAACAGAAACACCCAAACACCTAACACTTAGACTCAAATCCAAGCACACATCTGCTTGAGTTTACACATACTCATAGGCTACAGGGATCCATCTTTTCTGCAGCCCAATTCCATTTCTCACTGGAGTGAGCAACTTGTAAGGAGCACACAGTATGGACAACACTGTGTACTGCTCTTCTTACCATTAGTTTCTGTGAACCCCGGCCCACTTCAAGGTGACCAGAGCCATCTCTCAATAATACAAGTCAGGTCAGGCCTTTTTCTGTTTGAGAAGTTCCCAATGGCTTGCAGGATCAAGTCCTAACTCCATGGGGGTGAGAGTCTATCAGTGTTAGAGTTGAGTTTTATCCTGCCACCACCTGTACTGCCCCTTGACCCCATACTCAAGCTCTTCCTTATGCCTGTGCCCTTTGCTCAGGCTACCTCTAATTAGGCTTACAGTGGTTGACTCTCTAGAGTCCTCTGGGCAAATATTTCTATTTGTTTTATAAGACCAAACCAAACCTCCTCATCTTGGACAGGGCTCTCTGCTCTCTGTCCTCCCTCCATCATACCCCCTTCATGTGGGAATCCCAGTACTCTCTTTCTCTGCCCACTCTAACTATGATACCTCTGCACAGCTCTGCAGCTACCTATTGATTGACATGACAGCCTCTCTCCATAGCCTAAAGTCCCAGAGGCCACATTTATTTCCTTTCTACCCCTTAACTATGAACTTCCTGCCACACAGTAGATTCTCAATAAATACTTGTTGGATAAAAGGATACATTAAATAGGTCACATTCACCTTTAGTTTTTTCCCCACCTTCCCTCACCAGCAGCTGCCTTTTCTCAGACTGCCCACCCCCACCCACCACCACATTCCCTGCTGGGGACAGTAATATTTCCCCTATTCCCTCAGTTCTTACGTTGGCTCCCCATCAGGGTCTAAGAACCCAATTAATAGAGGGTCTGACTAACAGAAGGCAAGCATATGCTTGTTAGGTTCAAATGGAAATGGACAGCTTCGCAAAAGAATGCATGCTGCTTTTATACTTTTATGGACAGAGAATAAACCTATGAAGCAATGCTGGGATCAATGGCTATGTGAGCTACGGTAGTAAATTCTAGGGATGTTCCTAAGATAGATGAGGGTGGGAGTAGAAGCAAGTGGAAGATAAGGGCTATTTTGGTTTGTTTACCCAGGTTCATTATAGCCCCAATTACCAGTCTCCCATGATCAAGGCTATTCCCCAGAACCTTGGTATGAGGAGGATACCCCTCCCCTCCTGGGAGAATGTTTATGGCCATCTGCAGATAGGGAATGATGGATCAAGGGGCCTTTCCTGAAGTCACAGTTCCCCAAGTGATTTCAGCTTGAAATAGTCAATATATCCACATTTTTCCCTTAACTCCTTCCCTGCTGCAGTCAGTACCCTGTATCCAAAACTTACTGTCCAGACCTCATCACTGAAATAGACCTAAAATGAACCCAACATGGCTTAGGGAAATTAGCGGAAGAGGGGGTGGAAAGATTGTTAGAGCCAAAAGTTGGGTCATTATGCACAGAGACATTGCCTCTCCCGCATAACTAATGGCTATCCCCACAATGCAAGACCCACAATCCCCAAGGGGGAGGGCAGGGAGAAGGCTAACAATGGTACCTTCATGGCTCTATGCACATTATATAGGTAACTAATAAAAAATATAGGCATAAAAAAATAAAAAATAAAAAAATAAAATGTTCAACATCCCTAATCATCAGGGAAATGCAAATTAAAACAACTATGAGATTCCACCTTACCCCAGTAAGGATGGCTAACATTAAAAAAACAATGAAAACAAATGCTGGTGATGCTGTGGAGAATAGGAACAAGCCTTCACTGCTGGTAGGAATGTAAAATGGTTCAACCATTATGGAAAGCTATATGGAGACTCCTGAAAAGGATGACCATAGACCTACCAACAGACCCAGTTATTTCCTTACTGGGCATTTACCCTAAAGGCTCCAAGCCTCAGATCAGAGAGATATGCTCAACCATATTTATAGTGCTCAATTCATAATAGCTTAGAGCTGGAATCAACCAGATGTCCATCATTAGATGAATGGATAACAAAGATGTGGTATATCTATACTATGGAACTCTACGTAGCAGCAAGGAAAGATGAAATTCAAAAAAAAAATGGTCAAACATGGAACAGACCATCCTCAGTGAGCTCACCCAATCACAAAAAGATAATCGTCACATGGTCTCATTCATCTGTGGCTCCTAACCTGAATCCACCTGAGATGCTGCCAAACCTAATAAGTACCCTGAGGACCAGACAATAGGGAGGGTGGGATGGGGAGAGGGTAAGAGAGGGGGACACAAATAGGGACCCAAAAAGGAAATGATACTATAAAACACTATATGTTGAACAACAGGCTAAAACATTAGTCCTTCAGTAGGCCCACAGAGGGAACATCTGAACCACAGGGAACTAGAGAGAACATCATGAAGACCAACCTTAATCTCTTCCTGTTCTCTCTCTCTCTCTCCCCTCCTCTGTATACTCACTTTATCTTTTATGTTACCTATCTTTTTCTTCCTCCACCTTCCTTGGCACTGACTTATAACTCCCAGTACCAAAACGGGGTTAACTTTCACGATAAGCTGTTGATCTGAGAAAACTACAGGGTTTCCCAAAAAGACAGATTTCTGTCAGAGTTCTTGATGACCCACCAAAGGTTAAGGGTAAGACCTTACTGTCGAAGCAGCATACGTGGGTGAGACCAAACATGGAGAGACCTGGTCAGAATCTGGAAGAGGGTCAATCCCCAGACAGTTAGCTAGTCTACTGCCAGAGGGTGCTACATGAGCAACTGGGGAGAAATGACTAACATCTGTCCAAACAACTCACAGTTTAAGCTACCCAGCAGGAAACAACCTGACGCAATGCTCAGACAAGTGCAGTAGTGGCACACAGCCATGGTGGGTAACCAACTGTTCTTGATTTGGCTCATAGATCCACTCAGTGGAATGGAACACATTGCTAGAACTGGGAAATAAGTCAAAACCATGTACAAAAAGTGAGCCCATTCTCCAAGATCAAGCTCCCACCAAATGTGGGCTAGAAGAGGGCCTATGCATATAAAATTCTCTCTAAAATAATTATGGCCATGCCATCTATCTAGTACTAACTTCTCTCTCTGTTGGAGAATTTACTTATCTCTTTCAGATGGACAACAAACCTGAAGGAAGGATCAGCCTATCACACCTCACCAGGGCCCCAGCTGAAACCATAGAGTAATGTGGGGAAAGGGCAAGAGTACAGCTTTCTTGGTGAACACGATACCAGAAAAAGGCTGAAGGAGATAAACACAGAGAACATCCAACTCCTACTAAGCCAGATATCCAGAGACACAGAGGCTCCCAAAACCTCACCACTGAAATAGAACTAAAATGATCCCAACATGGCTCAAGGAAATTTGCGGAAGAGGGGGCGGAAAGAGTGTTAGAGCCACAAGTTGGGTCATTATGCACAGAGACTTGGCCTATCCCCCATAACTTTTGACTACCCCACAGTGCATGACCCACATTCCCCATTGACGAGGGTCCCTTTGTAGGGGGGAGGACAGAGAGGAGGATAATGGAGTCACCAATATGAATGTAAAATTAGAATAATATAAACAAAATAATAAATTATTTAAAAAATAAAATATTAATACTTAAAAAAAACTTGCTCCAGGGCTAGAGAAATGGCTTAACAATTAAGGCACTTGCCTGCAAAGCCTAAGGATCCAGGTTCAATTCTCCAGGTGTTCATTTGTAGTGGCTAGAGGCCCTGTATATATGAAGAAATGGTTCTGTCATGGCACCCATCATACTGGGAAGCCTAGTGGCAATCCGAAGAATGTATATATCCTATTGTGAGTTTTATGGGGAAGGGAAAAGAATATAGATTATAATTTTTAATATTTTATTAATTTATTTGAAAGCAGAGAGAGATAGAAGAGAGAGAGACTGCCTCTAACCTTTGCAAACAAACTCCAGATGTATGCACTGCTTTTTCCATCTGGCTTTATGTGGGTACTGGGGAACTGAACCAGGGTCATTAGGCTCTGTAGGAAAGCACTTTAACTACTGAGCCATCTCTCAGCCTTAGATTGTATTTTTTTTGTTGTTCTGTCTTTTAAGGTAGGGTTTCACTCTAGCCCAGGCTGACCTGGAAGTCACTATGTAGTCTCAGCATGGCCTTGAACTCTTGGTGATCCTCCTACCTCTGCCTCCCGAGTGCTGGGATTAAAGGTGTGTGCCACCACACCCAGCTCTAGATTGTATTTTTTAAAGGTATATATCTATACATAGCATGAATACAGAAATAAATTTATCTACAAAAAAGGTCTCCAGCCAGGCATTACCATTCACACTTAAAATCCCAGCACTCAGGAAGCTGAGACAGGAGAATGTCTATGAGTTTGAGGCCAGCTTGGGGTATGAAGTGAGTTTCAGGCCAGGCTGGGCTACAATATATAGTGATAAATATAATATTAACAATTATTACTAATAGAGTGATAAGTATTATTGCAAATGCTATGTGTGATGTGCATGAGTGTATGACTGTGTGGGTGGGTGTGTACACATGTACATGTGCATGCATGTGGAGACTGAGGCAGTCTCTCACTTGAGAACAAGCCTAGATAGCCAGCTTTCCCTAGAGATTCTCTACCTCCCCCTTCCTCACACTAGAATTAACACCACACACATCCAGCACTTACATGGATGCTGGGGATCTGAACTCTGACCCTCACATTTGCACAGCTAGTGTTTTATCAATGGTGCCATCTCCACAGTCCACAATGAATTCATCAACTAAAATTAAAAATATGTGGAAATAAGGCTCCAATGTCCTGGGCTGGTTTCAAGAAGAACTACTATAAATACCACTTCTCCATGCTCTGACAGTATGAGCTCACTCATTTGCCCAGCCCTCTGGGATCACTAACTGCTACACTTGTTGTCCAAATAATATCTGGCAGTGTACCTTACAATATTAAAGCAAGGCTTTTATTCTAAAACAGAATAAAACTGGTCAATTAAAAAAAAAAGAAAGAAGGGTCCACCTTTAAAAGATAAGGAAGGCTCTGCCTACAAAAAGATTTAAACACTCTTAAATTTGATGCTTTTTATTTGGTGACATATTCAACATGTAATCATTTCCTAATGCGAGAAGGTGAAATACATCATCAAACCCTAAGTAGAGAAGGCCTTCCCAATCTTCTCTCAGCATTTAACAAGTCAAGGGTAAATTGGGAAAAATACTGTTCTCAGAATGTAGCAAAGTTCAATAAACATACAACTGAGTGTCCCAGAAATTCTCAGAGCTTGCTCTGAACGTGAGGGGCTTTGAGGAAGATAAGGATGGATAGAGCCTCATGGAGGGAGTGCCCCTTGTAGAAGAGGTACATACCTCCCAACTGCCTGATACAGATGGGTGGGAAAGTTTGTATTTAACACAGGGGAATAGGATTCTGCCTGCCAAGCTGCCCCATGCCAGGATGGTCCTTGCACCAATGCCATCCTGCCAAAGCAGAGAAACTGAGCAGAAAGCATCAGGTTTTTGGACAAGGACACTTTTCAGCCAGTTGGTCAGAACTGAGAGTGAAGCACTGTATTTATTGTTTCCCTGGGTTCACTGCATGGTAACACAGCCCACAGTCTGCTAGTAAGAAAGAATTTTCTGAAGTTCTTGTCTTCTAGATCAATAGCATGACAATATATGGTCTTAAGGACTAGAAAGCCAATGAGATCATGACAAGGTCCACTAAATCTACAGATACTTTATGGAAATTAGGTGATGGAATCGCTCTACGGAGATACAAATGACACTTGACTGGTAGAGCTGATGGGCCACATTTTCAAACCCAGGACCCTACAGTGATCAGCAAGTGAATGCAAGACAGAGCTGCCCCATTCAGTTTCAGCAAACTGAGATAAAAGAAGATGATGCTATCTGTTCTAAGATTGCTGGATGATTGGCCTACCAGAAAAACACATCTAAGACATCTGGTTATGCTATATGCTATACAATACTAAGTATTGGTTTGGAGGAGAAAATGGTTCTGAATTCCCACTCAGGCCTGTCTGTTGATGAATAGCTAAGATGAAATAGATCCCTACAGTTCTTTTAAAAATATTTTATATTTATTTATTTATTTATCTGAGAGAAAAGAGAGAGTGAAGCAGATAGAAAGAATGAGAGAGAATGGGTACCCCAGGGCCTCTAGCCAGTGCACAAAAACTCCAGACACAAGTGCCACCTAGTGAACCTGGTTTTACATGGGTTTTGGGGAAATGAACCTGGGTCCTTTGGCTTTGCAGACAAGCTCCTTAACTGCTAAGCCATCTCTTCAGCCCCTCCCTATACTTCTTGACTCCCCTCAAAGTGACACAAAGTTCTGGCAGCAGAAATATGTCTCCTGGGATCATTCAAGGCTGAAAAAGGGAAAGAGGTCATTTACTCCAACCCTCTGATTAAAAGAGTTCATGTGACAGAGCCCTTAAGTCAACAGCTAGCATATATGACACTCTCAATAAACGCTGCTGCAATTGTACTAACTGGACTACTAGGCAAAGGCCATTAGTAGCAGGGCTGAGACTAGAATCCATGTCTCAACTTATAGTCTTTCCAATAATCCTGGGGCTTCCCACCAAGAAGAGATTCCTAGTGTGTGAGGCTGTGAACAACTAACTTAGAAGAGCTTATTATTACCAAGCAATTTATTTTAATGCAATTTCACCATTTATAAGCTCACATTGTTCAGTTTGAGACTATCAAAAGATAAGTCTGATTTATTTTAGATTTACAAATTATTTTTTCCACTTCTTTTTAGTTGGTAAAAGATTCCAGATACAAAAATTAAATGTGGTAAGGACAATCCCTGAATGATGACTTTCATTAAAATTGTGTTTTCTTGAAAATTAAACAATAAGCCTTCATATCTCAGAGCTCCAGTCATAAGAAATCAACAATAACCAGCACCTACAAATAGATTTTAGCAAATATATTCCCACAAGATGCTGCAGGCTTTATAGAAAGCTGGAGCTGCAATAAAACAGCTGGGAACCAATAGCCTTAAAGCAAAACAAAACAAGAAAGTCATTCCTCTCCCAGTAGAGCACCAGCTCCAACCAGTGGGTGACATACCCATTAAAGTTCATTTTACTTTCATCAATAAATTGAATGGTTTGACTCTACACTCTACAAAAGAAAGTGGGACCCCATAACCTAAAGAACATGATAATTTCCTGACAGGTGTAAAATGCTAGATATATGAGTAACAATAATGACAGAGAACAATTATTATATTTTAGACACAGGCTTTTTTTTTTTTTTTGAAGCTGAGTGTGGTGGCACACGCTTTGAACCCCAGCCTTTGGGAGGCTGAAGTAGGAGGATTGTTGTGAGTTCAAGGCCATCCTAAGACTACAGAGTGAGTTTCAGGTCAGCTGGGCTAAAGTGAGACCCTACCTCAAAAAAAACAAAAAAAAAAATTGAGCAGAAAGTTCAGATACCTATCACATACCACCTGCACTCCCCCCCACAGTCTCCCCAATCATCAGATCCTAAACTAAAGGTGTACATTTGTTGTAGTCTATGAGTCCACATTGACACATTACCACTTTACCGGATCCACACTTTACAGGAGGGTTTATTCTGGGTGCTGTATATTCTATGGGCTTGGGCAAGTGTATAATAACGTGCATTTACCCTGACAGCATCACCGTCATTTTCCTGCCCTAGAACATTCTATAAGCTCTGCCCCTTCATCTCTCTACTCCCTAACCCCAAGCAACTGCTGTCTTATGTTTTGGGTTTTTAGAAACATTTTATATTTTTATTTATGAGTGAGAGTATGGGCACACCAGGGCCTCTTGCCACTGCAAACAAACTCCAGACACATGTGCCACTTTGTGCATCTAACTTTACATGGCTATTGGGGAAACAAGCAGGCAGGCTTTATAAGCAAGCACTTTTAACTCCTGAGCTATCTCCCTAGTCCTTGTCTTATTTTTTATTATAAAGAGTCATTCAATAGTATTTTCAGATTGGTATCTTTCACTTACTAACATGCATTTAAGATTTCTCTATTTCTTTTTCGTATCTTGATAGCTTACTTCATTTTAGCACTCAGCAGCATTCCATTGTTCAGAGGCACCAGCTTAACCATCCATATACTGAAGAATATCTTGGTTGCTACCAAGTTTGGGAACTTATGAATAAAGCTGTTACTAATGTCTGTATGCAGGCTTTTGTGGAGATAAACCTTCCTAAATTAGGCTGGGGAGGTGGCTTAGTAGACAAAGCACCTGCTGCACAAACATGAGTGCCTGAGTTCAGATCGCAGACCTTATGGAAAGCCAGATGCTACAGGGCAAACACCTATCATCCCAGTAGTCCTGTGGCAAGAGGGAGATGGAGACGGGAGAATCACTCAGAGCTTGTGGGCCAACTAGCCCAGCAACCACCAGGAAAGATGAGAGTTCCTGCCTCAAATCACATGGAAGGTGAACACTGACATTCATAAGTTGTCCTCTGACTTTGACACATATGTGATGGCCTGCATGTGCGTGCGTGCGCACACACACACACACACACACACACACACACCTTACCAAAGAGAAAAATAACTAGATGTAATGCTAAGAATATGTTTGTTTTCTAAGAAAGTATCAAACAGCCTTTCAAAGTTGCCGTTGTATCCAATACTCCCACCAGCAATGACTAAGGGTTCCCATATCCTCCACCATTGTCAGCACTTGTTGTTGTCAGAATTCTGGATTTAAGTCATTTTCATAGGTATGCTTAACACTGCATCTCCCTGAGAACATGTGATGTAGGGTGCCTTTCCATATGCATATTTTCCATGTGTTTATTTGTGTGAGGTAGCAGTGAAGGTCTTTGGGGTGTGTTTTAAAGCTTTCCTTATTGTTGAGTTTTAAGTGTTGTTGTGCATTATAGTTCTTCATCAAATATATCTTTTCAAATGTCTTCTCAGTCTGACATGTCTTCTCATGTTCTTGACAGTATCTTCCATAAAGCAGAAGTGTTTAGTTGTACTGAAGTCCAGCTAGTCAATTCTTTCATCTATATAATGTGGTTTTGGTGTTTGTATCTAAAAAAAGTTATTGCCAGATCCTAGGTCATTTCAATTTTCTGGTGCATTATTTTCTGGAAGTGTTATAGTTTTGTATTTGATATGTATCTCTGTTGCCCATTTTTTATATTTTTATTATTTATTTATATTTCATTTATTTGAGAGAGAGAGGCAGATAGAGAATGGGCACACCAGGTCATTAGCCACTGCAAACTAACACCAGATGCATGCACTACTCTGTGCATCTGGCTTATGTGGGTCCTGGGGAATAGAACCTGGGTCCTTAGGCTTTGCAGACAAGCACTTTAATTGCTAAGCCATTTTTCCAGCCCTCAGCTGCTCTTTTTTTTTTTTTTTTTTTTTTTTTTTTTTTTTTGAGCTCATTCTATGAAGGCTCTGAGGTCTTTGTCTATACCTGCTTTTGTTTTTATATGGAAGATAATTGTTCTAATACTATTAATGAGTAAGCTCTGAATACCCCAAATTGACATAAGTTGCAGAATTAGTAACAGAAATGTTAGTAGCAGATATTCTTAGGAAACTTAGGAAGTTCCCCCTCCATTTCAATCTTTTGTCATGATTGTTCAATTTTGTCAAATGTCCTTTCTGAATCCACTAATATAATTGTGTACTATTTTGTGCCTTTGTCTCTTCATATAGCAGTGGTTTTTATTGTTCTTAGAGAAAGTTCTATTCAGTATTGAATTCCATAGCAGATCCCTCTCCTGGGCCATCATGCTATCTCATAGTCAACTATTTTGCTAGGAAGCCCAGCTTTCTGGGTCCTCTGAACTTTCTAACTCATTGTCAGAACCAAAGCTCTGCTATTACAAATGCAGTGTGGCTACACATTTGCCTCCTATGCCTCTACCCAAGACTTCCTACCTTCAGAAAAAGGCACTGCCACTCTCATTCTCAGCTCCCATGGTGTCCCAATGCCACGGGAAGCTCATGATTTGGGCTTTGTTCTAATTTTTAAGAGTTGCAAAACTTACCAGAACATGATTTTTTTTAAAAAGTGAGGAATGGATTTCATTCATTTACCAAAGCTAGCCACATAGTAGAACTTACTAGGAAACCATGTTGAAATGATTCTGATCCTATTTGAAGTTCAGTGGAAAAGAGAGTAATGAGTAATGTTTGACTAACAATGTCTGCCACCGCAGGGAATCATGACACCTAATAGGAACTTGGATCCCTTGAGGGATTGCTATAGGGTTGTAATTAGACTCCAGACCTGCCATAGATGATGGGGAGCATGTTAGCTCAGATAACTAAGGAGAGACTAAATGTAATGACCTTCTTTTAAATTAAAACAATCAAGACATTACCACATGTGTATCGGGTTAGACAATGATGGGGCAAAGTGTCAGCTCAGTGACAGACCCACATCTCAGTAGAAGGCTGTAGTGTTTATATAGCTTCATTCATTCCTCAGATATGTATACACCTTCCATGTCAGGCATCATCCTAAGAGAGGGGCTAAACAATGGAAATAGAGGCAAATAGCTGATGAAAATCTTCAATTTTATGTGTTTGTTGTCATGTAAGAAAAAAATAGCAAAATGAGCAAATATTTGAATATCAAATAATGTTGGGTTCTAGGGGAAAGCAAGGAAATATTAAGGATAGGATGACACACCATGAAGGAATGTCTCCCTAGGAAAGGAGCATTTGAACTAATACCAGGGAAAGTGGAGGAGCTAGCAATGCACAGAGCAGGATGAAGATTGTTCTGAGGAGAAGGAACACATGCAAGGGTCCTGTGGTGGGGATTAGCCTAGCCAAACCAGTGAGGAACAAATGGGGAAACACAAAAGGTGGTGTTAAAAGAATGACAGGGGAGGAGTAAAGATGGTGTGGAGTCTTAAGCATCATGTAAGGACACTGGCTTTCACTGAGTGCCATGGGAAAGCATTAAAGGGAGCTGAGCAGAAGAATGGTAGGGCCAGATATAAATTTTAAAAGGATAGCCCTGGCTACTGGGATAAAGCTAGATCATGGGGAGCAAAGATCAAGCAAGGACATATTTAAAAAGCTAATATAATAATACAGGAAGCATAGCTGGCAGTTGGGATCAGGATAGAAACTGAATGTGACTCAACTGGGATAAGAAAGAGCCATCAGTTAAGAGGTGCTGAAACTGAGAACGGGAGACATTCAGAGTCTGTTATCAATATGTCACATGATTAAATATCTATTGAGGAGAGTAAACCTACATTTTTAAAAAGAAATACGAGAGAATGTCTTTATGACTTTGATATAAGGGTAAATTATTAATCAAGACACATAAAACTTGTTAAATAAAATGAGACAGAAATAGAATAGTTCTAAATATAAGAAGTTACTATAAATAATAAAAAAACAGAAACCAGATGTGGGGGAAACATGGATGAAACAGAAAACTAATAATTGACTTGTATCATAAAATACTCTTGCAAATAAAGAAAAGATAAAAATTGAGTTTAAAGTCACAGAGTATGAATAGATAACTTAAAATGACCAAGAAGTATATGAACTAGTTATCAGAGAAGTGCAATCAAAACCTATGGATGAGAAGAAATTGAAAAGTCCAACAATTCCTTGTGTGGGCATGACTCATACTGTGGAATAGAAACATAAATTGGTATGGCCACTTTAGAGAGTGTACCATAGATACAAAAATCATGTTTCTAAACATATACTCCACAATTCAGTGACTTCTAACTAAAAGAAATTATTGATTACCACAAACATACTTACAGTTTACATATGACTTTCTTTGCTATATTGCCACACAGGGAAAAATGTTTCAGAACAATGTAAATGCTCCAAATATAGGAATAATTGGATTAAGTACAACATCTTTGCAGGTGAGCAATTAATTAGCATTTCTGGAGAAACAGGCTTTCCAAAAACCAATAAAAGACTTAATGACAAAGATAGGATTTGAACCCAGGACTGACTAACTTCAGTAGACGTCCATGTTTCCCAGAATTTCCTCACAAGGCTCTGGACAGAAACACAGGTGTAAGGTCCAAAGGAACTCTATCACCGTAGAGTGTAAACAAGCACTTGGTGACAAAATATCTAAACATATTACCATTCCAAATGAAAACCATGAACGGCCAAGAGATGATCATTTTCTTGTAGCAATTTGCAAAATTCTTTATGGATGGTACTCTGTGTTCAAGGAACCTCTGCTGGAAATAGTTTCTCCAGAGCAGTGCAGAGATGATGGGCTGCTGCACCCCACACTGCTCCACAGCTCAGCGGGCTGAGTGCTAGAATCACAAAGGAAAACAGTACATTATGTGACAACCAACACACTTGTGGGGATTTTGGTCACAGGGACATTCTGTCTCACCATTAACAATAGTTCTAAGCATTTAGAATTTTGCTGACATTCTGTGGGGGCGGGTGGTATATGTGTATGGGCATGTATGTCAAAGGGCAACCTCAACGTGTCAGTCCTTGCCTCCAAACCAGCTTGAGACAGTCTATCTTGCTGATTGCCATTGAGTACAGCAGGCCATCTAGCTCCCAAACATCTTGGACTTTCCTGGCTCCACCTCCCATCTTGTCCTGAGGTATGTAGGGTTCACAGACACGTTTACCACTTCATCTGACTTTATTTACATGGGTTATGGGAATGGAAACTCTGGTTGTTAGGCTTGTACACTGTGGTATTTAAAATCATATGCTCCCCATAAACTCATGTACTGAATGCTTGAACCCCAGCTAGCAGCAATTTGGGAGGTGATAGTTTACTGGAGGAGGTATGTTACTGGGGGAAGACCTTGAGGTTTATTAGTTCCAGTTTGCCAGTGTTAGTTTGGCTCATCTTCTGCTGTTGTTGTCTACCTGCTGATGGCATGGAGGTGATGTGCAGCCTCTTCTCATACTGTGCTGTTCCCTGTCATCATGGAGCTTCTCTTCATGACTGTAAGCCAATATTAATCCTTTTCTCCCATAAGCTGCTTTATGGTGGGCGTTTGACCCAGCAATGAGAAAGTAACTGCAATACCATTGAGAAACCTTCCAAATCCTTGATGACATTATTTAAAATAAGACAACACTCTTTTTTTGTCTTTTATTTTATTTTTTATTTTTATGAAGTAGAAACTTGGTAAGGACACATCATATGTTAGTACCATCATTTCCCTCCTCTCTGCCCCATTCCACTGAGGACCCTCCTCGGTGGGATTGCTGGTATTCACCATGGGGTTATGATTTGTGAGAGCTGCAGTCAGTCATTGTGGGGGGATGCAATGGCTCTGGATATTCCCTCCCACCCTGTGGCTCTTACAATCTTTCCACCTCCTCTTCTGCAAAATTCCCTGAGCCATGATGGGTGTGTTTTAAGTCTACTTTAGTGTTGTGCTCTCAGCAGCTTCTGGATTTCTGCTTTGGTACATTTTGAGTATCCTCAGAAGACAACATTCTTTATAATTAAAAACATTGTCAGGCTGGAGAGATTGCTTTGTGATTAGATTGCTTGCCTGTGACACCTAAGAACTCATGTTTAAATCTCCAGGTTCCATGTAGCCAGACACACAGTGATACAAGCATGCAATGTCACACATGTGCACAAGGGGGCGCACATGTCTGGAGTTTGTTCACAGGGGCAGAAGGCCCTGGTGCACCAATTCTTTCTTTCTTTCTTTCTGTCTGTCTGTCTGTCTGTGTGTCTCTCTCTCTTTCTCAAAACAGATCAGAGGTTGGAGCCAGGGAGGCTGAGAGGTGGCCTGCCAGCTGTTGCATGAGGCACTGCACCTGTGTGCCGACTCAGAGCTTTTTGAAATTCAGTCCCATCCAGGAAACTTCTTGCTACCTGAATGTTGGTGGTGCAGTACAGTGCTTATTAGGCTGGGGATGGGGGTTGGTAGGTGTAGCAGACAGCTTCAGGTTTGCTGAGATGAACTTCCAGACCAGACACAGTTATGGAGGAAGGGATATTTATTGTAGCTTACAGATCCAGAGGAAGTTCCATTATGGCAGGAAAAGCAGCCTGCTCTCACTGGACCAGGCAGGAGAGAAAAAAAAACCACCAGCCACACAGCACAGCACAGTTCAGGAACTCCTACTAGGCACACTTTGCATATCTTTACAACGGAATCTCAAACCCACCACCACTCCTTAAGAACCGCCCAGTGACATTGCCTCTAGCAATGCAGATGCAAACTATAAACTAATAAAACACTGAATATATTGGGGGCCATATATTCAAACTACCACAGTAGGGAATGTTCAGAAGACACCATTTCTCTTCTTGGACTCTATAGAAAGCTTGTTTTCGATTGTTCTGGATTTGGGTAATTCTAGGGAAAATAGATAATTTTTTCCCTCCTTTTCTTGGTGCCTGCCAGCCAACTTTCATCTTTTCCTTAGTAAAAAAGTGCTAAGTCCCCTCTGCCTTTTTTGCCTCTGCACAAGTAACCTGTGTGACCTGGAACTTTTCATTCAGTGAGGCTGCACTCTGTCCAAAACCTGATGTGGCTGCCTGCCTTGTCCCTTCCTCTTCCCGTTATGGATGACCTGGTATCTCTTCTTCCTTCTTTCTCTCCATCTAGACTTCTAGATCAAACCTCTTATTATTTACATCTTCTATTACTTTTAGGATCTCAATCTGGAAGAGTGACAAACAATACTAGAATGGGTACTGGCATCAGATAGACCTGGGGTCAGACTCCAACTCAGCCACTGTGTGGATTAGACAAGTTATTCATTTTCTCAGTTTCAGCTCTTTTGTCTGTACAATGGATATTTCATTAGTTGTTCTGACTAGTTTGGAGAGAAATAACTGCATGCAATGTTAGTACCAAAAAAATGGCGTACTAATGCTGTTTCTTTCAATACCATTGTTTCCATGTACTGGCAAGCCCACTCCCCAGATCTGCTCTCATCCTGCTCCTGACCATCTCTCTGCAGAAGGGCTGATCCAGAACCCAGATGGCTATTTGGCCAAGGTCTTGTGGAGACTTCTCAGGGAAGAAAAGCTCCCTTCTCACACACTTGACCCAAAAAGATTCACTTTTTAATAAAAGGCAGTGATACCTATTTTTTACACCTAAGCTGCCACTTCTGACCATAATGAAAACGTACAGCTTTTTGTCAAAACTTGAGATGTTAGGTGCTATATGAGTTAGCTCAAAGGTTAAGACTTACCCAAGATACCTCCATGTTGCAAAAGATTTCTGTATCCCCTATCAGAACTCTGACTACTGACTCCATACTACCTGTCCTTGCAGAATGTGAAGCAGGCCTTTGGAACTAGTCTGCTGTCATGGTCCAGATCTCTATAGATTCCAGTGCCCTGGAGATGAAGCTACAGCCAACAGTGCCACACAGAAAAGGAACATGGTCCCTTCCAGAGGAAAATCAGACCCCTGGGGCTTTGGGCCATAGGAATTGACAGACAAGTCCTTTTCTCTGTGGGGTCAGCCCTTTACCTGTTACCAGAGAACCAACCCTGGCATATTTCCTCAGCATCCTGATTTAGCCTGCATGATCTGAGCCATCTCTTACCCCAAACAATTCCCATTTCTATCCCTGGTTTCTCCATGTATTCTTTCCTCTGCATGGAAAACCTCAGTGCCTTCTTTCCCACTCTGACCTACTGCCTTTGCCTCTTGGATGAGCAACTACCTTGACACCAATTGCACTGGGGCAGAGGCCAGCACGATAAGCAGTTTCCAGGCCTTTCATACTTCTTAGGGTCTGGGTCACTGGAACTCAATTAGCAAAACTGCTGGCTGTTTGTGAACACTTTCTTCATGTCAGTCTACATGCTATGAGCTTTATGCATGCTACCCCATGACTTCTTACTGCCACAGAGCAGACTATTATTACCCCTGTTGCACATGTAAGAAAACTGAGAATTAGAAAAGCTGAATAAAGTTGTCATAATCTGACTGGCAAGGTGAAACATTAAATAAAGATGGTTCATTCAAAAACATGCTGCTCTTTTCATAACAGTTATGAGTGATTTGGGAAGTCGCCATGTAAATATAACACTCCTGTGGGACAGAAGGGAATGACAAAAGCAGAGAGTAATCAACACCATCATGGACTGTGTGTGTGTGTGTGTGTGTGTGTGTGTGTGTGTGTGTCGAGAGCTGTGATTACATGGTTACTAAAGATATGAGGTATAAAGTTAAGGTTTCTTCAACATTTTTATTGTAATAGTAGAATTAGTCATTTTCTTGGTTCCTTTTTTTATGCCAAAAAAAAAAAAAAAAAAAAGGAAGACAGCTGTTCATGCACTAAGATGATTTTTAAAGGATAGTCCTCTGTTGTCATGCAAATTTTGCCACTGGGGAATGTGTTTGAAAGCTTTTGCATCATCGAAATGAGATGAGCAGGAAGGATTTCTTGGCCACTGTGCTAGGCAATGATAAGGAGGAGGACTCAACATGTGGAAATGCTGCTCTAGAACCACAGGAAGAATATCCAAGTGGGTTCATAATTACTTCTCTTCTTCATAATTACCCCTCTTCTCTGGCAGGGAAGGATTCCTGGTGGCACTTAGCAGCCCCTAAATTCATCCTGAGTCTGAGAGTAGTCAGGGGCAGTTCTGTGGCATCCCCAAGGGAAATGAGTCTGAGTTCTAATCACCCAAGGCCAGGCAGCAGGCTACTTTTGCAAGATTGTCTCCTGGCCAGTTAATCTAAATCCAAGAGCTGTGATTGCCCTAGAGTTGTTCATCTTCCAAATATCAGCTTCAGGAATTTGTTTCCACAAGTACATTCAATATTTGTCTTCTAACAGACCAGAACATTTAAAGCTTAATTAAATTTTAAACAAAACCCGTGTTTATCATTTGTTCTTTGTTCCAACTTGTCAAGCCTCTCCAGCAGAGGTAATATTTATCTGTTTTCTGTGGAGGTTTTGAAGACATCATCCTTTCTATTCCAGAGGCACCTAGTCATTTTGGTCTGCAATCAAGCAATGACCTCATAGGAAATCTACGACCTGCTTTGTAGAAGGAGTTGTTTTTTTTTTTAACTCCATAAAATAGCCCCAACTCCTAATACGGTTATACTTTTATTACTGAAGTAAGATCTAAAGGCATAAGGCAACTAAATAACCACCACAAGTCAAGTAAATGATGCTTTGGAGTGAGTTCAGACCTACCTTCAGTGAGAGTCACTGCCCATGGCCAGGCAACCACCTTCAGCGTCAGCCTCTGCAGTTTCCAAGCCCAGTGATGTTCTCCCAGAAGGGTCCCAGACAATAGCAGCAGTACAGAGCCCAGACATTTATACTCAATGAGTATTCCTCTGACTGGTCATCTTTGCTCCAGAATGCTCTATTGGGTGGCAGCAGCTCTGTTGGGTTTACACATGGTTCAATGGCTCCCTGTGGCCAATCCTACTTCTCCTTTTAAAAACCTTTCACCATTTTCACTTCTCAACAAGCCCTTTGCAGTCCTACATGTCACAGTGTGCTTTCTAAAGATCATACCCCACAACACTTTCAAAATATTAACAGAAGACTACAGGAAGCTGGGACCATGACTGTGTTTAGGGGAGGTAAAGACATGCTGGGAGGAATAATATAGTTCTACAACCAAGTTGTGATGGTTAAGGAACATTGGGTTCCCTTGCCTTAAATGATGCCTGCACTTGAAAAGCTAGAGAAGATCAAGAACCAGCAAAGAACAACCAAAGAAGACAAGTCCCACATAGACCAAGGATGAGGAGTATCCATGTCAGGAAGTCATAGTCTGCCATCCCTCTTTTACTGACAAAGAGAATTTGGCAGTGAGTGATACACTCTAAAATGCTCACTTGAGTCCTAACTCTCTCTTTGATACCTGTGTGATCCTGGACAATTTCTTTATCTGCTTGGACTGCCTTTGTTCAATGGGGCAATACTGATTCCTACCTCCCTACCCCTCCTTGCAGAGCAAGAATTCAGGATCAAGGGAGAAGTACATGTGAGTACATGTTACTGGCTCAGCAGCCCATGAGAACCTGAGGTATTTCCACACCACATCAGGAAAACTAAAAGAGAGTATGTGTAATGGCAGCTGACTAAAGGGCACCTAACACTCCTCCAAAAACTGAAGACATGTGGGGCTCACTCACTGTGCGGTCACACCCAGCATCTCCACCACATGTCTGAGTGCCAAGGCTGTATATCCACTTGATGGAGTGCTACCTCTAGGCTGGATGTCAGGGTTCCACTTGGTCATTTTGTCCCTGCTATAATCTGACTTGTGTCAAAATAGGTACTCAGTTTATATTTGTTGAAATCATCCCTAATTATTTATTCATGCTCAATTGCTTTATGATAGCTTCACAAACTGCTCTTTTACTTTTTATTTGCCCATGTATATGTGTGTGTACATGTGTGCATGTGTACCAAAGTCTCTTGCTGATGCAAACAAAAGTCTGCCTGACTTGATGTTGGTTGCTGGGGAATTGAACCAAGGCCAGCAGGCTTTGCAAACATGTTTTTGACCACTGAGGCATATACCCAGCCTCACAAACGTTTGTTTTTATTTTATTTATTTATTTATTTATTTATTTATTTATTTATTTATTTATTTTTGGTTTTTCGAGGTAAGGTCTCACTCTAGCCCAGGCTGATCTGGAATTAACTATGTAGTCTCAGGGTGGCCTCGAACTCACAGCAATCCTCCTACCTCTGCCTCCCGAGTGCTGGGATTAAAGGCGTGTGCCACCATGCCTGGCTCACCTCACAAACTTTTATAGTGTAACAGTTTGTTCATTGTGACATAAAAATGTCACTGGTTGTTAGAGAACACATTACCACCATGTTCAATAGGAAGTAATGACATGACAGCATGACAATAACATACATGAACATCAGCTTGTTTGCAGTAAGTTTGATCCAGAAAAAGTTCCTTAGAACCTGAAAGTAATTCCTATGCTGTATGATCTTGAAAATACTTATATTCTAGACAGGGAAGAGATAGCTGCTGCCTGGCTCTTTGGTGGTACTCATTCTCCCAGCCAGAAGACGGCCATACTCTGAGAATGTGGCTAGCTTTGTCTTCTATAGAATCAAGGTAATATTAGAGCTATCTGAGGTCAACCTCCTTTTCCCATGTGGAAGGCTCTGAGCAGGAACAAATGAGATCAAACCAAAAGGAGAAAAGAGAGACAATAAGACAAAGCAAGGAAGATGACGATGAGGAGGAGGGACTTTAGAATGAAAAAGGAGGACAGACGAAATGAGGTTATAGAAATAGAGGAGGAGACAAAGTTGTAAAGTAAGAAGAGAAAAGGAGAGAGGGCATTTGAAGCCCAGAGGAGAGGGAAATGAGGTGCAGATTACTGAGGACAACCGTCTACCTACAGTACAGAATTGCCAGAGTAAAAAGATTCACTATTATAGTGTTAATTTACTTGCTAAACCCCAAAAGAATGTTGCAAAAATCCAACATTTGTCATAGATAAAATAAGATAGTTCTCTAAACAGGAGGAGACAAATAATCACAGAGAAATTTTAGTATCATTGGCTTATAAACTTTTGAACTATGCAAATTAGGGTGACATTACTATTTTTCTGCTTCATAGGATTAGATATAAGATTCCTTAGTCAGAACTATATCCTCATACTCTCACCTAAGGGTCCTGAACATGAGAGGTATCAGATGTCTGTTGTTAAAGTGGAATGGATAGACAGAGTAAACACAGTGAAATGTGGAGGTTCTCAAATTGCATTCCAAGGCTCCATAATAAGGTGGGAAGAAACAGTGGTCTTTGGCCACCTCTTTCTGGACACTTTTATCCCTTTGTGGAACTGTACCCCAACATGTTTCCCACTTTCTGTACAATAAAACCTGCTTCAATAGAAATTTTAACACCCCTGTCACATCTGTAAATGACCAGTAGAACCTAAAGATCAGTTCTTCACAGGGCCTGTTTAAAGGTTTTAAAGAGGAGTCCAAGGAAGTTAGGCTCTAAAATCACAAAAAGGAGTGTTTAGTTCTAGACTCTCCAGCCTGCTGAGCCAGTGCAGGTAATGTTGGGATGTGGCACAGGAGGGGAGGGCCTCCCAGGACGCTGATGCTGCAGGGGTGCTGCCTCTGTGTGCCTCCAGGATTTCAATGCACAGAGCCTGGCTCAACCTCAGAGTCCCTGAAATCCAAACTTCTGGGTTCTGGGAGAAGCAATCTGTGTAAGCCTGATTTAATTTGTTTATGTTTTGCATTTTTCTTGTAGGAAAATAAGGAGTTATTTTGGCCACATTGTGCCCTCTGAAATCACAGAATGTTTCCCAAAATGTTTAATGGTCACTCTGAAAAAAAAATGTATTACAGTTCCATGACTCCAGGGAACCTATAAACAAAACATTTCTTTTTAAAATTCATTTATTTATTTATTTATTTGAGAGAGAGGAGAATAGGCATGCCAGAGCCTACAGCCACTGCAAACAAACTCCAGATGCATACACCACCTTGTACATCTGGCTTATGTGGGTCCTGGGGAATCAAACCTGGGTCCTTTGGATTTGCAGGCAAGTGCCTTAAGTACTAAACCATCTCTCCAACACACAAAACATTTCCTATTACTAAGCTAACATACGTACACACAAAATACTTACCAATAATCAAATTTGACCTTACTATAGAACTATAGAATTCCTTCAGTCTGCTAGTGAGGAAAAGCCCACCTTTCTTTAAGTAGTTCCAGGTATCTTCTACTTCTTGACCAGTGATAGCACAGAGTGTCCATTTTGTTTGCCAGTGCTCCCAGTGCAGTGGAGTCCATGTCCAAGTATAGTCATAAAGGGGAGAATAATCAAATATCTACCTGCCTTGCTTTTCTGTTTAGCACCTCTCCTGGAAATTGAAATTAAATGTCTCTCTGGAAGAGCAACTCCATCTTCCTCCATGTAGTTAGCTTCCCAGAGCATAAGATCAGGTTTAATCTAATCACTAATTCCCATTCTTTTGATGTATTTATGGATACTTAAATGACCTGATTAGAGCAAGTGAGACTTTACTGGGGAGTGCAGCAATAAAGACTTGATGTTTTTCTGGGGGTTCCAGTTTAGAAGATTATAGAATGTCTAGTATCTTATAACCATGGAACAAGGGTCTACCTGAAAAAGGAACCAACCGAGGAGTGTGGGGTGAGATGAACCTGACCGTGTGGATATTCGTCTTTTGAAACCTTTGTTTTGGAGAAATGGGCATGGACTTGGTGCTTCCAACTGAAGGTGCCTTAAATTCAGGCAAGTTTTATGGACTATTCTGATGAGAGTTTTAAAATGCTAAGTGCAGATAGTACTGAACTTCAAGGCTTGGCTTATGAGGTTTCTAAGGGGAAAGAAAAGACTGCAGAGGGCTTTGTTCAAACTGGGCTACTGGACCCAGGGATGGCTACGTTCTGCTATCCAGGCCCAGAAAGTTTGATCAAACTTAAATTTGTAATGGACTGCTTGGCTAAAGATATCGGACTGAGATTTTAAGATTTTGGTTGAAAACCTCAAACAAGGTAAAAGCAGAGGCACTGAGACTGGTTTTCTCTCCTGAAGCTGCTATTGTCCCTAGCAATCTTAAAAAGGTGAAAGAAAGGTGGCCTGACTTGATTTACATTAAAACAATGGAAGGATGCCTGAAAAAGACTGTTAAAATGCAAACTTTTGAAAAAGTGTTTACTGGAGAAGAAAAAGGCTCTGATTTATTTTGTCCCTGGATTAAGAATATGACTGTTTTGGTTTTAGTTTTGAAAATATAAAATACATAGAATGGTCATGAGTTGCACACGGTTCCAGGAGCTGCTGAGATGGCATGAACAGGGCATGAAGATTTCAAGAATAGGCTGAAGAGCCTTTGAAAGATGGACTGTGGGTTGCATGGAGACCTAAAGATGTTTTGGATATACCAGGACTGTGCAAAAGGACTACCATGGAGTGCAGTGTTGAACCCTCACTCTGCCCAGCTGGAGGGGCGGAATTTAAACATGGAGACTGTTAGTCTCTGGTTATATTGAACTTGAACTGCAGAAGTTTGTGATGGCTGATGGTGATTGAGTTTGCATTGTTTTAGTCTCTCCCTTCCTTATACAGTTAAAATGTTTACTCTGTGCCTTTACATGTTGAAAGTATTTAACTTGTTTGATTGTACAGGACTCACTATCTTAAGTTGATCAAGATCAGAACCTTTTTGGACTGAGTACAATTTACAATGTGTAATAGTTATAAATCTATTGGGGACCAGGAGCTAAATATATTGGGGGCCAGTCATTTAATATGTCCCCAATATATTCAGTATTTTATTAGTTTATAGTTTGCATCTGCAATCACCTTTCCAGAGGCAAGGTCACTGGGGCCCGGTCTTAAGGTGTGGTGATGGGTTTGAGATTCCATTGTAAAGATATGCAAATGTGTCAGCAGGAGTTCCTGAAGTCTGCTGTGTGACCTTTTTGTATTTTTGCTCTGTTTGCTGTGGTGGCTGGTTGGCTTTGCTCTCTGCTTGGCCCGGTGGAAGCAGGCCATTCTCTTGCCATTATGGAACTTCCCTGGATCTGTAAGCTTCAATAAATAATATCCCTTCCTCCATAACTGTTCGGTCTGGAAGTTCATCTCAGCGAACCTGAAGTGGTCTGCTACAACCTGAAAAAGGAACCAACCAGAGAAAGTAGAAACAAAACTGATTAGAACTCCCATGGCTAAGCATATCCAGCTCCACTTAAATTCAGGCAAGAGGGGCTGGAGAGATGGCTTAGCAGTTAAGGCACTTGCCTGAAAAGCCAAAGGACCCAGGTTCAATTCCCAGGTCCACCAGATGCACCAGGTCCATGATCAGGATGGCTGACCCTGGGCACCCACTCTCTCTCTCTCCCCTCCCTTTCCTTCTCTCTCTCTCTCAAATAAATAAACAAATAAAAGTAAAATGTATTTTTTTTTAAAAAAATCAGGCATGAAACCAGATTTTTGTTTTACTTAAGTAATCTTAGTGTGTGTCACATAGACTTGGAAACCATGATTTCTAAATTGAACACCTTTCATGGTGGCTGCCTGTTAAGTCACATGCCCTCATCCTCTTAAGATAGCCACTGTGGTGTATGCTGTGTGATCTTGTCCCTTCCACCATAGCTCTTTAATCTAAGTAAACAATGATCCCCAATGACCCAATCAGACCCTTTTTCTCTGAAGAATTGAGAATCTACTGCAGAAAGACCTAGGGCACTTAGAGGTGAGTCATTTAACCTGTCTACATTTCCATAGTGCCTCATCTTTCCAAGACCTACCTATTAAACTCTTCCTTAGAACTGAAATTATTCAGGATCATTTCAACAAATTCCATAGGGTTTTTGTATTTTTATATTTTTGGCAATGTTATACATGCATATGCTATATTTTGAACATACATACTCCCCCATTATCCGCATTATCCGCATACCACTCCCACTAAAGTTCTTCTCAACACTCAGTGGCTATGCCACTGAAAAGAATGACTCTCTCTCTCTCCCAGTACCTATTAACTGCCATTAGCTTCTGAGGGAGGGTGGAGCCTCATGAGTCCACCTGCTATCCATGACAGGATGATGACTGGCCCTATCTTGTAAAGTCTTATGTAGGTAACCGTGGCTGCCATGAGTTCATAAATGTGGTAGCCATGAACCAGGTCATGCCCAAAGCACTCCTCCCATCCTTGCATTCTTTTTGCCCATTCACTTATGATGAGCCTTAGCTTAGAGGGATATTATCAATGTCCTCTATAGAGCTGAGCCCTCAAGTTACTTATTTTCAGCACTTTGATCAGCTATTGGTCTGAATTAGCCAACACTCACTACCAAAAAGAAAAAAAAAAAATCTTTTCTGATAAAGGTTGAAAGCAGCACTAACCTGTGGTAAAAATATAAATACTTAGAAGGCTGTTTCACACTTTCACTTAGCAAAACAACAGAAATAGGAACCATATAGGGCCTTGAGCTCTGCATCCACAGGTTTTTGATCATATTTAAAGTACCAGGCATGAATTCCCTCTAGTGGAAGAGGCCTAAAATACAATCAGAAAGTGGTGGGCTATCCCCATAAGAGCCATACCACTATTATACCAGTACATATATCTTTCCTGACAAGTCAATAATATGGCACAGACATTCCACCACTTGTTGAGACCACTGATGACTTTTCTCCCTCACTGGCCTGCACAGCACTTCCCAGCAGTGTGAAAGCTAGGCAGCAGGGAGGAAGCTGCCAGTTCTGTTTAAGGTTGAATTCTCTATGCCCTACAAATAAAAGGTATGGTGTCTTAATTTTAATGGTTTTACCATTCAGTTCTGGTGGGCAACCAAGAACAATGGGTGTATGTTTATTCCGTCCACCCTCTTAAGACATGTTTTCTCTTGCCACTACTGCTCATGACATTTCGGAATCTCCTAACTCCATGTCCCAACCATGTGAGTGTGTATGTGTATTATTTTCTGGGTCTTTGGAACTTACCTTACTAACAACTCATAGGGAGATATGGTTTTTTGCTCAATAACTCATGGCTTCTGGGAACAGTCTTTTCCATTCATTCAGGGTATGTCTGGTCATTCTCTTATTTTTTTAACTATATTCTTAACTAGTTTACAAAGTAGTAGGTTTCCATATGGTTTTTTCATACTGCATAGGTTTAGTTTACTGTCTACCACTACTCTTTCCTATCTCCTAACCCTTCCCCTGCTTAATCCTTTAATTCTTTATAACCCCAGTATGCCCCCACTACTTTTATATCACTTGTATTTTGCTATTCCCAAGTGGTAGTTTGAAAGTGAATGTATGTCCCTCAAAGCCTCAGGTAATTTTTTAAAAATATTTTTATTTTTATTTACTTGCGAGAAAGAGAGAGAGGCAGAAAGAGAGAGACAGACAGGCAGATTGAGAGAATGGGCACACCAGAGCCTCCAGTTACTAAAAACAAACCCCAGACACATGTGCCACCTTATGCATCTGGCTTATGTAGGTCCTGGGGAATTAAACCTAAATCCTTTGGATTTTCAGGCTAGTACCTTAACCTCTAAGCCATCTCTCCAGCCCCCATCAGGTAAGTTTTGATTAAGGTTAAGCTGCTTGATTACTTAAGTCTCCAACAGTTTGCTGGAGGGGGGCATGTCCCTGAGGAAAAATCTTGGGGTCTAGGCCAAAAGTAAGTGGAGAGCAGCTGGAACTCTGGTGTGCTTGCTTGTGGTGCTTGCTATTGGGTGGTTTCTGTCTGCTTGGATCTGTAAAAGGGAGCCTGCTTCTTTCACCATTGATAGAACTTCCTCTGGATCTGAAATAAATCTGTTCCTTATATAAATTGTGTCTAGTTTAGATGTTCATTCCACCAATATGGAGCTGACTACAACAGAATTCGGTACCAGGGAGTTGGAGTGTTGCTGCAGATGAATCTGACCATGAGGATTTTGGTCTTTTGGAATTTACATGCTGGAGGAATGTGCATAGACTTGGAACTTGGGACTGCAGAAGCCTTGGAGAGCAGTAAACCAAGTTTTATGGGCTATTCTGATGAGAGTTTGAAAATGCTAAATGCAGAAAGAATTGTGTTGGATTATGAACTTTCAAAGGGAAAGGAAAGACAGCAGATAACTTTGTTGGAACTAGGGTACTGGAAGAAAACTGGCTGCATTCTTCTGCCCAAGCCCAGAAAGTTTGATCAAGGTTAAATTTAAAAGTATGGACTACTGTGCTTGGTGGAATATGTAGAACTGAAAGATGTACAATTTAAATTGGAAAAATTCATGTTTAAAGTTACTGGCATAGAAACTGAATTTAGGTTGCTGAAGCTGTTATGGTTAAACAGATTACCACCATTAAGGATGGGTCAACTGCTTTACATTGAAACAATGGAAAGAATGCCTGAGGGTGATGTTCACCTAGGAAATGCAGTCTTTTACCTTTATTTTAAAGAGAGAGAGAAATGAGAATTGACATGCCAGGGCCTCAGCCACTGAAATTGAACTCAGATGCTTGTGCCACTTAGTGGGCATGTAGGACCCTTGTGCTTGCCGCACCTTTGTGCACCTGGCTTACTTGGGATCTGGAGAGTCAAACATGGGTCCTCAGGCTTAGCAGGCAAGTGCCTAAACCACTAAGCTATCTCTCAAGCCCTGCAAAGTCTTTTGATAGGAGATGACTCAAAGGAGTAATTCTAAAGGCTGAAGGTCAAGATTTATTTCCTCCCTGGATTAACAAATGGCTGTGTCACTGCATACCTGGTATTGGTTTTGGAGGCATAAAAAATGCATGGGAGTGGGTCATGAAGTACACATGGTTCCAGGAGCTACTGGTGAGATGTGGCATGTAAAGCAGAGCACAATGTCCCTTATTGGAGACCAGTGAGGTCATTGTACGATTGACCATGGTTTTTAGTAAAGACCTGAAGATGTTTTGGATATACAGGATTGGGCAAAAGCTACCATTGGCTCAGGATTTAAATTTTCCCTGGATTACTCAGACCAGTTGGAGGGATGCAAATTGAAAATCCAGGGACTGTCACCACTGGTTATGGATGTTTGACTTGAATTACAGATGTTTGATGTTTGCCTGATGGTTACTGATTTTTGTATTGGTCTAGTCTGTTCTTGTTATGCTTACTGCAGTGGAAATGTTTACTCTGTGCCATTATGTGTTGGAAGTACGTAACTTGTTTTGATTTTACAGGACTCACAATTAAGAGACAGTCTTAAATCTCAGATGAGACTTGGGACTTTGGAACAATCTTGAAGTTGGACTCAATGCAATTTGAGTTGTGATATGTATCTCTGTAGTGGGATATAGAGTAACTTTGGGTACATGCCCAGAGTGGTATGGTCAAGTCATATTAAAGGAGGAACAGGAACAAGATAGCTTTATATAAGTACTCAGCTAGGGACAGAGGCCCATAGAAAACATGGATGCCATGTTTCCTGCCCTGGAAGGGCTAGAACCTGCATTTGATCCTGGGCCTGGCACATGTGAGTGGGCTGGCTGCTCTTGAGTCAGCCTTTTGGGTCCACCAACCAATCAGGTCTCTCCTTCACACATCTGAGTCTTATGGCAAGGTTCATTCTAATTAGATTTTTGATCCTTATAAAGAGCCTAACCACATGTGTAGTCTCTCTCTTCTTTTCCTTGGCTCACTTCATCCTATGGTTCTGTGTTAACATCAGTGTGCAAGTCTCTCTCTCCCCCTTCTCAAGGAAGGGGGTCTACTTCCTTCTTCCTTGCTTTGTTAGATGTATGATCTCTCTTTAAGCTCTGAGCCCCTGTGTGGTAGTGAAGGGCTTTCACTCTCAAGCTTTCTCTTCCACATGCATGTGTGCCCTCTCCAGAGGCTTTTTCCCTGGTGGTTTCTCTATATGTAGGATATTCTCTCCATTCTCCCCTTTCCCATTCCAGCCAAACAAGCTTGAGAGTTTCAGGTTTTACATTGAGGTTCCTAATTCATTTGGAGGGCTTTTCTGTCTTGTTTGGGTTTGATTATTATTTATATTTTTGGTTGTTTGTTTTAGGTGGAGAAATAAGGATCTATCCTCATTTTTCTTTTCTTTTTTCTTTTTTTTTTTTGGGGGGGGTTTCAAGGTAGGGTTTCACTCTGGTCCAGGCTGACCTGGAATTAACTATGTAGTCTCAGGGTGGCCTCGAACTCATGGTGATCCTCCTACCTCTGCCTCCCAAGTGCTGGGATTAAAGGCGTGCACCACCATGCCCGGCTCCTATCCTCATTTTTCTACATATAGCAATCTAGTTTTTCCAGCACCACTTGTAAAAATTTCATATTTTATCCAATGTATATTTTTGGCATCTTTGTCAAAAATCAGCTGACTTGAGCTGGAGAGATGGCTCAGCTGTTAAGGTGCTGGCCTACAATGTCAAAGGACCCAGGTTCAATTCCCCAGTACTCATGTAAGCCAGATGCACAAGGTGGCACATGCACCTGGTGTTCATTTGCAGCAGCTAAAGGCCTTGGTACGCCCATTCTCTCTCTCTCTCTCAAATAAATAAATAAAAATTTTAAAACAATTTTTTTAACAGCTGGCTTAAATTACATGAACTTATACCAGTGTTCTATATTCTATTCACTGACCTACACATCTGTTTTGTGATAGTAACATTTTTTCTTTTACTACATCTTTATCAAATATCTTAAAATCAAATATGGTGATACCTGTAGCCCTTTTCTTTTTGCTCCTGATTGCTCTAACTAGCCAAGGTTTTTGGGCTTCCATATAGCCTTTAGAATAGTTTTTTGCATTGAGTCTATAGATTGCTTTTAGTAGGATGGAAACTTTTATAATATAAATTCTTCCAACCCATGACCATAGAAGGTCTTTCCATCCTTTGGTATCTTCCTTAATTTCTTCAGTACTTTCAAGTTTTTATTATAGAGATCTGCACTTCCTAAGGTTTATTCCAAGGAGAGTTGTTTTTGTTGTTTGAGGATATTGTGAGTTGTCTTATTTCCCTGGTTTCTTTCTCAATATGTTTGTCATTGGTCTATAAGAAATCTACTGTCGTAGACAGCCTCACATTATTGGGATGAGCATCTAAACTAGGAATAGTTAAGTGGAGGAAGGGGTATATTCAAGCTTACAGATCCAGGGAGAAGTTCCATCAGTGACAGAAAAAGCTGCTTCCATACATTCAAGCACAGAGAACCAACCAAATAGCTAGCAAAAACCAAAAGCAACAAGCAAGACCCCTAGAGCTCAAACCTCTGTACATATCTTTGGGCTGGAATTCTGATCCACCACTAAGGACACCTTAGGGCTGGACTCCAGAATCTGCCCCCAGTGACACCTCCTCCAGCAAACACCTCAGTCTATGGGGGACATACATTCAAACTATCACAGCTACTGATTTTGTAAATTAATGTCATATATTTCCACTTTTCTGAAAAGTTTTTATCAGCTTTAACAGTTTTCAAATGGCATTTTTAGTGTCTCACGTATAAAATCTTATCATCTATAAATAAAGTACTTTGACTTCTTCCTTTCCTATTTGTATCCCTTTTTTTGTTGTTGTTGTTTTGTTTTTTTTCATGTTTTGGTTTTTCAAGGTAGGGTCTCACTCTAGCTCAGGCTGACCTGGAATTTGCTATGCATTCTCAGGGTGGCCTCGACCTCATGGCGATCCTCCTACCTTTGCCTCCCAAATGCTGGGATTAAAGGTGTGCGCCACCACACCCGGCTTATTTGTATCCCTTTTTCCTTTTCTTATCTTATTGCTCTAAAACTTCAAGTACTATGTTGAGTAAGACTGAAGAGAGTGAACACTTTTGTCTTGTTCTTGATCTTAGTGAAAATGCTTTAAGCTTTTCTCCTTTGGCATGATGTTGGCTATAGGTTTATTGTATCTAGCCTTTATTATACTGAGATATGTTCTTTCCACATGTAGTCTTTCTAGGATTTTAATCATAAATGGATGTTGGGATTTTGTCCAAAGCCTTTTCTGTATCTATTGAGATTATGTGATTTCTGTCCTTGACTCTATGTGAAGAATTACATTTACATATATTGAACCGTCCCTAAATCTCTGGAATGAAGCCAACTTGATCATGGTGAATGATCTTTCTGATGTGTTCTTGAATTTGGTTTTTAAGTATTTTGTTGAAAAGTTTTACATTTGTATTCATCAGGGAGACTGCTTTATAATTTAATTTTGTTTTTTTTGTTTGTTTTGTTTTCTGAGGTAGGGTCTCACTCTAGCCCAGGTTTACCTGGAAATCACTATGTACTCTCGGGCTGGCCTGGAACTTACAGTGATCCTCCTACCTCTGCCTCCTGAATGATGGGATTAAAGGCATGCACCACCATGGCAGACACTTATAACTGATTATTTATTTTTTGTGTGTGCATGCATGTTCATGTGTGTGAGTATAGGTGCATGCATACCATGGCACAATTGTGAAGGACAAAGGACAACTTTCAGGTATTGGTCCTTGCCTTCCATCTCCTTTGAGAAAGGGTGCTGTTTTCACCAGGCTAGCTGGCCTCCAAGCTTGCAGTGGATTCTCCTATCTCCAACTCTCTCTTCACCCATAGTTGCAGCTGGCATTAAAAATGCCTGCCATAGCATCTTGCCTTTTCTGTAGGTGCTGGAGTTCTAAACTCAAACACTTAAGTTTGTGTGGCAAGTACTTTATCCAGTGAGCCATATGCCAAGCCTCCAGTTTTATTTTTTGGTTTTGTCTCTCTCTGGTTTTACTATAAATGTAATGCTAGTTTCATAATTAAATGTTCAGAAATGTTCCTCCTCTATTTTAAAAAATAATTTGAGAAAATTGGTTCTAGCTTTTCCTTTTTTGATGCGTGTGTGTGTGTGTGTGTGTGTGTGTGTGTGTGTGATGTATGTGTGTATGGTGAGTGTGTGTACAGACTCATGTATGTGAATGTGCCCATGCACATGCTAAGCATGCATGTGGATGTCAGAAAACTTTGCCTGTGTCAGTCCTCACCTTCCACCTTGTTTAAGGCAGGATATCTCATTGTCACCACACTATATTCACCAGGCTAGCTGATCCATCATCTTCCAGGGGGTCCTCTCTGTTGTCTCCTTTTTTTGTCTTAAGCATGCTGGGATTACAGACAGTAGCACTACACTGTTGATGGGCTTTACATGAGTTCTCGGAAACTGAAGTCAAGTATTCATACTTGCACAGCAAGGACATTACCCACTAAGCCATCTCTCCTTAGTCCAGTTTTGATCTTCTTTAAAAGTCTGATAGAATTATCTAGTGAATCCACCTGGACCTAGATGTTTTTAGTCAGGAGATTTTTTTTAATTCATGCTTTGATCTTATTGTTTGTTACAGATCTGTTGAAATTACTTAATTCATCTCAATTTAACATAAGTAGGTCATATGCTTCTACAAATTCATCAATTGCTTTTAGATTTTACAATATTGTGGAATGTAAGTATTTTATATTTATATTTGGGTGGAATGTTTTGCTT
Source organism: Orientallactaga sibirica (assembly GCA_036365145.1). NCBI lineage: Eukaryota > Metazoa > Chordata > Mammalia > Rodentia > Dipodidae > Orientallactaga > Orientallactaga sibirica. The sequence continues at coordinate 3,610,506 of JAEOAD010000036.1, forward strand.
GTATTGTATCTGTTAAGTCCATTTGTTCTATGATGGTATTTAATGCCAATGTTTATTTATTGTTTGTCTGGATGATGTATCTATTGGTGAGAATGAAGAAGCATTGGAGTTATCTACTGTGTTGCAATTAATCTGTGACTTAATATCTAGTAGTATTTGTTTTTATGAAATTGTGTTTGATGCCTATATGTTTATAATTATACAGTTCTCTCAATGGGTTTTTCCATTAACCAGTATGAGCTAGCCTTCTGACTAGTTTTGATTTAAAGTCTATTTTGGAAGGTACTAGAATAATGCCTTCTTTTTTCCTCATTCCATTTGTTTGGAATTCCTTTGTACATCTTTTTACCTTAACGTACTGACAGTCTTGATCACCATCAAACATGAGTTTCTAAGAGAGAGCAAAAAGATGGATTGATCCTGTAGTCTAATCCAATTTGTTAGTTTATGTCTTTTGATTAGGGAATTGAGACCATTATATTCTGAGTTATTATTGAGAAGTGTATTAATACCTGTCATCTTAATGATTTTGTAGAGTTTGGTGTTTTCTTAGTCTTTGTTTGCTTAAAACTGTTCTAGCATTGATTTTTTTTTTCCCCTGTAGCCTCCTCAATGTGTTTATTCTTCTCTTCAGTCCAAAGTATTCCTTCTAGCATCCTCTGTTGGGTTGATCCCCAGAAAACTTGTAAAAATATCAAATATTATGACGTATGCTTTATTTATTTATTTATTTATTTATTTATTTATTTATTTATTTAAGAGAGAAATGTTGGAATGCTGGATTAACTAGAGCCATGTGAGAATACAAGGGACAAAAGAAAGCCCACCTCTACAGCACAGACTATTCTTTATTGCAATGCCGAGGGGCAACTCTTCTCCATGAGAATGAGAATGGTGGCAGCCCCTGAGTGAGAGGAACTGGAGATTTAAAGGGCTGAAAAACTCCAGAGCAGGGGTAGGGGTATTTCTCCAGGTGGGCCAGCCTGATAACTCTTGAAGTCTGATTCAGCTATATCTGAATTATGAGCCTGTTTTTAAGTTTTATGGCCCAAAAGAATTTTTCCCAAGGTTAGTGGTTCATAAATCCTTAAATATAGAAAGGGTGACAGAGAGGCAGACAGTGACAGGGAGAGAGAGAAACTGGGCACATAGGACCTCTAGCCACTTCAAACAAACTCCAGACACATGTGCCACCTTGTACAACTGGCTTACAGGGGTACTGGGGAATTGAACCTGGGTCCTTAGGCTTCACAGGCAAGGGCCTTAACCACTAAGCCATCACTCCAGCCCATATGACCTATACTTGTAATCCCAATACTGGGAAGACAAGAGGATCCCTGGACCTTACTGGACAGCTAGTCTAGGTAGTTGGCAAGTAAGGAGAGACTCTGTCTCAAAAACAAAAGTGAGCTGGGTGAGGTGGCACATGCCTTTAATCCCAGCACTTGGGAGGCAGAGGTAGGAGGATCTTCAAGAGTTCGAGGCCACCCTGAGACTACATAGTGAATTTCAGGTCAGCCTGGGCTAGAGTGAAACCCTGCATCAAAAAACCAAAAAAAAAAAAAAAAAAAAAGTGAACAGAATTCCCAGGAATGACACCCGAGGTTGTCCTTTGGCTTCACACAAACACACACACACACACACACACACACACACACACACACCTGAACATGCACACATGCACACACGTTTGCATGCATTAAGAACAAATGATAGTAAATGCATCTAAATTCTGAAGCATAGAAGTCTATGTTCATTTCTTATTCTACCATATATGCTGATATTTATATTCCTATGCTATTTTTATTTTAGACGTCTTTCAAATTGACCTTTTGTCATCACAGCAAACTCTCTAGTAAATTGAAATAAAGTAGCTAACAACCAATGTTTAAGCATAACTTTAAATATCTGTTATCTCTGGACACAAACCCATAATGAAAACTTTGAATTCCAGATGTATGAGTAAGACAATCCCTCCAAAAGCTTCTATTTTTTCAAATAAATATCCAAATGAGAAAACATTAGTTGTTTATTTGTTTCCTTTTATAATTAAGTTTTGTTCAAAAACACTGCTGCCTAGAAAAGTATGCCAGGAAGCAGAAAATAGTAAAATAAACAAAATTCCCAGTTCTTGGATGTTATCTGTGAGGCCCTATTCATACAGAGATCACTCTGCTCCCAGTAGAGACCAAAGGGACCCTTATTCATCAGAGCACCCAACATTGCTGCTCTACCTGGGCCATGCCCACCTGTGGGCAAGGTAGCTTTTTCTGGTAGGTGATCAGCTTAGAATTGACCCACAGAAACTTAGATGTCACTCTGTCCTGCCAGGCTTAAAATTCCAGGCTGATAAAATCTCATCCAAGATGGCAACAAGCAACAGCAGCAGCTTCCTAGCAGTTTGTCAACTTTAGCCCTTGTGGGCGGGTCCTTACTGAGTCAATGTTCCTCCTAGGACCAACAGCCGATCAGCGTCTTTCCTACATACCTGAACCTAGTAATGAGGTTCATTCTAATTAGATGTCTAATTCGTATAAATGGACCTGAGCTCTGTGTGTGTGTGTGTGTGTGTGTGTGTGTGTGTGTTGTGTTGTGTTGTGTTGTATGTGCGCGCATGCGCGCAATTTTCCCAGCCCCTAATTTTCCCTTCCCTGGTCTTTTCCTCCTACCTCCCAGCAATGCTAGGACAGAAGGAATTCCTTTTGGCTTGGAAGCTTTCATGATTTTTCTTCTCTCCTATTTTTACCCCTCCCTTAATAAATTCTCTATAACTTATTTTTCTCTAAATCCACGCTCAGGACCTTAGTGAGGCAGTCTGCTTCCTCTTTACCACCGCAGGTTTCTGGCTGTGCAGGATGGCACTGGCTCTTTGGATGGCTGCCACACCCAGGTCAGGGCAGTTCTTATTCTTGCATTATGTGTCTGATGCTACTGAGGTTGGCTTGTTGATGGTGGTCCGCACATAAGAGGTGGCTGGCTTCTGATCACTAGAGCTCTGCTTCATGACCACAAAGATCCCTTTGCCATTGACTATGGCTCCACTCCCACAGTCTTGTGGACCTTCAGATTACTGGTCTCAGTGCTCTATGTCTGCTTATTCCTCTTGATCAGGAAACTGGAGCAGTTCTGCACCACCATCCATTGCAGATGCATAGACATGGTGGAAGCTCCCCTCCCTCCTGGAGACAGAAAGATAAGTCCACGTTTTTCAATTCATTGGTAATTTGGACAAGGACCTGAGGCTTGGGGATCATCAGTGGAGGACTCTTGACAGTAGTAGCAATACCATCCCTCCCAGAGCTCCAACCTTAGGACACTGACATACAGCAAATGAGCCTTTAGCCATTCTCCACAGGACTGGCAGTAGAGTAAGCAGACCAAATTCTAGCAAAGCCTTTGTATCATTAGGTCTCTCTGGTTTATGCTTAAGAGTCTCCTGGAAAGTTGATTTGCAATGGACTTCCCAGAAGATGAGGCAGCGCTTTCTACTAAGGGAAACCACCAGTGCCCAACACTTCCCAGACACTATTTGCCCTTTGATTTAGGGAAATTGGTGTTAGCAAAAAGTCCCACCAAATATAATTGAGTCCCCATCAGAGAACAGGGATGCTGGGTGAAGTTTTGAGAGTTTACATTACATCTTCAAAGTGAGATAATGCTAGAATGCCAAAAATTCAGCCGAGCCTGCTCAGCTAACAGTCTTGTCCTTGAAGGAGCTGGGATTTTCAGTTGTGGAATTTTCCACCCATTTATCCTTTCATTTTCAGCTTTCTTTGCCATAAATATCAATTGACTTCTTTCAGTCACAGCTATACAAATCACAGGAGCTTTTTTAATTGGCATAAGACTTATGCATTATTCAAGTATTCAGTTTCATCTGAAGGGAATCCAATAAAGAAGCACTTTTATGTTACAATGAAATATTTAAAGCTGCCCCCCTCAAAGGCAGGACAGAAAACTCCATCCATGATCTTTGTAAGTACAAAATGTTTTTCCTATCAAAGCATAGGTGAATTAGACTTTAGTAAGATGTAGAACTGTTGGCTTTTTCTCCTGTTAAGTTTAATAGAACTTGTTTATAAATACATTAAGAAATTCAGTGGGTTTTTTTGTGAGACCTTATGTACCATAGTAATACCAAGAACACCCTGTACTTTTCCTAGCAAGTATTGATTTGAAAGGACACTTTGTTGACATTTGTGTTACATTCTTCAAAAAACATGTACATATTTGAAGAACTAGCTTTTCTCTAACTCTAAGTAAAGACGTGCATAGAATTCAAATGCCCCTGGTACATGATATAAGTCCATTTGCCTCTGGGTTATCAGTCAAAGGACAATCAGGTGAAGGTCATCCTCACCCTCCTTGGCAGGTTCTTCTGTCACTCGTGGAAAGGAGATGTGCCATGCTCAGCACATGCACACTCCTTCCTATTTGACAGAACCCAGTTTGAGTTACAAAAATCCTACATGAAAAGAAAGGTTGCATTGATTCTGAGGAGTACTTAGCTTTGTGTGCCTACCAGAAGGACAGGCTCATTATATGATGTAAAATAAATCTTTTTCCTTGGAGACTGTTTACCACCTACACTCCATAGAAGGTTGTAGAAGGCACTTGTAGAGTAGCAGAGAAAGATTTCCTCCTGCCTCCCTACTCCATCCTGCTCTCCACAACCTAAGAATTGGGTCCCAAAATAGTAACTACTACTTGGAAATCACAACACTGAACAACAAAAAAAGGAAGATGTGAGACCAATGCTCATGATAAAAGTTGTCACATTATAAAATAAGACAAGCATTGCTTTATTGGCAAAACAAAACTATCACATGAGCCAGTACTCTCTCATCATGAAGGGTCATGGTTACTCAGAGTCAGAAGGGAAATATGGAGAGTTCTGTCTACAGGCAAGTGGAGACAGAACATAACAGAGCTAGGTGTGTGAGGAGAGTGATGAAATGGACATACTTTTGTGCTTAATTCATAAGGAGGGAGATGCATTGACTCAGGGAGGAACTTCACCCCTTTAATCGTGATGTCAGTTACATCGGCAAACAATCATGTCTGTCTACTGTGGACTGTTTGAACATTTCTTTTCTGCTAATACTTGTATTTGTTTCCACACTTGATATTAACACCTCATAAAATGTTTTCATATATGAAAGGTATACATTTAAGTATGTTGTTTATTAAAAAGTTGTTATGAGTCAAGGAAGTTAAAATTTGTGATGAATCAGTTCCAAACTGTACCAAAATGTAGCACCTAGCTCACAGAGGGGCATCGTCCAGTAATGACAGAGAACTACTGAAGCTTTGGAGCTGAAGAACAATGTGACATGGGGTGCATGTGTAATTCACTTACAGTTAATGTGTGGGATCCATTAAGAACAAGAGGTGAGACTTCCAGGTAAGATGGCTGCATAGGAGTTACACTAATGCAGCCTAGGGAGGGATTTGAACAAAACCACAGCAAAATACACTCTTCATCTGAAAAATGAAGGTGTATAGGTTTTTAATTGGCCACAGCAGAGAAGAAGAAGAGACTAAGACCTATCAGAAAGGAGGAAATTGGCCAGAATACTACCAGAGGAGCTTGCGGACTGGACCTGATCTGCGTGGCCCAGCCGTGGATCTGTGTGCCCGCCTGGCACCCAGCTGTAGGAGCAGAGACCAAACAAGGGGATTTTCCAACCACATCAGCCTCCTTGCAAAGTCAAGAAACATGAAAGGGAGATAGCAGAGGAGGTGATCAAGGGACACAGGAGGGACCAGCTGAGCAGTTCCAGCAGTACAACTCCAGGATTCCTGCACTCTCCCATACCCCAACCAACAGCACCATGACCCTCCAGAGAATGCATTTAGCTCCCTGCAGCAGGGCATCCAGCACATCTTATCTGAACACCAGATTCACAGCACAACATGGAAGGATCAAGGTGGGCACTCAGCATTGGTGAGATTTCAAGCCACCCCAAAAGAAAACGAGGCTGACTGACAAAAAAGCAGGTACATAGCCCTGCACTGGGAAGTCCTAATCTCTCCTTCCATGGCAGGGCAGGTTATGGGTTACATATTCATGGTTGGATTTACCATTCTCAATTAAGCTGTATTTGGGGGTTGACTATTGTTGCCTTTGATGCTTTCAGATTCATGGAGCCTTTGTCCTTTTCTTCTGTCATTATTGGGGCAGGGTCTCATTCGGGCACAAGCTGAACTGGAACCCATTTCAGAACAGAAATCTCAACCTCCCAGTTGAAGGATTAAGGGTGTAGAGCAACACACACACTTAGGGATTTTTGGCTTTAAAAGGCTATTTGTTTCAATCCCCACACTTGCATATTCAGTGCTGGTTTTTATTGAATATGTATATTGCTCAGTTGAATTTTAGAATTTACCAGTAAATTGCTCCACCCAGCCCACTAGAATACTTGAATATTAGGCAAACACAACACCAAGGATTACTTCTGTGGTTGGATTAAAGTACAAGAGCTACACTTGGTACCTTAAACTCCTACTCTGAAGGTACATAAAGTTGGATTTTCCAAATCTAGAAGCACCACAGATAATTAGAAAACTCAAGCATCAAATCAATTCAGGATGCAAAACTCATAACATTATAATACAAGAAACACAAAGAATCAAGACAATACAATCACACCAAAAATTATAAATTCATCAGAAATGGCCCCCCAAAACTGTTTTACATGAAATGCCTGACAAAGATTTCAAAAAAATAATTTTATCTATACTCAAAGAAATCAAAGAAGAAAACAAAGGAATTAAAAAAGAAAACAAGCTCCTTAGGAATTCCAAGAGAACGCAGGAAACCAGCTTAATGAAATAAGGAAGTCATTATAAGACATTAGTAAGGAAATAGAAACACTGAAGAAAAGCCAGGCAGAAATTCTAGCACTGAAAAACACAGTTAGTCATATAAAAAATTCTGTGGAAAGTCTCACCAGTAGAATGGATGAAAGAGAGAACCAAATATCTAAACTAGAAGACCAGGTGGCCAATCTAATACAATCCAACAAAGAGAAAGACAAGCTAACAGGAGGGTATGAATGGGAATTTCAAGATATTTGGACATAAGAATTCAGGGCATAGTAGAAGGAGAAGAATTTCAATCCAGAGGCTTAGTAGGCATTTTCAATAATATCATAAAAGAAAATTTTCCCCAAATTGGGGGGAAAAATGCCAATGCAGGTACAAGAGACTTTTAGAACACCAAACAGACAAAACCTCTCCTTACCATGTTATAATTAAATTATTAAACATGCAAACCAAAGAAAATGTATTAAAAGTGGTTAGAGAGAAAAGAAAGTCACTTGTAAAAGCAACCCCATCAGGATCACAGCAGATTACTCAACACAAACTTTAAAAGGAATAAGGGCTTGGAATGATGTATTCCAAGTTCTGAAAGATAACAACTTTTAACCAAGAATACTTTATCCTGCAAAGATATCTATCCAAGTTGAAGGAGAAATAAGGAAACTCCACAATAAAAAGAGGCTAAAGGAATTTATGACAACTAAGCTAGTTCTATAGAAAATACTTGAAGGAATCCTTCATGATGAAGAGAAAGCAAAGCACACACATGAGGAAACAGGAAAAAATAAACCATACTCAAATAACAGTTTAAAAAAGAATAAAGGGAAACAGGAAGCACTACAAAACAAGAAGAATGGTGAGAATAAACACATACCTTTCAATAATAACTCTTAATATCAATGGCCTCAATGCCCCAACCAAAAGACACAGGCTTGCAGACTGGATTAAAAGGCAAGAACCTGCTGTTTGTTGTCTCCAGGAAACTCGTCTCTTAATAAAAGATAGCCACTCACTCTCTTAGGATGAAAGGATGGAAAATGGTATTTTCAAGCAAACAGGCCTAGGAAATAAGCATGGGTTGCTATCCTAATATCTCACAAGATAGATATCAAACCAACATTAGTGAGAAAAGATAAAGAAGGCCACTTTATACTGATTAAAGGACATTACAATCCTAAAGGTATATGCACCTAACATGGGGGTTCCCAGTTTCAACAAATAAACACTATTAGATTTAAGGTCACAGATAACACCGAACACAATTGTAGTGGGTGACTTCAATACCCCACTCTCATCAATGGACATGTCATCCCAGCAAAAAATAAACAGAGAAACATCTAGATTAAATGATGTCATAGAACAAATGGACCTAACAGATATCTACAGAACATTCTATCCAAATGCTGCAGAATATGCATTTTTATCAGCAGCACATGGAACATTCTCCAAAAAAGACCATATATTAGGACACAAAGCCCAACTTAACAAATAAAGGAAAATTGAAACAATCCCTTGTACTCTATTCTAACACAATGGGATTAAATGAAAAATCAGCAACAAGAAAAACTACAGAGCATACAAAAATTCATGGAGACTAAACAGTACACTAGTGGATGATGAATGGGTCATTGAAGAAATCAATAAATTCATAGAATCAAACAATGAGAATACAACATACCAAAACCTTTGGGACACAATGAAGATAGTCATAAGAGGGAAATTTAGAGCACTAAATGCCTATATTAAGAAATTACAGAGTTCACAAGTAAGCAATATAATGCTTCACTTTAAGGCCTTGGAAACAACAAGGCAAACCAAAAATCAGTAGATGGGAAGAAACAATAAAGATTAGGGCAGAAATTAACAAAATAGAAACAAAAAAAAAAAATCCAAAAAAAATCAATGAAACAAAGAGTTGGTTCTTTAAAAGGTTAAACAAGATTGATAAACCCTTAGCAAATCTGACCAGAAGAAAGTGAGAAGAGACAAACTTAATAAATTAGAGATTAAAAAGGTACCATTACAACAGACATCAATGAAATCAGAAAAGTATAAGCACATGCTTTAAGAATACTTTCACTTCTAAGTTTGAAAATCTGAAATAAATGATTTCCTTGATTCATATGACCTACCAAAATTAAATCAAGATGAGATAAATCATTTAAATAGACCTATAACAAGTACAGAAATACAAGCAGTTATAAAGTCTTCCAACTAAAAAAAGTCCAGACCCAGATGTATTCACTAGTGAATTTTACCAGACCTTCATGGAAGAACTAGCACCACTGCTTCCCAATCTTTTCTGTAAAATAGAAAAGGAAGGAATTCTACCTAACTCCTTCTATGAAGCCAGCATCACCCTGATAACAAAACCAGACAAAGACAGAAAAAAGAAAATTGCAGACCAATCTCCCTCATGAACATAGATGCAAAAATTCTCAAAAAGTATTTACAGGGCTGGAGAGATGGCTTAGCAGTTAAGGTGCCTGCCTCCTAAGAACGCTGGTTCCAATCTCCAGTGGTTCCAATCTCCAGGTCCCACGTTTAGCCAGATGCAAAGTGACACAAAGGCACAATGCTGCACTTGACCACAAGGGGGTGCACACATTTGGATTTCGTTCACAGCAGCTGAGAGACTGCTGGCACGCCCATCTCTATTTGTTGTCCTCTCCCTCTCTCTCTCTGAAATATATGTGTGTGTGTGTGTGTGTGTGTGTGTGTGTGTATGTATGTATGTATGTATGTATGTATGTATGTATGTGTATATATATATTTACAAACAGAATACAAGAATATATCAGGCCAGGTCTTTTGTGAGGAAGCCAGTTCAACCAAAGCAGACAGATTTCTGTCAGAGTACTTGATGACTCACCAAAGGTTATTTGTAAGACCCTACTGCTAAAGACACCATATGCTATTCGGACGGAACATGGAGACACCTGGATGGAATCTGAAAGAGTCAGTCTCCACACAGTTAGCTTGTCTAGTACCAGAAGGTGCTACATGAGCAGCTGGGGGAAAACAACCAACAACTGTCTAAGCAACTCATGGTCTAAGCTACTCAGCAGCAAACAACCTGATGTGATGCTCACACAAGTGCAGTAGTGGCACTTGGCCATGGTGGGTTAGCAAGTGCTCTAGATTTGGCTAACAGATCCACTCTGTGGAATGGAACCCATACTTGGAAATGGGAAACAAGTCAGAAGCATATCCAGAAACGAGCCCGCTCTCCAATATCAAGCTCCCACCAATAGTGGGACACAAGAGGGCCAACACCTATTAAATTATCCCTAAAATAATAATTGTTATCCATGTATCTTGCACTGACCTTATTCTCTGTTGGAGAATCTGCTTCTCTCTTTCAGATGGACACAGAACCTGAGGAGAGAATCAGTCTATCTCACATCAGGGAACCAGATGAAGCCATTGAGTTTTGGGGGAAAATGAGCAAGAAGTGCTGTTTTCTTGTTCAACCTGGTACCAGCACAAGGGCAAAGGAGATAGACACAAAGGAATCTCAACCCCTACCAAATCAGATATCCAGAGACACAGAGACTCACAAAACCTTGTCACTGAAATAGACCTAAAATGTCCCCAACATGGCTCAGGGAAACTTGCAGAAGAGGGGGCAGAAAGATTGTTGGAGCCATGACTTGGGTCATTATACACAGAGTCATTGCCTCTCCCACATAACTGATGGCTACCCACATAGGGCAAGACCCACATAACCCATGGGGGGAGGACAGGGAGAAGGCTAACAATGGTACCATCATGGCTGTATATATACATAACTAATAAAAATATATTTAAAAATAAATAAATAAAATTTAAAAAGAATATATCAGATAGATTATTCACTGCAACCAAGTAGGCTTTATCGCAGAGATGCAGGGATGGTTCAACATATGCAAATTGATAAATGTAATACACTATATAAATGGACTGAAAGACAAAAATCACATGATCATCACAATAGATGCAGAAAAGATATTCAACAAAATCCAATATCTCTTCATGGTAAAAGTCCTACAGAAACTGGGAATAGAAGGAACATATTTCAACATAATAAAAGCTATTTATGACAAACCTACAGCCAACATAATACTAAGTAAGGAAAACCTTGAAGCTTTTTTTTTAAATTTATTTTTTATTTATTTTTGGAGAGAGAGAGAGGGACAGAGAGAGACAGAGAGAGAGGGAGAGGAAGACAGAGATGGGCGTGCCAGCAGTGTCTCAGCTGCTGCGAACGAAATCCAGATGTGTGCACCCCCTTGTGGGCAAGAAAAGGCATTGTGCCCAAAATCCACTTTGCATCTGGCTAAACGTGGGACCTGGACATTGGAACCACTGGACATTGGAACCAGCATTCTTAGGCTTAGCAGGCAGGCGCCTTAGCTGCTAAGCCATCTCTCCAGCCCACCTTGAAGCTTTTACACTAAATTCAGGAAGACAAGGGTGTCCACTGTCCCCACTTTTATTAAGTATACTACTAGAAGCCCTAGCTATACCAATAAGGCAAAAGACACTCATAAAAGGGATACAAACCGTAAAGGAAGAGATCAAATTATCATTATTTGCAGATGACATGATTCTATACATAAAGGATGATAAAAACTCTACCAGCAAACTGTTACAGCTGACAAACACTTTTAGCAATGTAGCAAGACACAAAATAAACACACAGAAATCAGTAGCTTTCCTATATACTAACAACAAACATGCAGAGGATGAAATCAGGGAATCGCTCCCATTCACAATTGACTCAAAAAAATAATGTACCTTGGAATAAACCTAACCAAGGAATTAAAGGATCTCTACAATGAGAACTTTAAAACGCTCAAGCAAGAAATTGCAGAACACACTAGGAAATGAAAATACATCCCATGTTCTTGGATTGGAAGAATCAATATTGTGAAAATGCCAATCTTACAAAAAGTAATCTACACATTTAATACAATCCCATTAAAATTCCAATGGCATTCTTCACAGAAATTTTTAAAAATGATCCTAAAATTCATTGGAAGCACAAAAATCCTCAAATAGCCAAAACAATTTTAAGCAACAAAATAAGGCTAGTGGTATCACCATACCTGATTTTAAGCTGTATTACAGAGCCATAGTAACAAAAATAGCATGGTACTGGCACAAAGACAGACACGTAGATCAATGGAACAGAATAGAGGACCCAGATGTTAATCCAATCAGCTACAGCCACCTGATTATTGACAAAAATGCCAAAAATATTCATTGGAGAAAAGATAGCCTCTTCAACAAGTGGTGCTGGGGAAATTGGATATCTATATGTAGGAGGATAAAAATAGATCCTCGTCTCTCTCCATACACAAGAATCAAGTCCAAATGGATCAGGGGCCTTAAAATCAGACCTAAAACTCTGAAACTGCTAGAGGAAAAGGTAGGTGAAACCCTTCAACATGTTGGCATAAGTAATGACTTTCTGAATAAACCCCCAATTGCTCAGGAAATAAAACCATGGATCAACCACTGGGACCTCATGAAATTAAAAAGCTTTTGTACAGCAAAGGACACTGTGAATAGAGAAAAGAGACAACCTACAGAATAGGAGAAACAGGAGAAAATCTTTGCCAGCTATACATCTGACAGAGGAGTAATATCCAGAATATACAAAGAACTCAAAAAACAAAACAATAAGAAATCAAACAACCCAATTAAAAATGGGCTATGGAACTAAATAGAGAGTTCTCAAAGGATGAAATACAGATGGCATATAAACATCTAAAAAAGTGTCCTACATCCTTAGCCATCAAGGAAATGCAAACTAAAACTATTTTGAGATTCCATCTCACTCCTGTCAGAATGGCTATCATCATGAAAACAAATGACAACAAATATTGGTGAGGATGCGGAAAAAGGGGAACCCTTCTACACTGTTGGAAATGTACTCTGGTACAGCCATTGTGGAAATCAGTGTGGAGGTTCTTGAGACGCCTAAAAATAGATTTATAATATGATCCAGCTATAGCACTCCTAGGCATACATCCTAATGACTCTTCTAACAACTTAGGGATACTTGCATAACCATGTTTATTGCTGCTCTATTCAAAATAGCTAGGAAATGGAACCAGCCTAGATGTCCCTCTCTAATTGGACTGGGGGCCTGCTCCATGGGAGGGAACACATCCCTGATACCGAAAACGTATGACGGGTAGTCATGAGCCCTAAGGGTGTAATATCTGCTGGTGTCTCGCTAAATGTATATACTATACTCACCAAACTGCCCAGTAAGCACTTCTCTTAATGTCCATACCCATATATTAATGCTACTCTTACTTTTGGTTAGAGAAGCTTCTCTTTTCAGATGGTGGCAACCTTGGGATAACTCAAAAGGCACCATGGTGCTGAGAAGAAGTGACAGAGGAGTGCTCAGCACTGAAATATCTCAAACCTACTTTCCAAGGCTCAGTGTCCATTGTGGAAGAAGGGGCAGAAAGAATGTAAGAGCCAAAGGAAGAGTAGGACTCCTTATAACGTGCTACTCCAGACACAAAATGGCCTGGATATCCATGACCTTACAGTGCCTGACACTACCTACACAAGACCATCATAATAGGAGGAAAAGATCATGACATCAAACTCAAAAGAGAGACTGAGAGGGGGAAGGGATATGATGGAGAATGAAGTTTCAAAGGGGAAAGTGGGGGAAGGAGGGAAATAACATGGGATATTGTCTACAATTAAAGAAGCTGTCAAAAAAATAAAAGAAAAATTAAATTATGCAATTTGCAGGAAAATGGGTGGATATGGAAAGGATTATACTAAGTGAGGTAACCCAGGCCCAGAAGTCAAATGTCACATGTTCTGTCTCATATGTGGATCCTAGCTACAAATGTTTAGACTTGTGTGAAAGCTGGAACCAAAAATCTGTAGCAGAGGCCAGTAAGCGAGAAAAAGGCTATAAGGGAGGGAAGAGAGTGAAGGACTTTAGGGGATGGTATTGTACATATGTAAGTAGAAGAACAGATTACAGGGAGTGGAATGGCCTAAGCAAGGCCAGGGGAAGAGATTAAGAGAAGGGTGGGAGGAGGTTCAATAAAAAAAATTCAAGTTATTCTGACTAAGACATATGAAAGCCTACTCTTTTGGATCATGGGACATCCAGAAGCCATAGATTGTTACTAGAAAATTTTCAGTGCCAGGGATGGGATACCTTCCAGTGAGTTGTTGGGCAGGGAGGTCCCTGTTGCCTCTAAAACATTATAGGCTATTGCCAAGGCCTTTGGTTTCCCATAAGTAACAGGTGGTAAGACCCTATTGCTAAAGACTTCACATGCCTGGGTGGCAAGGTCACTGAGAAATCAAGCTGGTGCTGAGCTGAAAACCTTCTCTCTGTAAACCAGCTAACTGAAAGCTGGAAAAAGCTGCAATGCATGCATCCCTATGGAAGACAGAAGTCACCAGCAGTAAAAACAGTGGACATTGGAAGCCTCAAGTTTGGTCAGACAGGCCAAATGACTGAATGGGTGCAATAGTAGTATGTCTGCTCTGGGGGAAGCCAACTACTCTCTAATTGAATTGGAGACCCACTCTATGGGAGTGAATACATGTCTGGTACTGAAAACTTAATCAGAAGCCTATGGCAGGGGAGGTCATGAGCCTTAGGGGTACAAAGCCTGCCCTTTTCTGGCTAAATGCAGATACCATTCTCACCAAACTGCCCTGAAAGCACTACACTTAATGTTCATATTAATATATTAATGCTACTCTCAGTTTTTGTTAGAGAAGCTTCTCTTTTCAGATGGCAATAACCACTGGGATGACCTAAAAGGCAACATAGTGCTGAGAAGAAATGATAGAGGAGTGTCCAGCACTGAAAGATCTCTATCACACCCTCCAAGGCTCAGGGTCCATTGTGGAAGCCATAGTGGAAAGAATGTAAGAGCCAAAGGAAGGGTACAACTCCTTACAATGCAACTGTCCAGACAGAAACTGGCCTTGATATCCATGACCTCACAGTGCCTAGCAAGACCTTTACTAGACCCTCATAATAGGAGAAAAAGATGATGACATCAAAATAAAAGAGAGACATGCTGGAGAAATGGCTTATTGGTTAAGGTATTTGCCTGCAAAGCCAAAGGATCCCAATTTAATTCTCCAGGACCCACATAAGCCAGATGCACAAGGGGCACATGCATCTGGAGTTCATTTGCAGTGGCTAGAGGCCCTAGCATGCCCATTCTCTCTCTGTATCTGCCTCTCCTCTCTCTCTCTCTCTCTCTCTCTCTCTCTCTACTTGCAAATAAATAAAAATTTTTTTAATATTTTAAAAATAAAAGAAAGACTAATGGAGAGGGGGGAGAAGATATGATGGAGTGTGGAGTTGTTAAGGGAAAGTTGGGGAGGGGAGGGAATTAGCATGGTTTATTGTCTGTAAGTATAGAAGTTGTCAATAAAAAATTTTTAAAAGAACAAGAGGTGATGAGGGCAGGGAGAAAAACAGGAGATTACAGCAATATGATAATAGGAAATATGAAAGGAAATACAAAAACATACAGGATAAGGGAAATATGGTAGCATGAAGAGAATAAGGAAAAGATTCTAAAACACTGTAGGACTTTGACTTGACAGACAGGAAAGGGAGATGTTTGATATGTAGCTAGCAGTTACACATCTGGGTCAGAGGTCTTCAGGTCCTGATGGGAAAGATACTTTCTGGAGTTGTCTATACAGAAGTAGCTCTTTTGAATTTATACCAGACATTTAGATTATAGCTGTCTTACCCACTAGGTTGAAGCCTTTTTCAGAGTACAACTGTGCCTGCCATGCCTTTGCAGAGAGCTCAGATCCTAGCACACCTATGCTAACAGAGAAAACACACAACAGTACATGTTCAGTGAACAGAGGAAGGTAGGGGACAGACAGGGGCATCCCAGCTAGAATATGTTAGTGTTAACATTTCCATCTTGCTCTATATGCAATGGCCCAGTATTTTGTCATCTGTATTTCATCGTTGCTTTCTCAGGGCCTGATGAGCAATGTATCCTCTTATATATGAATTCCAATAAATTATTATTAGCAATACTCATTTTTTAGAAGCCAGATCAATTGGACTGGGGAAATTGCTTAGCGGTGAAGGTGTTTACCTACAAAGCCTAAGGACCTCAGTTTGATTCCCCAGGACCTACGTAAGATGCACAAGGGGCACATGCATCTGGAGTTCGTTTGCAATGACTGGAGGGCCTGGTGTGCCTATTCTCTGTTTCTCTCCATCTGCCTTCTTTCTCTTTCTCTTTCTCTTTCTCTCTCTCTCTCTCAAATAAATAAATAAATAAAATATTTTTTTAAAGAAACCAGATAAGTCTGGGGTAGAATCAGGTCAGGCCTCTTTGACCAAGGACACTTGGTCATCCACAGCAGAGGCAGATGAAGATGATGACGACAATGATGACAATCTTGTAATTAACAAGGCTTGTGAATATTAGCACCTTATGCCCCAGAATGTGCTGGCCTAGTAAGTGGAAAGTACAGAGCAGGAGCTGTGGAAGGTCATCTCACATCCTAAGTGATCTGTGCTGAGAGAACCTCTGAGAACAGATGAGGAGGCTTAGATAGTCCTCTTAACCTCACATATCCTGGAATGTCCCTGTGCCCTAGGACTCTATCTTGGAGCTCTGTTTGGCCCCTGGCAGACGGTGGTTTTCACTGAAACAGTAAAAGTACAAGACAGTGGCAATAGACATACTTTACTTCAGAACTTAGTGCACCTTTTTGAAGAAATCCATTATTGCCCAGCATCTTTAATATAATAGCACATTAGAGTTCAAAAGTGAAAGTGGCTGGGAGAAAGGGCTGATGTAAACAGTAGAAGCAAAAGTTGGATTGCAAAGTCATGTCATGTTAAGATTATAACTGTATGAAAATTAGATTAATGTATTTAGGGTAACTGGAAGGAAACATTAGAATAGCTGGTGTTTAGAATGGTGAGACTTGACTTCTACTCTTGATCTTGTAGTGTTGTCTGTATAATACAAGTCTGTCAGTTAAACATATGTGTCATGCTTAAGGCATTGTGGGAAATCCTAATTCACTTATAGAACAGACATTAAAAATAACATTCTACCTTAAAATTGAATGTAGAAAATATGGTGTTTTCTTACCTTGTCTTCAAAAACAATGACTTACTTTACAAAATGTAAAACAGAGAACAACTTCTATGATGGTTTTTATAAGTGGAAAAATGAATTTCATGTATCTCCTTTGTCATTACTGATAATAGCCTTAACTTGTTTTTTTTTTCTTCAATAAGTCTAATAGAGAAAATTTTTTTTTACTAAATTGTTTTGATGATCAAACAGGCAAGAGAACCTCACTAGAAAAATCACAATAAATTGGGGGAATCCTTAACAGGGATAGGTCAGAAAATATTTCATCATATATTTGACTGTGATTGAAAGAATGCTGGCCATGTGCAAACATCCCGATTCAATCACTGAATTTCAGGTCTACAAATTTAACTCAGAAAGTGACTCACAGCCCCCAGAAGTGACTGCATGGTCTCCATATTTCCTGGCTCTGGTTAATCAGTACTTTACCCTGTCCCAGAACCTGCCTCCAATAAACGATGAAGGTAGGGTTAGGATAAGCATCATAATAAAAGGGTGTTTCTTTCATTCCAGAAATTTCCACTCACTTTTTAAGTTAAATGAATCCTATTTCTAAGAACTAACTATTCTTATGGCAGCAAGATGGTGGATTAGAAGCAATATCTGTGAAATGGTGAGATCACATGAAGAAAAGTCATGATAAAATGCCACCAATAGAGAAATAAGAGAAAGAGTGACAGAGAGCAGAAAGAAAGCTAGGTGGAATTTTCTCTACAAAGAAAGTTCATACTCATATATTAATCCTACCCTCACTTTCTGTTAGAGAAGCTTCTCTTTTCAGATGGCGATGACCACTGGGATGAAGGGCACCATAGTGCTGAGAAGAAGTTACAGAGGAGTTTTCAGCACTGAAACATCTCTATCACACCCTCCACGGCTCAGGGTCCATTGCAGAAGAGGTGGCAGAAAGAATGTAAGAGTCAAAGGAAGGGTAAGACTGCTTACAATGCAATTGTCCAGAAAGAAACCGGCCTCGATATCCATGACCTCACAGTGCCTATTACTACCTTCACAAGACCCTCATAATGGGAGGAAAAGATGATGACATCAAGACAAAAGAGAAACTAATGGAGAGAGGGAGGGGATATGATGGAGAGTGGATTTATGAGGCAGAAAGTGGGGGACAGAATTATCATGGTTTATTGTCTGTAAGTATGGAACTTGCCAATTTTTTAAAATGCCAAAAAAAAAAGAATTATTGAAATGTAGAGAAAGAAATAGAAATCTAAACATGAAATATTTAGAACTCTAATTAGATATGATCAGAAAAGAATTGCTCCAGGATATTAAGATGTCAAAAATAAAAGGAAAGAAACAATACTAAAAGCTGTAAGGGAAAACACCAACTCATACACAATGGCAGAAATATCAGAATATTTTCAGCTCTTTTGCCAGAAACCTTAAAGGCCAGGAAAGCATGGATTGATATATTTCAAGTACTGAAAGTAAATAACTGTCAAACAAGCCTGCTATACCCAACAAAGTTGTCTCTTAAAATTGATGGAGAAATAAGAACATTTCAAGACAAGCACAAGTGAAGGCAATGCATAACAACCAAGCCAGCACTGCAGGAAATTCTTAAAGGAAAGTAGACACCCAGGAACCAATCCCATACATGAGAACACAGGAAAGATATACTTTATGAAAAAAACAGATGGACAGATGTATGCTGGGAATGAATCAGTCATGTCCATCACAGCAAACCAACAAACATCAAATACTAACACAGAAGGATACAAGAACTACCAATAATCCATCCACACAGAGCAACAAACAACAATAGGAAACCTCTCTCAATTTTAGGTGCAAAAGACACAGACTAACTGATCAGACCGAAAAACAAAATCTGACTATCTGCTGTCACAAAGAAACATTGAGTTGAAGGTTAGAAATCACCCTATCAAGTAAGTAGAAGCCATGAACAAGCAGACACAGTGATTCTCATATCTAATCACATAGACTTCAAGCCTAAGCTAGGCAAAAAGATAAAGAGAGGCACTACATATTAATAAAGGGGACAATTCATCAAGAAGATATAACTGTAAAAAAAAGATATGACTGCAGAAAATATTTATTTTTACTAAATAAATTTACAAAAAAAAAAAAGTTTTACTAAAAGGCATAAAAGGCCACATAGGTCCTGACACAGTAATGGATATTTCAGTACCCGAAATGAACATCTAGATAGGTTTCCTAAACAAAATGAGATCAACTGGATTTAACAGTTTTCTGTGGAATATTCCATCCAATTGATAGGAAATACACATTTCTCTCAGCAGCACATGGAACTGTCTCTAAAACTGATCACCTTCTAAACCACAAAACAAGCTTTACAAATAAAAAAAAAAAAAAAAAAAAAAAAAAAAGCTGGCAAGATGGCTTAGCATTTAAGGCACTTGCCTGCAAAGCCAAAGGACCAAGTTTTGATTCTCCAGGACCTACGTTAGCCAGTTATACAAGGTGGTACATGCATTTAAAGTTAATTTGCAGTGGCTGGAGGCCCTGACAGGCCCATATTCTCTGTCTCTGTCTCTCTCTCTCTCATAAATAAACAAACAAACAAACAAATAAATAAATAAATAAATAAATAAATAAATAAAATTTTTAAAATACAACAAAAAAAGAAAAAGAAAGAAAATAAAACTTTCCAACTTATCTCATCACTGTGGAATAAAACTACAACTCAACAACAACAAAAACCACAGAAGGGCTGGAGAGATGGCTTAGCAGTTAAGGCATTTGCCCACAAAGTCAAAGGACCCAGGACCCATGTAAGCCAGATGCACAAGGTGGTGCATGCATCTGGAGTTCATTTACAGTGGCTGAAGGCCCTGGCATGCCCATTCTCTCCATATCACTCTCTCTCTCTCTCTCTCTCAAACAAATAAAACAACACAGGTACTTGGAGAGTGAACAATACATTTTTGAATGAATAGTGAGTCATTGAAGAAATCAGGGGAAAATTGAAAACTGTAGAATCAAATGAAAATGATAGCACTGCATACAAAGTTTATAGCTAAAAATGTTGACATTTTTTAAAAATCAGGGCTTCAAATAAATAGCCTAATGAAGTACTTCAAGTGTCAAGAACAGAAAGACGAATGCAAACCCAAGAGCAGTAGAAGGCAATAAATAAAGGGGAGAAATTAAATAAAGACTTAAGAACAATTCATAAGAACAAACTACGAGCTGGTTCTTTAAAAAGATTAGCAAGATAGGCAAAAATTTTGGAAAAGCTGAATTTCTTATAAAATCTTGAACAAAATGCTGCTGCGCACTCTCTCCACTCTTGTTCATTATAGTGCTTATGGTATTAGCTGGAGCAATACAAAATAAAATTTTTATATATATATATGAGCCAGGCATGTTGGTGCACACCTTTAATCCCAGCACTTGGGAGGCAGAGGTAGGAGGATCACTATGAGTTAGAGGCCACCCTGAAACTATTAGTGAATTCCAGGTCAGCCTGGGCTAGAGCAAGATCCTACCTCAAAAACCCAAAAATAAAAGGAAAGGAAAGGAATAAAGAAAGATATATAATGGATTTAAGTGGAAAAGAGAGATTTCAAATTATTTTTATTTACAGATAGCATGATTCTATACTTTAAAAACCTTATAGACACCACCAGAAAACTTTTAGATCAGATACTTTCAATAAAGTTAGAAGATACAAAATGAGCATACAAAAATCACTAGCATATGTGTATATATATGAATATATGTATGTTAAATAATGATCTAGCTGAGAAAGAAATTAGGAAAAACATCCGTTTAATAATAGCTTTTAAAAAATACCTAAGAATAAACCTAACTAAGGAAGCAAAAGACCCATAAAACAAAAACATAAGATACTGAAAAAATAAAGTGAAGAAGACACAAGACATTATGAAGAACTTCCACACTCCTGCATAGGAAGGAATAAAATTGGAAAAATGACTGCATTACCAAGAGTAATCTATAAATTCAATGCAATTCCCATCAAAATTCCAATGACATTCTTCAGACAAGTAGAACAATTCTCAAATTTATGTGGAAACATGAAAGACCACACATATGGCCAGAGTAATCATAAGCAAGAACACTGCTGGAGACATCATGCATCTGACCTCAAATCATACACCAGAGCCATCATGACAGAGTCATAATGTCAAAGACAGCATCTCACCAACACAAAAACAGACATATAAACTGATGGAACATGATAGAAAACCACACGCAAAAGAATGAATTTACTCTGCACACACAAACAAAATTCAACTTAAAGAATATCAACAACCTTAATTTAAACATGAATTTCTGAAACTTCCAGAAGAAAACACTTTGAGATGCAGGCATTGGCAAGAAATTTCTGAATAGGACACCAATAATATAGGAAATAACCCTAAGAATCATCATATGAAGCCACATGAAGTTAAAATGTTTCTGCACAGCAAAAGAAAAATTATCAACAAAATAAACAAAGAGCTAACAGAATTGGTTAAATTTTTCCAGAAAAGGGTTGGTATCTAGAATACATAAAGAACTGCAAAAGTTAAACACCAGAAGTAACAACACCTGCTAATTAATAAACAGGTCAACAAAGTGAACAGACAGTTATCAAGAGAAGAAACACAAGTAGACAACACATATCTTTTCACGTGTTCAACACCCTTATTCCAACAGGAAAAAATGCACATGAAAATTTCCACTGCTCCCTAGTCAGAATGGCCACCATGTAGCAAACAAATGACATGAAACACTGATGGGGATGTAAGGAAAGAGGAGCCCTTATTCACTGCTAGTGGGAGACTAAGCTTGTGCCACTACCATGGAAATCAGTGTGGACATTTCTCAAAAGACTAAAGTCAAACTACTGTATGATCTAGCTGGACCATTCCTGGGCATACACTCAAAGACTATATACTACAACAGAGATGTTGGCTCATGCATGCATAGTTGCTGCTATTTTAGTCATAATAACAAGGAAATTTATTCAGCCTAGATGTCTATCCACAGAGGAACATATACTGAAAATGTGGCACATACACACAGCGAAATTTTATTCACCCATAAAGAAAAATGAAATTTGCTGGAAAATGGATAAATCTAGAAATAATTATATGGAGTTATCCTAGACTCAGAAATAGTATATGTTCTCTTTCATATGTAGATCCTAACTTCTAGTTTTTAATATATGTGTGTTTATGCGGGAGTGAGTATGAGTATGGGACATGAAACTAGAAAGCAGACTATGTGAGGGGGGAAAGGAGCTTGAAGGAAGGCGCATGGGCAGGGTAATAGGACACATGAGTTATGAAGGTGGAATGGAAGCTACTGAGAGGACAGACAGGGGTAACAAGGAGGTAAGAGCCGAGAGATGGGGAAGAGGAGTGAGAGAACAGGATCAACCAAAGCAAAGGATGCATGAAAACACATAATAAAACCTGTTACTTTGTACACTGATTTAAAGATAAACAGAAATAGGGACTGGAGACATGGCTTAGCGGTTAAGGTGTTTACCTGTGAAGCCTAAGTCCCCACTTCAATTCTCCAGGTCCCACATAAGCCAGATGCACAAGGGGCTGTACGCATCTGGAGATCATTTACAGTGGCCAGAGGCCCTGGCACACCCATTCTCACTCTTCTTCCTCTCTTTCCCTTTCTCTATCTCTAATAAATAAATAAATAAATAAAAAGATAAACAGAAATAATTCTTTATAAAAACCACACTTGGGCTGGAGAGATGGCTTAGTGGTTGGGGTGCATGCCTGCAAAGCCTAAGGACCCAGGTTTGATTCTCCAGGTCCCACGTAAGCCAGCTGCACCTGGTGGCACATGCAGCTGGAGTTCATTTGCAGTGGCTAGAGGCCCTGGCATGCTCATTCTCACTCTCTCTCTCTCTCTCTCTCTCTCTCTTTCTGTCTCTAATAAGTAAATAAATAAAAATAAAAATCTTTTAAAAAACACACTTTTCCTTCTGCAATATCATCAAATGGTTAAGAGAAGCTGTGACTTGCTTGGACTTGATCTGCCTTTTCGCTGGAGTTTTTCCTAGTATATCAATTCCATCCAACAAAAATGGACCCAGCTGAGTGGCTTCACAGAGCTGCTGAGTCAACAAGCTCTGCTGGGAGGCTGTGGAAACACCCCATTGGCCCTTGAGCACAGCACCTCATCCGTCCACTAGCACGGTTCATGCTGGACTTCTAAGTAGTTCAGTCAGGGCACATGGACTGTTGTACTCCTAACATCTCTCTTCACATGACTGGTTATACTTGGTGAGAGTCAGCAGCTGCAAAAACAGCTCATTCAATGCTGTAATAACAAGCAGCCTTCTGAGGAATGATCTAGTTCCCACCCGGGTTAGCTGGGCCCCTCACAGAAAAGGAGCTTCCTTCCATCTTGGAGTGCTGGGAAACACTGAAAATGACTTTCAAAAATGAGGAAGATAACATAAGCTGGGTTTAGGATGAAAACTAAACCTAGAAGGGAGGTAAAGATAGATTGTAGTGCATAGAGACTGGCTGGAAGTGGGACAGTAATAGGAGGCTACTAGAACAGATGGCTCAATCAGAACCAAGACAATGAAAGTAGGAATGGAATTGGGTACCGAACAGTTTAAATAGATTTATATTACTAAGGGGAAACTACAGGGTAGATACAGAGATGGCAACACAGTAAAATTGCTAGCCCAGATTCCTAGCCTGGGTGATATCATTAAAATGATTGAGGAACCTGGAGTTCCCATTGGTATGAAAAGGAGACAATGGTTTGGGGTGCAAACAGTGTGAGCATCTGTGAGCACAAACCTGGAAAACACCCAAGCAGATCACTAAGGTAGGCTAGGGCTCAAAGACTTGAAAACGCAGGCTTTGAAATCAAGTCTTTGTCACTCAGGTTGAGTAGCCTGGGGTGAGGTAGAGATTTACATTTCTGAGCATGCTAGCTTCGATATGTGAAAAATGAAGGTAGTGATTATTACCTTATAGGACTTCGTATGCAGAGCACTTCCAGTCTCTGACAGCAAGGGCTCCCGTTGAAGCAGTGCAGTGAGCTCTTCCTCTTCTCCCTCTTCACCTTCAGTCCACCTCTGCACAGCTACTAGAGATTTGGGTAGAACATGAGCTCCCCTGGATCCTCTGTGGAAAACCATGTCCATCACTTTTCCATCACTGCAAAAATACCTGAGGCAAACAACCTAAAGGAGGAAAGATTATTTTGCCTCACTATTTCCAAACCCATGGTAATCCAGCTCCAGTGCTTCCAGGCATGTGGTAAGACGAGAACACTGGGCGAGGGAAGGCTGCTCACCTCAGGGCACACAGGAAGTGGCCGGAGGCCAGCAGCAGGATGGTCTCTTCCAAATTATGTCCCCAGTTACCTTCTTCCTCCAACTAAGCCCATTCCACAGGAATTCATCAATAGGTTAATCTATTAATGAGCTCAGTGTCCTCATGATCCAGCCATCTCTCAGCAGCTGGGGACCAAGCCTTCCACAAGGGAGTCTTTGATTCCTGACTGAAACCATAACACTCGCTGAAGTGTCCCTCCTAACCATGGTTCATATGACTCCGCATTCCTCTTCTGTCACATGCCAATCTCATAATAGCCACAGGACCTTTGCCACTGCTTTTCCCTCTACTTGGAGTGTTCTTCCCTGGATTTCTCAAAGTTCGTTTTTGCCATCTTTCTGTAACCAGCTCACATCCTATGCAAGTCTTTGGTGATCCTTTCTTTATCTACCCCAGGCATCCTCTGTCCTGTAATTCTAGTGTTATATTATCCATACAACATTATTGCTTGAAATATATATGTAATATCTTTATGTTTGCATGAGTTCATGTCTCTCCTCTTCAGTTAAAATAGCAGTTTCTTAAAAACATGTTTTCTTATTTCTCAGTGCATCCCTCATGCCTGACATGCAGTTGTCTTTCCATAATAGTTGTTGAAGGAATAAATGCATGCACATAGGATCACTGTGGATCCTTAAATATTGAGTGTGCATTTCTTCTGCAGCAAGATGAAACAGTCTAATTCAGGGCATAGCCCCATCAGATTACTCTACTGTAATCTGGATTCTACAATGCGGTAAACCAATTAACCTCTCTGGCCTCCATTGTCCTTCTCATTATGAAAGAGCTAATAATTGCCACCTTGTTGATGAAGACGGATGCAGTAAGGAATAGGTGACATGAAATCTGGCAAGTATCTGGAATTTTACATGAGTAAAACTCTCTGTTTAACTGTTTGACTCATCATAAAGATGATAGGCACAGGCCAAAGTGTCATAATCAAAATCCCTGAAGTATGACAAGAAGGTATCATAATTTCCTCTAAGCACAACAATAATGTAAATACCAGGATCTCAATTCTGGGTGGTGGCTCCTGAAGTGGTATAAAAACAAGGCCACTCGCCAAGTGAATCAGTAGTCATCACAGGTATCTCTAGAGAATGATGGGCTCTCAGTTCTTGGCATCCCTCTCTCCAGAGACACCATCAGTCAGGCATTGTGGTGGTTGGATTCAGGTGTTCCCCATAAACTTAGGTGTTCTGAATACAAGGTCCCCAGCTGAAGTAAATTTGGGGATTAAAGCCTCCTAGAGGCAGTGTATTGTTGGGGGCAAGCTTAGGGGTGTTATAGTCAGCTTCCCCTTGCCAGTGTTTGGCACACTCTCCTGTTGCTATTGTCCATCTGATGTTGCCCAGAGAGGTGATGTCCACCCTCTAATCATGCCATAGTTTTCCCCTTCCATCATGGAGCTTCCCTTCAAGTCTGAAAGCCAAAATAAACCTCTATTCAAACAAGCTGCTCTTAGTTGGGTGTTTTCTGCCAGCAATGCAAGCCTGACTGCAACAGTAAAGTTAGTACCAAGAGTGGGTTCATTGCTGCTAGACACCTGACTGCATGGCTTTTGGCTGTTTGGAGCTGATTTTCAAGAGGAATGTGGGAGGATTTGAAACATTGGCCTAAGAGATGCTTTGCAGTGCTATAAGTACAGCTTGATGGACCATTCTGGTCAGAGTTGAAAGACCTGAATACAGTAAGAACTATGGACTGTGAGGTTTGGCTTACAAGGATGAGAAAGAGCTTTGTCTGGACTGGACTAGAAGTAGTTTGTGTGAAAGGCTTGCTGTTATGCTCGTGTGCTGAGAACTTGTGCCAGGTTGCATTGCATAGAAATAGACTGGTGTGGGCAGAGGGATATGGCACAGAAAAAATGAAATCCTTGGGATGAAACTGCTGCCCATTCAGCTGCAATTGTATGAGAGATTACAACCATTGATATTGGGCCAGCTGACCTGCATTAGGGCAACAGAAAAAAATGCAGTCTTTTGAAGGGGCCTGAATGCTTAAGGACTGTCCTATTCTTCAAAGTGTTCTTTATTCCCCCCTGGATTAACAAATTAGCAGCCCACCTAGCATTATACAGTATAAGAAATGCAGGAAAGAGGCTGGGCAGTACGCCTTTAATCCCAGCACTCGGGAGGCAGAAAGAGGATTACTGGGTTCAAGGCCACCCTGAGACTTGTTAATTCCAGGTCAGCCTGGGCAACACAGTCTTGTATTTTGGAAATGTTCATGGGCAGTGTGAAGTAGGCTTGCTGGATTACCTGCATGGAGACCTGTTGGAGCATGAGGATGAATCATGGGTTGCAGTGGAGATACCAGGACTACAGGATGGCTGCCAAGGAGAATTTCCAGCACCAGATGAAGTTTCCAGGACTGTGAGTAGCCTAGCTGGAGGGATGGAGTTGGAACTCCAAAGACTTGTCACTGGTTAATGGACTTGGAAACTTATCACTAACTAGAGTTGTTGGACTTGGAGCTACAGAGTTTGATGTTTACCCTATTTAAATCTTATATTGGTTGAATATTTCTTTGCTATGCCCAGTGCCATATTTTGCAATGTGAATGTTTATTCTGTGCCATGGTGGATTTTGGGTTTTTTGTTTTTGTTTTTGTTTTTTTTTTTGGTATTATGGTTCAGTTAAAAGACCTTGGACTATAAGGATGTTTGAACATCATTGGAATTGATTTTAAAAACTATGGGGACTTTTAATGCATTGGATTTTATATCATGTATGGTTATCAGTTTATGGGGGCCAGGGGCAGAATTTGATGGTTTGATTCAGGTATCCCCCATAAACTTAGATGTTCTGAATGCTAGGTCCCCAGCTGATGTAAATTTGGGAATTAAAGCCTCCTGGAGGCAGTGTATTGTTGGGGGTAGACTTATAGGTGTTACTGCCAGCTTCCTCTTGCTAGTGTTTGGCACACTCTCCTCTTGCTATTGTCCATATGACGTTGCCCAGAAGGTGATATTCACCCTCTGCTCATGCCATTGCTTCCCCCCTGTCATTATGGAGCTTCTCCTCAAGTCTGTAAGCCAAAATAAACTTTTTTTCCCACAAACTGCTCTTTGCTGGGTGCTTTCTGCCAGCAATGTGAACCTAACTGCAAAAGGAATGCAGGAGTATGCTACTGGAGCACTCAGACAACACCTTCATAAAGGCTGGCCCTCAAACAAAGCTTTGTGAGGTATACTTTGAAAAACTGAAGAAAATAGTGTAGTCATGCACTTGCTTTCAGGCCTAACAAATGTTGACATCATTAAGTGCAGACAGTGGATCCACTCAGGATGAGTGTAGTTACACACCATCAGTAAAGGTTCTTACAACACACCCAAGCAAGCTCTGGTCTGGTCTAAGGATTATCCACTCAAGACCAGAGTGCTTACACACTATCAGTGAGACTTCTTATAACACACTCAAGCAAGCTCAGGTCTGGTACAGGGATTAAGAATATGGATTTTTTTTTTCATACTGGAGAGATGGCTTAGCAGTTAAGGTGCTTGCCTGTGAAGCATGAGAATGCATGTTCGAATCTCCAGGTCCCACATAGCCAGACAAAAAGTGACGAAGCATGCAATGTCACACATGCACACAAGGGGGCACACGTGTCTTGAGTTCATTCATAGCAGCTAAAAGGTCCTGGTGTGCCCATTCTCTTTCTCTCTCTGTCTTTCACTCTTTCTCTCAAAAATAAAAAAATAAAATTGTTTTGAAAAATAAAAAGAATATGGATTTTTTCACTTAGTCCAGTTTGTCTTGATTTTATGACTTCAAAATTGTGTAATTTTAGGTAAATTATCAAAAATTTGTAAGTGCCTCCATCTTTAATATGAAAAATGGAGAAAAATTATTTAGATGTGGTATGGATGGGATAAATTGTATTTATACATTGTATTTATGTATTGTATGTGATATTCAAAACAAAAAGCTTATACATAAGACTCATAATGTATTATGGGCTCAAATTGTTCTATTAAATCAATATGCAATAAGTACCTTATAGGATATATACACATTATTTAATTTATTGCCAATTTTAGCCCCATAAGGTAGGAGTTTAATCACTGACAGGTAAGGATAAATGGGAGATGGACATAAACAAGTACCAGGAAGCCTGGCCATGAGGATGCAACAGAATTAGGATTTAATAGATATGTTTAATATAGGATGTTTGTAGAGACAGGATTTAAGAGGTGTCTTTAAGATAGGATGCTCGAGGACAAGTACACATCTGTGTGAGGGGAAAGGGCAAAACAAATTTTAAAAAGGTATTCAAAGAACCAACATTCTTGATGAAATGGAAGGTAATGAAATCCAGGTAAGAGCCAGAAAAATGGGACTTGGGGATGTACTCTCTGGTTCACCCAAGAGGAAAGGGGGATAGATAAACACACAGGGAGGCCAACTGGAAGGCACTAGAAAAAGGACATTATAGGAACTCTCTTCCATTATCTCTTTTTTCCTTCTGGAACACCAGTTAGATTTTGTGCTATGAGTAGAGAACAGAATTGGTAAATTGCTTTCATTTAAAAGAAAAGGCTGATGGCTCATACCTATTATTCCAGCACTTGTGAAGATGAGGCAGGAGGATTGTCATGAGTTTGAGGCTAGCTGGGGCTACAGGGTGAGAGTCTCTCAAAAGTAAAGGAAAGAGAAGGGAAGAGAAGGAAAGGGAAAGGAAGGGAAGAGAAGGGGAGGGGAAGGCAAAGGAAGGAAGGGGAGGGGGGGGGAGGGAAGGGAAGGAAAGAAATGCCAAGGCTGTCTGTCTAAGGCTTTCATTCAGGATGCAGGACCCATCAATACCCTGCTCCTAGTTCTCCTAATATCAGAAAACCAAAACTTTCCCCATCACAAGACAAAGAGTAGAAATACAAACTGCTGACAAAAGTTTTCACTAGTAGGGTGAGAAGTGAGGAGGGAACTGTTTAGGAAAACAGCATGGAGGGTCTGGTTGAAGGTGAAGCTGAAAATTATTAGAAAATCTCTTGCTTTAATTGAGCTAACACTGTTGTAATAAGGACCTGGCCTCCTTGCTCCTGTGAACACCTACAAAGGAAAGAAGCAAGTGTCCAGCAAAGAGCCAAAGGCAGGCAATAAGTAGCCATTCATATGGGACCCTCAAGTACACACAATCTGAACCAAAGATGTACCCTTTCTGCATCCTCCTCTGAGATTTTTGCCTTTTAATGACAGATCCCAACCTTCCATTTAGAGGTGTATAAGATGTTAATATGACAAAGTTTATCTCATTAAACAAAAGCCCTCAAAAATCTGTTCAGTAGCCGGGCGTAGTGGCGCATGCCTTTAATCCCAGCACTCAGAAGGCAGAGGTAGGAGGATCGCCATGAGTTTGAGGCCACCCTGAGACCCTGAGACTACCTAGTGAATTCCAGGTCAGCCTGAGCTAGGCTAAGACCCTACCTTAAAAAAACCAAAAAAAGAAAAAAAATCTGTTCCACTATTCTAAATTGAACTTGTAAATGACCCCATCACTGTACAAGTGATACAAATGAAATTCATTCCATTTCTAATAGTAAAACAGTTTATCTGAAATGCTCAAGTGCATTATTCACACCACCACCTCATAGCAACTTGCCCCCTACTCCTATCAATGAGTCAGTATTCTCTTCTTCCTGTCGAGCTCTTTACATCTTTCTGCAGAGCCCTCAGGCACCTAGATTGCAGAAATACTGGCAATGAAATTCAGGCTACCTCATGCCCTCCAGTTATACATGAAACAAGGCAGTCACATTTCATTCCACTCTGCAGTGACCCCTGCCTATCCCAAGACTGCAAAAAAGAATTAGGAAAAAAATAATAACTCCAAAGGTATAGTGAAGGCTTATCTAAATTTTTTAGAAAAAATACAGAAATTGCAAGTACAAAAAATGATGGACAGGGCTGGAGAGATGGCTTAGCAGTTAAGGTGCCTGCCTACTAAGCCTAAGAACCAGGTTCCAATCTCCAGGTCCCACGTTTAGCCAGATGCAAAGTAACACAAGGGTGCAATGCCACACTTTCCCACAAGGGGGCACACACATCTGGAATTCGTTCACAGCAGCTGAGAAACTGCTGGTGTGCCCATTCTCTGTCTCCCTCTCCCTCTCTCTCTGTCTTTCTCCAAAAATTTTAAAAAAATTTAAAAACCTTAAAAAATGATGGACATAAAAACTGTTTCTTTATATTTCCAAATATCACAGGCAAGATAAAAAAAATTCAATTTGGCATCAAAGACTAAGAGCACATTTCTTCCAATCCAAGAGTTCTTAAAATTCAGGAAGAGATGGCTGGAGAGATGGCTTAGTGGTTAAGGCACTTGCCTGCTAAGCCTAAGAACCACTATTCCAATCTCTAGGTCCCACGTTTAGCCATATGCAAAGTGACACAAGGGCACAATGCCGCACTTGCCCACAAGGGGCGCATGTATCTGGAGTTCGTTCTGTAGCAGCTGAGAGGCTGCTGGCATACCCATTCTGTCTTCCTGTCCATCTCTTTCTATGTCTCTCTCCAAAAAAAAAAAAAAATTCAGTAAGAGAGAGCTGGAGAGATGGCTTAGTGGTTGAAGAGTTAATAACCTTCCCTGAAAACTGAGGGGAACTAAAGAGTTAATTGCTATCCCTAAAGCTTACGGGCAATAAAGAAATTTGGCACCCTTCCCTGAGTGATGTACTCCCTTTATCCTAGATGGTCTTGAAGGACCAGAGACCATCTGAGTATCTTCTCTTAGACATTCATGGCTGAAGAAGCCCATTCTGAACAAGAACACAAACAGCTACAATTTTCTTATCAGCTGCACCTTGTCGGGTCTTGTTTTCTTAGGATTTTCCTTATAAACTTACACCTTAGCCTAGCACAGTGCTTTAGCCTTCATCCCACAAGAAAGCTGAGGCCCCTACCCATTTTTCTCAATAAACAGTCTTGTCTGTAGATATCAAATCCAGTGTTCTCTTTTCCTTATATTCTGGTGCTATGTCTCGGATATCCCTCCAGGGCTTTTAGGCTGCATGCCTCGCCCCCTTCCTCTGTCCTCTCTATCTCCTGGAGAATGTTTCACTCTCTCAGAAATAAAAAAATCTCACTATGGTCACTACTCTGAACTAAACAGCCACCTGTGACCTGAAACCTTCAGTCTTTCCAGCTTGACATCTGGGGGCTTCTTCCTTTTCTTCTTCTTTCATCCTCTCCCACTGGACTTTTGAATGCAGGACTAGAGGCCTCTCACAATGTGATCTGCTACATTCACACCCTCATCAGATTACAACTTCAGGACAAGGTATTTGTTCTCGGTTTGTGGTGGAAGCACCCTGTCCCATACCTTAGAAACTCCAGGAGTTTCTCACTTTTTGGTCCCTGGACAATTGGAGACTCTAGGAACCACTCACATGTTGTTCCACCAGACACCCCAAGCCTTATGAGTGTGAGGATGCTCCCTCCTAAACCTTGGGATTTGTTTGCATTCCCTAAGCCTGGGAGACATCCCTGGTGGTGGGAATGGCCACGTTATTTCTTGTCCTCCAAAATGGGCTCTACATTATCTGTCCCAAAAGACACTCCATTGGCATGTATCAAGGCTAATTTAAAGGAACTCAAACTTCCTGAGCTCCTTCCTGCCAAATTACTCCAACTCTCTTCAGATCTGACCACAATGTTCCTCAGGCAATGGCCCCCACTGACCTGAATTTGGTACTTTTGATTTTAATATTCTTATTCATCTTGATAACTTCCTCAGAAGATATGGCAAGTGGTCCGAGGGCTTCTTTGTCCTCCATTCCCACCCTTCCCTCTGTCACCAGAAACCCTCTAAAATCCTGTCCCTTCTAAAACTCTACCTTTCACAAACAGTTCTGCCATCTGGATATGACTTTCCAGGGTCTCTCCCTCTCACTCCAAAGTCAAGCCATCTTACTAAATCAAATACAAACTCTACCCTCTTAAAGAAACTCCTGTCTTTACTGGGTCTCTTTAACTTCTTCTACATATAGATATCTCATTTTTCTCTCCTTGCTAAAAGTTAAATCACTAAACAGCTTCCAAGTTTTTTTCCTTTCTTTTCCCCTGTTTTCATTACAAGCCACCAAAAAAAAAAATCAACTTAAAATTCACACTATTGGCTGATGCCTTGTTGAGAATAAGTCCTCACCAATCTAAAACATAACTAAAATCTTAAAAGGATGTCTCTCCATGTTTCATGTTGTCATGTCTGACATTGGCCAACCATGTCATGTCATGTCATGTGTTCTATGTTTCATGTAGTCTGTCCTTATGTATGGCTAAATTTATAGTTATCAATTGTTCCAATACTTATGGTCATTAAATGTTCTGATGCTCATATATTTTAAGATGATATTAAATTAGTAAAACCAGGTTTATAATATATTTAAAATAATTAACCTCTGTGTTTCTAACGATGTGCTTATTCATACTACAATAATAGACATATTTGTATACCAAATTCTAATCTTGCTTCTACAGAAAGAGATGTGTTTTTGGATCAAAAAAGACTTTATAAGGTAAAAAATTATTGTAAGGTTTGTTATTAAAAAGAATATGAAAATGATATAAAAGGTTATGGGACTTAAACTAAATAAGATTTGAGTTGCCTGAGGTAAAATGAGTTAACTTAAAAGTTTTCATTCTTCGGGCTGGAGGGATGGCTTAGTGGTTAAGGTATTTGTCTGCAAAGCCAAAGGACCCAGGTTCAATTCCTCAGGACCCACGTTAGCCAGATGCACAAGGGGGTGCACGCATCTGGAATTATTTGCAGTGGCTAGAGGCCTTGGCATGCTTATTCACTCTCTCTCTTTCTCTGTCAAATAAATAAATATTTTTTAAAAGTTTTCATTCTTCATATTTTTTCTCACCTTAATTGTTCATATAGTTCAGACTTTAGTCTGTGTAATAAGTTGACAAATTTATTTATATTGTCACATTTCAAATCAAAAGTTAAATTGATCCATACCCATATTTCCTACTGTTAAAGTCTGACTACAAAAAAACTAAATGTTTAACAAAATCAAGATTCATTTTTAATGAGGTTTTGTTTCTTTATTTTAAATTTATCTAAATGTAACATAAAACTCAAAAATATAACTGGGCATGGAGGCACACTCCTTTAATCCCAGCACTTGGGAGGCAGAGGTAGGAGGATCACCATGAGTTCAAAGCCACCCTGAGACTACATAGTGAATTCCAGGTCAGAGCTAGAGCAAGACCCTACCTTGAAAAAGCAATATATATATATCAAAAATATAAAATTAATATTACTGACCTTCTAAATATTAGAAAAGGGAGTAGCCTAGGGGGACTGCTGACCCAGAAAAATGGAAAGACAGACAATCAGAATCCAGAGAGTCTATTTATAATTAACCATAGGGGCAAAAAAAAAAAAAACATACAAGTGGAAGTTAGAAAAAAACTTAAATGGTCATATTAAAAGTCATGGTAAGAAAGTTTTTGTTGGTAATTATGAGATAAACTGATTTAAAAAAAACTGGAAAAAAACACTTTAAATGTTGGTAAATGCTTGATGAAAAAGATTGTTACAGACTTCCGGTCAAGATAGTGTCTGCCTAACCTTGCCTCACCTCACAGGGAAGGAAAGGCAAGACCTTTAAGGTTCAAGGGGTTTTTTTAGGAGGTTGCTGATTCTAGTAGGCTCCCAGTGGGAGGGTGTGGGGATCAAAATAGGGAATCCACTGATTCCCAAGTTCTAGGGTAGCCTGCCAGTTCCCCAATTCTCTCAAGCAGCCATCCTAGCAGCAGTCCCAATCAGAGGTCCCTCCTGCACTAACTGCAGGCCAAGTGGACCCAAACTAGCAGGCTAGGACCTCTGCCCCAGGCTTTCCCACCATCGCACAGAGGCCCCTAGCCTTTCTGAGCCCCATGAGCGTGGTTACTGGCACTCATCTCCAACCCCTCCCACCCACAAACAGGGACCCAGGCCAACAGGCCAGTGTCCCTGCCCTAGCCTTTCTGAGCTCCATGCACTTGAATGTTATCCCACTAGCCATTGCCCCCTCCAAGCCCAAACAGGGAGACAGGCCCCAGCCCCAGCCTTTCTGAACTCCTCAGGCAATTGCCCTCACACTCACCACCACCCCGCCACCTCAGGCCAGCAGGCTAGCATCCAACACCCTAGGCTTTCTATACCATTGTTATGGGCAGTCCACAGCGAAAAAGGATAGCATGAAAAACCAGATGCAAGTAAATCCAGCTAGATTGCCCAGTCCCACAATGGATGTCTTGAATCAAAACATAGAAGAGACAATAGGATCAGAACCCCAAAATGAAGAGACAAGCTATGCAACCCTGGCCAAGCAAATAGCAGAACTTGCAGAAACTCAACAAAGAGCCAATAATGGTATGAATGGTGTCCTCACTAGATTAGGACCTAATAGAAAAGAACCAGGAACGGTTCCAAAAACAGTTAAATAATCTGAAGGAGAGCAAAAAAAAAAAAAAAAAAGGACCTCAATAACCAACTAGCTAAGCTTAATGAAGACATAAAAAAATGCAAGGATGAACTCCAAGAAGCATTAAGAAAATCAGAAAATGGTGTGAAAAGGAAACTTGACATAGGGATGGAAACTATACATTAAAAAGCAGTAGAAGCCAGGTGTGGTAGTGCACGCCTTTAATCCCAGCACTTGGGATGCAGAGGTAGGAGGATCTCTGAGAGTTCAAGGCCACCTTGAGACTACATAGTGAATTCCAGGTCAGCCTGAGCTAGAGTGACACTCTACCTTGGAAAACCAAAAAACAAACAAACAAACAAAAAAGCAGTAGAAAATACAAACCAAATTGAACAAGCACAAAACTCTATAGAAGGTCTCAAGAATATAGTCAGCCAAGTGGAGGATAGAAAATCAGAACTAGAAGACAAAAAAGAAGAAACAGTTCATGAGTCCAAAAGTTTCAATAAGTTCAAAATTTTCTGTGAACAGAACATGAGGGAAATGTGAGATACCCTTAAGCATCCCAACATTCAAATCATGGGAATACCAGAAGGGGAAGAAATACAGACCAAAAGTATGGAAAACTTATTCAACAAAATTATCAAAGAAAACTTTCTCACTCTCTCAAAAGAAAGTCCCATCAAGACACAAGAAGCTAATAGAACTCCAAATAGACTGGACCAAAGGAGACATTCTCCAAGACATATTATTATTAAGATTCTAAACATCAAGCACAAAGAGAAAGTTCTAAAAACAGCTCTGGAGAAACAACACATTACTTATAAAGAAAACCCCATCAGAATTACTTCAGACTTCTCGATGGAAACCCTTAAAGCCAGAAGTGCCTGAAATGGAACACTGTAAACTCTAAGAACTTATGGCTTCCAACCCAAACTACTCTATGCAGCAAAAGTATCCCTTATTGTTAGAGCCAAAAGTTGGGTCATTATGCACAGAGTCTTGGCCTATCCCCTATAACTCTTTACTATCCCCACAATGCATGACCCACATTCCCCATTGATGAGGGTCCCTTTGAAAGGGGGAGGACAGGGAGGAGGATAATGGAGTCACCAATATGAATGTAAAATTAGAATAATATAAATAAATAAATAAATTGTTTTTAAAAGTATCCCTCATAATAGATGGTGAAAGAAAAATTTTCCACGATAAAAGTCAGCTTTATACCTAACTATATGAATACAAAGCCAAACCTACAGAGAGTACTTCAGAAAATTCTACACACAGAAGAATCAAATAATGAATCACAAGTACCCATGAGAAGTAGATCACAATAACCAAACTACAAGAACGCACAAAAACTACAAAGACCAAGAAAACACCAAACTACATAAACCACCACAATATGGTAGGTATTAAATCAAACCTCACAGTTATTACCCTAAATATTAATGGCCTTAATTCATCCATCAAAAGACATAAGCTAACAGGGTGGATCAGAAAATTACACCCCTCAATCTGCTGTCTTCAAGAAACCCACCTCACCACTAACGACAGATACCTCCTCACAGTAAAAGGGTGGAAAACAATATCCCAAGCAAATGGAAATAAGAAACAAGCAGGTGTAGCTATACTTATGTCAGATAAAATAGACTTCATAACAAAAGTTATCAAAAAAGACAAAGAAGCCCACTTCTTACTCATCAAGGGAACCATCCAACAAGAGGATATCACAATCATCAATCTTTACACAAACACAGGTACACCACAATTCATAGAACAAAATCTACTTGACAACAAAACAGAAATAACCACCAACATCATCACAGTTGGGGACTTCAATACTTCACTATCAGAAATAGATAGATCATCCAAACAGAAAATTAACCGGGAAGTAAGAGAGCTCAACACCACCATAGATCAATTTGACCTAATGGACATCTATAGAACATTTTACCCAAAAACCATAGATTACACATTCTTCTCAGCAGCCCATGGAACCATCTCTAAAATAGATCACATACTAGGTCATAAAGCCTGCTTCCATATATTTAGGTCCTGCATGATATCAGATCACAAAGCCATATTGCTAAAAGTTAACAACAAAAGATATGCCAGGAACCCAACAAACTCCTGGAAACGAACAACACACTCTTAAACAATAAATGGGTAGTGGACAAAATAAAAAGTGAAATTGCAAAATTTCTAGAAATGAATGACAATGAGAACACAATGTACCAAAACTTATGGAACACAATGAAGGCAGTCCTCAGGGGAAAATTCATTGTGCTAAATGCCTCATAACAAAGACAGAGAGATCCCAAATCAATAACCTAACCATCCACCTAAAGGCATTGGAAAAAGAAGAGGTATCCAACCCAAAAAGCTCCAGACGGAAAGAAATACTTAAGATTAGAGCAGAAATTAATGAATTAGAAACTAAGAAGACAATTAAAAGAATTGATCAAACAAAAGGCTGGTTCTTTGAAAAAATAAACAAGATTGATAACCCCCTGGCCAATTTGATCAAGCAGAAAAAAAGAGACAAATTAACAAAATTAGAAATGAAAAATGAAAGATCAAAACAGACACAAGTGAAATTGGGAGAATCATCAGGACTTACTTCAAAAACTTCTACTCCACAAAACTGGATAATATGGAGGAAATGGATGAATTCCTAGACACATACCACCTACCAAAGCTAAACTCAGAGCAGATTAATCTCCTAAACAAACCTATCACAACCATCAAGATTGAAAGGGTAATCAAAAACCTCCCTAAAAACAAGAGTCCAGGACCAGATGGCTCTCAGCTGAATGCTATCAAACCTTCATGTAAGAACTGAAACCAATTTTCCTCAAATTGTGGTACACAATCAGAGAAAAGGGAAAGCTCCCTAACTCCTTCTATGAAGCTAGTATTACCCTAATACCAAAACCAGGCAGAGATAACACAAGAAAAGAAAACTACAGGCCTATTTCCCTGATGGATTTAGATGCAAAGATCCTGAACAAATCCTCACAAACTGAATTCAACAGCAAATCAAAAGCATTATCCACCTGGATCAAGTAGGCTTCATCCCAGGAATGCAGGGATGGTTCAACATAAGGAAATCTGTCAATGAATACACCACATAAATAAGCTTAAACACAAAAACCACATGATCATTTTGGTAGAGGCAGAAAAGGCCCTTGACAAAATACAACATCACTTCATGATCAAAACATTGGAGAGAATAGGTATGGACAGTCTATATGTCAACATAATAAAGGCTATATATAAAGATCCTAAAGCCCAAATAATACTTAGTGGGGAGAGACTGAAGAAATTCCCATTGAAATCAGGAACAAGACAGGGGTGTCCACTCTCACTTCTGCTCTTTAACATAGCACTGGAAGTACTAGCTCAAGCAATAAGACAGGAGAAAGAAATAAAAGGGATACAAATTGGAAAGGAAGAAGTTATAGTGTGGTTACATATACTGCAAGGTAAAAGTATGTTGATCAAGATATAAATAAAATATGTAGATGAAGGTATGAGTAAGCTTAAACAGAAGGCTAAAGAAAAGTTGACAATGTCTTAAAGTAGTTGATCAGATTTCAGACTCTTTGAGATATATAAAATGACTGTTAACCTAGGGTTTATGTCAGACTAACAAAGGATGGCCCTGGCTGGTAATAGGATGCTATGGCATCCAGGCGGTACACTTTTAACTCATTGATATTAATCTGGTCATGATAACAGTTGTAAAAGACTAGCTTTAAAGTTCTCAACCAAGTTTGCTATATTCCTCTATTTGTCAACCTTCTACTATTTAATAAGATTATTATATCTAAAAAACAAACAAACAAACAACTGTAACCTTAAGATGGCTCCTGTCTTGTTCCTGCTGTTTTACTGGGTGATTATCACTGAAATATCTCTAACACTCCTTCCAAGGCTCAGGGTCCATTGCAGAAGAGGTGGCAGAAAGAATGTAAAAGCCAAAGGAAGAGTAGGACTTCTTACAACGTGCTCCTCCAGACACAAAATGGCCTGGATATCCATGACTTTACAGTGTCTGACACTACCTACACAAGACCATCATATAGGATGAAAAGATGATGACATCAAAATAAAGAAACACTGATTGGGGAGGGAGATGATGGAGAGTGGAGTTTCAAAGGGGAAAATGGGGGGAGGGAGGGAATTATCATGTGATACTATCTACAATTATGGAAGTTGTCAATAAAACAAATAAGAAAAACCCAAAAAATTCTCTATAATAAGGTGATAAAATTATTTATAATGTAATGCCTCATATTATGATAAAATAAAAGTTAAAGCCCTCTAGCACAAAGTTATGTCTTATATTGTAATAAATTTTCATTCTAACTATGTCCCATCTGCATAATCTTTTGTACTTACGCTGTCATTTTTGTACTCTTTCAAGGCCATAGTTTGTATTACAGCTTCTGATCAGTACTAAAGTTATCTTATGTTTCTTCCTAACTCCACAACACAGCTACAAATCTCTCTCTACTAATTAACCATTTTCTCAGGCTTTGGAAGAGATTCCCCTGGACTCACGCTAATGTAAAAATAGACTGATTCTCCACTCCAGCTCTGGTGCCAGTTCTGTAAGCTTTAGTTTCCCATATCAACATCAAAGTTAACGAGATCAAGGTATTTTTACTAGTTTTATTTATGTTTTTAAACTCTATCTGAATGTGACATAAAAATCAAAACTAAATCTTTATTTTGTTACATAGGACACCTGTTTACAACAATAGGTTTCTTAAATGTTATACTCTTAAATGTTCTCCTATTGGGTAAAACTTTTATTTATTTGCTATAAACTTATTCTAATAAATAAAACTGATTCTAATTATATAAAATATTTTGTATTATATAACCAATATAATTCTATAAAACACAATTTCATTATGTTTATAAAATAAACAACTGATAATAACAACTTATCAAGACTAATCAAAGTTTTAGTCTTTCAGCCTAATGTACTTTCATTAGTTCTCCTAAATATAAGACTTTTTGATCTTTGGACCAAGAAAGTAAAGACCATAAACCTCCTTCCATATTAAAGACTTAACACACACATACACAAACCTTTAAACCTAAATTTCAAAATTAGTTAATTTGTTAATCTCTATCATATCTGAATTTAAAATAATATAAGATATTTCAAATATTGCTTCAATACTAATATATTATACTTCCTACCTTACCTAAACCAAATTTTTATATTTCCACAAATTCAAATTGACCTCCCATCCAAGTTAACAACTCCTCCTTCCTTACCCAACTCCTATATTATTATTTTCTACCTTAAATATAATGTTCATGTCACCTGTAAATGTCATGTCACATGCAAGAAAACTCATACATGACTAATAATCAGATCATAATGGCTAATAGATTGGACATTATCTAGGTGTTTCTTTCCTAATGGCTCTGATAACTATCACTCTCCTGAAGAGCTGCCTCTTTGCCTGTTCATAAGATTGACATTGGATAATAGCCTAGTATGTACACAAACTGCAAGATGAAGTTTGGCAAATGAAAAACTAAAAGCTAAAACTGCCAAAATCCACACCTATGTGGTTAAGACTTCAACAATGGAATACAATGATTGTGGAGAATAAATGTTACCAATCCAGAGCCAATAATATTTTGGGCTGTATTAGCCTTTTTAATGGCCAATAATATTTCTCTACATGTGACCTAGCATCTCTCTGTGACCAACTAAGATAACTATTGCTATAAGTTAAAAAATCTCACAGCTCTACTCCCTTCTACCATATCTCTGATGTGTACTTTATTCCCCTGATTATGATAATGTTCACCCTTTCTTTTGGTCCTTGAATACTCAGATTCCTCACTGAATTCCTCCTGGGCATTCCTCCTGGACATGCCTTCACTTCACAGCGAGTCACTGAATTCTTTATGGCCACTGAATATCAGCCTCTGAACATCCAACTTCCACAGGACTGTGTGGGACACCCCAAGAGATCTACTGCTCTTCCTCATCCCCAGTCCTGGCCCTTGCAGTCCTCCCCAAAATGTCCCACTCACCCCCATCTCTCCCCAACTTCTTTTATCCTTCCAGAGTCTGAACTGAAGGGTTAATAGCCTTCCCTGAAAACTGAAGGGAACTAAAGAGTTAATCGCTATCCCTAAAGCTTGCAGGCAATAAACAAGTTTGACATCCTTCCCTAATTAGCCTAGATGGTCTTGAAGGACCAGAGACCATCTGAGTATCCTCCCTTAGACATTCCTAGCTGAAGAAGCCTATTCTGAACAAGGACACAAACAGCTACAATTTTCCTATCAGCTGCACCTGGTCCAGTCTGTTTTTCTTAGGATTCTCCTTAAAAACTTACACCCCAGCCTGGCTCAGTGCTTCAGCCTTCATCCCACAGGAAAGCTGAGGCCCCTTGCTGATTTTTCTCAATAAATAGTCTTGTCTGTAGAGATCAAATCCAGTGTTCTCTTTTGCTTTACTCTTACACCTTCCTTACAGTGGTTAAGGCACTTGACCGTGAAGCCTAAGGACCCATGTTCAACTCCCCAGATCTCACATAAGCCAGACACACATGATGATGCATGCACAAGGTCATGCATACACACAAGGTAATACACACATCTGGAGCTCAATTGCAGTGGCTGGAGCCCTGGTGAACCAATTCTCTTTCTCTCATAAAAAAAAAAAATCAGTAAGAGAGAAAATTTAAAGGACAAAGGAGAATAATAGTTCAGAATAAAAGAAAAACAAATGATATCTATGTCTCAAGAGGTCATACACCATTTATAATGTTTTAAACATAGATTTACCATACAGTGAGGCCATTCAAGAATCAAATTGGCAATGATCAAAATATTAAGAGCAATTCATTAAAAAGCATTCATAAAATAGTTACATTCCTCTCTTGCTAGTGCAACTACTAAAATCTTAACTAAACATATTGTTTGAACCAACAACTGACTCCTGATACTTACCCCATAAATATATATTCACATGTGAAAATGCATTTTTGTAATAGTGAAAGATTGAAAACAAGCTAAATGCCCCATGGTGGAAGAATGACACAATGTTATTCCTTTGGATAGGTCTGACTTAGAACAAAACAGATACACAATAGGCTACCATCTGCATAATATGTGTGTATACATACAGATACATATATATGCATATGTCTGCAAATAATGTAAGATAGTCTTAGAACTATTTATATAAGAAACCAGTGCTGATACTTGGGAAAGATATAGATGCTTGTAAAGTAAAGATAAAGAGATATTTTCTAGTCAACATATCCTATGTGGACACATTCCTTTTTTAATAGATGCTAACAAGCTAAAAAGATAAATGTCTAACAAACTGAACAAGGGTACCACCAATTCATGTATTCATAAAGCTCCTTGAACACTATATAAAACTACAGGAATGAGCTAGAGAGATGGATTAGCAGTTAAGGCACTTGCCTGTGAAGTCTAAGGACCCAGGTTCAATTCCCCAGAACGCACATAAGCCAGATGCACAAGATGGCACATGCATCTGGAGTTTGTTTATAGTGGCTGGAGGCCCTGGTGTGCCCATTCTCTCCCTCTTTCTCTATCTGCTTCTTTCTCTCTCTCAAATAAATAAATAATTTTTTAAAGAATGCTATAAAAACTACAGGAAGGTTGAATCACCTCTGTAAGCTTTTCTCTAAGCATGAATCCTGGCTGGCCATTAAGTCTTAATGTCCTTGTAGGCACAGCAAACACATATGTGCAGAGATAAGGAACAGAAGATAGTTCCAGAGCAGACGGATGAGCCTTGCAGCGCTCTTACAATCCACAATTGTGGGGCTCTGGCTTTGTTCCCAACTTAATTAATTAAAAGGGTTTTGTTTGTTTTAGTAATTTATAATAATACCATCAGAAAAAAACCACAAAAATTATCTTATATTAAACTAAATTATCCTATATTAAACAAGAAGAGCATTTCCTCTGATCCCAGAAAAGAAAAAAGTCAGAATGTCGTATGAGATAAAATTTCAGAACAATCTAAATCTCACTCCCAAGACTGGTATTGGGTTCTTTGTGTATTGTCTTCAGAGAAATCTGGCATATTCTATAGAAGAAAGAATTAATGTGATTCCCAACCAAACCTGACAGTTAGATCCAGGCACAGTTACTCAACTTGATGAATGATTTGGAGAGCTGGTGCATGTTGTAAAACAAAGTTGGCTGTCTCTAAGACAAAGAAGCACTTTCTTTTCTTAGATCTTCTCTCCTAGAACTTCTGAGCAGTTACATTAGGAAGTGGCTGTTTACTCTGGCAGCTAGGCTCCCTATCTCCATCACAGAGGAAGCAATTCCCTGGGCTACAAACACCCAGAGCGCTGACTCACTACCAGAGAGGAAGTTCTGTGCTGTAAGAGGCTTTGAAGAACACTGTGGAACACGCACTAAACAGCCATGTTAATCATTGCCAGAAGGACAAGAGTACAATATGGATGGGGCGATGAACTCAAACCTAAAATTAAATTCAATTAAATTTCAGGACCTTGGACTCAAGGTCATGTGTGAACACTGACAATATGGGCCCAGCTTTAATGAATGTCAAGAGCTTTCCATTTCCATTATA
This sequence comes from Orientallactaga sibirica, assembly GCA_036365145.1. Lineage (NCBI taxonomy): Eukaryota > Metazoa > Chordata > Mammalia > Rodentia > Dipodidae > Orientallactaga > Orientallactaga sibirica. The sequence goes on from JAEOAD010000036.1 coordinate 3,653,844, forward strand.
ATTCTAATACTGTATCTTACTCTGCTACACATGACAACATTTCTCTCTGTTTCTTTATCTAAAAGTTTAAGCCTGGTGCACCTCTGTTCACATTGTGGGGACATTCACTTCTCTAGTCCTAACATTCTATCAGCCATGATATACAAAGCGCAGAAAGCAGTTCTCTTAAAAATTACAGATGAAAATGAGAAAGTAGAGTTTATAGTTTTATGTATCACAACATTTTATAACTATAAACATATCTATTATAGTCACTAACATATATGTAGATTTTTTTCTTTATTCTGATTGATATATTTTTCTTTTCTATCACAAACCAAAGAAAGGACAAGAAAGAAACAACCTTTGGACTTGAACATTTCCTAAAGCGGATGCATTTTTTTTTTCCCTGCCTGGGCATATAGCCAATAAAGATTAAGCTGGGGCCCAGAATTGATAAGACATGGGTGTGTTAACCCTTTGAATGCCAGTTTCCTCCTCTGTAAAGAGCACTGGACAAAATGTAGTTTGTAGACATTTGGGTGTCCAGTAATAGGATCTCTGTATGAATATATGTATGCATGTATATTACAAGAGATTGTTATATACCCAAGATAGGGAACCTCTAAATTCAATGATCCCTAAGTCATTTCTGGTGCTGACAATCTTGGAACTTTTCTACTTTTATTCATTTATTTGCATGTGTGTGTGTGTGTATGTGTGTGTGTGTCCTGCTCTGAATATATAGGCAATTTCATAAAATGGAAAACTGCAATCAGCTCAATACTTTAGGAGACATTTTTTTCCTCTTCCTTTTTGGGTTCTCTTTCTGCTCTTCCTCCTAAGGCCCCTTCGTTAATAGTCTATGAATTATCTTAGTAAAACAAAGGCCTGCCTCGTCCCTTATAAAGATTTAGGTTGCTGAATCCCAAAGCTCAAACACATTTTTAAATCTAACCAAAGAAATCAATTATCTTCAAACCTCTTTTTTTATTCTGTCTCCTTGGCACCATGTAAACAGCAGTTACTTCTGCACACTTCTGCCTCTCTCTTCAGGGAGAACTCAATCCCTGGGCACTTGGTTATAGTCAATTGACTGGCTCTGGAAAGGGAGAGATTTCCGCTTTTGCTCCTTACTTTTTTTAGGTAACAATGAGTGAGCCATGGACCTACTAGGGAGTAAGAATGTCAGAGATGAATGACAGATGCAAAGAAGCCAGAAATCCAGAGCCTAGAGTCCCCCATGTTTGCATCTGACTCTCAATCCATAACCAAGGAAACTCTGAAAATGACACTGGATCTAAAAAATAACAAATAGGGCTGCAGAGATGGCTTGGCAGTTAATGGACTTGCCTGTGAAGCCTAAGGACCCTAGTACCCATATAAGCCAGATGCACAAGGTGGTACATGTGCCTGGAGTTTGTTTGCAGTGGCTAGAGGTCCTGGTGCACCTTTTCTTTCTTTTGTTCATTCGTTCTTTCTCTTTCTCTCTCTCTCTTAAAAAATAAAAATAATATTTAAAAAAGAATTCAACAAGAGCATGGCTGATCACACATTCTCAATTCCATTTTTAAAAATGCCATACTGCTGGGCGTGGTGGCGCACGCCTTTAATCCCAGCACTCGGGAGGCAGAGGTACGAGGATCGCCGAGAGTTCAAGGCCACCCTGAGACTACATAATTAATTCCAGGTCAGCCTGGACCAGAGTGAGACCCTACCTTACAAAACCAAAAAAAAAAAAAAAAAAAAAGCCATACTGAGCACATATATCAACCTGTCTTTCAGGGCTGTCAGATGTGATGGACAGGTCTTCAGGTCAGTCTCCTGACTCACATATTAAAATAAATATCAATCATCATGATGTGAGTTAAATCTTTGAACAAGCTTGGGACCCAACCCCAAGTCCCTCAGAACCATGCTCCCATATGAAATGACCAGTGGCCACACCCAGGGTTGGAGGCTACAGCAGAGGAACTTTTCTGAGGTTACTTCTTTAGCCCTGAGGTCAATTTCTGCTCCTTTCTTGAGATCCTTCAAGCAAAACACCAAAAATGCTTAACTCTCTCCAGCTGCACAAAGAATTATTCTCACGATCTGATGTAAATAGGATTATACTCACCTCCACTCTCTTGTAAGAAGTGCAAATCTTAGAATGTAAACATATCTGAAATGTTTGAAATGGCTGGTTCATATTATTTAAACAAAATTTCCATAGAGTTGTTAGGTCAATGTAGACATATGAACTTGATTTGAAACAAAGCCAGAAAGTTAGGCCATCACTGAAGGAAAATCTAATTATCAAGATTCTATTTGATCTGGCCTTGATATCAGGAGCAATACATCAAGTATAAATTAATGTCCCCCAGCATTTGAGAATTTCATGAGACTTAATCCCTCTGAAAAACAATATACTAACTTCTACTAAAGTAAAATAAACAGCTCTCATAGACTCCATTAACATGCCTGATCTCTCGTCTTCTTAAATCATCATTTTACCTTCTTACTCAAACCTGACTGAATTTTCTCCATAGTTCCTTGCCTTCTTCCCCTCAATACAATACCCAATCCACTGACAAGTTCTACTAGTCCTAACATAAAGGGTCAGATCTCTGTAGTCACAGGTCCAGCATTCACAATTTTGATCAAATTTTTTTTCTTTTGGTTTTTCGAGGTAGGGTCTCACTCTGGCTCAGGCTGACCTGGAATTCACTATGTAGTTTCAGGGTGGCCTTGAACTCTCGGCAATCCTTCTACCTACCTCTGCCTCCCAAGTACTGGGATTAAAGGCATGTGCCACCACACCCGGCTTAATCGAAAAATTTTTATTTGTATAAAACAAGTAGGCTTTTTCTTGTCATCGTTCCTTAAACAAGGCAATGTAATCCCTATATTCTAAGCATTTAAATGTTATGGGTTTTGTAAGCAATCTAAAGATACCCTGAAGTATGTGTGAGAAGATATAAAGCTTTTGAGTATTATGCATATACTATGTATTTGATATAAGGGAATTTAGTGTTTGTGCTTGTTGCTATCCTTGCAGGGCTCAAGAAGCAATCTCCCAAGGAATGACAGTGTGGCCACTGGTCATTTCATATGGGAGCGTGGTTCTGAGGGACTTGGGGTTGGGTCCCAAGCTTGTTCAAAGATTTAACTCACATCATGATTGATATTCATTTTAATATGTGAGTCAGGAGAGTGACCTGAAGACCTGTCCATCACACCTGACAGCCCTGAAAGACAGGTTGATATATGTGCTCAGTATGGCTCCACTGGCTTGAGACAAAATCATAGTAGCTCTCTAGACCACTGCCATAGCCACCCAAATTCATTTTTCTGCTTGCCTCTCTTCCCTCCTCAAAGCCATTTCTCAACAATAACCAGGACATACCTCATACAGTTCACATCTCCCATGGTTTTTCTTTAAAAAAAAAAAAAAAAAAAAAAGATTTATTTTTTTTATTAGAGAAAGAGGGAGAATGAGTGCACCAGGGCCTCCGGCCATTGAAGATGAACTCTATACACATCTTGTGCATCTGACTTACGTGGAACCTAGAGAATCAAACCTGGGTCCTTAGGCTTCCCAGACAAGCAACCTTAACTGTTAAACCATCTCTCCAACCCTCCCATGGTTTTTCTATGCACTCAGCCTTTCACAACCAGGACTGTGCCTGGATCTCCAGCCTGGCTCCTGTCATGACCTTTCTTCCAGTATCCTTGGGACACTTTAATTCTCATTCTGACCCCTCAGTAGACCTTGGTCACCACCACCACCTCTAGCACACACACCTTCTTTTATCAACTTTTGGAAGTGTTGACTCCTACCCTTACTCATTGTAACTCAAAGTCAGCACCCACAAAAGAGCATTTTTCATTACACTTTTCCTAAAACCTCTCCCCATCCTAGACTCTATCTCTTTGATTAGTTCTTCCACATACATGTGAAGCAAAATTGCGAGAGATTACTGATGTGGAAAAACTCCAGCACTGAACACCAACAAAACAACCCACTTTAGAATTATTCACAGTAACAGGGTTACTGGTTGTGGGAGGCCATATAACCAATTACCTCACTATGATTTAGCCAACTAACTAGTTAAGCTGTAGCCAATTGGCTTTGTGACAATTCACAAAGGTGCAGCCAAGTCAGTTGTTTTCTAAGCCTCCCCTCCACTGCTCTATAAGTGTTACCTGATAACATTGTTGGTTGTAGTTCTTACAACCTTCTCTGGCTCACAAGTTATTCTTTATTTCATTTGCTCAAATAAACTCTACTAATTTTAAATGGTCTGAGGAATTTGCCTTTTAACAGTTTTGGTGCAATTGACAATATGGGAACCAGAGCTTCAGGGGCACCGAGTAACCAGCCATAGGTAGCCATTGAGTGCACTGAGCAAGCTCTTTCCTTGCTGCTGGGCACTATGCATCACATAGGAGCCACTGGAGAACTAGGTAACTGGGCCCTACTCACCCGATACGCATTCCAGGCACTACCCACCCAACCTGAACAAACTTTTTGAACCATACTGGGTTTTGAAATCTTGACTGGTCCTGAAAGGAAGTCTCAGATGTTCTGAGTGGGTCACATAGGAAAAAGCTGAAGTTCCATAGGAAGGAGCAGAGATTGGATGATAGTTGGTCTAGACCCATCTAGGTGCTAAATGGCTGGTATCTGTTGAAGCCTTTCTTCCTGATTTATCATCCTACAGGATGCATGCTCACACAATCTCTGGTGCTTCTTTCTGCAAGGACGTGAATCCCATCAGGGCTCCATGCTTATGACTTCATTAAACCTTAATTACCACCTTGTATACCTGTCTCCAAACACAGTTTCACTGGAGGTTCTACATACAAATTTTGGGAGAGCCTATTTCAATCCATATGAGACTATGATAAACTAAAACTAACCTCAGAAACAAAAGTATTCAGAGATATCACTTGATTCAGCATGAATTTACTTTCCTCTTCCATTCTTTTTTCACTCTTCAGAATCCTTCTTACTTGAACAGAATGAGAGTATGTAGCATTTTCTTTTTAAAATGAAATAGCATCTTTAAAATAAAATTATGGGCTGGAGAGATGGCTTAGCAGTTAAGGCACTTACCTGCGAAGCCTAAGGACCCATGTTCAACTATCCATATTCCACGTAAGCCAGATGCACAAAAGGTGAGTCAAGCACAAGGTTGCACATGCCCACTAAGTAAGTGGTTCAAGCACCTGTACTTTGATTGCAGTGGCTGAGGCCTTAGTGTACCAATTCTCTCTCTCTGCCTCTCTCTTTCTCTCTCTAAAATAAAAAAAACTAAAAAATTAAAATAAAATAAAATTACTAGAAAAATCAAAGGAAACATCTGAAAAGGCACCCACTAAACTATAGTCAGTGTTTCCCAGGTGGAATTAGGAGAATGAAATGTGAGAGGTGGTGATCTATCTACATGCTTTATAAGGGATAGATTAAATAAATAGTGGGATAGAAGATAGATAGATGGATAGATAGATGAGAGATAAAACTGAGCTAGAAGGCTGACATTAAGTAAATTTGTTGTTACTATCAAGGCTAGAAATAAAAATCTTTTTAGGCAACTCTAAATCAGATTTCTAAATATTCCTACCTGTGTTACTTTAACTTTCTATGATTTTAAAGTTATAAATAGAGTTCATAAGAATTTTAATAAATCACAAATGAAGCAAAAACTTGAAACCTTTTCAAAACAAGCTTCATTGAGGTCTTCATACATCTATTCTTTCTTTGTGCATTCTTGTAAAACATCTGAACATAACCCTTTAGGGATTCAGTAAAACATGATATTGTATTACTTAAGAATGTCTGTTTAGGATATTTTATTTGTTGTAGCTATTCAATGTTATTCTGAGTCATGTATTACATGTGACATTAAAATAACTAATGAACAGAGATAAGTTGGGAAATAGCTCATTTGTCTTATCCAGGGTCAGGTGAAACCCACTATCACCATGGGATGACTCATTTTTCTTGGCTGGCTAGCAGTTCCCTATCTGTAACATGGGGATGGTAGGAACACAGAGAAATCTATCCTCAGTAGCCTGTTATACATTTGAAAAACTTGAACCACTTAAGAGAGCCCAGCAGAAGCGGCATTCAATAAATACATATTAAATAACCAAATTAATAAAATGATAGGCCAAAGTCACACATATATGACATTTTTACAGATTGAACTCCTAAAATATATAGCAGGCCACACCTATCTGAATTGTACTCTTTCACTAGATTCAAGGACTGGAAGAACAGTGACATAGCCCCTTAGAATATCAGACTGGAAGAAAAAGAACTGGAACATTTTCATCTGCACCAATCTAGCAACTGCTTTTTGCTGAAATCAAACAGTTTGGGGTTGTTTCTATGATTTCCTTTCTTTTAATATTCCACCATTAATGGACAAAAGAAAACCTAATCTCTCCTCCTTGGCATGAAACAGCCTTCTCTTATCACCCTCTGAACTACACTGACTTTCTCCTGGTGTATTTTTAGCCTGCATAGGAAACACTAAAGACTAAGGAAGCTGGCATGGGACTGACCTTTTACCTGCAATGACACAGTGACACCACTATCATCCAGTGACAGAACGAGAGCTCATGGCTCATAAGGAGAGAATCTAACAGCTTCTTTTCATTTGACCTGACTAATATCCTTCCCGTAGTTTCACAGTGCCCTGGAATTACTTCAGACATCATTGATTTTAAACGACAGCATGCTGTACTTTAGAATTTCAGAAAGAAATCATAGGAATACTGTAAGAGTCCCAGAGCACTCCCCTTCCTCCCAACTGGCCATGTTCACCCTTGGTTTGGGATTCTCTAAGGACCTCCTGTTATGGTAATTAATGATCCCTCTGGGTTGAGATGAGGGAATGTCACCATCCACAAACCCTTACCCCAGCACATCACCCAAAACCCCTTCCTCCCAGGGTAGTTTCCTTACTTCTTTCCATGAATCCTCTCTGGTCTTCTCTCTATCCCTCTCTCTCATTATCTCATTATCTTGCACTTTGCCTAGCATGTGCCACCCCTCTCTCACTGCTTCTCTCTCCCATCTTTCCTCTCTATCTCCTTCTTTCTCTCTCCCTCCCTCTTCCTCTCTTCCTCTCACCCCAACCCTTTCTTTGTTAAAATAAGTCTTGAACTCAAGAAACTGTTAATCTCTGTGCCTCTATCTTGAACCCAAAATCTGACAAGCACTACTTCAGTGTTGTTATCTTTCACTGAAGATCCAAACAGATTAGTGCACTGGGAATCTAAAAAGGTTATCTTCAGCTCAGTCCTCTGTCCATCACCATGCACCTTGCTGGGATAGCTTAAGAACAACATCTAAATCAGTGACATGTCCAGGCATATAACCCAAAGCGATTTACCAACACTGTGGTCATTAATAATATGAAAGGCTACAGCCTAGTCACACTTTAAAAGCTTTTCACACTGTCATTAAATAACTGTTGGATAACTTTGGATCAAGTTCACAGGAAATGTTATACAATACTTGCTTTCTTCATAGTCATAAACCAACAAAAGATGATATCATCTTCCTTTCCTCTCATTTAATTATATGAATTAGAATTATGCTTTTAATTCATATCAGGTAGTAACTAACTAGCCCAAGGCACCTACAGACATTTTGTACATATTAACTGAAAAGTATACATTTATTTTATTACCTCCAAATTCTCCTGACAGGATTCTGGAGTAGTAACCCCCAAGTCCTACTGAGGACACCTGTCACACTGTCTGACTCCCTTTCCAAAGATCACAGAGGTCTAAAATGGTGCTAGCACTCACCTAAATAAGTATAATCACATACCAACCACCTCTCTCTAACCACCCCTCTATCCCACCAGAACAAGCTTCCTACAAATCAGGACCCACAACTGAAAAATCTTTCAATGGCTCCAAAACAAATTTCTGGCTTTGAATGTGGCAAAAATGCTTGAACCCCTACCACTTTCCCCAGTCTTATTCTTCCCTCCATTGTCAAACTGAAAAGTATGATCACTTTCTTGAGCATTCACTAAAGAAAATTTACATCCAGGAGTAGCTCTATAATTAATGACAGGCTGATACTTCTATATTATTGCCTAGAAAAATAATCCATCCATATCAACATCATCAGTCTCTAACCAATTATTTCACTGCAAAAGGCATGAATGTGGTAAATATACATGAAATGGGAAGTAACTAAATGATATTATATAATAACTACTATTTTTATCTTTTGTATGTGCCAACAATACACATGTGTTTCCCATTTATTAACTCCCAGATAGTTCTGTCAGTAACCTTCTGCTCAGAGGAGGTCAACATATTGTAGCAGTCATCTTCTCATTGCTCAGACATTTAAACACCCAACAAGAGCAAGTTATACATGGAAAGAACTTACCGTTTCATCATGGTGAGAGTAGCATGTCAAGAATAGACAACCAGGCATCATATCTCCATATCAGCAGAGGGGAAGTAGAAAGAGTAAGTTTCAAGGGTGGAGGTGCAGACCTTAAAATTCCAAGGTCCACCCCCAGTCACACACCTCTTCCAGTAAGACTCCACCTCCTATAGGCTCTACACTCTTCCAGAACAGCACCAGAAGCTGGGATTTATGCATTCAAACACCTGAGGCTACGGAGGACATTTTACATTGAAACTGCCATATACCATTTTACTTACAAGATAACTGAGTGCTAGATGTGTAGATTTGTTCACTGGATTCCCGTCATTCTTCACTGCAAGAACAAAAACTACATTTCCCACATGCCCTTGCTGCTGGGGTTCTAGTAGGGAACTGGGTCCCAAAAGGTGGATAGCACAAGTGTGACATGGGAGAATGGAAGGTAAGCATGAGGCACAGATCACTATTGTCTGTTGCTGTAACCAAATACCTAAGACTGGGTAATTTGTCAAGAAAAGAGGTTTACTTTGATTCATAATTAGAGAAGCTGTGAAAGACTGAGCTCAAGCAGCTGAGTTTGGGAGGGTGAAATATGCTTCAACTTGTGGTGGAATAAAGAAGGGCAAATCAATCAGAAACATGCAGAGAAAGTAAATAGAAACAGCAACTGGCTTTCATGGTGATGATGAACACAGTCCAGAGAATATTCATCCATTCATGATGATTCTGCCTGCATCACCCTAAAACTCCACTAGGTCCAACCCATCAACACCAACACATTAGAACCAAGCCTCAACATGAGTTTTGGTGAAGACAGTGTTCAACCATAGTCGTCACCTTTCTTCTCCTCCCTGGCCCCGCCCATCCCCGCTATTTCTCTTGGTGAATAGGGCCAGGCTTCTAGCACCGGGTGCTGGAAGCTGCTCAGGAGAGTTCCGGTGGTCAGAGGCTGAGCAGCAGCAACAGCTCTTGGTCCTGGCACAGTTCTGTGGGTGTTCTCAAAGGCAGAAGCTCCCCTAGTCACTTAGTTGTATAATTTTGTGGTCATTCTGGATGGTTTGGGAAAAATCAGACCTTTTTTTTTTTTTTTTTTAAAAAACAAGTGGCTAATCTCTCCTATTTAGACCCTCTTCGTGGAAAATCTGAATTGTTTGTCTTCTCATATATTGAACATTTTGCCAAAGCCTTGTGTGTTCACTACAGGCTAAGCTGCTGAAACAAAAGTGCCCCTAAAATTGAGCAGCTTAAATAAGACAGAAGGTTATTGTTCTTCCATGTAACAGTCCAGAGGTGGGTGCTGTCACATGGGAGGAGTGGCTCTATTGTCATCAAATGCCCTTCTCTCTTTTGCCAAAGGCAGCTCCAGAGTTGGCTATTTCTCAACCAGTTGGGAAGAGGAGTGCAGAAAAAAGTCCACAATGATTTTCACACATTACAAACCTCTCATTCACATAATATTGGCTAGAACTGAGTCACGTGGCTAGACCTACTTACAATTTACACTAAGGGAATTTGTCCCTACATAGGTAAACATGTCCCTCAATTTAGGTAGTAAGGGAGAGTATTCTAATAAAGGAAGAAAGAATGGTTAGTAGGGTAACTTCAAGATCTGTCATGTTACCTTTTCTCTCAATATCCATATATACCCTTCCTATTCTTGTGAATAGACCTCACTCACCTCCATCTTTAATTGGGTTTGACTCTATTGCTCCCATATGGTAGTAGCAATAATCAAAGTCAAATAATCAAAATTGCCCACTTTAGCCAGACAATGGAAGACAGCCCAGAACAAAGACTATATGAGAGAGGTTGACTTCTCAACTGTTTTAAATGGCTACCACTAAAAGTAGCTTTTGTGTGGACCAGGTGTGGTGGAAACCTTTAATCCCAGCACTCAGGAGGCTGAGGTAGAAGGATCGCTGTAAGTTCAAGGCCAACCTGAGAGTACATAGTGAATTTCAAGTCATCCTAGGCTAGAGCAAGACCCTTCCTTACAAAACAACAACAGAAAATAGCTGTTGTCGTTTAGCTATCAAATGTTCTCCGAAGGTTATGTGTTAAAAGTTTGGTCACCAGCTGTTAGGGGCATTGGAAACTCTAGGAACAGGAGCCAGGCTGGAAGAAGAAGTGTGTCCTTTGAAGGGGATATTTTATGCTGGCTATTGGCTAATTCTCCCTCTTTGCTTTCACCATGAGGTGAGAGGTCCTGCTCAATCACATCCCTCCCATGATGGTCATCCAAGAAATAACAGTCAAGAAGTCATGGACTAAAACATCTAAAAGCATGAGCCAAGGTTCATCTTCCCTCCTTTTACACTGTTTTCTCAGGGGTTTTTCCACAGCAATGGACAGCTGACTAACAATAGTCAAAATTAAATTGAAGGAGAGGATAGGTTGAGCACAGAGGCCAGTAAATGAAACAGGAAATTTAGCTTAAGAATTGTGACCAGAGGGCTGTAGAGATGACTTGGTAGTTAAGGTGCTTGCCAGCAAAGCCAAAGGATGCAGGTTCAATTCCCCAGGACCCACATAAACCAGATTCACAAGGTGATGAATGCATTTGGAGTTCGTTTGCAGTAGCTGAAGGTCCTGATACACCCATTCTCTTTCTCTTTCTCTCTTTCTCTCTCTCTCTCTCTTTCTCTCTCTCTCTCTCTCTCTTTCTCTCTTAAATAAATAAATATTTTTTAAATGCTAAGGAGGACTGGAAAGATGGCTCAGCAGTTAGGTGTGCTTCCTGTATAAGCATGAAGGCTTGAGGGGGACTGAAACTGCCAGAATTTAAATTCCCAGATCACATGTAAAGCAGCTGGACATGTCCATGTGTACCTGTAACTCCAGTCTGCAACGGGAGCAGAGAACAGGGAACCTTCTGGGCTCAAAAAAAACAGGAAGGTGTGGGATTTTGTAAGAGACTCTGGCTCAAACAAGAACTAGCTGAAAAGTGATGGGACACCTGACAGTCTTCTCCAGCCACCACAGGCCAGACGAGCACATAAGATGCTGCAAGGACACATACACATGCATCCAGCAAACATCAACTACCACACACACACACACACAGTGCTGAGGCTTTGCAAACATATACCAATATTCTGAGCACTTAATACTGAACTAGAAGGTCAGTGGGCATATAATCTGTCTTCTAGATAATAGTGGGCTGCTGAGATGCCACAGAATAGCAAGTGTTACCAATGTCATAGCTAAATACTATGTCCACATCACTCTCTGCTGTTATCTGATAGTACAAAATTTAGATTTTTGTTATGGAAGCACCTCACTTCTGATATAAATCTCAAAATAAATTAAGGCAATGCTAAGGTCTTCTTGTAAAGATTCTTCATATCATAGAAGTTTGTTTCTCTTTCACCCCAAAGTTCAGAAATGAACAGGGAGACTCTGTTACCAATCCATGACCCATCTCTGGGCTCTTCCTAGTAGTCATTACCATCTTTTTGGCCAGCATAAATGACTGTATACTATAAGATCCAGAAGATGCCCACATCATTTCTGACCATTTTCCATTAGCAAGAACTAGGTCCTGTTGCTACAAATTATGAAATACAGTATCTACTCAAACAGTTGTGTGCCTTGCTAACTCACTCAAATATTCCGTGATGGAAGGAAGCAGAAGAAAATAGATTCCAGGTGATAATTGCTACTCTCTGCCTCCATGAGTATCACAGTGCTACAACCACCTGATCCCAGATCCCAAAGTGAAGCTATTTCCAAAATGATCTTCAAATATTTGCAAACAATGTCCAGGTTCAAAATATCACCCTTTATGCTGTTGCTCATATTCTCCAAAATACATGTGATATTGTTCTTCATTACCTTATTATAACTTATCTCATCACTCATTGACCCCAGCTGCTGTTCCTTACCAGATGCCTGCAGTGTGCTGGACATTGGTTAGACAGGAGTATGGCTCTTGAGTTAAAACCTCATAGCTGTAATGCAAGTCACTGGACACCTGTCTTTTTGTCAGACTTGTTAAATGAATGCAAAATAATATTTTAAAGTATTCTAATTGGAGTTTGTGATATTCAGAAATAAAGATAAATTGATAATATGCTGAAACTGAAAAAACAAAGATGACTCTAAGTAGAATCATTTAAATCTTTGTACAGAGTTTCTATTTATTTGGGTTATTTACTTAGAACTTTTGTCAAACTTTTCTGAACATACCAGTAAATTTTTGTTTAAAAAAATAAATTCAAGAAAAAACACAATAGAAGGGAATTATTTTTTCAATTTCCTTGATTTTTTTATGACTTACATCCATTGGCCTATTTTTTTTTTATTTAATGGAAAATTCAGTGAATCACTTAAGGAATCAAATTCTTGGAAATAAGGACAAGTTTCATCCCAGCCCCACCTATATACCCTTACTAATCTGTTGTTATGCTGATACCAATTTCCATCATGAAAACAAAACTTCAATAAAAGCTTTATTCTTCCATTGAGTGTCCCAAATATGGAATCTTATATCCTATCAATCCACATTCTATATTATTCCATTTGCAAAGAAATTATAAAAACAGGAGAAGCCTCACCTATGCAGTTTGCAGTGAGGATAGAGGTCTCCTCTATTACGGCCATCAGGAAGCTTCTGGAGTGCTGGTGATGTTCTGTGTGAATATGGCTTCTGGTTGGAGTGCTGAGTCAGTGTGTAGACCCTAATTCATACCCTGCATGGAGACTCTGTAGTCCTTTTTCATTCTTTCTATAATATAGAAGGCATTTAGAGAAACTTCTGGGGTGACAAGCACAGTGCCAGCCATTGTTGAGCTTTCAAATAATAAATATTCTGTGGTAGTTTAAATATGTATCCCCCATAGACTCAGGTGTTTTACTAAAACTTGTAAATTGGATCATCAGCTGCCTGGCTGGAGGGTGTCACTGGGGAATGGATCCTGGAGTCCAGCCCAGGGGGCTGATCTGGATATCCTGCCCAAAGGTATGCAGAGAAGTGTGAACTCACTTGGGGTCCCTTTGGTTTGCTGTCCATTCATGCTAGTTGCTTTCTGGTTTTGTTGGCTCATTGATTTTGTTTCTCTGTCTTTGGATGTATGGAAGCAGCTCCTTCCACCACTGATGGAACTCCCCACCACCACATCTGTAAGCTTGAAATAAACCCCTTCTTCCCCTAAACTGTGTCTGGTTTGAAAGTTCATCCCAGCAATGTGAAGCTGACTACACCATATTCCCTGCTCTCGTTTCTTGGAGGAACTTGCCTACCTTCCCATCGGGGGAGACAGCTGTGATCAAGACAATCCAAAGTTCAGACAGTATGTTCATTCAGCCTGATAATTGCTTACATGGCCCTCAGTTTTCTTATCTTTTATGAATACTTTTATTAAAACCACACTTTAAAATGAGAGATGTGAGCTGGAGAGATGGCTTAGCAGTTCAGGTGCTTGTCTGCAAAGCCTGACAACTTGGGTTCACTTTTACAGTATATACATAGAGCCAGATGCATAAAGTGGTGCATGCATCCGGAGTAGGCTTATAGCAGCTAGAAGCCCTAATGCATCCATATTCTCTCTGTTTCTGTCTGTCTCTCTTCTTTCCCTCTCTCTCTCTGTCTCTGATTGCAAATAAATACATAATCTTTTAAAAACTAGGACATGTGATGAATGCTACATATTGAAGAAATGCCAAGATGAACCTTAAATACTACTATAATATAAAAATTTAGATTTTAAGAAATGTATAGTTTGCATTACACATCTTATCCACAATCCATGTAAACCTTCCTGAATGAACAGTACAGTTTTCCTGACATCTTTGACTGAATTTTCAAAATTTTTACATTGATGATTTACGTACATGTAAATAATGTATTTTGATAGTGATCTCCTGTTTAAACCTCTGTGTTCTGAGCCACATCTGAGCGTGGCAGCACTCTACATCACAGTCCTCTTCTGGTCAGATAAACATATTTTCTATTTTTCCTCTTCGTTCTAAAGACTGGATCAGGTTGATGCAAAAATGATTCTATAACAAATCTACATAGTTCTTCATGGAGAAGCAGGACAGTGCAGCCAGAAAAGCCTGGGACCTGAATCATGTTGTTCTTCTCCTGTGTCCAGTCATAAGTTTGCTGCATGGGCTTAGGCAAAAACCCATCACTTTTCTAGACCTCGGTTTTCTCACTTGTTAATGAATAGACTGGATTATCCCCACCAAAATCCCTCCAGTTCTAAACGTCTGTATCTGACTGAATTTTTCAATACTTGGAAGTAGCAAGTCTAAGGTTCTAAATATCTGCCACCAGCTATGAGCCTGGTTCCTTCTACAGACATGTGTTCAAAGACAAATCTCAATTCTGATTTTAAATTACTGAGCCTCATTATGTGCAGCAGGAATATCATTCCTGACTTTTGAATGAGGAAGCCAACCACCAAAAGTTAAGAAGACATATCAGGGACAGTGTGTGCCTTGTTGCACAACACACAGGATAAAAGCTTCACCCTCCCAGCCCCGGCACTTCCCTCTCCCTGCAGGGAATTGCAGCACATCCAAAAATCAACAAATAGACCTAAAATAAACCTGATCCCAAAGCAAAAATAACCTTTCTCTAGTTTCCTCTAATTGAGAAAGAAAAATAAGAATTGGGAGTTTCATTTATAAGGATAAAATTTTGTATCACTTGTTAACATCATAGGTTATCTATATAGTTTGTGAATGTCACACAATGGCTCCAAAACCCAGTATATTTTAACAAACCCAATACATGTCTTCACATTTTGTCTGGAAGATACAAGTTCTTTGGGCTGAAAGAGACCTTATGAGTATACAAAGATCAAGAAGGATTTTCCTGTCTTTTTAATTACACTGCTAAATAGGGAGGTGTGACAGCTCAGTCATTCACTCTGACATGACGTCCATTGTCAAGTGTCATGCATGGCATGGAGACTGGTCTCCATGCAAACATCTACAAGAAGCAAAAGAACATACCTCCGGGGTGAGGCAGCAGAACAATGCTCTTGGCTAATTTAGAAATACTTTGGATGTTGTTTCAACCTGGCTGAAGATGATTTTAGAACAAGTCTCTGTCCAGGGCCTGACATTGGACCTGCAGAATTCCTTCGAAGACACCAGGCCAGACAGGCAGCTATATATCACGCACTCCACAAAGTTACAAAACGTTCTGTCAGCCTAGTCGAGGTCACTTAAGTACTTCTAAAAATATGATGGACAACTTTCCTAGCCTTGTTTCCTTTAGACATTAGACCATCAATTAACAGGCAAGAAGCAGCCATTATAAGAGTTTACTTGAGAAAGAAAAGTTACAATATTTATTCAGTCTTTAGTGTGAAGTTCTTATGTATTTTGTCTCCTGTTCAATTGCTGTTCCCAAATTCAATGCTAAATGACACACCAAGCTTTGGGGTTAAACCTAAGTATAAAAGAACCATTTTCTAAATCAGGCATTATGACCTTGTGTATTTGTTTTTTCCTGTAGTTTTAAGTTTATGGTTTGTTTCCACTGACACTGTGTTCTCAAGTACCCTTCCCTTCCCCCTAGCCCAGCGTGTTGACCTTACTAAGTGCAAGAATAATATCTCTTGGAAATTACTTACGTCCAATAGCACTTTCTAAAGTTCCATGTATCATTTGTTCAACATGCTTTTGCAGTCTACTCTGCCAAAGGCTAGGAGTTGGACAGAGTCCTGCCCCCACAGAAATGGCTGCCAAAATAGATGTGGACAGGAACCTGGGAGCACCCAGGAGAGCAACAGAGAATCCTGCTGAAACAGAGAGAGAGGCTCAAGCCAAGGACCAACTCACAGTTCTTTATCTCTTCTCAAAATGCACAGTTCATACTGGGGTCTTGCAGAGCACAGGGTGAGGAAGGGTCTGTTCCCTGTCCATGTGCTTGTGCGCCATGCTCGCCATGCATTGTTCCCACATATGGTGTGTTCTCACCAGAGGACCAGCATGGCCCCAGCCAGGTGCAGTCCTAAGCCTTTACATAGATCTGTGGGAGTTTTTTTCATTTAATTATTGCAACCTTTCTTCAAAGTAGTATACCATATTGTATCTATTCTACAGATGAGGAAAATTAAACTCAGAGAAGCCAAGTCACTTGTGCAAGGTCACACAGTCACTAATTTAGCAGAAACATTCAAATCTAGACAGCCAAGGTGAACCCAGGCTCATAGGACCTGCCCTCCATGCCTCTGTGTCTCAGCACACTTCATGCCCAACTTCCCCGCAGGGGCCTCTCTATTTCACACAGAGCATCAAAGACATAGAGGGGAAGTTTTTCAGTTCTTGCAATTACCGGATTCACATCACAAATGTGTAACAGGAACCTGATGCAAACACACCAAGACATCCAGCTCACAGGGTGGCCTGGTGGCTCAGACCTCTAGCTCTGGGCAGCACTACAGAGAGCAGGCGGCAATGCTGCAAGGGCTCTGTGAGGTAAAGCACCATGCTGAACTTTATGATGTTCTAATGAGGGATCAATGGGGAAAAGGAGTGAAGAGTATTGTCAATCTTCATGGGGAAGAAGGACCAGACATCACACAACTGAAGCCTGAACCTTTCCAACAAGGTCCTCAGCTATAGAGATTGCCCAAAGCCTCCTGCTCTGGGCTACAAAGTGCTATCGCTGAACAGATGGCTTGGTCATTAAAGGCTTACTTGCAAAGCCTACCAGTCCAGGTTCAGTTCCCCAGTACCTACATAAAGACAGATGCACAAAGTATTCATTCGCACCTGGAGTTTGTTTATAATGGCAAGAAGGCCCTGACACACCCACATCTGTACTTTTACTTCTCTCTATCTATCTATCAAATAAATAAACTATTTTTGAAAATACTACTTGGTTTGACAACATTAGTTAGCATTCTTTTAGATTCAAGCATCTAGAGTCCTCTGAGGGTGCTGTCTAAACAGTTGGCTGGCTGGCATCATGGTGTTTCAGGGTGAAGGCAGGGGGAATTTCTTTATTATCATGTCAACTAGAAATGGCCCATTTGAGAAAATTGGCTATTATCTCTCTCCTGATTTTTCAAGGTGGTCATATAGCAACCTAGCTTAAGTTTGGTCACATGTTGCCTGAGTGACTATTCTACTGCTTATTCAGGCTGTCTGGGGTCAGTGCAGGAACTTCTTAGACTAGAAAAATAGCTCCCATTATGTTCATGTAGCACTGTCCTAGAAAAGTAAAGCAAATACAGGCCAAGGATTTATGTTCACAATGTTAGAAGAGAAAGAGAATGTACATTATAGCCCTGAAGAACAAGAAATACTAAGGGCAAACAGTGAAAAATATGTTTATAGTATAAACTATAGGTTTTTGTTTGTTTGTTTGGAGTTTTTTGTTTGTTTGTTTGTTTGTTTTGGTGGGGGGGGTTCCAGGTAGGGTCTCACTCTAGCCTAGACTAACTGGGAATTCACTATGTAGTTTCAGGGTGGCCTCAAACTCATGGCAATCCTCCTACCTCTGCCTCCCTAGTGCTGGATTAAAGGCATGTGCATGCCTGGCAGTTTTTATACTGATAGTTTCTTTTCTCCCTCTTCCATCTCCCAGTCATGAGAAAAATCAATTGATTAATTAAAATAAAAATAAAAATAATAAAAATCAATTGATTAATTAAATCCACAGTTGCAAACCTGAAGATCTGTTTCATATTAGGTTTTACTTTTTTAGGGAACAGAAAGAGGACAGGATATCAGACTTTCTAACAAGAAGAAAAAAAAAAATGAAAGAACACAAAGGCAAATACAGCTGCCAGCATTGTGTTATTGACAGCAGAGATGATTCAAAAAGAGACTATCCGAAAGACAGGACTGTGATTGCATTTTTAAAACAGTAGTGTTTAAAAATAAAGGGAAGTGAATCATGTCCCTCAGTCCAATGAAGGCTGCAGCGTGCATGCAGGGGCCTCTCTGGGTCTCTGGGGGATTAGGTAGATATAAATGTCTTCAAATAACCTAAGGTGTGAAAAATTGCTAGGATAGCAAACTGGAGACATCATTGGATGATATATTTAGGGAGCTTATTTTGCAAGCTAGAATTACAGAACAGAAAGAGACAGTCAATTAAAAGTATTTAGGGATGAGTTTCTGTGATGAAGGTAGGTAGCAGAGGACAGCTGTAATCCATGCCAAACAAACAGAAGAAACCACCATTCCCCAAAGACCAGGAGACCATTTTCATAAACTGACTCATTCACCATCACCTGCTCCCCCATATCAGCCAGCTTCCTTATCAAGGCCAATTCGTGACTTCAACAAAAGGAAGTAGCTTACAAAAGAACTCTTAGAACAAGAACCCAGAAATACTTAATGAGAAAAAAAAATTACCACAGCAGGAAAGATTGCTGGATGTATCATTTTGGCTCTCCAGTTTACATTAAAGGTCCTAGCAGTAAGTAGCACCTTAAAAAGAGACCAGCTGCAGAGCCCCTACATTCATGGGGAGTTTGGCCTGTGAGGTACTGTCTGGCTCCAATCTCACTGGAGCCTCAGAATTTTTATACCTACTTGGGAAACTGAAGAACTATGCTCATTTGACAGGTGAAGAAACTGAGACCCAGGAAGGTCAAATATACTGATATGGTCACATACATCAGTGCAACACTGAGATGTGAACCTGGTCAGAATCCAAAGCCCATACTTCCCCTGCTTGCCTCCCTAGGAAATGAAATCCCAGTCCAAAGATGTGAAAGAAATGAAATTTCAACATCTTGTCTTGTTCTGTCAAACCCAACCCCTATGTTATCTCAACTTTCAGTCACTATAGGTTGAACCACCTCTTCTACTGTGCTTCTCACTTCTCTGAATCTTAGTGGGGTCCTATTGTCTACATGAAACTTCCCAGAGCACTTGCATGCACTACCTGTAGACAGGGTCTAAGGTGATGATTGTGTCACTTTTCATACCCTACTTCTCTTGACTGGTCACCTTTTTTCCAGACATGACTTGCTTCAATCATGAGACTGTTCACTTCCAGCTGGAAGAGCTTCCCTTTTGTGAGCCCCTGCCTTACTCCCACCACCCCACAATGCCAGACGCTCAATACACACAAAGGGAATTGCAAAGAATCAGTTATTCACATACATGTTCTACTGCTCCATGAAAAACTGCTCTTTGACATTATATAATAACAACACTACAAAAATTTGTATCTATTGTAAAAAGTTAGTTTCATCAAATATATTTCAGTTGCATGAGGTTGATATTTCAGTTGTATGAGGTTAAAGTTTCTTTTTTAAAAAAACGTCAGAGTTTCACTCTAGCCCAGGCTGACCTGGCGCGCATTCTGCCAGCCTTGAACTCATGGTGTTCCATCTACCTAGCCTTCCAAGTGTTGGGATTAAAGGTGTGTGGCACCACACCCAGCTTTCTGACTTCGTTTTAGTCAGATTTTTGTTAATTTTATTTGTTCTTTTACCAGTTTTCCCTTCTCATGCAGTGACAATAAAATTGCAATAGCTTAAAACAATTGATATTTATTACTGAATGTGTTCATCATGTGTCAGAGTTGCTGAATTATTTAATGTAGTATTTCATATGATCTTCATAATCACTGTCGTCCTATAGCCAAGAAATCCAAGGCACAGCAAAGTAAAACAAGTTTTCCAGGCTCACACAGCTATGGGAGCAGATTAAAGTTCACCAGAGACTACATTTTAAGTAAGTCACTTGGTGCAATTACAAAAACAATGGTTCTATGGGCTGTGCTTCTTTTCCTAATGGTTATTAAGATGTATGCATTGTGTATGACTTTCCTACTTTAACCTTCTCAAAAACCTTTTGAGACTTGTGATATAGTTTTTCTGCCTCTATTAACATCTATTAACCTCTATAAGTCTTAGAACATGACTGAAAGTGAGGCCCTCTGCCTCAATTTCCTCCTTCCTTGCATGAGAACATGAATGGTTAAAGCGAGCATCGCAATAGTTTCTGGGTGGGAGGTACGTGGAGCAGCGCCCAGTATGTGGCACAGTCTATTGTTCCAAGCTATTTGACTGTCACCTCTGACCTGCTTTCCCCAAAATGGTCACAGTCCCTAGTTGCAGACAATCATGAAGCACTATATCAAGGCATAGCAATTCCTTTCTAATATTCAGGGTACACTTTAAAATAAATTGTTTTACCAAATATTAAGGAAATCTATCTAAATGAAAACCCAACCCTGTATAAAAATATGACTGCACTTCATACAGTGATTGGCACATGGTGAGTGAGCATTTGATAATTAATGTGTAAGTAAGTGGGTATCAGCCAAATGAAGAAATAAACGTGCAAAAGTTCAGATAAGAAAGTAAATGGCTGGTGGGCAAAATGAAGTTTAAATGGACCTGAAGGCAAAGGAAATAGAAGAACTAAAAGGAATGCATAAAAAGCACTTATTTTTTACTTTTCAATAATTATATTCCAATATTTTACTTTATTCATTCTCAACACTGTCTCTATTTAAATAAAATTAATATGTTCAAAATTAAATAGTGTTATGGCACGGGAGGTCATGAGCCTTAGGGATATAAAGCCTGCTCTTGTCTGGCTAAATGTATATATTATTCCCACCAAACTGCTCTGAAAACACTACACTTAATGTTCATATTCATAAATTAATGCTACTCTCACTTCTGGTTAGAGAAGCTTCTCTTTTCAGATGGCGATGACCACTGGGATGACCCAAAAGGCAACATAGTGCTGAGAAGAAGGGATGGAAGAGTGTCCAGCACTGAAACACCTCTGTCACACCCTTCAAGGCTCAGGGTCCATTGCCGAAGAGGTGGCGGAAAGAATATAAGAGCCAAAGGAAGGGTACAACTCCTTACAATGCAGCTGTCCAGACCGAAATTGGCCTTGAGATCAATGACCTCACAGTGCCTAGCAATACTTTCACAAGAACCTCATAATAGGAGAAAAAGATGACAACATCAAATCAAAAGAAAGACTAATGGAGAGAAGGAGGGGATATGATGGAGAGTTGAGTTCTGAAGGGGAATGGGGGTAGGAGAGAGAAATATCATGGGTTATTTTATGTAAGTAAAGAAGTTGACAATAAAAAAAGAGAAAAAAATAAAAAATAAATAGTGTTAAATCACCTAAAAGTTAATAAAAACCCTCATCTAATATCAGAGAATCTCATTGAAATCATATTCAAATTTGAGGAAGGAAGTTTATGGCCAGGTTTGATTTCAACCTTGATTTCCCACACTGTTCAAAGAGCCACATTATAATTCCTTCTCAAACATTTGGAAGGAAATACTGTGATTGTGAAGATAGACGTTCCAAAACCTAACCTAAATATTTACATTTTGCCTTTTTAGTTAAACAATTGACTTTGTTCTTTGCATTTAGGTCAAAATACTTAAATGTTTTCAAACACCAACAGCAGGATATGGTTTTTCACTTCATAGACCAAACTTGCAGGTTTTAGGAAAACCTTTACAAGAAAGAATTGGGAACTTACAAACAGTAATGAACACATACCCTGAAAATAGGGAGAAAGGGGAGGTTACTGCTATGTATTCTTTTAGCACAATAACCACCTCCCTTCCACTTCCCCAAGTTATTTTCATTATTCCTAGTGAGCAGTTACAGCCACTGACATCATGATTAACCGTGACCCCAAGTTGTGTGACATTTACTCTGAGGAGTTCTTGGAGTTCTGGGTGCATTCATTCATTCATATGTTCATTTCACAGCATTCTGTACATAGTCACTGACTAGTCCTTATCCTTATTTCACTAACTTAAAATAATGTAACTTGCACAAAGCAGATAAGGTCAAATAACTATTAGCTTATACACTTGACTTACAACACATGTCTTCTCCTAATGCAGGAAAATTATTCCTACTAGATTGTTCTTCCTTTGTCTCAATTTAAGCTGTCACAATGGATAGCTGAGCTGGTTAACTGGGAAAATGCCAAGATTTTTTTTTTTTTTTTGAGGTTAGGTTAACCTGACCCTAGAGTAGCTTTGAGGCTTGAGAAGAAAGAGACAAAAGCAAAAGAATGAGCAGAATTTGTGGCATCCAATGAACAGCCTGTATGTTTCTGCTCCTATCAAGTCAGCAAAGGAAACTATATGAGGACAGGTGAGAGCTGTGAGTGTTTTGTGATAAACCTCTTTCCTCTCAGGCTCATTGCAAATGCCTGCTGAGCCTGAGTTTTGTCTGACCCTACAAGTAAACCCTCAAGTTCTCCCATGTTTCCACACCACTCTCTTGTCCATACTGGAAGGCAAGCATCTCCAGAAGCCAGTGTGGGGCAGGTAGTGGCTTTGCAAGTATGACTACTTGCCTGAACTGGTCACATATATGACACTGGAATTGCGCCTTTGGGAATGAAGCCATCCAAAGCCCTTCTGCAGCAAAAACCACAAGAAGGCATTTGGATTCCCACGCTCTCCTCTGTCAAACCTGACTTGAGCTGCCAAGTCTGCCGCTGACTTTCCACCATGGGTCACATTACTGGCGGCAGGTTCCACCTGTTCCATTAGTTGGTTGCTGACAACAGTTACCCTTGAAAGCTGATTGACAGGAACAGCTGAACAGCTTCCAAACCAACTGTGGGAGCAACCAAGACAACCAATGCCCTGAAAAAAAAAAAGTTATGATGGCAAATAGGCCAAGAGGGTGTTCCAGTGGGTAACTTTGTCCAAAACTCTTTTGGGGGTTGCCCAGTGTGGGTTGAGGTATCAGTTTAAACAGTAGCAGGAAAGGTAGTAAGCTCACATTGCCACAGAAAGAATGCAGACCTGATACGTATGGACTGTCTGGACATGTTAAAGCTAGCAGAGGACAGGGAGGAGGGAGAACAGCCCAACCAGATCTCTAAAATTGACTCTTGGAAGTAGGCTCCATCACAATCCTTTCTAATACTAGAATTCTCTAAGCAGAAGTAGGCTTTGGCTGTCTTTGAGAGAAGAAAAAGCACAATCCTCTCACAGACTGCTCTACTATGTCCCCTTACACTGTCTTCCACAGCACCCACCATCACCCACTTTGAGAATACATTATGAGATTCTTGCCAACAACGAATTTCTCCCAGCACAGCTTTTCACCTCGCTTCACTTCTCAAGAGCATTACTCCTGTCCTACCATTTCTTCTGCTTCACTGATAGCTGTTTAAGCAATGAGCAGACTTCTATCAGAACTACTCTAGCTTGACTTTACAAATCCAATAAGCAGGGACCAGTGTCAGAGTGGATAAAGTAAATGTCTCCCAGAGGGAACTGAGGAGATTGCTCAGTGTTTAAAGGCATTTGCTTGCAAGACCTGCTGGCCAACATTCAACTCCCCTGTCCCCATACATAAAACTGGACACAAAAAAAATGGACCATGTATCTATTTGCAGTGGCAAGAGGTACTGGAGTGTCCATATACATATATGTGCACACACATGAGTAAATAAATAAAAATTTTAAAGCACACACACACACAGAGAGAAGATGAAAATAAGCCCAGAGAACATAGGTTTTATTTCCTTTGCCACTTGCTATCAATGTGGTCTTGTGATACAACAAGGACTCTCCCCTCCTACTTTCTCTTCATCATTCTCTTGTTGTCTTCCTCTTGGTGTGGTCTAAATAAGAAGAAATGTGGCACTTGACACATGATCTATCTTTTACACCTGGAAGGCATCAATAATCATCATGTCCACTGGCCACTTACATTCATGGTTTTGTGTCACTCTCTAAGAACACTTGTTTCTGGAATGTGCCTATTTTGATCATTACATCTCCAGAAAAAAAAAACATCATGAGTTAGTCACAGTCATCAAGTTCAACTCTCAATTTGTTTAAAATTAGCCTTTTTTGAAGCATAAGGGAAAATATTTTTATTCATTTCTTAAATGTATTATTTCTTAAAGTGCCTATATGATGTTAATAATCTCTCTTTTCTCTTTAAAATATAGTTTCTCACTGAAAAGATTCACTTTATATAGCAAGAGTGATTTAATTACTAAAGATTACTTAATTTATGAATTATCAGTGAAATCAGTTGTAACGTAGACTTGGAGTAACTTGTGTCACATCAGCTTATATCGGATTAATCTGTGATGTTCTTGACACCTTTCTTTAACTGCTACCAGCGCTAACAATGGCATAATATTAAAACCTCTGTGGGTAGCTGAGAATTAAATGTCATCACAGTTCAGCATTTTTCTGGAGGAAGATGTTAATTGAGTTTTTTCATTAGGAGATGTCTGTGCCCATCATATTTTTACTGAACTTTTGTCTTCCAGAAAACTTTGAGATCATCACTCATAGTAAGCAAGAAAGGATGGACAGACAGGAGAAATTGCACAGAAAAAAATGGAGGAGTTTACCATAAGCCATAGAAATGAATGTCTATCTAAGATAAGACAGAGCAGATTTCATGAAAGCCAGGCAGGGACTCCATCCTCTTACTATGATACACACATGTAAGGGACCTAATAGCATTTTCTCCAGGCCTCAAGAATCCAGCTTTGGGGAGATTGCACTATTCCTCAGCCTCTTCAGAGTTTCAGCAACATCCCAAGACCTAGTGGTAAGAAAGCAGGAAAAAAAAAATGGATCTAGAGTTCTCCTTGCCTCCTCCATGCAGCCCTTTACCACACATTGCACTGCTCAGTTCCATGTTCATTACAGAGCTACTGGGCTGGACTTCTCATTCATTCGCCAAAAATGCACTGAGAACCTACCTAACATGCTAAGCCCAAGGGACAAGACAATTTCTCATTGCCAAAGAATGTGAAGTCCCTCCCCTTTCCTCCCAAAGAGGAAGAAAGATTGAAAGTCACAAAGAACAGGCAAATAGGTGAGGACAGACCTTAGCCTGGACTCTCAGATTAGGCAGACAGAGACACACACATTGGCTCTACCTTTCCACTAGTGGACCTTGGGTTTCTGTGTTCTCTCGTATAACATCAAGGAAAATCCTCAAAGGTGCTTGTGTTATCATTTGGTTGTTGGTAAGGGATTTTGTTGTTGTCTGATTGTCTTTAACAGTATAACATCTGAACATATTAAGGAGCTCAGTAAATGAAGGTCAATGATGGCATAATGACCAACCCTATTTAATGAACAGTAAGGGGATATATTAATGACAGCAATTACCTTACTCTGTCTGTATTGGGGCTGAAAGTGGGAGAAGTACCTATGGTCCCTTTCCCTTCCTTCTCCCATCAGAAGGCCCTAAGCATGCACCCTCTTTCCATCTGTTCCACACAAATAGGAGAGTTATTAATAGGCTGTGTGGGGTCTTAGGTCTCATTTAGTCAGTTCTGTCTACAGCAGGACTTCTTGACACACACTGTCCCTTCCTCCCTCCCTCTCACTTTTTCTCTCATTTCTCAGGCTGACTCTGTTAGTAAATCACTTCTAAATTCCTTACAGTCGGTGAGTCATCCACCAGTCCAAACTTGTACACATTCCTGTACAATACAGATCCCTTGTCTAATAAGTTTTTAGTTAATACTATCAGACTATGATTAGAACTGAACTATAAAACAAAGGGAAGGTATGCGCAGAGAGCTTCTCAAGAGGCACTCTCTACCCATGGTCTCTTTACTTCATTTCATACAGAGTAAAGTGAGGACATGGATGACAGCCTAGGGCCCCTATTCCCCTGAGCCCTCTTGGAAGAAATGGGATAGAAGAAACTGGTAAACACTGCGTGACAAACAAGGAAATACAAAGGCAAGTCAGGCTAAATAAAGACAGGCACATCAGCGTTGGGGTGGGAGGACATACACAGGACATGGCCTGGCATTGGCAGAATGCCTGGCTGGAGGGAGCCAGAGAGCACCTGCTTGGAAAGGTCCAAGGGAAAGATCCCTGAAGGGCAATGGGGTGAGGGCAGAGATGGCTTCGAGCTGAAAAGTGACAGCAAAGCAAAGATATCAGGAGGTAATGGAAAAAGTGATCCCTCAGGAGTAAAAGAGAAGGAATTAGCAAAGCCTTCTAGAACAGTATGGTACTAACGCATACATAGGGGTCAAGAGAGCAAAATCAGTCAGGTTAAAAGGCAGTGTGCAGCACATTGTATTTTTCTCACATTTATTAGCATTCATCACAAAAGGGAATGGGAAAGCCCAAACACAAAGCCAAACATGAAACTTCAGAGGCTTGAAGTAGACTGCTGACCTCATATAGGTCACGGAAAGGCACAGACATCTAGGGATCATGAAAAGACTCTTTTTCCTTTTTACTGTTAAATATACAAGAAGATCTAGATAACTACAAAACTGGATTTTTAAAAATTAAATTTTTCTGAGCATTTCATTACAAAGTCTTGCCAAATATAATTACAAATACTTAGTAACTAGAAAGTGTACGCTTTTACTTTTTGTGCAATGTTGTTTAATATAGCCACCGCATGTTGACAGCTGATACGTTTATAAATATTTGTTGACTAAGCTAGTCATGCTTCTTACTCAGGTCATATGACTTGCACACATAACC
Organism: Orientallactaga sibirica; assembly: GCA_036365145.1. Classification (NCBI taxonomy): domain Eukaryota; kingdom Metazoa; phylum Chordata; class Mammalia; order Rodentia; family Dipodidae; genus Orientallactaga; species Orientallactaga sibirica. Next base: position 3,680,664 of record JAEOAD010000036.1, read on the forward strand.
CTTTCGAGAATCCTTGATTCACTCTTCTAAATATCCTGCTGACCACCCAGGGGACAATTTCTACAGTAACGTGATAATTCTCATTTGATGAACTCTTCAATGTGATGAGCACCATTTTAGTGCTACCTGTCAATTCCAATTCTTGATGATGAAGAAATCCCACCTTGTGATAAAGCAGGTATTGGTAGAGTTGAGAGATCAGGAGCTCAGAAAAGAATACACTTAATTTACATAATTAATTACACAATATGCTTAATTTATACAATTAACAAGTCACTGAGCCAGCTGTACCTGGACTCCACACCGAAATGGTTAGGTCTTCCTCAGGAATCAGCCAGAAGTGAGCTAGAGATGTAACTAAATAACAGTGTTTGTCTAGCATACACAAGGCTGTGAGTTCAAGCCTCTGTACCACACACAGACAAACCTTGCTTAAGAATCATCTGGAATTACACAAAGAATCTCTTAAGCAGAGGAGGTGGGGGTGAAGTGAAAAAGGGGAGGGAGAGATGAAGGAAAAGAAGTGGGAAAGGGAGAGAGGGGAACGGAGAATCATTATAGACTGCTACACAGAAGCCCAGTCACAAGTTTGGAACTAGACTAGTAAGCCAGCTAAAGCCCTTTTGCTCCCTTCCCTAAAAATCAGGGGCGAATAGAGGTCAGATGTGTTCAGATCCCCAAGCTCCTCCCACCATGTGCCAAGAGATTGAAATACAACCAAGTTGGAAGTAATTTCAGGATGACATCTCACTGCTTTGCCACTGGTGGGCTCGTCCCAGGGAGCAATCCACTGTGTCAGGGGACACCTGCCACTCAGAAGGATGGGGTACAAGCACCTCCGGGCTCACCCTGCAGTCCTGGCTCTCCTCCATGGGAACCACTGTGGCCTGAGAACAAGGAGCCAACTTCAACACCCTCCCACCACACACTGGCTCGGTGTTCCAGGATGGGGCCCTGGCTGGGTCACAGGGATAACACGAGCTTCACAGCAGCAACAGGGAGATGCCAATGTGCTCAGTGTTGTTTCTGGAAGGGTGGGCAACTCTGCGGGAAACATGAGGCCACAAAAGGCCTGAAAGGGCCCCTTGTTGAAACAGAGCTGCCACTTCTCTTTCCCCTCTTTACCAGGAGGGAAGCCCATTGCTCCTGCGCCCCAGAATAAGCCACAGCCACTGCCCTGAGAAATCACTGGGACAAAAATGCCAAGGACATTAGATGTCAGTTTTCTCAGATCTTCTTGACAAGGAAAAGTTACAGAAGACAGTGGATGTGGAGAGGCAGGAGAGGCCCCAGGCACTGTAGAAATGTGACTATGAGCAAGAGAGAGGGAATAACAGAAAGAAATTTAAAACCGAGAAGATCCCAGAAGGTGGATACAGATAACAAGTTTAAGGATAACCTGGACTACATAATGAGTTCAAGGTCAGCCTGGACTAAAGTATCAAGACTTGGTCTCAAAAATATAAATAAATAAATACTAGGTAAAATGAAAAATAGCCTAAAGAGTCTTAAAAATCTTAGCTGGGTGTGGTGGTGCACACCTTTAATCCTAGCATTTGGGAGACTGAGGTAGGAGGAACACAGTGAGTTCGAGGCCACCCTGAGACTACATAGTAAATTCCAGGTCAGTCTCCTGGACTAGAGTGAAACCCTACCTCAAAAAAAAAAAAAAAAAAAATATATATATATATATATATATATATATATATATATATATATCCTCTGTGAAATAAGATAGATGTTATAATCGAAGTCCAAACTGAGAAAATATTGATCAGAATTGTTGTATCATGACAGCCTGCCTTTCCAAACACCCCCCCTTTTCCTTTCTCTTTTTCTTTTTCTTTTTTTTTTTCCAGGTAGGGTCTTGCTCTATCCCAAGCTAACCTAGAATTCACTATGTATTCTCAGGCTGGCCTCAAACTCCTATCTCTGCCTCCCAGTGCTGGGATTAAAGGTGTGCACCACCATGCCCAGCTCAAACACTCTTTTTGTATTCCCACATTACTTTTTTTTTAATATTTATGACTCATCTCTGAAATTCTCCCTTCATTCCCTGTTTGAATACTCCTGGAGAACAATTAAATAAACAAGCAAGTAAACACATTCAGAGGTTTTTATTATTATTTCAAAGACAGAGGACCTGAACATCACTGGTTCTGAATTCTGACTTCTCCATGAAAACTGGTTTTCTCTCTAAAGTGCCCTTTCAACACATGCTCAGTAGCTTAATGACACTATGCCCTTTCATGGTGGCTTGTTCTGTAGCCACAAGCTTCATTTCTTTCCCCACTCAACCTGCCTCCTTGATCTTGGTCCCCTCTGCTTTGCTGAGGGAGCTGGCCCTCTATAGCTACCCCCATCACCAGGATTGCTGTCTGCCACCCTCCACCCTGCTTCCCACTTAGCATACTAAATTTAAAATCTCATCATGGGGGCTGGAGAGAGATGGATTAGCGGTTAAGCGCTTGCCTGCCTGTGAAGCCTAAGGACCCCAGTTGGAGGCTCGATTTAAGTCAGATGCACATGGTGGCTCATTCGTCTGGAGTTTGTATGCAGTGGCTGGAGGCCCTGGCGCACCCATCCTCTTTCTCTCTCTCTCTCTCAATCCTCTCTCTCTTTCCCATCCCCCTTTCTCTGACTCTAATAAGTAAATAAATAAAAAATTTTTTTAAAAATCTCATCATGGTCTCTTCCAGATCCAAACTGTAGCCTTCTCCTTAAAAATTTCATGGGATTAAAGGCACGCGCCACTTTTTTAAATCGTATCATTCAAAAGCACTGAATCCTCAGTTAACAACCCTGGGTTAGAGCAGAGTTCTCCCAAAAGGGTTTGTCCTAGATCACAGCTTCTTACACTCTGAGTCACAACCCAATTGGGGGGTGGTCATGAAAATTTGGCAAAAGTAAAAGGTTTCTGAACATGCAAAAACCAAAAATTACTTCAAAATCAAATGCGCAATGAACCCGAGGTGTTTCTGGCCACGCTCACGCATGCTGCATGGACCAACTTCACTTCAGCCTCGGTGTCAAACACACAGCACACATGCTTTCCTTGTGCTTTGCATGCCACCATGCCACACAGTGCCAGCCAATGCTGCCTTGCCTCAGATTTGAAAAAACTATGTCATGAATTCCAGTGTTTTTACTGTTTTTATAAAAATGTAATTTTTACAGAAAACAAGGACTTTTAGTATTTTCCTAAGACCACTCCACAGAATCAAATGAGTATATCTTTGGATTGTATTGTGCTAGAATGTTTGCTTTATTTTAAGAATTGGGAGACCTCTGCATTCAGTGTCTTAATCTTTCTTTTTTAATTTTTATTTATTTATTTGCAAAGAGAGAAAGAGAGTATTGGCACACTAGGGCCTCTAGCCACTGCAAACAAATTCCAGACACATGGCACCACTTTGTGCATCTGGCTTTACATGGGTTCTGAGGAAATTGAACCCAGGATGTCAGGCTTTGCAAGCAAGTGAATTAATTGGTAATTCATCACTCCGCCCTGTAAAATTGCTGTTTGAGGACTGGAGAGATGGCTTAGTGGTTAACATATTTGCCTGTGAAGCCTAAGGACTCATGTTCTATTCTCCAGGTATAAGCCAGACACAGTGATGCAAGCACACAAGATCGCACATGCGCACAAGGGGGCACATGCGTTCAATTGTAGTGGCTGAAGGCCCTGACACACCAATTCTCTCTCTTGCATCAAAATAAAATAGAATAACATTTTTTTAAATTGCTGTTTTAGTTGCTGTCATAAGTTTCATTTAAAAAAAATCATGAATCATAATCAAAAAACCGTAAGTGAATTGTGGCTTCAGATTGGGACAAAATTTCCAACAACTTCTAAAATGAACCTAAACATACTTCTGAGAAGCATTTTGTACTGTGTAGTTATGTTAAGGCTCATCATTAGCATCGACAAAGTATTAATCAACTCAGACATATGCTGAGGATATTGTACATGTTACAGTACCAAATACTTAGCCAAAATTTAATTATTCATGTACAAATAAACAAGCACATCCATCTCCTTAGTATGCAAGTTAGTTTTCATCTTTAGACAGTGGTAAAAGTATATGTATGCCAAAGAATTGTTTTAAAGTAAATTTCTTTATGATTTATTTTCAGCAAATGTTGGGTTTATATACCTATATTTTATACCTATGTACCCATGGTTGTACAAAACTCTTTCTCAAGCTAAAGGGGATTGTGTGCTAGTGAAATGGCTCAGTGGATAAAACATTTGCGTTACAAGCTTGAGGACTGGAGTTTGGATTCCCAGTATCCATGTACATGTCAGTAAGCTTGGTGGCTTGCTGTACTTAGGAGCTTAGGAGGCAGAGACATAGCTGCCCAAGGCAAGCTGGCTAGATAGATTAACCAAATTGGAGAACTCTGGGCTCAAGTGAGAGGCCCTGCCTTAGCAAGCAAAGTGGAAAGCAAATAAAGAGGATACCCAATATCAACCTCTGGTCTCCACATGCACTAGCATACATATGTGCCCAGACACACACACACCACATATACATGCAAAAAAAAAGGAAGGGGAGTTCTTTTATTATTTTTTTTTTATTTATTTGAGAGTGGCAGAGGAAGAGGCAGATAGAGAGATAATGGGCACACCAGGCCCTCCAGCCACTTCAAGTGAAATCCAGATGCATGCACCCCCTTGTGCATCTGGCTTACGTGGGTCCTGGGGAATTGATCCTCGAACCGGGGTCCTTAGGCTTCACAGGCAAGCACTTAACCACTACGCCATCTCTCCAGGCCCAAGGAAGGGGAGTTCTGAGCAAAAAGCACCTAAGAAGTCTTACCCCAAATGATCCCTTGGGTGAGCAGTTAATAATACATGTAAAGAAAAAAAAGGAAGGGGCGTTCTGAGTGGAAAGCACCTAAGAAGTCCTACCCCAAATGATCCCATGAGTGAGCAATTAATAGTTTCACATAGCCTTAATCCAAACTAAGCTAAAGCAAATGATGAAAAAAGGAGTTTAAGTATAGTGATGATAGAGATATGGAATGGTATTGCCTTGTCTATTCTTTATTGATATATCCAAGGCTCCCTAAAAGAAGAATGGGGGCTTCATCAGGAACCTCTGGCAGGTTCTCTCATTTCTTCTCTTTTAGCAGATTGTAATGAACTGCTAGAGGACACCATAAATGGTTAATTTCATACAAGTAAGCCCTTTAGAAGGCAGATTTTTATTTGTAATTCTTCTAAGTTCGATGAAAAAGTTTATACCCCATACTAGTGGACTAGCTATTTGATGTCAAGAGACTTAAAAATTGTCAAACTAGGAGATGACTTTCACCTTTTTTTTTTTTTTTTTTTTTTTTTTTTTTTTTTTTTTTTTTGCAAGGTAGGGTCTCACTCTGGTCCAGGCTGACCTGTAATTAACTATGTAGTCTCAGGGTGGCCTCAAACTCTCTGCGATCCTCCTACCTCTGCCTCCCAGAGTGCTGGGATTAAAGGCGTGCGCCACCACGCCCAGCTTTCACCTTCTTTCTTTCATAAAGGCAAAGATCCCAAGTTCATAGACCTTTTCTAGGGTGATTACTGGCTGCCAGGATTATCAAAATACTGTCAGAAAAATAAATATGCTTAATATGCCTCCTTGAGATAAAGATGATACCTTAATGGTGAATGAGAAAGTAACTCTTCTTCCTTCTTTTTACAGATAGTAACAAATGCCAGGGAGACCCAAGACTCATCAAGATGACAAGAAGAGAAAGTCCAGGTCTTAGCACTGTACATCCCTATCACACCTGCCAGGGTGCAGAGAACACTTCAGAGGAAGTGACAGAATGAATATGAGTGCCACTCTCACTGCTAGCCAGAGAACAGTCTCTATGGAGATGGCAGTAGACACTAAGGAGATTCAAAACTCATAAAAGCAGAAAATAAGAGGCTGTTGCGAGCTCAACATGAAAGGAGAGTTCTATCACACCCTCCAATGCTCAGGGAACATTGTGTAAGAGGGGGCAGAAAGAATGTAAGAACCATGGGATGCTCAGGCATACTTTGGGGTGCTGTCCTCCTGACATGAATTGACTGGGTACATTCATGATCCCCATAAGACCATCACTGCTCTGATCCCATTAACACTTTGACATGGAAGATGGAGGAGGGCAAAAGGAAGAAAACACCAAAACAAAGGAAGGACAACCTTGGAAGAGGATAGTCCTCAGAGGACTGGGGACAGAGGAGAAGTGACAAAAAAAAGGATAAAGGGACAGGACTATGATCAAATTACTATATGTTTATATATTAAATTTCTCAATAAAAAAGAAAATAACTGCTTCTCTAAATGAACTTGAGATTTTAAGGAGGGTGTGGTAGACAGCCTCTAAGATAGCCCACACTCATCCCCCTCCCTGTGCTCATGCCTTTATGTAATCCCCTTTGCTTGAATGTGAGCTACTTCCAAGAAGATGCTGTATCAGGATCATGACAGCCAACTTATTCATCCTCGCTCAATCTCTCTTGTTGGAGAAATCCAGTGGTAAGGAATTATTCTCTGGCAAACATCCAGCAACAACCTGAGGCCTGTTACCAAGCATGTGAGTGAACTTGTAAGCAGATCCTCCCCTAGTCTGGCCTTGAGCTGACTGGAGGCCTAGCCATCTTCCCAACTGAGCAAAAAGAGTACAGCTGAGCCCTTCCTGGAATCCTGACCCACAGAAACTTTGGCCAATAAACACCTGCTGTTCTGAGACACTATATAACTTGTTACTCAGCAGGAGATAACTCATACAGTTGGAAAAATGTTGCCCTACCATTGAGCTGATACTTGTAAATAATACATGTTTCTGCTTCTTTTTTTAATCTTCTATCTGCACATTGATAAAAACAATCAGAAACAAAATTTCCTAATCTGTTTTAAATATTCCAGATGAATACTATTCATAGACTTGAACCAATGGCTGAAAACGTACACTTTCTAAAGAGTTTACAAGAATGATGAATAACAGTAGAAAGATGGGAAGTTGATAATTAAATTTCAAGAAAAAACACTGTCTTATGCTTCAGATTTTAAACAATAGCAGTATGATTTAGTTAGTCCTGCCAACAAAAATTCCATTAATGGAACTATATCTCCTTGTGAAGTATCATATTTTGATTAAAACTAGAAATCAGATTACACTCAACTTATATCAGTCCTTAAAAATATCATATTACCGAGTAATAAATCAAAGTTTTTAAAAATATGTAAGCATTTCCAAACACATTGCTCATTCTAATGTTTAATAAAATCTTTATGGGAACAAAAATAAAAATGTATCTCTATAATCTATTTAATCTTATCATTGTATACTTATTAGATATACAATAAACTAATCTGATAATATAAATACATTTAGATATACATACGTATATAAATGGTTAAACAACCACATAATCAAAGAGGACATGCTTAAGTTATTTTTACTGATAGGTATGTGGAACCGAAAGAGTTTATATAGCCCTGAACTTGAAGGTAAGTCCAAGTGCTTCATCTTGGTTGGTACATTTCTTTCTATTCCTATACTTAGAGCCATCTACAATTCTCAGGACCCCCTTAAATGAGCTTAGCAGACTCTCCAAACCCTTTCTAAGACTTTCCACACTCACCTCCAGGTCCCAGGTTCACTGAAGAATTCTGGCCTGTTTTCCAGCACCGGATTTTTTTGTTAATTGTTTCATAACAATTTCCTCCCTTTCCCTTCCCTCAACCTCTTGGCATTCTCACAGTAGCCTAGAGTGCTTGTGCTTTTGTTAAAGAGCTTGTTTCTTTTCCATCTGTCTCTACCAGTTTGAAGTTTTTTTATAAAAATTATTTAACAGCAGATAGTCTGCTGATAGTCTGTTGAACAGATGCTTGAATGGATGACTTTTTTGTTTGTTTGTTTTAAGAACTTTTTTCTCTTGAAAATACATTTATAAATGATGTTGTTTAAAAGCTGGGCATATTGGTGCACACCTTTAATCCCAGCACTCAGGAGGCAGAGGTAGGAGGAACGCCATGAATTCAAGGCCACCCTGAGACTCCAGAGTGAATTCCAGGTCAGCCTGGGCTAGAGTGAGACCCTACCTCGAAAAAACACACACAAAAAAAGGATGTTGTTGCATGTTGGGCTTGCCCCCGACCACTTGGAACACCTTCACCAATTCCAGTTGTTCCAAAGTCACATCATGAAAACCACTGGACTGCTTTATTAGCTTAGTTCTGGTGGTTCTTTGAGATCCTCAGATAAATATCAGAAGGTATTTTTTTCTAAAAAAGAACATTTGTCTCTAAAGCTAACAAGTAGTGAAAGGAATATCCCTTCATCTCTCTTAGCCACATAGCTATATAACCTCACCAAGATTTAATTTAATAAAAAATATTTTCATAGCCAAGTGTGATGGCTCATGCCTGTTATCCCAGCACTCTGGAGGCTAAGGTAGGAGGATTACCATGAGTTTAAAGCCAGCAAGAGCTACCAAGTGAGTTCCAGGTCAGCCTAGGTTAGAATGAGACCTAGCCTCAAAAAAATTTTTTTAATTGGATTTAAGTGCAAATCCAGCATCTCCAAGCAGATTTCTCTCAATATTGCTCAAGCTGCAGTATCCAATACCCAAGAAGCCAGGTTGCCTGGGGTTGCAGTCACCCTCGCCACCTGTAGTCGCCATCATCTTGGACACATAAAATATTCTCATTTGTGCCTCAACTTCTCCATCTGGTAAAATATGGAAAATAATACTTAATGTACATTTGTGTGTCACAGAGTAAAATGTCAATAAAACTTTACTGTTATCCTGTTGTTCTCATGCGGAATATAAGGGACATAAGCACTAAATGAGTTCCCAGGCTAGATTTCCTCTGTACTTGTAGTTAATGTACACACAGTGAGAGAGAGAGACCATGTTGAGGAATGGAAGAATAACATTAATGAAACCATGCTAAAGTTCTGTCTACTTTTATCATCATGGTACCACTCTCTGGTAAATGACCATGTGTTGGTTAGTTCTAAATTCTTCATATATTCCTGCCCTATACAGATTTAAATTCACACTATGGCTCGAATTACCCTTGCCAAAGCATTCTCCAGCTGACTATTGTCAGAAGCAGGATGTGAGGGAATAGATAATGTGGCTGATGTTGCAAGAATAGCTGAGAGAGAGACATGAGAGGAAACAATTCAATGGGCACCAAAATTCTACAAGTAATGTAATGGGAAATGATTCACAAATGCAGTATCAACTCCATACAGAATGTTCTAGCACTTCAGAAACTAAAGAAGGTTTCTTTAAAAACAAATAATCAACAACCTTGGCAGGTTCTAAACAGAATAGAAACATTAAAAAGTAAATCATCCTTGAAGAGATTAAACCTGATTCCCTACTTAGAAACCTGGCATTGAAGCTGGTCAGTCCCCTCCCCCCTCCCACATCCAGCACCTAGAAAAGACCCCAGTCTGAGTCTCTATGTGGGCTTGTCCATTTCCAGAAACTTCCTCCTGCCATACAGGAGCTTTGCCTTCCTTCCTTCTCTTAAATTCTATCCATAATCTAGTAAAAATATCTCTAGACTTAAAAAAAAACTTTTAATTGGGCTGGAGAGATGGCTTAATGGTTAAGGCACATGCCTGTGAAGCCTAAGGACCCCAGTTTGATTCTCCAGGTCCCACATTAGCCAGATGCACAAGGGGGCGCATGCATCTGGAGTTTGTTTGCAGTGGCTAGAGGCCCTGGCGTGCCCATTCTCACTCCCTCTCTCTCTCTCTCTTTCTATCTCTCTCTCTCTCTCCCTCCCTCTCTCTGTCTCTAATAAATAAATTAAAATAAAATAAAGTTTAAAAAATTAATTAATTACGTATATAATTAAATTATGTTGAGTGCAAGTAACTCGCATAAAGTTAGCTAGTCTATGAGAGGGAATTTTAAAGGCTCACATAAATGTCAAATTTAGAGGTTTGTCTCAGGAAAGCTTCAAAGCTGCCTTCAAGTGAGTCTGTCAACCTACCCACTTCTCTGACTTTTGGTCTATCTCTTAAGTTTTATGCCTCCTACTGCAGGTAAACCCTTTCGGCAGCCACCTAAAAGCCAAAGTCATCAATAACTCCAGACAAATGGCAGCCAAGCCCACTGGCCAGATGGGAGAGGTTTCTTTTCCTGTCAGGTCCACACAGGGTGGGGAGGGATGCTGGTGAGTCCAGAATAACTCTGGCCCACCACATCCCCAGAGGAACACACTCAGAACTCTACTCCTCCAACCAATGTCTCTTCTGTCTTCCTTCCACTCCCCACATTAGTGAATTGCTTTCATCTACTGGCATGGATTTCATCTGACGTTTTTTCACCAGCATTTTACTTGCTCCTACAGAGACTTTATAATGAGTTTCTAGAGTGAAACATTCAATGAAGTCATTATTCAATAATTTATCCATCATTTCCTTAATGATTAATAATTGTGCAATTTCTTCCTATGTTACTTTTAATATATGCTTCCTTAAGATAATTCCCAGAAGTTGAGTGAGTAAAATGGCATGAACATGTACACACAAGCCACCACGTCACCAAGTCTTCCTTAGCACCGGATACTGTAAGCAGATATACTTTTATTAAACCATAATTTCTAAATATACTCACTTTGTAAATCTTTGTAAATTCTCCATTTACAGCTTGGCTTATTCCACTAAGAAGACATATATGTCATGGTCCACAAAATTCCTAGCATGTAATAGGTCTCAGTGAAATTAGGTCAGAGTGCAACTGAATCTAGTCACACTTCTAGGAAATATTTCAAAATGCCAGCTTTGTGGACATGTGGCTCCTGCATGTAACCCCAGCAGCACTTGGGAGGCAGGACAATTGGGAGTTGAAGGCCAGCTTGCATTACAAAGTAATTCCCTGTCTCACTCATCCTGCAAAAACAAAACAACAAAAAAAAAAAAAAATAAAAAAAAAAAACCCACTGGAGACTGAGATGAATAAATTAAGCAAGTATGAGATTGGAACCCCAGCACCCATGTAAAAAGCCTGATGCCTGACTGTAAGTCCAGCCATATTTATAGGCCAGAAGGGAGGTAGAGACAAAAGAATCTTCTGGAAGCTCAGGAACCAGTTACCTTGTTGAAAACAGATGTAAACAATGTGAGACCCAGCCTCAAAGGCGATGGAAGGTAAAAATCAACTCAAAACTTGTCCTCTTGGGCAGGAGAGATGGCTTAGTGGTTAAGGCGCCTGCCTGCTAAGCCTAAGAACCCGGTTCCCATCTCCAGGTCCCACGTTTAGCCAGATGCAAAGTGATGCAAGGGCGCAATGCCGCACTTGACCACAAGGGGCCGCACGCATCTGGATTTCATTCACAGCAGCTGAGAGACTGCTGGCGCACCCATCTCTATCTGTCTCCCTCTCTGTCTGTCTCTTTCTGTGTCTCTCTCCAAAAAATTAAATAAAATAATAAAAAAAATTTAAAAAAAAAACTTGTCCTCTGACCTCCACATATACATCATGGCACAGGCACACGTGGACACACACACACACACACACACACACACACAAAGCTGGCTTTGATTATGCAAAGTATAGAATAAAGAGAAGCAACAACAAACATATTCAGGGTCATTTCTATGAAAAACTAATGCAGAAGAAGGAACTTTGTATCCACTCCCTTTAGCTCCTCTTACCTCTGTTTTGGCAAAATGGATCAAATAAATCTGAGGATTTTTTTTTACAGAGAAGTAATAATCATGTGATTAGCATTAGTCCCTATTGAAAAGCATTGTATTTTTAATTATTAGCCACGTCCACCATTGCTTCCTTAAGACTGTGGGTCTGTGCACTGGCTGCCCACAGACTGGCCCATGGAGGATCTGTTAAATGCAGATGTCTGGCCCCCATCCCAATTCCTTCCATTTAGAACTCCTAACAGGAAGAGCCAAGCACCTGTACCTTTTTAAGTCTCCACAGGTGATTCTAACACAAAGCCAAGGCCTGGGGACCAAATAAATCTGCCAGTAATGAGGCACAGGTAATAATGCCAGCTATTTTTAGCCCTTCTACTTAAATTAAAACCAAACATTTTTAGGGTTCTATTCTTCTTCCTTTCCCCTGCCTCACATTTCTGGGCACATCCCCACCATGCCTGACTAAAGAGCTATGGGAACCTGAGTGGACACATCCATGCACTTCTCCAGAACTCCTCGCTCAATCTCCTACTCTCTGCTAGGTCAGGAAAGGGGTCTGGTTCTTGTGTTTGTCAAACACATCACCACTCATCTATTCATGCATCTTCTCCCCTTCCTCAACCACACAGTGGGAGGGGAGAGAGACCCCCCCCTCTGCAAAATAATGACTCGCAACAGGCAGTAAATGAGCATGACAGTAATACCATATTCCACGGGTGCCATGGGCTCCGCTTTTTGTAGGCAGAAAGCAGAGTCTCTGTTCCATTCCCAGCACACTAACGTTGCATTTATCACTTACATAATTTATTCCTTTCAGAAGCACAGGCTGCTGTGGAGAAAGTAGTAACATTCCCTGAAGTTCCCTGAAACTGCGTGCTCAGTGGGAAATGCAATAAATAGTAAAGATTCCCATAACCTGCTCTAATATGCTATGGCTCCTCCAAAACTCTGAGGGCCACACCAAATATATTTTCTCATAAGCCTGTCACAAGTTTTAATTAGATTATGATAATGCTTCAGAAGAAACAAGTAACATCAGCACCCAGGCTGGGTTCATATTGTTAAAGTTTTGGAGATTTCTTATCATGGGTTTTAGAGTCTTAAGTGGAAGGAAATGTAGTCACCTGTGCCTGATCTTCCTTTCACGTTTGGTGGCTGCCATTTGAAAGTCTTCATAGTTTTTTCTTAATTATATATTTATTTATTTGAGAGAGAAAGGAGGGAGAGAAAGAGTGAGAGAGAGAGGATGGACACACTAGGGCCTCCTGCCACTGCAAACGAACTTCAGATACATGCTCCACTTTGTGCATTTGGCTGTGCATGGATACTAGGGAATCAAACTGGGACTGGCAGGCTTTGCAAGCAAGTGTTTTTAACCACTGAGCCATTTCACCTTCATATAGCTTTTGAACAAGTATACATTTTCATTTTGCACTAAACTCTACACATTGTGTGGCCAGTCCAATTCAGAGTAGATGATTCCTTCCCTGACACATCTGGTGACACTCTGGTGACACTCTCTTTCATGCTTGCATGAGGCCCTGCACTGGCATTTATTTCTATATTGTCTTCCCCTCTGGTCCACAGATTCCTTGATAACAGAAACCATGATGAAGCAGTTGCATTTCCCATATCTGCTACCAAGTAATATTTGATAAATAAAATGATCTGATATTGGTGATACTGTAATAAAATTTCCAATCTTATGAATTCTTTCTCTTGCAGAAGAAAAATTGTTAAGCCAATCATAGTGGCACATGCTTGTAATCCCAAAACTTGGGAGGTAGAGGCAGGAGGATCAGAAGTTAAAGGTGTCATTCTCAGATAAATAGCAAGTTCCAGGCTAGCTTGGACTACATGAGATCCTGTCTCAAAAAAAAAAAAAAAAAAAAAAAAAAAAAAAAAAAAAAAACTGTTTTAGCTTGCTTGTGACAATTCCCTGTGGCAGACATCACCAAGAGGTAAAGTGATCACAGCTTTTTACATACCTTCCAGCTGCTGTGTCTCTGCCCACAGGGACACATGACTATAGTTGAAATCTCACATCCCTTGGCACTGTCCCAAAGTTCACATTTTTCCTTTCATATGATGTAAAAAATCATACGCTGTAGTTCATTGATTTTATTACTTGAAATGTCCAACTCCTGAAAAGCATGGAACAAAAGACAAACACAAATGACCATGCTCTGAAGGAAAAACTAGAAATTTACACAGTATACATTATTCAGATCCTACACATGAATTAGTGTTTCTGTTTTCAACTAATAAGGTAGTTCTGATGCACAGCAAGTAGTAAATACAGAGTACAGTTCAACAAACCATAAAAGGACCCACACCTCTCTGTGCTCTTATCTCTGAACAAAAATAAACCAGAGAGTATGTGGCACTTGTGTTTAAAAGAAGTCTAGGCAGTTAACCAAAAACCAAATGGAGAGTGATTACTGTAATGTCCACCTTGCTGAGATGACCGAAGGCATCATGGTAAAAGTGCACAGGTGCAGGGCCTGAATGTTCCTGAGTTCAAGGCCTGAAAAACACAGGAAGTAGCTTCCATATCCTTCCAACAATTCTAAGGCTATGATTCCCAGAGCAGCCAGAATTTGCCCCTTTACCCCCTCACCCCACTTCATGATTGAATCTGCCCTTCTCCCCCAAATGAATCATTAATCAATGATTCCAAGAATCCTAAACACAATGGCCAATAAGATATCTTTACAAAGGAATGCCCATGAGCCCTGGGTTACTATGGAAAATGTTCCTCCATAACAGAGAATTTTGTGTACTTTGGAAATGCATGAATAAACATCCAGCAGGCATGCCCTAGCTGACATCATTAAGTTAAAGAGGTCACAAGTATAAAAACAGAAGCCTTGCTTTGCTTTCCTGAAGAACAAGTAGGGTTCCCCTCAACTCTTCTCTGTGATGTTTTCCCTTCCTTCCAGTCACCCTTAATGATCCTCACAAATAATGAGAACATCTCAGTAGTAAAGCTATAGAACCACCTATCTTCAGAGGCTGGGAGGTGGCTCTGTCCAAGCCTGAGGTGTCCAAGCCTGAGGACCTTAGTTCAGTCCCCAGCACCCACATAAGAAGTTGAGTGTGGCCACACATGTCTTAACCCCAGCACTGAGGGAAGGGGAGACAGAAGGATTACTGCAGCTGGCTGGTTAGTTAATCTAACCAAAAAAACAGAGAGATTCTGGTTCAGTGAGAGACTCTTTCTCAGAGAAATAAGACAGAAGAGTGATAGAGGAAACCTCTGGGCTCCACGTTTTGTGCTTTATATACACACACATACATGTGCATATACCACACACATACACACACATGCATACAACACACATGTGTGCATATACCCACACACACATACACATGTGCATGCACCACACACACACACATGTGCATACACCTCCACACATACATGCACATGTGCATACGCCACACACACATGCATATACCACAAACACATACACACACATCCAACACATTACACATACAAAAAAAGAAAAATATCTATCTTGAAATACACACATCAAATATTTGCTTTTTCATGTAATTCAAGGAGTAAAAATTTTTAAAGCAACAATTACCAAGTAACTCATTTGATCAGATTAGATAGTTCCCTAAATCTTGATTTCATGTAGAATTGTGTAGATAAGTAATATAATGACAGCATAGATAAGTAATATAATGACAATAACACCAAAATTCACTGCAAAACTTAAATATTATCAGCAAGCATACATTAAGTAACTGCTCTACACAGGCTTTAGTATTGTCCTGCAATGGCATAAGAATCTAACCTTAAATGATTGTCTAAACAAGCATAGTTACTCAACCCTGGAGAGTCCCAAGCCTAAAGAGTACGGAGTCCATTAGAACAGGCGCATCGGAGAATCAAATTTCAAGTTAGAAGAGCAGGACTTGAATCCTAGTGCAAGCCCTTTGGTCAGAGAAGCTTTGAATAAATCAAGTAATCTCTCTGAACCCTTGATTCTCTTACATATTAAAAATCAAATAATCTATCCTGTGTTTAGTTCCAGAGGTTGGGAAGCTTGAACGAAACTGTGAGACAAGATTTTATTAAATATTTTATAAATAGGAAGTGATTTTTATATGAAATTATATAGTGAACTTAAAGTCCTATATCACATGGAAATGCTTCAGTAAACGGACAGAGTAAAAGCTCAGAGGTAGAGTGCATCACCAGCACTAAGGAGAAAACTTTAAAATCCACATGAAGGTCCTTGACCTGAGATCCAGACTGTTGCCATGTCTAATATTACATGCAAAAAATAACAGCATATCTGTATAGGACATTTTTCTGAATGGACTGCCCAAAGTTTCCATTAGATTCTACAAACACTTGTGAAATCTGTATCCCCTTCCCTATCTCTCTGTCTCTCATGACTGATCCTCCTCAAGCACATTAGCTAATCCAGCAGGTAAAGAAAATTGATCTTGGGCCCAGATGTAGCTCTACCCCTGAGTTATACACCCAGCTCATTTACCTTGAACTTGCATATGATAACATCTGTAGACTTATGTTTATTTTCTGGCTCTGTTATAATGCTTTAAGAAGCCTTTCCTAGCCAAAGAATGTAAGGCTTTTCTAAAAATTACTTTTAATGTATGTGTCTCAGTAAGAAAATTTTTTACCCATTTGTAATTTTTTAATATTTTATTTTCATTAATTTATGACAGAGAGGGGAGGGAATGGGCATGCCAAGGCCTCCTGACACTATGAACAAATTCCAGACACATACGCCACCTTGTGCACCTGGCTGATGTGGGTTCTGGGGAGTTGAACCTGTGTCCTTAGGCTTCACAGGCAAGCACCTTAACCACTAAGCCATCTCTCCAGCTCCTCATTTGTAATTTTTACTCACATAAGGCCTGTAAAATATGTCAGCAATTTTAATTAGATCAGTTAAAACAACTTGGTAAGACACAATTGGCCATGGCATGCAATTGATGTATAAGTTATTTTGAGAAAATACATTTTTTGTCTTTACTGTCAGATTGTTGTAGTAAAATTGACAAAAGGAAAAATTTAAGTTGGATTATGTTTAGAAAGCCAATTCATTAAATCTGCTATTTTTAAAATATTTTTATTTTTATAGATTTGTTTGAGAGAAAGAAAGAAATAGGCAGAGAGAGAGAGAGAAGAGGCATGTTAGGACCTTCAGCTGATACAAATGAACTCCAGACACATTTGCCACCTTGTACATCTGGCTTACATGGGTCCTTGGGAATCAAACCTGGGTCTTTTGTCTTTGTAGCCAAGCACCTTTACTGCTAAGCCATCTCTCCAGCCCTAAATCTGCTATTTCTGCATCTAATTTTAAAAACATAGGAGACTGATTCTCCATAGAAAGTTCAGAAACATTACATCTACTTATGTCTCACATGACTTCTATTTACTATTGAAATAAACCTGGAAGTAGTCAAAGGTCTAATTTACACATCTGAGCACACTGAAATAAGACTGTCTGAGTAAAGATTTATATCTCATCTATAAAGTAGGATTTTATGATGCCACATCAATCCTAAGAAAATAAACCCAAGATTAGGAATACTGATGAGTGCCCATCTCTATAGCTGATCTCTAAGTAGCCTGCCCAAGCTTACTTGGACTATATCTCTAGTCTCTAGCTCCACATCCTATAGTCTTTCCACAGTGCCTTGTTTCACTTGGCAATATGTGTGCAGTTAGAAATACTCAAATTTGTTTCCTCACGTTCATAGAAGATTTCTTCACTTATTACCTTCACATGTTATTTTAGTAGGAAATTATTTCTTATAAAATGCACATGTGGCTTTTGATTTTCTGGTGCCCTTTTCCTTGAAGTTTAAAGAATTAATATCGGCTTGAAAAGAGAAAAAAATTCTTACAACAAACAGTCTTATGTATAGGGTAGCAAAAATGATGAGTCTTCTATGATAGAAATCAACATTGGAATCATTAAAAAGTAGGTGTGCCCATTCAGAAGTGTAACAAAACACTCCAAACTGTGCAGGAAGGAATATCTGAGTGGAGCTGATAACAGCCAGGCCTGAGGAGGAAGCACAAGAGCCTGTTACAAGCTATTGAAAAGTTCCCTAGAAAAAAACGGCACACAGCAGGAAATTCCTGACCCATAGTGTAATCTCTTACATAAATGTGTTGGCAGATAAATGCATTTTTGTGATGTTGCTTATGCCTGCTGCTTATTGCCCTTTTACATATGTCACCTGGTAGATGTAAGATAACTTCATTCTAACTCTAGTAAATTGTAGGCTCATCTTAATCTCAAAATGTTTTTGGTCTTTTGTGCCAAAGTGGGCAGAGATTAGTAACTGAAATAAAGCAAAAGAAATTTGCTTTAATTAGTCCCCAGAGAAATCATGATACTGCAAATGTAATTTACAAACACCCTAATCTATGACAAGGGTATATAAGAAATTGTGCAGAAGTTCTAAAATATAAATTAATGCTACTGCTATGACTATCAGGGTGATGATGAGAGAAATGAGCTGAAGATAAATGGAATAAGGACATATTGGACTGTGTGTGCATAAAAATACTGACCTAAATGTTTTACACACTATATTATATTATATTATATGTTAAACCTTATTTAATTTTTATAACAAGGTCATGTGGTACTCCATTCATTCTGCAGATCAGAAAGCTAAGTTTCTAAGATATTAAACTGTATTGTCCATGCCCTTCTACTTCCTAGGTAGAACTAGATGTAATAATTCCTGGCTCTCCCCTTTCCTGCCTGTGCAGCCCTGGCCAATCCACAGATCCTCTGGGAGCCTCCCATCCCTTACCTGGAAAAGGACAGTGAAAACACCTACCTCATGCCCTCCATAGCCTGTGAAACAAAACAGTAGTGGTGTTGCTATCATTAACACAAACAAACGGTTAAGCCAATAAGAGAAAGTGGTAGGGATGTGGATTTCCAAACTGTTTCCTGGGACACTTTGTTTTCAAACGTTTTGTGATGTAATACTGAGCTGTGTTTTCCGGGCAAGGTCTTACAGGTTGTCAATGAATCATTTCCTTCGTTATTCACATGAAAGATATGAATGGGTAGGTCAAGTTCCCACCCTGTTTATCTTAACAATCCATACATTGCAGGTAAGCAAACAATTGCTATTGTTCAGAATCTAATTTATAGGAGTCTATGATCTCCTCTCCGCTGATCTTCCAGCCTGTGTGTGGCCTCTGATATATGACTCTGGACCTATAGTGACAAGCTCTGTGTCTATGAACTGAGAGGCAACAGGATTTCTGTCAAAGTTTTCCACTTTTCTTGTCAACTGAATTTGGTTTTCAAATGAAATTTTATGTTGAACTACAACATAAGAAGCAGGTATTCAATGGAACATTTTCTCAGTTCAAATTTGTAAAGTGTTCTTATTATAAATTAACTAAAAAGTTTTAAGGAACATAAAAAATGTGAAATTGGAAGCTGGGTGTGGTGGCGCACGCCTTTAATCCCAGCTTACCATGAGTTTGAGGCCATCCTGAGACTACATAGTGAATTCCAGGACAGCCTGAGCTGGAGTGTGACTCTACCTCAGAAATCCAAAAAAAAAAAAAGTGAAATTGAAGGTTATTCAGGATAGTGATACAAATTCCTAACTTCAGCATCCAATTTATTTTATTTTGTTTTGTTTCTATTAGCTTGAAACAAGTCTGATTCACAGGCAACTGTACATGAGAACAAGTTTTGTTTGTACACATGTTTTGTTTTGTGTGTGTTCCCTGTAGCTTTGGTTGCTTGGTGGGTACTCATGCCTACATGGTACAGCTTACATGGCTTTTCAGTAAAGTAGTTCACTGGAGAGACTTTGTTCAATGTGCTCACAAGTTAACCTAGCTATACAGTTCAACATCATCCTCATTGTATATTACTGTACAGATATGTGTGTGGTGCACACCTTTAATCCCAGCAGTTGGGAGGCAGAGGTAGGAGAATCACTGTGAGTTTGAGGCCAGCCTGAAACTACAGAGTGAGTTCCAAGTCAGCCTGGGCTAGAGTGAGACTCTACCTCAAAAATAACCAATAAATAAATAAATAATACCTTAGCAGAACTCAAGAGAATTACAAACAATGAAAAATAATAATCTAGTACGATTGCTGAGTAAGAAGCCCAATATGGAGAAATCAGTAATCTCCATGCATTAAAACAACCAAAAGATATAAAAGTAGGAATTACTCTACATATGAAGACAGAAGAAAGTCAATAGTCATTTAAAAAAAAAAAAAAACTGGGGCTGGAGAGACAGCTTAGCAGTTAAGGTGCCTGCCTGCTAAGCCTTAGAACCCGGTTCCAATCTCCAGGTCCCATGTTTAGCCAGATGCAAAGTGATGCAAGCACGCAATGCCACACTTGCCCACAAGGGGGCACGCACATCTGGATTTCATTCACAGCTGAGAGACTGCTGGTGTGCCCATTCTCTTTCTGTCTTCCTCTCCCTCTCTGTCTGTCCCTCTCTGTGTCTCTCTCCAAAAATAAAAATAAAAATAAAAATAAATACAAAATAAATCTTAAAAAAAAAAAAAAAACTGAAGTAGCCAGGTGTGGTGGTGCATGCCTTTAGTCCCAGCACTCAAGAAGCTGAGATAATAGGATCACCATGAGTTCGAGGCCACCCTGAGACTACATAGTGAATCCCAGGTCAACCAGAGCTAGAACAAGACCTTACATAGAAAAAAAAAAATAGGAGCGGGGAGCTGGAGTGATGGCTTAGCAGTTAAGGTGCTTGCCTACAAAGCATAAGGAACCAGGTTTGATTCTCTAGTGCCCATGTAAGCCAGATACACAAGGTGGTGCATGCATCTAGAGCTGATTTGCAATGGGCTTCAGACCCTAGTGTACCCACACTCTATCTGCCTGTCTCTCAAATAAATAAATAAATAAAATACTTTCAAAAAAACTGAAGCAGGGACTAGAGAGATGGCTCAGTGGTAAAGGTGCTTGCCTGCAAAGCCAAAGGACCTCAGTTTGATTCCCTACTACTCATGTAAGCCAGATGCACAAGTTGGCACATGCATCTGGAGTTTGTTTGCAGTGGCTGGAAGCCCTGGCACACCCATTCTTTCTCCTGCTCTCTCTCTCTCTCTCTTTCTGCCTCTTTCTCTCTCTCAAATAAATAAGTAAAATATCTTTAAAAAGACTGAAGTAGATTGAAAGTGACAATTATGTCTTGTCTTTTTATAAAGCTCAGCATCTTAAGACATTCTTTCAAAGTATTGTGCATCCCACCTAAAAATTATTAGTAGGATTTGTTGCAATCTAGACAGGTTTTCTATACAAAATAATCAGTCAAAGTAAGGGGGGAAAACATCAAATGAAAAATAAGAGGAATGAGGAAGGACTGATCATGCCAATTAATAAAACTGGAAGGAGAGAAAGAAGGAAATGTATGCCTACATAGTTGTGTCTGTCTTGAAACCCTCTGAAGAAATTGGCCATGTTGGTCGATGTTGGGCAATGAAAGTAGATGCATCGTGTGTGTGTGTGTGTGTGTGTTGGTACATTTGTGAATACATGTGTGTAGGGCCAGAGATCAATGCTGGTGTCCTCCATCATTCTCCACCTCACTTACTGAGAGAAGGCCTCTCATTGAACCCAGAGCTTACATAGCCAGCTTACTCCAGGGACCCTCCTGTCTCTGCCAGCTCCTCCCCAGCACTGGAATTACAGGGCATGTGCCATCATGCCTATAGTTTTTACTGTGGGTGCTGGGGATACAGACTTGGGCCCTTGTGTTTACACAGCAAACACATTACCTACTGAGCCATCCCCCCGGATTGGATAATGTTTTTATCACTTAAAAATTTTATTCCAGGCTGGAAAGATGGCTTAGCAGTTAATGCACTTGCCTGCAAAGCCAAAAGACCCCGGTTTGATTGCCCAGGACCCATGTAAGCCAGATGCTCAAGGGAGCACATGTGTCTAGAGCTCGTTTGCAGTGGCTGGAGGCCCTGGCCCATTCTCTCTCTGTGTCTCTCTCTCTCTCTCTTTCTCTTTCTCTCTCTGTCTTAAATAAATAAATAAATAAATATATTTTTTAAAAAATTTATTCCACACATGAGTGTAGTACATTAAAAAATAAATAAATGATCTTAATATGTAGATGTGAACCAGATAAATGAAGTTTGTAAACATGTCTATTGCATTTAGATCGCTGTAATCAATTCGTATTGGGTTTATAATCTTAATCCTGAACTAGTTATATATCTGCTAAAGAAAATAGTCATATATTTTGGAAACTTCATACAAGAAATCTGAAAAAGTCATGGCATTCAAATCCAGATAACATTGAGCTATCACATTCAGTATAATCACTTACTTAACAAAAAAATGAAAAAAGGAAGGAAGGAAGGGAGTTAGTTTTTCTAATGACTACCTAGGAAATACATTAAAATACAATGACAATATTATCTTTCCCTTCCTCTCTACCCTACCTCCCCTAAAAATGTTAGGACATTGTTGTGCTCTGCAATTCAATAGACAGTTTTAGTCCTAAATTTTAGCAGAATTTCAGTAATATAAAAAATATAAAACATATCAAAACCCTTAATATAATGTCTGTTATACAGAGGCACTCAAGAAATATTTGTCAAATACCATAATACAGATATTTGGAAAGTTATCTTTTAGGGGCCTAATGCCATTAAATAGATTTTAGAATAATGTTATTATGAATATCTTAAGGGTGACTGATATTATTTTTTAAACTTTTTTAAAATTTGAATTGTAGAAAGGATAACCAAAACAGTTTAATAACTAAATTGACCTTAAAAGGATATCGGTCAGATATTTCCAAACAAATACAGCAAACTTTTCCCAACTGTTCTGCTGTACTCAACCAGTTATGATGTTATGATGTGTCACTAACTGTAGTATTATGATTTTAGTAGTAAAAGTCTATAAACAACCTCCATTGCCATCAATAGCGCACTGGTTTTGAATAACTTCTGGTACATCTGTACACCAGAATACTATGTAGTTACTTTGAAACATCATCTCTAGATACTAACATGAAAGCCTCTTGGCTTTTTTTTTTTAACATTTTTTAAAGATTTTATTTATTTATTTATTTATTTATTTATTTATTTATTCATTTATTTGAGACAGAGAGAAGAAGAGACAGTGAGAATGGCCGCACCAGGGCCTCTAGCCACTGCAAATGAACTCCAGACGCATGCGCCACCATGTTCATCTGGCTTACGTGGGACCTGGAAAATTGAACCGGGGTCCTTAGGCTTCACAGACAAGTGCCTTATCCACTAAGCCATCTAGCCCTCTCTTGACTTTTTTTTTTTTTTTTTTTTTTTTTGGTTTTTCGATGTAGGGTCTCACTCTGGCCCAGGCTGACCTGGAATTAACTTTGTAGTCTCAGGGTGGCCTCGAACTCATGGCATTCCTTCTACCTCTGCCTCCTGAGTGCTGGGATTAAAGGCATGCACCACCATGCCCAGCAACCCCTCTTGACTTTTGAAGGCACAGTGGAGCAGAACAAGAAGCAGTGCTATCCCCTTGCTTGGCTCTCAAGTCAGCTTGGAAGCCTGGAGCCACACACGATCCACCCAGCCCCCAGATCCCTTGGGGGAATGCTTGCCATGCTTCTGTCAGAACACACTGCACCAAGCTACTGTTTCCCTTGGCAATGAACAACATTGCCCGTTCTTAACTTGATCAGCAGGTGAAGCTGGCTTCCATTTGGAGGCCATACTTGGAATAAATGTCTTTAAAAGCTAACCTGTGTTCAATGCAATCCTGACATTTGGTACAAGAATGAGCTAGGGAGCTATGATGCTAAGTAAAATCAGACAGACACAGGTCACAAACTGTAACCAAGTAGTCAAACTCATAAAAACAAAATGCAGAAGGGTGCTTGCCAGGGGCTGCAGGATCTGGGCAACTGGGGAGTTGTTAATCAACATGTATAAGCTTTCATTTGTCCTACATGGGCACATTCTAAATACCTGGTATGTAGCATTGAGTCTGTAGTTAAGAATATGTTATTGTATATTTCAAAATCTGTTCAGAGGGCAGATTTCCTATTAAACATTCTTATTACAATAAAATAAAAATTTTTAATTATTTTTTACAAAGCTGACTTGCCCCTGGACTCAGAGCAGTGCATGCTGGGAGTCTGCCCAGCTGAGGAAACCTTGGGCTCGAACAGCAACCTCTGGTCAGCCACTGATGGACTGACACTTAGGCCACCAGCACAGACACCCTCCTGCTTTGCTTTGGCATTTTACTATTTTTGTTTTGTTAAGTACATGAAGTTGACAAGGTGAATCAAATTCACTTATGATGTACCTCCACTGTCAAGTTCTTCCATTTGTATTAAATAAATAAGGTATATACCTATCTACTCTGACCTGTGCATACAATATCTGGAAGGGTATTCAAGGAACAGAGAATATATGTTTGTTTGTTTCTTTCTTTCTTTCTTTTTTTTGTTTTGTTTTGTTTTTTGAGATAGGGTCTCACTCTAGCCCAGGTTGACTTGGAATTCACTATGTCATCTCAGGGTGGCCTTGAACTCATGGCGAGCCTTCTACCTCTGCTTCCCAAGTGCTGGGATTAGAATACAGGTTTCTTTTGCCAAGAATAGGAAACAGAAATCAAATCAGAAAGAAAATGCATTTCACTGTAATATTTTTTCTTTGCATTTTTATCATGTGCATACATTACTTTTTAAAATGCCATGTTTTTAGCTAAACCTAGAGGTATATGCCTACAGTCTTAGCACTCAGGAGGCTGAGGCAGGAGGACTGAAAATTCAAGGCCAGCTTGGACTGAATAGTAAGATCTTGTTTCAAAGACAATAAATAAGGGCTCAGGAGGTGGCTCAGTGATTAGGAGCACTTTCTGCTAAAGCATACAGGCCAAGATCTACTCTCCAGAACCCATGTAAAAAGCTGGACATGGGCTGGAGAGATGGCTTAGTGGTTAAGGCACCTGCCTGCTAAGCCTAAGAACCCGGTTCCAATCTCCAGGTCCCACGTTTAGCCAGATGCAAAGTGACGCAAGGGTGCAATGCCACACTTGCCCACAAAGGGGCGCACACATCTGTATTTCATTCATAGCAGCTGAGAGACTGCTGGCATGCCCATCTCTATCTGTCTTCCTCTCCCTCTCAGTCTGTCTCTCTCTGTGTCTTTCTCCAAAAATAAATAAAATAATAATTTTTAAAAAAAAAAAAAAAAAAAAGCTGGACATGACTACACACTTCTGTAACCCCAGTCCACAGGGGCAAGGGGCCAGAGATCCAAGGATCACAAACAGCAGGTCCTAGTTGAGGGAGACACCCAGCATCAAGGATAGAAATATGCAAATAAGCAATAAGAGGACCTAAAATTCTCTTCTGGCCTCTGCACACACATGTGCATGTACCACTTATCACACACATCACACTGCAAATATACTGCACTCACACAAAATAAAAAATAAATAAATAAATAAATAAATAAATAAATCACATTTTGAAGTACACATAAAATCTAATGAGTTAAGAAATGTTAATACTACTTACCTCCTGCTAATAATAACTTACTCCAGCTCCACCCCAATTCTACCTTTTGGGGAATCTTTCAAGTTTTGGAAACCTTTTGAAAAATTGGGAAATACTAAAAATTTCTACTCAATGAGATACATATAGACACAACATGAAACTACATAAAGCAGTCACAAAAGCTTAATATGATTCTATGACAATATAGTCAGAAGAGCCCAGTGTATGGGACATGCTTCAATCTAGCCAGCCCAAACTCAAAAATTTCAGAGTCATGAAACAAAACAAAAATATACACAAATCCCAAGGGAGTAAGAGACATGACTAAATGCATGTGTGTTTGGGGAGGAAAAAAATCTGCAAAAGATGTATTTGGAATAACTAGGGTAATACTACTGTGAATTCTATCACAAAATATTATGAAATTACTTATTTTACAGCTGTGACTATGACTTCCTTAACTGAAGAGCATGATGTCACAATGTTTGTCAATCACTTTTATGGTTCAAAAAGACACAGAGAGGTCAAGCTTGGTGGTGTATGCCTTTAATCCCAGCAACCGGGAGGTAGAGGTAGGAGGATCACTGTGAGTTTGAAGCCAGCCTGAGACTACATAGTAAATTCCAGGTAGCCTGGGTTAGAGCGAGATTCTACCTCAAAGAAACAAACAAACAAAAAAAGAAATTCTAGGGTTGCCTCTCCCCCAGCATGGATAAAATGTGTTGTTTCTAGTAGCTTTGATAGTCTGAAGGCCCTGGCATGCCCATTCGCTCGCTCTCTCTCTCTCTCTCTCTTTCTCTTTCTGCCTCTCTTTCTCTCTCTCCCCTTGCTCTCTTTCAAAATTTAAAAAAGAAAAAAAAAAGTTTCAAGCCAGGTGTGGTGGTACATGCCTGTAATTCCAGCACTTGGGAGGCTGAAGTAGGAGAACCACCACAAATTCATGGTCAGCCAGTTTGATACTCTATTTCAAACAAAACAAAACAAAACAAAACAAAAATGTCTCCTCTTAACTTGACTCATTGTCCTTTATATTTCCTTCTCTCTTTGCTTTTTTTTTTTTTTAATTATTTATTTGCAAGCAGAGAAAGAGAGAGAGAATGGGTGGGCCAGGGCCTCTAGCCACTGCAAATGAACTCCAGATGTATATGCCACTTTGTGCAGCTGGCTTTACCTGGGTACTGGGGAATTGAACTCAAGTCATTAGTCTTTGTAGGCAAGAGCTTTAACTGCTGAGCCATCTCTGCAGCCCTCCTCTCTTTAAAAAAATTATTTATTTATTTTTATGAGAGAGAGACAGAGAGAGAGAGAGAGAGAATTGGCACACCAGGGCCTCCAGCCAGTGCAATTGAACCCCAGATGTGTGCACCGTCTTCTGTGCACATGCAACCTTGCATCACCTTGTGCAAAAGGATTTCATGGGACCTAGAGAGTTGAACATGGGTCCTTAGGCTTCACAGGCAAGCACCTTAATTGCTAAACCATCTCTCCAGCCCTCCTTCTCTCTTTTCATCTACCATATTTTCTCTTTGGAGATGTCTCTGGAAAGGAAATATATGGCTCTTCTCCAGTTCATACTCAACACAGCAGAACTCCATGAAGTAAGGTTATTCTTTTTACAATAAGGTGGAGGAAAGCCAATGCAGCCTCTTCACAGAAGTCAGGATAACTAGAAACAATTAAATTTTAATAAAGGTATTGCTAAAAGTTGTGCCCATTTCAAAAGTAAGTATGAAGACTATTTTCCAGAGAGAAGGAATCTCGGTTAATAATCTCCTGCTTGTTCTTTCCTTTTAAGACTCTCTCCTATTCTCCTTTCTATATAACCCAGGAAGACATCAGCAGACAATGAAAAAAGAAAGGTTTATAGAAACAGAAATGTATAGATTGTTTCCAGTGAGTTGTTGGTTTCCCTTGAGAAACAGATGGTAATACCCTATTGCCGAAGACCTCTCTTGCCTGAGCGGCAAGGTCACTGAGAAAGCAAGCTGGTGCTGAGCAGAAAACCTTCTCCCTGTAGTCCAGCCAACTGAAAGCTGGAAAAAGCTGCACTGCATGCAGCCCTATGGGAGACAGAAATCATCAGCAGTGAAAACAGTGGACAATGGAAACCTCAAGTTTGGCCAGATAGACCTAATAACTGAACGGGTGCAATAGTGTCATGTCTGCTCTTGCGGAAACCAACTGCCCCCTAATTGGACAGAAGGCCCGCTCTATGGGAGGGAATACATGCCTGGTACTAAAAAAACTATTCAAAAGTCTATGGCAGGGGGGGTCATGAGTTTTAGGGGTATAAAGCCTGCTCTTGTTTGGCTAAATGTATATGTTATTCCCACCAAACTGCCCTGAAAGCACCACATTTAATGTCCATATTCACATATTAATGCTACTCTCACTTCTGGTTAGAGAAGCTTCTCTTTTCAGATGGCGATGACCACTGGGATGACCTTAAAGGCAACATAGTGCTGAGAAGAAGGGCCAGAGGAGTGTCCAGAGGGGGGCGGAAAGAATGTAAGAGCCAAAGGAAGGGTAGGACTCCTTACAATGCAACTGTCCAGACAGAAATTGGCCTCGATATCCATGACCTTGCAGTGCCTAGCAATACCTTCACAAGACCCTCATAATAGGAGAAAAAGATGATGACATCAAATTAAAAGAGAGACTAATGGAGAAAGGGAGGGGATATGATGGAGAATGGGGTTCTGAAGGGGAATAGGGGTAGGGGAGGGAAATATCATGGTTAGTTGTAAGTATAGAAGTTGTCAATAAAAAAAAATAAAATAAAAACAGAAGAAAAAAATCTCATTGGATGTACCAAATAGTGGAGGTATGCCCATTTATAGTCTCTATCTCTCTCTCTCTCTCAAATAAATAAAAAAATAAATAAAATATTTTTAAAAGACTTCAAAAAGAGATTATAGACTGCATACAGATTTTCCCCCTCATAATGCTTAAAAGTCAAGAACACAAAGTCAAAATTTACTGGATGCCACACAAAAAAATCTTCACACTTAAACAAAAAAAGATCTGTGGGCTGGAGAGATCGCTTAGCAGTTAAAGTGCTTGCCTACAAAGCCTAAGGACTCAGGTTTGATTTCCCAGAACTTATATAAGCCAGATGCATAAGGTGGCACATGCGTCTGGAGTTCATTTGCAATGGTTAGAGGCCCTGGCATGTCCATTCTCTCTCTCTCTTTCTCTCTCTCTCTCTTCCTCCCTTCCTCCCTCATTCTCTCTCAAATAAAAAAATATATTTTTTAAAAAAGAAAAAATTTTTTAAATGTTTCTTACAAATCAAAGACCAGAGTAAATGCTCATGTCTGTTATATTTCTACCTGAAGTGACACTCAAGAATAGACTTCGTTTTTTATTTTCTTCAAGGTATGTCATATGAAACCATGCAAACTGAAAAGCTAGGTATCCAGCAGGGAATTACCTTGTTCAGGGATACTTTTTTTTTTTTTTTTTTTGGTCTCAGTCTATCCCAGGCTGACCTGGAATTCACCATGTAGTCTCAGGCTGGCCTCGAACTCACAGCAATTTTAAGCTGGTTATTTTATTTATTTATTTATTCATTTATTTCTGAGAGAGTGTGTGAGAGAAAGAGGCAGAAAGAGAGAATGGGTGCACCAGGGCCTTCAGCCACTGCAAAAGAACTTGACACGTGTGCCCCCTTGTGCACATATGCAACACTGCACACTTGTGTTACTGTGCATCTGGCTTATGTAGGGCATGGAGATTCGAACATGAGTTCTTAGGCTTTGCAGGCAAGCACCTTAACCTCTGAGCCATCTCTCCAGGCCTGTTTTTTTGTTTGTTTGTTTGTTTTGTTTTGTTTTGTTTTTGAGGTAGGGTCTCACTCTAGCCCAGGCTGACCTGGAATTCACTATGGAGTCTCAGGGTGACCTCGAACTCACGGCGATCCTCCTACCTCTGCCTCCCGAGTGCTGGGATTAAAGGCGTGCGCCACCACGCCCAGCCTGTTTTTTTTTTTTTTTAATGTTTAATTTTTTTTAGGACCAGACAGCCAGGACACAAGGAAAGGCTGCTGCATTGGGAGAAGGTGTGGGTACAAGGGGAGACAAGTGCCAGTTGAAAGCAACATCCATCGCCCTAGGTCAAGCTATGAATGACTGCTTCTCCCTGTGTCTTAGTCACTTCATCCAAAGTCACAGTTAGATTCCTCCCACATCCTCCTTTCCCACAAAGTAATAATTCCTAATGCTATTAATAAGGAATTGGGGTGTAGATCACCACCAGGGGGTCTGGGGGACAGGCACCTCTTTGCTCCATTCCTGCTGTCCGTTCTTCAGCTTTCTGAATCACTGAGTCAGAATATGGTCATCTGAAAAATGGGACAAGGGTAATGCTGATAGGATCCAGTAACCATAGCACAGCCACTATACAAGTGTTTGGCATGCATTAGTCATTTAATCTTCAGAAAAAAACTTTAAGACAAAATTAATTGCAATCATTATTATAAATGTACTCTTCCTTCAGACAGGAAGAAATTGCAGTTCTGAGGAGCTAAGTAATTACCCAAGGTATAACCTGAGGCCTGAACTCTCAACCCTTAGAATACTGTAATAATACCTGCCTAAACAAGTTTTGAAGGGTTAACAATTAGTGTGTGTGGATTTGTAGCAACTTAATGCCATCTTTCCTTTTCTTTTTTTTTTTTTTTTTTTTTTTTTTTTAGACATGTGCTTGCTAAAGCCCAAGTTGGCCTAGAACTCACATTCTTCCTGCCTCTGCTCACTGGTGCTAGGATTACCAGAATCTGCCCCCAGGCCTGGCCCACTGTCATTACATGTGATGCTGGTTGTCAAAAGCATCACATGACAGTTTCCTGTTACCCTTCACTCTCTCCAGATGCTGGGAGTTTTCATGTCCAACAAACATAAATTAGCAACCCATAACCTGGCAATTCTAAGCCAGTGCCTGGAGACATTTTTAAACACCAAATAACAAATCCAATATACTTTTCAGATGTTTCATCATTAATATATATTTGTTGAGGACGAGAGAGCAAGGAAATGAGATTCCATACTATCTAAACTCTCATGTGTATGTTCTTAACTGTTCAGAATAAAAATATTTAAGGGAAACTTTTAAAAAATGTATTTCAGGGCTGGAGAAATGGCTTAGCGGTTAAGGCACTTGCCTGTGAAGCCAAAGGATCCCGGTTCGATTCTCCAGGACCCACGTAAGCCAGATGCACAGGGACACATGCATCTGGAGTTCGTTTGCAGTGGCTAGAGGCCCTGGCATGCCCATTCTCTCTCTGTCTGCCTCTCTTCTCTCTCTCTCTCTCTCTTTCTCTCCTTGCAAATAAATAAATTAAAAATGTATTTCAATTAGATTTCATAGATTAAAATTATAAGGTAGATGTGGTGGCTCACACCTGTAGTCCTAGCATTCAGGAGGCTGAGGCAAAGAATTGCAAATTCAAGACCGGTCTGGGCTACATAATGACACCTGTCTCAAAAAAAAAGTGTGTATTATATGCTAAGTTGTGACCATTTGAACTGTACTTTTGTTGCAATATTAATTTTAATTATAATAAAAAAACTACAATAAACTTGAAGCCTCTAATGTGCTAAGATGCCAATCAGATTATACACAATAGCAAATGTTTGGCATATATTTGGAAACTTTCCTAAAAAATATAAAATTATTATTGGATTTCATCACTTCCTTCCTTATTGGCAGCTAGTGTCCCCAGGTCTGAACGGTTCGTTCTGAAGGTACATATCTATTTATAATAGTGTGCTCATTGTCTTCCTTCCTCTGGCACATTGTCTGTGACCTTCACCATTTCAAGATGGGTAAAACAGTGTCATCAACATGTGTTTATGAAGTGCTACACAGCTTGTAAGAGATTTCATAGCTATTAAAAGCAGTAAAGAACGACAAGGACAATTCTATACTATCATACGGCCTGTCAAGAGAAAAATGTCACTCTTACAGTAAGGTACCCAGAAGCATACTTAAGAAGTGGCAAGTGGGATGATTTTTCTGGACATAGTAATAATGAGAGAAGCAAGAGGAGATGGCCTCTCTGTAATTCACGAGTGGAACTCCAGTCTACCAGGTATCCAGGTGAGAGTCATGAGCCCATGTTCGCCATGTGGAGCACCAAGCGACATCCAGGACAACAGAGAGAGGTGCCAGGAAGGATGTCTGTGTGGAAATGAGATATTTGACACTTTCTAACTTTTTCTAACAGTGGCATTAAGAAAACAATTAATGAATCCTCCCTGGGATCCTAAGAACATTAAAGGAATTTAAACTTCATAGGTCCTGAACACTCCCTACATACACACAGAGAGATCCATGCAGTCCCCACAGAGCTATAAATAAATCCCGCCTGAAGGGCTCCTTCCTGTTCACATGCTTCTCCATAAAATTGAGTCGTATCTTTTCTCTTTTATCTAACTTTCATCTCTGTGATTCCTGTCTGTCAGGAACAAAAGGTACAAATAAATGAGGTTCCAGATGCCTGCTCAGTTAACTGTCCTCTGAGAAAGTATCTTTTCCCAGGACTTAAAAAGAGAAAGAAAGAAAGAAAGAAAGAAAGAAAGAAAGAAAGAAAGAAAGAAAGAAAGAAAGAAGAAAGAAAGAAAGAAAGGGAAAGAGAAAAGAGAGAGAGAAAGAAAGAAAGAAAGAAAGAAAGAAAGAAAGAAAGAAAGAAAGAAAGAAAGAAAGGGAAAGAGAGAAAGAAAGCAAAAGAAAAGAAAGAAAGAAAGAAAGAAAGAAAGGGAGGAAGGAAGGAAGAAAGAAAGAGAGAGAGAAAGAGAGAGAGAAAGAAAGAAAGAAAGAGAAAGAAAGCAAAAGAAAGAAAGAAAGAAAGAAAGAAAGAAAGAAAGAAAGAAAGAAAATGTTCCTATAGCCCAACATTAAGATCACATGCTGCTTCAAGGCCCTCTGTATAAAGTGAGAGACTCAGTGGCTCTCCCACCATCCCTCCAGCTGAAATATTTCATAATTCTACAATGCATAGCTACAGATGAGATGAGTTCCAGAGGAGCCCCGATAGTCTGCCATGTCCTGAGCTCCTTCTCACACAGTTGGGGACCATCCTGAGGCTAGGAGCTGACATTAGGTCTCCTCAGAGTCAGCAGTCACTTCTAAGGTGGAGAGCCTCTACACGCAAGTGGCTCTTCTCATCTTACCAAAAAAAAAAAAAAAAAAAAAAACTCACATGTTCCTCACTATTCGTATCATTCAGATGTCTGCATTAACACATGACCTCACCCCCTTTCCAGGCCTGTTCCTCGTGTAGGAGAGAAAGGTAGTAATGACACTGATTGCTGATGTGAGAATCAAATCGGTAAATGTGTGGAAGATGCTTGCAGCAATCCCTGAAACCCAGTAGATACCAAGTAATTGTTGACCCCTGTCTATAATATCGTTAGTGATAGCACCAGTAGCATAGCAGTAGTGTTACTGTTCTCAGCCACCAACACAAGAACCCCTCAACACTGGTGTCTTCTCAGCTCTTGAACTAAGCTTGGGTGAGTTGTCTGGCTCTCTACTATCGAGTTTGTGCCAGGGGGTGGATTCAGCAAAGCCCAGTGCCAGCAGCTGGGACTTCCTGGTCTTTTATTTTTCTCTTGAAAGGAGGCACTCATGTTTAAAATGCCCCTGACTTTATGGAACATCATAAAGATGTTGGTAATTTGATTCCATGGATGTACAACATAGTTGAAAGAGCCAAAGTCACAAACAACAGGACAAAGAGAAGCAGCAACACCACCCCACCATCCCAGATATCCTCCCACTTTTCTCTAACAGCTCTTTTCAACACTTGAGTCTGATGTGCTGCAGTGGTTTTGTGAACTAATTCCTCCCTGAGAACAGTTGAGTTTTGAACAATGCCTCAGTTTGTAGATTGAAGCAGAATGATAACAGTATTTAGCAGAAGAATAAAAGTCAAAAATATTTCCCAAATCCCATCCTCTTCCCTCAGACAGTGGTCTTGAAGAACAATCAAGTTCAAGTGCTACATCTGTCCTACAGAGCATTCCCAGCATTGTGAGAAACTAAGGAGGGTGTCACCAGACATGTCGACACATTTCTGTCCAGACTTAACCCATCCATCAATGGTCAGTGGGTGACTATCCCCGGCTATTCTCTTCCATCCATTCTGAATGCCATTCTGATATCCTAGCCACCAGAATGGACTTTCATTTGTATTCATTGTCTGTTGTACATTGTTCTGCCACTAGAGAGGAGGATTGGGATGCCTTGGATGAAGGTGGGGAGAGAAAAGTTACTTACAATGATCTAGTCTCTGGAAAAGGCCACTTGGGTTGAAAGGGCCAATCTATTTCTAGTTTACTCTTCCTACCTTAGTAAATTAGAAAAGGCTCAGATCCCTTCCCAGCTTCAAGTTGGACTTCAGAAAGCTGCCCTCAATTCTTATACTGACCTAGATGAAGTATTGCCCCCACTGTCTCTAGCCCACTAATTAGAGTTATTATTTTCATAGCACATTAGGTAGTCTGTATTAATCTTTTTATGTATTACCTGTCCCCTCCCCCATCACCTTTCCCTCCCCGCCTCACCACCCACACTAGAGCTCTGTAACTTTCTTAGGATTGATTTATTTGTGATCACTATAAAAGGACACTAGCATAGGTAGGCAAATTGCAGAACTACATTACTGGTTTGCCACATACATGACCCTCAACAGCAACTTGGACAGAACTGGATTCTGGAAATAAGGTCCCAGGCTATGTTTTGTTTTTCATCATGTACTGCTCTTCCTCAGTCAACCTTGAATTAATGCCCTCCCTCCCCAAACTGTTTCTCTATCCTTCCACATTCCTATCCTCCTTCACAATTCTTTCTCTTCCTCCTCCTATGCGGATCTCACCTCCCTGCATCTAACTAGCTTCCAGCTGCAGCCGGTGCTTCCTCCTCAATCACCCACCCTTCCCATGTGTAAATATTCCCACCTCTGAAACCTCTTCCTCACACCCTGCTACCAGCTTTGATCTCTCTGCTGCACATTGTGTCTCTCCAGGGCTTTGGGGTTCTTTCACGCTTTCACCTTGTTTTGAGATCTGCAAAACCTAGAATACAAAGAAAATCAATAGGTATTCAAAATTACATAAACTGTCAACACTAGTTTAAAATCTACTATGACATGTCAACTACTCACTGTACCACATGATTTTAAGATGTCAGGTTAATGCAGAATGTAGTTAACACAAACATCAATCATTTGAGTGACACCCTCACAATTCCGCCACATGTTTCTTGTTTGTTTGTTTGTTTGTTTGTTTGAGAGAGAGAGAGAGAGAAAGAGAGAGGATCTCATGTGGTTTAGGCTCGCATCAAGCTTGCTCTGTAACGGAGAATGGTTTTGAACTCCTCATCCTCCTGACTCTACCTCCCCAGTGCTGAGATTATGTGTGTGAACCACCATACTCAGCCTTGTTTATAAAACCTTTACCAAAAATTTCTCCTACCCCTGATCATGTACCATTAACGTCCTCAAAAGATGTGAAGTTGATTTCCCACATGAATCCATACTTGCTTAGAGAAATAAAATGTGGCAAATTAAGAGACTTTGCAGCGTCTTTTTTCACTCTCTTGGGATCCACTTATAATGCAAAAAATGTGCAGGTCATATTTCCAAGTAATGGGAGACCCCATGCAGAGAAATGGGCATGGCTCTGCCAGTGACACTATTCTGCTTGCTTTTGCTGGGCTGCCACTATTCTGTAGTTCTCATCATTCTGTAGACTTGAAAGTCCAAGATCAAGGTGCCATCAGAGAGGCAAAGACCCATGTCCTAAAGGAGCCATGTCTTAGTACTATCACTTTAGGTTTCAATGTATGTATTTGAGGGAACAACAGCTGAGCCATAGTGACCAGTAAAGTTCTCTTGGATCTTCAGCTCCAGCCATGTTCCCAGCCACAGGAATGGCTCCAGCATAAATCATGTGGAGAACAACTGTCTACCTAAGTCTAAGCAACCCACAGAATCTGATTAAGTTATTGTTTTAGAACCATTATGTGGTAAGTGGACTGTTACATGACAATAGATAACTCATACACTGCTTTTCTTCAATTCTTTTTTTTTTTTTTTTTTTTTTTTTTTTTTTTTTTTTTTGAGATAGGGTCTCATTCTGGAACAGGCTGACCTGGAATTCACTATGTATTCTCAGGCTGGCTCGAACTCTCAGCAGTCCTCCTACCTCTGCTTCCCAAGTGCTGGGATTAAAGGCGTGCACCACCATGCCTGGCTAAACCAAATTTTTGTTGTTATTGTTGTTGTTTTTTGTTTGTTTGTTTGTTTGTTTGTTTGTTTGTTTTTGAGGTAGGGTCTCACTCTGGCCCAGGCTGACCTGGAACTCACTATGTATTCTCAGGCTGGCTCGAACTTACAGCAATCCTCCTACCTCTGCCTCCCAAGTGCTGGGATTAAAGGCATGCACCACCACGCCCGGCTAAACCAATTCTTTTAAACCTAAGTTGATGTTAAAAAGAAATTTGTGTCCCATTCATAAACAGAAAATTAGTGTCATTTGCCTTAAAATGAAATGCTGTGCAAGAAGAAATAAAGCAATGTTATGGGGTTCTACTCAGATACTGCTGCCCACAGAAGTCCCCATATTGGCTACAAAGGAAGATTACCAAATCTATGAGAAATACTAAAGATACCCCAAAATAACTGGTACTCTTCTTGGTAAAAGAAAATGGAATAAAAATAACAAGCTCTCCCTCAAATTTGATGTTAATTCTGTCTATAATCAAAAGTCATGGGCTGGAGAGATGGCTTAGGGGTTAAGGTGCCTGCCTCCTAAGCCTAAGAATGCTGCTTCCAATCTCCAACAGTTCCAATCTCCAGGTCCCATGTTTAACCAGATGCAAAGTGAGGCAAGGGCGCGATGCCGCACTTGCCCACAAGGGGGCGCACGCATCTGGATTTCGTTCACAGCAGCTGAGAGACTGCTGGCGCACCCGTTTCTGTCTCCCTCTCCCTCTCTATCTCTCTGTCTCTCTCTCCAAAAATAAAAATAAAAAATAACAAAAAAAAATTTTTTTAAGCCGTGTACAGTAATGCACATGGCAAAAGCTGTGAGGCTGTTACTCAAGTGACTGACATTTGGATGATGCTATATTAACCTAAAAACACTAAGGGTGCTTAGGCAAGTGGGCAGATGCTAGAGTTAAGAACTCCTATGCCACAAGCACCAAGCTAGCCAGGAAGGGATTTGAATAAAAGAAACAACAGAACATGGTCCTGTCCAAGAAGTGCTTATTTTCTAGCATAGACAGGAAGGTAAATAGTTGTGACTGGAGATATGGCTCAGTGGTTAAAGGTGCTTTCTTACAAAGCATATGGCCTGGGTTCAAATCCTCAATACCATGTAGAATCAGATGTACACAGTGGCAAATATGTCTGGAGTTTATTTGCATTCTGGGGCACCCATACTCACTTTTTCTCATTTTCTCAAATAAATGAATAAAAATAACTTTAAAAAATAGTTGTTACCCATTAATCATGGCAAATGTCACTGTACAAGTTTTAAAATACAAATAAAGCCTTAGGCTTAGACCCTAAATCCTTACTATTTTGTGTAATCGTTTAAGAAGACATGAATATTTCTGGGCCCATAATTTTCATCAGGTTCTCAAAGGAGGACACTGGAACACATTCCATAATTTAGGAAACACTGGATTCATTAAGGCACAGTATTGCTGTTGATCCAATTATTTCTACCTCAAGGCTTTTCTAAATTGCCTAGACATTGTTTTTAAGTTTGTAATGTTGGAATCACAATTTTGGCCTCCTTTGGCTTTGTGCTTTTTTCACACAGCCATATGAAAGTTCTCCAAAAATCTCTGGTGTCCAAGCTTCCCTAAAGAATCCTATTTCATTTTAAGCTCTTTGAAGCTAGACACATGTTGTACAGCTTCCTGTTTTCTTTTATCAATAAACATCTGTTAAATGAAGAATCAAACTTCTAGAAGTCCTGCAGGAAATTTCCTGCCGTCTAGAACTGATTAAAACTGTGTTTTCTAAGGCCCAGACTATGAACACGGAATGTGTATTTAACCTGAAATGTATACATAATAAAATATTTAGGAAAAAGGCACCAAGTTCCTCCTGCAGTATGTTCTGTGTGTATATTCATGAGTGTGTCTGGAATGGTGTTTTATGTCTATGTCCATGTCGAGTGTGGGGACTCTGTTTATTGACCCAGTGCATAAAGCAGAGTCTCCTGGACGCTGCTGTTGACATCTGTGCTATCCCAGGTATTTCTCCTTTCATCATGTTCTCCTACATAGCAAGTTTATTTCTCTCTCAATCTTAAAATTCAGTGGAAAAATAGACACCTTAAAGTGCCAGTGCCTTCCTCAGAATTTTTTAGCTCTGCTGTGAACCAAATGAACTGAAGCCTCCTCTGTCCAAAGTGCTTGAAGGTTTGACATTTAAATTTATCCTAAAATAGTTTTTGCATGAAGAACCAAGAAAGAGAGGACTGTGGTTTGTCCCTTGGCATGGACTTATTGGAGTGGGACAGAAACATTGTGGTGTCGAAGTTGCATGCAGAATTTACTGGCTCTGATTGGGGCAGGAGCAGTGGCCCAGGACCCAAACAAGCCCATAATTTACATGACTAAATCTAGCTTTCACTTAACCCGACACCCTGCCCACCCTACCCACAACCATCATATATGGAAATGTCAATGAAACCAGCTCACTCCTCAACATGACTGATTTTCCTCATTCCCAGGCCTCAGCACTGCCACAGGGAAGGAGGCCTTGGGGGCAAGAGATTGCAAGAGCCAGCAATCTACAGAACATCCTGTGAGGAGATGGGAGGAAGCATCTTCCATTCTGAGACGTCTGCTGGTAGGCACACATCTACCATCTGTAATGGAGGCATCAAAACACCTCCAAGAATACTTCATTTATACATGTTCAGATATTCTAAGACTTTACTTCTTCTAAATATTTTTTAAACTTTTATTTGTTTGAGAGAGAGAGGTAAGAGAGAGAGAAAACGGGCACACGGGGCCTTCAGCTGCTGCAAACGAACTCCAGATACATGCTCCAACTTGTGCATCTTGCTTTGTGGGTCCTGGGGAATAGAACCTGGGTCCTTTGACTTTGTAGGCAAGCACCTTAACCACTAAGCCATCTCTCCAGCCCTGTACTAAATACTCTAACCTATACCTGAGTTTTTAAGGCATGTTTAAGGGTCATCTGAATGAACTCCTTGGTTACAATTACTTGAAGTACTCTTGTCCTCTATGTGTATCATTGAACCTTTTTAATAACGCCTCCCAATATATCTAGGAGTTTGAACTGGTTATTCATACCAGGACACAGTCTACAAACTGTGTAAGGGCAAACAAAAACACCTGCCATTTGCAGAATACAGCTTGCTCCATATAGTGTAGCAAACTGTGAAAATAGTGCATCATATACTGAGTAAACTACCAGAAGCAGGCCCAAGCTGTGCCTCCAGTGAGCCCATGTGACCAATGCACTGACACCCTGGCAATACTAAGGAGAGTTGTTTTCAGGCTAAACCTCACATCTTTTTTCTTAGAACTTCTTCCAAAAAAAAAGGGAACAAAGTCACCGTGTGTGTGTGTGTGTGTGTGTGTGTGTGTGTGTGTGTGTGTGTGTTTTCCAATGTTGAGTACAGAAAGTTCTAGAAGTAGATCTTAGGCTAGCATAGGCAACTGAAGAAAGTGGAGTGCCTATGGAGAGAGTTAGACCAGAGTTCCTAGAATGACTTACTACAGTTCAATAACTCTGTTAGGAACAATGGAACACATAAACACCATTTCTCCCCAAACCTAAAGACCTAAGAGGAAAGAGTAGTGATACTTTAGGGGTAGAGTCATAGCATACAGCTAGAGCACAGTTCTTCCAAGGATATATGAAAGGAGGTTCCCGATGTTCTAAGGTCATTCATTAATTGGGAGATGGTGAAATGTGGCCATCTGTACATTGCACGTCCCTGGAGCCCCTCCATCTGGTAAAGGCACCCCTGTGCATCTGAACCAGCTGTACCGTCACATGAGCATCCCTGAGGTGAAAGTATTCCAACACAGACAGGAGCCAGAGAAAGTAAAGCTGAAGAGTCTTTAGAAGTAAAATAACCTTTCCTTGTTTCACTGCTGCAATTTAAGAGTGTGAGAGGACTCAGAAACAAACTTAAATTGAGTGCATAGTCACTAATCAGCATGTGAACCCTTCTTAGTGAGCCAAAGTCTTTGTAAGCTTCAGGATGCATGCGAAGGGAATGTTTACTTTAGCAAAACAAAAGCGTGAGGTCAAGAACTGGGGCTAGGAAGAGCATGTGTCTGTGCAGCTAGAAGAGGGAGGCAGAGAGCTGGCCTTGAATGCAGTGCACTTGTCCATTTAGCGCAGAGAATGGCAGCCTGCACTTTCATCCATCAAAGGAGCCACACTGGAGGAGCCCATGCTCCTTCCACCTCGTGCCTCCATGCCCACATACCCAGGGTTCCTCCTGAGACAAGGCTGAAGGGCCCATTCTCCTCTCCACAACCAGTCTTGCTGCTAATGTGTGAGAGCCTACCCACTGCTCCAGCAATTGTCCTCTGTCCTGTTCCGACTGCATCACTCCCACCATATAAATGTGTTGTAATTTCTCATGCTGCAAGAAAACACACAAACAAACAAAAATACACCCTTTCTTAAAAGCCGGGTGTGGTGGCGCATGTCTTTAATCCCAGCACTCGGGAGGCAGAGGTAGGAGGATTGCTGTGAGTTCAAGGCCACCCTGAGAAGACAGAGTGAATTCCAGGTCAACCTGGACTAGAGTGAAACCCTACCTCGAAAAACCAAACAAAAACAACACCCTTTCTTAATTCATGTTCTCCTTCAGCCACCACCCCATTTCTCTTCCTTTTTTAGAGTAAAACTTTAATAATGTATATCCTCTAGCTGCCTCCGGCCCAACTCCTCTTATCTCTACTGAAATACATCTCAAACAGCTTTCACACTCATTACTAGTGGAGATAGGTCTTGTTCATGTCACCAATGATGCCCATGGTGCCACGTTCCATAGTAAGTTCTCCATCCTCCTCTTGATCACATATCAGCAGCACCTGGTCCACTTGATCACTGCCTCTTCTTTCTTTTTTTTTTAATTTTGTTTATTTATTTATTTGAGAGTGATAGACAAAGAGAGAAAAAGGCAGATAGAGAATGGGCATGCCAGGGCCTCCAGCCTCTGCAAACGAACTCCAGATACATGCACCACCTTGTACATCTGGCTTATGTAGGATCCCGGGGAATCAAGCCTTGAAACGGGATCCTTAGGCTTCACAGGCAAGCGCTTAACCACTAAGCCATTTCTCCAGGCCCTGCCTCTTCTTTCTTAAACACTCAGTTCCCTCGGTGTCTGGAATATCTCTTGACCATGAGCCCTAGAATGCCATCCCATCTCACCTGAATGAAAGCCTATGGCTTAACTCCCTCAGAAGGCTTTCTTTGATTCCTCTTCTGGGAATGCTCCTCATCTAGGTAAGGACAGGCAGCCTCACTCCCTCAGATCCACTAGCTTAACTCTTCCCTTATCATTCTATGGGTCTTTCTCTGAACATCATACAAAATCACCTTCTCCTTAGACTTCTCTCTTCCTTTCCAAAAACGTCATATTATCATCTGCATTGTGCAATCACAGGTTCACTTATTTTATGTGAACTAGACTTGCTTGGTGCCATGTCTTAAGTACCAACAAGAGCATCAGACACACAGTAGAGATTCCATTACTTATTTATACTGGGAAAGAAGATCTGAAGTCCTGGAGAGTGGACATTGGTCATGCACAGAAATGGCCTTTAATCTTTAAGTTCAGAGAGGCAGAAGTTGTCATAATATAAGGCCAGTGCTAAGGACATTCTCTACATCTAATTTATATTAGGCTCAGATAGAACAAAACCTACTTGGTACCTCTGAAAATTGGAAAGACTAAGAAATGTTTAAATGACATCTTTTGAGTCTTCTAAACAACAATACATGAAAATGCAATCTCCATAAAATAAGATGAAGAAAATTTAAGAATGAATAGTCAGTGTGAAAGAAAAGAAATGGAAAAAAACCCACTGGCATAAAAAATACACGCAATGGGCTGGAGAGATGGCTTAGCAGTTAAGGCATTTGCCTATGATGTCAAAGGACCCAGGTTCGATTACCTAGGACCCATATAAACCAGATGCACAAGGGGAACACACATCTGGAGTTTGTTTGCAGTGGCTAGAGGCCCTGGCGTGCCCATTCTCTCTCTTTCTGTCTCTCATCTAGCTCTCTCTCTTTCTTTGCTTGCAAATAAATAAATAAAAATTTAAAAAATAACCATTTAAAAATACAAGCAAACACAAAATGTCATACTTGATTTAAAGTGTACCTTTGAGGCAGTGAAGATTATCATTAGTAGTGTAGAAAATCCATTGTGATGGGAATAAACTTTGAGTGGGTTTTCTAAAATGAAACATAAAGATAAAAAATGTTTAAATACAAGTAATGTTCAAATAGATGAAGAATGTTAGCATATTCAGTGATTTTTTTTTTAAGGTAGGGTCTTGCTCTGGCCCAGGTTGACCTGGGATTCACTAGGTAGTCTCAGAGTGGCCTTGAACTCACAGTGATCCTCCAACCTCTGCCTCCAGAGTGCTGGGATTAAAGGCATGCACCAGCACATCTGGCTCAGTGATTTTTTTTCACAGTGCCTATATACACTTTCTGTTTTTAAAGTTTCATTAGTGTACAGGTAGAGTCATAATGTTGGAAGGCATTTAAAAAAAAAAAAAAACTAAGCCGGGAGTGGTGGCACACGCCTTTAATCCCAACACTCAGGAGGCAGAGGTAGGAGTATGGCCGTGAGTTGGAGGTCATCCTGAGATGACATAGTGAATTCCAGGTCAGCTTGAGCTAGAGTGAGACCCTACCTCAGGAAAAAAAATATATATATATATACCTAAATATATACCTTAACTGTTCATACTTTGTCTCATTCTCCTCTGTTTTTGTTGTTGTTGTTTTGTTTTGTTTTGTTTTTTTTTTTTTTTTGAGGTAGAGTCTCACTCTAGCCCTGGCTGATCTGGAATTCATTATGTAGTCTAAAGGTAGCCTCGAACTCACAGCCATCCTCTACCTCTGCCTCTCAATTGCTGGGATTAAAGGCGTGTGCCACCACACTGGGCTTCTCCTCTGCTTTTGAGAAGACAGGAAATTAACCTCTACCCTCCTGTGTCCCTGCAGCCTGGTAGTACTGTACCTCCACTAAGAACTCAATGGCCTAATTCATCAGTTCCTACAAAACTCATAGCATTAGAAATTATTGAAGGATTTGGCTTTTAAAGAAAAATATGGCATCTAAAGAAGTCTAAACTGTAAAGTTACGAACACTATGAAACTGAGGACACCGTTTTCTTCATGCTCTTCTCCCTGGCACAGTGCTAGAGCGTTTAGATGCCTGTTAGAACAGAGTGCCAATTTCCACATAAAGTATGCACTTAAAGTAAGGAATAAGAAAGTGTTCTCAGGTCCTGAGCCTGTGCATGCATTCAGAGTTCTGATGGAAGTCTTCCTCATCTTCCTCATTAGTTCTGTGGCCTTATTAGAGGGGGTCTTGGCTGCTTTAGACATACTTCCAACACAGCAGTTGGGACCTTTATACTCAACTGCTTCTGCTGGCATTTAGAACTATTTTTTTCCTGCCTTCCCCAAATTTGCAAGCTCATTTCTTCTTAAATCCTCCATGAGATCATGTATGAATGAATGCATTTTATTTCCTCAATGGAAATGTAGATGCTGCATAGCTGTTAGACTTGAAATCACCAGGTGGTACTTGAATGCAGAAACAAAGATGCTATTGCCAGAGCAACATTGTTCCAGTGATGGGGAAAGCTTCCATGTTTCCTGTGCTCTAGGGAATATATACTATAAAAATACCAGCTTCGCCTTAGTGCATATTAACTTTTACTATTTAACAAGAATGTGCATTTCTTCTGAAACCTGCAAAGTATATTTGAATTAGTCATATGCCCAAAAAAGACATTTTATCTTTTCAGAGCATGAGGTTTCATCTTTCTTTTCCAATAAAATTATAATTATCCAGTAGTAACTAACATTTTATGCTACCCATAATATACTGACATATCTTAGTTTATACATTAGATGGACTTTTAAATATTCAGCCAGAGC
Source organism: Orientallactaga sibirica (assembly GCA_036365145.1). NCBI lineage: Eukaryota > Metazoa > Chordata > Mammalia > Rodentia > Dipodidae > Orientallactaga > Orientallactaga sibirica. The sequence goes on from JAEOAD010000036.1 coordinate 3,724,067, forward strand.
TTACTATTTAAAGGACTGTTGTGAGTTCTGTAAGAAAAGACAGTTACAGAACTATTCAGCTAAGCAGTTAGGAAAATGCTTCCATTCACAGTAGAACCAGATGCAGAGGCTAATCTGAGATCTCAAAGGTTGCACTGGAGTTGAGAGGTGTTTAGGGTATCCTGAGACTGCCATGGCAAGAAAGAAGAGAACCCACTACACACAGGACATGGTAAAAGGGCATTGACCACAAGCATCCTTCCTTCTTTTTCCTTTCTTCTCCTCTCCTCTTCTAGTTCCTGAGCTTTTTCTTTTCATTAGGCACTGTGGCAGGTGCCAGGGAGTTTCTGTAGAGTTTCTGTAGGATTTAGATCTAGAAGGAAAGACCTGGTAATGTAGTTGGCTCATATCTCTTGTCACTGTACTAGGTTTTGTTAAAATTGTTTTCCAAATGATTTTTTTCCAGTGGAACTCTCCTATGGGCCATGCACAGAACTTCCTCTTGGCCCACATCTTCACCCATAGTTGGTCTCTGGTGAGTATAAAATACTACCTTCTAGCAATCTTAATTTTGCATTTCCCTGATCATAATGCTCATGTGGTCAATGGCTCCTCACATTTTCTTGTCTAATCACTCACTGCCTATATCCTTTATCCATTTCTCTGTTGGGTTCTCTTTTCTTCTTGTTGATTTACAAGAGCTTTTTGTTACTATTGCTGTTCTTATTTTGGTTTTTGGTTTCCTGTTTGTTTGGGTTTGTTTTGTGTGTGAGGGACTGAATTCAGAGTCTCATACATGCTAGGCAAGCACTCTACCACTGAACTACATTGCCAGCCCAATTTATAGGAATTCTTTTTTTACTCTGTATAGGATATTTTTACATTTATGTTCCTTACTCACTTGTTTATATTTATATTATATATTTATTAAATATATATTTATAAATTTAATGTATAATATTAAATATAATATATATGGTGTATATTTATATAATATTGTGTTTATATTATTTATAGACATTTCTAGTTTTAACACAGTCAGGTGTATCTATCCATCTCTTCTTTTATTGTTTGTTGAACATTGTTTAGGAAATCCTTGCCTATCCTAAGGTCACAAAATGTATTTTTGACATTTAAAAATCATATTTTTTTGGCATGAGGAGATGGCTTAGAGATTAAAGGTACTTGCTTGCAAGCCTAGTGACCCAAGTTTAATCCTCCTCAGCACCTAAAAAGAAAAAACTGCATGTGTCTATAACCCTAATGTCACGTATGGAAATGGGAGGTGGAGCCAGGAGAATACAGAAGCTTAGGGGCCAGCTAGTTTGACACACTCATTGTAAAAAATAGCAAGAGAGGGGCTGGAGAAATGGCTTGGCAGGTAAGGCATTTGCCTGCAAAGCCAAAAGACCCTGGTTCAATTCCACAGGACCCACGTAAACCAGATACACAAGAGGGTGCGTGTGTCTGGAGTTCGTTTGCAGTGGCTGGAGGCCCTGGCGTGCCCATTCTCTCTTTCTCTTTATCTGCTTCTTCCTCTCTTTCTCTCTCAAATAAATAAATAAATTAATTAATTAATTAATAAAATGTTTTTTAAAAAATAGCAAGAGAAGCCCTGACTCAAAGAAAGTGAGAGGACAGATACCTTGAGGTTGTCCTGTGATCTTTAAGAGCACCCCATGGCATGTGTGCTCCCATTTACACATACATAATTCCTTTTAAAAAATTATAATTTGGGCTGGAGGGATAGCTTAGTAGTTAAGGCACTTGTCTGTGAAGCCTAAGGACCCAGGCTCAATTCCCCAGAACCTATGTAAGCCAGATGCACAAGGTGACACATGTTTATGGAGTTCGTTTGCAGTGGCTGGGGCCCTGATGTGCCCAGTCTCTCCCATCCCTGCCTTTCTCTGTCTCTATCTCTCTCAAATAAAAAAATTAATTATTAAAATTATACTTTCAAGCCGGGCGTGGTGGCACACGCCTTTAATCCCAGCACTCGGGAGGCAGAGGTAGGAGGATCACCGTGAGTTCAAGGCCACCCTGTGAATACAGAGTGAATTCCAGGTCAGCCTGGACTAGCGTGACACCCTACCTCAAAAAACCAAAAAAATTATACTTTCAAGAATAGAGATGGCTCAATGAATAAGAGCACTTGCTATGCAAGCATGACAACCTGAGTTTATCCCTAACACCCGTGTGGAGAAAAAAAAAAGGTGAGTTAGCCTGGGCTAGAATGAGACCCTACCTCAAAAACTAAAAGAATTTCAGGTATTGCTATGCATGCATATAGCCTCTGCCCTGAGGTGGGCAGAGACAGGAGGCTCATGTTACAAAGAAAGGTTCTAGATTCAATAAGAGTCTTATCGCAAGTAAAGAAGAAGAGTGATAAAAACACTACCCAATGTCTTTCTCAGGGCACATGTATCTGCACATGTATGTGCATACACCAGTCACAGACACACCATACATACCACACGCACTAAAGAATCGCTGAGGCTCACTGATGGACAACAGCTCTAAGTTTAAGGGGAAACCCCATTTCAAAGAAATACTTGGAAGAATGATAAGAGAAGAACACCCACATTCTACTGTGCACACACCACACATCACACACACACACACACACACACACACACACACACCACAAAAAAATAAATAAATAAAACAAGAGCCAGAAGCCACGTTGGGCTTCTGTAATCCCAGCATGCTGGGGGAGAGATGGGAGGTAGAAAGAGCAAATTTACCAGGGGCTCACAAGCTGGCATCAAGCATAACAGTCAAAAACAGGAATGAGAGAGAGAGAGAGAGAGAGACGTTAAAACTAATAAAGGGCCAGGTATGGTGACACAAGCCTTTAATCTCAGCACTCGGGAGGCAGAGGTAAGAGGATCACTGTGAGTCTGAGGCCACCCTGAGACTACATAGTGAATTCCAGGTCAGCCTAGGCTATAGTGAGACCCTACCTCAAAAAAACCAAAAAGAGAAAAACAAACAAATAAAGGAAGCTAAGGAGGTAATATCAATGAATCAAGACATTCTGACATATTTGGTTGAAGTCCAAAGTTTAATGTGATTTTAATCTATTGCATGTCCAATGAGAAATTTAACTATGATTATATTGAAAAGACATATTAGATAAGAGTTCAAGAGACGCCAAAACCCACAAACCTCACAAAGCTACTCCTGATATGACTCAATGTCAATAGACAGACTAGTGGTGGCCTTCTAAGCGCTCAGTCTTTTACCTACAGCTGAAACTCATTGGAAATAAAATGTGTCATTCTAAATTTTAGCAGCATGTAGGAGAAAAAAGCAGTTCAGCATGGTGGCTCACACCTTTAATCCCAGCACTTGGGAGGCATAGATAAGAGGATAGCTGTGTTTCAAGGTCAGCCTGGAACTTCAGAGTGAGTGAGTTCCAGGTCAGCCTGGGTTAGAGTAAGACCCTACCTTGAAACAACAAACAAAAAAGCATTCGTGGCATTGCAGAAATATGATTTAGAATTCAGTGTTCTAGTCTGCTACATTTCTCCTTATTTCTGAACTCATAGAGGGCTCAACAGGACCTTATCTCTAAATTAAGTGGCTTAATGAAACCTCTGATAGAAAAGTCTTGGAGTCATCAACAAAAGCTTGGGAATTCACATAATAATCAACCATTGGATGCACTGACCAAAAAAAAAAAAAAAAAAAAAAATCTATCTCTTAAACAGATCAAACTATTTAAACAGACTAAGATAAAATAGAATAAATGACATAACTCCTGTTGTCCTCTATGTAGTAAAATTCAAGCTCCTGTGCTCATAGCCACCACACTGGTGTATGGTATGTGTTCATCTGGTCCTTGGGGAAGGGCAATGAGGTCTGAAATCCAACCATATACCTTTGTCAAGACCTGTGCTATGAGATGGGGCTCTGTCAGCCAGAAAGAAGGGGAACTTCTGAGCAAAAGGGTCCAGAACAAAAATAGTTGTCACAAAACTATTGAATAGACTAATAAGCCAGCCTGATTGGCTCAGGGTTAACTTTCTAAGTAACTCAAGGAAAATCACATTTTCTTCCATTCTCTTCAAAGAAAGTCCTTCACATCTTAAACTACAATTTATACACATACTATAGTCCATCTCCCGCTGGCCAGAATTACCTGCAATTATAAATGCTATGAACAACTTATGATACATGCCCCACCCCCTTTTGCCATCCCCCTTCTGCCCACCCCTCCTTTGTTTCCTGACCTTTTTTTTGCATGTACATGTGTGTGGTGTGTTTATGTGCTCATATGTGTGTGGGCACATGTGTGCAGAAGCATGTACACATATGCTCACATGCATGTGAAGATTAGAAGTAGACATCAATAGCTTCCACAATATCTCTGCACTTACTCTTTGAGACAGGGTCTCTCACCGAACGTAGAGCTAGTAGACCCAAGGATTCCCTGTTTCCCAGTACTGGGATTAAACTACAATGCCTGGTATGTTTATGAGTTCTGAGGATCCAAACTCAGGTCTTCATGCTTTCAGGGAAACGTACTTTACCTACTGAGCCATCCTCCTCCCCACCTCCACCTGAGTCTGTCAGTCCCACTCACACTGTACCTTATTTTCCTTACCCCCTTGTCCTCCAGAAGTAGCCCCAGTGAAATGGAAGCACCTAGAAAACTTTCTACAAGATCAGCCCCAAAGACCATTGTCTTTTAACTGTCACTAGCCACATGCTATAAGCTGTTAGCACTTCTGACCAAAGAAAACTCTGAAGGTTTGTTGGTTGGTTGGTTGGTTGGTTGGTTGGTTTGTTTGTTTGTTTGTTTGTTTGTTTGTTTGTTTGTTTAAGGCACAATTTATATACTGCTAAATGCATGCCAGGAATAGATCTAGATGCTTTTTCAAAGACAGAATTTCACTATATGTAGCCCCAAGCTGGCCTTGAACCTGAGATCTTTCTGCCTACAGAATTCTTGGGATTATAGGTGTGCATCACTACACCCAACTGTAAATGCTTTCTTTACAAGTGCAGGCTCACTAAATCATCAAGCAGTTGAGCTTAGGAAGCTGAAGTCCAAAGCTAAGACCAAACAGAAGCAAGCATGAAACTGGCCAGTGTGGTTCTAGAGTCCAGGACACCTTGACTGCCTGTTCTAAGGACCCCAACAACTGCAACGGAACAGGGACTACTGAAGAATACATTTTCCAATATTCCCACCCAGTGTCTTTAAAGCTGGATAGACTATTTCAATATTTAATAATCTATTTTAATATCATATCAAAGAGCATACTTAGGATGCAATACTCAACGAAGGTTAAAGACCTTCATTGTATTCATTGTATTCACCAGAATATGCAATTTCTATAGACAAATTTGAATTGTCTGAAAACAAAACAAAATGCTCAACCCCTCATCCTCTAGGGTCAAGTGACAATCATCCCATTCTGGTTTAAATTTATTCTAATTGGGACATGATCTCATGTAATGTAGGTTGATCTCAACTCACTATGTAGCTTAAGATGGCCTTGAACTTCGAATCCTTTTACCTGTACCTCCCAAGTACTGGGATTATAGGTCCGAGCCTCCATAGCCAGTTTATGCGGTGCCAGGGTTTGAACTCAGGGCTTTGTGCATTCTAAGTATGCATTCTATGGTCTGAGCCATGTCTCCAGTCCCTCATACTCTTAATAATCTACATAGTCAGGACTGGGGAGATAGCTCAGTCAGTAAAGTACTCACCCAGATAAAAATGACAAGTGTGCTAGTACACATGCTTGAAGGCCAAAGCAGGAGGATTTCTGGGATTCACTGGCCAGTCAGTCTATTCTACATTTTATTTATTTATCTGCAAGTAAAGGAGAGAGAGAGAGAAATGGGCACGCCAGGGTCTCTAGCCTCTGCAAAGAACTCTAGATGCATGAACCTCTTTGTGGATCCAGTTTTACATGGGTTCTGGGGAGTCAAACCCAGGTGGTTAACTTTTGCAGATAAGCACCTTAACTGCTGAGCCAACTCTCCAACCCCAGACAGTCTATTCTAAATGGCAAACTCCAGGCAAATGAGATCCTGTCTCAAAAAAATAAATAAATAAATAAAAGATTGACATGTGCCAAAGGAAAAAAGAAAAACAAAGTTGACAACATTCCTGAGGAATAACACTGTCCTCTGGCCTCCATATGCATGTTCATACACATGTACACATACACATATGTACCATTAAAATATAAAAATAATCAGAAAAAGCATTCCATCACTTTTTTGTTTTGTTTTGTTTTGTTTTGTTTTTTAAGGTAGGGTCTCACTATAGTTCAGGCTAACCTGGAATTCACTATGTAGTCCCAGATTAGCCTCAAACTCATGACAATCCTACTACCTCTGACTTTCAAGTGCTAGGATTAAAGGCGTGCACCACTCTGGGCTTTCCATCACCTTTTGTCAGCTCTTTTTTGCATATCAGGTTACAAAACTTACTAAGTAGAAATGTTTTCATCTTCTAGATATATCCATGAAGGAAGGCACTCTTCCGAATCATAATGGCTGTGGCTACAGTAAGAGAGGAAATTAAATGACTACTTCCATACATGCACAGACTTTTCTAAATGAAGTTTCCAGGACAAAAAAAAAACTTAATCCCTACACCATTTCTCCAAATGACCTATTCATTGCCAAAGGTATGTGTGCAAGAATATAGATATGGGTTTGTTTATATGGCCTTAATCAGTATCCTCTAACTTGACACTAACTTAAAACTATAAATTATAGACAACTTGGAATCAACATTACGAAGTAACTAAGGATGACTGGGTAATTAATTAAATTCTGCTTTGCTCCAAATTCTGAAAATGGACTGTAGCCTAATGGGTTAAAAACATAAGTACTAAGTACTTGCTGATAGTGCATCTGGAATCACTTTCTCCTGGAAGTGTTGTATAATGAATGAGGTGCTAACACAGCCAACTGTGGCTTGCCCCCCACTGCAACGTGTGTGTATGTCCTGGACTTCACCCTCTTTCAGTAGCAAGTTCAAATACCAAAATAGCTTGTCCAGGGATTATGTTGGCAGGAATGTGCTTGTCTTGGAAACCTGGGGACCAAATATGCTCATCCCTAAGACAGGCAGGTCCTGTGGATAATAAGAGACCAGCCAATCAATGTTCTCCCATGTCATGGAACGGCTGGTTTTCATGTTCTAACTCTTTCCCATATCACACCCATCTCTTCAACACTGCTTGGGAAACAAAAGGCTGTAAGAAGGAAGTTGTAACAAATCCTAACAAAATAGGGTGGAGGCCAAGACTTTTTTGGGAGAGGCAACTTTGACAGGACAGGCAATTTTCACAATGACATTATTAAGGCATGTGAATTCAGTGCAGATTTTATTGTTATCAATTCCCATGTTTTCTGGTAGAAATGGGTTTCTCAAATGGTCGAGATGTTAGACTTATTGGTTTGCATGACATTATATGAGTGGCAGAAGTGGGCAGGAGTCTTAGGTTTTACCTTTAACACTGCCACTAACCAGCAGTTTAACCAGCAGTTAGTAATCTGCCTGTCTCATTTCAGATGCATCTGTCTACCTTTCAGAAAGTTAAATGCATAATATCTAAAAAATTCTTCCGGTTTAGACTCTGTCCTGTGGCTCAGAGTGTTTTTTTTTAAATGAATCTCAAATAAGTGTGTGTGTTTGTGTGTGTGTGTATGGAGAGAGAGAGAGAGAGGAGGGAGGAGAGCAAGCGAAAGAATATCCAATCTATTGATTACATAAGGCATGAAAGCCCAGCTTTTCCACTGCCCGGTTTACTGATGATTCTTTAGTTAGTACTTCTTTCTCAGAGGCCACATGAGTCACTCACTGAGAAGGCCTGAGTTCCCATCACTTATTCCCTTGAATCTTTTATTTCCACTTCTCTTTTTTTTATTGAGAATTTTCATACATGAACAAACTGTATTTTGTCCATAATCCCCTCCCATTATCTGTTTTTGTCCCCTACTTCCATGCCAGTGAACCCCTTCTCTCTAGCCCTTCATATATTTTCATGTTTTATTATTTATTTTCCCTCCCTCCTTAGTGATGTCGAAATGTTGATGGATTCAATACTGTGCAGATCATGTGGGAGTAACTACAGCTGATAAACCTCTATGAGGTTATGAATAAGACCATTGCTTCATGTCTGGAGTATAGTGTCCCCAAGTACTCCTTTCCACCCTCTGGCTCTCACATTCTTCTCAGTTCATCTTCCATTATGTTCCCTGAGCCTTGGAGGGTGTGCTAAAGATGTCTCACTTAGCACTGAGCTTTCAACAGCCACGTATTCTTAGTCTCCCCAGTATACATCATCTTTTGCAAAAAGAAGCTACTCTGGCCAATGGTGCTAACAGCACTAATCTATGGGCATAAACATAAAATGGATGACTCAGGAAGATAAAAGCCATGTTATGTTCTCTCATATACAGATCCTATCTTTGAATTTTTAGCTTTTATCTATGCTGAAGTAAGAGAGTGTGGGTCAGAAGCTATAAAGGAGACACACACTAGAAGGGTGCAGCAGGAGGATTTAAAGGAAGGTGCTAGTAGGCAGAAAAGTAGAGGGTGGAAAGACTAAAGAGGGGTGGAAGGGAAGGGAAGGGAAGGGAGGAGAAATAGGGGAAGACCTAACAAAAACAATGGATATTAGTTTTTAAAATGTCCACTTATGCCTTTAATACAAGCACTTGGGAGGCAGATATAGGAGGATTGCCACGAGTTCAAGGCCACCCTGAGACTACAGAGTGAATTCCAGGTCAGCCTGGGCTAGAGTGAGACCCTACCTTAAAAAAAAAAAAATCCACTTCTTTTTTGAACTACTTTCACACTGGAAAAGATATAGTATAGAGTAGAAATATGAGAAGCTGTAAAATAATGCTGTTCTCCATTCTCCACCAGATCTTAGCCAAAAGGTCAAGAAGCCACTATTTTCCATTCTCTGACTTGTTTGTTTTTCAATACTGAGATTAAACTCAAGGATTTACACTGCTAGGCAAGTGTGGTTTTTTGTTGTTGTTGTTTGTTTTGTCAAGGTAGAGTCTCCCTCTAGCCCAGTAACCTGGAATAGTCTCAGGCTGGCCTCAGACTCACAGTGATCCTCCTATCTCTGCCTCCCAAATGCTGGGACTAAAGGCATGTGCCACCATGCCCAGCTAGCAAGTGTTTTAATACCAAGGTACACCTCCTATTTTTATGTTAAAATGTTATTTATGTTACATTGTTCATTTATTACTATTTTTAAATGAATTAACTATTATTTTTCATTCTTCATTTTGAACATGATAAATATCAACAATATTCTTTGGGATCCTGAATCATTTTGAAAAGCACAGGGGTTCCCAAAGGCCAAAAAGTTTATTGCTAGACTAGTGGTTAAGGGAACAAATTACAGAGCCAGCTGCCAATTCAAACCTCACTTCTACCACTTTGAAGTAGTACGACACAGGGCAATCATGCAGTCCCATAGTCTCTGGGTGCAGGGGATAACAGCCATGAGGTACTTGATCATAAGGTTATCAGAGGGCTAAATGTCTGAAGCATGGACTGTGCTTAAAACCACCAATGGCATCCATCATCCTCTCCAGTGTTCTTCCCAGCCCTACCATGCTTCTTTCTTCCTTGTCCTTGTCCTCTTTTTGCAGGGTTTTGTTTGATTTAGTCTAATCTAACTACTGGCTCTGCTTAGGAGGGTCCTGGATGGGTGGATGAGTGGGGGATGTAAGGCCATCGGTGCCTTGGCTTGGCTCCCCCTAACTACAACCACCACTTTCCTACCCTGCCCTTGGCAGCCAGCTATACTTTGAATTTGTTCTTCTTAGAAGCTCTATCAGCAAAAGACAACTGGAAAATCAAAGCAAAGCAAGGTTTAAAAAAAAAAAAAAATCTGCTGTCAGAGGGATTTGAATGTAAAATAGAAACTTTCGCTTGAGGAATAATCAATGAAACAGAAGGCAGGAGTAAAGAGAAAATGCAAGCAATTACAGTCATCCCTTAACGAAAAAGGTGGTATTTACCCAAGGCTCCTTCCAGTTGGACTGTCCTCATTGTTATAGTTTAGGAAACTGGCGCTCAAAGACACTAGCAAATTTCTCCAAAGTCACAAAACTAAAATGACAGAAGTAAAAGGAAATTAGAGAACTTAAAAAGAAGTGGGGGAAATGCAAGGCAGGAAGAAGAGTGCAATGTGGGGGTGAGGTGCAACCAGACTATTTTTGTCAGGGGGTTACCACTTAAGCAAATGGGCTCTAGTGGGAAGATAACTTCAACAGACTGTCCCAGAGTCTCTGTGTTGCCACCACAGCTCAATCTTGAAGAATTTCAAGGCTTTTTTTTTCTTTGTTCTTGTTTACTAATTTCCTTACTAATTTGCACACAGGCTACTTGGCAACACTGTGCTATGGGGGGTTTATAGAATGTACACCCAGTATGTTTTATATTTGGACTGCTTCTGAATACGGTATTTGTAAATTGAGGAATGTCTGCATTATATGTGTGATGTCATTAAATATATATTTGGTCTGTCCAAAATTATCTGGCACTTGTCCTTTACCAACATTACTGAGTATTTTAGTTTCTCAATCATGTAAACTTAACAAGCACAGCCAAACTTAATGAATGCCAAACTTGTACAGTGATTCCAGTCTATTCCAGTACCTTTTTTTTTTTTTTTTTTTTTTTTTTTTTTTTTTTTGAGGTAGGGTTTCACTGCAGTCCAGGCTGACCTGGAATTCACTTTGTAGTCACAGGGTGGCCTCGAACTCATGGCTATCCTCCTACCTCTGCCTCCCAGAGTGCTGGGATTAAAGGCATGCACCACCACACCTGGCTTTATTCCAATACTTTTAAACAGAAAAAAAAATTCACAAAGATTAGGATGAATATTCACTTTAAAAGAATACAAATAATTATTTTAAACTATAGGTCCCCTGAATGTTTAAAGTCAACTAAAACACCACTGTTAAGGGAAAATTTTGTCCTTTATGAAATAATGGACATCTGAATATGAATGTGATTTTTTTTTTTTTCTGGTTTTGTGAGGTAGGGTCTCACTCTGGTCCAGGCTGACCTGGAATTAACTATCTAGTCTCAGGGTGGCCTCGAACTCTCCGTGATCCTCCTACCCTTGCCTCCCGAGTGCTGGGATTAAAGGCGTGCACCACCACACCCGGCTTGAATGTGATTTTTTATGTATACATGTTTTATGTATATGGGTACGTGTGTGGATGTGGATGCACATATGTGTGGGGAGGCCAGGAGACAATCTATTTCCCTGAGGAACACTGTCCACCTTTATTGAGATAAAGTCTACAAAACCCTGTCTATAAATAAAGCCAATAAAATTGTACTCTTAAATCTACATTTGTAACTTATTACCTCTGTCCAATAGAACTTTCTGCAATAATGAATTTACCTAGGTATAATGAGCTCCTGAAACATGGCTAATATTATGGAAGAACTTTATTTGTGTTTTTCTGTTTTTTTTCAAGGTAGGGTCTCACTTTAGGCCAGGCTGACCTGAAACTCACTCTGTTGTCCTAGGTGGGCCTCAAACTCAGTGAATCTCGTCCTTCTGTATTTCTACCTCCTGAGTGCTGCGATTAAAAGTGTGCATCACTATGCCCGGCTATTTTGTTTATTTTGTTTAGTTTTAACTTATTTTTAATCAGGACACCTTCAGCAAATAAAAAAATATCTTACAATTCCATCATTCTGCAGACTAATTTCTGGGCTGGAGAGAAGGCTCAGTGGTTAAAGGTGCTTGCTTCCAAAGTCTGCCCAGGTTCAATTCCCCAGTACTTACATTAAGCCAGATAGGCAAAGGGGCACATGTGTCTGGAGTGTGTTTGCAGTGGCAGGAGGCCCTGGCACACCCATATTTATACACACAAACACACACACACACACACACACACACACACTTTCTCTCCTCTCTCAAATAAATATATTTTAAAAGACTACTTTGTGAAGATAGGCTGTAGCTATACCAGATAGACAACAGCCAAACCTCAGACCATTAGTTAGGTGCTAAAGACAAGTTAGCTGGACATAACACTTTGCAGCGATTGTTTTTCTTCTCATTTAATAAACATCTATATCACATACAAACCACATAGGACAGTGAGATATATACAGATATATACAGCCTCAAAACATATTTATCTCAACCCTCAAATGTTTACATCTTAGGGGTAAAGATGGGTGGACAGACTGATGGATAATTAGACAGATAAACAGACAAAAGACAAGGAAATATGAAAAAGAAGGGCACTGAGGGAAAGTTACACAGTATGATCCAAGCATAGGCAGGGACTAAATTCATGATGAATACATTTGTCTATGGTTTATGGTGAAAGCCAATGCTACATTCTAGCAAGACTAAGCTGACCGATTGTGTAAATCATATGTATATATGATATGATTATATATATCCCAGGCTGACCTGGAATTCACTATGTAGTCTCAATATACATACAATCTCTAGCCCAGGCCGGACTCCAACTCCTGGCAATCCTCCTACCTTTGTTATCCTAGGAGTGCTAGGATTATTGGCATGTGCTACTACACCTATATTTTAACAAGTATTGCTGAGCCTCAAACTCCCATCAGTCCAGCACAGACAACTCTGACAAGCCCCAGGGACCCAGTGCAGAGGAAGGGTGCCTGTCCTTTAGGGTACTTAATCAGAAATATAGCTATCTTGACAGGCTTCAGAACAGTGTGGTAGGAACTACCACAAGGGTAGACCCTGGGTGCTAGCATACAGATGTTTCTAACCCAATCTTAGCCCATCGGGAAACATTTCTATGCAGAAAACTTTTCAGAAAGAAAAAAGCTATAGCATTTTCTGTCTGAATCTACCCCATATTTATGTGTCTTATGGAAATTTTCTTTTGGTTGGGCATTACATCATTGACTCTTTCAAGGGCGTTCACTTCTTGGGAACATGTCAATCAATATAATTTACTGGACACTGGTCATCTTCCTCCAGAGTTCTCCATGTGCTAGGAGCTGAAGTTATACGCTGATAAACACTTCTCCTGAGAAAAAGAAGTTCCTAGGTCAAATATTTCAATAATCTTCCCTGTGAGAAAAAGTTAATACTACCTTAAAATGCATGATTTCTTCACTTTCTTTGTTTTTGTTTCGTGGTTTTTCTCTCCAAACTAAATTTAAATATCCCTCCAAAATAAACTTCAGGCAGGCTAAATAAATAAATAAAAGTTACACTAAAGTGTAACTTTATTATTTCAATATAATGAAATCCATTAATGGGAAATTCCTATAACATAGCAACATGCTTGATCTGACCGTCTGAACTCAAATTCTAGGTCTTCCCCTTCCAGGTTGGCTGGCCGTAGCCAGTTATCTAACCTCTCCATGCTTCCATTTTCTTGTTTGGTAAAGGCTACAAGATAGGAACAGCTCTTACCTCACAGAGTTGATGAGAATTAAATGCTTATAAGGTATTTGAAAGCAGGGTATGGGGGTGCATAGCTGTAATCCTAGAACTTGGGAGGTAGAGGCAAGAAGATCAGTTCAAAAAGTCATCCTAGGCTGCACTGAAGTGAGTTTCAGGCCAGCATGAGCTACCTGCGATACTGATGAAATAAAATGAAAAAAATGGGGAGGAGGTGCGGGGTTTGATACGGTGGGTGTCTGCTTTAAGCTAAGTATTATCCGGTCTCATCACTCACAATGAGTCTAATTGCAGGAAGCCCAGGGAAACAATGCCCGGAGTTCTGGAGAAGTTACAAGGAATGTAGGGGAAAGGGGACTCAGAGCCGGTTGGGCCGCTTTCTAGTCTGTCCTTTGCCTCTGCCCAGAGGAAAAAGGGCCCCGGGCAAACCTCGGAAGAAACCTGAGCACAGCAAACCTACAAAGCAGTCGTTTGCTGGGGAAGGGGAAAGTCAATTGGTAAACAAAGATCTTACTTTAGTAATTCGGGCTGGGTGTTTTTTTTTTTTCTTTCTCCCAAAACTTGTCTTAAAAGAAAAAAAAAAAAAAAGCAGTCAAAATCCCTAGGAAGAACCTATGAGGACACAAGCGATGAGCCGGTGGCAGCATGTGGTCTGCTCACAAAGGGAGAGGGTTTGGGCGAGGTGTCAGTGTAATGTCTTCTGTATGCCATTTCCAAGTGTGCAGGGGGAACAATCTGGACCTCGGATGCCTACCGAAGTGGCGGGGATTCCTGGGGTATGACCCGGTCGTGTCACAGAGGAGGCAGAGCTGCTCCCTCCCCGGGGCGCACGCAGCCCGCCGCCCGCTCTCCACGTCAGGAGCCACGTCCGAGCGGGGCGTGCCGGCCGCCGAGCGCGCGGCGCAGGCCAGCATCCGCACGCGAGCACTCCCTCGAGGCGCCGGGCGCCTGGGCCCAGCCCTCACGCCTCGGGGCGCTCCAGGTTTTCCAGGTCGCACGCCCGGCACTGGGCAGCCTCCCCGCGGCGCCGAGCTGGACGCGGCGGGGCTGTGGTGCGTGCGGGCTTCGCCGGCTCCGCAAGCCCAGACCCCGGCTTTCCGCATGGCCCGCTCTCCAAGCATCCCTCGCTCCCGCCCAGTCCCCGCGGCCAGGCAAGGGGGCGGTGCCGAGTGAATCACCGTCACGTGGGCGCTGGACGCGCTGAGGCGCTCTGAGTGGCACTCGGCGGAGCGTGTGGAAATTTCCGGAGGTCTACTGCGGCTGCGCGCCCGCGCCCCGCCTCTGCGGAGGAGACGCCTTCCCCAGGGAGTCGCCGCTCAGGCCACGCCCCCCGCCCGCCACGCCACGCCCCCGCCCAGGCCGGCACCGCCCGAGCCCCGAGCGCCCTCGGCCCTGGCTGCCTTCGCGCCGCGCGCCCTCGCGTGTGACCACCCCGCATCCTGAGAGCCGAGGAGCGGCGTCCTGGCGCCTCGGCCTTCGCCTATAGGGCGCCACCGCCCCGCCCCGCCGCCTGAGGTCCGCGTGGCCCCGGTGCTCCACACCTCGGGGCCGCCGAGCGGGACAAAGGGGGAAGCCGGCTGCCCTGGGCGTCCCTTAACAAAGCACCCCCAGGCCCGGTTGTTTCGCCCGCCCCCACGCAGCCATCCCGTCACATTCCCCACGCCGTTTCCCAGCCACAAATAAAATTTATTCCCGAGACAGCCATGCTGAGGCGGTAGTTGACCTCCTCCGTCCCGAGGTGACAAATGGCCGCGCGCCGTGACATTCGTTCATGCACGAGGGGCGTGCTGTGCGCGTGGTTCACCTCGAGAAAAGAAACACACTTAGTTTCAGGGACTGGTCTGTTTCTGGAAGGTTGTCGCAGGCGAGTGGCTGAATGCGGAGGCGGGTTGAGAAGTGGCATATGTGCCAGGGGTCCCCAACCGAGGTTCCTGGGAACCGGGTGCAGGCATCTTCATGGGACAGTAGAGTGCCAAAGATTTCAACCAAAACTGGGAGTTTTCCATGCATAGAGATCTCAGAACCAAGCCCATATATATTAAATGCTTTTCCCGCTAAGAACCAGAATTGCAGGTATGTTCGTTTTAATAAATCCTTCTTTCAGTATCTTAGCCTCGGGCAAAGAAAGATCAGGAAATTGAGTGAAGGCCAGGAAAGGTAGGTCTGTCGTGGGCTGAGAGTGGGTAGAAGGCATCCATAGGTCCCTGGATTTTTCTCTTTGGAAAAGAAGATAGACTAACGGGTTGTAAAAGTAAGGCATTTAAAAATCGCCCTGTTTTGGAAAATCGTTAAAGTCTGAGATTTTTAATTTTATACTATAAAATAAAACATGCAATTTTAGAAGCATATACACCCCTTGTTTTCTAGCTGGGTTATTGATTCTCAGTGTGAATATTCTGAGGAGCCCTAAGCATGAATGAGAGAACACCTGTCTGATTTTGCTTTCACATTTCACTTTCCAGCCCACTTATGTTAATCACCAGGTGTCAGTTTAGTCAGTGAAAGAGCTAGGGTCACACAACCCCTCACCTATCTCTCGGCCATTGTTTTCTTTTATATTCATTAGTGTAGCCACACCTAGCAAAATGACCCCTGCCGAATCAACTGGGGAAAGCCTGTGATAAGCATTACAAAAAGCTCCTTAGTCAAGCCATTCCTTATCTTTATTTTATTTGTGGAGAAGACAGATTATTGAGGCTGGGTCCCTGGAAACTTTTACAGTCTCAATAGCCTTACACGTATTTATACTAAAATATCTATTAAATATTTCTTAAAAGATTTTTAAGGCTGGATTTCTGTGGACACCATAATTTTCTCTTTTTAAAAAAAAATGAATATGTGTCTCACAAAATATTGATGCTTACAAATACATGGGGTTCATAATGTAATTTATTTTGTAGACTTAAGTAAGTCACCTGATCTGATCAATGGAATATGAGACATCAATGACTGCGCTGCCAGGAAACGTGATATATCTTTCATAATGAAGTTGACCCACAGAATTGGGACCCTCCACCATGGATGTGGTCCTGCCTGCCTTTGGCCCCTGTCGCCACTGTAGCCAGTCTATGACCAAGATGCATACTGAGGAGGTCATCATGAAAAGAAAAAAAAAGAGCTATTGGTCTTCAAAGAGACTGCCATGGTCAAGAATTAACCTAGAACTGCATAGTCTGCCTGCAGACATCCATGTGCTATAGAAGGTATGATTATTTACGGCAATTTTTTTTTTTATTTGAGAGAAAGAGAAAGAGACAGAGAGGAAGAAGCAGAGAGGGAATGGGTGCACCAGGGCCTTTCAGCCTCTGTGAACAAACTCTATACGCGTGCGCCCCCTTGTGGGCAAGTGTGGCATTGTGCCCTTGCATGGATCAGGCATTCTTAGACTTAGCAGGCAGGCTGTCACCTTAACTGCTAAGCCATCTTTCCAGGCCTATTTAAGGCACCTTTAAATGCACATTGTTAATTGCAATAGTTTTTTGTGCTGACAACCTATCTATGGTAGCCACCCTGCACTGATTCTCTCTGCCTGGGATTCATGCCTTTGTATAGTCCCTTTCTGTATTGAATCAGGGCTTGCCTTTGTGGCTAAATACAATATGGCAGAAGTGAGAAAATGAAGGCTAGTTCATAAAGGCATTGCAGTTTCTGTCTTAATCTCCCTCTAATTATTTGCACTAGGAAAAGTCAATAACCATATCATAGGGATATGAGGCTCGTGGAAGTGTTTCTTAGAAAGAAACCAAACCAACTTGCCAGCATGTGAGTGAGTGCTCCTGGAAGCAGATCATCCAACCCTGTGTAGTCAATCCAGCATGGAATTACAGCCCAGCTCTAGTTGACTGCAACTTCATGGAAACTCCAAGCCACAACACCTAACTGTGCTCTTGAATTCCTCCTGACTGTCAGAAATTTGAAAGACATAAATTACTGATACCTTTAGCCAGTAAACTTTGGTATAATTTGTTACACAGCAATTGATGTCTAATAGAATATCTTTCAGCCCCAAAGAAGCATACATACCCAAGCCAGCAAAGAGTCAGTCACTTTAGGCTCAGGAACCATCTCAGAGAAGAAACCCTTCATTCATGAAGGACTTTCTAAACATGCTCCAAAGAATAGAACATACAGATTTATTATAAAGAAAAAAAGAATTGATAAAAGAACGTGTTAATGGACCTAGGAGAGATTTACATTGAGAAAATCTAGACTATGACAACATGGATAAAGTAGAAGCCATTTTGCTAATTGAAATAAGCCAACCACAGAAAGACTAACCCCTTGTGGTCTCTCTTACATGTGAGATCTATGTTAATATACAGGTTTACATGTGAGATCTATGTTAATGTATGGTCTCACAGGAGAGATCTTTGATAATGTACCATATCTCTTACATGTGTTAATATATAGCCTTATTACATGTGAGATCTATGTAAATGTAACATCTCTTACATGTAATAACTGTGTTAATATATGGCCTTACATGGGAGATCTATGTTAATGTACAGTCTCTCTTACATGTGAGATCTATATTAATGTATGGTTTCACATATGAGATCTATGTTAATGTAGTCTTACATTTGAGATATATGTCAATACACAGTCTCTTACATGTGAGATCTGTTAATGTATGGTCTCACATGAAAAAATCTATGGTGACTGAACTCATAGATGGATTAGAAGGGTGGGGCTGGAAGAATGGGTCTTTGTGGAGATGTCAGTTGAAGCATGCAAAATTTCATTTAGATAGGAGGAATAGGTTTAAGAGGTCTACTGTATATCATTATGACAATAACTAAAAATCATACATTTTATTTTGCAAATTTTAAGATCTTAAATGTCCTCACTACAAAAAAATTAAGTGTGTGAGGTTAATGTGTACATTAGTTTTGTTGAATCATTTTACTATTTAACTTGCATTTAATAAACATATGTGGGGCTGGAGGGATGGCTTAGCAGTTAAGGCATTTGCCTGTGAAGCCAAAGGATCAGGTTCGATTCCCCAGGACCCACGTTAGCCAGATGCACAAGGGGGTGCATGAGTCTGGAGTTCATTTGCAGTTGCTAGAGACCCTGGCATGCCCATTCTCTCTCTCTCTCCCCCTCTTTCTCTGTCAAATAAGTAAATAAATAAACATAATGCAATTTTATTTGACAAGTTAAAAATTAAATAAAATATGGGACTCATGAGGACAAAGGAAAGGATATTTTTGAAAGAAGAGGGAAGAGAGGAAAAGTAATTTGATTATTCATATTTCTATAATGTCTATGTTCAAACTTGAACTTTGAATAACATTGTCTTGGGACAAGCGAAACAGGCTGTCATTTAATTAGATGAAACAAACCCATTAGAGAGCAAATCTTAGGCCAAGCATGGTGGGGCAGACCTTTAATCCCAGCACTCGGGAGGCAGAGGTAGGAGGATCACCATGAGTCTAAAGCCATCCTGAGGCTGCATAGTTAATTCCAGGTCAGCCTAGACTAGAGTAAGACCCTACCTTGAGAATCCCCCCAGCCCCCCCAAAAAAAAGAAAGCCTTAGAAATCACTCTTATGGGGCTGGAGAGATGGCTTAGAGGTTAAAGCACTTGCCTACAAAGCCAAAAGACCCAGGTTCAATTCTCCAGTACCCATGTAAACCAGATGCACAAGGGGACACACACATATGGAGTTTGTTTGCAGCAGCTGGAGGCCCTAGCATGCCCATTCTCTCTCTGTCTCTTTCTACCTGCCGATTTCTCTCTCTCTCTCTCCCAAATAAATAAATAAATAATAATAAAAATAAAACTTAAAGAAATTATTCTTATGCTTGTAGCTAATAGAGGAAAAAATGTCCTTTTCTATCACAGAACCATTACAACAGACATTTGTTCAGGATTTATGTGCTAGGCACTAAGGGAGAAAGGTGGATGTATGAATTCAGCAAACACTTTGCTACTGTCTGCTTATGTACCAGGCAGGGTACAAGGTGCTGAAGATTCAATGACAAGCAAAAACAACAGTCTTCCTGCTCAAAGTTAACATGGAAAGGAGGGATTTGAGAGGGAAGCTGTGCAAAGGAAAAGATCATAGGCAAATAACAACATAAAGTAAGCAACATGTTTTCATTTCACATAAAAATAAAAAAGCAACTGGTACCATGCTGAAATGGAGGTTAAGTGTGAGTGCCAATTTTGGCTAGAATGCTTAGGAAAAATTATTTGAGCCTGTGGTGTTCAAGCTGAGGTCTGAGTGATGAGAATGCTGCCACAAAATACAGGGAGGTAATAAGAACAAGAAGTACAAAAACCCTGCAAAGGGAACAACTGGATGTGTTTTACAGAAAGAAAGAAAAAAAAATCAATGTGCTGTACTCTGTGAAAAGGAGAAAAGAGTGATAGGAGAGAAGGTTGAGGAGTTTGGCAAAGGGCACAGCCAGGTAAGGCCATGTTATGCAAGGAACAGATTTTCTTCTGATTGTAATTAGAAGTCACTGGAGGGCTTTAAATAGGGGAGATCATTTATCCCTTTAAACAGGAGATTTGGCTTATGTTCTGAGAGTTTCTGACTGCTGGGTTGAGAATGGACTATGAGCATCAAGAAAGGAAGCCTGCCCACAAGTTAGACCTAGCAGGGGTGACAAGCACTTAGGCCTGAGTCAGAGCAGTGAAGGTGTTGAGAAGTAGCAGAGAGGAGATAAAGTTGGAGGCAGAGCTCTCAGAACTTGATGGATTGGGAGGAATGAGTGCTCAAGATGAGAATACAAGATGGTGCTGTGGTTTGGGGCCTGAGCTCCTTTATGCAACATGGTGTCATTGTTTTAAATTGGAAAGACTAGAAAAGGGACAGTTTTTTGGGGTTTTTTTAAACTTGTTTTATTGACAACTTCAATAATTACAGACCATAAACCATGATAATGTCCTCCTCTCTCCCACTTTCCCCTTCACAAATCCACCCTCCATCATATTCCCTCCCCCTCTCAATTTTATTTTGATGTCATCATCTTTTCCTCCTATTATGAGGGCTTTATGTGGGTAGTACCAGGCACTCTGAGGTCATGGATATCCAGACCATTTTGGGTCTGGAAGATTTGCATTGTAAGCAGTCCTACCCTTCCTTTGGCTCTTAACATTCTTTCCACCATCTCTTCCACAATGGACCCTGAGCCTTGGAAGGTGTGATAAGATGTCTCAGGGCTGAACACTCCTCTGTCGCTTCTTCTCAGCACTATGGTGCCTTTTGTGTCATCCCAGTGGTCATCACCATCTGAAAAGAGAAGCTTCTCTAACCAAAAATGACAGTAGCATTAATATATGGGTATAAATTATAAAAAACGTGCTTACAGCGGAGTTTCATGAGCATAATATAGGCATTTAGCCAGACAGTAGCAAGCCTCACTCCCCTAGGGCTTATGACCTCTCTCCCACCATAGGCTTTTGATTAGGTTTTCAGTACCAGGCATGTATTCCCTACTGTGGAGCGGGCCTCCAGTCCAATTAGAGAGCAGTTGGTTTCCCCCACAAAAAACATGCCACTATTGCACCCATTTGCTCATTGGGCCTGGCTGGCCAAATTTAAGGCTTGCATTGTCCACTGTTGTTTATCACCACTGATGACTTCCCTCTCCCATAGGGCTGCATGCAGCATAGCTTTTTCCAGCTTTCTGTCAGCTGGTCCATAGGGAGGAGGTTTCCAGCTCAGCTACAACTTGATTTCTCAGTAATGAAAAGGAACAGTTTTGATAGGGAAATCAAGAGTTCCACTTTGGTCTGTAAGGAATAAGATAGACATCCTTTAGTGATATTAGATAACAGATTTCTTCTGGTCTTAAAGATGGCTCAGCGGTTAAAGTGCTTGCCTACAATGTCTAGAGACCAGAGTTCAATTCTCCAGTCCCCACATAAAGCCAGATGCACAAAGTGGCACATGCATCTGGAGTTTTTTTTGTTGTTGTTGTTTGTTGTTTGTTTGTTTGTGGCTGAAGGCCCTGGCACACTCATTCTGTCTGTCTCTCTTTATCTCTGCATGCAAATAAATAAAAAATATTTTAAAAAAGAAGAATCTGTAGATGAGCTGTTCATATATATATATATATATCACATAAAAATGTATATATACATACATATTTGTGTGTGTACACACAAACACACACATACACACATATATAATATATAATATCTGACACTCTTCTAGTTGCCTGACAGTGAACAAGGCAGATTCAAACCCTGCTTTTACAGACTTTCTAGTGAGGAAGGACAAACATACAGAAAGTTGGTATAATTTCTGGTGATGATATGTTCTAAAAGAAGAAAATTTAATTCATCCATATACTCAAACATGCATTCTTTTTACACATGACTAGGCTGGGAATGTTGAAGCAGAGGCTTCCCTGGAAAGAGTGGCACCTTTTTATGGGACTAGACAAAATCTAACACACAGACACCACTGAGGAGTATTGCAAAAAGATCTCTAGCCAATTGAATGGCATCAGTTTCACAGGGGATCATCAAATAAAGCAGCTAATCAAAACCATAATGTTGGAGTGAGGTCTCTATGGAAAGATGGAGATTAGACACATAGGACTGGTGGGGGAATGCAGCCTTGGAGAATGTCACAAACAGTAGGAAGGTTTTATTTAGTGGAAAATGGTTTGTACTTAAAAGCACCAGCAGTACATTTTGGTAAAAGCATGGGGAAAGCCAGGCATGGTGGTGCACGCCTTTAATCCCAGCACTTGGGAGGCAGAGGTAAGAGGATTGCTGTGAATTCAAGGCCACCCTGAGACTACATAGTGAATTCCAGGTCAGCCTGGGCTAGAGTGAGACCCTACCTCGGAAAACAAAAACAAACAAAAAAAACATAGATAATATAGGAGGATGTTATATATTGGTGAGTAATGAACTAGCCCAAAACTTGCTGATTTTAAACAATAAACATTTGTCATTATTGCTTTTTGTGGTCCAAGAATCCAGGTTGGGCTTACTTGAACTAAGGTATCACTGAGGCCACAGTCATCTCAAGAATCAACTTGGAGGATCACTGTGAGTTCAAGGCCACCCTGAGACTACATAGTGAGTTCCAGGTCAGCCGGGGCTAGAGCAAGACCTTCTGAAAACCAAAAAAGAAAAAAGAAAGAAAGAAAAAATCAACTGGGCAAGGTCAGTCTCTTAGTCTTGTGACTGCTTGCTGGTTGGCATCATGTGTACCCTGGTTTTGTCAGAGTCATGGCTCCTTGTCACATGGACCTCTCCATGGGAAAAGTCAAAAGATGGCAGCTGTTTTCCCTCAAAGCCAATGCCGGGGAGTGGGGGTAAGAGAACAGGATGGAAGCCTGTCCTTTTATAACCTAGCCTTAGAATAATGTGTGGTCACTTTTGCCAAACAGAACTAGGTGAGACCCAGTCCATGCATGTTCAAAGCAAAGGGATCAGCACAAGATAGAAGACAAGGAGTTGGGATTCACAGGGGCCATCTTAGAAGCTTCTCTCTACAGGAGTAATGGAAGATAAAGTTAAAATTACAGACTATGGTAGAATGTAGTCATAGAAACCAACATGAGAGTGAGACTAGTTAAAAATGGAGGGTACAAAGAAATTCAAAATTTATGTTCACCTTAGGCAAGTGGAAGTATTGAATAAATAGAATTTTGAGGGTTACCCTAAGGCTCAGCTGTTTAGCAAGTTAAGAAGGTTAAGTAAGTAGTTACAGTCCCTGGGGCACAAAAGTAGTCTTTTATCTGCTAATAATGACCAACTAGTTCCATAGACAACAGCTATCTGCCTACCTTACATAACTTCTATAACTTACTTGACAAAGTTTCATGAAAAGACAGAATGGACAACTGATTTTTGTGGCTGGCTTTCTATCTTAGAATAGTTATCAGGTTGTTTTCAAGGTACTTTGGTCCCGCCAACAAGAAATACATATTGTGGGCTGGAGAGATGGCTTAGCAGTTAAGGCACTTGCTGGCTAAGCCTAAGGACCCAGATTCAATTCCCCAGAATCCATGTAAGCCAGATGCACATGGTGGTACATGCACCTGGATTTCATTTGCAGTGGCTAGAGGCCCTGATGTGCCCTTTCTCTCTCTCTCTCTCTCTCTCTCTCTCTCTCTCTCTCATAAATAGATAAATAAAAACAAAATACTTTTTAAAAAGAAATACATATTGTATGACAAAGCCAGGTGTGGGGCAAATGACATTAATCCCAATTTCGGCTGGGAAGATGGCTCAGTACATAAAGCACTCACCACCCAAACTTAAGTACCCAAGTATGATCCTCAGACCTCATATAAAAGCCAGAAGCTGTGGGAGGTTTCTATTATCCCAGGACAATGATAGCAAGATAGGAGACAGACAGGAGAATTTCCCACAGGCTCACGGCAAAGAATAAACAGCAGAGCGAAGTCCAGAGACACCCTGCCTCAAATGAAATGGTAGGTGAGGACTAACAGGACAGTTGTCCTCTATCACATGTGCACCCACACACCCATACTAACACATGTATGCATACATGCATATACATACAAAATTAAAAAAAAAGTTGTTGGTTTTTTCGAGGCAGGGTCTCACTTTAACTCAGACTGACCTGGAACTCACTCTGTAGTTCCAGACTAGTCTCAAACTCACAGTGATCCTCCTACCTCTGCCTCTGAATACTGGGATTAAAGGTATATACCACTACACCCGGCTAAATAAATAAATGGAGCTGGGGAAATGGCTCAGCAGTTAAAGGTGCTTACTTCCAAAAGAAGTTGAACAAAGATGATCCTTAGTTCCACCAGCCCAGGCCATGTAGTGAGCCTCTGGTTCAAAAAGACACAAAATCACCCCAGAATCATGTTACACAACAAATCAGAATGCATGAAGCATTTAATCAAATAGCAGGACTGGAGAATTCTAGTATTGCTACATACAAAATCCTGATTTCTCATATTCCATCCTATTATACAAAAGCAAGCAAGCTGGTAGGAACCCACTGAATTCGTCACTCTCTGCCACTTAGTCCTTTTCTGCAGTTTCAGAAGTGTAGAACACTAGCTTAAAAAGCAAAGAAAACATAGCATCTGATTCTCGGGTATATGGTGACATAGCTTCCCAGTGACTGGGTGCAAACACTGTTCCATGTCTTTAGTCAAAGCCTAAAGCACAGGCACCACAGGGTGGAGGGCACCTGTGTTAGTGTATGTGCCTTTTGTTGGCTGCTGAGAAGAATCAATTTGGTGACAGAAAAGTCACCTCTTTGTCATGTGCTGTTTGGGTTCTGTGGTAGTTTGAATATATTGTCCCCCAATATATTCAGTATTTTATTAGTTTATAGTTTGCATCTGCAATCACCTTGCTAGAGGCAAGGTCACTGGGGGCCCGGTCTTAAGGTGTGGTGATGGGTTTGAGATTCCATTGTAAAGATATGCAAATGTGTCTAGCAGGAGTTCCTGAAGTCTGCTGTGTGACCTTTTGGCTGTAGTTAGTTTTACTCTGTGTGCTGTAGTGGCTGGTTGGCTTTCTCTCTCTCTGCTTGGCCCTGTGGAGAGCAGGTTGCTTCTCCTGCCATTATGGAACTTCCCCTGGATCTGTAAGCTTCAATAAATAATATCCCTTCCTCCATAACTGTGCCTGGTCTGGAAGTTCATCTCAGCGAACCTGAAGCTGTCTACAACAGTAAAGTGGTACCAAGGAGTGTGGGGTGAGATGAACCTGACCTTGTGGATATTTGTCTTTTGGAACCTTTGTTTTGGAGGAATGGGCATGGACTTGGTGCTTGCAACTGAAGATGCCTTCTGGAGTGGTAAGCCAAGTTTTATGGACTATTCTGATGAGAGTT
The DNA here is from genome assembly GCA_036365145.1 of Orientallactaga sibirica. Taxonomy (NCBI): domain Eukaryota; kingdom Metazoa; phylum Chordata; class Mammalia; order Rodentia; family Dipodidae; genus Orientallactaga; species Orientallactaga sibirica. The sequence continues at coordinate 3,749,271 of JAEOAD010000036.1, forward strand.
TGAGAATGCTAAAGTGAGGCTTGGCTTATGAGCTTTCTAAGGGGAAGGAAAGACTGCAGAGGACTTTGTTGGAACTGGGCTACTGGCATAAGGGATGGCTACGTTCCGCTATCCAGGCCCAGAGTGTTTGATCAAGGTTAAATTTGTAATGGACTGATGTGCTTGGCTAAAGATATCGGACTGAGATTTTAAGATTTTAAGCTGGAAAACCTCAAGCAAGTTAAAATTATAGAGGCACTGAGACTGGTTTCAGGTTACTGAGCTGCTATTGTCAAACACATTAGCAATCTTAAGGAAGGTGGAAGGAAGGTGGCCTGACTTGATTTACATTAAAACAATGGAGAGGATGCCTGAGGAAAGACTGTTAGAAATGCAAATTCTTGGAAAGAGCTGACTGGAGAAGGAACCTGCTTTTCAAGGCTATGATTTATTTTGTCCCTGGATTAAGAATATGGCTGTGTCCTGCACACCTGGTATCAGTTTTGGAAATATGAAAAATGCATAGAATGGTCATGAGTTGCACATGGTTCCAGGAGCCGCTGCTGAGATGCGGCATGAAGCAGGGCATGAAGACCCTCATGAAGAGGAAGAGCCTTTGGAAGATGGACTGTGGGTTGCATGGAGACCTGAAGATGTTTTGGATATACCAGGACTGTGCAAAAGGGCTACCATGGAGTGCAGTGTTGGCATGTTATGAAAGTTTTCCCTGGTGACTCTGCCCAGCTGGAGGGGCAGAATTGGAAAACATGGAGACTGTTAGTCTCTGGTTATATTGAACTTGAACTGCAGAAGTTTGATGACGGCTGATGGTGGTTGAGTTTGCATGTTATAGTCTCTCCTTGCTATGCCTTATACCACTTAAAAATGTTTACTCTGTGCCTTTACATGTTGAAAGTATTTAACTTGTTTGATTTTACTCACTATCTTAAGATGACCAAGACTGTGAGAACCTTTGAAATTGGACTGAGTACAATTTACAATGTGTGATAGTTATAAATCTATTGGGGACCAGGAGCTAAATATATTGGGGCCAGGGCGGAATGTGGTAGTTTGAATATATTGTCCCCAATATATTCAGTATTTTATTAGTTTATAGTTTGCATCTGCAATCACCTTGCTAGAGGCAAGGTCACTGGGCACCGGTCTTAAGGTGTGGTGATGGGTTTGAGATTCCATTGTAAAGATATGCAAATGTGTCTAGCAGGAGTTCCTGAAGTCTGCTGTGTGACCTTTTGGCTGTAGTTAGTTTTACTCTGTGTGCTGTAGTGGCTGGTTGGCTTTCTCTCTCTCTGTTTGGCCCTGTGAAGAGCAGGCTGCTTTTCCTGCCTTTATGGAACTTCCCCTGGATCTGTAAGTTTCAATAAATAATATCCCTTCCTCCATAACTGTGCCTGGTCTGGAAGTTCATCTTAGCGAACCTGAAGCTGTCTGCAACAGGTTCTAACCATCCAGTGAACACATCAAGATTACAGCATCCAACACACACACACACACACACACACACACACACAACACACACACACACACTTAATCTTAACTTCATGGGTGTTGTTTTCTCTTAGTTAAATATGTCCTGTAATATGCACCACCACCAAGTCCACAGGACAATATTGATGAGTGAGCAGAGATTTACCTGGAATGAAACATGATTTAAGGCCTTTTTATTTTTATCAGTTGGAACCTGATATAAAGGAATTCCCCAGGACTCCTCTTTAATCCCCCACCATTATTCCACAAGAGTTGGTTGGTGTCACAAGGAAATGTAGGTGGAATGGACAACTAACTTGTGCTGCTGGCTTTCTATCTTAGGATAGGTATGTCAAATTCTAAACTTCCCCTCCAAAAGTTCACAATCTCCCCGGAGACACAGGTTATAAACAAAATTTGAACAATTTAAGTACTGTGCAAGAGAGTACAAGTTTGAAAAGTTCTGCACCCCAATGGCTTAGAAAACAGTACATGGAAGAGGTCTGAGAAGGGCAGCAGAAAGGCAGGCAGCGAGAGGCTTTCCTGGGGCTTAATGTCTAACCTTTGAGTGATGGTGGCATTTGAGACCAGTGAGGGGACTTGTGGCATTAAAGCAGACTATTGTTTTAAGTGTGACTGGTCTGACCAGAGCAGGTTTGGGGTGGGGTGTAAAGGGGAAATCAAATTCTACCCTGTCAATCATGCACACTGGCACAGGCAGAAGGCACCCGAAGTCTCACGTGCCACGGAAACAGGCAGCTGTACAGATTTCCTCAGGAAAACATTGAAAGCAGAAATCGTGATCACACCCAATCCTTTCCTCTATGCCCTGCCCTATCTCTCCCACGTCCCCCAAAGGAAGAGAGCAGTAGGTCAAACTATTTTGTATATTCCTTCATTCAGTTAACACTTCTCTGTCCTCGGGGGCCATTGTTCACTGCAGGGCTAGATAGGGTTCTCCTTTCCAGGCAGCACGATTCCACAGCCAAAGAGCCCCCTGCAAGCCCGGCCCCACCAGACCACATTACCACCCAGGGAAAAGGACTGGGCTGCGGAGAAAGCCAGACCAGCATTCCAACCAAGGCAGTGAGTGCGTGGGGGTGAGAGGAGAAGTCCGCCCAAAGGGGAACTAGGCGACCTCAGAAGAGCCTGCTTTCAGGGGGTCTGGTTTTGCCGATCAAAATGTAGCATTCCTCCTAATATGGTTTTCCCTGTCCATACCGAAAGCATAGCCCTAAACGGAACTGCAAACCCGACCGTGTGGGGCTAGTTTTGAACAGTGAAAGCAGATCTAGCTGGGAAGGGAATGACAGGAACTAGACCCTCAGCGCAACGTGGCTGCCCTGGCCCAAGTTTGCGCCAGAAAACCCCACTGTAAACGCGGGCGGGGCAAGGCAAGCTGCGTCCCGCACATCCTGGAGGCATCTCCAAAGCGCGATGCCAGGGGGTGCCTTGGACCGAGGAGAGGTGACCCCTCGAGAGCAGAGTGGGCGCCGGGCCGGGCTGGCGCGGCCGCAGAGGAAGTCCGCGAGACGTGGGCCGCCCGCCGGCGGAGGCCGAGCGCGGGCTCGGCGGGGCGGGGCGCGGGCCGGGGCGGGACCCAGGTGGTGTTGATACACAAAGCGGGGCGGCCGGGCCCCGCCCACTGACGCGGGCCCGAGCCGCTATAACTCGCGCTCGCAGGGCCGCTCCGCACCGCGCCACGCCGCCAGCGCCGACCACGCGTCCCCCGAGCCGACCCGCGCCCACGACCGAGGCCGCCATCTACCACTTGTTTTTCTTCTGCCATTAATTTTTTTTTCCGTCTGTGGTTGGATTTGAGGATTAAAGAAATTTTTTTTTTCTTTACGATTGTTGTGTGACGGGGACAGCCCGCGCGAGACGTTCCCGTGGTTCCCGGGCGCAGGAGCGGAGAGCCGAGGTGAGGCGGGGGCGCCGGGAGGGCGCGGGGAAGGGGCGGCGGCGCGTGCATCCCTTCGGGCTGCGTCCCCCAGACCCCGGCCTGCTTTGGGGCTCGGGGCTCCGGGACGGCGTCCGCGGTCCGCTGGGCGCGAAGCCGCATCCTTCCGTTAGGGGGAGGGGAGCGGAGCCCGCCGCTCCTCTGCGGCAAGCCCGGTCTTGTGACTGATTTGCATTCATAAAAATAATTAAGTCCAGGAATCCGGGGAGTTGGGGAGTGGCGGAGGTGGGCTTGGGCTTTCTATTCCAGTGGGTACCGGGGCTTTTTTATTCCCGTGGGGAGGACGGGCTAGGAAGGTTTGACAATCGGCGATCGATATTGCATCAGTTCCTTTCCCGGACTAGGAGGGGCCGGCGGGCCAAGTGCCCGTGGCCGGGTGTGTAAGAGGGCACGGGCGTGCGCGGGTAAACAAACCGTGTGCGCGCTCGGCCCGGGGCCCGGGGCCCGGGGCAGCCCAAGGAGCGCCTCGTGGTCTTGCGATCTGCCGCAGAGGCTTTTCGCGTCTGGGAGCTCGGGGCCCCGCGGCCGTGGCCATTGCACACGCTGGAGACCGGGCTGTGTGCCCTGGGAGCATGCACACGAGCTAACCCCTGTATGGGATGTGCACCACCCGGGCGTTGCCAGCAGACCCCCTGGCCACGCTGCCCCCGCGCAGACCCGGGACAATGGAGAGGGTGAAGCGCAGGGGCCGCCGGCGGAGGGGCCTCGCGGGCGCGGCGCCGCGGTGGGATCATCTTTGTTCTCTCGGCCCCGCCGTCTGTACTTTTCCGCCTCTCGCCGCGCCCCCGCCCCTCGCGCGCGGCTGGTACTTTTCCACTCGCCTGGCGGGGGATGAATCAGCCGCGCTGCGCCGCCCGGCGGCGTCACGTGATCGGGGCGGGCGCTGCGGTCCTGACGCGCCGCCTCTACCTTCGCAGGCAGCCTCGAGGGCCGGTGCACCGCCAAGGACAAAAGGAGCCCCGTTGCCTCCCGATGCTCAGCATGAAGAAGGCCGAAATGGTCAGATTCAACATTTCCCCGGATGAGGACAGCAGCAGCTACAGTTCCAACAGCGACTTCAACTATTCCTACCCCACCAAGCAAGCCGCTCTAAAAAGGTGGGCGAAGTTGTGTGCTTGAGGGAAAAGAAATAAAACCTTCTTAAGACAGCAGCAGGGTTGCTTGGGGCCTGACTCCCACCGGGGCTTTTGGGGGGCAGAACATTCTGAGTTACCCAGTTGTGTTGTTGCAGTGAAGTCTCTGGAAGTCTTAGCCTTGTGCAACTCCTCGTTTATGTATTAAAAGGGTTGTGGCAGTTCGGGGTGGGGGTTGTATTTTACATACATTGAAGCATCGGAATGCATGTATCTTTCAGTCAGTTTGCAATTATGCAATTGTTTATTTATTTTTTTAGCCATTATGCTGATGTGGATCCTGAAAACCAGAACTTTTTACTTGAATCAAATTTGGGGAAGAAGAAGTATGAAACAGACTTTGTAAGTCACAGATTATTATTTTTTGTGTGTCTGGCTTTATGGAGTAAAAGAATAGTTTTACTTTTAGATTTCAAATCTAACTTGCCCAAAGCTGGTTTTCTCCATTTAATTATTGTTATATGTTTGGTTATCGTTTTCCCTCTATGTAGCATCCAGGTACTACTTCCTTTGGAATGTCAGTATTTAATCTGAGCAATGCGATTGTGGGCAGTGGAATCCTTGGGCTTTCTTATGCCATGGCTAATACTGGAATTGCTCTTTTTATGTAAGTATGTGTAAGTAGTGAGTCTGCCATGCAGGGCAGTTAATATTGATGATAAAACATTTTGGCTCCAGAAACTGAACTTACAGTTATCTAAAGTTAGAATTATGAGGCACTTGGAGATCTCTCCACTCTGCTTAGATATTGCACAATGCCAAGAAAGCCAGTCACTGACACATTAAGCCCAGTCTTTTGGTAAAGTCACTGGAACTTGTTAACAAAAAAAAAAAAAAAAAAAAAAGCTCTGATAGGGGTTGTTGATAGTTTCTTTTTTTTTAAAGACTATTGGTAAGTTAAGGGTAACTATAAATTTTGTTTTTGAAAGAACAGAAGACAAAAAAAAAAATAGAGTAAGTGAAGTGCCTCTGAATGGGTTTCATAAGTAAACAAAAGTCTTCCAAGGACCTGTGGCCCCTTAACATACATGAGGAAAAGAAAACTATAAATGTAAGGTGTGGTGATATTTACTTAGCCTAGAACAAGTTTACTTTAGGACAAATGAGTCACATTTCTCTGGATGCTGAAAAGAAATTCAAGAGTGTTTTTTTTTTTTTTTTTAAATGCTTTTTCCCAGATCAGTGTGATTGCCAAATGAATTTTTTTAAATAAAGACCTGCTTTTAAGTGTTTTCCCCTCTAGTTGCGCAGTTAGAACTAGCTGCTGTCCTTTGCAGCATTAATGTTTACATAGGTGTTTGCATAGAATTCTGGAGGTACTGATCCTTGGAGAATATGATTGAAGAAAAAAGAATATGGTGGGCTAGGGAAAATAGATCAGCGGTAGAGTGCTTACTCAGCATATGGGAGGAGCTAGGTTCAGCTAGTTACCACCAAAAATAAATAAGTAAATAGAAAGAAGGAAAATATGGCCCTTTATCCAAGACAAAAGAGCACCAGAGCACATGCCAGCCTGACCATGTAATTTTCAGTGTGTCATAACCCACTAAGTTTAAAACGGCCCGAGGACTCATGGCTAAGGCAATTTCTGTGGAGTCCTCTGACTTATCCTTTATGTTTCATCGTACAGATGCAGACTGCACACATACAGAGGGCACAACTGTCCCTTTGTGACCTGTGTGTTTTAGTTAGCTGACTGGTACAGTGTACTCAAGTTCTTTTTCTCTGTGATAGAATGTTCATGAAAAGAAAAGCGGACCTTAGCAAAGCTCTGCTTTGTGAAATTCCACGCTGAGGATAAGCCTGGCTTTGAATGCTGGAAGCAGGATGGGGCGGGGGGGGGGGGTGCTTGCTTCTTTATGAGTGAGGCTTTTGAGCACTCTTGCTAAGGTGAAGAACCAGGAGCTTGCATAGAAAGGATGCTAGAGTTTCAAGTTTTGTGCTAGGAAACATGAATGGCATGATAGTTAAAATTTGAAATCCTTCCTGGTGCTTGCTATAAAACCGGCACACACAGTTGAACGATAACTACAGGTACACGATTTGAGATAATGGTGACTGTGTCATAAGTGAAAGCAAAACTCGTTACTCGAACTTTTGGAATTCCGTAGAAGCTAATCATGTGTTTGATTAACCATTTTAATAAATGGCTAAATGATACCAAGATTGTGTGAGTTTTTATTTGTGTGTTTACATTGTGTATATAGGTAAATGGGCCAAAAGCCACATGCTACCACAATTGATGAAATGGCTAGCTGACCTTTTGAAGTAGAATAACTCCTGAGGTTGAAAGTGACTAGAAAGGCTTCTGAAGGTTGCTATCATTTCAGTTTAAGATACAGAAGGACCTGATTAGTTTTAATTGTTTTTAATTAAACCAACATCATTTCTCAAATTAGAGATGAAGCTAATGGTATCACCCTAGAACTAAAGCCTGTAACATTCTGGCTCCAAATGGTAGCTTAATTCCACTTTTTGCATTGAATTCTGAGACCTCAGTTTCTTTGCCAGCACCAAACACCATGTTGTGTGCAGTTTACTCACATGGGCTCAAAACTCATGTGACTCCATCTTGCTTGTTTTCTATACATGTCCCTGATTTTTCTTTTCTTTTTTTTTTTTTTTTTAAATTTTTTTACAAAGAAAGCCTTGATTTTCTTTGTTTGCCTGAGTGGAAGGAAAGTGAAGCTGGAATTAAAGAACTCCTAGACTAAAGGAAAGCAAAGGGGCATTGGGAACCCTTGAGTCTTTTTTTGTCCTTTATTTTATTTTTCTCCTCTAATCCAAGTGAAAGGGTCAAGAGAGGAGAGCCTTGCTCAATGTATCCTACTTGTTATAGCACAGGCATTGTTTAGTGCAGTGACAATGCTTGGCCAGTGTTCACTGAGGGGTGCAGCCTAATGTCAGCAGTTCTCCAGTCTATACTGAGTTGTTAGTAAAGTCTGTAGTGTGTGACTTCCTTCTTCCTGTTTCTCATTTGTACGAGCTCATGTGGTCTCAAGACCGGACTAGAATCTGCCTTGCTTAAATTGCACAAAACCTTTGTAGGCTAGGTTTAATGATAAGTTGCACCAACATTTTACTAATCAAGGGAACCAATGAAACAAAGAGAAGTGGCAGGCATACAGCCAGAGTCAGAATACAGGTCTCCAATGGGACTGGGCTTCCTAGCATCTCCCACTGTGTTGAACAGAATCCTTACATCCTTCCTCTTAATACTAGAACTATCAATTCAGACCTGCAAGTTGTTAGTATCAGGCAAGTTATAGTGTTGACACATTTGGAAGGAGAGGGAAAAATAGTTCTGGAGGCGTTTGGGCACAAATAAGACAAGCTCAACACTGAATGTCACTTGTACAAAAGTGTTATCTTTAAATCTATAGCCCTGATTGCTTATAATTGTGTCTTATCCTTTTCTCAGAATTCTCTTGACGTTTGTGTCAATATTTTCCCTGTATTCTGTTCATCTCCTTTTGAAGACTGCCAATGAAGGAGGTACAGTAGTGTTCATTTTCCTACAGTAATTTTTACCTATTATGATTTTCTTCCATTCCAAGCATGTGCTTCATGCTCCTGTGTTTTTCACTGTAGGGTCTTTGTTGTATGAACAACTGGGGCATAAGGCATTTGGCATGGTGGGAAAGCTAGCAGCCTCGGGATCAATCACAATGCAGAACATTGGAGGTGAGTTTTTCAAAGGCATTTTGGGTAGACTTCTGGTCTTATAGCACAGAGTGGTGACACATGAGTTTAGTGTCACGGGCCACATTTTGCGCTTGTAATGGTATAATTTTGTTTTCCTCCAGCTATGTCCAGCTACCTCTTCATAGTGAAATATGAGTTACCTTTGGTGATCAAGGCATTAATGAACATTGAAGATACAACTGGGTAGGTGCTAAGTAAGGTTACTGCTAAGAAACAGTTCTAGTCTATTGATAGTTAGATACATTTTATCCGAACCTAGATATCAAATAACTATCAGTAAATTACCTTTAAGTGCTCCTGTTGAATCTGACCAAGAAACCTACTACCTCCCCCCAACTGATTTGAATTTTTCAGAGTGAAAGGCTAAAGATAAAAGCCCTCTTAACTAATATCAAATCTGTGTGAAAGAAAACACACAACTTACTGTTTGCTTGAACTTGCTTTAATCTCTATATTGACACATGTTCCAGCTATTGAACCTAGACCCCCAATTGAACCTTTAGGTTAGTTTCAAAGTCAGTCTTCATACTTTTTACAGAAAATGTATGGCTATGCTATGGAAATGCTGCCCTTCTAGCAATGTTACTAGTAGGTCTTTATCTAAAGTAAATAAGGAAGGATGATTTTCTAACATACATATAGCTTGTTACTTCAAAATAGATGTGTGAGCCGGGCATGGTGGCACAAACCTTTAGTCCCAGCACTTGGGAAGCAGAGATAGGAGGATCACTAAGTTCAAAGCCACCTTGAAACTACGTAGTGAATTCCAGTTCCAGGTCAGCCTGGGCTGTACAGCAAGACCCTACCTTGAATATTTGTGTGTGTTTTTTAAAAAAAACTTATAAAAGATGTCTGCTTATCCCTGGTCCCTTTAGAAATTGAGTTTGATACATTGATTTTGAATATTAGTTTTCTATGAAGTTTTTGTTAATGAAGTATTGGAATTCATGAGCATATAGAACTTAAAAAAATAGTTTTTGATTACCTAAAAAAGAAAAGACACCATGCTAGAACCTTTAGGTATATTCATAATATTTTCTGTAAGTTCAAAAAGGACCTTTTGACTATCTTTGGAGTTAAGGTGGCTCAAGGTGTTACCACATCTAACCTTGAATAAGTTGGCTTTGGTGGAAGATTGAGTTTAGACTAATTGAGGGAGGCAGGGGTTACAAATGTGAAGAAATTTTCTTATTAAAATGTTTAATGGATGTATTTGCTAACAAATGTCTGAAGAAATCCTTGTTATAAAATCGCCTTCTTTCCAGTACTTTAGTTTCAAACTAAAATATAAAGTTGGTATACACTTTTTCTCAAAGTGCTGAAGATAAGCTGACTCGCTTCACGAAACAGCTTTGTTCCTATATTAGTATCAAGCCTTTTAAGAACCTTTTCATGTTAGGAATCAGCTGGCAGTCTTCCCAGAGCAAGGAGGGGGACACAAGTTAAACTGTTTCATACCCATGTCTACCTGAGTGAATGAATATTCATCGGGCATACAGAGTTTAAAAGTATTACTCCTGTCTTAACAGATGTGGTTGTCAAAACTCCTTTTTTGTGTTTTTGTTTGTTTTGTATACTATGAGTCCTGTTGAGCTGAGTAGCTGGTTTAACTGTTTCTCTTTTTAATTCAGATTATGGTATCTGAATGGTGACTACTTGGTCCTGCTGGTGTCCTTGGTACTCATTCTACCTTTGTCGCTGCTGAGGAATTTAGGTGAGCAAATTTGTATTTGATGATAATTGAAATGAGTGTTACTGAGAGCTCCAGGGCCCTCAGAATATACTGTTGGTGCAGCCCACAAAGCCTGTGTTCTTTCTAAGTCCTGGCAACATTAGAATACTTCATTGACAGAGCAATTATTTATATTTGATTATGACAATCATTTATCGTCATGTTACACTTAGAAATTTAACACTGTATCCATTATACTTTATGAAGTCTTTACAGCAAAATTGAATTATTCAATGGAGGAGAAGATGTTTGCTTTACAGAACCCTACTTTCATTAAACTAATGCTGCTCTTTTTCCACCTCTCAGGATACTTGGGATATACCAGTGGTCTTTCCTTGCTGTGTATGATGTTCTTTCTGATTGTGGTAGGTAGAGTTTTTCTTGAGAAAATACTTTTTAAAATAAGCCCCATCAGCTTGCTCAGCTTAACAAATGGAAAATGATGTATTTTCAGGTGATTTGCAAGAAATTTCAGATTCCCTGTCCTATGGAAGTTAGTTTACTACTCAATGAAACAGTGAACAGCACCTTTCTTCCTTCTTACTTGGCACAGAACATGACTGTGACTGAAGGGGATTCCTGCAGGCCACATTATTTTATCTTCAACTCACAGGTAACCAAGTGAAGTCTGTTTTCTCCAGTAATTTTAGGGAAGGTAAGAGAGTTGTTACCCATTGGAAATTTCAGAAAAGCTTGAGGTGAAGGGAGAGTGGATGGTTGTCTATTTTACAATAGGCTAGTAATCACATGGTGCAAAATGGACACGCTTCGGAAGTTAGGGTGCTGATCATACTCGGTGAGCAGTAAGGAGGCTTATTATGTAAAGGAAGTTGATAGCTTTAGGCTTTGATTTTCAGATTACATGAAGCAGTCCTGCAAGGTTGACAACATCAGGTTGTGAAATGTACTTTTACATCTTTTCCAGACTGTCTATGCTGTGCCAATTCTGACGTTTTCATTTGTTTGCCATCCTGCTGTTCTTCCCATCTATGAAGAGCTGAAAAGGTACTTTATTTTTTAATAAGTCTATTAATCAGATGATTTTTGTATCCACTTCTAGAATATATACTTAACTTTTTGTATTTAACACAGCCGCAGCCGTAGAAGAATGATGAATGTGTCCAAGATTTCATTTTTTGCTATGTTTCTGATGTATCTGCTTGCTGCCCTCTTTGGATACCTGACATTTTATGGTAAATAATTCCTACTTGTGTGTGGTGGGAGTAGCCATCTATCTATTTACTGAAGTAAAACTGCCACTTTTCTATGTATAGTTTTACTATGAAAGAGTCCTTGTGGTTTGCTAGATCTCTGGTGAGACATTGAATGTAGAACTTAATCAGTAATTCTAGAACTCAAATTCAAAAACACATTAGTTATTTGATGATGTGCTTGTACGCTATCCTTGCCTCTAAGAAGTGTATGCTGCCTGTCCTCATCACCTTTAACTGTATAACACATACACAAACTGAGCCAAACCATGGGATTTAGCTCCTGTTATTTTTCAATGGAGGTCATGTGACTAAATCTCTACTTGGGTATTCAGAAAAAAAGTTTCCCTCCAATGTTACTTTAATTGCATTAATCATAATTCCAAATTAATCTTATTAGCCTCTTACTTTATAGTTATTTTGTGAGTAGCTAATAATTTTAGTACAGATTTCATTGTAAGTTATATTTTCTGCTTGATCCCCAGAGTAAAGCACTCACTAAAAGCTTTTGTGGTCTTTCCCTACAGAACATGTTGAGTCAGAACTGCTTCATACCTACTCTTCTGTCCTGGGAGCTGACATTCTTCTTCTTGTCGTCCGTTTGGCTGTGTTGGTGGCTGTCACTCTGACTGTACCAGTGGTTATTTTCCCAGTAAGTAATCGCCTGCTGGTGGGGTTGGATGAGTCTTTGAACATGCAGATATGTGAGATTTTGTCTTCTGGGAGATGGACTCTAGTAGAGTAATACCAAGTTGGAGGTGGTTACAGAGGTAGATACTTTGCAGATTTTCAGATCCTGTGACATCTTTTTTCTATAACTAAAGACAAAAAAATGGTTTTTTAATAATTATATAGTAGTGCTCAGGTAGAAAACCACAAAGGGGCAGGGATACATTTTCCTTTAGAAGTAATTACTGTTTTAGATCTAGTCCCAATTACTTGGGAAGTTTTGGTGTTAACTAAAGCTGGATTTTAAAGAAAATAATCGATGATTACTTTTTGCAGATCCGGAGCTCCATAACTCACTTGTTGTGTGCGGCAAAGGATTTCAGTTGGTGGCGCCATAGTCTCATTACAGTGTCTATCTTGGCATTTACCAATTTGCTTGTCATCTTTGTCCCCACTATTAGGGATATTTTTGGTTTCATTGGTAAGTCTGAGTTCAAATTACTGGGATATTAAAACTTAAAAATCCAGGATCCATTGAGTTCTCAAGGAACTGTAAATGTTCTTTCGTAGGAGCGTCTGCTGCTGCCATGTTGATCTTTATTCTTCCATCTGCCTTTTACATCAAGCTAGTGAAGAAAGAATCTATGAGATCTGTACAGAAGATTGGGGTACGTGAAATATTGTGACTGGAGAAACGGGTGCCCTTTTAATAATAGCAGAAGTTCCCCCAACAGGTCATGAGTTTCTTGATCACTTTCATAGCTTCACTTTAAGTTTCTAGTGAACATTTCAGTAAAGAAATAAACTTCACAGAAAAGGTCAGGGAGGGGTGGCTTCCTATCTAATGAATACTTAAGTTAATTGCAAGAAAATTATTTAAGAGCTATGTGGGATATTGACACAGTTTTCAACATTTGTTCAAGTAATGTCTCCTGCCTCCTTGTGTGATGAGCACTGGAGTGTGTACCAAGTATATAGTAGGCCAGAAGATGGGTATTTAGTTAAGTGAGACTGACCATCCTGAGGCAGAGCTCTGGGAGGGTCCCCCGCAGGGCCCCTACTATGTACTTCCTCTCAGGTGTAGTGACAGAGAGGTTACAGAGAGGATTCACTAACCACATACCACACTATTGGAACCAGAAACCTGGTGGAAATAATTTGGGAACAATGCCCCTTCTCCATAACATGTTCCACTACCATTCTGGTCTAAAGAATGAAGTCAGGAGTAAACTAACGTGTGAATTTCTCCTGAGGTGACAAATAAAAATCTACTCGCCCCGTATATAGCACTAATGACCTGCACAAGAAGTTATTCTATGCAAGTCTTGAAGTCCGTGAATTTGATTAGGGTTACTTGCAGCAGCATGGAGAACTTATTAGTGGTTATACCACTGAGGAAAAGATTACCTCCTGTCTTAAACAACCCTTACCTGCCTTGCCTATATATCCTTCAGGAGGGGTGGAGCCTTAGGAGGCCCTCCTCCATGCAGAAATGTTAATGGATCCAATCTTGTGCATTTGTCCTGTGGATAATCACAGCTGCTAAGAGTTCAAGAAGGCATTGGTCATGTCATGCCCAGAAGACAGTATTCTCATAAAAAGACTCCCACTTTTTGCTGGGGATGTTGCTTAGTAGAGTGCTTATCTACCATGCACAAAGATCACTGGTCCTGCATAAACCAGGTGAGGCAATGCACCTGTATTCCAACCTGGGAGTGGAGGAATCAGAAGTTCAAGATTTTTCTTGGTGACATAGTGAGTTGAAAGGCAGTGTGGTGGAGGAGGAGATCCTGTCTAAAGATGAGGGAGATCTTGCTTCATTTAGGCTGTACTTTAGGAAGACTTGGGTTTGATTTTTTTTTTTTTTTTTTTTGTGACTAAATTTTGCTTTAAATGGCAAAGTACCCTAGTCCTATAATACCTAAAATACCTATAAGGTATTTCAGCAAGAAAACTTGTGTGAGACCAAAGATGAAGGTTCAGACGTCTGCAAAGGTGTATTCATAACCATTTGATACAAAAACAGTTGATATCTACCTCAGACCATAGAATATTACCAGTGAAACTTTAGGAACCTGTTTAGAAGCTAGAGGAAGGTATGCATGTGCGTTTTGTCTCTGATGAGTTCTCTGTCCTTACAGGCTCTGCTCTTCCTCATGAGTGGCATCGTGGTAATGATCGGAAGCATGGCTTTGATTGTTTTGGATTGGGTACACAATGCCTCTGCAGGTGGCCATTAATTGGCACCACTGAAACTCAAATAGTCCATGTGATGCCAGTGTTGAGTCATCTCAACTGCTATGAAATTTCACCTAATGTTTTCAGTTCACTTCCTTTTGAAGTGCAGATTCCTCGCTGGTTCTTCTGGATGCAGAATAAGTGAACTTTTCTTTTTGTTTTGTTTTTTTAAAAGAAACTTATCTGTATGTAAGGAATGGATACGAACAGCAAAACCACGAGTCTCTGGTTAAGGGAAGTGACGATTTTATTCCATTCCAGAGAATGGACGAACTCTTAACTCTTATCAAGCCACATGTTTGGCTTTGTCATTGTTTAACTTAGATATTTTATGGTTTTACTTGAATGTGCCTAATGGAACCATTCGATGTGAGAAACAATTCTTAATTCACAGCAAAGTATTGAAATACGCATTGAGAAAAACACTATTATTTTTTGTACCAAAAATAATTAAAAAACCTCAGAAGCACTATTTTACTTTTAAGAAATTGCTTTTTTCAAACTTTATCCAGAACCAGTTGTCAATAAACTCCATAAAATAACTTCATTAGTATTTAAAGATGAATATTAGTATTGTGAGGTAATTTTGCCTTTTTTGCAGGCATTTAAGCCAAATACTTTTTTACCCAAAATCATTTTAGGGAAATGTTGTTTTGAAAAATTGTACCATGAGCTAGATCATAGTTTTGTCCATTCAAACTTTGTTTAAAGTATAACTAATTATTGTTGCACTGAGTCAGGTGAACTCGGTTCATCACTTTCTTCTTCTGCCCCAAGTAATTGGTTCATTTAGTCTGAATTGATTGGTCTCCAACCTGTTAGAATGGAAAATAATGTAGATATTTCTGTGGGAAATAACTAATTTCAAGGTACCAAATAGTGCAATTGGGTAAAACAGGGTTTATTCAGTTGCATCTGTCTCCAGAGTTGTATTAACAGCTTTGGATCTTTTTTGGGCCAGCCCTTTTTAACCATTGCTTCCAGCAGTGAAAAATGGGCATTTGATGGCCAGAGGCCAAAACTGTTCTATGCAGAGAGTACAAACTTCTCAAATGCTCGTCCACTGGAAGTGTGATTTATCCAACAATATGTGGCTTAGTTGTGTTCATGTTTTGTCTGCAGTAGAGGTCTAGTCTACAGGTCACAGTAGTATTTGGTATAATAGAAGTTTCCCGTGCAGTGAGCTTTCTAAAAACTTGCACTGGATTGTCATCTCATTCTTGTACATTGCTGAATTATTTGTTTACATCGAACAAATGACTAGTTAGGGAAAACATTGCAACTTGATTGTATGTAGTTTTTTGGTCCAACTGCATGCTCACCCCTTCCATTTCAATTCCACTTAGAAATGAAAACAAACATTACTTTGAAACTTGGCTTTAAGAGCACATGTATTGTATGTTACAGTGTATGGTGACTATATTATTAAATAATGTGGTACTTTGCTTATCAGGCATAACGTCTAAAATCTTCCACATAATTCCATTAAGTGGTTGAGGGAAGCAAATAATGGAATCAGTTAGCCACATGGCTCATTAACTAGACAGCTTTAGTTTGAGGCAAGGGCCAGAAATGTGGCAAACATGGTTATTTTGTTTGTTTTTTTTGTTATGCATTTTTGTATTATATATGTGACTAAATTTATAGACAAGATTTGCCAGCTGTTAAAGACCCTTACAGAACTGGAAGACGTCTTGTAGTGCTGCATTGGGTGAGAATGATGGTCCATTTTTGTTTCTACAAAGATGAGATGACTGGGGACCATCTAGAAAGAGCAAGGCAGTGAGATGAACTACAGCATTGCTTTCATAAAAGTGGACTTCGGGCACTCCATTCAAATCCAGAACCTCACCTGTACTTCAGACCAAGAATCGGCATGTCTACTTGAATTCCCAAAAAGAGCTGCTCATGAGACAGACCTGCCAGGGAACACTGAGAAATGAGTTGCTTTCTACAGTTCACACTCTTGTGCTGGAGAAAGTACTGTGGCAACCAGGAAGGAATAAAGAATCCTGCCTCTAACTCCACTACTTACGGTTCAAAATTAATTCCTGGATAAAATTCCAATGCATGCCTTTCTTGGAACTATTTTACCTGCCTTGAGGTTCCCGAACAGTGAATTTCCATTAATGAGCAGTCTTCAGTATTAAAGCCACTGTCTTGTCACCTCATTTTGCATTACTGTCTTCCGTGGATGTTTTCAGTTATAACTGTAATGTTATTTATAGAACATCATTAATCCATTAAAGCTAACCTATTTTTCAATATTTATGATAATCTATGTACATACATTGTCCATATATATTTGTAAATAGGTTGTATATAGTGTCAGGATTGGGTCTTGGGTTAAGTGTATATATTCCTGCAATTTTCTTAACTGCATTTTGATGAATTCACATATAAGTCCCCAGAGTACCTACTTTGACATTGTATAAATACTAAACATTTAAAATACTTGTTTAAATTGTATTTGCAATAAACTGGTTGGACATCAGATTTTTTTTTCATGAAAACTTGGTGCAAGTTCAGACCTCTTATTTAAGTTTTCAGTGATATCTAAGTTTTCAAAATGCAGTAGTAGTCAATGTGATCTAATACAGTGAAGTCAAATGTGATATCATTATGAAAGACTTGAGAAACCTGGGTGTGTTCAGTTGGTGTGTATATAGTGTAAATATCCCCCATTGTACTGTTAGAGGCCAACAATTCCAGTGTGGCTTGTTGGCAAAGAGTGCTACACCAGTTTCAATGAAACATGTATGTTTTAACTGAACTAAAATAAATACATGCTTACTCCTGAGTAGTCATATTTTCTTTGGGGTAATGGGATGATCAGCACTTGAGGCATTATAAATCCAGCTAAGTTCCAAGAGCTTTTAAGTTTATAAATTTATGTTGGGAAGTTGGAGGAAAGACTCAGTCTTGAACTGCTGGGGGAATACACAAGCCTCTTCCAGTGCATCAGAATCCACAGGAGCTAGCTTTCTGGAACCAATGTAGATGGTCTGGTAGATCTTATTGCAGAGCAGCTCCCCTGATGCATAGTTAAAATCCAGGAGTCCTGAGATAGACCTGAGCAGAAGTTGGGTTAAGTTTTGGTAATCTAGATGCAGGAAAGGAGAAGTAATGGACAAACTGATAGTACTGTTAAGTAACACCTGGCTTTCCTGAGGGACACTAGGAACAGAAAGTTTCCTAAGTTAGGCTGGCTAAAGGAGCTACCAAGAGTCAGTGGAAGTTCTAAAGTGAAATAAAAGGAAACCACAGGACAACAGGAATGCTGGGGTAACTTCCAAAGACAAAGCTTCAAACCCATCTCCAGTTACTGATGGAAATGGGCTTCAATGGAACACTTGTGTACAGTTAACATGCCCTTGGGAGCGATTGTCACATTGTTCCCTTTCTGTCGTGCTATTTTTATTTTTATTTGTCAGAGAAAGAGGGGAAGAGAGAGAATGGACAGGCCAGGGCCTCCAGCCACTGCAAATGAACTCCAGACAAATGTGCCTCCTTGTGCATGTGGCTAACGTGGGTCCTGGGGAATCAAACCTGGGTCCTGCTTTGCAGGCAAACAACTGCTAAGCCATCCCTCCAGCCCTCGTGCTATTATTTTAAATGACACCAAATGTATCAATGCCAGTAGATGAATCTAAAATTAGAAATGTGGGTAGGTACACTTGGGATGAAAAGGCTATACTTTAACCAGTGAGTCAGCTATTCCCAAGATTCGTGAAGCCTGAATATTCCAGGAACATTTTGAAATAAGGAACTAGTGCTGTTGAAGTTAAGCATACTCTTCCTTGGAGAGACGAATTGGTTAAATTTCTAATAAGAATGTAAAGGAAATCCATGTAAATTAGCTGGAGCAAAGTGGCTGGTGGGGAGAACTTAATTGGGATTGGGATGCCTCAGAACTTCCAAAAATCAAAGGCTGTTTGTTCTTGAGACCTCAGTGAGGAGCACGTGAATCTTCACGGAGCTGTGCAGGAAGATTCTCAGCCTTCACTTCCTCCAGTAAGGACTCCTGCATGCGCCCTGCTCTTCAAACAGGTAAGAGGGCGAGGTGGCACACAACACGGCTGCCATGTCAGGATGTGGGGGAGAGTTTCAAGAGGAAAAAAGTGGTGGCCATGGGCTAGAACCATGTCACCACGGTTTCACTATTAGAACTGAGAATCCTGTTTTCTGGGAACCTCCTTAATCCAAGCCAGGAGAGATGGCCAGTTACTCCTGGGAAGAAGGCATTCCCATGCCCCCACACCCCAGTGTCTTATTAATAAAATGGCCCTGGGGCTGGAGAGATGGCTTAGTGGTTAAGGCACTTGCCTGTGAAGCCTAAAGACCCTGGTTTGATTCCCCAGAACCCACGTAAGCCAGTTGCACAAGGTGGTGCACGCATCCGGAGTTTGTCTACAGTGGCTGGAGGCCCTGGCATGCCCATTCTCTCTATCTGTCTCTTCCTCTCTCTCATAACAAATAAATCAATATGTATATATTAAAAATTGCCCAGAGATATAAACAAACTCATTCTGTTTGGATTTCCACTTCCTAGACTTCCACAAAAGACACGCACATGCTTTTGTAACTTTGACCTGACTCAACAACATCCTCAGATCACTTCTGCCCTTCTGCCCTCCTGTTCATCAAATTCCCTGTGAATTTGTCCCCAAAACAACAGTGTTCAGTAGGTAATACAGGGGTACTCTGTATAATTGTTAAATGAGTAAGTGCCCCTTATTACTATAGCTTTTTAAAAATATATTTTATTTATTTATGAAAGAGAGAGGAGAAAGAGAGAGAGAGAGAGAGAAAAAAAATGGGTGCGCCAGGGCCTCCAGCCTCTGCAAATGTTTTCCAGAGGCATGTGACCCCTTGTGCATCTGGCTTACGTGGGTCCTGGAGAATCATACTAGGATCCTTTGGCTTTGCAGGCAAATGTCTTAACCTCTAAGCCATCTCTCCAGCCCTACTATAGCTATTTTTGAGTAAGAATTTACTAAACACTTGCAAGAAAAATACAGCATGTGCCATAAAATTAGAGACTGATGTAAAAGATATTACTTACTCATTTTCAAGTTGCCCTACAGCAGGAAGGCTTTCTTGCCAAATCCATGATCTGCCTCCAGGTGGCAGAAGCCAAATCACTTGAGTGATTTGGGGGCAGTGAAATCCTTTTGTTTAAGCCCTGTTCAGATCTGGTGTACCCCCGCCCCTGACAGACTGTGAAGGAAGACTGAACTTGGCAAATCTGGTCACTGACCTTTGGCTTGTTCCCAGGGATGTTGCCATCAGAATGTTATGTTAGTGACGGCAGTTTAGTTATGTTCACCTGGAGCAATGGATCCTGCAATGTTGGTTTGCCAGGCTGCTGTGCACAAACACCACTGTTAATGAAGTGCACCTGGGTTTGTCGTTGGGCTCCAGGGTGTTGGTGGCCAACACTACTTGCTTAGTAGTATATGCCTCTGTAAACAGCCCTCCCCCACCAATAAAAACCTTAGACCCCCCCCCCAGGGCAAATGTTTCATGCATGTCCCCTAGTTACGTGCAAGAAAAAACCTCTCCTGTGTGGTCTTGGACAAGAAAGGTCTTGGAGTTGCCAGGCATGGTGGTGCACAACTTTAATCCAAACACTGGGGAGGCAGACATAGGTAGGAGGATCACTGTCATTTTGAGACCACCCTGATACTAACGTAGTCAATTCCAGGCCAGCCTAGGCTACAGTGAAACTCTACTTCGAAAACAAATAAATAAATAAATAATAAATAAATAAATAAATAAAGAAAGAAAATAAATAAATAAATAAATAAATAAATAAATAAAAAAAAGAAAAGAAAAGAAAAGAAAAGAAAAGAAAAGAAAAGAAAAGAAAAGAAAAGAAAAAAAAAAAAGATAAAGAAAGGTCTTGGAATTCTGAGTTGGATGCCTCTGGATTCCAGGCCTACATTATCATCTTCCTGATGCTCAGTTCTCTGTGCTTTTCTGTCATAAGTCTTGGCAGCTGGTGCTACCTGCATTTGACTCTTGGGAGTCCTTTATCAGCAAATGACATGTGTTTGTTCTCCAGTTTTCCCTACACTAATGCTTACAATCCTTAGCTCTCTTGGTTTCTCTAGGAAGAAGCTGTTGTGAATGAAAGCTTCCTTCTGAACATGTCATTATAACCAATTCTCAGAATCATCCATTTCTTGGGGATTTATGGAAATCTTCTGTGTCCTAAAACTATAACATCAACTTCCAAAGTGACATGTTTTTACTGAAAATGAAGCGAAGTCACATATCAATAGAAATGTTTAAAGCAAGGGATAGGGGAGGAGTCAAACATGTCAAAGATTGCCTGGGCTGGGTGTGGTGGGGCACACCTTTAATCCCAGAATTTGGGAGCCAGAGGTAAGAGAATCGCCATGAGTTTGAGGCTACCCTGAGACTACAGAGTGAATTCCAGGTCAGCCTGGGCTAGAGTGAGACCCTACCTCGAAAAAAACAAAAACAAAACAAAACAAAAAAAGATTGCCTGGTTCTTGTTTGTTTACTGGCTTTTTGAGACAGGTTCTCATGTAGTCCAGGCTGGCCTTGAACATGCTACATAGCCAAGGATGGCCTAGAACTCCTGATCCCCTGTTGCCCCTACCTCCTAAGTGCTGGAAGTACTAGAGTGTGCAGAGTGTGCACCATACTCAGCTTTGAAGATGTTTCAATTATAGATACAATTCCAACAAATAGCTATTTATTGTTCTTAAGAGGAAATGTGTCTCTTAGGTTAAAAAAAAGCAGTTTTTCTTTTTTTTTTTTTTTCTTTTTTTTTTTTTTTTTTTTTTTTTTTGATTTTTCGAGGTAGGGTCTCATTCTTGCCCAGGCTGACCTGGAATTAACTATGTAGTCTCAGGGTGGCCTTGAACTCATGGTGATCCTCCTACCTCTGCCTCCCGAGTGCTGGGATTAAAGGCGTGCGCCACCACGCCCGGCCTCAGTTTTTCTCTTTGTTTGTTTCATTTTCTTTGTATTTCTGTTGAAAATGACTGACATCTCAAGAGATGTGGAACTCATGGTTCACAACCTTCTGCTCCAGATAGAGAAATTATATTTTTAAACCGATCCTTAAATAGAAAGATCCAAAGAAGGAAATATGTGGAATATGAAAATCTCTTCTCAGAATGCACGAGAACCTCATAAATTTGGAAACATTCTTCTCATAAGCTGCGCCACAAAGAAATGTGTAGCGTGTACAGCCTGCCCTGGAGGCGGGGAAGTACACAGGAGAGCATTCTTGCTTGTGGGGGAGAGGCTAGTGAGTTACATTTAAAAAAAGAAAATCTTCATTCTTAAAGAAACACACACACAAACAATAATTCACTTAAAGACTGATTTCCAGTGCTATCACAGATCACCACAGTACCTGTGGGTTAAGTTAATGATCTCACACTAGCTTCCATGATGCCACTCTTTTTCTGGAAAGCTCTTCTGATTTGGGGTGGGAAGTAATAGTGGCCTTGTGGTTATGCGTAGATGGGTTCAAGTTTTGGTTTGCCATTCCTAGCTGTGTGATCTCTATGTAGATCCGTAACCTGTCCCAGCCTCAGCTGGCCTGCTTTGTAATGAAATGCAATGAAAGTATAATTTTTAGGATTCAGGGTTCACCAGGGTCCACGACTGCTGAGACCAACTGCTCCAACACAACGAAAGTTCCCCTGAAACCCGCTTTTCACTGAAGAAGAAACTGAGTCTTAAAGTGTTAGGCTTCAACCTAAAGAAGTTAAATAACATATCCTAGAAAGGGGTGGAGCTGATTAAGCCCCAACCCTGATCCAATGCTAATAATCAATTCACTTTAAAAGTAGAAAGGATCAGGCATGGTGACACATATCTTTAATTCCAGCACTTGGGAGGCAGAGGAAGGAGGATCACGATGAGGCCACCCGGAACTACATAGTGAATTCCAGGTCTGCCAGGGTTAGTGTGAGACCCTACCTTGAAAAACAAAAACAGAACAGAACAAAACAAAACAAAAAAGTAAGATATGGGGCTGGAGAGGTGGCTCAGTGGTTAAAGGCAGTTGCCTGCAAAGCCTGCATTAATTCCTTAGTACCCATGTAAAGCTGGATGTACAAACTGGAGCATGTATCTGGAGTTTGCTTTCAGGAAGCACTGGTGCACCCATTCTCTTTCTCTCTTTCTGTCTCTCTCTTCCTTACCTCCCAAACCTTTTTTACTTTAATTCCAGATGCATGCACCACCATGTGCATCTGGCTTACATGGGTTCTGGGGAATTGAACCTGTGTTCTTAGGCTTTGCAGGCAAGCTCCTTAACTGCTATGTCGTCTTTCCAGTCCAAATATTTTTTTATTAATTTTATTTATTTATGAGAAAGAGAGAAAGAGGCAGATAGAGAAAGTATGGGTGCACCAGGGCCTGAAGCCATTGTAAACAAACTCCAGATGCATGTGCCACCCTGTGCAGCTAGCTTATGTGGGCACTGGAGAATTGAACTTAGGTCCTTAGGCTTTGCAGGCAAGCGCCTTAGCCACTAAGTCATCCCTCCAGACCCAAATACTTTTTAAAATAAGATAAATATAGACATATAGAAGCTGGGCATGGTGACTCATGTCTTTAATCCCATACTTGGGAGGCAGAGGTAGGAGGATTGCCATGAGTTCGAGGCCACTCTGAGACTACATAGTGAATTCCAGGTCAGCCTGCTGGGCTGTAGTGAGAACCTACCTTGAAAAACCAAAAAAAAAAAAAAAAAGACAATGGTGAGCGTGTGAAATAGCTTATCATCCCAATACGCACTTCTAAAGTCCATAAAAAGTGACTCCTGGGCAGGTGTAAAACACAGTAGCCATGGGAAATTGTCAATTTTATATCATATGTTCACCTATAAATGAAGACGTTTCATATGGCTTGACCTAATATGCACAATAAATATTTGTCTCTTCTAGTCACCCTTCTTCTAGTCTGCTTAATAGGACGGATTCCTATACAGTCCCACAGCCGCTGAACTCCTCCCCTTCCCCCAGCCCAGGATTTCCAATCCCAATACCAACATCAGCCTGATGGGGGCTGGGATGGAATGTTACAGCGTAAGATATGTTTGGGTGTCAAGTTGACCAGAGGTAAAGTGGTGACAGTTAGTCTTCACCATTAGCTTGATTTGATTGGAAAGCACCTAGGAGATAGAACAGAACATCTGCTGTGTCTGTGAGGCATTTCTAGGAAA
The DNA here is from genome assembly GCA_036365145.1 of Orientallactaga sibirica. Taxonomy (NCBI): domain Eukaryota; kingdom Metazoa; phylum Chordata; class Mammalia; order Rodentia; family Dipodidae; genus Orientallactaga; species Orientallactaga sibirica. The sequence continues at coordinate 3,772,603 of JAEOAD010000036.1, forward strand.
GTTAACAAGAGAACTCAGACTTCCCTAAAGTTGAGCAGCACTCACTGTCCCATAACCTGGGGGACCCAGATGAAATAAAAAGAGAAAACCAAACCAGTTTTCTTCATACCAGCCAACCAGCATTCTCTGTTCTTGACTGCCATGAGTGTGCTCCACCATGCCCTCCCCATCATGCTGGCCTAAAAACCTCTGAAATCATGAACCAAAGTAAACCTTTCCTCCTTTCAAAAAAAAAAAAAAAATCTTCAGTCTTCTTTAATGCTAAAGGATCCTCAGGTTCTGCAGGACCCAGTCGTAGAATAAGCCTTGTGCTGCGACCGGTCTTCACCTTGCCTGCTTAGCTTGGATTTGTTTTTCACATTTGATGGAGATTTCCATCTCAATCTCTGGTAGAGCCACAGGGCTCTTTCTGTAGCACTTGCCTTTCGGTGCTTGTCAACTAGATTCTGGTATTTCCTATAATTCCTACAAAAAGCATTTGGATTGGAGTTCTGCTCTCTACAACCCACTCCCCACATTGCAATCACAGCCTTCTTCTTCAGAACCAGTGAGCAAATCTGTTCTCTAAAAACCCTAATCCCAAACCGGGCGTGTTGGTGCACGCTTTTAATCCCAGCAGAGGTAGGAGGGTCGCTGTGAGATCAAGGTCACCCTGAGACTACATAGTGAATTCCAGGTCAGCCTGAGCTAGAGTGAGACCCTACCTTGAAAAACTCCAAAAAACAAAAAAACAAAAAACTCTAATCCCTTGGGCTAGAGATATGGTTTAGTGGATAAGGTGCTTGCCTGCAAAGCCTAAGGACCCATGCTCCACTCTCCAGATCCCATGTTAGTCAGACGCACAAAGGTGAGGCAAGCACAAAGGTCACACATGCCCACTAGGTGGCACAAGTGGTTGAGGCCCTGGCATGCCAATTCTCTCTGTCTTTCTCTCTCTATCTCACTCTCTCTAAAATAAAAAATAAAATATTTTAAAAATAAAAAAATTATTTAAAAACCCTAATTCCTGTCCTGTCAGCATGAAGTTTCAAATCCTCGTGGCCCTTCATGACTAGGACTTCTCTTACCTCCCCAGCTATGCATCACCACTCACATCCTGCCTCTTACTCCATGTCTCAAACATAAAGAATTATTTGCAGGTTTCAGAATCCTTCACATCCCTCCACCTCCTTGCCTTAGCTCTCAATTTACATTTCACTTGAATACTGCTTCCTGCTCTCCTTCTGCTGAGGAATCTCGTTTTCCATCAAGACTCACACCCAAAACTCTGCCAACTTCCCTTCTGTATTTTCCCTCCTGGGTTCCCATTGGAGCCTGTGATCTGTCTGAGCACATGTCTGACTTTTCTCAATAACTGTATCACTGTCCATCTGCTACATTAGACTAAAGCTCACTAAGGTTAGAGATGTGTGTTCTTTGCCTCTGCACCCAAACACCTGACAGTGCCAAGACTAGATGCCATGCTGATGTTGGCTGTGTTAGACCATTCCAGGCCAAAGCCTTAGCTGGGACTTGCCTAACCTTAGCAATACAGACTCTGTGCATCAGCTTCTGTGATGAACATCTAGCATTCAAAGACAGGAAGGCTTTTCTCAGTCAAGCTTGGGAACAGCTATTTAAAAATTGGAGTAGTATTAGAAAGTAGTATAGTAACTGGGCTGGAGAGATGGTTCAGTGGTTCAAGTGCTTGCCTGTAAAGCCTAAAGACCTGAGATTGATTCCCCAATACCCATGTAAAGCCAGATGCACAAAGTGGCACATGTATCTGGAATTTGTTGGCAGTAGCAGGAGGCCCTGGCACATCCATTATCTCTCCCTCTTTATCTCTTTCTCTCTCTGCTTGCAAATAAGTAAAAAAATATTTTTTAAAGAGCCCACCTTTCATTCCTGACCCTCTAATAGTCCAGATCCTTGCTCCAGGGACAGCTATGATCATGGTTTCTTAGAGATTCTTTCAGAGATGGCCAAGTAAGTGTTCATTTTATATTGTGTTCTGGGCTATTGCAACATGGATGGCACTTTGTTCCCTCCAGACTTCCTTAGAAATCTGCCTTCAGCTGCTTTATGGTGGTAGTGCTTCGTGAAATCAAAGGAAAGACCTCTGACCCGTGTTTGCTGAGGATGGAGAGATGTCACTGACAGGGCCAAAGTCACAGATGAGGTCAGGAATTCAAAAACAGAAAAAGCAAGAAGAGACTATTCAAAAACAACCCCCTTAAAAACTACGCAGAAGTGTCAGAGAAAACAGGATTTATGGTAAAAGCTCATACTAAAAGACAGCGATCCCAAAGGCCTGAAGACTTGATGATTCTTGTTTAATCGATATTTGGGTTAAAAGAACCTACATGGGGCTGGAGAGATGGCTTAGCGGTTAAACGCTTGGCTGTGAAGCCTAAGGACCCTGGTTTGAGGCTTGATTCTCCTGGACTCTCGTAAGCCAGATGCACAAGGGGGTGCATGCACCTGGAGTTCGTTTGCAGTGGCTGGAGGCCCTGGCGCACCCATTCTCTCTCTTTCTCTCTCTCTCTCTTTCTTTCTCTCTACTTGCCTATTTCTCTCTCTCTCTCAAATAAATAAATAAAAATAAAAAATATATTAAAAAATAAAAAAATAAAATAAAATAAAGGTTAATGAAACCAAGGCCAGGGAGATGGCTCAGTGGATAAAGCACTTACTGCACCAGCATGAGTACCTGAGTTTGGAACCCCAGCATCCACATAAGCAGTCGCACCTATGGGTGAGAAGGGAAGTGGAGACAGTAGAGTCCACTGGAAGCTCAGCAGCCAGCTAGCAGCGGGAGAAAAAGTAGCAGGGAACAACCTCAAAGGAGATGAAAGACAAAGACCAACACCCCAAAGTTGTCCTTTGACCTGTATTTGTGCACTGTGGCACATGTATGTCTACACACACACACACACACACACACACACACACACACACACAGAGTTAATGAATCTAAAGTTAATGATGGCTATACATACATACATACATACATACATACATACATACATACATATATATATATGGCTTTATGTATAATGAATGCTGTTCCCTTTACAGATTTAGCTTAAAAGAAACTTTGGATGGTCCTATGATGGGGAAAAAAATAGACCATTTTAGAAATGGCTTAATAATTGGTATCTGGCTAATACTCCAGGGTACAAGGGGCTGCATACACGCATACACAGCCACTTGAGCTTCCTCTGTGTGCTCTCACAGTAGCTGATGCTGTTGCTACAAAGCACTGGCATTTGTTCCTTTTCACATCACTGTGTCAAAATACTTGACAAGAGCAACTCAAGGGAGGACAGATGTATTTTTGGCTCATGGTTTCAGTGAGTGACTAGGTCAGGTCCTTGGTGGTGAGAACTGTGGGTCTCCCAGCACATGGAATACAGAGTGAGCTAGACAGGAACTGGGAGTGGGTATGACCTTCAAAGGCCCACCCCTAGTGACCTACTTCTGATAGCCAGGCCTACCACTGAAGGCTCTGCAGCCTTGAAAATAGCCCTATCAACTGGGAACAAGCATTCAAAATACGAGCCTTGGGCTGGAGAGATGGCTTAGCATTTAAAGCACTTGACTGGGAAGCCTAAGGATCCAGATTCAAGACCCCAGAACCCATGTAAGCCAGATACATCTGGTGGTGCATGTGTCTGGAGTTCATTTGCAATGGCTAGAGACCCTGACACACCCATTATTTCTCTCACTCTCTAATAAATAAATAAAAAATTTTAACAAGGCGAGCTTGGGGAACACTTCCAGTTCAACCATAAACACCCAAAATCTCAATGACTTAACCAAGTTTTCCTTCTCATTCAAGTTTTCTGTTCCATGGATTAGAGTGGTGGAGCAGGCTTGGCATGTCAGAGGGAGTAGGGAGGCAGTGAATTATGCACTAACTTCAACTGGGAAATCTGTTCTCATTATATTTCATTGACCAAAGTAAGTATGTATTCTTAGACAGAGTGGCAGAGAACTGTGATACTCAGTACATGCTGGAAGGCTGAAAAACAGGAAAAAGTTTTCTTTTCTTTCTTTCTTTCTTTCTTTCTTTCTTTCTTTCTTTCTTTCTTTCTTTCTTTCTTCTTCCTTCCTTCTTTCTTTACTTTTTCTTTCTTTCTTTCTTTCTTTCTTTTCTTTCTTTTTTTTTCTTTCTTTCTTTCTTTCTTTCTTTCTTTCTTTCTTTCTTTCTTTCTTTCTTATTCCTTCCTTCCCTCCTTCTTTCTTTTTCTTTCTTTCTTTCTTTCTTTTTTTTTTTTTTTTTTTGGTTTTTCGAGGTAGGGTCTTGCTCTAGTCCAAGCTGACCTGAATTCACTATGTTGTCACAGGTGGCCTCAAACTCACAGTGATCCATGTACCTCTGCTGGGATTAAAGGCCACCATGCCCAGGAAGAACAGGAAATATTTTTTGAAAACACTGACGAAGCATAGTCTACTCTGCTGATCTCCCAATATGTGGTTCTTCTCCCACCAGCACTGAAAGCACATTTATGCTGAGGGGCACATTGCAAAGCCTTCCTTTGCAGCATCACACTTGAAGTCTAGGACATCTGGAGCTTCATGTTGGTGTCTGCATGGAGGATGACATCCCATGATGTTGACAGAGAATGTAACACCTCCTGCTCCAAGCCCCAAGCACTAAAGTGGACTATGCATAAGTGAATCAGGAAAAGATGAATGTCTTAAATATTCCCTTTGCAAGTCTGTACCAATTCTTAAATCATGCTGGTCTAGCTTCAGGAAGACTTCCTTCCCTAAGGTAGGGTCAATTTCTTTTCTTTTTTTAAAAATTTAATTTAAGCCCCGTGTGGTGGCGCATGCCTTTAATCCCAGCACTCGGGAGGCAGAGGTAGGAGGATCACCAAGAGTTCAAGGCCACCCTGAGACTACGTAGTGAATTCCAGGTCAGCCTAGGCTAGAGTGAAACCCTACCTTGAAAAACGAAAAAAAAAAATTATTTATTTATTTGCAAGCAGAGAGAGAGAAGAGAGACAGACAGAGAGAAAATGGGCACACCAGAGCCTCTAGCCACTGCAAACAAACTCCAGACGCATGTGCCCCTTGTGCATCTGGCTTACATGGGTTCTGGGGAATCAAATCTGGGTTCTTTGGTTTCGCAGGCAAACACCTTAACCACTAAGCCATCTCTTCAGCCTTAAGGTAGGGTCAATTTCTTTTTCTTCTTCTTTTTTTTTTTTTTTTGGTTTTTCAAGGTAGGATCTCACTCTGGCTGAGGCTGACCTGGAATTCACTATGTAGTCTCAGGGTGGCCTCGAACTCTCTGCCTCCCGAGTGCTGGGATTAAAGGCGTGTGCCACCACGCCCAGCCAGGGTCAATTTCTTAATGAAGCTCCAATTCTGCTCCTTCTTCTGGGGAGATTCCTTATTCACTTATCTCCATAGCCCTTTAGTAAGCTCTCTGCACGTCTTCTTTTTCTGTTATTCTTTTTAGTGACAGTAGAAGTGGAAATTAGTGTATATGAATATGTCTTTGTTGGGCCTTACCAATATTTCTCAGCCCAATTCCCATACATAGACTGTTGGGGTCAAGGGCTGAAGGAATGGCTTAGCAGTTAAGGCACAGTTAAGGTGCTTACCTGCAAAGGCTAATGACTCAAGTTTGATTCCCCAGTACCCACATAAAGCCAGATGCACAAAGTAGCACATGCATATAGAGTTCATTTGCAGTGGCTGGAGGGCTTGGCATGCCCATTCTCTCTCTGTCTCTCTTCTCTCTAAATTCTCTGTTTGCAAACACATAAATAATTTTTTTTAAAAAAATAAGGAAGTTGGGATCAAGAGTTATTTTGAGTTCTGAAAATTCTGACATATTTTTAGGCTAGTGGAACCTTTATCAGCTTGCTCCAAAAGTCAGGAATCTTTTTGTCTGAGCCCAGCTAGCTCCATTTGCTAATAGCCACAACTACAGCTGTTTTCCAGGTTCATTTCTTTTTTTTGTATTTTTATTTTATTTTATTTTTAAAATATATTTATTTGTTTAAAAGAGAGAAAGAGGGAGAGAGAGAGAGAGAAAGAGAGAGAGAGAGAGAGAGAGAGAGAGAGAGAGAATGGGCATGCCAGGGCCTCCAGTCACTGCAAACACACTCCAGATGCATGTGCCCCCTTGTGCATCTGGCTTACGTGGGTCCTGAGGAATTGAACCGTGTCCTTAGGCTTCACAGGCAAATGCCTTAACCACTAAGCCATCTCTCCCGCTCTCATTTCTTTTATTATAATTTCCAAGGTATAACTTATGTAGCATATGATTTACCCTTTTAAAGTGTACAAGTCTGTAGGCTTCAGTCAAGGGTTGTGCAAACATCAGTAGTTATAAGTTTTCATTCCGCCCAAAAGGAGCCCCTACCAGCCATTCTCCATTTCTCTCCATGTATCCCAATCCCCAGACCTAGGTAACCACTAATCTACTTTGTGTTTTTAAAGTTTTCCTGTTCTGGATGTGACATAAGAATTGACTCATACAGTCTAAGTCTTTGAAATTGGCTTCTTTCATTAGCAGAATGTTTTCAAGGTTAATGTATGTTGTAGCATGTATCCGTAAATAATTTTTTACTGTTGAATAATAATAACCATGGTATAGATATATCATATTTTATTTATCCATAGCTGTTGGGTTGTTTCTCCATTTGAGCTATAATGACTAATGCTGCTATAAACATTTATGTAAAGCTTTTAAATGGGCAATTATCTATTTATCTTTAGTTGCGTTTTATGAATTTGCCCTATTTTTTTATAGTTTCTCTCTCCCACGCCTTTTTCAACCATTTTGGGCTTGAGTGGGAGAGATGCATCTTTTGTTTTTGTTGTTGATGTAATAATACACTGAAACATTCCCACAAGTCAGGCTAAAGCAGGTACCACCTGCTGACATACTGAGGTTGTAACAATGTGTGCAGTGGCTGTAGCTTGATTTGATCCTTCCTATAGGACTGCATTTATTTATCTTTTAATTTATTTATTTACAAGGACAGAGAGAAAAAGAGAGCAGAGAAAGAGACAGAGGGGAGAGAGAGAGAGAAAGAGAGAGAATGGGTGAGCCAGGGCCTCTAGCCACTGCAAACAAACTCCAGATGCAGACACCACTGTGTGTATCTGGCTTTACATGGGTACTGGGGAATCAAACCTGGGTCATTAGGCTTTGAAGGCAAGTGCCTTAACCTCTGCCGTCTCCCTGACCAAAGACTGAGTTTTAATTACGCTTTATCATCAGAACATTTCTCAGTATTACCTTTTATGATCTGGGGCTCAGAAATGGTTATCTCTTGCAGCATGGTATATCCCTGAATTAGTGGACATTCTCCATTCCCTTTGGCTAGCAAACTGGTCAATTCTTTGCTGAGTTCATCTGTTTCTTGAAAGGCCTTACCCAACAATCATCATCCATCATAGGCCATTATTCTACTTTTCCAACCTCTTCTTTATAATGCTCCAAATTATGAGCCACGTGATATACCTTCCTTCACATCAAATTATCACAAATGACAATTTACCACAGTTTTGCCACTGTAGGCCTGCATGATATGAAAACACATCCTTTCATCCTCCCATAACCATTTTATGCTCCATCCTACCAGCTCTTACAAGAATTCTGCCACATGCTACCCTGTGTGGTAATTTTCTGCCATATTCTCATATTACAGGAATTTAATGAAAATAGAAATTTCTCTTTAAAATATTTTATTTATTTATTCGGGAAAGAGAGGAAGAGAGAGAGAGAGGAAGAGAGAGAGAGAAAGAGAGAGAATGGGAATGTCAGGGCCTCTAGTCACTGAATTAACTCCAGATGCATACGCCACCTTGTGTATCTGGATTTCGTGGGTACTGGGGAATGGAACCTGGGTCTTTAGGCTTCACAGACAAGTGTCTTAACCACTAAAACATCTCTACAGTCCAAAAACAGAAATTTCTATGACATCCAGAATAGGTTTGGTTATGCTCTTATAAAACAAAATATAATAAACAAATGAATAAAATTCCTCAGAATTTTCACAGCTTAATTTTACTATTTCTTGCTTATACATGTATCTAATGTATTTCATCAGAGCAGCTTTGGGTTGTAAAACGGCCCTACCATTCATCAGATTGGAATAAAAAGTACAGATAAACCCAGCTGCAGAGTTCACAGGAACCTGCCTTCCCCAAGGACACACTGCAGCTGTAAATGTCAAGACAACCCACGTCTCTAAGTGACAACTGATGTCTTACTCTCTGAGAAATTGTTTTCTATAATCAGAGGCTATCAGAAATTTCAATGATTGGATTAAAATTGTTTGAAATGACATCAATAAGAAGGCAAACGCCCGGTTTATCTGGGGGAATCCAAGTTTCTCTGCCACAGAGCAGCAGCCGCCTGCTCCATGCTGGCACAAAGCCCCAGAGGAGGGGCTTCTGTACACAACATTCCTCAGCTATCTGGGTGTCCTCTTGTTCAAGGAAACACGTCCCTGGGCCTCCTTCGCAGTTAGAATGGGCTGCTTACCAGCGCTGTACACAGCCCTGCTTTGCTTTGAGCCTATCAAAACACTGCTTTATTGAAGCTTCATCTGGACCCACCCTTTTCTAGAAACTTGTCTATTTTTTTTTTTTTTTGGTTTTTCGAGGTAGGGTCTCACTCTAGCCCAGGCTGACCTGAAATTCACTGTCGACTCAGCGAGGCCTCAAACTCACAGTGATCCTCCTACCTCTGCCTCCCGAGTGCTGGGATTAAAGGCGTGCACCACCACGCCCGTTTTTTAAAAAATATTTTATTTTTACTTATTTATTTGAGAGTGAGATACAGAAATAGGCAGAGAGAGAGAGAGAGAGAGAGAGAGAGTGAGATTGGGCGTGCCAGGGCCTCCAGCCACTGCAAACGAAATGCAGATGTGTGTGCCCCCTTGTGCCTCTGGCTTACATGGGTCCTGGGGAATCAAAGCTGGGTCCTTAGGCTTTACAGGCAAATTCCTTAACCGCTAAGCCATCCCTCCAGTCCCTGGTCTATCTTAACTCTGTGTTTGGTGAGATGCCTCATGTTTCCTGCAGGGTGGATATTTCCCTTACTGCAAGAGTCAATGCAAAGAAATCAAAACTTTGCCTGACAGGGTTCACTCTTCATGGAGTTGGACTGACCAACCAAAGGCAGGGTGTTCAACTCATCATAGACTGCTGGCAATAAAGAATATGAATTTTGTGAAAGAAAACAAAATATGGGCCTTTGCCAGGTCCAGCCTTGATCCTCAACTATCTGTTGAAATTCACTGCTTTCTTAAATAATGCAGCCAATTGGTCTATACAGAATGGGCCCTCCCATACAAAAGGTGAGGAGGCTTAGAAGCAATAGAGGCTGGGGCTAGAGAAATGGTTCAGTGGTTACGGTGCTTGCTACAAAGCCTAAAGACCTAGATTGGATTCCCCAGTATCCACATAAAGCCAGATGCACAAAATGGCACATGTGTCTGGAGTTTGCTTGCAGCAGCTGGAGGCACTGGTGCATCCATTCTGTCTGTCTGTCTGCTTGCAAATAAACAAATAAATTTAAAAAAAAAAACTGGCTGAAAGCTGAGGTCCTAACTACTTCAGGGTAACTTTGGTACCAAGACATCTCTGTGGTTCCCATTGCTGCACACTGAGGCTGCCTGATGAGCTCCTTCCTGTTGCGGTCCCCCCCTAAGGCCAGCTCAGGAGGGACGGTAGAATCTCTGCCTAGTTGGGGTGAGCAGCGCAGAGTCATGACACAGATTCCGGGAGTTGGGTGAGAGCAGGAAGCGAGCCTCCGCAAACTCGTTTATTCAGGAAGTGCATGTGGGTTTTAAGGGGCTTGGCTGGCTAATCCTTGTATGGGGTGGTCCCCTTTTTGTGACCAATGATAGCCTGTCTCTGGATAGGACATCTCGTAGTAGGCTTCTCGCGAGCATGGGACTGTAACTGTTGTCACAACAAGCCTGTGCAGAACGCCATTTCCACAGAAGCCACTTCCTGTTTTCTTCTGCCATGCGGTCTGGCTAGGACCAGGCCTGTATTGTGCCATACACCTTCCTGTCTCTGTCCCTATAAGACACTAACATCCTACATGGGCAGGAGAGGGATGCTGCTCTATGTGCTAAGTAGCTGCCAATGACCAATCATATTTGAAAAACAAACAGAAGGAAAATGATTGCAAAAATGTAATCCTCTCCACACTCTCCCACCCATTAATGTGGTAATGCCCACAAAAAAGGACCAAGACCAGATTTGGTACTTTCCTGATACACCTGAGTGTGGGTGAACGAACAGTCTGGTGCATTCTAAGACCTTCCTGGGACAGGAAGTGAGTCCCATTTTTCTTCTGGCCCATATTCTTCTCAGTGAGCCAGGTGCCAAAGCTGAACATGTCATCAAGAATCTTTTACAAGTTTGGTACATAATTCACATAATGCAGATTGGTCCTTTTGAATTATACAAGCACATAATTTTTGGTATTTTCATACTGTGCAACTATCAGCACTATCTAATTTTAGAACATTTTTTTTTTACCCACAAAGGAGTTCCAGACTCATTTGCAGTCTCTTTCCATTCTTTCCTTTATCTAGTTGTAGACAAGCACTAATCTAGTTCCTCTCTCTATGAACTTGCCTGTCCTGGCTCAATTGGATCTTGGATGGGGTAGACTTGAGGCATATTATTCAGAATATAGTTTCTGGACATATAAGGACATCAACGTGAGCCTTTTCCTGACTGACTGACTTCTTCCACTTAGCACAATGCTCTCAAGATCTATGTTGTTGCTTGTCTCAGCACTTCATTCCTTCTTAATTTTTAAACATTTTTACTTCACCAGGCACGGTGGTGCATGCCTTTAATCCCAGCTCTCAGGAGGCAGAGGTAGGAGGATTGCTATGGAATCGAGGCCAGCCTGGGAATACAGAGTGAGTTCCAGTGCAGCCTGGGCTAGAGTGAGACACTACCTCTAAAAAACAGGAACAAAAATTTTACCTGGTACAAAAGAATGCCTCACATTTATAGGGTATAGGGTGATTGTTCAATCATGGTACAATGTGTAATGGGATGGGCAAATCAGAGTAATTACCATTTCCTTCTCCTTAAACATTTATCATTTTTTGTGTTCCGAATAGGCTGTTCTCTTATAAGGCTAAAGAATATTCCTTGTATTGGCATGCCTCTTTCTTTCTTTCTTTCTTTCTTTCTTTCTTTCTTTCTTTCTTTCTTTCTTTCTTTCTTTCTTTCTTTCGAGGTAGGGTCTCATTCTAGCTCAGGCTGACCTGGAATTCACTATGTATTCTCAGGGTGGCCTCGAACTCATGGCGATCCTCCTACCTCTGCCACCATCCCCAGCTGGCATGCTAGTTTCTTTTCATTCATTCATCAGCTGGTAGGTATTTGGTTGTTTGCACTTTTTGGCTATTCTGAACAGTGCTGTTCTGAACATTCCTGTACAATTTTTATGTGCTATATGCTTTTAATTATCTTGGATATATGACTAGGAGTGGAGCTACTGGGTCATATGATAGCTCCTTTTTCAAGTTTTTGAACACTGCCAAACTTTTCCAAAGTGGTGGTACCATTTTATAATTCCAACAACAATATGTGAGAGTTCCCATTTCTCTATAGCTTTAATACATTTTATTATCCATGTCTTTTTTCTACTTGAATTCTATTTTAATTTATCCATGGTTTTGCTGTTGCTATTGTCATTATTCCTTTGTTATTTAGCTCCCTTGTTTTGTAAAAGGGTCTCCCTATATAGACCAGGCAGGCCTTAAACTCCCAGCCTTCTAAGACTGGGACTACAGTCATGTGCCACTGTGCCTGACTCCATGCTTTTATTTCTATCCTTCAATTATCGTTTTTACAATATACTTGGTTTGTACTGTCAGAATATTTAGGTTGTGCTATGAGATATGATAGGAACAGAGGGTTTGGCGGGGTAAATGCACTTTGACAGGGCTTAGATTTAGTGTAGCTTCATCTTCTTAATATCTTTCTTCTTGTGGGAATGTCTCAATCCCTCCACCTTGTCTTTACTCTCGGATATCCTTGATCCATTCTATTGGTAAGGCTTTCTATAGAGCTTTTTTTTTTTTTTTTTAAAGAAAAAGATTTTATTTATTTATTTGAGAGAGAGAGAGAATGGGTGCACCAGGACCTCTAGCCACTGCAAATGAACTTCAGACACATGTACCACCTGTGCATCTGGCTTACATGGGACCTGGAAAATTACACCTGAGTCCTTAGGCTTTGCAGGAAAGCACCCCAACCACTAAGCCATCTCTCCAACCCTCTATAGAGCTTTTTATTTGACTTACTGTGTTTTTCATTTCCAGTATTTTAATTTGGTTTTCTTCAGTTTTTCTAACTTTTTTTTCCTATTTTTTGGAGGTAGTGCCTCGCTCTAGCCCAGGTTCTGTAGTCTCAGGGTGGCCTCAAACTCACAGCAAACTTCCTACCTCAGCCTCCTGAGTGCTGGGATTCAAGGCGTGTGCCACAATTTCTTGCCAGTATTTCTAACATTTTTGTTGTTTTGAGGTCGGGTCTCACAGTAGCCCAGGCTGACCTGGAATTTACTATGTAGTCTCAGGCTGGCCTTGAACTCAGCGATCATTCTACCTCTACCTCCTAAGTGCTGGGATTAAAGACATGTGCCACCATGCCCAGCCAGTATTTTGAACATTTTATTGAAGTCCTCTTTCATATCTTGCATTTTTAAAAATTTCATTCAGCTGTTTGTGTTTTCCTCAGATTCAGCTTATTTTCTTCTTTGATTTCTTTGAACATGCTTATATTCATTATTTTGAGTTCTCTGGAATTTCATCTAATTTACTCTCACTGGAGGCCATTACTGTGGGATTGGTCAATTTTTTCTTTTTTGTCCCCCTCTCTTTCCCCCTCCCTTAGTATCACCCCTCCAGCAACAGGTGGGACTGGTCATTTTTGAAAGGGTGATAATGCTTTGGTTTTTCATATTTTCCTATATTACTGCATTGGGATTTACACATCTGGGGTTATTTTGTTATTTGGGTTGTTTTTTGTTTGTTTGTTTTGTAATCAACTATATTCTTTTTTAAAAAGCCAAGATTTTTTTTTTTTCTGGTTTTTCAAGGTAGGGTCTCACTCTAGCTCAGGCTAACCTGGAATTCACTCTGTAGTCTCAGGGTGGCCTTGAACTCACAGTGATCCTCCTACCTCTGCCTCCCAAGAGCTGGGATTAAAGGCATGCGCCACCACACCTGGCTCAAGATTTATTATTATTATTATTGTTATTATTTATTTATTTATTTATTTGAGAAAGAGAGAGAGAGAGAAACAGAGAATGGGCATGCCAGGGCCTTCAGCCAGTGCAAGTGAACTCCAGACGCATGTGCCACCTATTGCATCTGGCTTACATGGGTCCTGAGGAACTGAACCTGGGTCCTTTGGCTTTGCAGGCAAGTGTCTTAACTGCTAAGCCATTTCTACAGTGTTCAACTCTATTCTTTAAGTTGAAGTATTTGTAGGGTTCAATTGGAGCTTGGATGTGGTAGACTTGAGGCACATTATTCAGAATAGAGTTTCACACTGCAGGAGCTCAGGAGACATAACATGACCTCTCTGTTATTCCCTGAGTAGTTTCAGCTGTGGGAGCAACCACAGCTGCTGGATGTGCACACTATGCAAACGTCATACTAGCCAACCAACCACAGTGGCCGCTTTGATCTCAGTAACTAACGGAGGATAAATGAAGAGGCATAGAATGGTTCATTCTAGGGTTTTAGTCACTTAGATTAGGTATAGGAGGGAAGTAGTTAAGGTGAGGCTAGGGATATTGCATATTTTTTCTTCTCCTCCTCCCTCCCCCTGTCCCCCTCCTCCTCCTCTTTCTTTTTTCTCTCTTGTTTGTTTTCCAGGCAGAGTCTAACTCTATTGAACTTACAGCAATACTCCTACCTCACCCTCCTGGGTGCTGGGCTATAGGTATATGCCACCCTCCAGCCCCAACTAGGGTTAAGTATTAGATTAACTTTGAAAAAAATGAGGTGGAAAAAGCAGCTGGGATATTGTTAGTGTTCACAGATTTTAGAGCTTGTTAAAGCTAAGGAAGGCTTGTAATTAAGAAGAGTGGAGGAGAGGATATGGAAGAGAGAAAGCAGAAAGGATTAGGCATGAGGGAAAGTTTGTGAGACTTGGGTGAGGAGAACTGCATAACAGCGCAGGGGGTAGAGATACAAATCAAAGAACTATAACCTAACGTAGGTGCACAGAAGCAAAAGCAGAACTATTATGGGGTATACACGCAAAGTGGAGGGTAAAAAGTAAAAGAAAAATAAAAACCACTTATGAAGTGAGCTACTTGTTGAGTCGAAGGGGGAAATCTCAGCTTCTTTTTCTGCCCTGGCAAGCTCTATGGTGCTGTGGGCTGAGGGGTGCATGAGAGCCCAGGTCCCAGTGATGCAGGATTTTTAGAGCTCAAGGAGGGTTTGTGAACCCCAACTTTCAGGCTCTCATCAATTTTAACAAAGAAATTAAAAAAAAATAACAGACTGAGAAGGATAAATTATTAATTATTGAGTTTATTTAGGGAGAGATTATGAAGTTTGTTCAGGGAAAATGGGTATCTCGGGAAAGGTTGGAACAATTTAAACACACACATGGAAGACAGTATGGAGAAGCCCGTGCCAAAAGATTTAGAAAAAAATAAAACACTCACGTGGGAACAAAGCATAAAAGCTCCAGCTCCATACCTCCTCATAGAAGAGAATTAAGAGATGAGGAAGTGAAGGACTCGGGGCGTAAGGAAGGATAACAGAGAGAAAGTACCAAGGCAGGGGCCAGGAAATTCAGACGCATGGAAAATGAGTAGTGAAGAAAGTCAAGGGAGTTATTACATACGTGGTGAGGGCAGTGTAGATGAATTACACACGTGGGTAGACCAAGAGTGTACAGGAAGAACATAACAAAGTGAAGAAGGTATCCGGAAACAGAATACACGTGAGGACCGAACAGAGAAGTGCCCAACAGGTAAGGAGGCCCCTCCTCCAGCCAGGCTGGGAGAGGAGAGACACTCACTGCTTAGATGAAAGGACCACAGGTCATCCTGTGGCCAAAATGGAAGAGGAGGCCACCATTTCCCTTCCCTCTCCTAAGCTGGCTGGGAAAGGGAGAACAGAGGGCAAGAGCTGGTGCCAGGAGTATACCGCCAAGAGGCCTGTCACACTTTCGAAAAGCCCTTCATAGTTAATTAGAATAGATTTTGTTGTCAGACCCATGTAAGGGGGCGACCTGATTGGTTCACAGATTCAGGGGGCTGACCCAGAGGCTAGCCCACCTAGGTATTGTGCTAGATTGGGAAGTAATAGTGGGCGCTGTGGATGAATCTGAATCAGACGCCGAATTCCAGTTCTACCAAGGTGGTTGGGGAGACATCTTTTTGTTCTCTGTGGACTCCTGTCCCTAACTGTCTCCAAAAGTTACCTTTCTCCTATTTTTCCTTAGCACCTGGGTTTCTGCCTGGTTCTATGTCCATGGTGGTTACCTCCAACTGGTGCCAGGTCGCTGGACCCACCTCCTCCTCCTGGACTTCTCCTGGTCTGCAGCGCAGATGTGTGTCAGAAGAACTTCCAGGACTGTGTCCTTGACTTTTGCTGAGGCAGCAAGATTTGGCCCTACTGGGTGCAGATTGGAGAGGATTTGCGGCCAGATGCCAGTTCCTAGGGTTTTACACCTGCTTGCCTGAAGGGACTGCTCCCCCCCACACCTTAATAAGTTTGTTTATAGATCTTGCCTCCTGCAGAAAAACAGATTATCTTGACTAGTTTCTTCCACCAAGTTTTACAAGTGAAGCTTCTATTCCCCATATTACCCATAAGTCTCCTGGAGCAGTTTCACTTAACTGGACTAGTTGTCAAGGAAGGTGATCAAGTTGATAACTTCTAAACTTTAGTCTTCTGGTTCGGGACTGTAGTAGTTTCCTTCTCCTTGCTGGAAAACACCTGGCCAAAAACGGCTTATGAAGTGGGGTGGGGAGCTTCATTACGACAGGGAAAGCACAGCGGGATCAGACAATCAGACATCACATCACACCTATTGGGGATGGACTGAGCCCCTAGGCCCACCTCTAGTGACATGCCTCCTCCAGCAAGGCTCTGCCTCCCAATGACTTTACCAGCTAGTGATTAAGTATAACACTTAGCCCCAAACCCATGAGGCTATGGGCACATTTTACATTCAAACGATTACAAGGACACACTGGGGTATGTGCGTTGGGAGGACAGTTTAATAATCTCCCCTCTCTATGTGCTCATAAAACATTCATATGACTATATGTTTTATGCCTTGTTTTCTTTGGACCACTGGACATTCTTGGAATTTGCCCATGGCTATTCCACATACTGAGGTTCTGGTGAAATGGTGGTGAAGAGTTTAGTGAAGTTATGGGTGAACATATAATAAAAGCAGAAGCAAATTACTTTGAGAGTAGTCATATACTGTTAGCAAACTCCACAGAGGCTTGGAACTTAAGCTAGCTTGGTTGTGGAACACCTAGCAACAGGTAGGCCACTCTACTGGAGCTGGATTGACATGCCCCATCAGTGGGTGAGTAATTAGTGGTTAGTGGTTACTGGGAAGAGTTGAAGAAATTCTTCAAAACTGACATATGAAGAAGGCAAATGGGGCTGGGGAGATGGCTCAGTGGGTAGAACACTAGCCGCAAGCATCAGAAATGGAGCTCAGATTCCCAGAATCCACATAAAGCCAGACGTGATAGCATGCATCTGTAATACTGGCACACTATGGAGGAATAGAAGGCAGAGACAGGAGAATCCCAGGAAGCCCACAGGTCAGCTAGCCTGGCATGTGCAGCAGGGAGCAAAAGATCTTGCTTCTAAAAAGATGAAAGGAGAGTACAAGACACCCAAAGTTGTCCTGTCATCTCCACAAGCACACTGAGGCACGTGTATGTACACACACACACACACACACACACACACACACACCCCACAAGGTTTAAAAAGAGAACAAGGCAAACAGAGGGATAGTATTCATGGCTAGAAAGAGAATGCTTTGAACTCAGAGTTAGAGAGCAGAAGGGCATCTGGGGTTACTGTGTGGAAGAGCTGGGCACTGGGTGGAGAGCCACATGTTAGAGTGGTTCAGGAACATCACTGGTGAAAAATGAAGTCCACTGGACTGAGTCCAGGGTATTAGAAGTAGGTACAGGGGTTCCTTAGCTCCCGGCCAAAGGTCATGGGCACTTGACCACTTAATGGGTCATAATCAGAAGTGTGGCTACCAGGGGTAACTGCAGAAGGAGGCAGAAATCTTTAAAGGTGCCATGAAGCATTCCAGTGCATTGATATACTATGGACTTAGATGAGGGCAAAGACAGCTACAGAGCAACTTGCCAAAGGGCCTCATTGGTTTGGAATTCAGCTACTTGGCAAACAAGTTTGCATACAACAAAGTTAGAAAACCAGGGGAAAGGCAAAAAGAGTGTATAAGTAGCCAAAACAGACTCTTTAAACTCCATGCAGTAAACATAATGCATGAAAAAAATTCTCAGGCTCTGTAAGCTTAATTGACTAGCTCATTTAAAGGGAATTCCTGTGTCAATGTAAATCAGAAGCTACAGCTGGGCACCTGTCCTGCACACATCATGGGCGCCAAGGTTTTGGAACGTTCTATATAATTAACAAATCAGTCAGCTGAGATCATGTAGGTGACTTCTAGGAGGCAGTGTTTCCTGCTTCCACACAGCAGCCACCAGAGGCTCTGATCTGGTTTAGCAGAAGTATCCCCTCCCCATCCCTGGGACAATTTTTTAAATTTTAGGTCAACATCCAAAATAATGGGTTTCATTATGGCATTTTTTTTTTTTTTTTTGAGGTAAGGTCTTGCTCTTTCCCAGGCTGACCTGGAAATTCACTCTATATTCTCAGGGTGGCCTTGAACTCACGCTGCTCCTCCTACCTTTGCCTCCTGAGTGCTGGGATTAAAGGCGTGCACCACCACGCCTAACATTCATTATGACATTTTTATACATGTGTCATCATACTTGGTTGTTATTGGTTCCTTCCTCCATGCGCCTTCCCTTCTCCCCTCTGGCTGGTTTTCTTCCTTCTCCCACATACCCCTTTCTGCTTTCTTATCAAGTATTTTCTATGACTCTCTCCTTGATATTTTGCTTCTCATGATCCCCTTTCTAGTTTTATGACCTGTACATATATAAATACACCGTCACATTTATGCTCATATATATCATTTTAAGTCCAGGTTTCACATATGAGAGAAAATATGGCATATTTGCTTATTTTGCTTAACATAATTATTTCCAGTTGTATCCATTTTCCTATACATGTCATGATTCATTTTTATTTACAGTTGAATAAAATTCCATTGTGTAACACTTTTTTTTTTTTTTTTTTTGAGGTAGGATCTCACTCTAGCCCAGGCTGACCTGGAATTCACTACGTAGTCTCAGGCTGGCCTCGAACTCATGGTGATCCTCCTACCTCTGCCTCTAGAGTGCTGGGATTAAAGGCATGGGCCACCACGACCAGCTGGTGTGACACTTTTTTCATCCGTTCATCTGTTGATGGCCCCATTTCCTCACTATTCCTTGTGAATAGTGAAGCAATTAATACAAGTATGAAAGTGTCTTTGTAATATGTTGACTTAGACTCCTTTGTGTGTATACCCAAGAGTTATTTTTGTACTTAATTTTATTAAAGCACATATGCAATATAAGTCAGGTTTTCAATAATGTGTTTTTTTGTACAGAGCTAATATATCCTACATTTATTTTGAGTTCCTTTTTAGTTTTTAATTGATAATCTCCAAGTGTATATATGTATAAATATAAAATGTACCTAATCATAATCCCCTTCCACCACCCTTCTTTGTCCTCCCTATTCCTCCTCCACTGAACTCTGCTTCTTTCCAACTAGTCCCTCTTCTGTTTTGATGTTATTTTTTTTGCCCTCATATTATGCAGGTCTTGTGCAAGTCAAGTCAGCCACTGTGAGGTCATAAGTGTAACCAATATTTTGTGTGTAGAATTCAGCATTTCAAAGCACTCCCCTCCATCCTTTGGCTCTTAAATTCTGCCATCTATTCCTTGAGGCTTGGAGGATGTATCAGAGATGCCACATTTCATACTGAACACTCATCTGTCACTTATTCTTACTACCTTGATGAGTTTTGAGTCACTCCAGAGGTCACCAAATCTGAAAAAAAAGAGAAGCTTCTCTAATCAAAAGTGAGAATAGCATTAACATATGGGCATAAACATAAATATTTGAGGGAAAATTGGTGGGTATAATATATACATTTATCCAAACAACAGTAATAGTTTCTACCCTAGAGCTTATGACCTACCCAGGCATAGGCTTTGACTAGATTTTCAGTACAAGGCATGAATTCCCCTCCTGTGGAGTGGGCCTCAAATTTAGTCAGAGAGCAGTTGGTTATTCCCATAGCATATATGCCACCATTGCACTAGTGGACACATCTTGTCCTGGTTGGATCAGTTATATAGTTATGTAGTTGGTTAAGACTTTTGATAGCTTTTTTTTTTTTTTTTTGGTTTTGCAAGGTAGGGTCTCACTCTGGTCCAGGCTGACCTGGAATTAACTATGTAGTCTCAGGGTGGCCTCGAATTCTCGGCGATCCTCCTACCTCTGCCTCCTGAGTGCTGGGATTAAAGGCTTGCGCCGCCACGCCCGGCTTGACTTTTGATAAATTTTGATGAAAAGTGCTGAAGAGCCTGCATAGCACTAATGAGCAGAGAGGAGGCTTCCAGCTCAGCTCCAGCTTGATTTTTCAGTGCCCTACGGTCAAAACATGTGGTGGCTTCAGCAATAGGATCTTACCATCTAGTTCTGGTGGGAAACTAAGAGCCTCAGCAATAGCCTGTGTTGTTTTGGGAGCCTCAGGGGCTTCCCTGACCAACAGCACACTGAGAGAGGTATCACACCCTTGGTACTGGTATTTTTATGTAACAACCTATGGCTTGTGGGTACAGCATTATCCCCCTCCAACATATCGCAAGTTTTATATCAGGGCCATATGTATTTATATTTTTCTTTCTTTCTTTTTTTTTTTTTTTTTTTTTTTTTTTTTTTTTTTGAGAGGTAGGGTCTCACTCTGGCCCAGGCTGACCTGGAATTAACTATGTAGTCTCAGGGTGGCCTTGAACTCACGGCAATCCTCCTACCTCTGCCTCCCGAGTGCTGGGATTAAAGGCGTGCGCCACCACGCCCGGCTTTTATATTTTTCATTTTTGAGAAACCTCCATCTTGATTTCTATAGTGGCTGAGCAAGTTTACACTCTCACCAGTCATGATAAGGGTCCCTCTTTCCAACATTCATTATCATTGGTTTTCTTGATGATAGCCATCTGCCTGGGGTGAGATGGAATTGTGAAAGTTTCTTTTTCTTTCTTTCTTTCTTTCTTTCTTTCTTTCTTTCTTTCTTTCTTTCTTTCTTTCTCTTTATTTCTCCCTCCCTCCCTCCCTCTCTCTCTTTCTTTCCTTTTTCCAGGTAGGGTCTATAGCCCAGGATGACCTGGAATTCACTATGTAGTCTTAGGCTGGCCTTGAATTCAAGGCAATCCTCCTACCTATGCCTCCCACTCCTCAAGTGGGATTAAAGGCATGCGCGACCATGCCCAGATGCAAAACAGTTGTAATTTACATTTGCCTTTTTCGCTTATTTATTGGCCATCTGCATTTGTTCTTTTTGAAACTATATATTCGGTTCATTAGTTGATTTATTGACTGGATGATTTGATTTTCTGGTGTTTAATTTTTATAGCTCATTATATATCCTAGATATTAATCTCCTGTCTCATATATACTTAGTAAAGCTATTTTCCCATTCTGTAGGCTGCCTCTCCCTGGCAATGATTGTTTCCTTTAGCAAACACATTCTTTTGTCATCATTAGCTTCCCATGAAATTAGTGAGCATACACAAACTCATTCATACACATAGGTATATTCACAGACATATATAGTATATTTCTCTGATGGAATTCTATATTGATACAAAAATAACTAGTATAGAATGTGTAACAATGTATTATATCTAATATATAACATCTACCATTTGTTGAGGGTTTTCCATACTCAGGGCCATGTATATTTTTTTCTGTATCTTTTATTTTTAACTGTTTTATTGACAACTTTAATAAATGTATACAATATACCATGATCATAACCCCTTCTCACCACCCTTCCTTTTTCTCCTCACAAATTCCCCATGCACTGAATCCCTTCTTCTCTCCAAATACTCTCTCTTCTATTTTGAAGTCATCATTTTTCCCCTCCTATTGTACAGTTCTTGGGTAGGTAGCATCAGCTACTGTGAGTTTATAGATACCAAGACTGCTTTGAAACTGGAAGACAGTATTGTAAGTATCCCTCCACTTCTTTTGCCACTCACATTCTTTCTCCCACCTCTTCCACAATGGTCCCTGAGCCTTGAGGGTTTGATAGAGACCTCTCACTTAGTGCTGAACACTCCACTTCTCAGTATTTTGGTACATTCCACTGTCACTTCTCAGTACTTTGGTGAGTTCTGAGTCACCTGAGTGGTCACTGCCATCTGAAAAGTGAGGCTTCTCTGACCAAAAGTAGAGCAGCATTAACATATGGGTATAAATGTAAGTATTTAAAGGGCAGTTTGGTGGACATAATATGGCTATTTAGCCAGACAACAGTAGTCGTTTCCCTCCTAGGTCTTATGACTTCTCTAGTCATAGGCTTTTGATTAGGTGTTCAGTACCAGGCAAGAATTCCCTTCCCTGTAATAGGCCTCAATCACAATTAGAGTAAGCAGCTGGTTTCTCCCATAGCAGCCACATCACCATTGCACTGTTGGTATACTTGGCCTGTCCTTGCAGGGTTCACTGCTGGTTAAGACTGTTGATGAGTTTTCTCCTCCAACAGGCTGCATTATCTTTCTAGTATCCTGCCATTTAGTCAATGGGAAGCTCCAGCTTAATTTCTCAGTGACCTGCAGCCCCAACATGTAGAGTCTTCAGCAATAGGGTCTTACCATCTCTTTCTGGTGGGCAACCAAGAGCTTTGGCAACAGTCTATAATGTTTTGGGGGTATCAGGGATCTCCCTGGTCAACAATTCACTGGAAAGTATCCCACTCCTGGCACTGAAATTTTTCTATAACAATCTATGACTTCTGGGCGCATTATCCACCTCCACAGGAGACTTCTGCAGCACCATTTAGTAAATATGTAATGGATATTGCTAATTTCCGTTTCATAATAACCATGTAGAGGAGAAACCATATCTATTGAAAAGTCTCTCTTAAAACATTCTTCCTATCTGGCGTAGTGGTGCATGCCTTTAATCCCAGCACTCAGGAGGCAGAGGTAGGAGGATCACCATGAGTTCAAGGCCACCCTGTGTCTACATAGTGAATTCCAGGTCAGCCTGGACTAGAGTGAAACCCTACCTTGAAAACAAACAAACAAAAAATTCTTCCTTCATGCTTGTATTAGCCCAATTTCTGTCACTCTGAAAAAGTACCTGAAATAAATAACTTGTCAAGAGGAAAAATTTGCTTTGGATAATAGTTTCAGAGGTTTGACTTCATATTTGTTTGGGCATGATATTTGGACCTGTAGCATGTCAGAATACCATCACAGGGAGTGTGTGGTGGAGCAAATATTCTCACCCTGTGGCAGCCAGGAATGAGAGAGAGATAGAGAAAAAGAGAGAGAGAAAGAAGAAGAGGAAGAGGACAGAAGAGCAGAGAAGAGGAGGGGACACAAAGATCTTAAAGGGTATGCCTCCACTGGTCTAACTTCCTTTCACTAGACCCCGTTTCCTAAAGGCTCCATCACCTTCTAATAGAGAAACAGGCTGGTGACCCAGCCTTTAGCAAATGGTCATTGGAGGCCACTGGAGATTCAAATGGATCAATAGCCTCTGCTTCTTTCTATCTCTTGGGGATGACTTTCTATTTTTACTTCTTAGGAAGATAAATATGAAGAAGCTCCTAGCTAACGCCATACCCTGAGCTTTTCACATCTACCCTAAACTGTCTCCTCTTTACATATGCTAAACAGAACGCCAAAAAGAGCCCTGTTACACATTATATGTACTACGGTTTAATTTTTTTAAAAAAATATTTTATTTATATTTATTTGACAGAGAAAGAGGGAGAGAGAGATAGAGAGAATGGGCATGCCAGGGCCTCTAGCCACTGCAAATGAACTCCAGATGCAAGCTCCACCTTGTGCATGTGGCTAACGTGGGTCCTGGGATATCAAACTTGGGTCCTTTGGCTTTGCAGGCAAATGCCTTAACTGCTAAGCCATCTCTCTAGCCCTACAATTCAAATTAATTTTAAAAATGTTTCCTCAAAGGAAATTGTGGTGGTTTGATGTAAAAACAAAACCCATAGCCTCATGTGTCTGAATGCTCAATCTTCAGCTAGTGACACTGTTTGGGAAGATAGTGGAACTTTTAGGAGGTGGAACTTTTGGTGGAGAAAGTGTGTCACTGAGGCTGGCTGTGGGGTGTTATAGCCCAGCCTCACTTGCTGTACTCAGCTCACACTCTCCACTTTCTCCCTGCTGATGTGAAGATGTGATGTTCACCTGTCTGCTCTGCCATGCTTTCCCTGCCATGGTGAAATGTCCATTTGGCACTGTAAGCCAGGAACAAACCCTTTCCTTCTATAAGCTGCTTCTGGTTGGGTGTTTTGTCCCATCAATCAGAGGGTAACTGCTTTAAAAATAAAAACTTAGAAGTAAATTCATAGAGTTGATAGCTGTCTGAGAAAAGTAGAATTTTAGATGAATTTCTCCCCCAATATGCTATAGTAGAGTTTAATTCTTCTTATAAACTTAGATACTTTAAGCTTTTAAAGTAAAAATAATTGTGTTCTCCAAGTATGGATAATTTTCTTGTCCTAAAGCTTTCTTTATGGTTATTGCAATGTTGCTTCCTCTATTTAAAAATATTCTGAGCAATGAAAATGTCATCGACAACATTTGCAGAAGGAATAGTGGTTAAGCATCAAAGTTGAAGAGTGTAAGGAAATAATAGTAATTCATAAACTCATCGGTACAGTCTTTTGGAGGTGTCAGCTTTGCATACATTGTCTTATTTGAGTTCCAAAGTCTGAAAAGTAGAACTTCAACTTCCTGAAAGTAGTCCTAAAAGCCAGTTCCCTAAAGGTTCAGTTAGCTACAGCTCTACCATATTTGCCCTCATTACCATATTTACTGACTAGTTTACATGCTCCAGGAAAGAGCCACAGGGCACTTGGCATATACATCATCCATCCATACTGGGCACATGCAGAAACAGCTGCACTGTGCAGCTGGCTGAATCCCTCCAATAACCAGAAAAGAAAGGCTCCTGGAGAGATTTCTTCTGCACTTCCCCCTTTGTCCCTCTAGGCTCACTTCCATTTTCTGCTTAATTGGAAGAGAAATTCTACTTACTGTTGCTAAACAACAGCTGGTGAAAGATGCTGTGCCTCACTCCTTGCCTGCACTGAAGGCTCTTCCAATGTGGCAGTAACAAGGCAGCAGCTAATGCTGCCCCCACCAGGCCAACAACTCAGCAGACACTGCATCTTTAACTCAAACTCCCAACACTTACCCTGAAAAAAAAAAAAAAAAACTCCAAATGTCACTTGCCTTTTTAACGACTGACATTTTTATGATTACAAAATTTAGTATAGAAAAATAATTTAGCTGGGTGTGGGGGCTCATGCCTATAACCCCAGCTTAAGTAGGAGGAAAACCATGATTTCAAGGCCAGCCTGGGCTACAGGGTCAGTTCTAGGTCAGCTTAGCCTGGGCTAGAATGAGACCTTGGCTCAGAAAACTAAAACTAAAATAAAATAAATAAAAATCACCAAGTCTTTTCAACCAGAAATAGCCACTAATATATATGCATATATAATGTTTATTTATATAATATAAATTTACATGATATATTTAAAGTCTTGGTCTTTAAAAGATATGAAATAGCCAGCCAATTGGTCTGCTTATCTGAATATGTTTCTGCAAAAATGTTAGAGCTGGCAATAGTGATGCCATGTTATGAGCCTTAAGGACAATTGAAGTTGTTAAAATCCCTGAAAATGGCTATAATACCTTAATGTTGAAGCATTTTCATAAGATTTAATTTTAATGTAACTTGTTCTAAGTTTAATGAAAACTCAGTTAATAAATTGCATGTTTTTTAAAAAAGATATAAAATATATATTTTAGAAACATGTATGTGAATTTTATTTTAATTCTGACACCTGAAAAATAAGATTGATGTACTGTTTCCTACTTTATCTTTAGTTAATATCACATGCATCTCAGCATTGTATTAACTATGCTGCAACGAAGCTGTGAACGCTTCATGCCTGACAGCAGAACTTCAGACCCATCCCTTGCTGTGTTCTCACCCTCAGCACATCTACCTCCTCTTCCTGTATTCCTGCACTCCAGAGAACCCTGGCACTTAACACTGTCTGGCTTCAAGAGAATTAAGCACAGGAAGGGGAAAAACAGGCCATCTGTGCAGGAAGGTAAAACCAGTGTAGATTAAATGGGGTGTGAAAAAAGGGTACTTACTCTCTTTAACTACGTGCTGCTTAAGAGAAGAGCTGACCTGTGTACAGAGCTGATCGCAGGACACACAGCATCTGCTGATGACCGGCTCTTTGTTCAAACAGCAAAAGCAATCCTCCCCCTCCTCCTCAAAACGAAATTTAGATAGCTTCAAATTGACCTGAGAGCATTTGATAAAACTTTAAACATTTCAAGGATGATAAGCCAAACACACAATGCCTCTTCCTATGTGGGTTAGCACCACTTTCCTCCAGGGTCTGCTCATTTGTTCAGAGTATTTGGAACATTTTGCATTACTCCAGGACTACCTGCTCACACATCACCATGGCCTTCCTAACATTTAGACTTTTTTTTTTTTTTTTTTTTTTTTAAAGTATTTTATTTATTTGTTTGAGAGAGAGAGAGAGAGAGAGATGAGTACACCAGGCATCCAGCCACTGTAAAAGAACTCCAGATGCATGCACCCCCTTGTGCATCTGGCTTATGTGGGTCCTGGAGAATTGAACTGGGATCCTTTAGCTTTGCAGGCGAACGCTTTAACTGCTAAGCCATCTCTCCAGCCCCTAGACTTTCTTATCTGATGAGTTTTGCTTCACCCTGTCTTTTTCTGTCTATCCCCAAACACATTTCTATGTGTTTATTGGAACACCTTGATGACACGTGGCTCAAGAAAGCTTGGAATTTGAAATTACACAGAACATTTGATTTTGTTGGTGACAACTTAGGGAAAGTAACTGATCTGCATTGTCCTTGGCCCCAGCATGACTCCTGGGGATGACAGTACCTACCTCCTGGAGTGGTCGTGAGAACTCAGGTGGTGCTTCCCACAAAGCACCTTAGAGTGTACCCAGTGCGCAGTGAGTGCCTGGCTGGTGCTGTTGTCTCAGCACTAGAGAAGCTGCTTGCTGTTTACTCTGCTGTATAATCTCTCAGCACTCCAAAAATAATTACAGCCTTCTCTTTTACCTTATTTAGAGCTTCTTATGGGCCAACAGTGGCATAACAAACTGGTTTCTTCTATCTATCTATCTATCTATCTATCTATCTATCTATCTATTTCTTTCTTTCTTTCTTTCTTTCTTTCTTTCTTTCTTCCTTTCTTCCTTTCTTTTCTTTTCTTTTTTTCTTTTTTATTTTTGTACTTTTGGTTTTTTGAGGTAGGGCCTCACTCTAGCCCAGGCTGACCTGGAATTCACTATGTCATCTCAGGGTGGTCTTGAACTCACAGCTATCCTCCTACTTCTTAATCTTGGGTGCTGGGATTAAAGATGTGTGCCACCATGCTCCACTTTAAAAATTTTTTTATTAAGTAGAAACCTTGTAGAGGTTTGGTTCTGTTTCCCAAGGATATAGTTGGAAGTGGAAAGGATTTCAGCAGGGAAATGCCTAGCTGGTTTTCCCAGAGGATTGTAGCTGCTTGGAGTATGTGTGTGGGTGTGGGTGTGTGTGCACATGCGAGCATGCGCGTGTATACACATCAGCATGTTTGTGCCTGCACTGAGTGCACATGTGTTTTGTAAGTGATCAGAAGGAGTTCATACCTCCAACAGCCCAAGTAATGGTGGTGGTGGTGGTTGTTGTTGGTGGTGGTGGTGGTGGCAGCAGCTAACATTCACATGGCTCTTCCTATATGGTATTGCTTCAGTGGCTTTACATACATAAACTCAGTTTTCTTAACACTATGAGTAGGAACTGCTTTCATCCCCACTTTGCAGGCTCTGGGGGAATCTGGGAACCATTTGTTTAAGTGGCTTGCCCAAGATCACACAGCCAGCACTACTTTGACCAGGCTATCTGTGCCAGTCTACTTCCCAACCACCAGCTGTACTGTCTTTCTTAGCAAATACAGAAGAGTTAGATAAGTGTTCAAGTGAATCATACTAATTCCTAACAACAGTAAACAAGTATTGAACCCTACTGTTAGGCTTTTGTACCTTGTAGGTCAGAATTATGATATAAACTTGTTATCGTGTGAAATCCACAAACCAATGTCATGAGGGAGTTCAGCAGGGAAATTCCTATCTCACGAGTGAAGAAACTCAAGATTAAGGAGGTTAATGAACTGACCCACAGTGTCTGGGACATGGACATAACTGGAATTTAAGTATATTTACAGCAACCCATGATTATATCCAGCACCCTATGCCAAAAGTAAGGATGACTAATTTGCTATTTCAAGTTCTTCATTAAAGTCAACAAACAATTCAAGAAAGCTCCCCCTAAGTAGTTGTTTTGCTCCCTTCACATTCCACTAATCTACTTGCTCTAAGTTAGAAAAATGGCTCTCAATCCATGCCACTACATCCTGCTTTTATCTCTAAAACTCCACCTAAGAGCATACTCTATGCTTCAAGCAGCTTTCAGATGCCGGCTCCACACACATATAGGGAATGAACAAATGGGCACAGGCCTTCAGTTGCTGTACCCTGTGCATAGGAGTGACACAGCAAAGCCAATGCCTAGAAATTAAGGGGATTTAGAAGCTCAGTATCTCAATATATTGCAATTTTACGCAGTACATAAGGAAAACTGCACTTGGTTCATCACTTGTTCATCCCAGCAAGTAGCCAAGCACTCCACAAACACACATCATAGCAAGGAAGGATACAACTGGAATATTGTGGAGGAAGAATGATTTCTAAAGGTTTTGACTCACGATCTCTCTCATTCTAACAATCAACAAGAGATAGGTATTAGATTATCTTTCCTCTCTGCCTTTCAAATCCTCCTGTCGCACACTGGGATTAGTGCATGCTTCAAAGGTTGCTGTGAAGGTAAAACAAGCAATGTTCCAACATGACCCAGAGCTGGGCACAGCCAGCTGCTTGTCTTCCCCTGCACTTCCCGCAGCAGCACATCTGCTTGCTTCTCCACCTTCTGTTTTCCTTCCATCTCTACCCATTCTTCCCCATACCCCAACCCTGCTTATAAATATGAGAGCGAAAACAAAACTACGTTTCTTGATATTGGATGTATAGTTGTCAGTGGCTGCTCTCTTTTCCTCCTTGTCCTGTGGATGCCTGGCACATGTCGCAATCCCAGCTCCTTCCTTCTCTATTTTTATTATGATGCTTTACTGTGGAAAGAAAGGAGATTAAAAGTTCTTGCATTCTATGGTGTCAGGTCCAAGAGTTAGATAAATTAGAAAAACGAGAACCTTAGAACCTCTTTTATATTTTAACTGTTTACAACACAAAATACACTGGGCTTTTTTTTTTTTTTTTTTAAATAATTCTCTCAGTAATTACTGCCTACTTTTACAAGTCCCTGTTCAGTACACATTGGTGATGTGGAGGTGTAAGGGCTATATTAAGTACATTACCGTAGTGGATGCTGTGACTCACTGCCCCCTCCCTCTTCAGGACAGCTGCTGGCATGGTGGTTGGCAGCAAGGTCTCACTATCTGCCCTCGTAAGGAAGCATCTCTTTCTGGGAGAGCTGTTTTGCCAAGGTCACACTCCCTTGGCCACCTGCATCCAATGATTGGCAATGTGAGAGTGAAATATGTGGCCATGAGGCCCCTACCCTAGCTCAGGACACCACTCGGGGCCTGTTGTGGTCTCAGAGCTCCCTGTAGCATTGGCTGAGACCTTTGCTGCCAGCTGCACTCTGTTTCCTTGGCCTGCATTCCTCTCCGACCCCTCCCCCTGCTCTTTTTCTTTCTGAGGTATGATATTGCTCTAGTTCAGGCTGACCTGGAATTCATTCTGTAGTCCCAGGGTGGCCTCAAACTCACAGCGATCCTCCTGTCTCTGCCTCTAAAGTGCTGAGTGCTGGGATTAAAGGCATGTGCCACCACATCTAGCTATTGTGTTTTTTTTTTAACTCATTAAAAAGAACATTTTATTTCTAATCTCAATTTTTTTTTCCTGAAAATGTGACTAAGAACCCATTAAGAACAGGTTAAACATTTCCTGTTTTACTCCTTGCCATACAATAGTTACAATATTGCTTTAATATTTTTAATCACTTATTTTCATAGTTTTATCAGCAAAACACTATACAAAATTAGTGTTACATATCAGCCACACTCAACTAGTTAAATCACGTGGGTAGCAAAATTTATCAGACTAAAAATCTATTGGGTCCTAAAGTATAATACTAACAAGACAGGTATACCAAATACATCATCTCCCAAACTAAAATAAGACAGTTAAAACAGGAATGATGGTGCCAGTGATGGGCAAGTGCTCCCAGCACTCAGAAGGCAGATTGGAGGATTGCCATCAGTTTGAGGCTAGCCTAGAACTACAGTGAGTTCCTGTCAGCCTGGGCTAGAGTAACTCAGCACTCCTCCTACCTTTGCCTCCCGAGTGCTGGGATTAAAGGCATGTGCCATCACACCCAGCCCAGTAAGGATTTTTGTCCTAATGTCTCTTCTTCAAACTTTAGTATAATATCCAAAATAAGTGTTTGAGTGAATTATATACTTTTAAATAGTGCTAAGTGCTTCCACCCAGCTTTTAAATCTGTGTGCAAACAGTCAAATAATTCCTCTCTTAGGTGTTTTAAAAAATATTTTATTTTTATTTATTTGAGAGAGAAAGAGAATGGGCACACCAGGGCTTCCAGCCACTGCAAATGAACTCCAGATGCTTGTGCCACCTTGTGCATCTGGCTTATGTGGGTTCTGGGGAATTGAACCGAGGTCCTTTGGCTTTGCAGGCAAGTGTCTTAACCGCTAAGCCTTCCCTCCTTTTAGGTGTTTTTTTTTTTTTTTAATGTTTAACACAAATATAACACAAACAAAACTGCTGTTATGTGTCCAATATGTGTATTTTAAGTTATTGCGTGTATAACATGTATATTTTAAAAAGATTTTAGAGGGAGAGAGAATGGGCATGCCAGGGTCTCTTGCTATTGCCAACTCCAAACACATACAATTTGTGCACCTGGCTTTACAAGGGTACCTTTAACCGCTGAGTCATTTCTCCAGCCCTCTTTGTTTGTATGTATGTATGTACATACATATGTGAAATGGTAGTAGATTATCCTAAAGCTTTTCACCAAATTTAGATACAGGTTGGTAACAGAGGTATTCTTTCAAAAGGAGTTCAGAGCCGGTGTGGTGGCGTGCGCCTTTAATCCCAGCACTCAGGAAGCAGAGGTAGGAGGATCACTGTGAGTTCGAGGTCAGCCTGAGACCACAGAGTGAATTCCATGTCAGCCTGGACTAGAGTGAGACCCTAACTCAAAAAAAAAAAAAATGAGTTCAGCCCAAGTTTATATATAAATAGCACTAAAAACTGTTGAGGCATTCATATAAGTGAGAAGAGTTGGTTTTTGGTCTTTCTTTCAAAGTAGGATTTCACTCTAAACCAGGCTGACCTCAAACCCACAGCAGTACTCCTATCTCTGCCTCCCAAATGTTGGGATTAAAGGCATGCAGCACCATGCCTGGCCAAAGTTGGGGTTTTTTTTTTGAGAGAGACACAGAGAGACAGGGAGACAGAGAACAGAGAGAGGGAGAGGAAGACAGATAGAGATGGGCACACCAGCAGCCTCTCAGCTGCTGCGAACGAAATCCAGATTTGTACGCCCCTTGTGGTCAAGTGCAGTATTGTGCCCTTGCATCACTTTGCATCTGACTAAAGGTGGGACCTGGAGATTGGAACGGCTAGAGATTGGAACCAGCGTTCTTAGGCTTAGGAGGAAGGCGCCTTAACTGCTAAGCCATCTCTCCAGCCCCAAAGTTGTTTTTTATGATGGTATATAAATATATAGAAGGAAGAATTGCTTGGTGTGGGTTAGTCACAAAATACAAATCTGACTAAAATATATGGCCCTATATATAAAATTTTTAAGGGCTGGAGAGATGGCTTAGCAGTTAAGGTGTTTGCTTGCAAAGCCAAAGGACCTCAGTTGGACTCCCCAGGACCCATGTACAAGCCAGATGCACAAGGTGGTGCATGCAGCTGGAGTTCATTTGCAGTGGCTGGAGGCCCTGGCGCACCCATTCTCTCTGCGTGTCTGCCTCTTTTTTCTCTCTCTCACAAATAAATACATAAAAAGAAAACAAAGGAAATTAGCTTTAAAAAATATAATTTTCAATCAAGAAATGGCAATTTTCCTTTATTGTGAAAGAGAGCAGATAACTTCGTTTCTTTTTCTGAGATTTCTCTGGCATGGTGGTAGTCTCTGGTTTTGGTGTTTTGTTCACCCCAAAGTCTTGAGGGCCTTTTATTCTTTCAAAGCTATAGCATTCACTTTTGTCTTCAGAGGATACTGTTCTAGTGCTGACCAGATGAAAGCCTTCCTTTAACAAAGTGTCAATCAGTAAACCTAGGACATTTGTTCCATTGGCCAATTTTCGGTTATCAGGTTTTATGGAAATGTACTAATGAATGTGCCAGTGTCTTGAGGCAAAGAAAGTTTATCCACATCCACTAGTTTTATGTCCTCCCGCTGACTGGTATCAAAGTTCTTCACTAAAGGGCTTGTGGGCAAATTAGAAGGTGGCAAAGGAGTTTCTTTGATTTTCTCCCTGAACTCTTGCATCTGCTGCAAAAATACAATGGGTTCTGACACATCTTTGAAAGCCTCGGCAATGTTAAAGGCCATTCATTGCTCCTGCAGAATAGTGTTGAATTTGTTGATTTCTGGGTCATAGGCTTGCATAACTGCAAGCTTCATGGTCTCTAAGTCAGACAAGATTTCATTCTTCTTTGGATCCAATGTATGTTGTAACGTCTCAAAAAATTCTTCCACTTTATCGGAATCTTTAGTCAGCAACTGTAGGGACTTCCTCTTGTTAGTTTCCAAGGCATCCAAGAGAGAAAGAGCATCATCCCGACGCCAGGTCTCAAAGCTCTGGAAGAGGAACTCAAAAGCAACCCTTTCCTGAGCATAGGCGTCTTCAATAGAGCAGAAGACATGCTTGGTGTGGTCACCGCGTGTAGCACAGATCCCGCAAATTAGCTGCATATCAGTTAGGCAGAAAATGTTGAGAGGCTGCCCCAAGTGTCCTTTGCACACTGGCATTTTGGGAGAGATCTTGATTTTGTTGTATTTCTCCACAATACCCTCGAGGGAGTAATTAACCTGCAGGCTAGTAACTCCAGTAGCTGAAGTTTCTTTACTGCAGGTAGGGCACTTGAATGGAGATGGTCTCCACAATGAATTCCGCACATTCCCCTCTAAGAGACCTTCTAAGCATTTTTTGCAGAAGTTGTGTGAACAGGGCAAAACTCGAGGGTCATCAAACAAACTGCAACAAATTGGGCATGTCAGATCTTCTTCAAGCAGCTCCATCACATCACACACAGCTCGTGGGGTCCTCGGTCTTTAAAGGTGTTTGTCGCTTCCTCTGTCCCTGGCAAGCAAGTATGTTCAGGGAGGTTACTATTTCCCAAGGCAAAGGAGTCAGGTTTTTCCTTTTCACGTTTTGATTGTAAACTAGATGTTGCTGAGCTGCCGCAAACCGGTGGCTGCTGTTGGACCCGCGATGCGCTCCCGGAACCGCAGCAAGATGGACTCATGGCGCCTGCGCCTAACTATTCTTCCCTTTGCTCACCTAGCTATTCTTCCCTTTGCTCAAGTTCAGACCCTGAGAGTACTCCCTCATTAACTTTCTGCTTATTAATCTTGCCCTTGGAATTTATTTCCCAGAGAACTCAACCTATGACAGACACTGAAATGGTTCGTTTTCAAACACTGTGGTTGGACTATGATTCATTTCTACTCCTTTTAGCAAACACAAGCTGTGTCTTTTATGTTTACCTATAAAATAAGGATTTCAACAATTATATTGTAGATGGTTAAAAATCAAGCACATAAGGAGTTATATCCATGCTTGCCTAATTTAGAAATGTAATTTACCAAAAAGTGACAATCCTAGATGTCATGTTCAGCACAGTGTATTTCTTATTGAAAATAAATAGAATTTTGTGTGTGGTCATTTTGCATAAATTAGTGCAGGATAAATTCAGAATTTGAAACTATTCAGATGTGTGGTATATTTCCCACATATCTAGATCTCCAGGTATCTATTAGGAATTCTTGAACTTAAAGAAATTATTTATTAATTTGCAAGCAGAGAAAGAGAGAATGGGTGCACCAGAGCCTTTATCCACTACAAATGAACTCCAGATGCACGCACCACTTTGTGCATCTGGCTTTACGTGGGTACTAAGGAATCAAACCCTGGTTATAAGGCTTTGCAGGCAAGTGCCTAGCTGCTGAGCCATCTCTCCAGCCCTGGAAGTTTTGAACTAAAAACAACAACAAAAAACAAACAAACAAACAAAAATCAGATAGAGGGTAACTACATATCTTTAAGGAAATTTTCAGAGTATTTAAAGTTTTTTTGTATAAATGGTTTATATGTGTACTTAAATTGATTTGTAGACATAACCAAAGCCCAATTCCAGTAGTTTTTGTTTTCAATTCCAGTGTTTTTGTTTAGTAATGATTCTAAATTCATCAGGACTAATAAACAGTAAGAATGATTAGAAAAGAATCATGAACAGGTTTGTGCCTTAGTTGATATTAAAACACACAAAAGGTCTAATAAATAAGCAAAACAGTGTGGGTAACTAAAGAAGAGATAGGTCAGTGGGCAGAATCGGTAGATTAGGAGTCAAATCTTACTTTTAAATAGTAATATCTGATGAAAGGCACCACAGCTGAAGGGAAAGAGAAGGAATTTCCACAGCTGCCACTAAAATGGGTTAGCAATGTGGAGGAAATCAATGTAGAACCTTTTCTTTAAAAAATTATTATTTTATTTGCCAGCAGGGAAAGATAGAAGAGAGACAGACAGAGAGAATGGGCACACCAGGGCCTCCAGTCACTACCATGAACACCGGACACATGTACCACTTTGTGCATCTGGCTTTACATGGGTGCTGGAGAATTGAACTTCAGTCATTAGGCTTTGCAGGCAAGCGCCTTAACCACTGAGCTATCTCTCTAGCCCCATGTAGATTTTTAACTCTCAACAGATCAATTCAAGAATTAAGTAGGGGAAGCCAAGCATGGTGGTGCATGTCTATAATCCCAGCATTCAGGAGGGTGAGGCAGGAGGATACTGAGTATGAGGCCAACTTGGGTTGTATAGTCAGATTCTGTCTCGAAAAAAATGAAACAAAATTAAATACAGAAAAATAATCCAGGTCATAAGAGCTAAATCCAAACTGGCTAATAGTGCATTAAGATAATTTCAGAAATAGATGTGAAGGCCTAAGAAAAATCTCAAGAGTTTATTGACATAAGCTGTTAAACTTTTAAGCCAGATATGGTGGCTCATATAGTAGACTGAAGCAGGAGGATGGCAAGTTAGATGTCAGCATGGGCTACATAGCAAGACCATATCTCAAATATGCAAACACTACATTTTAAACTTTTGAACATAAAAATGGCAAATCAAAAAATAATGTTCAGCTGGGCATGGTGGCACATGCCTTTAATCCCAGCACTTGGGAGGTAGAGGTAGGAGGATTGCTGTGAGTTTGAGGCCCTGAGACTACATAGTGAATTCCAGGTCAGCCTGAGCTAGAGTGAGACTCTACCTAAAATAATAATAATAATAATAATAATAATAATAATAATAATAATGTTCAATGGAGGGGATAGAGGAGAGGAAAGGGTAGAGGTAGGTTAATCAAAATTAAAGATGTTATGAATCAGCCATGTTGAAACCTATTTCTTCACTAGCTAAAAAAAAAAAAATATGTTAAAAAAGAAAAAGTTTGGACAAAAGTACCCTGGGGATGTGGATAATGCTGTACTCAGAAGCCACAGGTTGTTACAGAAAAATTTCAGTGTTGGGGTAGAATATATCTCAGTGAGTTGTTAGTTAGGGAGACCCCTAGTATTCTCCCCCCCAAACAATACAGGTTATTGCCAAGGCTCTTGGTTACCCACCAGAACTAGATGATAAGCCTTATTTTACTTTATTCTATATATTTTTGTTTTTTTTTTCAAGGTAGAGACTCACTCTAGCCCCGTCTGACCTGGAATTCACTATGTAGTCCAGGGTGACCCTGAACTCATGGTGATCTTCCTACCTCTGTATCCCAAGTGCTGGGATTAAAGGCGTGCGCCACCACACCTGGCTGAAGACTCAGCACGCTTGGGCTAAAGGACACTGAGAAATCAAGTTGGAACTGAGCTGGAAGCCTCCTTCCTGTTAACTAGTTGTCATAGAGCTTGAAAGTGTTATGCCCTGTTGAGAGAGAAGAATCATTAACAGTGTTAACCAGAGGTGGATCCTGAAAATTTTATAGCTAGCCAGTCAAGCCAAATGTGCCAACTGATGCAATGGTGTCATGTCCAAGGAGGAAACAAAATGCTATCTGATTGGACTTAAGGCTCGCTTCATGGGAGTGAATTCATCCATGCTACAGAAAACCTAGTCACAAGTCTATGCCTGGGTTATAACCCTAGGGGAGAAGCAACTACTTTTGTTTGGCCAAATTAATACATTATGCCCACCAAACAGCCCTCTATATATTTATGTTTATGCCCATATATTAATGTGACTCTCACTTTTGGTTAGAGAAGCTTTTCTTTTCATATGGCAATGACCACTGGGGAAACTCAGAACTCACCAAAGTGCTAACAAGAAGTGACAGTGTGTTGGTGTGGTGGCACATGCCTTTAATCCTAGCACTCAGGAGGCAGAGATAGGAGGATCACCATGAGTTCGAGGCCACCCTGAGACTATATAGTGAATTTGAAAAAATAAAAAAGGATTGCTAAACCACTGGCTGAATTGACCAAAAGACAGATTCTAATCCAAAAGGTTAGAGATGTAAAGGAAATGTTATAACAGATACCAATTAATGTGAGAATCATAAGGACATATTTCAAAAACCTGTATTCCACCAAATGGGAAAAATATGGAAAAAATGGATGAACTTCTTGACTCATATGACCTACCAAAGCTAAACTCAAAAGTGATATATAATCTGAATAAACTATATTATCTAACAAGATTGAAGGAGTAATTAAAACTTTTCTAATGAAAAAACGTCCAGTTCCAGGTGGATTTTCTGCTGAATTCCACCAAACCTTTGTAGAAGAACTAAAACCACTTCTCAAGTTATTCTACAAAAGTGAAAAGGAAGGAATGCACCCTAACTCCTTCTCTGAAGCCAGAATTATATCAATACCAAAACCAAGGAGTGACAGAAGAAAATTATAGGCCAATATCTTTTGATGAACATAGATGCAAAAACTCTCAATAAAATTCTTGCAAGTTAGGCTGAAGGGATGGCTTAGCAGTTAAGTCGCTTGCCTGTAAAGCCAAAGAACCCAGGTTCGACTCCCCAGGACAGATGTAAGCCAGATGCACAAGGGGGTACATGCATCTGGAGTTCATCTGCAGTGGCTGGAGGCCCTGGCATGCCCATTCTCTCTCTCTCTCTTTCTTGCTCTCTCAAATAAATAAAAATAAAACATTAAAAAAATTCTTGCAAGTCCAATCCTGGCAAACATCATCCACCTTGATTGAGTAGGTTTCATCCCAGGAAGGCAGGAAAGGTTCAACCTATGTGTTGCAATCAGCTTCTTGTTGCTGGACAAACATTCAAGCAAAATGAGTTTATGGGAAGAAAGGGTCTATTTCAGGCTTACAAATCCAGGGAAACACCAGGAATGGTGGCTCCCTTTCATAGACCTAAGCATACAGACACCACCAATAGCCAGCACCACAAAATATAAACAGCCACAGCTCAAACTACTTTCCACACACCTCAGGGCTGCACTCAAATCTGCCCCCAAACATACCTTGGGGCTGGCCTCCAAGATCCATCTCCAGTGTTGTACCTCTTCCCAAGCAGGGCTCTGCTGGAAATGCAAGAGTCAAACTATGGGGCTACGTATTTAAACCACTACAATATAGAAATCAATAAACATCACATAAACAGACTTGAAGGCAGAAATTGCACAATCCTTTCAATAAATGAAGAAAATACCTTTGACAAAATGCAATACCCCTTCATGATTAAAATACTGAAGAGATAAGGAATGGAAGGAACATATCTCAACATAACAAAGGCTATATACAACAGACGTAAAGCCCATATTGTACTACATGGGGAAAATTTGAAGCATTCCCACTAAGATCTAGAATAAGACAGAAGCATCCACTCTCCTCTCTGCTATTTAACATAGTACTCAAAGTCATAGTTTGAGCAACTGACAAGAGAAAGAAATAAAATGGATACAAATGGGAAAGGAAGAAGTCAAAAGCCTTATTTGAAAGCCAGGCATGGTGGCGCACGCCTTTAATCCCAGCACTCAGGAGGCAGAGGTAGGAGAATCGCTGAGAGTTCGAGGCCACCCTGAGACTACATAGTTAATTCCAGGTCAGCCTGGAGGACCAGGGTGAGACCCTACCTTGCAAAACAAACAAACAACAAAAAGCCTTATTTGTAGATTTATGATTCTATGCTTAAGAGACTAAAAAGATTTGACTCAAAGCTCCTGGAGCTGATAACTCAGCAAGGTGGCGGGATATATAATCCTAGCCACCTTTCCAGATAGCAATTATTACAAAGATATGGAGAAAAAATTAGTCCCATTTATAATAGCCACAAAAATTAAGTATCTTGGAAAATCCTTAGCCAAGGAAACTAAAAACTTGTGCAATGAAAACATTAACACACTAAAGAAAGAAAGTGAAGAAGCCATAAGAAGATGGAAAGGTCTCCCATTCTTATGGAATGAAAGAATTAATATCATGAAAATAGCCATCCTACCTGCTGCAGTCAGGTTAGCATTGCTGGTAGAAATCACCCAACTTAGAGCAGCTTGTGGGGAAAAGGGGTTTATTTTGTCTTACGGAATTGAAGGGAAGCTCCATGATGGCAGGAGAAAATGATGGCATGAGCAGAGGGTGGGCATAACCCCCTGGCCAATATAAGGTGGACAGCAGCAACAGGAGAGTGTGCCAAACACTAGCAAGGGGAAACTGGCTATTATGCCCATAAGCCTACCACCAACAATACACTGCCTCCAAGAGGTGTTAATTCCCAAATCTCCATAAGCTGAGAACCTAGCATTCAGAACACCTAAGTTTATGGGGGACACCTGAATCAAACCACCACATTCTTCCCCTGGCCCCCATAAACTGATAACCATACATGATGTAAAATGCAATGCATCCATACAACTTTAAAAGTCCCTATAGTTTTTATCAATTCCAATGATATTCATACATCCCCATAATCCAAGGTCTTTTAACTGAGTCATAATACCAAAAACTAACCTCCAAAAAAAAAAAAAACCCACCATAATGGCACAGAATAAATATCCACACTGCAAAAGATGGCATTGGGCATAGCAAAGAATATTCAGCCAATACAAGATTTAAAACAACCAGGGCAAACATCAAACTCTGTAGCTTCAAGTCCAACAACTCTAGTCAATAACAAATCTCCAAGTCTGATCATTCTAACCAGCAACAAGTCTCAGGAATTCCAATTCTACCCCTCCAGCTAGGCTACTCACAGTTCTGGAAAACTTCATCCAGGTGGCAGCTGTACTCAGCAGCCATCTCATGGTCCTGGCATCTCCACTGGGTCTCCACTGCAACCCATCCTCACAGCTCCATCAGGTCTCCATGCAGGCAGTCCTATTTCACACTGCCCATGGCCATTTCCAAAACACCAGACTATGTTGCAAACTCAATGACCCTCTCTTTTCTGCATTTTGTATACTCCACAATACCAGGTAGGGTGCCAATTTGTTAATCCAGGGGGGAATAAAGCAGACTTTGAAGAACAGGACACTCCTTGAGCACTCAGGCCCCTTCAAAAGAGTTTACATTCTTTCTGTTGCCCCAGTGCAGGTCAGCTGGCCCAATCTCAAAGGTTGTAATCTCTCAATTGCAGTTGAATGGGTGCAGTTCACCCAAAGATTTCATTTTTTCTGTGCCATATCCCTCTGCACACACCAGTCCATTTCTACACACTGCAACCCTGCACAAGTTCTCAGGACACAGCCATAACAGCAAGCCTCTCACACAAACTGCTTCTAGCCCAGTCCAGACAAAGCTCCTTTTCACCCTCATAAGCCAAACCTCACAGTCCATAGTTTTTACTGCATTTAGGTTTTTCAACTCTGACCAGAATAGTCCATCAAGCTGTACTTACAGCACTGCAAGGCATCTTTTAGGCCAATGTTTCAAATCCTCCCACATTCCTCTTGAAAATCAGCTCCACAAGGCCAAAGCTGCAGAGTCAGATGTCTAGCAGCAATCCCACTCCTCTGGTACCAACTATACTGTTGCAGTCAGATTTGCATTGTGGGCAGAAATCACCCAACCAAAAGCAGCTTGTGAGGAAAAAGAGGCTTATTTTGGCTTACAGACTCGAGGGGAAGCTCCATGATGGCAGGGGAAAACGATGGCATGAGCAGAGGGTGGACATCACCCCTGACCAACATAAGGTGGACAATAGCAACAGGAGAGTGTGCCAAACACTGGCAAGGGGGAACTGGGCTATAATCCCCATAAGCCCACCCCCAACAATACACTACCTCCAAGAGGCATTAATTCCCGAATCTCCATCAGCTGGGTACCTTGCATTCAGAAAGCCTAAGTTTATGGGGGGGGCACCTGAATCAAACAACCACACTACCAAAAGCACTGAAGAGATTCAATACAATTCCAACCCAAACCCCAGCACCATTCTTCATAGAAATAGAAAAAAAGTCTCAAAATTCATATGAAAGCACAAACGGTGTTGGATAACCAGAAATGTCCTCAGCAAAAAGAATACCAGTAGCCGGGTGTGGTGGCGCACGCCTTTAATCCCAGCACTTGGGAGGCAGAGGTAGGAGGATCGCCGAGAGTTTGAGGCCACCCTGAGACTACATAGTGAATTCCAGGTCGGCCTGGACCAGAGTGAGACCCTACCTTGCAAAAACCAAAAACAAAACAACAACAAAAAAAAGAATACCAGTGGGCCTGGAGAGATGGCTTAGTGGTTAAGTGCTTGCCTGTGAAGCTTAAGGATCCGGTTCGAGGCTCGATTCCCCAGTACCCACGTAAGCCAGATGCACAAGGTGGTACATGTATCTGGAGTTCGTTTGCAGTGGCTAGAGGCCCTGGTGTGCCCATTCTCTATCTATCTGCCTCTTTCTCTGTCTGTCTGTTGCTCTCAAGTAAATAAATAAAATACAAAAAAAGTTAAAAAAAAAAAAAAAGAATACCAGTGGTGGTATCACCATACCTGAGTTCAAGGTATTGTTATAGTATGCACAGTAGTACTGGTTAGGAAGCTAGAAGGAGGCTTGGAAAGAACAGAAGCAGAAGGGATCAGAGCAGGGGAGGGGATAGTAGGCAGGCAAGTGGAGGGACAAAATACAGAGGGTAGAAGGACCTGGGGGGACAGGGTTAATAGAGGGAGGAGGGAGATAAACAAAACTCATGATGCTGTGAATCAGTACCATGGAAATCTACCTCTTTGTTAGCTAATTAAAAGATAAATTCTTTTTTTTTTTTTTTTTTTTTTTTTTGGTTTTTTGAGGTAGGGTCTCACTCTGGTCTAGGCTGACCTGGAATTAACTACGTAGTCTCAGGGTAGCCTCGAACTCATGGCAATCCTCCTACCTCTGCCTCCTGAGTGCTGGGATTAAAGGTGTGCGCCACCACACCCAGCTTAAAAGATAAATTCTTTTAAAAAGAGATAGAGAGCTGGGGCGATAGCTCAGACATTAAAGACACTTGCTTGCAAAGCCTGATAGCTTGGGTTTGATTCTCCAGTACCCACACAAAGCCAAAAGAAAGTGGCATATGCATCTGAAGTTTGTTTGCAATGTCAAGAGGCTCTGGTATACTCATACTCACTCTCTTACTCCTGCTGTTTGTGAATAAATAATAAATAAATACATTAATAGAAATTAAAAAAGAGAAATGGGAGCTGGAGAGATTGCTTAGTGGTTAAGGTACTTGCCTGTGAAGTCTAAGGACCCATGTTCAACTCTGCAGATTCCACATCAGCCAGATGCACAAAGGTAAGGTAAGAGGAAGGTTACACTTTCCCACTATAGTGCAAGTGTCTGGAGTTTGATTGCAATAGCTGAGGCCCTGACATGCCAATTCTCTCTCTCTCTAAAAACAAAAAAAGAAAGAAAGAAAGAAAGAAAAGAAAAAAAAAAGAGAAATGGGGGAGAGAATGAGGAAGGAAGGGGGTTGGGCAAAAGCACTCTGCAGAGGTGGAGAAAGCTTTACCCTAAAATTATAGGCTGTTGCTGGTAAATCCCAGTGCTAGAATTGAACACCCCCCTACACACCGACAATGAACTGATTGTCAGGGCAGCCCCCAAAGCATTTGGTTAGCCACTAGAACTAAATGGTAAGTTCCTATTGTTGTAGACAGTACAGGCTGTTCAGAGATCATGTGCTGAAACTGAGATGGAAGTCAGCTCCTTGATGGCTAGCTGTGATAATGCTGGAAAGCACTATTGGAGCTGCTGGGGAATAAAAGTCACCAACAGTGTGACAAGCAGGGATCCTACAAGCTACAAAGTCAACCAGCCAGACAAGAATTACCCACCAGTGCAATAGTGGCACTCAGGCCATGGAGATAATCAGTTTCTATCTGACTGGATATGACTATGAGGCCTTCTCAGTGGGAGGGAATTCATGCTGATACAGAGAACCAAGTCAGAAGCCTGTGATTTAGAAGGTCATGGACCCTAGAAGGAAGCTCCCCCTGTTCTTTGGCTAAAAGGAGAGGTTATTCCCATCAAAAAGTCTTCAAGCAGGGCATGGTGGCAAATGCCTTTAATCATAGCACTTGAGAAGCAGAGGTAGGAGGATTGACATTAGTTTCAAGGTCAGTCTGAGAATACCTAGTGAATTCCAGGTCAGCCTGGGCTAGAGCAAGATACTACCTGAAAAAAAAAAAAAAAAAAAAAAAAAAACTCAACTCTTTGGAATATCTATGTTTATAGTTTATATCCCCTTTGATCCATGCTACTCTCACTCTTGGCTACATAATCTGCTTTTTATAGATGGCAGCAAATACCAGGGAGACTCAAAATCCATCAAATTGACAAAAAAAGAAAGTTGACTGCCCAGCATGAGATGAGTCATCTCTATCACATTTGCCAAGATCCAGGAAACATTACAGAGGAAGGGGAAGATTGAATATGAATGCTGCTCTCACTGCTAGCCTGAGACCCTCTTTCAGGGAGATCATTGTAGACACTGAGGAGACTCAAAACTCATCAGAGCAGAAAATTAGAGGCTGCTGAGAGCTCAACCCCAGGTGTGCCCAGGACCAGATAATGCCTTTCAACTGTTAGGGAATTGACTAGCCCTTATGCCCCAGAGCCGGGATGAGGAATGAGACCTCCTTTTGCAGCCCTCCATGGAGATGTGTCAATCCAAACCTCATTTTGCTG
Organism: Orientallactaga sibirica; assembly: GCA_036365145.1. Taxonomy (NCBI): domain Eukaryota; kingdom Metazoa; phylum Chordata; class Mammalia; order Rodentia; family Dipodidae; genus Orientallactaga; species Orientallactaga sibirica. The sequence goes on from JAEOAD010000036.1 coordinate 3,815,534, forward strand.
AGGAAGCTTCTGCAGGCACTCCAGAGAACTCTAATAATTCAGATCCCCAAAATGAATGCTCCCCTGACATACACATACATCATGTAAGCTTAAGTCACAGTGAACATAGACATTGGCTAGGTAGCTGAAGGTAGCAGGGCACCCAAAGTGAACAGTTTTTTCCTTGGCTAAAAGCAGGAAATGTTCTTGAGCATAGAAGGGGAAATCTGGTTTTTCCTTACTTCTTTTTCTTTAAGAAAAAAAAAAAAAACTGCCAAAGCAACTGGACATCTGGCATGGGAACTGGACTGATCAGCCCAGCCTCCATCCAGTAAATTTCCATAAAAGACCCCAATGAGAGTCACTAGGTGGATCAGATCCTGACCCCTCCCAACGTGGAAGCTTTCTGCTTTCTTTTCCTTAAGGGATTCTTCCCATCTCTGGGGACTCTGTCCTGTTGTATAAGGGCTCTGCCTTCTTTTCTTCTCTTAGGTTCTGTCATAAAATCTAAACTAAACCTTCTACGGTCCGTGGATTCTATTCATTTAATTCATAAGACAAGAACCACTGACATAAGACAGGCCACTGGCTCAGTGGAAGTTCCGCGTGATCAGCTGGCACCCTTACTCCTGGATTAAAGCCCAATCAAGTGCCAAGAAAGGCATTGTTGATCTCAAAGACACTCCAAATTCCAGTATCAACCAATGTTCAAACCCCTCTCTTTGCTAAAAGTCCTTAACACTTCTTTCCTCAGGGTTCCCAGTCTTTCACCTCTCTTGTTTTGGATCCTGCTAGTCTTCTCTCGGAGTTCCAAGGCTTCTTTCCCCTTTGCTCTGGGTCCCGCTGGTCTCTTCTGGAGCTAAATGAAACCTTGGGCCCAAGAAGCTGTCTGAATTGGTCCTCTTTTGTGAACGCCAAACCTGACACTGGCCAATCCCCACCCTGGATTTGAAGCGCTACCCAGGCGCAGGCCACCAGCTTGCAGGGTTGCCAGGCCACCAGCTGCAGGCCCAGCACCTCCCAGGCAGGTGCGCGCTCCCACCTCTGCAGCTCCTTCCAGTCACATCACACGCAGTCCCTAAGAAGTCCAGTGCGCAGATGTCACCAAGGGCTGGGGAGGTCTGAAGGTGCCCAGTACAGAAGCGGGGAGGGGCCTCCGGCTGTAGGCTAGGGACAAAGGATTTCCAAAGGTGTCCACGCGCCTCGCTGCCCCAGCCATTTCCGCCCTTTTACCAACCAGGCCGCCTGAGGGCCGTCGCAGAGCAAACTCCAATGCTCTCTTGCTACCCGGAGCTCTTGGCTGTGTCAGCGGACCGCGGGGCACCACGGCCACCAGCCGCTCCCGGGGCCATCCTCACGGTGCTCCCTTCCCACAACGCAACTCCCTCGCTCTTCGGCCCGGGCTGGGCACAGGCTCCGCTAAAACACAACCCTTCTACCCAAGCACTCAGTCGTCCCCTCCTTCACCGATGGCCGGTTAGCCGCTCCGCCTCCAGCCTCAAGGGTGCTGGTTCTCCAGCTGCCGCCGCAGCTGAGCTCGGAGCGCGCCGCTCGGCCCCGCGAGGGCGCGGGCAGGTGCCCAGGCCGCGCGCAGCCTCCGCTCCGGCCGCCAGCAGCCCTGCGCCGGCACCCGCGAGCTCGCATCCCCTCCATCACCCCTTCCCGGATGCTCAGTCTTCGCCTGGCGCGGTCACTGCATCGACAGAGAACCGGAGAACCAGGCAGAAAGGCGCGGCCGCCAGCAGGGAGTGACACCATGTGATGGGCACGGCACGGCTCCACGCAGCTTCGATTAAACAGCGGGCGAGCAAGAAGGGGAGGAGACCGCACACGGGACGACGAGCAGGAATGGCCTGATATTCTCGGTTCAAGCATCACGAGCTATGGATGCGAAAAGGAGACGCGTCGTCTAGTAGCAGATGTGTCCGATTGGGGACCCTCGGCGTCCGAGCGTGTCCATGTGGGGGAGAGGCGAGCCACAGCGAGCGGCGTATGGGTGGGGGAGGCTCTGATGCAATCAGCCCCAGAAAGGAGGAGAGCCGCGCGCGCGGGCATCCACGCCAGCCGCCCCGCCTGAAGGTCGCAGGGAACCTCCGCCCTTCACCTTCCGCCCCGCGGAGCATCCCCACCAGCCCCGCGGACTGGGGCCACCTCTCCCCAGCCAGACCTTGACACAAAGGACATCAAAACTGCGGGGAGGAACATCCCGGAAGGGCGGACACTTTGGCGTCGCCTTTTGCCACCTTTTCCTTTCTTTCCCGAGGTAAGGTGTTTATTTTTTTCAGGGCTGGAGGTGAGCGGAGGGATGTTTTAGCGGCAAAAGGAGTAGCGAAAGGAGAAATACTCCCCGCGCGCGTGGCAGGAGGGAAAGCGCGGCCGGGCCGCTGCCTCCTTCGGTGTTAGCTTTTCTGGAAGGCAAAGTCCAGGTCCCGCGTTCTTCCCCGGACGCCACGCAGCAGCGCGGGGACCATGGATTCCGCCCTGGCGCGCTGGGGCTCGTTCCATCTGGTTTCATGGTGGCACAGTGGGAAGCTGGTCTGCTTAGATTTTGGTGGGTTGGGGATCAGGCCCGGCACGGGGCGCGGGGTGTGGAGTGCTGTTGATACGGAGGCGAGAAGTTGTACCCAAGGAGTGAGTGCATCCCTTCTCGGGAGGACTTTCTTGGGTCCGAAGGGCCCAGGGGAGAGGGGCGCGTGGTGACCCAGGGTTGCTGCGTGCAGCCGAGTGGTCTAGGAACTGGCCCCGGAGCTGAGCTCGAGTAAACACGAGCCCCATTGACCGCCCTCCTCACTCTGCCCTTGTCGGCATTGAGGATGCGGGAGATGACCCACTGTCCCTTCCCGCCCTGGAGGGCCTTTCCAAAGTGCAGAGGGGAATAACAGGGTAAATTCTTTTGGGATCTACCGAGACTGGGCGAACAAAAGGCCACCGCTTGCGCAGGACCCGGCAGCGACCGTTTGCACTTCCCTTCCCCTACCCCCTCGCCCCAGGCTCCTTGCTCAGGTCTCTCAACATTGCGGCAAAAGGCCTGCAAACTGGCCGGCGCCACGCCACGCGGAAAACCTAGGATCTCGTGTGCGCCCCGCCCTCGCCCCCTACCCTGAAACCATCCGCCCCTGGGCTCGTGCGGCCACTTGGCAGCCCTGGAACCGCGCGGATGCCTGGCTGCCTGAGCGCCTCTTCCCGCCTGGGTAACCTGCCCCCGGGTTTCCATTGAACTGTGCTCGCCGCTGGGGACAGGAGTGCATATGGCGGCAAAAGGAATTTCGCGGCAAGCGCGTCACGCCGTCCCCGGTGCCTTTCACAGGCTGGCTCGTGTGACCCGGGGAAGGTGGTGCTACGATTCTGGTCCTTTGTGTCTCGCTCTGCGGTGGGGACCCGGTTCTTACTAGCCGGTTTCTGCCCGGGAAAACAAACTGGCGCTGGGATAGCGTCCCTTCTCAGACGAATGGATGGTGGTGTACGGCTAAGAGTGGAAAAGATCCACTTCTAAGAAACGCTGTTCATGTGCAAGGAGATCTGACATCTCCGATGGGTTTTTACATGTTTTGTTTTATTTCTTCTTCATATGAGGGAGGGGAGTAATCCGTGGTTTGCAGAACGCAGGGCCCAACTAGGCTGTAATTTGTCACCTGTAAGGTTCAGGAGTTGCCAGAACCACACAAACCACTTTGAGGCAAAGATGAAAGCTTTTCTTCGGGAAAAGCATGAGCTGCCAAGGCTGGCTCACAGAGAGGAGCACGGCCCCCCGAGTTCCTCGTAGTGGGCTTTATAGGCCTTTCAGTTGGGGGAAGGTGAGGAAAAGAACTGCTTGAATAGGAAAGGTTCCATTAACTAGGGGAGATCCAAGACAGACAGGGTGTGACACCAGAACAGAGACCAGGTGATTTTCAAAATAAGGGGACAGGAAACCATGACCTGGGGGAATTGCAGGCAAGGAGGGGATAATGGCTGGATGGGTTTCTTGAGGAATGTGGAAAATCCACTTCCTTATGTCTCTGTAGCCATCTGGCTGTCCTTGGTGACTCCATATTGGGACCTGTCAGACCTAACATCACCTTGACAAAAGAAACTGCAGCAACTCGTGCTTTTTCTGACGTCAGGACAACGGAAATAAAACCTGAGCTGGCTGGCCTCATTGTCATATATCCACACTGGGTGGGTTTTCCCCGGATCTATAGGAAACTGTCAAGTTCAGGAACTGATCTGGGGTACACTCCCCTGCCCCATTTTGACTCAACCTTTACCTCAAAATGGCTTTGTACTTCAAAACACCTAATTCTCAGTTTGTGCCTGAAAGCAACTGGAAATTGGCCTAGTTTGCTTTGAGGTCTTGATCTTAGTGCGCTGTATTCGTTTAAATTTTTAAAATTTATTTATTCACGGGGTGGGGGAGGCGGGGGAGAAAGAATGGGCATGTCAGGGCCTCCAGCCACTGCAAATGAACTTCAGATGCATGTGCCACTTTGTGTATATGGCTTTATGTGGGAACTGGGGGCTCGAACCTGAGTGGTTCAGCTTTGCAGGCAAGCACCTTAACCACTAAGCCACCTCTCCAGCCCTTAAAAAAAACATTTTTTTTTTTTTAAAAGCATGCACTGTATTCAGTAAATGTCTCCTCCCAGAGGGCTTCCTGTGTGTCTGGCAACAGCTAAGCTGATCCAACTCCAGCTTCTGTGAAGCATCCATTCTTGGGAAACTGATTATAGTAGTGCATGGAGCAGACATGCCAGGTGTTACAGCAATGAAGAAATAAAGCAGGTCATGTGATGGGGAGGATGCTTGAGACAGCGTGACCCATTAGGAGGAGCTGTGAGGGGGTGCCATAGGTTTTCAGGCCTGAATGATGGGAAAGGGTCAGCTCTATAAGTAGGGGAAGAGGGACGGCTGAAGGGACAGCAAATAGTGTTGTGTTTACTGTACTAAAATCCAGCAGATGAACTAGATTTAAAGGACTTTTTGATTCTTTAAACGTGTTTTGTTGCTCATGTGTAGTTTTCCCTTGCTGCATGAACTAAGGTTGTATGATGAGAGAAGTGTTTTGCTTAGGAGGCCTGGCCTGGTGTCTGCTATCCTCCTGTCTTTTCCTCCTCTTATATCTAGCACAATGGACTTACTTAACTTGTTGGATTGAGACCTTGCCCAAGCCGTCTCATCCACCCCTTTAAGATACTGCTCAGCATCCTTCTTTTCAGGGCCCTATGATCTGTTCCCTGTCCCCTAAGGTTGTGGCACTGTAGTCTTTCCTTCTCTCTTACCATGCTCCCCAGTCTTGAGCAGTAAAATGCCCCTCACCTGCCCGCATTCCCAAATGTTCAAGGCCATGTCCCGGTCATCTGACCTAGACATAGACATTCAAGTAGAGTGTTGGGATATAAGCATCAATAAACAGATGTGGAGGTGCCTTGAAGAATCTGGCCATGGGGGAGACAGATGCAAGCGTGGTTAGGATTGAAGGAGTCAGTTATAGAGGGAATGTAATGGCTTCTCACTTGTTTCCTCCATACCAAACTCTGCTGCCTCACTCAATCTGGACACTTCTATGTGTGCTATATTTTATACTTTGTAATTTCAGAAGTCATTTTACATTGTTTTTGGTCTTTTATTGTTGTTTTTGTTTTTCAAGGGAGAGTCTTGCTCTAGTCCAGGCTGACCTGGAATTCACTCTGTTAGTCTCAGTGTGGCCTTGAACTCATGGTGATCCTCCTACCTCTGCCTCCCAAGTGCTGGGATTAAAGGTGTACACCACCACACCCGGCTCATTTCACATTTTTTAAGGACCTTGCATCTAAAAAGCTCCAGTGTATTCCCAGATACTGGGGACCCTTCACAGTGTGACTCCCTTGCTCCTTTCCATCTCTTCCACCTGACATGCCGTTCCTCCTGGTTCATACTGCTGTCCTTCCTGTTACTTTTCTGCCTCAATAACTATGTGGATTCCAGTGGATGCCTACTGAAATCCTGTGTAATTGTTACACATGCTGATTCCCCACCCCCCCACCTCTCAGAACACGTGTTCACTCACCATCTTCATCGCATTTTCATGTGAATTTGTTGACCTTTTGAATTGCTGTTATTCCATGTGGTGGAAGGTAGAGGGTAAAGGCTTAGTCTCTGAATCATGTCTACATACCAGACATCAACTTATTAGTCCAGGGAACTTGGGGCAGTTGTTCAGTGTCTTTAACCTTCAGGCTTTTTTTTCTCCATTTGTTAAATGAGGCAGATACTGATGCTGATTGTGGGCAATTTGAGTTCTTCTGAACATTTAATTAAGATAATGGTGGGGAGATGTTTGGCACAGTGGAAGCACTTCGTATATTAAGTAATAAGGACTTTGGGTTCCTCATCTTTCAGCTGATTCGTAAAGCTCCCCTTACTTTCACAATTCTGACCATTTAATGCTTTAAAAAGGTTTTTCTGAGAATGATATCTGAATGGAAACCACCTAAATGTTTTTCAGTCTCTGGGAGAATGAACATCTGTGAAAGGTGGTGTGGGGGTGTGAGAAATATGTATGTAGAAGGAAGCACATTCAAAATTACATGATGATCTTCAAAAGAGACACCATGGTGCATAGACCCAAACCTTGCCATACTCATTTCTCAGATTTGATGGCATGATTGGTTTTCTCATGATCACAGGTCTCAAGGTCAATGAGTCATGGTAAAGGAGGAGTTCAGTGCCTGGAAAGGCAATATGGCAGCATGGGCTGAAGTGAAGAGACTGCTTCCAGTGAGTGAGGTTGCTGTGTGTGCATGAAGAACTAGCTGGGCAACTCATTCAGTATTTTTATGCCTCATCTTCTCCTAAGGCCAGTGCTGATAACAGTATTTGAGCTGCCTACCTTACTGAGCTGTGAGGATATAGTGAAAACTGAGCTGGGAAGATTCTTGGACAAGGTAGGAGAACTATGCAAGATAATAGAAATGTATGAATACCCCCACCTGCAGGTTTGGGTGTATAAATCTGGGCGTTTTAGATTAAGGTTCTCAGTGCTGGCTCCATAGCACGCTCAACTCGGTGTTTTTTCAAATCAGCCAATGCTCAGACTATCTCCAAAGATTCAGATTCAGTTGACATGGAAGGATTCGAGACACGGGAATGAAAGGAAACAAAACCTGAAGCAGACAAACAAAAAACTCCAAGAGGGGTGATTCTAAAATGCAGTGGTTTGGATTTGAAACAAAGCAAAGAAATAGAAACCGAAGTTAAATAAGGACCTCCATGTGTTGCTTGATGAAGTCTTAGGAATGTGAAGTCACAAGCTTGAATGACTTTCCCCTGGATTTTACTAAATCCACTCAGTTGTTGGCATCATGGAGCCACAGCCTCAGGTTACTGTTTATAATAGGCATTTTCCCAGGCATCAATCTGTCTAGTGATACAGTCAGGGTCGCATGAAGATTTAATGTGTGGATCTCAGTTTCCATCTTAGCAATGATGCTGGAAAACACAGAGCATGGAAAGGAAAAGGACAGGAATAGGTTGTGGCAGGAAGAGGCTCGGAGGAAAAGAGGGCAAAGCAGAGGAAATCCAGTGGTTTTATTTTGTACACTAGCGGCTGGGGCCTAAATAAGCCTGTGGGCATATTTTTTTTGTGACATGCTTTTCTTTTTAAGTTGTTTGGAGTAAGTTGCTAATTAAACATTAGAATTTCACTTCACATCTGGATTTCTGGTACTTCTTGCTGAAAAAGTTCAGAAGATCTGTCTCATTTTTGCTACTAGTTGAACAGGGCATGTGTTCTTCAGTGCCAGATGCCCATCCTGCCTTGCTCATCTAGCTTGCACCTGGGCAATGGCTACATTTGGCCTTGAACTTTCATCTCAATCCATAGGTCTTAAGGCTGGCTGCCCATTACGACTCCCTGGAGAGCATTTAAAATACCCAAGCTTGAATGCCATCCTACACCCATCAAGTCAGAAACCGATGTGTGTGTGTGTGTGTGTGTGTGTGTGTGTGTGTGTGTCTCATCCTTGCTATTTTTAAAGTTCCTCTGGTGACTCTGTGTCCAGTTAGAACTAACAAACTGCTGCTGATCTACTAGGTCAACTGTTGAAAAGATGCATCCATGAGTTTATCTCCTTATCTTTGAAAGTGGACCTTTAAGAAGCAACCTGTAAAGAGCTGGACAATATTATACTAAGTGAGGTAACTCAGGCTCAGAAAGGAACAATCCATAGAATTATCAGGATTTAGACCTAGGACAGCATCAGCTAACGGAACCTTCCAGAGACCCACAGAGAAGAAAGGAATTATTCAAGTTCTGTGTTGCCATTTGATTTGGAATCGTAAGGTATATTTTATTACTTTTTCAAGTTTCAAATACAAGTATATATTTAAAGGTTTCTTTGTGTAGATGATCCTCAAAGTTTATTGCTTTAACAATAAACTTCTCAATGTTTCTGTTGTGCCCCAAGGCATTTTGTTAGGCATTAACTGTCAGAGTCAAGCTAGGGCTCCAGTATCAACCAACAAAACTGCAATCTACTGCTTTTAGTTCAAAAGCAATCTTTGATCAGAAGTGTCATTAGAACAGAAACCCTATAAAACACAAGCAAAGAAAAATAATTTTGTTAAATGCTGAAGTTTTTGAAGTCGTTTTCAATTTCTTAAGTTTTTAGTAATTTTATAAATCCATTTTTAGCTGTTGAGAGTTTTAGTATAATTAGTATTCACACCAACATCTCACCATTCTAACTAAATTAAGCTTCAAAAGTTGTTGATTTTTTTTATTACTGTAATAGATGCTCTGTTTTTCTAGATAAAAAGTTACAGGTTAACTTGACTTCTGGAATTTCTAAATTATTATTATTATTGTTGTGTGTGTGTGTGTGTGTGTGTGTGTGTGTGTGTAGGTCAGAAGACAACTTTCAGGTCCATCCTCACTGTTCTACATTATATGAGGTTGGGTTTCTCTGGATCTTACTCTGCTGTTGTTCTTTTTACTGTACTCACTGAGAGGTAGGGAAATTCTCCTGCCTCCACTCCCATCTCACTGTCAGCATGTTGTATTTACAGAAGCCCACCATGACTTCCAGCTTAAAATTCTTTAAAACAAAAATGTATTAGAAACAAAGTGTGAGAGAGAGAAAGGAGGAGGAAAGAGAGAATGGGTGCACTAGGGCCTCTAGCCACTGTAAGTGAACCCCAGAAGCATGCACCACCTTCTGGCTTATGTGGATTCTGGGGTGTTGAATCTGGGTCCTTAGGCTTTGCAGGCAAGCACCTTAACCACTGAGCCATCTCTCCAGCCTGACTTCCAGCTTTTTATGTGGGGTCTGAGGCTCAAATTCCAGTACTTAGGCTTGAACAGCGGGGTGTTTTGTTTTGTTTTGTTTTTTATCACCCTGAGCCATCTCTCCAGCCCAACTTCTGGAATTTCTATCTTAAAGAAATCAGAGTAGTTCCCAAACATTAAATATAGATATTAATTCTCAGACATCACAGGTTGGATATATTGAAAGCAGACACTGAGAAGACCCTGTGGGGGCCTGGACATAAGTGGGATTATGGGGCAGGAAGAGCAGGAATAGAGCACTGCAGACAAGACAGGGCAGAGCTGGTCTGTACTGGCCCCTGGTGAGCTTCCTTTAACACCGCAGTGCTCACCCTCCACACCAATCCTGCCACCGTGAGCCACATGGCTTTTTTCTATGAAGTTTAATCCACATTTCTGTTTCTGCTTGCTGGAGGCCTGTAACAACTTCTCCTTGTGATAACCAAACCTGTCTCCAGACTATGCCAGATATCTCCTGATGAGCAAAACTGTCCCCAGTGGAGAAGAACAGCTTTAATACAATTTTTCCTCTGAACTTTTAGAAACCAGGCCAAGGATCTTAATCATTCCAGCGGCAGGATATGTATGAAAAACACCTTCAAGTACACAGTACTTTACAGTTTTTAATGTGTTTTCACATATACCCTACAAATCCAGATTTGATGTAAAAAGTTAAGTGGCAGAGTTAATGAAAATTATGAAGTAGGGTTTCCATGTTGTTTCATGTTGCAATTTTTTTTAAGATTTTATTTTTACTTATTTATTAGAGACAGAGGGAAAGAGAGAGAGGGAGAGTGAGAATGGGTGCGCCATGGCCTCTAGCCACTGCAAACAAACTCCAGATGCATGCACCCCCTTGTGCATCTGGCTTATGTGGGACCTGGAGAATCGAACTGTTATCCTTAGGCTTCTCAGGCATGTGCCTTAACCACTAAGCCATCTCTCCAGCCCTCATGTTTCAATTTTTATTTCTTTTTCCTAGAGAAATTGTACTGGTGAAGATCACTGAATATAGTCTGAAAGTAAGAATCAGAGCTTTTTAATGTTTCTTCAGTCATCTTTATTCTTGACAAATGTCTATTATAACTATGCTAGTGATAGGAATTAGGGATTAGTTAGCTCCCATTTTGTAGGTAGTCAGGATTAAGGACCCAAAAAGAATATCACTAATGAGGCTGGAGAGATGGCTCAGCAGTTGGGTACTTGCCTACAGAGGTTAATGAGACTTGAGTTCGATCCCCCAGTACCCACATAAAGCTAGATGCACAACATGGTGCATGTATCTGGAATATATTTGAGACAGCTTGAGACCCTGGTATACACATGCTCCCTGTTTCTCTCTGCTTGCAAATAAATAAATAAAAATATATGTTAAAAAAAAGAGGGCTAGAAAAATGAATTAGAAGTTGAGGCCGTTGCTTGTGAAGCCTAACAACCCAGGTTTGAATCCCCAGTACCCACGTAAGTCACATGCAGCATTTTCAGTGACTGGGTGACCTGGCGCACCCATTCTCTCTCTCTATCTCCCTCCCTCTCTTTAAATAAGGAAATGAATAAAATTTTTAAAACAATATCACTAATGACAACTCCAGAGAACAGATTCCAGGGACTGAGTACCAAAAAACCCAACTCCCTATGACTCAAAAAAGATGACTGCTAACCACCAATCTTTGTGCCCCTGTTTCCTCTTTTTTTTTTTTAAACCAAAAGCCCCCATATACATTCAAAATAATCCAATCCATCCTTACTTGTCTAATTTACACCCTTAAGGACATAAGGACCTCTGATCCAAGTCACCAGGTGTGTTAGTCATTCAGGGTCCCTCCTATCTTTACTTTCATTCGTAAAATAAAATCTTGCTTACTTACTTACTTATGCTTGTCCATTCTTTGCAAATTGAAAGACAATGGACTTAAGAGCCATCGTCTTAGGAAGTTCTAGTGTTAGTGTCCGGCACTCTAACCCATTAAACTAAGCCTAACCAGAGCCGAGAAAGGCTCTGTCACTTTTTTTTAATTATTAATTTTTTTATTGACACCTTCTATACTTACATACAAAAAAACATATGATATTTCCCTCCCCTCCCCCATTCCACTTTAGAACACCAATCTCCATCATATCCCCTCCCTCTCTCCACTAGTCTCTCTTTTAATTTGATGTCATCATCTTTTTCTTCTATTTTGAGGGTCTTGCGAAGGTATTGCTAGGCACTGCAAGGTCATGGATATCGAGGCCAATTTCTCTCTGGGCGGTTGCATTGTAAGAAGTCGTACCCTTCCTTTGGCTCTTCCATTCTATCCGCCCCCTCTTCCGCAATGTCCCTGAAGAAAGGCTCTGTCACTTACAAACCCCACAACACATTTTGAGGTTTCCACCAGGATATGGAGAAGGGTAAATTAATAAGCCTGCATTCATTTTTTCCTTTAGGGTTATTGTCCTTGAAACTGTTTACAAAAACACCAGGACTATATCAGCAAGATGAGAGTGACTAGTGTGACTGCCGGTTCTTTAAAGTCACAGAGGTATGGTTATGCTAGGAAAGTCTGAATTAAGTCCCCAGTGCCTCTGACATTGGGAGTGTTGGTTCTGCACTGACTCACTTTCCTTTTGTGGAGACCAGTTGACATGAAATTAGAGGGAAGTCTTACAGCCCCCCAAAGGCTTTTTTTTTTTTTTTCTAACTAGAATCCATTTCTGGTTGTCCAGCCTGGGTGTCAGACTGGGAACCCCACTCTGTTCATATCCTTCTGAGCTTATCTGTTTGTCACATAAGGTCACATAAGGTTTCAGAGATGGTTTCTAGCTGGAAACCAAAGGTCCTTCTAAAAGGTCAACACACACAAACGCTGTACTTTCCAGCTAGCAGAAGGTTCTGACTGAAGTTCACTGCCTGTGAAGGACAGAAGCCCCACTATCTCTTATCTATGGCTCACCAGCCAGTCAAGGCTGCATGCTTCTCAGAGTTCAGCCAGAACCCACACTGGAAGCTACACAGGCCTTTCCTTATCTCCTGCACCAGCCCAATCCTAGCCAAGTTCTCCAGCGCACAGGTCTCTCAGTTTAACCTGCCTTCTGTCACTGATCCTCTCTTTATTCACCTTTCTGCCAATACCTTCTGTCTCCATGTTGCCTGTCTTGGATCATGGGTGGTCTATTTTTTTTTTTATTATTCCAGGGAAACAACACTACTATTGAATTTATAATCCCAGTGAGAAGAATTCCCTGTGTTCAACATAGAAAGAAGCTGGGAGGGGTGGGGATGGGGCTGGAGAGATGGCTTAGCCATTAAGGCACTTGCCTGCAAAGGCAAAGAACCTAGGTTCCACTCCCCGGGAACCACGTAAGCCAGAAGCACAAGGTGGCACATGCGTCTGGAGTTCGTTTACAGTGGCTGGAGGCCCTGGTGCGCCCATTCTCTCTCTGTCTGCCTCTCTGCTTCTTTTTCTTCCTCTCAACTTAATAAATAAAAAATATTAATTTTTTTAAACAAAAAGAAAGAAGCTAGGGGGCTTAGAATGGTTGGATGACATAGTTCCACAGGCACATCTATAGTCACTCACCCCAACTCATTGCTTTCACATTTCTACTTGTCTCTCTGCCTTCTGCTCTGTCTGCCCAAGCTTCATTCCAACCTTCTAAACCAAATAGTTCCTGCTTTAATTTGTGGGTGCCAGAAATTCTCTGTCCTTCACCATTGTCATTCTTTCAGAATAAGAGAGAACTCAAACAAAGTTGAGGGATAGTGAGGAGAACAAACAAGGTGGCTGGTCAGTGCCTGCTCCATATTGATGCTAGCAGGTTAGACATAGACCCCTGAGAGAATAACTTTCATGAGAAGTAGGGAGCCAGACTCCAGCTGGGACATGATTTCAAGGTCCCCAGGCACTTGCTTTTCTGACTGTCTTGTGCCACACAAGACTATTTGGATTTTAATTCAGGATCTAAAATATTTGATTGACAAGTCTGAATGTGGGAGTTTATGTTCCACCTCTCTGATTGCCTCTCCCTTCTCATTTGCTAACCTTTGAGGCTTGAATAAGACAAAACAAGGGAATAAGGACCATCTGGAGGAAGCCAGTAGAGCCACTGCAGTTCCGCAGTCTGAAGGCTCCACTGGACAATTCACCTTCTGTCCCCCAAGGGCACATCTCACCGCTGACTAGTCCTTCCTCTTTTTCAGGGACATAGGGCTCTTTAAGGGTTTTACTCTGTGTCACCTGAGGCTAACAACAGTAAAGAATGGAACGTCTTTCCTCTTGCTCTCCTCTAGTTCCGTTTCTGAGAGTTCTAAATTTTCATGTAATTTATGCATAAAATTTGTTTTAAATTGTTTTCCTGACTTTGGTTAGGGTGTGTTCCTTTAGAGACATATTTCAGACAAATGCATAGATTTCACAGGGGAAAGATCTTTCAAAAGCCACCAGGTGATAAAGTCTGTGTATGTGCATTGGGTTGACATTAGAATTGTCTGGCTATCATTTTCTTGGGTTACTATTAAAAACAGACCCATACTTTTTACACTATTTCTAACAGAGATTTTGGGAGAAAGATAGATAAGAAATCTATCCCACTGTTGTTCCCCTTGGCCCTCTCCCACAGAACACACATTTCTCTTGAATTTACTCTTTATCTGAAAGAAAGAGGCATTTCTTTAAAGGAGAACCTTGGTGACAAAGACCTAAAGAAAAACAATGAATGTTAAATTAACAAAAGGCACAAGAGCTGAGAAAAAAAAAAAAAAACATCCCTTAGAACTGAGAGAATAGGGGGCTGGGGAGCTGGCTCAGCAGTTAAAGGTGTTTGCTTGCAAAGCCTGCTGGCACAGTTTGATTCCCTAGTACCCACATAAAGCCAGATGCACAAAGTGACACATGCTTCTGGAGTTTGTTCACAGTGGTAAGAGGCCCTGGCACATTCATTCATTGATTCCTTCCGTATGTGTGTTTGTCTCAAAGAAATAAATAAAGCATATTTGAAAAAACAAAATGTAAAGATCAATATGACATTTGAGCTACTAAAAAAAAAAAAATAGAACACAGGACATCAACAGATTCTCATTAACCTAGTCAATAGGACAGATGGTCTTAAGGCCAAAGCAGTTTGGATTCAGCTACTTTCTAGGGAAGTCTAAGGAAAGATAACAAAGATTCCAGAGTAGACACAGGAAGTCCAAATAAAACCTGTCACTTTGGTGCACCCTAAGATCGAGAGCAGAGATTAAGTTGAATATTGTTTGTCTAGGTTCTCTTCTCCTTTATCTGGGGTCTCACTCAAGAGCAATCTGACTTTTAATTGAGATGAGATACATCCTTCCCAAATTGAATTACCACCTTTTGGGCACTACAGTTATTTTGCAGTGGGGTGCAGGCCCAGGAGAAGGAACAGGGAATCCCAGACCAGAAAACAGGGTGCCAGGAACTAGTGAAGTTTCCCAAATAGTCTAGTTGGATCCATTTCCCTAGGTCTTGACCTCTGTCTGGAATGGCCCAGTTGACCTTAGCAGTTTCAGGGATGCTCTGAAAAATGTATCTTCAGACTTTTGTGAGTCAGGAAAAAAATGAGTAAAAGAGCCCTTTTAAAATCCAAATGAGTAGCCAGCCAAAGTGGTGCATGTCTTCAATCCCAGCACTTGGGAGGCAGAGGTACGAGGATTGCCATGACTTTGAGGCCACCTTGAGACTATGTAGTCAGCCTGGGCTACAGCAAGACCTGACCTCAAAAAGCCAAAACAAACAAACAAACAAACAAAAATCCAAATGAGGACAAGCTGTGGAGGTGCATGCCTTTAATCTTAGCACTTAGGAGGCAGAGATAGGGGAGGATCACTATGAGTTTGAGGTCAGCCCAAGACAACAGAGTGAGTTCCAGGTCAGCCTGGCCTAGAGTGAGACCCTGCCTTAAAAAAACAAAAATAAATAAATAAACAAATAAATAAATAAATAAAAATAAAATCCAAATGACAACCAGATCTGCCTAAAACAAAACACAAGAGTTTTATAATTTAACAACATCTAGACAGGTAATCTTAATTTGTTTCATAATGCCATGAATGTAATTGAGATTCTATTCTTTTGAATATGTTGGTAAATTTGATTATGATGCCATGTCTTATGATACAAAGATTAAACTTCAGTTCACTACCATTGATCTGCTCATGATAACATTTATAAAAACTGGCTTTAGAAAGGGGACAGGGAAGAGAAGGTATAGCTCAGTGGTAGAGTACTTGACTGCAGAAAGGGAATTGTTGGGCACTATGTAGAAGATTCTGGCCTAGAGGAAATGGATAAGCCTAAGGTAAAGTTTCAAGCACTGTCTCTAACTTCCTGTTGAGCACGACACAGCATCTTACAGGGCTGATACAATCCTGCCCTCCCTTGCACCACCCCCACACCCTCTAAATGCTCATTGGAGGGTTACACGCATGATCTCCTTGTGGACAGCTCATGTCTCCATAGTGTTCATCACAGACTACCCCCTCATGATAGGCACGTCACTGCTGACCTTTATGCCTATTGGTTCCCCTGCTGCTACCAAGAACCCCCCCCCCCGAAAGTCCCTTTCTTTTTCTGTGGTTTTTCCCTATATATACCTGTCTTGATATGCAAAAAAGAGATGCTGCTTCGACAGCCTCCCGACTCAGTGTGATGTTTGATTCCTCTGGCGCCTGGGAGGAAAGGCTAAGATGTTGACACTCATCATCCCACTCAGCCCTGGGGAGGGACCAGCTAGACCGGTCCCCCTTCACCACAGCCCTACCTGCCAGAGGGTCCGACAGACTGGCGCCCAATGTGGGGCACAAAATGCACAACCCCTCATGGGAAGAACACTGTTTGGGTAATCGGTCACGGGTGAGTGTATCGCATATCCTTGCCATGGGACAGTCTTCTGCTAAACCAGATTATGCTCTGGAATCACTTCGCACTCTTGTGAAGAGTCAGGGCTTAAACCTTTCTGACTCCCAGGCTACACAGGCCTGGCAATGCCTTCTTAAATTGGCCCCCTGGCTACCAGAAGCCAATCTCTTTGACTGGGACACCTGGGACCGTATGGAAACCCTGGTCCGATGAGCCCACATAGAGCATGGAGAAATCCCTCCTCTTGGATTCCTCCCCACTGTTTCTGCGCTGAAGGGCTGCTTCCCCTCTCGGCCTAACAAACAAAGACAAAAGGGGAACTTGAACCCTGAAACACCGCAGCCTGAATGAAACAAAAGGGCTGTCTTTACAAGCCAAGACACTTGTGATTAAAAAGGACCCAAAAGGCCTTAAATCCAAGGAAAATAAAGCCTTATACCCCTCCCTGGACCCTTTTGATAGCGCTCCCTGGCCCTTGGGGCCCCCAGCAATGCCTTCCGAGGAGGTAGCCCCCACAAAACCCCCTCCTACAAATATTTTTGTGTCTCCCTCAGCTCCCCCTTTGTACTCTTTTGACAGGACTTTAGAACATGAAACAACTTTCGCTTTCCCCATAAATCTGAACCCTGGTGGCAATAGCCCAGCTGCCTGATACCCATGGGAAGCAAGCGACTTAAAAGAATTAAAAAAGGCAGTTTCTGAGGATGGCCCTAACTCCCCTTGGGCAGAGACCATCCTCCAAGGACTAGCTCACCACCCATGAACTACACAGGATTAGAAAAATCTTGCAAAAGCTGTCCTTTCATGCCCCCAATTTATAAAGTGGTGTGCCCTTTTCCAGGATGAATGCCACCTTCAAGGTGAGAGAAATCGAGCTGCCCAACCCTAAATCCCCATAACATATGGGATGCTTGCGGGAACAGCTGATGGATATTCCACGGGCCTACAACAGGCAGCCTTACCTGACCCTTATCGAGACCAGGTGCGCATATTGGGGCTGGCAGCTTGGAAAAAGCTAGATGAGGGGCCCACTGAACCACCTGTATCAGGCATTACTCAGAAGGCCCATGAAGATCTTCCTACCTTTATAGAAAGAGTAGAAAAGAGCATCCAAAGAAAGTTTCCCCCCAGGGAGTTAAGAGATCAATTTGCAAAAATGCTAGTTTGGGAAGGGATGACTAGTGACCACCGCCTTGCCTGCGCTGGGCTAAAAGATAAGTCTATGAGTAAGTGGATAGTGGCCACCAAGGATGTGGGTACCGTAGCTCATAAAGCCCGGGTCATGGCCTCCGCTATTCAAGATGCTCATCACCATGACCTAGCTGCCATGGTTTGTGCCCTCCAGACTCCTCAGAATAAAACCTCAGCTTGCTTCAGCTGCAGAGGACAAGGGCACTTCAAGTGAGACTGCCCAAATCGTGGAGAGCTAAAAAGAGCCCCGCGGTACCAAAAACCAGCCTGGTCCTCCCCGTACACCATGCCCCAAATGTAAAAGAGGATTTCATTGGGCTAAAGATTATAGATCCAAAACAGACATCCAAGGAAAGCCTTTAAACTCCCTACAGGGCCCTCTCCAGCCCCGTTAAATAAGGAGAGAAGACCCCTGAAGGCCTTTTGGACTGTTCCCATTGTCCCTGGCCTACGCCCTAAGATCAGAATGAATGTGGGCAATAAGAGCTTCCTTTTCCTCATTGATACAGGGGGCAGACAGGACTGTTATCAGAAAAGAAGAGGTTCCCCACTCCTGGAAGCTAATGCCTGGCCCACCCCTACTTGGAGTAGGAGGTCAATCCCATTCATGGGAAACTGACACCTGGCTAAATTGGAGGAGCCCTGAAAGGGATCAAGGAGAAGTCCGCCCTCTTGTGGTTAGCGGGCTTACTGCCAACCTCCTTGGACAGGACATACTTGGGGATGCAGAGGCCTTTATTACCACTGACCATAAGGCATTTTATGATGACCTACTGGACCAGGAGGAATTTGAACAACAATTTGAGGAAGGCAGGGAAGGTCATCCAAACTATAGAGATGACCTCATTTTGAACAAATACACAAAAAATGTACTCAGGATCACCCCCAATCCTAAAGCCACTGCTTGGCCCCCGGTTCCTAAAATTCAATGGATACCCAGGGACCCTGTATGGGTTGAGCAGTGGCCAATACCTACCCCTAAAGTACAACAACTTCATATACTTGTTGAAAAACAGTTAACGTTAGGGCATGTGCGGCCTTGAACAAGTCCTTGGAATTCTCCTGGTTTTGTTATAAAAAAGCCTAATGGCTCTTGGAGACTTTTACATGACTTAATAAAAATAAATGAAAAAATGATACCTTTTGGGACCCCCCCCCCTGAGAAGGCTCCCTGGATCCCAGCTATTCCTAACACCCATTACTTAACCATTATTGATATTAAGGATTGTTTTTTTCTCCATTTCATTACATCCAGATGATATAGAAAAGTTTGCCTTTTCCATACCCTCCACAAATTTTCATAGGCCTGACTTGAGGTTTGAATGGACATCTTACCTCAAGGCATGGCTAATAGTCCCCCCATTTGTCAGTACTACATGTCACATATCTTTTCCCCCTTAATGAGCCATCCCAGTATACTATTTTGTATCTATATGGATGATATTATTTTAGGCTGCTCTGACCCAGTCAGTCTCCAAGACCTTATGGCCAAATGCCTTACTATTTTACATGCCAATGATTTCAAGGTGGCTCCAGAAAAGATTCAAACTGTCTCTCCTTTCAAAATTTTGGGCTCCATGTTATCCCTTGATACTGTCTCTCCAGTCAAGCCCCAGCTCCATATTCAGGAATCTTATACATTGCCTCAGCTCCAAAAGTTATTGGAAATTAATTGGATGAGGCCTTGGATACCCATAACTACTGAACAACTATCCCCTATGTTTGACCTCTTAAAGGGTCTGACTCTCTCCTCTCAGATAACCTTGTCTCCTCATCATAAACAAATTCTACACAAGGTTCAACGGGCTATAGATACTGTGACCCTAAAAAAGTTCAATCCTAACCTACCCATCTCCCTCTATATTTTCTGTGGGGAAACACTACGCACTGCACTGCTGGCCCAGGAAGGTGACCCCATGCACTGGATCCACCTCTCAGTCAGTGGGTCCCCAGAGTCTATTCTTTGACCAACCAGCTTGCCGACTGTATTATCAAGGGCAGGGACGAGGGCGCCGTCCTAATCATCTTTGGCAAATTGATGTTACACACTATTCTCCATTTGGAAAACTTAAATATGTCTTTCTCTCGGTCGATACTTTTTCCCATGCTTGCTGGGCATCGGCACACGCTGGAGAAAAGGCCAAACATGCCTTTACTTCATAAGCCATATACTTCAATGTTTCGCTACCCTTGGAATACCAGATCAAATTAAAACAGATAATGGCCCCTGCTTTGTCAGCAGAGCCTTTACAGATTTCCTCCAGACCTGAAAATCTCTCATTCCATGGGCATCCCATATAACCCACGGGACCAAGCCATTGTGGAAAGATATAATCAAACTCTTAAGTCTCAGTTACAAAAACAAAAGGGGGAATTCCTACCCCCGCATGATCAACTAAAAAAGGCATTATTAACCCTAAATATTTTAAATTTTTCAAAAGAAGATAAACATTTATCCCCTTTTCAAAAACATTGGTCCTCATCTGTTACTTACAGCTCCATCTGGGTCAGATGGAGAGATCCATTGACTAGAACCTGGAGAGGACCAGACCCCCTCCTTATTGCAGGGAGAGGATTCAGATGTGTTTTCCCTCAGGAGGAAAAAAGACCTATTTGTATACCAGCTAGAGATTTAAAATATCTACCCCAACAAGAAAATAATAATGATCTCCCCTCTAGGGAACAAGACCCCCCTGAGAGCATTTCCCCTTCTTCTCCCCTAGGTACTAAAAACCCCCTCCATGATGAAGAACTTATTACTGAAGGTTACCCTTCTCAATACTTACCACAACATTAAAGGAACAAGACCATCGCAACTGGGCCATTGGGAATTCCAGGTAACTGGGGTGGGATTTGACCCACCCATTCTTCTTAACATCACACCATATGATGGCTCAAAGGATAAAACTGTAGACATATACTTTGATGCCTGCAAACCCACAATGGGGTGGGGAGCCTGCAGCAATTGGGAAGTTTCTTATGCCACCAACCATAAATATATCTGCTGGAAACATAAACAGAAGGGTGACTGTGCTAACTCTCAAGAGGGCTACTGCTCATACTGGAGTTGCCCCCACAGTCACTCAGGCTCCTTAACTAACAATCTCAAACTACTCCGGCCCAATGGAAATTCCTGTACAACCGGTCAATGTAACCCAATCAAGTATCACATTCCTGACCCTAACAATCCCATTTGGATAACCGGAGCAGAGGCAGGCATTAGAATAGATGGCAAGGGAAGAAACCGTTATGGACTAATTAAAGTACAAAAGGTCTGGGTTCCCCCAACCACCCCCTCACCAGCACAAATAGTCATTCACAAGGCTTTAAATGCCTCCCAGATTTTTCAGTCTATGATAGATGACCTAGACCCTCTAAAATTTGGACTATGAATCTCTTTTTTTGCTCCTTAATTCCTCTTTCCACCTTTTAAACACCACACAGCCTTTCTATTCACATGGTTGTTGGCTTTTTGTCCAACACTCATACATTCCCCCACTGGTAGCTTCACCTCTCTTAATAGCAAAAAATGGCACTTATACTACCAACCCCCCTCATCCTTTCTCTCCATGTAAACCTTATCCTAAACCCCCTACTCCCATTGAGATCCTCACTCCCCCTTTAGGTAACATTACCTGTTTTAAAACTTTTTTTTTTAATTATTTTTTTATTTATTTCCAGAGAGAGAGGGAGACAGTAAACCTGTATCCTGTGCCCCCTACTCCCATTAAACGTGGGACCTGGAGATCCTGGACATTGGAACCAGCATTCCCTTCATTTCTAACATTACCTGTTTTAACTTATCCAGGAGGTCTCTCCTTAGTAATAAAATTCCCTTTTCGTGCTCCCAAATGATTACCTACTCACTTTCAGCCCAATAAGACTTTCTGTCCCCCTCTCAACTCTACCTACTTCTGTGGGATGAGACTCCTACCCTTTATTTCGGGTAACTTTTCTGGCATATGTACTGTGGTATATCTTTTCCCACGACTTGATATCATCTTGGATTCGGAACCTATACCTGGTCCTGTGGTGGAAAAGACACGCTTTTCACACACACCCCCCATCCCTTTTTGGTGGGGCTGGGAATCACTGCAGGTGTGGCCACAGGGGCTGCTGGATTAACCACTGTGGTTACCCTCCATGATCAATTAGAAAATAGATTGATTGAGGATATCCAAGAAGTGTCACAAATCATCCTCACAGTTCAAGAACAGCTTAACTCTCTAGCACAAGTAGTTTTACAAAATCAGAGGGGACTTGACCTCCTTACTGTGGAAAAGGGAGGTCTTTGTGTTTTCTTACAGGAAGAATGTTGTTTTTTCGTCAACCAATCTGGTGTGGTGAGGGACCAGATTAAGATGCTCCAAGACAACCTGGAAAAATGAAAATAAGAAATTCTCTCAAATAAAGGGGGATTCTGGGGTGGAATGGGTGGTTTCTTACCCTACCTCCTTCCACTCCTAGGACCCCTCAGCATGCTGGTACTGGTCCTCCTCTTGGGACCCTGTGCCATTAATGCGCTCACTGGTTTCATTCAGAGACAAATCAATAAGATCCGCCCCCACCAGGTAGAAGTCCATTATCATAGGCTGGCTACCCAAGCACCTGCCTCCCTCTATGGCTCATACTATGATGATATTAATGTGCCATAATCACATCTATCTCCTAACCTCCCCTGCCCTCCATGTGACCGATGACGGGTAAGGCTATGATTTTGTCATGAGATGACCTAAGACAGACGCAGTGCAAATAAGACACTTGCAGTCAGAGATCAGTAAGATCCTTACAGATCATAGACCAACCTAAGACAGGCCCTGGAGTGGGTCCTCATCAAGCTCAACACATGGTACCCAATGACGGGTAAGATCCCCTAAAAAGGACAACCTAAGACAGGGACCATGATGATCTGACGCTCTTATAAAAACAAAAGGGGGAGCTGTTGGGCACTATGTAGAAGATTCTGGCCTAGAGGAAATGGATAAGCCTAAGGTAAAGTTTCAAGCACTGTCTCTAACTTCCTGTTGAGCACGACACAGCACCTTACAGGGCTGATGCAGTCCTGCCCTCCCTTGCACCACCCCCACACCCTCTAAACGCTCATTGGAGGGTTACATGCATGATCTCCTCGTGGACAGCTCATGTCTCCATAGCATTCCTCACAGACTACCCCCTCATGATAGGCATGTCACTGCTGACCTTTATGCCTATTGGTTCCCCTGCTGCTACCAAGAACCCCCCCCGGAAAGTCCCTTTCTTTTTCTGTGGTTTTTCCCTATATATACCTGTCTTGATATGCAATAAACGAGATGCTGCTTTGACAGCCTCCCGACTCAGTGTGATGTTTGATTCCTCTGGCGCCTAGAAGGAAAGGCTGAGTCGTCGACACTCATCATCCCACTCAGCCCTGGGGATGGACCGGCTGGCCCGGTCCCCCTTCATGACAGCCCTACCTGCCAGAGGGTCCGACAGGGAATGCTCAGGCAAAACAAAACAAAACAAAAAACTGGTGTCTGGAGAGATTGCTTAGTGGTTGATTGCTTAGTGGTTAAGGCGCTTGCCTGCAAAGCCAAAGGAGCCAGGTTCAATTCCCTAGGACCAACATAAGCCAGATACACAAGGTGACACCTGCATCTGCAGTTCATTTCCAATGGCTGGATGTCATGGCATGTCCATTCTCTCCCCTCCTCTCTCTTTCTCTCTCCCTCTCTCAAATAAATAAATATAAATAAAATATTTTTTTTTAAACTGGCTTCAAATTATCCAAACAAGATGGCAAGCCAGCAGGGAATTTTGCAGAATTGGAGGAGGAAAGAGTGTAAGAGTCACAGGATGGAAGGAAATATCCAGAAGCATTGCCCCCTCCCACAATGACTGACTGCTGCTCTTACAACTCATAACCCACAATTCCATGGTGAACACCAGCAATCCCACTGGGGGTGCTAGTGGAGATGGAGCAAGGAAGAGGGGAATGATGGTACCAACATTTGATTTATCCATACAAAGTTTCAACTTAATACAAAATTAATAAAAAATATATTTTCTCCTTGCTATTTAAAATGGAATATCTTTTGAGGAAATAATAATAATTTGATTTTGTTACATAATTTAAAAAAGATAGAAAACCAGACATAGCGGCAGACATCTTTAATCACAGCACTTGGGAGGTAGAGGTAAGAGGATTACTGTGAGTTGGAGAACACCTTGAGACTAATAGTGAATCTGAGTCAGCCTGGACTAGAGAGAGACCCTACCTTGAAAAAAAAAAAAAAAAAAAAAAAAGAAGAAGAAAAAAGAAGGCAATGTTTCTACTATGTCTGTTAGGGTTTTTTTTTGTTTGTTTTGTTTTGTTTTGTTTTGTTTTGTTTTGAGGTAGGGTCTTGCTCTAGCCCAGGCTGATCTAGAATTCACTATGTAGTCTCAGGCTGGCCTCAAACTCACAGCAATCCTCCCACCTTTCTGTACTGGTATTAAAGGTATGAGCCACCTTGCCCAGCATCTGTCAGGTTTTTAACCACTTGGAAAACTGAATCTTAACAAAATTAAGACTCATTTAAACTGTTTAGTTTCTTGTCTAAGTTTTGTCTCAATGTTACATAAAGGCCAAAACAGATTCTCAAACTTTTAATTGGTTCACTTAATTTTTTTCTGTTTTTTATTGACAACTTCTATACTTACAGACAACAAAACGTGAAAATTCCCTCCCTATCCAACAAATTCACAAATCCACTCTCCATCATATGGCTCACTTATATTTTTTAAGTAGTCATTAGTAACAAAAATAATAAGACAAAATTGCTTTATGTTAATCAGAGTACCTCCAAATAATCATCAAATTAATTGCTACAGATTTTCTCTTTCAGGATCAATATAAAAGACCAAATGTAAGTTTTTAATCTTATATAAAACAATAACATTTAAAAATTTGGATAAGCACCTGGTATGGTGGTTCACGCCTTTAGTCCCAGCACTTGGGAGGCAGAGGTAGGAGGATCGCTGTGAGTTCAAGGCCACCCTGAGAATACATAGTGAATTCCAAGTTAGCCATAAAAAGAAAAAGGAAAAAAAATGGGATAAGCTTATTTAGATCTTATAAAATAAAATCTTGCTTAATTTGCCTTTGTGCTGTGTTTGAACTTGTCCATTCTTTGCAAGTTGCAAGACAGTGGAGTTGAGAGCCACTGGCTTGGGAAGCGTGACTGTTGAGTGTCAGAAATTCTAACCCCTAGGTTAAGCTCAATCAGAGCTGAGAAAAGCTCTGTTACTGTTAACACTTGCAACACCAGGGACCTAATGAGGTCTATAACCCCTATCTCCATTGACCTGAAACTATAAGTAAAACTACTATTAAAATATAAGCAAGATCCAGGCACAGGGACTCATACCTTTAATCCTAGCATTTGGGAGGCCAAGGTAGGAGAGTCACTGTGAGTTCAAAGGCCAATATAGACTGCCCGGGCTAGAATGAGACCCTTACACAAACAAACAATAACAGCAACAAAAAACATAGGCAGGCCTTTGCTATAAGCTAGCAAGGAAACTGCACAGCAGACTTGTACAGATTCAGCACACATAAATAACCATATCTTGGTCAGTAGAGAAGGGCATCCCAGAGACAAGTGACTTTCACACACCACACCACATCACACAATACCACACACACACACACACACACACACACACAGAGAGAGAGAGAGAGAGAGAGAGAGGCAAACCACGTTTTGAAAGAAAGGTCATGTTTCAGTCTGCAGGTCTTGATGGAAGGTGGGGAGAGGCTGGACAGGGCCAGTGAATGGTGTGAACAACACAGGAAATGACATTGGAACAGAACCATTGCAGAGTTCTGGCAAATTGGAAGGAAAGGTAAAGAGATGGTTATGAATCATCTTGGATTTGAACTCTTTGCTTTGAATTCTAGGTTTCAGAAATTAATTCTGTAGATATTTGGTGTGAATAAGACAGGAAATGGCATAGGAACAGAACCATTGCAAGGGTCTAGCAAATTGGAAGGAAAAGTAAAGAGATGGTTATGAATAATCTTGGATTTGAACTGTAAGTTTCAGAAATTAATTCTGTAGATATTTGGAACCACAGTGATTGGCAAGTGGGAAAGAGAAATGTGCAAGGCATGAATTTTTCAGGAAGAATCCTTTTCCACAGCATATAGGTACCAGGCAGGTGAGTAAGTGCTATGCATGACTAATTCATGGAATCTTTACAAGTACATGAGGGGGATAATGCTTTCTCTCCACTTTGCAGATGAGGAAACTGAGGGAAGAGAAGTTAGTGTTATTTGTTTGGCATCACTTAGCTCTTCTGTGGTGAAGTTACAGCTTGCCACTCAAACATAATTTCAGGGGAGCAATGAAGACAAGAACAAGAAGTTCTGAGTCTCTGGCAGTCAAGAGAGTGAGGGTTCAGGAGATAAGGAGCTCTGAGAGTGGAGGACAGAGGTCAGGAAGTCAGGGCAGAGGACAAGTAATAGAGGGTCCTGGTACAGCTGAGACCGTGAGCTCTGGTTACTTCAGGAGTCTTAGATAAGAAGAAACAAAACTCTTTCAAGATAGTTTGCTAGCTCTCAACCATTTTGCTACCAAAGACCATTTTTATTCCCCCCCCCAGGGATCTCAGGTTTTCAGATTTTATCAACTTTAAGTGTTGAATTGAAGTATACATTATATACAGCACAATGTCTAGACTTTTGTTTTTGTGAGACAGAGTCTTGCTATCTATTCTAGGCTGGGCTGGTCTTGAACTCATGATCCTTCTGCCTCAGCCTCCTTAGTGCTGTGAATGAAGTTTTCTTTTTGTCCCTGACTTATTTCACTTAGCACAATGCTCATCCAGTGACAAATGCCAGGATCTTCTTCTCTTTTAGTATTGGATAGTGTGTGTGTGTGTGTGTGTGTGTGTGTGTGTGTGTGTGTGTGTGTATGTCACAGTTTCTGTATCCATTCATCCATCAGTGGACGCTGGCTGTTTCCATGTCATGGCTATTGAAATGATGCTACAATGAACACATGAATGCAGATACCTTCAAGAGATGATGATTTCATTTCCTTTGATTATATGCCCAGAAAAGGGATTGCTGGGTCATATGGTAGTTCTATTTTTAATTTCTTTATGAACCTCCATTTAAGTCTCCACCTACAATGTCCAAGGACTCTCTCCTCCACACCCTCAGGAACCCTTTTTAATCTCTTGAAATTTTAATAATCACCATCCTAACAGATGTGAGCTCACTGGTTTTGACTCACATCTTCCTGGTTCAGTGACGCTGAACACCTTTTAGTGAATCTCTCAGCTATTCCTATGTCTTCTTTGCCTTGTCTTTTAGCACTTTCTCAGAGCTACTGGTCTAGCTACCATAGTTGGTTTTCAAAGTGAGTATGGGAACACCAGGGCCACCTGCCACTGCAAATGGACTCCAGATACATGGACTTGACTTTATGTAGGTATTGGGAATCAAACTCAGGTCCTTAGGCTTTGCAGGCAAGTGCCTTAACTGCTGAGCTATCTCTCCAGCCCGAGTCTTACTTTTGAAAGTTGTAACCTGAAAAATTCGAAGTAGTAGTAGGTAGGGGTAAAATATGCAACAAGACTATCTTAAAGTGAAAGTCTACTTTTATATATGTTTAAAATTTCCCATAAAATATCTTCAAAGAAGGATGGGAGGTATAGTTCCACAGTAAAGTGACTCCATAGCATGTGGAGGCCTTGTGTTCAATCCACAGGACCAAAAGTAAATAGATAAAGAGGAAGAACGAATAAAATTAAGGAACTTAGTCATGATTTAGTTCATTTAACAGACATCTCCCTATGTGTACTACTTTTGTCTTTGCAGACAAAATACTGGACAAAAGTAACTTCAGAAAGGAAGGTTTAGCCGGGCATGGTGGCGCACGCCTTTAATCCCAGCACTTGGGAGGCAGAGGTAGGAGGATCGCAGAGAGTTCGAGGCCACCCTGAGACTACATAGTGAATTCCAGGTCAGCCTGGACCAGAGTGAGACCCTACCTTGAAAAACCAAAAAAAAAAAAAGAAAGGAAGGTTTGTTTTGGCTCAGTTTGAGAGTACAATCTGTCATGACAGAGAGGGCATGAGGACAGGAGGGTGACTGTATCACATTCAGGAAGCACAGAGAAATGAATACTCAAGCGCAGGTTGCTTGCTTTATTTTATTATTATTTCGTCCAGGACTCCACCCCATTACATGGCACTGCCCACATTAAGAGTGGATCTTCCTTTTTCAGTTAAACTACTCTGAGAACATCCTCCCAGGCATACCACGTGTCTCCTAGGTGATTAAATTCAGTCAAGTTGACGGTGAAAATTAGCCATCACAATCTGCTAAGCAAAAGGGATTTAATATAAGGAATTAAGAGCTTATAAATTTGTTAAAATTGCTGGCAGAGCAAGATCTAGGCTTAGTCTCTGGGAACAGTAACTGTAATGCCACTATTTAAGTGGCATGCTAAGGTGGACTACTACCTTAGTTCTCCGTCTGGAGTTCAATGGAAAGCCATTGTCTTAACTATAAGTCTCAGAAATGTGTCACTTGAGCCAAATCTGGTGAGCATGAATCACAGCTGACATCACTGCTACTCGTTGAGTTGTACCTGCTGGAGTTATACCAGGAAAACTCTGCCCCACCCCCCTCTGCCACTCTCTGATGGAGAAATTTAATCATATCTAGAATGCTCTCTGCAAGGGAGGATGGAAAGTATGGCTTATGCTGGGCGTGGTGGCGCATGCCTTTAATCCCAGCACTCTGGAGGCAGAGGTAGGAGGATCACTATGAGTTCGAGGCCACCTTGAGAATACATAGTGAAATCCAGGTCAGCCTGGGCTAGAGTGGGACCCTACCTTGAAAAACCAAAAAAGAAAAAAGAAAGAAAGAAGGAACGGCTTACAACATTTTATACTTTGCAAAACTGGATATTAAAGACATGGGAACAAATACTGAGCTGGTCTCCTCTAGCATGTTAGGACTGCTTCCAATACAAGCAGTCAATGTAACCTTACCTGTCTTTAGACACAGTTCAAGTTCTCTCATCTCAGAAAACCTGACTTGGTTTCCCCAGGCCCTGTTTATTTATTTCTCCCTCTTTCTAACTTTTCCTCCTTCATGCATGTATACATGCACATAGTTTAATCTGCATATATATGTATATTTCTGAAATCTTTCTGGCCTTTGTTGATCTTCTAACTAGCTTGATCTCTATCCCGCAACATCTTTTATGGTATACTGACATTTTATATGGGATGACCTTGCTTAAACTCCAAGTAACAAGTTTGTGTATTTCCTCCTTTGTGTGCACCAAAATACAGAATAAAGATGAAGTTTATGTATTTTACTTTGGCCCTCTTGTAAAATAGACCAAGATAATAACACTTTCTTAAATTTCTTACAAGACTGTGGTAAGGATTAGATGTGATCTGTGCTGAGTAAACTAATTTGTAGCCTATTATAAATGCTGAGATAGTAATTATGCTTAGGTTAGCATTAAAATCTTTACACAATGACACCAGTGTACATCTTAATTAAATACATAGTTTCATAATTGCTTACTTTATTTATTTAATTAATTTTTTTCGTTCATTTGCGACAAGTTTCTCTGTAGCCCAGGCTGGTATTAAACTAACTGTCCTCTGCCTCAGGCCCCTGAATGCTGGTATTATATGACTTTGCCACTATGCTCAGTATTGATGACTGCTTCTTATCTTTTAGTGACACTGTAATAATTTTTTTTTTTTTTTTTTTTGTGTGTGTGTGTGTTTCAAGGTAGAGTCTCACCCAGGCTGACCTGGAATTCACTATGTAGTCTCAGGCTGGCCATGAACTCATGGTGATCCTCCTACCTCTGCCTCCCAAGTGCTGGGATTACAGGTGTGTGCCCCACACCAGGCACTTATTCTTTGTTTCTTTTTTTTTTTTTAAATATTTTATTATTTATTTATTTATTTGAGAGAGATACAGAAATAGGCAGGTAGAGAGAGAGAATGGGTGCACCAGGGCCTCCAGCCACTGCAAACGAACTCCAGATGCATGCACCCCTTTATGCATCTGGCTTACGTGGGTCCTGGAGAATCGAGCCTCAAACCAGGGTCCTTAGGCTTCATAGACAAGCGTTTAACCGCTAAGCCATCTCTCCAGCCCTTCTTTGTTTCTTAAACTTTACTTTCACTTTCTACCTCTGGGTTGACCATGTGTTCCTTCTATTGAAAAGTTTCAGCTCAGGTCTCATGTCCACCTGTCAGTCTCCTCTCCTTCAGGTACCTGAAACACAAGCACGTCAAGCAGTTAATCAAGCATTAGCAGTAATGGTGTAGACCCATGTTCACTGACAGAACTTAGAGTAGACAATATGTTTTAAACTTCAGGCCAGGGATTGTGGAACACATGAGTAATGTCAGCACTTGGGAGGGAGGTGGAGGCAAGATGATCAGAAGTTCAAGATCATCCTATGTACATAGGAAGTTTGAGGCCAGCCTGGGATACATGATAAAAATCTCAATAAAAGGGCTGGAGAGATGGCTTAGGGGTTAAGGTGCCTGCCTCCTAAGCCTAAGAACACTGGTTCCAATCTCCACGTCCCACGTTTAGACAGATGCAAAGTAACGCAAGGGCGCAATGCCGCAGTTGACCACAGGGGGCGCACACATCTGGATTTCGTTCGCAGCAGCTGAAACACTGCTGGTGCGCCCAGCTCTGTCTTCCTCTTCCTCTCCCTCTCTCTCTCTGTCTCTCTCTGTGTCTCTCTCCAAAAATAATAATAAAAAAAAATCTCAATAAAAGTCTCAATAAAAATAAAAACCCTGAGTGGGGCAGAAGATATGGCTTAGTGGTTAAGGCACTTGCCTGCCAAGTCTAAGGATCTAGGTCTGACTCCCCAGGACCCACATGAGCCAGATGCACAAAGTGGTGCATGTGTCTGAAGTTCATTTGCAGTGGCTAGAGGTCCTGGAGTGCCCATTCTCTCCCTCTCTCTCTCTCTCTGCCTCTTTCCTTCACTCTCAAATAAATAAAATATATTTTTTAAACTTATTAAAAACACCTCAGTGATTGTTTGTTATGCTTTGCATCTTTGTTTATATACACTTTTTGTTCATAGTCCTACTTTCACTTAACAGGTATTTGTTGAGTGTGTCCTAGGTGCCAGGTGCCACAACTATGTGCTAGGAGAACCCTGAAAGAGCATCTAGCAATCGGCACACAGTGACCACTTTTGCTTGCTGAGATAACAGGTGACTTGTTCTCTTTTTCTTATTTTCTAAAACTGTATTTTTGTTTTCAAAAATATTTATTACAAAGAACTAACATTTAAGAAAAACCCCCTGTTCTTCAAAATATGTACAATATGACTCCACAGAAAAAGTAGGTTGACTATCTAATATCCTCAATGCTGGGGCTGAGGCAATGGCACTTGCTTGCAAAGCCTATTCGCCTTCCCCAGCACCCATGTAAAACCAAATGCAAAAAGTGACATAAGCATCTGGTATTCATTTTTGGTAGCAAGAGATCCTGGAAGACACACACACAAACACATACACACACACACATATACACAATTAAATAAATTAGTTAAAAAGAAGAAATTGGAGCAGGGAGATTTAAAAAATAACCTTTCATGTTAAATTAAAAAGTGAGGAGTTAGAGGTGGAAAAAAGAGAAAAGAAATAGGAAGAAAAGGAGGATGAAATGCATTAAAATCTAACAATGAAAATCTTCAGCAGTGAAATTTCTTACAATGTTTGTTCTACACCAAGCCTCTATTACTCTCAGGGAAAAAAGAAACATCAAGGTCCAGTCCACAGTAACTTTTCTATGAGGCTGCTTCAGGTCCTTGACTTGGACACCTTTCAAACTTTTTGAACCTCTTCATCACTTAGGATACCAAAAGTACATGGCAAATTGATCAGGTCATACTTTCCAAGTAGCATCAACCTTAATGAGAGGTGAATTGAACTTAAAAAAATTGATTTAGGTATTTATTTGTAAGCAGAGAGAGATAGAGGGGAGAGAGAGAATGGATGCACCAGGGCCTCCAGCCTCTGCAGTTGAACTCCAGGTGGATGCATCACTTTGTACATCTGGTTTTACATGGGTACAGGGAGATCGAACCAGAGTCTATAGGCTTTGCAGGCAAGTGCTTTAACCACTGAGCCGTCTCTCCAGCCCAGGTGTCATGAACTCTGTCTTTTCCCTGCATCTGCATTTTCAAAAGCAAGTTAGATTTCAGAACATTTATTCTATGCCAGTGAAAAGTTATTCCTTGTGATTAACTTACACTGTCAGTTACAGAATTTTATTGGTCAGACTTCTGTAACCTTTTGTCTTTTGTTATCTCTTTACATAAATTATATATGTTACTTTATATTACACACATACACATACATGATATGAAAGTTGAACTACAAATAGTAGACTCAAAATCTTTTATCAGTCAAACCTTGTTATCAGGAAAATTTTCACTGATGCACTATTTCCTTCTAGTTTGTAGAGAGAAAAAAAACCTTCTTAACCCAGATTGGAAATGCTACCCCTTTCTCTCAGACCTCTAACATCACTACAGTGCCCTTGGAGGCTGTTTTACAAACAGGAGTTGATGAGGCACGACTAGCAGTTACCCAGTCCAGCCCCTTTGGACACTTTCATCAAAGAGGCCAAGAATGAGAGTGGGACTCAGCCACCTTAGTGCACTTCAGCTTTTGCCCAGTAATGAAGACTGTCGCCACTGTCTGAGGCACTAAAAGCAGCCAGACTGGGCTGACTTGCAGCGTCATGGTGGCTGTGCCAGTCAGCCTCAGACCAGGAGGAATGGGGCTCTGCTGCCCATGTTGGCTTCCTGCCTTCCAGGAAAAGCCCAATGCTACAGAAAAAGAGGTTCCAGGAAGCCAAAGTATTAGAACATGTTTGTGCTGTGGGAAATTTCATTCTACAAAGGGGATTGTGAAGGAAAAGAAATAATATTGTCTCATGTGAAAAGCAATACCTAAAAATGTATCATTCTGAGGTGCTTTCTATGAGTCCTTGTAGTATCAGTGAGTAAAAGGGTTTCTTGGTATATACCAGGATGTCTAGATGGGAGCGCTGGAGTTCTCTTAACTACGTTACCGTCATCTTATGGCACCCAGGATGAATGAAAACACCAAAATGCTGTATACTGCTATTGGAAGTATACAAAAAGAACAATATTTCATTGATGTTCTGTCTTCTCAGTATCCCCACAAGCCTCACTTGGGAACACCCCAGTGAGATGCCCATGTATGTGTTATTAGCCTTGTTTTTTCTCTTCCTTTTTTAATGCTCCCCCACTTTATTTCCTTAGTTATTTCCAAGCAGTGTAGTTTTGCCTTTAACTCTAGATCCAGCTCTCCTGAAGTTCCATTTGCCTCTGTGGCCATCTTGTATGATGCTGTCCCCCGCCCCCCAAATCCTTTCTGTCTTATTGGTGAGCCTCTCAGGAATTTAAGCCACAGTCATCAGTGTGGGATAAAATGGAAACTGATTGTCTTTTGTTTGTGATGAAGAAATAGAGTAGCAGGTGGATTAACCAAAATCCTCTGAGAATGAGTTTTTAATTCCCTAATTCCCCAACAGGGAGTGATGTCATGGAAGAGATTGATTTAATCTCTTGCAATTGATGTACAAACTATTTGCTAAATTTCAAAATAAAATTTGTCCTCTGCCTGGCTGACCACAAGGTTGTTAGATGATCCCTGGTGATGCTATTTATGAAGGATTTACATTTCTATTAAACCAGGATTGCACCATGGGAGGTGCTGTGTGCCTGAGGTCTATACCAGCTCTGTGCATGCCCTGTCAGCTGGCATTCCAAGATAACTGAATCCCTCTTGTTGTAAATACACCATTTCATAAAACAACGTGTTTATTGCCTGCAGCTAACATGGTATTCCTTGAAATATGAGCAGAAGGATAACGGATTGTGGCTCACTTTACAGTTAACAATCGAGGGAACTTTGTGAAAGGTGCAAGATTGAGAGATGAGTTTCTATCATGCAATGTACAAAGATTGTTTTAATATATCTAGTAGCAAAATGAAAAGATTGCATTATCAGTAACTTTACTATGCATTTACTTATAGTAATAGTTCATTTGAAGTCAGGGGTGTTTTTCATATGTTTAGTAATTCTTTATTTTGCTTTGTTTTTGGAGTGTACATATATTTAATTGCATGTATTTTCACATTCATATATTTCTTGCTGTCTGCTTCTAAATATACCCAGAACAAGAGAAAGTTGGGCTAATTTTGTGACTACAGATATCTTCTAAACATGATGCATTTTAAAAGTGGCCTCGAATTAACAGAGTTGCAGAACATGACGGTGCCCGAAGATGACAACATCAGCAATGATTCCAATGACTTCACTGAAGTAGAGAATGGGCAAATAAATAGGTGAGTATTTTTCCACAACACTTGCTATCCAATGAAAGACATGGCTCTAGAATATTATTCTGATTTTCAGTTGCTCTACTGAATAATTCATTATTAAAGTTATGCTCCATTTAAAGATGCCATTTGAATTTCTTATGTGACATCTGTTGGGTATAATCTGTAATAGCAGATGAAGTGAACAGAAAAGCAATTTATTCATCTTTCCCAATCTTTCAATTGAGTCTAATAAAAATGTATAAGTACTTTTGAGCCCAACCAGCCCAAACTTCTCCAAAGCTCTATGCTTATGAATGAGACAAACTGTTGGAATCTCATTGCATCTCATATCCGAGTGTGTACAGTCATTGGTACATATTAATCAGGAAGTTAGTCACATTTACATAGTATATTCCTGTAGATGGGTTAAACTACAAGTATACCATCACTACGAGCTTTGTGTGTAGTTTGAATTTTCAATAATGATAACAATAGTTGTACCTGAATGGCTCTATAAGAGACCATAGTAGGGAAAGAGGACATGGAAGAGAAAGGAAACAAGTTCAAATAGATAAAGAGAAAGAGGGGGGAGGAGGCTGGCTTGAAGCTTCAGAGCCTGGGTAGGACTTTGACCAAGTCCTTCCCATTCCCGAGTCTGTGATGATTATGTTATAAGCATGGACCCAAATATATTTATTTTAGATGATTTAGCAGCATTCAGTGACTTAGTGACTTTTTGGCTGATTTTTATATATTCTTAGTACGAAGTCTTCCAGAAAGCTCGGGAATGGGTGAGACAAGCTCCTGAAAGGGCTTGGAGAGGAGTGGTCATTGCAGGATTGAACTAGAACACTGCACTTTGTTTGGGGCATGAGAAAATCATATGTCAACTAACCAGATATCTTTGTAGAAATCTTTTATGATAGTTTGCTCTCACTGCGTTCTGACATGGCATGTAGTTGAAGCCCAGCATAGGACTGTCCTTGTTTACACAGCCTGACAAGTTCTTTTTCCTTCCTTCAGAGAGGTTATAAGTCCAACTCAGATACATCCTCATTACCACCCAAGCGTTTCTTACTGTGTTAGGTGACGTGTCTTATTGCTATACTCAAGTATAGTTACTTCCTTCACCTTCCTTGAGCAAGAATTACTAATAACTGCCATTTCTTGAATACCAAGTGGTTGTATAAATCACTGTACATCCTTACAACCAGCACTCAATGTAGGTGTTCTGCAAATGAAAAAAATTGTTTTGTTTTGTTTTTGAGGTAGGGACTCATTGTAGCCCAGGCTGACCTGGAACTCACTCTGTAACCCCAGGCTGACCTCAAACTCAGTGATCCTCCTACCTCAGCTTCCTGAGTGCTGCGATTAAAGGTGTGAGCCATTATGCCTAGGTCAAATGAGAAAAAATTTAAAAATTAGTTTACAGGACTGGAGAGAGGCTTAGCAGTTAAGACATTTGCCTGTGAAGCCCAAGGACCCCAGTTTGATTCTCCAGATCCCACGTAAGCCAGATGCACATGGCGGTGCATGTGTCTGGAGTTCATTTGCAGTGGCTAGAGGCCCTTGCTTGCCCATTCTCACTCTCTCTCTCTCTCCCTCTCTCTGTAATAAATAAATAAATAAATAAAAATAAAATCTTTTAAAAAATTAGTTTACAGGTATGAATTCTGCATCTCAGAGAAATAAAATCACGTGCCCAAGGGCTTGTACAGATCTGTCTACATCTTTTTTTTTTATCCTCCTGCTTCTAATTATAATGCTGGCTCATTGGTTAGAAAGCCCGGCTTTAACAGTTCCAAGTGACTTTGTGTGCTGTACTCCTGGAGGGCTCTGTAGTTACTACTGACCTCTGACTAACAGTGGTAAGTAAGACATTTTATAACAAAGCATCATTCCCAAAGCAAGTCAGCCTTGAGGGCTTTAAAGTGAGTCATTTATAGCATTCAGTTTGTAATCTGTGCTCAATATTGAAAAGTTTTACTTCTTGAAGCTCTTCCATTTTTGACGTGGTTACCACTCGTAGTCGGTAGAAGGACCACCCTTCCTCATCCAGACATGGGTTCCAGCCCCCTTGGCTCACTTCCCCACAGACCGTGGTGAGCCACGAGCTAGAGCACAGGGAGGGCTTTGGCTGCTGAGCATTATGTTTTTTTTTTTTTCCACAGAATTTGGTTCCACTATTTCAAAAGCACTATGATGTAGTTCTCTCTCTCTTTTTTGCCTTGTTTTATTTCTCCTTTCTACAACATGAATCTTGCTTTATTTATTTTGGCATTAATTTTTGTGCATGTACATGCACATGTGTGTGTGTGTGCACCCACATGCCTGTGCCACAGTCTCTTGCTACTGCAAACAAACACCAGATGCATACACCACTTTTTGTGCCTGGCTTTACATGAGTGCTAGGGAATTAAACCCAGGCCCACAGGCTTTGTAAGCAAGTGCCTTTAACTATTGACCTGTCTCCTCAGGCCTCAATTTAATTTTTTTAGTTTCTTGGGGTAGGGTCTCCCTCTAGCTCAGGATGACCTCAGGGTGGCCTCGAACTCATGGCGATCCTCCTACCTCTGCCTCCAGAGCGCTGAGATTAAAGGTGTGCACCATCATGCTGGGCTTTAAGTCTCAATTTTAGTTTTTAAACTTTTGAGGCACTAGGAATCTATCACGGAGCCCCTTGTTTCATTTCCGGCTCAGACAAACACAAGGTATGGCATCATGAAGCTCATTAAAGAAAGTGGACAGCAAAAAAAGACCCTTGCTGATTTTACTGAAGATCCTGTTAGGTGACCCGCATTTCAGAGTTGACATGTTCCAGTGGTCTATGGCTCCAGCCAAAGCTTTGCCGAACTGCCTATTCCTTACTCTGAAGTCTGCTCACATCTGTGAGAGGAAGGCAAGGCCAATTACATGAATGAAACAAAACAGCGAACTTCCAGGTAGCAATGTCTCTTTGTAGGAAGCTAGAGAAAATGTTGACAATGATTTTGTCTTGGGTTATCTGGCATCTAGTTGATAGCTTTGTCTGGAAACACTGTAGCAGGGTGCAAGAAAAATCGCTTTCTTAGGGTTAGTTCATGGCAGGATAGAGACATGTCATTATGCCTGATATTATTCCGGTTGTTTTATTTTATGCCCTAAGCATGGACTCACGGTCAAAAACCTGTACCTGTACCTGGAAAGGCAAACCTTTGATAGTGTCTGCTAGCCCAGTGTTGCAGACATTTTAATGTGCAGAGAAAACATTCAGAAACCTTGGTAGAAATGCAGATTCTCATTCAGTAAGTCTGGGATGGGGCCTGCTACTAAGATTTTTAGTAAAATCCAGGTGATATCCATACTACTGGTCTGTGGATGACCCTGAGTGGCCCTTCCTGCAGATGATGGCCTCTGGGGGATGGCACTATCTCACTCATCACTTTAAAAAATTTTTTATATTAATTAATTAATTAAATTGAGACAGAGAGAGGGAGAGGGAGAAAGAGTGAGAATGGGCATGCCAGGGCCTCCAGCCACTGCAGACTAACTCCACACGCATGCGCTACCATGTGCATCTGGCTTATGTTGGACCTGGAGAATCGAACCGGGGTCCTCAGGCTTCGCAGGCATGCGCCTTAACCACTAGACCATTTCTCCAGCCCTCATCTTTTTTTCGTTTTAATTTATTTATTTGCAAGCAGAGAGAGATTGAAGAGAGACAGACCTAGAGAGAATGGGTGCACGGGGGCCTCCAGCCATTGCAGATGGACTCCAAATATGTGTACCACTTTGTGCATCTGGCTTTACATGGGTACTGGGGAACTAAACTCAAGTTCTGCAGGCAAAGCCCCTTAACCGCTGAGCCATCTCTTCAGACCCCTCACTCATCCTTTATCTATTTACTTATCATATGGTACCTGAGACAGAGTGGACATGGAAAATTACATTTTGAGGGAGGGAGGAAAGAAAGAGGTAGGGAGAAAGAGAGGCATGGAGGGAGAGACTGACGGGAAGTAAAGCACATGGTTTTGGATCTACATTTACACTGGATCGGGGCTCTGTCATAGATCTTTGCCAGGAATCTCAGTTCCACCCCTGTAAGGCAGGGCTGGAGGGATTGTTTTGGAGTATGTAGTTCACTGCATTTTGTAGGGTAAGAACTCGGGCTGTGCAGCCAGCCTGTTTAGCATTAAGTGCTAGTCTAACAGTTTGGTAATTAGCAATGTAACCTTGGTCAACTTACTTAGTTTCTATTAAATAATACCAACCACATTTAATGATCATGAAAATAGATGAGCAAATCCATCTGAAGTACTTGGCCTGTGTCTGGCAGTAGCAAGCCTCTTAGTAAGAAAGGCTGCATCAACACAACTCCAGTCCTCTCTCTTTGGAGAGCTCCTTTCTTCTACCCAAGGAGCAATCATACTGCTTTTCATATGGCATGGCTGTTATTACTGCTGTCTTAAATTTGGTGAAGAAGGGCTGGAGAGATGGGTTAGCAGTTATAGTGCTTGCCTATGAAGCCTAAGGACCCAGGTTTGATTCCCCAGTACTCATGTAAAGCCAGATGCATAAGGTGGCTCATGCATCTGAACTTTGTTTGCAGTGGCTAGAAGCTGTGAAGGACCCATTTTCTCTATCTGTCTCTCTCAGTCTCTCTTTCATAAATAAATAAATATTAAATTTGGTGAAGTATTTGTTGGTTATCCTATGTATCCAAAAAAAAAAAAAAACCCTAAACATATTTTTGTATTTATCGCCTGAAGTTCTCCTCACTGTCCATGTGTCATTGTTATTACAAACCAGGAACTGTTTAACAAGATTTGATGAGGATTTGCTCTGAATGAACTTAAAAATTTTTTGCTATAAATTTTTATAACTTGAGAGAACCTGTGAAAAGTTATCCTTATTTTTCTCCTTGTATTTTCTGTACTTTGGAAAAGAAGTATCCTATACTTCATTTTATGTGAGAAACTTCTTCCTTTACCTGCTGGTGTGGTGGTTCACACCTATAATCCCAGCACTCCAGAGGCTGAGGTCGGAAGATTGAGGTGAGTTTGAGGGTGCCTGGTCTCCACAGTGAGCTCCAGGTCAGTTGTGGACTTGAGTGAGACCCTGCCAAAAAAGAGAGAGAGAGAGAGAGAGAGAGAAAGAAGGAAGGAAAGAAGGAAGGAAGGGGAAGGGGAGGGGGAGGGAGGGAGGGAAAAGGGAAAAAAGAAAGAAAGAAAGAAAGAAAGAAAGAAAGAAAGAAAGAAAGAAAAGAAGGAGGGAGGAAAGAAGGAATTAAGGAAGGGAGGGAAGAAGGAAGGAAGGAAGGAAGGAAGGAAGGAAGGAAGGAAGGAAGGAAGGAAGGAAGGAAAAAGAGTGAGAAAGAAAGAAAGAATGAAAGAAAGAAAGGAAGGAAGGAAGGAAAGAAAGAGAGGAGGGAGGGAATTAAGGAAGGGAGGGAAGAAGGAAAGAAGGAAGGAAGGAAGGAAGGAAGGAAGGAAAGGAAAGAAGGAAGGAAGGAAGGAAGGAAAGGAAGGAAGGGAAAGAGAAAAAGAATTCTTCTCATGCTTCTATCACTTCTGTTACACTTAGAGCCTCTTTTCTCCTATGTTCACTGGAGTTTGTCAGCCAAATAAGGCTTTCATTTTTGTTTACCTCTCAGTCTTCTCTTTCAGTGCCTGCTGTTATTTTGGTTATTTTGGTTTTTTTTTTTTTTTTTTTTTTTTGAAGCATATGTTGGCCTGGAAATTAATAGTTAGCCCAGGCTGAAGTTGAGCTCATAGTCTCCTTGCCTCCCCCTCCTGAGTTGCTGGCATTGCACATATGGACAGCATACATGTCCTGATCCCTTTTCCCTTCCTTGTTTCCTCCTCCTCTTTCCCTTTTGTTTTTTAGCAGAATGGCATGGAAGTTCAGCTGCTCCTCTCTGTCTCTTTGGTATTATGACTCCTCAGATGAAAGAATATCATCTGACTGGTAGAGATTGAAACAGGATTGTCTTTCTATTGTACCACACTTCCTTAATTGGTCTTTTTGTTGTTGTTGTTGTTGTTTTTTGAGGCAAGCCCAACAGACTGGCCTTTTTTTTTAAATGTGAGAGTGAGAGAGAAAATTGGCACACTAGGACCTCCAATTGAGCTCCAGACGCATGTGCACATGTGCAACTTTGCATGCTTGTGTCACTTTGTGCATCTGGCTTATGTGGGACCTAGAGCGTCAAACATGAGTCTTTAGGCTTTGCAGGCAAGCGCCTTAACCACTAAGCCATCTCTCCAGCCGTGTTGTTGTTATTTTTAACTTTAAGTAGCAGCTTTATATTGCTTGCTTCTCCTCACATTGTATCTTAATGTAATGCCTAAATCCTTTTAAAAAGTGTTTATTTGGGGTCATTAAATCACCTTTGTAGGATTCTGTTTTGTCTTATTGAGCAATTGATGGATGATCAAATTCTGCTTTATGGGTTCAGACTGACCCAGTGAAAATTTTTATCATCCTGAGATCACATGTCACAGACACCTTCTCCCATGGCACACTTTAAGTCAATAAAAAAATTATGTCAACTTCATTGCCAGAGGTCAGTGGGTTTTAGCAAGTAGCTGCCTTTTTAAGAAAGTGTGATAACAAAAGCTTATAATAAAAGCTGCTCCATCTAGTTGTTTGTAATGGAGCTTTCCATGACAAGAAATAGCTTGGTTTTCTCACCTTTTTAGGTTTATAGGAATATAAAGTAAAGATGTAAAGACTAAAGAGAAGAAAATGTTATGTTGAGGCAATGAGGAGAATAAAGGAGCTTTCTTTAAATACTGAATTCTTTCCTAACTTTCCCCGAAACCTAAGATATTCCCTAATTCTAATTAGAGGATGCCTTCTCTCAGCTCCTGGAGCTTCTGAGTGGCTACCATGTGGGAAGGCATATGCTCTGGAGTCAAGAGACACAGGGCACCATCAAATGTCTTGGATGAGTTAAGGGGTACCTGGTATGCTACACGTAGAATAGTAACTAGATCAGCATTAGAAAACCAATTCAAACCAGTGTGGACTGGCAGGGGAGGATGTGGGCAAGGAAGAGGGAAGACCTAGGGGAGAGTAGAGTTTCATTATAGTCATGGCTTTAGCATTTAGCTCAGAGTGAGCTGGTCTTGTCTCACCTCTCCACCACTCTTAGGAGGTATCTCTTCAGTGTGAGAGAGACAAGATTGGAACACTGAGGCAAAACCAAATTAAGCAGCCCTGGCAATATGCAGAGGAAGTTGTACCTAGAACTTATTGGAGAAGCCAGTGGAGATTTTTGAGAAATCTCTTGTCATGATGCCCAGAGTGAACCAAAAGAATCAGTGTGGGGTGTTTGGCAAAATGTTGTAATGTACTTTTTGTGTGTTTGTTGTTTGAGGCAGGGTCTCACTGCACCCTGGGCTGACCTAGAACTCACTGTGTTGCCCAGGCTGGCCTCGAACTTACCATTCTCCTCCAACCTCAGCCTTCTGAGGGCTGGGCTGATAGACATGAGCCACCACTCCCGCTCTTAATGTGCTTCCTAATGGTTCTGTCAGAATGCTCTGTCAGAATCCATCTCAGTCTGCAAATCTGAGGGAATAGCCAGGTCAGGCAGACCTCCATTTCCATCCCACTTAACTGCAGTCTTTGCCCCTGCTGAATGCCCCCTCTTGTCATAGTGCCTGCATCCCTTTCTTCTCTGCCCAGCAGTCCTCTGTCACCAGCTCTGGGGATTTATACCACACCAGGATGGAAATTGAGAGTTGGTATAACAGTTTATTATTATTTTTTTAATGGGTGCCTTTTTCCGGTTTATTCGGGGAAAAATAAATAAAATAAAAACAACTCTTTAGGCTTTCCCCTTGACTGAAAAACAGAAGTTCTCTTTGGAAAACAAGCCTTATCCGCAAGAAAGGTGAATGGGACTTGCTGGGTAAAGATACTACAGACTTGGGTTTGTTATTAAAATTAGCCTGGTTAAACTTGTCCCTACTGAACAGCAACACTTAACCATGAGGCAATTCATTTTAGAAAACCCAGGACACACGTGTACTTTGGCTGCCTATGTGGGAGAGAAGGCTCATCTTGATCCTGCCTTTCTTCAGCCAGATCTGTGAAGCTTCATTCCATGGAAAGACTGAAAATGTTAGGGATGCCAAATATTTGGGCCAGATCAATCAGTCGCCAGGCTGCAGCATCTGTTTTCTCTGCCCTTCTCCTGCTGGACACCAGCAATACTGTTCCTCGGTTCCTGCTTTCAGTTCGCTTTGGATGACTCCTTGCAATACTAGCCTTTTCTTCCCTGGATTCTTTATCTTGCTTAAATTTGGACAGTTAGGATTCCTATACAGTGTTAGCCTGTAATGTGAGTGTTTGCATTATCCCACACCAAGGTGTTCTTCCCTGACCTTTTGGTCTCTAGGCAAAGGCAGGGTCTGCAGACCATGTCTTACATCAGGCAATGGCCCTAGAGAAATGGTCATGTGTGTGTACTTCTGGCCTTTGGCTTATTCTGGTAAAATAATGCAAAATTAGAGCCAGGCATGGTGGCACACACCTTTAATCCCAGCACTTGGGAGGCAGAGGTAGGAGAATTGCTGTGAGTTCAAGGCCACCCTGAAACTATATAGTAAATTCCAGGTCAGCCTGGGCTAGAGCAAGACCCTTCCTTGAAAAACCAAAATAGAAAAAAGAAAGAAAGAAAGAGCAAAATTGACCCAGAGCCC
Source organism: Orientallactaga sibirica (assembly GCA_036365145.1). Classification (NCBI taxonomy): domain Eukaryota; kingdom Metazoa; phylum Chordata; class Mammalia; order Rodentia; family Dipodidae; genus Orientallactaga; species Orientallactaga sibirica. The sequence continues at coordinate 3,857,931 of JAEOAD010000036.1, forward strand.
TTGGATTAAATGTGAAAAAGGCAGACAAATATGGTCAGTAGCAGTGAAGCATGCAGTTCATTTAATTAGATGCTCTGTGGAGCAAAATGGCACCATTCAAAACAGCAAGTGAAAATATAATGCACAGTTTAAAGATACATGCTTTATTAAAATAGTTCACTTCAGATGTGTCAGGTCATAGACACTGTCTCTTTTAAGAGGACACAGGTTAATCTTATGGAGACAAAGTAGTATTCCATATTGTTCCTTCCGACCCCAGGTACAACCAGAAAGAAAGCTGACAGCCTGGGCAGGATACAGGACCAAATATCACTCTGGTTTATGACTTTGTTACCTATTCTGAGCCTTCTCTCAACCCCTAACACTAAGAGCCCAAGTCACATCCACTCTGTAGCAAGGCCTTATCTCTAGTTCGAGATCCATCCCCTTACCACGTTATAAAGTAAGTAAATTTCCCTTGTCCCAGAGAGCTTCTGCCTTGGACCATTTTCAGGGTCTCCCACTGCAGAGTGGCTATGTTAATAAAGAAATTCCACTTCTCACCTGGAAGCAGGTCACAATCTTTATCAAGGTGGAAATAAGGTAGAAATTTACTAATGAGAAAATTCACTGTGATTAGTTCTAGCTGTGACCAGATCATTGAATTTCCAGATCTAGAAGCACCAAAAAATCACTCTTCATATGTCATAAGAGCACACGTAACTGTTTGCCAGTTCCTTCTTCTTTGACAAAAACACCTCTTAATGAATAATTTTTACAAATTGGAAATTTAGACTATAACATTCCAAAATTAACCCTTGATACATTTGTTGGTTTTTAGAGCATTTTGGATTCTTTTGTGTGGCTGTATGTGGTCTCTGCACTTAGCCTGTCCCAGGTCCAGCCCCCTCCCGTCAGGGAGAGGAATGACTAATCCCTGCTAAGCCTATTCTGTATCTGTATTGGACCATTGTTTTACCCATGCGCTCATTTCATCCTCCCACTAATGCTGGGAGACAGTGGAATCCCATAGTGTTCCTCCCATCTCACACATAAAGAAACTAAGGTGGCAGGCCCAAACCCTCAGACCTAGTGAGGATTTGAACCCAAGCTCTGAGTTCCATTGGCTTTCTTAAATCTCTGGCTTTCACCCAAAGCATGGACCACTTACTCTACCACTACCCCAATCTGAACCTGGGCAGCCTAGAGGCCACACCACTTCTTCCGTTAGTTCCCTGTGCCCCTCCTTGCCTGTCCCTTGCATGGAGCAGGTGATGACAGAATGTGTGATGCTAAAACAGTGGTTTTCTTAATTGGAGGAAAAAAAGGAATACCTATTTAGTAACCTTATACTAAAGAATGTGAACTCAGAGGGAATCTTGCCTCCAGTATTCTTTAAAACGCCAGATTTATAGTAGTCTTGATATTGTATTGTTGTCCACTTGAATACATAGTTGCATAAAAGTTAACTCACATTGTATATGGGGCTTTAGTTTATTATGAAAATGATTCAAAATACATAGAATTTTTTTGATTATGGTAATCTTTCATTTCATTCAAGATGTGCAATTATTGGCATTTTTGGACTAGAGGATATAAAAATGAATGAGGCAAAGTTCGTGTACTTGGAGTTTATTTGGTAAAACAAGAACTTCAGCAACTAATACACACACACACACACACACACACACACACACACAGTCAGGGGAGCAGTGTTGAATAGGATTACAAATTCTTAAGCAACCATTGGGTAACTTTCATGTGCAGCATATTTCAGTAAGTAATCATTTAATCTTGATGCTTAATTTTTAATCATTATTGTAAGGTTAAATGTGTTGTGCATGTCTTTTCAGCAAGTTTATTTCCGACCGTGAAAGCAGAAGAAGTCTCACAAACAGCCACTTGGAAAAAAAGAAATGTGATGAATATGTAAGTGTCATCATACAAGTGTGTGCTTGTTTTAATCCCATCAACTGAGACAGATGTTTTTAATTTATTGCATAGTACCAGATGCATGGCTATCTCCATTCTCTAGGACATACCTCATATCCTACAGGTTTCTCCTAAAAACCCATTTTTCTTAAAAAAAAACACACACACACACACACATAATAATTAGACCATGAAAAAAGAATGTCTTAAATTTCATTTCTTTTTTAGAGGCTTGGCTTGATAAATTGCCTTGGGATGATCTTGCTAGCATGCATGTTTGTCTCTCTGCTCAGATTCCAGGAACAACCTCCTTAGGAATGTCCGTTTTTAACCTGAGCAATGCCATTATGGGCAGTGGGATTTTGGGACTTGCCTTTGCCCTGGCCAACACTGGAATCCTTCTTTTTCTGTGAGTATTGATGTTACCATACATTCTATTTTAAATCTACTTTCTGTATGCTTCTGTGATTACATAGTCGACATTGGGAATACTCTTAAAGTAATTTTTACTTATTTCCTTATTTATCTCTTAATTTGGCTAAGTGACCAGTACATACTTTTATACTTGTTGTATGAATGACTTTCTCAAACATACTTTCTGCTTAAAAGAAAGAAAAAAACAGCAGGGTGTGGTGGTGGATGTTGGGGTCCCCCTGAGGCCAGCCCAGAAGGGACGACAGGGTCTCTGCCGAGTTGGGGGTGAGCAGCGTGGAATCACGACAGACTCTGCGAGTTGGGTGAAAGCAGGCAGAGGGCGAGCTGCAACAAACTCGTTTATTTGAGGAAGTGCAGGGGGTTTTAAGGGGCTTGGCTGGCCAATCATTGTATGGGGTGGTCCCCTTTTTGTGACCAATGACAGCCTGTCTCTGGACAGGTCATCTCGTAGCAGGTTTCTCGCGAGCATGGGACTGTAGCTGTTGTCACTCCAGGCCTGTGCAGAACACCATGTTCACAGAAGCCACTTCCTGGTTTCTTCTGCCATGTGGTCTGGCTAGGGCCAGACCTGCATTGTTCCCTACAGTGGTGCACAATCCCAGCACTTGGGAAGCAGAGGTGGGAGGATCTCTGAGAGTTCGAGGCCACACTGAGACTACATAGTGAATTCCAGGATAGCCTGAGCTACAGTGAAACCCTACCTAAAAAAAAAAATCAAAAATATAGCAGTGTATATTTGTAAGAAGTATTACAACATTTGAAAATAACTTTTTAAAGACTCTACCTGTCACTTTAAATCTCAGCTAAATGGTCAAAATATTAAGACACATTTCATCCAGTCAGTCACCAGCGTTGGTATTTAAACTGCTGTAGAGCACATACTCCATCCAAAGGTGATTACAGATCTATAATAAAAGTTGAAAAAAGCAGAGAAACTTTCTGTTTTGAAGATGAGACACTGGTGTGCACCTTTCATCTGAGGTTCAGTAAAAATGGGGTTTTCTCTGTGTGAGCTCAGCTCTAAGTGCTGGATGGGACTATCTGCAAACGTTTTCAGTTGGACCATGATGAAGACACCATAGACTGCATACCAGGGGGATCTTTACCCAGCCTGACTTTGCTCACAGCTGCATAGCATAGGTGCTCGCCCTCCTCCTGTCACCTGTTCTCTTTGCCTCTGCCCTTTGTCCTTCATGTAAAGTCCTTTCAATGGAACATCCTTTTATTGGAAGCAGTGACAAAAATGTTTTGTAATTAAGAGTAAATGATAGAATTGGGCTGAAGAGATGGCTTAGCAGTTAAGGCACTTGCCTTCAAAGCCAAAGGACCCAAGTTCAATTTCCCAGGACCCACATAAGCCAGATGCACAAGGTGATGCATGCATCTGGAGTTCATTTACAGGGACTGGAGGCCCTGGTGTGCCCCATTCTCTCTCTCTTTCTCTCCCTTTCTCTCTCTCTAACCAATAAATAAAAATAAATATTTTTAAAAAGAGTAAATGATAGAATTAGACAACACATTTCTATGGTATTTTTTTTCCCTCTGTGTGAAAAACTATCTGAAGATGCTGGTTAGCTATACCTGCATTGATATGAGGCACCTGTGTTCTAGCCATGACTCTCTTCTAAATGGCTGTGCTCTTTTCAGCAACAGCCACTCTCAGCATCAGTTTCCTCCTCTTTAACACCAAGAAATTGCAGAGGGAAAATCTCAGAACACGGCCAACCCTTAAAACCTTATGGTCCAATCATTACAAAGCTAGATGTATGCTTAGTTCTGAAATCTATATTACATCAGTTTCTTGAATGACAGTTGGCTGTTCAAATCAGTACTCAAATAGGAGCTATAGAATGCAATTGGTTGACATGTGTCTTAAGCCTGTTTTAATTTCAACAGGTTCCTTCTAGTCTCTCCCTTTCCCCCCATGTAATTTGTTTGTTGAACAAACTGGGCCATTTGTCTTACCCGCCATGTGTATTTTGCTGATTGTATCCCTGTGGTACAAGTTGCTTTTTGTTGTTTGTTTTGGGCTCTGCCTTCCCTTTCACTCTGTCTTCCGGGTCGGGTGCTTCCTCCTCTGCTCTGTTTAGGAATGGGGAAAATAAGCTAAGTGGAGCCTGGTGTGTGTGTGTGGAGCCCATGGCAGGAGCTTCCCTCGTGGTGCTCTCAGTAGTTTTTATTCAAGGAGCCGTCAGGGCCAGGCTCTGCAGGATGCTCTCATTGCCTATTCAGATCATGTAGGCTGAACATGATCTGAAAATGGGATCTTCTTTGTTCCCAAGATGGGAGAGCATCCACCACTCAGGCTCCTCCTGGAGTAGAACTGTGGTTTGGGATTCTCGCTGTTTCTTCAAGGAAAGTTTTACCACCTCCTTCCCATTGCTTCTTACTTCTGGGAATGCTTCCAGTACCTGTGGGGGTCTCTGAACATGAACTGGACTGGTCTTGGCTTTCATTACTATCAGTTCAGGATTCAGCTCTTACTACTTTCATCTTCCAAAACTATGTCTTCTTGTATTCTTACTGTCCTGGTAGCTTTACAGTGAATGAATGAATCAGTCAATGAATGAATGCATAAGTAAATAAGTAAATAAAAGCCTAATCCCTGTATATAAGGAGGGAGCAGGAAGAAATCTTTCATCTAATGTACAACTCCTGGAAATCAATTGATTTTTTATTAAAAATTGATTTTCAATTATACTGACTCAAGAATAATTGATCTTCTAGTTTAATAGTTTTTAATTTCTGAAGGAAACAATGAATTGGGTAAACTTTGTGTTTATCATTGAAAGATTCCCTGGATAAAACTATTACAGACCTCTTAGTTGATTTTGAAACACATGTACAGCAAGTACACACATCCAATCTTTGGGTGAAAGCTCATGAAGGTAATTGTACAGAGACTCAAACTTGAAAGTTCTTTCAAAACCTAGAACTTTGCCCCTCAGAACAAGGAAATACTCTGTGGCCTTTGTAAAAGCCAGCTGCTCCTACAGCTGCTCAAAGCCAGCACGCAGTTGGCAGGGTAAAGACAGTTCATCTGCTCTGGGCCCTGTTCCAGGCTCATTGGCCAATGCTGAGAAGGAGTCCAAGACTGTCCAGGCTTCTTTAGAAACGCAGCTGGGAAGGCTCCTCTGAGTCGCACTGAGGCTGGGTGCGGAGCTTTTCTGGGGTCATCTGGAAACTTTTTGTATGTTCTTTTCTTGGATGAGTTTTGGGCTCTTTTTTTTTTTTTTTTTTTTTTTTTTTGACCTAGCATAATGGCTATCATCTTGTGTAGCACTCATCTAATTCAGTTAGATCCAGAGAGTTCTGCCCTGTTGTAAGAATCCTGTTAAGTTCTGGGGCCTTAGAATTATGCCCAAGAAATAGGAAGTATTGTTCGGAATGTATGTTTTTTGTGGGGAACAAAGTGGTGTTATAGTACGAGGCAGCAGTGAGGGCCCTGCAGTACAATAACCTCCACCGAATTCAATTTTACCAGGAGTGGGCATCCCATGAGAAGTAATAGCTACAAAAGAAACCTCCTGATGTAATGTCCTCTAGTCTTTTTAGACATTATTCCCCTAACTTCATCATAGCAAAAATAAGAATTAAAAATCAGTGAGAGCCTGAGGCTAAGAACCACACGTTTAAGGCTAGCCTGGTTTACATAGCAAGACCCTGTGTCCATAGCAACCCTGAAAAAAACCAAATCAGTGCCCTCCAAATTAGTGTTGACAAGGAACAATGATAGTTTTTTTAATATAATTTTTTAAAGTATTTTTTTGTTAAAGGCATACATATTTTAAAAATTTAAAAATATTTAATTAAATTTATTTATTTGCAAGCAGAGAGAGATAGAAGAGAGATAGACAGAGATAATGGGCACACCACTGTTAGCCACTGCTAACGAACTCCAGATGCATATGCCACTTTGTGCATTTGGCTTTACATAGATACTGGGGAATTGAACTTGGGTCATTAGGCTCTTCAGGCAAGTGTCTTTAACCACTGAGCCATCTCTGCATCCCAATGCATACATTTTATAGTAAATTAATCTACTTTGATTATATCATTTCCTTCATAGTACTAAGTAAATGAAATATTTATTGAACTGTATGGAATCTGGTGAAACAATAAATGCTTTATGTTTTTCTTAACATCTTAGCATGTTTAATTACTTCTTATTCTAATAATGTAACACTTAAATTTGAAGCCATGAGGGAAAAATACAGTTTAATCCATACTTCAGAGATAACTGAGTTCACTGTATACAATACATTTGTAATCGATTCTTTTGACTTATTAGTTGTGAAGTAGCATTACAATCTGTAAAAAATAATAATTTAGGTGTTTTTTTTTTTTTGGTTCATTATGTCAGATGCTGCTTATGGGTCTTATTTTCTGAAAAGTTCCATCTACTTGGGTAGTGGTTGTACAAATAAAAAAGATAATGTGTCTAAAAACACACTTTGAAAAGTGGCATGTAAGAAGCATTTTATTAATTGGTGCTGACCCCACAGGAGTGCTATGAGGAGTAAATGAGTGTGTGGAATGTGTGATGTGTGCGGGCACAGGTGTGTGTATGTATGAATGTGGGTGAGAAATGCATAGGGTGCCATACAGTTTAGTGTATGAAAAGTACTATATGATGGTGTTTGTTAAACTACTAAGTTATTACACACCAAGTGAGCATTCATTGGACAGTAACTATATAAGTAAGCATATATGACACATTATCCTATTTAATCACTACCACTAACACTATGAGATAGGTATTAGTCATAATTAACAGATGAGCTAACAGAGCCTTAGTAAATTATCACTGACCATGAGTTAAAATGTAAAGGAGCTAGGTGTAAGGTTTGGAAGTGACAAAGACCATCAAAACCACTCTGAGACAAAGACGGAAGCTTTTATTCAGAAAAGCATGAGCTGCCAGAGCTGGCTCTCAAGAGCAGAGCACAGCCAACATGAGTTTTCAGATAGTGGGTTTTACAGGGCTCTTTCAGTTGGGGAAGGTGAGGAAGGGAAAAGTTGAATAAAAAGGTTCCTTTAGGGGAGATCTAAGATAACCAGGAGAACAAGAACAGTGACCAGGTGACTTACAAGACAAGAGGTCAGGAAACTATGACCTGGGAGCACTGTTAGGCAAGGAAGGGATGATGGCTGGTCAGTTTCTTGAGGAATGTGGATAATCCACTTCCTTATGTCTCTATTGCCATCCTGCTGCCCTTGGTGACTCCATTTTGAAAGCCTATCCCGACTTAACACTAGAATTTCATGCAGGCACATCACCTGCTAAGATCTAAAACATCAGACTCTTTTACCATAACCTTCTTCAAAAACCTGACTCTCATAGTTCATGTATAATGTTGCAACAATTATAACCTTATCAATGGATTTTTTAAGTTAGCAGTTGTTTTTTTCTTTCCAGTACAATTTAGATTAAAAATTCCCTATAGAATCATCAGCATTCCTGAGTCATCCGGCTCTTGTCCCACTGAAACCATCTCCTTTGTTTTAATGAAAACAGTTTTGCAGTATTAGATTGGACCAAATTGTAGATCTGAGATAATTAAGTTCTGCTCACAGCAAGTAAACTATGCCTAAAGTGTACTGCAAAACCAATCAGCATTCTGAACTGCTTCATATCTTTCATGTGGATGGCCTTGCTTTACCTCATGTACAGTTCAAGATTTCCTATTGCCAAGAATCCATGAGCTTCATTCCTTTTATAGCCTAAGGTTTTTGTTCAGAATTATACACCAAGCAATAGCACAGTCAAATAATATCACCATTAGGAAGACTTATATGGACCAGTATGGAGAGATTTTCCAGGATTAGGGTTACTATGCAATATGGTATTATCACAGGCAAACAAGCAAGATTGGATGGGAAGGAGTGTGGGAGGAGCTATATGTATTACGAAGAATATTTGAAGAGGGGACACAAGAAAACTGTTGGCAGTGGGTAATTGAGGACAGTGACTGAGAGGCTGGGGGTGCAATGGAAATTGAAAGTTTATAATCTTTACATCTATTTTTGCCACAAAAAACTAATTGAAAAAACTTGTTTGTAGAGAATATAAAACTGGACCAATCAATTTTTCCCTTTTCCTTTACCTGAAGAAAGTTTGAGAATGTAGTTTTCATGTCTGTAAGTAGACCATGTGAGCTAGGATGCGCTCTCTGTGCTATGTCACCTGTCCCAAACTCCGTTTTCAGCCTCGCCTCTGCTTCCACCACCAGAATCTTCAGAGGCCACCCAAAGCCTCTTTCAGCTCAGTCCCTCTCAGTGCTTCTGAGTGCTGACACCTGTGCAAGGCCCCATTGAGTTGCTCCCTCCCAGGTGGAGGAAGATTGCACTTCTTTTCTTTCCTGTTATCCCTTCCAGTATTTACAAATATATTACCTTTCCTACAAATTCTGAATCCTACAAAAGTAGCATAAATATCAAATTATTCCTCATTCAAATCACATTCCCTGCACCCAGTGAACTCGGGAATGGATCTGAGCATGGTGGCACACCCCTGGAATCTCAGTCTAAGGGAGGCTGCGGCAGAAGGACTGAGAATTCTAGCCTGGGTACAAAGCGAGACTCTTGCCTCCGATAAATTAAGTATTAAAAACCAATACCTGTAAAACAGTGTTTGTATATACCTATTTTTTTCAGTAAAGTGTACTGAAATGAATGAATGAACATGTAAGAGTTAGATTTTTGCAAAACTCAACACAAGGCATTGGAGCAAAACTGTGGCTCCCATCACAGCTACAATTACAGAAAGAGTCAACTGAAGCATTTAGTTGCCTCTCACAATTTTAGTAGTCTGTGGTGGTGCAGTGCTAACAAATCACAGGTTAGTGTGGACCTCACTGCTCTTTATTTATTTCCTTAAGAATGCCTCTTGCGCTGGGGTTGGTGGTACACACCTTTAATCCCAGCACTCGGGAGGCTAAGGTAAGGAGGATCATTGTAGTTCACAGTCAGGCTGAGACTACATAGTGAATTCCAGGTCAGCCTGAGCTAGAGTGAGACCCTAACTCAAAAAAAGGGGGAGCCTGGAGAGATGGTTTAACAGTTGGAATGCTTGCCTGCAAAGCACTCTCCAGGTCCCACGTAAACCAGCTGCACAGGGTGACGCAAGTGTGCAAGGTTGCAAGTGCACACAAGGTGACACATGCATCTGGAGTTCGATTGCAGTGGCTGGAGGCCCTGGCCTGCCAATTCTCTTTCTCTCTTGTTGTCTCTCTCTCATAAAATAAAGAAAAAGAAAAAAGAATGTCTCTTTCATTTGAAAATTCAAACTAGTGCACAGACTTAAGAAATGCTCTGTAAGATTTATACTGCAGAAGTGCATTTGTTGTCAAACTGCTGTTTGCAAAAGGGATAGTCATTACCACTGTCAGTTTAGAGCAATTGCCTTCATTTTCTGTTGGACTGTCTGATTCAATTGCAGATGAATTCTTATTCTCTCTCTCTCTCCTAATATTTGCCTTGGTAGACCATTTGTAATTATCCTTCCACCATTTTATTGTGTATAACTATTATTAAATGGGTAAATAGCCATGATGGTAAGGACAACTTTTTAAAATTTAATTAATTAATTTATTTTGAGAGAGAGGGAGAGAGAGAGGCAGATAAATAAAAATGGGCACACTAGGGCCTCTAGCCACTGCACACAAACTCCAGAAACATGTGTCACCTTGTGCATCTGGCTTACATGAGTGCTAGGGAATCAAACCTTGGTTCTTGGGCTTCACATGCAAGTGCTTTAATCACTATGCCATGTTTCCAGCCCAGGAAAACTTTTTTTAAAGGGAGGATGATCAGTAAACTAAGATCAGACTAGTCCCCTTCTTTCTTTAAATCCACTATTTTGCATTTATTTTGCATCAGAGGAAGACAGAATTAGAACTATAAGCCCAGCAACACATTGTCCTAAGTCCTTGTATATACATTATAGGAATCTGATCATGACCCCCCACAAAAAATTCTTTCTTTAAGATGCTTTTCTTCTTTTAAAAAAATTTTATTTATTAATTTATTTGAGAGAGAGAGAGAAAAAAAAAAGAAGCATATGGGGGGGATGGGCACAACAAGGCCTCTAGCCACTGCAGAGGAACTCCAAATGCATGTGTCACCTTGTGCATCTAGCTTACATGGGTTCTGGGGAATTGAACCTAGGTCCTTAGGCTTCACAGGCAAGTGCCCTTAAAAGCTAAGCCATCTCACCACCCCAAGATGCTTCTATTCTAAAGTAATTGCTTTTTAGCACAGTTCTATGATCTCTATCACTCATTCAGCTAACCCTCCACAGTTGGGTGGAGAGTGCAGGCACATTTGCAAAGATTCTCTTTGTTCTTGAACTGCCATACTTACTTCCTGTATATTCCAAATGATGGAATGATATCCACAAAGATGATAATTTTACTTGGAGCAAAAGAGGGTCTTTCTGACTTACCCAGTTTTTCTCCATTAATATTAAGTTGTCTTCTCTTTGCATGCTTAAGGAAAGATCAAATGTGGGTCACATGATATAGAGTGGTACTAGGTTAGAGCAAGACCCTACCTCAACAAAACAAAACAACAACAACCAAAAAAGTAGAGTGGCTAGAGGAAGTCCAGAAGGAAACTTTGCTCTTCCGGATGATCCTAGGAGGTCCATGGGTACAGTCAAAGCCACCTTCCGGCTTATCAATAAGTTACTTGTTCTGAAAATTCTTTGACTTATCGTCGTGGTTCCTTAGAAATGATTGAAGAGAAAAATGTTTTCCTTCAGCTGGCAGCAAAAATAATTGGCACCACAATTGTTTGGGAATATTAATTCTGGAAGGGGAGGAATGGCACATTCAGGCTTGCCAACAGTTGAAATTCATGAAAAAGGACAGTGGCGGTGCCATTGAACTCTATTGAAATTCATTGGATTTAGAAGCTTTTCAGAAATAGACAAATGGGAAAGTAGTTAATGTTGTGCCCACAGTGAGGGCCTGTTTTGTAAACAGAAAGAGCTGGCTGTTGTAGAGCTAGGGTGGCTCTCACTCATTTCGTAAAAGTTGAGCACTTACTGCTTATTTTATGAGTCATCTAGGATGCTTTGATAAAGATGCCAACAATTCAGCTCTCTTGGTCGCAGAGAGATAGGAGTGCTTATGTGTATGCCTGCATGTGAGAGCCTACTCCTGTTGATGCTGAGTTCCTCAGGTGCTTCTATGCTATCAAATGATACCATTGTAGCTTCTGCTTTGGTCTATAGTCTTTTTCTTAGCTTGAAGAGACAACGTAATGACATAGACTTTGATTTTAACAGCATTATTCAGCTCCATGATGCATAGAGTACCTTTTTCATTCACTCTGAGTAGACGGGGTGCGCCTCAGCACAGTAGAGCAGGGTGACGTACAGTCCAGAGCATGGGTTTGCAAAGCTGGCTTGAATTTTACTATCACTAAATGGTAGTTGGTTTAATAGCTTGGCAAACTTTCTGGGGCATCACTCCAGTTAGATTTCCTTTGTTCTATGTCAGACACATGTCATCAAAGACCTACATTATTTCAGGGCTCAACACACAATGGCCTACAAAGCAGCACCATATGCAACTTTTGATGTAGAGCCTGCTACCTGACAATAGCTTTTTTAAAAATGGGGTATGAAAGCTGGGCATAGTGACACACGCCTTTAATCCCAGCACTTGGGAGGCAAAGGTAGGAGGATCTCCATGAGTTCAAGGCCACCCTGAGACTACATAGTTAATTTCAGGTCAGCCTGAGCTAGAGTGAAACCCTACCTCAAAAAACCAAAAATAAAATAAAATGGGGTATGAGAAAGAAGACACTTAAAGCACATATTATTTTATGGAATCTCTGTTTGAAAACACTGTTTGTCACCCCCATTTTATAGATAAAGAAGCAGATTCACAAAGCCCAAATCACTTGGTCCATATGACACTAATTCCTGAGTGGGCAGGATAATATGTCCATTGGGCACTCTGTGCCACTTCCCCTCTCCCCTAGTCAGCATGCAATCAGAGTGAGGAAGCATGAATAAAGTTCCACACCCTCCTTTCTACTGGAATAAAAATGCAAAACCTTTATTTATGTTGTTATGTGGAATCTTTCTGTCACTCAAAAGTTATGTTTACTTGTTTACAAAGCCTGCAGGTCTGAGTTCAATTCCCAAGCATCCACATTAAGCTGGACAAAGTGCTGCATTCACTTGGTGTTTGTTTGCAGTGGCAAGAGAACCTAGCACACACATACATGCACGTGCATGCATGCGTGTGTGTGTGTGTGTGTGTGTGTGTGTGTGTGTGTACGTGGAGGAAGAGGAACAAGGACATGTTAACAATTACAAATGGACCACCCATAAAACCCACAGTGCTCTACCCACTACAGACAAAAACAGGAAGTGGTAGTAGCAGTTGCTTGCTTTCTCACTGGTACAACTTCCTTATCTAAGCTCAGGCCTCATGCTAACTTTTTTAAAACCTCACCAAGTAAACTGACAAAATCTGGTTTTTGTCTTCATGCTGCCTTAAATATCTCTTTCTTTTTATGATTATATTACACATTGTTTGAGTTGGACATCGATGATACATATTTCTCTTTCTAGAGAAAACCAAATAACTAATAGTGGGGCTAATTTTAGAGATTTTTGCTCCAGAGAACTTAGACTTGCATACAAGGAAAGAAGTGGAAAGAACTATGAATAATTGTTCCGCACCTACTCCTGGGCCAGCCTTTTAAAACTATCCTGTTCTTTCCCTGGTCCAGTATGTAAATATTACAAGTAATCATATCCTACTAGATCTCAGAATGCTAATGCTCTTGACACTAGCTAGTTACCTTAGACAGACTGCCTAACCTTGCTGGACTCAGTGATCCAACCTGTAAATAGGAGTGGGAAGAATAGTACTTGGGTGAAATAAGCAATGCTTAGGGTGGGCCTGATGTACTCATAAGAGTACTCCAAACTTTATTTTTAAAAATATTTTATTTATGTATTTATTTGAGAAAGAGAGAGAATGAATGAGTATGAGTGTGCCAGGGCCTCTAGTCACTGCAAATAAACTCCAGACACATATGCCACCTTGTGCATCTGGCTTACATGGGTATTGAGGAATTGAACCTGGTTCTTTTGGCTTTGCAAGCAAGTGCCTTGTAGCAGACAGCCTTTGGGTTCACTGAGATGAATTTCCATACCAGGCACAGTTATGAAGAAAAGGATTTATTGAAGCTTACAGATCAAGGGAAAGTTCCATAATGGCAGAAGAAGCTGGCCTGCTCTTACAGGACCAGGCAAGAGAGAAAAGCCACAAGATAAAAGCCACACAGCATAGCACACTTCAATAACTCCAGCTAGGCACACTTTGCATATCTTTAGATTGAAATCTCAAACCCACCACACCTTCAGATCCGCCCTGTGACACTGCCTCCAGCGAGGTAGATGCAGATGCAAATTACAAACTAATAAAACACTGAATATACCACATGCCTTAACCGCTAAACCATGTCTTCAGACCCCCTTTTTAAAAAGTTATGTTATTTATTTATTTATTTATTTATTTATTTATTTATTTATTTGAGAGAGAGAATGGCAAACATTATTTTTGCTAGTTACCAATAAAGTGCTTTTTAAATCATATTGGGAATCCCTATTAAAATATATTGAAGCTCTAAGACACTCATTTCCATCTAAAAATAATTTTGAAATTTAAAAAATATTAAATATTCATATGCATTATGAGCCTTAAACCCCTTGTTCTCCCTCTCTTCATTTTTAGGCATATCTCCTTCTAATTGAGTTTACAGTCTAGAAATATCTTCCTCTGTGTCTCTTGCCTCTCGCTGGTGTTGTTTCCCAGGCCAGGGACCACCATTACTGGGATCTCCTGAGAACCTGAGGCCTCTGGCCTGTGATCTGGGGACCTCACTCACTGACCAGCTTCAGAGTCACAGCCTTTGAGTTAGATTCATCTCTTGTCTGTACCCTGCTTTCCTTTGCCACTCATCTGGCATTAAAAAAAAAAAAAAAAAAAAAGCCAAATCTGAACTTTGCAGCCAAATAAGCAACACTTTCAATTCCTGATCTCTGCTCTCAGTCAGATCCTCTGCACTGCCCAGCCTTTCCACATTTCCAGCCAGAGCTCTGGTCTCTCTAACAGACTTCAAACCTTTATTCACTTCATGCAGATTTTCCCTTGGGAAGAAGTGGGGATGGGATGGCAGATTGGCAGAGATAAAACCTGGGGAGGCAACAAGTCGAGGAGTATGTGAAAGAATCCAATAACAGGGGAATCACTGGAGGAAGATGACTGGCCAAAGGACCTGAGAACTTGTTGGTACCCTTGAGGATATCCTTGGGAGTGCTCCATCTATGGACTACAGTGTTGATGCCCTCACCCTCGTGGCAGTGTAGCTAAAGGCAACATGGTGCAGTGGGTGTCCAACTAGTTTACAAAGTACAAAGGAAGATATTTCAATACAGTATCATCTGACAAAAAAAAAAAAAAAAAAAAAAAAAAGAGGAAAAAGAGGAGGAAGAATTAATTCATAGTGTTGTGAGGCTCAAAACCTTTTTAGAAGTAAAGATACAGGGGTACAGCTTGAAGGAGTTGCCCAAGAATTTAAATGAAGTAGACAAGGTTTGGCTTTTCACATGGTGACTGTTGTCATCCCACAGGAATAGTGATTCCACTGTAAATGCTTCCGTTCATACAGCCAGTGTCGACTTTATTATGATCCATGGCAGGTAACCAATCTATAATGCTGGCAAGGCATCTCCCTGCAGATAGCATTGCAAATGATGTAGTCATAGTAGCACTGCATTTAAGAAAACCAGTAACAACTGAAAGGTGTATACCACAGAGCCAGAGCCTGAGGCTTAAAACTCTACTATTCCAAGAGTGGTCCAGCATCTCCAGAATGCTTAGCATAAATGCAGAATCTCAGGTCCTGTTCCATGACCCATCAAATTTGAGCATTTACTTGAGCAAGATGCTTAGGTGATTAATACACACATTAGAGTCTGAGAATTTTCACTTTCAGGTTTGGCAAGAGAGACTTGTGCTAGGCAGGATTGGGAAGGGCTCTTTTTTCAACAGAGAGGAGCAGGTTCCGGAGGAGGTGAAGGTATCAGCTGGAAGGCAACCCCTAACACCCCCATCCAAGCTATTTCTAGATTCAAAGCAGTGACAGCTGACTCACCTCCACCCCTCCCAAGGACTCTGGTGCTGGTGAGGGTGTCCTATGCATCTGTCCATAGAACTAGGACTTTAAAATAGTTTCATATCTCTTAAAGTTTCCAGACATGCGTATTTGTGGTGGTGGTTTAGGTATACAATAAAATTCCCCAATTTAAAGGGCAAGATTTGTTAAGTTTACATACTACAAGTTGTGAAATCACCACCACAATGCCACTCTAGAACATTTTAATCACCTTAAACATTTTGGTTTTCATTGGTTGCCATTTTATTAGTATATATTACTAAAAAATGAATTTATCATAATGTCATCCATACAATCTTTGAGGAAGTTATGGAAATCTAAAGAATTATAATAATGTCAATAATTCAAAGCAGTGACAAGTAAACATTGTTAAAAATAAGTGCACAGAGCTGGAGAGATGGCTTAATGGTTGCCTGCCTGCAAAGCCAAAGGACCTAGGTTCAATTCCCCAGGACACATGTAAGCTAGATGCAAAAGGTAGCGCATGCATCTGGAGTTCATCTGAAGTGGCTGAAGGTCCTGGCATGCCCATTCACTTTCTACCTTCTTCTTTTTCTGTCTGTCTGTCTCTCTCTCAAATAATTAACATAAATTTTTTTAAAAAGGTGTACAGAACCTCACTAAGACACGAGTGAAAATTTTCTGGCAGGAAATGGAATAAATGTATCTTCACACTGTTACAAATACTTTTCAAAAGTCATAAAGAGCAAGAGTATCCCCCAAGGAATATAAATGGGCAGATTTCCATTCCTGTCTCAAAAGCAGCAAAAAGGAGATCCCAAGCAATACTCTGAAATAAACTATTAAATAGTTTTAAAATCTAGTTACTACAGGAAATGCTGTTCTAAAGAGGGTATAGAGTTTTCCTAAATAGTCACTAAACTACCATCAAGGTTTGAGATAAATGGAACTAGCAGATCACAAGACTCTTAGGTTGAGTGTGTCTTGAGTTTAACAAGATAATTGGCATCATCTCACATAACTTGTGAATGAGACCTTGATATTTGTAAGTTTACTGGTTCTCAGTGAACACGTATTGGTTGGAGGTAGGTGAGTAGGTGAATGAAGTTATCATGGCCTCGCCTCTAACTTCATGGTGAAGACATAATAAAGCAGAAATGTGATCCTGGGTGGTGGGGAGAGGGTGGAGCTGAGAAGGTTAGAAAAGGGAGGTAGGTAATGATTATTGTGTTTTCCCAGATATTAAAGGTGATAGTACCTTGGTGTGCATAAATTTGGATATTTTGGAGATAGGAATAAAGGACACTCACTACTGAGTTAGATATGAGGGATGGGAGAGCAGGTGAGAGGTGAAGAGTGATTTCCAGGTTCTGGTTGGAACCACTGGCTACACTATGACCATTTCTGGTAATCGTATTCTGTTTGGTTCCCACCAGTGGCCTGGAGGAAGGGCACACTGAAGACAGAAAGTTGATGAGGTGACAATGGAGAGTAAGAAGGGTTCACAGTTCTAAAAGATGTTGCAGGACTTCAGAGATCACTAGAGTCCTGCCCCTTTCAAAGAAGCACACAAGACAGAAACAGGTGGGCTTAGCACAGTGGCATTTTACAGCCAAATCTTCAAAAGAATGAGAAGCATGGGCTGGAGAAATGGCTTAGCAGTTAAGGCGCTTGCCTGCAAAGCCAAAGGACCTAGGTTTGATTCCCCAGGATGCACATAAGCCACATGTGGCACATGTGTCTGGAGTTGGTTTGCAATGGCTGAAGGCCATGGCATGCCCATTCTCTATCTATCTATCTATCTATCTATCTATCTATCTATCTATCTATCTCTCTTTCTCTCTCTTTGCCTCTCTTTCTCTCA
The DNA here is from genome assembly GCA_036365145.1 of Orientallactaga sibirica. Lineage (NCBI taxonomy): Eukaryota > Metazoa > Chordata > Mammalia > Rodentia > Dipodidae > Orientallactaga > Orientallactaga sibirica. The sequence goes on from JAEOAD010000036.1 coordinate 3,875,308, forward strand.
AATAAAAATTAAAAAAGTAAAATAAAAAAAAGAAGAATGAGAAGTGTGATGTGACTACCATAAAAATGAATCCCCAAATATGTTACCTTAAAAAATGTATGCTTGCCGGGCGTGGTGGCTCATGCCTTTAATCCCAGCACTCGGGAGGCAGAGGTAGGAGGATCGCCGAGAGTTCAAGGCCACCCTGAGAATACATAGTTAATTCTAGGTCAGCCTGGACCAGAGTGAGACCCTACCTCGCAAAACCAAAAAAAAAAAAAAAAAAAAAAAGTATGCTGTCCAACTTAGAGTATTAAAAATCCTTGGGCTGGAGGGATGGGTTAGCTGTTAAGGCATTTGCCTGCAAGGCCAAAGGACCCAGGTTCAATTCCACAGGACCCACGTTAGCCAGCCAGATGCATAAAAGGGCACACATGTCTGGAGTTCATCTACAGTGGCTGGAGGCCCTGGCGTGCCCATTCTCCCTCTCCCTCCCTTTCTCCCTCCCTCCCCCCTCTCTCTTTGTCAAATAAATAAATAAATAAAATAAAAAGAAAGAAAAAGAAAAAAACACGCAAAAAAATCCTATCATAGGACTAGAGAGCTGGCTTAACAGTTAAGTCACTTTCCTGTGAAGCCTAAAGACCTATGTTCAACTCTCCAGATCCTTCATAAACCAAATGTACAAGGTTACACAAGCACATAAGGTCACACATGTACACAAGGCACACATGTCTGGAGTTTGATAACAGTGGCTATAGGCCCTGATACGCCAATTTTCTCTTTCTGTCTCTCTCACACACACACATTTAAAAAAAAAAGACCAGTCTGTCAGGCTTGCCTGAAAAAAAAAAATCCTGTTGTACTTTGTACTCTTTGCACAAAACCAATGCTATGTCTTTGTACTTGTCTCAGCAAAGAGCCTTTGAAAAGATGGTTGAGGAAGTGGCTGTAGCTGAGATGTAGCTCGCCCAAGCTGTCAGAGATACGGGGCTGAAAATGCTTGTGTCAAAGAGCAGTCACAGGAGCTGTTAAATGGAAGGAAGGTGAGAATTCAGGTAGACTTATTTAAACTTATTTAAACTTATTTAAACAGGTTCGGAGGTAAAATGAAGTAAGGATAATGATTTTAGTTCAGCCTTCTTTCTAACACCTGACCAGAAACAATTTAAAGAAATGCTATTTTTTTTATTTTGTTTTTATTTCCTTTGGATGTCATGAATTTTGTGTCGCAAGGCATCTCTGATGTGGCTTTCCTAAGCCATTCTAGAATGTATTAAAATACGTTATGTACACATATGAAAATGTCATAATGAAACTCACTATTGTGTTTAATTAATAAAAGCTAATAAAGAACTCTAAAAAATCAGCTAGACAAGAGAAGATCTGTGCTTTGGGAGGGATAAAGGAGAGACTGCAGGTATTGGATGGTAAAAGGCAAGAGCTGTGGGACAGTCACTGCAAGCCACTTTCTGCAGGGTGCCACATACATCATTAAATATGCAGAAAGAGGGCTATTTCTGTCACTGGGAGCACCTCATTCTGCTGTTTCATATGGGAACAAATATAAGGGAGCACCCTGCTAGCTCCTGCCTTGATTGACACTTCTCCGCTCCAAAAGAAGGAAGAAAAGAACTTCTGAAGAGTTTTTTTGCTTCCTTGCCAAAGGTCCACTGAGGTTCATCTACAAAGAGATGCAGCCCACAGAATGTGTAGAGTCGCCTCTACATGAGAACTAGGTAGTTCTAGGAACATTTTATTAGCTAAGGAAATACTGCAGATGTTTCCTCCTTTGCTACAAAGTACTCAGCTTCTCCCACACTGACAGCCTTTGGCTAGTCTTCCTGTAGATGTTAGTATCAGCCCATGCTGAAGGGTGCATCTCCCTCCTGTAAAGCCATACCCTTCATCCATTACCACTGGGTCTGTGGTGATGTCTCCTTCACCGTCCTGGTTGTTCCTAGCAGAGTGCCAATAGCCATAGTCACCCCCAAATGGCACATGACAGGTAGTAAGAGGGCACCCATACTGTCCACACTGGGAATCCCAGGCTACCCTGTGTTCCAAGGCTTGTCACATATACATGTAGAATCTGCCCTTGGTATCACAAAAACATTAGTGGAGTCTGAGCCAAAGTCAACACTTGTTTCTTCAACATGAATATTATTTATAAAATAGAAAAAACATCAATCTACAATTTGGTTCTCTCTTTCTCTCTCTCTCTCTGTCTGCCTTTTGTTTTGTATTTTCAAAGTAGGGTCTCACTCTCTAGCTCAGGTTGACCTGGAAGTCACTATGTATTCTCAGGGTAGCCTCAAACTCATGGTGATCCTCCTACCTCTGCCTCCTGAGTGCTGGGATTAAAGGCGTGCGCCACCATGCCCGGCCTATAGCTTTTTATTTTAAAGCAGGTCAAATCATGTTCTATTACATGTATCAAAACTACTGGGTTGGTTAATCAATGCTCTCAGTATTTCATATCCTTCCATGGGGGTGGATCACAAGAGACTTACTTACTTCTTAACCAGAGTTCTCACTCAAGGATCTTAGCTGTATATATATATATACTATATATATATATATACTATATATATATATAGTCATAGACACTGTTTCTTTAAAAGGACAGAGGTTGGCCTACAGAGATGGCTCAGCAGTTAAGGCACTTGCTTGCAAAGCCTAAAAACCTGGGTTCTATTCCCCATGCAAAGCCAGATGCACAAAGTGATGCATGCATCGGGAGTTTGGCTAGAGGCCCTGGCATGCCCATTCTCTCTGTCTCTCTTCTCTCTCTCTTTGCCTGCAAGTTAATAAATAAAATAATTTTTTTTTTAAAGATGACAGCGGTTCATCTCATAGAGATGAAATAGCCACACACCCCTGCAGCTCCTTCTTGAAGGAGTTAGCAAATCTCTTTACTGAGATTCTCAGGAATTCAACACACTATTGCTGGGCACCAAGGAGCCTGTCCAGAGATCCCAAGGCTGCTCCCCTGCTGTCTTGAAAGAAAGCAGCCTGTTGACTTATGACCTCAGGGTAGCAGGATACCTGGCTCGGCTACCCTGTAAGAAAGAAGTTCACTTCTGCCACTCACTGATTGTTCTCTCGCCCTCCCCCTCCCTGCCACCATTCTCTGCCAGCATTTTGAGATATACCCCTTGCAAAAAAGAACCATGTGGGGGTGGGGGGAGGTGGAGAGAGTTAAGGTGCTTGCCTGCAAGATCTGTGGACTCAGGTTTGATTCCCCAGTATCCATGTAAAGCCAGATGCAAAAGGTGGCCTGTGTGTCTGGAATTCATTAGTTGCAGTGACTAGAGGCCCTGGAGTGCTCATTCTCTTTCTCTCTCTCTCTCTCTCATATCTAAATATATATTTTTTAGAAAAGCCATGAGGGCTCTTCACGTTCCTATTCTTAGGACAGCTAAAATGTGATGTGTCCCTTTGCTGTCTCGGAATAAGTGATGTCGACCTGTTTCTTCCTTTCAAACTTGCCTTTAAAACCTTATCCTTACACTTAAGATCCCAAGCAGAGCAATAGAGAAAAGCTGAAGGCCTGGACAGGACACGGGATCAGATAGTAGTCTGATTTATGACTTTTTAAAATTTGTTTTTCTAGGTAAGATCTCGCTTTAACACAGGCTGACCTGGAATTCACTATGCAGTCTCAGACTGGCCTTAACCTCAAAGCAAACCTTCTGCCTCAGCCTTCCAAGTGCTGGGATTAAAGGCATGTGCCACACACCCAGTTTGGATTTATGACTCTACCCTATCCTGTGCCTTTTCTCAGCCCCTGTAACCGAGTCCTATTTCCCGCACCTAGCAAGGACTTATCTCTAGTTAGAGACCCCTCCCCTTAAAAGGTTATACAAGTAAAGCATTTCTCTTGTCCTAAGAGCTTCTGCCTTTGATCATCTTGAGAATCTCCCACTGCAGAGTGGTTGGTGTTAATAAAGGAATTCACCTAAACATCTGTTTCCCAGCCTTTCCCTTTAAACCACTTCAAGATCTTTATTAGAATGGACTTCTTTAATAACTGTAATTAACCTAAATGTCCCTTTACCAGTGGGGTACTTTGACTTTTATCCAGTGTCAGATTTTCCATTCTTCCTCCCAGTGTGTGTTTTGCCAGTGTGGAGCTCTGCCCCTCTTTCTTATTTTCTGGCCAGTGTCTGGAGTCCATCTGTTCTGCTGGTGAACATTGTATACTCTGTGTTCATCTCTCCAAGGCTTCACTGTCTCCAGGAGCAGAAAAGTGTGGTAGACTCAGAGACCTCAGGACCAGTTATCTTGCCTAGGGCCAGGGACAGAGGGGAAGGAGGAGGCCGGGGAGCCACAGATGTGCAGTGGGGGATGCTGGGGAGCAGCTCATGCAGAAGTGCCTCGAGGGTTGTTGAAAATAATTGCCTTTAATTACACTGGTTTCTGCTAGTGCCAAAGTGGAACCAGTGGAAGCAAATGTATTGTTCCTTGTATTAGGAAGTGAGTAGTTTCAGTTGGGGAGTGAAATATTTTCTTTTTTATAAATAAGCTATATTTTCAGTTATGTCTGTTTTATCCAAATGATTCAGAAATATCTGTGTAACCTCCCACATTATTTTAACTGTGCCTTTTCTTGAGAAGTGGCTGATAATGAACCAGATGTACTAAAACAAAACAAGTTCATTTTGCATCATACTTGATTGTCTAAATTTCTCCACCTTTGAAAAGAGATTTGCATCTATCTAGCAGGAACCAGGTGCACAAAAAATGATTAAATTAATGGCATAATGATTAGATTCAATAGTGGTTGTGGAGTGATAGGTTACACCATTTGGCTGTATCCATGTGAGGAATCCAGAGAAGGAGGAAGTGGACTGAAGTCACGTGGTCTCTCCCCCCACTCCTAGATCACACATGCTCAAAACCTCTTTCTCTCTGGGTTCTCACAGGAGCATGCACATGTTATAGAACACAGAATCTTTCTTTCATAATGTGGCCTTAAAATCATGCCACCCAAAATGTTCCCAGATAGCTGTTTGGGCTTTGAATTATGTAAAGGACTGGAACTGGTACAATGACTGAGATTCTAATGAGTACTTCTTTATCTAGTAGGACTATTTTGTTTGTTTGTGTGAGGATTTAAAGCAGGGTGACTAATAGGTTCCACATTTCCGGTACTACGAATAGAGTTAACCATAAATAGGCCTTTGCCCTTTCAAAATGTAAGGTCGGAATATGTTTTCTGGTTATTACCAATTCATTTTTTTGTTCTAGGATATTGTTGACTTCAGTGACATTGCTGTCAATATACTCAATAAACTTACTATTGATCTGTTCTAAGGAAACAGGTAAGATGAGATGTCTAATTTCCTTAAAGACAAGATGATTGATTTTCATGGAATACTAAGAACAAATGATTATTGAAAAGAAAGACCACCTTGACCTACAGTAACCGGAACGCTTATGGAAGTGCTTAGGTAGAGAGACAGGCAGCAAAATTTAAATTGTCATACAGCGAGCAAATACTGTTGTCATTTACAGTGACCCCTCAATTGTAACTGCTGTTCTAGTTTGACAAGACTCCATCTTCAAGGCTTCAGTGTTTCCTTAGGTTGGTATAAATCCTAAAGAAAGATCCTGTGTTTTTATATCATAGCCTCCCAGGTTTTAAAAGTAAACAGACCTTTTCTTCCCTTTTGTACATATTCCAAGGAGAAAATGTCACTCCGGAGGCAATGTGGGAATGAACTTGAAGTTCTCTGGGCAGTGTAATACCTGAAGTGTTTATATCCAATTCCGGAGATACTGGTCCATGTTTGTAATTCTTTGACTTTTATATTAGCTAAAACCACATTGGGCAGCTTTTGTATACAGATGACTGGAACATTTTGTCATAAATTCAGGATCTAGTCATTGTCTAGTTTAAACACTAGTCTTACATGAGATTAAGCAAAGGTTTAATTATAGCATGACCCAGATTGCTTTTTTGTGACTCTTGAAAATTTGAATTGCTATGAAGAAGTACATATTCTCTTTTCAGTGAATGATTCAGAATTTTACTTTTATTGGGATGAGCTGACTGACTACTTTAGAATTTGTTACAGCAAACGTTCTCTTTGGACAGATTCTGCGTGCTGCTTTCTTCTGAGAGCTGCACGTCTTTGATCTACATGTTACAGATGATCAGATTTCTTATGGAGTAGCTGTTAGACCTTTCTAAGCTTGTTACTCTATTTAAGACAAGAGACAATGGTGAAGATGATGAAGATAAGCTTTGTTAGCCTTAAAAGGAATTCGTCAAAAGGAATCCTTTTGTACAAACATGAGCTATTTTTTGAAATCAAATCGCTATTTTCATAGTCTATACCAAACCTGCAAAAAAAAAGACCAGAGTCAACAACCCTCTCCACCCCATAAGGTAGAGATAATTAAAAAAAAAAAAATAAGTCTTTATGCCAGGCATGGTGGCACATTCCTTTAATCCCAGCACTCGGGAGGCAGAAGTAGGAGGATCGCCATGAGTTCAAGGCCACCCTGAGACTACATAGTGAATTCCAGATCAGCCTGAGTGAGACCCTACCTTGAAAAACCAAAAAATAAAAAAAGTCTTTATAACCTAATAGTTTAATTGTAGTGATTGTAACCAAATTGGAAAAGGAGAAATAATGTGATATTTTAAAATGCCAGACATTCTTTAAAATGACAGTGCCACGTGTGAGCGTGCCAAAGGCACAACATAACTTGCAACAGTTCACAACATGATGGGGTGTTGTTTGTTTGAATTTCTGGAGGCTTGTCTTCATTTCTTGTGTTCTCAATTTCATGTTCAAATAGGCTGCATGGTCTATGAAAAGCTTGGAGAACAAGTCTTTGGCACCACAGGGAAGCTGGTGATCTTTGGAGCTACCTCTCTACAGAACACTGGAGGTAAAAGGGCATGCTTTTCTATACATAACTCACACATATGTGAATATCATGGTCTTTTCTAATGCTGGTGGCTGGGTGTCCACATGAAATTTAGTATAATTCAAGCAGTTAGAATCCTTAGTGTTAAGATGACACACGGACAGAAGGCAGACAGCAGTCACTTACTTAGAGGCAAACACAGTGCATGGATAGTTGAAGCCATCTTGTGTATTTTGTGCAGGTGAGCCTGGGAACTGGCTGGCATCTTCATGTAGCATGCAACATGAGTCTTGGTATCCTCTTTCTAAAAATGTTCTCTTTTTCCTCCAGCAATGCTTAGCTACCTCTTCATAGTAAAAAATGAACTTCCCTCGGCCATAAAGTTTCTCATGGGAAAGGAAGAGGCATTTTCGTAAGTGAAAGACCTTTTGTTTTGTTTTGTTTTGTTTTGTTTTGTTTTGTTTTGTTTTGTTTTTATTTGAGGGAGACAGAGAGAGAGAGAGAGAATGGGCGCACTAGCGGCCTCTCAGCCGCTGTGAACTCCCGATCTGTGTGCCCCCTTGTGGGCAAGTGTGGCATTGCACCCTTGCGTCACTTTGCGTCTGGCTAAATGTGGGACCTGGAGAATCCAACATGCGTTCTTAGGCTTTGCAGGCGGGTGCCTTAACTGCTAAGCCATCTCTCCAGCCCTGAAAGACCTTTTTTGCATGTGTGTGTGTGTGTGTGTGTGTGATATAACTGAAGTGACTTTAACTTAAATGCATGCCAACCAGTTTTTGTTTTGTGAAAATTTCAGATGCAAAATTTTTGCTAGACTTTTGTTTTCCTTTGTCATTTCAACAATAAATTTCTGTGGGATGATGTACGTAGAAGAAGAGGTGGGGAGAATCATTTGAATGTGGACATTTTAAAGGTGAATTCAGAGCTGGAGAGATGGCTTAGTGGTTAAGGCACTTGCCTGCAAAGCCAAAGGACCCAGGTTTGACTCCCTAGGACCCATGTAAGCCAGATGCACAAGGGGACACACACATTTGGAGTTCATTTGCAGTGGCTAGAGGCCCTGGCATGCCCGTTCTCTCTCTCTGCCTGCCTATTTCTGTATCTCTGTCTCTCAAATAAATAAATAAAATATTTTTTTAAAAAAAGGTGAATTAATCGGTCATACTGCAGTTGATAGGTGCTGCATTTTCCCAAGGGCCTGAAATCTATATCTAGTTTCTGTGAAATAGAATGGCTATGGAATATTTTAACACAGAAGTAGAACATGCAAAGAAAAAAAAAAAAAAAAAGACCTAGCCTCTTTCTTAAGGAAGTCTCAGCAATTTGGGGACGAAATTTACATGAACTAACATCATTAAAAATGTAGCTCACACACACATAACAGTAACTCACCATGGAAAATGCTGCCAGTTACATTTGGCACAGCAATTATGTTTTGACTCTGTGTTTAAGCGTTCTTAGTTTCCCTGTTTTCCTTCAAGAGAGAACTGTAGAAGCCAGGGTTCTTAGTGATATATGCTTAGAATTCAAGGTCAATCCCAAGAGGGCCAGAGAAAAAGAAATGCCTACCTGTGGTGACTTAATTCTCGCTACTATCCAAACAAAACAAAAAGGAACTTTCTCTTTAAATAATTGATAGGACAAGTTGTAATCTGACAGAATGCAATGTATGCATTCAGCTTTGAAGCCACGTAAATAATTCACAAGAATGCCACATTTAGCCGGCGGGGGGGAGGGGAGCTAGAAAAAGAAAACCGTTCTTCCATTACATGAGAGGCAGGAGTAAAGGATTAGTGTTGGGTTCAAGTGTTTGATGAAAAATCGTGAAAAAAATGAATGGTAAACAGTACCATAAAAACTAAAATGCATTTTAAAATTTTATATTTGAGAGAAGAAAATGCCACTTTCAAGCCGGGCGTGGTGGTGCATGTCTTTAATCCCAGTACTCGGGAGGCAGAGGTAGGAGGATCGCTGTGAGTTTGAGGCCACCCTGAGACTACATAGTGAATTCCAGGTCAGCCTGAGCTAGAGTGAGACCCTAACTTGAAAAAAAAAAAAAAAGAAAGAAAGAAAGAAAAGAAAAGAAAAGAAAATGTCACTTTCTAAATGAAAGCAATAATCTTGCTGCTTCCCTGCCTTTCAGAGCCTGGTATGTGGATGGCCGGGTCCTGGTGGTGCTGGTTACCTTCGGCATCATTCTCCCTCTTTGTCTCTTGAAGAACTTAGGTGAGGAAAGATCTTGGCCTTATCTTTGTCCCTCAAGTGCCCAGATGAATCAGAACTGTAAAAAATGAACCATTCTGCCCTGTTTCCTCTTGTTAGGATAATGATGAGATGAATCCTAAATAGCAAGTGTTAATCATGCCTGATGCTTATGTGAGATAAAACACTGCATATGTGACTTCTGAGCAGTCCCTCCACTGAGGTGGAGGAGGCTCTCCTTAAGTTGTCCAGGCTGGTCTCAACCTAAAAATCCTCCTACCTCAGGCTCCCAAGTAGCTGGGATTACAGGTATGTGCTACCACTCCTGGCTTGAGGTTAAAAATACTTTGATTATTTAGACCAATGGATTTCAAATCTAATATCAAGGCATATCAGAAGTTTTATGAATCATTCTTTCATGAAGAGTCCAGCCAGTCTCACTGACTTCCCTTACTAAAGGAAGGGAGGGAAAAAAATGGCCAAAGAAACTTGAGGAAATCCATTTGGTTTTAACATTTGCTTTTATGCTTATGCTTGGAGACAAGTATGCCTAGAGTTATGGAAATTTCATGCATTCAACAATGAGGGCAGATTTCCATCTGGTCAAAAACCTCTAAATGCATTGCCTTTAAATCTGGGCTAATTCAAGGCAAAATTTTGGATTAAAGTTCTTCCAGAAGTAATTATGAACTACAGTTTCTTGTCTCAGTTTGGTTAAGAAATGTCAGAGCATTATAGCTTCTTTGCAATTTCTAAGTAGATTTTTAAACTACTTGACTTTTTGCTTTCTGGGTCTCTATAGGCTTTTCTGTGCCTACAGAGGTAGCTCTGACCAGTTTGTATAGAGAAAGGTTCTTCCCCAGGGATGAGAGCAGTACAGTTCCCAGGAGGCCACTCTACCATGCAGGAGGTTCTGGCGGCCAGTTGGAGCTCTCCCAAGCATTCTAAGGGGATAGAGGAAGATCCTCAGGTACTCCATTTATCCCTAGAAATCCCTAGCATGTACTGTAAGTGCCTGTCATTAGCAGAGAAGAATTGTAACTGACATGCACACAGGAAGTGCACAAGAAAGCACTGACAAGCTGGATGCAGTAAATGAATTTAACCTAGAACTCAGTCGAGTATCCCAACAGAGACCAAGAGCCCAAACCAGAAGGCTCCTTTCTCTGGATTGTGGTAATTCATGCTGTCTAATATGCCAGGGGACTCTGGAATCAAAACATGTAATTTAATACTGTTATTCAAAATCTTATTTTTTGCCAAATAAAGTAGCAACTATCAAGTATGTATTCAAATAGGCATATGTGTATATTATTGGAGCTCCAAATTATGCTTGAAATAATTCATTGAAAGAAGTAAAGTACTTAACAAAATAATCACTTGCGTTTTACTTTTTTTTTTCAGGGTATCTTGGCTATACTAGTGGTTTTTCCTTGAGCTGTATGGTATTTTTCCTGATAGTGGTAAGTCCTTATTAAATGATTGGTTTTAACATTGGACAATAGACCAATAGTTATAGTTATTTATAGTTATAATAATATAATATTTATGATTTTGCTTTAATGAAATCTATGTTGTTTCCCCCATATTTTTTTATTCCAGGTTATCTATAAGAAGTTTCAAATTTCCTGCATTAGTTCAGAGCTAAATTCAACTATGAATGCTAGTGTAACAGACATGTGTACGCCAAAATATGTGACCTTCAATTCAAAGGTAAGTTTCCTTATCATTTAAAAATAAATATGACCATATGACCTGGGCATTAGTAGTGCATGCCTTTAATTCCAACACTTGGGAGGCAGAGGTAGGCGAATTGCTGTGAGTTCGAGGCCAGCCTGATATTACATAGTGAATTCCAGGTTACCCTGGGCTAGAGTGAGACCCTACCTCAAAAAACTAAAAAAAAAAAAAAAAAAAAAAAAAAAAAAAAAAAAAAAAAAAAAAAAGGCCTGATGTGGTGGCACACACCTTTAATCCCAGCACTCAGAAAACAGAGGTAGGAGGATCGCCATGAGTTCAAGGCTACCGTGAGACTACATAGTGAATTCCAGGTCAGCCTGGGTTAGAGTGAAACCTACCTTGAAAAACCAAAATAATAAAAAATAAAAATAAATAAATAAAACATCCAGTTTTCAGTAAAATATATAAAGACACAGGAAATTGTGGCCCATTTTTAGAAAAAAACATCAATGTGAGTGTCCAAAGAGCTGGAGTTAGCAGGCGATGGTATCACAACAAACATGTTCAAAGAACTGAAAAAGCTGGGTGTGGTGGTACACACCTTTAATCCCAGCACTTGGGAGGCAGAGATAGGTGGAATGCCATGAGTTCGAGGCCACCCTGAGACTACATAGTTAATTCCCGGTCAGCCTGAGCTAGAGCGGGACCCTACCTAGAAAAACAAAAAACAAAACAAAAAGGAAGGGCTGGAGAGATGGCTCAGTTGCTAAGACCACTTCCTGTGCAAGCACGAGGGCCTGAGGAGGCCTGAGAGACTTCCAGAGTTTGATGCCCAGTACCCATATAAGCAGCTGGTATAGGGAGCAGAGAACTAAGAATCGCTACGGCTTCTGAGAAAGAGAAGAAAAAAGGCAAGCTGTGGAATCATTAAGAGACTCTGCCTCAAATAAGACCAGATGGAGGAGGGATGAAGTTAGAGACCCAACATTCTGCTCCAGCCACCACAGGCAAGCACACAGGCCATTGCATGGGCACATACACATGCACACCTCCCACACACAGAAGCAATACTATGAATTTTTTTTTATCAAGAACACTATCTTTATCATGCTCGCAATCATTGTTTTGAATGTATTCATTAAGAGAATAACTGGTGCATTTGCTTCTGTATTTTCCAATCCATTTAGATACCTTTGAGAAATACACAAATATATTTGTCGCACCCTCCCACTCTGCCTGGCTTAGGACAACCTTACACATTTTCTGTGAAAAACCTCTCTTTGGAGAATTGTCTTAGCTCCTCTCTTCCTGTGTAGAGTACTGGTGTGATGCTTTAGAAGCAGACTGATAACATCCTGAGCTCACTCATTCTCATGATGGTGACAGAAAGGAATAGCACAAACTTCCTCAGTTTACACAGATGAAATATAGACACTGCCCAAATGGGCACTACACAAAACTTCACACTGTTGAAGGGTAATTGGTCAGGGGGGAACAGTGGTCTCTGCAGTCAGTCAGGCTTGGATGGAAATCCTTAGGCAGGACATGCAATCCCTGTATGCAAATGAGGGCTCTGTTTTGTGTTTTACAAGATTCTGTTGGAAGGTACCTGGTACAGTTAGTGTAACAAATGTATTACTCCCCTCTTACCAGCTTATTTTTGCATGCAAAATTATACTGTTTGAGAGTTTAACATAAAATCTTTATGTAAGAAAATTAATCGATTCTTTGAAAAGAGTAGATTTATTTATTTATTTTTCTTTTTTTGAGGTAGGGTCTCACTCTAGCTCAGGCTGACCTGGAATTCACTATGTCGTCTCAGGGTGGCCTCGAACTCACAGCGATCCTCCTACCTCTGCCTCCCAAGTGCTGGGATTAAAGGCGTGCGCCACCACTTCCAGCTGAAAATAGTAGTATTAGATGCTGTCTTTTTTTTTTAATTTTTTAAAAGATTTTATTTTTATTTATTTATTTATTTATTAGGGACAGAGAGAGGGAAAGAGAGAGAGAGAGAGAGAATGGGTACGCCAGGGCCCCTAGCCACTGCAAACAAACTCCAGAAACGTGTACCCCCTTGTGCATCTGGCTTACATAGGACCTGGAGAATCGAACTGGGATCCTTAGGCTTCACAGACAAATACCTTAACCGCTAAGCCATCTCTCCAGCCCATAGGTGCTGTCTTTTCAATGTGTCCTGAGCAAATCACCTAACTTGTTGGAGGGAGTCAGAGAAAAATAATGGCCAGTGGTCTCAGTTGCCATGGGGACCTAGCAAGACAATGTAGGGAAAGTGCCATGTCCCTGGCCAGTGCCCCATAAACATGGGTGTTGCTGTGTTGCGTTAGTTAAAACTTGCCATACTGGCTAGGAATGTGGTTCAGTTGGTAGAGTGCTTGACTAGCATCCACAAAGCTCTGGGTTCAATTCCCATCACCACATAAAAACTGGGAATGGTGGCACAGGCCTGTAATCCCAGCACTTGGGTGGTAGAGTCAGGAAGATCAGAAATTCAAACTCATTGTCAGCTACCTAGTGAGTTCAAGGCCAACCTGACCTACAAGAGACGATTAAAAAGAGTCACAAAAAAAAAAAAAAAAAAAAAAAAAAAAGCCACAAAAGCAAGATCCAAAACCCCTCTGTCAAAAGTGCCTAATGGCTCAGCTAGATAAGCCGTTTTAGGAGAGCCACTCTTCTGAGACCAAAACCCTCCTGATAAGCACGTAATGCAGGGCTACTAAAGAGCTGTCAGATAAAGGCAGCTCAGAAATACTGGGGCTGCATAATTGTAATGGTACAGAATGTCTTTCCTTAATGCATATTTTTTCTTCTAAATAGACGGTGTATGCACTCCCAACCATTGCATTCGCCTTCGTCTGCCACCCCTCCGTGCTGCCGATCTACAGTGAGCTCAAAGAGTAAGACCTGTTCTGCTGTAAGAGTTCTGTGTGGACATAAACAGACCCGTCATCTGGCTGCAGCATCGAGTTATAAAATATTCTGCCCTTTTTGAGCAAGTTCTGCACAAAAGCTATACTATTATTTGGCCATAAATATAAAGTGACCAACCATGTGGGCTTTTAAATTTCTTGTTGTATTACTTAGTAATTTGTGTTATTTAGTAGATTTTACCTGTTTATATTTATTTTTGTCACATGCTGGTTTTATAAGTGAGGTAATCTTCAGGTGAGTCTATAAAGTGCTAAATACATTCTGTCTCTCTCTCTTTCTCAGCAGCATCTCATGTAGCCCAACTGAACTCAAACTTACTATGTAGCTGAGGATGACCTTAAATTCCCGATCCTCCTCCCTACACTTCCCAAGTGCTGAGATCACAGGCATGTGACATCATGCCCAACCTAAATGCATCATCTCTGCCTCACTTGTGGGTTTGAGTAAAAAAGGCTGATAAATCAGACAATAATAAATTAATGTCATGACACAAACAAGAAAAAAAACTGTTGACATTTGAAATTATTAGGATGATTTTATGGATTTTTATTTATTTACTTTATTTGAGAGAGAGAAATAGAGACAGGCAGATAGAATGAAAAAAAAAAAAAAAAGAATGTAAGAAGAAAATTAAAATTGAAAAAAGAGACAGAGAATGGGTGCTCTAGGGCCTCCAGCCACTGCAAACAAACTCCAGATGCATGTGCCACCTTGTACATCTGGCTTACAAAGGATCCTGGGGAATCAAATCTGGGTCTTTTGGCTTTGCAGGCAAGCACCTTAACCACTAAGGTATCTCTCTAGCCCGCTTGTATGGATTTTAATTTTTCTTCCTCTTTTGTTTTTGTTTGAGTTTTTTTTGTTGTTGTTGTTTGGTTATTTATTTTTTTTATGTGGGCCAGCTGCCTTCAAACTCACAAAACTATCTCAATCTTCTGACTGCTAGGATTGTAGGCAGGTACTACCATACCTAGCTTTCCATGTCTTATTTTTGATTGTTATTTAAAGATGAACAAAGGCCTGTTTGTAAATTTCTTGTGTGTTCTCTATTTAGCTTCCTAGTAACAGACTTATTTTATATAAAAATGGTCATTGTGGCATAGTCTTAAGCTCAAAAGGGTATCTGTACCATGGCTGGGTATTTCCATTTTGAGACTAAACAGTTGAGGTCACTTAGCACTGGGTTCCCTCTTAATCCTTCATCTTTCATATTTAATCAGCACATGGTGAAATTTTGTACATACATGCCTACCTCTATGCACATGTTCCTCACACTTTCACATTCTTGTTGCTAGAAAATTTAACTGTGTCTTTTAAATTTCACCTCGGGGGCTGGAGATGGCACAGCAGTTAAGGTACTTGCTTGCAAAACCGAACAATCTGGATTCTATTCTCCAGCACCTACATAAAGCCAAATAAACAAAGTGGAACATGTATATGGAGTTGGTTTGCAGCAGCTGGAGGCCCTGGTGTGCCCATTCTCCTCTGTCTCTCTTCTCTCTATCTTTCTCTGCTTACAAATAAATAAATTTAAAAAAAATTTAAGTAGCCAGGCATGGTGGTGCACACCTTTAATCCCAGCACTTAGGAGGCAGAGGTAGGAGGATCTCCATGAGTTCAAGGCCACCCTGAGACTACAAAGTGAATTCCAGGTCAGCCTGGGCTAGAGTGAGACCTTACCTCGAAAAACCAAAATAAATAAATAAACAAACAAACAAACTCAACTTCTTAAACTGAACAGTCCAGCATTTAGTTTGTATTTTTCTCAAGTATGTCTTCAGTTTTCTTGATTCTCTGGGCTTCCATGACACCCCAGTTCTCTGTTAGGACATAACCAGATGTTACGGCTACCTGTTACAGAATACAAGTCTTGTAGATTGATTATTGGAGCAGCTGAAGACCTGAAAGGATCATCCCAACCCCAGTGCAATCTGGACCTGAGAAACAGAGCAGGCCCATCATTTTGGTTGTGATCCCTTGGGTACCTGAAGTTCTGGAGATAGACAGACAGATTCCAGGCCCATACCTAGGGTTGCTTGATGGGTTTAGGAAGCTAAACCCAAGCAGCAACATTAGGGGCAGAATGTCTGAGGTCAAGCTCTAGCTCTGCCTTGGCCCCTGGGCCTGGGAGAAAGAACATTTGACTTTTTTTCTGCTCTTTTGTCCCTGAGCAGGGTCAGTGCTGAAGTCATAACAATGGCCAATACTAGAGAATGCTGTCTGGCTTTCAGGCTAGAACGTGATGTTCTTTGAAGAGCCCTGGGAAGTCCACTCAGGGAGTGTAATTCATAGCTCTGCCTCACAGCACCCATTTGGTATTAAAAAAAGTTATTCTTAGCCAGCATAACTACAGGGGGTCATTTGAGCAGGTCAGGTGTGTCCTAACCTGAGGAGGGAATTTAAGCTAGCATATTATTTAGGGTGAACCTAGGGATTGCACTAATAACATTTTTAATTTTTTTTTTTTTTTTTTTTAGTCGATCACAGAAAAAAATGCAGATGGTTTCGAATATCTCCTTTTTCGCCATGTTTGTTATGTACTTCTTGACAGCCATTTTTGGCTACTTGACATTCTATGGTAAGTAACTTTTGTGATTCATATTTATCTATATTTGTAATTAAATTAGTAAAATTCAATGCTAAATTAGCTCTGAGGTCAAAAAGTATAACCAAACTACCCACTGGTTTTCTGGATTTTTTTCCCTCATAGCGAATGGCAGGTTCCTTTTACATATTCATGAAGACTATATAATGGAATGATTGCTCAAAAAAATATATTGTCATTTTTTATCTCTTAATTGGGCCCTTAAAAGAAATTGCATTTTAGAATTGTGCTATTTCTACTTAGGAAAGTTTAAAGCTACATCAGAGAAGGCTTTCCTAATTGACGCTGTGAATTGGGTCAGATTCCATTAATAGAAAAGAGAGACAGAGACAGATCCAGAAAGTGAGAAGCAAAGCAATGCACTCATGACACTCTGTGGTCATTAAAAATAAAACTTCTGATTGTTCAACAGAACTTGGAGCTGCAAAAAACAGGGGGGGGGCAGTGACATGGAAAGTGAAAAGAAATAAAATCTGAGAAGGAAAACAGGTTTCTTTGTGTTCTCCTGACCCTGTTTGAAGAGTTTACCTGCATTCACTTCATTTTCAAGTTATCTACAGCTTTGTGACCCTCTGCCACCAGTAGTGTGAGTGGGAGACTAATTTAAATACATATATTTCGGTCTTTTCTATTAAGTGATGTTTCTTTGGGGCATTTTTTTCCCCATAAAGTGCCTTAAATTTAAATGCATTTACAAATTGTCTCAGCTTAGAGAAAGGCTACCTTTATAAGTTGCATTATCACTTTCATAAGCAATAGAGAATAGTACTGAATAATAAATCCATAATTCTCACAGTTAGCTTTTTTTTATATAGAAATAGAAATGGTGTTTCATGGGTATGATAAATAGAGGAAGACACCCAGAGTTCTCTCTTGCCTCCACATGTGCACACACAAGACGGGCATCTTGTGCACACAAACCAAGCCGCATATACTAAAACACACACACACACACACACACACACACACAGTTTTCTGAGGGTTCTGCAGCCACAGGCTGGAGTGGATGAAAGGAAAGAGAAGGGAGAACTGATGTTTAAGCTTTGAGTTTTCTGTGTAAACCCATTTTGTCCACCTACAATAGAACAATAAACCCTTTTATAATCTTAGATTAAAATGTCACACCCACCAAGGCTCAGGGAATTTTGGGGAAGAGGGGGTGGAAAGATTGGAAGAGCCACAGGGTGGGAAGGAGTGCAAAGAGACATTGCACCCCCTACACATACGCAGTGACTGACTGCTGCTGTCACAACTCATAACCCATAACCCCATGGTGAATACCAGTAACCCAACTGAGGAGGGCCCTCACTGGAATGGGGTTAGGGAAGAGGGTAATATTATCAACACATGATATGCCCATGCAAAGTTTCTAATTAATAATAATAATAATAATAATAATAATAATAAAAAGCCGGGCATGGTGGTGCACGCCTTTAATCCCAGCACTCGGGAAGCAGAGGTAGGAGGATTGCCATGAGTTTGAGGCTGTCCTGAGAATACAGAGTGAATTTCAGGTCAGCCTGGGCTAGAGTGAGACCCTACCTCAAAAACAAAACAAAACAAAACAAAAGTCTGGGGCTTGGCTGTAAAGCCAAAGAACCCAGGTTTGATTCCCCAGGATGCATGTAAGCCAGATGCACCAGGTGGCACATGCATCTGGAGTTCATTTGCAGTGGCTGAAGGCCCTGGCATGCCCATTTTCTCTCTCTCTTTCTTTCAAATAGATAAATATATATTTTGTTAACTTTTGGCTATTTTTAGGGCTATGAATTTTGAATCGAGAAATTAGAACTGGGCTAGAGAGATGGCTTAGTGTTTAAGGTGCTCGCCTGTGAAGCCCAAGAACTCGTGTTTGAATCTCCAGGTCCCACAGAGCCAGACACACAGTGACACAGGCAAGCAGTGTTGTGCATGTGCACACATCTGGAGTTTGTTCGCAGTGGCTGAAGGCCCTGGCATGCCCATTATGTCTCCCTCTCTCTCTCTCTGCCTCATTCTCTCTCTCTCAAAATAAATAATAATAATAAAAGAAGTTAGAACTAATGAGATTTTCATTATAACCTCTGGATCCTTGTTTAGAAACTGAAACCATGCTCTATGGTACAGATTAGAATTTGAAGTCCTCACCAGGTGTGGTGGCACACACCTTTAATTCCAGCACTTGGGAGGCAGAGGTAGGAGGATCACTGTGAGTTTGAAGCCAACCTGAGATTACATAGTAAGTTCCAAGCCAGCCTGGGCTAGAGCAAGACCCTACTTCAAAAAAAATAAAATAGGGCTGGAGAGATGGCTTAGTGGCTAAGGCGCCTGCCTGCTAAGCCTAAGAATGCTGGTTCCAATGTCCAGCGGTTCCAATCTCCAGGTCCCATGTTTAGCCAGATGCAAAGTGAGGCAAGGGCGCAGTGCCACACTTGACCACAAGGGGGCGCACACATCTGGATTTCGTTCACAGCAGCTGAGAGACTGCTGGCACGCCCATTTCTGTCTCCCTCTCGTCTGTCTCTCTGTCTCTCCAAAAATAAATAAAAGTAATTTAAAAAATTTTTTTAAATATTTTATTTTTATTTATTTATTAATTTGAGAGAGAGAGAGACACAGAAATAGGCAGGAGAGAGAGAGAGAGAGAGAGAGAATGGGTGCGCCAGGGCCTCTAGCCACTGCAAATGAACTCCAGATGCATGTGCCCCCTTATGCATCTGGCTTACGTGGTCCTGGAGAATCAAGCCTCGAACTGGGATCCTTAGGCTCCACAGGCAAGCATTTAACCCCTAAGCCATCTCTCCAGCCATAAAAAATTTTTTTAAATAAATAAAATAAACAAATTTGAAGTCCTTGCCTGGACCCTTGAGATGAGGCAATGATGAGCACTTGGAGGGATGAGCACTATGCAGGGAAACGTAGTCTCGAGAGAAAGCGTTTTCATGCTCAGCATTGGTAGTCTTTGGAATATACTCTCTGCAGTTGTAAGATGAGAAAAAGTCAAAGTGGTACATAAACTAAATACTATTTTATAAGAAAACCGTCCATGGAGGAGGAGAACTCATTCCTGGTGGTTATGTTAGCTTACCCTTTGTTTGGCCAGGAAGGTGGGTCGCACAGGAAAAGATGGAAGGAAAGACACTGTGTGGCTCAGAATCCCACAGCAAGATGGAGGTTGCTTGGTGCTGGATGAAGGGCTTTGTGCTTCACATATATGTGCTACTTAACACAGACATGCAGCTTCTTCTAGCCATGCCTTTATATTCCTTCTAGCTGAAGTGACATATGCACAGTGACCCTATCTCACATGGGATGTTTCCCTCACCTTTACAGATTGCTTCAATGGACACTTCGAAACATTGCCTCCCTGGCTCTTTATAGATTCTTAGTTGTTTAGGAAAATGGCATTTGGCAGTGTACTTTGTCTCCTTTCAGACCCTTTTACTTTCCCTTGTTTCAGAAAACGTGCAGTCAGACCTCCTTCACAAGTACCAGAGCAAAGATGACATTCTCATCCTGACCGTGCGGCTGGCTGTCATTGTGGCTGTCATCCTCACAGTGCCCGTGTTATTTTTCACAGTGAGTAAGAGGCACTAACTGGAGAAAAGCTGGGTTCTTGCCTTGCCTTCTGCCTGCAGGAGCCCATTCCTGGCATGGGTGACTTCCCTGGCCATTGGCACATGGGTCAGCCCAAATCTCCACAAACTTGGGCAGCAGGTCTGATCTGTGAGATAGTGTAGCGCCTATGGGCTGAATCTGTTCAGCCCCTTTCAGAAAAATAGGGATAGAATGGTTGCATCTCAGTCCTCCCTGACAGGAGACCATAGAGACCAGAAAAGATCAGCAAAACTTATTTAAAACAAATAAATAACCTCGCCCAAAGAAAATTTAACTATTCGTACATGAAAAACAGTTTCCATCCAGTCCCCATATCTCCAAAATTGTTCATGTATCTCTAATTTTTCTAGATATTAGCTAAACATTTCAGAAATTCTATGCACCAAGAAATCAGTGATTCTGCTGAGAAATGTGAAAGTGGACGTGCTGTTTAGACCCTTATGGAGTCTTCATTTCCTTCTCCCATAGGTTCGGTCTTCTTTATTTGAGCTGGCTAAGAAGACAAAATTCAATTTATGCCGCCATGTCTCAGTTACCTTCATACTCTTGGTTATTATCAACTTGTTGGTGATCTTCATACCGTCCATGAAGGATATTTTTGGAGTTGTAGGTATGGTTTTGTGACTTAGCAGATAATTAGCCTACAACATAGAGCAGCTGCTTATAGTAAAATTCCACAATGACAACCCTGAACTACTTTTGTCTTACTTTGCAGGAGTGACATCTGCTAACATGCTCATTTTCATTCTTCCTTCATCTCTGTATTTAAAAATCACAAACCAGGATGGGGATAAAGGCACTCAAAGAATCTGGGTATGTCTTCCACCAACCACTCTAATTTGATTAGCTTTCCACCTAAAGTTGTGAGTAGTCTATCTCCCTACCTTCTGATACTGCTTTCATTTGCCTACACGGGAGCTTGAGCTCTGTAGTTTTCCCTTGGAGAATGAAAATTTCACATCAGAATCCTCTCCATCCCTCATGGAGTTGTTTCCAGTTTTACTTCCAGGGCATGGCCTTTCTGTGTATGGATGTTTATTCTTCAGTGCCTCCATAGGGTGATTCTTTGCCTTTAGTGAGGGACTCAAAGATTCAGTATAGTGTGCTGTTCCTGTACGATTTCTAGCCATGTAGCTCCTTCATGCAACCCAGGGCATAGGCAGTGCCTTAAATAAGATGTTTCAGTTAGCATGGTCTTTTTATGGTTTGACAGAAATGCTTTGGAGCAAACAGACCTGGATTCAGAAAACTACCTTTCTATATTGGGACTCTTGTTTCCAGGTCTGGTGAAGTTCAAGGGCATCTTGAAGGTGGTGCACTTGGAGACAGTGAGGGGAGCAGGGGTGAAGTGACTGCTACCTGAGTCCCTACTGGAGCACCATTTTGCTTGGCCTCAGAGAAGGCTCCTCAGCTGCCCTCCCAGACAGTGTAAGCACTGCAATTGCACATCATCTGAGGTTACAGACTCGAGGACAGCCACAGGCAGGAGGGGCTGTCCCTGTGCCCTTAGGAAAGGCGTTATTGATACTGACAGAAAACCTGGCTCCCCAAGAGAATTATCCCTCAACCCATAAATCCCAAATCTTTTTGACCCTTCTACAGAGTCTTCACACAGATGGGGAGAAATGAATCTTTGGGGCCAGCAGTGAAACCTACTCACATGGAATCAGCATTCCCCATGAACTCTCTAGGCGGCTCTGCCCCTGCTCTCATAATTAAACTGAGTCTTCCAGAGAGCATTAGGGGCGTTCTGAGTAGGGACTCCTGTCCCATCCAGTTTCCAGGCAGGTCCTTGGCTCTTATGAGGCTCCTTCCCCTGTAAAGCTCTCCTTAGACATCCACAAGGCCACGCAGTGCGTGAGCACATGTTCTCTAGATGCCTGTGACCTTCATCAACCCTTCAAGTAACTTAGTTTTGGACACCTGTTTCCAATTTTCTTGATAAAATTGACTTTGCTTTTGTATGTATTTGCTCTACTCTTTCAAAAGCAATGTTTGCCTCCCAGTGATAACCTGGGGTGGTAACAGATAACAAAACGCCCTGGATTTATATTTCCCAAGGCTGTTTTAAAAAGTTATAATCACCAGGCGTGGCGGCGCACACCTTTAATCCCAGCACTTGGGAGGCAGAGGTAGGAGGATCACTGTGAGTTCAAGGCCACCCTGAGACTACCTAGTGAATTCCAGGGCAGCCCAGGCTAGAGTGAGACCCTACTTAAAAAAAAAAAAAAAAAAAAAGAAAAGAAAAGAAAAAGTTATAATCTTTGCTAGGAGGAACCTATAAGGAGACCCAATCATTTGTAGAATGTGTATGTCTGAGATGACCATGAAGTCCAAGGACAGACAGCAGAGGACAGCTCTGCTTAGCTGGGTTTTCCTATTTTCCCATTCTTGAATCAAATTCACACAGTTTTGGAAAAGAATTTGACAGTTCAGCAACGGTTGTGACAAACTCCAAATACAAAGGAACACAAAGGAAAAAGGCAGGGATGTCTACTTTTCTCCCAAGTGCATAAGGAAAATGTTGGCTGCATTGAAAATAATCCATGCTCTTTTTTTCTCCAGGCGGCCCTGTTCTTGGGTCTGGGGGTGCTGTTCTCCTTGGTCAGTATCCCCTTGGTTATCTACGACTGGGCCTGCTCATCAGGCAGTGACGAAGGCCACTAAGACCAGCAAGAAAAGAGAAGCATTCTGATCGCTGCTCACCAAGTCACCACAACACACATCAGCAGCCCCTCGTCACTTCTTTTGCAAGTTTACACAAGCGAATAAATGTACATGATAGTTACAACGGAATAACACTTTGGTGGCAAAGCAGACCTATTTCTATAATGGGTCATGTCCCTCCAAGATTTGGGATCTCTTTAGGGATTATGGATTTTTTTCCCTCATATTTCATGCAATCCACTTTTCCAGTACTTTTCACAATCAGTTATTTTTCACTGTCCGAACTGTTTTGTGGCTTTGAAATCTCTTAGAGTTTTGGAAACATTCATAAACCCTGATTCTTTGTTATACATCTATATTCTAAAATAATTCTCCTACTGGTGTTCAGCTCTACCTGTACCTTTTTAGAAGAGAAAATAACCTTGAATTGTATATATTTATTTTGCTTTACAGAAAAAATGGTTTCATAAATAAGTTGCCTATTTTGGTTAACATAGCACACAGGGATAACCATATGAGAGACCTAGGGTTAGTACCATTGCTGGATCGGAGCATGCCCAATATTTGAGGCAACTCTGATCACCTGGCAGCCACATGTGGACCTTCCAGGGCCTGCTGGTACTATATCCTGCTTCTATATAGAGATGTTTCCTGTGCATGTCCTCAGCTGGGAAGGGCTGGGGGTGGCACCTTGGTAAACATATTAAAATACACATTTGGGTAATCACACAAATGAAATTTTGTTTTCCCCTTGGCATTTTATGTCAAGGTTATTCTAGGCTGAATCAACTTTTCCGGCGGGGGGGGAGGGGGGGCTCAGGGCACCTGCAGATAAGATTGTCCAGAATGCCTAAGAAAACGCTCCATTGGTTCAGATAGTCTTCAACTCCACCCTGTATTATTGAAGGAGATACATGTGTTAGTTTATAAGCCCAGCAGCATTTAATCATGTCCCCCAGCTTTTTGCCAAGAGAATAATGTGTACCTAAGAAAAGATAACCTAGGAGAAATCATTCCTGTTTGATATTGTGTACCTTAGGGGAGTCTTTAGAGGACTTAGTTTATATCTTTAAATCTAGGTTATTACAAAGTACAAGATCTTTGTACCTTAAATAAGCCTCATTTCTATTTGCTCTCCATTAACTATCCATTCAGTCTTAAAAAACAAACCCTCAGAGATAGTCTTTGTGGAGAACCTCTTTTGAAATCACTGTGCCCCTTCCTACCCCCAAATGGGCAAGACAAGAGGCCTCTGTCTGCACCTTTTCTTCTCTCTCTCCTCAGTACGGTCTGTCCCATGTGGCCCATATAGGAAGGAGGACAGAGATGCGCTGACTCTTCTCTTGGTCCCACTACTAAAAAGAACAATGGATAACTGCAAGAAGACCCAAAATGAAGAGAGCTTTGGTCAAGATCACGGAATCCCTGAGGGAACCCAGTGCAGCACCCCCTAAGCTGGCTATTATCTGTGACTGGACTATATCTTACGCAATGGGCATGTTCCACTTTCTGCGAACAGGGCTTGTGGGAGTTAGAGGCACTCTGGGTGAATTTTCAAACACAGACGTGCACCAGTGCGCTGAGCAGATTTGTTACTTGGGACAAGTAGAATCTGACTGCAGACTGTTTGGCAGAGGTTCCAGCACCTAGCTCTGGATTCTGTTCCTTTCTACTCAGATGCCCAGAACCCTTCACAAGTCCCATGAGAGTCACATGGAGCTGTCCTTTTACAGACCAGCGTCCCACAGATAAGGCAGGCTTCCCAAAGCGCCTGCCATCCTCTAGGGGGAGAAGGAAAGGTCACTTCCGGTATTGCATCATCATGGCTTTAATGCAGTGCTTCTGGATCACACCCCCCTCGGGCTGGACAGGTAAACATGACCTAGATAGGAATTCCTAGTCCAGGAAAAGCCACCGTCATCTCTGTCCTTTTCCAAAGTGTTTTATATGTTATAGGAAAATAGAGAAACTAGGTGAGACAAGACTCAGCCAACCACTGGAGCTTGTATGGAGAACCAAGCAATGAAGCTATCATTACCTGGGACACATTAATCACATCAATGTGAGGGGAACTCTGCAGTCGACTATATGTAATAGTTTGCTCTTATCATGCTATGCTCCTTTCTCTTTTTCTCATTAGTCTGTAACAAGTCATTTTACCTTCACAAAGTGACTTCAGAAAACTGTCATTAACTCTGGGATATATCATGACGTTGGATTTCTGGATTTTATGTGTAGGTACAAGAAATGTTTTATTTAAAATATATTTATTTAGAGGAAGCACATTGTTACTGGGGTCTGTGATAACATGTTTGCAAGACCTTATGTGTTGATCTCAGTTTCTTGTTGTCATATGTCAGATATCACCAGTTAGGTTCCTGTTTGGGTGGTACTAGCTGTAAAGTGTACTCTGCTCTAATTCCGTTCCAAATAGTGAACCAGTAGCCAAAACATACCAATTTCACAGATTTTAGGTAGACTTTAAACAGCATAGTGAAGTGCAATAGATTGTTTTTTTTTCTTCTACATTAGTAGCCAGAAGAGTAGTAGACCTTAGCCGCAGGAAGCAGCTAAGTGTTCTTCCTTTGGTCCCAGAATTGTTCGGTTGGAACACCAGAATGCTGCACATCCCTCACTTACTCAGTGTTACTTGTTAGAAATGGGGGTAACAAAACATGCCTAGGAAGATCTACTCTTTTTAGGCACAGGCCACCCCAACTTATAGGAAAATCATATTCCAAAACTTTATTGATTGGTTTTTGCATCCTGGAATGTATTTTCTTTCACAAGTTGGGTTATTGGAGGTGAAGTCCCCACACCAGCTGGAAAAGTGATCAGACTTTTGTTTTCAGTGAAATGGAGTCAGGTAATAGGACTGTAAGAACAAAGGCCCCATGTGGATGATGGAGTTGGAGTCTGGGGACAAGTGGTCAGAGTTACCAGCATGTCACCGCCTGCTACTGGTGGCATCTGGACTATTCCTTTGTGTGCTGGGCAGTGTGGCTTGAAGAATGGTTTCCAGTAAAGATGGGGACAAGTCAATCCAGAAAGCCTGGTAGTAGGAGGAGGGTGAAGGGGGGGGGCCTTCTGTGGATTATAAACATCCGGTGACATTCCTCAGTTTTCTTTGAAAGCTCCAGACTTGAATTGGCTGCTTCTATTTCTATGACTTAACATAAAAAGACACTTCTTCTGCCATGTTCCAGCTTGGAGGGCAGTACACAGCCCTTCTAGTGGGTTCAGTGCTGGTAACCATGGTTGAACCACCCAGGAATCAAATGAAAAATGAAGGGCAGCCAAAGATCTCCACCTATCTATATTTATAGAACATGCTGAGACACAGAAAAGCATTCATAGGGCTGGGTTGCAGTGGGAGGATTCTTCAGTATTTCAAAGGACACCTGTGACAGCTACCTTAGAATGGACTTGAACCTCCAAGCCAGTGTGGTGCCCAGACCAACACACCAGCATTACCTGTGAAGACATTAGAATGCAGATTCTCAGGCTCTGCAGACACTGCAGTGATCTGTTAAGAGCCCTCCAGGTGATGTCAGTGGTATCAACCTGAAGAACCACTGTAAGCTCATTAGTGTCTCCTTTGCATTGGTGCTGCTTTAGTTGAAAGGACTCGGGGAGAGGAGGCTAGGGCCTCAGCAGTGAGAATCTCTGCGAAGGCAGGAGAGGGAAGCAATCTTGTAGCCCCTTGAGCTAGAAATAACCTATAGGGGCATGAACTTGCCCTTCAGAGAGACTTTGGTCTGAGGTAAGATATGTTGGTTTTTTTTTTTTTTTTTAAACAGCTGTGAAGAGATCCAGTGAGGCTTTTCCCCCTTTGTTTTCTTTATTATTCTTGAGGTACATGAAAAGAAAATGCATTTTGTAAATGCAATCTTACAGGAAATGAGTTCTTGTTGGGAGTCAGCTCTCTAGAGTGTTGTGTTCATCATGGGGGTGGTGAGTTTTCGCCAAGTGGTGAAGTGCTTGCCTAGCACCATAAAATAAATAAGTAAATAAAATGAATTTTCTACTGAGCCATCTGCACCGTCAAAGGAGCCACAAACTGTCCTGAGATGAAAGTAGAAGCAGTGCCATCTCAGCGGGGCACAGGGTGCGGGGGCACTTCTAGGTAGGTGGGTGATGGGAGCAGATGCTTGATTTTACACCTTACAACAAAGCCCGCAGGTCCCCTCCATTCATCTGTTTACATGGCTGGAGGCTGAGAGGGGGAGACTAGGACTGTATTTCCCCCATTCAAGTAAACGCCTGACGACTTGGAAAAGGAAGACTGTATTACTTAGCAACCTACTTTCTCGAAAATCGAGTGAATTGTTTGTAATGATAGAAGGCTTTGGGATACAACATGGGGGTGGCTAACGACTGAAAATATGACTAAATCTAAAAAGGAGGGTTCTTGAAAATAATGCAAAATCTACAAGGTTACAGAAGTCTTCCTTTCTCTGGGTTTCTCTGGGGAAGGGCTATGGTGCAGAGCCTATCTGTACACAGGTTGAATGTGTAAGAATTGATGCAGCTGAGGCTTCCTGTAGGAACACTTCATTTGTGTGTAAATACACTGTACATAAATAGGAGGCTGTATATTTTTGCAGTTATTGATGCACACTGAAATAGAAGTCACTAGTCTCTGCACATAAGGAATACATGTTTTCATAGGTAATAGTGGTTCTGTTTGGGAATTAGGAAACTTTTCGCATTCTCTCCCATAGTTGTCTCAGTGTAAACTTCAAATCTAAAACCTTAATTAATTGTTTAGAACAAAGGAATGTCTGAGAAATAGCCGCATTGACTTAGTATGCTGGTATTTATGATCAATTATTTCAATGGTAGTTCTTTGAGCTATAAGTAAGGAAGATTTAGAACCAGACCATTGTCATCTAGAAACAGATGTGCCCCAAGTGACAAATTGTTTCTTTATAAAATCCTTTCACAGTTAATATCAATGCCACTGCACTGTATTTGTGAAAGCAGAAGGTAGGGAGAGATTTTTTTTCCCTCAGAATTGAATTGATGCATTTCCCAAACTTTGGGATCTTTGGGGAGGAGGGGATGAATATTACAATGAGCACAAATTTGAAGGAAAAGAAACTCTGTTATTTTATCAGGTTTTGAAAGTCTTGCATGTTTGCCTTTTATTTTAGTGTTGACGCCAACATAGACTGTCTTATGTAATTTTCCCCCCAAGACTTGAATCTTAATCATTGGTATGTAATCCAGTGTCTAGAGTTCAGTATATGTATCTTAGACTTCGCCTGAGTCCAGTACATGTAGCACACCACTGCTTTATTCATGGAGAGAACTTGTAAATGAATTTCAGATGGGCATCTTAAGTGAGTCACAAGTCACAAAATTTTGCCATTTCAGTTAATCAAATAGAGGTTGTTTCTTTCTTTTTTCAGGGTGTGGTGTAAATAAAGAAATGTAAGAAGTTCTGTTCTATAACTGCTCTGTTAACATAGTTTGTAAACATTAAAATGTGAACTAAAAGTATTTACAAATCTTGTGTTGATTTGGGGAGGCAATTGTGAGTGGACAATTGAATACTGTCTGCTTTACAGAGTGTCTGCTTTAAAGAGCTGTGTGTATGTCACAGCTCTAGGTCATGGAAGTTTATCTTTAAGAACCCAAACTTTAGCTAAGTCTCATGTGCTTTGCCTTTAATCTCAGCACTTGGGAGTCTGAGGTAGGGAGCTAGAGAGTTGCAGACCAGCCTGGGCTACACAGTGAGACTATATAAAATATTATATAAGCCGGGTGTGGTGGCGCACTCCTTTAATCCCAGCACTCGGGAAGCAGAGGTAGGAGAATCTCCGAGAGTTCGAGGCCACCCTGAGACTACATAGTTAATTCCAGGTCAGCCTGGGCCAGAGTGAGACCCTACCTCAAAAAAACCCCAAAAAAATATTATATAAGTATATATTAAATCAGATTGGAATCTGTCTAATCAAATCCATATCATCTATTTCTCCATTCTTCATAATCAGAGTAGGTTGAATATAATGTTCTCCTTTTTAAGTCAAGCTCATGTTTTTATTATGAATATTGACCAATTTCTTTTTTATATTTTTATTTATTTATTTGAGAGAAAGAGGCAGATAAAGAAAATGGGCACACCAGGACCTCCTGCCACTGCAAGTGAACTCTAGACGCATTACCACTTTGTACATCTGGCTCTACGTGAATACTTGGAGTCAAACTTGGGCCATCAGGCTTTACAAGCCTTTAACTACTGAGCCATCTCTCCAGCCTGCTCAATTTCCATTTCTGTCCTCTTTTGTAGAAGGGACTGTACCCACATCGCAGCTACCAAAAAATGGGAAATTTGCAGGTCTCTAGGAACCCCTTTTTAGAAAGCTCCCACACCTTTGCACTTTGCCTTGTCAAGACCAGCTCCTCCCATATCTTAGGATGGTTTCCTCAGAGCAAGATGGCCAGGGTTGTATCCACCATCTCTTGTGGGCAGTTACTGTGGGGTAGCCTGGGCCTTTTGTTTGTTTGTTTTTTCAAGGTAAGGATTCACTGTAGCCCAGGCTAACCTAGAATTCACTCTGTAGTCCCAGGCTGGCTTTGAACTCACAGTGATCCTCCTACCTCTGCCTCCAGAGTACTGGGATTAAAGGTGTATGTCACCAAGCCTGGCCCAACCTGGGCCTTTTTTTTTTTTTTTTTTTTTTTTTTTTTTTTTGATGTGACAGGGTATGAATCTAGCTGTGGTTCTCTCAGGACTGTTCAGTGATGACAGCCCACCCTCCAGGGCCATGCTGGCCTAGGTGGATCTCTGGATAGAAACTCAGAATATAGCAATCCAAGGTATGCACTCCAACCTAGCTTCATTAGTAACAAAGCTAGTATTTTCATCTTTACATGCCTCCTGTGCCTACTTCTTAATTGATCAAAACCACAAGGGCAAAAGTTATGAGTAAAGCCGGGCGTGGTGGCACACGCCTTTAATCCCAGCACTTGGGAGGCAGAGAGTTCGAGGCTACCCTGACATTACATAGTTAATTCCAGGTCAGCCTGGACCAGAGTGAGACCCTACCTTGCAAAAACCAAAAAAAAAAAAAAAAAAATTATCAGTAATTATCGCCTTCAAGCCCAAGCAGTGATAAAAGGTCACTGGAAAGGATGTTGACAATATGAGCAACTTTTAAAAAATATATATGTTTTACTTTTATTTATTTATTTATTTACTTGAGAGAGAGAAAGAGAGAAAATGGGCATGCCAGGTCCTCTAGCCACTAGACATACTCCAGACACATGTCCCACCTTGTGCATCTGGCTTACATGGGTCCTGGGGAATTGAACCTGGATCCTTTAGCTTTGCAGGCAAGTGCCTTAACCACTAAGCCATCGGTCCAGCCCATGAGCAACTTTTGATAGCCTTGATTTTCTCTACTATTGCTGTGAGTATCTGCATTCTGCCCTGTGGAACACAAGATTATCCCTGCCCCTTCTCTGCAGAATCACTCCTGGTTTTTTGGAAGCTGCAACTTGGGCCCTGTTTGCTTATCAGCTAGACTTATAATTAGGCTCTACTGAGTTATGATCATCTGGAAAGGATAAATGAAGCCCAAGTAGTTGAGTCCATTTTTCATTTTGATAAGTCTAAATTTGAGATTAATTCAAGTTGGGAGGACAACCTGCTCCTCTTTAGTAGGGTTAACACAACATCCTCATTGACCTGCATAAATAAGTACCAATACACCATAAAGCTGCAGCACTTAAAGCAGGTTAGTGTTGGCACAGCAATTCTCAGGCCATCGTAGGGAACTCCGAATGACCAAGGTATGCGTTTTGCACAACGTGCACACTTGAGACATGACTTGTAATGTTTAACTCTAGCCCATGCTGATCCAGAACTCACTCCAAAGTCCAGGCTGGCCTTGAACTCACAGTGAGCTTCCTACCTCTGCCTCTTGAGTGCTGGGATTAAATACATGAGCCACCACACCCTGGGTTTTTCTTTCTTTTTAAAAGACATTTTCTCGGGCTGGAGAGATGGCTTAGTGGTTAAGATGCCTGTGAAGCCTATGGACCCATCTTTGATCTCTCTCTAGATCCTACATAGCCAGATGTACAAAAGGTGAGGCAAGTGCAAGGTTGCACATGCCAAATAGGTGGTGCAAGCATCTGGAGTTTGAGTGCAGTGGCTGAGGCTCTGGTGCACTAATTCTTTCTCTCTCTCTCTCTCTCTCTCTCTCCTCTAAAAAATTAAAATTAAAAAATTTTAAAAAGACAGGTTCTCATTCTGTAGCCCAGGCTGATCTTGAACTCATGGCAGTCCTCCTGCCTCAGCCTCCTGAGTGCTGAGCTGGCAGAGGCATGAGCCACCATCCCCAGCTTTAGCTCATTATTTATTAAGGACCAAGATGTTCTAAAATGGTTTACAATGTCAAGCATGGTGACACATGTTGGAGGTGGTGTACTCAAAAGGCTGAAGCAGGCAGATGAGGCCAGCCTAGAATGCACAGAGTTAAAGGCTAGCCAGGACACATAGTGAGACACTGACTCATTAAAGACAAGAAAGAAAAAACAAGATTTGCTAAATTCATAAACAGCATTGAAAGGATATGTGAGGAGATTTAAGGAAGAATTCAAAGAACAGACATATAAGCCTCCAGAATGAATTTGTTAATAGGTGCAAAACCAGCCTTCTCCCCCGGGAAATCTCTACTATCTCAACCAGAACTCATGTGTATCTCTGGACAATAAAATTTTTTATCTCTATCAGTTTGCTATAATTTATAGGATTGTAAAATAGCTTAAAGACAAAAAATTAAAAGGGCGCCATTTTGTATAGAGTTGGTTAACCCAGAGGGTACACCTAACATTTCACAGGAAGTTCCTCTCTTTTTTCTTTTTGCCTCTTTGAAAGTCTTTCCAATTTTAACTTCCCCTTTTGTTACCATGAAAGTCTCAGGGATTATTTCTGGTAATAAAAAGGCTGTTAACATGGGGTTTGGCCTCATTTGCATAGGTGCGGCAAGAAGGTCAATTAGCAATCTCCCATTCTGAAAGTCTATTATTTGCCAGCTTAATGCCAGTCCAAGGAACCCTATTGTATTTCACCTATACTCTCTATAAGCTTGTGTAAGTTCCTCTCTACTTGAATTCTTCCAAATTTGCTAAGGTTCCTGGTCTATCAGAATGTGCCTTTTCTTAGCATGTATGACGTTAGTATCCCACCTTTGGAACTATAGGGCTGGTCCCAGGCCAGTTTCCTGAAAGGGCTTTTGTGGGCAGTGGTTCTAGAAGTGAACCTAACCCTTGCTTCTTAGATTTGTTGACATACCTGTCCACTGACCAGCATTCTCCAATATAGCATTCAAGAAAAGCCGGGGTTGCACATTTTTGTCCAGTTAAACAGAAGAAGAAAGATTTTTGTTGAAACTATGCATGTGATTACATTGCTTTGAAGAAGTAAGGGGGTTTGGTCAGTTTTTAAATTCAGGGTGCAGGGTAGAGATTGGTGAGAAGCAGAGACGTTTCTAGTTTGCAAAAGCAGAATCAACTGTAAGACTGTAGACTAAAGCTAGCTTTAGAGGGAAGAGGAATGGCTTCCTTATATAGCCATAAAGCAGCATTCAAATTGTATCAACAGAGTCACAGTAAGATTCTCCTCCTCAGGTCGTCTCGACCTCGGTAATTTTGTGCTGCTGAATGTTGGAGTAGCATTCTGCTTTCACAAAGCTGTCGGTTTCTGCATTGCAAACAGACCTTGAAGGTCCCACTCACTCCACAGGTTCAGCCTAAAAGTAGTCCTGGGGATGTCAGTTGAGAGGCTTGTACCCATAAACTGGCAATAGTTGAATGTCCTTGGCACCTAACCCTTGTCCATGACACTGGGACACTCTTTCTTGGCTGAAGACCCTAATGTTGGTCAAGTTTGTAGCAAAGGTTCAGGCAAGTTTGAGGATGCAAGAGCCTGCTCAATAATGTGATTATACAACTGAAGTTGGTAGTCTGCAATAGTTCATGGCTGCCCATTTTATCATATCCATCTGCCATAGGTCTCCTTCAAATAACCTGGAAGGGCTATGTCATAGTCACTGAAAGGCCACCCAGAAATGTCCCCTCCCCCAGGTCAACATTCTTTACAGTTTTTTTTTTTTTTTTTTTTTGTCACAATGGGAGTACTTTTACCTCATATAATATCATAGAGTAAGGAAGGCCTTTTTTCATGCAAAACTCAGAAGCCACAAAGGAACTAACTGATCACTATGACACAAAAATGTTAGTGTAAATCACAAACTTGAACTGAAACACACACGCACACTGCAAAAGGTGAGACCTGTCTTTCAAATTTAAGGTTCAAATTATTCAACATATCCTTCTTGCCAAATTACCAAGATTCACAATATCACTAACTTCCTCACCTCCAAACTGTCTAAGAACTCCAATGATACTTGACTCCAGCAGTGGCTACTCCTAGGGTCTGACCACCACCTTGGTCACATTGCACAGACCCTGCGCAGTTGCTTGACCCATCCTGCTGTGGACCATCTCTCAGGTCCTCAACCCCATAAGGGCTGAACATTCAAAGCAGGATGACCCAAACCATGTACTGCTGTGGACACAGTCACTTTGAGAACCCAAGTCACAAACAGCTTCTTCCTTTGCCCATAGCTCCTCCCACTTGCACCCACAGGCCACCTGGCTCGGGAGGGCTTCCATTCACTGCTGAGCACTATAGATGAAGGAATTGCGTGGGGACAATTGACCTCTCAGCACACTGAAGCCTGCAAGTCCCCCTGACCTTTTCAGCAGCCTTTTGTTCCCTGCAAAGGAGATCTGGACCAAGTAGTCATTAAAAACACTGTTACAGCCTTCCCTGGGGGAGAAAGGAGTACCTGCTTGTTTTCTCCTAAGAAGCTAAGAGGGACCATTGGTTGACTTTTTCTTGTTGAAGTGTAACTGTCACAAAGAAGCCCCTAGGCCGGGGAGATGGTTCAGCAGTTAAAGGCTCTTACTTGCAATCTTGCCCACCCAAGTTCCATCTTCCCCTGTGTCTTCATAAAGCCAGATAAAAAGTCTTGCATAAATCTGTTATCCTAACCTGCCTAACGTAGTGAGAGGCAGAGCCAAGAGAATCTGGAATCTCTCCAGCAGCAGCCACAAGACAGACCTGATCTCAAAAGAAGTGGAAGGAGACCACCCCAGGTTGTCCTCTGACCTCTACATTTATGCTGTAACACATGTGCATCCCCAACTACATGTAATACAAATAGGAAGAACAAATAGGAAAAAATCAATTAAGAAATATAAAGCACCAAGACACTGTAAAAATTTGCCTAAACATTAGGGGGAAAGCTCCAAATTAAAACAAACACCTGAAGAGAAGTTCAACCCTAGCTCATAAGCAAATCAATGTGTTAGAAGGTCTGTATGATGATCTTTCCTTCCTTCTCATGCTGGCAAATGCTAGAACAGTTGCTAGTATAGTTCTAGTAAGAATGTATGAAGTGGGCATTTTCATGGGCAGGAGGTGAGAGTGTGGATTGCTGGCATTTGGGGGAGCAACCTGATGGTATGTAGTCATCCTGCCAGTGCTAACTTCTGTCCCATCCACTCTGTGTCTGAATCTGTCCAATTCATGTGGAGGCGCAGGGACAACACAGGGTCAGTTTCTCTTCTTGGTCCTCACCGCAATTCAGTCTGCTCTCCTACTGTTTCTGTCATCCTGGCTGCCATTTCTCCAACGTTTCTCTTTCTTAATAAGCTCTGCAACAATCCTTATGTTAACCCTTGCCCAACAACCCCAGCCCCTGCCCCTGATTCCCATGTTCAGGATCCTAGTAGGCCTGCTCTCTATTTCAGATACAGATGAGATACTGCTCAGCCATAGGACCAGAAATCAGCTGTAGCCTGCTTCTTCCAGTAATTCCAAAACACAGTGGCTAAGCTTTGTGAATTTTATGAATTTATGAAAGCCTTGAAAGTAATTTACCTTACCAGTAAAACCATATCCTTTAATGGCATAGCCAGGAATGGGTTAAAAATGACCCAGGAGCCAAGAGTGAAGGTGAACACCTGTAGTCTCAGCACTTTGTGATGCTAAGGAGGAGAATGGTGGGTACCAACCAGCCTAGGCTACATAGCAAGACCCTGTCTCAAAGAGCAGGGAGGGATGGATCCAAAACTTTAGATGAAGAGAGGATATAATGTTAGACTGGTACTTGACTGATTAAGCTCTCCCAAGATTTCTAGAGAGCTACAGAACTTATACTTGATGTGCTATTGATTACTGAGTAAAGGCTCAGACTGTACCACAGTACAGGTTGTTAACTTGAACCTTTTCCTGGTAGAGACGCAAGTGAGTTCTATCAAGTAGAAAAATAACCTCAAAGCTTTTATATCTAATTTAGCCACCTAAGCCTATGATTCCTTTTAAAAATAATAAAGTAAAAATACTGCTAAAAGTATAGTCTAAATTAAAAAGAGGAAAACACTGGGAAAAAGATAGAAGAAAAAAGAAAGGAAAAAATAAGCCAGGCATGGTGGTACACAGCCAGGATCTCAGCGCTTGGAAGGGGAAGGCAGGAGGATCAGGAGTGCAAGGTCATCCTGTGCTACACAGTGCATTCGTGGACAACCTAGGCTACATGAGAGCTTGTCTTCAAACAAAGAAACAACAACAACACACTTGCAGGCCAGGCAGAAAAGTCTGTGAGCAGGCCAGGCTCCAGAGCAGTGGCTGGCAACTTCTGATGCAAACTTGCTCTGTGCAAACTGCTTAGAGCTTGGAACTGGGCATCAGAGAAGTCATTATGTTCTACCCCTACCTGCTGAAAGGATAGCTCTTCTGTGTGGTTTAGAAGCAGTCTAATTGCTTGCTTTGGATTTTCCAACATGAAAGTTTGTATTTGAGGTAAAGATTCGTTTTCCTGTGCAATTCTGGGCATCGGTACAGCTTGAAGGAGAGACTCAGAGCTGCTTTACAGCCACATCTTTCAAAGATCCCCTTGACAATTAAATGGTGTCCTTCTGCCAGGATCTTCCCTTAGAGACTTTTGATGGACCTCTTCTGTGATCTGTGTGCCTGGGCAGTTAGCATGTCCCCCTTAATCCACAACTGGCAGGCATAATGAATAAGTGGCACAATGACCTTGCCCTCAGTGGGATTGAGGTGGAGGCAGGCAGGCATGACTGCCAAGCTTCTTTGTGGATTGTGTTTGACCTTCTTTGCTGGGCCCTGCTCTGACCCACTTCCTGACCCCTATGGATTTGCCTTAGGAATACTTCCTAATAAGTAATTTCACATAAATTCTGCCTTGAGATTCGCTCTTGGAAAAACATAACCATTATTTGTTAATGATGTTTATAGATTGTATTTTGTTTCACCTCTGCCCTGTTATTCTGAGTTTTTTTTTGTGTGTGTGCTTTTTGATACAGGGTCTTGCTATGCAGCTTGCAAACTTGTGATCCTCTAGTCTCATCCTCTTGAGCACTGGGAATATAGGTCTTCTTGTCAAATCAAAATCCTGTTTTTTTTTTTTTTTAAGGAGGTCATTTTGTTTGGGGTATCAGCAGGGAGGAGCCAGCCTCACTTAAGTCCTTTGGTCCTCCTCCCTTGTTCAAAATAAAACAAATACAAAAATCCCTTGTGCATTAAATACTGAGCCTACCATTCTTCCAAAGTCCTCTCTCTAAAGGACATAGCAATGACAAACCATAGAGAATGCACAACACAGTATAAGTGCAGAGTCTGTTCAACTAGGGTCTAGGAAAGTATTCTCAGGATCTCATGGGGCTCTCATAGTTTACTGGAGACTCTTCCAGACCACATCCCCTTCACATAATGCATGCAGGGAATACTCATCGTGTTTGCAGGTGCTGTGTGGAGGGAATGGCAAAGCCTGTGCTGCCCAGTAACCAATAACCTACTCTTGAATAGATAGTTAGGATCTTATCATTGCCTGTTCAAAGTTCTCCAGTGGCTGCCTGTATCACTCACAGGAAAAAACAAAACTACTTTCTTAATATGACCCCCTGACCTCTTCCACCTTCGCACCCTCATTCAAAATGAGCTTTCTTGTCTCTTGGCTATACTAAGCATGCGCTGACCTCAGAGCCTTTGAAATTACTGTACCTTTGCTATCTCACTCTTCCCATTGTTACTTACAAAGTTTATCCCTATGACAGTGATCCTCACTGCCATCTTAAAGGTCACCTTATGACCAAGACCTTCCCTAACTATTCTATAGCTGTTCTATAACAAATAACCACTCACCATCCCATATTACACTCCCTGTGTCCATTACTTTGCTGGCCTTGTCTAGTCAGCCCTTGTCTCCAGCTGAAATGCTCTCTTTTGCTGATTTGTTTATGGTGTCCTTGGCCCTACCTGCATCTGTTTCTACCACGGTTATAGCCCCAGCACTTACAACTGGGAAGCTGCTCAATGTGCCAGGAAATGTCAATGTACTCAGTTACAGCATGTCCTTGCTCCTCACAAAGTTGAAATAATTAGATGCAGAACCCAGCATTATGTTCCCAGACTTGTTTTTCTCCCTTAACAAGTTAGTAACTTAACTTTTAAATATTTTTCTTTACAGATATTTTTTAAATTGTGAGTTTCTCTTTGCAGCTAGTCAAACATTACAGAGATGTATTAAGAATTGATTAGTGGGCTAGAGAGAGGCACTTGCTTGCAAGGCTTGATGGCTCCAGTTCAATTCCTCAATACTCACATAAGCCAGATGCACAAAGTGGCACGTGCATCTCGAGTTCATTTGCAGTAGCAAGAGACCTTTGCATGCCCATGCTCTCTTTCTTTCTTCCTCTCTTTCTTCTTGTAAAAAAAATAGATAATAGGAAGACAAATATTTAAAAAATAAAGTCCTTTAAAAAAGGAAATGATGGGAGCTGGAGAGATGGCAGAGCAGTTAAGGTGCTTGTCTTCAAAGGCTAAGGACCCAGGTTCAAGTTCCCAATACCCAAGGCAGTGCATGCATCTGGAGTTCATTTGCAGTGACTGGAAGCCTTGGCATTCTCTCTCTCTCCCTCCCTCTCACAAAAAATAAATCAAAATTTTTAAAAAGATAAAAAGAGTAGAAAAAATGATTAATAATCTCTCTTATAATCCATCCCCGTAGAGTAACTAAAATTAGCATCTTTACCAGATGCTCATATAGAGACACATAAATATAGACTGTCTTTACTTTTGAACAGTAAAGTGATAATTGAAAGCTATAGCTTTCATCATGGTGGCTATACACATGACGTCTCCAGCCAGACTGTTTGGCTCAGATCTGTTGACCTGGCAACCTCAGACTCGTTCCTCAGCATATTCATACCTGTTTTGTCTCTGTAAAATGGAAACAGTGGGCTGGAGAGATGGCTTAGCGGTTAAGGCGCCTGCCTCCCAAGCCTAAGAACGCTGGTTCCAATCTCCAGGTCCCACGTTTAGCCAGATGCAAAGTGATGCAAGGGTGCAATGCCACACTTGACCACAAGGGGGCACATGCATCTGGATTTTGTTGGCAGCAGCTAAGGCTGCTGACACTCCCATCTCTATCTGTTTCTCTCCAAAAAAAAAAAAAAAATGGAAACAATAACAGCCACATTCCATGGAATTCTTATGAGTATTGAGCGATATAATTATTTAAACAGCAACAACTTGAAATAGTTCACATCAGGTTGTAAGCAATGTAAATTATCTTTCCTTACTTAATATAGAGCATAACTATCCTTCCAAAACAGTCCTTATAGGTTTAACTCTAGGAACTCTATGAATCTTTGCACAACATTTCCTATTACAGAAAAGCCAGATATATATATATAATTTTATTTTTGGTTTTTAGAGGTAGGGTCTCACTCTAGCCCAGACTGACCTGGAATCCACTATGTAGTCTCAGACTGGCCTCGAACTCACGGTGATCCTCCTACCTCTGCCTCCTGAGTGCTGGGATTAAAGGCATGTGCCACCATGCCTGGCTCAGAAATATATTTTTAAATTTTTCCCTTATCAATAGCCAGAGAGGTTTGTATAGTTTTTGTTAATATGTACAGTTCTATAATAAACATCTCTGATCATGGGTAAATTGGTATAGTACTGGTTGGAACTGAAGTGCAGTAATCTTACATATTTATAAAGAATCCACACAGGTCATCTTCCCATCCAAGCCATGGCATGTCTCTCAACTTCCATAGATTTTGTTTGGTATATTTCAGAAAGATCAATTCTCCTTTGAACAGGTCCTATACTTTCCTTTAAAAATGTCTTCCTGGGACTGGAGAAATTGCTTAGTGGTTAAGATGCTTGCCTGCGAAGCCTAAGGACCCAGGTTCAATTCCCCAATACCCACATAAGCCAGATGCACAAGGTGGTACACACATCTGGAGTTCATTTGCAGTGACTAGAGGCCCTGGTGAGCCCACTCTCTCCCGCCCTCCCCTTTTCTTTCTGTCTCTCTTGAATAAGTAAATAAATAAAATATTTTAAAACGTCTTTCTATCTAAAAATTGTATAGGCCTGTCACAATTACAAGTGGAATATTTTTTCTCCACCCCCACTTCTTATTACTCACAGCTTCTAGAATCTTCATGAAACCAGGTAGAAGCACCTCATTCCAGATATTCCCACAATTCCCCATTAAATCAGCATTGGCATTCTTATTTCCTTTCAGATTTACTCTTAGTTTAGCTCTGAAACCAGTAAGTTTGGAGAGCTGATTTTAGCTTCATATCATGTGCTTTTTATGTAACTCACATGATTTTCCATTGGCAGGCATTTCACAGAGTGCCTGGGATCCTCCTACCAGCCCAACAGTTTGAGCAATATTTATGAAGAAGGACTGGGAAGATGGCTTGGTAGATAAAGTTCTTGCCACACAAGTATAAAGAACAGAGTTCGGACCCCCAGCACCCACGAAAATGCTGGGTGGGATTGGCAGCCATCAATCCTGTGAACAAGCTGGCTGCTAACCAGACTAGCTGAATGAGCCTGCTCTGGGTTTATGTGAGAGCTCTGCCTCAGTAAATAAAGAGGGGGTGATTGATGAAGACATCTGACGTCAATACCTGACCTCCACACACACGCACACATACATACAAGAAAAATGTTTAAAAACAAATACTTAGGGACTGGAGAGATGGCTTCGCGGTTAAGGCATTTGCCTGCAAAGCCTAATGACCCAGGTTTGAGTCCTCAGAACCCACATAAAGCCAGATGCGCAAAGTGGAGTTCATTTGCATTGGCTGGAGGCCCCGGCATACACATATCCTCTCTCTCTCCTTGCAAATAAATAAAAATATTTTTAAAACACAAATATTTATGAAAAGGGTCTTCAAGTGTGTAGGACTTATTGTTAGACATGGAGGTGTTTAATAGAACACAACGTGGTTGACAAGACTTGTTTTTACTGTGTTCGCTTCTCACTTCTGCCCCCAGTGGGGTTCTCATAGCTCATCTTCTGGTTCAAGGCACAGTGGGGCCCCAGCAGCACGGGCAGGTAGGAAGGAGAGGAGCAGGCTCTTTGGTGGCGGACATTGAGGCTGATGCGGAGCCTGTGAGGAGCTGGCCGCCCAGCAGGACTCACACCGGCTGCAGGAACCACCAGCTCTGTCAAAGCCACAGGTGCCAAAGGAAAGAGGCGGGGCTCCTCCTAGTGGTGACAGTCTGACAGACACCCAGGGTGATCCTGAGGTCAGAATAACCATTATCGTTAGCTAGGAAACTGCAGGCAATGAGATGCGGTGATTCTACAAACTTCAGGGCAAGCGTGCAATCCAGCAGGAGCCCCAACACTAAGCTGGATGCGGGGCTGAAACCCAGCAACAAGGCGGAGGAGCAGGATCTGATGTACAAGGTGGTCTGGGAATCACTCTTGAAGCCAAGGCCTCACACTCTGGGCCAAATCCCTTAGTCCCAGATGTTCCCTGCCTCAGTGACTCTGCCCTTCACTTTACCCCAGCCTTTGACCCACACTGTATTATCTGAACCTGCCATCACCAACAACTGCAATTCCTTCCTACCTCAATCCCATGCCTCCCATTTGTATTGGGGTCGGATTGTTTTTGTTTGGAGGGGTTTTCTCTTTGTAGTTCAAGCTGGCCTCAAACTAGCAACTCCTGGGTCTCAGCCTTGTGAATGCTGGGTTTGTGGACACCTACCACCATGTTCAGCCATGTATTCCTTTCTTTGACTTCTTTTCTTTTTTTTTTTACAGTCTCAGGGATTGAATGTAGGTCCCTGCACATGCCAAGCAAACATTCTACCACTGAGTTATCTCCCTAGTCCTCTTTTCATTAGTTGCCCCCCTCCCTCATTACATTTTTCTTTTTAAGACAGGGATTCACATAGTCCCGGATGCCCATACTTTGTCAATACAGCTTTACTATGAATATTACCCTCTGTTTCTCTCCCATGCTAGAGTGTAAGGTCCACAAGGAAGGGCTCTTTCTATTTTGTTCAGGGATGCTCTCAAGGGCCCAGAGCAGTGCCTGACACTTTTGGTACCATGCAAATACTGATTAATACCTTGCGTGTTGTGAAATGGATGGAAAGCAGTTTAATTTTAAATTCTACTAGTTTGGGGGAGGGAACTATCTCTGTCCATGCCATGCTTATTTCACACAAAATGAAACCAAAGATCAGCTCAGAGCTTAGAGTCTAATCAAAGGAGATGGAGGTGTGGGGAAAGGGAAAGAAGGCCAGCAGGTACCTCCAACCTTGGGGCAGTTTAAGACTCACCTGAAAGGTCCCTGGGCAACGTTGGTTAGGGTTTGGAGAATGCCACATGGCCCTGAAAATAGCATAGCATCGACTTAACAAGAGAAAGCCTTTTCTAATAATGAAACGGGTCTCATTAATTTGTGAATGTGTACAGTGTTGTTGTTTCCCACTTTCCCGTGAACATGCTTGTATAATCCAGAGAGAATGAGATGTGCAATGTGCAAACCCCAGACTGGTTCCAGAGGTTCCCTGCTCAGGCTTGCCTTCCCAACCCTTCACAAAGTTTCTCCCCCTGAGGGAACACAGCCTGATGCACTAGCATCTACACAGACAGGCATCACCCAGCACACCTTGGTGTTTGGCCTGTGGATCACCTGCATCAGAAGAGTCGAGTGACTCTTAAAAATGTAAATTCCTGTATCCTCCTCCAACCTGCTCAGTCCCACGGTAGAGCCAGGAATCTGCACACTCAGCAAGATCCCTGGATGGCCCTGGCACATACTGAAGTTTGAGAGTCGCTGCTGTAGATGAAGACATTGGCTTTGCCCGGCTTAAATGTAGATGTTGTATCTACTATTCTGTCTCTTACCCTTTCTATCTCACTTTTAAGAAGCATAAAAAAGGCTATCTTCTGAAAATACTCTAATTTGGGATTGACTAGGAAATTACAGATGAATTTTACTTGATTCAACAATTACTGTGTCTCATTTTTTCCTCCTTCACTTTCTTTTAGGTAGGTGAGAAGAGTTTCCAACCCAAATCCTGAACTTTCTCATGAGCACATACTGCTGCAGTGACCTCATTTCTGAGATAAAACATCTGACCAAAAGCAGCTGATGGGAGGAAAAGGTTTTTTTTTTTTTTTTTTTTTTTTTTGGCAGGGGAAAACATGATATGAGCAGAAGCTGGACATGACCTGTGCCACAACAGGTGGCCAAAAGCAGCAGGAGAGGGAGCCAAACTTTGGCAAGGTAGAGCTATCTATAATACCCCTAAGCCTGCCCCCAACAACACACTTCCTCCAACAAGCATCCATCTTTCAAATTAGCACCAGCAGGGGACCAAGCATTCAAAGCACACGAATTTATGGGAGACATCTGATTCAAACCACCATATTCTCCCCGGCCCCCATAAATTCACAACCATTCATGATGTAAAATGCAATGCATTCAGTCCAACTTTAAAAGTCCCCATATTTTTTCAATCCCAGTACTGTTCAAACATCCCCTAGTCCAAGGTCTCTTACCTGTGACTCCATAAAAACAAAAAAGTATATAATGGTACAGGCATTCATACTGCAAATGATAGCATTGCAAGGAAAGACTGAACATAAACAAGATCTAAAACTAGTATAGCAAGCATCAAATCCTGTAGTTCCAAGTCTAGCTGAGACCTGCAATGAATCTCTGGGGTTCTAATTCCATCCCTCCAGCTAAGCTGCTCACAGACCAGGGAAAAATCCATCCCAAGCCAGCAGCTCTCCTTGGTAGCCATCTCATAGTCCTGATATCTTCAAAATCCTAGGGTCTCCTCTGCAATCCACAGTTCATCCATGCCATCACTTCACCAGGTCTCCAACAAC
The DNA here is from genome assembly GCA_036365145.1 of Orientallactaga sibirica. Taxonomy (NCBI): domain Eukaryota; kingdom Metazoa; phylum Chordata; class Mammalia; order Rodentia; family Dipodidae; genus Orientallactaga; species Orientallactaga sibirica. Next base: position 3,918,145 of record JAEOAD010000036.1, read on the forward strand.
CCTGCCTCACATTGCCCAGCAGCCATTTTCAAAATAAACACATTGCAAATCCAATGACCCTTTCTTTCTTGCATTTGTTGTACTTTCATAATACCAGGTGAGCTACCAAATTTGTTAATAAAAGAGGGAATAAAGCTGACTTTGAAGAGTAGAATACTTCTTCTGGCCCCGTACTTTCAAAACAGTCAGCATTCTTTCTGATATCCCAGTGTAGAACATCTGGCCCCATCACAATGGCAGTGATTTCTCTCAAACAATTATAGCTGAAGCAGGCTGTAGTCTTCAGCTCAAACTTTGATTTCTTTCTGTACCTTCTGCTCATGCCAGTCCACTTCTTCTAAATTCAACGCTATACAAGATCTCAGGACACAGGCACAATGCAACAAGTCTTTCACACAAATGGCTTTTAGCTCAACCCAAACAAATCTTTTTCTTTCCTTTATAGGCCAAGGCTCACAGCCCAGTTTTTTTTTTTTTTTTAGCATTTAGATCTTTTAATTAGAATGGTCTATCAAACTCTGCTAACAGCACTGCAAAGTATTTCTTAGACCAAGGCTTCAAATCCTTCCACATTCCTCCCACAACCACAGATTTTCAGCAGAAATGACCCCATTCCTCTGGTACAAATTTTCTATGGAGTTACCTTCTTATTGATGAGATAAAGCACCTGACCAAAAGCAGCTAATGGGAGAAAAGTTTTTTTTTTTTTTTTTTAATTTTTGCTTAAAGTCTCAAGGGGAAGCTTCATGATGGCAGAGAAAAGAATGGCACTTCTGCCACAACAACTGGAGGACAGTAGCAGAATGGTGAGCCAAACTCTGGCAAGGGGAGCTGTCTAGAACCCCTTTAGGCCTACCCTCATCAGAGGAAGTTTACCTAAGAGGATCCTCCTTCATTTAATCATCTCTCTAACATAAAATGATTCAGTCAGGCATGATGGTGCATGCCTATAATCCCAGAAATTGGCAGGTGGAGGCAGAAAAATCAGGAAATCAAAGCCAGCCTCCACTGCCTATTGAATTTGAGCTTATCTTGGCCTAAATAAAGTTCTGTCTTTAAAAACAAAACAAAAATATAAATAAGTTCCTGCTTCCCTCAAAGGAGCCTTCAGAGCGAGCTCATTTTGCCCAACCCATCTGTCCATCATTAAACCCAAAGAGAACCCAGCACAATGGGATGATTCCAAAAGTCCCTATCTTGGTATTAGGCCATCTTGCTTTCTAAATGATACCCTGCCTCCCCCTGACAATCAGGCAGACTTCCAAAGTCACCTAAGAGAATAGGAAATTTCCAACATGCTCTGCCTCTTCAGAACTCCATTTCAGAAAGAAAGAGTCTTTTACCAACTCTATCATCATTTGAGAAGGGCATGCTGAAGTGTTTGTTATTCTGTTATGGAATTACTATGTATTCTTTATGGATTTTTAGTTTGAGTTCTCAGAATAATTCTGTGACACTATGGTTCCTATTTCAGCAGTTAGGGGAGAGAAGAATACTTTGCACATTTATTAAAGCCAAGCTTGTATCTCAAACCATTTACTACAGAGCAATTTGGTAAGGAGGGTCCCTTGTCCCTGGAAAATGAATAAAGGGAAGAGTTGACAGAGGGAACTGTCCCTAGAAGACAGTTTTCTCCAAACCAGTATTGTAATCACATCCAAACACGGACTTTCACCAAGCCTTCATATAAAATAGGAGTTAGATGGGAAACAGGTCTGTTCCTTGGAGAGGCACTCAGCCTTCCTTGCTTGATGGCGACCTGCCAAGGGGCCTCCCTTCAGAAAGTGGTTAGTAGGTGACTGGGGTAGAGTGACACAGAGCTTCATCCTTGGAGCGAAGGAGCAGCCATAGCAAAATATGTCAGAACCATCCACGTGTGAGATTTCAGGAAGGGCTATATTTTGGAGAGACTTCTGTCCTAGGCAAGTAAAGACTCGATGAGCTCCTCACACTCCAATCACATTGGCTGATGGGGAGCAAGACCAGACTCATAAGTGGTGTGTGTGTGTGTGTGTGTGTGTGTGTGTATGTATGTGTAAGTGTAGACTTTGTCTACGAGGCAGTGTAAGGAGGTAGAAATGTGGATTTTTAAAACGCAGACTCACTTTGGTTGAAATCCCACCTTTACAAAAGGGAGTGAGAATAGTGGCCTCCCCATAGAATGGTTAGAAGGCATAAATCAGACTGGAAAGTCTGCTGTAAGCACACTATGTGTCACATAGTCAGCCCACAGTAAAGACCACCCTAGTATGATTACCTTATATGTGGGCCCGTAGCCCTTGTTCCCTGACCTGATGGAAGAAAGCAGTGAGAGAATTCAGCCAGGCAAAATCATTGTTTAGATCAGGGTTTATTTATTTATTTATGCAAAAAAATTTTTTAGACCAGAGTAAAAGCCAAAATACCACTGTAGTTAGAGAATCCAAATGCAACCCAAATTCTTCTGAATCCCCACAGGGGCTACTCAAAGGCAGAACTGCTACAGAGAGTCTGTGACTATACCTTTGTACAAGCACACAACATGCTTTAAAAAGGAGTTATTTTCACATGGGCTACTGCTTGAGACTCTTGCCATACAGAGTCAAAGCAGAGCAGATGCTCATCAGGGAAGTGTGCCCACAGCAAAGGCTCTTGGCAGAGGACAGACAGCATTTCACTGTGACATCGGATGTGTGGCCACTCAGCTGTGTGAGCAGCACCAGCATGGCAAAAACTCACCAGTAAAAATTAGAACTAGTTGAAGTTTAAGAATACCAGACCCCAAGACGCATGAAAACAAGATAATCACATGCACTGTGGGACAGCTGGTCCCTTTGCTGCCTGACGTTACTAATGGATGCAATCTTTTCCCACAATAATATATTAATTTGAAGATTCCAGGGGAGATAATATGGAAAGCACTAGGGGCTGCACAAATGGCCCCTCATCCATACTCAGAAGTTCTGCGTATTGTAATTAGATTGCCATAGCTAAAACGGCGAGCCTCAACACGTCAGTCATGTTCTTGATGGCGTTAGACGCTCAAGCAGTGGTATTTATTTTATTTTTTAACTGCCTTTGGCATTTGTCCAGAAATACTTGGACAGAAGTGGTCTCTTGCCCCAGCCACCCCCGCCCTGGGCCCATTTAGCCTGTTAAACAAGCTGGTTGAGCAATCCAGGCAGGGACATTGAAACCTTATTCACCTTCCCTCAACCTTTCCTTAATTGGGCAATCAATTTGCTTACTTCCAGTCCTGACAAGAGCGGCAGCACTGGCTTTCCAGGAGCACAGGGATGAGATTGCAGCTCATTTACCCTAGTACTGGCTTCCTGGTGACACACCTGTCACATCAAAGAGAGATCACATGTGCTAGCGCTAGCTCATTCTTCACCTTTTTTGATGTGGCAGTAGGTGAAAATGTAAAACCTTCAGTTCAAATACAGAAACATGCTTGGTATATACATGCAAACCTTGGCTCATCTTGGCAACAGATTTGTGCCTGAAAAACAATCTCTGAGAAATGCCAGTTTGGCTGATTTTAACATCAGAAATACACCTTTTACTTGAAAGAATAGTGAACTAATGTAAGACACTTTAGACGGAGTGTTCTAAGTCATTGACTGCATGACTATTTTCCAAACAGAGTCTTGCTTCCCTTTTGTGTTCCCACCTAGCAAGCACTTTCTAAACATTCAAGATGGGTTAGATTGACTAGTTGCAGACTTTTTCACATATCAGGAATGGTGATTCATTCTCTCTCTCCACTACCTCTCCTCCTCTTTGTTTTTTTGTTTTGTTTTGTTTTTTTTAATGTTGTCACCCTCTGTAGTTCAGGCTGACCTCAAACACAGGGAAATCCTCAGGTGTGAGCCTCAGATATCCAACTGGGACAGTGGATCTCCTTCATCTGCGTATGTCTAGTACAGATCCAGGAGCACATTTTATCACATTAGTCAAATGAGAAAATTCACGTAATTGAAATTATTCCATTTAAAGAGCTGACCTTTATTCTAAAGACTTTCAGCTTTCTATTTACATACTTTTAAAAAAGGAGTCATTCATTTATTTTGCGGTGCTGAGGCTTGAACCAGCACCCTGTACACCACACTAAGTAGGCCCTCTACCACTGAGCTATGCCATGGAATTTTGTTTTATTTTTAATTTTGGTTTCCCATGAAATCTAAGTTCCAGGAACCACTGCTGGCATGGCTAGAGTGTGAGAACTTGTCAGATGAGAACTGGTTGAGTGAGCACACTGTATTCACATTGTGAAGGCCATAGAAAAGTTGGTGGTTCACAGTCAATAACAATCTGGCTCAGCCAATTGAAACCAGCTAGTCAACTCCACTCTCTTCCCAGCTCTTGACCATCACAATGTACCTTCATTGTAAAGTGCAGGAAACACTGGACCACACTCCTTTATGTGAACCTAAGAGTGAGTGGTTACTGGGTATGCCATGCTGAATTCTGTGTTGTAGAATCCTGCAGCATGAAGGAGAAAGGAAGCAATATCCTCGCTTCTCTGACAGTGATCTCCCACAGAAGACATCCAGGGACAGGGAACACTAGAGGAGAAGACATTTTGATGCAGAATTATTGTAACCATGAAGGAAAACACAGGATTCCAATCTAGCTAAGAACGCTTGCTATAGCCTAGGTGATTGCGTCAGAAGGAATTCTACACACTCTGCATTTGTAGTATTACCTCTTCACGTGATGCCCCAAAGTGAGTGCATGTACCCATTGCATCTCTGGGCTGAAGTGCCTAGAGAATTTTAATCCCTCAAGAAAGGAAGAGTGTGTCTACAGTCATACCACCCTGAATGAGACCAATCTTGTCTGATCTCTGAAGCTAAATAAGGCCAGGCCTGGTTAGTACTTAGAAGGAAGAAAGAAGAGTGTTTGTCAGAATCCTTTGAAGAGAGAGCTCATGGCAGGTGCTCTGGCTGAAATTCCTCACCTTGGGGATTTCAGATTCTTTTAAGTATTTATGGATCTTCAGTTTTTCACACAGTCTTTCTTACAGATGATATTTTAAGATTCATATTTTAGAAGATGGCTGCATAGGAGTCAAACCAATCTAGCCTAGGGAGGGATTTAAGCAAAACCACAGCAAAATGCACTCTTCTTCTGAAAAGTGAAGGTGTATAGGTTTTTATCAGCCACAGTGGAAAAGCAGGAGAGACTAAGAGATATCAGAAAGGAGGAAACCAGCCAGAATCCCACCGAGGCACTTGCAGACTGACTTGATCCATTAGGGTCCACCCACCCACCCAACTCCCAGCTGCAGGAGCAGAAACCAAACAAGGGGATTTTCCAACCTCATCAGCCTCCTTGAAAAGTCAAGAAATCTGAAGGGGAGACAGCAGAGATTAGCTGAGGAGCTGCTGTAGGGGACACAGGCAGGACCAGCTGAGCAGTTCCAGTACAACTTCAGGTTCCCTGCACTCTCTCAACCCCTTACTGACAGCACTGCAACCCTCGGAAGAACACATTCAGTTCCCAGCTGCAGGACACAGCTGATCAGAATACCAGATTCCCAGCACCACTCGGAAGGATTGAGGTGGGCACTTGGCATTGGTAAGATTTAAAGCTACCTCTAAAGGTAATGAGGCCAACTGACCAAAAAGCAGGTACATACACCTGCACTGGAAGTGCTAATCTCACTTTCCATGTCAGGGCAGGTTATGGGTTACGTATTCTTGGTTGGCTTTACCATTCTCAATTACGCTGTATTTGGGAGTGGACTATTGTTGCCTTTGATGCTTTCAGATTCATAGGGCCTTTGTCTTTTTTCTGTCCTTATTGGGGGCAGAGTCTGATTCAGACCCAGGCTGCCCTGGAACCCATTCCAGAACAGAAATCTCAACCTCCCAGCTGACAGGATTAAGGGTGTAAAGCAACACACACCCTTAGGGATTTTGACTTTATAAGGTTATCTGCTTGTTTCAATCTCCACACTTGCACACTCTTTGCTGGTTTTTATTTAAGAGGGAAATTTATAGCTCTAAGTGCCTATATTAAGAAATTAGAAAGTTCACAAGTAAACAATTTAATTTTTTACCTTAAGGCCTTGGAAAAAGAAGAACAAGGCAGATCAAAAACCAGTAGATGGGAAGAAGTAAATAAAGATTAGGGCAGAAATTAATGAAATAGAAAACAAAACAAAAAAATCAAAAAGAATCAATGAAACAAAGAATTGGTTCTTTGAACGGATAAACAAGATTGATAAACCCTTAGCAAACCTGACTAGAAGAAAGAGAGACGAGAAACAAAGCAACAAAATTAGAGATGAAAAAGGCACCATTACAATAGATGCCAAAGAAATCCAGAAAATAATAAGGACATACTTTAATAATATATACACCTCTAAGTTTGCAAATGTGAAATAAATGAATGATTTGATTCATATGACCTACCAAAATTAAATCAACATGAGATAATCCATTTAAATAGACCTATAACAGGTACAGCAATCCAAGCAGTTATAAAAAGTCTACGTAGGCTGAAGAGATGGCTTAGAGGTTAAGGCATTTGCCTGCAACACCAAAGGATCTCAGTTTGATTCTCCAGGACCCATGTAAGCCAGATGCACAAGGGGGCTCATGCATCTGGAGCAGTGGCTGGAGAACCTGGAATGCCCATTCTCTCTCTGTGTGTGTCTCTTTCTCTCCCTCAAATAAATAACATATATATATATATCTCCCAACTAAAACTGTCCAGGCCCAGATGGATTCACTGGTGAATCTTACCAGACCTTCATGGAAGAACTAATACCACTGTATCTCAAATTTTTCCATTAAAAATAGAAAAGGAAGGAATTCTACCCACCTCATACTACAAAGCCAGCATCATCCTGATACCAAAACCAGACAAAGACAGAACCAAAAAAGAAAAATTACAGACCAATCTCCCTCATGAACATAGATGCAAAAATTCTCAACAAAATATTGGCAAACAGAATACAAGAATATATCAGAAAGATTATTCACCCCAACCAAGTAGGCTTTATCCCAGAGATGCAGGGATGGTTCAACATACACAAATCCATAAGTGTAATACACTATATAATGGACTGAAGGACAAAAATCATATGATCATCTCAACAGATGCAGAAAAGGCATTCGACAAAATCCAACATCCATTTATGGTAAAAGTCCTACAGAAACTGGGAATAGAAGGAACATATCTCAACATAATAAAAGCTATTTATGATACACCTACAGCCAACATAATACTAAATGGGGAAAAACTTGAAGCTTTTCCACCAAATTCAGGAATAAGACAAGTGTGTCCATTTTCCTCACTTTTATTTAATATAGTACTGGATGCCCTAGCTATAGGAATAAGGCAAGAGACACTCATAAAAGGGATACAAATGGAAAGGAAGAGATCAAATTATCATTATTTGCAGATTATATGATTCTATACATAAAGGACGCTAAAGACTCTCCCAGCAAACTGTTAGAGCTGATAAACACTTTTATCAACGTATCAGGATACAAAATAAACACACAGAAATCAGTAGCTTTCCCATATATTTACAATAAACATGCAGAGGATTAAATCAGGGAATCTCTCCCATTCACAATTGCCTCAAAAAAGTACCTTGGAATAAACCTAACCAAGAAAGTGAAGGGTCTCTACAATGAGAACTTTAAAACACTCAAACGAGAAATTGCAGAAGACATTAGGCAATAGAAAGACATCCCATGTTCTTGGATTGAAAGAATCAATATTGTGAAAATGTCAATCTTACCAAAAGGAATCTACACATTTAAGGCAATCCCCATTAAAAGTCCAATGGCATTCTTCACAGAAATAGAAAAAAAAAATCCTAAAATTCATTTGGAAGCACAAAAAAACCTCGAATAGCCAAAACAATTTTGAGCAACAAAAATAAGGCTTGTGGTATCACCATACCCAATTTTAAGCTATATTACAAAGCCACAGTAACAAAAACAGCATGGTACTGGCACAAAGACAGAACACAATAGAGGACCCAGATGTTAATCCAGGCAGCTACAGCCATCTGAATTTTGACAAAAATGCCAAAAATATTCTTTGGAGAAAAGATAGCCTCTTCAACAAGTGGTGCTGGGAAAATTGGATATGTATATGTAGAAGGATGAAAATAGATCCTTGTCTTTCTCCATGCACAAGAATCAAGTCCAAATGGATCAGGGACCTTAATATCAGACCTGAAACTCTGAAGTTGCTAGAGGAAAAGGTAGGGGAAACCCTTCAACATATTGGCATAGGCAATGACTTTCTGGATATAACCCTAATTTCTCAGGAAATAAAACCACTAATCAACCACTGGAATCTCATGAAATTGCAAAGCTTTTGTACAGCAATGCACACTGGGAATAGAGCAAATAGACAACCTACAGAATGGGAGAAAATCTTTGCCAGCTACACATCTGACAGAGGATTAATATCAGAATATACAAAGAACTCAAAAAACAAAACAATAAGTAATCAAACAACCCAATTAAAAAAATGGGCTATGGAACTAAATAGAGAGTTCTCAAAGGAAGAAATACAGATGGCATATAAACATCTAAAAAAGTGTTCACCATCCTTAGACATCAGGGAAATGCAAATTAGAACTACTTTGAGATTCCATCTCACTCCTGTCAGAATGGCTGCCATCAAGAAAACAAATGACAATAAATGTTGGCAAGGATCGGGAAAAAGAGGAACCCTTTTACACTGTTGGTGGAAATGTAATCTGGTACAGCCATTGTGGAAATCAGTGTGGAGGGTCTTTAAACAGCTAAAGAGAAATTTACCATATGATTAAGCTATAGCACTTCTAGGCATATATCCTAATGACTCTTCTCACTACCTTAGAGATTCTTGGACAACCATGTTTATTGTTGCTCTATTCAAAATAGGTAGGAAATGGAACCAGCCTAAATGTCCCTCAACAGATGAATGGATCATAAAATGTGGTACATTTACACAATGGAGTTCTATTCAGTGGTGAAGAAAAATGAAATTATGAAATTTTCAGGGAAATGGATGGATCTGGAAAGGGTTATACTAAGTGACTTAACCCAGGCCCAGAAAACCAAAGGTTGTGTGTTCTTGCTCATATGTGGATCCTAGCTACAAATGTTTAGACTTGTGTATGAGCTGGAACCAAAAATCTGTAGCAGAGGTCAGTAAGCTAGAAAAGGGCTATAAGGGAGGGAGGAGAGGGAGGACTTTAGGGGATGGTATTATATATATATAAGTAGAAGAACAGATTACAGGGAGGGGAATGGTCTAAGCAAGGCCAGGGGAAGAGCCTGAGTAACAGAAGGGGTGGGGAGTAAGGGTCAATCAAAATTCAAGATATTATGAATAAGACATATGAAAACCTACTTTTTTGGATAATGGGACATCCAGAAGCCATAGATTGCTACTAGAAAATTTTCAGTGCCAGGGATGGGATACCTTCCAGTGAGTTGTTGGCCAGGGAGGTCCCTGTTGCCTCCAAAACATTCTAGGCTATTGCCAAGGCCCTTGATTTCCCATGAGCAGCAGATGATAAGACATTATTGCTGAAGCCTTCACTTGCCTAAGTGGCAAGGTCACTGAGAAATCAAGCTGTTACTGAGCTGAAAATCTGTTCCATGCTGACCAGTCAACTGAAAGCTGGAAAAAGCTGCACTGTATGCATCCTTATGGGAGATAGAAGACATCAGCTGCGAAAACAGTGGATATTAGAAGCCTCAAGTTTGGCCAGACAGGCCAAATGACCAAAGGGGTTCAATAGTGGCATGACTGTTCTGGGGGAAGCAACTTCTCTCTAATTGAACTGGAGGCCAGCTCTATGGGAGGGAATACATGCCTGGTACCGAAAAAAACTAATCAAAAGCCTATGGCAGGGGAGGAAATGAGCCTTAGGGGTATAAAAACTGGTCTTGTCTGGGTAAATGCATAAAAGACAGACTAACAGAGAGAGGTAGGGGCTATGATGGAGAGTGGAGGTGTGAAGGGGAATATGGGGGAGGGGAGGGGAGGGAATTATCATGGTTTATTGTCTGTATGTATAGAAGTTGTCAATAAAATTTTTTTTAAAAATTCATATTTTACTTAACTCCAAGTTTGGGCCATGGGGGCAAGATAAATAAAAAAACTGTACCATTGACAAAGTTCTAGGGGAAAATAGATATGACTTTAGAATCTACACAGTAGCAATAGCTATCTTTTAGCCCCATGACCATGTATCTACTCTTGTTTAATGGGAGCCATCACAGTGAGTCTTGGTAGCTCTTAGCAGTGAGGAAAGCAGTTTTTAGATCTGACATGCAAAAGAATCTTGGTTCTAGGAACTATAATGAATTGAGGACAGGGATTTTCATTTTTATAGTCTTTTTTATTAATTAATATTGTAACACACGTCGCAGTATGTCCCCTCTCTTAGTCCCCATTTTCCTGAGAGCCCTCCTCAGTAGGGTTATTGGTGTTCACTGTAGGGTAATTAAGGCCTCAAAGGGATTTTCAAATAGATATAATAAACTGTTGGGGGGACAGGATGATATAAGCCTTAGAGTGACAGATGTTGACCCTTCCCTTGTGTCTAGATGCCTTGATGAGAGTGCAATTAGCCGAGCAGCCCTCTTTGGCATCCCAGTTCAGTATCCCAGTAGCTTTGAACACTTCATGGATGCCCTGAGGAGCTTCATTCCAGGGGTAAGAACTACTGCTACCACACTGCTGCTGAAGCCAGAACTTCTGCTTCTAGAGGCCTGTTTCAGTCATGACTGCTCCAAACAACTTGAACCAGCTTTGGAAAACTCCACTCCAGGTAGCATAAGTCTGTGCAAACCCAAGATTCCCCAAATTACCCTGCAGCTCAGAACCCAATGAGGAATACAACCCCAGTGACGCAGCAAAAAAAAACCTATGATTGGTATGCATGTGTACTAGTCAGCTTCCTGTTGCTGGAACAAAAGAACTGACAAAAATAAGTTCCAGAGAATCAGGGTTCGCTTCAGCTTACAGCTCCAGGTGACAGTTCATCATGGTGGGGAAGGCATGGCAGCAGGAGCTTGAAGCAGAGCTGGCCACATTGTGTCCACAGTTAGGAAGCAGATAATACTGAATGCTGCTGCTCAGCCATCTCTCTCCTCTTAGACAGCCCAGATCCCTAGCCCATGAAGTGTGCTGCCCACAGCGTGAGTCTTCCCACCTTACTTATACAAATCAAAGTTATCCCTCACAAACATACATAGAAACTAACCTACTCTACATCATCCCTCATAGATGATTCTAAGTCCTGTCAAGTTCACAGTCAACATAAGTCATCACAATATGTGAGGATTGTGACTGATGGAACTGGAAGCCAAGTTTATGTGGGGCTGAGATTGGTGGAATTTCAGTCTATGTACACGAATTCCATACTCTGCTTCTGGCTATGTAAACTGCTTCCCTAATTCTCAAGTTAGTCTGAAGGTTTCCTCCTGTGTACTACAACCCCCTCCCTCCTGAACACTGTGCCCAATAAAACCTTCTCCTAATGGTCTTCCTTGCATACTTGTGGTCTCTATCACAGGCTGGGCTGACAACACAAAGAGCACACAAAACCCCAAAGATTGTAGCAGTGAGAGGAGACACTGTAATAGCAAGAAGACAACTAAGGGCCCCTGTACTAGCCAAGGTTCTCTGTAAGAACAAGACTGATAGAATAAATTTATACTCTAAAGGGATTTATTAGATTGGCCCACATGATATAGTCTGGATAGTCCAACAATGCCTGCATGCTGGAGAGGCTGAGAGCTGGGCTCATTTCACGAGGATGAATGCCTCAGCAGTCCCTAAACTGGTGGTAACAGCTTGGATGATTCTTGGAGAGCCGCTGGGCCTCAGTCCACATTGGAAGGCCAGACACTGGGTGGTTTGGGTGTCAGTGATGGATGGCAGCAACCCAGTAGGTACACAGACGGGCAAGAAGCAAACACTCCTTTTTTCCTAGAACCTTTGTGGAGAGTATTTCCCACTCAGTCTTTTCTGGAAATGCTCTCGCAGATTTCCCCAAGAGGGGTGTATCTTTGATTCCAGATCCAATCAAGTTGATAGGAGAGATTAAATTTCCCTGGCCTCAATACCCAAAGCTCAGAGCTATAATACCAGGAGAAGGTTGAGTTCTACCTAAACAGACACCAAGAACAAAGGGCCCAATACATGAAGCTCAGAACTGTCATACCAAGGGGGAATTATACTAGTCCATGCTGAAATCAGAGCCAGTTGCAGGCAGATTGGAGCTGGCGAAAAAGGGCTCCTTCTAGCACACGCATTTGCCCTTTTGACAGCCAATTGCCACCTTCCCCGAGATCGCTGCAGGGAAAAATGGAACCTAGGAGCAGGGGCCCCTTCCCTGCACGTGACTGGAGTGCTGATGGGAACCCTCACTGCTGCTCCAGGCTCCAACACTGTTTGAAAGCTGTGTGCTCTGCAGTCACCATGGCAACAAGGGAGCTAGGTCCGCCATCCAGGCTGATAGCCTCTCCTGATTGGTCCCTATTCTTTTCATCTCTGTGGGAGAACCTCACCCATCAGAGCCCACCTGGGTGTATACAAACCCCAGCACAGTTTCTCATCTCATGAGACTCACCAGACACCAAGGGAAGATCTGCTTCTTGGCCATGGGAGGGTTTGGTTTGTTCCTGGTCACCCAAAGGTGCTTGGACTCAGACCGCAGGACCCCAGGCCTCCTGGAGCCACTTATGTCAGGTATGGGACCTGATTCTAACATCAGCAACAGACTGCACCCACACCAGGACCTGCACTTTGTGTCTGGACTTTGTTCTGCCTTGGAAAGACCCGCAGCTCCAGCTCCCATTACAAGGGTTCTGTCATCCACCTACCGGCAACCTTTGGCTCCCACTGCCATGGGTCCCCCTATTCCCATGGTTCCTGCTTCCATGTCATCAGAACCCCTCTTGGTCTGGATCCTGAGGCCTGACAAAGGTTTAGAGCTGTAACAACTAGCTGCAACCCCTCACTGCATCATCTGTCACTCTGCACTGTCTGTCCACGCCATTCTTCACTCCACAGTGTCCACGTCATTCTTCACAGTGTCCACGTCATTCTTCACTCTGCACTGTCCACGCCATTCTTCACTCTACTCTGTCTGTGAAAAAGAATCAACTGTGTTAATACTAGGAAGCAGATAAATTCAAGATGACGATGGTAGTCAGAAGAGAGAAGCCGAGACTCAAAAGCCAAGAGACTGAAGAGTGGAAGGCAGGAGCTTAGACTATGAGAAATACAAGTCCCTGTGCAAAGGAGTTTAAGAGAGCCACCAGGGGTTAAAGAGCCAGGATTCAAGAACTATGACTTTAACTAATGGCTGCTGTACTAAGTAAGCCCAGGGTTATAAGCCTTTTCGTTAAGCACCTCCCAATAAGCCTGTGGGTTTGAAAGCTTGGGGTCATAGGCTTCTCATCCTCTTCACTGGGTTTAGAAGGCAAGCTTGTAAACCTCTGGAGTTCAGACCATAAACAGTAAGGTACTGGCTCCTTGCCTGTCAGGAATATGTGTCTAGATGGTGAAAAACAGCAAAAACAAAACAGAAAACAGCCAGCAATTTGTGACACAGGAATCGATAATTTTAACATTTTTTTTCTTCAAGAGTTTTAATTCTATAAATTCCTAAAACATGGCTAATAAGCAAAACCTAACCTGGGAGGATGAAGAGATGGCTTAGAGGTTAAGGTGCTGGCCTGCGAAGCCTAAGGACCCAGGTTCGATTCTCCAGGTCCCATGTAAGCCAGATTCACATGGGTCTGGTATTCATTTGCAGTGATTAGAGGCCCTGATGCACCCATTTTTCTCTCTCCCTCTCCTTCTCTCTGTCTATAATAAATATTGAAAGAAAAAAACTTTTTAAAAACCTGCCAGGCGTTGTGGTGCACACCTTTAATCCCAGCACTTGTGGGGCAGAGGTAGGAGGATCACCATGAGTGTAATGCCAGTCCGAGACTACATAATGAATTCCAAGTCAGCCTGGGTTACAGTGAGACCCTACCTAAAAAAAAAAAAAACCAATAAATAAATAAATAAATAAATAAACAAAACTAACCTTGGTTAGGGAAGGCCTCATCGTTCAATTCTCTTTCTCTCAGGAAATTAGAACTAAGAGCAGCAAGAGGGAGCCGGCAAGCCAAGTAAGGTTCTGGGAGACAGACAGATATGAAAAAGCAGGACAGCAGTAGAAGCCATGCTTATTCAAGCTAAATCAGTGAGTCATGACCATCAACTTAATCTAATTTTAAAAACTTTCATCATCCCTAAGAGAAACCTTTAACCCATTAACAGTAATTCTCACCTTGCCTACTTCTCCCCAATCCTTCAGACATTAGCAATCACTAACCTGTCTCAGCAGACAGTCCTGTTCTGGACATTTCATACAAATGGTATCATAGAGTAGGTGATCTTTTGTGACAGCATAATGAAAGCACACACTCAAGGTACACTCACATTATAGCATGCACCAGTAGTTCCTTCCTTTTGTGGCCAAGTGATATTTCCACTGGATGAACATTTGGACTCTTTCCACTTTTTGACTATTAGTAATAATGCTGCTATAAACATTCGCATTTAAGTTTTGTGTAGGCATGTGCTTCCATTTCTCTTATGGACATCAAAGTAAGGCTATCAAGTCACATGGAAGTGTGACTTGGTATTTGAGGAACTGGTCAACTGCTTGTTGCTTTCACCCAGCTGTAATTAAGAAGATGAAGAAGCCATGAAAGATACTACATTTGCCACAGGCAAAATCTTGTTGTTGTGGCTCTTTAATATAATAACTCACCATAGAAATTAAAAATAATGCAGGACAAAGCTGTCCTAAAAGGTAACTGGGATTACACCAGCTTCTCTTTTCAGATGGTGGCAACCTTGGGATGACTCAGAAGGCACCATGGTGCTGAGAAGGGACAGAGGAGAGCTCAGCACTAAAACCAACCTTCCAAGGCTCAGGGTCCATTGCGGAAGAAGGGGTGGAAAGAATGTAAGAGCCAAAGAAAGAGTAGGACTCCTTAGAACATGCTCCTCCAGACACAAAATGGCCTGGATATCCATGACCTCACAGTGCCTGACACTACCTATATAAGACCATCATAATAGAAGGAAAAGATCATGACATCAAATTGAAAAAAGAGACTGATTGAGAGGGGGAGGGGATATGATGGAGAGTGAAGTTTCAAAGGGGAAAGTGGGGGAGGAAGGAGGGAAGTACCATGGGATTTTGTCTACAATAAAGAAGTTGTCAATAAAAAAAAAAAGTTTAAAAAAATTAAGCTTCAGCTCGGTGTGGTGGTGCATGACTTTAATCCCAGAAGTAGGAGGATTGCTGGATTCAAGGCCACCTTGAGACTACATAATGAATTCCAGGTTAGCTGGGCTAGAGAGAGAGAGACCCTACCTCAAAAACAAAAAACAAAAAATAAAAATAAAAAACCTTAAGCTTCAAAAAAAATAGTGCAGGATTTGTGATTCTTTGCTGAACATGAATAGGTCTTCCAATGGACAAAACTGCATTCCTGTGCAAAGAAAATTAATTTCCCTCTGGATCATGTCTCATTCTGTGAAGGGACTACTCTGTATCCCAAATCAGAGAGCACAGTGTGATATAGATGTTCCTTTCCTGGTGAACTCTGTTGCCTGCCCTTCTGTCCATTGTTGTGGAAGTCTGTCCTCTGGGACAACATGGCCATTGTTATCTTGAAACCAGAGCAGTGGTGCCAGAGACCCTCATAAGATAAGTCTTTGCTGACATTGTCTCATAGATGGTGTGGGGAGGTGGAGGCTCATGGGGCCCTCCCCTGAGATTATAGCTACTCACTCCTCTGGTTCCCCCTCAGAGGGATGAAATCCTGCCCCAGCTGCATGTGTGCTCCAGAGCTGGGAGAGTAGACAGAAGTATACAGAGAGTTAATGGAGGAGGGAGACGGCTTTCAGAAGGTTGGCATCTGGTGTGGTTTGAATGAAGAATGTCCCATATAAGTTCCTGGCCACCCTGGAGCCACTGCACATTGGTTCCCCAGAGGTGTCCGGGCAACTGCAGAGCAGGGTCTTGAGTGGCCTTGATTGAGACAGGAAGAAACACCAAGGAGACTGTGTCAGAGGACAGCTCATTTATTTTGGGGGAATGGGCTTATAAGTGTTCATGTAGTGGTGAGAAAAGGGGGATTGGCTGTGTTAAGGCTGTTGGCTGATACCTCATTGACATATCAGGATCTTCCCAGTGAGTGGTAAAAGGTCACATCACCACAGGGAAAACAAAACCTAAGTCTTATCAGGACATCCAGGTGCCCCAGGTGAAGGGAGGGAGTGGTCCCACTCCTGCCTGTCTCAAGGCGAGATTATCAGGGTCTGGGCCTGCTGCAACCACCTGCAGCCTGGGGCTCTTAGCTGTGCCTGACAGCTCAGACCTACTTTAGCCCCCAGTGGCCTGGGGCCTATGACTATGCCCGACAGCTCCCCCTTTGTTTTTATAATGAGGCAGTATCATCACATTGAGCCAGGTTCTTATAGTTTATTGCAGGTTCAGACAGAACTAGATGGTGCATGAGAACCGGATTGGCAGCAACCTTAGCAATGTTAATTATTTGTTGCCTGAGAAATTTGACAAGGCAGGGGGCCACAAAAAACAGGGTTCCTATAGGCAGGAGGGGGCCAAGGAAGGGGAGGAGCCAAGTGACTATGGGGTTAGAGAATCAGGTGGTGGGTCCTCAGGCTTGTAGCGGCCAAGTACCACCCTGCAGGGTTTTTTGAGGATTTTAACATTTTCTTCAACAACGTTTGTTTCATTGACAAAAAAACAACATTCTTCTCCCAAGACCACACATGTTCCCCCCCCCGCATGTTCAGCAGTGATGAGGTCTAAGGCTCTACAGTTTTGGAGTACCATACCTGTGAGAGAGTTTAATTGTCTCTGAAGAGACTCGAGGCTGTTGGTGGTGGATCCCATGGCCTGGTCAAGCTTGTCTTGGAAGTCCCCTGTGAGGTGGTTGGTTTGGACAAGAGCAGCTCCTGCAGCACTGGGGGTGCCCAGGGACAGCATCATGCTGAGACCCACTAGTAGGGGAATGAAAATCTCTCTTGGTTGATGTGGGCGCAGTTTGCAGGCCACTTCTTCTTCCTCATAGAGATCCACCTGTGGAACAATAAAGACTGGGGAACAATAAGTGTGAGGGGAAACACTTATGCATGGCATATAGTTCCTTGTATTGTGGGGATCTATCAGGGAGTTCCCTAAAGTAGATAGTAGGAGGTTAACCCCCTGGGTGGTGGATGATCATGGCTGCCCCTCTTTTTCCACCATCTGTAAAGATAGGGGGCACTCCCGGAATTAGCTTCCTTGAAAAGAGACAAGGTGGAAGCCATCTAAGGAGAGGTATAGCAGGGACCCATTTTTCATTAGGGTAGTGGTTATCAATTTGACAGGGAAATCCACAAAACTGATTGCAAATTGGGAATGGTTTCTAATTAGCCATTGTTTGTCAGAGAGGGAGAAGGGGATTATGATGCATCAGGCTCCTCGCCTAAAGTTTGGAGGGCTTGGTCTCATCCGGTCTTGATTATGGCCGTGAGGGCATCAATCTCTGTTAGTATGCGTGGGGCTCCGCCAATGGAAGTGTGGAGCCATTCCAAGACCCCTTGGGGTTGGTATAATGCTCCCATGATGGTTGTGGATGAATTAAATATCATGAATTGAACTGGCTTGTCTGGTGAATACCGGGCAAAGGCCATGTCAGAGAACATATTGATTTTAGTCAATGTCTGTTTTGCCTCTGGGCCTGGGGAGGCGGGGAAGGTGGGTCTTCATCACTTTTTAGCATATCAAATAAGGGTTGCATGTCACTAGTAGGGATGGGGAGCCATGGCTGGAGCCAATTAAGATTCCCCAGGAAGCTCTGAAGTGAAGTCAGTGTGGGCTTCTGGGGGAAGGAGAGCATAGGTTTGAGGGGCCAAGCAGAGGTGAGGGAGAGTTCCATCCCCAGAAAAGTTATGGGTGGAATAAGTTGGACCTTGTTTGGGGTGATTTCAAACCCTGCCATAGTAAGGGAAGGTATTAATTTGTCCCTTAGCTCAGCTGGTAAGGTGGAGGAGTTTTTTCCATAGCAAAATGACATCCATGTAATGATAGATATTGAGACCCTGATCTAAGTGGGGTTTTAAGGCTAGAGCAACTGCCTGTTGACATTTAGTGGGGCAGTTTGCCATACTTTGGGGCAGAACCATCCATTCAAAGCATTTAGCTGCCCTGAATTATTGACAGAGGGGATCAAGAATGCAAAACGTTGTCAGTCTCAGGAGTGTAGGGGGATAGGAAAGAAGCAATCCTTAATGGCAATAGCAAGGAGAGGAGTGTTGATTGGGAGGGCCGATACAAGAGGCAGTTCCCTTTAAGGGGCTCCCCAGATGAGCATGGCCTTGTTAACGGCTCTAAGATCTCTTGGTAACCTCCATTCTCCTGTTCCATGGACTCCGCAAGGGGCGGACGTGGTTACCTTGGAGTTGTTCTGTTACTAGTTTGTGTAAGATTTCAAGTTTCTCCCTTGGCAGAGGCCACTGTTCAACTCAAATTGGCTCATCAGAGAGCCATTCTAAGCAGGGAGTTTTGTATTTTACAGTGACCTTTAGGATTGGGGGTGACACTGGCGGAGGTCCCTATCATAATCTTCTATCTCAGTGCATTCTCCCTCTATATTACTGCAATGACTATATCTAGAGCCTCAAGGATGCCCCTCCCCAGCAGGTTAGTTGTTACATCAGCCACCAGGGGTCTGATGAGACCTGTAGTTCCATCCGGGTCCTTCCATTTGAAGGCCTCCTTGGTAACATAAGCCTGTGAAGGGCCTCCTATCCCCATTAATTGGGGTCCGGGGACAAGTTCCCAGTGTTGGGGACCTCAGATTGTTTTAGGATTGTCTTATCTGTTCTAGTATCAATCAGGCACTTGAATATTTTGCTTCCAATCTCTAAGGTGGGCCCTTGGGTGGGCTCCTTCTAGGATGCTTGTTACTCAGTGTGTGTCATGGGTTGTCCCTCTTGTTAGTGGTGCTGAGGGTTCCTTTTGAAGTTTAAAGGCTCTAGAGGTTTGCCATCTTTATCAAAGGTGGAGCAGCAGGCTTTTTTCCAAGGAAATCCCTTGCAACATCTAGGGCAAATCATTTTGGGAGGAGGGGTGGACATATCTGAACTTTTAGTGGTCTGGTGTTGAGGACATTCCTCTTTCCAATGGCCTTCCTTTCCTCAATTGAAACATTTTCCTTTAATCCTCAAGGCTGCAGCAAGGCCTGTGCTAAGGATGCAGCTTTATATGAGGCAGTCCCAATATCCTGGATAGCAACTATTCATTCATCATAATGTTCATCCTTGAGGCCTTGGCACGCCAGTCTACAGTCTGAGGTCATGCCCTCCCAAATGATTTTTTTGAGGATGAGGTCTCTCTTTGGGACATGGTTGGGTCATGAATTTTTCTTTCTAGGTTTGTTTTTGTTCTTAATATAAAATCAGAGAGGGTTTTGTCTGTTTTGATGGAAGAACAGCAAGGAGGAGGTATTATCTTGGGGGCGAGAAGGGGAGGTTATTCTATCCCATGCTTGAAGAGCACAGAAGCAGACTTGGTCATAGTACCTGGGGGATGTTGGGCCTGCTGGACTCCTGTGGAAAACTTACCCTGTCCAAACAGCTCATCAAAGCCCCAGGGATGTTTTGTTGGTTTTGATTCCTTCTTATTTGTTGGATGCATTCTTCTCTATAGAGGGCTTCCCACTGAAGGAATAGGGGGCTATGCAGTGAAGACCTGCAGATATCACACCAGGGTGGGGTGATAAGGGAACCCTGTTAGGCTCTGGAGGAGGTACTTGGTCCATGGAGCATGGATCCCATCCTCCCTGACTGCCTGTCTGAGTTCCTTAGGCCTCATATGGATACCACTGTAAGGGCCGAGCCTGTGTTAGTTGGACATTAACAGGAAAAGCTGTGCCTCCTAGATTATGTCTATTTGTATTGTTATCGTTGAGTTCCGCATAGTATTTGAGTGAGTGTAGGTAAGGGGGCAGATGGAGGAAGGTCCTGGTCAGGGAGATTCATCATGTGGGGATTCTTTTGACCCATACAATGTGGACCAGAGGAGGGCAGCCCAAGTTGGGAGGTAAATAAGGTGGTAAGGGAAGGTAAAGGGAGGTGGGCATGGGAGGGTCTGGGTATTTTTTCTAGCCAGACCACATGGCAGAAGAAACCAAGAAGTGGCTTCTGTGAACATGGCATCCTGCGCAGGCCTGGCGTGACAACAGCTACAGTCCCATGCTCGAGAGAAACCTGCTATGAGATGATCTGTCCAGAGACAGGCTGTCATTGGTCACAAAAAGAGAACCACCCCATACAATGATTGGCCAGCCAAACCCCTTAAAACCCCCTTACCCTTCCTTGAATAAACGAGTTTGTGGCAGCTCGCCCTCTGCTGCTTCCACTCAACTCCCGGAGTCTGTGTCGTGACTCCATGCCTCTCACTCCCTACTCAGCAGAGACTCTGCCGTCCTTCCTGGGCTGGCCCTAGGAGGGACCCCAACAGCCAGACACACAAAGTGGAACATGCATCTGTAGTTTGTGCTTGCAGAAGCAAGAAGTCCTGGTGCACCTATGAGTCTCTCTTTGTTCCTCTTAAATAAATAAATAAATATTTTAATGTTTATTATTATTAACAACATATTTTGAATGGATACATCATGTGTTGGCACACTCTTTTCCCTCATCCCTGCCCACATTCCATTGGGGATGCTCCTCAGTGGGGTTGCTGGTATTACCCATGGGGCTGTGGTTTATGCATTGTGGGAGCAGCACCTGAAGATACTCAACACCTACCAAAGCTGAGATCCAGAGGCTCCTAAGAGCTCATCACTGAAGTCGACTTAAAAAATACTTTTAGGGCTGGAAAGATGGCTTAGGGGTTAAGGTGCCTGCCTCTTAAGCCTAAGAACGCTGGTTCCAATCTCCAGCGGTTCCAATCTCCAGGTCCCACGTTTAGCCAGATGCAAAGTGACACAAGGGCGCAATGCTGCACTTGCCCACAAGGGGCGCACACATCTGGATTTCGTTCACAGCAGCTGAGAGGCTGCTGGCGCCTGCATCTCTATCTGTCTTCCTCTCCCTATCTCTCTGTGTATCTCTGTGTCTCTCTCCAAAATAAAAATAAATATTAAAAAATTTTTAAAAATACTTTTAAAACACATGTAAACATTCCTTTTTCTCTGTTTATGACTTTCACATCAGGAGATTTATCAGGAAAACAATAGCAACAAAGTGCTTCTTAAAATATAAGCATAATTGTTGACAATTATATATTGTATTGCTTTAACAGTTTTCTTTCTTATTTGAATCAGAATAGTGTTTCTATTTTAACTATCTTAGTAATAATTTGTCTTGAGTCATGTTACTTCTCCATGGGTTTCATATCTTCATAAACATGGCATCTTGCTTTCCAACAGCAAGGGCATCTCTGAACATTTTCCTAACACAAAGAATAGTGCCCACCATACAGTAATACAGACTTTCTTTGTTAAGTACATTGCTGATGAGTCACTGTAGGTTAAAATTATCCCAAATTTTAAAATGGTAGCTTAAAAAATGAATGGAAATTGTATTATATTGTTTTGTTATTTCAACAGCTTAATTTACAGATGAAAGAGTAACTGTAACAGCTCACTTTCAAAGATTTGCAGACTATCTCCTCCATGAGAAGAGCACCACCACTGGAATCCAGTGTCTGCCCAGTGAACAAACTATATGAGGGTTTGGTTTTGTTTTAGATAGAAGACAGATAATAAATTTGTCTCCCTAAGTGGTTTCACAGATAAAAATAATGCACAAATAACATCTTGTTGTGAAGCTAAAAATAACTATCACCTTCTTCCCAAAAGGGAATCATGGACTTCATGTCCTTCAGAAATTGACTGATTTTAATAGTATCAAATGCTTACATGATTTGTTTTATAGATTGTGTCCCTGTAAATTTAATATTTCAACAGGGATTCATTTTACACCCTTTCATACTATGCAGTCTCTCACAAATAAAAGCTGTATTTTTCTTTAAACTGGTGTTAAATAAGTTTAACATTTTAATTTTTTTATTTTTTTCCCCTCAAGTAGTAAATCATTAAGGCACATAATTGGGGGAAAATTAGAACCAGATTTTTAATTGAAAAATTTGTGAAATGATTTTAAGTACTACAAAAATTTAGCATACAAAAATATCATTATGGGGCTAGAGGGATGGCTTAGCTGTTAAAGCACTTGCCTGCAAAGCCAAAGGACCCAGGTTCAATTCCCTAGTACCCATGTAAGCCAGATGCACAAGGGGGCACACACATCTGGAGTTCGTTTGCAGTGCCTGGAGGCCTTGGAGCACCCATTCTCTCTCTCTCTCTCTCTCTCCCTCTCTCTCTCTCCCAAATAAATAAATAAATAAATAAATAACATTTTTAAAAATATCATTACTACATATAAATTAAT
The DNA here is from genome assembly GCA_036365145.1 of Orientallactaga sibirica. Taxonomy (NCBI): domain Eukaryota; kingdom Metazoa; phylum Chordata; class Mammalia; order Rodentia; family Dipodidae; genus Orientallactaga; species Orientallactaga sibirica. The sequence continues at coordinate 3,940,645 of JAEOAD010000036.1, forward strand.
TGGACCATTACAGTATGGCATATATAGAATGTGGATCACATATGGTTCCATACCATACTAAAACTACTCAACAGTATACAAAATCATGCAAAACTTAAGCTTCTCTGAAGTTGCAAACATCGTATAATATTTGCTAAGATCCGTGCCATTCTCATGAATGAACTGAACAATTTGTCTCAGAATTAACAATGACACCCTACACCGAACACTTGTGTTCTTGTATTGTACTGTGTGTAATGTTTAATCAATGGCCTTCTTGCGATTGTTTTCCACAAATCTGTGGTAACACTGTAGTGTTCCATTCAGTTGCCAGAATCAGTCTCATTCTACCCGGAGCCTCGTGCACCCTCTGAAGTGGAGCCAAGAACAATTGTTTCTTGGAAAACAAAAGCCTAAAACTCTCTACATGTCCAGTGAGCACTGCAGATTAACATCCTTTCATATCTACTTCATTCTGAAGTCTGTGACTATGTTACCCATCAGCTCACTTGGTCACTTTTGCTCCTTTACCACTATCACTCTGATGCTGCTTACCACGTGGGTAGCCCCAGGGACCTTAACGGTGTACCAGTGCTACTCTGAGCACATCTATCCACGCATTCTCATTACAGCCCAGTGAGGAGGGCACTGTTGTTTTGCCCACTTTTGCAGACCAGGAGGCTAATTAGAGTTTAAATAAATGTTTCCAGGGCTACCCATCAATCAAGAGGTCTCCTGTGGATTCCTTAATTTTATGCCTTCTCTGATGGTGGGCAGTGACAGGGTCATCCGTGGCCTTTGACTTTCGTACCACATTACATCTAATTTTGCTTGAATCCAAGCATCCTCTGAATAAACTAGCAAATCAGTTCTGGAAGACATTTTTCCTACTTCATAGGGTACCTGTGGTCGGGATGAGTTCATAAAACTCTTAGAATCCTGCCTACACATGAACCACCGTTTAAACATTTGCCCATTGCATTTCAATCTAACAGGGAAAAGGTAAATGACTTTACAAAGGAAGAATGATAACTGATCAGAATTGGGAGGAAATATATTTGTACTCTGTTTCATAACTTTACCCAAAAGTAATTGACAGGTGAATCAAAGATTTAATTATTTAAAAAATTATAAAAATATAATATAAATCACAAGTATATTACTCTATAACCCTAGTGTTCAGAGCAATAGTTAGAAGTAAAAATGGGGACTTTTAGGAACAATAATTTTTTTGGGGGTTTTTTTTTTTTTGTTTTTCGAGGTAGGGTCTCACTCTGGCCCAGGCTGACCTGGAATTAACTATGTAGTCTCAGGGTGGCCTTGAACTCACGGTGATCCTCCTACCTCTGCCTCCCGAGTGCTGGGATTAAAGACGTGCGCCACCATGCCCGGCTTTTTTTTTGGTTTTTTAAGATAGGGTCTCACTCTAGTTCAGGCTGACCTGGAAGTCATAGGGTGGCCTCAAACTCAGTATGTAGTCTCAGGGTGGCGATTCTCCTACCTCTGCCTCCCAGTGCTGGGATTAAAGGCGAGCGCCACCACACCCAGCTAGGAGCAATAATTACAAATAAAATGGGGCACTCACCCAGCAGTGACAAGGTCACCATGGCAACCAGGGCCAAGACTAGAGACTGAGCAGAGACCCTCTGCAAGCTTATATGCGAATGAGCCAACCCCAAGGTGGCTATCAGCAGCCAAGATGACTGAAGGAAAAATGGGTCTAAGAACCCCAGCAAAAGCTCAAAAAATGGTCACTCAACTCAGAAGCAGACTCCACGTCTCTCTCTCTTGTTGATACCCAATGCGAGGAGAAGCAGAAGCCCGTGGGACCCCTCGGCAGCCTGGTATGGAAAGGAGCAAGGCCCGGACCCAGAGGATGCCCATGGGCCAAGGGAGTCCTATGTGAGCGCCCCCATGGGGTTAGGCTGGTTAAGAGGATAAGGGAGAAAAGGGACCTGGCTTAATTAACATGTGTGAAGAGCGCTCACCACACCTAGATGTGAAAGACCTCTTTCTAAACACGACCAAACATCAATATCTTTTTAAAAAATATTTTATTTATTTATTTGAGAGAAAGAGGCAGATAGAGACAGAATGGGTGTGTCACATCCTCCAGCCACTGCAAACTTCAAACTCCAGACACATGTGCCACCATGTGCATCTGGCTTACGTGGTTACTGGGGAATTGAACCTGGATCCTCAGGCTTCACAGGCAAGCACCTTAACCACTGAGCCAACTCACCAGCCCCAAACATCAATATTTTAAAGATAATCAAATATATGAAAAATGTAAAACTTTTTTTACTCACAACCCTCTCTCCCCATCAAAAATTCAAAGAAAACCAATGAAGAAATAATTCCTGATCCCGCTCACAATGAAAGACTGGAAACTGACAAGAATGCCAGCATTCAGTTCTAAGGCAAGTGTGGCAGCTAAGGACAACTGAAATTGGGAAATGATTTCTGAAGAAGAATTTGGCATTATGGGTTCAAAATTTTAAAAAACTATGTGCTTTTTGGCCTGGCAATTTCATGATCAGAAATTTTTCCTAGAAATGTCATTAAAAGTCCTGATGCAAGTCTAGAGAGATGGATTAGTGGTTAAGGTACTTGCCTGCAAAGCCAAAGAACCCAAGTTCAATTCTCTAGGACCCATGTAAGCCAGATACAAAGGTGCATGTGTCTGGAGTTCGTTTATAGTGGCTGGAGACCATGGCATAACCATTCTCTCTCTCTCTCTCTCTTTCTCTCTCTCAAATAAATAAATAAAAATAAAATTCCTGATGCACATGTGCATCTTATTAAATGGAAAGTGACCATATTTATTTTAAATGAAAAAAAAAAGTTGCAAAATAGTATGGTTAATATGACCTTGTCCTATAAAAATATTTGTGTGTGGGGCTGGAAGAATGGTTTGCAAAGCTAAAGGACCCAGGTTCGATTCCCCAGGAACCACGTTAGCCAGATGCACAAGTAGGGACCTGCGTCTGGAGTTTGTTTGCAGTGGCTAGAGGCCCTGGTGCACCAATTCTCTCTCTCCCTCTTTCTCTGTCAAATAAATAAATAAAAATAAAGCCTTTTCAAAAAATGTTTGAGTGTAGTCACAGAAAAAAGCCCAATAGCATAAAGTTTGGTAAATAGTTACTCTATTTGTTATTAAATATTAAGTTTCCAAGTAATTGTCACTTTGTTTTTTATGAATTTCTGCATTCTATATATGTTTCTACAATGATTAGACAATTCTTTTACAGTAGTAAGGTGCTATTTCTGTTGAGGAAATCAACAAAGTAGACTTTGAAAGATTAATGATGTGCTCTCCCTCATCCTTGTCACTGAGCTCTATCAATGTGTGCATGTAGCTGGTGGGCAGAAGAGGAAATACAGAACTAGGGAGGAATCTATTTTTATTACAAATGTATATACCTGATATGAGTGCTTAATCTCTCAAGGCTAATTTAAATATAACTATCCTAGGGATTTTCTTTTCCAGTAAGATTCAGCAGAAAAGTGTTTATAGTTTCCTTAATCATCAGATTTCTTTAAAAGGTTGCTGACTGGGACAATGATATTTCTGAATGTTCCATAAATAGGCTATTGAGCTACGCCATACAAGGTAAGCCTCTCCTTCAAGGACTTACCTTCCCCATTCACCAACCGTTTGTTGTGCAGTGACTCTGCCAGGCACGGAGATTACTAAATGCGTGAAACACTCTCTCTACCCTTAAAAGGTTTACTTTCCTCATGAAGGGCAGGTAGACAAGTCAACATATAACTCAGCTCACTCTGATGTGCTAAAGTAACAGTTAGAAATCAAGACGGTATAGAAAGAGGAGCAGAAGAAAGATAGCTTTTCTATAAGCAGTTAGCCATGGACAGAGATCCAAGGAGAACATGGATGCCACCTTGCCTGCCCTAGAAGGACTAGATCCCGTGTCTGATTCAGTCTCACTCAAGATGGCTACAGGAAACTCCTCAGCAACAGGGCTTAGTGCTCCTTTCTTGGCCTAGCACATCAGGGTGAGCTGTCCCCTCCTGGGTGAGCCTCTTGAGTCCACCAACCAATCAAATCTCTCCCTTTTACAAAGTCTGATGATGAGGCTCATCCTAATTGAATATTTAATCCATAAATGGGCCTGCACATGTGTGTGTAAACGTTCTTGGTCCCTTTTCAGTCTCCTGATGCCCGACTCTCCTGGTCCTTGCTGGGCACTTTCCTATCACAGTTTTGGCTGTTTTTTCACTTTGTTACATCTATGATCTTTTTTTTTTTTTTTCAAGGTAGGTCTTGCTATAGCTCAGGTTGATCTGGAATTTACTCTGTAGTCTCAGGCTGGCCTCAAGCTCATGGCAATCCTCCTACCTCTGCCTCCTGAGTGCTGGGATTAAAGACATGCGTCACCACACCCTGCAACATCTATGATCTTTCTTTAAGCTCTGAGCCCCCTTTACTATCCTACCTCTTAGCTTTTCCTGACTCTCTGTGTGAATGTGAAGAGGATCTTGTGGCTTGGGGTCTCATGCTTGCTTTCTACATGTGCGTATGGGACCTCTCCAGAGCTTTATCCCTGGAGATTTCTCTATGTGAAGGTGACTCTCTCCAAGCTCCCCTACCCCCCACTTTTCCAGATGGGAAAGGGGGAGAATTCTCTTGGCTTGAGCTTTCCAGCTAGCCTTCCCTTTGGATTTTAATTCTCCCTAAAATAAACTTCATGATTCATAATTTACTCTTCTCTGAGTATGTTTTATCAATTCTTTGCTAATACAAATAACTCAAAAGTTGGGGTCCGTGGGTCTTGGATCTCGTGTACCTTTATGGAATTTAATCCTCTGGACCCAAAAATTCTGTATCAGTATAAAGAAAGACCACCTGTGGAACAAGACAAAAAATGTCCTCTGTTCCCAGGGTGACTTGAACTGGGGCCTGGAGAGAGAGAAATATTTGGATTCAGTGGGAATGAGAAAATGAGGGTTGTGTTCCAAGGTATAATGATGGGCTACAGATGGCTTAGTGGTTAAGGGATTTGCCTGCAACGCATAAGGACCCAAGTTTGATTCCTCAGAACCCATGTAAGCCAGATGCACAAGGTGGTGCATGAGTCTGAAGTTTGTTTGCAGTGCCTAGAGGCCCTGGCATGCCCATTATCTCTCTCTCTCAAATAAATAAATTAAATTAAAAGGACAAGCAAGGTATAATAAAAGAAAGTCAGATGAAAAATGCACATTGGTTGTAGTACTCAAAAAAGAGGCATTTGTAACTTACAAAAGTAGTAAGTCCTTGGGCTGGAGAGATGGCTTAGCGGTTAAGGCGCCTGCCTGCTAAGCCTAAGAACCCGGTTCCAATCTCCAGGTCCCACGTTTAGCCAGATGCAAAGTGATGCAAGGGCGCAATGCCTCACTTGACCACAAGGGGACGCACGCATCTGGATTTCGTTCACAGCAGCTGAGAGACTGCTGGTGCGCCCATTCTCTATCTTTCTCCCTCTCCCTCTCCGTCTGTCTCTCTCTGTGTCTCTCTCCGAAATAATAAAAAATTTTTAAAAAGTAGTAAGTCCTCATTGTAATATATAAACACAAAGCATTTAATGAAACAGTCCAAGATATTCCTTACCTTGTCCCCTCCCTCCCTGCTTCTCTGTGCCATCACTTCAAGAGAATATCCTAGGCAACAGCTTGTCTTGTGTCCTTCCAGGCTTTCTCCATCCAGCACTAGACACAGTCAGGAATGATGACAAGCTCCTGCAATCCCACCATGCCAAGGCAGAGGCACGAAGGTCCTGCTTTCAAAGCCAGCTTGGGCAACATAGAGAGACTCTGTCTCAAAACAAACAAACAAACAAACAAACAAACAAACAAACAAACAAACAAAAAACTGGCTAGAGCTATACCATTGTGTTAGAGCATGGCTTAGGGTTCAAGTTAAATCCCTAGCACTGAAAATTACATTAAAAAATAAAAACCTACAACAAACCAACAAAGGTATTTATCTGAGTGCTTTAACTTTGACAAATATGAAATCATACATTGTCACTTTTCTTTTTTAAAAAGTTAACAATCTAACTAAGGACATCTCTTTTGAGCAATTAATGTAGAAATGACACAGTATTAAAATAATTACGTAATCCTTCATACAGCAAATTCATCCAATCGTTTCCCTTTCATAGGACATTCAACTTATTTTCAAATCTTTCCACTCTGTCCCTCTCAATACAAAGTACACTAATGACCACCTTTTCATGTGTATCCTAACTTTTGTGTGTGTTTATTTTCATATGTGCTAAGTCAAAGACCACATGGCTTTATAACTTAGTAGGCAGCATCCATTTTCTTTCCAAAAGTGTCTAGTGATTCTCACCAGTAGTGCACAAGGATCCATGCGATCTCACATTTACTTGTAAAATCAGTATGTTTCCTTAATAAGTTAAGTCCTCCAGAGCTTTTCTGGCCCTAAATATCATCAGTTTAAACAGTTTTTCAAATTTAATGGCTGAAAAATGATGCAATTTAATTACAGTATCCTGAATTACTTAGGAAGTTAAATGATATTTTCAGGTTTATTGAGCATCTAAAATTCCTATTCTGTCAATTTTATCTTCATATACCTTGTTCATTTTCCTATTAGATTTTTTATTTGTCCTATCATGTAGAAGTCCTCTTTTTATTACATGCAATACAAATTTTCCCAGTCTGCACTTTTTTGTATGACTTTGTTTCATTTTCATGTTGTCATATATGCCTGGCTTTTCTTTTATGACATGTGAGCTCCTCTTAAATTAAAAAAGAATCTTTTAGATTGTGGGTTTCAATTCATCAGAAAATTTAAATAAAATTTCAGAACAGAATCTCACTCGCTTTATTCTAAAGGTGTCTCATATTATGCCAGTATCATTTATTAAGTATACAACTAAATTGGGATGCCAACCTTTACCATGACTACATTCTGCACTCTGTTCTGTTACCATGAACTTATATATTTTGAATACAACACCTTGTGTTGCTGTAGTGTTTGTGACTATTAAGAATCTATTCAGGGGCTGGAGAGATGGCTTAGCAGTTAAGACGTTTGCCTACAAAGCCAAAGGAATCTGGTTTGATTCTCCAGGACCCACATAAGCCAGTTGCACAGAGGGTGCATGCATCTGGAATTCATTTGCAGTGGTAAGAAGCCCTGGCATGCCCATTATTTCCATCCCTCCCTCCCTCTCTCTCTCTCTGCCTCTTTCTCTCTCTCAAATAAATTATATATAAAAAGAATCAGCAGGGCATGGTGGTGCACTCCTTTAATCCCAGCACTTGGGAGGCAGAGGTAGGAGGATCGCCATGAGTTCGAGGCCACCTGAAGACTACATAGTGAATTCCAGGTCAGCCTGGGCTACAGTGAGACCCTACCTCAAAAAAAAAAAAAAATTTTAAAAATCAATTCAGAAGCTGGGTGTGGTGGTGCATACCTTTAATCCCAGCAATCCCAGCAGAGTTGAAGTTATCACTGTGAGTTCAAGGCCAGACTGAGCCTGAGACTACATAGTGAATTCCAGGTCAGCCTGGGCTAGAGAGAGTCCCTACCTCAGAAAAAAAAAAAAAAAAGAAGAAGAAAAAGAAGAATCAGTTCAGGCAGGAATAGGTCTGGACACAATCAGGGGTAATGTTAACTGAGATTATTACAGCAGCGGAAAGCTGTGTCATCTTCCACTATTCTTAAATGTAGCATTTTGCTTCTGGGTTTTTTCAGTCCTGTTTCCCCATAAAATTCTTGAGATTCCTATTCATGAGTACCCAGAATATGTATCTGGAAGACATTACCAAAGGGCATAACTAGCATTTTCTCTATGACATTCTCATATGTTCATATGCATTCCCCTCTCTCTCTCTCTCTCTCTCTCTCTCTCTCTCTGTCTGAGGCAAGGTCTCACTGTGACCTGGAACTCACTTTATAACCTCCAACTCTCATGATCCTCATACCTCACCTCCCCAGTGCTGGGATTATAGGCATGAGCCCCTGCCCCCGACTGTTCAGGTGTATCCTGGAGGGCCCAACAGCCCTTGAAAAGTGGCTTGTGTGGGGAGATATGAACACTTCACGAGAAATCCTGTCGACTAGCCTTTGAAGTGGATGTTTTTCTGACTGCGGAGAGCAGTAGAAGTTTCGGAGTTTGTGAATGGGCTGACATGAAGACACAGATACTTACAAACACCACGTGTGAGTGGCAGTGTCCTGAGTGTTGGAGATGGGGATGGGGGGTTGAAGGGACAAGGAGTGAGTCCAAGCAGAGGCCTGGGATAGCCGACACAGCTGGAAGAAATGGGAAGCATGCTCTCCGGCCCATGCGGAGTTGTGAAAGAGATGAAGCACGGGGAAAGGCAGAGCAAAAGTGGCTACAACGGGACTGAACTGTAACCTCAAAGTCAAGGACCATACTGTCCCATGTTGCATCCTTCCCTGGTTCCTAGGACAGTGTTGAGAACAATAGCAACCAATAAGGTTGCTGCTGACCAAGAAAGGGAATCAGGAGCTGGGGAGATGGCTCAGCAGTGAAAGGCACTTGCTTGCAAAGCCTGCGGATCTGGGCTTGATTTCCCAGTACCCAGGTAAAGCCAGATGCACAAAGTGGCTCATGCATCTGGAGTTCGTGTGCAGAGCCTCCAAAAGGGCCAATACCCTTAAGAGGGCGGAGCCGTAGCCTCTTGGTTCTCCTCAGGATTAAGTTTCTCTTTACCTGAACTGACATCACAAGTTTACCCCCCTGAATGTTGCTAGGTGGGGGATCCAATCAGAAGAATTCCCCTGTATGATCTGAGACAGGGAAGTCCAATCAACAACCTGAGGACCGCTGGTGAGCAGAGCCTAAACATCTCAGAATTAATCCGTGGGGAAGGGAGGGGAAAGAGGAGGAGTGTGAAGGGCACAAAAACCCAATCCCCTTTTAAAATTTTAATCCCAGCACTCGGGAGGCAGAGGTAGGAGGATCGCTGTGAGTTCGAGGCCACCCTGAGACTACATCGTGAATTCCAGGTCAGCCTGGGCTAGCGTGAGACCCTACCTCGAAAAACAAAACAAACAAAAAAAAAGTCTATTTATTTATTTATTTATTTATTTATTTATTTATTTATTTGAGAGAGAAGAGAAGCGAGGAGAAGAGACAAGGAGAGAGGAGGGGAGGGGAAGGGAGGGGAGGGAAGAAGAAGAGAAGAGAAGAAAGAGAGGAGGGAAGGGGAGGAGAGGAGAAAGAGAAGAGGGGAGGGGAGGGGAGGAGAAAGAGAGGATGCTAGGGCCTCCATTACACACGAACTCCAGAGGCATGAGCCACTTTGTGAATATGGCTTTACCTGGGAAATCAAACCCAGATCAGCAGGCTTTGCAAGCAAGTCCCTTTCACTGCTGAGCCATCTCCCCAGCTCCTGATCCCCTTTCTTGGTCAGCAGCAACCTTATTGTTTACCCCTTCCTACTCCCTAGGGAGCTTTCACTATTGAAAAAGTTTTACTTGTGCTTTGCTAACTTTCTGCCTTCTCTTTTAATTCTTTACTGGGTGAAGAAGGATCTTGAACTAGCTGGCAACACTGTGTACATGTAGCCCAACAGGTGCTTGCAGAATGGGAATGAAAGAATGAATGAACAGCGGCACCCCGAGTGATAGCAAGTATATTGAGTAAGAAATGAAATAGCCCAGTGTGGTAGCACCCATCTTTAATCCCAGCACTTGGAAGGCAGGGGTAGGAGGATTACTGTGAGTTCTAGGCCAGTTTAGGACTACAGAGTGAGTTCCAGGTCAGCCTGGGCTAGAGTAAGACTCTGCCTTGAAAAAACAAATAAAAAAAAGAAATGAAATGAGGTGATAATTTTAAGTTTGTTATAAAGAAATCAGGAAGCAGCTTCCTGTAATGTTAATGATCAGTGTGGTAAATGCCTACTAAGTCAACAAATGTATGCAAAAGTGAGCCAAAGAATATTGGAGAAATTGGTCTTTTGAAGGAAACACTCTTCTGATCAAGTTCTCCCCCTTAGAAATGAGTTGTTAAAGCCTTGTAACCACAGTAACTGAGATGGGATGGAAAACAAAATTGAGGCACTTCAATGGCCCTGTACGCTGTAATGAAAGATTACAGCACACAGGCCATTGTCTACCCCTAGAAGATTAGCCATGTCAGTTACATGCTTCCTGAAGCCACTGCTGGCAGGGAGGGGCCACCTCTGGCCTGGAGTCAGGGATCAGGCTCCTGCACCAGCTCACATGCTCGCAGGCAGCCCTGCTGTTGGTTCCCAGCCAGCTCTGTTAGTCTGTGACTCTAACTCACGAAGAAACACAGAGAACTTTCACGGTCTGCAATTTAGGGCTAGAATATCATCCACTGCCCATTGGATGATGTTAGGAAAGAAATATCCTTTAGTCAACAAGGATTAACTTGTAAGACAGCATGCTAAATGACAAGAAATCAATGAAACATAACCTCCCCTTCCAAAGAGCTGATAGCTTAATAAGAGAGAGAAAAATGAATAAAATTCAAGGCACACTACGGCAAGCAGCGTGGAAGAAACACAAAAATGTTATTAAGCATCTAAGGGCTATGGGAGAAGGCTGCTACACCATAGCAGAGCAGAGTGTGGGAGCGAGAAGACTGCAGGAAAGAGGCCAGAGCTCTCCAGCCATGCTGTCTGTAGCTATGCCTGCTCCATGTGTGGACAGCACTGGCCTGTGGATCTGGGTTCACCCAACACTACAGTTGTTTTCGACATAGACAGTTCCGATCTACAAATGCTGAACTCAAGAATTCACCCATGAGTTAGGTGTTGAGTACTCAAAACCCACACATGGTTCCTTCTTGGGCACAGTTCCCAAACCAGCCCATCCATGCCAACTTTGGCCATAATGTAACAGCAATAGTAGTGTTGTTAGGACGGTTTTAATATCCATTAGGGCCATACATTTAGTACTGACAAAATGCAATTCTCAATTTTCACAAATAAGAACATACATTTTCAGAGCACAATAGGCCCAAATGGCTCTTTGCAATGTAACAAAGCACCCCAATATATGGTGGCTCAAAACAGCCACTTTTGTTATAGCTCATAAGTTTTCAGGTCAGAGGTTTAAACAAATTTGAGGGAAAAACTCTCCACTTGTTGCTATTCATAACTTCAGCCTCAGTGGCAGAAGTTTCTATTTGCAATGGGCAGAGGTTAAGGCAAAGATGCACAGCTGGAAAAATTGCTAAAAATAAGAAACTATTGTGGCCAGAGTCCTAAAGTGGATATTTAAACTGCCCCCTCCAAAGTTCAGGGGACCTCATGGAAGAGGGACAAAAGAATGTAAGAGCTGGAGGACGGGGAGGAGTGCTGTGGAACACTGTTTTCTGGACATGACAAGGCCATTGCGCTCATAAACTCACAGCAGCTGTTTCCAGAATAAGACTGACCCTGTCAGCATTCCATCGCTGGTGGAGGAAGGGCTCGCAAGGCCCCACTTCTCCCAGCATAGTTACTGGGGTAGTTGCTGGGAGGAGTCATGCTCTTCAGTGGTGTAACCACTGGTATGGCACTGGTAACGTGCCCATACTCCAATAAATAGTCTTCCACCCGACGTGTGCAAACAACCCAGATTTACCTCAGTGGAATAGACACACACACACACACACATGCACACATGCGCGTGCACACACACAGCATGAAAATAGGAATGGAATTCATTGGGGAGGAGAAGGGTTTTAATATAAAGGGGATAAAAGGACAATGGGGATGAATAAAATCCAAATACATTATGCACATGTGTGAAATCCTCAAAAAAGAATTTGCTATCTTAGTAGTTTGCATATTCTATATTGGATGTCTTATGTAAATTATTATGTGCAAACAAAGACAGCTTTACTTTAAAAGAAAACCCTCTCATTTAAAGTTCATACTTGAGCATGGTGGCACATGCCTTTAATCCTAGAACTCTAAAGGCAGAGGTAGGAGGATAACCATGAGTTCAAGGCCAGCCTGGAACTACAGAGTGAGTTCCAGGTCATCCTGGGCTAGAATGAGACTCTACCTCAAAAAAAAAAAAAAAAAAAAAAGTTCAAGCCCGGCATGATGGAACACACCTTGTGGTGGTTTGATTCAGGTGTCCTCTATAAATGTAAGTGTTCTGAATGCTAGTCTCCCCAGCTGAAGACAATTGGAAATTAAAGCCTCTGGGAGGTAGAACATTGTTGGGGGCAGGCTTATGGGTATTATAGCCAGCTTCCCCTTGCCAGTGTTTGGCACACTCTCCAGTTGCTGTTGTCCACCTTATGTTGACCAGAGGGTGATGTCCATCCTCGTCTCATGCCATCATTTTTCCTGCCATCATGGAGCTTCCCCCTTGAGCCTGTAAGCCAAAATAAACCTCTTTTTCCCCACAATCTGCTTTTAGTTGGGTAATTTCTGCCAGCAATGCAAACTTGACTGTAACAGTAAAGTAGTACAGAGGAGTGGGGTTGCTGCTAGACACCTGACTGTGTGTCTTTGGCCTTTTGGAGCTGATTTTCAAGATGAATGTGGAAGGATTTGAAATCTTGGCATAAGAGGTGCCTTGCAGTGCTATAAGTACAGCTTGATGGACTATTCTGGTCAGAGCTGAAAGACCTGAATGCAGTAAGAACTATGGACTGTGAGGTTTGGCTTATGAGGGTGAGAAAGAGCTTTACTTGAACTTGGCTAGCAGTTTGTGTGAGAAGCTTACTGTTATGCCCTGTCCTGAGAAGATGTGCAGGGTTGCTTTGCGTAGAAATGAACTAGTGTGAGCAGAGGGATATGGCACAGAAAAATGAAATCTTTGGGTGAACTGCACCCATTCAACTGCAATTGAGAGATTACAACCTTTGAAATTGGGCCAGCTGACCTGCACTGGGGCAACAGGAAGAATGCAGACTCTTTTGAAGGGGCCTGAATGCTGAAGGAGTGTCCTGTTCTTCAAAGTCTGATTTATTCCCCCCTGGATTAACAAATTGGCACCCTACCTGGTATTATGGAGTATAACAAATGCAGGAAAGAGATGGTCATTGAGTTTGTAACGCGGTCTTATGTTTTGGAAATGGCCACTGGCAGTGTGAAGCAGGTTTGCTGGATGCCTGCATGGAGATCCCATGGGGCCATGAGGATGGACCGTGGGTTGCAGTGGAGACCCAGTGGAGATGCCGGGATCACGAGATGACTTCTGAGGAAAGCTGCCATCCCTGGATGAAGTTTGCCAGGACTGTGAGTAGCCTAACTGGAGGGGGGGAATTGGAACTCCAGAGACTTGTTGCTGGTTAGAATTATCAGACTTGGGGTTGATGTTTGCCCTGGTTGTTTTAAATCTTGTATTAGTTGAATATTGCTTTTGCTTTGTCTGATGCCATCCTTTGCAGTGTGAATGTTTATTCTGTGCCATTATGGGTTTTTTTTGGGGGGGGATTATTTTTTGGTATTATGGCTCAGTTAAAAGACCTTGGAGTATGGGGATTGTTTGAACATCATTAGGATTGATAAACAATATGGGGACTTTTAAAGTTGGATGAATGCATTGCATTTTACATCATGTATGGTTATCAGTTTATGGGGGCCAGGGGCAGAATGTGGTGGTTTGATTCAGGTGTCCCCTATAAACTAAAGTGTTCCGAATGCTAGTCTCCCCAGCTGACAGCAATTGGAAATCAAAGCCTCCGGGAGGTAGAGCATTGTTGGGGGCAGGCTTATGGGTATTATAGCCAGCTTCCCCTTGCCAGTGCTTGGCACACTCTCCGGTTGCTGTTGTCCACCTTATGTTGACCAGAGGGTGATGTCCACCCTCTGCTCATGCCATCATTTTTCCTACCATCATGGAGCTTCCCCCTTGAGCCTGTAAGCCAAAATAAACCTCTTTTTTTTTTTCCCATAAGCTGCTTTTAGTCGGGTGATTTCTGCCAGCAATACAAACCCAACTGCAACACGCCTTTAATCCCAGCACTCAGTAGGCAGAGGTAGGAGGATGGCAGTGAGTTTGAGGCCACTACATAGTAAATTCCAGGTCAGCTTGGCCAAAGTGAGACCCTACCTTGAAAAACCAAAAAAAAAAAAAATAAAAAATAAAAAAAAAGTTCGGAGCTGGAAAGATGGCTTAGTGGTGATGATTGCCACAAAGCCTAAGGGTCCATGTTCAACTCTCCAGGTTCCACATAAGCCAGATGGAAGGTGACACAAGTGTGCAAGGTTGCACATGTGCACTAGGTGGCACACGTGTCTGGAGTTCAATTGCAGTAACTAGAGGCCCTGGCCTGCCAGTTCTCTCTCTATCTCACTCTTGCATAAGAAAAGTAAAGGCCAGTCTGTTGGGTGTGCCTCAAAAAGAAAAGTTCATACTTGAAAATTTTCAATTAAAAATGAGTTTTTCAAATGGCATGAGCTATCATAATTAATATGGGATAGAAAACAATGGTTTTGCACAGTTTGGGGAGACTCATCTGTTTTTCATGGTGTTGATGGAGGTCCCCCAGTGGCAAGCTAGGAGATGGTGGGTTTGAAAGATCCAAGATGGTTCACTAGTGCCTTGGCAGGAAAGGCTGAAAGGTGGGACTGCCCACCAGAGCTACTTTGCCCCTCCCACATGGTAGTCACAGCATAGTGGGATTTCTTATATGGCAGCTCAGATCTCCACAAAATAAGGAAGCAGATGCATCACAATTGTGAGAGCCGTGGAAGTCACATAGGACCATCTACCCTGTGCTCCATGGGTGGGAGAGTCACAGACTTCCTCAGACTGAGGAGGAACCAGATGGAAGGTGAGTTGAAGAATTAAAACCTAACTTAAAACCACCAAAGAGGGCTGGAGAGATGGATTAGCAGTTAAGGCGCCTGCCTCCTAAGCCTAAGAATGCTGGTTCCAATCTCCAGGTCCCACGTTTAGCCAGATGCAAAGTGATGCAAGGGCACAATGATGCACTTGACCACAAGGGGGTGCATGCATCTGGATTTCATTCACAGCAGCTGAGAGACTGCTGGCGCGCCCAATTCTCTATCTGTCTCCCTCTCCCTCTCTGTCTCTCTCTGTGTCTCTCTCCAAAAATAAATAAAATAATAATAATAAATATATTTTAAAAAAACACCAAAGGGATGGAAAGAGAGTGGTGGCTGGACCACTGTGCATGCTAGCTCCTCAATGAAGAGGCCTCTATTAATTTTGGATTGTAGGAAAATGGGGAATAACGCTACCTCAGTAGAACACTTCTAAACACTCCTAGTCCCTATTTCCTCATCTATGATAATTTTTTGCACAATGAAGGAGAGGGTCATTTGTCTTTAGCTCTCTCTTATTTTAAATAATACATTTACATCTAAGTGTATAGTTATATGGTAGCATGTCCATTAAGTATCACTAACTATTTGAAAATCCTCTTATCTAATTGTCCAATAGGAAGTCACTAGGTAGCAGTGTGGTTGAATTAATATTTCATGGCTCGTGTTTTCTTTGTATGAGGTAAAAACAAGCTGACTATGTGTGTGTGTTGTTGTGTGTTGTATTTTCTTGCCCTCTATTTTTCAATTTTATTATTTGAAAATGAAAATACATGGGGCTGGAGAGATGCTCAGTGGTTAAGGTACTTGCCTGCAAAGCCTAAGGACCTCAGTTCAATTTCCCAATACCCAGGTAAAGCCAGATGCACAAAGTGGCACATGCATCTGGAGTTCATTTGCAGTGACTAGAGGCCTTGACACATTCATTCTCTCTGTCTCTTTCTTTTCTCTCTCTCTTTTCTTGCAAATAAATAAAATAACAAAAGAGCTTCAGTCATCTAGATAACTTTCAAGAGTGTCTTCAATAGTAATAACTTAATTTTTTCATAAAATATTAATGCATGTTATTTAATAAGTACATAGGAAATGGTAACACTACTAGCTGGAGCTACAGGCATGTTCTCCCTCACCATAGGATTTAAATAGCACTACGGTTTGTATATGGTTTGTCCCCATCTAAACACATGAAGAAATTTAACCCCTGTTATGAAATATTAAGAGGTGAGACAAGTTAAACTATTAAGAGTTTAGGAATCTTTCATGACAAATATATTGGTCCATTCATATGATGAACAGATTAATGCTTTCCCTTGAGTGAGTACTTTATAAAGGCCAGTTAGGCTGGGTCTCTTCCTCATTGTCTGCCTCTTAATGTGTGTAATGGTTAATCTTCACCGTCAAGTTGATTGGATTGAGAAGCACCTAGGACATTAGTGAAGTTCACCTCTGATGTGCCTGAGCACTTTCCAGACAGGAGGCAAAGGAAAAGATCAGTCCTGAATGTGGGCAGAACCATTCCATTGGCTGAAGACTTACATGGGAAAAGTGGTAAAAAGAAGAAGCCAGCAGTACAGGCCACCATAATGTGAGCTGCTCTATTCTGCCATGACCTACCACCATCATTATCTACTGAAACCATGAGCAAAATGAATCCTTTTTCCCTTATGTTGTTTTTCTCATATGCATTTGTCACAGCAATGGAAAGGTCTGAATCACACAGTGTGTAAATGGTGCCCCATCTCAGAATCCTACCTGCAAGTGGATGCCTCACCAAATGTGGACCCTCACCATTGGACCAGAATTATGAGCCCAAATAAGCATTTTTCCTTTTGTAACTTAACAAATTGTGGTGTTGTCTAACTGGCAACAAAATACAGACTAAAAATAAACTCTTCATCTTTTCATCACCTATTAAATGTCATTGTTTTTCTCATATAATCAGAACCCTTTCTACAAATGATTGTTGAAGTGAAGATAACAAAGAGACAAAGAAAGATGAATGGTTAAAGAAAAAAATATTGATACTTCAAAATCAGAACAAGGGACTTCCATGTAAGATAACAGTATAGGAGCCATGTCAAAGCAGCTTAGGGAGGGAAATACAGCAAAATGTACTCTTCTACTGTAAAGTGAAGGTGTATAAGTTATTAGAAACCACAGCAGAGACGCAGGAGAAACTCAGATCTTCTAGAAAGGAGGAAACTGGCCAGAATCCCTTTAAGGTCCCAGCGGCCCCAATCTGCATGCCTGCCCACCCAGCCAATGCAGAATTGCAGGAACAGAAACCAGGTGAAGAGATTTTCCACTCATATCAGGCCCCTCACAAAGTCAAGCAACCTGAAGGGGAAGACACTAGAGACCAGTTGAGCAGCTGCTGAAGGAGAACACAAATGCCACCAGCCACCTGAGAACTCATTCCCTCCTATACCCATAGCATCCAGCACAGCCAATCAAAACACCAGATCCAGTGACCCAAGCACCCTAACCAAATCCACAGTGCAACCGAGAGGGACTGAGGTTGGCACTCAGCATTGGTGAGATTGGAAGCCATCCCAAAAGGTAGCAGAGTTACTTACACAAAGCCAGGTACAGAGGCCTGCACTGGAGGTGCTAATCTCTTTTCCCATGTCAGGGCAGGTTATATGTTAAATTTGATTGATATAGACTTGGTTTGCTTTACCATTCTCAAATGAACTGTATTTTGATGTTGGCTTTTGTTGCCTTTGATGTTCCCTGATTTATAGGGCCTTTATCTTTTTCTTCTATCATTATTGTAGGCAGGGTCTCACTCAGCCCCAGGCAGACCTGGAACCTATTTCAGACTAGAAATCTCAAATTCCCAGTTGACAGGATTAAGGGTGTGGAGCAACACACATTCTTAGGGATTTTGGCTTTATTAGATTATCTGTTTGTTTAAATTCCCACTCTTACATAAATACCCTGTGCTGGTTTTAATTGAATGTATATAGTGCTCAGTTGAATTTTAGAATTGCCAGTCATTTGCTCCACCAAGTATACAAGAATACTTGAATAGCAAACTCAGCACCTGGGGTCACTTCTGCTGTTTCTCTTGGAGTATAAGAGCTACACTTGGCACGTTAAACTCCCACTCTGAAGATATATAAAGTTGGATTTACATGGCTAAGAACATTTCAGATAATTAGGAAATGCAAACCTCAAATTAACTCAAGATGCAAAAATCTCTACATTATAATACAAGAAACACAAAAAAAATCAAGACAATATATTTCCACCAAAAAATTATAAATCCATGAGACATGACCTCCAGTGAGAATGTTTTAGAAAAAATTCCTGACAAAGATTTCAAAAAAGTTATACCAGTGCTCAAAGAAATCAATGAAGGAATCAAAGAAGTAAACAAACTCATGAAGGAATCTGAAGAAAACACAGGAAACCAAATTAATGAAATAAGGAGGTTGATATAAGACATGAATAAGGAAACAGAAATAATGGAAAAATACCAATCAGAAATACTAGAAATGGAAAAAAAAACAGTAAGTCAAATACAAAATTCTGTAGAGAGTCTCACCAGTAGAATGGATCAAGGATAGGACAGAGTATCTATACTAGAAGACCAGGTGGAAGATCTAATACAGTTTAACAGAGAAAGGAAGGCATGAATGTGAATTTCAAGATATTTGGGACACTATGAAAAGATCAAACATAATAATTCAGGACACAGTAGAAGGAGAAGAATTTCACTCCAAAGGCATAGTAGATATTTTCAGCAAAATCATAGAAGAAAATTTCCCCCAAGTAGGGAAAGTGATGCCAACATATATACAGGAGTCTGTAGAACACCAAACTACAAAACCCACAAACCAAAGAAAATATATTGAAAGGAGTTAGAAAAATCAAGTCACATGCAAATGCAAGCTCATCAGGAAAACATCAGGTTACTCAACACAAACTGTAAGAGTCAGAAGGGCTTGGAATGATGTATTCCAAGTTCTGAAAGATAAAAACTGTCAACCAAAATTACTTTATCCAGCAAAGCTATACATCCAAATTAAAAGAGAAATAAGGACATTCCACAACAAAAACAGACTAAAAGAATATATAAACATTAAACCAGCTCTACAGAAAACACTTGAAAGGATCCTCCATGCTGAAGAGAAATAAAAGCACAAATATAAGGAAACAGGAAAATAAACCATTCTCAAATAATACTTAATGCAAGAGAGTAAAGGAAAAATCAGAAAAATACAAAACAAGAAGAATGGCAAGAATAAATGTACATCTTCCAATAAGAACTCTTAATATCAATGGCCTCAATGCCCCAACCAAAAGACACAGGTTTTCAGATGGATTAAAAAGCAAGATCCTTCTATTTGTTGCCTCTAAGAAACCCTCCTTTCCATAAAAGACAGATACTATCTTAGGGAGAAAGGTTAGAAAATGGTATTTCAAGCAAATGGGTCTAGAAAACAAGCAGGTGTCTCTATCCTAATATCTGACAGGATAGACTTCAAACCAACATTAGTTAGGAAAGATAAAGAAGGTCACTTTATATTGATTAAAGGAACACTCCAACAGGAGGACATTACAATTCTAAACATATATGCACCTAACATTAGGGCTCCCAATTTCATCAAACAAACACTATTAGAATTAAGGTCACAGATAACACCAAACACAGTTATAGTGGGTAATTTCAATAACCCATTCTCATCAATGGACAGGTCATCCTGACAAAACATAAATAGAGAAGCATCTGGATTGAATGAGGTCATAGAACAAATGGGCCTAATAGATATCTACTGAACATTTCATCCAAATGCTACAGCATACACACTCTTTTCAGTAGCACATGGGACATTCTCTAAAATAGACCATATAATAGGACACAAAGCAAACCTTAGCAAATACAGGAAAATTGAAATAATTCCCTGCACTCTATCTGATCACAATGGGATTAAACTACAAATCAACAAAAAAAAGCTATAGAACTTATACAAAATCATGGAAACTAAACAATACAGTATTAAATAATGAATGGATCAATGAAGAAATCAAACAGAAAATAAAAAAATTCACAAAATCAAGTGATAATGAGAACACAACATCCCAAAAGCTTTGGGACAGAATGAAAGCAGTCCTAAGAGGGAAATTTATAGTTTTAAGAGCCTATATTGAAGATAGTCTGAATAAGACTTATGTAAACCTTCTTTTTTGAATAATGGCACATCCAGAAGCTATAGACTGTTACTAGAAAATTTTCAGTGCCTGGGATGGGGCACCTTCCAGTGAGTTGTTAGCCAAGGAGCTCTTGGAAGCCTCCAAAACATTACAGGCTATTGCCAAGGCCCTTGGTTTCCCTTGAGAAACAGATGGTAATACCCTATTGCTGAAGACATCTCTTGCCTGAGAGGCAAGGTCACTGGGAAAGTAAGCTGGTTCTGAGCAGAAAACCTCCCTGTAGACCAGCCAACTGAAATCTGGGAAAAGCTGCACTGCATGCAGCCCTATGGGAGACAGAAGTCACCAGCAGTGAAAACAGTGGACACTGAAAAACTCAAGTTTGACCATACAGGCCCAATGACCAAACGGGTGCAATAGTGGCATGTCTGCTCTTGGGGAAACCAACTGCTCCCTAATTGGACTGAAGGCCCTCTCTATGGGAGGGAATACATGCCTGGTACTGAAAAACCTAAGCAAAAGTCTATAGCAGGTGAGGTCATGAGCCTTAGGGGTATAAAGCCTCCTCTTGTCTGGCTAAATGTATATATTACTCCCACCAAACTGCCCTGAAAGCACTACACTTAATGTTCATATTCACATATTATCACTACTCTCACTTCTGGTTAGAGAGGCTTCTCTTTTCAGATGGCAATGACCACTGGGATAACCCAAAAGGCAATATAGTGCTGAGAAGAAGGGACGGAGGAGTGTCCAGCACTGAAACATATCTGTCACATCCTCTAAGGCTCAGGGTCCATTGTGGAAGAGGGGGCAGAAAGAATGTAAGAGCCAAAGGAAGGGTGCGACTCCTTACAATGCAACTGTCCAGACAGAAATTGGCCTCAATATCCATGACCTTGCAGTGCCTAGCAATACCTTCACAAGACCCTCATAATAGGAGAAAAAGATGATGACATCAAATTAAAAGAGAGACTAATGGAGAGAGGGAGGGGATATGATGGAGAATGGAGTTCTGAAGGGGAGTGGGGGAAGGGGAGGGAAATATCATGGTTTTTTGTCTGTAAGTATAGAAGTTGTCAATAAAAAAAAAGAAAGAAAAGAAAAAGGAGTTAGAAAGGTGGCAAGTAGGTGGGCATGGTGGCGCACGCCTTTAATCCCAGCACTCGGGAGGCAAAGGTAGGAGGATTGCCGTGAGTTCAAGGCCACCCTGAGACTACATAGTGAATTCCAGGTCAGCCTGGGCCAGAGTGAGACCCTACCTCGAAAAAAAAAAAAAAAAAAAAAAAAGAAAGGTGGCAAGTAAACAACTTAATGCTTCACTTTAAGGCCTTGGAAAAAGAAGAACAAGGCAAAGCAAAAATCAGTAGATGGGAAGAAATAATAAAGATTAGGGCAGAAATTAATGAAATAGAAACAAAAAATACAAAGAATCAGAGAGTTGGTTCTTTGAAAGGATAAACAAGATTGATAAACCCTTAGCAAATCTGACAAAAAGAAAGTGAAGAAACACAAATTAATAAAGTTAGAGATGAAAAAGGCACCATTACAAAAGATACCAAAGAAGTTCAGAAAATCATAAGGACATACTTTAAGAACATATACTCCACTAAGTTTGAAAATCTGAAAGAAACAGATGATTTCCTTGATTTGTATGACCTACCAAAATTAAATCAAAATGAGATTAACCACTTAAATCGACCTATATCAAGTACAGAGATCCAAGCAGTTATATATATTTTTTAAAACTCCCAACTAAGGCAAGTCCAGGGCCAGATGAATTCACTGGTGAATTTCACCAGACCTTCATGGAAGAATTAACACCACTGCTTCTCAAACTTTTCCGTAAAATAGAAAAGGAAGGAATACTACCAAAATCCTTCTATGAAGCCAGCATCACCCTGATACCAAAACAAGACACAGAACAAAAAAATAAAATTGCAGGCTAATCTCCCTCATGAACATGGTTTCAAAATTTTTCAACAAAATAGTGGCAAACAGAATGCAAGAACATAATAAAAAGATTATTTGTCAGGGGCTGGAGAGATGGCTTAGTGGTTAAGGGCTTGCCCGTGAAGCCTAAGGACCCCGGTTCAAGGCTCAATTCTCCAAGACCCACTTAAGCCAGATGGACAAGGAGGCGCATGCATCTGGAGTTTGTTTGCAGTGGCTGGAGGCCCTGGCATGCCTATTTCTCTCTCTCTCTCTCTCTCTCTCTCTCTCTCTCTCTACCTGCCTATTTCTGTATCTCTCTCTCTCAAATAAATAAATAAAATATTTTTAAAAATATTTTTTTTAAAAGATTATTTGTCGGGCTGGAGAGATGGCTTAGCAGTTAAGGCACCTGCTTCTTAAGCCTCAGAACCCGGTTCCAATCTCCAGGTCCCACATTTAGCCAGATGCAAAGTGACGCAAGGGTGCAATGCCACACTTGCCCACAAGGGGGCACATGCATCTGGATTTCGTTCACAGCACTGAGAGACTATTGGTGTGCCCATTCTTTATCTGTCTCCCTCTCCCTCTCTGTCTGTCTCTCTCTGTGTCTCTCTCCAAAAAAAATAAATAAATAAATAAATAAATAAATAAATAAATAAATAAATAAAAGATCATTTGTCCTGACCAAGTAGGTTTTATCCTACTGCAGTGATGGCTCAATATACACATATCAGTCAATGTAATACACTATATAAATGGACTGAAAGACAAAAATCACATGATCTCAATAGATGCAGAAAAGGCATTTGACAAAATCCAACATCCCTTCATGGTAAAAGACCTAAAGAAACTGGGAATAGAAGGAACATATCTCAAAATAATTAAGGCTACTTATGACAAACCCACTGCCACCATAGTACTAAGTGGGGAAAGCCTTGAAGCTTTTCTACTAAAGTCAGGAATAAGACAAGGATATCCACTATCCCCACTTTTATTTAATATAGTACTGGAAATCTTAACTATAGTTATAAGGCAAGAGACACACAGAAAAGGGATACAAATTGGAAAGGAAGAGATCAAATTATCATTATTTGTAGATGATATGATTCTATACATAAAGGACCCTGAAGACTCTACCAGCAAATGGTTAGAGCTGAAAATAATGTTAGCAACATGGCAGGATACAAAATAAACACACAGAAATCAGTATACTTTCTATATACTAACAACAAACATGCAGAGGATGAAATCAGGGAATCACTCCCATTCACAATTGTCTCAAAAAAAAGTACCTTGGAATAAACTTAATCAAGGAATTAAAGGATATCTATGATGAAAACTTTAAAACACTCAAGACAGAAATTGCAGAAGACACTAGGAAATGGAAAGACATCCCATGTTCTTGGATTGGAAGAATCAATATTGAGAAAATGTCACTCTTACCCAAAGCAATCTAATTTTTTTTATTTTTTATTTTTTTAGAGAGAGACACAGAGAGAGACAGACAGAGAGGGAAAGGAAGACAGATAGAGAATGGGCGCGCCAGCAGTCTCTCAGCTGCTGTGAACAAAATCCAGATGTGTGTGCCCCCTTGTGGGCAAGTGCGGCATTGCGTCCTTGCATCACTTTGCATCTGGCTAAACGTGGGACCTGGAGATTGGAACCGCTGGAGATTGGAACCAGCATTCTTAGGCTTAGGAGGCAGGTGCCTTAACTGCTAAGCCATCTCTCCAGCCCAGCAATCTAATTTTAATGCAATCTAAATATAAATTTAATGCAATCCCATCAAAATTTGAATGGCATTCTTTTTTAAATTTATTTTTTATTGACAACTTCCTTAATTGTAGACAATATCCCATGGTACTTCCCTCCCCCCCCCCCACTTTTCCCTTTGAAACTTCACTCTCCATCATATCCCCTCCCCTCTCAATCAGTCTCTCTTTTCAGTTTGATGTCATGATCTTTTCCTCCTATTATGATGGTCTTGTGCAGGTAATGTCAGGCACTGTGAGGTCATGGATATCCAGGCCATCTTGTGTCTGGAGGAGCAGGTTGTAAGGAGTCCTGCTCTTCCTTTGGCTCTTACATTCTTTCCTCCACCTCTTCCACAATGGACCATGAGCCTTGGAAGGTGTGTTTGACATGCTTCAGTGCTGAGCACTCCTCTGACCCTTCTTCTCAGCACCATGGTGCCTTCTGAGTCATCCCAAGGTTACCACCATCTGAAAAGAGAAGCTTCTTTAAACAAAAGTGAGAGTAGCATTAATATATGGGTGTGCACATTAAGAGAAGTGCGTACTGGGAAGTTTCATGAACATAGTATATACATTTAGCCAGACACCAGCAGACATTACACCCTTAGGGCTCATGACTACCCCTGTCATAGGTTTCCAGTATCAGGGATGTATTCCCTCCCATGGAGTGGGCCTCCAGTCCAATTAGAGAGCGGTTGGTTTCCCCCATAACAGACATGCCACTATTGCACCCATTGGCTCATTTGGCCTGGCTGGCCAAATTTAAAGCTTGCAGTGTTCACTGTTGAGTATCTTCACTGGTGTTTCTCTCTCCATTGAACTGCATGCAGCGTAGCTTTTTCCAACTTTCTGTCCACATGGAGGAGGCTTTCAGCTCAGCTCCAGCAGGATTTCTCAGAGACCTTGCAGCCCAAGTATGTGGAGTCTTCGGCAATAGGGTTTTACCATCTATTCCTTGTGGGAAACCAAGGGCCTCAGCAATGGCCTATAATGTTTTGGAGATATCTGCAACCTCCCTCACCAACAACTCACTGGAAGGTGTCCCATCCCTGGCACTGAAAATTTTCTAGTAACAATCTATGGCTTCTGAGTGTTCCATTGTCCAGTAAAGTAAGTTTCCATATGACTTATTTATATCCTCTTAGATATTGATTAGCCCTCCCTCCACCTTTGAATGACATTCTTTATGGAAATAGAAAAAACAATTCTAAAACTCATTTGGAAGTACAAAAAACCTCGAATAGCCAAAACAATCCTGAGCAACAAAAATAAGGCAGACAGTATCACCATACCTGATTTTAAGCTATATTACAGAGACATAGTAACAAAAACAGCATTGTCCTGACACAAAAACAGTCACATAGATCAATGGAACAGGATAGAGGACCCAGATGTATATCCAGGCAGCTACAGCCATCTGATTTTCAACAAAAATGCTAAAAATATTCATTGGAGAAAAGACAGCCTATTCAGCAAGTGGTATTGGGAAAACTGGATATCTATATGTAGAAGGATAAAAATAGATCCTTATCTCTCACCATGCACAAGAATCAAGTCCAAATGGCTTAAATACCTTAATATCAGCCCTGGAACTCTGAAATTTCTAGAGGAAAAAGTAAGGGAAACCCTTCAACATATTGGCATAGGCAACAACTTTCTGAATATAACCCCAATTACTCAGGAAATAAAACCACTAATCAACCACTGGGATCTCATGAAATTAAAAAGCTTTCGTAGGGCAGGAGAGATGGCTTAGTGGTTAAGGCGCCTGCCTGCCAAGCCTAAGAATACCCATTCAGTTCTCCAGGTCCTACGTTTAGCCAGACGTAAAAAGTGATGCAAGGGTACCATGCCACGCTTGCCCACAAGGGGGCACATGCATCTGGAGTTCATTCACAGCAGCTGAGAGGCTGCTGCTGCACCCATTCTCACTCTCTCTCTCTGCCTCGTCCTCTCTGTCTCTCTTCTCCGTGTCTCTCTAAAAAAAAAAAAAAAACTTTTCTATAGCAAAGGACACTAAATACAGTGAAGAAGCAACTTACAAAATGGGAGAAAATCTTTGCCAGCTATACATCTAACAGATGATTAATACCCAGGATATACAAATAACTCAAACGACTAAATAATAAAAATCAAACAATTAAAATATGGGCTATGTAACTAAATATAGAGTTCTTTAAGGAAGAAATATAGATGGCCTATAAACATCTAAAAAATGTTCTACATCCTTAGTCATCAGGGAAATGCAAATTAAAACTACTTTGAGATTTCATCTCACTCCTGTCAGAAGGGCTACCATCAAGAAAACAAATAACCATAAATGCTGACGAGGATGCAGAAAAAGAGGACCCCTTCTACACTGTTGGTGGGAACGTAATCTGGCATAGCCATTGTGGATATCAGTGTGGAGGTTCCTAAGACAGCTAACAGTAGATTTACCATATGACTCAACTATATGGATAAACCTGGAAAGGATTATACTTAGTGAGGTAACCCAGGCATGAAATACCAAATGTGACATATTCTCTCTCATATGTGGATCCTAGCTACAAATGTTTAGACTTATATGTGAGTTGGAGTAAAAATCAGTAGCAGAGGCCAGTAACATAGAAAGGGGCTATAAGGGAGGGAAGATTTAAGGGGATAATACTGATTATATATGTAAGCAGAGGAACAGATTACTGGGGTAGAAAGGCCTAAGTGAGGTCAGGGAAAGAGATTGAGTAAAGAAAGGGTGAGGGTAGCGTTAATCAAAACCTAAGAGGGTATGGAAACCTACTTTTTTGGACAATGGCACACCCAGAAGCCATAACTTGTTAGTAGAAAATTTTCAGTGTCAGGGACAGGATACCTTCCAGTGAGTTTTTGACCAGGGTCCCTGATGCCCCCAAAATATTACAGGCCATGATTTCCCACCAGGAATAGATGCTAAGACCCTATTGCTGAAGATTCCACATCCTTGGGCTGCAAGTCCACTGAGAAATCTTGTTGGAGCTGAGCTGAAAACCTCTTCCCTGTAGACTAGCTGACAGAAAGCTGGGAAAAGCTATGCTGCATGCAGTTCAATGGGAGAGAGAGGTCATCAGTGGAAATAAACAACAGTGGACACTGCAAGCCTTAAGTTTAGCCAGCCAGGCCAAATGATTGAATGGGTATTGGGCACTGCCAAGCATAGGCTGGAGCCTTCAGGAGACAGACCTGAGCTGCCAGATGTAACAAAGGGCCCCAGGGCTATGGGAGGATGTAGCAGGCCTAGATCCCCGTCTGGTCCTGAGGCCCATAAAAGTGGGGCTTCCCCCTCTTCCTGAAGTCATGGCACACTTTATACCCCCCAAAACCTCGCCCAAAGATGTTGGTGAGCAAGGCCACTCCCTCCTCAGGCCCAGGACACCTGGACATTCCCGTAGCCTTAGGTTTCATTTTTCTTATGGCTGTGACCTTGTGGCCCGCTGCCCCAGTAAATGGCAACAGCTAACTGCCTTCCTATAGCTGCAGCCCTCTTCTACGTGACTTAGGTCACGTAGCTCTTCCCACCACTGCCTAAACCATGTGACCCTTTCCGGCTCCATCCCAGCATACTGAGATGACGTCAATAAGCAACCTTAAACCCACCAATCCCCTTAGTACCTTGTCCCTTCCTGCTCACAACTGCTTATAAACCCATGTCCCTATTGAATAAATGAGCTGTTCCCTGAAGCTGTCTCCTGGGTATTTTCCTTCTGTCACACTCACGGCCACTCGAGACCCTGCCCCACAGTTGACTGGGCGCCTCAGGGGAGACAGTGCACAAGGGCCCTTGAGGAACCAGGGACCCACAAATGGGTGCAACAGTGGCATGTCTCTTATGGGGGGAAACCAACCATTCTCTAATTGGACTGGAGACCCACTCCACAGAAGGAAATACATGCCTTGTACTAAAAACCTATGACCGGTAAGTCATGAGCTCTAGGAGTGCAATGCCTGCTGGTGTCTGACTAAATGCTTATATTGTGTTCACCAAACTGTCCGTTGGAACGTCTCTTAATTTTCATACCCATATATTAATGTTACTCTCACTTTTGGTTAGAGAAGTTTCTCTTTTTAGATGGTGGTGACCTCTGGGATGACTCAGAAGGCACCATGGTGCTGAGAAGAAGTGACAGAGGAGTGCTCAGCACTGAAACATCTCTGTCACACCTTCCAAGGCTCAGGGTCCATTGCAGAAAAGGTGGCTGAAAGAATGTAAGAGCTAAAGAAAGGGTAGGTTTGCTTACAATGCAATCTTCCAGACACAAAATGTCCTGGATATCCATGGCCTCATAGTGCCTGGTACTATCTACACAAGACCCTCATAAGAGGAAATGATGATGACATCAAAGTAAAAGAGAATGATTGAGGGGGGAGGGGATATAATGGATAGTGGAGTTGCAAAGGGTAAAGAGAGGGGGGAGGAAATTATCATGGTTTATTATGTACAATTATGGAAGTTGTCAATAAAAAAAGAAAGAAGTATCAAGGTCTTTAGTGGGGAAGGAGCACCATGGGGTGACAGGCACCTGGAATTGTTGACTATATGAGAATGACATACAATTGCAATTGCAAGTTGTATGCAAACTAGAATCTATTATTCCCAGTCAAAAAACCCATCTAGGTGATTTCTATACTGAGACTATTCTAGCAACACAATAACAAGAATCATAATCACTGCCAAAGTTATAATCATTTTCAATGGACTTGGGGAATGAGACATTTTCTAAAATGAAGTCCATCAAGTAAACAAAAGACAAGATGAACTGAAGTTCCTGAGCGATGTGTGGCCTGAAGTCTGTGGGCAGGGCAGGGAGTTCATCCGAGAGCTGAGGTGCCCTGGTACTGCTCATCTGAGGGCCACATGCATAGGACAACAAGCCTCTTCACAATGGTGTGCCAGTGTTTCTTCACTGGGCACAGAGAGGAGAGCACAGTGGTGACCGCCCCATCCCTGGCCTCCTGCTGAGTCTGTCAACAATGGAGCCACTTGGTACCAGCTGTGTCAACCTAGATCGGACCTCGGCATCATCTAGAAACCCCTAAATCAACCTTTGAAAGAATGATATTGCTTAAACAACAACCAGTCTTTGAAGGTCATGCTTGTTAGACAAATCAAATATAAAAAGACTTTCCATGGGGACTTTTGACTTGATTGTACCTTAGAGAAAAGCCAGGAGATATAAAAGAGCCCCAAATCATCTCAGCAAACCCACGATGTCAGTCAGGGATTATATATCACGCTTGCAATTTAAAAATGGGCTATGCGTTCTTCTAAACATTTGCACATGAAATTGGAAATGCACACAAACGTTCATTATGCTGTGGCTTGGCCAAGAAAAAAAGGCTGTCTGTCTCTGTGGGGTTGCAGGCTTAACAACCCTACTGAACTGATGTCAGTTCCTTTATTATTTATTATCCTTTATTAGCCAACTCAGCTAAAAAAGTCATTTAAATCTGATGCCTGGTCTCTTTGTCAATGAATGAACTGGTTGCTTGATGAAAATGCTCAGAAGGGTCTGATATTTCAACATTGGTAGAGACAAAGACAAGCCAGCTGTCATTAGCCATTTTTCAAAATGACAGGAAGACTTTTCCACCCCTGCAGCCTGTGGTATCATGCAATGAAATGCCATGGTGTGATCCAAGCTGAGCTCAGTAGGTACAGGAGGACAGTAAAGTGGAGTGCACTGGACAGCAAGTCGCTGCCTTGCACAACTCAAGTTCCTACCTTGGCCCATAAGATAGGAGCTTTTACCTATTGTGGGTGATGGGAAGATGCTCCTCGCCCTCATTCTACCATCATCCCTGCCGGGAGAAAATAAATGACCTTACTCAATTGGGACATTGAAGCAGGAAGTAAGGGTGCTGGCCACCACCTCTATTCCTTGTTCTCTGGCAGCCTCTCTGATTCAAGAATTGTTTGATCTCAGGACAAACATTCTCCACTCCAACACCCAGAAAGAGGCATGTATGAGGAGGTCTCAAAGCCTGTGGGTGTACAACCCTGCCAATGAACGCATGGATGTATTCCATCTACTGGCAAAGAATGAAGAAGCCTGTTTAGCCACAGTTCCGTGTTGTGACCCCAGTCAGGTTTATTAGTAATTAAGTTGAGATATCGATGTTCTATATTTTAATTAGTTTCAAACTCAGGAAGAGAAGAAAGGAGTGTGATTTACTGTTCCTCACAGAAAATCCAATACACTTAAACTCTAACTACCTATTGTAATTGATATGTTGATTCTTCATTGGATTCTCTAACTCTGGCATGGTAGTGATCCTGAGTGCAGAAATAGAAAATCTTTCTATACCTTCATACATATTTGTAACATCCAGCAACCAGCTTTTTGAGAGAAGGCCCTGGCCCATCCTTCTGCACCGTGACTAGGACTAGAGTGACTGCTGCAAGCTGCGCGTGTGAAGTCACTGCAACTCAGGGTGGTCAAGAGAGATACACGCCCACTTCTCACAAGCTAATACTAACCCATTATAGTTTCCTGATATTCTCTGTTGTTACCTGAAAATCAATTCCAAGGATCATTGTGTGTGTGTTTGTCCATCTTGTTCTTTTGAAAGAATAATGTGTGTTGTGAATTTGTGGAAACTAGAAATTACTGTCTCACTCTTCTGGACATAGGGAAGAGCAAGATGGAGCCAGCCTTCCTGTTGCTTCCTCCCACTGTGAAAACCAAAAGAGTGAGAGGGAACAGGGGAGCAAGAGAGAAATAAGCAGACTGCAAAGATGGATCAGTGGTTTAGCGCTTGCCTGCAAATCCTAATGACCCAGGTTCAATTCCCCAGTACCCACAAAAAGCCAGATGCACAAAGTGGTATATGCATCTGGAGTTTGTTTGCAGCAGCTGCAGGCCCATATTCTGTCTGTCTGTCTGTCTCTCTCTCTCTCTCTCTCTCTCTGCTTACAAATAATGTCATTAGTTGGATCTTCTTTCCCCTTTTCCCCCAAAATTTCTTTCTCCTTTCTCAGTTTCTTCTACATATCAGAGTAGCCCAAAGTAGCAGAAACCATGCTGAGGACTATTCCCAAGAGTCACTAACAATATTTCTTTTTTTTTAAAAAAAAAAAAAAGCCAGGTGTAGTGGCACACGACTTTAATCCCAGTCCTCAGGAGGCAGAGGTAGGAGGATCACCATGAGTTTGAGCACCCTGAGACTACAGAGTGAATTCCAGGTCAGCCTGCGCTAGAGTGAGACCTTTCATTGAAAAACCAAAAAAAGAAATTTCCTAAAAATAAGAGCTACTGAACATTAGTGGGTATCCATCCCTGTTACAGAAACCTCAGCTCCCAACTCCCATGCCTTAGAGATAGGGTGGCATGTTGGGAAGCAGGAGCGTGCGAGTGAAACAAGGCTGACTAGAGCCCTAGCTTGAGTTCACTGTTCCCATGGTGCTGCAAAGAAAGTGGCTGCAGAGGCTGGAAATCCATCCTCTCCCTTGGCCAAGGAAAGCCCTGGGAAAGGAGGGAAGATGACCTGGTCAAACCTCTTTGTAAGCAGGACCGTCAGGCTTCCAGACAATCAGCCTTACAGGGGTGTAGTGAGAGAGTCCTTATCTGTGGAATGCTTTCAGCCAGACATGCCTGATTGATTACCATGGTAGTCACATCCGGACTGTGTAGATTTACAGAAATCATCTCCCTAAACAATGTCATATAATTTGTGTAACCATGAAAACATCAATGGGATGTTTCCTGAAAGAAACAGCTGCCATTTGTGTGAGTGATGATGTACACATCATTTAAATACTATCTTTTAGCACCAGAACTAATCCTCACCCTGCAAAAAGTGAGCTGAAAATCTATGGTCATGCTCCCAGACGTCCTTGTTTCCTCTGTGAGTGCCAGATGATTTTTTTTTCCTTTGAGACAGGGTTTCATTAGGTAGCCTATGCTGACCTACAACTTGTAATCCTCCTGCCTTGGCCTCGCAAGTGCTGGAATTATAAGCATGGACCATGCCACCCAGCTGTCTGGAAGTAGGTGTTCTTAAAACTATTGGTAGAAAAGCTGGGTATAGTGGCACACACTTTTAATCCCAGCACTCAGGAGGCAGGGGTAGGTGCCACCCTAAGAGTACATAGTAAATTCCAGGTCAGCCTGGGCTAGAGAGAGACCCTACCTTGAAAAACCAAAAAAGAAAAGAAAAGAAAAAAACTATTGGTAGAGCTTGCTACTGTGCAAGACCTTAGGAACAGACAGATCTGTTTGATAATCTGATCCTTTGTGCTATCTCATGCCCTTAAAAACTTTGTTAACACTTTATCATAAGAGTTTTTTTTTTTTTGCTTTGTTTTTGTTTCGTTTTGTTTTTTTTTCAAAGTAGGGCCTCACTCTAGCCCAGGCTGACCTGGCATTCACTACGTAGTCTCAGGGTAGCCTCAAACTCATGGTGATCCTCCTACCTCTGCCTCCCAAGTGCTGGGATTAAAGGTGTGCACCACCACACCTGGCTATCATGTTTTATCATCTGTAAAATGGGAGTAATTATAATTATCTTTCATAACAGATGAGGCATGAACAGTACTTAACATATAGAAAAGTATAACAAAGGTCATACATAGCTTCTACTTCTGACCTCACTAATGCAATGATGTTATTGGTGATGTGCTGAGCCTCCTGAACTGATGGACTTTATTAATAAAACATTTTCAGATACAGATCCATTTAACAAATAAGTGGTACATATTAATTATCTTGTATGTACTTCTTACCCCTGAAAATTATACACAAACTCAACAGAGTGCCAATTATAATACACTTTTCTATTCTAAAGAAAAAAACCCTAAATATTATCAAGTTAAATAATTTTAAGAATTATTGAGGGGGGCTGGAGAGATGGCTTAGCAGTTAAACACTTGCCTGTGAAGCCTAAGGACCCCGGTTCGAGGCTCAATTCTCCAGGACCCACGTAAGCCAGATGCACAAGGGGGCGAATGCATTGGGAGTTCGTTTGCAGTGGCTGGAGGCCTGGCATGCCCATTCTGTCTCTCTATTCTCTCTCTCTCTACCTGCCTATTTCTGTATCTCTCTATGTCTCTCAAATAAAGAAATAAATAATAAAATATTTTTTTAAAACAAGAATTATTGAGGGGCCGGGCATGGTAGCAGTGTGAGACCCTGGGCTAGAGTGATACCTTATCTCTAAAAAAAAACAAAAAAAAAGCAGAATTATGAATTGTTGAGGGACAGAGAGATAGCTCAGTGGTTAAGGTGCTTGCCTGCAAAACCCTATGACCCAGGTTCTATTCCCCAGTACACACATAAAGCCAGATGCACAGGGTGGTGCATGCATTTGATGTTCATTTGCAGTAGTTAGAGGCCCTGGCTCACCCATTCTCTCTGTCTGCCTCTTCTCTCTATGTCTCCCTGCTTGTAAATAAATAAATAATACTTTAAAAAGAAAAAAATATTGAAACATATGATCTCTGGATTTAGGTTTCTTACACAACTAAAATTTTCCAATGAACCCTATTTCTAGGTAGGCATGGCTAGCATCTGTAATCCCAGCACTCAGTAGACTGAGACAGGAAGATCATGAATTTCAGTCTAGCCTGGGCTATACACAGAGACCTTGCCTCAATAAAGAAAAATAATTTTTCTAAGCATTTTATTTAACAACTATTTATTGAGTGTCTATATATCAGGTATGTGCAAAGCCGTGAGAATACATAAGTGACCCTCCCCCAAAATAAAAACATACTGGTTTGAAGCCTTTTACATAACAGGAAGCTTTTAGGCTAGTGGCAAAATGGTCTTTAGACAAGTATCATGCAATAAGTTTATTACTATAAGTCCCATTTACAACTGGAATGAGAAAGTAGACAGAGCTTTTTCTCCCAGACACCAGAAGGTGGCAAAGGGCTTAGGAAGGAAGGACTTGAGAAAGACAGATAGCAGTGGTCTTATAAGGGTCCCTAGTTAATTCTGCCACTGGGCCAGGAGGAGATCACCTCTCCCACCCTCCTCCTCTGCATCTCTGAAAGAAGCCCACTACCACCCATTCACACATGCTAGAGACCTGGGAATGAAGTGCCCTTGCCTCTCTTAGCCACCCCACCCATGGCATCCATTCAGTGTTCTCAAAGGCTTCTCTTTCTCTCCATCTCTAATGCTACCATCCTAGTTTAAGTCACTGTGTCAAATGATGTTACCATACTGCTGAAAGCCAGATCCTGCCCATTGTGCTTATGAGGAAATGGGATTTGGCCCAGATCTCAATATTGTCAAAATGTTCCCTGAGTGATTCTACTATGCAGCCATATGGTGAAAGTCTTGGTTTGCCTTGGAGAGGGTGGATGGGAGCCAGTTGATGGGTGAATGGGCAGTGAAAAAAATGGTGAATTGTGAAGCTAATTCACTCCCAAAACTTTGCTGAGAACCAGAGAATAAACACTGACCACTAGAGATGGATTTGTGTTTTAAGCAGTAACTTATCAAACGAAGAGCAACTTGCATTGATTGGAAAAAAGGCTAATTTTCACTAAGCACAAGATTCTGGCAAAACAAGGTGAAAGAGGACTTTGAGGCACTGTCTTCTGGACATGAAATGCCCTGGGCATTCCCCAAAGACCTGCACAGTGTCGAGCTCATTGAGGTTTTCACATAGAGGTCAGAGGAAAAAAAGAATGAGACATCAAAACAGAAGGACTACTTGGAAAGACGAGAGGGCTCAGTGAAATGGGGGAGGGGACAAGAGAGGGTAAAGGGAGGAGAATATGATCAAATTATAGTATTATTAAAATTTTCAATTTTAAAAAACAAAGAGGAAGCTGGGCGTGGTGGCGCACTCCTTTAATCCCAGCACTTGGGAGGCAGAGGTAGGAGGATCGCCATGAGTTCGAGGCCATCCTGAGACTACATAGTTAATTCCAGGTCAGCCTGGACTAGATTGAGACCCTACCTTGAAAAACCAAAAAAAAAAAAACCAAACAGGAAAGGGAAAGATTCTGGCAAAGCCAGTACAGGATGGAGTCACACAGCAGGAAGGCCCTAGATCCACATTTGGAAGCTCTCTGCTCTCTCCTGGCCCGTCACCTATGACTATGCACCATTATTGAAGTTACCAGAGCCTTGGCTTTTGCTCTAAATGTTAACACTTAGCTCTCAGACTTAATGAATTAATGTATGGGAAGGCTGTACAACTGACCCTCATTCCCCAAGTTCTGCTCTGGTCTTCTAGTGCCCTCCTGTGGCTGCGTGGATGATCTAGAACCCTTCATTCCTACCCTCCTGGGCAGCTCCTTTACTCTCCACTGAAATTTGGTCTTTCTTCATCCCTTCAACCTTCATCTAAGTGGTAAACTTGAGCTAAAGGAACTGATGTAAAAAGTGAGATGGGCTAGAGAGGTAGCTCAGAGGTTAAGGTGCTTGCCTGCAATGCGTAACGATGAGGGTTTGATTCCCCAGTACCTGTGCAAAGCCAGATGTGCAAAGTGGTGCATGCATTTGAAGTTCTTTTGCAGTGGTACACCCATCCCCCACCCTTGCAAATAAATAAATAATTTTTAAAATTTTTGAAAATGAAGATTCTACCAGAAAACTGTTAGAGCTGATAAACACTTTTAGCAACATAGCAGGATACAAAATAAACATGCAGAAATCAGTAGCTTTCCTATATACTAACAACAAACATGCAGAGGATGAAATCAGGGAACCACTCCCCTTCACAATTGCCTCAAAAAAATAAGGTACCTTGAAATAAACTTTACCAAGGACATGACAGATCTCTACAATGAGAACTTTAAAACACTCAAGCGAGAAATTGCAGAAGACACTAGGAAATGGAAAGACATCCCATGGTCTTGGATTGGAGGAATGAATATTGTGAAAATGTCAATCTTACCAAAAGCAATCTACACATTGAATGCAATCCCCATTAAAATTCCAATGGCATTCTTCACAGAAATAGAAAAAACAATCCTAAAATTCA
Organism: Orientallactaga sibirica; assembly: GCA_036365145.1. Taxonomy (NCBI): domain Eukaryota; kingdom Metazoa; phylum Chordata; class Mammalia; order Rodentia; family Dipodidae; genus Orientallactaga; species Orientallactaga sibirica. Next base: position 3,976,191 of record JAEOAD010000036.1, read on the forward strand.
TATGGAAGCAGAAAAAACCTCGAATAGCCAAAACAATTTTGAGCAACAAAAATAAAGCTGGTCATATCATCATACCCAGTTTTAAGCTATATTACAAAGCAATAGTAACAAAAACAGCATGGTACTGGCTCAAAGACTGACATGTAGAACAATGGAACAGAATAGAGGACCCAGAGGTTAATCCAGATAGCTACAGCCATTTGATTTTTGACAAAAATGCCAAAAATATTTATTGGAGAAAAGATAGCCTCTTCAAAAAGTGGTGCTGGGAAAACTGGATATCTATATGTAGAAAGATGAAAATAGATCCTTGTCTTTCTCCATGCACAAGAATCAAGTCCAAGTGGAGCAGGGACCTTAATATCAGACCTGAAACTCTGAAATTGCTAGAAGAAAAGGTAGGGGAAACCCTTCAACATATTGGCAATGACTTTCTGAATATAACCCCAGTTGCTCAGGAAATAAAACCACGAATCAACCAGTGGAGTCTCAAGCTTTAATACAGTAATGAACATTGTGAATAGAGCAAAGAGACAACCTACAGAATCAGAGAATATCTTTACCAGCTACACTTCTGACAGAGGATTAATATCCAGAGGATACAAAGAACTCAAAAATAAAACAATAAGAAATCAAACAACCCAGTTAAAAAACAGGCTATGGAACTAAATAGAGAGTTCTCAAAGGAAGAAATACAGAAGGCATATAAACATCTAAAAAAGTGTTCACCATCCTTAGCCATCAGGGAAATGCAAATTAAAACGACTTTGAGATTCCATCTCACTCCTGTCAGAATGGCTACCATCAAGAAAACAAATGACAGGGCTGGGCAGTTAAGGCATTTGCCTGTGAAGCCTAAGGACCTGGGTTCAATTCCCCAAGACCCACGTAACCCAGATGCACAAGGGGGTTCATGCATCTGGAGTTCGCTTGCAGTGGCTGGAGGCCCTGGTGCACCCATTCTCTCTCTCTCAAGTAAATAAATTTTTTAAAAAATTTAAAAAGAAAACAAATGACAATAAATGTTGGTAAGGATGCGGAAAAAGAGGAACTCTTCTACACTATTGGTGGAAATGTAATCTGGTCCAGCCATTGTGGAAATCAGTGTGGAGGTTCTTGAGACAGCTAAAAATAGATTTACCATATGATCCAACTATAGCACTCCTAGGCATATATTCTAATGACTCTACTCACTAACTTACAGATACTTGCACAACCATGTTCATTGCTGCTCTATTCACAGTAGGAATAGGAACCAGCCTAATTGTCCCTCAACAGAAGAATGGATAATGAAGATGTGAGACATTTACACAATGGAGTTCTATTCAGTGGTAAAGAAAAATGAAATTATGAAATTTTCAGGGAAATAGATGGATCTGGAAAGGATTATACTGAGTTAACCCAGGCCCAGAAAGCCAAACGTCACATGTTCTCTCTCATATGTGGGTCCTAGCTACAAATGTATAGACTTGTATGTGAACTGGAACCAAAAATAGGTACCAGAGGCTGGTAACTAGAAAAAGGCTATAAGGGAGGGAGGAGAGGGAAGGACTTAAGGAGATGGTATTGTATATATGTAAGTAGAAGAGCAGATTACAGGCAGTGGAAAGGTCTAAGCAAGGCCAGGGGAAGAGATTGTGTAAAAGAAGGGCAGGGAGGGAGGGTCAATCAAAATTCAAGATAAGCCGGGCGTGGTAGCACACACCTTTAATCCCAGCACTCGGGAGGCAAAGGTAGAAGGATCGCCATGAGTTTAAGGCCACCCTGAGACTATATAGTGAATTCCAGGCCAGCCTGAGCTACAGTGAGACCCTACCTCAAAAAAACAAAAAAAAATCAAAATATTCTGAATAAGACATATGAAGACATCCAGAAGCCATAGATTGTTACTAGAAAATTTTCAGTGCCAGGGATGGGATACCTTCCAGTGAGTTGTTGGCCAGGGAGGTCCCTGTTACTTCCAAAACATTACAGGCTATTGCCAAGGCCCTTGGTTTCCCTCGAGAAACAGATGGTAAGACCCTATTGCTGAAGACTTCACTTGCGTGAGGGGCAAGGTCACTGGAAAATCACACTGGTGCTGAGCAGAAAACCTTCTCCCTGTAGACCAGTCAACTAAAAGATGGAAAAACCTGCACTGCATGCAGCCCTGTGGGAGACAGACGCCATCAACAGTGAAAACAGTGGACACTGGAAGCCTCAAGTTTGGCCAGACAGGCCCAATGACCAAATGAATGCTATAGTAGCATGTCTGCTCTGGGGAAAACCAACTGTTCTCTAATTGGACTGGAGGCCTGCTCTATGGGAGGGAATACATGCCTGGTTCTGTAAATTTAATCAGAAGCCTATGGCAGGGGAGGTCATGAGCCTTAGGGATATAAAGCCTGCTCTTGTCTGGCTAAATGTATATACTATTCTCACCAAACTGCCCTGAAAGCACTACACTTAATGTGCATATTCATATATTAATGCTACTCTCACTTCTGGTTAGAGAAGCTTCTCTTTTCATTTAGTGATGACCACTGGGATGACCCAAAAGGCAACACAGTGCTGAGAAGAAGGGACGGAGGAGTGTCCAGCACTGAAACACCTCTATCACACTCTCCAAGGCTTGGGGTCCATTGCAGAAGAGGGGGTGGAAGAATGTAAGAGCCAAAGGAAGGGTACAACTTCTTACAATGCAAGTGACCAGACAGAAATTGGCCTCAATATCCCTGACTTTGCAGTGCCTAGCAATACCTTCACAAGACCCTCATAGTAGGAGAAAAAGATGATGACATCAAAATAAAAGAGACTAACAGAGAGAGGGAGAGGATATGATGGAGAGTGGAGTTGTGAAAGGGAAAGTGGGGGAGGAGAGGAAAATATCATAATTTATTGTCTGTAAGTATAGAAGTTGTCAATTAAATTTTTTTAAATAATAGAAGGAAATAACAAGAGATACTAAGAAAATGAATACTATATATGGCATAACTCTTTCAAAAAAGATTCCTTTGACAAGTAGTAGGGAATAGCAATCCAGGTGGCCGTGAGAGGAGGAAATAGCATGGCCAGGAATACATAGAGTGGCATATTCTAGAAACTTCCAGATATGCATCCTTCATTTGGTCAGTATCCCATATGCCCAAGCTCAGTCACTTGTATAAACTATTCTGATTGCTGCTTAATAAAGTTTTAAAACAAAAAAAGATACTGAATAAGTAGACAAATAAAATTATTCACATACCTTAAAAAAAAACTTTAAAAGAGATGGTGACATATGCCTGTAATCCCAATGCTCAGAAGGCAGAGACAGGAGGATCACTAGAAGTTCAAAGCCAGCCTGGACTACATGGCGAGACCCTGTCTCAAAAAAATAAAAAAGAAAGAAAAATAAAAAAGAGCAAACACCACCTCCCCACCACACACTGCTAAAAAAAGGAGAGACATATCAGAATCTAGACAATATAAATGCTTTTCAAGTAGGGTATACTAAATTCAAGGATTGACTAATGTGGCAACTTCAAGTTCTAAGAACAGGAGACAGTTATTAAATTGAGGAAACTATTACTTCACAACTTATGCCATGGAGTGGTATTGTAAGCCCCAGCCAGCTCATGTTTTCTGACTCAGTCCCCTGTACTCTGTTGAACATGGTTGCACCAGCAGCATTCTTTCTGTGACCACTGCAAACACATCACCTCACCCCATGGATCAAAACACTGTAGAGACTCTTGTTCCTGTCACATGTCTGAGGTGAGAAATTATTGGAACACAATACGTAGTCTTCCCTCCAGATTTGTGAACCCTACGCCCATAGGTCCAACCTGTGTGAACGGACTAAAAATTATCTGGGAAAAAAATTTAGTCTGTACTAAACATAGGCACATTTTTCTTGATATTCTCTAAGCAATCCAATATAACACTTTTGGATCATAAGTAATCGAGAAATGACTTAAAGTACAAGAGAAGATTGCAAAGATTATATGCCAATCCTATGCCACTTTCCATAAGGGACTTGAGCATCCATGGGGTTTGACACCCGAGAGGGCTTCTGGAACCCATCATTCATGGATACCAAAGAATGACTATGTTCTCACACTTTCTCCCTTCATCTAAGAGATTACAAAAATTCTCTGACCGAGGAACTGTTGAGACCCTAAATATTAGAGAAAGATTTATTTGGGGGAATGAAGGGCCCAGAAGATCATTGATACACTCTTTTTTCCTCTTTATATATATATATTTTTTTGAGGTAGGGTTTCACTCTAGCCCAGGCTGACCTGGAACTCACTCTAGTCTCAGGGTGGCCTCGAATTCACAGCGATCCTCCCTCTGCCTCCCAAGTACTTGGATTAAAGGCATGTGCCACAACGCTTGTCCTTCCTCTTTGTATTTATTTATTTACTTATTTGCTAGAGTGTCTTGTTCTATTGACCATGCTGGCCTTGAAATTACTCCATAACTTTAACAGGCCTTGAACTTGTGAAGCAATAGAAGATTCTCACATATGTCTAAGAAATAATACAAAGACATCCCTTGTACATTCTGTCCAGTTTCCACCAATGGTAACATTTTACGAAATTATAAAAATAGGATATCCTAACTACTATATTGATCTTACACAGATTTTTTCCCTTTTTTACTCACACTCATTTGCATTTGTGCCTGTACTAAGTAATGCACAACTGTATCTCCTGTATAGCTTTGTGTGTCTCTCACCACAGTCAGAAGAAAGGATCTTTCATGCTGTCCTTCTCTATCCACACTCACCTCCTCGACTCTCCCATCCCTAGGACCCAGCAATCACTAATTTATTCTCCTTTTATAAGTTTTTGAGCTGGAGAGATTGCTCAGTGGTTAAGGTGCTTTGCTCTAGAGCCTAGTGATCTGGGTTCAATTCCCCAGTACCCATGTAGGCCAGATGCACAAAAATGGCACGTGCATCTCCTTTCCAGTGGCTGGAAGCCCTGCCATGCCCATTCTCTCTCTCTTGGTCTGGATCACTCTGCTTGCAAATAAATAAATAAAAATATTTTTAAGTTTTCTTTTGCAAAATATATAAATGACCTTTAGCATGTAATCTTTTGGCTTGGCTCTCCCTTCCCCCACTTCATATGTTAAATTCTTGGAGATTCACTCAAGCTGTTGAATATACATACAGCTTGATCATTTTATTGGTGACCAGGACTCCATGATAGGAATACACAGTACTTTATTTAGCCTGTTACCTGTCAATGGATATCTGCATGTGTTTCCAGAGGTAGGTTCTTCTGGCATAAAAGCAATAGGAACACAAATGTGGAGCATATGGACAAAATGTCAATGGGAGTCTAGCTCACAAGAAGCAGGGAGCCAGCAGTGATGAACCAGGCTTCTCCTTGAACAAAGGAAGAAGTGGGCCTTTATTGGTTGGCTAGAGTGGGTTCACAGGAAGACATCCTTGTGTCCAAAGTACTTCAGATACGTATGTGCACGGGGTGAGGCAGCTGCTGCAGCTGCTGAAATAACTGGAGGGTAGAAGATCCGCTCCAATGGGCAATCAGCAAAAGCCCTGAAAAGTAACCTAGGCAACTGTTATCATAACCCTGCAACAAAGCCAGCAGGAAACTAATAATCACTGTGTGGCCTGGCAAGTGACCTAGAAGGTTTATTTATGTTTTTTCCTGGGCAACAAGCTAATCTCCCCCTTCTTTTTTTTTTCTTCTATTACATATAATGGTTCTGCAGAAATTTGTATTCAGATTTATTTATTTATTTATTTTGGTTTTTCAAGGTAGAGTCTCACTCTAGCCCAGGCTGACCTGGAATTCACTCTGTAGTCTCAGGGTGGCCTCGAACTCAAGGTGATCCTCCTACCTCTGCCTCCTGAGTGCTGGGATTAAAGGCATGCGCCACCACACCCAGCTCAGGTTTTTATCTCTTTATCTAACAGTACAATTGTGGGTCCCATGCAATAGATTTTTAAAGAAAGTACCAGTTTGGTTTCTAGACCTCACTCATTTCTACTCCTACCAGCAGAAGAAAGCCACTCATTTTATTTTACATCTCCTTTTAGTTCTTGTTTAGTTAAGATGCTCTAATTAGAAGGTGACAGCCCATCACTTTCTGGCCCTCATGGAGATGCTTATTCAAAGAATGAAAGCAAAGTATTGAACAAAAGGAAACTGCTACTGTTTTGGATATAATAGATAATATTTAGTAAGTGTTTACCTCTGACCAGACACTGTTTAAATCCATTGTGTTTCTCCTAACAACAGTAAGGGTGGGCCCTATTATCACCTCCAACTATAGATTAGGAAGCTGAAGCTTAAAGATAGAAGTACCTTGCTCATGGTTACAGGTAGTAAATGACAGCTTGGGACTTGAACCTGGGACTGGGATCTCAACAACCTAATTATTCTGCCTCCTGTGTGGTAATGAAACAGCTCAGTGCTATGACAGAATGTAGCTGGGCAGGCACGTTACGGTCAGGATGTTATCTTCTCAAATGTAAATATAGACTTTTGCCATCTCTAGGAATGAAGTAGATTTTTGCAAAGTGTGTATATGTGTGTCTGTGTTGTGGGAATTTCTCTGCAATGATTACTCAAACTCCAATGAGAATGGAAGAGCTGGGATTGCTCCCAAAGAACTTTGGTCTCGAGCTAAGATTTTACTTTCATTTTGTAGTTTTCCTAGTCATGGGGTGGGGTAGGCAAACTAGCAGCTGGGGCAATTAGCTGAGTTAGCTTGTGCAGTCTATATGGTTCCAAAACATTTCTCAAAAACATGCATATCAATTATTCCTGTAGTAGGGTTACCCTAACCATGAACTCTATTTTAGTCTAAACTGTCCTTCCTTCTTATCACCCCTCTGGGCCCTTCCTGGACAGTTCTCTCTTTGGGATTTTTCCATCTGCTGACAAAGATAAGATTAGCTCCTCAGCCATTAACTCTTACAGTAACTCGGTGCATTAATTCAACTTTCAGCTTCTTTTCTATCACTTGTGAGTGAAAAAAGAAAAATCCAATAGGTACACTATGATTTCATAAAAGCTATGAATTGCTCCAGTTGATATCCATGTCCACCCAGTCCTCATCTACAATTTGGGGAGGACAACAGCATATCCTAAATAGTATAGGGAAAGAATCAAGAGGAAATTATTCATAATATATCAAATAGAAGACTGTAGCAAACACTACCCTGTTTAAGAAAGAACAAGATGTGGACTGGAGAAATGGCTTAGCAGTTAAGGTGCTTGCCTGCAAAGTCAAAGGACCCAGGTTCAATTCCCCAGGACCCATGTGAGCCAAATGCACAAGGTGGTGCTTGCTTCTAGAGTTTGTTTGCAGTGGCTAGAGGCCCTGGTGAGCCCATTCTTTCTCTATCTCTCTCTCTCTTTCCCTTCCTCCCTCCTCTCAATTAAAAAAATTAAAAGAAAAAGAACAAACAAGATGAAAATAAGTGATGTTGTGATTATGCAAAGGAGCAAAAACATATTAAATAAATAAAAGGGAGAGCAGATGAGAACAAACAAGTAAAATACAACTGTAAAGCTCAGTATGGAAGGAAACATAATTTAAAGATTATGAAAATTTCTCTGCCAAAATTTCACAGTGTAGAGAAACTTCACAAAATCTCAAAAGCAACATGATGAAATGAGGTAAAATGAGAAACAACTAAGACCACAAGTAGAGAACCAAAACAACACTATTAGTGAACTAATAAGTTAGAACAAAAATCAAATGGGAAGAAGTAAAAGAGAGGGAAGGCTCCATACCATTACCACACAGGCAAAAAAGAACAAGGAAGAAAGAGGAATTGATGTGAGGGTAAACATGGTCTTTTGCAGACATCTGATGTCTCAGAAGAGAGAAACACAAAAATGAAACAGAAACAGTACTCAAAAAAGAACATGGCCCTAATTAATTTCTTTTGTTGTTGTTGTTGTTTTTTATTATTTATTTATTTATTTGAGAGCAACAGACAGAGAGAGAAAGAGGCAGATAAATAGACAGAATGGGCACTCTAGGGCTTCCAGCTACTGCAAACGAACTCCAGATGCATGTGCCACCTTGTGCATCTGGCTTATGTGGGTCCTGGAGAATCAAGCCTCGAATCAGGGTTCTTAGGCTTCACAGGCAAGTGCTTAACAGCTAAGTCATCTCTCCAGACCCCCTAATTAATTTTATATGTGAAAGAGAGAGTTCAGGGACAAACTGATATAGAATAGTTAAAGCAGACAGATTGCCTGGGCTGGACTGATGACTTTGGGGTGATAAGAAAGAGCTAGAGAGGTCAGGGAAGCAGAACAAGTCACCTGCTTGGGAGAACAGTTAAGCCACATCCATCAGAGTCAGAAGGAAAGAAGAGATCACTTTAGAATACCTCACCATGAGTTTAATCCACAGCACTGAAAAAAAAAAAAAAGAATGCAAAGATAAAAGGAACACTCAACCAGTTTTCTTATTGAGAATAAAGGCCATATGCACACATTTTAAGCTATGAAAGGCCTTAGCAAATACAACCCATTAGAGGTGAAGTCAAGGGGCACAGGAAATGAATGAACATGCTAGGGTAAAGGCACAGGCATTGGATTCAATATTAGAGGAGGCAGTATGTGCAGTGGGTAGCTCAAAGATTAAGCCATCTGAAGTTGAATCTTAGCTCTTCCTATCTTCCTTCTTGTCCTTAGATTATTTAACCTTCCATGTTCTTTGACTGGTAACATAAAGATGATATTGTTTGGAAATCAAATGGGATACTCCACATGAAGTTCTCAACACCAGGCTGAATATGAAATACTACCATTGTAACAGGTGTATAATGATTTAAAGAAGCGATTGCAGGGCTGGGGAGATGGCTCAGTGGGTTAGTGCTTGTCATGCAAGCATGAAGACCTGAGTTTAGAACTCCAGCACCTGTGTAAAAGCTGAATGTAGTAGCACATGCCTGTAATCCGAGCCCCAGGGTAGCAACACAGGAGGATCCCTAGGGCTCACTGGTTAGCTAGTCTAATTAAATCAGTTGGCTCTAAGTTCAGTGAGAGACCGTATCCCACAAAATAAGGTGAAAAGTCATTGAAGAAGACACTCAACTTGGATCTCTAACTTCTACATTCAGGCACACACATGGAAGCTCATGATCGTGTATATACACCCCTCAAACACACATACAAATTCAGGTCTAGAGGATGTGCATGTAGCTCAATGGTAGAGGATTTGCCCAGCATGAGCAAAGCCTTGGATTTAATCCTTATGACCACATATACAAACACATATACAAACACAGAAAATTAAAATTTGAAAATCAAGTGTCATAAAATTTAATACTTTAGGCCTGAGGAGATAACTCAGAGGTTAAAGGCACTTGTTTGCAAAGCCTCATAACCTGTGCTCAATTCTCCAGTACCTACATAAAGCCAGATACACAAAGTGGTGCATGCATCTGTAGTTCCTTTGCAGCAGCAGGGGGCTCTGGGACACCCATTTTCTCTCTGTCTCTCTCTGTCTCTCTCTCCCTATCTCTGTGTCTGTCTGTCTTGCAAATAAATGAATAAAAATATATTTTTTAAAATTTAATATTTTAATATAAAGTTAGACCAAAATATGTCCATTTTGGCAAAATTATCCTTCACTGGCCAGAAATAAGAGGAAACTCATTTCAAATGTGGTTATTTCTTAGGTAGTAAATCCTGCTATCCTCCTCCCAAACCAGCTGCTTGTCATTTCCCAAGATGTTTTGTTCTGGCTGCTCCAATCACCCAGAATACCCTTTTCCACACAGAGCCTTGGGTTGTATGTTTCCTCCAAAGCCATACAAGATTATCATGCTGTCCACATACCTTTTCCAAAGCTGATTTTCTCCTTTGAATCCCCACAGCACACTCCTACAACAGTCTTGTGGCCACTCATTAATGCACCATGGTTATTGAACATATGCCATATACCTTTTGTGAACTTGATCTGTATGTGTCCTGTGCTCTCTGCCTTTCACTCTTGGTGCAGGAAGTATGCGGCACTCATTCAGTAGTTCCCCATCCCCCAGAAAAATGCCTTTCAAAGAACAAGGCTCCAGCTGGGCATGATAGTACACACCTAGCACTTGGGAGGCAGAGGTAGGAGGATTACCTCCTATCTCTCAAGGTCACCCTGAGACTACATACTGAATTCCAGGTCAGCCTGAGCTAGAGCAAGACCGTACCTCAAAAAAAAAAAAAAAAAAAAAAAAAAAAAAAAAGCAAGGCGCCTTGAACTGATTGTTTGACTTTATAAAGTTTTGGAAGTTTGCTATTTTAGTCTTAAAAGCCAAGGATGGGCTGGAGAGTTGGCTCGGCAGTTAAGACACTTGTCTGCAAAGCCTAAGGACTCAGGTTCTATTCCCCAGCACCCACATAAAACCAGATGCACAAGGTGGCTCATGCATCTGAAGTTTGTTTGCAGTGGCTACAGGCCCTAGCATGCCCTTTCTGTCCCCAGCCCCTCTCTCTTTGCAAACAAATAATTTTTTAAACGCCAAGAGGTTTGTGTGAGGATTTTCAAGGTAGGCTTTCAGTCTAATCCAGGGTGACCTGGAATTCATTATGTAGTCTCTCAGGGTGGTCTCAAACTCATGGTGATCCTTCTACCTCAGCCTCCCAAATGCTGGGATTAAACACATGGGCCACCATGCCTGGCTCTTCATGTGAGTTTTTCTAAAGGATAAATATTTGTCCTTTCTCAAAAAATACTAGCAAGGAATAAAAATCCTTGGAAAGGCATAAAGTCCAAAGGACTAAATATAGTGCTTTTTATTTCTGATTCATCCCGAGGACATGCAGTAGTTTTGAAAACTGACATAGGAAGGAGTTTCTCCCCAGTTCTACAATCCCCAATGTTCAATTCTGGCTCAGAAGCAGACGTCTAGAAAAAGCTCACATTACTCAGGATTTTCGTCTCTGAATATTGTATTGCCCAGAATCATACAAAAGCTAATTTTTAAAAAAGCTAATTTGGTACATATGATGACATGTTGGTGACAATGTGAATGGAATTTAAAACAATGGCATTACAAATTCAACATACTGCATAAAATTAAAGGCACATCTTTCTGAGACAATGAGGATTAGATATGGATCGCATCTGTTTGAAGGCTTTCTCCAACAGTGAACAAAGAGAAATATGCTGCCACCTACAGACAACCAAAGAAAACAGCAGCTCTGGACACCAAAATTAAAGTTTTTTTTTTTTTTTTTTTTTGGTTTTGCGAGGTAGGGTCTCACTCTGGCCCAGGCTGACCTGGAATTAACTATGTAGTCTCAGGGTGGCCTCGAACTCATGGCGATCCTCCTACCTCTCTGCCTCCCGAGTGCTGGGATTAAAGGCGTGCGCCACCACGCCCGGCAAAAATTAAAGTTCTAAAGATGCAGAATAGGTGTTTCGAACATGTTATTTTAACACACAGTCATTTACACCTGGAATATTATTAACTTCAGAGGGTAATCATCATGATAATTGTTGCAACTGAAAAAGAATCGACCAGCCGCAGGAATGAACACCTGTGATCCCATGGCTAAAGAGCCTGAGGCAGGAGAATTGCAAGCTCAAGGTTTGACTGAGCTACATGACAAGACTGTCTCAAAAGCAAGAAAAGAAAGACAAGATCATTGGATATGTGTGAATACTCTAGCCCAGGGTGACCTGGAATTCACTACGTAGTCCCAGGCTGGCCTTGAACTCACAGCAATCCTCCTACCTCTGCCTCCAGAGTGCTGGGATTAAAGGCATGCACCACTATACCCAGCTTCTTCATTTTTGATCAAGCTTTTTTCTTTTCTTTTTTTTTACCCACTGGGGATCTAGCTCTCTGGGAACCAGAAACCATGTGTCCCTTTGGATTCCCCCTTACTACACAAATGTTTTCATGTGTGTGTGCTTGGGTTTGTCATGATGCTGGGCAAAGTTGCTGAGGCATCTTCATTTTTCTCCTCAGGTCTGCATTCCCTTTCCTGCACCTGTCTAAGCCAATTTATTATTTTCTCATCATTACACCAACAGCCAGGGAGAGAGGGGAGCCCAGCCTTGGGGAGGTGGGTGCGAGGCAGGGACAAACTTAGGGAAGAATGAAATAATGTTGGAATTATTTTTTCTTATTTTTAAAAAGTGAATGCTATCAAAATGCCAACAAATGCTGGCAAGAATATGGGGAAAGAGAAACCCTTATTCACCGTTGGTGGGAATGCAAACTGGTACAGTCATTATGGAAATAAATGTGGAGGTTTCTCAAATGGCTAAAAATAGATCTTCCATATGACCCAGCTATACTGCTCCCAGGCATATACCCTAAGGACTCTACACTCTACCCTAGAGATACTTGTTCATCCATGTTTATTGCTGTTCTATTCATAATAGCTAGGAGATGGAAGCAGCCACTATACCCATCAACTGATGGGTAGATTATGGAGATACAGAGCATGCACACAATAAAGTTTTATTCAGCTGTAAAGAAAATAATTGTGGAGTCAGATGCAGTAGTGCATGTCTTTAGATGCACAGGAAGTTGAGGTAGAAGGATTGTTGTGAGTTTGAGGCCAGCCTGAGGTTACAGAGTGAGTTCTAGGTTAGCCTGTGCTAGAGTGAGAAATTTCCTTGAAAGAAAGAAAAAGAAGGGCTGGAGAGATGACTTAGCAGTTAAAGTGCTTGCCTGCCTAAGGACCCAGGTTCTATTCTTCAGTACCCACATAAGCCAGATGCACAAGGTGGCATATGCATCTGGAGTTAGAGACCCTGGTGCACCCATTCTCTCACTTTCTCTTTCTTTCTTTTTTTTTTTTTTACTTTCTCTCTCTCAAATAAATAAAAATAAAATAGTTTTTAAAAAAGAAGAAGGAAGGAAGGAAGGAAGGAAGGAAGGAAGGAAGGAAGGAAGGAAGGAAGGAAAGAAGGAGCAGGAAAAAGGAAGAAGAAAGAAAATGAAATTGTAAAAGTTGCAGGGAAATGGAAGGAACTGGAAAGAAATCATGCTGTGAGGTAACCCAGACTTAGAAATACAAACACTGTATGTTCTCTCTCATATACAGATTCCATTTTTGAATTTCTATATTAGTGGGTATAAGTCAAAATTAGTGTCTATAGAGGCCAGAGAGCTAGAAAAGGGCCATGGTGGGGAGAGGTTATGCAGCAGGATAGCAGAACATGTAGTGCAAGAAAGAATGGGTGCTTTCTTGCACATGATTGAGCCTGTCGGTATGTCATCAAAGATGAGGGAGAGGTACGTGAGACTCTATACAATAGTGACAAACCGATGATTGCTGGGAGGAGAACTCACATCCCTTTGTCGAATAACCACTGGTACTCTGCCCATTCTCCAGTAAATAACCTCCCACCCAGGGTCAGGCAAGTGACCATGACTTAACTCAGTGGGTAAAAAAAAAAAAAAGAAGAAGAACTGGGCAGGAAAGTGGATGAGAGTCGAATGGGACTAGTGGGAGGGAGAGGGGAACTATAGTGAGTAACTGGGGAAGGGAATCAAAATGTATTGTACAGGGCTGGAGAGATGGCTTAGCGGTTAAGGCGCCTGCCTGCTCCAGGCCCCACGTTTAGCCAGATGCAAAGTGACGCAAGGGCGCAATGCTGCACTTGCCCACAAAGGGGGCGCACCCATCTGGATTTGGTTCACAACAGCTGAGAGACTGCTGACGCGCCCATTCTCTATATGTCTTCTTCTCCCTTTCTGTCCTCTCTATGTCTCTCTCCAAAAATAAATAAAATTTTTAAAAATTTAAAAAATGTATTGTACAAAAGTATCAGAAATAAAATATTTTTTTACTGAGTTCTAGATTCTTCCTTCCAGTTCCTACAAGAAACTCTACTTAGGTATCACCAAAGAGACTAAAATTTAACATGCCTAAAGTGGAGCTTTCTAGCTGGCATGAGCAGAACAAGAGTCCCTCAGAGATATCTGTGACCATTCCTAGAACCTGTGACTGTACCAAATTACACAGTGAAGGGGAATCAGGGTTCTACTAAGTGAATTAATTAATTCATTAATTACGGGCAGAGTCTGGTATGTTCATATCTGATTTATGTGATAATGAGGATAGAAACCAGATCTTCATGCGTGCCAGGCAAGTACTTTGCTAACTGAGCTATACCCACAACCATCTACCATCACAAAAAAAGTATCTTGGATTTTCTGGTTAGAACCAATGCAATCACAAGGATTCAAATGGGTATAAAACCTTTTTCTACACAAATTTAAGGCTCAATCACACAAAACAGCCCTTTCTTCAGAAGGCAATTTCAAGATGATGCCTTCCACATTTCTGACCAATAAGACATAACTCCAGGGATACTAGGGCTCCCTCCTTAGATATGATAATTTGCTACAATTGCTCACAGAACTCTAGGAGCCAGTTATTTCTGTTTACCTTGAGTATAAACGAATGCAAAAGGACAACATTATAGTAAGTTGATTTAAATGCCATATTTCACTTTAGTTTTTATTTTAGAATGGAATAAATGGTAATTTAAGCAGGCAAGAAAGTTGATTTAATAGACAGAAAGGGACTGAAGAGAAAAGGGGCAAAGAGCAGATTGATGATTTCAAAGTCACTTTCCCTGTGACTTGAAGACTGCGAGACAGACAATAGGAGAGAGACTTAGCACCAGGTTTCATCATGTTATCTTTTCTTCTTCAGGAGGAGGACTGGGGTGGAGGGAACTTCACTTTGATGCCTCTTTGGGCTTTTATCCTCTAGTTCTTACTTCTCATAGGGCCAGATAAACAGAGCTTTCATTTTGATGACATCAAACTTTAGCCCGAGTGACTCTTCTCTGATTTTTAGCCTGCCAGAGCCTTATACAGGATCTTAGCCCCAAACAATGGCCTTCTGTAGTTTTTATTTAGCACTTCCCTGGTTAGAAAGTGGTATCCTTTATTACAAAGGAAACAATTCAGGAATAGCCAAGTGGAAGAGATGCTGAGATGTTCCCCAACTGTACTGTTTGAACATGAAACATCTCCCACAAGCTTATGTGCTTCAGACTTGCTTAACAAATGATTGGATCATGAGGGATGTGACTTAATCCACGAATTGATCCTTTGATGGATTCATAATTTTATGAGACATGTGGTCCCAGCTACGTTCTCTGCCTCTGCTTCCTGTCCATTGCAAAGTGAGCTGCCTTATGCACGCTACCTACGATGGCGTTCAGCTTCACCTCAAGCTCACAACATGGGACCAGCTAACCATGAACTAAAACCTCTGCAGGGCTGGAGAGATGGTTCAGCAGTTATAGGTGCTTGCTTGCAAAGCTTGATAGCCTAGGTTTGATTCCCCAGTACCCAGGTAAAGCCAGATGCACAAAGTGGCTCATGTATCTGGAGTTTGCAGTGGCAAAGGCCCCGGCGTGCCCATTCTCTCCTCTCTCTCCTCTTCTTTTCTCCCCTCCCCTCCTCCGCCCCTCCCCTCTCCTCTCCTCTTCTCTCTGTCTCCCCACCTCTCCAAGTAAATTTTTAAAAAAATTTTACAAACCTCTGCAGCTATGAACTTAAATCATTTTCCCTTTATACTGTTTTTATTAGGTATTTGCCACAGCAATGAAAAATCAAATACAGAAACCCAGAAGATCTCAAAACCTCTTTAAAGACATTACATTAGGTAGGTGTACTTGAGCAACGCATTAGACATTCATTACTAAGTGCAGTCTCTAGCACCTCTAGTGGTGGACCGAGGTCAGGGCATGAAGAGGTAGAAGCAGTGAAAGGTCCAGCCCTCTAAATTATAGGACTGAATCCCCTGACAAACAGTCCTCATCCTTAAGGTCTTTCCAAGAGTCACCTCATATAGAATAAACTCTAGGGACTGAGAAGATGGCTTAGTGGTTAAGGCATTTGCCTGCAAAGCCAGAGGACCTTGGTTCGATTCCCCAGTACCCACGTAAGCCAGATGCACAAGGTGGCACATGTGTCTGGAGTTCGTATGCAGTGGCTGGAGGCCCTGGTGTGCCCATTCTCTCTCTCTCTGCCTCTTTCTCTCTCACTTTCTCTCTCAAATAAATAAAAAATAAATAAATTTATTTTTTAAAAAAGAATAAACTCTAAGAAAAGGCTCGTTGCACATAACAGAAAAATGTCCCCCTGTCCTTCATCATACTATCATTTAGGAAAATTCCAAGGGTTTAAGAGTACTGTGTCAGCCTCATGCCTGAGAGGCAAGGACACTGAGAAAGCAAGCTGGTGCTGAGCAGAAAACCTTCTCCCTGTAGACCAGCCAACTGAAAGCTGGAAAAAGCTGCACTGCACGCAGCGTATGGGAGGCAGAAGCCATCAACAGTGAAAACAGTGGATGCTGAATATTCAAGCTTGGCCAGACAGGCCCAATGACTGAATGGGTGCAATAGTGGCGTGTCTACTCTTGGGGTAACCAAGTGCTCCATAATTGGACTGAAGGCCCTCTCTACGGGAGGGAATACATACCCGGTACTAAAAACCTAAGTAAAAGTCTATGGTAGGTGAGGTCATGAGCCTTGGGGGTATAAGCCTGCTCATGTCTGACTAAATGTATATATTATTCCCACCAACCTGCCCTGGGGACACTACACTAAATGTTCATGTCCACATATTAACGCTATTCTCACTTCTGGCTAGAGAAGCTTCTCTTTTCAGATGGTGATGACCACTGGGATGACACAAAAGGCAACATAGTGCTGAGAAGAAGGGATGGAGGAGTGCCTAGCACTGAAACACCTCTGTCACATCCTCCAGTGGCTCAGGGACCATTGCGGAAGAGGGGGCAGATAGAATGGAAGAGCCAAAGGAAGGATATGACCTCTTACTATGCAGCTGCCCAGACAGAAATTGGCCTCAATATCCATGATCTTGCAGTGCCTAGCAATACCTTTGCAAGACCCTCAAAACAGAAGAGAAAGATGATGTCATCAAATTAGGAGAGAGACTAATGGAGAAAGGGAGGGGATATGATGGAGACCGGAGTTCTAAAGTGGAATGGGGGAGGGGAGGGAAATATCAGGTGGGGTTTTTTTGGTATGTAAGATTAAAAGTCAATAAAAATTTTAAAAAAAAAGAAAGAAAGCAAAAAAAAAAAAAAGAAAGAAAGAAAGAAAAAAAAGAGTACTGTGTCAGGAACTGAGACAAAGACCAAATATGTTTTTCTCATTACATCCAGTTCCCCAAGGGAATTTTCCTTATGTGTCCTTTATTCTAGAAAATGGAAGTAAGGGTTGGAGAGATGGCTCAGTTGTTAGGGCGTTTGCCTGCAAAGCCTAACAACCTGGGTTTGATTCCCTAACACCCGTGTAAAGCCAGATGCCCAGTGGAGCATGCATCTGGAGTTCGTTTACAGTGGCTAGATGCCCTGGCACACCCATTCATTCTCTCTCTCTTTCTCTCTCTCTCTCCTTGCACACAAATAAAGAAAAGTACATAACATTAAAATAATAAAATAGGGAAGTAAAAGAGGAAAATTAAAAGGGGATTAAAAGGAAGGATGGCACATGACTGTGATTCCAGCACTTGGTTAAGACTGAGGCAGGTCACCAGGTTAAGGCAAATAAATACTAATGTAGTGACAAACTGTCTCAAAAGAAAATGATGAGGGAAGAGAATACAAAAACTTGGAAATATTCCTCAGTATATTTATATGTATTCATTCTCTAATCAAATTGTATGTATCTCTTCTTTATTTTATTTCTTTCTATCTTATTGTTTTTAGCCAGGGTCTCATGTAGCCCAGGCTAGCCTTGAACTTGCTATGCAGCTGAAGATGGCCTTTGAATTATACAGATCATCCTGCTTCCATCTCTCAACTGCTGAGATTACAGGCATGTGCCACTATGTCCTATGTACATCTCTTTGTTTTGACTTAATGGTAGCATGTGCTGATATATTTGTAAATATAAATATTGTTTTCCCAGTATTTTAGATAAAATTAAAACATTTATTCATATGTTTTCTAAATCTATATGTTTTCCTAAAATATATTCCTTCTGATCCCTTATAATTTTTCAGTGCAGTATTCCCCTCAAATCAATCCTCTTTTATAGAAAGTAGTTTGGGGCTGGAGAGACAGCTTAGTGGTTAAGGTCTTGCCTGCAGAACCAAAGGACCCAGGTTCAATTCCCCAGGACCTGTGTAAGCCAGATGCACAAGGTGGTGTACATGCATCTGGAGTTTGTTTGCAGCAGCTGGAGGCCCTGGCACTCTATTCTCTCTCTCTCTCTCTCTCTGCCTCTTTCTCTCCCACACAAATAAATAAACAAATAACATAAAATATTAAAAAAGAAAGAAAAGTAGTTTGTTTTCTTGCACATAAGGCATCTTATTTGTCAGTTATAAGATTGGGCAGCTAATCATTCTCTTCATCTGCTTTTGGATTGTATTTTGAAGGAAAATAAAGAATCAGGATTGTGTAAAGATAGCAAGCCAAGAAACATGGAGACTTCCTTGTCAACATATTTTTCAAAAAAAGCAAGAATACACATATCTGAGTTTGAAAAAATAAGGGGAAGAGGTTGGCAAGATTGCTCAGTGGTTAAAGGTGCTTGCTAGCAAAGCCTGTGGGCCTGGGTTCATTTGCCTACCCACCTACATAAAGCCAGACAGACATTTGTTTGCAGCAGAAAAACATCCTGCGCTCGAGTGTGTGCATGCAAATAAACAAGTAAGAGATTTTTAAAGGAAAGGGAGAGTAAATTCCAGGTGCAGAAATGAAGCAGGAACTGAAAAGTGGATCAGTAATTGTAAGAGTGGATGCTGAGATATTCTAGGGAGTGTTTATTGGTCTGCATAATTCTCTTGGTCTTAACTTCCCAAGGAAGGATAGACAATGACTCCTTCAGGCCTATATGAACTCAAATTGGAACTAAAAATATATGCATAAAACCTGGAATTTCAAAGAGCTATCCTTTAATGAAAATGCATTTAAAAATTTGTATTTATTTGCTGATGATACCAAAACAAGAGAATTAAAAGAAATGTTGCATACTGGATAGTTAGACATTATCTCCCTCTGGCCTTCCTGCTCTACTCAGTTCTCAGAAGGCTAGCAACCAATGTAATGGACATAAAAAAAAAAAAAAAAAAAAAAAAAAAAAACAGAGAAAAGTGGGGCATGGCACATGCCTTTAATCCCAGCACTTGGGAGGCAGAGGTATGAGGATCGCCATGAGTTCAAGGCCACCCTGAGACTAGATAGTGAATTCCAGGTCAGCCTGAGCTAGAGTGAGATCCTACCTTGAAAAACCAAAACAAACAGAAAACAGAAAAATCTTGTTGTGTGTGTGGTGGGGGTGGAGGGTGGGGGAGAGAGTTGAGACAGCGTTCATGCATCCCAGGCTGCCCCAAACTCACTGTTTAGCCAAGGAAGAGCTTGAACTCCTGTTCCTCCTGCCTCCACCGCCAAAGTCCTGGGATTACAGGCACATGCTACCACACATGGCTCAAAGAGAAAAAAATCTTAAAATTAAAAAAAAAAAAAAATGTAGATTATTTATGGCAATCAATCCAAACTCAGAAACTACAAAAGTGAAAATACATCCTAGGAATTGCCATTCAGGTGACACATGTTCAAATAGTTCTGAATCAATGTTCAAAAGAAGTGAGGAAAAGTGGGAGTTTACATATGCTATTGAATGCAAAGAAGCAACAGGGGCTATGTGACCTTTAGAAGACAATGTTTAAGCTGGCTAAAACTGTCCCTAAAAGAGAGTCAGATGACCTCTGGATGTGCGGTCTGAGCCTCTGTACACAATATGACTGTCCTGCTGTTTGAGCCATCCCAGCTGCCTGCAATCAAAACAGAAGTGAAGCCGGGCGTGGTGGTGCACGCCTTTAATCCCAGCCCTCGGGAGGCAGAGGTAGGAGGATCACCATGAGTTCGAGGCCACCCTGAGACTACATAGTGAATTCCAGGTCAGCCTGAGCTAGAATGAGACCCTACCTCGGAAAACCAAAAAAAAAAAAAAAAACAGAGGTGAGCAGAGTTCCGAGTGCCTGGGCCACAGCTGGAACTGTGCATAAGTCCTGCTGCCTTTGTGGTCTCTGGGCTCCACATACTAGATTTCTCTACATCACAATTAAAAGTGGGATGAACAATCAATTCAGTTTGCTTGGAGGGGAGGGACTTTTCAGTTCTTTAACAAGGACAGTCTCATGAACTGGGACAGGTTGGTTACTCTAATTTTTTTTTTAAGGTAGGGTCTCGCTCTTGCCCAGGCTGACCTGGAATTCACTATGTGGTCTCAGGGTGGCCTTGAACTCACTGCCATCCTCCTACCTCTGCCTCCCAAATGCCGGGAGTAAAGGCATGCACCACTACACCTAGATACTCTGATTTATTATTATTATTTATTTATTTATTTGCAATCTGAGAGAGAGAGAGAGAATGGGTGTGCCAGGACCTCTAGCCACTACAAATGAACTCCAGATGCATATGCAACTGTCTACATCTGGCTGGGAATCAAACTTGAGTCATTGGGTTTAGCAGGTAAGTGCCTTAACCACTGAGCCATCTCTCCAGCCTGGTTACTATAATTTAACACCAGAAGATAATTAAGGAGTTTCTTAGAAATATCAAAGAAAAATTATATCTTGAATTCTGTACATCCTACCCTTTATAATAGACTAGAAAGCTAAGTGAGTTTTAGACAACTACTATATGTGCTATGCATAGATTCTTGTTAAATAACCACTAAAGGAAATACTTTAGAAGGCAAATAGTTGAATCCAAAAGGATGGTGCAAAACACGAAGCAATCATGAACAAATAAATTGTCAAATATCTAGCTAATCAAAATCATCACAGACTACATGTAACAGCAATTATAATAGTGGCTAATTTAGGGAATATAAAATGTGATAAAAACAATTCCCAGAGTAGAATGAATAGAGTCCTTTTGTCCTTCCAGAAGTTGACTAGAGATATGATTATGTCAGATGTTGTATTGGTTACATTTCTCATTGCTATGACAAAATACTTGAGAAAAGGAGAAAGAGTTTACTTTGGCACATAGTTCAAGGATTTAGTCCACCATGGCAAGGAAAATATGGTGGCAAAAGCATGAAGCAGGTGGTCGTATTTAGACTGCAACCATGAAGCAGAGAGATTAGCAGGAAGTGAGATTGGGCTATATAACCTGATGCAGGTCCTCCCTCAAGACGCCATCCCCTTCCCAAAGAGTGCCGCCAGCTAGAGACCAAGTGCTCAAGTATATGAGTCTATAGAGGACATTAACATTCAAAGCACAAGGGGCATTAAGAGAGCTATGCATTCGTGATAACACTTTAAGAGACGTGAATGAACACTAAATACAGAATATAAAATTTTTGTATCAGTGGAGGAGAAAGAAGGTAGTGGCAAGGTAAAATGACAAAACTGATTTTAACAGGATAAAAAAATAATGCATAAGGGCTGGAGAGATGGCTTAGTGGTTAAGGCATTTGACTGTGAAGCCTAAGGACCCCGGTTCGATTCTCCAGGTCCCATGTAAGCCAGATGCACATGGTGACACATGCATCTGGAGTTCGTTTGCAGTGGCTAGAGGCCCTGGCGTGCCCATTCTCACTCTCTCTCTCTTTCTCTCCCCCTCTCTCTGTCTCTAATAAATAAATAAATAAAAATAAAAAATCTTTTTAAAAAATCATGCATAAATAGTGAATTAAGGTGGCAGAAATTAAACCTATGTATTTCAATAATCTAAATAAATGCAAATGGACAAATCTTCATTTAAATGTAGATTATAAGATTTGGTTAGAAAAATATAGAGCTGTTCCAGGGCAAGATGTTGGACTAGAAGCTACCTGTAGTGTGTGACCCATTTAAGACTAAGAGTCAGTGAGGAAAGAACAGACTTTATTACAAAGATAGAAATAGGAAGAACTAAACTCAACAAACAGAACAACTGAGAAGTGCTGAGAACAAGATGGGGTTGGGTCCACGATGGCAGGGACGGAGACACAGTTCCCTGTCTCGCTGACAGCAGCCTGAGTAGTTCTTTTCAGAGACCTCAACTTCAGCAAACCCAGGACTCTTGGCTTTGCAGCAGGAAAAAATTTTCAGGAAGAGCCCACATTAAGCAGAGTTAAAGTTTATTTTAAAAAGGATTATCACAGCTAGGGAGATGGCTCAGCTGTTAAGAGTACTTGATGCTTAAACATGAGAGACTTGGGGAAGAGGCCACCAAATTTGACTTGCCAGAACCCATGTTAAAGAAAACTGGGCATGGCCACACATGTCTGTTACCCTAGTCTGTGGGGGATGGGGACCAGGAAATTGTCAGGGCTCACTAACTGACAGCAGCTCAGGATTGAGAGTCAGAGGTCATCTCAAGGAAATACCCAGATGAGTAATAAATAAAAGGACACCACAATTCTCCTCTGGTCTCCACATGCATGGAATGTGTACATCTGCACACACGCATGCATACACCATATGTCACACACGTACTCTTTACACACACATACAAAATTACCATATAGATTTTTCAGTATGAGGGTTCAGAAAGATGTTCAGAAAAGAAGATACACCCAAGTGTGGGTATGGACTTCTCAAGAGTCATGTTTAGGTGGCTTATAATGTATATATAGGATTTTGATGGCTCTCAAGTTACATGTGTAAAGGATGATAAGAACCCTTACCCGCCTTTTTTTATTTTTATTTTTATTTTTTATTTGAGGTAGGGTCTCACTCTGGCTCAGGCTGACCTGGAATTCACTCTGTAGTCTCAGGGTGGCCTCGAACTCTCAGCAATCCTCCTACCTCTGCCTCCCAAGTGCTGGGATTAAAGGTGTGTGCCACCACGCCCGGCTCCGCCTTTTTTTATATACGTTGCTTTAAGAGTGTACTTTCCAACAAGGTTAAATGTTATCAGGATGCCAAAATTGATGAGTGAGAGTGTCATTCTGGACCGAGGCAGGCAAAAGATTGCTTTAAAACTTTGAGAGGACTGCGCAGACTCAAAGATCATAAGTCATTCTGTCTCTAGGTAAACCCAGGTGGCTTTGGGAGGGCACACATTGTTTCCTTAGGCAATTTTCCATATCAGTGATGCTTAAAACTTTTTGGCTCTGTCTGACTCTGTCAGAAAGAAAGGCAAGCCACATTCCAGGGTGAAGGACTCCTTTGTCCTCCCATGTCACCTTCATTTTCTATATTTTCATCCTGTCTCAAATGTACTTCCATGGAGAAAGGAGGGGAAGCACAGACCCCATCAGAAAGGCAAGGCTAGAGCTGAGGCAGGCAGTTTACAGGGATAGCTTAGCAAGCCAGGACCTCACTGCATCAAGCTACACACACACCCCTCTCCCAGAAAAGCAATGCCAACTCCAACCCAGTTACTCGGCTTTTGTGGTCCAACACATTCTGGAACTAGAGGAAGTGTGCTGATCTAGTTTGAACTGGTTTGAAGAGCATGTGTAGTAAGTCAAACTTTTAGGGAAAATCTATGTACCATGGCTTGTCATTCATATGATTAAAATCAGATGCATCTTGGGAAAGGATATGCACAGTAAGCAAAGGTTTACATAACCCAAGCTTGCCAGTTCACACAGAAAACCACCCACACCTCACTCCTAGCAACCAACTCCTCCTCTTCCTTCTAGACGCATAAAGGGAAGCTCCAAGAGGTAACCCAATGCTCTTAAGCAATCTTGCTCTAAGTCCACTTTCCCTTGCGGATATATCTACCCTGCACTGTCACACTAAATCAACCCCCTCGCTGCTCTGCCTGTTGTATATGTTTTTTTCAAGCCATTGACCAAGAGCCTGGAAACATCCAGACAAGACCACAGGTAGCTTTCTTGGTGAGCCAGGTAGTAGGTAAGAGAATGAATCCTCCTGTCACACTGGTGCAAATGTCCCTTGATCTTCAGTCCTCCAGTCCTTTTCATTCTGATGCCTGTGGCTGTGACAGCCAGTTGGGCTAATCAGTTTGGTCAGAAAGCCATCAGGCTGCACCCTCCCATTGACTGGCCCTTGAGGATGGTGGTGCTATACAGGTGAGGGCAGATGGGACAACTGATGCCAGGAATCTGTCTCTGGGGAGCAGGGAGAGGCAGTTGTGGATGGGTGTCCTCTAATACCTGCTTCACATGGGGAGAGACAGCCAATGAGTGGATAAAAAAGGGCTGACAGATACTTCTTATGGTAGTATTTAAATGTATGGCCTCATAGATTCAGGTGTTTTATTTTTTATTTATTTAAAAAATATTTTTATTTATTTATTTATTTATTTATTTATTTATTTATTTGACAGAGGGAAAGAGGCAGAGTGAGAGAGACAGAATGGGTGCACCAGGGCCTCCAGCCACTGCAAACAAACTCCAGATGCATGCGCCCCCTTGTGCATCTGGTTTATATGGGTCCTGGAGAGTTGAACCAGGATCCTTTGGCTTTTCAGGCAAATGACTTAACCGCTAAGCCACCTCTCCAGCCTAACTCAGGTGTTTTATTAAAATTGAACTTACAACTTGAGCCTGTAGCAGGTGGGTTCCTTCTATGGCGGGGGTGGGGAGCTGTCACTAGGGGTGGATCTGAGTCCAGCCATTAGGTGTGTGGGGAGCAGTTTGAACTCTGGCTACTCATGCTGTTGGTGTTTGCTGGCTATTTGGTGGTATCTCTCTGCCTGGATCTATGGAAGGGAACCAACTTCTTCTGCCATTGATGGAGCTTCCCTGGACTCTGGGAGCCTGAAGTAACCATTCTTTCTCCTGTAAGCTGTGTCTTGTTGGATGCTTGTTCCAGCAACAAGGAGCTGACTGAAACAGCTCCCTAGTTGGGGTTTGGGAACAGGTTCAGAGTCAGTCAAATAAATTTACAGGCTGAAGTGACATGTAATGAGTTAGCCTCCTCTTCATCTTTTTGGCAAAACTTCCTCAGTCTCTGCTCTGTAAATCAGAACCCAAGCTTTGCTGTTACTTCAATTTTAAAAGATTTTTTCCCTCTTTTATTTCACTTTTCTTCCTTACCCAGTTCTCTTCTTTTTCACTTAGGCTAAGTTACAGTGTCACATTCTGCTATTTATTTATTTATTTATTTATTTATTTATTTATTTATTTATTTATTTTTGTTTGTTTGTTTGTTTGTTTTGAGTTAGGATCTCCCTCTAGCCCAGGATGATCTGGCATTCACTCTATAGTTTCATGGTGGCCCCAAACTCACAATGATCCTCCTACCTCTGCCTCCTGAGTGCTGGGATTAAAGGTGTGTGCCACCACGCCTGATGAGCATCACATTCTTATAGAAACTGACCAGAGTAGCAGGTGGCCTTGGACAATGAGTTGACATAATGACAGGTAAAGTGAAATCAGGAATCTTTGTGGGCACAAATTAAATGATACAATTATAAGCTATTATAGCATGAACAACATTAAACCTATAATAGATGAAGGAGGTAGGAGGACCCACCTCCAGTCTGGGTAAGACTCTCCTGCCACATTATCTCTAATCTCTCACTTCTGCCCTCGTATATCCTTCCCCTGTCAGGTTGAGCATGAGATGGACTATGGGTGGAATAGCTGCCAGGCCAAATCTTCCCAGAGACAAATCTACACATCCACTGGGCCAACCGTGAGTAGTCTATGTCATTTCTTCTCTGGATTGACTTCCTGTAACTTTTTCAAACATTTCACCACTAAACACTGGAGACCTCACTTTTGCAGATTAATGGCATCTCTAGAGCCAAAGACCCCAGAAACCTGCCTGTTTTGCAACATAAGCTGGTTATTTACATTCAAAATCTTTCACATCTGAACACTCGGAACCCAACTAGTAGATGTTTGGGAAGGTTATAGAAGAACCTTTAGGAGGCTGAACCTCGCTGGAGAAAATGTGTCATTGGCAGTGTTAGATGTTACAGCGTGGCTCCGCTTTCTGTTCATTCTCCCTGCTTCCTGACTGTGACTGCAGTGTGACCTACTGCCTCCTGCCACTATGCCTTTCCTGCCATGAAAGACTGACCGTTTGCCTTCAAGCAGTGAACCACAACAAACCTTTCCACCTTTAAGCTGCTTCTTGGCAGGTGTTTGGCCAATGCAAAGACAAAAATAATAATAATAAAAGATGTCGAGAAGTAGGGCTGATGCTGTGATAATCTGATCATGTGGTTTGTCAGCCATTAGAACTGCTTTATGGGTGGAATGTGGAAGAATTTGGAATTTGAACTAGAAAAGCCCTAGAAAGCTGTGAGCAGAGCTTAATGGGCCATTATGGTAGGAGTGTGGAAGACCAGAATGCCAAGAGAAGTGCAGACAGGGAGGCTCAGGTCATGGAGCTTCAGAGGAGAACAATGACTCTATTGGGAACTGGGCCACGGGCCACTGGAGTTGTATTCTAGCAAAGAATATAGCTGCATTCTGCCTGTGTTCTGAGAGCCTGGCTAAAGCAGGATTCAAAATAATGGATTAATTTGTTTGGCAGAGGAAATTTTAGAGCAAGATAACATTCCGGCTTTACCATAGCTACTGCTCACTGCTCTTATGTAGACCTACAGAGAGATAGAGCAGAATGATATAAAAAAATGTGAAGTTTGGGGCTGGAGAGATGGCTTAGCTGTTAAGGCAAAGCCTAAGAACCCAGGTTCGACTCTCCAGAACCCATGTAAGCCAGATACACAAGGTGACACATGTGTCTGGAGTTTGTTTGCAGTGGCTGGAGGCCCTGGCATGCCCATTCTTTCTATATACCTGCCTCTTTCTCTCTATCAAATAAATAATAGAAAAAAATTACAAATATTTAAAAATGTGGCTGGGTGGGATGGTGGCACACACCTTTAATCCCAGTACTTGGGAGGCAGAGGTAGGAGGATCACCATGAGTTCGAGGCTACCTTGAGAATACAGAGAGAATTCCAGATCAGCCTGTGCTAGAGTGAGACCCTACCTTGAAAAACAACAACAAAAAAAAAGAAAGAAAGAAAGAAAAAAGAAAGAAAAGAAAAGCGAAGTTTGTCAATAAAAGGAGTGGAAGAAAGTTTAAAGTTTCCAACAAGAAGGATCCTGAGAAAGCAACTATAATTATTAAGGAAATGAGTTCCATTAAAAGAAGCCTGGAGTGGGGGCTGGAGAGATGGCTTAGTGGTTAAGAAGCTTGCCTGCTATGCCTAAGGACCCAGATTCAATTCCCCAGTATCCATGTAAGCCAGATGCACAAGGTGACACTTGCATCTCAAGTTCATTTTCAGTGGCTGGAGGCCCTGACACACTCATTCTCTCTCTCTTTCTCTGTCCTCTCTGCCTCTCTCTCAAATAAATAAATAAATAAATAAATAAATAAATAAATAAATAAATTTTTTGTTGTTTTTTAGAGGGAGACAGACTGTGGGAGAGAGAGAGAATGGGCATGCCAGGCCTCAGCCACTGCAATCAAGCTCCATATGCTTGTGCCACCAAGTGGGCATGTGCGACCTTGTGCTTGCATCTGACTTATGTGGAATCTGGAGAGTCGAACATGGGTCCATAGGCTTCTCAGGCAAGCACCTTAACTGCTAAGCAATCTTTCCAGCCCCTAAAATATTTTTTTTTAAGTAAGAGAAACCTGGGACAACAGGAAAGACCCCACCCTTGAAAATCTCCATCTTGCAAAGCACCAATTCATTTGAAAGGAGAGAGCCTGCACTGAGAATGTCGCTGAAGGAGTTCCCTTCTTAAAAATCTACCTAGCAAAGTGTTTCCTCAGTGTTCGCATGGAAAGCACGCAGAGGCCCATGGAACTGTGGTCCAAGCAGTCTATCCCAAGCTGATGGCAGAACCTGGAAGTATCATCCACATGAAAATGATTTAGTAGATGTGAAATGTGCAAGGTTGAAGGGCTCATGGAGTATTGCTCCACAATTCTGGAGAGCCACAGAGACCAGACAATGTGTGGAATACCTGCAAGGAGGCCCTGAGGGGCCATTTGGTGAAGCTGTGACTGTGAAGCCTATGTTGCAACGAAGACCCCAGGATACTGGAGATACCAGGATTATGGGACAACTGCTGAAGAGCACTGCCAGATTTCTAGCTCAAGAGAGAGGCTATGAGTATTGTAGGCAGCAGAGCTGGAGAGACAAAGCTATCCAAGCCCTTTGGAGCTAGTCATATAGCCTCACTTCACTTATTCCAGCTGGAAATGAACTTTGTCTACAAAGGCTGGTTGATTGGTTTTAAAACTGTAGTAACTGTGGGGGCTGGAACGTTACAGGTTCAGAACCAAATTATCTTGGGCTATCGTAGCCTGTTAAGTGGCCATTGATTACCCATCTCTGCGTGGGACCTAACATCCTGTGACTATGAAGTAAATCCTTTAGAATGTACAAACAGACCCCCTCGCTTCCAATAACCAAAACACTGAGAATATCATCAGATACCATCTGAGGCCTTTAGCAAAGATTTCCCCACTTTATGACAATCTGCTGCCTACCTGATGTACCCACCAATCTATTTGAAAATGATTTTTATATATGGTTTTATTTATTCTGTTAATATAAAAACTTCATGAAACTGTCATCACATTGAAACATGGAATTTAGGGTCACACAAATCTGTATTCATTGGCCATGATCACTCATATTTAGCTCCAGAATAATCTCTCATTCCCTTTGAGGTGAGTTGTGTTTGTTTGTTTATTTTATGCATTGGCAGATGCCCACAATGTAGGGCCTCAAGGACAAGCTACTTTTCACTGGAGAAATCAGATTGGCACAAAGTACTAGCATGGGTTCCTTGAGCCAAGGGGGAGGGGGCTCGTGGCCACATGGAGGCTCAGGAACCAAAGATGGCTAGCTTCGAAGATAAATGGCTTTTTAGTTAGTTTTTTTCCTTTTTCCATTACAAGCCACTATGCCATGAAACACATGTTTGCCTGTAGGGGATGGAAGATAGAGCTCAGGCTCCTGCTCTAGGCTCCGCCCCTCCTGTGGCACTGGCCTCTGCCTGCTTCAGCTGGAGACTTGAGACCACTTCTCTGGAGTGGAGCCTGATGCCAACCTGACACCTTCGGTCTCTGGCCATCTAAATGATAAGGCCTTCAGCCAAGCCCCAAACCTAGGTGCTTGACTGGAAAGGTTTCTTCAACAGGCCTGAGTTCCAGCCACATGCCCACTACTCCCCATGGATCTGAGGCCTGCCGCTTTGTCAACTGGGTGGGGAGGTAACCACGCTGTCTCTCAAGAAATACAGAGACACAATGGGAAAGACATGCCTGATAGTGCTTGCTAGCTGCAAAAATCATTTCTGCCGAAGTGCTCTATGACAAATAGGTCTTTACATAGCTGTAAGCCATTTATTCATACAGTTATTATTAAAAGTAAAATGAGCTAGCCCTGGTGGCACAGGCCTGTTATCCTTGCTACTTGGAAAGCTGAGACAGGAGGATCACAAATTCAAGGTTCCAATGTGATAGGCTGACCTCCACGATTAAAAAATATGTGACTTTTAAATTGCTTGGTAAAAATAAGTACATAATTTTATTTGAACTGTGCCTGATATTTCCTCTCTCTCTCTCTCTCTCCCTCTCTTTCTCTCTCTCTCTCTTTGGTTTTTCCAAACTTTGTTTTCTGGGAAAGAAAACAAAATCAAAAGATTCAAGGAAAAGTGGGACATAATCACAAGCTAACTGCAATGCTTCAGTACTATTAGACATACGTTTCTTCTAAAAAGAAGTTAGGGGTATATTTCTAGAGGTTTTTATAATATTTTTCATTTACTAGTGATTTATTATAGTGACCATTTGAATATGCAAACGAGTTATTATAAACCTGGCCATTAAAGACTAAGAAGTTATATTCCACAACTATTTCTCCAGATAATAAGTAATATTTCATTGATTTTGTTGCTAAAAATATAACTAAACTCATTGCAAAATTTGAAAAAGTTGGGGCTGGAGAGATGGCTTAGCAGTTAAGGTACTTGCCTGCAAAGCCAAAGGACCCAGGTTTGACTTCTCAGGACCCACGTAAGTCAGATGTACAAAGGGGCGCACTCATCTGGAGTTCATTTGCAGTGGCTGGAGGGCCCTGGCACACCCATTCTCTTTTTCTCTCTCTACCTGCCTAGTTCTGTATCTCTCTCTCTCTCTCAAATAAACAAAAATAAAAATAAATGTCAATATTTTCATAAAATAAAAAAATTGAAGAAGTTATTAGATACCAAATATTAATAGCCAGGACTAATTCTAGCATTTAGGAGGCTGAGGCAGGAAGGTCATATGTTCAAAGCCAGTCTGGATTATATAGTGAGAACATATATTAGAAGTAAATAAGGGGCTGGAGAGATGGCTTAACAGTTAAGGTGCTTACCTGCAAAACCTAAAGACCCAGGTTTGATTCTCCAGGTCCCACATAAGCCATATGCACAAGGTGGCACATGTGTCTGGAGTTCGTTTGCACCATTCTCTCTCTCTTTCCTTTCCTCCCTCTCTCTCTCTCCATTTCTCTCTGTCTCAAATAAAAATAAATAAATAAATGATTTTTTTAAAAAGTAAATAAAGAGCTGGGCAAGATGCCTTTAATCCAAGCACTTGGGAGGCTGAGGTAGGAGGATAGCTATGAGTTTGAAACCAGCCTGAGACTACATAGTGAATTCCAGGTAAGCCTGGGCTAGAGTGAGATCCTACCTTGAAAAACCATATTTTTTAAAAACTAAATATAGGGCTGGAGAGATGGCTTAGCAGTTAAGGTATTTGCCTACAAAGCCAAAGGATCCCAATTCGACTCTCCAGGACCCACATAAGCCAGATGCGCAAGAGGGGGTGCATGCATCTGGAGTTTGTTTGCAGTGGCTGGAGGCTCTGGCATGCCCATTCTTTCTCTCTCTCTTCCTCTTTCTCTCTCTCAAATAAATAAATAATATATTTAAAAAAAAAAAAAAAAAGAGTAAGAGGACCATTGAAAATTAGAGGCCACCTTGAGACTACACAGGGAATTCCAGGTCAGCCTGGGCTAGAGTGAGACCCTACCTAGAAAATAAAGTAAATAAAGAAAAATAAGCTATCCTTGTTGAAACACAGAACAGCTAAGTATAATATAATTATGGGCCTGTGGTCTAGCTCTTGATAACTCAGTCAAGGTCTGATTTCCCTGCACCTTTATCCATCGGACAGAGTAATTGATCAAGGTCATCTCCTGTGGTATGGAAGGGAAGGAAGACACTAATGGGGCACTGCAT
The DNA here is from genome assembly GCA_036365145.1 of Orientallactaga sibirica. Lineage (NCBI taxonomy): Eukaryota > Metazoa > Chordata > Mammalia > Rodentia > Dipodidae > Orientallactaga > Orientallactaga sibirica. The sequence goes on from JAEOAD010000036.1 coordinate 4,007,288, forward strand.
TTTTCCAGAGCCTGCATCTAGTCATCCGTGCACCTGACAAGAGTAACCCGCCAAATAGCTTTTCTATATGTGAATAGGGAGATAGAGCCAAAGACACACTGAATCATAGCGTCACAGAAATTATGATTTCACATTAGAAGACTGAAATTTAATTTCAAGTTCACAACCAGTAGTTAGAATTCAACTCCAGGTACTATAAAATAAAATCTTAAGAAAAACAAGCTTAAAAAAAACTAACAAAAGCCAAGGCGTGGTGGCGCACGCCTTTAATCCCAGCGCTCAGGAGGCAGAGGTAGGAGGATCGCCGTGAGTTCAAGGCCACCCTGAGACTACATAGTGAATTCCAGGTCAGCCTGGGCCAGAGTGAGACCCTATCTCGAAAAACCAAAAAAAAAAAAAAAAAAAAAAAAAACTAACAAGCTGGGTGTAGAGGCCTATGCCTTCAATACCAACTGTAGAGAGGCTGAGGTATGAGGATCTCTGTGAGTTCAAGAACAGCCTGGAGCTACGGAGTGAGTTTCAGGTCAGCCCAGGATAGAGGGTGACCCTACCTCAAAAACAACAATAAGGGCTGGAGGGATGGCTTAGCAGTTATAGTGTTTGCCTGCAAAGCCAAAGGACCCAGGTTCGATTCCCCAGGACCCATGTTAGACAGATGCACAAGGGGGTGCACACGGCTGGAGTTCATTTGCAGTGGCTGGAGGCCCTGGTGCACCTATTCTCTCTCTCCCTCTTTCTCTGTCAAATAAATAAATATAAATAAAATATTTAAACAACAACAACAACAATAAGGATAGCAACAAAATTTAACAAAAAATTCCACCCACAGCGCTAATGTAGAACCATATCCATCAGTCTAACGGGTTATGGGCCACTACAAAGGAAATCATCACTTTCCTCAAAACCCCAAATCATCACTTACTAACTTGTAAGAAGTAAAAGAGACCCAAGCTAAGACATGTGTCATTCTACTGAAATAATGATGAGCTCAGGCACAAATCCTGGCCCCAAATGCAAAGTTTTCAGATAAAAAGAACAGGGCCCCTTATTTTTTTTTATAATTTATTTTTTATTTATATTATTCTAATCTTACATTCATAATGGTGACTCCATTATCCTCCTTCCTGTCCCCCCTCTTCCAAAGGGACCCTCATCAATGGGGAATGTGGGTCATGCATTGTGGGGATATTTTGCACTCCAGCTTTTTCCACTCTCTCCCTCTCCAGATTTCTCACACTACTGGCCTTCAGCATTCAGAGGAGTCTCATCTCGCTAGTTTGGCCACCAAGCAAGTAAAACCCAGTTTTCCAGTTGTTCAATTATTTATGAACTCAGCTGCTGTTTTGAATTTTTATGGAATATTTTAAATAAATATTTTATAAACAGCCAGAGGCTATTGGTATTTGATGCATTTCAGAAATTTAGAGAATGAAATTTAAATTGCAGTGTACAAAGACAAAAGGATCACATGTTCTTGTTGGTAGAACATTCACATTATACACTCAGTGGATAATTTAGACATTGTTTAATAGGCTGCTTATCAAACTGTGGTTTTTGAATATAAATTCCCCTTTAGTAGAGAAAGAAGATTATAACACTGGCTGGCTTTGAACTCACTGTGATCTTCCTACCTCAGTCTCCTAAGTGCTGGGATTAAAGGCATATACCACCATACCCATCTTGCAAGGCAGTATTATTAACATCTGTGTCAAGGCCTTGTATTCATGCATATTCCTGAAACTGCCAAAGCAAAGGAAAATAGATAGGAATTGACTTCCAGCGTAAAATGTTTCCTCCTTTTGAGTTCATACACACATCCCCATAGAAGGAAACTGCTGCATTGGTATCAAGCCTCATCCTGAAGCTGAAATTGCCTCAGCAGAAGAATGGGTGATCACGTGATGAATGCCACACATCTGTAAGGAAATGAAAGCAGAATACCTAAATGGGTAACAGAATTTTCTTTTTTTCTTTTTTAAAAAACATTTTATTGGGCTGGAAAGATGGCTTAGTGGTTAAGACACATGCCTATGAAGCCTAAGGACTCCAGTTCGATTCTCCAGGTCCCACATAAGCCAGATGCACAACATCTGGAGTTCGTTTGCAGTGGGTAGAGGCCCTGGTGTGCCCATTCTCACTCTCCCTCGCTCTCTTTCCTTCTCTCTGTCTCTAATAAATTAATTAATTAAATAAAAAATAAAATCTTTCAAAAAATTTTAAAAAACATTTTATTTATTTATTTATTTGAGAGAGAGAGAGAGAGAGAGAGGAAGAAGCAGAGAGAGAGGATGGGCATGCCAGGGCCTCCAGCCACTGCAAACGAACTTGAGACGCATGACCCCCTTGTGTATCTGGCTTATGTGGATCTGGGGAATCAAACCAAGGTCCTTAGGCTTCACAAGCAAGCTCCTTAACCACTAAATCATTTCCCCAGCCCAGTAACAGAATTTTCTATGAATTCTCTTACTTAGCTCACTCCAGGGGAGTGAATATAACCCAGTCTCCCCATTTCCAGAGGCTTCCCATGTGTCAGGAGTCTATTTTTATTACAGGAATTGTTTTACAATTAAGCACAGTGTGAAGCATCAATGCTTTATAAAAACTGCATTAATGCATCAATTTGCAGAATAAGATCTCAAGCCTAGAGAGTGTAATGGGCCCAGCTTGAACTTTTTCCAGCCAGCGCCTTTGAACACCTGTTAGCAATTGTAAAGAAATTACAGACACAAGAGAGCATCTCTGTACATTGCGCCATGTTCCACGCTCCAGCAGCAGAGATCGATTTTCTACTTAACTGTCTATGGCTAACTACTCTCACCAACAAGTTAGCCTGGGAAAGGTCCTTACACAACTGTCAAAGACATGCAAGACGGGTCAACATTTTAAAGTGATTGTTGCCCTATAAATAAAGGAATGTGTTGAGGAAAATTAACTGTATTTTATTTATTTATTTTCTTCGAGGTAGAGTCTCACTCTAGCTCAGGCTGGCCTGGAATTCACAATGTAGTCTCAGGGTGGCCTCGAATTCACAGCGATCCTCCTACTTCTGGCTCCCGAGTGCTGGGATTAAAGGCGTGTGCTACCACTCCGGGCTAATAAATATTTTTTGAAAAGAGACATGCTAATCAAATAAGTTGGGAGAAAATATTCACAACATTTATCACATGACAAAGTCAATACATAAAGAACTTCTAAAAATAGGAAATAAATGTTTCGTCGGCTATTGAAAAATGAGCTAGAACTCAAAAACTGTAAATGGTTTCCAACTTTAAGAGAGTGAAGACAAAAACTTCACTGAGATACCATTTCTGACTCTTAGCTAGGCAAAGATGCAAATACTTGCAAAATAATCCGTTGGGAAGGCCTAGAAAAATAGGAATACTATGTATGCAAAATCTAGCAAAAATTACGCATGAATTTTTCCTTTACTGAAGAACTCCAACACTATGAGTCACCCCTCCCAAGTACTGGCAAACTATAAGTAGATGCATGTACATGGAATTCACCATAAAATATTTGTAAAGGGAAAAGAAGAAAAAAGACTGCCACCACCCTGTTGCTCATCCAGAGAGAAAGGCTAGAAGGAGCTGTGGTCGAACGGTTCTCAAACGCTCAGTCTGTCAGATTCACCTGAAAATCTCGTCAATGAACAGGCTTTACCTCAGCTGCTTCTTCAGTATTGCCTCACTTAGAAGGGCCTGACGCTGCCTTAAAACAAGGTCCCAAGTGGTGACGGTGTTGCAGGTCTAACACCATACCATGAGAATCACTGCTTTAGAACACCCATATGACACGATCCTTCTAAATTACCAAACAGGAAAGGGGTTCATTGTATAGGAAGCTATGGAATTATCTTTGGGATTTACTGAAGAAAAGCAAAGTACAGGGAAAGAATGCATTATATACTATTTATTTAAGAAAGAAGGCATACTATATTCATAGAGATGTAATTGCTCATATTAAAAATGATAAACCAGGCTGGAGAGAAGGCTTAGTGGCTAAGGCACTTGCCTATGAAGCTTAAGAACCCAGGTTCAATTCCCCAGGACCCACATAAGAGAGAAGCACAAGGTGGTACAGGTGTCCAGAGTTCATTTGCAGTGGCTGGAGGCACTGGAGCACCCATTTTCTCTTTCTCTCTATCTGCTTCTCTCTCAAATAAATAAATAAGATATAAGAAAGGTTTTTTAAAAAGATAAACCGGCTGAGCATGGTGGCACATGCCTTTAATCTCAACACTCTTTGGGAGGCAGAGGTAGGAAGATCACTGTGAGCTTGAGGCTATCCCGAGACTACATAGTGAATTCCAGATCAGCCTGGGTTAGAACAAGACCCTTCCTTGAAAAACCAAAAACAAACAAACAAACAAACAAACAACAACAAAAAAAAACACAACAGAGCCGGGCATGGTGGCCACACGGCTGTCGATCCCAGCACTCAGGAGGCAGAGGTAAGAGGATTTCCATGAGTTCAAGGCCACCCTGAGACACATAGTAAGTTCGAGGTCAGCCTGGGCTAGAGTGAGACCCTACCTTGAAAAACCAAAAAAGCCGGGCGTGGTGGTGCACGCCTTTAATCCCAGCACTCGAGAGGCAGGGGTAGGAGGATTGCCATGAGTTTGAGGCCACCCTGAGACTACATAGTTAATTCCAGGTCAGCCTGGACCAGAGTGAGACCCTACCTCGAAAAACCAAAAAAAACAACAACAACAAAAACAAAAAACAGATCAACCATGTAAGATTTAAGATAGTCACATATGAGGGAGGGAGAAAAAGTATATAATTAGATTTCTTTTTGGGGGAGGGGGGTGTTGAGGTAGAGTTTCACTCTAGCCCAGGCTGACCTAGAATTCACTCTGTAGTATAGCGATCCTCCTACTTCAGCCTCTCAAGTGTTGGTATTAAAGGCATGTGCCACCACACCGGGCTCAATGTATAATTAGATTGCTTGATTATGAATATTAAGGTTTTTTCATTGCTAGGGTTTGTTTGTATGTCATAAAGTTCTTCCATACTGCCCAGGATGACTTCCTGCCTGCTTTACCCTCACAATTGTGATTACAGATGTATACCCTGCTTGCACTTCATTTTACTGATTTGGTTTGGAAGAAGTTATGTATTTTATTTAACTGTAAAGCAAAACAAAATTCCTAAGATCTGGTATGCAACAAATAAGCCAAATGTGGACCCAGTGGTGGCAAAGCTACACAGAGCGTGTAATTCCAAATGATTGTAAACAGCCTTGAGTAAAGAGTTCCAGTGGAATAGGACTCGTAGAAGGATGCATAAGAAATAAAATCAAACCTTAGCATTCTTTTAGTAATCATGTTGTTGGCAGTACTGTAAGATTGTTATTCTGAGATAATTATATAAGATGAAGCAAATGAGTAATTACTGGATATCTTTAATGTTCATTAAACATTTTAAAATTATTCATTATTTTATTTATACATTGCGCCATGTTCCACGCTCCAGCAGCAGAGATCGATTTTCTACTTAACTGTCTATGGCTAACTACTCTCACCAACAAGTTAGCCTGGGAAAGGTCCCTTACACAACTGTCAAAGACATGCAAGACGGGTCAACATTTTAAAGTGATTGTTGCCCTATAAATAAAGGAATGTGTTGAGGAAAATTAACTGTATTTTATTTATTTATTTTCTTCGAGGTAGAGTCTCACTCTAGCTCAGGCTGGCCTGGAATTCACAATGTAGTCTCAGGGTGGCCTCGAATTCACAGCGATCCTCCTACTTCTGGCTCCCAGTGCTGGGATTAAAGGCGTGTGCTACCACTCCGGGCTAATAAATATTTTTGAAAAGAGACATGCTAATCAAATAAGTTGGGAGAAAATATTCACAACACTTATCACATGACAAAGTCAATACATAAAGAACTTCTAAAAATAGGAAATAAATGCTTCGTCAGCTATTGAAAAATGAGCTAGAACTCAAAAACTGTAAATGGTTTCCAACTTTAAGAGAGTGAAGACAAAAACCTCACTGAGATACCATTTCTGACTCTTAGCTAGGCAAAGATGCAAATACTTGCAAAATAATCCGTTGGGAAGGCCTAGAAAAATAGGAATACTATGTATGCAAAATCTAGCAAAAATTACGCATGAATTTTTCCTTTACTGAAGAACTCCAACACTATGAGTCACCCCTCCCAAGTACTGGCAAACTATAAGTAGATGCATGTACATGGAATTCACCATAAAATATTTGTAAAGGGAAAAGAAGAAAAAAGACTGCCACCACCCTGTTGCTCATCCAGAGAGAAAGGCTAGAAGGAGCTGTGGTCGAACGGTTCTCAAACGCTCAGTCTGTCAGATTCACCTGAAAATCTTGTCAATGAACAGGCTTTACCTCCGCTGCTTCTTCAGTCGTGCCTCACTTAGAGGGGCCTGACGCTGCCTTAAAACAAGGTCCCAAGTGGTGACGGTGTTGCAGGTCTAACACCATACCATGAGAATCACTGCTTTAGAACACCCATATGACACGATCCTTCTAAATTACCAAACAGGAAAGGGGTTCATTGTATAGGAAGCTATGGAATTATCTTTGGGATTTACTGAAGAAAAGCAAAGTACAGGGGAAAGAATGCATTATATACTATTTATTTAAGAAAGAAGGCATACTATATTCATAGAGATGTAATTGCTCATATTAAAAATGATAAACCAGGCTGGAGAGAAGGCTTAGTGGCTAAGGCACTTGCCTATGAAGCTTAAGAACCCAGGTTCAATTCCCCAGGACCCACATAAGAGAGAAGCACAAGGTGGTACAGGTGTCCAGAGTTCATTTGCAGTGGCTGGAGGCACTGGAGCACCCATTTTCTCTTTCTCTCTATCTGCTTCTCTCTCAAATAAATAAATAAGATATAAGAAAGGTTTTTTAAAAAGATAAACCGGCTGAGCATGGTGGCACATGCCTTTAATCTCAACACTCTTTGGGAGGCAGAGGTAGGAAGATCACTGCGAGCTTGAGGCTATCCCGAGACTACATAGTGAATTCCAGATCAGCCTGGGTTAGAACAAGACCCTTCCTTGAAAAACCAAAAACAAACAAACAAACAACAACAAAAAAAAAAAACACAACAGAGCCGGGCATGGTGGCCACGGCTTTAATCGATCCCAGCACTCAGGAGGCAGAGGTAAGAGGATTTCCATGAGTTCAAGGCCACCTGAGACACATAGTAAGTTCGAGGTCAGCCTGGGCTATAGTGAGACCCTACCTTGAAAAACCAAAAAAGCCGGGCGTGGTGGTGCACGCCTTTAATCCCAGTACTCGAGAGGCAGGGGTAGGAGGATTGCCATGAGTTTGAGGCCACCCTGAGACTACATAGTTAATTCCAGGTCAGCCTGGACCAGAGTGAGACCCTACCTCGAAAAACCAAAAACAACAACAACAACAACAAAAACAAAAAACAGATCAACCATGTAAGATTTAAGATAGTCACATATGAGGGAGGGAGAAAAAGTATATAATTAGATTTCTTTTTGGGGGAGGGGGGTGTTGAGGTAGAGTTTCACTCTAGCCCAGGCTGACCTAGAATTCACTCTGTAGTATAGCGATCCTCCTACTTCAGCCTCTCAAGTGTTGGTATTAAAGGCATGTGCTCAATGTATAATTAGATTGCTTGATTATGAATATTAAGGTTTTTTCATTGCTAGGGTTTGTTTGTATGTCATAAAGTTCTTCCATACTGCCCAGGATGACTTCCTGCCTGCTTTACCCTCACAATTGTGATTACAGATGTATACCCTGCTTGCACTTCGTTTTACTGATTTGGTTTGGAAGAAGTTATGTATTTTATTTAACTGTAAAGCAAAACAAAATTCCTAAGATCTGGTATGCAACAAATAAGCCAAATGTGGACCCAGTGGTGGCAAAGCTACACAGAGCGTGTAATTCCAAATGATTGTAAACAGCCTTGAGTAAAGAGTTCCAGTGGAATAGGACTCGTAGAAGGATGCATAAGAAATAAAATCAAACCTTAGCATTCTTTTAGTAATCATGTTGTTGGCAGTACTGTAAGATTGTTATTCTGAGATAATTATATAAGATGAAGCAAATGAGTAATTACTGGATATCTTTAATGTTCATTAAACATTTTAAAATTATTCATTATTTTATTTATTAGAGAAAGACACAGAGAGAGGGACAGGAGGGGGGAAGAGAATGGGCACACCAGGGCTTCCAGTCACTGTAAACAAACTCTAGATACATGTACCACTTTGTTCATCTGGCTTACATGGGTACTGAGGAGTCAAACCTGAGTCCTTTGGCCTTGCAGGCAAGTGCCTAAACTGTCTTCTCTCCATCCCTAATGTTTTTTTTTAAATATTTTATTATTTATTTATTTGAGAGAGAGAGAGATAGAAATAGAAAGGTAGAGAGAGACAGAATGGACGCATGTCAGGGCTTCCAACCACTGCAAACGAACTCCAGATGTGTGCGCCCCCTTGTGCATCTGGCTTACGTGGGTCCTGGAGAATCGAGCCTCAAACTGGGGTCCTTAGGCTTCACAAGACAAGTGTTTAACCACTAAGCCATCTTTCTAGCCCATCTCTAATGTTTTTAATTCTACCATACTTGATGTCATTGATGAACAGGATTCTTGGCATGGGAGAAGAGGAAACAAAACAAGAATTTATATACAAACATTGTAATCTTGAATTTGAAATATTCATCTGAAGTTCTAATTTATTTTATATCTTTCTTTTATATTTTATTCTTCCTTTGACAGGGTATCTCATGTAGTCCAGACTTGCCTCAAACTTGATATGTAGCTGCAGATGACCTTGAACTTCAGATCTTCCTGCCTATATTTTTCAAGTGCGGAGATTATAGGCATGCACTACCATGCCCAGTTTATTTTATTTTTTAAAAGAACAACACAAGGGCTGGAGAGATGGCTTAGCAGTTAAGGAATTTGCCTGTAAAGCCAAAGGACGCAGGTTCGCTTTGCCAGGACCCATGTAAGCCAAATGCATAAGAGGCACATGCATCTGGAGTTCGTTTGCAGTGGCTACAGTGCCCATTCTCTCCCCTGTGTGTGTCTCTCTTATCTCTATTTCTCTCTCTGCTTGCAAAATAAATTTTAAAAATTGAAAAAGAAAAGACCTTTAAAAAAATAACAACACAAAATAAAATACTTCTTAGCTCTGTCCCCCAACAAGGCCACCTAAATTGTATTCACTAAGAATTATTTCCCAGGTTGGAGAGATGGCTTACCAGTTAAGGTGCTTGCCTACAAAGCCTAAGGACCCAGGTTTGATTCCTTAGAACCCATGTAGGCCAGATACACAAGGTGGCACATTTGTTTGGAGTTCGTTTGCAGTGTCTAGAGGCCCTGGCACACGTGTTCTCTCTATAGCTTCCTCTTTCTATCTCTCAAATTTTTCTTAAAAATTTTTTTTTGATTTTTCCTGGTAGGGTCTCACTCTAGCCCAGGCTGACCTGGAATTCACCATGTAGTCCCAGGGTGGCCTCCAACTCATGGTGGTGGTCCTGCCACTGCCTCTCAAGTGCTGGAATTAAAGGTGTGTGCCACCACACCCAACTAAATAAAATATTTTTTTAATTTCCCATTTAAAAAAATAGGGCTTCTTGAAAAAAATGGCTGATCCCCAAATATAGGGCAGGAAATGTATCAAACTACAAGGAAACACTCAAAGACACCTATAGTTATATCAAAAGGAATGAGTGGTCATCCACTTAAACAGGCTCCTCCCAGCCAGAGATGATCTTTGAGCCTCAATGAGAATAAGTGCAGTGGATTGAAGCACATCAACTATGTTCAAAGTAATGAATTCATAACAATATTGAAAAGGAAAGAGGCTGATTTTACTTAAGACATGTCAAAGAGCCAGCTACTTAAAAACTAGTAAATAAAACAAGAAGTCAACCACTAAACATGCTTTTCTTATATAAACTGTGTCCCTGAATTATAAAACTAGATGGTTAAAATGGGCATGGTGGTTTACACCTGTAATCCCAGAACTTGGGAGGATGAGGTAGGAGGATTATCACAAATTTGAGGCCAGCCTAGGATGCATGACACGACCATGTCCAAACAAACAAAACTAAAGTAGAAGACAAGGAAAGATCTCTGTGAAAATATTACAGTGAATTTGAATTTGAAGCTCACCACTTTAAGTCCTGATGGAATAATGACTGACACAGCAGCGTGGCCAACGGCTGATAGTACCATCAGGCTAGAGACAGCCTCTTCAAAGAACAAAGTTATCTGGCAAAAAGTTATACCTGAGTCTGGTTAAAATTCTGGGTTCAAGCCGGGCGTGGTGATGCATGTCTTTAATCCCAGCACTCGAGGGGCTGAGGTAGGAGTGCCGTGAGTTTGAGGCCACCCTGAGAATACAGAGTGAATGCCAGGTCAGCCTGGGCTAGAGTGAGACCCTACCTCAAAAAAAAAAACAAAAACAAAAACAAACAAAAAAATTCTGGGTTCAATAGAGAGTTTACAGTAAGTACAAAGAACAAAGGGACATGCTCAACAGCATCACAGCAAAATAGCCAAGTGCACCCCTTACTCTATGAAGAAGTGCAGAATACAGTGCAAAAGAGAAAAGAAAGAAGATGAAGGGAGAACCTATAGATTAACAGAGAGTTAAGAAACCAAACAATTACACTGTAAGGAACTAGAATGTGTCCTAATTCAATTCAAGAAAGAGAGAGAGATGGAAATTGGGCACATATTAAAGAATATAATCTCTTCAATACTATGAAGCAAGTACTTATTATTATCCCCATTTTGCAACTCAGGAAACAGGACAAGTGAAAAAGCAAGACTGAGCTTACTCTAAAAGAAAACAGCAGAGGCAGATTTTGAACCACTGTGTTTCTGCTGTAGAGTTTTCAACAAGCAGAGCAGTTACCAATTTGTGTCACCATTCACCCAGTGGCAGCTTGTGGCCTCCTGGAGTGAGCTCCTAAGCGGAAGACAAGCTCTGCTTCCAAACAGATGGGCAACTCTGAGCAAGTTACAGTATCCTGGAGTTTCAGCTTGCTGAAGTACAGGTCTCTTAAGTTTATTCACTTCAAAAACCTAACCTAACTGACGATGACTTTGAAAAATGATGCTGATCTATTTGCACGTGTTTATTCGGTTTCCAAGTTAAAAGGGAATTTTCTCAATTTTGTCAAGAGCTTACAGAACCAGACACTTCAGAGGGCTCATAAGCCATCTGGCTCTTTCATTTACTATTTTTTTTTTTGTTTCCCTACTATTTGTTCCCAAATACATTCCATACTCCATTTCAATCCCATATCTCACACATTTATTCTTGGACTACTATCAAAATAAATGTTTAGGAAGAAAGCATAGCCTTCTGGAAAGTTAAGTCCTATTTTCTCAATTAACTTATATAGAGCCATTATTTACAGGTAATAATCCCATTACCATTGTTACTATTTCACCTCCTGGTCCTTCCATACCGTCCGGTTCTATAAACCGTACAGATGTCAGCTGGAACTCTTTCAGAGGACAAGTTTGGGGTGGACAGCACAAATGCAGTCATGGATTTCTTTCAAAAATCCTGCCTGCCCATGATCCAGCTGCCTCTTAGGTACTACACAATCCTAACCAGGCCTGTGGATCAGAATGCTTTACACCAGATAATTTACCTCACATTTCATGACCTAAAGGGTAGCTTTTTATTCCCTGCTACAATTTTTAACTTCTCTGGGTTTGTATCCCCATTGTTCTTTCTATTCAGAGAAAAGGGCATAATGCAACAATTCTTACCTTTAGACCACTACTCCATCACCCACACTGTCACTCAAGATGCAAACATGGAGAGGCGGGCATGGTGGTGCATGCCTTTAATCCCAGCACTCGGGAGGCAGAGGTAGGAGGATCGCCGTGAGTTCGAGGCCACCCTGAGAATACAGAGTGAATTCCAGATCAGCCTGGGCCAGAGTGAGACCCTACCTTGCAAAACCAAAAAAAAAAAAAAGATGCAAACATGGAGAGCAATCCCAGGCAGGCCCCACTGGAGTTTCACATATTGTTGTTGTCATGACTTCTTAATCCACAGACCTCAGTCAGTTTTCATTGAACCGTGTCATTTTATGATTGTTCGTGTTTAAATCTAATCTGATGTTTGAGTCTAATCTGCGTTATTTAAAATTGCATGAGGAATTGGCAAGTGGTTTGAAAAATGTTCAAATGTAACTTCCATCCCATAAGGGAGTGATTTCATAATTCTATCAAAACTGCAATTGGTTTTGTCAGAAGCAATTTGCTTTATAGAACCCATTACTTACTTCAAATTACAAATCCCACAGCCTTTAGATATTTGCACTTTCTTTCAATGATTCTACATCATGGTGGTGCTAAGGCTGGATATGTTGCTATTCTTCATACTTAAATATGATGCGTACCACTCCATGCACAAGAACAGCTGACAAGACTACCAGTATCCACAGTGTCCACTTGAATGCTGCACACTGAGGGCATAGCTTATCTCCTATGACCAGCATTATCTACATGTTTGAGTTTTCTCTAAATATCGCTTGGAATTGATGCTGGGCTTGAGTCAAATCCCCACTTGCTCAGCATTCTGTGTCTGCTATCATCAACACCCCAGTAATTAGGCCATGTTCCCCCTATTGGTATCTTTCAATCATTACAGTTCTGGGCCATCCTCCTGCCGTAAGCCTTGCTGCTGTGCTTCCATCCCACTGTCATGGTCGCCATCACTGGCAGAGAACACAGTGTGCATTGACGTTTGTGTTGAGAGCATTTAGTGTCAGTGTCAGAATGAGGACCCAGAATCCCTTTTCTTTTTTTTTTTTTTTAATTTTTATTATTATTTTTTATTTATTTTTGCAGAGAGAGACAGACAGAGAGAGACAGAGAGGGAGAGGGAGAGGGAGACAGAAATGGGCGCGCCAGCAGTCTCTCAGCTGCTGTGAACGAAATCCAGATGCATGTGCCCCCTTGTGGGCAAGTGCGGCATTGCAGCCTTGCGTCACTTTGCATCTGGCTAAACGTGGGACCTGGAGATTGGAACCGCTGGAGATTGAAACCAGCATTCTTAGGCTTAGGAGGCAGGCGCCTTAGCTGCTAAGCCATCTCTCCAGCCCCAGAATCCCTTTTCTGTAGTTTCTCCTTTCCTTGGGCTTGGAGTTCTACAGCAGGGCAGAGAAAAGCAATCACCCTCAGTTTTCTTGGGAAAAGGCTCAGGTATCATCCATCTACTGCTATTACTGACACTTTCTCCTAGGAACAGTTCTGTGGGCTTCTTAGAGGCACTCACAGTGGGATATTCCTTGACCCCAGCTGCTGCTTTCTGCTCTCTCTTCAGCTTCAGCCATGCGCGCCAGTGGATTGCATAGAGCTGGGTGCCATCATCCCTGATGGAAGATAGAAGCTGCATGGGAACAGATTCCTTTTTCTAGACTTCAGGTTGGCCACATCACCCCATCCCCATCCCCACCCAAGGTGGTGCATTTTGTGCAAAAGCCATATGCATCGCTCACCTGTCTGTCAGGTGTCATCAACAGCAGCATGCTTCCTAAGCAGCCTTGCCTCTCTCAGCTCAATGCTTCAACCAATCTGGCCACAGTTTCTTTCATAGCCCTTCAGCTCCCCCATTCCTGTAATACCAGTCAAACTCTCTACATGAAGGCCTCCTCACCTGGAAAGAAGTGGAGGCGAATCACCCTAGAGAGTAGAAGAAGGACATGGCACCCCAACAAGCAGATACAAGATGCCTTTCTCTCCTACGCCATTTGGGAGACCAGAGAACTAGTCTTACCTCTTCTTTGCATATTCTACTTGGAGGACCTGGGGCCTTGCTTGAAATTACGCTGATACCATAAAATGCCACAGACTCAATAATTTGTGATGATGGAAATTTAATTGGCTCCTGGTTCTACAGAGTGGGAAGTCCAGGACTGAGAAGCCAACCTTGGCCAAAGGCACTCTTCCTGCATTATCCCATGGTGGAATAGCAAAGAGAGGGTGAGAGAGGGAGAAAGATAGAACAGAGGAGAGAATTCAATGTTTTTATAGGACCCTCTTCCCACAGTCATGAACAATGCCCACAGTTATAGCCTTAATCCATTCATGAGCCAGAGTCCTCATAGCCTAATCACTCTTTAAGATCCCACCTCTTACTACTGTTGCACTGGTAATTAAATTTCAACAAGTTCAATAGGGGCAGTCATAGTATGAGGTACTTGGGTACATACTATACTGATGTTAGCATGTATGCCCTTAACCAAAATAGACACCAAGGCTGTTCAACAGCCTATCAAATCTATATTGCCCCTCCTGCCCTTTCTGTTCTTGTTTACGGACACAGATTTCCCTAGCCTCTTATTTTTTTATTTTTATTTTTTATAAGAGAGAGAGAGAGAGAATTGGTGCACCAGGGCCTCCATCTGCTGCAATCGAACTCCAGACACATGTGCCACCTTGTGCACACGTGTGACTTGCACATGCATCACCTTGTGTATCTGGCTTATGTGGGATCTGGGGAGTTGAACATGGGTCCTTAGGCTTCACAGGCAAATGCCTTAACTGCTAAGCCATTTCTCAAAGCCCTAGCCTCTTATTTTTAACTTCCCTATGTTATTTTGTTATGTGTCTCTTATAGACAGTGTTGACATTTTTTATCCTAATACCTAAGTATCTGTATTTTAATAAGGTATATGTAACTCATTTATTGTGACATTGACTTAATTCTACCTTTTTTTTTTTTTTTTTGGAGAGAGACACAGAGAGAGACAGAGAGGGAGAGGGAGACAGATAGAGAACGGACGCTCCAGCAGTCTCTCAGCTGCTGTGAATGAAATCCAGATGCGTGTGCCCCCTTGTGGTCAAGTGCAGCATTGCACCCTTGCGTCACTTTGCATCTGGCTAAACTTGGGACCTGGAGATTGGAACCCGGTTCTTAGGCTTAGCAGACAGGCGCCTTAACTGTTAAGCCATCTCTCCAGCCCAATTCTACCATTTTATGTGCTGTGTTCCCTGGTTTCTAGTTGGTCTCTCTTTCCCTTTCTTTTTTGCTCTCACATCTCCTCTTTCTTAGCTTTGGATGAATTATTTGAATTTTCTTTGTTCATCTTTTTTTCTCAACAGGTTGGAAATTGGGCAATTTACTTCTCCTTTTAATGGCTTCTCTTACTATTTTAACATTCACATGAAGAAAAATCAATTCTAAAGATGTGTAGCATCATCCATATGCCCTAAACATTTTAATAACTATAAGATTTTATTATCTTCTGCATCAAGTAATTCTCCCTGTGACAAAATGCCTGACAAGAAGCAACTTAAGGAAAAAAGGGTTTATTTCAGCTGACAGTCCAAGGTGACAGTCCCTCATGGGAAGAGCTTGAGGCAGCTGGCCATATTCATCCCACAGCAAGGAAGCAGAAAGTAATAAACATTCGTGTTCAGCCACTCTCCTTTGTATGCAGTCCAGGACAGCCGGCCCATGGGATGGTGCCAGCTACATTTAGGGTGAATTTTCCCACCTCAAATAACCTAAACCCTCACAGACCTGCCTAGAGATTTATTGCCATAGTTTATTCTAAATTCCTTCATGTTGATAAGATTAACCATCAAACTCCTCTATCACATATATTTATTTATTTGTTTTCTTGGATTTTCATTACAGACTTATATATCTTCTGCAGTATATGCCAGTTTCTAAGCTATTAAACTAATTTTCATAATTAAGCACATGACTATCTTCCTTTGGACTGCACATTCTTTCTTTTGCTTTTCTGAAAGCAAGCTGAGGTGGTACTCGCTAGGGAGGCAGAGAGCGTAGTGGGGAAGTCCCTGTGGCTGAGCCTTAGTCCCAGCCTTGCTCTTCATGCCATGCTTGGAAGGACCATTTTCACCTTCCCTTACTTCAGACCTGCTCTCATCTGGACATGGTCCTGACCACTGTATCCAAGCCCTACATCTCTATCTCCATTCTTATTACTTTCTGTATCAGCACGCTTGTACTGATTAAATTGTTTCAACACAGGATTCATGAAGGTAGGAAGTTTATTTACTTGTTTGACGGCTGCCATGAAGCAATCCTCACCCTTGAACTCACACTCATGAATCTTCAGCCCCAGTCACTCCCCAGATGAAATAGGAAGTCAGCTGATCCGTTGTACGCAGAGGTTGCTAGTTCTACTACCCGTGGTCTGTCAGAGGAGTTTCCTTTTGCAGCCTACTGCCACCATATCTGTACTTTTTTGGCGGGCTAAGGATTACCCAGGCCACAGAAGATGGGCATTCTAGGTTCCCCAAAGTCAGGCTCTGGCACCCTCTAGCGACCATTGCTAGGTGTGCACTGTCAGCCCTGAGCTGTAGACTCATGTTAGCTGGTTGCCCCGGGCACTTTCCTCTGGAAGCAATTACAGGAGCAAAGATTGGAACTGAAAAGGAGAGCTGAATGCACCCTCTTACCATCACCTTCCACAGTGCTAGCGTCGTCCCGCATTCTCCGGTAGATATTTACAAGTAGCTTGGAGACACTGTTAGACACCTTTCTATTACTATAACAAATACCCGAGACATCAACTTACAAAGACAAAATATGTACTTGGCTCTTAGTATGAGAGCTTTGGCCCTTGAGTGGTGCCTGTGGTGACACAGCACATCATGGCGGAAGTACATGACATCCTTAAAAAGAAATACATGCTTCAGAAGTTCTTAAAAAGAAAAAAGATACCAGAGTTCCATGATTCCCTTGGGAACACTCCCAATGACCCAATTACCTTCCGCCAGGCCCCAGTTCAAGGTGTCCACCTCATCCCAAGAAGACTAGGCGGAGGGACATGCTAGTTCCAACCTATAGCACTGAGCACGAGTGTAATTGCCTACTGTGACTTCTGCCGCTGGCTCTTCTACCACTAGCTCACCGGCATAAATTCTCCAGCATGGAGAAACTGCAGTCTTCCTTTTTTATTTTTATTCATTCATTCATTCATTAGAGATAGAGAGAGAGAAAGAAAGAGTGAGAATGGGCTCACCAGGGCCTCTAGCCACTGCAAACGAACTCCAGACGCATGGGCCATGTGGGACCTGGAGATTCGAACTGAGGTCCTTAGGCTTCACAGTAATGTGCCTTAACCGCTAAGCCATCTTTACAGCCCAATCTTTCTCTTTTAGATGTATTTATTTCCATTTATTAGGTGACAAAGGTGTCTTATGGGTCTATGAGACCCACTCAAGATGAGCAGTGCCTCCTTCTGGCAGTGGCAGCTGAAAAACCTCTGTGGCTTCTTAGCAACATGAAGCTAAAGATTATGCCTCTACCTACTGATGGGAACTGTCTAAAGGCACTGCCAGGAACCCATCAGTGACTTCTACTTACAGGTCATCCCATCCACTCACTTAACCACTAAGAGGAAACTATGTAGTCTTGAGATTTGGGTTCTTGGGACTTCAGGGATGGGGGCAAGAGGAAGACAAAAAACATTGCTAAGAGCTTGGACTGCCTTCTCTAAAAACCCACTCAGTATCATGTCCAATGTCCAGACACATGGAATGGTGACTAGGGCGCCTTCTTCTGCACAGTAATTAGAGACTTGGATATGCTGGACAGGTCTGCACCCCACCTAAAGGAGGGTACACAAATATTGATGAATGGTAACATACAGTGGCAGAGGATGACACCATGGGTGGGGGGGTTGAAGTTGAAATGTCCATCATAGCTTCATGGGTTTGTGATTACACCTCATACTCCATCTCTAGCTGGTAGAGCCTTTGGAAGGTGGAGCCTTGTTCAAAGACGAGTGTCCCTGATGGCAGACCTTGATGTTTATTAGGCCAGTCCACTGGGCATTCAGAGTTAGTTCACTCATGCCAGGTGTGGTACATAGCACACACCTTTAATCCCAATACTTGGGAGGCAGACGTAGGAGGATCACTGTGAGTTTGAGGCTATTCTGACACTACATAGTGAATTCCATATCAGCCTGGGCTAGAGTGAGACCCTACCTTGAAATCCATGCCCCCCAAAAAAAAAGGAAAGAAAAGAACACAGTTAGTTCACTATTTTTTTCCTTTTTATGTTTGTTTCTTTGTTTTGGGGGTTTTTTTGTTTTTTTAATTATTTTTTTTTTTTTAAAACTTTTTATTTTTTATTGTTTTTTAGTAATGGGAAGACAGAGACAAGCAGTGTCTCAGCTGCTGCGAACGAAATCAGAGATTCTTTAATTGTCACTTTGCATCTGGCTAAACGTGGGACAATATTGGAACCAGTGTTTTTAGGGTCCCCCCCCTAAGCCATCTTCCAGCCCTATTTTTATTTTTATTGACCCTTTAATTATAGACAATATACCATGTTATTTCCCTCCCTCCCCCTTTTCCCCTTTGAAACTTCACTCTCAATCAGTCCCCTCCCCTCTTTTCAGTTTGATGTCATGATCTTTTCCTCCTATTATGAAGGTCTTGTGTAGGTAGTGTCAGGCACTGTGAGGTCATAGATATCAAGGCCATTTTGTGTCTGGAGGAGCACATTGTAAGAAGTCCTACTCTTCCTTCCTTTGGCTCTTACATTCTTTCCTCCCCCTCTTCTGCAATGGACCCTGAGCCTTGGAAGGTGTGTTTGAGACATTTCGTGCTGAGCACTCCTCTGTCCCTTCTTCTCAGCACCATGGTGCCTTCTGAGTCATCCCAAGGTCACCACCATCTGAAAAGAGAAGCTTCTCTAACCAAAAGTGAGAGTAGCATTAATACATGGGTGTGGACATTAAGAGAAGTGCTTACTGGGCAGTTTGGTGAGCACAGTATATACATTTAGCCACACACCAGCAGACATTACACCCTTCAGTTAGTTCACTCTTGCTGCTACCTACCAGCTGATGTGACAAGATGTGATGTCCATCCTCTGCTCTGCTTTGCTCTCTTTACCATAATGAAACTTCCCCTTGGGACTGTAAGCCTGAAATAAACCCTTTCCTCCCATAAGCTGCTTCTGATTGGGAGTTTTATCCCAGCAACAAGAAGGTAACTGCTATGCAGTAGTGGAGGCAGTTGATCTTAATGCCTAATGCCTGACCAAGTGATCTCCTACAACAGATGTTAGCTTTATGTGGCCCATGGGTCAGATTTGATCTGCAAACTGTTCTTGTATAGACATGAGCTAAGAACAATTTTTAAACATATTTTTATTTATTTGAGAGAGAGACAGAATGAGAGTGTGTGCTAGAGCCTCTTGCCATTGCAAATGAAGCCTAGATGCTTGTGCCACTTTGTGCCTGTGGATTTATGTGGGTACTGAGGAATCAAACCCAGTCTGGCTCACTTTGTAAGCAAGACTTTAACCACTGAGCCATCATGGTTGTTGAAATAAACAAACACTTAAATGAATTGAAAAATCAATCACGATATATGGACTTTTTATGAAATGACAACAAGAGAACTCCCAGTTAACACTGGATGAGTCATGTCTGTCACATTCGCCAGGGCTCAGGGAACACTGCTGAGGAAGTGGCAGAGTGAATATGAGTGCTGAGCTCACTGCTAGCCAGAGAACCTTCTCTGTGGAGATGGTGGTAGACACGCATCAAATCAGAAAATAAGAGGCTGCCAAGAACTCAACACTGAAGGAAATTTCTTTCTTTTTCAAAAAATATTCTTATTTATTTATTTGAGAGAGAGAGAGAGAATGGGAACAACAGGGTCACCTGTGTATCTGATTTATGTGGATCCTGGGGAATCGAACCTGGGTCCTTAGGCTTCACAGGCAAGTGCCTTAACTGCTAAGCCATCTCTCCAGCCCACTAAAGGAGATTTCTACCACACCCTCCAAGGCTCAGGGAACATTGAGAAAGAGGGGTGGAAAGAATGGAAGACCCACAGGGGTACTTTAGGCCATTGTCCTTCAGAAATCTCTCTCATCTAATGTAACATTTATTAGAGATTCTCTCCCATCCTGTAAGCTGCATTCATTATTTCCCCTTTTAGTTTTCAGCTTTCCTCTAGCAGTTTTACATTGATTCATTTTGAACTTGTTTTTGTGCAGAGAAATATGGATCTAGTTTAATTCTTTTACATTTTAATATCCAGTTTCTCAGGCATCATTTGATGAACAGATTGTCTTTTTCCCAGTTTATGCTTTTGACACCTTTTCATAGATTACCTGGCTGTAGTTATATGAGTTTATTTCTGTAAGCAAGCACCTTAACCACTGAGCAATCTCTCTAGCCCCTGTTTCTGGGTCCTCTATTCTACTCCACTGGTCTATGTGTCTGTTTTTGTGCCAGTACCACGATGTTTTGTGATTGTGGGTCTGTAGTATAATTCAAACTCAAGTACTGTGATGCCTCCATAATTGTTCTTTCTAGTTAGCATTGCTTTAGCTATTTGGGGTCTTCTATATAGATATTTAGGATTGATTTTCCTAGGTATGTGAAAAAAGTTATTGGGTTGGGTAAGATAGCAAACTGGAGGCTGCCTCAGTGTGAGCCAATGATGGAAAGGGTCAAACAAATAAAAATAAGAATGAACAGAATTTATCCCAAGGAGAGAAATTGAGAAAGCACTTTAGAAATCCATGAAAGAATACAAACATAAAATGCAGGAAAACAAAAGACAGAAGGGGAAACTCAGAGGAAACTCATCCCTTCCTGGCAGCTCCAGGTTGGGCACAACACCCAGAGCCTGGCTTGGCACATGTAGCCACAGAGAGAACTCTCATAAAGGACCCCAGTGACCAGCATGGCACCCTGTACTGCTGGAAACTCAATTAGAGAATTCAACTTTCCCCAGCAGATCTGCCAGATGAGGGGTGTGGAAATTTGATTCAGCAATTTTGAATGCCCACAAATCCTCTCTCTCCAGTGTGGAGGAGCAGGCCATCTGACCAGACACCATGGGAGTGGGATAGATGGCAAGAGGAGATCAGAGCACAAAAATGAGCTGACCTCAAACTTCAGGATTTCACGAGCAAAGGAGAATGGCTCAGCTACCCATGGGCACAGCTCTGGAGAAAGGGTAAGTGACACTGTAAGGGTAAGTCATGCTGCATACCACCCCATCCACTCCTGCTAGTGCCTCCTTGAGCAAGAGGGCAGAACAGAGATAACATTGTCCTATCCAGAGCAAAGCATCAGATCCCAGGACACAGAACGTAGAGACAGAAGAAGTGTAGAAGTCTGAAGCTGAATCAACACCCGCACCATGCCCCAGCAAGGAGGAGCTGGACAGATCACAGGAACTTGTGACAACTTGTTCCAGTCACCTGACAAACAACTAAAAGTACACACAAGAAGGATTCACCAAGAACATAATACCTATTTCAGTGTATTGCTCATTTATATGTTTTAAATTTTAATTTTCTGGGCTTGCAAAGCCTGATAGCCTGGAGTTCAGTTCCCTAGTACCCACATAAAGCCAGACACACAAAATGGACCATGCATCTGGAGTTCATTTGCAGAAGCAAAAGACCTTGGCATGCCCATACTTTCTCTATTTCTCTCTTTCTTCCCCCCCTTTCTCTCCCTCAAATAAATAAAAATATGTTTAAAACTATACATTTTAGGGCTGACGAGATGGCTCAATGGTTAAATATACTTATATGAAAAGCCTGATGGCCTGAGTTCAATTCCCCAGTACCCAAGTCAAGTCAGATGCACAAAGTGGCACATAAGTCTAAAGTTTGTTTGCAGCAGCAGGAGGCCTCTCTGCCACTCTTTCTCTCTCTCCTTTTCTCTCTCTCCTAAATAAAAAAATGAATAAATAAATAAATAAATATTTTAAATAAGTAAACAAATTTTAATTTTCTATTGTATCTATGTGTATATTTTGTTTGATTTTTTAAAAATTCCTTAATTTTTTTCTCTTGGTATTTTAGTTGTTCAGTTGATACATGATAATTTGTATGTTGTCAGAAAAACTCTTATGTCTTTCCTGTCTCCAAACCTAATATATAATATCTTGTCTGTTGCTTTTCATACCTCCAATCCATATGTTTTCCCCTTCATTTTTACTTGAGTTCCTTTTACCTCATACTTCAGTCCTTCATTCACTACTTAAAGATACTGCATTTCCCCCAACCAGGACTCCAGCACTCCTGTCTCCAAACCTTATAGGGAACCCAAGTCAAGAGCACGTGATCTCCCCATGCAGCTAATGCTGAAACGTCTGTCAAACCATCAGAGTTGTTATTGTCGTTGATTTCCCTGTGAACATAAATCCAAGTGAACACAACCCACCAGGAGAATTCTAATTAAAGAAACAAAAAACAAACAAACAAACAAAAACCCAGCAGGTATAGCAGTTACCTTCTTGTTACTGGGATAAAACACCTGACCAGAAGCAGTTGATGAGAGGAAAGGGTTTATTTCACCTTACAGTTCTTAAGAGAAGTTTCATCATGATGGAGAAATCCTGACAAGCTTGAGCAGGGAGTCTGGCTTACATCTTCATTTCAATAGGAAGGAAGCAGAAAGAGTGAGTTAGCTAACTCTGGTAAGCAGGGCTAGACTATAAAATCCCACCCACAGTGATACACCTCCTCCAGTAAAGCTCCACCTCCCAAAGGCTCCACCAACTAGGAATTAAGTATGAGACTTAATCACAAACATAGGAAGCTTTGAAGGACATTTTAAATATTTTGTATCATTTTATTTTATTTATTTATTTGAGAAAGAGGCAGAGAGAGAGAGAGAGAGAATGGGCATACCAAGGCTTCCAGCTACTGCAAACGAACTCCAGATGCATGTGCCCCCTTGTGCACAGTTATGAAACTTGCTGGAAAATGGATGGATCTGGAAAGGATTATACTTAGTGAGCTAACCCAGGCCCAGAAAGCCAAATGTCACATGTTCTCTCTCATGTGTGGATCCTAGCTACAAATGATTACACTTCTATGTGAGTAGGAATAAAAGTCAGTAGCTAGAAAGGGGATATAAAGTAAATAGATAGGGAGGGAGGGGGTAAGTAGAAGAACAGATTAATGGGGATGAAAAGGCCCAAGTGAGGTCAGGGAAAGAGATTGAGTAAAGGAAAGGTGGAGGGAGGGCTAATCAAAATTTAAGAGGATATAAATAAGTTTTACGGAAACCTACTTTTCTGGACAATGGAACACTCAGAAGCAATAGATTGTTATTAGAAAATTTTCAGTGCCAGGAATGGGATACCTTTCAGTGAGTTGTTGGCTAGGGAGGTCACAGATACCCCCAAAACATTATAGGCCATTGCCGAGGCCCATGGTTTCCCACCAGGAATAGATGGTAAGACCCTATTGCTGAAGACTCCACATACTTGGGCTGCTGGAGTTGAGCTGAAAGCCTCCTCCATATGGGCCAGTTGACAGAAAGCTGAAAAAAGCTATGCTGCATGCAGTTCAATGGGAGAAAGAGAAAACACCAGTGAAGATACTCAACAGTGGACACTGCAAGCTTTAAATTTGGCCAGCCAAGCCAAATGAACCAATGGATGCAATAGTAGCATGTCTTTTATGGGGGAAACCAACTGCCCTCTAATTGGACTGGAGGCCTGCTCCATGGGAGGGAATACATCCCTGATACTGAAAACCTACGACAGGGGTAGTCATGAGCCATAGGGGTGTAATGTCTGCTGGTGTCTGGCTAAATGTATATACTATGCTCACCAAACTGCCAAGTTAGCACTTCTCTTAATGTCCATACCCATATATTAATGTTGCTCTCACTTTTGGTTAGAGAAGCTTCTTTTTTCAGATGGCAGTGACCTGGGGATAACTCAGAAGGCACCATGGTGCTGAGAAGAAGAGACAGAAGCGTGCTCAGTCCTGAAACATCTCTAACACACCTTCCAAGGCTCAGGGTCCGTTGAGGAAGAGGTGGAGGAAAGAATCTAAGAGCCAATGGAAGGGTAGGACTCCTTATAACGTGCTCCTCCAAACACAAAATAGCCTGGATATTCATGACCTCATAGTGCCTGATACTACCTACATAAGACCATCAAACAGGAGGAAAAGATGATGACATCAAAATTAAAAGAGAAGCCGAGCATGGTGGCACACACCTTTAATCCCAGTACCTGGGAGGCAGTGGTAGGAGGATTGCTGTGAGTTTGAGGACACCCTGAGACTACATAGTTAATTCCAGGTCAGCCTGGGCTAGAGCGTGACCCTACCTTGAAATCCCACCCCCCCCAAAAAGAAAGAGAGAGAGAGACTGATTGAGAGTGGGAAGGGATATAATGGAGAGTGGAGTTTCAAAGGGGAAAGGGGGGGAGGGAGGGAAGTACCATGGGATATTGTCTACAATTAAGGAAGTTGTCAATTAAAAAATTTCATTTTATAATGCCGTGAACTTGAAAAATTATTCTGAGCTATAGAGTTGGGTAAGGAATAGTTTGTTCATTTATTATTGGTTAACTTGATATGATTTTTTAAACTACAGACTAAATCTAGAAACATGTGGCCCAGGAAACTTCCACTCTGAACAGAAGCATTCTGTAGGAACTACTTCCATGACTCAACAGAGAATAAATGCGACTCAGAACAAACACGTCTGCAAGTAAAGCCAGTGAACAATTAGAACAAAGAGATAAGACCACGGTGAGTTCTGCCCGTGATCTCGGAAACAGACTGAAGGTGAGGCAGGAGATGTGAGTTACTGGAGAAGAGAAAAGGCTGTTATATGTAGCAGAATACAGCCTGGGGTTGAGTTTTTAAAAAAGCTTGCAGTATGAGAAAACCACAAGTGACAAGTTACAAGTGACTTTACCCTTGAAAACTGAGGAAAAAGCAATTTAAAGATGTTTACAGAGACACAGTCTAAGCAAAACAGTGAGTGATGAGAGTGAAGTCGGAAAATATAATGCTCCTAACAAGATTTTTAGAAGTCTATTAATGGAAACTTTCAAAAACAGTCCAGGAATCCAGACACTGAAAAGACCATAGGAAGTTACAGTTTGCGTACATAAGTTGCTTGTGGCTCCTGTTTTATGAGACAGTAAAAGCTTACCACAATCTCTAAGGAGGATGATTGCAATACTAGACTGTGTCCTTTAACATGACACATGGCTCCCGTACTAAGTGTAGCCCAGTGAGTTTGCTCCAGTTCCTAAGAAGCTGAACAAAGACATAACTAGAGTGCAGGAATGGAAGCAATGTAAATCTGGCAAGATTAGCACGCAACCTTGAATGTAGCCAGAACCCAACAGGAAGGAAAGATTTTGTGAGTGGGAGAAGAACATTGGTGCAGACATTCAGTACTGGGGGAAAACAACAACTAAGGCAAAGGGGAAAATGACACATGTTGCAGACAGCTTCAGGTTCGCTAAGATGAACTTCCAGACCAGGCACAGTTATGGAGGAAGGGATATTATTTATTGAAGCTTACAGATCCAGGGGAAGTTCCATAATGGCAGAAGAAGTTGGCCTTTCTTCACAGGGCCAAGCAGAGAGAGAAAAAGCCAACCAGCCACCACAGCACACAGAGCAAAACTACAGCCAAAAGGTCACACAGCACACTTCAGGAACTCCTGCTAGGCACATTTGCATATCTTTACAATGGAATCTCAAACCCACACCTTAAGACCAGCCCCCAGTGACATGGCCTCTAGCAAGGTGATTGCAGATGCAAACTATAACTAATAAAACACTGAATATATTGGGGGACATATATTCAAACTACCACAACACATAAGTTACATTTGCATTTTTATAAATTTAAGCTATCTGTTTCTAAGGGACCATTTGGGACTAATATTTTGTTTAGTTTATTTAGTTGATCATCTAATAAAGCCATCTTATGCTTAAAATTATAATGATGTTTCTGGACTAGGCTAAAAAAAGGGAAAAATAGCTGCATTTGTTTTCTTTTTTTCAAACTTTTATTTATTTATTTATTTATTTATTTATTTATTTATTTGAAAGTGACAAGGAGCAGATAGAGAGAGAGAGAGAGAAGGGGCACACCAGGACCTCCAGCCACTGCAAATGAACTCCAGGGGCATGTGCCACTTTGTCCATCTGGCTTACGTAGGTCCTGGGGAACTGAGCCTCGAACTGGGGTCTTTAGGCTTCACAAGCAAGCGCTTAACCACTGAGCCATCTCTCCAGCCCTGCATTTGTTTTCTTGATGACAGCCATTCTGACAGGAGTGAGATGGAATCTCAAAGTAGTTTTAACTTGCATTTCCCCATGGCTAAGGATGTAGAACATTTTTTAGATGTCTATATTTCATCTCTATTTCTTCTTTTGAGAACCTTGTTCAGTTCCATAGCCCATTTTTAATTGGGTTGTTCGATTTCTTTTTTTTTTTGTTTTTGAGTTTTTTTTTTTTTTTTTCCTCCCTGAAGTAGGGTCTCACTCTAGACCAGGCTGACCTGGAATTCAATCTGTTCTCAGGGTGGCCTTGAACTCATGGCCATCCTCCTACCTCTGCCTACCCCCAGGGCTGGGATTAAAGGCATGTGCCACCATGCCCAGCAAATTCTTTGTATCTTCTGGATATTAATCCTCTGTCAGAAGTATAGATGGCAAAGATTTTTCTCCTGTCCTGTAGGTTGCCTCTTTGCTCTGTTCATAGTGTCCTTTGCTGTACAAAAGCTTTGTAAATTCATGAGGTCCCAGTGGTTGATTAGTGATTTTATTTCTTGAGCAACTGGAGTTATATTCAGTCATTGCCTATGCCAAAATGTTGAAGGGTTTCCCCTACTTTTTCCTCTAGCAGTTTTAAAGTTTCAGGTCCGATATTAAAGAACTTTGATCCATTTGGACTTGATTCTTGTGCATGAAGAGAGATAAGGATCTATTTTCATCCTTCTACAAATACATATCCAGTTTTCCCAGCACCATTTGCTGAAGAGGCTATCTTTCTCCAATCACTATTTTTGGCATTTTTGTCAAAAATCTGATGGCTGTAGCTGCCTGGACTTACACCTAATTCCTCTATTCTGGTCTATTAAGCTACATGTCTGTTTTTGTGCCATGTTTGTATCATGTTGTTTTTGTTACTATGGCTTTGTAATATAGGTTAAAATCAGATATGGTGATACCACCAGCCTTATTTTTGTTACTCAAAATCATTTTGGCTATTTAAGGTTTTCTGTGCTTCCAAATGAATTTTAGGATTGTTTTTTCTATTTCTGTGAAGAAAGCCGCTGGAATTTTGATGGGGATGCGTTAAATGTGTTGATTGTTTTTGGTAAGATTGGCATGTTCACTGGAGAAGACAAATGGTGCTGGGGAAACTAGATATCCATATGTAAAAGAATGAAACTACATCCTTCTCTCTCTCTCCACCCACAAAAATCAACTCCAAATGGATCAAAGACCTTAATATCAGAACTGAAACTCTGAAACTACTTGAGGAGAAAGTATGAAAAACACTTCATCATGTAGACACATAAGTAAGGACTTTCTAAATAGAACTCCAGTTGCTCAGAAAATCAGACCAATAATTAACAAATGGGACCTTGTGGCATTAAAATGCTTTTGAACACTGTTAATTGAGCAAAAAGGCAGTCTACAATACGGGAGAAAATCTTTTCTAGCTATATATCTGTGTTGTATGGCAATTTTCCTCTTCATTGAAAAGTATAAACTATTATCAGCTTTTTCAAAAGCAGCTGTCAACTCATGAGAGAAAACATGGAGAGGGTCATCAGATCCCTAATGTGACTATAGGGGGAGAAAGAGTATATAGAGAATAAAAGATCAAGGGACAATGAGCTCCATTGAGGTGGTGTCTCTGGGGTCTCCATGCTTTATAAGTAAGCACTCACACTGAGGCTGAGGGATGAGCATCTACGGGATGATATAATAAACTCCATCTAAGAGGTTTCTTTGGAATTTTCATGCTTGTGGTAGTTTCAATGAATGTCCACAAAATATTCAGGATTTTGTTAAAGTTTGTAATTTAGATCTCCAGCTGTCTGGCTGGAAGAAGTGTCACCAGGATGATCCTAGAGTCCAGCCCTAACGTGTGGGGGTGGATTTGGAATTCCAGTCTAAAGATATGCAAAGTGCTTGAGCTTTGCCTGGAGTTCCTAAAGTGTGCTTATTTGCTTATGGTGCTGGTGATGACTTTTCTCTTTCTTTGCTTGGATCTGTGAAAAGGGGTCCACCTTCTTCTGCCATTATGGAACATCCCCAGGACTTATAAGTTTCAACAAATCCCTTCTTCCTCCCATAAACTGTGTCTGGTCTGGAGGCTCATCCCAGCAGCTTGAAGGTGAGTACTACAATGCTCTAAAGTAAGCCTTTACCCCAAGACCAAGGGAAGAACATCTATGGGTGGTAATTCTAATATAGTGAGCCCCACTGAAGTGCTGCTTTGGGGTCTTATGCTCTGTAAGTAAGTCCTCATGCCAAGGCTGAGGGAGGAGCATCTGCAAGGGTAATCCTCATATAGTGAGCCCCATTGAAGTACTGCTTTTGGTGGGGGGTCTCAGTCTCCTGGACAGGGACAGGGAGCTTCTGGAAGCAGCATTGGAGAAGTCCTCATTCAAGGTAGGATGAGACTTCTCAGTTGTGCAGCTGTTTTGGGGGATCTCATCCTGAGGCTGAGGGAGGAGCATCTAAGGAGTAATCTTGACCCAGAAAGGCCCATCAAAGTGGGTACTTTGGAGCTCCACGTTTCTATAAACAGTTCCTGTCCATGCTCTGTAAGTGACCTCCCAATAAACTCATTGGTTCACTGAACTGACATTGGTATAACCATACTTTTGGTCTGCCATCTTTGCCCCACTTGTGGTTAAGATGTGTGTTTGTGTCTCCCCAAGGGAAAAGTTTCTTGTGACTATCTGACAGAGGATTAATATCTAGTATATATAAAGAACTCAATAAACAAAACAATAAGAAATCAAACAACCCTGTCAAAAAACTTGGCTAAGGAACTAAACAGAGTTCTCAAAGATATATGAATGACCTATAAATATTTTTAAAAGTGTTCAACATCTTTTGCCATGAGGAATATGTAAGTTAAAACTAATTTGAAATTCCATACCATTGCAGTCAGATGACTAGCATCAAGAGAATTAATGACAATATATGCTGGTAAGGGTATAGAGAAAGGGAACCCTTATTAAATATTGGTGGGAATGTAACCTGGAGTAACCATTATGTGAATCAGTATGTAGCATTCTTTTAAGTATCTTCTGTAGTACTGGCTTGGTGATCATGATTGGCCAGTTTTGTGTTGTTTTGACATATTCTTATTTTACTGAGAACCAAAATCCATCAATAAGACAAAAGGCTGATTGCTCACCATAAGACGTGCCACCTCTACCACTTCTGTAAGGCCATAGGAGAAATTGCAGAGGAAGCAACAACATAAATACTGTTCTTACTGCTAGCCTGACAACTAACTACAGGGTGATGGCAGACATGGTGATCAATCAAAAACCATCAAAGGAGCCGGGCGTGGTGGCGCACGCCTTTAATCTCAGCACTCGGGAGGCAGAGGTAGGAGGATCTCTGTGAGTTCGAGGCTACCCTGAGACTACAAAGTTAATTCCAGGTCAGCCTGGGCCAGAGTGGTGAGATCCTACCTTGAAAAACCAAAAAAATAAAATAAAATAAAATAAAATAAAATAAAATAAAATAAAATAAAATAAAATAAAATAAAACCATCAAAGCAGAAATCCAGAGGCTACAGGGAGCTCAACACTAAATCAGACTAACAGGTCTGCCATGGCTCAGGTAACTTTGCAGAAGAGCAAGCACAAAGATTGTAAGACCCACAAAGTGGGTAGAAATAACCCGAGGCACAGTTCCCTGCTACCCCAGAGGGACTGACTAAAGCCTTCATTGAAACCACAGTGACTATCATAACCTCATGAAGAGGCCCCAAGGGAAATGGGAACAGGGAGGGGGATGAGTATAACGTGTGTGTGTGTGTGTGTGTGTGTGTGTGTGTGTGTGTGTATCTTGAGGATTGTTAATTGGTCCTGAGCTAATAAATTTGTGTATGAACCTTTATAATAATTCAAAAAATATGGTTTTGTTGTATATAGCAATCTAGGTTGATAACTATTTACTTTCAGAGCTTGAAATATATTGTTCTTTTCTTTCTGGCTTTTAGGGTTGTTGATTATGGATCTGATGTTCCTGCCTTCACAGGTAAATTGGAATATTCTCCTTACAGTGTCTTGTTTTTTTTTTAATAAGAGGAAGAGAAAGAGTGGAGAGAGACTGACAGAGAGAATGAATTGGCACTCCAGGGCCTCCAGTCACTACAATTGAACTCCAAATGCATGTGCCATCTTGTGTGCATATGTGACCTCGTGTGATTGTGTCACCTTGTGTGTTGGCTTATGTGGGATCTGGAGAGTCAAACATGGATTCTTAGGCTTCACAGGCAAGCGCCTTAACTGCTAAGCCATCTGTCTAGCCCCTCCTTATGGCTTTTAATACCGTACCTTTGATTTGCATTTTTGTTACCTTGACACATATGCCACAAAGAAGTTTTTCTCTGGTCACATCTATTTGGTATTCTAAATATATCTTGTGTTTGGATAGTCACTTCTTTCTCTAGATTTGGGAATATTCTTTCATAATTTATAATTTCATCGTATAGATTATTTGTGTCTTTGGTTTTCATCTCAACTCCTTCATTTATCCCATGCAATCTTGGGTTTGGTCTCTTGATCTTATACTAGAGTTCTTGGACTTGTGGTCATACTCATTTATTTCAAAAAACATTTTTGATGTTTCAGTGTCAGATGTTGTCAACCTAGTCCTCCTTCCCCTATATTCTGTCATCTGCTTGATCAAATCCATTGGTAATGATTTCCACTGTGTTTATTTGATTCATTGATTTTTTTTTCATGTCCAACATTTATAATTGTTTTTAAAAATCTCAATTTCCTTGCTGAATATCTTTCATGCTGCTAATCTCATCCATTTTGCTAACTTTCTTCTTTGTGTTGATAGCTTTCCTTTTTAGGGCCTGGATTGAGTTTATTTGCTTGCTTGTATCCTCTTTGAAGTGAATGATAATTTTTCCTTGTAAAATTTTGATACCTTCATTGGGCATTTTATCTACTTCAGTATCTTTGAATTTACTAGTTGAGGAATTGTGGTATTTTGGAGGAGTCATGTTACCTTGCTTTTTTCACATTTCTTATGTTTCTGTGTTGTGATTTATATATCTGTTGGTTTGGGTATCTCTTCTAGTTTTATTTGTGAATCTTCTTTCCCCATAAGACAAGGTCTCTTGGCTGGCTTTGAACTTAATATGCATGCAAGGATGATCTTGAACTCTTGAGTCCCGAGATAACTAGTATGTACATTAGTGGCTTCACTAATTTTTGTCGTGATTTATTCGTTTGTTCCAAGGTACTGGGAATGAATCCAGGACTTCATGTATGCTAGACAAATGCTCTAGCTTTATTCCCAGCACTATTTGTGCATCTCATT
This sequence comes from Orientallactaga sibirica, assembly GCA_036365145.1. NCBI lineage: Eukaryota > Metazoa > Chordata > Mammalia > Rodentia > Dipodidae > Orientallactaga > Orientallactaga sibirica. The sequence continues at coordinate 4,038,632 of JAEOAD010000036.1, forward strand.
GTTGAGCAGCCTACTTCTGATATACAGTCCAACTCAGAGCTACACCAGTCATAAGTTATTAACATTTTTTAATGGATTAAAACCTACTACTACTTTGCCATGACCAAAAAAGCAGAAAATTGCAAGATGAATGTAGAATGTGCCATGAAGTAAATAGCTATTTAGAATAATTATGAAACTAGTTAGTGAATGAGATAAAGGAAGGAGGCAGGGAAAGCAAAAGAGGATAAGTGAGATTAAATAAAAGAAAGGAGAAAAAAGAAGAGAAGTGGAAAAGTAGGTTATATAGAGGAGGAGATCATGGAATTAGGAAACATAAAAGAAGAAAAGAAAAATAGCAAAAAATGAAAAAGAAAGTTCAAAAAAAAAATCAGTGGCATTGAGATGGCTTAGTAGGTGAAGTGCCTGCTGCATAAGAGTGAGGATCTGAGTTCAGACCTTCAGCACCAAGTAAATGCTGGTGGTGTGCTCCTATAATCTTAGTGAGGGAGGTAGTGGCAGGGAATCACTGAGGCTCACTGGCTAGCCAGTCTAGCTAAGTCAGTGAGATCTAGGCTCTTTGAGCGACCTGCCTCAATGAATAAAATGGAAAGAACTATGGAAGACACTAGGCATTGACTTCTGACCTCCCATGCATGTGCATACATCATGTGCAGCTATATCCATATTAACATGAATACAGATGCACACTACATACACACAAAGGAGCCAAACATTATGTAAATGTAAGGCGAATAATAGCATAGGAAGATTACAAAACAAAGAAGTAAAAATGCTAGTAAATGTACAGTAGAGAGAAGAAGACTGGTGAAGCCAAAGCTTTTGAAAAGAGAAAAAAGGTTGTCCAAAAATTTTTTAAATGTATGACAAAATTTGATGAATATATTAAGGGGAATAAAATATAACAGCAAACTTTTTGTTTCAAATATGATAAAGTAGCTGGGCATGGTGGTGCACACCTTTGATCCCAACACTCAGAAGGCAGAGGTAGGAGGAGCCTTGTGAGTTTGAGGCCACCTTGAGACTACAGAATGAATTCCAGGTCAGCCCAAGTTAGAATGAAACCCTACCTGGAAAAAAAAAATGACAAAGTAAAAATGCTGCTAAGTGTATCAGTTAAAAAGAGAAGAAAAAAAAGGAAGGAGAAGCACAAGGGTTAGAGAAAAAGAAAAAAAAAGTGTGTTGGTTGGGTGTGGTGGGGCACGCCTTTAAACCCAGCTCTTGGGAAGCAGAGGTAGGAGGATCACCTTGAGTTTGAGGCCACCCTGAGGTTAGAGTGAATTCCATGTCATCCTGGGTTAGAGAAAGACACTACCCTGAAAAAAAATGTGAAGAGTTGGTTTCTTGACAATTGGAGACTGCCAGTTATAGGCATGCCAGCCTGGGTGGGGGTGAGTTAAACTTGCTCACTTTTACTTTTATTGTGGTTGTGCTGTTGCTGAGCCTGGATTAGACAAGTATCTGATATCTGCATGCATGAGCCGTCTTCTCTTTAGTAGCTTCGTGTCTTTCTGCTGGCCACAATTATCTTTGCAGTCTGTGGGCTGGGCAGGTTCTTGCCTCCTCCTGAGGCTCCCCAGACCACACTCCCTGAGGTGAATGTTCTCGCTGGAGCATGTCTTATAAGTGTGTTGGGAATATGGGAAGACTTGTCTTCATTTTCTTAAGACCTCCAAAGTACAATTGTTCTGCTGGAGAGAGAGAGCTGTGGGCGTCAAGTTGACCACCAAGCTTCAGAGTCCTTGGCTCTTCAGCAGGAAACAGAAGATAGGTATCTTCTTGGATAGACCTGTAACTTTATTAACCATCTTTATATAGGACCATTAAGAGAAATGACATCTAATTGACCATCTAGCATCTAGGACTTAACCAGTCTATCACTGTAAATCTACAGAGAAGCATCCTTAGCAGAAAAACTTAGAATTATACATTTTTAGCATGAATAGTTAAATTTTTTAAAGTTCTCTCTTATTATTTATGTCAAAAAGCTATCCTATAGGGCTGGAGAGATGGTTTTGCAGTTAAGGTACCTTCCTAAAAAGCCAAAGAACTCAGATTCAATTTCCCCAGGACCCACGTAAACCAGATGCACAAGGTGTGTCTGGAGTTTGATTACAGTGGCTAGAGGCCTTGGCATGCTAATTCTCTCTCTCTCATGAAAAAAAAAAAATAGGACAAGCTGGGTGCCGTGGTGCATGCCTTTAATCCCAGCACTTGGGAGGCAGAGGTAGGAGGATCACCGTGAGTTTGAGGCCACCCTGAAATTACATAGTGAATTCCAGGTCAACCTGGACTAGAGTGAGACCCTACCTTGAAAAAAAAAATTAGGACAAAGGCCACTAGGTTAAGGTCAAAGATGATGGTGAAGACAAGTCCTAGTTCATAAGGACTTATTAACCAGGACTTTGTAACCCTAATACGAAAGGGATAATAAGAAGGTTAGAAAAGGCCAAGAATAATACAAAAATGTGTGACGATTATGAATAGTTCAAAATTATATTAAAAGCCTGTTACTATAGAACACACACGTGCAAATAAATAAATAAAAATAATCCACCACCTGTGCGTCCTCACTGTCCCCAGGGGTTGTTGGCCACCAATGTCCCCGGAGCAGGAGGAATTGGGGGGAAGCAGGGTCCTGCAGCGGGTGAGTGCAACAGGCATTGAACCACCCGGGAGGCCATCTGATGGATAGCACACTCTCGTTCATTCAAAAGGGGAGTGGGTTTATAAATGCTTAAGAAAGGTTGAGAAGGCACATACAGACTATATGGCAATTGGATACATAGTTTACGGGTTGCTATCTAATTGGCTGGTGTTGGAAGGCAGACGTCATGAGGGAGAAGCAGCAAGGGAGATAACAGAAGTGGCAGGAAAAGCTGCATGACTTCAGCCACGTAAGGGTCTCTTGGGCAGCCAGCCACAAGGTCAGGAACTATGGGGGGGGGGGCAAAGCTTGACTATGGAATGGTCAGGTGCTTTTTGGGATCAAGGGGGGAGGGCCTGGCCAGTTCTGCCCACTCTGGGCAAAGACAGGGCACCCTACAACCTTGCCTGAGGGCAGGGAGGGCCAGTTTCTGTTGCCAGAGTGGGTTCCCGACAATAAGACCAGCTTCGTCCCCCACAGCCCAAGGTCCCTGGTCATGTCCAACAGCCCAGGCCAGCTTCTTCACAATCCCTGTGTTTAGCGATGCCCAACAACTCCCCCTTTGTTTTTAAAATGGGGCAGTGTCATCTTGGGTAAGTTTTTTGTGGCTTACTGTGGGTCCAGTTAGAGCCAGATGATGTATAAGGACCTGATTGGTCAAGATTTGTTTATATTGTTTGAGCCCTAATTTACACCTACAGGGAATTATGCATAAGAGTAGTAGCAGGGTGCCTGACACCAATAGTAGCCAAACAAAAAGCTGAGAAAGAAACTTTGGGAGATAATTTTTGTAATGTGCTCTGTAAGGCATCAAAAAATCCTTTGTCTGCCTTAGCAGGATCCCCCAAAGACAAGTGACTACGTGAAATAACAGATATTTCCTTTTGTAAACTTTGTAAATCTATGCTGAGATTATTATGATTCCAAATACCCCAAATATGATTTTCAATCTTCCACCATTCAGTACCGGTCCCATTGTAGGGTAGAGGAGTAACACATATGAATTGATAATTAGCATGACAGACCAACTACATTTGAGTCACCAGATTGGCAACCCATCTTCCTAAATATATAACAGCATTCTCTAGAGCATGTAACCGGACTAACACCTTTTTAGCAATATCTATCTGTGAAGAAAGGGCTTGAGATACATTTTTAGCCAGACTTGATTGGCTGTCTTCATTGATTGTGCTAGGGTTATTGCTGCTGTGGAGGAAGAGGCGATGATGGTGATTGTAGCAATGATCCCCACAATTAGCCATTCTATGAATCTTCTTTTTCATGTCATCAATCTGTTGAGTTGCTGGAACACTTGAGCTCTGAAGCTGGAGTACCAGGGCTCAGTCATTTTGGCTGTCATGATTAAGTAAGGAGGCTGAATGACAATAAAGACTACATTGGAGGAGTAATCTGGAGCTGTGCCTCCCTTAGAATTGATACAATTGTTGACAATACACTGGGTACAACTAAGATAGTAAATCCCATTTTGGAGACTGACCCACCCAGGCCCAACTATGAAAAGATAAGGGAGGGGCAGACATGTCCGAAACTTAAAATGATTCCCTTTTAGGATAATTAGTACTTTCCATAATTCTGGATGAGGCCGCCCTTGGGGACTCAAGATGGGTGGTATCTATGATTGTTTACCTTCCTGGAGACGCAATTGTAATTGTAAGTTATATTTATTTTGGTATCCACCATCTGGAATTAATGGGTGGTTTGTATGCATTAAATAACATCCCTTATGATACCTATCGCTTGAAAACGAGATAGGCGACTCTGCTGTGAGAAAGGCCCAGTTAATTGGTTTAGTCGCTTCTTGCAAGAATTCTAGGACATAATTGGGTCAGGATAGCAAGTAAGGATATAAACAGAGTCTCTGGTGATAGAGGCTGTTGTGAATTTGGTACCAGCATGACTCCTTGTTGGCACAGGGCCTCAATTTGGCCCCAGGTCAGCATGTTTTCCTCCTGGGGGGTCTGGAGGGTCCTCCTTTTCTGTTTCTTGTGATGAGGGGGGGTGCATTTCTGTTTCAGTTTCAGGCAAGCCATCTCCTTGTTCAGTGGGGTTGAATCAGATATTTCTGGAAGGTACCCAAATAGGTTTGGCTTGGTCCTGTGGGAAGACACAAGCAAATCCTCTCCCCATTGTGAGGAGGAGTCAGGCATTTTCCATTTTCCATCTAGAGGGTCTCACCATTGTACAAGGATGGAAAAGATGATTTCTGAAGGCCGACAGGGGGATGTTGGGAATTTTTTTTTCTTTTTGGGTTTTTTTGAGGTAGGGTCTCATTTTAGTTCAGGCTTATCTGGAATTCACTATGTAGTCTCACAGTGGCCTCAAACTCATGGTGATCCTCCTACCTCTGCCTCCTGAGTGCTGTGATTAAAGGCGTGCGCCACCATACCTGGCTAGGAAATTTTTGTATATGTTCAAAATATTTAGAGTGGCCAGTGCCATGGCCAGTTGGAGGTTTGGTAGATAGTTATTAGTCTGTTGTTTTTTAAGTTGGTTAAGTGTCTGATGTGTTCTTTCTATTATGCCTTGGCCCTGAGGGTTGTGTGGAATTCCTGCGTGATGTGTGATCCTCCATTGCACACAGAATATTTTGAATGAAGAGCTGATAGAAAGCTGGGTTGTTATCAGTTTTTATTTGGTGAGGGATGCCCATGATGGCAAAGGTGGATAGCATATGGCCTGTCAGCCTTTTTGTAGTTTCTCCTGTCTGTGCTGTGGCCCACATGAAGTGGGAGTATGAATCCACCGTTACAAATACATATTTTTGGTGACTAAATTGGTGAACATTGGTGACATCAATCTGCCAGAGGGCATTAGCTTTAAGGCCTCTGGGGTTGGTGCCCATAGTCTGGAGAGCTGGTGTGGTGATCAATGAGGCTCAGGAGTGGCAGGTTTTTAAGATACATTGGAGCTGACTTTTAGGGATTTGGGGAAGCCCTTTGAGGTTTACATGGATATTAGCATGGGATTTTTCAGCCTCCTCAAGCATGGTTAAGAAGGTATATGCTGGGCTTCTGTGTGAGGCCACCTGATCTGCTAGTGCATTTCCCTCTGAAAGAGACCAGGCAGGGGGCTGTGGGACCTTATATGTCATACTTATAGAGGGGCTTTTCTCTTACAAATGAGGTTAGAAACTTTTATCAATAGTGGTGAGTGAGCAAGCCAGGGGTGCAAGTTAACAGCATATATACTATTTGAGAAAAGATTGAAAGGGCCATCTTCCTCTGAGAGTGCCAGATAAATGACATATAATTCTTTGTATTGTGGGATCTATCAGGAAGCTCCCTAAAGCAAATGGTGGGGGGTTGATCCCCTGGGTTATAGAGAATTACAGCTGCTTCCCTTTTCCCCCATCTGTAAAAATGGGGGTGCTCCAGGGATGGGTTTTCTTGTAAAAAGGCAGGGTGGGAGCCATTTTAAGAGGGGCATTGCAGGGATCCATTTTTCATTAGGATAATGGTTGTCAATTTACCAGGGAAGCCCAGTAGAGTGATTGCTAATCGGGAGTGATTCCTGAGTAGCCATTGTATGTCAGAGAGGGGGAAGGGGGTTATGATAGTGTCAGGTTTTTTACCCAAGGTCTGGAGGGCCTGTTCTCATCTGTTTCTAATCATGGTCGCAAGGGCATCAACCTCTGTTAATGTGCATGGGGCTCCACCACTAGAGGTGTGGAGCCATTCAAGGACCCCTTGGGGTTAGTGTAGCACCCCCATTATGGTTGGGGAAGAGTTAAATATTAAAAGTTGGGCCGGGCGTGGTGGCGTATGCCTTTAATCCCAGCACTTGGGAGGCAGAGGTAGGAGGATCGCCGAGAGTTCAAGGCCACCCTGAGACTACATAGTTAATTCCAGGTCAGCCTGGACCAGAGTGAGACCCTACCTTGCAAAACCAAAAAAAAAAATAATAATAAAAAAAAATTAAAAGTTGGATCAGCTTGTCTGGCAAGTATTGGGCAAGGGCCATATCAGAGTAGATGTTGTTAATCTTGGTTAATGCCTGTTTTGCTTTGGCCTTAGGGAGTAGGGGGAGGACGGGTCCTTGTTGCCCTTTAACATGTCAAATAGGGGCTGTAGATCACTGGTAGGGATGGGGAGGTATGGCCAATGCCAGTTGAGGTTTCCCAGAAGGCTATGGAGTGAGGCTAGTGTGAGCTTTTGGGGGAAGGAGAAGGTGGGCTTTAAGGGCTGGACAGAAGTAAGGGAGAGCTCCGTTCCCAGAAAGGTTATGGGTGGGATTAGTTGGATTTTATTTGGGGTGATTTTAAAGCCTGCCTCAGTGAGGGAAGGTAGCAATTGGTCTCTTAATCCTATTGGTGAGTGGAGGAGTTTTTCCAAACAAGAATATCATCCATGTAATGATAAATGTTAAGGCCTTGGTTTAAATGAAGCCTTAGTGCTGTAGCAAATGCCTCTTGGCATATGGTAGGACTGTTAGCTATGCCTTGAGGCAGGACCATCCATTCGAAACTTTTGGAAGGTCCCGAATTATTGACAGAGGGGACTGAGAACACAAAGCTCTGTCAGTCCCTAGGGTGCAGAGGGATGGAAAAGAAGCAATCCTTGATGTCAATAGCAAGGAGGGGGGGTATTGGCCAGTATGGCGAAGACAAGGGGAAGTCCCCTTTGAGGGGCGCCCCAAATGAGCATGGCCTTGTTAATGGCCCTAAGGTCTTGTGATAATCTCCATCCTGCTGAGCTCTTTTTAATTACAAACACAGGAGTATTCCACGGGCTTCGAGAAGGGTAGATATGGTTAAGTTGAAGTTGTGCTATTACTAGCTGATTTAAGATTTCAAGTTTCTCCCTTGGTAGGGGCCACTGTTCAACCCAGACTGGCTCATCAGACAGCCATTCTAGGCAGGGGCTTTCATATTTAACAGTGGCCTTTAGGATTGGAGGTGACATCAGTGGAGAGACCTCTCATAATTTTCTGTTTCAATGCAGTCTCCTTCAATGTTGCTGGCAGTAACTACATCTAAGGCTTCAAGAATGTCTCTTCTTAGTAGGTTAGTTGTCACATCAGCCACTAGGGGTCTAATAAGGCCCATAGTGTCATATGAGACCTTCCATTTGTAAGCCTCTTTGGTAACATATGCTTGTGAAGGACCTCCTATCCGCATTAGTTGGGGGTCCTGGGATTAACTCCCACTCTTGAGGGATCTCAGATTGTTTCAGAATAGTTTTATCTGATCCAGTGTCAATTAAACTCTTAAAATATTTTCCTCCTACTTCTAGGGCTAGTTTTGGGTGGGCCCCTTCTAGTATACTTGTTACCCATTGTACTCTATGGGTCTTTCCTCTTACTGATGGGGCTGAGGGCTGCCCCTCTTGAAGTTTAAAGGCTCCAGGGGTTTGCCATGCATATCATGAGTGGAATGACAATCCCTTTTCCAGTGAAATCCTCTGTGGCATCTAGGGCAGACTGTTTTCAGTAGGGGGCCTCTGGAATTCAGTGGGGGGGGGCTCTGGGACATTCCCCTATCCAATGTCCATCCTCCCCACAATTGACACGTTTTCCTTTAGTTTTTAGGGCTGCTGCGAAGGCCCGGGCTAAAGAGGCAGCCTTGTATGAGGCAGTCCCAGTGTCCTGGGTGGCAACTATCCATTTATCATAATGTTCATCTTTGAGCCCTTGACAGGCTGCCCTGCACTAAGAGGTCAGGAGGAGGTCCCTGGCAGTAGCAGAGTCAGGGATTTTTCTTTCTAAATTGGTCCTTGTTTTAAAAATGAAACCAGAAAGCATTTCTTCTGGTTGTTGGCGAAGAAACAGGAGGGAGGAGGTATTATCTTGGGAATTTGAGGGTGGGGTCAGTCTATCCCAAGCCTGGAGGATGCAAAGGCGGACCTGGTCATAGAACCCTGAGGGTTGTTGGGCTTGTTCAACCCTGGTGGAGAAATCACCTTGTCCAAACATTTCATCAAATCCCCAGGAGACATTTTGTTGATTTTGGTTTCTTTTTATCTGATGGAGGCATTTGTCTCTGTAGAGAGAGCTTCCCATTGGAGAAATAAGGGGCTTGGCAGTGACAAGCGACAGATATCTCGCCAGTCTTGGTGGTGTTAAGAAAGCCCTGTAGGCTCTGGAGCAGAGATTTAGTCCAAGGTGTGTGGATCCCATCCTCCCTGACTGCTATCCTGAGTTCCTTAAGGTTATCAGCCTGATATGGATACCAGTCTAAGGACCAAGCTCAAGTTGGTTGGAGATTAACAGGAAAGGCTGTGACTTCTTGATTGTAAATAGCCCTGTTGTTATCTCTAGTTTCACAGAGCTGTTGGGTGGGGATCCTTTCGAAAGCTCTGATTAGGGGGATTCATGGTGTTAGGGCTTTTCTGTTCCAGTAGGGCATGTTTAGGGGGCAGCTAGGATCAGGGGGTGGATGGGGCAGATAGAGGGGGGCGGTTGTGCTGGAGTGATCCTTTTTTCAATTTCTTCTTTTTTTTCTTTTTCTAAGGAGCTGGGTTCTTTTCCTTTTTCTAAGGTGTTGAGATCTTTTCTTTTTACTAAGGAGCTGCGATTTGCCATTGGGTGGTCCTCAGCATTGTCCTCATCATAGTCATTGTCTGGCTTGGGTTCAGAAGCATTTTTTGAGGGGCTGATACATTGTCTAACGGCTGCAATAATTGGAAGAAAAGAGAGGGATGGGGGGGGGTTCCCCCCTTGGATTTCCCGTCTTCTGGCTAGATATACTATATGGGTCCATGTATCTGGATTATAGAGGTCCCCAGAAACCATCCAAGGGGCTATTTGAAGGACTTCTTCCCAAAATGAATTGGCCTCTTTCCGAGTCTTATGCCCCTAATTTTAAGAAATGTCCTCAATCCGCTGATTTGGAATTCCTTTTGACGGGAGGTAGCATTTCCCACGACAGAGAAAGACCAGAAATGCCAAGACCAGAGGGCAACATTCCTGGGTGCTATGGCACCATGGGGGATTCCCCAAAGGGCCAGATGCAAGCCTGTCTGCAAGTTTAAGAGACTGGCGACTGCCCTAGAGGCTTTTACTGGTTGATGTGTTACTGGAAAAGAAATAGACAGAAGGTTGTTGACAAAGCCAGAGTGGGTTGTCAGGGTTTGAACAGTGAGCTAGGGGTCTTCAGTCAATACTGGAGTGTAGCCCTGGCCAAATGATGTCAGTTGCCCTTTCACTTTGATCAACCCCATGTGATGGCATGAACTGAAAGTAGAGAAGGAAAAGGAGAAAATAGCTTCCCTCTAATGGACAAAAAAGAGACCTGCCTCTCTCTGATGGAGAAAGGGGAAATCTGCCTCTCTCTGATGGAGGAGCCTGCCTTCCTCTGATGGAGGAAAGAGAAACTGAAACTTGCCAGCCCTCGATGGGGAGGTGGCCACAGGGAGCCCTTAACCCCAAGGGGAGGATGTCCCTCAACGGGGCACTTACCTATTAACCATGCATCCAGAGGGTCCCTGTTCGGGCACCAGCTGTGGGTCCTCACTGTCCCCGGGGGTTGTTGGCCACTGATGTCCCAGGTGCAGGAGGAATTGGGGGGAAGGAGGGTCCTGGAGCGGGTGAGTGTGACGGACAATGAACCACCTGGGAGGCCGAGTGATGGATAGTGCACTCTTGTTTATTCAAAAGGGGAGTGGGTTTATAAACACTTGAGAAAGGTTGAGAAGGCACATACAGACTATATGGCAATTGGATACATGGTTTATGAGTTGCTATCTAATTGGCTAGTGTTGGAAGGCAGAAGTCATGAGGGGGAAGCTGCAAGGGAGATAGTGGCAGGAAAAGCTACATGACTTCAGAGTTGCAGGGAGGAGCTGCAAGGGAGATAACAGAAGTGGTGGGAAAAGCAACGTGACTTCAGCCACATAAGGGTCTCTTGGGCAGCTAGCCACAAGGTCAGGAACTGTGGGGGGCCAAAGCCTGACTATGGAATGGTGAGGTGCTTTTTGGGATCAAGGGGGGAGGGCCTTGTCAGTTCTGCCCACTCTGGGTGAAGACAGGGCACACTATAACCTTGCCCGAGGGCAGGGAGGGCCAGTCTTGGTCTCCAGAGTGGGTTCCCGGCAATAAGGCCAGCTGCAACCCCCACAGCCCAAGGTCCCCAGCCATGTCTAACAGCCCAGGTCAGCTTCCTCACAGTCCCACCCTATGTTTAGCAATGCCCAACACACACCTTTAATGCCAACACTTGGGAGGCAGAGATTGCTGTAAGTTCGAGGCCACCCTAACACTACATAGGGACTTCCAGGTCAGCTTGGACTAGAGTGACACCCTACCTCAAAAAACAAAAACAAACAAAAAATCAGAATAAAAATAAATAAAAACCACATTGGGGTGATTATCTTTATGTATGAAAATTATCAATAAGTAAGGTAAAAATATAACACATACAATTGCAAATAATACATAATATGTGATAGGGATAATAAATGACTATGTTGCTGGTTTAAAAAACAGTAGGGGGCCTGGAGAGATGGTTCATTGGTTAAAGGCACTTGCTTGGAAAGTCTCACGGCCTGAGTTTGATATCCCAGGACACTTATAAAGCCAGATGCACAAAGTGGCACATACATCTGGAGTTCATTTGCAGAGGCATCAGGTCCTGGAATGCCCATTCTGTCTCTCCCTCATGTAGTTAAATAAAATACTTTAAAAAATTAGTAAGAGCATTAAAAGAAATATTTTTTATTGGCTTTAACCAGGACTGGGTTAAGGAAAGACTTTTTTTATACATACTTGTGAATATATCCTAGAGTTCTGTGTTGTTTGAATAGCTAAAATTAATCCTTGTTACCATTTTAAAATTATGGATAAAGCTAGGCGTGGTGGCGCATGCCTTTAATCCTAACACTTGGGAGGCAGAGGTAGGAGGATTGCCCAGAGTTCGAGGCCACGCTGAGATTACATAGTGAATTTCAGGTTTGCCTGGACTAGAGTGAGACCCTACCTTGAAAAACAAAACAATAACAAAAATATTATGGATAAAAACTAAAGTGAAGAAGCAGTCTTAGCATTTAAACTACTTTTAATTATTTCTTTTCACAGAGGGGAGGGAGGGAGGGGGGAGGGAGGGAGAGAGGAGAGGAGAGAGAGAGAGAGAGAGAATGGGTGGGTCAGGATTTCTAGCTGCAGCAAATTAATTCCAGGCCCTACTTTGTGTATCTGGCTTTATTGAACCCTGATCATTATGCTTTGCAGATAAGTGCCTTAACCACTGAGTATCTCTCCAGCCCCTAAAGTACTTTTAGATCTGGAGTAAAAAGGAAAAAAGGTAGTCTCTGGTAAAGTGGCTATTGAAAATATGGAAAACAGACTAATTCATGGAGCAGGGCCACAGAGGGTTAGAAGGAATCTGCTTCAGAGTAGAGTCCCAAATGTACAAGTGTGAGTCCTGGCTATTCCAGGGGTCATTGGCCACCCATGTCCCGGGCATAGGAGGAGCTGAGGGGAAGCAGGGTCTTGGAGCAGGTGAGTGCAGCAGGCAATGAACCACCCGGGAGACAGTGTGATGGATAGCACGCTCTCGTTTATTCAAAAGCGGAGTGAATTTATAAACACTTGAGAAAGGTTGAGAAGGCACATACAGGCTATAAGGTGATTGGATACATAGATTTATGGGTTGCTAAATTATTCATTGGTTAAAGGCACTTGCTTGGAAAGTCTCACGGCCTGAGTTTGATATCCCAGGACACTTATAAAGCCAGATGCACAAAGTGGCACATACATCTGGAGTTCATTTGCAGAGGCATCAGGTCCTGGAATGCCCATTCTGTCTCTCCCTCATGTAGTTAAATAAAATACTTTAAAAAATTAGTAAGAGCATTAAAAGAAATATTTTTATTGGCTTTAACCAGGACTGGGTTAAGGAAAGACTTTTTTTATACATACTTGTGAATATATCCTAGAGTTCTGTGTTGTTTGAATAGCTAAAATTAATCCTTGTTACCATTTTAAAAAAATTATGGATAAAGCTAGGCGTGGTGGCGCATGCCTTTAATCCTAACACTTGGGAGGCAGAGGTAGGAGGATTGCCCAGAGTTCGAGGCCACGCTGAGATTACATAGTGAATTTCAGGTTTGCCTGGACTAGAGTGAGACCCTACCTTGAAAAACAAAACAATAACAAAAATATTATGGATAAAAACTAAAGTGAAGAAGCAGTCTTAGCATTTAAACTACTTTTAATTATTTCTTTTCACAGAGGGAGGGAGGGAGGGAGGGAGGGAGGGGGGAGAGAGAGAGAGAGAGAGAGAGAGAGAGAGAGAGAATGGGTGGGTCAGGATTTCTAGCTGCAGCAAATTAATTCCAGGCCCTACTTTGTGTATCTGGCTTTATTGAACCCTGATCATTATGCTTTGCAGATAAGTGCCTTAACCACTGAGTATCTCTCCAGCCCCTAAAGTACTTTTAGATCTGGAGTAAAAAGGAAAAAAGGTAGTCTCTGGTAAAGTGGCTATTGAAAATATGGAAAACAGACTAATTCATGGAGCAGGGCCACAGAGGGTTAGAAGGAATCTGCTTCAGAGTAGAGTCCCAAATGTACAAGTGTGAGTCCTGGCTATTCCAGGGGTCATTGGCCACCCATGTCCCGGGCATAGGAGGAGCTGAGGGGAAGCAGGGTCTTGGAGCAGGTGAGTGCAGCAGGCAATGAACCACCCGGGAGACAGTGTGATGGATAGCACGCTCTCGTTTATTCAAAAGCGGAGTGAATTTATAAACACTTGAGAAAGGTTGAGAAGGCACATACAGGCTATAAGGTGATTGGATACATAGATTTATGGGTTGCTAAATTATTGGCTGGTGTTGGAAGGCAGAAGTTGCGAGAGAGAAGCTGCAAGGGAGATAACAGAAGTGGCGGGAAAAGCTACGTGATGTGACTTCAGCCACATATTGGATGGCTACAGCTGCAGGGAGACTGTTTACTACCATATAAGGGTCTCCTGGGCAGCTGGCCACAAGGTCAGGAACTGTGTGTGGGGGGGTACCTGACTATGGAATGGTCAGGTGCTTTGGGATAGGGGGGAGGGCCCCCCTGGTTCCACCTTCTCTGGGGAAAGATGGGGCACACTATGACCTTGAGAGGGGAGGTCCAACAGCCCAGGCCAGCTTCCTCACAGACCCAGCCCATGTTTAGCAATTCCCAACACACAAGGGCTTTACAGTTCTGCATTGAAATGCAAATCAACAATGGTCTTTCCAATTTAGGGTTTGGTGTTGATATTGAACTTCTTTTAGGAAATCATTGTAACAAGAGATGAAAGGACTTTACAAATATTACACACACACACACACACACACACACACACACACACACACACACAGAGTCTTCAAATTTGGAATATCACGTTTGTATTTGTTCAGATGACCAGTTCTAATATGAATCTGCCCTTCGTCTCTTTTGTATTTTCTCCCTTACCTTACCATCCACCTCATGCTTTGTTTTTATTCCTTTTATGGCCTTATATGCCACCTTGTTTTATTTTGTTACTTATCTGAGCCCACTAAGTTATCAGTGATACACTGTTCATATACAGATATCTCTGTTCTTTTTTTTTTGTTTTTTTGTTTTGTTTTTTGAGGTAGGGTTTCACTCTAGCTCAGGCTGACCTAGAATTCACTATATAGTCACAAAGTGGCCTTGAACTCGTGGTGATCCTCCTACCTCTGCCTCCCGAGTGCTGGTATCAAAGGCATGCTCTACCATGCCCGGCACATACAGATACCTCAAAACAGCTGCCAGACATCCAATACCCTGTGGTCTAAATACATTTCATTACACATAAAAAAACAATTAGATAGTATTATCGTGATTAAAATGCTTCACAGTTGTAAAAACAATAAAACTGTTGCCTTAAAACAACTCCTGTGAGGCTATGGTCCCATAGTGATGGTTATCCTGGAACAGCTGCCACTGTGAAGCTCTGGTGGCCTGGCTGCGCAGTCACTGTGAGGACAACATGAGGTCCAGGTGCTTGACAGGTAAGTATCATTATAACCTTGTGGAGGAAAAGGACTCTGAGACTAGCTTGATCATATTTCTGTTATACTTCTTTCTGTAACAAACGTAGTAAAAGGAAGCTCTGGGTCCCTTGATTAGTCTGAGTGTAGTAGTCCAGCTCAAGCCTCTCTCCCAAGTGGGGCTTCCTCAAACTCCTGAAGATGCTGGCACATCAGTGAGAAGTGCCTTTACCAAGGCATGACAGACTACATGTAAAAATTCTGGTGGCAAATGGTCTTGGTTGCCCACCAGAAATAGATGGCAGGACCCTTCTGCTGAAGACACCACATGCTTTGGTTGCAGAGCACTGAGAAATGAAGTTGGAAGCCTCCTCCCGTCTGGCTAGCTGTCATAGTGCTGGAAAGTGCGATGTAGCCTGCTGGGGAAGAAATGTCAACAGTCTTAACCAGCAGTGTACTCTGTGAGCTACACAACCAACCAGCCAGGCAAGATGTGTCCATTGGTGCAACTGTGGCATGGCTGTTATGGGGCGATTACTCTCTGATGGTACTTGAGGTCCTCTCCACAGGGAGGAAGCCATATTTGGTAATGAAAACCTAGTCAAAAAATCTATGGCTGCAAAGGTCATGGCCCTGGGTGGGAGAGAGCTACAGCCATTGTTTGACTAAATGGATATGTGCCCATCAATTTGCTCTCTAAATATTTATGTTCCTACTAATATATTAGTGTTGCTCTCACCTTTGGTCAAGAAGCTTCTTTTTTGCAGTTGGCAGTGACTACTGGGGAGACTCAAATCTCTTCAAAATACTGAGAGTACGTGACTGTAGTTCTTAGTGGTAAATGAAACATCTATAGATCCTCTAAGGCTCAAGGAGCATTGCAGAAGAGGGAGCAGAAAAAATGTAAGAGGCAGAAGATGGGATGGAGTGCTTTGAAACGCTATCTCCTGGACATGAAATGACTGTTGCATTCATGACCTCACAGCAGCTGTCATTGCCTGCACAAGATCTGAATGACACTGGACCCATCAACATTCCATCATGGATGATGGAAGTAGGCAAAAAATAAGACATCAAAATAGAAGGACCAGTTGGAAAAAAGGGGCTCATGGAATAGGGAAGTGGAGGGGATGATGTTCAAACAATAATTTGTACAACCATGAAAATTGTCAATAAGAAACTTAAAAAACTTGGGCTGGCTGGGCGTGGTAGCGCACGCCTTTAATCCCAGCACTTGGGAGGCAGAGGTAGGAGGATCGCCATGAGTTCGAGGCCACCCTGAGACTACTTAGTGAGCTCCAGGTCAGGAGAAATTTCTCAGTTGTTAAAGGTGCTTGCTTGCAAAGCCTAATGGGTTTGATTCCCCAGCACCCATGTAAAGCCAGATGCACAAGTGGCACATGTGTCTGCAGTTTGTAGTGCCAGGAGGCCCTGGTGTGCCCAAACTCTCTTTTTATCTCTCTCTCAAATAATTAAAAATATTTTTAAAAACCTTGACCATCTTGATAGCATATAGATGATTTTGTTCAGGACACTTTGCCAGACATTTTATTTGAAGGCTATTTTGAGAATGAAGCAACTGGAGGACCATGAAGCCTTTGCAATTTCATCATTAACTGGACATACTGTCAGACTGTGCACTTTATTACAAAGGTGGGCTTCTCTGTAAGCCTGGGGCCTAAGTTTATGACACCAGACCCACATGTGTACACAGTGAAGCTTGATGAACTGCTGGGGCCTAGTACTTAAATCTCATGCTTAGTGTGACTACACTTGGTGAGTGGCTGTGTGGTCTTCACTGTGAGAGCATGAGCTTTACCTGCCTTATCTGTCAGGACTGAATACACTCATCAGGAAGTGGGAATGGACCACCATCATGGTTTGGAGAAGTGCAAAAATCAGGTGCACAGGTAGAAGCTATTTGGATAACTGGGAAAAAATTAATTGCAAGTATTTACAGACATTATCTATGTCTGAGAATAGAAGGGTCTACATGCAGCTAAATTGTCAAAGGAGCCTGGCACAAACTTGTGTTCATTCTTCCAGCAAAGTGTCCTGAACAAAATCATCTATATGCCACCAAAAATTTTTAAAAGCTTTTTTTTGACAATTTTCATACGTGAACATAATATATTTTGATCATAATCCCCTTCCATTACCTGGCTGAATTTTATTTTGTATTCTATTTGTAAAAGATAAATTAATATTAGCACTGATTTTAGAACTGTCAAGATCAGTACATTATTACCCTTCATTATAATGATACCACTATAAATTTCTCTTGCTGTGTGACAGCACTGATATTTTCTTGCAAAAGTGCAACCCACCAGTGATGGGATATCTTCCAGTGAGTTGTTGGTCAGGGAGGTCACAGATACCTCCAAAACATTATAGGCCATTGCCGAGGCCCTTGGTTTCCCACCAGGAATAGATGGTAAGACCCTACTGCCGAAGACTCCACATACTTGGGCTGCAAGGTCACTGAGAAATCCTGCTGGAGCTGAGCTGAAAGCCTCCTCCATGAGGACCAGCTGACAGAAAGTTGGAAAAAGCTACACTGCATGCAGGTCAATGGGAGATAGAAAACACCAGTGAAGGTACTCAACAGTGAACACTGAAAGCTTTAAATTTGGCCAACCAGACCAAATGAGCCAATGGGTACAATAGTGGCATGTCTGTTATGGGGAAAACCAATTGCTCTCTAATTGGACTGGAGGCCGGCTCAATGGGAGGGAATACATCCTGATTCTGAAAACCTACAACAGGGGTAGTCATTAGCCCTAGGGGTGTAACGCCTGCTGGTGTCACACTAAATATATATACTATGCTCACCAAACTGCCCAGGAAGCACTTCTTTTAATGTCCACACCCATATGTTAATGCTATTCTCACTTTTGGTTAGAGAAACTTCTCTTTTCAGATGGTGGAGATCTTGGGATGACTCAGAAGGCACCATGGTGCTGCGAAGAAGTGACAGAGGAGTGCTCAGCACTGAAATGTCTCAAACCTACCTTCCAAGGCTCAGGATCCATTGCGGAAGAGGGGGCATAAAGAATGTAAGAGCCAAAGGAAGAGGACTCCTTACAACGTGCTCCTCCAGACACAAAATGACCTCACAGTGCCTGATACTACCTGCATAAGAACATAACAGGAGGAAAAGATCATGACATCAAAATGAAAAGAGAGACTGATTGAGAGGGGGAGTGGATATGATGGAGAGTGAAGTTTCAAAGGGGAAAGTGGGGGGAGGGAGGGAAATAACATGGGATATTGTCTACAATTAAAGTTGTCAATAAAAATAAAAATTAAAAAAAACTAAAAAGCCCCACAAAAGTACAACCCAACAGCTGTGTTTTTAGATGAAGATGGTTTTATGAGTACCACCCATGTTTTTTATGGTGATAATTAAATCTAAAATATTGACAATTATGTCAATGATATCCATTTTGTAGTTCACCTTTAATTTAAAACTCTGTACCTTTTTATTATATTACTGTTGTGTAGCAGATTTCTCTCAATTAAAATATTCCCTTGTCAAGGGATGGAGTCAAAAGCTCAAAGGCCTGGGAGAATTGAAACTTAAAATGTCACCCAACCAATCCCCAAAGTTATAGGAATAATAAACAACTGTTAAGGAGCAGACTTTTATCAATGTTAATGAGAAATTCAAACAGTCTCTCCTGGGGAAAGGAAGGAAGCCCAGGGGACTCAAGAAATCATTAAGTCTGGGAAAAGGTTGCAAGACCCTTCCCTAAGGCTATATAAAAGGAAAACAAGTGCCTGGGGTGAAGCTCTGTGATTGAACTGAGCTGCCTGCAAACTGTGCAGGGTGCTCAAGACTCTCTGGACCAGCTGAGCTGTCTGAAGTCCAGCAGTCCAGAGACTGCTGCTTTCATGAGTTTTGGGCTTTTCCGTGACATAGCTGCTTTTGAGCCACCCATGCTCCTGTAATATCCCCTCACTCTGCTGTCAAAGTAACCCCAATAAACTCATTTGGTGCAATCATACTTTGGTCTGTTGTCTGTGGTCTATCTTGGGTGAAGACAAGTGTTCAAGTCTTTCCAGGAAAGAAGTTTGCTGGGACAATTCCCAATTTAAAAACAATAAAACAACAGAGTATAAATTTCCATATGCAAACATAATAGAAAAAATAAGATATAGATGTACAGCAATAGACATGGTCTTATCCTTGGGTAGGAAAGAGATGGTCTATTACAGAACACCATACTTTCTTTTATTAAGAGCATTTTGCGTGGGAGGATAGATGAGGAAAGGAGAGATGTTGGTCAAAGAACACAGTTTCAGTTAGACGGGAGGAATAGGTTTATATAGTTTATGACATAGTAAAAATGTATTATGTATTTGAGCCTGGTGTGGTTGCACATGCCTTTATTCCCAGCATTCCAGAGGCATAGGTAGGAAGGACTGCCATGAGTTCGAGGCCATCCTGAGACTACAGAGTGAATTCCAGGTCAGCCTGGGCTACAGTGAGACCCTATCTTGAAAAACCAAACAAAAAACCCCAAAAAGACGAGGTATTTCAAAATGGTTAAAAGAATGGGTTTTAAATGTTCCTACCACACATACACAAAGGACGATAAGTATTTAAATAATGAGTTTACCTGATTAACAATTATACAGTACATGTATATATGAGATACAGTGTGGTATTTCAATACTTATGTATATATAGATGATACAATGTGACATTTTGATCCATGGAGCACATACATATGTATACATATGGATCGAAACATCACATTGTATCTCATAATTACTTGTCCAACTAAAAGTGAAAAACAATCTGCCAGGGAGTAAATAAAAAAGATCTGATGTTATTTCCTTTTGTTGAAATTACACTGTGATGTCAATTCAGAAATTAGTCTTAGGCCTGGTGTGGTGGTGTATGCCTTTAATGCCAGCACTTTGATGACCCCCAGTGAATTTGAGGCTAGCCTGGAGCTACAGAGTGAGTTCCAGGACAGCCAGGGCTAAAGTGAGACCCTATCTCAAAAAACAACAGAAACAACAACAAAATTATAGTCTTCAGTGGGGCGTGGTGGCACATAATCCCAGCACCTGAGAGGCTGAGACAGGAGTATCAAGGATGAGGACAGATTGAACTGCATATGCATAGTAAGACTGACCCCCCCCCCCAAAAAAAAAGAATAAATATCTCCATCAGCAGTTATTCTCATAGGTAAGATTTCCTAGGATGAATTCTAGTGATTGTACACTGGAAAGCTACACTTATTCTGTTGGGTGGCCCATAGCAGTGCCTTTTGGTTAGATTCTAATCATATAATCTTGGAATACCGACTTTCACAGATTCTCTTAACAACCTTTACCAAGACCCTTATAAGGCACCATTTGCTCTGCGGCAGGAAAAGAACTTTCATAAGCATTTTCCCCCTCGATCACTGCTCTCTCCAATATTCCAAATAATAGCGAAGCCATCTAAATTCCCAAACACACCAAACAACACATTGTAAAACTGCACACTGACAGGCCAGGTTTTAATTCCTGCATTCCTTCAGCAGTCATTTACCAAGTCCCTGTAGGTGTTCAGCTGTCACGACATGCTAAGACTAGGCGCTCATCTTCACAGTTGAGGCAGGCACGGGAGACTGGGTCAGTGTGGGGCAGGGAGGTGACAGCCAGCAGGCTGGGAGAAGGCCGGAAGGCGCCCAAGTCAGTGATCGCAGGGATCGGGAAGGTAGAGAGGAACTTGACCCCACGACCCGGCCAGTACAGCGGCCAAGGAAGGGGACCGGCGGAGCAAAGCTCGGGCGGGGAGTGCCACGTCCGCGGGCTCCAACAGCTGACCTGCTGCGGACACTCGAGGGACAGACAGGGCGCGGAGGGCCAGGGCAGTCGGGTGTTTGCTGACATGGTCCACGAGAGGAACGACGCGACCGAAGCAAAGTCTATCAAAGGACTTCTGAGGTCAAGCAAAAGCCCTCCAGGGCCGAGTCCGCAGTGGCACTCACGTTCCGCGGCGCAGGACGGCAGAAGGACCGTCACTCCTCAGCGAGCATGCTCGTTTAACTTGTGATGTTAAGATTAGACTCTGGGAAGGTAGGTTGCCGGGGCCCCGCGAGTCACGGGGTCCCCAGGCGCTGGTGTTCTCGGAAATGGCCACCAGGCGGAAGAAAAGTGAGCCTGCAAGCTGCTGACGCTTCAGCCTTCCCGCGCGCGGGACGAGGGGCGGGCGGACGGCCCGGCAGCGGGCTGAAAAACCCCATCCGTTTCAGCAGTCAACGCGTCTTCCCCGCATCAAGTTACAGTGGAGAGAACCGCAGACGCCGTACTCGCTGTCTCTCCACCACCTCGCACTGGCCTCAGAAAGGGACCCGGAAGGCCCCCAAGCAGCCGAGGGCTCCGCGCCACGTCGCGCATGCGCCCAGAGCCCTGAGCCGGCGGAAGGCGGGCCGGGTATTTCCCAGAAGCCTCCGCCACTCGCAGCGGCCCTGCCTCTGTCGCCCAAGCGCGCGACGTGACCCCACCCACCACGGCCTCCCTGGCCCGCGGCAGCCGGCCGGCGCCCCCTGGCGGTCCCGTGGAGCACTGCGGACGTGTCCGCCGAGCCGAGCGAGCAGTCGGCGTGTGGCGGGTCCCACCGTCGTCGTCACCACGGCGCGCCGACCTGTGGCGGCGCGGCAGAGCGCGGCAGCGGAGGGAGGAGAGCAGACAGGGGAGGGAGGGAGGGGGGGAGGGATCCGAGGCGGGGGAGGGGAGCGGCGGTGGCGCAAGCGGCGCGGAGCAGCGCTGCCCGGTCGGTCCGCTCGCTGTTGGCCGCCTGCTGCCCACCCTGCCGGTCCAGCGGCTGCCCCGCGCCCTTGTGCACGCCCAGCGGCCGCGGGAGTCTATGCTACGGAACTTAGCGGCGGGGGACGGACACCGAGCTTGCTGCGTGCGGGCCGTCGCCGCGAAGCGCGCGCCCGGACCTCGGCCTGGGGTAAACACGGGCCGGCCCCGGGGCGGGGTGGGTTCGGGCGGCCGCGGGCGAGCCGCGGGCTGGCGGGAGGAGGGTCTCGAGGCCGGGCCGGCGGCCCGCTGAAGTTTGGCCCTCGCGCGGCCCAGGAGGCGCCCTGCGCCCGCAGGAAAGTTGGCGCTCCATCTCCCCGGTCGAGGGAGGCTGCGCCGGGAGGCCCGGGCCCTCGGAGACGGACGTCCCGCCTGGCCGCAGCCCCCCTCGGCACCCCGTCCCATTTCCTCCTTGTGGCCTACGTGCCTGGCGCGGCCGAGCCAGTCCCCGGCCCGGAGCGGGGCCTTGCGCCGGCGGAAGGGGCTCCTCGCGGGGCCCTGCGCGCCCCCGCTCCCCCAGCCCCGGAGACGTGTCCCGTCGGGCTTCCGGGCGCTCCCCCCCCCATGCTCGGCCGTGCCAGGGACGCTCGGTTGCTCAGCCTCCACGCCCGCTAGTGAAACCAAACTTTACTCGCTTGACCTCTTCCGTGCGCGAGCGCGGCCGAGCTGGCGCCTCCGAGCATCGGTCTCGCTCGCTTCCCTGGACTGCAAACTCTCCACCTCTGCGTCCTTTTCCAACCTGCTGCCTCGGCTGACAACTCGCTCGGGGCTAATCCCTCTTCACCCCGTGGTTAGGCTGAAGAATTTTAAGCCAGTTCCTAATTGGCTCATGAGGCCGGCTTGTCCTCCTCACGTAGTTTGGGATGCTGTTTAAGAGACACTTGATTAAAACATACCGATTGAACTGGTGAATTTAAAAATAATCCCCACGTATTGATAAGTGCACGTGATACCGTTTTACATTGGCATTTAATTGATTATATTAATACAGTTATGTAGTACATTGTAAGTATATGTAACGATATAATATGTGATGCATGTAATTATTATTTGTATATCCTGTGTTAGCATATAATACTATATTATAGTGCCTCTGAGCTCAGCCTTTTGCATGCATTTTTGGTTTACATTTCGGACTATCATCCTTACTATGCTTCCCAGTGAACTAAGATACTGATGAGAAAGTTTTTTGGTTTTTCGAGGTAGGATTTCACTCTAGCCCAGGCTGACCTGGACAATTCACTATGTAGTCTCAGGGTGGCCTCAAACTCACTGCGATCCTCCTACCTCTGCCTCCCAAGTGCTGGGATTAAAGGCTTGCGCCCACGCCCAGAGAAAGTTCTTAATATGCTTTAGTTTTCTGCAGTTTGGCAATTTCTTCCTAATTTAGGGGAAAACATATTTATAAGTGTTTTCTCATTTTCAGAGAAAGGATAATTCATGTATAAGGCTACCAGAATGGCGAAGACAATATATTCTTATTTTATATTTTATATATATATTTTTTGGTTTTTCAAGGTAGGGTATCGCTGTAGCTCAGAGCTGACCTGGAATTCACTACATACTCTCAGGGTGGTCTTGAACTCATGAGGATCCTCCTGCCCCTGGCTCCCGAGTGCTGGGATTAAGCCTACGCCCGGCTTGAAGACAATATATTCTTAAATAACTTGGCTTTTTTATTTTACTGGTGATTGCATTAAAATTTCAGTGTGTAAGCAAGTCCCTTTCAGGCGTTTGCTTTCTCTTCTCTGTTTCTCTGACGCTTGACTCAATCATTTAACTATTTTGCTTTTGGTCAAAACGTGAAGGAAAAAGTCTGTAGGCTTAGTTTTTGTTTTCTTTTAACTGATTGAATGGGAATTTTGAAAATGTCTTTGGATTTCTGTGTTGTATATTAGCCTATCAAAGATGATGCCTTATGTTTTTGCAGTTAATTTTTGAAAAGATTAGCCATTCTTACTGTAACCTCATTTTAACTTTAATAATTCTTGGTGCTTGCAAATAAGTTCATAATCACTCACTTTCACACTAAGGGACTTTTTTTTTTTTTTTTTTTTTTTGCCTGAGAAAGAAAAAGCTCATTGACTTTTTGATCAAGAAAGACTAAATTTCTCATTTCCAAACTGGTGCATGTGCAGTTGCTTAACTAAAAGTACAGAAATCAAAGTTAAAAAAAAATTATCCATCCATAACATTCATTATCTTTATAAGTGAGTTCATCTAACTTTGGCTTTTAGGTATTTATTATTACCAGTTGTCTTTCCAACCTGTGGTACACAGTAGACATTTCTGAGATGGTGTAAAGAAATTGCACTGCCCAGTATAGTAGCTGATAGCAAGTAGCCAGGAGCATTTGAAATGTGCTCAATACCATTAGGGAACTGAAAGAGTGATGTTACCTTATTGGACTGGGGCAGTTACAGATACAAAGGTCATTGAGAATCTCATATATAATAAACATAGTTTTCTAGCAAGTAAAAGTGAAAATACGTTCTTCATTTTGAAAGCACTGCTTTGATTAGTATGACTTTCAAATGTAAATTTTGTAGGTAATTTAAAACCAGCCATCTTAAACTCTCAGAATAGTTCCAAGTATATCGTTCAAATAGTCTTGTCACCTCAGATAAATGCAAGGACTTTCTATTGCATAATTATACTATAAACATCAAGGTCAAAAAATTAAGTTGTATTAACTACCATCTAACCTCAGACCTTATTAGTGTTGCCAATTTCTCTTAACAATTTATCTTCCTAAGAAAAGGGTTCAGGTACCATTTCATTCTAATGTATTTTTTAGACTCCTTTAACCTAGGTAAATCGAAAATCCCTCATTCTTATCTTGACTTCCATGACCTTGATACTCAGTAAAGACTTGTAATTAGTTGTATCATGTCTTTCAATTTGAGTTTGGCTGATATTTGGCTGATCTGATAGGATTCAAAGTGTGCACGTTGACAGTTATGAAGCCTTATTTTCATAATATCCTGCCAGCTTATTTTTGTTTGTCCCATTACACTGACAGTGTGCACTTTGATCACTTGCTATAAAGTTCATTTTTTTTTTTTTTTTTGCTGGCCATGGTGGTGCATGCCTTTAATCCCAGCACTTGGGAGGCAGAGATAGGAGGATTGCCTTGAGTTCGAGGCCACCCTGAGAGTACATAGTGAATTTCAGGTTAGCCTGGACTAGAGTGAAACCCTACCTTGAAAAACTAAATAAAGAAAAAGAAAAATGTTCATTTTTCCCCCTTTAGTAATTAATAGTTGTTTTGTGGAGAGGTATTTTGAAGTTTTTTTTTTAATCCCATGACAGTAAGATTAGCTCATCTTCCCACCCCCCCCCTTTTTTGGATAAAGGTTTAGTAGTCAATCAGACCTATTGGTAATACTGATAGTCACCTTTTATAGGTAATTTATATCCTCTGATCAGTTTCCTTACCTATTTGAATTTTGAGAGAGAGAAAGAGGCAGGTGGAGAATGGTCACTCCAGGGCCTCTAGCCACTGCAAAAACAAACTTCAGATGCATGCCCTACTTTGTGAATCTGGCTTTATGTGGGTACTGGGGAATCGAACCTGGGTCCTTAGGGTTTGCAAGCTAGTGCCTTACAGAGCCATCTCTCCAGCCCCCTATAAATAAAATAATATTTACTTATTTCTAGTGATAATAGCGGCTAACTAAATCTCTCTTTTCTATGTTCTTAATTGCTAAGCCATTTCTCCAGCTCTCTTTTCTATATTCTTGTTATCTCAGTTTAGGGAGTGATTTTTTTCAGGTCTCTTTTCTTTCTTTCTCTTTTGTTTTGTTTTGTTTGTTTCTGTTTTTCCAAGGTAGGGTCTTATTCTAGCTCAGGCTGACCTGGAATTCACTATGTAATCTTAGAGTGGCCTCGAATTCTCAGCGTCCTCCTACCTCTGCCTCCCTAGTGCTGGGATTAAAGGCTGGCTTCTTTTTTCTTTTGTTCTTTCTAGGTTGGGTCTCATTCCAGTCCAGGCTGACCTGGAATTTACTCTGTAGTCTCAAACTGACCTTGAACTCAAAGTGATTCTCCTACTGCTGCCACTCCAATGTTGGGATTAAAAGCATGTGCCATCATGCCTGCCTCAAGCCTCTTAAAATCTTTTTTTTTAAATCATTATTATTTTATTTATTAGTTATTTATGTGTGTGAGAGACAATGGGCACTCCAGGACCTCTAGCCACTGCAAATGAACTCCAGATGCACGTGCCACCATATGCTTCTGGCTTATGTGGGTTCTGGGGAGTTGAACCTGGGTCCTTAGCCTTCGCAGACCTCTCCAGCTGTCAAGCCTTTTTTTTTTTTTTTTTTTTTTTTTTTTTGAGAGACGGGGGGGGCAGAGGAAGACAGATAGAGGAATGGGTGCACCCGCAGCCTCTCACCTGCTGTGAATGAACTCTGGGTGCCCCTTTGTAGGCAAGTGCGGTATTGCGCCCTTGCTTCACTTTGCATCTGGCTAAACGTGGGACCTGGAGATTGGAACTGGCATTCTTAGGCTTAGCGGGCAGGTGCCTTAACCGCTAAGCCATCTCTTCCAGCCCTGTCAAGCCGTTTTTAAATACAGTGTTTTGATGCTCAGTGTTGGTAAGTGTTTTTATATTTTTACCATGTACCTCTTTGAAAATTGAGTGTAGAAAGATATGCTAGAGTAGCTCATTGCCTGGTATAAAGTGGGCATTCTGTCTTCCATGAACCTGTGCTTTGGGTTTCTTAGTATCTGTGTCTGTTATGATAGGATAAAGCCTGGCCTATGCTCTTGGAGAGCTTAGACTTAATTAGACCTTTTTACTGTCATCCAGTGTTGTTTCTTCCTTTCTGTCCTAAAAGGTTTTTCTTACTTTCCTTTTCTCTCTCATTTACTGCTAATTAACCTCAAAACCTGTAATTTAAATATCTAAAATTATGTTCAAAATATGTAAATTAAAAGATATATATATATGTATATATAAATTAGACAGAGGCAGACTTAGTGATTTTCCTTTTCTGTAGAACAATTAAATCCTAGTTTGAGCCGGGTGTGGTGGCCTTTAATCCCAGCACTCCGGAGGCAGAGGTGGGAGGATCACCTTAGGTTCGAGGCCACCCTGAGACTACATAGTTAATTCCAGGTCAGCCTGGGCCAGAGTGAGATACTACCTCGAAAAACAAAAACAAACAAAAAAAAACCCCACAAAACAAAAAAACCTAGCTTGAACTTAAAGTTCCTTTACATTGTGGACCGTAATTATTTGCCCTTCTGCTGCTTTCTTGGATAAGTTCTGACTAAATTCTGATATTTTATTTTATTTATTTATTACTATTTTTTTGGTTTGTTTTTTTGAGGTAGGGTTTCACTTTAGTCCAGGCCGACCTGGAATTCACTATGTAGTCTCAGGGTAGTCTTGAACTCACAGTCTCCTGGGGGCTAGGATTAAAGGCATGCGCTACCACACCCGGCTTAGTTCTGAGATTTAAAACCTTCATGTATATCCCTGCCCTTTGCATTTTTTCTTTACTTTCATTATTCAACAGTTACTCCTTTCTGAAATTCTTGGGATTTCCTTACTTATATCTCACACTTGGCACTTTGTGTGTGTTAGCTACCTTATATGTATTCTGAATCTTATTTCTCCAACTCTGCTTGTACCAGGAAGGGGTACAGTATCTTCATCTGTTTTTATGTTCCAATTCCAGGCTTGAAACCCTGAGCCTGATAGTTGTTAAGTAGCATCAAGTTCAATGACAAATGAAAACATTAAAGAGAACATTCAAGGCAACACTGCTTTGAAAATTCTGTGGGACAGTGAAATAGCTTATAAATGTTATTACATTTATTGTTGCCATTACCTGTTGCTGGACAAATATCCAACCAGAAGCAACTTATGGGAGAAAAGGCTTATAGAATCCAGGGGAAAAACCATTAATGATGGAAGAAACTGGCTCATGTCCATAGATTCATGGCAGAGACACTGTCAAAACAGCCAGCAAAATCAAACTTTAGAGCTCAAACTTCTCTGAACACACCTTAGGACTGGATGTAAGGTCTGCCCCCAGGACACTCTAGCAGGCTGCTGGAGACTCAAGTTGCAAGCTCATTCTTTTTTTTGTTTGTTTTTTATTTTATTTACTTTTAATTTTTTTTTTTTTTTTTTGGAGGTAGGGTCTTACTCTAGCTCAGGCTGACCTTGAATTCACTATGTAGTCTCAGGCTGGCCTCCAGCTCACAGCTGTCCTCCTACCTCTGCCTCCTGAGTGCTAGGATTTAATATGTGTGCCACTACACCAGTTGTAAACTCAATCTTAATAATAATAATAAAAAAATACCTGAGTCTTGGGGCCATATATTCAAATAGCACTTTGTTTTTTTCTGTTTTATTTTTTAAAAATTTATTTATTGAGAGTGAGCGAGCGAGCGAGCACACACACATGGGCCTTCAGCCACTGTAAACAAACTCCAGATTCATGTGCCACCTTGTGTATCTGGCTTACGTGGGTCCTGGAGAATTGAACCTGGGCCCTTTGGCTTTGCAGGCAAATGCTTTAACCTCTAAGCCAACTCTCCAGCACTCAAATAGCACTTTCTCTGTCTAGATAACCTGTTAGACAAATGTTTCTATAAAACTATTATTCTAATGGAATAAATATTAACATGTTCTCTAATCAACTAATGTTTGATTCTATTTTTTTTTTTTTTTTTTTTTTTGATTTTTCAAGGTAGGGTCTTACTATAGCTCAGGCTGACCTGGAATTCACTATACATTCTCAGGGTGGCCTCAGACTCACTGCAATCCTCCTACCTCTGCCTCCCAAGTGCTGGGATTAAAGGCGTGCACCACCATGCCCGGCTGATTCTATTTTTCAAGGAAACATATTTAGTACTTAATAGTATAAAAGTTAACTCACAATCCATTTGTGAAAATATATTTTAAAAGAACAACTGTCTTATGAGCTGGAGATTAACTCAGTTGATAGAGTGGTCACTCTTACTGGATTCAGCTCCTTTGTACCATGTTAACCACTTATGGTGGTGCACACTTGTAATACTAGCTCTTGAGACATGGAAACAGGAGGACTAGAGGTTTATCTTTGGTTGTATAGCAAATTTGAGGGCAGCCTGAGACACATGAGACTGTTAGAACAAAACAACAAAAAAACCCCCGTCATTTTAGAAAAGGAGGCTTTGAGATTTTTCAGACATAGAACTTTATGATTCCATTGCCTGTCATGCATACCTATGGATTGAGGGAGATAATTTGTCTTTTGGTGTGTCAAGAATATGTTGGGCTGGAGAGATGGCTTAGTGGATAAAGCATTTGTCTGCAAAGCCATAGGATCCTGGTTCAATTCTCCAGGACTCTTGTAAGCCAGATGCACAAGGGGGCACTTACATCTGGAGTATGTTTGCAGTGCCTGGAGACCCTGGCATGCCCATTCTCTCCCTCTCTGCCTCTTTCTCTCAAATAAATAAAATATATTTTTTAAAAAAGAATATGTTGTTTACATGTAGTATAAGTATGTGTAGTAATAACTGCATTAAACTGAATAATATATGATCTTCTGTCCCTTATTTTCTGCTTTTTTTGGTTCTATGAATACATTTAATTTTCTCTAACCATAGAACCTTCTGTTCAGCCCCTAGATGATTGGTGTAAAGCCTGTTTGCCTAGCAGGTCACTACCATATTGTCTCTGCTTGTATAATTTGGCTGTGGCATCTCTCTGCCTCCACCTACAACAGAAGCTGGTTAATCTATGAGATGGGGTGGGGGGGATGAGGGAGAAATCCCCTGCTTCTGGGAACTGTATGGTTTAACTTTGAATGGCTATGGTTGACTGAGGATGGGAGTCTGGGGTTCTGGGATTTCAGCCAGAAACATTGTGGTTAGCCAAGGCAGTTAATCACTGCTTCTGTGATCAATCTACCCTGTTCCTTTTTTAACACAAAAAAATTTTGGTTATTATTGAAGAATTCTCAATTAGACAGTCAGTTTAGGACACTAAATTATAGGTAGAGACAGCCACAACATACTTTGCCCCCTTCCCCTGAATTCAGCCCTCAGTTGAGTGTCCACTTGGGAACTCTCACCCATTCCCCCATTTTATTTTTTTTTAAGTGAATGATTTTTTAAAAAACTTAGTTTTTTAAAATTTTTATTTATTTATTTGAGAGAGTTAGGGAGAGCGAGAGAGACGGAGAGAATGGGCCTGTCAGGGCCTCCAGCCACTTCAAACAAACTTCAGGCACATGCACTACCTTGTGCATCTGGCTTATGTGGTTCCTGGGGAATTGAACCTGGGTCCTTTGGCTTTGCAGGCAAGTGCCTTAACCTCTAAGCCATCCCCTCCCAGCCCAGAGAATGGTATTTTTAAAATTTTTAAAAATTATTTGGAGTTCATTTGCAGTGGCTAGAGGCCCTGGCATGCTCATTCTCTCTCTTTCTCTGTCTCTCTCAAATAAATAAAAATAAAAAATATTTAAAAAAAACGCATGTGCCACTGTGCCTGGCTCTTAGAAACTTCTTAATTTCTTATAATCCATTTGTCAATTCTTTGCGTTATTTCATTTTTTGTCTGTGCTTATATTGTCATATGTTTTGCTCTGTGTTTGCAGTTTGAGTTTTAGGTCTTTGGTCCATTTTGAAATGCTTTTTGTGAAGGATGAGCGATATGAATCTCTTGTGGAAATCCAGTTTCTCAGCATCATTTGTTGAAGAGGTGGTCTTTCTTCAATGTATGTTTGACAGCTTCGTCAAAAATTAGGTGGCTAGGGCTGGAGAGATGGCTTATTGGGTAAGGCATTTGCCTGCAAAGCCAAAGGACCCAGGGTTGATTCCCCAGGGCCCACATAAGCCAGATGCACAAGGGCCACATGTGTCTGGAGTTCGTTTGCAGTGGCTAGAAGTCCTGGAGTGTTCGTTCTCTATCTGTCTCCCTTCTCTGTATCTGTATCTCTGCCTGCTTGCAAATAAACAAAGAAACCAAAAAAGCCAGAGGCTGCCTGGCATGGTGTGGTGACCCTACCTTGAAACCCCCCAAATAAATAAATAAAAATTTTTAAAAAATTAAAAAAGGTGGCTGTAAACTGGGTGTGATGGCTCACTCTTTTAATCTCAGCATTTGAAGCTAGAGGATTTCTGTGAGTTAAGGCACTACAGAGTAAGTTCCAAGTGAATCTTGGCTAGGCTAGAGCTGACCCTGCATCAAAAAAATAAACAAGGAGCCTGGTGTGGTGGCATACACCTTTAATCCCAGCACTTGGGTGGCAGTGGTAGGAGGATTGCTATGAGTTCAAGGCCAGCCTGAGAATATATAGGGAATTCCAGTCAGCCTGGGCTACACTGAGACCCTACCTCAAAAAACTAAAATAAATATATATATCTGTAATTGTGTTTGTTTCTAGGTCCTCTATTCTAGACCATTAGTCTACAGGTTTTTTGTGCCTGTATCATGCTGTTCTTGTTACTGTGGCTCTGTAATATAATTTGAGATTGGGTACCTCTCTTACTTTTTTCTGAAATATTTTTATTTATTTGCAAGGAGGGGGAAGGGAGA
This sequence comes from Orientallactaga sibirica, assembly GCA_036365145.1. Classification (NCBI taxonomy): domain Eukaryota; kingdom Metazoa; phylum Chordata; class Mammalia; order Rodentia; family Dipodidae; genus Orientallactaga; species Orientallactaga sibirica. The sequence continues at coordinate 4,069,575 of JAEOAD010000036.1, forward strand.
GAGGGAGAAGGAGAGAATAAGCATACCAAGGCCTTGTTCCATTGCAAAGGTACTCCAGATGCTTGTGCCACTTAGTGCACATGGCTTTATTTGGGTATTGGGGAAACAAACCTGGGATGTTGGGCTTTGTAGGTAAGTACCTTTATCCACTGGGCCATCTGTCTAGCGCTTTCTATTATACTTATAGATTTTCCAGCATTGTTCTTTCTGTTAAGGATTGCTTTACCTATCGGTTGTTTTTTTGTTTTTGTTTTTTGCTTCCATATCTATTTTAGGAATGTTTTTTTCTAGTTCACTAAACATTATTAAGATATTTTTTATCAAATATTTAATTTCACAGACAACAATATGAAACAAGCACAACAGCTTTGCAGTAAAGTTTCAAGGTGTATGCAAATTATAATACAAAGTTTAACACTTGTGTAATTGACATTTTGAACTTTAGATAATTTCCATATAAAACTTACAATTTCAAATATTAGCCAATCTGATAACTTTCTCATATTATAAAAAAGATGAGTTGGCAGATTTTTGCTAAACAAACTACATAAAATATTTAATCATTAAAAACTCAACATTTGAATTTATAAAGATTAGCTATAAAAATATATTGGTGTTCATATAGATGTGGGTGCATATGTGTATGCAGGTCCATGTAGAGTCCAGAGATCTAGGTTGAGTCTGTTGTGAGTCACTCTCTACTATGTTTTTTGAGATAGGGTCTCACAGTAACTGGAGCTCACCTATTTGGCTAGACTAGCTAGCCAGCAAGCCCTAAGAATTCCATGTCTATACCTTCCCAGTGCTGGGATTATATACATGTGCCACAGTGGTTGGCTTTTTTTTTTTTGTTTTGTTTTTTTTGTTTTTTTGAGGTAGGATCTCACTCTAGCCTAGGCTGACCTGGAATTTACAGCAATCCTCCTACCTCTGCCTCCCAAGTGCTGGGATTAAAGGCGTGCGCCACCACGCCCAGCTAATGGTTGGCTTTTATATGGGTACTGGAGATCCAAACTCAGGCCCTTATAATTGCATGTCACTTTACTGACTAAACCTTCTCTTCAGCCACTAGATTTGTTCTATCTTCTTGGTGAATTTTCCCCTTTATTAAAATATGGTGGTCTTCTTTATCATTTCTGACAAACTGGTTTGAGGTCTATTTTATCGAATTTCAGAAAGCTACTCTTTTCAATTTCCATTTGCTTTAGATTCTCTTTCCTCCATTAACTGAGCCTGTGAGTATCTTTAGCAGTAAAGTGTGTTTCTTGGAGATTACAGAAGACTGGATTTAGTTTTTTAATCCAGTCAGCTAATCTTCATCTCTTTTAGTGAGATAATGCCATTTAAAATTAATTTCTATAAATTTGTTGGTTGTTTGGATTATTAATTTTTTTACAGTATCTCTGTTAGTATTGGGTGTGTACTAGTTATATGTTGGCTATAATGGATTGTCTTCATTGATTTTTAAAAGATAGCTTTCCTGGATATAGCAATCTTGATGTTTATTTTCAGGGCTTGAAATACAGCATTTCATGCTTTCATGTCTCAAGGTTGATGACAGAAATCTGATGTTACTCTGATATTTTCTGCCTCTGTAAATGAGTTGTTTTTCTCATGCAGCTTTTAATGTTTCTTTGGTAGGTTTGACACCTTCAGTATAATTTTTTTGCAGAGAAGCTCTTCTCTGATGTCTTTTTGGGCTTCTAAATATTTCTTATACTTGAATATTCCTTTCTCTAGATTTTGCACATCTTCTGCCATAATTTCATTGAATAGATTTTCTATTCCATTAGTATGTAGCTCAGCTTCTTTTATCATGTCCATTTTTCGTATATATGTCCTCCTATCTTTATTTATTTTATTTTTTTTCCTTTTTTTAATTGACAACTTCCTTAATTGTAGACAATATCACATGGTACTTCTCCCCTCCCCCCACTTTCCTGTTTGAAACTTCACTCTCCATCATATCCCCTCCCCCTCTCAATCAGTCTCTCTTTTCAGTTTGATGTCATGATCTTTTCCTCCTATTATGAAGGTCTTGTATAGGTAGTGTCAGGCACTGTGAGGTCATGGATAGCCAGGCCATTTTGTGTCTGGAGGAGCATGTTGTAAGGAGTCCTACTCTTCCTCTGGCTCTTACATTCTTTCCGCCCCCTCTTCCGCAATGGACCCTGAGCCTTGGAAGGTGTGTTTGAGATGTTTCAGTGCTGAGCACTCCTCTGTCACTTCTCAGCCCCATGGTGCCTTCTGAGTCATCCCAAGATCGCCACCATCTGAAAAGAGAAGCTTCTCTAACCAAAAGTGAGAGTAGCATTAATATATGGGTGTGGACATTAAGAGAAGTGCTTACTGGGCAGTTTGGTGAGCATAGTATATACATTTAGTGTGACACCAGCAGACATTACACCCCTAGGGCTCATGACTACCCTGTCATAGGTTTTCAGTATCAGGGATGTCTTCCCTCCCGTGGAGTGGACCTCCAGTCCAATTAGAGAGCGGTTGGTTTCCCCATAACAGACATGCCACTATTGTACCCATTGGCTCATTTGGCCTGGCTGGCCAAATTTAAAGCGTGCAGTGTTCACTGTTGAGTACCTTCACTGGTGTTTTTCTATCCCAGTAACCTGCATGCATTGTAGCTTTTTCCAACTTTCTGTCAGCTGGTCCATATGGAGGAGGTTTTCAGCTCAGCTCCAGCAGAATTTCTCAGTGACCTTGCAGCCCAAGTATGTGGAGTCTTCAGCAATAGGGTCTTAAACATGGTTGAGCAAGTATCTCTAAGGTAGTGAGACAAGTCCTTAGGATATATGCCTAGGAGTGGTATAGCTGGGTCATATGGTAGATCTATATTTAGCTGTCTAAGGAACCTCCACACTGATTTCCACAATGGCTGGACTAGGTTGCATTCCCACCAACAGTGTAGAAGGGTTCCTCTTTTTCTGCATCCTCGCCAGCATTTATGGTCATTTGTTTTCATGATGGTAGCCAATCTGACAGGAGTGAAATGGAATCTGAACATAGTTTTAATCTGCATTTCCCTGATGACTACGGATGTAGAGCATCTTTTTAGATGTTTATATGCCCTCTGTATTTCTTCTTCTGAGAACTCTATTTAGTTCCTGTGGTAGTTTGAATAGATGGCCCCCAATATATTCAGTGTTTTAGTAGTTTGTTGTTTGCATCTGCAGCCACCTGGCTGGAGGCAATGTCACTGGGTGGATCTTAGGGTCCAGCCCTAAGGTGTGGTGGTGTGTTTGAGATTTCAATCTAAAGACATGCAAAATATGCCTTGCTGGAGGTCCTGAGGTATGCAGTGTTGTGTGGTTTTTGGCTTGTGGCTTTTCTCTCTGTGTTTGGTCCTGTGAAAGCAAACCAGCTTCTTCTGCCATTATGGAACTTCCCCTGGATCTGTAAGCTTCAATAAATCCCTTCCTCCATAACTTTGCCTGGTCTGGAAGTTCATCTCAGTGAACCTGAAGCTGTCTGCTACAGTTCCATAGCCCATTTTTTAATTGGGTTGTTTGATTTCTGATTATTTAATTTTTGGAGTTCTTTGTCTAGCCTAGATATTAATCCTCTATCAGATGCTGGCAAATATTTTCTCCCATTGTGTAGGTTGCCTCTTTGCTCTATTCACAGTGTCCTTTTCTGTACAAAAGCTTTGTAATTTCATGAGGTCCCAGCAGTGAATCTGTGGTTTTATTTCCCGAGCAATTGGGGTTATATTCAAAAAAATCTTTGCCAAGACTAATATGTTGAACAGTTTTCCCTACTTTTTCCTCTAGCAGTTTCAGTTTCCGGTCTGATATTAAGGTCTTTGATCCATTTGGACTTGATTCTTGTGCATGGAGAGATAAGGATCCATTTTCATCATTCTACAGATACATATCCAGTTTTCCCAGAACCATTTGCTGAAGAGGCTGTCTTTTCTCCAGTGAGTATTTTTTTTTTTTTTTTTGGTTTTGCAAGGTAGGGTCTCACTTTGGTCCAGGCTGACCTGGAATTAACTATGTAGTCTCAGGGTGGCCTCGAACTCTCGGCGATCCTCCTACCTCTGCCTCCCGAGTGCTGGGATTAAAGGTGTGCACCATCACGCCTGGCTTATTATTGGCTTTTTTTTCAGAGATCAGGTGGCTATAGCTGCCTGGACTTACATCAGAGTCCTCTATTCTGTTCCATTGATCTACATGTCTGTTTTTGTGCTAGTATCATGCTGTTTTTGTTACTATGGCTTTGTAATAAAGGTTAAAATCTGGTATGGTGATACCACCAACCTTATTTTTGTTGCTCAAAATTGTTTTAGATATCCGAGGTTTTCTGTGCTTCCAAATGAATTTTTGGTTTGTATTTTCTATTTCTGGGAAGAATGCCATAGGAATTTTGATGGGGATTGCATTAAATGTGTAGATTGCTTTTGGTAGGATTGCCATTTTCAAAATATTGATTCTTCCAATCCAAGAACAGGGGATGTTTTTCCATTTCCTAGTGTCGTCTGCAATTTCTCCCTTGAGTGTTTTAAAGTTCTCTTTGTAGAGATCCTTCACTTCCTTGGTTAGGTTTATCCCAAGGTACTTTATTATTATTATTATTTTGATGCAATTGTAAATGGGAGTGATTCTCTGATTTCATCTTCTGTGTGTCTGTTGTTAGCATATAGGAAAGCTACTGATTTCTTTGTGTTTATTTTGTATCCTGCTACATGGCTATAGGTGTTTATCAGCTTTAACAGTTTGCTGGTAAAGTCTTTAGGGTCCTTTATGTATAGAATCGTATCATCTGCAAATAATGATAACTTGATCTCTTCCTTTCCAATTTGTATCCCTTTTATGTGTGTCTCTTGCCTTATTGCTATGGCCAAGACTTCCAGTGGTATATTAAATAAAAATGGAGACAGTGGACACCCTTGTCTTGTTCCTGATTTTAGTGGAAAAGCTTCAAGTTTTTCTCCATTTAATATTATGTTGGCTGTAGGTTTGTCATAAATAGCCTTTATTATGTTGAGATATGTTTCTTCTATTCCCAGTCTCTGTAAGACTTTTATCATGAAGGGATGTTGGATTTTGTCAAATGCTTTTTCTGCATCTAATGAGATGATCATGTGATTTTTTTTGTCCTTCAGTCCATTTATATAATGTATTACATTTATTGATTTACGTGTGTTGAACCATCCCTGCATCTCTGGGATAAAGCCTATTTGGTCGGGGTGAATGATCTTTCTAATATATTCTTGTATTCTCTTTGCCAATATTTTGAGAATTTTTTTTTTATCTATGTTCATGAGGGAGATTGGTCTGTATTTTTCCTTTTTTGTTCTATCTTTGTCTGGTTTTGGGATCAGGGTGATGCTGGCTTTATAGAAGGAGTTTGGTAGGGTTCCTTCCTCTTCTATTTTATGGAAAAGTTTAAGAAGCATTGGTGTTTTCTTCCATGAAGGTCTGGTAAAATTCAGCAGTGAATCCATCTGGGCCTGGACTTTTTTTAGTTTGGAGATTTTTTTATAACTGCTTGGATCTCTATACTTGTTATAGGTCTATTTAAGTGGTTAATCTCATCTTGATTTAATTTAGGTAGGTCATATAAATCAAGGAAATCATCCATTTCTTTCAGATTTTCAAACTTAGTGGCATATATGTTCTTATAGGATGTCCCTATGATTTTTTTTTTTTTTTTTGGTTTTTTTGAGGTAGGGTCTCACTCTAGCTCAGGCTGAACTGAAATTCACTATGTAGTCTCAGGGTGGCCTCAAACTCATGGCGATCCTCCTACCTCTGCCTCCCAAGTGCTTGGTATTAAAGGCGTGCACCACCACACCTGGCTCTATGATTTTTTTTTTAAAGTTTCTCTAGTATCTGTTGTAATGGTGCCTTTTTCATCTCTGATTTTATTAATTTGTGTCTGTTCTCTCTTTCTTTTGTTCAGATTTACTAAGGGTTTATCAATCTTTTATCCTTTCAAAGAACCAACTCTTTGTTTCATTGATACTTTGGCTTGATTTTTTGGTTTCTATTTCATTAATTTCTGCCCTAATCTTTATTAGTATTATTTTTTGTTAGAAAGTGTTATTTTTTATTCATATATTAAAATAGCAAAGTATTATTTAGACTATGAACTACTTACTAGATAGTCACTTCAGTAGTAAACTGCTTGCTGATATGTAATGTCTTTTATAACCATAATGCAAGTTTACACTTTGCATACAAAATGTTCTATACATCAAAGTATATATTAACAAAAACAAGTTCTAGAAAGCATATACCCTCTAAGACTAATGAAAAAGTCTTTAGTAGGAAATTTAAAAATTTACTAATAATCATTTGATATATATTTTTGCAGATTTTAAAATGAGATTTCTCCTGTTTTTGAGAAATATTCCCTTTGTCAAGCAATTGTGCACAAATCTTTATTATTTTTACCTGTCTACTGATTTTTGGTTTGCCTTGTTCTTCTTTTTCAAGGCCTTAAGGTGCAGCATTTAATTGTTTACCTGCGACCTTTCTAATTTCTTAACATAGGCACTTAAAGGCATAAATTTCCCTCTTAGGACTGCCTTCATTGTGGACCAAAGGTTTTGGCATGTTATGTTCTCATTATCATTTGACTCCATGAATTTTTTGATTTCCTTCTTGATTACTTCATTGACCCATTCATCATTTAGTAATTATTTAGTTTCCATGATTTTGTGTATGCTCTGTAGCTTTTTTGTTATTGATTGTAGTTTGATCCCATTGTGATCAGATAGAGTGCATGTAATTATTTCAGGTTTCATGTTTTTGTTAAGATTTGCTTTGTGTACTAATATATGGTCTATTTTAAAGAATGTTCCATGTGCTGCTGAAAAGAATGTGTATTCTGCAGCATTTGGATGAAATGTTCTGTAGATATCTGTTAGGTCCATTTGTTCTATGACCTCATTTAATCCAGAAGCATCTTTGTTTATTTTTTGCCAGGATGTCCTGTCAATTAGTGAGAATGGGGTGTTGAAGTCCCCCACTACAAGTGTGTTTGGTGTTATCCATGACCTTAGTTCTAATATTAGAGTATTTGTATGATGAAATTGGGAGCCCCTGTGTTAGGTGCATATATGTTTAAGATTGTAATGTCCTCCTGTTGGAGCGTTCCTTTAATCAAGATAAAGTGGCTTTCCTTATCTTTCCTAACTAAATGTTCAGAAGTCTACCCTGCCAGATATTAGGTTAGCAACCCCTGCTTGTTTTCTAGGCCCATTTACTTGAAACACCATTTTCCAACCTTTCACCCTAAGATAGTGTCCATCCTTTGTAGAAAGGTGAGTTTCTTGGAAGCAACAAATAAAGGATCCTGCTTTTTAACCCAGTCTGCAAACCTATGTCTTTTGGTTGGGGCATTTAGGCCTTTAATATTAAGAGTTATTTTTGAAAGGTGTGTATTTATTTTTGCCATTTTTCTTGTTTTGTAGTTCTTCTGGTTTTACCTTTGCTCTCTTGTATTAACTAGTATTGGAGTATGGTTTGTTTTTTTCCAGGTTCCTTATATGTGTGCTTTTCTTTCTTTTCAACATGGAGGATCCTTTCAAGAATTTTTTGTAGACCTGGTTTTGTCTTCAAATATTCGTTTAGCCTGCTTTTGTTGTGGAATGTCCTTATTTCTCCATCTATTTGAATGGATAGCTTTGCAGGATAAAGTAACCTTGGTTGACAGTTGTTATCTTTCCGAAGTTGGATTACATCAGTCAAGCCCTTCTGGCTTTTAAAGTTTGTGTTGCGTAATCTGCTGTGATCCTGATGGGCTTGCCTTTGTAGGTGACTTGCTTTTTCTCTCTAGTTGCTTTCAATATATTTCCTTTGTTTTGTATGTTTGGTAGTTTAATTATCATAAGGCGGGGAGAGGTTGTTTCCAGGTTTTGTCTGTCTGGTGTTCTCAAGGTGTCCTATATCTGCATTGTCATCTCTTTCCCAATTTGGGGGAAGTTTTCTTGTATGATTTTGTTGAAAACACCTACTATGCCTTTGGAGTGATATTCTTCTCTTTCTGCTATGCCCTGAATTCTTATGTTTGATCTTTTCATAGTGTCCTGAATATCTTGAAATTCCCATTCATACCTTTCTATTAGTTTGTCTTTTTCTTTGTTGGACTGTATTAGATCTGCCACCTGGTCTTCTAGTTTAGATATTCTGTTCTCTCCTTCATCCATTCTACTGGAGAGATTTTCTACAGTTTTAAATTTCACTGACTGTGTTCTTTATTGCTAGTATTTCTGACTGGTTTTTCTTTATTATTTCTATTTCCTTATTTATGTCTAGTATTGACCTCCTTATTTCATTAAATTGGTTTCCTGTATTTTCTTTGATTCCTTTGATTTCCTTTTTGAGTTCTTTGAACATATTTCTTTCTTTTTTTATTTTTATTTTATTTTATTATTTATTTTTTTTCAAGGTAGGGTCTCACTCTAGCTCAGGCTGATCTGGAATTCTGGAATTCTCAGTCTCAGGGTAGCCTTGAACTCATGGTAGTCCCCCCTCTCTGCCTCCCAAGTTCTGGGATTAAAGGCGTGTGCCACCACACCCGGCTTTCTTTGAACATATTTATAATCATTCTTTTGAAATCATTCTCAGGCATTTCCTGTAATTCAGTCATACTGAAGGTCATTTTTGATGCATTAATACTTTTTGTTGGATTTATATTGCCCTGATTTTTTGTGTTTCTTGTATTATAATGTAGAGATTTTTTTCATCATGGATTAATTTAATGCTTGGGTTTTCCAATTATCAGCAGTAATGTTAAATGTACCAATTAATCTGATGTTACACATCTTCAGGGTAGGAACTGAAGGTGCTAGGTGTGGTTCTTAAGACTCTCAGAGTAACCACAAAAGTGACCCTAGGTGTTGGGTTTGCCTTCTATGAGAGTATTCAAGTAGGCTGAATGGTACAGAATACAGACACAAATTCTACAAACTTAATTAAACAATGTACATATTCAATGAAAAATAGCACAGAGTATTTATGCTAAAGTAGGTATTATGACAAACAGATCCTCTAACAAAGTCACAGTCCCTAAGGATGTGTGTTGCCCCACACCCTTAATCCTGTCAACTGGGAGGCTAAGATTTCTGGCCTGTAGAGGGTTTCAAGGTCAGCCTGTGACCAAGTGAGACTCTTCCCCAACGAAAGACAGAAGAGGAAACAAAGGCACTATAAATCAGGAAGCAACAAATGAACAGCCCAAAGTATAGCTTTTTTAAGATTGTCAAATCTGACCATCCATCAGATTTAACATATAATTTACCCTGACATGGATGGTGCAATTAGCCCCTCTGATGCAAGCCTATATACCATGCTTATTTGGCAGGTACTGACCTGGTGTAATCCCACTTTTTAGGATGGCTTTGGTCTCCGCTATGCTGCATGGCCACTTGGGTCCTTCTTTGCTGTGTTTTGGCTCAGGAAGGCCGGCTGCATCTGTGGGTCACTGCTCTGCCAGGTGCTGTGTAGGTGAGCTCCCTTCCCTAGGTCTCTGGTGCTTGCTAGCGCTTGTGCTGGCGGTGGGGTAGGGGAGGCTATGGATGGTGGCTGAAGTCGGTCTGCTGGTCCACTTGATCCTATTTCTCACAAGCTGCTCCATTGGTCTCTGTAGTCGTCCTTCAATGTTTCTTGAGTTTGTGAGGAGGCTGGTGTGATTGGAAAATCCCCTTACCTTGCTTTAAAATCCTGCGGCTCAGGTGGAGTCTGGCGGCTGCAGATGTGTGGAACTTGCCACTGCTTTTGCCTGCTTCTGTGGGTTCTAGATGCTCTGGATCTCTCCTCCTTCTCTGGTGTGGTTGATAATTTACTATACACCTCACTTTTTAGTAGAAGAGTGTATTTTGCTGGTCTTTTTTTCTTTCTTTCTTTCTTTCTTTCTTTCTTTCTTTTTTTTTTTTTTTTTTTGTGCTTTTTCTCTCCTAGGCTGTTTTGGCATGGTTCCTATGCAGCCATCTTACCTGGAAGACATTTTTTTTTTTTTTCTGTTTACTCTTTTTTTTTAATATTTATTTTTATTTATTTATTTATTTGAGAGAGAGAGAGAGAGATACAGAAATAGGCAGGAAGAGAGAGAGAGAGAGAGAGAGAGAGAATGGGTGCGCCAGGGCTTCCAGCCACTGCAAACAAACTCCAGATGCATGTGCCCCCTTGTGCATCTGGCTTATGTGGGTCCTGGAGAATAGAGCCTTGAACCAGGGTCCTTAGGCTTCACAGGCAAGCGTTTAACCGCTAAGCCATCTCTCCAGCCCTTTTCTGTTTACTCTTAATCTCCTGCTCTGGGAAGCTGCCTTTAGTTACCATTTTACCTGGAAATACTTTTTAAAAGTATGTTTTTTATTTAATTTAATTTGTATTTTTTAATTTTAGAAAGTGGGAGAGTGATGGCATGCTGGGGCCTCAGCCACTGAGATCGAACTGCAGATACTCATGCACCTAGTGGGCATGTGCGACCTTGTGCTTTCCTCACCTTTGTGCGTCTGCCTTACAATGGATCTATAGAGTTGAACATGGGTCCTTAGGCTTTGCAGGCAAGCATCTTAACTGCTAGGCCATCTCTCTAGCCCCTAGAAATCTTGTTTTTTAGTTCTTATTTTGTGTTATTTATTATTCATATTTCTTCCTTTCCTTCTCTTCTTTCTGTTTATTTCTCCCTATCCCACTCCCAGACAGAATCTTGCTATATTGCCAGACTAGTCTTGAACGCTTGGTGATCCTCTTGCCACAGACTCTGGAGTTCTGCAATTATAGGAGTGGATTACCACACTGGATGTTTTTGTGAGAGTTCATGTGTTTGTACATGTGGAGGTCAGCAGACAACCCTGGGTGTTGTACCTCAGGTGCTATGCACTTGCTTTGAAAAGGATATCTCAACTGGCCTTGAGCTTTTCAAGTAGGGTAGACTAGCTATCTGAGGAGCTCTAGGGATTTGCCTGCCATCCCAGCACTGGGATTACAAGTGCATGCCACTGTTCCTATCCTTTTTCCCTGTGCCTGGAACTTGACATTTTTATAGTTAGACTGGTTGTTCAGTGAGTGAGTCTCAGCAATCCTCCTGTCTCCCCCTGCATTAGCACTGGGTGTATGCAGTCATGCCTAGCTTTTTACCTAAGTGTTGGGGATCAAACTGAGGTCCTCATACTTTCATGGTAAACACTTTACCACCTGAGCTAATGCCTCTGTACCTAGCTGTCTGTTTATTTATTTACTTATGTATTCATTTATTTATTTACTTTTTTGGTTTTTTTCAAGGTAGGGTTTCACTGTAGCTCAGGCTGACCTGGAATTCACTATATAGTCTCAGGGTGGCCTTGAACTCATGGCCTACCTCTGTCTCTCGAGTGCTGGGATTAAAGGTGTGCACCACTATGCCCATTTAGTTATGTGTTTACTTATGTATTTATTTATTCATTTTACAGAGAACATGGGCACATCAAGGGCTTTTTCCCCGAGACAAACTCCAGATGCATGAGCCATTTTGAGTATCTGTCGGTATTGGGGAAATCGAACCCAGGCCATCAGGGTTTTCAAACAAGTTCCGTGAACTGCTGAATCATCTCTCCAGCCCCAACTTGCCATTCTTCATGTCTCTCAAGTGTTCTGATTATATTCTCTTGCCTGATTATGTTTTACTAGTTGGACTTAGGGTTTCACATTCTAGTTAAGTAGCTACATATTAACTTTCATTTTTGTTTGTTTCGTGCTGGGGATCAAATCTAGCATTTTGTACTTGCTGTATTCCTAACCCCAATCCTCTAAACCCTTCTGTCTTTTTAAAGTTTGTGTTGAGTAATCTGCTGTTACCCTGATAGGCTTGCCTTTGTATGTGACTTGATTTTTCTCTCTAATGGCTTTCAATATATTTTCTTTGGTTTGTGTGTTTTGTAGTTTAATTATGAAATGACTTAATATAACAGTAAGAGGTTCTTTTCTGATTTTTTTTTTTGTTTGACATTTTAAAGGCTTCCTTTATCTGTATTTTCTTCTATTATTTTGTTGAAAACACCTACTATGGTCTTTGGAGTGAAATTCTCCTGAATTGTTATGTTTGATCTCTTCATAGTGTCCCGAATATCTTGAAATTCCCACTCATGCCTTCCTATTAGTTTGTTTTCTTTGTTGGACTGTATTAGATCTGCCACTTGGTCTTCTAGTTTAGGTGTTCTGTCCTCTTCTTGACCCATTCTCCTGGTGAGTCTTTCTACAGAGTTTTCTATTTGACTTTCTCCATTTTTCATTTCTAGTATTTCTCACTGGAATTTTTTTCATTATTTCTATTTCCTCACTCATGTCTTGTATTGACTACTTTATTTTATTAAGTTGGTTTCCTGTGTTGTCTTTCAGGAGTTTGTTTTGTTATTTGATTCCTTTGATTTCTTTGAATATAGATATAGTCATTTTTAATTTTTTTTGGAAAACTTTGTCAGGCATTTTATCTAAAACAATTTCACTTGCTGGGCGTGGTGGCACATGCCTTTAATCCCAGCCCTTGAGAGAGGTAGGAAGATCGGGAGAGGTAGGAGGATTGTTGTGAGTTCAAGGCCACCCTGAGACTACATAGTGAATTCCAGGTCAACCTGGGCTAGAGTGAGACCCTACCTCAAAAAACAAAAAACAAAAAACAACAACAAAAAAAGAATACAAAAATAATATAAGAAACACAAAAAATAAAGACAATATACAATCCACCAAATATTATAAATACATTAGAAATGACTGTCAGTGAAATTTTTTTTTTTTGGCTGTGTTTCTTATAATGCAGAGCTTTTTTTTTTGCATCTTGAGTTAATTTGATGCTTGGGTTTTCTAATTATCTTCAGTGTTCTTAGCTGTGTAAATCCGACTATATATCTTAAGTGTAGGAGTTTAAGGTGCCTGGTGTAGCTCTTATACTCCAAGAGAAACACTGCAAGTGACCTTAAGTGTTGAGTTTGCCTGCTATTCAAGTGTTGTAGTAGACTGGTTGGAGCAAATTACTGGCAAATTCTAAAATTCAGCTGAGCAATATTCAATCAAATTCAGTACAGAGCATTTATGCGATAGTGGGTATTAAAATGAACAGATGACCTAATAATGCCAAAGTCCCTCAGGGCATTGATCCTGTCAACCTGGAGTTTGAGGGTTCTGGTCTGAATTGGGTTCCAGGCCTGGGACGGGTTAGACCCTGCCCCCAATAATGACAGAAGAAATAGACAAAGGCCCTATGAATCAGGAAAGATCAAAAGCAACAATAGTCAAACCAAAGCACAATCTATTTGAGAATGGTAAAGCCCATCTATCAATCAAATCTAACAAATAACCTACCCTGATACGGAAGGTGAGATTAGCACTTCCTGTGCAGGCCTATGAACCTGGCTTTGTGTTAGTAGGCCCTCTTACCTTTTGGAATGGCTTCCAATCCCACCAATGCTGAATGCCAGCCTTGAGTGGATTTGGTTAGGCTGCTTAGGTTGCTCGATCTGGCTTTCTGATTGGCTGTGCTGGATGCTGTGTGGCTGGGGGTGGATAAGTTCTCTGGTGTTTCATCACACTGTCTTTTGGGAGAAGGGAAGCTGTGCAGGATGCCTGTAGTTGTACTGGATCTGTTCAGCTGGTCCTGGTTGTGTTCTCCTTCAGCAGCTGCTCATCGGGTCCCTGCTGTCTTCTCCTTCTGGTTTCTTGACTTTGCGAGGTAGCTGGTGTGAGTAGAAACTCCCTTTACCTGGAATCTGCTCTTGTGGGCTGTGTGCTCACTATGTAATCTCAGGGTGGCCTCAAACTCAGTGATGCTCCTATCTATGTCTCCCTGAGTACTAGTATTGAAGGCGTGCAACACTACACTCAGCTGCATTATTTCTTTAAATTTTTAGTCTGTACTAATTTCTTAATTTTTATCCCCCAATCTCTACTTCTCTGTTTTTCCAGTTAACTTCTTTTGATTTAACTTCTGTTTACCAACTCATTCCTTTGCTCCTTTCCTATGTTGGTGATTGAATTCAAAGTATGTCACATGTTTAGGCAAGCATTCTATCACTGATAGCATTTTTTTGTTTGTTTGTTTTTCGAGGTAGGGTTTCACTCTGGTCCAGGCTGACCTGGAATTAACTATGTAGTCTCAGGGTGGCCTCGAACTCTCGGCGATCCTCCTACCTCTGCCTCCCGAGTGCTGGGATTAAAGGTGTGCGCCACCACGCCCGGCTAGCATTTTTTTATTATGCCTTAGATTTTAAAGTCTAAGTATTATAGTTAATACTTCTTTTCAGAAGTGTTTAGTTTTTTTTTTTTCCCCTGTGTAGAACAGGAATAATCTATATTACCCTCAAACTATTCAGAGTGTATGGGACCAGAAATATGAATGATTGTTTTGAATCCTATTGTGGTGCACAAGGCAGGAAGGGCAGCCTGCCTGGGTTTTACTTACATAACAGCCAGGGCTATATAACAAGATGGAGTATTTAGGATCCACTCAAATCTAAACAGAAATTTTCAAATATACTTTATGTGCACAGTCTGGTAAGTTTACAAAGCATTTTTATTGTGCCTGTGATTTAACCATGACCTATCTGTCACATGTGGTGTGGAATTTTCTACTTGTGGCATCATGTTGCTGATCACCCGTTTAAAGAATACAATCCAATGGTTTGTTCAGGTACTAGATACTTGCATAGCTGTTTGGACTTGTAATAGGTTCTTTTTTTTTTTTTAAACAAAACCAAAAACTTTATTAATAGTCTCCAGCCTCCAATATACCTAGTGCATCCTCCTATAACAGGCTCTTATGGAAAATTTGGAAGTTCCTGTAATCAGACTCCCCAGAATCCCTAAGCCTTCCTATCCTTATGGCTCCCATTCTTCCCTGGCTTCTTTGCCTAGAAATCCACAGAAATCCTAGAAAAAATGGAGTTTCTCTTAGACTCTTTTCTTTATGTCCATTTGGTTTACATATTTTTTTTACATGTTCACAATTTATTTTGAACATAATTCTTTTTTTTTTTTTTTTTTTTTTTTTTTTTGAGGTGGGGTCTCATTCTAGCCTAGGCTGACCTGGAATTCACTATGTAGTCTCAAGGTGACCTTGAACTCACAGCCATCCTCCTACCTCTGCTTCCCGAGTGCTGGGATTAAAGGTGTGTGCCACCTTTCCCAGCTACTTTCTTTTTTAAAGTATTTTTATTTATTTGCTTATTAGAGAGAAACAGAGAATAAGAATATGAATGGGTCTCTTGCCCCAGCAAGCGAACTTCAGGCACATGTCACTTTATGCATCTGGCTTTACATGGGTACTGAGAATCCAGCACAGCAGGCTTTGCATGAAAGTGCCTTTAACTGCTGGGCCATCTCTCCAGCCTCCATTACTTTTTGTCCCCCCTCTACCATTCTGTCTCAGAGACTTTGTTACCTGTGCTGCCAGGATGTAGATACTCTCAGGGCAAAGCTGTGAAAAATAAAATAGCTGACTGGAGAGATGGCTCGGTGGTTAAGGCACTTGCTTGCAAAGCCTAAGAAACCTGGGTTTGATTCTTTAGTACCCACGTAAGTCATATGCACAAGGTCGTGCATGCATCTGGAGTTTATTTGTAGTGGCTAGAGGCCCTGGTGCTCCCATTCTCTTTCTTTGTCTCTGTCGTTCTCATAAATAAATAAGTAAAATAGTGAAAATAAAGTAGGAAACTCAATATAGTGAATTCACTTTTCCAAGTTTTTATTCCCTCCATATTCTACTTTATCTTTTTTTGGATTTTTGATGTAGGGTATTGCTCCAATCCAGGCTGATCTGGAATTCACTATGTAGTATCAGGGTGGCCTGGAACTCTCTGCGATCCTCCCACCTCTGCCTCCCAAGTGCTAGAATTAAAGGTGTATGCTACAATGCCCAGCCTACTTTATCTTATTTTTCTGAGTACTGTGTAAGTTTCTTCTAGTATTTTTTCCAGATTTTGTTGATAAGCTGTATTGTACTTACTGATTTTTGCCTAAAATCTTTTTATAAAGTAGGTGTGTGAAGGTTAATGTGATTTGTAAATCTCGCATGATCTGGAATCACCTGTTGGGTAGTTTCTTCATTAGATTCAAATGTGAAGATGAACTTTTAATGTAGGTGATACCCAATCAAAAGAAAGTGAACTGAGCAACAACATTTATCACTCTACTTCTTGACTGCAGGCTGCGTTTTCAATGTGATCAGCTTCCTTTTGCTTCTGCTGTCATACCTTCCCTGCTATGATGGGTTGTATCTTTTAACTGTGAGCCAAAAAACTCCTTTTATTCCTTAAGATTTTTTTTTTTTTTTTCGAGGTAGGGTCTCACTCTGGTCCAGGCTGACCTGGAATTAACTATGTATTCTCAGGGTGGCCTCGAACTCACGGCGATCCTCCTACCTCTGCCTCCCGAGTGCTGGGATTAAAGGCGTGCACCACCACGCCTGGCTCCCCCCTTAAGATGTTTTTATCAGGTATTTAGTCATGGCAATGAGAATGTAACTAATACAGTCTGAAAATAAAATTTGAATTGAACAATTATAAAATTTTAGAAATTTGAAAACCAATTGTCTAGGAATACTGAACCCTAAGTTTGCATCCTATAATATTGCATCTCATTCCCCTTCTTTTGGAGATCGGTGTTTGGGAAGCAGGGGTTATTTCTATTCTTGTTAATGGAAGTCTTTCCATTGTCAGCCTGGTTTAAAGGTGTAGTTGATAAATTCCTTGTTTTGGTTAAGAGAAAGTATTTCCCACTACCCAGCAGATCTTCTGCTTCCATACTGTTATTCAGAATACCTTTTTCCCTTCCACTCTCCCTCACCCCTCTGCCAGATGTGAGCATATAGTGTTATTGATCCTAAGTGCTCCTACAGGTCTTCTTGGAAGGTTTAGTTGTGGAACAAGTCTGTAACATCTGTCCTTGTGCTTTCTAATAGACATGAGGTTTAATGTTCTAAATAGAAACTCTTTTGCACATGTAATGCTTCTCTTCAGGTGGCCTATAATGGACATTAAGGACTAACTGATGGCAAGAAAAATGGAATTATGTCATTTGCAGGAAAATAAATAACTGAAAATAGTCATGTTAATATGTGGAATTGGAGATCGTCAAGTTAAGTAAGCCAGACTTAGACATGTGTTACATGTTTTCTCTCATGTAGAATTTAGAAAGAGGAAACAAGAAAAGAATGGGACTATTAGGGAAGAGAATAGGGATTGGGGGAGGGATATAGGAATGGGGAATCGGGGTTGAATATGATGAAGTTATGTAATATACATACATGAAAATGCTACAGGCTGGGGAGATGTCTCTGTGGGAAAAGTGCTTTCTGTGCAAGAGGACCTGGTTTCAAATCCCCAGCACCCATGTAAATACCAGGTGTAGTAGTGGGTGCCTGTAACCCCCAGTGCTAGGAAGTGGAGATTAAGAATCTCCCCTCACTCCAAGGTAGTGAGGCCAAATTTGTGAGCTCTAGGTTAAGGGAGGGGCTCTGCTTCAAAGGATAAGCTGGAGAGCAATTAATACACCTGGCTTTGACCTCTGGCCTCCATGGGAACACATACATACATACACACCACACACCTGTACACATGTTTAAAAAAATAGGAAAATGCCACAATAATCCTCAGTTTGGCTGGGCATCATGACATATACTTTTAATCCCACCCTTTGGGAGGTAGAGATAGCAGGATAACCTTGAGTTTGAGGCCAGCTCGAGACTACATAGTGAAATTGAGGTCAGCATGGACTAGAGGAAGACCATACCTCGAAGAAACAAAAACAACCCATCTTTTTTGTTCAATTAATACATGTTGATTAAAATTAAAATGTAATGTATATATATATTTAAGTCAAAGAAACATCTGAAGAGAATAAAAACTGTATAATTTCAACTAGATAACATGCTGGAAAAGACAAAACTATGAAGATCGTAAGGAGATCCAAAACACAAATAAGTTTTAGGGTAGTGAACGTATTCTGTATACTACCATGGCATGTGGTTAAGAGATGCTATACATTTGTCAAAAACCATGGAATGTTTAATACCAGGAGTGACCCCTAATATAAACCATGGACTTGGTGATAATGTGTTAAGGGAGGTTCATTGATTGTAACACATATGCTCCTTTGATGTGGGATGTTAGTAAGGAGGTTGTGTATGAGGGGGACATGCAGAGGTTGTATGGGGCCTCTGTGCTTTCAGTTTAGTTTTTCTAGAAATCTAAAATTAATTTTAAATAAAGACATGTTATCAAATTCATCTAGGATATACTATGTAGGCATGTAGAAGGCATTCCTTTTTTCTTTTGTTTTTTTTTAAAATACTATGTTACTATATTCTTTTTGTAGGTTAGGCAGCTATTTGTCACATAAGAGTGTAATGTATCTGGAAGGCAGCTGTAGTGATTCTTTTTTAAAAGATTGCTGAGTAGAAGTATCATCTTGTTTAATGTATCAGTTTTATTATTTTTTTCATAATGAGTTATTATTTTGGTGAAATGTTATGTAAATTTGTTTTTGTCTTATTTTTGTCTTGTTTTGCTTTCAGGGTAATGCTGGATTCACAGTTATTTGAGAAGTGCTCATCTTCCATTTTCTGGAAGAGAATGTGTTAATTTGGTGATGATTTGTTTTTAGATACTTAGAAGAATTCATGAGGAAATGATCTGGGCCTGGGCATTTCTTCTTTGGAAGGCTTTTAAACTATAAGTTTAATTTCCTTAAGGAGTTCTGAGACTATGTAGGTCATCTGTTTCAGTCTTGCTGGAGGTATAAATCTTTTTTTTTTTTTTTTGTTTTTGTTTTTCAAGGTAGGGTCTCACTCTAGCTCAGGCTGACCTGGAATTCTCAGGCTGGCCTTGAACTCATGGTGATCCTCCTACCTCTGCCTCCTGAGTGCTGGGATTAAAGGCATGTACCACCATACCTGGCTGGAGGTATAAATCTTATTCATCCTTCTAGAGAATGAGCTTTTGGTTTGTTGATTTCTTTCCATTAATTTCTACTAGTTCTTCTTTTCTTTAAACATATTCTTATTTTATTTATTTATTTTTTATTTATTTTTGGAGAGAGAGACAGAGATAGACAGAGAGGGAGAGGGAGACAGAAATGGGTGCTCCAGCAGTCTCTCAGCTGCTGTGAACAAAATCCAGATGTGTGCGCCCCCTTGTGGGCAAGTGTGGCATTGCACCCTTGCATCACTTTGCATCTGGCTAAACGTGGGACCTGGAGATTGGAACAGCTGGACATTGGAACCAGCATTCTTAGGCTTAGCAGGCAGGCGCCTTAGCCGCTAAGCCATCTCTCCAGCCCTAAACACATTTTTAAAAATATATTTTATTTATAAAAGATAGAGACAGGGAGAGAGAGGGAGAGCAAGGGCATGCCAGGGCAAATTAACTCCAGATGCCTTTGCCCCCTTGAGCATGTGGCTTATGTGGGTTCTGGGGAATCGAACTGAGGTCCTTTGGCTTTGCAGACAAATGCCTTAACTACTAAGCCATCTCTCCAGGCCCTCTTTTTTTAAATTTTTATTTATTTATTTGAGAGCGACAGAAAGAGGGGGGGGGAGAGAGAAAGTAGAGAGAGAGAGAGAATGGGCACACCAGGGCCTCCAGCTACTGCAAACGAACTCCAGATGCATGTGCCACCTGTGCATCTGGCTTACATGGGTACTGGGGAATTGAGGCTCGAATTGGGCTCCTTAGGCTTCATAAGCAGGTGCGTAACTGCTAAGCCATCTCGCCAGCCCCCCCTTTTTTTTAATTAACAATGTAAAAGTTTATTGATTTGAAACTTTTTCTGATAGAAGTTTGTTGGACTTTTGCTGTATCTCACATATTTTAACTATTAATATTTTTGAATGTAGGAATGACATTTTGGAGTGATTAAGCATTTTTTCCCCCAATAGGGTCTCATTGTAGCCCATGCTAACCTGGGGTTCACTATGTAGTCTCAGGGTGGCCTCAAACTTGGGTGTTCCTACTACCTCTGCCTCCCCAGTGCTGGGATTAAAGGTGTGAGTCATCATGCCCAGCTACAGTAATTTTCATGGCTGTTTTTTTTCCTTTGTGAATTTCATCAATTTGGCTATGATGTGTCATATTCTGATGACAAATGCCAATTTGAGTTCTGCAGGTATATAGAAGTTGCTGGATACTTGATGTCCTAACCATCTCAATTTTGTAAACATCTTTGTACATTCCTTGTAATTATGCTTTATATATGTATATATATGAGCTTCTTGCCTTTTATTTGTTTTTTGAGGTAGGGTCTTGCTCTTGCTCAGGCTTACCTGGAATTCAATCTGTAGTCCCAGGTGGGCCTCAAACTCACAATGATTCTCCTACCTCTGCTTCCTGAGTGCTGAGATTAAAGGTGTGTGCCACCATGCCTGGCTCCTTGCCTTTTGGGCAAACTTTTCTTAAGCACTCTTCAAAAATTTTTTTGTTTATTTTTAAGTTAAGAAAAATATATTTGAGGAAAACTAAGCCGAAAATAACATAGAAAAGCTCCTGGGCTGGGAGGAGTCCTGAGCAGGTAGCTAGTCCTTTGTCTTGTCTGGTCCAATTGTAACCGTTTTCTCCCCTGTACCACCAAGCCTGGAAAGAGGCCAAAATCATCCATTTCACTTAAAGATAAGGACTGACATTCTCCCTAAGATGTCTGTTCTTACTAGCTAAAAATGTAAACCACTTGACCCTTTTGCATATAATGTGGTTTCTAGGCTGTCATCATTTTTCTTCATAGGCCCTAGACATTGATTTTTGTGTTGTTTGTTCTGAACAGTAGCCCAGAATTAACCAACTATTGCAAATAATAGGCTGAAAGTGAGAAACTTTCCTCTTGTTTTGACATTCTATTTTTTAAAGGCAGATGATTAAAAGTTTTAAAAAAGTAATGGCTTATTTTGAGCTTGAATCCATTATAATCTTTTTATATAGTTTTATTTATTTATTTGCAAGCAGAGAGAGAAGAGAGAGAGAAAGAGAGAGAGAATGAGAATGAATGGGTGCGCCAGGGCCTCCAGCCACTGCAAACAAACTCCAGATGTGCCACTGTGCATTTGGCTTTATGTGGATACTGGAGAATGGAACCCGGTTTATTAGGCTTTGCAAGCAAGTGCTAGTCCCTCATTTTTTTTTTTTCCTGAGGTAGAGTCCTCAGGCTGACTTGGAATTCACTATGTAGTCTCAGTCTGGCCTTGAACTCAATGATCTTTCTACCTCTGTCTCCTAAGTGCTGTAATTAAAGTGCGCCATCATGCCTGACCTTGCTATTGGTTTTGTAAACCAGAATTACACTTTGTGTTTCTCATAATTTAACCAGATAGACATTTTTTTGGGCCAAGCCACAAAAAATGATAAAGAAATTAGCACTAGTAAATTATCTTAGCAGATAATGAGAAAAAAATTGTCATTAATTAGTAAATTGGGGCTCTTGTGCTTAGATACTATACAATGTATTTGAAAAGTTCATTGTAGTCCTGTGTCTTGTATCAATTCAGGAAGGTATATTGAAATTGCAAAATAATTTTACTTCTTGAATTTCTTTTGACAGCTACATTAATTTTTCTCTATTTCTCCTTCTTTATCTCTAACAATGACCATATTCTGGTTCTTAATACTGAAATAAGTTTTTGACTTTCCAAGCATGCTTGCCAGTCTCAGAAATTTTCAGCTTCTTAGTTTCTTGCATTTCAAATTCACTTTATAGCCTGTTGCTGTAGTTAAGCAAGTCATTCTACTGCTAATTTTTCTCCACTCTACTTGATTCTTTGCTGGCAGAGCAGTCTTTTTTTTTCTTTAAATATTTTTATTTATTTATTTATTTGCCATTGCAAATGAACTCCAGATGCATGTGCCACTTTTCTGGCTTTATGTGGGTACTGGAGAATCTAACCCAGGCCATCCAATTTTGCAAGTAAACCCCTTTAATCACTGAGCCATCTCCTAGCCCACAATCTTTAAAAAATAAGTTTATGAGCTGGGCATGGTGGCACATGCCTTTAATCCCAGAGCTGGGGAGGCAGAGGTAGCAGGATCACTGTGAATTCCAGGCCACCCTGAGACTACATGGTAATCACGGGCAGCCTGGACTAGAGTGAGACCCTACCTTGAAAAACAAAAAAAAAAAAAAAAAAAAAAAAAGAAGTTTATGAGCCCCTCATGCCATTGATCAAATCCAGGGCCTCTGGCTTATGCTAGTTCTTAAAAGGAATCTTTAATATTGAGCATAACGAGTTGGACCTGATGGTACATACTTGTAATCCTAGAAGCTAAGGCAGGAGGAACACAAGCTAACTGCCAGCTTGGGCAACTTAGTGAGACTTTGTCTCAAAAAAGGCAGAGGAGGGATATAGCTTAGTGGTATAGTGTTTACCCAATATATATGAAATCCTGAGTTTGATCCCCAGTGCCCTAGTATAGAAAGAGAGAATAAGGGAAAGGGGGAGGACAGACAGAGGAAGACCTTAAAATGCGGTTTAGATTAAGCTTAAGCTTCTTGTCTAATCATTAGACATCTGTATTTAACTTTCCATACTTGGTTTACATTGTACTTATTTATAATTTACTTATTCCTCCTCACTATATACAAACATGCAGCCTTTACTTAGTCTTTTTACTCTTGTCAAATTGGCTTAGTCAGGGACTTAAATTTTTTTTTTCCATACTTAGCTACTTTTCTTGAATATCAGAAGTTATTGCACATAACGTCTCATTTTCCCAAATAATTCCATTTCAAGTTGATCTCTTTTCCCCAGGCTTAGATTCTATTTATGTCTATGTCATGGAATTTATAATTACTTAATAGTTATTTAAAGCTGTTTTTTAAAAGTAACTTTTTGATTATAAGTACTATAAAACAGTACAGAATTATCCACATATTCATTGGTTTGGTTCATGCTCTGTTCTTTCATGTGTAAAATAATTTCTTATAGTTCAAAAAAAATTTTAATTTATACTGTTGGGTGAAGGCAAGCATAAAAATTCTTTTAATTTATTCTATAGGGAATCCTTTATAAAGAAGAAATCTGTATACACTCTAAATATGGGCGATCAAGAGTATGAAGATAAAGAAGGTAACTTTTCATTTTTATAAAGTTTATTGAAAGTCAGACTTAGTGTTACTAAACATTTACTTAATATTTGTATTTTTTTTTCCAGTTTTTCAAGGCAGGGTCTCACTCTAGCCCAGGATGACCTGGAATTCACTCTGTCTTCTCAGGGTGGCCTCAAACTCATGGGATCCTCTGCCTCCCAAGTGCTGGGATTAAAAGCATGAGCTACCATGCTTGGCCCTCATATTTGTATTTTAATTAAGTTAATTTGGTTTCTATATACTTGTGTTGATTTTATATTCTGAAATTACTTTAAGAATTGCACACTTTTCTTATGTTTTAATTTTCATTGATTATTGTTAGTTGAGCTGTTTGCTTTTTTTTTTTTTTTTTGGTTTTTGCGAGGTAGGGTCTCACTCTGGTCCAGGCTGACCTGGAATTAACTATGTAGTCTCAGGGTGGCCTCGAACTCTCGGCGATCCTCCTACCTCTGCCTCCCGAGTGCTGGGATTAAAGGCGTGCGCCACCACGCCCGGCCTGCTGTTTGCTTTTCATTCTACTTTTGTTCTCTACTGGTTTAGGAGTTTCTGTTCAATGTCTCTTTGTTTTTAAGTTAGCATCAATGTTTTCCTTTGCTTCTAAAGTTAATTTTCACTGTCAACAGAAGAACCTTAGAACACTAACTAGTTCTACTCTTGATTTATAGGTTATGGTTATCTGTTATTTTAATTCTCTCTTTAAAACACAAATGTTTCATACAAAAATATTTTCTTAGGTTTCTTTCTATCCTTTTAAAAAATATATTAAGGTGTTTGTATTGATGATGTATTTATGTACTCCTAGTTACTGTATTTATTTTACATGTTTCAGAACCATTCACAGATAGTTTTATTGGGTATATTTTGGGTTGATTAGTTTTAGTTTTATCTTTTATTTTTATTTTAACTATTAGTACTTTGAAGTTTAATGCTTCTGTTTTATTTCTTGGTATCTAGCAATCTCTTCTTGCTCAAATCATCATTCCCTTGTAGATTTGTCTTTTCTCATTTTTGTCATCATCTGTCTTTTTTTAAGATCCTTTTAAATCTTTGAAGTTTTTTTTTTTTTAATTTTTGTTTTTTTGTTTTTTTGGATTTTCAAGGTAGGGTTTCACTCTAGTCCAGCCCAGGCTGACCTGGAATTCACTATGTAGTCTCAGGGTGGCCTTGAACTCACTGCGATTCTCCTACCTTTGCCTCCCCAGTGCTGGTATTAAAGGTGTGCACCACCATGCCTGGGGGTCGCTTTGTTTCTAGGCATAGATGTGTTTATGATTATCTTTTGGTTCATGTTTTTTGTTTTCTAGGTTTTTTTTTCCCCATAATTACTGGGCTTTGACTGAAGGCAAGGCATTTGTTTATGTAAGTGACATCAGTTCAGACATTTTCATGATCAGTTCCTGAAAATAGGCACTGATACTATAAGATGCAAATAAGATGACCACTGCAATTGGATCATGCCTAGTTGCCGGGAAATTTTTGCTAAGTTTTTTTGTGTGTGTGTGTTTGAAGTTTCTATACAGCTGGGTTTGGCTACCTTGCATTAATTCCTACAATATAAACTTGTGTGCATATGTACAGGTGTGAGTGTGGTTGTGTGTACATATGTATACATATGTGTGTGGATTCCAGAAGACCGCTTTGTGTGTTATTCTCAGATGCTCTTCACCTTGTTTGAAACTGGGTCTATTGTTTGACTGGAGCTTACCACTTAGTCTAGACTGGTTGGCTAGTGAGCCCCCAAAATCTACTTGTCTCTGCCTCCTCAGTGCTGGGATTATAAGAATGTGCTGTGTCTGACTTTTTCGTAGGCTTTAGGAATTGAACTCAGGTTCTATGCTTGCATGGTAAGCACTTTACTTCCTGAGCCATCTCCCCAGCCCCTCATACAACAAATACTTTCTTATAAAGCAATAGCAGATCTATCATGATGTAATCAAGAACCAAACAACTGAAAGATATGAGATCTTCTCTTTCCCCTTTCCTCCCCTCCCCTCTCTCCTCCCATCCCTTTTCCTCTTTCCCCTCTCCCTTCTCCCCCTCCTCTTTTTTTTTTTTTTTTTTTTTGTGGTTTTCGAGGTAGGGTCTCACTCTGATCCAGGCTGACCTGGAATTCACTCTGTATTCTCAGGGTGGCCTCGAACTCACGACAGTCCTCCTACCTCTGCCTACCCAGTGCTGGGATTAAAGGCGTGAGCCACCACACCCGGCTTCCCCTTCTCTTTCTTTTCTGACAGGATCTTACTATATATTCCTGGCTATCTTCAAATTTACAATCCTCCTACCTCAGCCTCCCAAGTGCTTGAATTATAGGTGGGCTTCACGACACCTACCTGGTTCGTGTTTTAAATCATTTTTCATCAATTAGTTCTTTATTTCCTCTTACTTTTTTTTTGGACTTAAATTATTAAGTTCTTGTTCTGACTTCATTTTAAAATTAGCTTTTCTGAGTTATACCTTTTTCTGTCTCCTACAATATAGTTAGTTTTTTAAAGTTTTGTTTTAGTTCAGAAGTGTTCTAGGTTTTTTTTTTTTTCATTATGAGTGTTATTTGAAAAGTGATATTTGAATCCAGTGGGGTTTAAAGTTTGTTTCTGATGACTTTCTGTCAAGATGGATTCTTTTTGGGGGGGTTGGAAGTACTGGTTATGAGTTCATATTTATTTGATTTTATTTTTATTATTTGAGAGAGAGAGATACAGAAATACGCACGTAGAGAGAGAGAATGGGTGCACCAGGGCTTCCAGCCACTGCAAAGGAACTCCAGATGCATGCGCCCCCTTGTGCATCTGGCTTATGTGGGTCCTGGGGAGTTGAACCTGGGTCCTTTGGCTTTGCAGGCAAGCGCCTTAACCGCTAAACCATCTCTCCAGCACATGAGTTCATATTTGATAAATTTAATCTTTGGAATATTGAATTCACAATTCAGATGTTCTTTACAGAATGTTTGTTTGCTTTATCCTGGACCCATGATGGAGCCATTGTAGTTCCATTTAAATGTCTTGATTTAATATTGGAGTCTCTCAGTATTAGTATTACTTCCTTGGAAGAAAGGCTTGAGCTTTAGCTCTGGTATGGACATTTGTGCTTAGGGCAATCTATTCATATTTTGCTCACCTCCTTTTGTTATTGTCTTATTTTTGTATTGAGTTTTACAGTTTCTATTATTTGCTTATAACCCAGTAATGCAGACTTTTGTATAACTTGGTTATATTACTGTTAGAAGTTTAAATAGCTACAAATCCCAAGGAGGCTGATTTGATAGTATCTATTTATAAGTATACACGTTGATCCAGCAATTCTATTTTCAGGAATTGATTCTGTAGAGAGAATTTAAAAAATGTAAAATAGTGAGGCTGTGGTAGAGAGCTTGCTAGTGTTTCTGTTAATTTCTCATAGCTGTGAACAAATACCCAGTCAAAAACCACTTGTGGTTTACAGTTTTAAGGGGAAGTTTAATCAAGGTGGGGAAAGCATGTCAGGCTGGAAGTCTCGAGATGTCAACATCACATTATAGCACAAATCAAGAAGCAGAGAAGACATGGAACCAGGCAATAACTCCTCAAGATCCACCCCCTAGTGACACACTTCTACCAGCAAAGCACCACCATCTTCCCCTATAGTGCCAACAGCTGGAGATCAAACACGTGAACCTGTGGAAGGGATTTTACATTGAAACTGACATACCTGGAATGTGCAGAGAGCTCTCTTGTTCCATTCTCAGGACTGAAAAGAAAAATAAATAAACAAAAGAAATAATTAAAAGTTTTATTGAAGTATTGTTTGTCATAGCCAATAGTCGAAAAAAGTGAGCATTCATTAATAAATTTTTTCAAAAGTCAGGTTAGTATGTATTTTATAGTATGTGAAGAAAGAAATAATAGATTTCTTTGAGAATTTAACCTGGCTTGTTAGCTCAACCCTTGTATCAGACAGTTTCAGGTTCACTGAGATGAACTTCCAGACCAGGCATAGTTATGGAGGAAGGCATATTCATTGAAGCTTATAGATCCAGGGGACATTCCATAATGGCAGAATAGGCTGGCCTACTCTTACAGGACCAGGAAGACAGAGAAAGCCAAAAGCCACGTAGCACAGCACACTTCAGGAACTCACAGCTAGGCACTCTTTGCATATCTTTAGATTGAAATCCCAAACCCACCACCACACCTTAAGATCTGCCCAGTGACATTGCTTCCAGCCAGGTGGCTGCAGATGCAAACTACAAACTAATAAAACACTGAATATATTGGAGGACATCTATTCAAGCTACCACACCCCTATAATCTTAGCACCTGAGATTCTGGCATAGGATTTTGAGGCCAGCCTACCTATTGAGACTCTGTCTTAAGGTGAGTGGGGGGTTGCTTTTCTGTACATTCAAAAAAGACAAAGACCAAATACATAGGGGCTGGAGAGATGGCACAGTGGTTAATGTACTTGGCCTGTAAACCCTAACAACCCAAGTTCGATTCCCCAGTACCTATGTAAAGCCAGATGCACAAAGTGGCACATCTGTCATTTACAATAGCTAGAGGCCCATTCTCCACCCCTCACCCCCCCCCCCCCCCCATTCACTCTCTCTCTCTGCCGGGTGTGATGAGGATTGCTCTGAGTTTGAAGCCAGCTGAGGCAACATAGTGAATTCCAGGCTAGGGTAGTGTGAAACTGTACCTTGAAAACCCAAACACACACACACACACACACACACACACACACACACACACACACACACGATGGCTCAGTGGCTAAAGGCGCTTGCTTGCAAAGCCTGGCGACCCAGGTTTTGTTCCCTCAGTACCCATGGAAAACCGAATGCTCAAAGTAGCACATGGCAGTGACAGGAGGCCCTGACATGCCCATTTTCTCCTATCAAATAAAAAATAATTTTTATTTGAATCTTTGAAGGGCTGGAGAGATGGCTTAGTGGTTAAAGCATTTGCCTGCAGCCAAAGAACCTTGGTTCGATACCCTAGGGCCCATGTAAGCCAGATGCACAAGGTGGCACATATGTCTGGAGTTCGTTTGCTTTGGCTGGAGGCCTTGGTGCACCCATTCTCTCTCTCAAATAAATAAATAAAAATATATTTAAAAAATCTTTGAAGAAACAAACCTTCACAGTTATTGTTAAATTGGATGAACTGCTTGGGTGAGGGTGAATTTGATAGGCAGTTTGTCACCATAGTCTTTTGTACTTTCCTAATTATTTATTTTAGAATTCAGATTCATTTTAATGTACTCTTACCCCAACCCCCATTAAGATGTAGAAGATTGACGAGGTACAGCTTAGTGGTAGGGCATGTTTAGCATATATGAGGCCCTGGGTACAATACAAATGATTTTTCCCCATAAACACAC
Source organism: Orientallactaga sibirica (assembly GCA_036365145.1). Taxonomy (NCBI): domain Eukaryota; kingdom Metazoa; phylum Chordata; class Mammalia; order Rodentia; family Dipodidae; genus Orientallactaga; species Orientallactaga sibirica. The sequence goes on from JAEOAD010000036.1 coordinate 4,097,990, forward strand.
GTATACACACATGCATGAAAGAAACTTCCCCTTAAAACTGTAAGCTAAACTAAATCCTTTTCCTTCTTTAAGTTGTTTCTTCAGGTATTTGTTTACAGTATCAAGAAAGTAACTGATACATTTGACAAGTGCTCTACCACTGAACAGTATCTGTTATTTATCTAAAATCTAACACTTTGTAGTAGGAGAGCCCTTACAGTATGCACTCCATCATGTTGCCATAATCATAAATCACTTAGTTCTGGAGGGTTTGAAAGCATGTATGATTATTTTATTTTACAGGTGAAGGAAACAGAAATAATACTGCTACTACTGCCACCACTGGTCTGTTGTACAGTGAAACGGACAGATGTCCAATATGTCTTAATTGCCTATTAGAAAAGGAAGTTGGTTTTCCAGAAACTTGTAATCATGTCTTCTGTATGACCTGTATTCTTAAATGGGCAGAGGTAAGTCTGAGGACAAGTGTTAACCACAGTTGATAAATTACAGTATTTTAGTTTCCTAGTATGATTTTATTTCACCAAATGGTTGATGTTTCTCTTTTGCTCAGCTTATTTTATTTTATTTTATTTTATTTTATTTTATTTTATTTTATTTTATTTTATTTTATTTATTATTAATGAACTTGAAGTGCACATTTTGAAAAAACTTTATGTGGAGAACAGATAAAACTTTTTACCGACTTTCTGTTCATTACTACTAACATCTCTATCTGCTTTTTATTTTATGTTTTATTAAGAATTTTCAGATAGGTTATTTGGTTTCTTTTTTATCTTGGTCTTCTAGAATAACCAGAGCAGATGTCATAGTATCTTTCCATTTTAGAGCCGAGGGATCTTAAATATTATATTCTATAATTTTGCTCAGATTTCATAGATTAGGTGACAAAGGTCACTTTAAAATTATATTTTCTAAATGTTTTTAATTCAGTTTGAAGTGATTTTAGCATCTCAGTCAGAGTTCTATCAAGATTTTGCAGAGGATAAGAAAGAAACAAAATATTTTGGGCTTTGACTATATTGTTTTGACTCAATTTGGGTCTAGTACTTTGAAGCATATATTAATTGTAAGCCCAATTGCTCTTACTTGTTAAAAAATAATTTTTCTTTATATCAATTATATTTTCTTAGTATTTCTCAGCATATAAAAATTCATAAAATTTAGATATATTTCCAAAATGTTAACATTGGAGCTGCATTCAAATTATTCAGTGTTGGGCTGGAGTGATGGCTTAGTGGTTAAGGCACTGGCCTGTAAATTATTCAGTGTCTGTGATCACCAGCACCAAAAAACCCCATGTTGTTCAAGGTTTTAAGTGCTTTGGAATTAATTGCATTTTATGTAATTGGGGTTAAAATTTTTTTTTTACTTACACATTCTTTAATATTGTGGAAAGAACTGACTTTATAAATAGTGACTGTAACACTTCTTTCTGGCTGAGTTGCAAGAAGATATTTGTTATGCCAATTGAATTGATAATAGTGTTTAGAAACACAGAGACTATGGATAGTTGCAAGTATACTTTGACAAAAATATTTTGAGTTTTCTGGAGAATGTCACTGATAAATCTCTTTATATGTGTACAGGAACATTAATGAAATCAAAATATTTATCTTCTTCTGCCATCAACTAAAGAAACAACTGTCATCTGTGTTGAGTTTAGTGTACCTGGGTTGCCTTTTTTTTTTTTTTTTTTTTTTTTTTTTTTTTGTGGTGGTGAGATGTAAGAGAATCACTGCATGAGTAGGTTTCATTTCAGTGTCTCCTTATTGTGCTTAGTGGCTACTTTATTACAGATATTAACAAGCTAATCTGAGTGCTTTTCTTTAAACAATTAGAATTTATAGACGTGGTTTTTCTTATTTCTACTCTAACAATAAAGTTTACCATTATGTACATGTTACAGGTTTCTATGGGGAATGTATTGAGAAATCTAATTAATAGATGGGACATGGACAACATATTTAACTCTAGTAGTAAATGGTCAACCTAACTATGCATTTTTTTCTAACTATGCATTTTTTAACCCTTGTAGAATATTTTTAAGTTGAAAATACTTGACAATGTATATAATTTAGTCAATACCTTTTATTTTCTTGTTATTTTGGGTTTAAGTGTTTTACTGAGGTGAAATTGTGTTTCAAAAGTATGTTCTTATTTGTTGTACACTGTCTTCAATTGTGATGTAGGGAAGAGGCAAGTAAACAGAGCATTTTGAATAATTTCATTGCCCCTAATGGGGATAGCAGCCATCAGTTAATGAACCATTAATTGTACAGCAATAAGAGCACAATCATACTAATATATTGTTAATTTCAAATCATGAATGCCAATTTACAGAATTACTTAGGCTTCAAAAGCTTCAGTTTAGTTTCTTGCTGTGATAAAAATTAGATGTGCATTAAGTGCTTTAACATACAGAATCAGATTACTAATTGATCTTTTATTTTGGTGTTGCCATTGCTTAAGATCTTCCTACTCAAACTTTGTATTTAATTTTAATTAATTTATTATTTATTTATTTATTTTGATTTTTCGAAGTAGGGTCTCACTCTGGTCGAGGCTGACCTGGAATTCACTGTGTAGTCTCAGGGTGGCCTCGAACTCATGGAGATCCTCCTACCTCTGCCTCCCGAGTGCTGGGATTAAAGGCGTGCGCCACCACGCCCAGCTTATTTTTATTTATCTATTTTTATTTTTGGAGAGAGACACAGAGAAAGACAGAAAGAGAGGGAGAGGGAGACCGATAGAGAATGGGCGCACCAGCAGTCTCTCAGCTGCTGTGAACGAAATCCAGATGCGTGTGCCCCCTGGTGGGCAAATGCGGCATTGCATCCTTGCGTCACTTTGCATCTGGCTAAACGTGGGACCTGGAGATTGGAACCGGGTTCTTAGGTTTAGCAGGCAGGCGCCTTAACGGCTAAGCCATCTCTCCAGCCCTCACACTTTGTATTTAAAAGAGGTATGCAGTTCACTTAAAATTAAGTATGAGGAATAAGTGCACATTTAGAGTCCCTTTTCAGTGAGATTTGTGGTAGCTAGAAAGCTACATGATAAGAAAACACAAAATACACACTGAATAACTATAGATTTCTGTATCTTTCAGAAATTTAGCTGTGTTGCAGTTTATAGTCAGAGTTCATTGAGGTATGATTCAGAAGGGGTATAAAGTCCAAAAATATACTCACTTGTGTCCTTTCACCTTAGTATTTTAATTAGCAGAGAAAAACATAATTGTAAGAAACTACTAGTCTTGTGTTTCTCTTTTGAACACACTCCTGAAATTTTTCATGTCCTTAAAATATTCCCATAGTGAAAATTAGTTTCAATCTCTTGAAACTATTAAAATCTTTTTGATTAAGCAAAAAGCTGAGTTAGGTCTTTAAAGTAATTAACTGACTGACTAAAGGTATGCTATAGAATCCAGTTTTCTTTGTACAAAAGACATATGCTGGTCTCCAGCCCAGAACCAAATAGCCAACTGTTAGGAAAACTACCACAAATTGAAATGCAACATGTTCACTTATGGCTGTTTAATTTCAAGGAATTCATAGTGGTAAGCCTACTAGTTTATTAAATAGTAATGATAATATAGAAATGATAATATAGAAATAGAATACTGATAGCCAGGAATGGTGTCACATACCTGTAATCCCAGCACTTGGGAAGCTAAGATAGGAGGATTGCAGGAAGTTGGAGGCCAGCCTAGTTTACACAGCAAGTTCTAGGCTAGCCAGAGCTATATGCCATACATTGTCTTAAATATTAGAAGAAAAAAAGAATTGAAGAAAATGTGAAAAAGTAGAATATTGAACACAAGTGTAATAGTCATTGAAGGCAGGCTGAACCTTTTATTTTACCATCACTACTGGAGTTGAGAATCTGAAATTAAGTGAAAGAAGGCCTTTGGATGATAAAATATGTGCAGACCCAGTACCCTAAAGTATCACTTATTAACTTATGGAATTTATTATCTTACATTATAAGCAAAACACAGTGTACTCTTAGTTTTGAACTTACAGAAATTTAACTTTGATTACTAGAGCTTGCACATTTAAAGTAGATATTTAGAAAGATGAAGGCTAGATGTTGGGGAGTTTGCTCAGTAGTTAAAGGCAACTTGCTTGCAAAGCTTGCCTGCCTGCCCAGGTTCGACTCCTTAGTGCCCACGTAAACCATATGTACAAAGTGACTCTTTCATCTGAAGTTTGTTTACAGCAGCAAGAGGCTCTGTCTGTCTGACACCCTCTCTCTCTCTCTCTCTCTCTCTCTCTGTCTCTCTCAAACAAACAAAAATATTTTTGAAAAGCAGGTATAGGCTAGAGTGGTCTATGTACCTATAAAAGCAGTCCAGCTAATGATAATTTGCTCTTTTAAGACAAGTGTTCCATCCTACATAGATTAAGAAGACAGCATTTATGATTTGCCATAGTTACCAAGAGGAAGTTAAAATTTTGGCTTTTAGGAGTTAAGATTTGAGAAGTTAGAGACATTACATGTTTAAAACACTTAACAGTTCTATTCTTTCCCTCCCTCACTTATTTATTCGTTGATTGATTTCTGGTGCTGAAGATTGAGCCAGGAGCTAAGCACATGTTCTACCACTGAGCTGTACCTAGTCTCACTGGGTATACAGCATATATAGTATCTATAACTAATGTTACTGATAACGACTGAGATTCTTTATATTTTATCTATTTTCCTTTAAAGTATTAATTTTTAAATGTGATTACCTTTCCCTGGATAAGCAGATTGTCCTTCCTAAACTTACTCAACTCAGTTCTCCATTTTGTATGACAAACTGACTTTGGTTTGAAAAAGTAGAGTTAAAGTCAAAATTGGATAGCTGCCAAAGACATACTTTGTCTTATGAGACTAGACATGAAGAGTCTTTTACATGTAGTTCTTGAACAATGTTGAATACAGACAGGTGAGGAGTATGAAATATTATCATTAGCTATATTATTTCATTTAATTAAATTAGATGTGTAATGGGTGTTCAGGGTTTTATTTTCAATTTTAAAATACATTAGGGAAGTTGCTAGCTGACTCCTTCAGAACTTAAACTTGTCACTATTTTTTTTTTCATATTCACTGCTGTTTTTAATCCTGTGAATTAATCCTTTGGGAAATCCTATGATAGAACCAAGACTATTATTTTTACAGTGTGAGCATTCATTACCTAAAGAATATATATGAGAATCTTCATTTAGTATTCTGTTTACTAGTCAGACAAACTAATGTGTATTTTTCTCTGTAGCCAGTTGCAAATGCCAGGATATTTAAGATGATTTATACAGGCAGTTTACTGAGTTCGTTACTCTTATACTAGAAAAAGAAAGCCATAACTATTGGATATCAGAAGAGATTAAGATAAAATATAATTATACTTCACTATTATAATGTATCCTGGAGAACATGAAAAAATTCTGAATGAGTAGATGATGCAGCCTCAGTATTATTTTCTTCATAAATGTGCTTCTGAGAGCTGGTGTAAAAGCCATGGTTTCACTGATACACATTGCAAAGGGCTGTCTTGAGAATGCTTATGTGAGCTAGGAAATGTGTAGCCTGACTACAGGTGAGCACTTTGGCTAGTTGTCCTGGATCATGGAGAAAGTATAGATACTGGTAACAGTTTTAAAATAAGCACCAACCTCTAATGGTATGCATTCCTACGCCATCATGGACTGCAAATTTAAATAAATATGTCTTATTGGTTAATGACAAAAAGATAGATATTCTAGAAATCCCCATGAACAGGAAAACCTGCTTAAAAGCATAGGTACTGAGGTTTAGTCTTTAAACACTTACCTTAACACTTGCTTCTCTCTCTCTAGGAGGGGCTATCAATAGGCAGCCTATGTGATTGAGGATAGAGCAGCAGCAGGAAGCAAGAAATATTAGAAATCAAGAATCCTGAATTCTCAAATAAGGAAAGCTTCCTGTTTTTACATTTAAATATGGGTTTGTCTGAGCTGGGAATTTCCATCGCTTCAGAATACTAGGGTATGTTTTACTGAAATGTTTAGGAAGACTACTCTTTTTCTATCAAATTGCTTCCTTAACTGATAAAACCAAAGTACAGAGCATCCACTGTAAAATGTATGCTCTGTTTTTAGTATACATTGCAGAGAAATGCATTTTAGAGAAATGAGCCAATTTTGTTAATTTTTATAGCTGTATCATAAAGTTGAATGGTGTTCTTAGATACTTTGATGTGAAACTAATTAGAAAATTTAAAATTACTGAAGTTAGAAAATTAAAGTTTTTTCATGCAAACATGAATATTGAGAGTATTTTTGTTGTATATAAGGAATCAAAATGGTAAATATTTGAATTTTTGTATATAAAGAAATGAAGTTTGTGTTATTTAAATTAAAATGACTTTGAAATATATCGTTTTTTCTATGTTATCTTTAAATATGAGTTTTTAAATTTTTGCCATTTAGAAATACAACTAGTTATTCTAGCCAAACAAATTTCACTTTGAAAACAAAGTTTACTTTGAAAACTAGTATGTCTTTGAGATTGCTCTCTCCTGCATGGAAGGATGAGAGTTTCTTGGGAATGCCTTAAAATTAGACCATTTGAAACCAGTTTTTATTTTTAAAAAATATTTATTTATTTATTTGATAGAGAAAGAAAGAGGCAGAGAGAGAGAGAGGGAGAGAGAGGGAGATAATGGGCGTGCCAGGGCCTCCAGCCACTGCAAATGAACTCCAGATGAATGCGTCCCCTTTTGCATCTGGCTTACGTGGGTCCTGGAGATTCGAACCAGGATACTCTGGCTTGGCAGGCAAATGCCTTAACTGCTAAGCTATCTCTCTAGCACTGAAACCAGTTTTTAAAACTGGTTTCTAAAATTTTTCTATTGAAGTTATGTGATAGTCATATGATAACACCTTAGTACTTATTAATAATTTTTTGTTGAAAATTAGCATTATTATTTTCCTACAGTGTACATGAAGGGAAAAAATTACAGGTCTACTCATTTTTTTAAAACGTGTTTTCATTTTATTCATTGAATTCTTTAGTTCCTTTGTTGATGTATGCTATGAAAACTTAGGTTACCTAAGATTCTTTTCTTGTTCTCTGAAATGTTTTCCTACACTACTTTCTCCAAGTTCAGACATGGACAGCATTGCTTCTTAGCCCTGGCTGTTTTGCTTTGTTCCTGACATCCATGTTTCATACCTGGGGAAGATGATACATTTTTAAGAGATTTTGGGGTTGTGGGGAGGTGGCTTAACAGCAAAGAGCCTTTGCTGCTTAAGAATGAGGAGGGCTCGAGACCTCTTGAACTTGCTCTCCTAGATCCTTTGTAGAAAGTTGAGAGTACTCATGCACATGTGTTAACCCAGTCTGAGAGAGGGGTAGAGGGGTCAAGCACAGCCTAGAGAATCCCTGGGGCTCTCTGACTGGATTCAGCAGTTCTAAGTTGGGGGAGAACAACCCTGTCTTAGGGAAGTAGCAGTTGAGTGATAGAGAAGAGTGCCCCAAAGTTCTATGGCTGCCATGTACATGTATCCATACACATGTGTATATACGACATATACCCAATACATGCATGCACAAGCAAAAAAAAGAGAGTGAGAATTTTTTTTTGTTGGTTAAGCCTGAGCCAAAGAAAATTAACTTATTTTCTGATGTTAACTAAATTACCTTAGAAAATTTAAATATATGTAGAGTATGCTAATACATAATAGTAGTTTCTTATTACTACTACTTTTTTTTATTTTCTGGTTTTGTTTTTGTCATAGCAGTGGAACCCTTCCTTTAAATGAAACTTTAGACGGATCCAAAGCAATAGGCTTAAGGGAAAAAAATGAAAATTCTGTCAAATATTTATAACAGATAAAATGGAAATGGCTTAGGTTAAAATTATGTCACATTAGGCCGGGCGTGGTGGTGCTTGCCTTTAATCCCAGCACTCGGAGACAGAGGTAGGAGGATCGCCGTGAGTTCAAGGCCACCCTGAGACTACATACCTACCTCAAAAAACCAAAAAAAAAAAAAAAAGTCACATTAAAACCTGGAAAGGAAAGAAAGGTATTTAGCTGATTTCATTGGAAGAAACTTAAGAAAGAAAAAACGAGATTGTGTAATTTCAGTTACTGATAATTGAGTGCATGGTACAGAGAACATTTCTTTGGATCTTTGTGTCATAAATTGAAATAACAAGAGTAGTAAGACAATTTTCATGTATGTCCCGAAATTGTTACTTCAAGGAAGAAATCACTAAGTATTCCTGTTTCTTACTTTTATATACATCTATTTCAGGTTAATCAACCAAGGTTTTTGTTAGTGTAGACCTTACATAAAGGACTTGTGTATACTACTTAGTTGTCTAAGAATTGTCAATTCAGTTTATACCCATAAAAGCTCTAGAGGTAAGTTCTGTAATTCTCATTTTCACAAATGAGGTAATTGAGGCACAGAGAATATGTATAACTTGCTCGTTTGGACTAAACACAAAATATAAAAATAGATATTAAATCTAGAGATTCCATACATCTTACTTATTCATTTATTACTGCTTAATCTTTATGAATGTTTACCTAAAAATACTTTTAAAATAAAAATATTTGAAAACTTGGTACAAATGGGAAATACTGATTTAGGTAATCTTTTAAATTATGAATGTAATAACATAGTATCTAATGAAATTTCATAGTTGATGCTAATTGGTGAGCAACAAACATTTTATGTCTCATTCATTGAACTGGAATTACTCTTTGTAATGCATTATTAAAAAGACAAGGAACAGGCTGGGAAGATGGCTCAGTGGATAAAGTACTTAGAATGAGTATCTGAGTTTGGATCCCTAAGAACCCACTTGGCCGTAACAGATTTATTTAATCCTAGCACACTTACAGCAAGATGGGAGGCAGAAACAGAATTATTCGCTCACAATCAGCTAGCTTAGCAAATGCAGTATTAAAAAATGAAATGAGAGACCCTGCTTCAAAATTGAGATAAAAGTCAAGTACTAAAACCTAAAAGTAGTCCTCTGACCTTTGTGTGCATGTGCACTTGCTCCCCACCCCCCCCGAAAAGATAATGTCTGATTTTTTGGTACTTGTAGGTTGTTTCCAGAAGGGAAGTAGGAGCATCCTAAGTTCCAAGTATTTGGGAATAAATTGAGATAGATTCTACTTCTCTGAACTGGTTATTTAATGAGGTCACATTTCTCAATTCAGAATGGTATAGAACATTTTCATATCAAAGCCTGCTTAATAAGGAATAGAGGTGGTTGAAAGTGTCTCAGTTTGTATTTTAGGTGCTCCCAAAGTAACTTGAGTAGTTTTGTGAAAATGTTTTATGTAATCAGGGACTATTCACAGTTTGGTTCTACCTGTACTGTGTAAGCTTATCTAGATAGGAGCAAAAGCCCACAGAGGCAAAAACCATTTTCCCCTAAGGAATAATAATAAAAGCTGAAGTATCTAAATACCATGAGTATAAATCTCTAATAATATCAGAGAAAATTATAGTTGGTATAGTTGAATCTTGAAAGCATAAGAAATACATTTACAGGGGCTGGAGAGATGACTTAGTGGTTGAGACGTTTGCTTGCAAAGCCAAGGGACCTTGGTTTGATTCCCCAGGACCTATGTAAGCCAGATACATAAGGTGGCACATGCGTCTGGAGTTCATTTGCAGTGGGAGATCCTGGTGTGCTCGTTCTCTCTCTCTCTCTCTGCCTCTTTCCATCTCTCAAATAAATAAATCATGAAAAAAAATAAATATATCAAAATAAAGTTGATTTATAATTATAAAGTGATTGAAAGACAACTTTCCTTAATAAATCAATTTAAAGAAGGCCAGGAACCTAATTTAAAAAATAACATAAGCTGGGTGTGTTGGCATGCACCTTTAATTCCAGCACCCAAGAGGCCTAGGTAGGAGGATCACAGTGAGTTTGAGGATAGCCTGGGCTAAAGTGATACTGCTAACATAACTGCCTAATCTCAATAATTTGGGAGAAAATGTTAATTTACAGAATATTAAAATAGTAAATGGCCTACCCAAGCCATTCCTTTTACAGTAATTTAGAGTTTTATAAGTTTGGCATTACAGCCAACTTTACATGACACAGCTGTAGATTTTAGCCCAGTTTTCATCATACCAGTAATTTTGAGTAGAGCAACAGGTCTTAATGAGATCTTAATGACAGAAATTTTATCTCATGTTTATCATGTTTCAACTTAACAGTAGATGCTCAGCAAACATTTGAATGAATGAAACTCAAGATATTTGTTCTGTGACATGATATAGTCTGAGAGAATTTCATCTCCTTTATCTTTGAGAGAAGAAAAATACTTCTGTGATAGTGGAAACATATAACTGTATTTAATTTAGGTTAATATGGTCTCTTCTAAACATTTGTAAAGATAAAATTTGTTAATCATTTTTCAGACACTGGCTTCATGTCCTATTGACCGAAAACCTTTTCAGGCAGTGATGAAATTTAGTGCACTGGGAAGTTATGTTAAGGTAAGTTTTAGATTTTATTTTATTTTATTTACTTTCTATATGTGTATGTATATTATGGCATGTATATATAGGTTAGATGGTAACCTCCCAGTGTTTGTGCTCCACTTTCTGTGATCCAGGTTCTTTTGCCACTGCTAAACAGTATAGCTCATAAACTCTGGATTTTCCATCTCACACTATGATAGATTCTGGGATCACACACACATGCACCACCTTGCCTCTGACTTTATATGAGCGCTGGGGAATTAAACCCTGGCTGGCAGCCTTTACAAGGAAAAGTACCTTTAACCACCACTAAGCCATCTCCACAGCCACAGCTCCTTAGATTTTATTTTATAATATGAATTATACAAAGTCATATAAAGTTAATTGAGTTTATTTTACTTAGCTTTCTAGTTAGTATAGATTAAAAAATTACTCAGTTGTTTTTTTTTTTTTTTTTGAAAAGAATCAGAGAGAGGAGGGAAGAGAGAGAGAGGGAGACAGACAGACAGACAGAGACAGATAGATAGAGAATGGGTACACCAGTGGCCTCTCAGCTGTTGTGAAAGAACCCCAGACACTTGCGCCCCCTTGTGGGCAAGTGTGGCATTGCGTCCTTGTGTCACTTTGTGTCTGACTAAATGTGAGACCTGGAGAATTGAACGAATGTTCTTAGGCTTGGCAGGCAGGCGCACTAAGCCATCTCTCCAGCCCTTAAAAATTACTTAGTTTTAAGTTTAATGTATGACACATCATTCCTCTTTAGCACGACAGACTCAGACCTTTCAACAGAGTACTCCAATTCTGAATCTTTTCCTTTGCTTTCAAAAGAAAGCATATCTATAGTGATCTCCTTTTGGTATGCACAAACATATTAGATCTCTAATGCTTTAAGATAAGTTTTCTGTTAATTACAGTACACTTAAATTTGAAAATATCTTAAGCATGACTATTTCCTGTATTGCAAAAGTGGTTTTGGGGGAAGATAGCTCAGCAATTAAAGGTGCTTGCTTACAATGCCTGCTGGCCTGCGTTCAGTTCCCAAACCAGCCACATATGTTGTATGCAGAAAGTGGCACTGATATCTGGTGTTTAGAGATAAGCAGCCCTGGTGCATTAATATACACAAGAGACTTTTTCTTTTCTTGGAGGTGGTGGGGTTGGATTGTGCTGTGACTAGATTTTTGCATTGAAAAACTTTTTTTTTTTTTTTTTTTTTTTTTTTTTTTCGAGGTAGGGTTTCACTCTGGTCCAGGCTGACCTGGAATTAACTATGTAGTCTCAGGGTGGCCTCGAACTCACGGCGATCCTCCTACCTCTGCCTCCCAAGTGCTGGGATTAAAGGCATGTGCCACCAAGCCCGGCTAATTTTTTTTTTTTTTTTTTACTTTTTATTTGTTAAAGAGAGAACGGATGCACCAGGGCCTCTAGCAACTGCAAATAAACTCCAGATGCAGGCACCAACTTGTACATCTGGCTTATGTGGGTACTGGGGAATTGTGGTACTGTGGGAAACTGTGTCCTTAGACTTTGCAGGCAAGCACCTTAACCGCTAAGGCATTTCTCTAGCCCCCTGAAAAAAAATCTTTTTTTTTTTTTTTTTTTTGGTTTTTCGAGGTAGGGTCTCACTCTGGTCCAGGCTGACCTGGAATTCACGGAATTCACTATGTAGTCTCAGGGTGGCCATGAACTGTTAGCGATCCTCCTACCTCTGCCTCCCAAGTACTGGGATTAAAGGCGTGCGCCACCACGCCCGGCTTCTGAAAAAAATCTTTTTAAAAATTATTATTTTTTTAAATTTCTTTTTGTATTAATTTGAGAGAGACATTGAAAGGGAGTATGGGCATGCCAGGGCCTCCAGCCACTGCATACAAACTCCAGATGCATGGTCCACCTTGTACATCTGTCTTACTTGGGTCCTGGGGAATCAAACTGAGGTCCTTTGGCTTTGCAGGCAATCGCTTTAACGGCTAAGCCATCTCTCCAGCCCCTGAAAAAAATTTTTTTTTTTTGTTTTTTTGAGGTAGGGTCTCACTGTAGCTCAGGCTGGCCTGGAATTCACTATGTATTATCAGGGTGGCCTAGAGCTCATGATGATCCTCTGCCTCCTGAGTGCTTGGATTAAAGGCGTGCACCACCATGCCTGGCTGAAAAATCTTTTTAAGTGAATATCAACCCTTAGAAAAACTTAAGTCCACAATATCTGAAAAACATTATTTTGAGATTAGCCAGTAAAATTAACATAAAGTGCTTCTTTGTTCTTTTTTTTTTTTTGGAGACAGAGAGGGAGAGGAAGACAGTTAGAGATGGGCGCGCCAGCAGTCTCTCAGCTGCTGTGAATGAAATCTAGATGTGTGCGCCCCCTTGTGGTAAAGTGTCTCATTGTGCCCCTGCGTCACTTTGCATCTGGCTAAACGTGGGACCTGGAGATGGGAACCAGAGTTCTTAGGCTTAGGAGGCAGGCGCCTTAACCGCTAAGCCATCTTTCCAGCCCTGTTCTTTTTTTTTTTTTAATTGAGTACTTCCATAATTGTAGACAATATCCCATGGTACTTCCTTCCCTCCCCCCCACTTTCCCCTTTGAAACTCTACTTTCCATCATATTCTTTCCCCCTGTCAATCAGTCTCTTTTATTTTGATGTCATGAGTTTTTCCTCCTATTATGATTGTCCTTTGTAAGTAGTATCAGGCACTGTGAGGTCATGGATATCCATGTTGTAAGGAGTCCTACTCTTCCTTTGGCTCTTACATTCTTTCCGCCCCCTCTTCCGCAATGGACCCTGAGCCTTGGAAGGTGTGTTAGAGGTATTTCAGTGCTTAGCACTCCTGTCACTTCTTCTCAGCACCATGGTGCCATCTGAGTCATCCCAAGGTCACCACCGTCTGAAAAGAGAAGCTTCTCTAACCAAAAGTGGGAGTAGCATTAATATGTGGGTGTGGACATTAAGAGAGGTGCTTACTGGGCTGTTTGGTGAGCATAGTATATACATTTAGCCAGACAGCAGATGTTACACCCCTAGGGCTCATGACTACCCCTGTTGTAGGTTTTCAGTATCAAAGATATATTCCCTCCCATGGAGTGGGCCTCTAGTCCAATTAGAGAGTGGTTGGTTTCCCCCATAACAGATATGCCACTATTGCACCTGTTGGCTCATTTGGCCTAGCTGGCCAAATTTCAGGCTTGCAGTGTCCACTGTTGAGTATCCTCACTGGTGATCCTTTCTCTCTCATTGACCTGCTTGTAGCATAGCTTTCTGTCAGCTGGTCCTCATGGAGAAGGCTTTCAGCTCAGCTACAAGAGGATTTCTCAGTGACCTTGCAGCCCAAGTGTGTGGAGTCTTCAGTTCTTACTTATTATGAACCATGAGTGTGATTATAATTAGTATTGATTTTGAAAAAAAGTAGAAACTTTCCTGAGTTAATGAGTGAAAGAGGACAATAGAAATGGATAAAGGTGTAAGAGAATGTATATGCAATTAAAGGTATACATGCAATGTATATGTATTTGATACTTCTAAGGGGAGAAATAACTGTTTCCACATAGCACTATTAGTCTGTGGAGAGCTTGATAACTGGAGTGAAGGCTATAGAGGTATCACACAACTATTTACATTCTTTAGTTTGTCTTATTGTAGGCACTTATAATTTGTCTTGATATGTTTTTATTATTGAGTCTTGATGTAAGGTATGGACAATGTTGCAATGCAAATAAAACATGCTTAAAATAATCTGCATGTTTTAACTATTTATCTTTATGCCATCTATTAGTATATATGTTGGAGAAAAGATATTAAGTGTAATGTAAAAAGTTTATTCTGTGGAGGACATAATCAGTATTGTTTCAGACCATCTTTACAAAATCATTTTGCTAAACTGACCTTGGACTCTTGATTCTCCTGCCTAAGCTTCTGGAGTGCTAGGATTATCAGTGTATATCATCAGGTCAGAACAGGACAGCACTTATCATTCAGGAAAATTTATTTCATTAGCTTTAATATTTCCAGGGAGAATTGAAAAGTGTGTGGTGTTGTATTATTGCCCTAAATTGATAAATTTTACTTCTCTTTTAGGTTCAAGTAAAAAGACAATTGAGGCAAACAGAAGATAAGAAAAGTGAAAGCGCTTTTAAGAAACAGCCTTCCTGTCATGAATGTTCCAAAAGCTGTATAAGGTTAGTGATTAACTTTTGATATGGAATTCAGAGAAGTAAGACCAAAAGTAAATGAGTGCAGAAAGAAAAGGACCCTTTCTCCCTTTTCCTTCTCTTCTCCTCCTCTTTTCTTCTTTTTTCTTCCTTCTCTCCTCCTCCTTGTTCCTTCTTCTTCAAGTGCATGGATATGCACACATGTGGAAGCTACAGAAGGATATGAGAAGTCCTCTATTGCTCTTGAGGCTTCTTTCTTTGAGCCAGTCTGAAACTCTTCATTTTTTAGTTAGGCTGGCTGACCAGCAAGCCCCAATGATCCCCCTATTTCACTCTTCTCAGGGCAGTATTAGAGGTGTGCATGCTTGGTTCTTTCAGTATCAGGGATTGAATTAGGTCGTTATGCTTGTGCAGCAAGCACTCTTAACACTGAATTATCTCCCCAGCCTCAGAACATTTTCTTTCCTTTTTTTTTTTTTTTTTTTTGTTTTATTTATTTCTTTGCAAGCAGAGAGAGAGAGAGAGAGGTAGAAGAGAGGCAGACAGAGAGAGAATGGGCATGCCAGGGCCTACAGTCACTGCACATGAACTCCAGATGCATGTGCCCCTTGTGCATCTGGCTTACGTGGGTTCTGGAGAATCGAACCGGGATCCTTTGGCTTCGCAGGCAAACATCTTAACCATTAAGTCATATCTCTAGCCCTTCTGTTGATGTCAAGTTATCTTTTTTTTTAAAATTTATTTATTTATTTATATTATTCTAATTTTATATTCATAATGGTGACTCCATTATCCTCCTCCCTGTCCTCCCTCTTCCAAAGGGACCCTCATCAATGGGGAATGTGGGTCATGCATTGTGGGGGTAGTCAAGAGTTATGGGGGATAGGCCAAGTCTCTGCATAATGCCCCAAATTATGGGTCTAACATTCTTTCCACCCCCTCTTCTGCAAATTTCCCTGAGCCACGTTGGAGTCATTTTAGTTCTACTTCAATGATGAGGTTTTGGGAGCCCGTGTCTCTGGATATCTGGCTTAGTTGGAGTTGGATGTTCTCTGTGTTTATCTCCTTCAGCTTTTTTTTCTGGTGTCATGATCCCCAAGAATGCTGTCCTCTTGCCCTTCCCCTGCATTACTCTATGGTTTTAGCTGGGGCCCTGAGGTGTGATTGGCCAATTTTCCCTTCGGGTTCGTTGTCCATCTGAAAAAGATAAGCAAATTCTCCAACAGAGAGAGAAGTTAGTACCAAATATATGGGATGGCCATAGATATTTTGGAGGGAATTTTTTTCCTGTCTTTATTAATCCTTTATTTTATTATTATTATTTTTTTGACAACTTCTATACTTACATACAAAAAACACATGGTATAGCCGGGCATGGTGGTGCATGCCTTTAATCCCAGCACTCAGGAGGCAGAGGTAGGAGGATTGCCGTGAGTTCAAGGCCACCCTGAGACTACATAGTTAATTCCAGGTCAGCCTTGGCCAGAGTGAGACCTTACCTCGAAAAACCAAAAAAAAAAAAAAAAAAAAAAAAAAAAGAAAAGAAAAGAAAAATAAAATACTCATGATATTTCCCTCCCCTCCCCCATTCCACTTTAGAACTGCAATATCCCCTCTTCTCTCCATTAGTCTCTCTTTTCATTTGATGTCATCATCCTTTTCTTCTATTTTGAGGGTCTTGCGAAGGTATTGCTAGGCACTGCAAGGTCATGGATATCGAGGCCAATTTCTGTCTGGGCAGTTGCATTGTAAGAAGTCATACCCTTCCTTTGGCTCTTCCATTCTATCTGCCCCCTCTTCCGCAATGGTCCCTGAGCCTTGGAGGGTGTGACAGAGGTGTTTCAGTGCTGGGTACTCCTCCATCCCTTCTTCTCAGCACTATGTTGCCTTTTGGGTCATCCCAGTGGTCATCGCCATCTGAAAAGAGAAGCTTCTCTAACCAGAAGTGAGAGTAGTGTTAATATGTGAACATGAACATTAAGCTTAGTGCTTTCAGGGTAGGTTGGTCGGAATAATATATACATTTAGCTGGACAGGCACAGGCTTTATACCCCTAAGGCTCATGACCTCCCCTGCCATAGACTTTTGCTTAGGTTTTTCAGTACCAGGTATGTATTCCCTCCCATAGAGAGGGCCTTCAGTCCAATTATGGAGCAGTTGGTTACCCCAAGAGCATACATGCCACTATTGCATCCATTTGGTCATTGGACCTGTATGGCCAAACTTGAATTTTCAGTGTCCACTGTTTTCACTGCTGATAACTTCTGTCTCCCATAGGGCTGTATGCACTGCAGCTTTTTTCCAGCTTTCAGTTGGCTGGTTTACAGGGAGAAGGTTTTCTGCTCAGCACCAGCTTGCTTTCTCAGTGACCTTGTCTCTCAAGGAAGAGATATCTTCAGCAATGGGGTCTTACTATCTGTTTCTCAAGGGAAACCAAGGGCTTTGGCAAAAGCCTTTAACATTTTGGAGGCTACCAGGACCTCCTTGGTCAACAACGCACTGGAAGGTATCCCATCCCAGGCACTGAAAATTTTCTAGTAACAGTCTACAGCTTCTGGATGTGCCATTATTCAAAAAAAGTAGGTTTACATAAGTCTTATTCACACTATCTTGAATTTTGATTGACCCTCCCTCTGCCCTTCTTTTACACATTATCTTCCCGTGGCCTCGCTTAGGCCATTTCCCTCCTTGTTAGCTGTTCTTCTACTTATATATGTGCAATACCATACACTTAACTCCTTCCTTTAGAGGGAATTTTATATGCGTAGGCCCTTTTCTCACCCACATTTGGTGGTGTCTTGATCTTGGAGACTGAGCTCATTTTTGCACATGGTTTTGACTTATTTCCCAGTTTCAGCAATGAGTTCCATTCCACTGAGTGGATCTATTAGCCAAACCAAGAGCAGTTGGTAACCCACCATGGCTGTGTGCCACTACTGCACTTATTTGAGCATTACATCAGGTTGTTTCCTGCTGGTTAGCTTAGACTGCGAGTTGTTTGGAAAGATGTTGGCCATTTTCCCCCAGTTGCTCACAGGAAAGTGGAGAGAATATCACGAAGATCAACCTTAATCTTTTCGTGCCTCTCTCTCCTTTTCCTCTCTATACTCACTTTCTCTTTCATATTATCTTTCTTTTTCTTCCCTCACCTCCCTTGGTACTAACTTACAACTCCCAGTAACAGCACGGGGTTAACTTTCACAATGAGGTGTTGATCCAAGACACCTACGAGGTCCGTCCCCAAAGACAGATTTCTGTCAGAGTTCTTGATGACCCACCAAAGGTTAATGGTAAGACCCTACTGTCAAAGACAGCACATGCGTGTGAGACAAAACATGGAGAGACCTGGCCAGAATCTCTAAGAGTGTCAGTCCCCAGACAGTTAGCTAGTCTAGTGCCAGAGGGTGCTACATTTTCTTTCTTAAAAAATTTTTTTAAAAAAAATTTTATTTATTTATTGGCAACAGAGAGAGAAAGAGGCAGAGAGAAAGAATGGGCGCACCAGGGCCTCTAGCCATTGGAAACAAACTCAAGATGCATGTGCCACCTTGTGCATCTCACTTACTTGGGTACTGGGGAATCTAGCCTCGAACTGGAGTCCTTAGGCTTCACAGGCAAGCACTTAACCTCTAAGCCATCTCTCCAGTCCTCAGAGCATTTTCTTTGTGTGATTAAAAATATATTTACATCTTTGAAAGCACACATTCCAATATTAAAAGGAAGGATGAGCTAGAGTCTGAGAATATAATGTTACTTCTACTTTTGGTGAAGAATTAGACCCCCTCTATCCCTGGGTTTTCTCATAATCTGTTTTAGACTAAATTTTTTAAATTTTTATTTATTTATTGGAGAAAGAGAGAAAGGCAGATAGAGAGAGGAACAAAATATGGATGTGCCAGGGCCTCCAGCCACTACAAAGGAACTCCAGATGTATGCGCCACTGTTGCACTCAGATTCTTATTGCTGGCAGAAATCACCTGATGACGAGCAACTTGTGGGAGAAAAGGTTTATTTTGGCTTACAGACTTGAGGGGAAGCTCCATGATGGCAGGGAAAACAATGGCATGAGCAGAGGGTGAACATCACTTCCTGTTCAACATCAGATGGACAACAGTGAAAGGAAAGTGTGCCAAACACTGTTAAGGGGAAACTGGCTATCACACCCACAAGCCCACCCCCAACAATACACTGCCTGTAGGACGTGTTAATTCCCAAATCTCCGTCAGCTGGGAACCTAGCATTCAGAATACCTAAATTTATGGGGGACACGTAAATCAAACCACCACATTCTGCCCCTGGCCCCCACATACTGATAACCATACATGATATAAAATGCAATGCATTCATCCAGCTTTAAAAGTCCCCATAGTTTTTATCAATCCCAGTGATGTTCAAACATCCCCATAATCCAAGGCCTTTAACTGATCCATAATACCAAAAAAAATCCCCCCAAAACCCATAATGGCACAGAATAAACATTCAACTGCAAACGATGGTATTGGGCATAGCAAAGAAATGTTCAACCAATACAAGATTTAAACAGGGCAAACATCAAACTATAGCTCCAAGTCCAACAACTCTAGTGACAAATCTCCAAGTCCGATAATTTTAACCAGTAACAAGTGTCTGGAGGTTCCAGTTCCACCCCTCCAGCTAGGATACTCGCAGTCCTGGAAAACTTCTTCCAGGGCCACAGTATCTCCACTGGGTCTCCACTGCAAGCCATGGTTCATCCTCATGGCTCCATTGGGTCTCCATGCAGGTATCCAGTAAACCTGCTTCACACTGCCCATGGCCATTTCTAAAACACAAGACCATGTTACAAATTCAATAACTCTCTCTTTCCTGCATTTGTATAATCCATAATACCAGGTGGGGTGCCATTTGTTAGTGGGGGTGGTGGAGAAAGCAGACTTTGAATAATAGGACACGCCTTCAGCATTCAGGCCCCTTCAAAAGACTTCATTCTTTCTGTTGTCCCCAGTGCAGGTCAGCTGGCCCAATGTTAATAGTTGTAATCTCTCATACAGTTGAGCTGAACAAGTAGAAGTTTCAGCCAAATGACTTTATTCTTTCTGTGCCATATCCCTCTGCTCACACTAGTCTGTTTCTGCGCAAAGCAATCCTGCACAAGTTCTCAGGATATGGGCATAATAGCAATCCTCTCACACAAACTCCTTCTAGCCCAGTCTAGACAAAGCTCTTTCTCACCCTCACAAGCCAAACATCACAGTCCATATTTCTTACTACATTCAGGTCTTTGAACTCTGACCAGAATAGTCCATCAAGCTGTATTTACAACACTGCAAGGTGTCTCTTAGGCTAAGGTTTAAAATCCTTCCACGTTCCTCTTAAATGTCAGCTCCAAAAGGCCAAAACCACAGTCAGCTATCTAATAGCAAATGATAGCCCTCCTTGGTACAAACTTTACTGTTGCAGTCAGGTTCGCATTGCTGGCAGAAATCAACCAACCAAGAGTAGCTTGTGGGAAGAAAGGGTTTATTTTGGCTTATAGACTCGAGGGGTCAAACCACCACAGCTTATGCACCTGGCTTAATGTGGGAACTGGGGAATTGAACCTGGGTCCTTAGGCTTTGCAGGCAAGCCACTTAACCACTAAGGCAATCTCTCAGACCTAGTAAAATTAAAAAACATTTTTTTCTAACTTATTTGGCCATATTAAGACATTATAAGATTTTACTTTTAAATTTAGATTTTTCTTATTGAGTTTTCATGAGATTAAAGTTTTTGTAAAAATAAAAGTATTGTGGAAGTTTACAGTTTCTGACTGCTTATTCTTCAGTTTTGAATTGATCAGAAGTGGCATTTAATGGACAGTTACTGGTGCTCTGATCTGGGTAAAAAAATAGAAAGTCACTAATGCAATAGAAAAATTGTTTCTATGAAACTATTTGCTTTCATATTTTGGCTCTTTCTGTTTTAGCAGATCCTTGCTAACTACCATAATAAGTGTTTGTGTTTAAAATTTTTTAAACCAAATATTTGGATTGTAAAAATTGGTAGTAATATTATGATCATTGTACTACTTTGACTTAATTATCCAGAAATACAGTGCTTAGCACTTAAATTTAACATTTAAAAATTACGTATTTGCACGTGTGGGATTTGGGTGGGGTGTGGTAGGATGGGAGTGTACCAGGGACTCTTGTTGTTGCAAACGAGTGCCATATACTTGTGCCACTGTGTGTATCCAGCTTACATGGGTAGCTTGCAAATGAAGCTGGGCTGGAGGCTTTCCAAGGTAGCACCTTTAGCCACTAAGCCATCTTCCCAGCCCCTAATTTAACATTTTTTAAAAGACATATTTATTTATTTATTTGACAGAGAAAGAGGAAGAGGGAGCGTGTGCACATACCAGTGCCTCCAACTACTGCAAACATACTCCAGTTGCATGCGTCCCCTTGTGCATCTGGCTAACGTAGGTCCTAGGGAATCGAACATGGGTCCTTTTGCTTTGCAGGCAAATGCCTCAATCTCTAAGCCATCCTTCCAGTCCTAATTTAACATTTTTTAAACTAAATTGACTATGTCCAAAAATATTTTTTAAAGATTTTATTTTCATTTGTTTATTTATTAGAGAAAGAGAAGGAGAGAGAGCAAGAGAGAGAGACTGAGAATGAGCACACCAGGGCTTCTAGCCACTGCCAGTGAACTCCACCTTGTGCATCTGGCTTACATGGGACCTAGAGAGTCGAACCCAGGTCCTTAGGCTTCACAGGCATGTGCCTTAATCTCTAGTCCATCTCCCCAGCCCCAGAAGTAGTATTTTTATATCAGTATATTGTCACAATCATAATGAAATCTACAATTCATTAGTGCATTTCATCGGAATAATTTTTTTTGTTTTGGTGTATTTTTTCAGTGATAATAAAATTTATTGTGATGGGCAGTGCATTGAAAATAAGTAACCAAAAGTTTTCTCTTAACTCTTTTAAACCTTTATTGATATTTACAGAACAGAGGTCATAAGAGAAGATCTATCATGTACAAGATTTTGTGACTTGAAGATGATCTATAGTAAGTGTAATTATTTGTGTAATCTGTCCTTTTTTTTTTTTTTTTTTTTTTTTTTTTGGTTTTGAGGTAGGGTCTCATTCTGGCCCAGGCTGGCCTTGAACTCACGGCTATCCTCCTATCTCTGCCTCCCAAGTACTGGAATTAAAGGCATGCCCCACCACGCCTGGCTGTCCTTTTGTTTTTTAACTTAATGGTTGTACCAGAGTTTTCAGTAAGATTTTGATTTGGAAAATAGTCAAGATGAGAGCTGTTTACAATGGTTTGTATCCCACATAAACTTTGCTTTTGCTTTTATGGGGTTATTGATACTGTTCCCTATCTTTATTTATCTTTCTCTTTCTCTCTGTGTGTGTTGCATGTACATGTATGTGCCCTTTCTTGAAGGGTCACTTGTGCTTGCCTGTGGCTGGAGTGCCTGTGCTGAACAGAGCCAAATGTTGGATGCCCTGTTCCATTGAAATGCTAGTCTCACTGATACTGAAGCTTGCTGTTTTGTGCAGTCCCAGGCAATTTCTTCTTCTTTGTTCCCCTTTACAGGACTAGAGTTGCAGGCATATGTGGCCGTGCCCAGCTGTCAGGAAGTGCACTTGCTGAGACATCTTTCTAGCCCTCCTTGACCTTTTTAACTTTCTCTTCTATTTGGAGGGAAAGGGGAAGGATGTGTATGTTGAGAGAAATAGAGAATTTCTGTTACTTAGTGTTTAGTAACCTGCTTTGTAGTCTCACTCCATATATCCAGGGGAGATAATAAAACAACTCTAGGCCAGTTATCTGTAGCTGCAGAAATCTATAACAATAAGAAGCTAACAATTTCCAGAGGCAGTTGTGGCTTGGCCTTTAGGTACACTTCAGGTTTAATTTGCTTAGATATAAATAATCTCTAATATGTTTATCTGCATGAGCAGTTAGTTTTATCCTTAGTTTTGTGTGGTGCATGATTGTCTAATGCAGGCATTGCAGCATGGCCTAAACAAAAAGGCACTGTCCATAAAGGGTTGTGATGCCTGCTGCTTTGGGCTTTGAGCTGTTTTTCTGTTACCGAGAAAACCTGCTATGAGCTGTGTGTATTCAAGAACATAGACATTTATAGTCCAGGCTCAGCCAAGCAACAGGATTTTCTGATGGACTAGTTTTTATTCAAGATCTTTGACTTGGGTAACTGGTAAAATGAGAGTATAAGCACTATGATGGAGACTGCTAGTAGAAGAAATGGGGGTGTTTATTCAAAAATTCTCTTTTGGGAATCTAATGGTGATTGGTGGGGGTCAGAGGAAGGGAAATGATTGTCAGGGTATATAATGTTTCAGTTATGCAAGACAGATATTCTGGAACCTAATGTACAACTTGTGGGAATGTAGTTACCAGTATTATGTTGTATCCTTGAAATTTCTTAACATAGTAGGTCTTAAGTGTTGATGCAAAAAGAAGAAAATGATAACTGTGAGGTGATGGATATGTTAATTAGCTTGATTATGGTATTTATTTCACAGTGTATATTACAATCAAAACATTAAGTATATTTTTTTATTTGGGAATGGGCTCACCAGGATCTCTAGCCACTGCAAATGAACTCCAGATCAAGTGCCACTTTGTGCATCAGGCTTTACGTGCATACTGGGAAATTGAATTCCATCATCAGGCTTTGCGGGCAAGTGCCTTAACTGCTGAGCCATCTCTCCAGCCCTAATCTTCATGCTTTTTTAGTGATAATCAAACTATGTTGATATGTTTATTTGTGTTTGATTCTTAAAATGATGATTTCTTTCAGTTGTCATTTTTTTCCTTACTCTAGTTCAGGTACAGATGATCTTGATGATAATATGGAGAAGAATAGTTATTTGGAAAGGGAAATTGAGTCATAGAGAGTTTAAAATAAAAGCTAGAATTATGCATGTTATACTTGTCACATTCCTTGATAGCTGGATCCCTCCAATCACATAGCCTTCTCTTTGTATTCTCTCTTGAGCCTAGGGTGTCCTGGAATACACTATGTTGTCCTAGGCTGGCCTCAAACTCATAGCAGTCCTCCTACTTCAGCCTCCCAAGTAAGTTTCACGTCAGTTTGGGACAGCGCAAAAACCTGTCAGCCTCAAAAAACAAACACACACCCTGAAAAAAAAAGCTGTCTTTATCTTTCCCTAGAATTTTTTGGCTTTCTACTCAGAGCTTTTTATATGATGTACTCCTTTAATGAATAAAACTTAAGTTGTGAAGTTTTAATGGTTGAATTAGGAGTTAGTAGTATAGCTCATAAATATACTATAACAGTATATAATAGTAGTGAGAACTCTAGCAGAGCCAAAGGATAATTTTATTGGCATTCAAGCCATTTGGCTTGTGTGTGCGTGTGCACATGCGTGTATGTATATGTGATGTATGTATATGTGTTGGCACACATGTGGTTGTGTGCACATGTGTCATGCATTGTCTTGCACATGAGTCTACAGGTCAATGTTGAGTTTCTTTATCTATTGCTTTCCTCCTAATTTTGAGATAAGGTCTCTTACTGAGTCCACAACTCAACCTACTTGGCTAAACAAACTAGCCAGTCAGTCAACCCTGGGTATATCCTTTCTCTACTTCCCTAGCATTGGGATTATAGGTTTGTGTCACCATTCTTGGCATTTTGTGTGAGTGTTGAGAACCTGAACTCAAATTCTCATTCTTGCATGTCATGCATTTTACCCCACTGAGCCATGACCCCAACCTCTGCTTGGGTTATGCTAGCTTTTCCATTAAAACTATCCATGAAAACTATAATTTTCTCATACAGTGCAGATGCTGTTACTTTAACTTAGGTATTGTGAAAGACTTCTTACCAAGCATTACAGTCAGGTTCACATTGCTAGCAGAGACCACTTGACCAAGAACAGCTTGTGGGGGAAAAGGGGTTTATTTTGGCTTATAGGCTTGAGGGGAAGCTAGCTCCATGATGATAGGGGGAAATGATGGCATGAGCAGAGGGTGGACATGACCTCCTTAACAACATCCTGTAGACAACAGCAACAGGAGAGAGTGCCAAACACTGGCAAGTGGGAGCTGGCTGTAATACCCATAAGCCCGTCCCCAACAATACACACAACAATACTTCAGGAGGCGTTAGTTCCCAAATCTCCATCAGCTGGGAATCTAGCATTCAGAACACCTAAGTTCATGGGGGAACACCTGAATCAAATTACCATACTAAGCCTCTTGGTGAATTTTATAATAAATAGAGGACATGTATGTATGTATGTATGTATGTATGTATGTATGTATGTATGTATGTGTATGTATGTATGTGTGTGTGTGTATGTATGTGTGTATATATATATAGCTGTTCTTGACTTCTTTTTCTTTTAAATTAATTGAATTGTCCTTCAAATGTTTCTTAGCCTTTTGGGGTATTGGATATTGCAGGCTGATCAACTGGTTAAAGATCCTCCACTTGTACTTTGGAATGTAAAGTAAATTTGGTTTGGGCTAATCATTTTTTAAAACATATTTTATTTATTCTTTTATTTGAGAGAGAGACAGAGGCAGATAGAGAGAGAATGGGCATGCCAAGACCTTGAGCCGCTGCAAATAAATAAACTCTAGGTACATGTGCCACCTTGAGCATTTACCTTATGTGGGTACTGGGGAATTGACCCTGGGTCCTTAGGCTTGACAGGCAAGAGCCTTAACTGCTAAGCTATCTTGCCAGCCCTGGGCTAATCATTTTTAACTTATGTACTCTGCAAAAAGTATCCCACAGGCATTTCTTAATGTAATGTTTCTTTAAGTACATGGTAGGTGTATTGAATTATGACTTTGGGGTCTGGGGAGAAGGCTCAGTCATTAAAGACAGCCTGCCCAGATTCAGTTCCCTAGTACTGATTTAAAGCCAGACACAAAAAGTGGTGTAAGCATCTGGTGTTCATTGGCAAAAGGTTCTCACACCCTCCTACACACAAAAGGAAATTTCAAAAAATAGTTAATTGTTGGGGTCCCTAGGAGGGACTGCAGGTTCTCTGCCAGGTGGGGGGGTTAGAGGCGCGGAGTCATGACACAGACTCTGGGAGTTGGGTGGAAGCCGGCAGAGGGCGAACTGCTGCAAACTTGTTTATTCAAGAAAGTGTAGGGGTTTAAAGGGTTTGTCTGGCCAATCGTTGTATGGGGTGGTTCCCTTCTTGTGACCAATGACAGCCTGTCTCTGGGCAGATCATCTCACAGTAGGTTGCTTGCGAGCATAGAATGTAGCTGTTGTCACGCCAGGCCTGTGCAGGATGCCACGTCCACAGCAGCCACTTCCTGGTTTTTTCTAGCAGGTGGTCTGGCTCAGGCCTGACCTGCATTGTACCATACATATCCTCCTTTTTGTTTTTATTATTGGCGACCCTGGGAGGCATGGTTCTTTACCAGGCCATTGTTGACCCCAGACCCCAAGGGATCATCACATGCGACGGTGCCTGTCTTAGGTTGCCCCATCTCATGGGGTCTTACCCGTTATTGACTACCCGCCATCTTGGTGAGAAAACCCAAGGGGTGTGGCTGTCGCCTAGGAAGCATGGAGGGCCAAGTGGTGTTGGCTCTGTGGTGTGCGAATGGTCCCAGCGAGCAAGAATTGACTATAGAACCTGAGAAAAGACTGGGGTAGGCCAGGTTTACAAATGAGATTTGGCGGATAAGATATCATATGGTGGTTCATGAGGGGTTGCCCCTTCTAATTGATAAATGGCTCCCTGTAGTAGAACCTAGTTTGTTTGGATGGCGGTGCTATGCTGAGCAAAAGTTCTGAGACATCTGAAAAGGATCAGCATGACGGTGAGAATAACTAGGATTCCTGCCAGATAAGAAGGGAGAAAGGGTTGAAGAAAGAAATGTAAAGTTATCATCAGGATAAACAGCTGCCAAGCCAATGGGCGCCTGTCTAATGATAACATGCAGGTCAGCATGAATAGTCATGCAAGGGCTCAGTCTACAACTAAGGAGGAAGCAGTTGAGAAAGCCCCCCCAGAAAAGAGTAGAAAGGCAGAGGCATTGAGTGTTGGGACCAAGATAAAATAATAGGGGGTTTTAACATAAAAAGGTTGTTGGGTGACTGTCGTGAGCTTAACCTTAGCGCCATAATTAGTAGCATTGAGTCTCCTTAATGGTAGCAGATTAATGCAATCAAAGGAGTTGTAAAGGAATTTATGTCTGGTTGGAGGGTACCATCACCATAAGAGGCATTTTAATAAGCAAAAAGACAAAGGTGTGGTTAAGAAGTACTTGCTTGAAGGGGGAGGAATACAGCAAAATAGAGTTACTAAAATGAAGCCTAGGAAAAGCATGGGAATCTAGGCCCACCGCATCAAGCAAGTATGGCCTAAGAAAAAATTGTCCAGAATGGTTTCTGGGAAGTGGCAGTAGGAGAAAAGGAGATAAAAGTTGAAAAGGGGGAATAAGTTTACAGTCCTGTATCTGGACTGAGGGGTTTGGCAACATCCTCTTCATCAAGGTCGATCCCCGAGTAAGTGACTGGATGAATGTTTCTGGCAGGGATCTGTGAAGTTTCTGGAAAGACACAAGCATACCCTCGGTCCTGTGTTAAAACTTTTGTTTTACAATTAGTTCCTTTAGGGTCCGGTTAGTTCTCTCCAATGTGGCTTGTCCTTGTGGGTTGTAGGGGATCCTGAAGGAGTGTTTGATTCCTCAAGATTCCATGAAGGATGTGAATTGGGCAGATGTGTAAGCAGGGCCATTGTCAGTTTTACTTGACCAGGGTATGCCCATGACCAACATGGCAGTTTTTGTTGCCTTAATGACATGGGACGCCTTCTCCCCTGAGAGAGCAACAGCAAAAGTAAGCTTAGAGTAAATGTCCACGATGACATGGACATATTTGAGGTTACCAAAGGAAGGTATGTGGAGAACATCAATCTGTCAGATAGAATTTGGGGTAAGGCCTTTAGGATTGACTCCTTGAGGCTGTAGGGGGCCCAAAGGGGCTGGGGGGGAGCATGCCTTACAGGTACTGGTTAAATGTTTGCATTGGCTAAGCAAGAGTTTGGGGTTATAGGGTTCTTAGATTAGTGGGGGATAGATGAAACCTTTGGTGTAAACGTCTAGCTTGTTCTAAAGATGCAAGGAGGAGACAGCAATGAACTTGTCTACCTGTGAATTCCCACCAACAATAAAGCCAGGCAGACGTGTGAGTGAACGTGCTCAATAAGTCTGAAGGTGTATGGCCCATTGTAAAAGGACTTGTTTCAAAGTAGGAGTCAACGCCAGATTCCTGGGCTGCCTTCTAGATGAGAACCAGATCAGAGAGGGGGATGGGATACCAAGGCCTGACTGTTGCATCCGGGGAAGTTGATGAAGGGTGGGGCAATGGGGCATGTCAGTGAACTGGCAGCTGCCTGGATGTGTCCAGGACAGAGCAGGTAGAGGTCCTCCCAAGGGTAAAGAGGGGGAGGGGTGGTTGGTTTTTTTTTTTTTTTTTTTAAATCATTGAAGGCATGTTGTGAGCGTGGCTGCCGCAGGCTATGGTTTGAGTGGCAGTTTTTTATCATTGAAAGGTTTGTCTTCCTCCTCATCATCATAAGAGGGGGCTGGGAGTGACGAGATGTGAAGAGCCAGTTTTGGTTCTTCCTTACAGCTTTCCTAATGGGTGGAAATGACTTCCTCCATGGAGGAGCCTTTAAGGCTGGCAGTTATGGCAAGGAGGATAGGAAAGAACGGGGTGGGGTGTGTGCCCCTCGTAAACCTCGCATTTCCTTGCAAGGAAGAGAACCTGGGACCAAATGGAAGTGTCCGAGATGTTCCTCTGGAATAATCCATGGGGCTAAAACAAGAGTTTCATCCCAAAAGCCAGGGAGGTCCTTTCGTTTCACTTTTAAGCCACGTTGCAGGAGTAGGCCTTAAGAGCCTGCAATTGCAGCGTCCTCTGATGGGGTGGGAGGTTGCCCATTATGGTGTGGTGGTGTTTGGGGGGGGGTCTAGGCTGGGACACTCCTGAATCAAGGAGACTGAGAAAATGATAACCTAGATCAAAAATGATAGCCCAAAGGATAATCATGCAAACCACAACACTTATTGCTGTGGCCAGCTGAGACATACAGATAGAATGTTTAGGACCCATGTGTCTTATGCTTAGTGGGGGACTTCCGTGGGTTGTTACTCCATGGTCGTATGCCCACACAGTGTCTCCGTGGAAGCTCAGCCAACGGCCTCGCCTTAGTTCTGAAATCGGGTGGGTCAGACCCTTATGTGATTTCACCCGGATGAACTGAGAGTGGAGGGGCCAATACGGGCTTCAGGACTGTACAGCGATGTGTGCCTTCCTGCCAGGGAAAAGGATGAACAAAAGGAAAAGGGGGAAGAGGGGACTGGCCACTCACCCTCGGGCAGCCGTCAGCACACAGAACAGAAAGGGGCCTACTCACCGATGATCAAGGGGGCGTCTTGCCAACACCGAGGGGGCTACTCACTAATGGTCAGTGAGGGGGCGTCTCACCAACTCTGAGGGGGCAGAGGGTCCCTGTTCAGGCACCAGATGTTGGGTTCCAGGGCCAGCCCAGGAAGGGACCTCAGGGTCTTCTCTGAGTAGGGAGTGAGAGGCGTGGAGTCACGACACAGACTCCGGGAGTTGGGTGGAAGCCGGCAGAGGGTGAACTGCTGCAAACTTGTTTATTTGAGAAAGTGTAGGGGTTTAAAGGGTTTGGCTGGCCAGTCATTGTATGGGGTGGTTCCCTTCTTGTGACCAATGACAGCCTGTCTCTGGGCAGATCATCTCGCAGCAGGTTGCTCGTGAGCATGGGATTGTAGATGTTGTCACGCCAGGCCTGCGCAGGATGCCAATTCCACAGAAGCCACTTCCTGGTTTCTTCTAGCAGGTGGTCTGGCTAGGGCCCGACCTGCATTGTGCCATACAGTTAATGTTTTTTGGTTGGAATCAGTTGATCAAACTTTGTAGTGCCTCTCAGGCACTAGCATTTAAGGTATCTTTATTATTCAAGTTTGTATTGTGCAAAAGAAGTTTTCATGAGAAGTGTATTAGTTAGGGTTCTCTAGAGGAAGAGAATGGATAGAATGAATTGTATTAAAAGGGAATTTATTGGATTAGTTTACACAGTCCAGCAATAGCAGGTTGCAGGTCCGAGAGTCAAGAAACCCGGTAGCTGCTCAGTCCACGAGGCTGGAGGCCTCAGCAGTCCCAATCCAGCACTGAAGGCCTGGAGGCTTCCTGGAGAGACGCTGCTCTTCAGTCCACCCTGGTCTTCAGTCCACACTGGACAGCAGCAACACCAAGCAGCAAGTACCAAGCGGAAAACACCAAGCAACAAGCACCCAGTGGCAAGCAGCTAGCAGCACAGGCAGCCAGATGGGAGAGAGAGCCTTTCTTCCCAGATCTCCTTTTTATCAACCAGCCCCCTCCTCCAAAGGGCCCACCCACTCTGGGGGAAGGGCTTACCTCTGGGGGAAGGATTCTTCTTTTGGTTAATCCTTCCTAGAGGCAGCCTCAGAGACACACTTATGAGGAATGTCTGTGGATTCCTAAACAAATCAAGTTGACACAAACTTAACCATCACAACAAGTCTTAAAAAATTTTTTTTTGTTTATTTTTATTTATTTGAGAGCTACGGACAGGGGGAGAGAGAGAGAAGCAGATAGATAGAGAATGGGCACTCCAGGGCCTCTAGCCACTGTAAAGGAACTCCTGATGCATGCACCACCTTGTGTATCTGGCTTACATGGGTCTTGCGGAATTGAGCCTCGAACTAGGTCCTTAGGCTTCACAGGCAAGCGCTTAACTGCTAAGCCATCTCTCTAGCCCCATCATGACAAGTCTTTATGATTATTGTTCCATGGAATGTTTGGGAATATGCTGAATTCAAAGTAAGGTATGCTTTCAGTTTAGCATAGCAGATTAAACTCCTGTTTAATCTTTGATCCTTTCCAATATTTTACTAAAAATTATAGTAATTCAATGAAAATAAGCCACAAAGATGAGACAACTTTGTAAAGAGGAAGCAGCACATAATAGTTGTCCTTGAAATAGAAACTCTAGTGGAGAGATTGCTCAGTGGGTAAAGTTCTAGCCTGCAAGGACCCAAGTTTGATTCCACAAGAGAAGAAAAAGTTCCAGTTATTGTGGCATGTGCCTATTAAGGGCTGGGAAAGGCAGAAATAGTCCTCATTAGGTCTATGCTAATTAAGATCCAGGCCAGTGAAATACTGTCTCAAAAAAGGTGGACAGGGGGGCTGGAGAGGTGGCTCAACACTTAAGGTGCTTGCCTGCAAATTGTAAAGACCTCGGTTTAATTTACCAGTACATTAAGCCAGATGCACAAAGTGGAGCTTGCATCTGGAGTTCATTTGCATTGGCTAGATGCCCTGACATCATGCCCCTTGCCCGCCCTCCCTCCCTCCCTCCCTCCCTCATCTATCCATGTATATGTATCTACTCATCCAGCTATCTATCCATCCAACCTTCTGTCTCTCCGCTTTCAAATAAATAAACAAATAAATGAATATTTCAAAGGTGGGTAGGGCTAGAGAGATGGCTTAGCAGCTAAGGCCTGCAAAAGCATAATGACCCAAGTTTGATTCCACAGTACCCACATAAAGCCAGATGCACAAAGTGACCCATGCTTCTGGAGTTCGTTTGCAATGGTTAGAGGCTCTGGTGTGCCCATTCTCTTTCTCTGCTGGGCATGGTGGTGCACGCCTTTAATCCCAGCACTAGGAGAATTGCTGTGAGTTCAGGGCCAGCCTGAAACTACATAGTGAATTCCAGGTTAACCTGGGCTATAGCCAGACCCTACCTCAAAAAGAAAAAGAAAGAAAGAAAGAGAGAAAGAAAGACAGACAGCTGGATAGCACCAGAGAATAACACCTGGAGTAGTTCTCTGATCTCCATACATACATGTACACTTACGTGCATGTGCACACACAAAACAGATTGTGTTTGCAGAAACCTAAGCCTTTCATGGGTCGAGTGGAATTAAGGTCTGACTGAATCAGTTCATGTGTTGTCGAGCACAGAGTTTGAGACCTCCATTATATCTGAAAGTAGAGATACAGGGTGGTGCTAAGAAACAGGATTGTTTTAACAATTTTAGAGACACAGTTTTTCTTGTAGATTCTTGTCTGAACAGAACAGCAGAAGGGCATTATCCACTCACACTATAGGTTTATTCTAGAGTAAAGACTAAACCAGGTTAAACTCTGGCCAAATTAAGATAGAGGTATCAATGGTTAAGAGAGGAAAGTTAAATCAGATGGTGAGGCCTATTGTCTCCTATCAACAATCATTTTCAAAAACATTGACAAGTCTTTTTTGTTTTGTTTTTGCATTTTATTTTATTTATTTAAGAATGGGGGAAGGAGAGAAAGAATGGGCATACCAGGGCCTTCAGCCACCACAAACGAACTCCAGATGCATGCGCCACGTTGAGCATCTGGCTTAAGTGGGTACTGGGATGGCAAACTTGGGTCCTTTGATTTTGTAGGCAAGCGCCTTAACTGCTAAGCCATCTATCTCTCCAGCCCAAAATACATTGATAAGTCTTTTTGCATTACTTAAAATGGGAGGTAGGAATCATCTTCTGTCATACCCTATTGATTTAGATAGTGACATTTGGGAGTCTACCAATAAAAAGCATCTCTTGGTCAGATAAAATTTTTAGGCTCTGATTTTCTGTTCCATCACCACCATTTCCAACTACTGTCTCATTGTTCTATGAACAGTTGATCACCAGATGCCTGAGGGGAATCAACAATGCAGAATTCAGTACAGAGACAAAAGGTTCTGGAGGGATCGCTCAGTGGTTAAAGGTGTTTTCTTGCAAAGCCCAATAGCCTGAGTTTGATTCCCTAGTGCCCATATAAAGCCAGATGAACAAATTGTCATCATATGCATATGGAGTTGGTTTGCAGTGGCTGGAGGCCCTGGCATGTGTGTACACACACACAATACACATTGTCTTTCTCTCTCAAGTAGATAAAAGTATTTAAGACAAAAGAAGGCTGGAGATATGGCTTAATAGTTAAGGCGCTTGCATGCAAAACCAAAGGACCCAAGTTTCATTCCCCAGGATCCATGTGAGCCAGATGCACAAGGTGGTGCATGCATCTGGGGTTTGTTTGCAGTGGCTTGGGGCACCCATTCTCTCTCTCTCTCTCTCTCTCTCTCTCTGCCTGTTTTCTCTCTCTCTCTCTCAAAATAAATTAAAATAATTTTATTTTAAATAAACAGAGCAACATGGGTTAGACCCAATGCTGAGAAATGTAAAAGCTTTCAAAAAAAATTTCAAGTCCTTAGAGAATTCATTAATAATAGAAGAAAAATGTTTTGTGTTTATGAGGCAGGGTCTCATTGTAGCCAACACTGACTTGGAACTCACTCTGTAGTCCCAGGCTGGCCTCAAACTCATAGCAATACTCCTACTTCTGCCTCCTGAATGCTGGGATTAAAGGCGTGAGCCTTCATTCCTAGCAGAAAACTGTTGTTTAAAAATCTTTATGTTTTTAAAAAATATTTATTTGAGCCGGGTGTGGTGGCCCATGCCTTTAATCCTGGCACTTAGGAGGCAGAGGTAGAAGGTTTGCCAAGAGTTTGAGGCTGCCCTGAGGTTACATAGTAAATTCCAGGTCAGCCTGAGCTAGAGTGAGACCCTACCTCCAAAAACAGACACACAAACAAACAAAAAAAAATTGTAAACAGAGAGAGTGAGTGAGTGAGTAAGTGAGTATGGGCGTGCTAGGGCCTCTAGCCACTGCTAAGGAACTCCAGATGCATGCGCCACATCGGGCATCTGGCTTAAGTGGGTAGTAGGGCATTGAACCCAAGTTGTTAGGGTTAGTAGGTAAGCCCCTTAACTGCTGAGCCATCTCTCCAGTTTAAAAAAAAAAACAAAACTTCTTATCCTTAGAAATTAAAAATATTATATAAATTTTAAAAATTCACCAGTAGATAAGCCAAAAGTCTCAGAAAGTAGAACTGAAAACCTGAGAGTTGATGGAGTATTTGTATAAAAGATTAAATACTAGAAAATATAACCCCAGAAAGGAACTCCAGGAGGGTAAAATAAAATGCAAAATGACTTTGGGCAGGAGAGGTGACTCAGCAGCTAAAGGCGCTTGCTTGCAAAGCCTGACAGACTGGGTTCAGTACCCTGGTACCCACATATAACCAGATGCACCAAGTAGTAATGTGTCTGGAGTTTGATTACAGTGGCAATAGGCCTTTGCATGCCCTTTCTTATATTTTCCTTCTGCCTTTCTTCCTTCCTCTCTTCTTTCTCTCTCCCTCTTTTTCTCCTCCTTTACCCTCTACTCTCTTCTTTCTCCTTTCAAATGAAATATTTTCAAAAGTAAAAAGAAAGTTACTAGACTGGTAGGGTATGAGTATCCAGGTACAAAGAAATAATATACCTAGTAAATTGAGAACTACTTACTTCAAATAGTAAATAAAATTGTACATGTCTAAAGATAACAGTGCCCTTAGGGCTTTTTCATTTGTGTTTGTAAATGATTTGTATAGTGTGGCTGTGCCCTATGTATATATGTGTATGGAGACTAGAGAAAATGTTGGATGTCCTTTTTTGCTTTCACTGTATTTTTTGAGATAGGGTTTGTCCCTCAACTCAGAGCTGCAATTGTCCTTGCAATTTTCTGATCTCTGCCCACTGCAACTGGAGTCCAGAATGATAAATTCAGGAAGAGGGTTCCAGTGTGGGAAGATGACCCTCAGGGTGATGGCAGAGCATAGTCCAGAATGACAATTGAGCTGTAGCTTTGAGGGTTACAAGTGGAGATTGGAGGAGGGCACGAGTAGAATATCGGACGGTGTAGGTTTGCCTATATGCCAGCACTTGGGAGGCAGATACATTGCCAGAAGTTTAAGGGCAGCCTGGGCCGTAGGGAGAAGGAGAGAATGGGGTCTGGAGGAGGAGGAAGCAGAATGGAGGAACAAATACCTGCAGGATTTGATGAGCAGAGTGGGTCTTTTGGAGGGGGTTATTATGCATTTTATGTAGGTGCTGGGGATTGAACTTGGATCTTCATGCTTGCATAGCAAGTTATTTTACCATAAACCATCTGTCCAGCCTCTTGTTTGTCTTGTTAAAGTATATACATGCATTACTATTAAAAAAGTTGAGTGTGTGGTGGTGCATGCCTTTCATCCCAGCCCTTGGGAGGCATAGATAGGAGTATTGCCATGAGTTTGAGGCCAGCCTGAGACTATGTACTGAATTCCAGTCAGCCTGGACTACGGTGAGACATCACATCCAAAAAAAAAAAAAAAAAAAAAGAAAGAAAAAAAGAAAGAAAAAAAGGCATACCACTGCTGTCTAAAGACAGGTTTAGTAGAGAGTGGATTTGTGAAGTGATTTCTAGGAATCCCCAACATAGAGAAATTGAGCAATGTTAAGTACTTAGAGGTTGTCATTCGAGCCACTCAAGTCCTTAGCATTGGCTAGAGAACAAACAACTCTCCTCAGAGAACATTTGTCTAATGTTGGTTTTCCAAGGGAGACTTCCAAGAGAAGGAAACTGTGAACAGTACATATACACTAATTATTGAATGAGTCAAAATCATTTAGCATCATACTTCTGTATCTGCCTGAACAAAAATGGTTATTTCTGGGCTGGAGAGATGGCTTAGCAGTTAAGGTGTTTGCCTGTGAAGCCTAAGGACCCTGGTTCGATTCTCCAGGTCCCACGTAAGCCAGATGCACAAGGGGGCACACACATCTGGAGTTCGTTTGCAGTGGCTTGAGGCCCTGGCATGCCCATTCCCTCTCTCTGTGTCTCAAATGAATAAATAAATAAATAAATAAATAAATAAATAAATAAATAAAATCTTTAAAAAATGGTTATTTCTAAGAATGTGGCTGGGTACTTACCACCCCTCAAAGCACTCCTATTTAAAGAATATTCTATCATATTTGAATAATAAATACATCAAAATACATAGCAGTAAGTTTCTGAAACTTAGCTTTCTTGTCCCCAACATTTAAATTATATTTGTTACCACAGTAATGTCTATGGCATTTTCATGAAGGATGGATAATAGTGCTAAACCATACAGCTGTTGTATTAATAACTTAAAAGGAAATGATGCTATTAAGTACAAAGGAGTTTATTACCAACTGTATTTACAGAAGGAAAGTACATATGATCTTGCAGCCCTCCTACTTTGGGGAGTAGTGTTTGGGGGGAAGTATGTGGGATCTCTAGACCCTTTGTAAAGCTGGCTAAGCAGAAGACTAAAGGCAGCTGCCATTTGCAGTGCTCTGAGGGGACAGCATTGCCAGTACCAGCAGTTTGCTGTTATCCTGAGTGTACTGGGTAGAGGGCAAATGTTGTTAGCCTTGAGTATATTGGATAGGGAGGTGAGTAAGAAAAATAGAAGAGCTGCAATCTGTCAATTAATCAAATTTTCATGTTTAGTAGAATTTATTCTTTTTTATTCTTTATATTTCTTTCTTTTTCTTTTTTTTTTTTTTTTTTTTTTTTTTTTTTGGTTTTTCGAGGTAGGGTCTCACTCTGGCCCCGGCTGACCTGGAATTAACTATGTAGTCTCAGGGTGGCCTCGAACTCATGGCAGTCCTCCTACCTCTGCCTCCCGAGTGCTGGGATTAAAGGCATGCACCACCACGCCTGGCTCTCTATTTCTTAATTTGAAGGTACTCATGGAGATTAATTTCCCGATGAAAC
The DNA here is from genome assembly GCA_036365145.1 of Orientallactaga sibirica. Lineage (NCBI taxonomy): Eukaryota > Metazoa > Chordata > Mammalia > Rodentia > Dipodidae > Orientallactaga > Orientallactaga sibirica. The sequence continues at coordinate 4,134,328 of JAEOAD010000036.1, forward strand.
AAACAGCAGTGCTATGTCACAAAGCTATTTCAACCAATGCTTTTAGTTTTCTATCTAAAATTTGAAGAATAAAGAGTTACTTAATAGAAGTATCAGGAACTAGATATGATTTATGGTTAAATGGGCTAGTGAATTCAGGTTTCTCTTGCTCAGCTCCAACTTCAGAAGAGCTTATAATGATCTTTTAGGTAATAACTGGATCAGAAATGCTAGTGTATTAATTGCATTTAATATCTTGAAGACACATAGGTGTTTTTATTACACATTAAGTTTGTTTTGCATGGCATGAAATGTGGACTAGAATTACAAAGTCCATTTGCTCGAAAAATAACAGCTTTCTTTATTGTAAACTTATATATTTCCCTTTTATCTGTAGCTTATGGTGAAATCAGCATTTGCAAAAATTGTAAAATTGCAAGTGTCATTGTTATAAATGCAACTTTTCTAAATGTTTTAACTTTCTCTTTGTCAGCATAACAGGCTTGCTGCCTTCTTAAATAAAAATTGAGGCAAGGTAACCAAGTCTTTTTGTGTTTTTGTACAGGAAACTCTTCATACAATACTATGGGAGAGAAGAAAAATGCAGCAATAAAGATAGATAAGGTTCGTTGAAATAAAGAAATATTCCTTACATAATAACCCTTTTATAGTTATTTATTACTTAACTTTAGTGCCTCAGGTATATAAAAATACTTTATTGTAACTATTATGTAGCTGTTATGGAAGTATTTTTGTTTCCTGTTTCATTAAATTTTTCTTACATTTCTAGCCTCGAAGACCAAGTCAGTGTATAAGCCCTTGCTTTAGAAATGTTTTCTCCAACATGTTCTCTGCTCGTTGTTACACTGGAGAATCTTCTCTTACTCATAGAGTTTACTGGTTAGTATTTTCTCCTTTTTATGCTGTTTGTACTTGACATGATCACAATTAACTTTTATAGAAATTTAAACTGGATTCAATAAAAATCAAGGCTCATTTTAGTGTTTTTGAATTTCTTGAGATAGGGTCTCACTCTAGCCAAGGCTGACTTACCTGGAACTCACTTTAGCGTCCAATGCACAGCTATCCTCCTACTTCTGTAACCTAACAGCTGGGATTAAAGGCATACATCACCACACTTGGCTCATTTTGTTTGTTGTTTGTTTGTTTCTTTGGGAAATAAACTAGTTCTAGCTTTTGTTTGTTTGTTTGTTGTTGTTTTTTTTTGTTTTTTGAGGTAGGGTTTCACTCTGGCCCAGGCTGACCTGGAATTGACTATGTAGTCTTAGGCTGGCCTTGAACTCACGGTGATCCTCCTACCTCTGCCTCCCAAGTGCTGGGATTACAGGTGTGTGCCACCACACCTCACTCTGTTTTTTGTTTTTTTGATATAGGGTCTTGTTCTAGCCCAGGATGACCTGGAATTCACTATGTAGTCTCAGGCTGACCTCAAAGTCACAGTGATCCTCTTACCTTAGCCTCCCAAGTGTTGGGATTAAAGGTGTCTGCCACCACACCCCACAACAAACTGTTCTAGTAAAGAGAAAAACCTGTTACTTTGCGATGTTTTTGTTATATAGTGCCATCTTATACCAGTGAGCTTTGTTTACATTAGTAAGTTATTCAGAATACGTTTGTTAGTATTATGATGGGAAGCAGACTCCTTGTTCAACTCTGAGAGTAGTACCAATTAAAGCAAAACTTTAAGAACAGGTCCTACCGTCTTTGGGTCCATAGTGATGGGCAGGCAGATGCCAAGCAAGAATTTGTAGAATTTGAAGGCTAAATTGAAGTGTTAAAATCACATAAATTGACTTGAATCAACCTGGTAGAATAAGATGTTATTTTAGAGTTTACCAGAGTACCAAGGAAACAGTTACATCTGAGTTGCTTTTCAAAAGCTGAACTATAGTTGTAGTAACCATACCTGTAAGGGAAGTGTAGGAGAAAAGAAAGAATACCCGACTTGATCTCTACAGACTGTTCATTGGGAGAAAAACAGTGAGGGACCTCAGTTTTCCTATGGGATGAAGGCTGAGGCCCTGAGTCAGGGTGGGGTTCAAACTTATAAGGAGGATCGGATCCTAAGGCAAAGATACTGAATTAGCTGCAGATCCCAGGGAAGTTGATAAGGCATCAACATTATTTGCTCGGAATAGGCTCTTTAGCAGAATTGTTTCGGGAGGATGTCCCACCAGGCAGTTTCTGAGCTGAATGTCTCTGTTCTTTATGGCTTTCTAATCTTAAGGTTAGTTATTAACTCTTTGGTTTCCTCTAGCTTTCAAGGAAGGCTATTAACCTTTCAATACCTACCTTTATTTCTTTTGTATTATGCCTACTTGTAATAGGAAATTGTTGTACTAAGAATTTCTTTCACTAATGAAGTTTATATTTAGCTAGAAAGTATTCTAAATAACTGACCAAGTGTCTACTCTGCCTTGGTACTCACAACATTCTGTTTAGATTTAATCAGAACTAGTACATGATGGAGCTTTCTGGTAGTGTTGGTAATAAGGCAGGAGGATCATAAGCTTGAAATCAGCTTGGGCTACCTAGTGAGTTTGAGGTCTGCCTGGACTGTGTATATAGTGAGACTCTTGTCTCACAAGATAGACAATGGCTGGGTAGATGGTTCAGTCGTGGAGACAGTGCAGTGGATAAGTGCTTGCCATGCAAGCATGAGGACTTGTGTTCAGACCCCCAGCACCCTTGTAAAAGCCATGGCACATGTCTGTAATTTCAGCATTGGGGAAGTGGAATATCCCAGGGGATTATTGTCTAGCTAGTGTAGCTGAATTGGAGAGTTTGAGTTTTAGTGAGAGACCTTGCCACGGAATACAAGATAGAAGGGTTGGGGAGTTGTAGCAGTTAAGGGTGCTTACTCACAAAACCTCCTATTTCAGATTCAGTTCCTTGGCACCTGCATAAAGCTTGATGGGCATTCATTTGCAGCAACAAGAGATTTCTCCCCCCCCCACATACACACATGTGCATGTGCAAATAAATGTAAAGAAAACAAGATGGAGAGCAACTGAAGAAGATGCAAATGTTGACTTCTGACTTCTAAATGCCTGGACTTGAATCTGCACACATGTGCGCCCATGCACATGACCACACATATATAAACACATAAAATGCCAAAATGACAAAATTACATCACTTAAGATAGAAATTCTAAGCCTGACATCGTTGTTCATGCCTATAGTCCTAGAACCCAGAAGGCTGAGGTGGGAGGATCTCTGTGAGTTCTAGGTTATCCTAGAGCTAGTATTTAATTCAATTTAATTCTGATTTGTTATGCACAATTTTTATTGTAGGGATTTGTTTATTTTGAAATGTTTAAATAGGAAAATGTTCTTAGAAGTGCAACCCATAATGCTGGCTATGAAAAATGTTGCAATTCTACTAGTTTTTCTTTTGGCTAAAATCTAATTCTTGAAATTCTGATGAAAATATAAATTTATCTTTTAGTACAGAACTTTTAGAAGTCAGTGAAATCAGTACATTGATTAGGCAGAAGAGACAGGAGCTGGAATTGTCATGGTTTCCTGATACATTACCTGGAATTGGAAGGTAAAAAAGAAAATGCTCACTTATATGCTAATTAAAGTTGATGTGTGTGATTCTAGTCATCAGATTTTATACACTTGCAATGTATGCATTTTATGTTGAATTATACTTAAAGTTGATTTCTCTAAAGAGGGAAAAGGAGAGAGAAAAGATTAAAACAATAATGATAAAATATTACTGAGAAGAACAGCTGTATGTTAAATTGCCTTCATCTCTCTTGCTTTTAGCTTAGCATAAAAAGAAACATGCTTTTGAAGATATTGGGTTGTTGTTGAAGCCAGTTGGTAGGCATTTGTGGGCAATAAGTAACTTGTTGGTATTTTTTACTTATTTGGGCAACAAAGTTGAGGAACTCTATTTTAATATTGCTAACCTAATTTAGAAAACTAACAGTTTTAAATTACTGGCTTAATTTTTAAACCATTTAAGCAAAAATGTCTTTGTCTTAAATTTTTCAGAATTGGTTTTATGCCTTGGAATATTGAAACAGAAGTCCTTCCTGTCATTTCTTCTGTGTTGCCAAGGACTATTTTTCCAACAACTACCATGCCATTAGAAAACTTTGGTAAAGTTTATGAAATATTTGTCTTTTTTTAAACAAAAATTATTAGCTCCTTCCAGTTTTATAGAAACATAACTGTTGATGATTTAGATTAACTGTAAAATAAATTATTTTAGATATCTCTGTAAATAATTGCACAGTGACCTTGACTTTAAAGTCATTACAGAACACATATACAATGGAGTGTATTTTTCAGCCATTAAGGAGGAAATGCCATCATTTGCAACTGCATGGATAAACCTGGAGGACATTATGCCAAATGAAATCATCCCGTCACAGAAGACAAATATTACATTATACATTGATTTGAAATTTAAAATGTTGATGTCATAGAAGTAGAAATTAGAAGAGTGATTATGAGGAGATGGGCAGTATTTGGGGGTAGGATTGGGAAATTATTGATTAAAGGATAAAAATTTGAATTAGGAAGAATAAATTTAAGAGATCTACAAATGCTGAGGTGATCTCAGTAACACAGAAAAGGTAACTATGTAGAATCATGTATATGTTAATTAGCTGGATGCCATTCCACAATGTATATGCTGCAAGACATCATATTATACATGGCAAATGCATACATTTTCATTTGTTGATTAATTTTCCAACTGGGAAATCTGTTTTATAGTTTTAAGACTTGGAGGAACTGATCAGACATGTTTTTGATTAGGATCTAGTGTCTAAATCTTAGATTTTTAGAAATAACATGTTAGTTAATTATAAGTAAGTAGTATCTCTCTCTCTTTTTTTTTTTTTTTTGGTTTTTTGCAAGGTAGGGTCTCACTCTGGTCCAGGCTGACCTGGAATTCACTATGTAGTCTCAGGGTGGCCTCGAACTCTCGGCGATCCTCCTACCTCTGCCTCCCGAGTGCTGGGATTAAAGGCGTGCGCCACCACGCCCGGCAGTAAGTAGTATCTCTTTATTCTTGGATAACATCTTTCTCTTTCTTTTCTCCTAGATTGTAACACTTCATAAAATTGTTTTACCTGTCTGAACATATTTTCCTTTTCCCTCCTACCTGTAAAGTTTCCTACATGGATTTAAATGTAGTTATAACTTACTTCAGCAGATTTTAAAAATACTGATGACTAGTAGGGACATTGTGGTACATGTTTGTAATCCCATCACTTGGGATGACCAGGTGTTTGAGGCCAACTTATGATAAATGAGACCCTGACAAAACAAACAAAAACCTTCAAATACAAACAAACTTTCCTATTACTCAGATATTAACAGCTATAAACTTAAGATTCTTAAGTATTTTGTTTCATTGTATTGCAGACTCTTTTAGTATCAGTCTTGTCTATAGCCAAATTATTTCTTGGAACACATTTTTAAAAACATTTTTATTTTTCAAAATTGTCAGGTACTTCTTGCAAAGAATATGCATTAGCACATACCAAAGGAGGAGAGGAAAAAAACCATACTTCTGGCACATCGAGTACCAGAGGGTCAAGACGAAAACCTGCAACAACTACTCCTACCAGGAGATCCACACGAAACACAAGAGCTGAGACAGTCAGTCAGTCTGAGAAATCCCCAGTATCAAATACTTCCGGGGGTGATGCCCCAGGTAACAACAATCCTTCTGTAAGTGTTTCCCCACCAGCTGAGTCAGAAAAGCAAACAAGACAGGCTCCAAAACGGAAGTCTATGAGGAGAGGGAGAAAAGCACCTTCACTGAAAAAAAGACTTCGTAGATCTGTACCACCTCCTAAGAAGACCTCATCCAGTGACTCAGTAGAGGAAGAAACAGCAGACTCTTCTGATGCACCACCTGTGTTAGAGAAAGAACAGCAGTCAGATGTAGAAAGTAATAACATTTGCTATGTGCAAACAGATGTGGAAAATCAGTTGGATAATTGCTCGAAAAGTTGTAGTGAACAGACAGGAGAATATGAGGAATATACCAAACATAATGACAAAGGGGAAGAAGTAGAATTTACATATTCTGAGTCTGGCACTCAAGATCCTTCTGTGCTAATTGGAAAAGAAGAGGAAAATCAAACCCCCGAGGGTACAGGTACAGATATAGTGGCTCAGGTTTTATGTTTAGAAAATGATATTTCTGAAGATGCTCTTGTAAAAGGAAGTGATCCATTGGAAAATCAAGACCAGTTATCTGGATCTTCAGAATCAGATCTAAAGGCAGCCATATGTACATATAATACACCAAATGAGTCCCTTACATGTTCAGAATCTGAAATTGAAGTACACCAAACAGTGTCCAGTCCTCTGCACGAAGGATCTGAAAATGCAGCACCAGTAGATAGTGAAGAAAAAGGAGTGCCAAGTCTCATAGTTGGAAGTACTGATCTTAAAGATGCTGCAGTGGAAATAAACAAGCCTGCAGAGAGCCCTAAGCTAGAATCTTTTGAGGGTGAAATTACACATACATTGGACAGAAATACCACTGAAACTTCAGAGCTTCAGTTACCTAAGCATTTTGAAACTCATAATGCAGAAATAACTGTAGCATTTGACACTTCAGAAAATGAAAATGTCAATAGCATTCAAGACTCTGAAACAAACGTATTAAACAATCTTAACCAAATGGACACATCTTTAGAAGAAAAGACTGAACCTCTCGTTGAACGTCCTGGACCTGTAGAGTCACCTGACACAGAGGATGGACAGAATGAGAAGCATTTCAGTGAAGACAATAATGAAACAATACCTATGGAGTGTGATTCATTTTGTAGTGATCAGAATGAGTGTGAAATTGAATCATCTGTAAATGCTGATTCTAAACAGTTAAATGAAAATTCTCAGACACTTAGTTCTGAAAATAATCCATTCTTGGATCCTTCCAATGAGATAGCTGAAACTGTATCTCAGCCATCTGAGTGTGCAACAGATACAGTAGAGAAAGCCAGAAAACCCCGTACTCGGAGGTCGAGATTTCATTCTCCATCTACAACTTGGTGTCCCAACAAAGATACTGCAGAAGAAAAGAAACGGTCTCAGTCTCCCTCTCCCAAAAGAGAAACTGGAAAAGAAAGCAAAATGTCCCTGTCACCATCACCTAAGAAAGAGGTGGCTAGAGGTCGGAGACGATCTCGTTCTCTATCACCAAAGACGGATATGATGGGGGAAAGGAACCGTTCTCGGTCTCCAAACAGAGAGAGTGGTAGGGAAGCCAGGAGATCTGAATCACTGTCCCCGAGAAGAGATACTTCTAGAGAGAACCAGAAATCTCAATCACGAGTGAAAGAGTCTTCCTCAAGAGAAAAATCTAGGTCCCGTAGCAGAGAAAGAGAGAATGACAGGGAAGGTCAGAGGAGAGAGAGAGAAAGGAAACCCAGACGGTGGTCAAGGTCCAGATCGCGTTCTCGATCGCCATCAAGGTCAAGAACAAAGAATAAGACCTCATCTTTTGGTAGAAATGAAAGAGATAGTTATTCTCCCCGTTGGAAGGAAAGATGGACACATGATGGTTGGAGGTGTCCACGAGGAAACGATAGGTACAGAAGGAATGACACAGAGAAACAGAATGAAAATACAAGAAAAGAAAAAAATGACATCAATTTAGATACTGATGACTCAAATTCTGCTGACAAGCATAGAAATGACTGTCCCAGTTGGGTAACAGAGAAAATAAATTCTGGACCAGATCCAAGGACCAGAAATCCAGAAAAGTTAAAAGATTCTCATTGGGAAGAAAATAGAAATGAAAACTCAGGCAATTCTTGGAATAAAAACTTTGGCTCGGGTTGGATGTCTAGCAGAGGTAGAGGTAACCGTGGCAGGGGCACTTACAGAGGTAATTTTACCTACACAGATCAGAATGAAAGGTGGCAAAACCGAAAACCCCTCTCAGGAAATTCTAATAGTTCAGGGAATGATTCTTTCAAGTTTATGGAACAGCAACCCTATAAGCGGAAAAATGAGCAAGAGTTCTCATTTGATACACCAGCAGACAGATCAGGGTGGACATCTGCATCTAGTTGGGCTGTGAGAAAGACTCTGCCAGCAGATGTACAAAACTATTATTCACGGCGAGGGAGAAATTCTTCAGGTCCACAGTCTGGGTGGATGAGACAAGAAGAGGAAACCACTGAACAGGGTAACATTCTCTGTTGTTAGTAATGGTTATGAATACATCCTATTTGTATGAATCCCTAATTTTTAGCTTTTACAATTGTTAAGATGAACCCAAGTTTATTACCAGGTACTTTACATTGTGTAAGTACATATGTACGCTCCTTAACATTGCAAGAAAAAACCATAAATATATTAAAAATTGGTCTTACTAATAATTTAGTAACTAGTTAAGTTTTAATGTGATTTTTTTGTTAATAAGTTTCTCAACTTACCTTTTTTATTTTTGCTAATATTGATGTAAGTTATGTGAACTTACTCCTTTTAACATTTTCTTTTGGAAAAACATTCTGTTCTATATTAGAAATGACAATATTAAATAATATAGATGTTGGTTTTTGTGTAATAATTCAAATTATCAAAATATCAAATTACTATTTGATTTTTTATTACTATTTTTTTTTATTCTGTGTTTAAAGTAATGTATAATGTGATTTTTTTTTTCACAAGCCTTTTTTCTTTTGATAGATTCTAATATACAAGACCAAACAAGCCAAGTTGATGGCTCTCAGTTACCTATAAATATGATGCAGCCCCCAATGGGAGTCATTCAGCAGCAAGTGAGCACACAGCATCCACCTGTGAATATCTTCCCATACCCAGTGGGTGTTCCTGCACCTCTGATGAACATCCAACGCCATCCATTTAACATGCACCCTCAGCTACCCATGCATCTCCACACAGGAATGCCTCTAATGCAGGTAGCTCCTCCTACCAGTATAACTCAGGGACTACCACCTCCGCCACCCCCTCCTCCACCATCCCAACAAATCAACTACATTGCTTCACAAACAGATGGGAAACAATTACAGCAGGTATGTTTTTAGTAACTCACTGTTTATTTTATCCAGAAACAATGATTTAATTGATCCTTTTTTCACACTTGTGTGTGTGAAGTGTGCTTATAGGCACTTTTGTGTGTATGTGGGGGCATGTGGCGGCCAGAGGTTGACCTCAGATGTCTTTCTTGATATCTGTCCATTTCATTTACTGGGGCAGAGTCACTCATTTAAACCCACAACCTTGGCTAGTCTAATGAGGCAGCTTGCCCTTAGGATCTTCTGTCCCTGTCACACCACCAGCATTTACATGGGTGCTGGGGATCCGAACTCTTGTCTTCATTCTTGTGCAGCATGTACTTGATCACTGTGGCATCTTTCCAGCTTCATTGTTTTTTTTTTTCATCCACATTCCTAACTTCCCCATTAGCAAAATTGGTGAGATAGTCTATAGGTCCTCTCTCCCTTCCAGTTGAGAATCAAAATGTGATGCAATTTTGAGGGTACTTTAAAAGTTCCCCATTGTCTTGTTTGGACAAACCCTAAAGATACTTATTTTTCATTACTGTAGAAATGAATGCTTACTTGTATGAGACAGAAAATTTGAATAGCTTACAAACATTGTGTTGCTCAGATTTTTGCGCTTGCTTTTTAGAACTTCTAGAATTCTACAAGGTAGTTAGGAAATAGAATTTTAGAATTTGTTTTTCCTATACCTTTTTCTGTTAGTTCACTTCAAGCCATTTGTCACTACCTTCTTTGCACCAGTATTTGAAATGAATGTATTTTTGTTGTGTGAACCTTGCAGGAAAGAGAATTAAACTTTTTCTCTTCATAGTATTCTTATGAAAACATTGATTTTATATATATATATATACATTTGTTCAAGAATATATTCTTAATTTGGCTCTTTATATCTAAATGACCTAAAATCTATACTTCTGTTAGGTATTGTGGTTGCATTGCCTTGCATTTTTTAATGTTAACTCCAAATTTGTGACTTAAAGGATGTCTACTGAGTACAAGTGATCCATTAACTGATGATAACTCTTTAAAACAGGGTATTCCAAGTGTTTCTCATGTAAGTAACAACATGAGTACACCAGTCTTACCTGCTCCACCAACAGCCCCAGGAATCATGGGATCAGTTCAGGGACCAAGTTCTGGTAATACTTCATCGTCCAGTCACAGCCAAGCCTGTAATGCTGCTGTAAAATTGGCAGAAAGCAAAGTAAGTGTTACAGTGGAAGCCAGCGCAGATAGCTCGAAGACAGACAAGGCAAGTTCAAGGTTAAGAACAACCTATATAATTCTGTATATAATAATGATGAAAAGATACCAACTGTATGAATGATGAGGAAAATTTATTATTGTAAGTTTTCAACCCTTCAGTTTTAGTGGTATTTGAAGGGTCCTAACTAGAATGGTGTCGGTGTCTAATGAATTACTGGTAATACTGTTAGTAAATATGTGTCTTGATTTGTCATACTTAGATTTGAGTAAAATCCTTGTAATGTCAGTGTACAGTTCTTTCAATTTCATAGTATTAAGTAATTATTTGAAAATATGCAGCAGACAAATAATAATTACACATTTTCTTCTCATTAGAAATTACAAATTCAAGAAAAAGCAGCACAGGAGGTAAAATTGGCTATTAAGCCATTTTATCAAAATAAAGATATCACTAAGGAAGAATATAAAGAGATTGTACGGAAAGCAGTTGATAAAGTAAGTACAGCTTTAGTGGAGCTGGGTGCATATTATTTTTACCACCTATTTGTATAAAGGAATGAAAGGAATGCTTAAGTTTACTGAATAGAAGCCAGCTCCTACTAGTTCTTGTCTGCTTTCTTATCTTTGAGTACGAGCATGTGAGGTGTGCACAGGAAAGTAAGTCTGGCTGTTTGGGGTTGCTTGCTCTCAGTGTTTCCATGTTGCTGTAATACTTTTAAGCATGAAAACAGTTTTTTCCCCTTTTTCCTCAGGTTTGTCATAGTAAGAGTGGAGAAGTAAATTCTACCAAAGTGGCAAATCTTGTTAAAGCCTATGTAGACAAATATAAATATTCACGGAAAGGGAGCCAGAAGAAAACTCTGGAAGACTCTGTGTCTACTGAAAAAAACATAGGCTGACATTAGAGCGCTGGAAAGGACATTGTCAAGATATCTGCAAAGTGCAATTTCAACCTGTACCATTAACTGAAAATCGTATATAACTGTGACTGAATTTGGTTTTGATAAAATTATTTTTTTTATTGTAGGATATAATGTTTTGTTCTAAATATAGTTGTGCATTGCAACTTCTATATCTAACCCCTGCCCTAATAAAACACATTCAAGGGAAAATCAAGGATGTAATGGAATGTGTATTTTTATTAGGAATATGTTATATTAATGTGGATACTGTAAGATATACAGCTTTTGATTAGAACAATGAAGTACATAAATTAGAACTTCTTGGAGCACTGAGTTTGGAAGACATAAATAAATAAATATATATATATATAATACATTTATTCTGTCAGGCTGAAAAATTAAGATCTTTATGACTTCCCCCCTAAAGTTATAGAAAGTTAAATAATGTATTATCATTTAAATATTTCTGATCTTATTAGAACACACCAATTGCAGGATTCTTAATGTGTATTTTTAAAGTATATACTTGAGTGAATTGTTTAGATAGAAACATGATCACAAATGAAATGTAAGTGTTCAGACTTTGAGATTCTTCACCTGCTGCACCAATAGTAAAATTCTGCTGCTTGCTTTTCTTTTGTGCCTTCCCCAACCCTTGTGAGATGAAGCCATTTGATTTGCTAGATTTCAACTTTGGCACTTCCAATTCTTTGGTGAATTCTGAAGACCAACTTGGAAAAACATGTTGACTTTACAAATTATGTTCTTTCATAATATCTTGTACTCATCAGTAGTGGTAGTTATTTGTGCCAACTTGAGAATTGATGTTAGGAGGTGACTATCCTGTTCTTCGGACTGAGGTAGAATTGTGAAGTTCCACTTCACTGGCTTTGGATTGTTCATCTCTTTTAATCACGAGTAAAATTGTGTGAAAACAATTTTATGAAATCCCTAAATGCTTTTCAGTGAATAAATAAAGTGTTAACTTGGTGACCAGTAGCTATATTACAGAATTTTAGATATTAAAGCTTGTATTTGACAAAAGAAGAGGAAAATTAATAGGGTCTCAATTATGTTTTCATGTAGTAGGTTTCTTTTTTAAAGTAGTAGAATATGTCAATGTATGAAAGGTAAGTTTAAAATGCTTATGGCACCATTATTTTAATTGGCACTTGGAACTAAAAATGAGTTCATTCTAATAACAATTTTCAGTAGGTACCAAATAACTGGAAAGGCATTCCGATAATATGTTAATGGATCCAAGGTAAATACATGTTTCATTGAGATTGCCCTTTTCACTGAGTGTTTAACAAGAGTGATACCCTTTATAGGACTGTGCTTTTCTAAAGTAATGATTATCCATTTCTCAGTTATTTTTGTGCATAATACTTTTCCTGGTGCTAGCTTTGATAGGCAACATATTTTGAAATGTTGGACACATAGTGATTGCTGTAGGTAGTTAAGCTCTGTTACGTTATGACTATAATCCTAAAAATATTTCCAAAAAGAGTTTTTGATCTTCATTCTACATTTCTGGGCATTTGTAATACGATATTTTACTGACATATATATATTTTTAACTAAAGTTTATGTTTAGATTATAATGGGAAAAGAAGTTTGGAAGTATGTTTCTTCTAATAAAATATTAAGGTAGTGTTTCAAATACCAATTACACACCTCCTCAGTTGTTTCAGTTCAGAATTCCATAAGCAATGGTGTGAACTTAGGCTCCACTTTGAGTTAAGGCTGGTTCACATGTTGACACTGTTTTGTGGCTGATCTCTGTTTCTTAGCTGGTTAACCACTCTGCATTTTCCCTGTAGTCTTCAGTGACATTTGAGAAATTGGCATTTTAAAATTTGTTTTATACCATTTAGCTTTTGCCAACAGGTTTTTGAGTTTAGAAGAATAACTAGGTAATTTGGTAAAGATTCAAGGCCTCTTATTTGTGTAGAATGCCATCATTTTTGAAAATGACAAGTATGTGTTTCATGTCTCATAGGGCATTTAAAATAGCTAATAAAGAATGTTACTGGATTAAAATTTAAACTTTCAAAGAATGAATCAGAAAATGCAAGCTTTGTGTTAAAATACATTGTTTTTACATTCTTGTTCTTTCTTTAGAAATTGACATTGATTTTGCATGTGTAAACTTAAATCAGAAGCTTATGGGGTTTCAGGTTCCTCTTTGTCATGCTTTTGTATGGACTTGATGTTTGGAACCTTGATCCCTTGAACATACTAGTCGCATTGAGCCATGTTTTAAGCCATAGTGATGCTTGTAGTTGTCATTCATCGTTTGAACATTCCGGAAGTTTTCTAATTGTTTGTTCTGGTTATTACTGCATTTTTACCATTATTTTCCTTGAAATGGCTACAGTGTATACTACTTAACTGTTCCATCCAAAAAATGTGGCTTCAGAAGCCCAGTGGTTGCCCCAAGGTCTGAGGAGACATTATAGTATGAGGTTGGAGTGCTGTCTACTGAAACAATAACCTCTAACAAGAATGTGGTGTGTAATATTTTCTAATAAATTTCTTTGGGAAACGAAGTAGTGTCTTTAAAATTTTATTAAGTTTCTTGGTGAATGATGACTTTTCTATCATTATAACCCTTTCCAAATACTTTTGAATTTGTACCAAATTAATTAACATCCTGTTTATATTAATGTCCAAGCTATAAAGCAAGCTCAGAGACAGCATGTACTTGAATAGCATTTTCCCCCTAATTATATCATCATTGTAGGGAATTATAAAAATGTTAGTAAGTTTCTAAAGAGGAAAGAGAAAAACAAAAGGCGAAAAATCACCTATAATTCTACCAAAGGTATCAAGTTTTTAAGTGCTGACCACACTCCATATAACTGCATATAGCTATGCTGTAACCTATTCTTTGCAGTTAATGTGTTGAGAATTTTCTATTTTAATAAAAATAATTCTGTAGCATGATTTCTAATGACTACAGTAGTTTATGACACAGATGTGCCTTATTTTGATTTTTGAGGCAGAGTCTCTGGCCCATAGGCTGACCTAGGACTCATTCTGTAGACCAGTTGGACATTGAAGTCAAAATGACCCTCCTATGTCAGCTAAGATTTAAAGGCATGAGCCATGAGCCCAGCTACACAGATGTACTCTTAATCTTTTAAGCTGTTTTTTCCAATATGTGTAGTAGGTGAAATACATTTTTTTACTAACAGAGGTGTTAATAGCTGGGCATAATAGTACTCTGATCTCAGGACTTAGGAGGTAGAAGGAGAGAGTTCAGGATTATCCTTGGTTACATTGAGACTGTGAAGCTAGCCAGATTTTGTGAGAGTCTGTCACAAATTTTACAAAGATGTTCCTATGGGAACATGACCATTTTAGATTATTAGTTTGGACTGGTTTCTGGAAGTAAAATATCTTGGTCAATTATTTTCACATAAAAATTTTAAATAAGTACAAACACATTAGTTGTACAATATTTAAAAACTTACTAGTGTAAAACTTGTTTTAAACTGATTTATCCAAAGAACCCATAAAAGGTTTATATATTTCCATCCAAATTTTGGAATGCATTTCCTTTTTTCTTTTTGAGGTGGGTTTCCCTTTAGCCCTGGCTGTCCTAGACTCTTGGTCATCTGCCTGCCATAGTATCTGAAATGCTGGGATTACAGGTGTGAGCCAAAATTGTTTTTAAACGTTATATGGACCTTCCCCTATGAGTGGTTTCTCTGTTAATTGTTCTTTACCTCTAGTCACTTTCTTTGTAAGCTGAAGATGTGTTCTGGTATCTGCATGCATGAATGTGCCATGTGTGATAATTGATATCACACTTCTCTGACGAAGCAGCATTGAAATTCTGTGCAGGTTTTAGCTATTAGAAACAATGCTTTAATGGAAAGCACTCTTTGTTACTTAGCACAGTAACCTCTCTTTGTGTACTAGGTTGCACTTAATTTTAGGATATGTGTATTTTAAATTTGGATAAATATGGCCAATTTGTTCTCTGGAAGGAGTCTTTTCATTTATTTGAACCTCCCATGTGTCTGTGCTACACTTTTGATTTTTGATGTTAAATAGGGCCCATATTACTGAGTTTTAGGAATTCTTTGATTCTCTGTGTATATTGTCAGGTTTGATCTTATCACAATATTCTAGCTTTTAGTATGCTCCAATCTGAAATCTTTGTATCTATTACCGCATTTAACTTACAAAGCTGTTCTGGTGTTGGTCTGTGAGAAATGAGGTACATAATACCAAATTCCACACTTCAGGAAGATGTTGGATCTGGGGCTGTAGACCTGAGGGTGTTACATGGAGCACATACATAACAGTGTAGCAACAATGAGGAGGAATAGCTGACATAGAGACAAGAAGATGCAGTTCATTTTTCATGAGTGAGGAAGATGTATTTATCGTGTCTTACTTTGCGCCCTTCTCCCTTTTCCTTTGCAATGCTGGCGATGGGATTGAGAACCTCACACATGCTAGGAAAGTTCTGTCACAATGACCTGTATCCCAGCCCCAGTTTTTACTTTTTTAAATTGCACTCTCATATGTACTGTCTTGGAGGTATTAGCCTTTTAATCTTAAAGTCCATCTTGTTGTTTTAAGCTCAATCACTTTGTTATATAAAAGTTGTCAAAATCAACAAGCTGTCACTTGTTGATTACTTGTATAAGTATCAAGCAGGTAACAGGACTATCTGCTATCTTGTAATGTTCTCAGAATTCTCTGCTGCTGACCTAAGTCATGGGGGGGGGGAGACTCTCGAGTCCATTTTTTCAAATAGAAGGACAGAAAGGGAACTATGAACTATGCAGTCTCTTCTTTCCATGTGATCTAAAGTTTCTGTACCTTCTTGGAAGCCGCCTCAGCCTCTCACAGCCCCAAGCTGCTTTCCCCTTTAGTGAAAAATGTTAACTGTCCATCAATTTCACCATTTTCTTCTACCTTCTTGGTAGCTTTGATGTCTTCCTTGCTGTTGAAGTCTACATGAAACCTCTTACAATTGCACAAATAGCCCTCAAATCATTCCTTTATGGTGCTGTCCTCATACAGACCATTGATGTTTTGGTGACTCAAACCATCTTTCATAAATTCTTGGCTCTTAATCAGGTTTACATTCTCTCAAAGCAGTTGCAGTTTCCTCTGTATCAAGTCATTGCAACAGAATCCAGCTCCCCCAGCATCCAGAATTGCCACCATATGTGGCTTCTTTGAACAGTATTTAGATTCTGTACATGCAGCATACCTTGGGCACCAGACTAGTTCTGCAGAGCATTTGTGGCTGCAGTAATCCACAAATAATACCAGCCTGGGCACATGTAGCGTATGCAGGGCTAAATGGGAGGGATCTGAGGTGCTACCATTGCAGGGTGAATCAGGAGGACCTGAAGTAATGGGAGGGAAGGCCCCTGGAAATGGTGACTTTAGTAAAGCAGAAGACAATTAGACAACATGAATAGATGAGCTAAAAGAACAGCAGGTGCAGAAGGCGCCAGGCCAGAAATAGCATGGCAGTCCTGACCTAGAATGGCTGCAGTGAAGAACTATCGAGATTTTAAAGTTAAGTAGGAGGTATTTGGCACATTTTCAGTTAGCAGATTATGTGTATCATTGGGTTGTAGCTTGGTAATGGTGGTGTGTGACCACTGTGAATGAGGCCCTGAGTGGTTACCAGCACTGCAGGCTTGGGCAGTGGTGGGACCAAACCGTTCATAAACTTTCATTGGCTCAAATATTTAAATTAGAAATGTTAGACTTCACAAGTTAACATTTAAAATTTCACCCAACTTTTTTTGAATATTAATTGTGACAAAAATACCATGACTAAAAACTGCTGGTAGAAATACAAATTTGTAGTTTGTTACAGGCAGAAGTGAGTTTTAAGGTATGTATAAAGAGCCTTGCAAGGATCAGGTTCTTCACATGATGTAGGGTCTGGCCTATGTTACTTCTTCCTACTTGATGGAATAGTGGGGCTTGGGGATTAAGATAAACTGGCTTGTTCATGTGAAGGTATTTTTCAGCAATTTAAAATGTTTTCAGGGGAAAAGAAAAGGGGGTGTTGATACTCCTGTAACATTAAATGGAGAAAATAGGGTACAAACCATATACAGTGTGCTTTTTTTTTTTTTTTTGAGACAATGTCTTGCTATGTAGCATTCCAGGCTGAACTTGAACTCAGCCATCCTCCTGCCTCAGTCTCACAAGTTGTGAGATTACAGATATCGGTACCATAGAAAAGTGGGGGAAAAGTATTCAGTTGTTTTCTGGCAATAAAAGATTTTTTTCCCCTTTATGCTTTTCTTTGGTTTCTAGATTTCCCAGTGAACACTTGCATGGTCAAAAAGGGGGAAAAAATCCTTTCAAAATTACAGGCTTAGGCTGGGCCTGGTGGCACACACCTTTAATCCCAGCACTTGGGAGGCTGAAGTAGAAGGATCACCTTGAGTTCAAGGCCACCCTGAGACTACATAGTGACTTCAAGGTCAGCTTGGGCTAGAGTGAGACCCTATCTTGAACACCCCCAAAATTATATATATATTATATATAAAATATAAATATAGGGCTGGAGAGATGGCTTAGTGGTTGAGGCGCCTGCCTCCTAAGCCTAAGAACCTGGTTCCAATCTCCAGGTCCCACATTTAGCCAGATGCAAAGTGATGCAAGGGTGCAATGCCGCACTTGCCCACAAGGGGGCGTACACATCTGGATTTTGATCACAGCAGCTGAGAGACTGCTGGCGTGCCCATTCTCTATCTGTCTTCCTCTCCCTCTGTCTCTAAAAATAAAAAATATTAAAAATAATATAAATATAAAAAATATATAAAATATATGCTTTATTGCTTGGAATGGGGCAGGGGGAAAGGCCTGGAGCCATTGTTGGAGAGCTTAAAAAGTTTCCACTGGAGAAGTTCTAAGTCCTTGAGCCTCTGGGACAGGTATGGGCTCCTCACTCTGCTCCATAGGGAAGAGGTTGGTGAGGAAGTAGCTTTCCCAAACCAGGACTAGCTTAGCTTGACCACCCTCCCCTAAGCACTGTGAGCATTAGCAATAATTCATAACAGTGGTAAGCAGGGGATCCTGGCTCTGCAACTATGAGAACCTGGGACCCCAGCCTTGTGAGCCTTAGCTGAGTGCTGCTTAACTGCCTGGTAACATTAGCTGAAACAACCATAGGGCTTGACATTGCTTCATATGACCCTGGAGAATTCACTCTGCCTCTGTCATTAGGACTGCTTTTCTCATTGTCTTTTTCACAAAGATGGGTGTGTTACTTCTCTAGTGTTTGTTCAATCTAGGTGCATATTGAGGGTCACTTAGAGATACTTAGAAAAGGCAGTGCTTAAATCCATCCCTGATCAATTACCCTGTCTCTGGGAGTAGAGTCCCATGTGTAGCCAAGCAGCAAGCCACTATGCAGCCTTCTTAGGTCTGCTATGGATCCCAGCTGCTGGATCATAGCTTGTCTGAAATCATTTGGCTTGTCTTCAGACTCAGCAGTAACACCTGAAGGACAGTGCTGGCATACATTTAACTCTTTTTACATGGTAGTTGTGCATTTGAATGTAGATTGACTGTCGGTATACTTAGGATCTACATGCCTAATTTAGTAACACATGTGCCTACAGAAGTTGCAGTTTCTAAAATCGTTGTAACATTGCTTTGTAAAATCATACCCAGGAGATTTTTTTTTTTTTTCTTTTGAGGTAGGATCTCACTGCAGCCCAGGCTGGCCTTGAATTTACAGCAATCATCCAAACTCATAGTGCTGAAGATTATAGGCATGCACCACCACACCTAGCTTCAGTTTTTTTTTTTTTTTTTTTTTTTGTCTTGTCTTGTCATAGGCTGCACTTGAACTTAGCATATAGCTGAGAATGACTGAATTTCTGGTCCTCCTGCCTCAGCTTCCCAAGTGCTAGGATTATAGGTATGACTCACCACAGCAATCTGTTTCTGTACTAGCCAATAGCAAATCCTTATATCTCACAGGTATCAGTCAGTGCTTATTGCATCTCTTGAGAATTTTACCTGTAATGTCGCCATCCTCAAATCCTGAAAGGAGCTATTAACCTCATCGTAGAACTGAAACCCCAAGAAAAAACAGGTTACTTGCCAAGGTCGCTCCGAGCCAGACCTCCCAGCTTGGCCTGTGTCCAAAGCCTGTGCTCTTGGTCACCTCATGTGGTTTGCTCAGTTCATCACTTGGATCTTTCTAGCCAGATTTTATTAATTTTGTTGGAGTGTCCTGGTCCCAATACTGCCTCACTCAACCTACTGAGTAATTCAGGTACAGGAAAATAACATCCACATTTTTTTTTTTTTTGGTCTCTCCCCACAGTAAATGTTTTCAGCCACCTAGTGGCCACTTTATTCTAATTTGTCCTAAATACTTTTGAATATAACCATTATTCAAATACCAAATATTTCAGTGCCAGTGCCATTTCTTTCTGCCATTATTGTCAAGCTTCCCAGCAGAACATTAAACAAAGTCTAAACTCCCACAGTTATGAAAGGGTCTGCTCAGCTACAGGTAAGGAATGGGCCACCTCTTGCTGATCCCTATCAATGTGACTTCCTTTCAGGAACCTCTGAGGAGTCCCAAGATCCCTCAATAACCATTTTGGAATGTATTTGTGTCTAGCTTTCAAATTGTCATATACTGCTCTATGACAGTTACTAGATAATGGCTACACATCCATTCCCAAATAACTGTCCAGCAGAAACGCATGCCCAAGGGCACCTGAAGAAGAGTAGTGTATCCATCCCGTCTTCATTTTCTAATTGCTTCAGAGTAGAAGCATGCTCAGTGGTAGAGTGCTACACGGCCGTGAAAATGAAGGACAGAATGCTACTTCCGACAGTATAGGCGAGTTGTACAGTACTGCTTTAAAAAAAATTAAGATAAGAAAGTTTACAAAATGAAATGATAGCATTTAGAGAATTACTAAAGAAGTGATTGCCTGTGGTTTCTGCTGGGTTGTTTTGGGACAGGACCGGGCCGTGGGAGAAGTCTTGATGTGAGCAGCACTTACATAGGAGTTTGCTATAAATATAACGAACTACTGTGTTTTGTGGGTTTTAAGTATCAGTATTGTAGCAGCCTAGAGTCATTTGTGATCACTGTACCTGTCATTCGTCCTTTTCCTTTCTCTAGTCCCAGTGGGAGAAAGAACCTGTAACTGAGGAAGCCTCAGGAAAGAATCATTATATATGACATAAAATGTTTTTGTTTGGAACCAGAAATAAAGAAAAGCAATAAATATGCCACTACTGTGTGAAAAGGTTATTGTGTGTGCTTTCAGAGCCTTTTCCCTTCTTGGTTATTCTTTAAACAAACCATACCCCTTTGTACTTAAAGATGAGCATTTTTAAGTCAAAATTAGCTGTCCAAGGTAACAGCCCTAGAAGAGTGAATTAACTGGAAACTTCACCTGAAAACTTGTGTTCTCTTTCACTATTGAGCTGTAAGTGGGCACTGAGTTCCTTAAACGCTAAGAGCTTTCCCAGGTAGCTTATAACACACAGCCCAGGAATTCTGTAGTCCCTTAACCAAATGTGTTTTATACTTCCTTGTTTAATTTCCAGACTACACATTGTGAAGAGCCATTTAGGTTTTATCAATATCTCTTTCCCTAAATTCTGTTGGACATTTAGTGTGCTTGAGAAGGAAATGTACGTATTTGATCCTTTTAAAGTGCTGTAACCTGTCTTCCTGAAGTGCATTTCAGCTTCATACTCATTGCTAGTGGGTTTGCCAGATTCTCCTTAAGGCTGAAAAAAGACCATTCTACATAAGCCCCCATGTCCCCAGCAGTCAAATGAAGCTTGCTTAGTGATTAAACTCCAACACTACTCATAATTCTCTTACAACATGTAAATCACCTTTTATTTTACTGGGCATTATTCATGTTTTCCTGCCTTCAAAGTAGAAACCTGAATAAGTGGCTTGTAGACCTAAGGCTGGGATCCAGGACATGGGCATCTTTCATTGACTGTCTTCCCTTTCCCCTTAAGTTGTGAAAGGGAATGGATCTGTTTACCTACATATGTGTATGTGACAATGCTTCACAATTCTTGTTCATACACATCGTTCACTAATGCAGTGAGAGTGAAGACTGGCTGTAATGTTATCAAGACAGAAGCTGTCTTCATTGGCTTTGCTCCCGGAAGGAAGTTCTTTACATTTGCGGTGAGCATCTCAGTCCCTCCATTCCTCAAGAGCTTTGCAGTTATGACAGTGGTCAGCTCACATCTCTTGGACAGAAATGCTTGTTCCTGTTCGGTGTTAATAGTCAGCAAAGCTGACCCCAGAGTGATGCCAGGGGCCCCTGTGGTGAGTCCTGCAGTTCCACTACTGCTCCTGAGCAGCAGGTTTTACTGTGGTGATAAAGAACATGTTTTCTCTGGCATTTAATACTTGAACCATGGTGATTAAGATCAGGACAGAAGTCATTTTAAATGTTCATTTTAAAAATCAGTTTTATTGTCATTTTGATTTAAAAGAACATACATGGCATGACTATAAAGTAATGAGACAAGTTTTTATGTGTGGCTTGGTTACTGAGTCTCATTATTATATAGTCATATCCTGTTGTTAAGCTTAGAAAAAAAATATGCCTTTGCTGTATGATTATCAGCTTTGTTACTTAAAATTTATCACGTGCCAACAGAGCACTAGGCACATATAACACAGAACTGTACAGTCTCTATGTTGACTATATTATTTACATAGATTTCTCAAAGATAACATTAAGCATGTATTTACAGAACTTTAGACAAAAATAACAATACTGGAAATCAGCAAGTTTCTGTCTAGCAAGGAGCACCTTTTCATGAATGAGAGGGTTATGCAGAACTTTTTGTGCATGAGCACTTTAATTCCATTACCCATCAAGTCCATGTTATTCCATTATAGTTATATAAAGCTGTAAGAGAAAAAACCTATAGGGGAAGCCAAAAATTGGTTTCATTAGATCAAATACATTAGAAAATTCCTCTCAGACCAAATGCTTAAAAGGACTAAAGAAAAACACATAACATATTTTAACACAAAATCTAGAGCTGTAGGATGGAATTCACTGAGGTGAAAGTTAGTGAATATGGAAATCATTTTTGAGTATTAATTACTATTGTAGTTTCTTTTGAAAAAAAAAAAACGGTACTTTAAGACAAACATTGATGTTAACACAAAATTATGACTTCAACAGGTTTGGGGATGTTTCAGGGCCATCCTTGGGGCATACATGACCTCCAAGGTGTCTTTTGGGCTTAAACATGAAAAATTTTTAATGTTGCCCTTGAAGATCAGCAGAGCACAGAGCAGTAATCCTCCTTGAGGGAGAAATTATTTTTTCACATTAGTCACTCAGCCAAGATATTAAGTATCCAAATGGAGGCTCATTCACTCTTAAAACTATGCCCACAAATTCAGGTTAAATACCTGGATACACTGTGGGTCTGATTCAACAACTAAAAATACTAAGCAATGACAGCTTCCAGTTGCATGTACAGTATTCAGCTGAAAAGGTAGACTGAGCTTTAAGTACACTAGGAATATACTACTATCTGGGCTTGCTTTATGTTTTAACATAAGAATTTTGTCAGTCTCCTTCATGCTTCATATCATTTGTTATGCGAAGGACCTCTCTGTTCTCTACTATCAACCAACATAATCAAATAGATAGGTGACCGTTGAACCTTGCCTTTAGCTAAATTTTAGAATAGTTAATTTTTTTAAAGAACGTTTTAAGCATACTCAGAAATAAAGGACTCAGGAAAATGTTCAGTCTTTTATTTAAAAACTATAAACAGTCACCAAAGTAAATAAAGCCATTCTATAACATAAATTGTAGGTCTCTATTTTTACTGCACACCCTAAGGACACAGCAGAAATGGTGGCTGGGAGGCCTTCCACATTTTTGGATGCTAATAGAACAGGCAATAGGCAGTTATAAGTTGATACATGTCACGCTTGGGTTTGGGGGGGAAAAAGACAATTTAAGGAAGTGAGCAGTTTCTGAGCAGGAATGTGGTACAGTATTAAGAATGGAAGAATAATACAATAAAATTCCACACTATATTAAGATAGAAAAAGTAGTGAAGAAAATATCATACCTGCACATAATGCATATATAACACAGGAGAAAACCTGTATAAAATTCCATGTATTTAAACCAATTTACAAATACAAAAACTTCTGTACAAGCTCTGAGCTTGCACATGACAAACGCTTACAGTGGATACATGTTAGGGAAAACCAAAAAATACCTTCAAATAGTTTTTCTTCTACAAAAATGACATAAGATATATTATTCCATACTCTTTCAGCCAGCAAAATGAGTTCTACAAGATGTATAATACAAAAAAAAAAAAAAATCCAAAACAAAAAAAGAAGAAAAAAAGGAAAAAAAAATCACAGTTCCACAAAACTGTTTTGACTTTACAGCATCAGTACCTTTGCAGAAGTATTTACACAAGTTTAAAGAACATTCATCCACTGCGTAGAATATATCACAATTACTTACAATTGACAGGAAGTCTAGAGAACCTTAGAGCCTACCAGCAATGCTTCTAGAACACCACAGAATGTATTCCAGTGGCTGCAGTGGTATGAAAGGTGTTCGTTCTATTCACAAATATGTACAACATCTATTCAGACTGGTAAATTTTTATGATAATAAATAAGTGAAAATATATTGGCTCAAGTAAGAAAACCAAGCTACTGATTCTAAACAAAACACACAATCCATAGCTAGATACTGGTGGCCCCTCTGAGGTGGGGTACAGGTGTGCTGAAACTTTTTCTTTATTCAAACCAGCTTAAACGGTTTTGTAAATATAAAAATGTGCTCCTTTTTGGATATAGATAAAAATATTTAATGCTTCTATTTCATCTGCTCATGTAGGTTTTACAATATTCCGTGTATATTCCAATGTGGATGGTACTGAATTCTGATCACACCAGTTTCCATCAGGATTCATCAGTGCTGAGACATCCTGCAGATAAGCTGGTTGACAATCCCACAGCAGTTCTTTT
Source organism: Orientallactaga sibirica (assembly GCA_036365145.1). Taxonomy (NCBI): domain Eukaryota; kingdom Metazoa; phylum Chordata; class Mammalia; order Rodentia; family Dipodidae; genus Orientallactaga; species Orientallactaga sibirica. The sequence goes on from JAEOAD010000036.1 coordinate 4,158,485, forward strand.
TCTTTTCTTTTTTTATCTTTTTTTTTTTTTTTTTTTTTTTTTTAAACAGAACAAAGGGATTCGCTCAGGATCAGAATACGAAGCTTCCTCTCAGGATCATGGGAGGATAAAATAATTCATTCTATGGTCTCTGTTCCATTAAGACTTGGTGCTTTCTTCAGTAACAGTATGTGAAATGTTTCTGACATTCAGTCTCCATTGTGTATTGGGATCTTTCACTGCAGCATTTCTGAGTCTTTTTCTTGTTCTTTACTCTGAACTGTAAAATTCAGTTCATAAAGGCATTTGGCAAGGGTAGAGGAAGCTTCCATGTTACTAATGGCTAGTACTGATAAGTTGTTTTCATGTCTCTTTAACAATCTGGGGGAAAAAAAACACAGAAGATTGTCAGACTCAAATGTCACACTAATGACTCCTTAACATGAATTTTGCAACTGTAAAAACTGTAAGAAAAATAGCACATAGTTCCAACACCCAGTAGATGAAACAGAAGGAGAGAGCAGAGAAACAACTAACTCAATTTACAAGTGAGTAAACAGGTGGACTTTCTTGTTAGTGAAGGCAGAATCAGGTAACACTATTTATAGATTGCCTTTTTCTTTTTCTTTCTTTTTTTATTAAATAAATGAGAGAGAGAGAGAGAGAGAGAGAGAGAGAGGGCGAGCGAGAGCGAGCCAGGGACTCCAGCCACTGCAAAAGAACTCCAGATGCATGTGCCACCTTGTGTAGCTGGCTTACACAGGACCTGGAGAATCGACCTGGGTTCTTAGGCTTTGCAGGCAAGTGCCTTAACCGCTAAGCCATATCTCCAGCCCTAAATTGCATTTTTCCATAGAAGACTGCACAGGGCACTTCTGTATCTATCATCATTCATGGTTTTTAGAAAAGTTGCATCTTATAAGACAGCTGCTAAGAAATACATATTTTTTTAAATTTTTAAATTTATTTTTGGAGAGAGACACAGAGACAGACAGACAGAGAGGGAGAAGGAGACAGAGAATGGGCGTGCCAGCAGTCTCAGCTGCTGCGAACGAAATCCAGATGTGTGCACCCTTGCGTCACTTTGCATCTGGCTAAACGTGGGACCTGGAGATTGGAACCGGGTTCTTAGGCTTAGCAGGCAGGCGCCTTAACCGCTAAGCCATCTCTCCAGCCCAGAAATACATATTTTATCAACCTCCAATTGTCTACTCTAAAGGTCACAAATGGCATAGCTATGTATACAAAGAAAAGAGGTGACAAAGTAAGCATCATCGAGTAATGAAAAACAAGGGCTAGGAGAACTGCAAGAATCAACTAGAAATGGAGGAATGGATAGACATGCTAAGGCCAGTATGCTAAATTGCTAATAGTAAAAGCTAGTTAGGAGCTATATGATGTTCACTCCAAAATTTTTAGTTGGCCTTAAGTATGAAAACTCTCAAGTCCAATATTTGACAAACAAGTCACACATATTGCAAGACTTGAACTTAATTACTTAAAAGTCTACATATAATTTTTCAAAAGAAAAAAATTAAAGGTTGGGTATGGTGACACAGGCCTATAATCCCAGAACTTTAGAGACAGACAAGACTGTGAGCACAAGTCCAGAGTAGTTATATAACAAGACTTTCTCAATTAAAAAATAAAAAAGGGCTGGAGAGATGGCTCAGCAGTGAAGGCAATTTCCTGCAAAACCTAACAACCTGGGTTTGATTCCCCAGTACCCACATAAAGACAAATGTACAGGGCGGCACATGCAGCTGGAGTTCGTTTGCTGGAGGCCCTGGCATACCCCTTCTCATTCTCTGATCTCTCTCTGCTTGCAAATAATTAAATAAGAATATTTTAAGAAAATAAAAATAAGGAGTAGCTTTAAAATATAATTATTTCCTCCTAACTATCAATACACATTCTAGTAAAAAACCTCTCATTTCACAAGTTTCACAAAATCATAAAAATAATTTTCAAATATAATAATCACATTGAAATGTGTTTCTTGTGGTTGAATGCCAAGTGAATAAAACTAGAAAGACTAGATTCAACTCTCTAGGGTGTTTTCAGGTAACTAGCAATGCCCTATTCGCCTCCCTTTTACCTGAATTTAGTCTTTACAAAATAGAACATAATTTTTGTTTTATGAAATGATTTTTTAAAATTTTATTTTATTTTTATTTATTTGACAGAGAAAGCAGGAGAGGGAGCGAATGGGTATGCCAGGGCCTCCAGCCACTGCAAACGAACTCCAGATGAGTGCGCCACATTGTGCATCTGGCTTACGTGGGTCCTGGGGAATCGAACCTCAGTCCTTTGGCTTTACAGGCAAACACCTTAACCGCTAAGCCATCCCTCCAGCCTGGGAAAAATTTTTATAATGTGCTCTGTAAGACATCAAAAAATCCTTTAGCTAGGCCGGGCGTGGTGGTGCACGCCTTTAATCCCAGCACTCGGGAGGCAGAGGTAGGAGGATCACCATGAGTTCGAGGCCACCCTGAGACTATATAGATAATTCCAGGTCAGCCTGGACTGGAGTGAGACCCTACCTCGAAAAACCAAAAAAAAAAAAAAAAAAAAAAAAAAAAAAATCCTTTAGCTGCCTTAGCAAGATCACCAAAAGACAAGTGGCTATGTGAAATAACAGATATTTCCTTTTGTAAACTTTGCAAATCTATGCTGAGTTTATTATGATTCCAAATACCCCGAATATGATTTTCAACCTTCAGTACCGGTCCCACTGTAGGGTAGAGGAGTAACACATATGAATTGATAATTAGCATGACAGACCAACTGCATTTGAACAGCCTGATTGGCAACCCATCTTCCTAAAAACTTAACAGCATCCTCTAGAGCATCTAACGGACTAACACCTTTTTATCAATATCTATCTGTGAAGAAAGGGCTTGAGATACATTTTTAGTCAGTCCATTAACATGATCAGCTGTCTTTATTGACTGTGCTAGGGATATTGCTGCCATGGTGGAAGAGGTGATGATGGTGATCCCCACAATTAGCCATTCTACAAATCTTTTTTTGTGTCATCAATCTGTTGAGCTGCTGGAACACTTGAGCTCCAAAGCTGAAATACCAGGGCTCAGTCATTTTGACAGCATGACTCCTTGTTGGCATAGGGCTTCAATTTGGCCCCAGGTCGACATGTGTTCTTTCTGGAGGCCTGGGACACTTCTGTTTCAGTGTCAGACAAGCCATCACCTTGGTCAGTGGGATTGAACCGGACATTTCGAGCTGGGACACAGATAGGCCTGGGCTGGTCCTATTAACCATGCATGGCAGAGGGTCCCTGTTTGGGCGCAAGCTGTGGGTCCTCACCATTCCCGGGGTCGGTGGCTACTGACGTCTTGGGAGCAGGAGGAATCGAGGGGAAGCAGGGTCCTATCATTGGCAAGCTAGGGCTAATAAATCTCAAGGTCTACCTGATGTGCACACCTCCTCCAGCAAGACTACACTGCTACACTGCCAGCAGCATCCATGGTCAGTCTGGCGATGTGCCCCTCGGGGTGGCACACTGGACCAGCTGTTCAAGGTGATCTCTTATTTTTACCTTTGTCTCCCACCCTACCTTTTTGTTTTTTTAACAGTGCTGGGGGATGCAGACCTGTGCTGTACCACTGAACTACATCCCCAGTCATATTCTTTCAATTTCTAGTTGCTTGTGATACCGCCTTCATTTTTAAAAAATATTTTATTTTTCTTTATCTGAGAGAGAGAAATAGGAAGGGAGAGAGAGAGAATGGGTGCACCGGGCCTTCAGCCACTGCAAACGAACTCCAGATGTATGTGCCCCCTTGTGCATCTGGCTTACATGGGTTCTGAGGAATCAAACCTGGGTCCTTTGGCTTCACAGGTAAGTGTCTTAAACACTAAGCCACATCTCCAGGCCCACCTCCTTCATTTTTAAAAGATATTATAGAGGATAAATGTCACATCACTTTAATGACCTTACGATATACGAAGTAAATTGCAATAAAAACATTTTAGCACATAAATTAGCTTTTAAGAAAACCCAATAGTTTGAACACAAGTCTGTCTCCTACACAAATAAGTAAAAAAAAAAAAATTCATTTTGTTTTTTAGAGAAATTAAACCAGAAAGTGTTAGAGCTTAAGAAACAGAACTCAAGGGTGAGGGAAGGGTTGAGAAATCAAACTAAAATGGGATTAAGTGACAGTTAAGGAACCTCTCTACATTTTGTTTCTAGAATGCAAGACCTCACAGTAACTGTCTTCAAACTACCCACCCACAAAAGGCAAGAAAATCAGAACATTCTTCACTGAAGAAATAATCTTTCTACAGAGACTGACATTTGGGGACTATCCTAGTCCTCAAACAAACTGTGTCCATTTACCCAGAGCTTTCAACCAACTCATAAATACTACTGTTTTATTTTATTATTGTCCTTTACTTCTAAAATTTTTAAAATTTATTTGAGAGAGCAAGAGAGGCAGACAGTGAAAGACAGAATGGCATGCTAAGGCCTCCAGCCATTGCAAATGAATTCCAGACGCATGCACCACCATGTGCATCTGGCTTACATGGGCACTGGGGAATTGAACCTGGGTCCTTAGGCTTCATAGGCAAGTGCCTTAACTGCTAAGCCATCTCTCCAGCCCACATTTTCCTTTCTTTTTTATAGTTTATTTTCTTTTGAAACAGGGTCTTGCTACTATGTAGCCTAGGCTGACTTCTAAATCATGGTCCTCCTGTTTCAGCCACCTGAGTGTTGGGATTATAGATGAGTACCACCATTGCTGGCTTTAAACATATTATTCTTAAAATATAAAGCAACCCCTCTCTAAATCCTCAAACATTTGAGGAAGGATAAACTATAAAGAACAGGAGAACACAGTATTATGGGCTTGGAAAATAGCTCATTGGTAAAGGCACTTGCTTGCAAGCCTACTGGCTCATGTTTGATTCCCAGCAGTAGGAAACCAAGTGGTACATGAATCTGTGATCCCAACATGCTGAATCAATGTGAAGTGGAGCCATGAGAATCCAGATGCTCACATGCCAGCCAGATTGGCACAGGGGCAAAAACAACCACGGAGACACTTGTCTTTAAAAGGCAGAAAGAGAAGACACCAGAGGTTATCCTCAGATTTCCACATGCATGCATGTACACAACCACCCACTAGCACTGTAATATTTCAGAGAGATGAGAAGACACTGGACCTAACAAATAAATAGGATATTATAAAATAGTAACTAGGAACATTAATTGAAAATTTTAATACAGATTTGGAGATTCAGTCAAGAAACTTCCCAGAAACAGGTTAAGCAGACAAAGTTGAATTCTAGACCAAAGAAAAAGAAACAAAGTTTCCTATTAGTAAAGCATATGAATAAAAGCATCCTCTGAACTGAAATGCCCACTTTAATCAAAATAAAATACCTTTAAAGCATACTACAAGGCATAGTAACCAAAACATGGTATTGGCATAAAAGCAGACATGAAATAAATATAACAGACAGTGGGGAGATAAACTCATGCATGCACTTGTGGTCAACTGAAGAAGGTGCCAAAAGTAGTGTTGAGCAGACGAAGTATCCACATACAGAATGAAACTAGACCTCTATCACCACTCTTAAAAAAATCAAGTCAACATGGATTAGAATATGAGAAGAAAGTGCCTTATAAGGAGAAATGCCTTAGGACATTGAAATGGGCAAGTTATTTTAGAAGACCACAAAGGCACAGGAAGCAAGTGCAAAGGAGACAAATGAATCAAACCCATCAGAGTGAAGAGACAAACTACAGCATGGGAGGATGTATTTGCAAGCTAAAAAAAAAAAAAAAAAAAAAAAAAAAAATTAAAAAATTACACAACCTGATTAAAGAATAGGCAACAGTTCTAAACAGACATGTCTCAAATGAAGATATAAAAGATGTATAAAAATGTCAAAGACTGGGCTGGAGAGACGGGTTGGTGGTTAACGTGCTTGCCTGCGAAGGCTAAGGACCTAGGTTCGATTTCCCAGTACCCATGTAAGCAAAAGGCACAAGGTTGCACATACATCTGGAGTTCGTTTACACTGTCTGGAGGCCCTGGTGTGCCCATTCTCTCTCAAATAAAGAAAATATTTTTTAAAAAATAAAAATTTTGATTGAGCTGCACGTGGTGGTGCACACCCTTAATCCGAGTACTCAGGAGGCAGAGGTAGGAGAATGGCCATGAGCTTGAGGCCACCCTTACACTACATAGTGAGTTCCAGGTCAGCCTGGACTAGAGTGAGACCCTACCTCAAAAAACCAAAATAAATAAATTAAAAAATATTAAATATTAATAGTCACTGGAGAAATGCAAATCAAAACCACAGTGACACATCACCTTATTCTAAGAAAAATACAAGCTACTTCATATCAAAAAGACAAAAGTGCTGATAAAATATGAAAAAAAAAGGAATCTCTAGGCACACTACTGGTGAGAATGTAAATTAGTACAACTATTATGGAAATCTTTATAGATTCCTCAAAAAGTTAAAAACAGTACCCACATATGACCCAGCAATCCTACTATACATATTTTTTAAATGCTGTATGGTTTGGATTTAAAATATCTCTTGGGCTGCAGTGACACCTCAGTGGTTGAAGGCACTTGCTTATAAAATGCCTCCTAAAGGACATGAGTCAAAGGCTTAGTCCTCAATGAAGCAATGTTCAGAGCTCCGTCAGGCTTTCAGGAAGTGACTGGAACATGAGATCTCTGATCACATTAATGAATTAATCCATTCATGGATCTATTACTTTAATAGTATTATTGGAAGCCGGGCGTGGTGGCGCACGCCTTTAATCCCAGCACTCGGGAGGCAGAGGTAGGAGGATCGTCGAGAGTTCGAGGCCACCCTGAGACTACATAGTTAATTCCAGGTCTGCCTGGACCAGAGTGAGACCCTACCTCTCAAAACAAAACAAAACAAAACAAAAAACAAACAAACAAAAAAAAAGTATTATTGGGAGGTGATGGAAATGAGGGGACTTAATTGGCAGAAGTAGGTCAAGCGCTATTGTTTCTGGCCCCTTCCCCCCTCTTTACTGCTTACTGACTGCTGTGAGGTAAGCTGCCTCCTGTCATATGCTTCCACTGACAAGATGGTCTATTCTCACTGTAGTGTAGACATATAAGGACTAACTACAAGCATTAAGTAATGTTTTCCTCCATTCACAATGTTTCTCTCAGATATTCTGTCACAGTAAAGAAAAAGCTAACATAGAAAATGAAGTTAAGGGCTAGAGAGATGGCTTGGTGGTTAAGGCACTTGCCTGTGAAGCCTAAAGACCCATGTCCTACTCTCCAGATGCCATGTAAGCCAGATGCACAAAGGTGAGGTAAGGGCAAGGTCGCACATGCCCACGAGGTGGCGCAAGCATCTGGAGTTCAATTGCAGTGGCTGAGGCCCTGGCGTGCCAATTCTCTTGTACTCTAAACAATAATAATAATAAAAACTTTAAAGGAAAATGAAGTTGATATGTCAAAAGGCCATAGGGCTATCATATTTATCGCAGTGCTATTCATAAGAGCCAAGAGCTGGAAACAATCTAAGTGCCCAGTAAGTAATGCATGGACAGTTCCACCATGAAATGCTATTCAGCCACAAGAACATAACCAAATCTTGTCATGTGTGCCAACTAGTGTTCACTTTGTTACCTGGAATAAGCTAGGCACAGAAAGACAGTAACCACATGATCTTAACTCATACATGGAAACGATGAAGCTCATTTTTTAACTGGCCAACAAGAGTTAGGGTTAGAGCAAGAAGCCATGACATGCTACTGCCATGTTCAGGACTAGACATGATTATAGAACACATAATCATGTATGTGTTCACAATGAGAAGAAAGGATTCTCAATATTTTTATCATAAAGAATTATTTCAGGTGAAAAATACTTGTAATCTGATTTAAACATTACAGAATGGAGAAATGTATCAAAATATCACATAGTTTCCCATTAATATGTACAATATTTTTGTAATAGACTTAAAAACCCTGTAAAAACATAATGGTCATAAAAATTCAGAAAATCAGAAATAAACAGAAGATTACAAAACTTCACAGTGGAAAAACAGATCATATATAAAATACAGACAAATACACAAATACACACACACACACACACACACACACACACACACACACTACCCAGGATGTCACTGAACTTCCCAAAAGCACAGCTGAATACTACGAGACACTAGAGCAATGCCTTGATCCTTTCACAGTAGAATTGTATATTAGAGAGAAAAATAGTAAGAATAACAAGTACATTATTTAAAATCAGTAGGAAATTATCAGAACTTGTGTGAATTGCTGAAAGCTACCACCCTGGATGTGGGTAGGAGTGGGAACTACTATATTTCTTCTAAGTTCTTAATAGTTACTATTTAATTTTTGTTACAGCTTTATTAACATATAATTCAAAATTATACAATTCAGTCATGAAAAACACACAAAGCATTGGTTTTTAGTGTGTTCACAGGCCTCTAGCCACTGTCACATCACATTTTAGAACATGTCCTTCATCCCAAGTCACAAGCCATTAGTTGCCATTCCTATTTCCCCAAGTCCTTCTTATGTTAATTTTCATTGTTGTGAAAGCAACATGAATATATCACTCAGCTCTGCTTAAGTGACAGCTTAATCTGACAGCTTTTTAAAGCATGTTTTTCCTGTTGTGTAATCATAACCACACTATTCTTGCTCAAATTTTTCATTCTCTCCCAACACACCTTTCTGTATCCATTAAACACTTTCGCATTCCCTCACTCCTCAGCTGCTGGAAACCACTGTGATGCTTCCTGCCTATAGGTATTCATTTGATTCTAACAGGTAGCCCAGATAAGCAGAATCTTCATTCTTTTTTATCTGGCTTATTTAACCTAGTTAAATGTCCTCATGTTCATCATGTTGTGGTATTAACTTTTGTACTATCCTACTGTAAGTGTATATTATATTTTGATTTCTCTATCTTGAGGAACTTATGGCTTTTCACAGCAGCAGGGACTTTTGTATCATGTTCTAGATAGTAATACATTATCAGATGTATGATCTGCAATTATTTCCTCTCATCCTATGGGTTACATTTTACTCTACAGAAACTTTAGTTTTAGGATTATTTTAAATACTTTATTCATTTGAGAGAGACATGGAGAGAAAGAGGCACCTAGAGAGGGTAATGGGTATACCAGGGCCTCTAGCTACTGCAAAAAAACTCTAGACTCATGCACCACCTTTTGCATCTAGCTTTATGTGGGCACTGGGGAACTGAACCTGGGTCCTTTGGCTTTACTGGCAAGAGCCTTAACTGCTAAGCATTATTCCAAGTTTTAGTTTTGATTGAGTCCAATTTGTCCGTTTTTTTCTTTTATTGTAGTATCCCAAAAAAGTTACTGCTAAATCAAATGTTATGAAGATTTTTGTCCCATGCTATGTTCTAAGCATTTAATAATTTAGCTTATATATGTGTAAGCCATTGATGGATTTTGAGCTGTTATTTAAAAGTGGTGTGTATGGCATATGCAAATGTGTGTGCCTGTGCAATCCAGAGAGGAGTGTCAGGTGTCCTTCATTATGGCTCTTTTACCATATTTCCTTGAGGCAGTTTTTCATTGAACCTGGAACTCCCTATCTTTTGGTTAGATAAGCCCACAGGGAGCCCCAGTGATCCTCCTGTCTGTCCCCTTTCGTGCTGGGGTTATAGGTGTGCAGAGTCAAGTCCAGCATTTTTATGTGGGAACTAGAGGTAAAATGCAGGTCTTCACGCTTGTGCCCACTGAGCCATCTCCCCAGCCCCACTGAATTAAGTTTTTATGTATGGTATCTTTTGCAGGTATGTATCTAGTTTTTCCAACACTATTTGTTGACAAGACTTTTTTCTTCACAGAGTGAGGAACCAGCACCTTTACCTTGTTATTACTAGATATGTTTGCGAAATCTTATTCTGAGGTCTCTCTTCTGTTCCATTGACCTGCCTGTCTTTATGGCAGCATCAGTTTTGACTACTGTAGCATTGTAGGAAGCTCTGAAATCAGGAAGTCCTTCAGCTTGCTTCATTTGCAAGATTATTTTGGTTTGAGTCACATTTGCTTTAGCAGTATTGACACCTTACCTTCTTGTCCACGAGCATGGACTGTCTTTCCATTTATTCATGTGTCTTTAATTTTTGTCAACAATCTTTTATCATTTCAAGGTATAAATCTACAACTTTGGTTAAGATATAAGTATTTTATTATTTATTTATTTATTTTTTGATTTTCAAGGAAGGTTCTTGCTCTAGTCCAAGCTGACCCGGAATTCACTGTGTAGTCTCAGAGTGGCTTCAAACTCACGGTGATCCTCCTACCTCTGCCTCCCGAGTGCTGGGATTAAAGGTGTATACCTTCATGCCTAGCTTATTTTGTGGTTTTAGTCCTCCCTCCCTCCCCTCCCCCTTCCCTCCCTTTCCTTCCCTCTCTCTTTCCTTCTCTCCCTCTTTCCTTCCCTCCCTCTCTCCCTTCTTTCTTTTTTTTTTTTTCTTTTCCTTTCCTTTCCTTTCCTTTCCTTTCCTTTCCTTTCCTTTCCTTTCCTTTCCTTTCCTTTCCTTTCCTTTTCTTTTCTTTTCTTTTCTTTCCACATAGGGAAAGAGAGATAGGGAGAGTAATAATGGGTGCACCAGGGCCTCTAGCCACTGCAAATTAACTCCAGATGCATGCACCCCCTTGTGCATCTGGCTTACATGGGCCTTGGAGAATCGAACTGGGATCCTTAGGCTTCGCAGGCAAACACCTTAACCGCTAAGCCATCTCTCCAGCCCTTCTTTTGTTTTCTTTTTGAGGTAGGGTCTCATTCTAGCTCAGGCTGACCTGGAATTCAGTATGTAGTTTTAGGGTGGCCTTGAACTCATGGTGATCCTCTACCTCTGCCTTCCAAGTGCTGGGATTAAAGGCATGTGCCACCATGCCCAGCTGTATTTTATTCTTTTGATATTATAAATGGAGGATTTTTTAAAATTTCATTTTTGGTTGTTCATTATTAATATATAAAAAGTAAACTGACTTCAAAATAAGGCTCATGTCTTATATTGATCAAAATGTGAAAAACTCGTACTTCTCCCAAGCTTAATCAGAAGAGACAAACTGTATTTTAAACATTTCATTTTATATTTAAAAATATTTATTTTTTACACTTGTGTGAGTGTGCATACACTTGTTTGCGTGCATTATAGGGAATTTTGCTGCTGCAAATGAACACCAAATATTTGAGCCATTTTTTGAGTCTGGCTTATGTGGGTGGCTGAGGAATGGAACTTCGGCTGGCAGGTTTGGCAAGCTAGTGCCTTTAACCACAAAGCTATCTTCACAGCCCTATATTTAAGCATATTGCATAATTTAAACTATTAGATCCTGAAATTCAAATTAAAAAAAATAAAGACTGCTAGTATTTTATATTGTTCAAGACATTACACTATGGGCATGAGGGTAAACTATGTGCCTTTCAATCTAAATGTTCTTATTGCAAATGGAAATATGCTTCAGTGTAAAAGATCACACACCCTGCATTAACCTATCAAAGAGGAACTGCCTAGGATCTCCTTCATAAACTGAGTTTTGCCATATTGTCAGGATTCTCATTCACCCAAAATTTCTCATCACAGGAAACACTCAGCACAGCTTCAGTTCCAAGGGTTTCAAACTGGACTGTGAGGACGTAAGGAGTTCATGGACTATAGGCTTGTTTAAAGACAAGTTCTGTGCATCCAAGACTATCATCAAATTTGGAATATTCCTGTGTTTTACTACCAAGCACAGACATGAATGCCCATGCCTAGCTAAAACTATTTTAATTTTATGATTTCATACAATAAGATAATATGAACTAAAGATACCAGAAGACATCTGGAAGACAGAGCTCATAAGTAAAATATCAAAACCAAGAACTTCTGTCTTAATACTTAGAAAACTAAAGGACCTTTACAAACATAAGACAATGCAATCTAAATGTGAAGAAACAGCCCTAAGAAAGTTATTCTGGAATTCCAATTTACGACACAAATTCCAGATAACATGTCTAACAGAGAAAGAATTGATGAGCATTCTTTCTATCTGCCTATCTATAAGATATTTATTAAATAATTATCACTTTTCCAATAGTGTGCTAGCACTGAAGAAACATCAATGAAAACAAACATGGAGCCTTATAAGAGCTCAACAGGCAACACATGGTCTAGGGAACACAGTGTGGCTAGACCTGGACAGGGCAGTGAGGAAAATGCCAGGGAAGAAAGGAAAGCCTGGATGTATGGCAAGAAGAGATAGCTTTATTTGGGGTGCGATTCTAGTTCCTAGTCTGGAAGGACTAATCAAGGTGTGTCTGTACACAGTTCAGCAGAGGAAAATGGTCATTTGGAAAACTAACAGAGCAGGAGATATGGCTTAGCAGTTAAGGTGCATGCCGGCAGTGCCAAAGGACCCAAGTTCAATTCCCCAGGACCCACATAAAGCCAGATGTAAAAGGTGGCATATGTGTCTGGAGTTTGTTTGCAATGGCTAGAGGCCCTGGTGTGCATATTTTCTCTCCCTCTCTCTCTCCTTGCAAATAAATAAATAAAAATATTTTAAAAACTGCTAACAGTGATGACATAAAATGTTATAAAAGGATATGTTATCAGAACAGAGAACAACAAACTCAGTGGAAATGAAAACCCACAAATAGAAAGGCTATAGAAACTAGCTCTTATCTGAGCTGAATCATGGAGAGGAAACAGGTATTTTAGTAGGTAGGCAACGCAAGAAGGATTCTTCTAGACAGGAAAATCAGTGGAGGAAAAGGTCAAAGGTGAGGCATGGTAGGAACCAGAAAGGCATGCATGGCTTGCTTTCACTGAGTGTAGGCTGTGAAAGAAAAATGAGAAAAGTAGGAAGAAGCCACATGATGAAAGAAACATGAAGACATGATATTCTCACACCTAGTAAGCCTTTCTGCTACTTCTTTTTAGAAAGTAATTGCTCAAGTATTAAGTATTTTTCTAGCTTAGCATGTATTAGAACTGGGGTTTGATCTTCAGGGGGAAAAAAAAAGAACAAAATTCTTATTTGTCAGATATAGCAGCTTTTTTCACTGTAAATTAATATTAAAAAATTCTTTTTTTCTGAGGTAGAGTCTCACTCTAGCCCAGGCTGGCCTTAAACTCACAGTAATCCTCCTAAAGTTGTGCGCTACCACCCATGGCAAAAATATTCATTTTTAACTTATAGAAATTTAATAATTGCTAGAGTCAAACTCATTTTTTCTTTTTAATTAATGCTACTATTTTTGTGCTTACAAAACTGATTAGTATGGTATCAGACCTAAAATAAGGTTTAAAAAGTGATGTTGGGAAGAAGGTGGATCCAAAGCATATGCTGAGATGGGGTGAGGACAGGCTGGGTGAGAAGAACAGAGGCGTGTGTAGGAGGAGCTGGAGACTGCTGGGCGAGTGCAGGAGGATGCTGAGAAGGGCAGTTTCACAGAGACTAGGTGGAGGAGGCAACAGCAGAACACATGAGCTGGGCACAGATAGAGTTCTTTCTACTTTTTTGTGAATATACATAATCCAGATTATTTTAAGTCCATTAGGAAGCAACTTTAAAATGTCAGAGTATTACAGTGAATCTTAACACCTATGACTTTAACAGTTTCATAAAAATGCGAACTGTCAAAAGGAACTGAGGTCACAATCCTACATGATTCAAATGGCCACTTCCCTCTTTACCGCCAATGAACTCCTATGCTTCCTTTTGGTTGTTTCCAGTTTATTTTTGCCTTTTAAGAGATCATGATGGCTTGACCTCGTCATAAGTTTTGGAACCATTCACAAAACTGCTGAGATAAAAACCCCAGTAAACAGAGATAAAAGCCAGTAAACAAAATAGAGAGCCTAATTTTATTAACTTGCACATAAAAGTAAACAATTTAAGTCACTTTTGCTTTGAGAAACATATTACTCACCTGCGACCACATTCTGAGTATTTACCAATATTTTTTAATATTAAGGCAGCTGTTAGTCGGATGTGTTTAGTTATTGGTCCCTCTTTTTCATCCTTAAAAAGAATGGGGGACATAAGAAAAATAATAAAGATCTCTATCACACAAGGTTCACACCTCTACAGACAAGGCTTTCAAAGGTCACTTACTGTGAAATCCCGAAAGACAAGGTTTCTCGATCCTCTCCTGAGAGCCATGAGTGCTGCACTGGGATGACTTGCAATGGCCTTCTGTGCTCTAGGAGTCGAACTTGTGCCCCCCACAGTAGCTGGCTGCCTACATGATCACACAGATACACAGTTGGCCTGACTTAGCACACAGCTGGTGATGGTGACCCACTATCAGCCTATACAAACTAGCTCTTCACTTTAGGCCTGTGATTATTCAAGCTATCTTTTTTGTTGTTGTTGTTGTTCCTAGGTCTCACTATGCAATTCAAGCTCACCTTGAACTTGTGATTCCACCACTTAGCAGTGTTTATGCACATGCCACCACACCTGGCTCAACCTATCAGTTTTAAAGCAAACAATAAATGATCCAGTGTAGTCCATCTTTTAAAAAAAATTTAGAGAGAACAAGAGAGAGAGAGAGAGAGAAAGGATTGGCCCGCCAGGGCCTCAGCCACTCTAGTCAAATTCCAGATGCTTGTGCCACCTAGTGGACATGTGTGAACTTGTGCTTGCCTCACCTTTGTGTGTCTGGCTAACATGGGATCTGGAGTCGGACATGGGTCCTTAGGCTTCACAGGCAAGCACCTTAACCACTAAACCATCTCCCCAGCCTGCATAGTCTTTAAAGTTACTATGTTGGGTAAGCAGGCAATAAAAATAAAATATAATACAGTACCAAGGTTATAGAATTCTCTTTGAATACAATGTGAAGATATTTGCTAAGAAAAAAATTGATGTACAGTATGATCCCTAAATTATTTGGAAATAGCACAAAGGAGTAAAAATAATAATGAGCACAGGCCATGTGAGAAAAGATAGTGTGATACAATAGGAGCTATGCTGAGCATGAAATGCCACATTACTTTCTCACATAATAGTGCTCTAAAGCTGCAACAGAAACACTGATGGACACACAGGAGACTTGTTTTTGACTCTTGAACAAGCTGTGCGACAGTCATATGTAAAGTGGGCTATTTCTGATACTGTTTTACATAAACTAACTTTAAATATTAAAAATTATAATGTGAAAGCAACCCTTAAAAGTAAGCCAGAATGCATATGTTTATATGGAAGCACATATGCACATATACAAAATCTCTTTGCTACTATCAAACACATGTTTACTCCTTAAAAAAAAAAAAAAAAAAAGACCATGTTAGCATTTCCAATTTACAAAGCCTTTACTCATACATTTTCTGCCATCCTAGTGACTTGTCTTCAAAACAGAACCTAAGTGTCAGGGCTACAAGGATGTTACAGAGCATGTAGCCCAGCTACTGTGAAAGGGCACCTACCAAATAGTTTGAGCAGTGTCACAGCTAGACTAGACCTAGGTTTTGGGTTTCCTGGCATGCTAAATTCCCTTTGTTGTTACTGTGCTTTGCCTAGTTTCCTACACCCTCCCCCCACTGCCACTTCCTCACCCTGCTTAATCTCTTGTACTGGGAAAAACCCATGCGAGCCAGTGGTACACACACCTCTCATCCTGGACTGCCTGGTTTTATGTACAATCATAAGTAAGCTTGTGCTCCTTACTTGGTAGATTTTTGGTTTCCCACTTGTCCTGGTTCATCTTGTTTTAATCCTGCTAGCAGGGCATCCTTTGAACAGTGTTTATCCTTTTGGAGAAAAGACAGAATAGATATCACAACCCTAACTAAGCTAGTGAGGTGCTGGGAAAATTGTATCAAGAGAGTATACCTGTAAGTGGGTAATAAAAGAAAATCTCTGCCGCTGAAAAGGCTCACAGCCTTCCCAAAGACACTGCCCTGGGTAGACATCTTTTCCTCCGTGCTCAGTAGCTGCATGGTAGAAAACCTGTGAGGGTGTCTGGAACCACCTACAAAAATACACAGAAAATGTCCAACACTTGGAGTTAAAACTTTATTTTATTTTATTTAAGAGAGAATGGACATGCCAGAGCCTCCTGCCACTGAAAACAAACTTCAGATATATACACCACTTTGTGCATATAGCTTTATGCGGGCACTGAACCCTGGCTTGCAGGCTTTGCAAGTAAACACCTTTAATTGCTGAGAAATCTCTCCAGCCCCAATAATGTCTTTAAATGAAAAAATTTGTCTTTTTTTTTTTTTCCTTCTTCCATTTCTCAAGGTAGGGTCTAATTCTGTCTAGCCCAAGTTGACCTAGAATTCACTATGTAGTCTTAGCCTAGCCTCAAAC
The DNA here is from genome assembly GCA_036365145.1 of Orientallactaga sibirica. Lineage (NCBI taxonomy): Eukaryota > Metazoa > Chordata > Mammalia > Rodentia > Dipodidae > Orientallactaga > Orientallactaga sibirica. The sequence goes on from JAEOAD010000036.1 coordinate 4,174,832, forward strand.
TCACAGGGATCCTCCTATCTCTGCCTCCTGAGTGCTGGGATTAAAAGTGTGCATCACCATGCGCAGCTTCTATCTTTTTGAAAAAAAATATTTTAATTTATTTATGAGAGAGAGAGAAAATATGACTGGGGGGCTGGAGAGATGGCACAGTGGTTAAGGCGTTTGCCTGCAAAGCCAAAGGATCCCGGTTCAACTATCCAGGACCCATGTAAGCCAGATGTACATGCATCTAGAGTTCGTTTGCAGTGGCTGGAGGCCCTGGCATGCCCATTCTGTTTTTCTCTCTGCCTCTTTCTCTCTCTCAAATAAATAAGTAAAAAATATATTAAAAAAAAGGAAAATATGACTAGGCACATCAGGACCTCTTGTCATTGCAAACCAGCTGGAGACACATGTGCCACTTTGTGTGTCTGGGGAATTAGGCACTGGGAATTGAACCTGGCCACCAGGCTTCACAAGTAAGTGCTGTTAACTGCTAAGCCATCTTCCAAGCCTAAATATGTCACTTATTTCTCCCCCCCCCTCCCCGAGGTAGGGTCTCATTGTAGCTCAGGCTGACCTGAAATTCTCAGGGTGGCCTCGACCTCACAGTGACCTTCCAATCTCTGCATCCCAAATGCTGGGATTAAAGGCATGTGCCACCACGTCTGGCCCAAATTTGTCACTTTTTTTTTGGTTTTCCAAGGTAGGGTCTCACTCTAGCTCAGGCTGACCTGGAATTCACTATGTAATCTCAGGGTGGCCTTGAACTCTCAGCCATCCTCCTACCTCTGCCTCCCGAGTGCTGGGATTAAAGGTGTATACCACCACATGTGGCTGTTATTAATACATATTTTAGAACATGATTATATAACTACCTCCCCCCCCAAAAAAATCATGAAATCCTAAGAGATCTCTTCCATAGACTTGATAAAGATTGATTATACAAATATGTGAGTTACTAATTAGTAAGTGAAAATATTGCTCACATATTTAATAGGTTCATATTACATTTAATAGTAATAATAGTAGCATAGCCAACCCAACAATTTATATTAAATACATTTTTTGAAAATTATTTAATATAAATTAAAGCCAGATTTTTCAGATTTTTATTTGAGAGAGAAGAAGGAAGGAAGGATGGAGGAAGGGAGAATGGATGAGCCAGGGCCGCCAGCCACTGCAAATGAACTCCAGACACATGCACCACCTTGTGCATCTGGCTTATGTGGGTCCTGGGGAATCAAATGTGGGTCCTTAGGCTTCACAGGCAAGCGCTTTAATCACTAATCACCTTAATCACAAGCAACTTAATCACCATCTCTCCAGCCCCAACTTTTCTTTAAAAAAAAATTATTTATCTTGAAGGAGAGAGATGGAGGGAGAAAGAGAGGAGGAAATAGGGCCTCTTGCCATTTGCCATTGCAAATGAACTCCAGATGCATGCAACACTTTGTGCATCAAAAGTGTTGTCACTAGGAAATTGAACACAGACTGTTAGGCTTTCCAAGCAAGCACATTTAAGAACTGAAAAAGCCCCACCTTTCTTTCTCCAACATCAACTCCTAGTCACCACCAGGACTGAACCATACAAATATGTGAGTAGGAAAGTGGCAAGGAACATAAACCTGAACCAAAGGCGATCTATTCTTCACAAACATGGCAATGTCAGGCACTACTGAAATCAAGACAGCAAAGACTATATTCAAAAGTTTCAATGACTAGGCAGTAACTCAAGTACCTGTAGAGCAGCATTTCTGTAAGTTATAAAAGTTGTCAAATAGTTTCAGATTTCAGACATTTTTAGGTTTTATATTTATTTATTTATTTATTTGAGACAGAGAGGGAGAAAAGAAGACAGAGAGTGAAAACGGGCACACCAGGGCCTCTAACCACTGCAAACAAACTTCAGATACATGCGCCACCATGTGCATCGGGCTTACATGGGACCTGAAGAACCGAACCTGGGTCCTTAGGCTTCTCAGGCATACACGGTAACCACTAAGCCATCTCTACAGCCCTGGATTACAGATTTTATTTCAAGTTATATTCATCTATATAAATACCAACCCAAACTTTATTATAAAATTAAAACCAGAAAACATGTTTTAAGTTTTGGATTTTCTCTGAATTTTCAGTACTCCAAATGCTATTTCATTCATACGAAATACATGTGACAGGACCTTTACTATATAGATTAGTAGTTGTTATTTCTTCCTGTACAAGTCATTAATTGAAGGCAGTCAACGTCAGACACATGGGCACAAATCACCCATACCATTATAATGGAGCCAAACCCCACCCCCAAACACACTTTGTGACTTTGTAGCCATCTTCCTGTCATAGTCACATTACTCACGTGTTCATGGTGAAGTTGCTATAAAACACTATGTAGCCAGCATATAAATAAAAGTATAGTACAGACAATTATTTGCAGTGTAAAATACTTTGCTTATAGTTTAGCTGTGTAGTAAACTACACATATAGGTCTTTGTAAAAACTCTGGTGTCTGCACGATGAAGAAATTGCCTACCATTTTTCAGAATGTATCCTTATCATTAAAGGATGTGAACTCTATTTTACTCTACACTCCCCTAAATCCAAATGAACCAGTCACTAGTTAAAAGAAGTCACATTTCTAAAGTATTTTGTGGTAAAGAAAATTAATTAAGTTTACCTCTGATACATGAAGTTGGTAAATTACCAGCAACAGAAAAATAGACAAGTACTTCTCTTGCTTGTGCCTCTCGCATATCAGATTACAGATGCACCCATATTCTTTAAATCAATTTTAATTACTAAATGTATACAACTGTATGTAAACGACTAACACTAAAACTGTTAGCTGTTTCTTTCTCCACAGCCCATTACTTTTACCCTCAACTCTGGTCATGTGAGCCATTCATTGGTTGTAGTAGTTTAGAATGAAGTACTATAATTGTGATGCTGGTGGTAATGGCTTCAAGAAGGTGAAAAATAGTCAAGGTTTTCAAAATAATTTAGAAGATATGATTTGGAGGGTCAGCTGTGTATGGCACTTGGGAGGCTCAAACTCAAGACCTTGTTAAAATTTATTCTTGGGCTGGCTTAGTGGTTAAGGCACCTGCCTCCTAAGCCTAAGAACACTGGTTCCAATCTCCAGCGGTTCCAATCTCCAGGTCCCACGTTTAGCCAGATGCAAAGTGACGCAAGGGAACAATGCCGCACTTGACCACAAGGGGTGCACACATCTGGATTTCGTTTGCAGCAGTTGAGAGGCTGCTGGCACGCCCATCTCTTCTGTCTCCTCTCCCTCTCTCTCTAAAAAAAAATTATCCTTCATGGGGGCTGGAGAGATATCTCAGTGGTTAAGGCAATTGCCTGCAAAGCCTAATGACCCAGGCTCAATTCCCTAGTATACACATAAAATAAAGCCAGATGCACAAGTGGCACATGTGCCTTGTGTTCATCTGCAGCAACTGGAGGCAGGCCCTGGTGAGCCCATTCTCTCTCTGTTTGCAGATAAATAAAAATATTAAAAAAAAAAACAAAACTCATCCTTCACAGGGAGAGCCCCTCAAAGCAAACGTACATTGACCTTACACATTACAGATCGCTCCATAAGGTAAAACACACTGGGCAAATATACAAATATACTCCTAAACAAAAACAGAAATTATAGCTGATTACTTTCTCTCAATCATTGGCAACCTTTAAAAGGTATGTATTATTTTCAATTATATCATTAATACAGTTTTTAGTGGCCAACTCTGTTCAGTATCCAAATAACTGAAAAGCTAAGGATTAGCTTTTATTCCTGCACTTAGTTATCCTTTGATTAAACTCTTCTCTTATTCTAAGTGAAATGCTGTTTGGTTCAATAGAACATGATTAACCTAAAGCCAAGCTTGCTGATTTCAGCCACTTGAAGCAGCAACTTAAATTACTCAAAGAAAAATATACACAGAAAGTTAAAAGAAAACAAACAAAAAAAAACATTTAAAAACTAAACAAAATAAACTCAGCAACCATTACTGGTGCTAATTATGCTATGATTCTCACCATGACTGTTCTTAGCCAAAGAACTTCCCAAGTGTCATGAACACATAAGCTCTCAAATAAAGCATAATTTGCTTATTACTTAAGTTTTCTTAAAAGGTTACAGATTTAAAATTCTACTCAAAGGATCACTCCCCATATATATAGCAATAATACATAATGCATTATCATGTTTTAACAAAATCAGTGTAAGTAGAACAATTTAAAAACAAATATCTGTGACAACAAAGATTCTTTCCTTTGATTTCTTTTTTAAAAAAAAAACATTAAAAAGCTGCAATTAACACTTGAGACTCATTTGAGTTTTCTTAGTCATTCAGGTTTAGCAGTCTGTTTTTCTTTAATGCCCAAAAGTATTCTTAAAAGTCTTCTTAAAAGATCCTTTCTGCTAAAAAAGGAAAAGAAAAAAGAAAAACCAAACCAAAACAAGAATCCTTAGTTTTAAAAAAAGATTTTATTTTTATTTATTTATTAGAGAGAGAGGGAGAGGGAGAGAGAGAGAGAGAGAGAGAGAGAGAGAGAGAGAAAATGGGCACACCAGGGACTCTAGCCACTGCAAACAAACTCCAGACGTATGTGCCACCTTGTGCATCTGGCTTATGTGGAACCTGGAGAACTGAACCTGGGTCCTTAGGCTTCACAGGCAAGCACTTTACCCACTAAGCCATCTTTCGAGCCCAAGAATCCTTAATTTTTATTTGAATGAAAAACGTGGGATGGAGGAACGGCTGAGCAGTTAAGGTGCTTGCCTGCAAAGCCAAAGCACCCTGGTTCAATTCCCTAGGACCCATGTAAGCCAGATGCACAAGGTGGTGCATGCTTCTGCAGTTCCTTTGCATTGGCTGAAGGCCCTGGCATACCCATTCTCTCTCTCTTAAAAAACTACCTAAGAATAAAAATAACTTAAAAAAATTTATAGCATTTTTTCCCCAGGAATATTCTAGTGCAAAAGATGTACACAATATCGGTCTCAGGGTGGCACAGAGAAGACATCAGAAGGAAAAGTCCGGCATCATGTCTACCTTGCCACACCTTATACTTACAACAAGGGAAGAGAGAGACCCCATGGGTGCAGTCCTATTGTGAGGTGTTTGTGAGAGCACATATAACTAGGATGCAGGCATCTTCCCTTTCAGTTAAAATGATACAGAAATGCAGTGAGGAGAAAGCTGCTCCTCAGGCTAAAATCCCCATTCCTGTTTGAGAGTGCAAGCAGAGCCCACCCCACCAAGAGAATCTGAAATTGCTTGGCAAGCTCGACCAAGGCAGTTCAAAAGCTCACGGAAGCCAGTAGCATGGCCTCACAGCCAGTGAGCACTATCCCTGGGTCACAGGGACTGGCCAAAGGGAGACTGAGTACAGAGCAGAGATCAGGTCCCCACTCGGCAGACCAGCAACCCTGTCCTTACTAAGCTGGTTGGATGGCACAATATAGGCCTGGTCCTAGCCAGACAGCATGGCTTCTGTGAAAATGGTGTTCTGCGCAGGCTTGGTGTGACAACAGTTACAGTTACAGTGAGCTGAGGATATGGTTCAGTGGTTATAGGTGTTTGCTTATAAAGCCTGATGGCCCAGGTTTGATTCCCTAGTACCCACATGAAGTCAGAAGCACAAAGTGGCACATGAGCCTGGATTTCCTTTGCAGTGGCAAGAGGCCCTGGAATGCCTACTACCCATCATAAATATACAAAAATACCTAGAAAAAGCCGGACGTGGTGGCGCATGCCTTTAATCCCAGCACTCGGGAGGCAGAGGTAGGAGGATCGCCGGGAATTTGAGGCCACCCTGAGACTACATAGTGAATTCCAGGTCGGCCTGGACTAGAGTGAGACCCTACCTCGAAAAAACAAACAAACAAAAAAACCTAGAAAAAAAAAAAAAGAAGAGTTATTAAGGGGTAGGGTTGCAGCTAAGTGGTAGAGTAATTTTCTGAGTTTGAAGCCAACACATTCGACAACAATAAAAGCTGGGTGTGGTGGCACATGCCCCCAGAACTTGGGAGGCAGAGATAGGAGGATCGCCATGAGTTTGAGGCCACCCTGAGACTATATAGTGAACTCCAGGTAAGCCTGGGCTAGAGTGAGACACTACCTTGAAAAACTAAAAACAAACAAACAACAACAACAAAATGTTCTTCAGCTGAAGAAAAATGTAAGAGGTCAAAAACTCAGAAAATGAGATTATATAAAGACAAAGTGTTAGAGATGGCATCAAAGGAATTAAAATATTATTTTATTATTATTATTATTATTTGTTTTTTGTTTTTTTGGGGTGGGGTTTCACTCTAGTCCAGGCTGATCTGGAATTCACTCTGTATTCTCAGGGTGGCCTCCAACTCAGGGTGATCATCCTATCTCTGCCTCCTGAGTGCTGGGATTAAAGGCGTGCACCACCACGCCTGGATTATTCCTAAAATTAATTGATTTAATAAGTGTTTTTTCAAATTTATGACAGCTTCTAAAATGGTTGGGAAGGACTATATGGAAGGTGTGATAATGCCCTACTGTAAGGCCTCTGCACTAACTTAAAAGCAGTACAATGCTGTTTAAAAGTGGTCTTAGGTCTGCTGTAAGTGTATATTGCAAACTCTATGAAAACCAGGTGAAGGTTTTATTTATTTTTTAATTAAGAGAGGAGGATTTCACTAGCCCAGAGTAACGGACTCACTCTTATCTCAGGGAGGCCTAGAACTCACAATAACAGTCCTATTTCAGCCTTTAGAGTGCTGGGATTACAGGAGTAACCACATCTGGCTAACATTTCATTTAATTAGTACACTTGCATACTAAAAGAGAGATTCATAGAATGTAGAAAAACAGGCAAAAGAGAGAACCCAGGTTCGATTCCCCAGGACCCATGTAAGCTGGATGCATAAATAGTACATACTTGTGGAGTTCATGTGCAGGGGCAGAAGGCTCTGCATGCCCATTCTCTCTCTCTCTCTCAAATATAAATAAATAAAATTAAGAAATTTGGAGGGCCATGAAGCCCTGGGTTCAATTCCTAAACACATACACACAGAGAAGAAAGCTGGGTGGATGTATAAATTTCAGACAAAGCAGTAGCTTTTAGAAGAAGGAAAATTATTATGGATAAAGAGGTAAATTATGGCCAGGTTGGTGGCACATCTGTAAATATAGTACTTGGGAGGCTGAAGCAAGGAGGATCCTAAGTTTGAGGTTAGCCAGGAATAGAATATGTATGTGTGTATGTTTCAAGGTAGTGTTTCACTCTAGCCCAGGCTGACCTGGAATTTACTATGTAGTGTCAGGGTGACCTTGAACTCACAGGGCTACCTTTGCCTTTTTAAAGGTGTGCACCACAATGCCTGGCAATATATATAGCATGCATACACACACACACCAAAAGAGGTGAATTCTCTAAGTCTACATACCTAAGACAATGTATCAAAACATATCAACATGATGTCAGCCAAAAATGAAAAAGAGCCAGGTGTGGTGGCAAACAACTTTAATCTCAGCATTCAGGAGGATGAAGAGGAAGGTTATCATGAGTACTAATTCCAGGTCAGCTTGGACTAGAGTGAAATCCTACCTCAAAACGAAACAAAATTTAACAAATAGATATAGAAATAGATGGAAAGGAGACATATCTACTACTATTATTGAAGGTTTAATGTACCTCTCAACCAGATCTAAAAGGCAGAAAAACAGTAAGGAAATAACTGAACAAACCAGCATCATCAAACATTTGGACCTAATCAACATTTATAGAATACTTCATCTACAATGATATTCTGGTTAAGGTCATGCGACATCCCTAAGGTAAAGCACATTGGGCAAATATACAAATATACTCCTGAACAAAAACAGAAATAAAGCATACACTGTCAAACTACAATAGACTTAATCTGTAAACAAAACAATTTATGATAACACATACCCACAGATTAAAGAATATTGCTAAATGTTTTGAACTAAATGAAAACACAACTATAGCACTGAATGCATACTCTTAACAAGAAGATCTAAGATCACTAAGTAAACTTTCTGTAGTGGTTTGAATAAACTCATGAGTTTGGAATAATTGGTTCCCAGCTGCTGGCAATTTGGGAGGTGGAGCTTTGCTGGAGAAAGTTTGTTGTTGGAGGCGGGCCTGGGGTTTAAGAGTGTTACAGCCAGCTCCCACTTGGGAGAGTGAAGCTCACTCTTTTGTTGCTGTTTTCCACCTACTATAGTAGAGGTGTGTGCTACCATTTTTCCCCCTGCCACCATGAAGACTGTAAGCCAAAAAACCCTTTCCTCCCAATCAGCTGCTTTTGGTCAGGTGTTTTGTTCCAGCAACATGAAGGTACCTGTAGCATCTGCCACTCTTAAGAAACTAGCAGAACAACAACAAATTAAATCCAAAGCAAATCAGCAGAAATCAGTGAGAATGAATACAGGAAACATATACAAGCTGATTCTTTGAAAATATCAATAAAATAGACATAACTATAGCAAACCTAATCAAAAACAAAATGTGAGAAGACATAAACTCTAGTATTAGAAGTGAAGGGGAAGCTATTACCACTGGTGTCATGAGCAATTAAAGTGTAACAAAGGCTTTAATCCTAGCACTTGGGAGAAGGCAAAGGCAGGATGATCTCTGTGACTTTGAGGCCAGCCTACAGCTTCAGAGTTCCAGGTCAGCCTGGGCTAGAGTAAGACCCTACCTTAAAAAAATGGCGGGGGAGGGGGGAGAACGCTAGAGGGATGGCTTAGGTGTTAAGGCACTTGCCTGCAAGCCAAAGGACCCATATTCTAGTCCCCAGTACCCACATAAGCCAGATGCCCAAGGAGGAGCATACATCTGGAGTTCCTTTGCAGCAGCTGAAGGCCCTGATGCACTCATTCTCTCTCTATTTGCCTCTCTCTGTCTCTCTCAAATAAATAATAGTTATTTGTAAAAGACAATTTACTAAAATTCATAAACATAACAGATAAGCCTATAATTACTAATGAAGTCTGATGAATTACCATCAAAACAGAAAGCACTAAGACAGTCTTACTAAGAATTCTACTAAACATGTTGGAAAGAAATGGTGAGAATTCTCTACACTCCCTTTCATCTAAACTAAATGGAAGGTATATTTTCTAACTCATTCTATAAAAACAGCATTACCCTAAGATCAAAACCAGACATTATAAGAAAGCCATAATCTAGTATCTGTCATGAGCATAGATATGAACACCAACAAAAATACTAGTAAATCATATCAAAGAATGATTAAAAATTATATACAACATGACTAAGTGGGATTTATTCCAGCTACAAAAGGCTGGTTCAACAGCCAAATAATCCATCATATCTACAGGCTAAAAAAGAAAAATCATAACAATAGATACAGAAAAGCATTTTGACAAAACACAAGATCCATTCATGCTAGAAGTTCTCAGCAAATCACTCAAATAGAGCTCTGAATAAATATGACAGGTTTGGAAAGACACACACCCAATAACAAGTATCACTATCTTTTGGGATGCTGCTGTTTGGAAATTAATGTTTTTACAAGTAGAAGGCTAATTTTACCATCAGAAAAACAATGATGATATGAAAATGCTGTGAATTGGCATTTGATGATACTTCCATGAACGGTTCCACTGGATAGTATTTGAAGACTAAAAACATTCACTGAGACCCTTACTTTTGTAGGTATAAACTACTTTTTTATGGTAAAAGTAAAAAAAAAAAAAAAAAAACGCAAAAACAAAAAACGGCCACTGTTATCATTCATGTTCTTAAGACTAAGTTATTGATATACGGAAAAATTTCCAGAAAGAGAAGATATAAACTAGAAAACTACATAAATTCTAGAAAGTCCTAGGAAGACTGATGGCACCAGCACAGAGAAAAGGTTCCTAACTGTATGACATATTCACAAGCAATAATAGGAAGGCCATTGTATGTATATGTATGATTACAATAAAATTCATTATCACTTTAAAAATTGCTTATTTCTTTACTTGTGAGTGTGTATGGGGGGAGCTTGCAGGCCTTCCCACTGCAAATGAACTCTGTATGTATGCACCACTTTATGTGAGTAATGGGGAAGTGAACCAGGTTGGCCCAGTCAATGGTTCACAATTCCATTCACTGTGCTATGGACATCCCATGGGTTTGTGCATGTGTACAGTGACATGGCCCAACACCATTACTACAAAAAAAAATTTAACTCAAGGAAATCAAAATTTTATCTGTAACATAAAAAAGAAACAGAAAAGGGCGAAGTAAAAACTCAAAGGATACACTGGGAAAACAATTTTAATTTATACCATTGCAGATTAAAAGTTCAACCATGTAATACCTAAAGAGTTTTGTAAAACAAGAACAAAAAATCCAAACAACCACATACAGAAATGAAAAGACAGGGGCAGTTCACACAGAAAGAAAAGCGATTTAAAATTCTGTTCAGGGAGGTGAGAGAGATGGCTCAGGTAAGAATGTCTGCCACACATGCACAAGGCCCTGACTTGCCCCGAGTTTGATTCTTCAGGACCTACATAACCAGAGCGTGGCAACAAACACCTGTAGTCCTAGTCCTGTGGCGCACAGAGAACTGCTGATCAGCCAGTCTGACCACTATAGCAGCTCTGGGCTCAGTGAGAGATACACCTCAAGCAAACACATGGATAAGTGTAGAGAAGGACATCTGACTTTAGCGGCCTTTGCAAGCATGTACATCTGCAAACATATGCATCTTATATATCACACACATGCCAAAAAATTCTATCAAGATCATCATTTTTACCACATTGGGGCAAAAAAAAAAAAAAAAGCTTGATAATGAATGATATTTGCATGGCTGCAGGTAAATGAGAACTCATATCTCCTTTGACCTATCAATTTTATTCCTAAGAATTTCCAAGATTAAAAGATAAAATCTCAGGCTGGGCGTGGTGGCGCACGCCTTTAATCCCAGCACTTGGGAGGAAGAGGTAGGAGGATCACAATGAGTTTGATGCCACCCTGAGACTACATAGTGAATTCCAGGTCAGCCTGAGCTAGAATGAGACCCTACCTCAAAAACCAAAAACAAACAAACAAACAAACAAAAACATAAACAAAAAAGATAAAATCTTGGGCTGGAGAAATGGCTTAGTGGTTAAGACATATGGCCGCAAAGCCAGAGGATCCCAGTTCGATTCTCCAGGACCCATGTAAGCCAGATGCACAAGGAGCGCATGCGTCTGGAGTTTGTTTGCAGTGGCTGGAGGCCCTGGTACACCCATTCTCTCCCTCTCTCCCTCTCTCTCTCCCTCTTTCTCTCAAATAAATAAATAAATAATATTTTAAAAGAAAGATAAAATCTCAACCCTCACCCCCAAATAACTGACTGCTACTTCCATAACGCATAAACCACAACCTCATAAGGAAAATACCTGAAACCCCACTGAGGAGGGTCCCCAATGGAATGGGGATAAGGATGAGGGAACACAGAGTATCAACATATTATATATCCATACAAAATATGTTGTTGATTAAAAAAAGGTAAAATCTCAAAGAATGTAGAAAATGAGAGGGGAATGGGAGAGGAGGCTCAACAACTAAGTGTAAGAATACCATAATGAAACCCATCATCTGCTATGCTAATTAAAAAAGCAAAGGAAGGACAATTCAACACAGCACTATTGTCAGAAATCCAATGAAAGAATGTAAATATTTAACAATTGGGAACTGGATGAACATGTAATGATGTACATACTGAGAAGGTATAAAAGAGCGAGGAATATGCATAAGCCTTAACTATAAAAAGCAAAGAAGGGAAGTGTGTACAATGTGCATATTAGTTTACTATTGCTATTGTAAATTTTTGAATCTGGTGGCTTAAAACAAACAAAAAACATTCTTTTAATGTTCTAGAAGTCAGAAATCCAAAATGAGTTTCACTTGCTCAAAAATCTGTGATGCCAGCAGACGTCATACTCTCAGGAGGGTTTTGGAGAGAATTCTTATCTTCCAAGTTTTAGAGCAGACTTGTGGCCCCTTCTTTATCTTGAAGGAAGCAGCATAATACCTTCTAAGATATATGTTTGATTTTCTGCCTCTTTTTCTTTTTTTTTTTTTTTTGTTTGTTTGTGTATTTTTGAGGTAGGGTCTCGCTTTAGCTTAGGCTGACCTGGAATTTAATATGTAGTTTTCAGGGTGGCCTTGAACTCATGGCGATCCCCCTACCTCTGCCTCCTGAGTGCTGGGATTAAAGGCGTGCACCACCACGCCTGGCAGTACCTTGATTTTTCTTTGATTTTTTTTTTTTTGAGACAGAGGCTCAGCCCAAGTTGGCTTAAAACTCACTACATAGCTGATGCTGACCTTTAATTCCTGATCTTCCTGCTTCTACTTCTCAAGTGCTAGGATTACATATAGGCATGCACCACCATGCCTGGATTCCTGCCTCTCTGGTATAAAGGATTTAAATTTTTTTTTTCATTTTTATTTATTTATGAGAGAGGGAGAATATGGGCACAACAGAGTCTCTAGCCACTACAGACAAACTCCAGATGCATGTGCATCTGGCTTACATGGGTTCTGGGGAGTTGAACCTGGATACTTAAGCTTCACAGGCAAGCACCTTTAACTGTTATGCCCATCTCTCCAGCCCCACTATAAAGGTTTTTGTGATTCCATTATGTCTATCTGGATAATCTCACCTCAAGATCCTTAATCCAATCCTATTGCAAAATTCTTTCAGTCATATAATATAGCATTTTCAGGTTCTGGGAATAAGGTCAGGAATATCTTGAAGACATGGAGTATTATATATCTGACTATAGTACATTCACCTTCATTTGAGAAAGCAGAATATGTATTTCCAATTTCTTTCTCTTTTAACTAGTTATGGAAAAGGAAGAAATGAGATAGGAGAAATGATGATAGAAACTGAGTTTTTTCTTTTATTATTTTATTTTTATTTATTTATTTGACAGAGAGAAAAAGAGAGAGAGAGAGGAGAGTAAGAGTGAAAGAATGAGCGTGCCAGGACCTCCAGCCACTGCAAACAAACTCCAGATGTATGCACTACCTTTTGCATCTGGCTAATGTGGGTCCTGGGGAATTGAACCTGGGTCCTTTGGCTTTGCAGGCAAACACCTTAACCACTGAGGCATCCCTCCAGCCCCCAAACTGAATATTTTGAATATGCATTGTTTTGTTAATTTGACATTGGAATTATGTAAATATTTTAAATGATTTTTCAAAAGAGCAAGCTTTTTCTTAATTTAAAAAAAAATTTTATTTTTATTTATTTATTTGAGAGAGATACAGAAATAGGCAGGTAGAGAGAGAGAGAGAGAATGGGTATGCCATGGCCTCCTGCCAATGCAAACGAACTCCAGATGTGTGTGCCTCCTTGTGCATCTGGCTTACGTGGATCCTGGAGAATCAAGCCTTGAACCGGGGTCCTTAGGCTTCAGAGGCAAGCGCTTAACTGCTAAGCCATCTCCCCAGCCCAAGAGCAAGCTTTTAAAATATGAAATAAAATGCAAGCAGAGTGTGATGGTTAATCTCTGGTTGTCATCTTGACAAGATTTAGAATCACCATGGAAATAACTCTCTGGAAAGGACTGTGAGAGATTTTTTAGATTAGGTTAATTCAGGTGGGATCCTAATTGTGTATGGTGCCATTCCATAGGCTGGGACACCAAACTCAATAAAAAGAATAAAGTGAAATGAGCAACAGTACTCATCCTCGTTGATTCATTACTATGGACTGGATGTGACCAGCTGCCTCAAGCTCCTACCACCAAGCCTTCATGCAATGATGGATGGTGACCTCATATGATAAAATGAAATAAACCTTTCTTCCTTAAGTTGCTTCTTGTCAAAGTGGCATAGTACTTGCCTGGGAGGCACAAGATCTTGGGTTTAATAACTAGAACCACAAAACAATATGTCCAGCTCATGATATAACTTTAGGCAAACTTTAAGTGAATTTAAGGTGCTTGCCTGCGAAGCCTAAGGACCCAGGTTTGATTCCCCAGTACCCACTTAAGCCAGATGGACAAGGTGGCACATGCAGTCGGAGTTCATTTGCAGTGGCTGGAGGCTCTGGCGCACCCAGTCTCTCTCTCTTTCTCTCTCTCTCTGCCTCCTTCTGTCATGCTCTCTCTCAAATAACTAATATTTTTAAAAATAGTAATTTTGGACTGGACAAATCTTAGCGAAATATACTTTAAAAACAAAAAGAACAGAAGGGAATTCATAAATTTTGTTCATCAATTATATTAGTGGAGGGAATGGTGAGACTATCTTAATACATTTATTATTATTATTATTGAGCTGTTTTACACAAGAGAAAGCACACATGTGAAAATTATGAGGATAAATGAAAACCTTGCTGCACTGCATTGAAAATCAGTGTGTATGTATAGAATGTCTTTTACAATTTTTCTCTTCACTTCAAAGAGGATGGAAAAATGGCTTACTGGTTAAGCTGCTTGCCTGTGAGGCCTGAGGACTCAGGTTTGATTCCCCAGTACCCAAGTAAGCCAGAAGCACAAGATGGTGCATGTGTATGGAGTTTGTTTGCAGTGGCTAGAGGACTTGGTGCACCATTCTATCTATTTGCTTCTCCCACCTCTTTAATAAATAAATAAAACGTTTTAAAAAATATATTTTATTTATTTATTTATTTGAGATAGAAAGAGGTAGAAAGAGAGATAGAGAATGGGTGTGCCAGGGCCTCCAGCCACTACAAACGAACTCCAAATGCATGTGCAACCTTGTACATCTGTCTTATATGGGTCCTGGGCAATCAAACCAGGGTCCTTTGGCTTTGCAGGCAAGTATCTGAACTGCTAAGCCATCTTCTCCAGTCCAATAAAATGTTTTTTAAAAAGGGCTTTCTTTTGGGTGTGGCAGGGCATGCCTTTAATTCCAGCACTCAGAAGGCAGAGATAGAGGATCACCATGAGTTCAAGGCCACCCTGAGACTACAATAGTGAATTTCCAGGTCAGCCTGCACTAGAGTGAAACCCTACATGCAAACGCCTCCCCCTTCCCCGCCCAAAAGGGGGCGCTTTCTAATTTATCCACAGAAATGTCAAATCAACAACCAAATGCAAGGTCAAGTATGTCCCTGGGATTCCTGCTTTGGAAGCTTAATCCCTGAAGTAATTATTCCTTTTCTGTTTGTTTGTTTTTGTTTTTAGAGGTAGGGTCTCACTCTAGCCCAGGCTGACCTGGAATTCACTATGTAGTCTCAGGGTGGCCTCAGACTCAATGGCGACCCTCCTACCTTTCTCTGCCTTCAGAGTGCTGGGATTTAAGTCATGTGCCACCATGCCCGGCTGTCATTATTCATTTTTATAAAAAAGTTCCAATTTTTAGGTTAATAGGTTATTACAGGACTGACCATGTTATAGGCATGAGTTCTGTCTAGCTACTTCATTATGTCCTAACATTGTGATGCTCTGTATCACTGGGAATCTGCACAGTCCACACCAAGAAGAAGCTTCTCACTGGAATCAGCCCCTTTGAACTTTTCAGCTTCCAGAGAGTGTATTCACTTTGAAAAACCAAATGGTTTCAAACCACCTTAAGCAATGTGTGCTCCTGGTGCACCTTAGACTAGCTCCCATTTTCTATTAAAAGAAACCAACTGGAGAAATACTTGATTTCAGATATGGGGCAGGGAATTTACCAGACCAACCTAGAATATCTTGTAAGAGAAACCAAGGAAAAATATCAACTTTTATGTATTAAGATCATGAGCAGAGAGCTTAGGAATTGGCTTAAATTGGCTTTTGCTCTCCAAAAAAGGTAAACTTGGAATATCAAAGACTGTAATTACAGTAGACTGAAATACCTCAATTCCAATTCTATATGAGTTCATATTGATAATACAAATAGAGCTATCTCAAAAGGTCACATGTATGTTGGAAGAGTGTTAGTGAACACCTTATTACTAGACCACTGGGAACAATGGGATCAAGCATCTAC
This sequence comes from Orientallactaga sibirica, assembly GCA_036365145.1. Lineage (NCBI taxonomy): Eukaryota > Metazoa > Chordata > Mammalia > Rodentia > Dipodidae > Orientallactaga > Orientallactaga sibirica. The sequence goes on from JAEOAD010000036.1 coordinate 4,190,789, forward strand.
TTTGCTTTTCCTCTAGGAACTGCTTTTCAGTTGTTAAACAAACCTTAAAATTTTATAACCTTTGATGAAACCATGTTGTAAGCAAAGATGCTCAGTATTTGTTTATATCACAAAGAAAGGTATCTCTGACAGGGCATGGTGGCCTTTAATCCCAGCACTCAGGAGGCAGAGGTAGGAGGATCGCGTGAGTTCAAGGCTACCCTGATACTACATAGTGAATTCCAGGTCAGCCTGGGCTAGAATGAGACCCTACTTCGAAAAACCAAAAAAAAAAAAAAAAAAAAAAAAAGAAAGAAAGAAAGAAAGAAAGAAAGAAAGAAAGAGAGAGAGAGAGAGAAAGAAAGAAAGGTATCTCTGGATGGAGAACCGTTTCTAAAGTGGTCTTCATAAAGTAACACCAGAAATTTGTGGGGTCCATGCCAAAGTGGAGGATTAAAGTAGCCTCCATGTGACACCAGGATTGAGAAAGAAGTTTGGGCTCAGTAACAAAAATGAGGAAGCAGTAGGCCTGGCTTTCCTATAGAGGTACACAAGATCTTTCCACAAGGTAAGGCAGGGGGACAGTCCCAGCAAAAGGGCAAGTTTACAACTCTCCCTAGCTTTAAATCCTCTTAGGGTATTTGGTGTGCGAGTGACTCCCAATGAGATGAGTCAGCACTGGAGAAGACATCATTTTGGCATGCTTCACACCCACTGTGGAGGACTAAATGCAAGAGGCCATTCTGAAAGGTGAGTGTTGCTTAGGACTGAGCAGCTCAGAGGGCCTGCACATGGGAAGAACCACAATCAGGGAGCCTGAGCACGTGTAGCCATAACCACAGGGTCCAGGGTTGCAGCAAAGGCAGTCAAAAATGGTGGGGAACTGGAAGCTGAGAGTGTCAGGTGGCAATGTGCCCAGGCAGGGCTCACTATGCGTGAACAGTGCACAACTTCCAAATTTAGCGGACCTTTCCACCTCGCAGTTTCCAATATCAGAACTCAGGGGAGATGTTCTTAGTTATACTGTTTCTATGACTTTAGTATGTTGTTTTTATTTTATGCCTTGTGTTCTATGTTTCTACTCTTTTACTAAACTTACTAATATCTTTACTTATTTTTGAGCGAGAGACAGAGAGAGGGAGAGGAAGACAGAGAATGGGCACACCAGCAGCCTCTCAGCTGCTGTGAATGAACTCCAGGTGCATGCACCCCCTTGTGGGCAAGTGTGGCATTGCGCCCATGCGTCACTTTACATCTGGCTAAACGTGGGACCTGGAGATTGGAACTGGCATTCTTAGGCTTAGCGGACAGGCGCCTTAACCACTAAGCTATCTCTCCGGCCCTAATATCTTTATTTTTAAAATGATGATGATTTAAAAAATTTTAAATTTCTCTTATATTTATGTGTTTTTGCTTATACATTTTATTCTGTAGTTTATTTCTTGCTCTTTTCTCCTTCTTCACACACTTCTGACTATCTCCACTGGTTTCACTTCTAATTTAGCTTAGAATTTTCCTCTTCTTCCCCTTTCCTTACCTCTTCCTTTACTTCATTCAATTATTCTACCTTTATCTGAAGTCATTTTAAATTGCCTATTTTTCCTCTCTCTACATTATTTTTGCCATTTTTATTTCTATGTCATTGGTGGCATAGTGGGTGACTTCAATCAATTTAATATTTGTAACTCTGGTTTGGTCCAGTGTTGTTGCTGTTACTGAGGTATATGTTCTCTTCTCTGAGTGGTACTGATGATTGAGACTTTAAGTGAAGGCTGTGTACTAAGATGACTCTCAAACAAAACTTCCACATATATTCATTCCATCAGATACAGAAACCACAAGACATATTCATCCCATCAAATACAGAAACCGCATCATGGAAATCAAGTGTGAACCTGGAGAAGAAAGTCATAGGTGAGAAACTCAGCAATATGAATGGGAAAATCAGCAAGGAAAATGGGATTTTGAAAAAGGAGAAGCATACAGAAAGGCCAGGAAAGCACAATAGATCAAAAAACACATGTAATGAATAAAGAACACAGTGGAAAAACATCACAAATCAACTACACTAGAAGAAAAATTACCAGGGATACAAGACAAGATCTAGGAAATACTATCTTCAAGAAAAGCGAGCAAGACAACAAGTTCCAAGAACTCAGGGATATGATCCAAAGAATAAACCCAAGAATCCATGAAGTAGAAGATGAAAACTAAAGACATGGAAAATCTATTCAATAAACTATAAAAAAATTCCCCAATTTTAGGGAATGAAACAGACAGCCAAGCCTAAGAGGAATTTAGAACCTCAAATAGATATGAAGAGACAAACCTCTTCAAGATATAGTATTATCAATCTGCCAACAATACAAGACAAAGGCACAATATAAAAAACCTGCAAAAAATAAGTAATCAACAACCACTACTGCTCTATCAAGCTACTGCAGTTTAAATGTCCTTTATAGGCTTGTGCATCTGAAGAGTTGGTTCTCAGCTGGTGGTGCTGTCTGGGAAGGTGGTGGAACCTTTAGGAGATGGAGCCTTGCTTGGGGAGGATGGTGTCTGGGTTCAGGCTTTGAAGTTTCATATCCTATTTCCACTTTGTTTGCCCTCTGCTTCCTGACTGGATACAGATTGCCAGCCAGCCTCCTGCTACTGCCAGGATGCTTTCCCTTCCATAATGGACTACATCCCTTTGAAATGTAAGTGGAAACAAACCCTTCTTTCCTCGATTTGCTTGTCAGGTATTTGCAATAGCAATGAGAGAAGTAACTAATATACAAGCCAAGTTATCTTTGGAAACTGACAGAAAAATAAAGACATTACAGAATAAGCACAAACTAAACCAATTCATGAACCATCAAGCCAGCATTGCAAAAGACATTTTAAAGAATTCTAAACACATCGGAAGAAGACAGACAGACTCAATCATATGAGCATATGAATGGATAAAGTGCATGAGAGGGCTAGTGGAAGAAAGACAACTAAGAATCAATCCATGTCCAACTCAGTGAACAAACAATCTAGTCACAGATCCAGGCGTGATGGCGCTGGCCTTTAATCACTATGAGTTCTAGGCCTGCCTGGAGCTTCAAAGTACATTCCAGATGAGCTTGGGCTAGAGTAAGACCTTACTTTTTAAAAAAAAAGTAACTACAAAAATGAAAACATACATATACACATACACACCACTGATAATACAATCACTGAGAAAAATAACCAAAAAATTATAGGAGCCAGACAACCTCTCTGAATAACTAAATAAAAATGGTCTTTACTCTCCGATGAAAAGACATTGGTTTAAATAAGATTCAATTATTTACTTTTCAAAGAAACACATTTCACTGGTAAATTCACAGATTGAAAAAAATCAGAGAATAAAATTCATAATACTAAGCAAGTAGAATGTGAAAACAAGTTGGCATAGTTACTCATATCTGATAAAGTAGGCTTTGTGCCAAAATTAGGAAAGAAGAACACTATATATTAATAACATAATCAATCAATACACACTATATATATATTGTGATTCCTAATTCCACAAAAGAAACATGCTTAGACATAAAAGGACAGGTAAGTTCTGTGGGAAACTTCAATACCCTATGCACACTGATAGGTCATCCAGACTACAAATCAACAAGAAAACTTCAAAATTAAATTGTACAACATAATAAATGGACATACTACACATATATAGAATATCCCATTTATCAGCTGCAAAATAAAGATCCTTCATAGCACAGCAAACATTCTCTAAAGCAAATCACACTTCAGATCACAAAGCAAGTCTTATAAATACAATAAGATTGAAATCACTACTTATATCTTATCAGATCTGACAATGGAATGAAATAAGAAATCAAGAGTAAGAGAAACTACAAACTACAGGAAGACTGAAACATATACTACTGAATGAAGAAATCATGGAGGAAATTGAACTTCCTATAATCAAATGAAAATAACCATTCACTGTAATTTGTGGGAGATAGCAAAAATAGTTGTAAGAGAGAAATATCTTGTTTCTGGAACTGTATAGTTAAGAAACTTAGTATAGTTGGCTTGGAGACTTGGAAACTACAGGGCTGACTGGGGACAGGCTGGGGTTCTGAGAGTCCCCACTCTGGGAGTTCAGTAAGAAACACTGTTGACAAGGAGACTCAGTCATGGTTAGCTGCTACAAATGCTTCTCTGTGGTTAGCTTGCAGATCAAGCTCACCTCTTCTTTCAAATCTTATTCTTTCAATAGAATTCTAAGTTGCCACTAAATAGACAATCAGCCTAAAACACACTCAATTACAGGCAGAGTCAGCCCCAACGTACTTAGCCTGCGCCCCCATGGAGCCCTCATTTGAGCTTCCCACTATCAAGGGTTCCTGTCCATCTCAATGGATGCTTTCTTCCTTAACTCATGTTTCTGCCTTTACTGTATCTCTGAACTGTTTAAAAACAGATGTACAAAGTGACACAGGTATCTGTAGTTTGCACTGGCTACACATTCTGGCATACCCATTTTCTGTGTCTGTCTTCTCTCTGTTCTTCTCTGCTGAAAATAAATGAATAAAATTTTGACTTCTGGTTAAGATGGCAGCATAGGAACGACACCAAAACAGCTTAGGGAAGAAAAGGCCAAAAAAAAAAAATACACTCCTCTTCTAAAAAATGAGGCGTATAGTAAACGATCAACCACAGCAGAGAAGTAGGAGAGATCCAGAGTGTCTAGAGCCCACAAAAGCAGGCTGAAGCGGCTCCAGCAATGGCAGTGAGTTCCAAGGGGCCTCAGCTGCCAGGCTTAGCCTGAGCAGCAGGATTTTAAAGCCAGGGAGGGGATTTCCACTGACACTGGCCTCCCTGCAAACTCAAGAAATGTGGAAGGAGGACAGCAGAGACCAACAGAGTGGCTTGTGAGGAAGATCATGTGGACCAGTGGGCAGACTTTAGCCTCCATCCACAGCCTCCCCTTCCGCACCGCCAGCACACGGACCAGAGACCTGGGGAACAAAGCTCACCTACACAGCACCTGGCAGGATCAGAGCAGTGACCCACAGACCCAGCCAGCCTTCCTGAGCCCACAACACAACAAAGAGGGACCCGTGTGGCCATGCAGCATAGCTGAGATCAAAGCTGTCCCAAAAGGTAACTGGGATTACACCAGGTCAGTACCCACCAAATAAGCCTGGCATAAAGGCTTGCATTAGAAAGGCTAATTGCATATCCATGTTAGGGAAATTATATGTTAAATCTGAAGGATGGTCGTATTTGACATTCTTAAATAAGCTATATTTTGGGCTGCTCATTTGTTGCTTCCTGATTTTATAGTGCCTTTGTTTCCTCTTCTGTCATTCATTGGGGAAGGGTCTCACTTGGTCACAAGATGACCTTGGAACCCTCTACAGACCAGAAATCTTAGCCTCCCAGTTGACAGGATTAAGGGTGTGGGGCAACACACATCCTTAGGGACTGTGACTTTGTTAGAGAATCTGTTTGTCATAATAACTACTTCTGGATAAATACTCTGTGCTGTTTTTGACTGAATGTGTACATTGTTGAGTTAACTTTTTAGAATTTGTCTTTATTCTGTACCATTCAGCTTACTAGAATACTCTCACAGCAGGCAAACCCGACACCTAGGGTCACTTGTCTGGTTATTCTGAGAGTCATAAGAGCCACACCTAACACCCTAAGCTCCTAACCTGAAGATATATAACATCAGATTGATTGATACATCTAATATTACAGCAGATAATTAGAAAACCCAAGCATTAAATTAATCCAAGATGCAAAATCTCTACATTATAATACAAGAAACACAAAAAACAAAGACAATATAAATCCAACAAAAAGTATTAAAGCATTAGAAATGACATTCAGTGAGAATGATTTTGAGGAAATGCCTGAGAAAGATTTCAAAAGAATGATTATAAATATGTTCAAAGAACTCAAAGAGGAACTTAAAGGAATCAAAGAACACACAGGAAACTTAATGAAATAAGGTGGTCAATACTAGACATGAATAAGGAAATAGAAATAATATACTAGCAATGAAGAACACAGTCAGTGAAATAAAAACCTCTGTAGAAAATCTCTCCAGTAGAATGGATGAAGGAGAGAACAGAATATCTAACCTAGAAGACCAGGAGGCAGATCTAATACAGCCCAACAAAGAGAAAGACAAGCTAATAAAAAGGTATGAATGGGAATTCCAAGATATCCAGGACACTATGAAAAGATCAAACATAAGAACTCAGGGTATAATAGAAGGAGAAGAATTTCACTCCAAAGGCATAGTAGGTATTTTCAACAAAATCATAAAAGAAAACTTCCCCCAAATTGGGAAAGAGATGCCAAGGCAGATACAGGAAGCCTTTGGAACACTAAACAGACAAAACCTGGAAAGAAACTCTCCTCACCTTATTATAATTAAACTACCAAACATACAAACCAAAGAAAATATATTGAAAGCAGCTAGAGAGAACAAGCAAGTCACCTACAAAGGCAAGTCCATCAGAATCACAAAAGATTACTCAACACAAACTTTAAAAGCCAGAAAGTCTTGGAGTGATGTATTCCAAGTTCTGAAAGATAAAAACTGTCAACTGAGGTTACATTATCCTGCAAAGCTATCCATTCAAATAGACGGAGAAATAAGGACATTCCACAACAAAGGCAGGATAAAAGAATATTTGAAGACAAAAGCAGCTCTATAGAAAATACTGGACAGGATCCTCCATGCTGAAGAGAAAGAAAAAGCACACATATAAGGAACCTGGAAAAAACAAACCATACTCCAATACTAGTTAATACAAGACAGCAAAGTTAAAAGCGGAAGAAGTATAAAACAAGAAAAATGGCAAAAATAAATACATATCTTTCAATAATAATTCTTAATATCAATAGCCTGAATGCCCCAACCAAAAGACACAGGATTGCAGACTGCGTTAAAGAGCAGGATCCTTCAATTTAGTGCCTCCAAGAAACTCACCTTTCTACAAAGGATGGACACTATCTTAGGGTGAAAGGTTGGAAAATGGTGTTTCAAGTAAATGGACCTAGAAAACAAGCAGGGGTTGCTATCCTAATATCTGACAGGGTAGACTTCAGACCAACATAATTAGGAAAGATAAGGAAAGACACTTTATATTGATTAAAGGAACACTTCAACAGGAGGACATTACAATCCTAAACATACATGTACCTAACACAGGGGCTCCCAATTTCATCAAACAAATACTATTAGAACTAAGGTCATAGATAACACCAAACACACTTGTAGTGGGTGACTTCAACACCCCACTCTCACCAATTGACAGGTCATCCCAGCAAAAAATAAACAGAGACGCTTCTGGATTAAATGAGGTCATAGAACAAATGGACCTAACAGATATATACAGGACATTTCATCCAAATGCTGAAGAATACACATTTTTTTCAGCAGCACATGGAACATTCTTTAAAATAGACCAGCCTCTTCAGCAAATGGTGCTGGGAAAACTGGATATGTATCTGTAAAATGATGACAATAGATTCTTATCTCTCTCCACACACAAGAATCAAGTCCAAATGGATCAAAGACCTTAATATCAGACCTGAAACTCTGAAATTGCTACAGGAAAAAGCATGGAAAAACCCTTCAACATACTGGTCTTGGCAAAGACCTTCTGAATATAACCCCAATTGCTCAGGAAATAAAACCACAGAAGAACCGCTGGGACCTCATGAAACTATAAAGCTTTTGTACAGCTAAGGACACTGTGAATAGAGCAAAGAGGCAACCTACACAATGGGAGAAAATCTTAGCCAGCTATACATCTGACAGAGGGTTAATATCTAGGATATACAAAGAAATCAAAAAATTAAATAAGAAATCAAACAACCCAATTAAAACATGGGCTGTGGAACTAAATAGAGAGTTCTCAGAAGAAGAATGGCATATAAACATGTAAAAATATTGTTATACATCCCTAGTCATCACTGAAATGCAGATTAAAACTATGTTGAGATTCCATCTCACTCCTGTCAGATGGCTATTGCCAAGAAAACAAATGACAATAAGTGCTGGTGAGGATGTGGAAAAAGAGGAACCCTTCTACACTGTTGGTGGGAATGCAATCTGGTCCAGCCATTGTGGAAATCAGTGTGGAGGTTCCTGAGACAGCTAAAAATAGATCTACCATATGACCCAGCTATACCACTCCTAAGCATATATCCTAAGGACTCATCTCACTATCTTAGAGATACTTGCTCAACCATGTTTATTGCCGCTTTATTCACAATAGCTAAGACATGGAACCAGCCTAGATGTCCCTCAACTGACGAGTGGATAATGGAGATGTGGCACATTTACACAATGGAGTTCTACTCAGAGGTAAAGAAAAATGAAGTTAGGAAATTTGCTGGAAAATGGATGGATATGGAAAGGATTATATACTCAGTGAAGTAACCCAGACCCAGAAATCCAAATATCACATGTTGTCTCTCATATGTACATCTTAGCTACAAATAATTAAAAATAAAATTCAGTAGCAGAAGCCAGTAAGCTAGAAAGGGGATATAAAAGGAATAGAAAGGAAGCCAGGTATGGTGGCACACACCTTTAATCCCAGCACTCGGGAGGTAGGGGTAGGAGGATCGCTATGAATTAAAGGCCACCCTGAGACTACAGAGTGAATTCCAGGTCAGCTTGGGCTAGAGTGAGATATTACCTCGAAAAACAAACAAACAAAAACAAACAAAAAAAAGAATAGAAAGGGAGGGGGTACTTAATAGGATGGTATTGTATATATGTAAGTAGAAGAACAGATTGATGGGGGTGAAAAGGCCTAAGTGAGGTCAGGGGAAAAGATTGAGTAAAGCAAAGGTGGAGGGAGGACTAATCAAAATCTAAATAAGTCTTATGGAAACCTACTTTTCTGGACAATAGAACACTTAGAAGCCATAGATTGTTACTAGAAAATTTTCAGTACCAGAGAGGGGATACCTTCCATTGAGTTGTTGGTCAGGGAGGTCACAGATACCCCCAAAACATTATAGGCCATTGGTGAGGTCCTTGGTTTCCCACCAGGAATAGATGGTAAGATCCTATTGCTGAAGACTCCACATACTTGGGACTGCAAGGTCACTGAGAAATCCTGCTGGAGCTGAGCTGAAAGCCTCCTCCAGGTGAACCAGCTGACATAAAGTTAGAAAAAGCTACGCTGCATGCAGTTCAGTGGGAGAGGGAAAACACCAGTGAAGGTACTCAACAGTGAACACTGCAAGCTTTAAATGTGGCCCCCCAGGCCAAATGAGCCAACGGGTGCAATAGTCTGTTATGGGGGAAACCAACGGCTCTCTAATTGGACTGGAGGCCCGCTCCATGGGAGAGAATACATCCCTGATACGGAAAACCTACAACAGGAGTAGTCATGAGTCCTAGGGGTTTAACAACTGCTGGTGTCATGCTCAATGTATATCCTATGCTCACCAAACTGCCCAGTAAGCACTTCTCTTAATGTCCACACCCATATATTAATGCTACTCTCACTTTTGGTTAGAGAAGCTTCTCTTTTCAGATGGTGGCAACCTTGGGATGATTCAGAAGGCACCACCGTGCAGAGAAGAAGGGACAGAGGAGTGCTTAGCACTGAAACATCTCAAACACATCTTCCAAAGCTCAGGATCCATTGTAGAAGAGGGTGTGGAAAGAATGTAAGAGCCAAAGGAAGAGTTGGACTCTACAACGTGCTCCTCCAGACACAAAATGGCCTAGATTTCCATGACCTCACAGTGCCTGACACTACCTATAAATATCAGAGTCTCCCAACAAAGAAAAGACCAGGCTAGATGGATTCACCAGACAAATTCTACCAGACCTTTAAAAAAAGAAACACCAATGCTCCTCATATTATTCCAAAAATAAAGGGACGGAATACTACCAAACTCATTTTTGAAGTTTCTTTCATCACTATATCAGGATAAGGACACAACAAAACCAGGTAAGGATACAAGAAAAGAAAACTACAGATCTATTTTTGTGAAGAACATAGAGACAAAAATTCTCAAATTCTGGCAGGATTCATTCAAGAAAATACTATTCCAAAGACTCTACCATGACTAATTGGTTTCATTTCAGGAATGTAAAGGTTGGTTCAAATATGAAAATCAATATGTAATTCAACACAAAATAGATCTAAGAACAGATATCATATGATCATTTCAAATAATGCAAAAAAGGGAAACTGGAGGTACTCAAATAGGATGGTATTGTACATATGTAAGTAGAAGAACAGATTAATGGGGATGAAAAGGCCTAAGTGAGGTCAGGAGAAGAGACTGAGTAAAGGAAATGTGGCGGGAGGACTAATCAAAATCTAAGAGGGTATAAATAAGTCATAAGGAAGTCTACTTTTCTGGACAATGGAACACTCAGAAATTATAGATAGTTACTAGAAAATTTTCAGTGCCAGAGATGGGAAACCTTCCAGTGAGTTGTTGTCCAGGGAGGCCACAGATAACCCCAAAACATTATAGGCCATTGACAAGGAATAGATGGTAAGACCCTATTGCTGAAGACTCCACATACTTGGGCTGAAAGGTCACTTAGAAATCCTGCTGGAGCTGAAAGACAGCTGGAAAAAGCTACGTTACATGCAATTCAATGGGAGAGAGAGAAAACACAAGTGAAGATACTCAACAGTGAACACTACAAGCTTTAAATTCAGCCAGCCAGGCCAAATGAGCTAACGGGTGCAATAGTGGCATGTCTGTTATGGAGGAAACCAACCGCTCTCTAATTGGACTGGAGGCCCACTTCATGGGAGGGAATACATCCCTGATACTGAAAACCTACAACAGGGCTAGTCATGAGTCCTCCACATATAACATCTGCTGGTGTCACACTAAATGTATCTACTATGCTCACCAAACTGCCCAGTATGCACTACTCTTAATGTCCACATCCACATATTAATGCTACTCTCACTTTTGGTTAGAGAAGCTTCTCTTTTCAGATGGTGGTGACCTTGGGATGACTCAGAAGGCAACATGGTGCTGAGAAGAAGGAACAGAGGAACGCTCAGCACTGAAACATTTTGAACACACCTTCCAAGGCTCAGGGTCCATTGCAGAAGAGGGGTCAGAAAGAATGTAAGAGCCAAAGGAAGAGTAGGACTCCTTACAATGTGTTCCTCTAGACACAAAATGGCCTGGATATCCATGACCTCACAGTGCCCGACACTACCTACACAAGATCATCATAACAGGAGGAAAGATCATGACATCAAAATGAAAACAGAGACTGATTGAGAGGGGGAGGGGATATGATGGAGAGTGGAGTTTCAAGGGGAAATTAGGGGGAGGGAGAGAAGTACCATGGGACATTGTCTACAATTAAGGAAGCTGTAAAAAAAAATTAAAATTAAAAATAAGAAAAATAGGAATTCAGGGGGCTGGAGAGATGGCTTAGTGGTTAAGGTGCTTGCCTGCAAAGCCAATGGACCCGAGTTCAATTCCCCAGGACCCACGTAAGCCAGATGCAAAAGGGCGCATGCATCTGGAGTTCGTTTGCAGTAGTAGGAGGTCCTGGTATGCCCATTCTTCCTCTCTCTCTCTCAAATAAATAAAATATTAATTTAAAAAGGGAAAATGCTTAATATTTCTTCATAAAAATGGCACCACAAATCCAGGCATAGAAGGAATATACCTCAAGATAATAAAGGCTATATATGGTAAATCTATAGCTAACATACTAAGTGGGCAAACACTGACAGTATTTATTTTCTCTCAAATCCAAAATGAGACAAGGTTGTCCACTCTCTGGTCTTTTGTTGTTGTTGTAATAATAATAATAATAATAATAATAATAATAATAATAATACATTAAGCATGGAGTAGAAGAAAAAGAAAGACATCTGGTGTCGAAGCTTCTCTATCCTTCTTCCACCTTATTTCGCTGAGATAGTCTCTTAATGAACCTAGAACTCCCTGTTTTTCAGTTAGACTGACTGACCAGGGAGCCTCAATGATCCTCTTGTCTCCACCTCCTCATTTTCAAACCTTGGGTTATAGGCTTTTTACTTGGGTGCTGGGGCTTGAACTCAGCCCTTTTACCCACTGCAATAATTTTCCAGCACATTGACTCTGTACTGTTATTCAATATAGTGCTTGAAATCTTGGCTAGAACAATAAGGCCAGGGAAAGAAATTAAATGGATAGAGGATGAAGGAAAGGAATAAGTCAAATTATTCATGTCTGCAGATAATATGGTCTTATACATAAAAGACCCTAAAGACTTACCAAAAACCTCTTAGATCTATAGTACTATATACACTTTTAGCAAAATGGCAGAAGATAAAATCAATATATATAAATTAGTAGCTTTTCTATATGGTCATAACAAACTTGCTAAAAAAGAAATCAAGGATGGGCAGGACAGATGGCTCTGTAAAAGCATGAAGGCCTGAGGGGGCCTGAGATTGCCCAAATTTAAGTCTCCAGAACCCACATAATCAGGCAAATATGGATACAGTCACATAGGGGAGCAGAGACCTAGGAATTGCGTTAGCTCAGGAAAATGGCATGCTCTAAGATCCATAAGATACTTCAGCTCACAATATGAATGGGCAGAAGAGCAATAAAGCACGATACCCAACATTCTGCTCTGGCCACGGTAGGCAAGCATACCCACCAGAGAGTGCATGGAGTGCTTCAAGGGTGCATACATCTCACACACATACACACACACAAACACACACATACCTCTCTTACATACACACATACAAGGAAAAAATAAATAAAAAGGAAGAAAAGGAAACCAGGAAAAAAAATTCAACAACAGCTTAAAAAAACCAAACAAAAAACCCCACTACCACACAAATACCCAGAAATAAACCTAACCAAGAAGGTAAAAGACCCCTACAGTGCAAACCTTAAAACACTAAAGGAAGAAACTAAAGACAGAAGATGATGGTAAGACCTCCCATGCTCACGAACAGGCAGAATCAACAGTAAATTCATATATTACTAAAAGCGGTATGTAGATCCAACACAAGCCCAATGTAAGAATTCACAGAACTAGAGAACACAATCCTAAAATTCATATGGAATCACAAAGGATCCTAAATAGCCAAGGGAATCCTAAGCAGAAAGTCATGCTACAGGTATCTCAATATCTAATTGTAAATTTTTTCTACTCCACAAAGCCATGGTAACAAAGGAAAAATTGGCATTTTGGTCAAAGGTGTCAGAAACACACATTAGAGAAAACATAGCCTCTTTTAATCTCAGCATGAAGAATGGGAGGCAGAGGTAGGGGGAGGATAGGAGGATCGCCATGAGTTGGGGCCACCCTGAGACTACATAGTTAATTCCAGGTCAGCCTGAGCCAGAGTGAGACCCTACCTCAAAAAACCACACATAGACAACCCACACACATTGCAAAGCTTTTGTACACACACACACACACACACACACACACAGAGAGAAGCATTTTTTGTGGTACTTCATACAAAAATGTTTTAAAACCCACAAAAAATAAAATGAACAATTTAAAAAAATAAAAAAGAAATCACTATACTTGTAGGAGTTTTTGATCTTTATATTCAACTCTTTAATCCATTTGGAATTGATTTTTGTTCTTGGTGAGGGACATTGATCTGGTTTTACTCTTCTCCACATAGACATCCAGGTTCCCAGCACCATTTGTTGGAGAGGTTTTAGTCCACTACAGCTATTTAGTTTTTGACAAAGATGTCAGAAACACACATTAGAGAAAACATAGCCTCTTTTAAAAAATAGTGCTTAGAAAACTAGATATCCACTTGAAGAATTTTGTTCCTCTCAAAGTGACTGCAAATGGTATTTTTCACTAATTTTGCTTCTTACCATTTTCTAACAAATTTCAGTTAAAAAGGACCAAAGACATCTTCTTTGAATGGGGAGACCATAATAATATAATATGACCCATTCAAAACTTTTGAAACTACTAGAGGAAAAAATTGGCCGGGATGAAGGTGATACATGAGTTCCCAGCTGCTGTGGCCAGATGTGATGCCAGGCCTTTGTATACACAAAGACTTGTTGAAAGGAATACAAAAGTTTAGGACCAAAGACAGTAACTATAAGGCACAAAACTTTGAAACTACTAGAGGAAAAAATTATAGAGTAAGCATTTCCAGATATGGTGACTTGTTGATATTTTAATCTCAGCACTTAACAGGATAGGTATGGTGGTTGATATTTTAATCTCAGCACTTAGGATGCGGAGGTAGGAGGACCACTGTGAATTTGAGGCTAGACTGGGACTACAGAGTGAGTTCCAGGACAACTAAGCTAGAGTGAGATTGCTTATGTGGAAAAAAAATAATTTTTTTGACACAATAAAATCTCCTGAGCATATAGGGTATAAAGCCTGCTCTTGTCTGGTTAAATGTGTATATTATTCCCACCAAGCTGCCCTGAAAGCACTACGCTTAATGTTCATATTCACATATTAACGCTACTCTCACTTCTGGTTAGAGAAGCTTCTGTTTTCAGATGGTGATGACCACTGGGAGGACCCAAAAGGCAACATAGTGCTGAGAAGAAGGGATGGAGAGGTGCCCAGCACTGAAACACCTCTGAGTCACCCTCCAAGGATCAGGGACCATTGAAGAAGAGGGGGTGGATAGAATGGAAGAGCCAAAGGAAGGGTATGACACCTTACAATGCAACTGTCCAGACAGAAATTGGCCTCGATATCCATGACCTTGCAGTGCCTAGCAATACCTTCGTAAGACCCTCATAATAGAAGAAAAAGATGATGACATCAAATTAAAAGAGAGACTAATGGAGAGAGGGAGGGATATGATGGAGACTGGGGTGTTAAAGGGGAATGGGGGAGGAGAGGGAAATATCATGTGTTTTTTGTATGTAAGTATAGAAGTTGTCAATAAAAAAAAAGAAAAAAAGAAAAAAAGCTCCTAAGCATAGACACAAAATTCTATATCCACTATTGACTATTTGTCCAACCAATCAGGTAACAAATAAAGGATTTGAAAACCAAACCAAACCAAAAGGAACTGACAAGTGCAATTACATGAAATCTAAAATTTTAGCACAGAGCTCAGCACCACGAAGAGGCAGCTTACAGCCAGGCATGGTGGCACACGCCTTTAATCCCAGCACTAGGGAGGCAGAGGTAGGAGGATTACTGTGAGTTTGAGCCCACTCGCAGACTACATAGTAAATTCCAGGTCAGCCTGGGTTAGAGAGAGACTATCTTGAAAAAACAAAAAGAAAAAAAAAATGAGGCAGCTTACAGAATGGGAGAAAAATCACAGCCCACTATACATGGGACAGGGTACTGATATCTAGATTATAAAAGGAGAAATTCAAAGGGCCAATAAGTATCTGAAGAAGTATCCTTAGCCATCAGGTAAATTCATTAAGACTGCACTGACATTCTGTTTTACTCAAGCAAACAAGTCTAGGAAAAGAGAAACTGTTATGCACTGCTATAGAGATTGTAAACTGGCATAGCCACTACAAAAATCTTTATGGAGAGGATCACCCAATCAATCAATCAATCAGTCTACCATATGACCCAGCTATACCACTTCTGAGTACATCCTGAAGGAATCAGAGATACCTACCCATCCATGCTTACTGCTGCAATATTCACTGGAGCCAAAATATGGAGTCAGCCTAGATGCTAGTTACCATATGAGTAAAGAAAATGTGACATACAAATAGATGTACAATGGTACGATACTCTGCTGTAAAGAAGAATAAAACCACATTGTCTATAGGAAGATCCTCTTGTTACTCCAAAAGAGCCAGACAGTTATGTTTTCTCTCATATGCAGCATATAAGTTATTATACATATTTATGCATTTTATATTTAATTATTATGTAGCTATAAATCAAGGTTGGAAACTGGAGGGAGGGGAGACAGTGAAGAGCAATGGTGTGAATATAAGCAAACTATAATGGAGTACATATATTAAAATGTCATAAAGAAACCCATTATTTTGCATACCTAGAAAAATTTAATAAAATAAATAACTTAGGATTTGATCAAACATCTAAACCAAACTAGTAGTCACAGAAAACAGAGGGTTAGAGTAGCATGTAAATAATATCAGCAAAGTTCCTTTTCTTATAAAATAATGGGAAAAAAGTTAGATAGAAGTATAATATCCAGATTAAAAGGGACTTAAGACACATCTACTGGGGCCATGCTTCAACTTAGGATTCCCAATTAACCTCCAAATAATCATAATATCACTAGAGAAATGAAAACATTGGGTATTTGAAAATTTTCATTGCAGTGAATTCATGTTTTCCTTTGAAAAATGTTTGTGTGTGCATGTACATATGTACCCATGTGTATGGAGGCTAGAGGTCACCCTTAGGTCTTTGCCTCAGGAATGCTGTCTACCTCCTATAAGACAGGGCTACTCATTGCCTAGAGCCCACCAGTTAGGCTGGACTGGCTGTTCAAGGAGTCCTAGGGGTCCTTTTGTCTCCAGCCCCCCAGAACTGGGATTACAGGTAGGTACTACCATGCCTGGCCTTTTTACATGGAACTGGGGATCCAACTTAGGTCCTCATGTTTCTTCTTCATTTGAGACAAGCACTGTACAATGGACTAACTCCCTAGCTCTATGGTGGTTTTATATATAAAGAGTAGGGTGCCTGTTTTTTAGATTTATATGCTTAAGACTAAAAACAGCAACTTAAGTGGTGTGTGATGATGTAAGGAGTGACTCAATGAAAAGAATCCACATTATATAGAGAGATGGAGAATTATAACTACAAAAAGGCAATGTAAAATCCAGTCCCACCAAAAAGATTAAATGTATGTCAAAGTCTAGCTGGAGAGATGGCTTAGTGGTAAAGGCGCCTGCCTGCTAAGCCAAGAACCCGGTTCCAATCTCCAGGTCCCAAGTTTAGCCGATGCAAAGTGACATAAGGTCGCAATGCTGACATTGCCCACAAGGGGGCACACGCATCTGAATTTCATTCACAGCAGCTGAGAGACTGCTGGTGTGCCCATTCTCTATCTGTGTCCCTCTCCCTCTCTGTCTGTCTCTCTGTGTCTCTCTCCAAAAATAAAAATAAAAAAAAAATTAAACAAATGTATACCAAAGTCATACTTAATCCCATAAATGGACGAGAGGAGAGTCAGGTATTTCAACTGTAAATGCTAAGAAATTTCTATTAATTAGTGAAATAATTTCATTTCTAAATATGGAAAAATTATTTCCTAGTATTAATAATATTTTATTTATGGTGGGGGTGTTGGTATACTAGTGTCTGCTGCCCCTGCCAACAAACTCCAGAAACATGCACCATTTTGTGCATATGGCTTTACATGGGTGCTGGGGAACTGAACCTTGGCAGTCAGACTTTGCATGCAAGTGCCCTTAACCACTGAGCCATCTCTCCATCCACCTATCCTATTATTTTTGATATGACATAACTAAAGAAATCTGAACTTGACCAACTACTATGATAATGGCTATGACATATAATCTTCCACTTGGAATGGACATTAAAGATGAAAAATAAAAGCCTGTATCTCCTCCTCAGGCTATCTAAACTTCTCACAGCTTCCAAAGGTTCGAGGTCCTCATGTAGCTCCTGAGCATGCACTGCCATTCCACTAAGAATTTCTGCATGACAAACTTCTTCTCATGCTTCAAGACCCAACTCAAATATAATGTCTATAAGAAAGCTTTCCTAACAATCTCAGATTGACACTAACAGTCTGTTATGCTACCAATAGCACTATGATGTTGTCTTTTCACAGTATTTATTTATACTATAATTCATATGTTTTGGGATTTGCATCCCCAAGGGCTGGCAGTATACTTGTTGCTCCCAGCACATGAACCCCACTAGAAAGTACCTGATGAATACTTGCATGGTCAGATGGAACCTTTATCAGTAATGCAGTACTTAAAAATGAAAAGCTTTGAGTAAACCCATTCTATCTTATTCAGAAAAGATGAACAAGGGCTCTCATTAATTTATGTAGCACATATCTTCTTCACCAGATGAGAAGCACTGGTTTATATCTAGGCTCATGACCTCTTCCATACTTTTCTTTTTCCTTGAAACACTCTAAGAACTTCATCTAATGCAATTACTTTTAAAGTGTTGTAAGTCTAACATACAACTTTAGCAGACTATCTACTCTGCCAGTTACCATTTACCACTAGAGAAACAAGACAAAAGAACAATCAAAAGTCAAAACAGTGAAAGTGATGCCAGTACAGAAAGCTCCAGGTTTAAAAAGCTTGCTGACCATTTAGAGAGTCTTAGAGAAACTCTGCAGGTGTTAATAATCTCTAGGCTATATGGACATTTCACAATCCTACCAAAAACCTGAATGTGAAGTTTGCAATAAATACAATCATCTACCATAAAATATTAATAGCTGAGATAAACTTTAGAAAATATGGAAATAGAATATTTGCTATTTAAGAAATGAAAAGTATTTTGTCTATTAAGATAAATATCTTTTGCTTAAAGCTCTTAAATGACTCAAAGCAAAGGATTTTGACTAGCACTGTTGAGATTCAAGAATTTTTTTTTTTTTTTAGGTAGCGTCTTCACTCTAGTCCAGGCTGACCTGAAATTCACTATGTAGTCTCAGGGTGGCCTTGATTTCACCTGATTCACCTACCATAGCTTCCCGAGTGCTGGGATTAAAGGTGTGTGCCACCACACCCAGGAAGAAAAAATTTTAAATTTTTAAAAAATATTTTTTTGAGGTAGGGTCTCACTCTAGCTCAGGCTGACCTGGAATTCACTCTGTATTCTCAGGGTGGCCTCGAACTCATGGTACTCCTCCTACCTCTGCCTCCCGAGTGCTGGGATTAAAGGCATGTGCCACCACATCCAGCCTACTTCTTGACACATGATTATTTTTCAGGTGTTATAACCTTCTCTTGCCTTTCAGGACCTTTACTTGGTGGCATTATGTACAAATGCTTGTGAAGCAACTAAGAAATTGTTCTCTGATGGATTATCCCTGCTCACAGGAGAATGGTATTAAAATATTTATAAGGAAGTGAACTTCAGTTTCACATAGAAAATGTAAGAAAAAAATGAAATAAGAAAAAATGGTTTAAAAATTCATAAAGGTATTCAGAAAATATGAACTTTTTTTTTTTTTTTTTGGTTTTTCGAGGCAGGGTTTCACTCTAGTCCAGGCTGACCTGGAACTCACTATGTGGTCACAGGGTGGCCTCGAACTCATGGTGCTCCTCCTACCTCTGCCTCCCAAGTGCTGGGATTAAGGTGTGTGCTACCATGCCCAGCAAGAAATTTGTTTTTATTTTTGTTTTATTTAACCAACAATCCTTTCAAGTTTTCCTTCAAAACTAACAATGCTTTATCTAAGAAGTTCAGTTCTAGTCCTTGCCTAGCATGCACCCCACCCACACCACAAAAGAAATTCAGTTCAACTTACTGTCCATCTTAGTTATGAAATTATGACATGTATGGATTCAAAAATAATATTTTTTTAAAAATGATGTATTTGAGAGCAAAGAGTGAGAACAAGAAAGGAAAAAGAGATATGAGCAGAAAGAGAGAGACTGGTAATGGGCATGACAAGGCTTCTAGCCATTTCAAACAAACTGCAGATGCACGTGCCACTTTGTGCATCTGGCTTTGCATGGATACTGGGAAGTGAATTCAGGCTGGCAGGAAATGCAAATAAGCACCTTAATCACTGAGCAATCTCCTTAGCACAAAAAAATAACTTGCAAACTCAAATTCAAGACAGACATCATTAATTCTTGAATAAGATTTACTTCTAAGCTTCTACTATGCAGAAAATTCACAGCTGTCACTATTATGTCACTTTAACCAACCTAAAAAGAATTTTAAAAATTCTTTTGCAGCTGGAGAGATGGCTTAGCAGTTAAGGTGCATGCCTGAGAAGCCTAAAGACCCAGGTTCAATTCCCCAGGTCCCATGTAAGCCAGATGCACATGGTGGCACATGCATCTGGAGTTTGTTTATAGTGGCTAGAAGCCCTGGAGTGCCCATTCTCACACTCTCTCTTCCTCTGTCTCTAATAAATAAATTTTAAAAAATAAAATCTTTAAAAAAATCTTTTGAGACAGACTCACTGTATCTAGGCTAGTCTTAACCTCATGTGAGTCTTCCTGCCACAGCCCACTGAGTACCAGGATTAGAGGCATGAACCACTATGCCTGGCGCTATGATCAACTTCTTAACTAATTAACAATTAATACTCAAACCTAATCCCCAATAGGAAACCACTAAACAATATTCTTTCTTTTATTTATAGATCCATATGTATATATATGTAAACCTATGGTCTAAAGAGATGGCTCGGTGGTTAAGACGCTTGTCTGCAAAACCTAAGGACTTGAGTTTGATCCCCCAGTACCCACAAAAAACCAGATGTACAAGGTGGCACATGTACTTGGAGTTTGTCTGCAATGGCTAGAGGCCCTGGCACAGCCACTTTCTCTCTTTCTCTCAAAAGTAAATAAATAAGTTTCAGAGGACAATTTTATAAAACTAAATATGACAGAAACTTAAATATGAAAACACTCTAAAACAAGGAACACTTTAGTAAAGAAAACTGGCATTTACTTTTTACAAGACTGCCACAGACACATGAAGCTCTGGCCAGGTTTCCTCACTGGATCTGCATGCTGACTGGGCGCACTGAGTGGAGAAGGCTGAGAACTGTTAGGCTGGCCCTGCGCCTGCACAGCTGGTGAAGGAGGCAGAGGAGCACTCTGTAGAAAAGCACAAACACAAAGTTTGTGACATGAAACAAAAATAGTATTTTATAGTACAATCTTATAAATCCAATGTTACAAATTTCTAACATAAAATTTATATTTTGCAATTTTAAATTAAAGGATTATATTTAAATATACGATGTTTACAAAAATAAAATAATCATAGATCTTTTTTAAAATATGGACCTACAGAAGCAAGATTACACATTGTCGTTACCATTATCAAATATATTTGGGTATTCCTTAGTGTCTGGGAGATTGGCCCCAGGATTCCTACAGATATAAACACCTATGGATGCTTATAGAAAATACTTGGATATGAGTGTGCATTCTTTACATATATTTGTCATTCCTAGATGCTGCAAGCTCTGTAGTTTCAGAATGTAAACAGCTGCTGCATTGTACTGCTTAAGGAATAATGACAAGGAAAAAAGGCAAATAAATGTTCAGTATAAAACAATTTTTATATGAGTTGAGTAAATTCATGGATGTGGAATCCACAGACAGGAAAGACAGACTCTATTATTCAGATTAAGATTTTTAGGCAGACGCAACCAAATTATAGGTTTAATGGAAATGAGATTTACTTTTTTATTTGATTTACTTGTGTTCTTCCCAATAGAACACAAATTATTACTTCTTTTAATATTTCTTTTCAATTGTGCAAGAAATATATCAAGAATCAAACAATCTATGGTAAAAACAGTCAAAATACTTCATATGATAACTAATAGTGATTGACCTAACCATATAAATAGGCTATCAGAAATATTAAATAATTTTCAGTGGAATGTCTTAACAATTTAGTCGTTGATGATGCTCAACTGTAGCACCTCTCTCCACTTTCAGTGCTGGGACTCCACTTCCCCAACCTATGTAGAGTCTGTACCACTGATCTATAACCATAGCCTTTGGTTTTTTGAGTCAGGGAATTGCTAAGCTGCTTGCCATGTAGACCAGGACAGCATAGAACTCACAATTCTTCTGCCACTACCTGCACAGTGCTGAAATCAGAGACTCAAGCCACCATGCTTGGCTCATTTATAGGTTCAATGGCAATACTAACAAAAGGATTTGAACCATAAACATAAAGTGCTAGGTTTTTTTGTGGGGGGAGGTGTACGTGCAGGTGTGTGAGGGTACAGCATGTGCATATGTGGAGATGAGATGACAACTTTGGTTTCCTTCCTCGGGATACCACCCACCTTTTATGAGACAGAGTTTTTCTTTCAATGGCCTAGTGTTTGCCAGGACTAGACTAGACAGGCTGACCAACCTACTCCAAGGCTCATTCTGTCTCCTTTGCCTCTCCAGTGCTGGGATTCCAGACAGACAACCACACCTGGCATTTTTATAGGGTTCTGAGAGTTGAACTCAGGTCCTCATGCTTGTTAGGCAAGCACTTTACCCATCTTCCCAGCCCAGGCATATCTTAAAAAAATATAACCTACTTTATATTCCTTTTTCTTCATTCCTTCTCTGAAAAACACTAGTAAGTATAATGTACCTTAAAATAATTTTATGTAACATCTTTTCTTGAAATACTATTAAGGAAAATAGGTTAAATTTCTTATAGAAACATCTTTTTTGTTGTTGTTTTCTAGGTAGGGTCTCATTCTAGCCCAGGCTGACTTGGAAATCACTCTGTCATCCCAAGATGGCCTTGAACTGACAGTGATCTTCCTACCTCTGCTTCCCAAGTGCTGGGATTAAAGGCATGAACCATCATACCTGATGAGAAATATCTTTTTAAGCCTTTTTTAAAGTTATTACGTTAAATCCTTGGAAAAACACTGACTTCGTTTGTTTATCTATAATGTAGCATGGAGAATAGGTGGACAAATACTAAAACCTGAGATTCTCAGAATAAAACCATAATTCGAACAAGAAAAACATAAACACATAAAATATGTAATATGCAGATGAAGTGAAGAAAATAAAATGCTGAAAATGAAAAGTTCTTATAAAAAAATGAGAAATTGAGATGGGCATGGTGGCACATGCCTTTAATCCCAGCCCTAGGGAGGCAGAGGTAGGAGGATCATGTGAGTTTGAGGCCACCCTAAGATGACATAGTGAATTCCAGGTCAGCCTGGGCTAGAGTGAGACCCTCCTTGAAAAAGAACCCAAAAAACAAAAACCCAGAGAAATGATAAGAAGTGAGTTCTCAGCTCTGGATAAGATATTCTTTGGGGATGTAACTGAAGTTGTTTCTGCAATAGGATGTCACTATAAAACTTTTACAAGAATGAGAAAAAAAATGTATAAGTAACATTTTAGACTACCACAGATGTCATGGATAGAATGGAGATTCTCCAGTGTAACAGATCAGGATTGAGATTTTCTTTCTGTCAGGTGTCCATGTGTGCATGTGTCAGCGCATATTGATGTGGGCATGCAACTATGCTGAGGCCAGAGGTTGAAGTTGGGTGCCCTTCTTGATTGCTGTCTACCTTATTCACTGAGAAAGTCTCTAACTTGAACCTGAGTTCACTGATTGGGCTAGTTTAGCTAACCAGTTTGCTCCAAGGATACCCTATCTTTGCCACCCAAGCTGTGGGATTACACACCCACCTAGCATTTACCTGAGTGATGGGGATGGAACTCAGGTAGTCAAGTTTACACAGCAAGCACTTTGTCCACCAAGCTGTCTTCCTAGCTCTCAAATTTTTAGTCTACCTTAATATCATTTCCTATATTAACCACCAGAAAACTAGCTGTAGCCGTAACTCAAACATAAATGTAAAAATAGGGTTCAATACTGTTTTCTCTAAATGATCAGTTCTTGAAAAATATTCTGCAATATTATTTACTGAGGGAGAATATTAAATAGCTAAATTTTCATATTATACTTTTTAAATCAATGTGGAAAAGGTACAACTTCAGTAAGCAAACAGAATTGTTAAAATTACATTCCAAGTCCCAATTTCTTCTGTAATACAAAATTAACTAAAAATGTTAGTAAGTGCTTTTGGAAAAATACTTCTGTTTTGTTAAATTAGAATCTTGTTTCTCACTTTCAGTTATTCAAGAGCAAATTAAGGCTAAAAATTACCACTGATACCACTGATATTTTATGTTGCTCTTAAACCTTTTAAAAATATTTTTAAAATTATTTATTTAGTTATTTGAGAGATAGAGAAATGGGCAGGAAGACAGAAAGAGAGGGAGGGAGGGAGGATGGGTGCACCAGGGTCTCCAGCCACTGCAAAGGAACCTCAAATGCGTGGGCCCCCTTGCACTTCTGGCTTACGTGGGTCCTGGGGAGTCAAACCTGGGTCCTTTGGCTTTGCACGCAAGTGCATTAACCGCTAAGCCATCTCTCCAGCCCGCTCTTAAACCTTTGATAACGTTAAACTTTAAAAACCTTTGATTAAGACTAAAATTTAAAGATGAGTTAGAAAATCAACAAAATTTATAAGGTATCCTTCTCAAAAAAAGCTCCACATCTTGAAGGACACTCAAAGTGGAGCTAGACAAGTTCAATAGGATGGTGAGAATACCAGATGCCCTCACACCTGAATTCAAATTTAAGGAACTTGTAAATACACTAAAAAGAAGAGGTAAGGAAAGATTATTTACAAACCTTGGAGGTAAAAGGACTTACTGTACATGCTAGGCAAAGGAGATTATAACTAAAAGCTATGTGGTGGCTCAGACATGCCATGCCAGCACTTGGGAGGCTGAGGCAGGAGATATGTGAGTTAAAGACAAAAAAAGAAAAAGAAAAGAAAAGAACAGAGAACAAAAAATACCAGGTATACCAAGTTATCACACCAGGAATACTCCGCATGGGTTTTGCATAAAGCTAAATAAAAGTATTTACATATTTGTAAGTTGTTTAATTTTGATGTTAAATATGTCAATTTAGCTTTCATTAATTTTTGCTTCCAACAGACACCAATTCATGAATAGTATACAGGGCAGATAGAAATGGTATCCTACTAATGGCATTTGAACTTGCAAATACAAAAGATTTAAAATGAGTAACTATAAAGAAATCTGCCTTGAAATAGGTACAATTTATATTTTATTTACATAAACTGCACAGCTAAGTATTATTTAAATACAGGCTATGGTTACTATTATTTCCTTTCAGATACATTTTCCCTTTATTTGTTGGCACTTTTTTCTATAATGAAGTTAATATAACTGATTAACAAGGGTAAGAAGGAACAAAATCCATTAAAAAAAATGAAATGATGGCATTAGGAAAGATTACCTATTTGCTTTTCTTAACAGGTACACTTCTCTGTAGTTTTTCCAGCCCTGAGGATTCTGAAAGTCTTGATGTCCCTTTCTGGGAACTAGGTGCCTCCTTAACATCCCTAGACCCCTTGAAACGGTGGGAATGTTGTATCTGGCTTAAAAAAAATCACCTTTGAAATCCTCTATCTTGGACCCCTCCCCACCACATTAAGCTATCAATTCAAATAGTCAATAAACTGGTATTAAACCAAGGTCTAAAAATGCAACTTGAAAAATAAATAAATAAAATGCAACTTGAAGAGTGTACAAGAAATTGAAAGAATCTGGGCAACAGTGGCAATGGTTGTCTATTAGCTCTTTTTTTTCTTTTTTGGTTTTTCGAGATAGGGTCTCACTCTGGCCCAGGCTGACCTGGAATTAACTATGTAGGGTCAGGGTGGCCTTGAACTCACCGTGATCCTCCTACCTCTGCCTCCTGAGTGCTGGGATTAAAGGCGTGTGCCACCACGCCCGGTTTATTAGCCAGCTCTTAAGGTGGCCCAACAACCTACCCTTCAAAAGAACAAACCTAGGATGCCAGCTTGAACTGACTCATTTTGATCTATCCCACATATCTAGGCAGCATAGATACTTCGTCTTATATACCAAAATAAAATTTACTTGCACCATTACTAATGCCTAATTTTGGTAGGCACTATGTGAAACACCATACTAAGAATCCTGGTTCCTGACCTTCATTTTCATAGACATCATATGTGCCACATCTCTCATTCCTGTCAACCAGGGACTGAACCAGGGCTTTAGGCATGCTAGCTGAGCATTCTACCATGTACCTAAACCCCTATTACACAGTATCATTACATTAAATGAACTATATTCTTATAGAGAATTCATACACATTTTGTAGACCTAAATCATCCATATATGATCAATGTGCTAAAGTAGTGTCTAATCATTTTTTAATACTAATCTCAATCCTGGGTTAGCAGTATAGCTGCTGGTTTCAGATATAAACAGCATCAGTCCTTTCACCACCTCTTAGACAATAACCTAATGAAGTTATTTATTGATTTTTTTTACCTTGATAGGATTATTGTGAAGATTAAATAAGAAAATGCTTTAAGAGCTGGGTGTGGTAGCACACACCTTTAATCCCAGCACTTGGAAGGCAGAGGTAGGAGGATTGCCATTAGTTCGAGGCCACCCTGAGAGTACATAGTGAATTCCAAGTCAGCCGGGCTAGAGTGAGATCCTACCTCGAAAAATCAAACAAAAAACAACAACAACAAAAACAACCACCACCATCAACAACAACAACAAAAAACAACAATAAAATAAAGAAAGGAAAACGCTTAAGGATAAGGACCCTACTGCTGGTCCTAATCTTAGCTAGTATTATTGTCCTTTCTGGGTTACTGAGCTATCCTTATTAAATAATGACCACAACAGATTAGGGACACACATAACAAGGAATAATAAAATAATTCCATAGTATTAGTCTTCCCTAGGTTAGCTTGATTTATTACAATTTTATTTAGGGTTCTAACAGACTCCAAGAAAAAAAAAACAGGCATAAGATCAATCAAATGAGCTGAGAAGTTATTAGATATAATAAAATTATAAAACTTTGGGGCTGGAGAAATGGCTTAGCTGTCAAGGCCTGAGAAGCCAAAGGACCCAGGTTCGATTTCCCAGGACCCACGTAAGTCAGATGCACAAGGGGGCACATGCATCTGGAGTTCGTTTGCAGTGACTAGAGGCCCTGGGATGCCCATTTTCTCTCTTTCTTCTATCTCTCTCTTTGCTTGAAAATAAATAAATAAAATTTAAAAAAATATAAAATGTTAACTTATGGAGTGTCTACTATGCATCATCACTGCAGTATTTAAGTGACAATGTGTGGAATCATTTGAATGAAAATGAATTCAGTATTTTCTGCCAGTCACTGGCTTAGTACTGCCGTGTAAACAGCATCTGCTACAGAATGTAAAACTTAGTATTCTAATGAACAAACCTGAAAAAAATCCTTAACCTGCATGCTAAATTTAACGCAAAAGTTGTGTAATACTATACAAGTAAAGAAAAGAGTCTAAAGCTTGAACTAAATAAGCTGACATAGGCACTTTGCAAGGTGAGACATGGAAAAACAGAACATTTCCCCTAAAAATGGTATTTACAGATCAGACTTTAATAGAAGAAATCTGACAGCAGGCCTTACCTGTTGGACACTCTGCACATATGCTGGTGCCTGCTTCTGCTGAACAGCATTTTCTATTGCTACTTTAGCCACAGTGCTGGGATCCGCGCCTGCAGGCACCGCAACCATTGTTGCACTGCAGCCAGCATTGTTGGGGTCGCTGATTGTAACAATTCTAACTCCCACTTTATTTGGGATTCCTGTGACTGTTTCTCTATCATTATCTTCTGCTGGCCTCTTTGCAGTTTTGCATTCTGCTGTGCCATTGGTAGACCGAGCATCAGATGACAGGGCAGAATGGGTCATTCTGGATCCTGAGTGGGGAGCTGCTATGATTTGATGCCCCTGTATAACAGAGGTTGTAGAATGTGGCGAGACAACTACACTTGGGCGTTGCTGAGGCACATCTGAATTCAAACTTGAAACTAGAGGTCCATTAGGCAAATCCGTACCACTACATTGCTGTGTTGCCACATTCAATGCCTCCTGCATACTGCTCATGGACGGCGAGCAACCCAAAGCCAACACAGGTCCGTTAGAAACTCTTTCTGGTTGATCACCTTTGGCAGTATCTTGCTGAGTGGCATCTGAAGCCCCTTGGGGTTCTATTGGAGATATCTCACCATTTCCTACATGATTGGAAGTTTTGTGATTTGGAATGTTTTTGCTTAAATGAGAACCATCTCCTTTATCAAAATCACAGATTCCATTAACTAGGGGTTTTTTCAAATCACTTTTGACATCTTGCATGTCTACTTGTTCTGAGTTCTGTTTCCCAGGTGCTCCATTCTCACCTAATTCTAATGACGGTCCATTGCTGATTAGTGAGCACTGATTAGCCTCACTCTGAATTTTCCCTGAGTTTGAAGGAGGTAGACTTGAGTCACTGTACTTTCTCCCATTTAAAAGACTTCCCACCAGCATTTCATTTTCACTTGTATCCCCATTACTGGTGCTGGTATTTCCTCGTCGGCAGGATGGGTTCTCCATGACTTCAATTTTGCGTTCATGAACATGTAAACCTGTTGCTTCCTTTGCTTCCTCCTCCTTTTGGCAAATGATTTTATCCCCTTTGAATGGGGGAGTAGCCGTGGTACATGATGATTGTCCAGCTGGAGATGCTTGTGTGACTGGAAGAGTTTGCACCTGAACTCCAACCCCGGCCTGCGGTCCGCTCATGGCAATTCCTGCTGGAGCAATGAGCTGAGCTGCATTTCCCTGACTCACAGTTGCTGTTGCAAAACTTGTATTTGGCACAACTGTTATGGTTACCTGGTTGCCAGAAGTCCCTTGGAAAATGGTTGCTGGGCTATTTGAGATCAGTGGGCCTGGCAATATTTGTAAGTTCGAAATGGGCATGGTTTGCACTCCCCCAGTGGGTGGCATTGCACTTTGGACCAATTGAACATTTTGCTGCCCAACTAATAGCTGCTGAGCCGGAGTCTGCCCTTGCACACCAAAACCAGCTGCTTGGTTATTGGCCACCTGATAGACCACCTGAGGGCTAGGAGCTCTTGCATTATTAGGGGGAGGAATCTGTGGTGCTGGGAGGATAAGTTTACCACCTGGTGTTGAAGGACCACGCTTTGGAAGCAGTAGCTGTTTTATTAAACTAGACTCACCAGAAGCAGGCTGACCAGCTCCCGCATTTGTTTGCTGAGGCTGAACTTGCATCTGTACTTGCTGTGGCTGCTGAACTTGTACCTGTACCTGTTGTGATGGAGGTGCTGGTGAATGCTGCTGCTGTTGCTGCCTTTTGACAGACAACATTTGACTAACAGTAGGTGGTGGTCCCTGTGACTGAGGGGTGGAAGATGATGACATGGCAGTAGGAACTTGGTTATTCGTAGGTGGGACGGGTGATGGTGAAGAAGATGGAGTTATGTTTGGTTGTCCAGTCAGCTGAACTGTCTGACCAGCTGGAAGAGCTGCTGGATTAGTAAGAACAATTTGGTGAATGGCTGGTGCATAAGTCTGACCTTGTTGAGCTGGCTGGCTTACAATCACTACACTTTGTTGAGCTGGCTGCTGTGGTTGTTGAATAGGCTGCTGTACAACTGCTGATGAAACCTGCTGAGAAGGGAGAGGTTTTGGTGCAATGTTCTGAAACCCTACCCTTGAGGGCTGTGGACTTGGAACACCAGCAATGGTAACCATTTGTCCTGTAGCTACCTGAAAATTCTGTACTGAAGTTGCTGCGACAATATTGGATGCAGAAGTTGTTACATACTGAGGAGGTGCTATGATAACAGTATCTTGTGGCTGGCTACCAGCTGATGACTGTTGAGATGAAGTGTGCACAGGCTGGGGTGATGTGGTGATTAACTGTTGACCCTGTGAAACTGTAGACGTGCATGCTGGTATGTTCTGTACTCTTCCAAATATATGACTTTGTGGGACAGTTTGTTGAATTACTGTAACAGGAGTGCCTGAAGGTATCTGTCCTGGTACCACTGTGTGTAATGGAGATGGCTGTGGAATCACGGATGGGTGGTGAAGCAATGTTTGAGAATTCACAACTGTAACGGGTTGTGGCCCTGTACTATGATTCTGAACCACAGAATTCTGTATAGGTCCTCCTCCAACAGCAATACTAACAGGAACTGCTGTCGGAGGTATAGAATTCTGTATTACGGTTGCTTTAACAACTTCACAAGGAATTGGAGCTTTATTTTGGATGACAGTCACTGGAGCATTTTGTTGCTGGTGGGTATGAATTGAAGGATTTGGAGGAATTCTAGAAACAGTCTGTGCCACAGTATGAACACCTTGTACTGGAAAAGACATTTGTGTTGCCGTCAAATTTGAAGATTGGTTGGTAATAGGAGTCCTCTGGAAATGATTTCCTACAGGTTGTGATCCATGAGGGATTCCTGTAAATATGGGAGGAATATTAAATTATAAATTAAATAATTAAAAAAAAAACAGCACTGGGCGTGGTGGTGTATGCCTTTAATCCCAGCACTCGGGAGGCAGAGGTTGGAAGATCACTGAGAGTTCAAGGCCACCCTGAGACTACATAGTGAATTCCAGGTCAGTCTGAGTTAGAGTGAGACCCTACCTCAAAGGAAAAAAAAAAAAAAGCAAGTTTCTTAAGAATTAATACCCAAGAAATTTTTTTGTTGTTTTTTATTTATTTGAGAGCAACAGGCAGATAGAGAGAGAATGGGTGCACCAGGGCCTCCTGCCACTGCATACGCACTCCAGATGCATGCGCCACCTTGTGCATCTGGCTTACGTGGGTCCTGGGGAATCGAGCCTCAAACTGGGGTCCTTCGGCTTCATAGGCAAGCACTTAACTGCTAAGCCATCTCTCCAGGCCCTTTTTGTTGCTGTTGTTTATGTTTTTATTTATGTGAGAGTGACAGAGAATAAAAGAGGCAGATAGAGAAAATATCCAAGAATTTTTGATCCTATGAAAGCAAGTAAGAAAATACTATTTTAAAAAGTCAAAATTATACATTTTGAATATATATAATGGATTTTTCATTCTGTTTTATTATTACACTGGTAATATTTAAAATGCATATCAAATCTGGGTGTGATCCCATGTTACTGTAAAGCCTGGCTTTCAGAGGCTAAAGCAGAAGGATCCCAAGTTTGAGGCCAGCCTGTGCTATATAGCATGACCCTGCCTTATAAATAAGTTAATCAATTAATATAGAAATTAAAAAATTAATACCTGCAGGTGAAGGAGTTGGAGATACATCAGCAACAGAATCAACACGTACAACAGGAGTAGAAACTGACTGCTGCTGATAGTACATTTGAATGGGAAGTGGTATAGCCCTCCTTTTCACGCCTATCACGTGAATATGCGCCTGCCCATTGTTATTGGAATCCTCCACTCTCTTCACTGTATGATTTGGAAAGACTGTTCTGTAAAGTAACACATACTAAGTTATGAAAATAGCACACTAGTAAAACCACTGGCTTCTAATAATGTTTACAACACTATCATCATTGCTACTTATGTATAAACCAGTATAATTCACAAAGTCATATTTTCAGAGGGAAGCGAAGATACATAGAAGATTGATTTTTTAATTAAAAATTATTTATTAGCAGTGTTGAATTTTAAGCAATTCCACTCATGTATAAGCAGTTTATTCTTTTAGGAAATGCATGTTAACTGCAGATTATTATTCAAGATTAAAAAGGACCAATGTCTTCAACATGAAAATGTAGGTAGGAGAAAAAAAAAGCAAAACTTACAAAATATGCATATGAAATTAAAAGTAGTAGAGATGTAAAAAAGCAGATAATTAATATTTTTTCTAAGGATGATATAAATAAGTTTTATCTTTAAAGAATCTAGGCATCCTACCTAAGACATTTATAAAACCCAGTTGACGTGAGGATTCCACCACGAGCTAATTTACTACATGTTGAGAGGTATTCAGAATACATTTCTGCACGAGAAACTGAACAATCTGGATTTATTTCAAAATGAGCATTAAGCCTAAAAAAGAAGAAAAATAAAAGCATTATAGGAAAGTTCATATTAAATACATTAATGTGTTATAACCTCATAATTTTATCTGCTAATCAAATTTTACTACCTCATATTATTCACAAACCATATAGTAACAACGATTTAATTGTACTTAATGTAGTATCACAGGCTAGAGAGATGGCTTAGCAGTTAAGGCATTTGCCTGTGAAGCCAAGGACCCAGATTCAATTCTCCAGAGCCCATGTAAGCCAGATGCACAAGGTGGCGTATGTGTCTGGAATTCGAGTTTGTTACAGTGGCTGAAGGCCCAGGCATGCTCATTCTCACTCTCACTTTCTACCTCTCTCACTGCCTCTTTCTCTGAAATAAATAAATAAAACATTTAAAGAATTACATTTATATCCTAGTAAGAGGATTGGTCTGCAACAAATGTGAAAGACATCATTTTGGCTAGTGATTACCATCTTTTGTTCCTGTCTTACAATACTTACTAATATTCCAATATGCACTGGAGTCAAAGAAAATGGTGGAAAAACTGAAATAATGGTAAAGCATTCTTTGGCTCTTCGACTAAAGTCCATAATAACCAAGGCTTTTAAATTATTCCCTCTAACAAGTATGCTTACCATGCTATGTGCTGCTGTTTTCTCATTTCAAGACAGTTCTCTATGCTAGTTTATAATAAACAAAATCAGGCTTCTTGAACTATCAGGTTCAGATATCTTTATTTGTTTCATTTCAGGCATAACAAGCCACCATAGTTTATCAATAATCAAATAAACATGATACAATAGTGATAGAATAACTCTTTCCCTCTAATATGCAATTGGGAGTTTTTTTAAATCTATGTTACACACACTTTATTGTGCTCTTCTTTCACCTCTGTGAATAGATTTAAGAAAGTAGATATAGAATACGTCATTTGGTTGCAATGTAGAAGGCAAACAGCTTCAAAAACTATCAGAAGAGACTCTTCAAGTATAAAAGGGTTAATGTATAAAACAGCAAAGGTGAAGAAAAAGCAAATAAGTAGAGATACTTAAAACCATATACCTGATCTAAGCAAATAGAAAGGTCTAGAGAAAACTATTCTAGAAACAAAGACATGACAGCACCAAAAATATGGATACAGAGTGACAAGAGATGGAATGGGAGACACATAATGTTGAAGAAGGTACTGGAAGGGGCCCAAGAAAGAAAAAAATTAAAGTGGTACATTGATGGAAGTGATTGTATAGTGTAATCTGCTAATCTTCTAAGAAGTTGAATTATTTTATAAATAACATTTGGATAGCTAACCTTAACAAAATCTTACTCTGTTTTGGTCAGAAACTGCCTCTGATATGACTATGTAATCTTTTCCAGAAAATAGATTTGTCAAGTTCTTATTTCAGCACACAATTCTATCACACAATTAATTTCACCTTACTAATCACAAAAAGAAAAATTATTCATGAACAAAGAATTTTGCTTTAAGTCAAATGTATCATAATCCTTATACTTGGGAAGCTGAGGCAGGAAGATTGTGAGTTTAAAGACAGCCTGTTTCTTGAAACGACGTAACAAGCACTAAACAAAGAAGTTTTCTTCAGTTGATAAGGAAGAAATCAACAACAAACCTGGTCTTATTTTCTTACTGTCAACCCAATTCAGTTTTTTAAATATATATTTATTTATTTGAGAGAGAGAGAGAAAGAGAATATGGGTGTGCCAGGGCCTCCAGTCACTGCATATGAACTCCAGATGCATGCGCCACCTTGTGCATCTGGCTTATGTGGGTCCTGGGGAATCGAACTGGGGTCTTTTGGCTTTGCAGGCAAATGCCTTAACTGCTAAGCCATCTTCTCCAGCCCAACCCAATTCCATTTTAATAAAATAACTTTAGAAGAACAGACTTTGCATAGTGACAAATGAACGTTATTTCTACAAAGTAAAAAATAACATTTTAGCACAAATGTTATTACACAGAAGAGTTAAATGGCATAATTTAATTAACATTCCAGTAGGCTGTTTTATTTCTGTAATTTGTGATGAATATTTTTGTCTAAAATCATGCCAAAATTCAGGTGAAATCATTTTCTTGATGTAAATCATACTCTATTCCACTAAAAGGAAATACATAAAACGTTGTGGATGACTGTTGTATACAATTTTTGTATTTGCTTTATTCTGTCCAAGAATGTTAAAACCTTAAAAGCAATAAGCCACTTACCACTGACAAGCAAACTTCTCACTATCTATTTCCACTATTCCTGGCGGTGGAGCAACATGCTGTGCTACAACTGCTCTGGAAGCTGAAGAAGAAAACGCATTAGCTTCAGCACTGAATGCTCAGTCACTGCATGCCACAGTCAAGGACAGGAACTAATTAATATGTACAATGCTTACCTTTTACAAAGGAATGTGAGCATAAGAAAATACAAAAAATGGAACATACACTAGGCTTTGTATTTTACTTAACCTCATAATAATTCAAATTTTAACAGTACAAATGGATGACTTGACAAAAAATATAAACCACTTTTCCCCATGGACTACTTCCTCTTATTATCTTCACTTATTGTTCTGTGTGGCAGTACCAAGACAGAAAGTAATTATAATAGGACAAGGAATTGGGAGTATAACTCAGGGGTAAAGAACTTGTGTGGCCCAGGTGCAAAGTTCTGAATTCAGCCCCCAGCACAGCAAAAAATTTAACAATAAACAAAATAAGTAAGCAAGTCAAGGTCACCAATTCATCACAAAATAACAAGTACCTAAGTGTCTCGTAGCTCATACACAGAAGCAGAATGCATTCAAAATAATAACCTCACTTCTAATTTAAAACAATAATAATAATCCTATAGAATTTATAGGTTAAGATAATGAAAATAGGGATAATCCAGATTTGTGGCTAGCCTGGGCGACACGGCAAGACTCTGCCTCAAAAAAACAAAAGAGCTTTTGCTTTAGAGGGTAGAGAAGAAATTTAACAATAAAACTTGGTTTTCACTTTATATTTATAGCCTCACATTCTAGAAAGGATTTTCATAGATTATTTTGGGGAAATAATGGAAGGAAAGATTTGTTGTAATAATTTTGAAGAACAACATTTGTCTTGAAAGAGGCAACTGAAATGTAATGGCTATCATCATAAAAAAACATAGTTTCCAAGATTTATTTCACTTATGACAAATTTTAAAATGATTTCAGATCAATAAATGGAATTAAATGAAATAAATCATAAGTATTTTACGAAAAGTTGAAAAGATCATTAGAAAATGAATATGTTTTTGGTCTCATATGTTATACAAAGGAACTAATAAAACTATTAAAAAATTATAATTTTTATATTATGATATTGATATGTATGTTACATGTGTGTAAGTAAAAACGTAGTTATCCTATTATATCATTAAATCAACTTTTTTTTGTTTTTTTTGGTTTTGCAAGATAGGATCTCACTCTGGTCCAGGCTGACCTGGAATTAACTATGTAGTCTCAGGGTGGCCTCGAACTCTTGGCGATCCTCCTACTCTGCCTCCCGAGTGCTGGGATTAAAGGCGTGTACCACCACGCCCGGCTTAAATCAACATTATTTTGAATGTTTAATGTGTGTGTTGTTTTTTCAGGTGTAGGTATACATGGTATGTATGTGTGTAAGGGCCAGCTTGTGCCCTGGTGTATATGTGGAGGTCAGAGAAAATTCTGAGGTGTTAAGTTCTTGCCTCCCAACTTATTTGAGGAAATGTCCCTCATTGTTCAATGCACTGTTCACCAAGATTGCTGGTTCTTATACTGGTTAATTCTCCTTTCTCTACCTACAGGCTTGCTGGGCCACAGCTTCTGGCTTTTATGTAGGGTCTTGGGATCTGAACCCAGGTTCCTTGTACTTATATAGGAAGCACTCTTGTACCCATTCTGTTAGATGGTATTAAGTAAAATTTCTCAGAACCACCAAATAGAACAAATGCATTTCTAAGTTACTGGAAGTGGAGAAGTGCAAAAGCATGGTCGGATCTGAATGATCGGAAATAACTGCAGCTTGTGTTCCACGCTCAGCAAGAGGCCATTTTCTGTTTACAGTTATTTTCATCTTCTTTATGTATCTATTATTCAACTTACAGATCAGAAAATCAAAATTCAGAGCTCAAGAACAAAAGAGGTCTGGAGAGATGACTCAGAATTAAAGGTGCTTGCTGGCAAAGTCTGATGGCCTAGGGTTTGATGCCCCAGTACCATGCAAACTCAGACATACCAAGTGGCCCATGCATCTGGAGTTTGTTTGCAGTGGCAGGAGGTCCTAGTGTGCCTTTCTCTAAACACACATGCACACACACATGCTGGAGATGGCTTAGCAGCAAAAGATATTAGCTTGCAAAGCCTGATGGCCTATGTTCATTTCCCTAGTACCCACATAAAGCCAGATGCACAAAGAGGTGCATGCATCTGGAGTTCATTTGCAGTGGCAAGGTCCCTGATATATGCATGCTCTCAAATAATGAAGGGAGGGAGGGAATGAGGGAGTGAGGAAATGCTAAAAAGAATGGGGCTTGGTGTTACTGGAAGGCCTCTCTTTCAAAGAACTAGATTTGAATTTGAATTTAGAAAAAAAAAATTTAGAGAAAGAGAGAGGAAGGAATGAAGGGAGGGAGAGAGAATTGGTGTGATAAAGCCTCAGCCACTGCAATCGAACTCAATGCTTGCATCACCTACTGGGCATGTGTGACCTTGTGCTTGCCTCACTTTTGTGTGTCTGGCTTATGTGGGATCTGAAACATGGGTCCTTAGGCTTTGCAGGGAAGCGCCTTAATTGGTAAGCCATCTCTCCAGCCCTGAATTTAAAAGTTTTAAAAATTTATTTGAATGCGTCAGGGTGGGGGGGAGGGGCACCAGGGTCTTTTGGCAGTATTCATCTGGCTTTTATGTGGGTGGTAAGGGAACTGAACTCTGCCAGCAGGCTTTACAAGCCAGTGCCTGTAACCATTGAGTCATCAGTCCAGCTCACAGAAAGCATTTTAAAGAAACACTGAAGACAATGATATCTGATTCGGATGACAAACTCATGGCAAGTTGAACTCTTTGAATTCTGGAGCAAGGAAGGAGCCAAAGCCTTCCTAGGCAACACAGAATAGTATGATTAAATGTAGCTTAATGTGGGCACCATTTTCCTGGGACCCCTCTCGTGAGGGAGAGCTTTTCTTCTTTTCACTTTCAATAAAATGTGGCTTGCTTGCCTTTCAAAAAGAATTAGTTTTACAGGGCAGGGGGTATAGCTGAGTGTGGGCTTATTATGTATGAAAGCTGAAGTCTAAACCTCAGCACCAAAAGATACCCCCTTGTCCTAGCTTTAAGGTGTCATGGAAGACATTTTGTATATATTAAATGAGGTAAGCGTGCAAACACGAGATTTTTACAGAAATGAATTCATAAAACATGATACAAACTTTGTAAATGTCAAACCACTGTACTGAATTGGAGTAATGAATTTCAACTTTCCTAACTTGGTAGTCATTAATGTGTAGTAATAATCTACCAATTGATAAAATCAGCATTTCAGAGGAGTTTGTTAGAAGTGAAAATTCTCAGGTTTCATTTGACCAAAAAACTCAAGTATGCTGAGCGTGGTGACGTACGCTTTTAATCCCAGCACTCTTGAGGCACAGGTAGGAGGATTGCCAAGAGTTTGAGGCCATCTTGAGACTACATAGTGAACTCCAGGTCAGCCTGGACCAGAGAGAGACCCTACCTTGAAAAAACAAAACAAAAATAACCTCAAGTATGGAGCCCAGCCATTTTCATTTTATGCAAGTGTGAAGATGGTTCTGAGGCACTTTCAGGTTTGAGAACACTTTATTAAGCTTCATAAATCTATTAGGTGATGCATGTTCTCTTAAGAGTAACAAACATACGTTGCAGTTATATCTTATTACATATATATATATATATATATATATATATATATATATATATATATATATATATATATATATATATATATATATTTTTTTTTTTTTTTTTTTTTGGTTTTTCAAGGTAGGGTCTCACTCTGGCCCAGGCTGACCTGGAATTAACTATGCAATCTCAGGGTGCCCTTGAACTCACGGCGATCCTCCTACCTCTGCCTCCCGAGTGCTGGGATTAAAGGCGTGCGCCACCACGCCCGGCTTCATTTTTATATATTTTCAGAAACAAAATTTATCAACAATATCTATAAAAAGAAAATTAATATATCTATGAAAGGAAAATTAAAAATATAGTGCTTTCAGTTTCATTCTAGTAATAAATAATATTCATTCACACATACACTAGATTTAATAGTTCCTAAATTAGGGTGAAAATGCCCCATATTTCTTATTAAGATACTTATAGTCAACTTACTCTGTGCTTAATAATTCTTGTAGAGATTGAAATGTATTTACTTTTGTTTGGTGTATTATTTATTGCTAACACTTATAACATAAACTTCTGAGCTTCCTAGAGTAACAATTTTTAAAAAGTTATTTTATGAAAAAGATGTTTTATTTTTTATTTTTATTTATTTGCAAGACACACAGAGAGAGGAGGGGTGAGATGTAAGAGAAGAAAGAGAATGGGCAGTCCAAGGCCTCTTGTTGCTACAAATAAACTCCAGATACATTAGCCCCTTTGTGATTTGGCTTTATGTCTTTACGAGGGTACTGGGGAAACTGAACCCAGGCTGGCAGGTAATGCAAGTAAATGGCTTTAACTATTAAGCCATCTCCTCATGCCAAAAACTTTATTTTATAGGTGAAAATATTGATAGAGATAAATAAAAATTTCTGATGTTAATGAATTTGTGTACTTTTTGGCAGGTTGATATGGACTGAACTTGGGGCCTAGTACATATTTGGCATGTGCTCTACAACTGACTTACCTCTCCAGGCCACATACATTTAAAAAAAAAATCTATCCTAAGGCCGGGCGTGGTGGTTCATGCCTTTAATCCCAGCATGTGGGAGGCAGAGGTAGGAGGATCATGAGTTCAAGGCCACCCTGAGAATACATAGTGAGTTCCAGGTCAGCCTGAGTTAGAGTAAGACCGTACTTTGAAAAACCAAAAAGTATCATAATGCATCAAAATTCTAATACCTAGGGCCAGGCATGGTTGTATATGCCTTTAATCCCAGCACTCAGAAGGCAGAGGTAGTAGGAGGATCACCATGAGTTAGAAGCCAGCCTGGGAATACAGAGTGAGTTCCAGGTCAGCCTAGGACAGAGTGAGTCCTTGCCTCAAAAACAACAACAACCAGATTCTAATAACTAGAAAGAACATAATTATTTACACTCTTTTCAACTATTTAATTATGGTGGTGTTTAGGTGGCTACCAAAAACAGACAAAAGATGTCCTAATAATGAGGGTAAGGGCAAAACTTTCAAGGTGACAATGCTGTAAGAGAACAGCATTAAACCAGGCAGGGAAACAGTGAAATTGCAAAGGATAAGTATTCTAACAATTAAGATGTCATTCAGAACCAGTGTGTGTAATCAAATGCTTTCTAGCCTAAAAATAAACTTTCATGTTTTTAGAGGCCTATATCCATATCTATCAATTACATAACTACACAATTACATAAATGAATAACCCACAGATCCTTCATGTTTATTTTTATCCATTTGACAAGTGAGGCCCAAATCCTAGGTCACGGGGACTATCTGCTGAAGTTAAAAGAACTTTAAGGTTAAAGGTCATTAATAAGGCAAAAATGTTATCTGTCA
This sequence comes from Orientallactaga sibirica, assembly GCA_036365145.1. NCBI lineage: Eukaryota > Metazoa > Chordata > Mammalia > Rodentia > Dipodidae > Orientallactaga > Orientallactaga sibirica. The sequence continues at coordinate 4,230,098 of JAEOAD010000036.1, forward strand.
TCAAAATCACTCTTTAATATTACTCAAATCACCCATCAAAGTTCATTGCGATTCATTGAGAAGATATCAACTCCTTGAGCTCTCTGTTAGGCACTAATCCTCCAAATTTAATCTTAAATTTTATCTTTTTTAAGATTCATTTTTATTTATTAGAGACAGAGGGGTGGGGAGAGAAAGAGAGTGAGAACGGGTGTGCCAGGGCCTCTAGCCACTGCAAACGAACTCCAGATGCATGTGCTACCAGCTTATGTGGGACCTGGAGAATTGAACTTGGGTCCTTAGGCTTCACAGGCAAGCGCCTTAACCGCAGAACCATCTCTCCAGCCCTTAAATTTTATCTTTGAGGATAAAAGTATACCCTGTCACCACTTAACTGACAACATTATTTGTCTTCCCTCAGTGTAAATAATTACAATTCTCACTACACTTCTCCAATTATACATTTACTGGATTTACCTGTTCTTTGTGAGATTGGTATATAGTCTATGTTGACCCTGAATTCAGAACATTTACTGGGTTTACCTATTCATTGTGAGACTGGTATATAGTCTATGTTGACCCTAAATTCAGAGTCCATCTGCCTCCATGTCCTTAGTGCTGGGATGACAGTCTTGAGTCACCATACCTGGCTATACTCTTGTGTAATATTTATTGCCATATGTTAAAGTTCCTCAAGCATACCAGCAGTCAAAATTACCATTTTCTTTCCTTTCTTCCTTCTCTTCCTTCCCTTCCCTTCCCTTCCCTTCCCTTCCTTCCTTCCTTCCCTTCCCTTCCTTCCTTCCCTTCCTTCCTTCCCTTCCTTCCTTCCTTCCTTCCTTCCTTCCTTCTTCCTTCCCTCCCTCCCTTCCTTCTTTCCTTCCTTCTTCCCTCCTTCCTTCCCTTCCTTCTCTCTCTCTCTCTTTCTTCCTTTCTTTCTTTTTTAAGATAAGGTCTCACTCTGGCCCAGGCTGACCTGGAATTCACTATGTAGTATCAGGGTGGCCTCGAACTCATGGTGATCCTCCTACCTCTGCCTCCTGAGTGCTGGGATTAAAGGTGTGTGCCACCACGCCTGGCTCACATTTTTGCCTTTTATTATTTGTTCAGTTCTATGAGGTAGATTCACGGTAATAAAATGCACAAATGACATAACATGACCAGATATTTAAATCACAATGGAAACAAATGAAATATGATATATATTACACACCATATATAAATAAACTATCACTTTAAGACAAATAATTGGAAAAGAGAGATCTGGATTATAACTGAATGTGAGAGAACAGACAGCAGAGAGAAATGATACTGAACCAAGCCACTAGCACTGATAATTGAGGAGGCTGTGGTATTTAAGAATATCCAACAGAATTTGGTGACTAAGTAAAAGTGATAATAATTACATATAATGCAAGTATTTTTTTTTGGGGGTTGGGTATAAGGTGGGTGAGAAGGACCTGAATATATTTCTAAATGAAAGGAAGAAACTAGTAAAGAAAAAGAAACAGATGAAAAGCACAAGGATGAAAAGTCTGCTGCTTAGAGCACAGTTGGCATCTCTCAGATAAGTAGGAGTTATGCTAATAAGGTTATAAGTAACAAAGTAAGAAATAGAAGAACATCCTCCTGCATAGCCTCCATGATAATTAACTGAAAGTGTAAGATCAGTTCAACTGAGAAAATGAGCATCTTCCATTGAAACAACCTATGGAACAAGAAATATGTGAATAATAAGCATATGAGAATGTAGGAAGTAGAAAGGCAGGTGGTGAAAGATAGAATGTTTTGTCTGGACAAATGAAAATATAGATAAAAGATAAAACTGAAAAAGACTGAGTGTGCTAAAATACAAAAATTATGCCTCAGAATAAGTAGGAGAAATAAATTCAAGATCTCAAGAGAAGACTAGTTACTAGACAGACCTGCACTATAGAGACTTTCAAATAAACACAACTGAGTCTTGGGATCCCAGGTATATGTGCAGGTGTACATGCTTGTGCATGCATGGTGGGCATACACATACTGCATATGTTTCTATGGTCTGGGAGGCAAAGTTTAAAGGTATTTGAGGTATACTTATGTATACTAATCATTTGAGAAAATTATAAGGTATATGTAATTGGTTTCTTCCTGGTATGTCCATTTCTGTGATAGATTATAGTAAGCCCATTGTGAATACCCAGTCTCTCACATGTCTATAAATTCTTGTAAATTAGTGCTCACCTTCATCTTCACTACTCCTGGAATGTATATCTAAGAAATTATAAGATATAGTCAAATTTTACTTTAGCCTACAGTAGTAAAACATCACTTCTTTTATTTCATATTTGAATTTATCTTTACTATTAAAATTTACCCACCCATATCATATTGAAAACAGAACAGGTATAAAAACACTAACCTGGGACAGATGTTACATGGGTCTGGGTTTGGACTTGCTCTATAGCTTGTGGCCTAATTTCAGACAACAGTTGATGACTGGAGCTTGGATGTTCGACAAGTTTTACTGCAGCTAGTGCATCAGGACCAAACATCTGAATATCCATAGAAACCAAACACACTAACATATCTGAAATTAAAAATAATAGTTTTATTAGCCAATAATATTATGAAACAATGCCAGTCCATGAATCACAATATATAAGAATTACCTGTGATTTCAATTTTTAAAAAATATTTTTATTTATTTATTTGAGAGATAGAACAAGGCAGAGGAAGAGAGAGAGAATGAGAAAGAGAGAATGGACATGCCAGGGCCTCTAGCCACTGCAAACAAACTCTAAACACATGCGCCACCTTGTACATATGGCTTACGTGGGTCCTGGGGAATCGAACCTGGGTCCTTTGGCTTTGCAGGCAAGTGCCTTAACACTAAGCCATCTCTCTAGCCTCTGTGATTTCAATTTTTAAAGGGAAAAAAATTAGGCTCAAGGATGGAGGGATGGCTTAATAGTTGAGGCATTTGCCTGCAAAGCCAAAGGACCCAGTTTTGATTCCCCAGGACCCACGTAAGCCAAATGCACAAGGTGGTGCATGCGTGTGGAGTTCATCTGCAGTGGTTGGAGGTCCTGGCGTGCCCATTCTCTTTCTCTCTCTCTCTCAAATAAATAAAACTAAAAGAAAAATTACACTCAGTCTCTAATGACTAATTTGGTCGCTTGGAGATACAGACTAGATGTCTCTACTTAATCTTTATTACTTCTGCCTTTAGTATTTATACTCAAGGAAGACTTCATTTTAATTTTTGAGTAAAGTGTCGTCATGGTATGCATTACTAACTATGTTTGAAACTGATAATCTTTAAGGTGAGTTCACTGGTTTAAAAAAAAGTTTTTTAATGATTTTATTTATTTATTTGCATGCAGAGAGAGAGGTAGAGAGAATGGGTTCATCAGGGCCTGCAGCTATTGCAAACGAACTCCAAATGCATGTACCATCTATGCATCTGGCTTTATGTGGGTACTGGGGAATCGAACTCAGTTCATTAAGATTTGTAGGCACTGAGCCATCTCTCCAGCCCTGATTTTTTTTTTTTTTAAAGACATCACAACTACAGGAACTTACAGTACCAGAAAGAAGCTTATTTCATTTGACTTTTATTGTTGAATAATATATATATATATTTGGTTTGTCAAGGTAGGGTCTCACTCTAGCCCAGGCTGATTTGGAACTCAACATGTAGTCTCAGGGTGGCCTTGAACTTCTTGGCAATCCACCTGGCTCTGTCTCCCAAGTGCTGGGATTAAAGGCGTGAGCCACCACACCAGGCTCTTGTTGAAAATGAATAACTGGCCATTTGAAAAGGAAAGACCCAAAGATGTACAAAAGCATTAACAATTAAAATCTGAATTTCAGGGCTGGAGAAATGGCTTAGCAGTTAAGGCATTTGCCTGCAAAGCCAAAGGATCCCAGTTCGATTCTCCAGGACCCATGTAAGCCAGATGCACAAAGGGCACATGCATCTGGAGTTCATCTGCAGTGGCTAGAGGCTCTGGCATACCAATTCTCTCTGTTTCTGCCACTCTTCTCTCTTCTCTCTCTCTTTCTCTCTGCTGGCAAATAAATAAATAAAAAAATTTTTTAAAATCTGAATTTCATAATAGATATAAAAGGGAGGAACATCGCTTGCTAATAGCTATACAATCATGTTTTGTCACATGATAAATATGCCTTAGTCATCTAAGGAGGCAAAAAGAATAATGCAAACAAGTCTGTCTAATGGGGTAATGACTTCTCAAAGTTAAATAATTAAATCTTAAGTACTACAGTTTTTATACAGTATAATAGTAAATATTTTTCCTTAATAAGAAAATAATTTGGGCTAGGAATGTAGCTCAGTTGCTAAAGTGCTTATCTAGTATGTACAAAGCCCTGGGCTCAGTTCTTAGCACTGTATTAACATGGGCAAGGTGGTGGTGCATTCCTACAATCTCAGTGGCCATTTGGAAGCAGGAGAATCAGAAGTTCAAAGTCATCTTCCTTTACATCATGAGTTTGGGGCCAGCTTGGGCTATGTTAGACCCCACCTCAAAAAAAAATTAAAAAGAAAACATTTTTGGTTCAATCTTACCTATGCTCTTTTCTACTTTTGCAATTTTTGTACAGGCAATATCTCCCATTTCAGTGAGCATGTATAGCACCTCGAGTGTTGAGATTACAAGCAGCACATCAGGTAACGTGAGATGACAAATAATCTCTCGGTATGAATCTTGATCCACATATTCACATATCAAAACACCATTATCTTCTGCTTTGCAAAGATTTCCCAAAATTTCCATACCTGGAAAACACATACATTTTGTTTTTTTGTTTTTTTTGAACAAAAGATAAAGTTTTCTCACTTTAATAAAACAATCAAATACTCACCCCTCATCTTTAAAAATCGATCCCTTGACATTAGGCATTTTGTAACAGTGTGAAACATCAAATGAGTAGTTTTGAAATCAACAGGGTCTAATAAAAGCTGGGGGAAAGGAAGATTGCCATCAATAGAATATCCTTCTTCCAAAATTGTGTATTTCAAATTTAATAAAAATGAACAAGACAATGTTGTTATTACTTTGAAAAAGGTAATTATTATGAAAACAGTCATCACTAAACTTGCATCATTTCATAGGTTTCTTCTTTTTTTCATAAAAATATGACGCATCTATACCACTTTTAAGCAACAAATATATGTCACCATTTACAAGTCTGTAAACATGAAATCTACAGAATGTAACAGACCAAAATTTTAAAGTACACATTGCTAATTATAAAAATTATTTTAAGGTACTTTTGCATGCTTACCTCAGCTGCAATATTTCCTAATGTGTCAAGGCCTAACTGCCTTAAAGAAATAAAATGACTATGTGCAGAAAGTAAAAGGAAACGAAGACAGGTACGATTAGCTGCCAAGAGCTTAACATTGCCCTCCTCAAAGGAAAGATTTCGCAAAATCACTGCGATCTGAAGTACACGCTGTCCTTCGATATCATTAATGCCCAACTTTCGAGGCGGATGAAATAAAGATTCCCAAATCCATTCTCCTGATGTATCTTCTACAACAGAAAATACAAATTTCACTTAAATTATTTCACTTAATATTTTTGCTACTTTAAAACTAGTTAGTAGGGGAGATGGCTCAGTGGGTAAATTGCTTGCTACACAAGTATGAGAACCTGAGTTCAGATTCCTAGTACCCACATGAAAGCCAGGCACAGTGGCATGTGCCTGTAATTCCAGCATCAGGGTGGTGCAGACGCAAGGATTCACTGGGGCTGGCTGGCTAGCAAGTCCAGCCAAATCAGTGAACTCAATTTCAAGTAGAGTGATTGAGGAAGACAGTTGACATCAACCTCTGGCCACCACACACATACATGCATGCATAAGCATACAACATGCAAATATGTGTACACACATGCATACATACCTCACACATATATACATGCAAATTCAAAGCACTACCGAATAAATTTACTTTTCCTGACTTACCGTGACTCTTGTTTCTGTCAGAAATGAGGTCACGTACTTCATTATCATCAACAATGTCTTTCCAAAACTGTAATGAGAGATTAGGTAAATGCAGGTGATTTGAAATAATGATTCTATGCCTTTGAAAAGTCACATATAATATAAAACTAATATTTTTATATTTTCTTCTTTGTTTGGTGGATATTGTTGTATTCTATGGATTTAACTCTGAAACACTTGACTTTTTTATGCCTAAATATGCTAACAAATTGCCACATAATCCTTTTACATCTCTAATACAAAGTACACTATCTAGGAATTTATGTGGGGAAAATGAGAACTTTTGGTACACTAAACTTTATGTGGAATGAAGCATTTCTTCAACATTTTCTTCCACTTTAAGTGTTAGATAAGAAACCATAGTAATAGTAGAAGTATCTGTGATAATGTCACCCATAAGAATCAGATTTTTTTTTTTCCAGGTAGGGTCTTACTCTAGTCCAGGCTGACCTGGAATTCACTATGTAGTCTCAGGGTGGCCTCGAACTCACAGTGATCCTCCTACCTCTGCCTCCCGAGTGCTGGGATTAAAGGCCTGTGCCACCACGCCCAGCTCAGAATCAGACATTTTCAGATTACTTTTATAATGATCACAATATTTTTGTTTATAGATACTCCTAAGGCATAGTAAATGGTCCAGTTTTGGTTCCCACATTGGTAAGGCAGATAGATAAGTTACCTTCTAGCATTCCATACACACACACACACACACACACACATAGTTTATTATTCTACAAGTGAAAAGATATGAATCAAAATCTACTCAACTTTTGATGATGTCTTTCAAGTCCAAAGTCTAAAGCCTTACACTGATACATGTTACACAAAATGAAACTGCCCCTGCCATATGACTGTAACTTACGTTATTAATAAAGAAGCATGGGAGATATTGCTTCAACCTCATAGTATGTACTTGCTAAAACAATTGCTATTTAGAATCAAAGCTTTAGCATTTAAACTCTGAGTAGAGGTTCATAGGCTTCAAGAGACCAGCAAAGGGATCTAATAGCATATACAAAATTATGTCCTGAGATAAATAAGGGCTGGTTACAATAAAAAAATGAGATAATTTTTAAAAACATAATGAACAATAACTAATATGAGAGTCATAAAAATATAATTAAAATATCAGATATGGAACTTAAAATGGTCATGGATTATAAATGCAAAGAAATAAAACAATGAAAATTTTGGCAAAGATGTGTAAGATGAAAAAAATAAATAGAAATTCTGTGACTGAAAATGTAATAACTGAATTTAAGAATTCAATGAATGGGTTTAACATCTGATAAAAGTCAAAAGATTAGTGAACTAGAAGAACAAAAAAAAATACTAAGTTTAAATTATAAAGAGACAAAAAGAAGAACGGGGGGGGGGGAGCATGAGAAATAGCATTCCAGTAGGAAGGAGGTGAGACTAGGAAACAGTATATAAAAGAGATAAAGGGGCCAGGCATGATGGCGCATGCCTTTAATCCCAGCACTCAGAAGGCAAAGGTAGGAGGATCGCTATGAGTTGGAAGCCACCCTGAGAATACAGAGGGAAATCCAGGTCAACCTGGGCTAGAGTGAGACCCTACCTTGAAAAACCAAAATAAATAAATAAATTAATTAATTAAAATAAAATAAAAGATAAAGGGAAAGTATTTTCTAAAGCAATTGAAAAATCTCAACTATAGAATTAAGAAGCACTACAAACACCAAGAAAATAAATAAATATATGAAGGTGCATCATAATCACCTCTCCTGAGAAATAAAGACAATGAGAAAAATCAGAAAAATAAAGAAGGACAGAGAACTCTGAAAAGCACAGTTAAAACTGTAGGAGACTTTATTAGGAAATAGAAGCCAGAAGATGTTAGGATATTTTCACCAAAGTGAAGGAAGAACATACTTACCAATTTACAATTTTCAATTCAAATTGTTCACCAAGAAAGTAAGTGAGGAGCTGGGGAGATGACTCAGTAGTTAAAGACACTTGCTTGCAAAGCCTGCTGACCCAAATTTGATTCCCCATTACCCACGTAAAGTCAGATGTACAATGTGATGCATGCATCTGGAGTTCATTTGTAGCAGCAAGAGGCTATAATGTTCTTTCTCTCCTCACAAATACATAAAAATATTGTAAAAATGAGTGAAAGAAAAATAAAAACATTTGCTTACTAACAAAAATGGAAACTGTTTAGAAGAGTCTTGGGGGATTAAAAAACCCTGAATGCATAATTAAATTTTAGGAAAAATGTTTTGAAGAATCTTTTGGTTAGAGCATAAGGAATTCCTGGTGCAATAAACTTAACACAGACTAATATGTGTAAAAAATGCTTTCAGAATTGAACAGGAGGAGGTGCCAGATAAATCACTGACAAACAAGGATCAGGTAAAGGTAAGCCCAATGATTATTCCATATTTTTAGTTATATGCTACTTCCAGATATATGTATATGGATGAGAAACTCTAATCAGATAATCAGAGCTCCAACAAGGTCAGGACAAATAGACTCTGAGTGTAAAACTCAAACAAAGGAGGGATTATGTAGAAAAAGAGCTCCTTGGAGATCTGCAGAAGGATGCTCTCAGTCTACTGCTAAGTTTTAAGTTCTGTAGCTACAAGAGCTCCAACTTCTAATACAGCTAAAACCTACTCTACTATGAAGATTCTTTAAATACTAAGAGTCTAACAGAACATAGTTCAAGATGACTGGGTAGCTACTAAAATGTAGAAACATTTACAATGTAATATAGATAATATTTATAGCTGATAAAAATTTACTAAGCAGAAGAAACTAGGCAAAAAAATCAAGTTCAGCAAAGAGACACCCCCTCAAAAAAAGATAATAAAACAAACAGACAAGGACTTAAAGGATCACTAAATATGCTCAAGGACACAATGAAGAAAGAAATAGATGATGTAAAAGAGAGCCAAATGAAGGTTTTAGAGTTGATTATAAAACCAGAAATGAAGTCAGGTGTTGTGGCTCACATATTTAATGCCAGCACTCAGGAGGCATAGATAGGTAGGCCACTATGAGTGTGAGGGAAGCCAGAGTTGACATAGTAAATTCCAGGCCAGACTGGGCTACAGAGGGAGACTTTACCTTGAAACATTGAAAATATAAACAACAAGCTGGGTGTGGTGGCGCACGCCTTTAATCCCAGCACTCGGGAGGCAGAGGTAGGAGGATCGCCGAGAGTTCGAGGCAATCCTGAGACTACATAGTTAATTCCAGGTCAGCCTGAGCGAGAGTGAGACCCTACCTCGAAAAACAAAAAAAAAAAAAAAAAAAAAGAAAATATAAACAACAACAAAATTACAAGAAATGAAAAAACTCACAAGACTGACTTAACTAGAAAACACAGAAACACTATATACACTAAAATATGTAGGAAAAATTGAAAATCAATTAATAGAATATTGGTGATCTGTCAAACAATATCATGATCTATTAAGCATACAAATGCTATCACATAAACTAGGAGGGGAAAGAAAACACTCTGAGGAAATAATTACCAAACACTTTCCAAATTTCACATAAAATATTGACCATAGCTTCAAGAAGCCAAAAGAACATCAGGTGAGACATGCAATAACAATTACAATAAGTTATATCACAGCCAAACTAAAATTCAATAATAAAGAGAATGTCTTGAAAACGGCCAAAGAAAAGACCACATACAAAAATAAACAATGAAAGGCTGGGCATGGTGGCACATTCCTTTAAGCCTTTAATCCCAGCACCCAGAAGGCAGAGGTAAGGAAGATCACATTGAGGCCAAGGCCACTCTGAGATTACATAGTGAATTCTAGGACAGCCTGGGCTAGCTTTAGACTCTACTTCAAAAAAAAAAAAAAAAAAAAAAAAAAGTTTACCAATTTTTTTTCTCAATAACAGTGTTGAGCAAATAAATAATAAAATGTTACTTTTAAAGTGCTAAGACAAAATACTAAAATCTATAATTTTATTATAAATAAAATATATCCTTTAAACATGTACACATAATCAAAATTTCAGGAAAAAAGAAAAGCTGAGAGGTCAAATCAAACCACATCATTAATTTCATAAAATGTACATAGTCGAAACACACTGTTTTAAAAGCAGATAGTGCATCTGTAGAGAGGAGGAAGGAAAAAACTCAACTAGATGCCATCTAAAAGAAATCAATATAAAATATAATAAGTATATGTAGGAAGGGGGGAAGTGGCACAGCATCAATCATAAGAAAGCTACTATAGATGAGGGATATGGTTCAGTGTGAATACTAGAGGCCATGTCACCATAATAACCCACCTAATGCTGGACCATGTAGCATAAAGTGTCTATAATTCTGGAATACCTATAGTGAGGAAGGGAGGCAGGAGAGAGAGGAGAATCTCCAGGAAGTCTGCAGCCCAGTTAGCCTGCTGAAAGTTGTCCTCCAACCTCCATATGTTATTGTGGCATACTTGTGCCCACACTCACACACATGAACATGCAAGCATGCACACATGTATACACAGAAACCAACAACAACAACAACAGAAAGATGGTGTTACTAAGCTGATATACAACGTAGAATTTAAAGCAAGAGATATTTTCAGAAGGGGAATTATTTCATGTTAAGCAATTCATCAGGAAAATGGAACAATTATATAAATAATGGGCTCTGGAGGGTGCAAGCGCAGGGTGAGTAGGCCAGGGTGTATGCATGCAGTGAGTAGGCCAGAGCTCCTGGATGCTTCCCCACCTCCCAGTTCCCTGATCCCTATACTGCTGCTTCCTTGAGGAGGCCTGGTCCCTGCATGTGGGCTGTGGAAGCAGGCCTTTTGCTCTGGTTTCCTGATTGGCCCCTGGGTACCCAAATCCCGACTCCCCTGAGTCAGAGGGTACATGGGCCACTATAGGAGCTGGTCTCTTGCCTCTGGCTCTCCAGCTTCCTGGCACCTGGTTCCCCAACCCGTGATTCCCATGTACTAAAGAGTATGTCCAAGTAGAGTGAGTAGGCCAGAGCTCCCAGTTCCCCAGGCACCTTTGATGTATTTACAATCTTCACAATCCACACATCTGTGGTTGTAACCCCATAGTACACCAGTCCACCAATTTGGTTCACATTTAACACAGAACACCCACTGAAGATCCTACAAGAACAAATACTTGCTTCTTCCTCAATAGAATAGTTTCCCCAAGATAGGTGGACTACAATACAAGAAAGCCAACGAAAGTCAGAAAACTGAGAGATCTCTACCAAGGATGCCTAGTTTCACAAGGGAAGCCTCCAATGAGATCATAGAAAAATCAACAGAAATTCATTCCCAAAATGAAAATACAACGACCAATGAGACCCTGATCAAAAGAATTGCTAAAGTGGAAGCAAACCATCAAAAACAACAACAAAAAACACCCCAACAATTCTATCAATGAAAGTAGGCAGAATCGTCTCAGAGCATTCAGCTTCTGACAGTAGGCTTAACTTGATTGAAGAAAACATTAGAACCCTAAAAAAAGATATAAATGAATTGAAGGTGAGTCAACAAATAGAAAAATCTCAATAACCAATTAAGCTTAATGAAGACTTGATCAAATGCAAGAATGAATTCCAGGAAGCATCAAGAAAATCAGCACTTGGACTGAAATCTTACCTCAAAAAAGAGATGGACACGATGCAAAATAACACAACAGAAAACAAAAAATCAAATAGAGCTTATAAAAACCTCTCTAGAACCCCTCACTAACAGTGTTACTCATGTGGAAGACAGAACCTCTGACCTGGAAGACAAGACAGAAGAAATTGCTTGGGAGGCCAAAAACTAAGTTCAAAAAAATCAAGAACAGAATATGAAAGAACTATGGGATACCCCAAAATGACTAAACATCCAGATCATGGGTATACCAGAAAGAGAAGAAATCCAGGCCAGAGACATAGAGACCATATTCAAAAAAATTATTGAAGAAAATTTTTTGAATCTCTCAAAAGAGAGGCCCATTCAGATACAAGAAGCCCACAGATCAAAGAAAAACTCTCCAAGGCACATCACAGTTAAAACTCTTAACAATGAAAACAAAGAGAGAGTGCTAAAAGCAGCAACAAAGAAACTACTCACTACATACAAAGGTAATCCCATCAAAATTACCTCAGATTTTTCAATAGAAACCCTAACCCTACATGATCTCCTGGGGGAAAGTGGCCAACAACAGCCTGAGCAACCAGAGGTCTAAGCTACTTAGAAGCAAACACCCTGACAGGATGTACACACCAGCGCAATAGTGGCACACAGCCTCAATGGGAAACCAATAGCTTTCTGATTGGCTCAGCATAAAGGAACCCATACCTGGAATTGGGAACCAGATCAGAATCCTATGGAGACAAAGATTATGTTATCCAGCATCAATATCAGTAGCCTTTGGCTAAAAGGTGAGGTGTGGCTAAAGCAGTTTATTGAGTGAAATGCAGAGTACATGTGCAGATATTAATAAGAACACAAAGATCAAAACTGAGAATTTAAAAGAGAGCACAACCAAACCTGAACGTATCATCTAAATAACTGCTGAGAAAATGAAGATGCTTTTCTAGGATCCCAGAATTATCCAAATGGTTAAAAAAAATAACTTATTAAATTAGCAATTTAAAAGTATTATTCTAGCACAGGCAAGATGACAATAGAGGAAGTATGAGTAAATCAAACATGCAGTAAGTAGGAACTGGATATTTACCAATATTTAGAGAAGGGCACATGGGCAAGCACCTGTAATCTTATCACTAAGAAAGGAATCCCAGCATAGTATCGGGGATGCTGAAGCAGGAGAATATTGAGTTTGAGTTCAATCTGGGCTACCTAGTAAAACCTGGTTAAAACAAAACAAATCAAAATAAAAACAAAACACTGGGCTGGGAGATTGCTTAGTGGTTAAAGTACTTTCTTACAAAGAGGCTCATGCATCTAGAGTTCCTTTGCTGAAACAAAAGGACTTGGTGAGCCCATTCTTTCCTTACCTTCCTCCCTCTCCCCTCTCTAAAGCAAATAAAAATGTTTGAAAAGAAGAAAAAAAACCCACTAACACCAGCAATTCTCAATCAATTTAGAAAAAGGAAAAAGGAGGTGAAGAACAAACCATAGATTCAGTAAGTTATGGGCTTAGCAATTAAGGTGCTTGCTTTCAAATCTTAAGGACCCTGGTTCAATTTCCCGTTACCCATGTAGGCAAGATGCACAAGCTGGTGAATGATTCTGGAGTTCGTTTGAAATGGCTGGAGGCAAATTCTCTCTCTCTCTGTCTGCCTCTTCTTCTCTCTCTCAAATAAATACATAAACACAATCAAATATTAAAAAAGAAGTTATAATCAAAGTAAATTTTGGAGTAAATAAACCAAACTTACTTTAAAATAAATGGAATAAAATAAGTATGCACTATTTTAAAAAGTTTCTCACATTGGAAAATAAAGTCTACAAATACATAGCTATGAACATGCTCATGTAAAAATAAATATAAGAAAAGTGGAGCCGGGCGTGGTGGCGCACGCCTTTAATCCCAGCACTCGGGAGGCAGAGGTAGGAGGATCGCTGAGAGTTCGAGGCCACCCTGAGACTACATAGTTAATTCCAGGTCAGCCTGGACTAGAGTGAAACCCTACCTCGAAAAACCAAAAAAAAAAAAAAAGAAAAGTGGAAAATAAACTATACATAACAAAAGCAAAAGCACTCACAAAAATGAGTCCTCAAATGAGTTACACTGAAATGAACACACCATGTAAAGGCAAAACGATACCTGACAGTAAGTTCAACTGGTTGGAAAAATAAAACAGGCATATGTGAGCACACCAAACAATACATTCAAAATATTTCAATACACTATTACAGAACTATAAGAAGAAATAGTCCACATGAATAATAAAGTACTTCTCATCCTGAATGAAGGATTAACAAACAAAATGACAGTACAACTATGGAAGCAGAGACATCATGAGTAACAGTGTTGCTTTAAAAATACAGAAATCTATGCTCAAATAACTCACATTTTATTTTCAAATGCATACAGTATAAAGTCTTACAATGTCAAGCTACAGAATAAAAGGTGAAAATATTTCAGATTGTTTAAAAAAAACTGTACAAACAGGATAGGAGAGATGGCTCAGTGGCTAAGGCGCTTGCCTTCCAAAGCCTATTGACCCAGGTTAGAGTCCCCAGTACCTACATAATGCCAGATACACAACGTGATGCATGCATCTGGAGTATGCAGCAGTGGGAGACCCTGGTATGCCCATTTTCTCTGTCTGTCTCTCTGCTGACAAAAAATGAAATTTAAAAAATTGTTCAAAGTACATTTTCTCTCCACATAGTGATATGCAGTCCAAAGTTAATTAAAAACAAAATAATAAACTGAAACAAAAACAAGACTTGGGGGCCAGGGATTCAAGATGGCAGATGACACTTGGCATAGCTAGTTAGAGTCTCCAAGGAGTAATCTTGGGAAAACAGCTATCAGAAAAACAGTAGACACTCCAAACAGCTTGGAAAGAGGCCATGCCCAGAGCAGCAGCAGAAATAGCAAAAAGAAAAGCCCCAAAAAACTCTCCCATCGATGCTGGGCGCTAGGCACTGGCAATCAACAAAGCTCTTTGTTAAGTAAGTAAGTAAGTAAGTAAGTAAGTAAGTAAGTAAATAAATAAATAAATAAATAAATAAATAAATGATGTAGTAATAATACTAAATAAACAGAAGACAGGATATGTACTGAAATATGGAAGAAAAAAGTAAGTCACATAGAAAGACAGACCTACCAGAAAAACAACTGATTTTTTTAACATAAAATTTAATAGCCAAGATGTCTGGGAATGATGTATTTCAAGTTCTGAATGACCACAGTCGCTATCCCAAACTACTATATCTAGCAAAACTATTGTCATAATTGAAGGAGCAAGAAAAACTTTCCATGATAAAGAGACTAATGGAATTCATGACTATATCAGCTCTGCAGAGGACACTGGAAAGAAAACGTTAGACTAAAAAGAACATATCCAAGTGCCTACAGGGAAAAATAAACAAGGCTAGGATGGTTGTTAAGCAAATGAGAACAAAATACCAAACACTATAAAACCAATGAAAGACAGGCATAAATAAACATAGTTCAATAATAAATAAAAGTCAACCAGCAGTGGTTGTTATAGGGGTAACAAACTTCTCTCTACTTCAATTTAAGGCCCACTCCATGGGAGGGAATTCATACCTGATACTGAAAACTTAAGTCAAAAGCCTATGGCTGAAAGGATCACAAACCCTAGGGGGGTAAGCTACTACTATTGTTTGGCTATGTGGATATATTATCCCCAACAAAATTACCCTCTAAATATGTTTATGCATATATATTAGTGCTGCTGTTACTTTTGGTTAAAAAAGTCTCTTTTTAGATGATAGAGACTACTGGAAAGATTAAAAGTTTGTCAAAATGCTGGTAAGTGACATCTGAATGTTGAGCACTTAATTAGAGATCTCTGTAAAACTTTCCATTGACTCAGGGACTACAGCAGAAGGGATAGTGGAAAGAATGTGAGCCAAAGGATGGGAAGGAGTGATTTAGAATGCTGTCTCTCAGGCATAATGTGGCCACTGTATTCATTACTTCACAGCAGCTATTATTACCTGCACAAGACCTGCATAATATTGGACCCACCAACAAGTTGTTGTGGATGGAGGAAAGGAAAAAAAACATCAATATAGAAGTGGGAATATTAGGGAAATAGTGGGGGCTCAGTGGAGAGAGATGAGGGACAGGGAATAAAACAGAGTGGTGGGAGGAAATTATGAAAATATTTAAAATAAAGTTTTTTATCTTATTATTTTTAAAACAGTAAGGCGGGGGCTGGAGAGATGGCTTAGTGGTTAAAGTTCTTGTCTATAAAGCCTATGGAGCCACTATCGATTCTCTAGGTCCCACATAAACCAGATGCATGAGGGGATGCAAGCTGTGCACAAGGTAGTGCATGTGTCTGGAGTTTGACTAGAGTGGCTAGAGGCCCTGGCAAGCTAATTCTCTCTCTTTCCCTCTCTCATTAAAAAAATTTCCAAAAAAAGGTAAGCTGCAGGCTGGAAATGGTTTAGTGGTTAAGGTAATTGCCTGGAAAGCCAAAGGACCCAAGTTTGATTTCCTAGGACCCATGTAAGCCAGATATACAAGGTGGTACATGCATCTGGAGTTCATTTGCAGAGGTTGAAGGCCTTCCATGCTCATTCTCTTCCTCTCATAAATAAATAAATGAATAAATAAATAAATAGTAATGGGCATGGTGGTCAAGCCTTTAAAACAAATGGCAATAAGACTGCTGGAGGCCAAAAGAGGAACCTTTCTGAAACACTGAGGGAGGGATAAATGTAAAGAAAATACAGCCATTGTGGAAATCATTGTGGAGGTTCCTGAGACAGCTAAAAATACTTAGCATGTGACCCAGCTATACTACTCCTAGGCATATATCCTAAGGACTCTTCTCACTACCTTAGAGATACTTTCTCATCCATGTTCATTACAGCTCTATTCACAATATCTAGGAAATAAAACCAGCCTAGATGTTCCTCAACTGATGAAAGACTCTCATCCATGTTCATTATCCCAGCTCTATTCTCAAATAGTATCTAGGAAATAAAACCAGCCTAAAAAAAAATTCACTCAACTGGTAGTCAAACATTCCAAAAAAAAAGTTTTAAGACAAAGTCAAAAAATTAAGCACTGAAAAGCTGGAAACAATAGAATACTGAAGATGTGGTACATTTATACAATGGATTTCTATTTAGCAGTAAAATAAAATAAAATCCCACAAAATTATGAAATTTGCAGGGAAATGGATGGATCTGTAAAGAATTATACTAAATGAAGTAACCCAGGTCCAGAAAGCCAAATGCCACATGTTCTTTATTATATGTGGATCCTAGCTACAATTGTTTAGAATTGTGAGTTGGGAGTAAAAATCAGTAGCCCTGACGTGACCATTCTCTTCCCCTCCACTCCCCCATCTGCTTGTTTTACTCTCTCACTCAAATAAGTAAATACATTTTTTAAAAAGGCAATCACAATTGAAATAATTAGTTATTTAAATCTGAGCTGCAATGAAAACACATTACAAGCAAGTAGTAGTAAAGTTTATGCTGTACTTACAGGGAAATTTATGTCCTTGAAGATAACTTAGAAAAACAATCATCTTAAACACCAGCTTAAATGGGAAACATGCAAAAAAGTAAGCTCAAAACAATATAGCATAAAGGAAGATTCATGATCCACAGAAATTATTGAAAAGAAAACGACAGTGGAGAGCATCCAATCTGTCTTCTTGATTTCATGAGATTGCATATGTAAATGAACATTTCACATAACTTAAAATTCAAGCACAGATTTTTGGGAGTTAAGGAAATTATCAAACTATAACCAAAGGGTGTGGCTTTGGTTGAGATAAATGCATGAAATAGGACCTTGAATTGATTTTAAATGCAACTCTGTGCATCATGCTGAGACATTTGAAAAATATTTTTTGGCATGTGTGTTTGTGTGTGTGTGCCTGCTAGAAGGCTAGAAGTCAATGTTGTATGTATTCTTTAGAACCTCCATTTTCAAGTCTCTCACTAAACCTGGAACTCAGCAATTCCGCTGGATCAGCTACCCAGTAAGGCCCACCCAGGGAATCCTCCTGTCTCTGCCTCCTCTGCACTGTGATTACAAGCACCAGATCTGGCTTTTACATGGGTCCTGGGGAATCAAACTCAGGTATTCATCCTTTCATGGCATGAACCTTAACCAGTGAGCCATGTCTCCAGCCCCAATTTGGAGATCTTATATTCTCCAAAAAGGACACAGAGGAGGAGGCTGACTGCCTTTGAGCTTTAGATGAAAAAATAATGCCCTAAGTTGTTTATCACTGGCTTGCTCCTCAATCTCTATGGGCTTGATTTTAACTAACTGGGTTAATAAGAAAAGAGAATAAATGAAGTAGTTAATATGATCACAATAAGCCAGCACTTCCCTTTAAAATGCCTGATATACTTAACATGGCAATGGAGAAATAAACTCAATCCAATTAGTCGAAATTCCACAGATACAAAGTCTGATGAAATTTGTGGCTAAGAGAAAATAGAAAATATTATTGTGAATGAGTAAGTAAAAGTAGGGTGAAGAGCTTTAGATACTAGAATTAGTAGATTATCTATTTAACATATTTATTTATTTATTTATTTATTTATTTATTTATTTATTTATTTATTTAATTGAGAGAGAGAAAGAGTCAGAAAGAGAGAGAATGGGTTTGCCAGGGCCTCCAGCCACTGCAAACGAACTCCAGATACATGCACCCCCTTGTGCATCTGGAGAATCAAACTGGGATCCTTTGGCTTTGCAGGCAAATGCCTTAACTGCTAAGTCATCTCTCCAGCCCTAGATTATCTATTAAATTACATATTCAACTCATATACAACTTGAATCATATTACTTCATTTAAATATAGTTTTTAAAAGTGCATGTAATCATATTCAAAGCATTAAACACATTAAAGAAGATAAAAAATAACTAGAAATTAAGACATGGTCATGAAAATAAAAACAAATGGGTCAAGTGACATATTAAAAAAAACTACAAAAGTATTGAAAAGTAAGTCAAGGAAACTGACTGTTAGAAAGAGATAGTATAAATGGAGATATTTATATGGAGTTAGGATATATGGAGGACAGAATAAAAAAATACAACTTTAAAATTCCAGAAATAAAGCAAACACATCTTATCACATAATGGCAAATATATCAAAGAAAGGCTGGGTATGGTGGTGTACGCCTTTAATCCCAGCATTCAGGAAGCAGAGGTAGGAAGACTGCCATGAGTTCAAGGCCTCCCTGAGACCCAGGTCAGCCTGGGCTAGAGTGAAACCCTACCCTGAAAAACCAAAAATAAACAAATAAATCCCAAACCAAAAAAAAAAAATCAAAGAAAGAGATGACACAAGTCTATAGTAGGAAAATAACTTAAAATTCTATATAAGAATATGGATAAAACAAAGACAATCAAAAGGTAGAATTCTTAATATAATATTCACACTGAAAGATCAAATTAGGAATGTGTTCTATACTATGGCAAGAACACATTAAAGAAGGGAGAGATACATACAAGGAAGAATAGGGACAAGTTATATTTAAAAATCTGCTTTCCAGTGCTTTAAATTGCATAGAGTTATAAAATTAGAGAGACAGTATCTTTAGCTACGAATGACAGAAAAATAAATGAATGTTAGAATTATGTTAGAAAATACAGGGGAGCTAGTCAGTTAAGCTTTGGCCAGTCAAGAAAGAGCTTCATTAAACAGTGAAAACCTACACAAAACCACCTGAGGTTGTGGTGTGTTTATATAATCCCAGTGCTGGGGAGGCAGAGATAGGATGATCCCTGAGGTGTACTGTCTGGCTAGCTAATGTAGCATGATTGGTGAGCTGTAGGTCTATTGAGACCCTGTCCCAAAGGAGGTAGATACTATTCCTGAGGATAACAGTGTGGCTTTCCTCTGGCCCCCTCAAATATATGCACATGTATTTATACACATACCTATGTACATGTGTGTGTTGTATACAAACAACACACCTATGTAAAGGCACATAATGTATAAATAATAAAAAAAGAAATTTTAGGAAATATACTTTTTAACAAAAATATCAGTAAAATAAATTCTCATTTCTTGAATAAAAATGTGATACTTCATAGCTCTAACACAGGCTAATATACCAATGAGACACTTTAATTTTATTTCTTCTTAAATAAACACAGTTAACTTTATAGAACAAAAATGTCTCAGTATTAAGTAGGATACTGACAAAATTCATGGTGATCCTCCTGCCTCAGCATCCTAAGAATGGGGTTGTAGGTGTGAGCCTATACACCTGGCTTCTTCCTGTTATTTGAAAGCCTGAAAGCTTAGAGAAACATGATTTAGGAAGCATTCTTATTCAAGTCTTGTCGTAGTTGCTGACCTGAAGTATACAACTAGATTTTTCTTTTTCAGATATATATATTCACATATGTTGGGTATGGAAGCATGCACCTGTAACCATAGTGCTAGTAAGCCAGAGACAGGAAGAGCCTGGGGCAGGACCAGAGCCAAGCCAGTGAGAGGCCTTATTTCCAAAGATGTGCATGAGATTCTTAAGGAACAACACCTGAAGTTCTGGCCTCCTCATGGATGAGCATACATGTGGACTTGCACCTGCAGTCATGTGCACACACACATGAACTACATAGCACACACACATGAACTACATAATTGTAGAACACACAAATATAAAGTTTCCTGAATCTCAGAGTCATAGTTACACAATCATATCCTCTAAATAACTATATATATATGGCTATGCAAACAGCAAGCATTAGGATATAATCATGTACATAAAAATGTGCAACCACTTGATTCACAATTAGCTTGGCTATAGTTACCTCAATGGTTTAACATTTTAATTTATGTGAATTACCTTAACAAAATCTCTGTCAGTCTTTTCTTTCCATTCTTCTCCAAACACGGTAGAAAAGGATCCTAAAGCTAAAGTGCAAATGCAATTAACACTTTAATTCCAAATATTATATAGTTTTGAAAAACTATAAAACTACATACTAATTAACCTTCACCATTTAATACTTCTTTTTAAAATTTTTGTTTATTTATTTGTTTGAGAGTGACAGAGAGAGAAAGAGGTGGGGGGGGGGAGAATGGGTGCACCAAGGTCACCAGCCACTGCAAACGAACTCCAAATGAATGTGCCCCCTTGTGCATCTGGCTTATGTGGGTACTGGGGAATGGAGCCTTGAGCCAGGGTCCTTAGGCTTCACAGGCAAGCACTTAACCACTAAGCCATCTCTCCAGTCCATCAACTTCACCATTTAAAATTGTAGTAAATCACAGTATTAGTGAATAAGTATTAGTGAATACCAATGGATTGTAGTAAATACTTGTTTGAAATATTATTTTTAAACTTACAACTGAAAAAATTCTGTGGCTCTACAAACTAAACAATGCTGGCTGAGGATATCTTACTGGCAGAGCATGCAGGAGGCCCTGAGTTTGATCACCAATAATACATTTTCATAAGTTATATGGACAGTAAAGAAAAGAATGAATACTAATCTATGTTATTCTATACTGGTTTCCATGCATAGAGAGAAAGAACATTAACAAGTCAAACTAAAACTATTACTGTTATATTAACAAGCTGCTATCATTAAAATCTTCATGTTGATTTCTGAAATAGCTGTGTAATTCACACTTGTCAAAAGTGTACAGTAAGGAATTCTTCATAAATTATAATTTCTACAAATGAAATCAGCTTTCAGGAGAATTATCCACAGAGATTTTCAAAATATAAACCACTAATGTTTAGGAATATGGTATCTCCACAGAGAAGTCCCTACATATTCAGTAACTCTAAACTTTCTTGTGCTGTTGAAAATGATAGACTACTCCTAAAACAGCATATTTTTGCGGGGAGGGGATACTGGAAGATGGCCCAGTAGTTAAAGGGATTTGCTTGTAAAGCCTGCTGACCTGGGATTCAATTCCCAAACCATCCACTTAAACCAGGCATGATAAAAGTGGCACAAGCATCTGGTGTTCATTTGCAACAGCAAGAGCCTTGGTATGTGTGGGTGCATGCGCACGTGCACGCACGCCACACACACACACACACACACACACACACACACTTAACTAATTTAAAAACCACTGCTTACTAATAAATTACTAATGTTTCAGATTGCAACAGTAAATTTAACCCTTTTGACAAATAAAAAGCCAAAGGAATGAAAACATAAATTGGATTCCTCAAATGCCACGTCTTAACCCATCAAAACTGATGAAATTATTTCTATTTCGTAAGTAGCATTATTTATATATAATTCTATCCAATACCAAACAGTAAGTCTTCACTCAAATTATTCTAGTTTGAAAATAAATGTTCTTTAAAAAGCTTTTATTTTAAATTTTCTAAGAATGATAAAACAATTTTTAATTCTATTTTACATTAAATGCTGAAAGTTGTATTTAAGAGATCAAAATAAAATATTACAGGCCTGAAATATGGCTTATCAGTTAATGATCCTGCCTGGAAAGCCAAAGGACCCAGGTTCAATTCCCCAGGACCCACATAAGCCAGATGCACAAGGTGGTGTATGTGTCTGGAGTTTACTTACAGTGCCTGAAGGCCCTGGTGTGCCCATTGTCTCTCTCTCTTTCTCTCTACCTCTCTCTCTCTTAAATAAATAAAATTAAAGTAAAATATTACAAATAAAATTATGAAAATGAGATGGAAATCTAACAAATTTAGTTCTTCAAAGTTAAAACAAAAAATTAAAAAGTAATGGTCTTTGTTCCTTCCTCATGTAACCAAGAATAGTTCACAGAATATGAACTAATTCTTACTGACGTTTAAACTATTTTATAGTTTGCTTTCATATGTGGATGGAAAATCTCAAACAGAAACTCCCAAATAAAATTGTTTGAAAAGTTCACTACTTAATCCAAATCAAATTACACAAAGTGAATTCATTTGCAAATATTTTGATATTTAAGATAAAATATGTTAATGAAGTTAAAGTTTAAAAAAAACATGAATTTGGGGCTGGAGAGATGGCTTAGCAGCTAAGGCACTTGCCTGCAAAGCCCAAGGACCCAGGTTCGATTCCCCAAAACACATGTAAGCCAGATGCGCAAGGTGATGCATGCGTCTGGAGTTCATTTGCAAAGGCACTAGAGGCCCTGGTGTGTCTATTCCCCTCCCCCTCAAATAAATAAGTAAAATAGCTTTTTAAAAAGAACATGAATCTATAAGATGCTATTACCAGTTCTCTTATAAACTCTGTAGGCTGTGCTATAAATATAGCTTTGCACAAGACAAAATAATTTCAATAGACATGTATACTGTATGTTTTAATAAAACATACTTTCTTCAAGAAAGGTTACAGTTGGATTAAAGGGACATAGACAGTTAGGAAATAAACAATTTCACGTCTATCACATTTGGTTGATACAGATATACATAAAAGAAAAGATTATGAGCAGGAAAAGACTCCAAAAATATTTTCTAAATTTCTATTCATGTCCTATTGGAAAACTGAATGACTTGCTTGTTGCAGAATAACAAAGGTTTAAGAGATAACTTAGGAGAAAATTATGAAAACATACAACTGTCAAATCCTACAATAAAAAGGATATGAAATAGTGGGAAAAAACTTACTTTGATTATTTAGGGAACAAATTTCAAATATTTTGACTTAATATGCTTAATTTATTTAAAAATTACAGATACATAAGTAGTAGAAATAGATTTCAAAAAGTACTTTCTTCCAGGTTCTAGTTTTATCAGCATTTTATAAGAAACAATCTTCCCATCTTATGAAACCTATATTACTCTAAGAAAAAAACAGGATTTTCTAAATGTCAAATCTCTAGATTTACTGTTCAAATATTTAAAGGTATAACCATCTCAAATATTTATCATCTATTTTTCTTTTTTTTATTTTTTTTAAACTTTTTATTTTTTACTATTTTTTTGGAGAGACACAGAGAGAGAGAGAGAGAGAGAGAAAGAGAGAGAGAGAGAAAGAAGAAGACAGAGATGGGCGCACCAGCAGTGTCTCAGCTGCTGCGAACGAAATCCAGATGTGTGCGCCCCCTTGTGGTCAAGTGCGGCATTGCGCTCTTGCGTCACTTTGCATCTGACTAAATGTGGGACCTGGAGATTGGAACCGCTGGAGATTGGAACCAGTGTTCTTAGGCTTAGGAGGCAGGCGCCTTAAACCCTAAGCCATCTCTCCAGCCCTCATCTATCTTTCTTAACAGCTTTATTTGTTTGTTTGTTTGTTTGTTTATTTTTCGAGGTAGGGTCTCACTCTAGCCCAGGTTGACCTGACACTCACTCTATTATCCTGGGCTGGCCTCAAACTCACAGTGATCCTTCTACCTCTGCCTCCTGAGTGCTGGGATTAAAGGCGTGCTCCACCATGCCCAGCTTCTTTTTATCTACTTTTTAATTTTTTATTTATTTATTTTTTTTTGCAATTGGGTCTCACTCTAGCCCAGGCTGACCTTAGAACTACTACTCTGTAGCCCAGGCTGGCCTTGAACTCTCAACAATCTTTAGTCTTCCAAGTGCAAGAATTAAAGGCATTTATCCACCATGCCAAACTATCAAATATTTTTATTATCTGAAGAAAATGCACTTAATAAAAGCAAATGTGAAGCCGGGCGTGGTGGTGCACATCTTTAATCCCAGCCCTCGGGAGGCAGAGGTAGAAGGATCACCGTGAGTTTGAGGCCACCCTGAGACTACATACTGAGTTCCAGGTCAACCTGGGCTAGAGTGAAACTCTACCTCAAAAAACAAAAACAAAAACAAAAACAAAAACAAACAAACAAAAAAGCAAATGTGTAATGTATTTTACTGACAGAAAATATTTCTCTCCTTAAAAACTTTGAAAGAAAAAACATCTTTATGGAATCGTCATTTAAAATGTTTGCCAAAACTTACTGTCATCAAACACACCAGCATTAGCAAGTAATAAAGTGATGATTTTGGGATCTTTTTCAAGTTGCATGACATGCTTGCTTTCATTTGACAGGAGGGTGCACACATTGATAGCAAAGTCCACTTCATTGGGGAGTCCAGACAACAGTGAGAGCACCAATTTATTATAATCATTTGGCGAATTAAAATCCATGGATAGCCCATAACTCTGCCGCAGGTAATCTAACAGAGGAAAAAGAACAGAGCACCACTTAAAGTCTGTTAGGGACTGAATAACATTACAGTTACTACCTTCTGAATGCAGAAGAAATCCACCTCTCCCTTTGTTTTCTTCTTTTCTCCTTTCCCTCCTTTTATTTATATTATGATTACAGGTTAAAATTGTCCGTTTTTCTCTACAAGTTTACACATTGTTAAAATTTACATTCTTGAAAAAGTATTAAAATACAAACATACACAGCTTCTTGGACATCACTGCCAGAGCATTAGTACATCACTATTTTAATTGACCCAGTCTATATTTTAATGGATATACTGAGATATAATTATTAGTAAAAGTCATACTTTTTACTGTTAAAATTCTATAAATATGGAAAACACATACAGCTTTGAACTACAACACAGATAAGATGAAACAATTCCGTATGCCATGCTCCTTTGCTGTCCATCCCATCCCTAATTCCTATTGTACCTCTCATCCTTCACTTTGTTTTATTTCAAAATACCAAATCAATACAATTATACAGTATATACCTTTTTGGTCTGTTTTCTTTCATTTAGCAGAATGCTTTTGAGATAACCTCATTGATATTTGGATTATTAATGCATTTCTTTCTAAACATAGTTCATCTGTTCTTTAGATGAAGGACATTTTCATGGTTTCTGGTTTGGAACACCTATAAATAACATTCACATTCTAGCAGGGCATGGTGGCTCATGCCTTTAATCCCAGCACTTGGGAGGCAGAGGTAGAATTGCAGTGAGTTCAAGGCCACCCTGAGACTATATAGTGAATTCCAGGTCAGCCTGGACTAGATAGAGTGAGTGAGACCCTATCTCAAAAAAAAAAAAAAAAACCATTCTGGACTTTGGGTAAAACACTTTGTCCCCCACTTCCTTTCCCTTCCTCTTTCTCCCTCCCTTCCTTATGTACTTTGAGACAGGGTCTCATGTAATCCACACTGACATCAAACTCCCCATGTAGCCAAGGATTACTCAGAACTTCTAAAAATCCTATCCCCTCCCCCAATAGTGAGATCAGGGGCCCTTTCTTCATTTCTCTTGGTTCAATATCTAGAGGCGTCCTTACTAAGTCAAACACAAATTGTGAAAACTGTAATTCAAAGTAACTGTAACAATTTTCATTTCTATCTGTAATGTACAGTTTCTGTTGTTTCCATCATTACCAGCACAGAATATTGTTAATTTAAAATATTCTGAATATCAAATATTTCTGGTATTTTATGATTACTTGACTCAGTGAGTACAAGTGATCTGTCTTTCAGAAACTACTTCCTAAAACAAAATTAACTTAAGATTTTCTGTAGCAGAATTTACTTAAAGCACCCATTTATGGAACTTGAGAAATAACTCCGTTGGTAAAGTGCTTGCCTTGCAAGTATCAGGACATAGTTCGATCCCCAAAACCACATAAAAACAAACAAACAAAAAGCCTGGAGTGGTGTGTGTGCTTCTACTTCCAGCTGATCTCTGGCCAGCAGTCACAGCCTAGTTGATGAATTTCAGGCCAATGAAATCCACCCTCCTTCCCCACCAGCCAAAAAAGAATGGGGTACCTGAGGAACAACATCCAAGGTTTTCCACTGAAGGCATGCACACACACCTTTGAAAAGTAGATGATATACTTACAGAGCATGAAGATGATATGTAGTCATACTATGTATATAAAAGAAAATGAATACTGAACATTAACTGGGATATTTTGGGCCTTGGCAGCAGTATCCTGAGACAAACATCCTAAGTACATTTTTTCAGATAAAATTGTAAGTAAAGAGAAGCAGCAAGAAAAATAATAAATGCTGGAATTAAACATTTTAGAAATGCCTGGAGCTTTTAAAATTAAAACACCCCATGGCCTCTCTAAATAAAATTCAAGCAAAAATCTAATGTCTGAACACATAAGAGAAAAAAATCAAAAACCACATTTTTCAACATAGACTTTCTTGTTTCATTGTTTTTCTGGGACATTGTCTTGCTATATTGCCACATTGGTCTTGAACTTACATTCCTCCTGTCTAAACTTCCCAAATGCTGGGATTACAGGATTTCTAACCATACTTGGCTCAACATAGGCATCTGAAGAAACACCTCTTTAGTTCTAAAATATTCTAGGAATGTTTCTAATGGTGAAAAACTGGTCCTGTGGAGTGACTAAGTCACTAATTCTTTATAATATTTAATATTGGACAATGAGACTATTACCTGTTTTTATGGCTTGGATGAATGAAATTTCTCGCAACTACATAAAAAAAAGTAACCAGAAATCTAAGAATATAGGAACAGTTTTTATGTTTCTATATTACAAACAGTAACTGGTGAGGACAAGCCAAATCATACTAATAGTTAATTGTTTACAAATAAAATAGGAAAATGTCTTTTAACTATACTAGTTCTGATAAAAGCAGTGTAGGAGAAAATGTTTACAAAATCATAAGATCCAGACAAACTTAATGGTGAATACCTATAGTCCCAGCTACAAGAGACCCTATAACCAAGAATTGTTTTAGCTCAGATTTCAGACCAACCTGGGCAATGTACTGAAACCCAGTCTTTAAAAAACAAACAAACAACAACAACAACAAAAAAAAAAACACCCAAAAAAACCCAGAATAGAACAGAAAAAAACAAACTAAAGCCAAGCTGCACATGCCTTTAATCCCAGCACTCAAGAAGCCAAGGGAGGAGGACTACTGTGTTTGAGTTCAAGGCCAGCCTGAGAATACATAGTGAATATCAAATACGCCTGAGCTAGAGTGAGACCCTTCCTTGAAAAAACAAAAACACCAAAGATGTTCAGGTCTTCTTTTCCCATGGCCTAGAAGATATGATTAAACTGCTATTTTATGTCAGAATTGGATTAACACTTTATTTTTACCATTCTTTTCTTTCTTGAGCCCACGTTGACTTGGAACTCACTCTGGATGGCTTCCAACTCACAGAGATCCTCCTACCTCTGCCTCACAAGTGCTGGGATTAAAGGTGTGAGGCACCATGCCTGGCTATTTTCACTATTCTTGATATAAAGTTTGTTGAAGTGTATGTAAGTTGAGGTAATGAATTGTTTTCAGTTTCAAGCAAAGGAAGGCTACTCCGGTAATGCTATGCCTGTGTATGTGAGAACTCTACAATATATTTTATTAACATTGGCATGGACAATAATTTTAACATCTTTTAGACTAAATTTGACTAAAATGCCTATAAAGGATTAGGTTAACAAGACAATTTCAATGAGCTCTCTACAACTGCAAAAGTCTACTCATTTCAATGAGCTGTCATTTGCCTATTTTGTCTTTCACCTTTTTTTCAAATAAAGAAGTAGCAAGTTTTTTTTTTTTTTTTTTAAATGTGAAAAAGGGCTTGTAGTTCATGGTTAAGCGCTTTCTTGCCATGTAGAAGGCCCTTTGTTTGATCCTTAGTGAACTTGCACATACACCTACCGTAATAAAATTAATTAAAAAATCAAAGATATCAAATCAACACATTGGTATCAGTACTGAAGGAGCCTAAGGCTGAAAACAAACTGCTTATCAATATTTTTTGCCATTTAAAGTCACTGGGGAAAAGAGTCAAGATTCTCAGGACAATTCATACAACATCTTATTAATGTATGGTATTTTGTTAGAATAATAACATTAGAAAGGCAGCTAACACCAAATATACTGGAACTGTTGCCAACTGAAATTATACATGTCTCTGGATAAAAACATTTACACAGATATATATCTAAACCCATGATGAGAATAAAGCTATGTATGATTAAAGCTGTAGACAGAAGTCTTGCAGAAGAGGTGGCAGAAAAGAGTGTAACAGCTAAAGGAAGGGTAGAACTGCTTAAAAGGCAGTCTTTTAGACACAAAATGGCCTGTATATCCATGACCTCACAATGCCTGGCACTACCTACACAGAACACTCATAATAGGAAAAAAAGATGATGATATCAAAATAAAAGAGAAACTAATTTAGATGGGGAGGGAATATAATGGAGAGTGAATTTGTGGGGGGGAGTGGAGGAGTAAAGGGAATCATCATGTTTATTATCTGTAATTATGGAAGTTGTCAATAAAAAAGTTAAAAATAAAATAAAAATTATGTGTGTAAAGCATGTATGGTATATTATGATTATCTGTGGTATATGTAGAGTGTGTGTGTGTGTGTGCATGTACATGTGTGCACATGCAGATGCACACATGACATGGCCAGGAGA
Source organism: Orientallactaga sibirica (assembly GCA_036365145.1). NCBI lineage: Eukaryota > Metazoa > Chordata > Mammalia > Rodentia > Dipodidae > Orientallactaga > Orientallactaga sibirica. The sequence goes on from JAEOAD010000036.1 coordinate 4,259,033, forward strand.
GCTATGAGTACTTTTCTCTACCTCTTACTCATATACTTTCTCTCAACAAAGAGATGCCAATTTTGGTCAACAAGCCCCAGTGATTCTGCAGTCTCCACTCCTCACCCATAGTCTGGGGTTACATGTGTGGTAACCCCAGCTTTTTATTTTTATTTTTTTATTTTTGGTTTTTCGAGGTAGGGTCTCACTCTAGCTCAGGCTGACCTGGAATTCACTATGTAGTCTCAGGGTGGCCTTGAACTCATGCGATCATCCTACCTCTGCCTCCCGAGTGCTGGGATTAAAGGCATGCGCCACCATGCCCGGCTTAACCCCAGCTTTTTACGTGGGTTCTGGGAAATGGGACTGCGGTACTCTTAGCCCCAGAACCTGCTTTAGCAGCAATTGCTCATAACTACTGAGCCATCTCCTCAGCAACCCCCATTTTTATTTTTTAGGGTAAGACCTTTCTATGTAGCCCAAGTTAGCTTCAAACTCATGATCCTCATGATTACATCTTATGAATTGCTGGGTTTACAAGTGAGTGCTACTGAATTCAGGGTTAGGTTTTTTTCTTGTATATGTGATACTGGGAATTGAATCTAGGGCATCCTATGTGCCAGATAAACATTTGGGCATTAAGTCAAAGCCTACTACTAAATAAAATTTTTATAAATGTTCTTTAAAATTCTTTTGCATGGGGCTGGAGAGATGGCTTAGGGGTTAAGGCGCCTGCCTCCTAAGCCTAAGAACACTGGTTCCAATCTCCAGCAGTTCCAATCTCCAGGTCCCACGTTTAGCCAGATGCAAATTGACGCAAGGGCGCACTTGACCACAAGGGGGCGCAAACATCTGGATTTTGTTCCCAGCAGCTGAGACACTGCTGGTGTGCCCATCTGTCTTCCTCTCCCTCTCTCTCTCTCTCTCTGTCACTCTGTGTCTCTCTCCAAAAAATAAAAAATAAATAAAAAATTCTTTTGCATGGATATATGCAGTGTGCATGCACTGTGTAGGCATGTTCTTGTGTACATGGGTGTTCATGTGTATATATGCATGTGTGTGTGCATGTGGAGGCCACAAGTTGCCATTGGGCATCTTCCTCAATACTCTCTACCTTATTTCCTGAGACACAGTCTGTGGCTCAATCTGGAGATTCACTGATTCAGCTAGACTACCTGACCAGCAACTCTTGGGTATCCTCCTATCTCAACCTTCACAACACTGTGATTACTGGTGCATGCCACTATGCTCAGCTTTTATGTTGGTTCTAGGGATATGAAGTCAGTTTCTTTTGATTGGATAGCAGTTACTTTACCTAGATCTCTAGGCCCTTTCTAGACTTTCTTAATTAGCCACTATGAAATTCCATTTTGGTGTTTACTTATGCACACACAGAGAAAACTATGTTAACTCAACTTGAAAAGAATTATCAGTAAAAGATTTACTTTATATATTGATGATAATTATGGTAATTTGTACTATACCATTATGGTATTACTATGGCTCTTTTAAGAAAAATGAAATGCACATACAAATTCATAAATGCTGCTCTCAAATACACTTTTTACTGTGAACTAGACAGTCTTTAATCTGAGAAAAAAAACTGCTTCAATAATGCCCAGTTTCTTGTAGTACATTAATCTCCACTCCTAATTTTATCAAATATGATATAATATGATGTATATGATATATCACACAACTGTTCTGATTCCCCTTGAAACAAACCAGATCCATCACAGTACTTCAAAGAGGAGTTGTTATGAATGGCTAAACAAGCTACCATTTCTTTAATGTTTAGCTCTATCAATGAGTTCCGTTAGAACCATTTCAAAAGTGTATGGCTCTCTCAGTGGGTCTCTTATTCTAATAGGCATCTGTAATTCTATAAATACTTCACATTTTCTTCCTTAAAGTGGATTTGTTTTAGTCAGTCAAAGGTAAAGTAAGTCAATGTAATTAGAGGATAGGGGACAAAGAGATCCAGGAAAAAAAAAAAACATTTTAATGTAAAACGAAGTGAAGAATTAGATTTGGTGATGTTCATAATCTCAACATTTGGAAGGCTGAGGCAGGAGGATCATGAGTTTAAGATAGCACAGCTGAAACCTACTGAAGCTACAGGATGAACAACATGTAGTTATTGTAACATAAGAATCACACAAGTGTTACAATGTTGGAAGTACTCTTGAAAGTCATTAGTATCATGTCTTGTTGAATGTATTAATGCCCTAACAATCTACTGTGATAAAACAAAATTTGGAACCTCAATCAAGCCTATTCAAATCTTATCAGAATTTAGTTGATTATTTCCTACAGAAGTTCAGCTATTTTTTTAATTATGGTAGCAAAATTATAGCATGTTTCTGAGATTCAAGTGATGTGTACTACAGTAACTACAGAAAATGTAGTAGACTAGATATAAAAATTCATGGGGCTGAAAAGATGGCTCAGTTGGTAAAGTGCTTGCAAGATTGAGGACTTTAATTCAGATCCCCAGCACCTACATAAATGCTGGAAGTAGTGGTGCACACCTGTACTCCAGCATCCTATAGGCAAGGACAAGCAGATTGCTGGGGACACCCAATGTCAACAACATGCATGCACTTAAGGACAACACATGTGCACCCACATACATATGAATACACATACACATGTAAGCATACTACACCCATATACACAAGCAAAAACAACAAACAAACAACAATAACAAAAAAGAAAGCTTCTTAAACACCATAATCCTTCCCTCCTTCGCAGCACAGGCTTGCCTTGAACTCAGGATGTGGTACTCTAATCTTCATTTTAGTGATAGAAGATAAACTGGAGGTCACTCAATAAGATAGATCACTTACAATAAAGAACAGACTACTTGAAAACATATTTGCAACTCATGGATTTCCTTCAGGAGCCTATGATAGAAAGGTTCTAAACCAATTAGAGCAAAATCTGAGAGCTGCTTCAAACAAAATATTCAGCACACTCCTGTGCAATGCAGGACTAGGTCACACAGTGCTTCAATTTTCCCAATTCAATCTGTGGGCCCATGCCCTGTTAATTTCAAGTGACATTTACCTGACACACTGTGTTGCTGGTAATTGTAGGAAGATGGAATTGCACCAATAGGAAGCTGTGGCTTTGGATTGCCTGGTGGTACCTCATCATCATCCTCCCCAAAATGATGAACTTTCTCATACTTTTCTAGATAACTGAAACAGAAGAACAGCATAGCAAAGGATTTAAAATATGTATCTGGGTTAGCTTTCAATTCCTGTCACATACTCTTTTCTTTTCTACATGCCTAAAACACCACATACTCATAATCATAATAAAGTACTAAAGAAAGGGAGAGGGTGTTGGGGAGGAGAGTGTGTGGGGATAAGAGGGGGAATGAGAAAAAAATAAACTGTATTTGAAAATGCCAGAATGAATAATACCTCAGTTTCTTTATGCCAACTAAAAATTGGAGGAGAAGGAGGGGAGGGGGAAGGAAGACAGAGGAAGACAGAGGAATAAGAGGAGGAGAAAGTACCACAAACATGTTAGTTAAAAATAACTATAGTTGCTATGTTAAGTGATATGGCAGATATGCAAGACAGTAGTTCTACATATTTACATCTTTATAAAAATATCAGTTTTCAAATAAAAATATAATAGAAAATATCAAAATACAACTAATTATAGATGAACAAAAGTACATTTTATTTTATTTTATTTTATTTAGGTAGAGACTACAGAGTGAATAGGGTCTACTCACTCTGTAGTCCCAGGCTGACCTCGAACTCACAGTGATCCTCCTACCGATGTCTCCCAAGTGCTAGGATTAAAGACATGCCCCACCATGCCCGGCCCCAATTATATTTATAATTTAGATACAGTTGTCATAAAAGACAAATGCAAATTAGGAGAGTTCCCAACACCCATACTCTATCACTTGCCAGACATCACCACAATTTCATATATTATTTTATTTATTTATCAAAATTTTAGAGACCTAAGCGTATCAACACACACCATTATTATTTTTGGGGGGGCAGGGTTTGAGTTATGGTCTTGCCCTAGCCCAGACTGACCTAGAATTCACTATGTAGTCTCAGGCAATACTCCCAATCCTCTAGAGGTCTGGAATTAAAGGTGTGTGTCAACACACCCAGCTTCACCATTCTATTATTATTTATTATTATTATTATTATTATTATTATTATTATTATTATTAGAGACGAGAGAGGGAGAGAGACAGAGGCAGAGAGAGAGAGAGAGAATGGGCACGCCAGCAGCCTCAGTTGCTGTGAATGAAACCCAGACATGTGCGCCCCCATGTGGGTAAGCACAGTATTGCATGCTTGCGTCACTTCATGTCTAAAGGTGGGACCTGGAGATGGAACAGGCATTCATTCTTAGGCTTGGCAGGCAGGCACCTTAACTGCTAAGCCATCTCTCCAGCCCCCACCATTCTTTTTTAAAAGCAGTATGGTTATTTCATTGTGTTGATATAAAGTAAGTTACTTCTTGAGTTTTTAGCTTTGTGTTTTCTGTCACCAGTCATACTATATCTATTTTTTACAAGGCTATTTTTGGGTGGAGGGGGTCCTTATTCAATGCAGGGTCTCACTGTAGCCCAGGTTGACCTCAAACTCACTATGTAGCTCCGGGCTGGCCTCAAACTCATGGTGATCCTCCTACTTCAGCCTCCCAGAGTGCTGGGAGTAAAGTGTGCACTACCATACCCAACCAGTTACAAGACTTTCTATATGTCAGGTAAGTACTCTACCAACCTTTGCTCTTAGCCTTGTATCTGTACATTTAACTGAATATTTTCTCTTCACAGACACTGATGATGGTATAGGTATAACTATATTCTCCAATCCAAAGTAGTGTAACTCATGAATTTGGACTAATTTATAACAGTTCCTGTATCTCCCACTATATCACTAGACAGAATTAAAATACTAAATTAACAGTCTATTGTTACCTACCAGTTTATAATAAGGTTTCGAAGTAAGGCTTTTTAAATATTTTATTTATTTATTATTGATTAGAGGGGAGGGCATGCCAGGGTTTCTAGCTACTGCAAACAAACTCCAGATGCATGCGCCACCCTGTGCATCTGAGTACTGGGGGGGTCAAACCTGGGTCCTTATATTTGGGAGGCAAGTGCCTTAACTGCTAAGCAATCGCTCTTAAAACCAAGTAAGGAGCCGGGCGTGGTGGCACATACCTTTAATCCCAGCACTCGGGAGGCAGAGGTAGGAGGACTGCTGAGAGTTCAAGGCCGCCCTGAGACTACACAGTGAATTCCAGGTCAGCCTGAGCTAGAGAGAGACCCTATCTCAAAAAAAAAAAAAAAAAAAACAAAAACCAAGTAAGGCTTTAAAATAGTCATAATCAGACAAACCACAACAAAACAGTGTGTTTAATGTATTTGCTGTTTTGCTTTATAAATAAGATAAACTGATTGATACAGTGACTTGCATTTATGTTAATAAAACTCTGTGTGATTATTTTACAGATCAATTCTACCTTTCCTTATCTAGACAGGTGTTAATTCCACTACCAACTACTTTGGGTAAGTGGTGTGTGCAAGTTCCTAAACATATAAAAGTACATGCATGGGGAAGCCACAAGTGGATGTTGGGTGTCTTCCTTAATTCCTTGCCACCTTATTTTTTGAGATACTGTCTTTCACTGAACGTAGAACTTACTGATTCAGCAACATTAGCTAGCTAGGTAGCCCTGGTGATCACTCTGTTATTGCCTCCAGAGCTGGTATGATAGACAAACACTCCACACCTGGCTTTTTTTTTTTTTAATTTTTATTTACTTATTTGAGAGTGACAGAGAGAAAGAGAGAGAGAGAGAGAGAAAGAGAGAGAGAGAGAGGGAGAGAGAATGGTACCCCAGGGCCTCCAGCCACTGTAAACGAACTCCAGATGCATGTGCCCCTTTGTGCATCTGACTTACATGGGTACTGGGGAACTGAGCCTCGAACCAGGGTCCTTAGGCTTCACAGACAAGCGCTTAACCACTAAGCCATCTCTCCAGCCCACACACCTGGCTTTTACACAGGTAGTAAGGATCTGAACTCAGGCCCTCATACTTCACCAATTGAACCATCTCTCCAGCCCTAATAAAAGTCCTATAGTTACCTTCCCTTGTCTTTTATGAACAGCTGAAGTTGGGAAAGTGGAGTGTCAATTAACATATATATCATATGATCTCAGCAGAAGTACTACCTGTAGTTGCGAACCTTAATTTCCTTTAAAGAAAAGTATGTATTATGCATGTATGTATATATGTATGTTGCATGTATTTATTGTATGTGTGTGTGCGTATGTGTGTATGTGCACACACTAGAGTATCTTATTGCTACAGATGCATGCAAGATGCTTGCAACACTTTTTTAAAAAATATATTTTATTTATTTAAGAGAGAAAGAGGGAGAGAGAGAGAGAGAGAGAGAGAATGGGCGCACCAGGGCCTCTAGCCACTGCAAACAAACTCCAGATGCATGCGCCCCCTTGGGCATCTGGCTTACGTGGGTCCTGGAGAATCGAAGCAGGATCCTTTGGCTTTGCAGGCCAACACCTTAACTGCTAAACCATCTCTCTCCAGCCCTTGCACCACTTTTTGCAGCTAGCTTTATGTGAGTACTGGGGGAATAGAACCAGGGTCAAAAGGCTTTGCAAGCACACACCATTAACCACTGAACCAGGTGCTCAGCCCCAGACTTTAATTTTCAAAATGAAATGAATAGAAGCTATATTGTATGAACATAATAACAAATGTCACAGGAAATCATTACTAGTTCTCATTTTCTCCTTTGTGTTTTGTTTGGTGGTACTGGTATTTGAACCCATGGCCTTGTGTTTGTTAACCACATAGTTTGCCAGTGAAATATAACCTCAGCTTTTCCCATCATTTCACAAAATAATCTATACCTGTGAGACAAGAAAGGAGTGAAATAGTCCACTTCTATTAGATAGGGAACTCTTTCTAGCAGGCAACTTGATAACGAATATACCTGACAATTCTTGACTAATGTAGACACATGTTCAATCTGATACAGGGATGTTCCCAGCAAACAGGTAACAGTCTACTAACATAAAACAAAAGGATGATTCAAAAATGACAGTCTCTAGTATAAATCTGCAGTGGACTTCAATGAGCACATAAATCAAGTCTGTTCTTTTGGATTATAAATGCAGCTACCACACAAAGAAGAATATGTGTAAATCCAGACATAATATGCAAACTGGAAAATAGCTACCAAATGTTATGAAACATCCTTTTAGAAATGAAGGATAATCTATAGCATATGGAATTACTGTAGCACTGTATTGATAAGATACTCTAGATAGTACAGTCTTCTAGAATTGACTGAACTAAAAACAGAAGATATTCTCTATGAAATAATTGTCATCCAAATATAAAATAAGGTGCTGGAAAGATGGCTTGGCAGTTAAAAGCACTTGCTTGCAGTCTGCCAGCCTGGCTTCAAGTCCCAAGCCACCCACGTATGCCAGATGCAAAAAGTGGCAAGAGGCCAGAGCATGCACACATATACACAAATGCAAAAAAAATAAATATATATTTGTAAAAGCCAAATATAGAATAAGCTGAAATGCTGAAACTTTCAATTTCTAAAAAAAAAAATACAACTAAATAATTTTTAAGTTACTCTTTTAAAAAAAATTATTTATTTGAGAGAGAGAGAGGCAGATAAAAAGAGAGAGAGAATGGGCACACCAGGGACTCTGGCCACTGCAAACAAACTCCAGATGCATGGTCCACCTTGTACATCTGGCTCATGTGGGTACTGGGGAATCGAGCCTCAATCCAGGGTCCTCAGGCTTCATAAGCAAGCGCTTAACTGTTAAGCCATCTCTCTAACCCTAAGATACTCTTTATAGGGCTGAGGAAGTAGCTCAGTTGGTAGAATCACCACGCATGAAGCCCAGAGTTCAATCCCTGGCACAGCATAAACTGGGCATGGAGATCCATGCCTGCAGTCCTGGAACACAAGAGGTAGAGGTAGGACGATCAGAAGTGCAGGTCATTCCTAGCTACATAGTGAATTTGAGGCAGTCTGGTATACATGAGACCTTGTTTCAAACAACAACTTTTAAACTTTATAAACGTGTTGCTACAACTGAGCACAGTAGATTTAAAGTTTGTTTTTCATTGTAGTTGGGAATTATATACATGAACTTTATTCTTCTTCTAGAATAACCACAATGGAAGGCAAATAGGCAGTTCTGCTGGAATCTCCAGGGATTAACCTGGGGAAAGCTGGATAGCAAGTTATAAGAAAAGGTCAGTGATGACTAGAAATTCTATTATAATAGCAAAGTAAAACAGGAAACATAACAAGGAAGAACAGGAAAAATACTGAGTCCATCCGAGAGAATGGAGTGGTCTGGGAGTTTCACCTTCCCAGGGAGGAATGATAGAGTCATTCTTGAGAAAGAAAATTTCAGAAAATGAATGTACTCTCATTAACATACATTTTTAAAGAGAAAAAAGGAGAGAGACAAAGGTAATACATGACCAAAGTGTTGGGATTAGAGGTGACTCTAGGGAAAACCTACTTAGCACTAGTCCAAGGCAGCTGCAAGGCACCATTTTCAAAAGACTGAGTCTTTAGGGATCAGCAGGCCAAGACTCACAGTGAACCATATTCTATGGAATCTCAGAGCAAGTGTTAGGGGACTATATGATGAAACATGGCCAGCAGAATCCCCTGGACTGCAGGAAACAAACTTTGCAATGGGAACACTGATATACTAGGTGAAGTAGAAACCTGGTCTGGGTCAGAGTTGGCATGGGACACAGACATGGCTTCTAAACAGAATACTCAAGATGGGCAAGGATGGCCAGGGCAGAGCCATCATTTACAACTGGTCTTCAGGACCACCAGAACATGTATAATGGAAACTCTTCCATATAAAACCTTATAGGAAAAGATAGATGGCAGGGCTTACATTCATCTCTTTTAAAAACAAAAATAAAGGATTACTATTATCAAGCCAAACTTTAAAACTTTCAGACATTCTGACACTATTTAAGGCAACTTAAATATTCTACAAATATATCTTGCAAAATAATTTATTTTATTTTGTTTTGTTCTTGTTTGTTTGTTTCAAGATAGAGTCTTACTCTAGCCCAGGCTGACCTGGAACTCACTCTGTAGTTCCAGGGTGGCCTAAAATTCACCTACTTCTACCTCCCAAGATGGAATTAAAGGTGTGTGCCACCGTGTCCAGCTTGCAAAACAAACCACATGAAATAGCAATTTCAATTTGTATTTCTTCTAGCCACTGAGGAACTATAAAAAGGTGTGCTTTGTAACTGGACCCAGTGACAATTATTTTAGGTTAAACATAGTAGTTTTATATGTAAGTAAAAACGTTTACTTTGTAGGTTGTCAAAAGATGCCCACAATGACAGAATTGTGGGGCAATTATGACAAACACCTGTATGGAAACTATGGTCATCAGCTGGCAGACCTGGCATTATTCTGGCAAATACTTTACAGAAACAATTTGGTTTGTAGTTTTAGGGTCTTCAGTCCCTGGATGTATAGACTCATGACAAGGCAGAAATGACAAGGTGGAAAAGTATGGCCCAAGAAAGTTGTTTATCTTATGGCAGCCAGGAGACATAGTCTTCATAATGGGTTTCCTACTCCTCCTCTTTTTGTTTCTTCCTGGTATGCAGCCTACTGTCTAGTGATGCCCATATTCACAATAGTTCTTTCCCATGAGTTAATCCTCTGTGAAAACACCTCCCTGAAACTACTCAGAAGGGTACTTTGTTAATCTTCTAGGCATCTCCTAATTGAGTCAATCTGACATGGTTAATCTACCACAGGGATCTCTAACAATGTGATACAACAAGGATTTAAAATTAAACATTAGGCACAAAATCAAGCATGGTGGTTTGGAAGCCATAAAGGTCATTAAGTTTCCATGCTAGAACCATCCATAAAGAGAAAGCATTAAAAAATAGTTTTGTCAGGAAGCCCATATGAGACATTATGGAGGGGCTAAGGAACTTTCACTTTTTTATCAGAGTTTGACCAGTGGAAACTTTATTAATTCATTAGTTTCCATATCCTCTATATGTCTAAGAGTATTTCAAGATAATGTATAATTTTAACTAATACTATATCACATAAAGACAACTATGTAACACAGATTCCTACAAAAAAAAGTTTAAGCAATTCAGAGAAATAACCAAGTAAATGATGAACAATTATAACATAAGCCAATTGTAAACCATATTATGAAAAAGAAACCATAGCAATGCAATCAGATATAAAGTAGGTAGAAGATTTCTTTTTTCTTTTCTCTCTCTCTTTATTATTATTATTATTTTGGAGGTAGGGTCTCACTCTAGCCCAGGCTGACCTGAAATTCACTCTGTATTCTCAGGGTAGCCTTGAACTCATGGTGATCCTCCTACCTCTTCCAGGATTAAAGGTGTGTGCCACCACACCCAGCTAGAAGATGTCTAAATTCTCCTCAAATTTGAACTGTACGTTTAAATGCTCTGCTAATGACTTACCCTTATTCTAAGCTGTTGCTTCATGTTTTGCTAAGTGTTTTGCAAAATGCTTACAACTAATTGTTCAGTTAGAAGAAAAAAAAAGTGTTTCTACATTTATTTCAGTAAGACTTTTCAACACATTAAAACAATTAAGTGTTTTTAGAGATATAAAAAATATTTTACATAAGAATGTTAGTTAATAAGTAGTTACAAAATTCTTTTTAAAAGGCTAATATATCCCAGAAGGAATAATTTATTTTCTAATGATAAAAGTAGATAAATTGGGCTAGAGGGATGGCTCAGTAGCTAAGGTGCTTGCCAGCAAAGCATAAGGACCCCAGTTTCATTCCCCATTATCCATGTAAAGCCAGATGCACAAGGTGACATATGTGTCTGGAATTTGTTTGAAGTGGCTAGTGGCCCTGGTATGCCTATTTTCTCTCTCTGTGTGTGTGTGTGTGTGTGTGTGTGTGTGTGTGTGTGTCTGCCTCTTTCTCTCTCTCTGTCTGTCTCAAGTAAATAAATAAAATGTTTTAAAAATAGATAAATTCATACAGGGAAAATGTGACAAGTATATAAAGACTGTTGGTAAATGACAAGAAAATACTACAAAAGAGATAAAAACAAGGATTAGTGCAAATTATTCTGTGTGGGAAGCTTTACATAGCTGAACCCAAGTACAGATGTTTATAACAAATCTGAGATTATATTTAGAGGACTCTATTGAAAATTAAATTCCACAAGTAAATACATTTCCCTGGGTCACTAAAGGAAAACTATACCAAAGAAAATACTCTCCTGAGGAAATAACACATTTTAGGAAAAACATTTCCAGAAAAGCATGTCAATTTTACTTAAAGCCACAATGAAAAGGTAGCTGCTTTAACTGAGAAAGGGAAGAAGACAGACAAGGGACAGTGAGAAAGGAAAAGGGACGAGAAAAGAGTAAGCTCTAAGGGAAAATTGCACAGGTGAGAATCACTGAGTGATTCAGGTAGGGGTAGCCATGGCAGCAGAGGAGATGCAGACCAGCAGTGCCCAAGTGCTACAGGACAATTCCTGTGAAGTCCATGATACAAAAGCAAGGTTTCCAAGTAGAGTGAAATCTTCCTCTATGCTGCATACTAAGGTAAACTGACTATGATTTAAAAAAAAAAAAAACTGTGTGGGGGCTAGTGAAAAAAAGAAAACAAATTTTCTGAACTAGAGAGACGGCTTAAAGGTTAAGTTGCTTGCCTGAGAAGCCTAAGGACCCAAGTTCGACTCCCTAGAACCCAGATAAGCCAGATGCACATGGTGGAGCATGAATTTGGAGTTCATTTGCAGTGGACAGAGGCTCTGGGATACCCATTTCTTTCTCTCTCTCCACCCCCAGCAAAATAATTTCTTTTTTATTTATTTTTTTTACAAAAGCAAATTTTCTAAAAATTCAAGAACTTAATGAAGTTGCAAGACATCGCCCACGATCCACAAGAAAGATGATCCAGGTATAATACTGAAGCTAAAAGAACAGCACTCCAAGGAGCTACAAGCACACGCTGACCAGATAACGGAAATGGCGGCAGTGATGAGGAAGGCGATTGACATGGATGAGCAGCAGGGTTGCAAGGAGCAGGAGCGCATATTCCAACTTGAACAAGAAAACAAAGCCTTGAGAGAAGTCCTCCAGGATAACTCAAGAATCATTTCTGAGCCTCAGGAAGGGTGATGCGTCGGAGAGCACGTCTTTGTCAGCACTGGTAACCAGCAGCGACCTGAGTCTGAGGAAGAGCTGAACGGCTGCAGGGACTGGAGCCCCTAGCTTTGACAAGGCTCCACATGGGCGCCAGCACTGGCCCGGGTGCATGACTGAATGAGCAGAGAACTGTTTCCGTCAACCCTTTCCCCTCCATAGTGTGTACAAGTGCACTGGCTAAGAGATCACAACAGAAAAATGTACCGTGATGGTCATCAACTCTATCCCAAACACACCTAGGACATAGATAGAGGCTGAGCTGTCATTGAAGGTGAACAAGCGAAAGGTTTTCCATGACTGCAGCACAAGAGCACCGTGAGCAGTGCTGTTGGCTTTCTGAGTGACACTCCCAATAAAGCTCAGGGAATGCATAAAATCATCGAATTTAAGGGCTGGGAAGGCGGCTCAGGTTAAAGGCACTTGTTTAGTATTATCCATATTTTAAAATGTAAGTTTTGGAGCCAGGCGTGGTGGGGCATGCCTTTAATCCCAGCACTCAGGAGGCAGGGGTAGTAGGATGGCCATGAGTTTGAGGCCACCTGAGACCAGTGAATTCCAGGTCAGCTTGGAGTAGTGAGACCCTACCTCAGGGGGTGGGGAGGTAAGTTAGTTTTGGCTATGGTTTATGAGTAGAAGTTCCTCATTCTACATTTTACTCTTCCTGTTTAGTGTCCATCAGTAAAGAGCTTATTACCATGAGACTCCAACTACTTTCCCATTTATTTAAATTCTTTGACAAGACAATTCAGGTTTAAAGGCTATAGGAGTGTTTTATATGCACAACAGAAGAGGTATTTAGTTGTAGCTAACTTACCAACAATTGCCTGTGACTTGCTTGAGTATGAAATATTTCAGGAATGAAAGAGAAGGAATATTACTTTCTAAGAAAGACAGTCTTATAATAGACACATTTAGTAGGTTAAACTACTTGGAAGAATTTTTGGTTCTTGGTTAATAAAACAAGCTTTTACTCCCTTTTTGCTGATAGTTAAGGACAGAGTACAGTTCATTCAGCTGACAGCTGATCTCCAAGTGTTTGTTTTCTTTTATTTAAAAAAAAAAAAAATGAAGCTGGGTGTGGTGGTGCACGCCTTTAATCCCAGCACTCGGGAGGCAGAGGTAGGAGGATCACCATGAGTTCAAGGCCACCCTGAGACTACATAGTGAATTCCAGGTCAGCCTGGACCAGAGTGAGACCCTACCAAAAAAAAAAAAAAAAAAAAAAAAAAAAAAAAAAACATAAACGTGTTTAAAAGCCACCAGATACAGAAATCTTCAATCTCCCAATTGAAGCCTAAATTTTCCTTTTGTAGTGATTAGAAGTACCAAACCTATATCTTCAGTTTAGGATGAGTGGGTGCATGGGGATTATCAGGAAAGGGCTAATGGCCCAGACATTAAAGATTTCTCATTCAGAGGCCTTAACTAATGTTTAAGATTTTTTTTATTGGTTTTTGGGAAAGCTCCCCTAATTTAATGACACATTCTTTCATATAGTTTTACCCCAGGTAAGAAAGAAAAGAAGCTACACAGCTGAGATGAAGTCTGAGGCAGCTCTATTATGAAGACATTACTTGATAATTATTTTTATAAATACATAAGTTAACTTATTGTCTTATTGCTTGGATATAATTTCAAGGTCATAGGTGCTAAGAGACAATTTGTTTTTGGCAACAATTTTCCATCCCTGTTTCTTGTTTAAATAGAACTGTAAATTTGTGTCTGAAAATCTGGAATGAATAGGAGCCTATTTTATCAATAAAGATGAGTGTTTAAAAATGAAAAAAAAAAAAGAAAAAAGAAAAAAAAAAGAAATCAAAGTGCCTTAATGAAATCCTGAATATATTCCATAATGACACAAACACCTGAATGAATTATAAGAGAATACAAAGTGGCAGCAACATGAAATGAGGAAGTCTAACAGAATATGAAGATGGAATTCAATGAATACATAAAAATGCTACAAAAAACAAAACTGAAATGAAGCTTTAAAAATATGAGTCAAAGGCTGGAGTGATGGCCTAATCGTTAAAAAAAAAAAAAAAAAAATTGAGTCAAGCTGCTCTCACAACTCATAACCCACAACCCTATGGGGAATCCCACTGAGGCAGGCTCTCAATGGCATGGGGACAGGGAGGAGGGAACTGATGCTACCAACACATGATATTTCCAAACACATATTCGACTTAATAATATTTTTATTTATATATAACATAATATATATGGCAACACACACATACACACACACACACACACAACAAATAAAAAGTCCCAGAGAAAGCTTCACCAACAGAATAAATTAAGTAGAAAGGTGAAGGTCAGGCCTTGAAGACAAGGTAGAGGAACTAATGAGTTACTCAAAACCAATTCAGAAGGGCAGGAGAGATGACTCAATGGTTAAAGGTGTTTGTTTGCAAACCCTAATGCCCTGGGTTTGATTCCCCAGTACCCATGTAAAGCCAATTGAACAAGGTGGTACATGCATCTGAAACTTGTTAAGGGTAGGAGACCCTGGAGTACACATACTCTCTTTCAGTCTCTCTCTCTCTCATAAATTAATAAAAACATTAAAAATAAGAAGTTAAAAATATGAACAGAACATGAGAGATATGCAGGGAACCACAAAAAGAAATTTATGAATAATGGACATAAAAGAAAGAAAATATCTTCAGGCCAATGACACAGAAAATATTTTGATAAAATTATAGCAGAAAGGTTCCCAAATCTAGGGAATGGGATGCCCATCCAGGAAGAAAGGGCATACAGAATGTCAAATAGGACCAGAAAAGAAAGTCCCCACATCATTTTATAGTCAAAACACAAAATACACAGAAAAAAATTAAAGGTACTGAAAACAGCAAAACAGAAACATAAAATTACATATAAAGGCAGGTCTACCAGAATAACAGCTGTTTTTTCAATGAAAATTCTCACAGCCAGATGGGCTTGGATATATATCAAGTACTGAAAGACTACAGTTGCCAGACCAAACTACTATACTCAGCAAAATTATCTCTCATAATAGGAGAAAAAGTATGATAATGTAATTTATGATCACTAAGCCAACTCTACAAAAGATATTGAATGGAATACTTTGCATCAAAGAAAAGGACAGATACATTGAAGAGGATACAGGAGTGGGAATAATAAGCAATGCTAGAATAGTTGTTTAACAAATGAAGACTAAGAAGACAACAAATACGACAGAATAATCATCATGACAGTGATACACTAAGACTTATTTACAATAATAACTTGGACTACTAATAGTCTCAACTCCTCAATCAAAACATGTAGACTAACATACTGGATCACAAAATATGATTCATCATTTGGCTATCTTTAAGAAACTCACCTCAATGTCAAAAACAGACACAACCTTAGCGGGAACAGAGAGAAAAAGGTATAAGAAGTAAATGTAACCAGGAAACAAACAGGTCTTGCTATTCTAATATCTGACAAAACAGACATCAAGACAAAACTAATCAGATAAGTTGAAGAAGGTTACATCATACTGATTAAGGGAACAATTCCAGACATACACATCAAACACAGGTGGACCTAAATTTACAAAACAAATTCTAGTAGATATAACGGCATTCATAAATTCCAACATAGTAATAGTGGGTGACTTCAATATCCCATTCTTACCAATGGACAGGTCAACTGGACACAAAAAAGATAAGAAAAACACTGGAGTTAAATGACAGCATAGATCAAATGGATCTAACAGGTATTTGTAGAATTCTATACAGACAGTTGTGGTGGAACACGCCTTTAATCCTAGCACTCAGGAGGCAGAGGGAGGAAGATCGCTGTGAGTTTGAGGCCAGCCTGAGACTACAGACTACTCTAGGTCAGTTTGGGCTAGCACAAGACTCTCCCTCAAGGGGCTAGAGAGATGGCTTAGTGGTGAAGGGGTTTGCCTGCAAAGCCAAAGGATACCAGTTCGATTCTCCAGGATCCACATAAGCCCAGATGCACAAGGGGGTGCATACATCTGGAGTTCATTTGCAGTGGCTGGAGGCCCTGGCACGCCCATTCTCCCTCTCTCTCTTTCTCGCCTCTTTCTCTCTCAAATAAATAAAGAAATAAAAAATATTTTTTAAAAAGATTCTCCCTCAAAAAATTTACTATATCATACAATCAGATGTATGGACAGAAATCATATGATCATCCCCCTTGTGCATACATCTGGAGTTCATTTGCAGTGGCTGGAGGCCCTGGCACGCCCATTCTCCCTCTCTCTCTTTCTCGCCTCTTTCTCTCTCAAATAAATAAAGAAATAAAAAATATTTTTTAAAAAGATTCTCCCTCAAAAAAAAAAAAAACCATTTTATCTCAACACTACACACTAGGACACAAACTCAAGTCTCAGCAAGTATAGGAAAACTAAAATTTCTCATTGTATTCTATATGAACACAATGCAAGAAAGACACAACAAAACATGATTTAATGATATTAAATAACACTCAATGATCATCTAAATAAATGCAGAAAAGACCTTGAATAAAATCCAGCAATTTTTTTATGTAAAAATCCAGGAGAAACAATATCTCAACATAACATAATGTAACATAAGACAAGCCTTTAGCCAGCATGATAACTAAGTGGAAAAAAAACCACTCAAAGCATTTCAATTAAGATTAGGAACAAGACAAGGGTAACCCACTCTCTCCACTTCTATTTAATATAGTGCTTGAAGTCTTACCTAGAGTAGTAAGACAAGAGAAATAAAAGGGTAAAATAGGAAAAGAAGAAGTCAAACTTGTGGGTTCCGGGAATCAAACCTGGGTCCTTTGGCTTTGCAGGCAAGTGCCTTAACCACTAATCTCTCCAGCCCTAAAACAACTTTTTAAGGGTAGTCTTTGACCAATGTTAATTAGAAATTGAAACATTTGCCGGGCGTGGTGGTGCACGCCTTTAATCCCAGTACTTGGGAGGCAGAGGTAGGAGGATCACTCTGAGTTGGAGGCCACCCTGAGACTACATAGTGAATTGCAGGTCAGCCTGGACTAGAGTGAGACCCTACCTTGAACATTAAAAAAAAGAAAGAAAGAAAGAAAAAGAAATTAAAACATTCTCTCCTTGAAGAAGGAAGGAATCTCAGTATAGACTCATGAAGCCAACAATCCGGGGGAAAAGGTTACAGGATCCCTGCCAAAGGCCTTATAAAGGGAAAACAATTGCTTGGGAAAAGACTCCCTGAATGAGCTGAGCAGGTACTGGGAGCAGATTATGACAAAAAATACATTATATACATATATGAAAATTGTTAATAAAAAGATAGATTTTAAAATGATGTAAAATACTTAACAAATATTTTAGACAGTAAAATTGAAAAATGTATAATGCTTTTATGCAAAATACTGATCTTATAAAGTATACATGTAAATAAAATGGTCTTGAGAAAAGTATAGCAAATGTTGAAAATTAAGTGTTGGAGTATGGAATTTAAAGCCAGGCGTAGTGGTGCATGCCTTTAATCCCAGCACTTGGGAGGCAGAGGTAGGAGGATCACCGTGGGTTCAAGGCCACCCTGAGACTACATAGCAAATTCCAGGTCAGCCTGGATGAGGGTGAAACCCTACCTCGAAAAACCAAATAAATAAATAAATAAATTTATAGCTATAAATTTTCATAGTTAATGATTTTTTAGTAATTCCTATTGTGGGCTTTACTTTAAATTATTTCTTTATAAGGAAAAAAGCTGATATAGGTAGAAGTTACTCCTAAAATTAGACTGAGAGAAAACATTAAGTTAAAATAAAAATCATTTTAAACTGGTAAGAATAATTTAAGTGAACTGTAAATGCCAATTTCTATTTCCGTTAGTATAGTACAAGGATATCTAAAGAAAGAGTGTATCAGACAGGAGCTGGAACTGCAGAAGTTAAGTAAGATGACAAAACTTTCTAACAGCTCTTAGAAAAACAGAGAATTTTTTAAAGCTAGTACCCACAGGAGTAGTCATATTACCTGGAGACAGACTTCAGTTTAACCTGGAAGACTGAAGGGTACAGGCAATAGATTAAAACAATATAAAAGGAATAAGAGGAAGATGAAAGGAAGATGACATACAAGAAGGAAAAGAGAGAAAAGAATAAGAAAAAAGGCAGATGAATTAGGAAATATGGAAAGAGGAATATGAAGGGCAGATGACAAGAAGAAAAAGAAGAGCAAAAGGGTAGGCAATTAGATGAAAGTAGTAATTGTACCAGAAGAGCAACAGATAAGAGGTGGTTAGTTGTATGAAAGATCCTTTACAGGCTGAAGATTTTAGATGAGTCTTTGATAGTGGCATATGGAAAGTACATAAAATATAATATAACCTTATAATAAAATGCATCCTTCAAAATGTACAAAAGATAAAATTTGCTTAAAGTTCTTAAATATTCTAAGAACTGTTCCAGTTTTAAAAGCCTAATAGTGTATTTAAAACCCAAGGGAAAAAAAGAGGACAGAGATGAAGGGAGGGGGGCATCACAAGATAAATCAGTTTTTGACTAAAATGGAATGAATGACACTTATAAACAAGGACTTCTGGGATGATGAAAGGAAATGGAGTAAATATTATCATCTAAATTGTTTAAGACAACACTAGTAGCTAAGTAAGCAGGTTACAGAATTCCTTTACAAAGTTAACTGTAGGAGTGTGTGTGTGGTATATATGTGTGTGTGCACACGCACATGTGTGTATGTATGCATGCCTGTCTAGGCTTTATTATTCAATTGTATTGACCTCAGACAGTAACAACTGGCTACATGAGGAGGAAAAATCTCTTAGGTCAGAGGAGCAGGGCTTGTTTAAGCATAGGCAAATGCCCTTTACAAGTAGGGTAATATCACTGGGATGAAGAAACACTAGGAGGTCTGGAGGGATGGCTTAGTGGAAAGGAAGCCATCAATCCTTAGGTTTGACTCCCCAGTAACTGTGTAAGCCAGATGCACATGGTGGTGCATGTAGCTGCAGTTCACTTGCAGTGGCTAGAGGCCCAGGTGTGCCCATTCTCTCCTTCCCTCCCTCCCTCCCTCTTGGCCTCTTTTTCTTGCTGAAATAATTTTTTTAAAAAAGTTTAAAAAAAAAAACACTAGGAGCTATCAAAGATATTTCAAATGGTCCTCTCTACCTAAGACAGGACCTAAAGACTAAACTGAATTCAAGCGTACTACTTGTATGCCAATCTATTTGCCTCAACTGTCAGGTAAAATTCCCACTTACCAGTGCCTCTGCAACTGTATTCTTTCAAATTTATTTGTAATTGTATAAATAAAAAGAGCAAAAGGTCTGCTCCAGTTACTTAAAGGTGTAGCTTTATTTTCCAAATAACTTAATAAGCAAAATATAAAAGTGTATTAGTTCTACTCAATATAAACTATTGTCTTATGCAAAAAATAACAGATGAATCACAACAAAGGATATTGTCAGCTATGTAAGATATATATAGAAATTATTCTTTTAAGTGATTTTTTGAGATAAAGAGGCAGAGGAAGAGAGGGATGGGGGAGGGGAGAATATGCGTGCACCAGGCCCTTCAGCCATTGTTAATGAATTCTAGACACATGTACCACCTTGTCCATCTGGCTTTTGTGGGTTCTGGGGATTCGAACCTGAGTCTTTTGGCTTTGCAAGCAGGTGCCTTAACAGCTAAGTCATCTCTCTAGCCCCTTAAGTGATTTTTAAATATTATATTATATTAATTTGCAAGGAGAGATAGAGAAGACATATACATGGGGGGATGGGTGCACCAGGGCCTCTAGCCAATGCAAACAAACTCCAGATGCATGCACCACTTTTTTTGCATCTGATTTTACACGAGTACTGGGAAATTGAACCCAGGTTGGGGTTGATAGGCTTTGCAGGGCAACCACCTTAATGGCAAAGCCATCTCTCCAGCACAGAATTAGTTTTCTAGGGGGGAAAATTTTTTTGAACTTTCCTATTTGTGTATCTACAGGTTATAAAACCTATAACTCTACAGTTGTTCTATAATTAAGACATAGCAAGCATTTCACTGCTTACATGGTATTAGCATATTTATTTATTTTGTGTTTTTATTTGAGACAGAGGGGGAGATAGAGAAAGTGTGTGTGTGTTGTGTGTGTGTGTGTGTGTGTGTGTGTGTGTGTTTGTGTGTGTCTTGCCACTGCAAACAAACTTCAAATGTATATACCACCTTGTGAACTGCTTTATTTGGGTACTAGGGAATCAAACCCAAGCCTGCAGGCTTTGCAAGCAAGCACCTTTAACTGCTGAGCCATCTCCCCAGCCCTACATTTACTTCTTAAAAGGCAAAACCTCAGGGTTTTAAAAATCCTTCCAGAACGTAAGTGCCAGCATGAACTAAGGAAGATGACAAGATTTCACAATGTAGAAATTACCAAGAATAACGACTTTAAACTTAGAAAGTGACAAGTTTATTTTGGACCAAGGACCAAAGTGGTTTTGGTTGCACTTATTCAGAATGTGCAACATAATTGTGAGCCACGCAGATGCAGACAATAGGATTTGCCTGTGTGAATGACTGAACTTTCCAACAAACAATAATTTAAATACAGTGGTTCATAGGAAACTAGTATGAGCAAATAGCTTTAGAAGCAACTGCTGGATCTAACTGTAATTCATAGGGATGAAGAATTCTCTTCAGGTTTATTGTTCAGTTCAAACAAACAGACAAAAGAATGATTTTTTTTTTCTCTAAAATGGCTGGTCATTGAAAAATAGAACACATTGAAAGGAAGAGTTAACCAAAACTAAGCACATGTATTAGTAAAGAATAAATGAAACTTTTACAAAAGTTTCTTCTCAGAAATAGAAACTTATTCAGATATTGAGTTTTGGGGAACCTTTTCACCTAGAAGTATTTAAAATAATGTTATTTACAGAACATAGTGATCTAGACATGTTTCTTGTTTGGGTAATTACTTGTTCCTTATAAAGCAGAAGAAGACAGAATTGTACATGAGCTGCCTACTCCTGCTATCCCATTCTATCTCCTTTGAAGCCTGATGTGTCTTTGTAGAGCAAAATGTAGCTCTGTGGAGCAGTCTGAAAC
The DNA here is from genome assembly GCA_036365145.1 of Orientallactaga sibirica. Taxonomy (NCBI): domain Eukaryota; kingdom Metazoa; phylum Chordata; class Mammalia; order Rodentia; family Dipodidae; genus Orientallactaga; species Orientallactaga sibirica. The sequence continues at coordinate 4,280,346 of JAEOAD010000036.1, forward strand.
CTTGCTATCTTGAAATATGAGACATTTTAAGTTAATTATTGGCATAATTTTATTAGTTGATAATGAATGAAACAATGGAGTTGATAGTGATAGGCACAAAGAACTGAAAAACATAATATATTCATAACCACTCTGTATCTAAGAACTAACTCTTTTAAATGGGAAAAAGCAAATCTAATCTAATGCTAATCTAGTTCACCAATTTTCCACTATACTCCAGTGACAGTCTGGAAAGCATGGGGTCATTTTGGTTTTCCACAGTGTCCCCTGGTAGCTTTTTACTACTAAAGTGCACAATAGAGGGTCACAGCATTGCCAGTACCAACACCAATCCCACCAAGGTACAATCACCTCATTCAGTAAAACAAGGAAAAGGTGACTCAAAGTTCCCAATAAATTGAGAAACCCCTAATTAATATTTAACTCTTGAACAAAGGAAAGAGACCCAGTCCAGACATAAATTTCCTAACAAAACTAAATCATATTATCTATAAAATGGCTAAAAATTTTTTTATAGAGATTAACAAGATGCTGCTACATGAAATATATTTTGTCCAATCCATCTATTAAGCAAGACAAAGCAACAAAACAAAATAGAAAACAACAAAAATAACAAAGAACAAGAAAAGATACATAGGGTAGCAACTATGGAGTAGTTTAAAACACACTGAGCATTAGGAAGGACATTATTTGTGATCCTGCAATTTTGCTACAAGTTGGAATGAGCAGTGAAGATCAACCTCCACTTGTATGTTACTACATTTTCATCAAAAACTTCACATTCACTTCCATACGAGTTGGAAAAAATGTTACCTAATAAAACTCATTTGAAAACTGATTACCAAGAGAAATGACTTATACACACACACACTTTTTTTTGTTTGTTTGTTTGGTTTTTTGAGGTAGGGTCTCACTCTAGCATAGGCTGACTGGGAATTCACGCTGTGTTCTCAGGGTGGCATTGAACTCATGATGATCTTCCTACCTCTGCCTCCCGAGTGCTGGGATTAAAGGCATGCACCACCACGCCCGGCTAAGTTACTATATTCACTTACATTTTTATAATAAAATTATTATTGTTTTAAAAAGTTACTAACTACTGATTACTTTGCTAGAAATGTATTCTTTATAAGAAGCTACAGACTGGAAAAAACTTTGTTGATTAACTATTAAATCATTAGAAAGATGTTTAAGTGTTGGTGAAAATACTTTGGAAGACTTTTTAAAAAGAAATTTACGATTTGAAGTGGCTATTTCCATTTCTAGAAATGGCAGGTTATTTAGACCTATTTCTTCCTGAAAAAGCTGAAAATGTGTAAATTAAAAAAAAAAAAAACTGTTCTAAGGCATAAGGAATGATGAAATAGCGAAGACTTGTTGGAGTATGAGATGAGAAGATAAAATGGCAAGTAGCAGTCAGGGCTGTATTTTACCTAGAGTCCTGTGGAGAATGTGGTTAAATATGAGCAATATGCTTGACAGCCTAGAGAACTAAAGTAAAACAAACTAAAACAACCACATTTTTTATCAGGACCTTGAAAACTTTCAGCATGATAAATGTGAACAAGAGCTTTGCAAAGCTACGGATATGGCTCTGTGATATAGTCACATGAGATGCCAGGTTCAGCTCTCAGGACTAATGAAGACTATATGAACACGGGGTGGGGGGGGGGAGCAGGGTACATACACTCTTGAAAAACTTCAGACTAACTTTGAGTCATGTAAGGAGCTCAGAAAATTTAAATCCCTCTAATTTAATTAATGTGATCCAAGATCAATAGTGATCCTAGAGTCCCTATTACAAGCAAAAAAAAAAAAAAAAAAAAAAGGCAAATATTAAAATAGGCCAATACAATTTAATTTCTATGCCTGTAAACAGTTTTCAAACAATCCAGTATTTGCTCAGAGAAAAGAAAAATCAGAAAACAATAAACAGAAGAGCCAACAAAAACAAAAGCAAAGGGAAAATACATCCAAACATGCTCCAGATACTAGCTAATCAACACACACAGTAAAATCATGGGCTATGTTAAAAAAAAAAAGTCCAGGGCTGGAGAGATGGCTTAGTGGTTAAGGTGCCTGCCTCCTAAGCCTAAGAACGCAGGTTCCAATCTCCATGTCCCACGTTTAGCCAGATGCAAAGTGACACAATGCCACACTTGGCCACAAGGGGGTGCACGCATCTGGATTTCATTCGTAGCAGCTGAGAGACTGCTGGCGCACCTATCTCTATCTGTCTTCCTCTCCCTCTCTCTGTCTCTCTCTGTCTCTCTCCAAAAACAAACAAACAAACAAACAAACAAACAAACAAACAAACAAACAAACAGTCCAGGCAAGCTTATCGCATGCAAGAGCACCAAAAAGCAAAAGGCAGACAAAGACAAGACTTTCCTCAAAGAAATAATAAGAAAAAAGTTATCAAGAACATCTAGAAACAATGAAAACCAGAGGGAAGGTAATTAAATTTTAACTGTATTCTTAAAAAAAAAAAAAAAAAAAAAAAAAACCTTATTTTTTAGTTAAAGGTCAACAAGAAAATTTGCTATTCAAAAATACCAACAACTCCTGATAATTAGAAACTAATTTAACATATTTAGCCCACCATGGTAAAACACCTATAATCCTAGTACATGAGAGGCAGTGGCTAGACTATGAAGCAAGTCAAACACAATCAGGGCTGGAGAGATGGCTTAGCGGTTAAAGTACATGCCTGCGAAGCCTAAGGACCCTGGTTCAATCTCCAGGTCCCACGTAAGGCAGATGCACGTGGTGGCGCACGCGTCTTGAGTTTGTTTGCAGTATCTGGAGGCCCTGACGTGCCCATTCTCTCTCTCTCCCTCTCTCTGTCTCAATAAATAAAAATAAAATCTTAAAACAAATTAAAAAAAAAAAAACAATCACAGGCTAACAAAACCTCATTTCATAAAACAACAATAAGCAAGCAAGGAAAATTATCAGCAAACTGATACTAAAAGAAGTATTTAACATCTGAGAAGGGAATACTATCTAGAATTCATAAAGAACTCAAAAATTAAATAAACAAAAATAACCAGCTGGACAGATGGCTTAGCAGTTAAGGCACTTCCTGCAGAGCCTAAAGACTCATCTTCAACTCTCCAGATCCCACATAAGCCAGACATACAAGATGACTCAAGAATGCAAGATTGCACATGCACACAAGGTGGCACACGAGTCTGGAGTTCAATTGTAGTGGCTGGAGACCCTGACATAACAATTCATCCTTTCTCTCATTAAAAAAAATGTAATCCAATGAATAAATGGGCAAATAAAAAAAAAAAACTATAAAGGGTTTTCAATTGTACTTTTGGTTTCTTGAGACAGTATCTCATGTAGGTCAACATGATCTCAAACTGACTCTAAAGCTGAAGATGACTTTGAACTCCTAATACTCCTGCCTCATCTCCCAAGAGCTGAGATTACAGACATGAACAACTTAGAACAGTTTTCAAGTGAAAAATAGATAGAGATATAATATAAAAAAAATGCTCAACAACCTTAGCCACAGAGAAATGCAACTCAAAACTACACTGACATTCAATCTCACCCCAATCAGAATGACTATCATCAAGTAAACAAAAGATATAAATGCTAGCAAGCATGGTGGAGTGGCAGGGGTGAACCCCACCTAAACACTACAACTTATGGCCTAGTTATTCAATTCCAGTGTATATACTGACAACCAGAGATACTTGCTTATCCATGTTAATTGCAGCATTCTTCAAAACTGTCAAGGTAACAGAAAAAGTCTAGATGCTCAACAATAGATCAATGGATTAAAAAGAACACAGAATACATACACAAAATCAGCATATATACACATAGTCTTTTGGACAAAAAGGAAAATGCAATTATGTCATTTGCATAGAAATGAATGGAACTAGAGATCATCAAGTTAAGCACAATTAGGCAGATTTGAAAAGAAACATCACATTTTCTCATATTTGTGTAATGTAGAACACACATACCCATATACACATATGACATGAAAGTAGAAGGAAGATGGGACAACAAAAAGAGGGCTAAAGGAATATAGAATAAAGAAACATGAGGGTAATCAGGGAAAAAGAAATATAAATCGGACATGTTTTCTCTCATTAAGAATGTAGACATGAGGGCTGGAGAGATGGCTTAGTGGTTAAGGCGCCTGCCTCCTAAGCCTAATAACCCGGGTCCAATCTCCAGGTCCCACATTTAGCCAGATGCAAAGTGACGCAAGGGCACAATGCTGCACTTGACCAAAGGGGGCGCACACATCTGGATTTCGTTCACAGCAGCTGAGAGACTGCTGGCGTGCCCATTCTCTATCTCCGTCTCCCTCTGTCTGTCTCTGTGTCACTCTCCAAAAATTAAAAAAAAAAAAAAAAAAAAAAAAAAAAAAAGAATGTAGACATGGGCTGGAGAGATGGCTTAGCGGTTAAAGGTCTTGCCTGCGAAGCCTACGGATCCATGTTTGACTCTCCAGTTCCTACATCAGCCAGATGCACAAAAGGTGAGGCAAGTGCAAGGTTGCACATGCTCACTAGATGGCACAAGTGTCTGGAGTTCAATTGCAATAGCTGAGGCCTGGTGTGCAAATTCTCTCTGTCTCTTTCTCTCTCAAAAAAAAAAAGAATGTAGACATAATATATATGGAGTCTAGACAGATAGGGATCTATTTGCAGGGAGTAAGGGGATGAGGAGGGGGTGACAGGACAATGAGGGGTGTGATTATGGCAAGATGCAAAGACACATATATATGAAAATGTCATAATGAAAACCATCATGTTGTAAACTAAGTTAAAAATTAATTAAAAGATTATTTGAAAGGATTTATTTAGGTAGAAAGGTAATGATCCTAAATGGAGGTAGGGAGATACTCAAAATAATGGAACAGACAAAAAGAATATGGATATAGACACATCCCTAGATACTTGTATAGGACTGATTCCAGGATTGTTGCAGATACCACAATCTAGGAATGTTCAAGTTCTTATATAGCCAGGCATGGTGGTGCACACCTTTAATCCCAACACTTGGGAAGCTGAGGTAGGGGGATCATTGTTGAATTTGAGGCCAGCCTGAGACTACATAGTGAATTCTAGGTCAGTTCAGCTTGAGCTAAAGTGAGGGACAGCTTATATAAAATTGTGTAATTCTGCATAACTAATGTACATCCCTCCAATGCCTTCAAGTCACTTCTAAGTTATCTTTTCTTGTTTTTGTTTTTCCAAGGCAGGGTCTCACTCTAGTCCAGGCTGACCTGAAATTCACTATGTAGTCTCAGGGTGGTCTCAAACTCACAGTGATCCTTCTGCCTCTGCCTCCTGAGTGCTGGGATTAAAGGAATGTGCCGCCATGCCCAGCTCTAAGTTATATTTATCATATAATATGAAGTACATGATGTATGATATGTTATCTTCTACTGTTTAGGGAATAATGGGGGGGGGTTGGACAGCTGTTTATGTGTAATACAGATACCATTTGTCCCATATAATTTAACCGCAACTGTTTGCAACAACAGGGTTGGATGATTATGTGTTTCAAAAATAACTTGTCTTGGGCTGGAGAGATGGCTTAGCGGTTAAGCCATTTGCATGCAAAGCCGGGAAATCCTGGTTCGATTCTCCAGGACCCACGTAAGCCAGATGTACAAGGGGGAGCATGCATCTGGAGTTCATTTGCAGTGGCTAGAGGCCCTGGCCAGCCCACTGGAGAGAGACACAGACAGAGAGAGAGAGGGAGACAGATAAAGAATGGGCACGCTGCAGTCTCTCAGCTGTTGTGAATGAACTCCAGTTCAGATGCATGTACCCCCTTGTGGGCAAGTGTGGCATTGCACCCTTGCATGACTTTGCATCTGGCTAAACGTGGTACCTGGAGATTGGAACGGGGTTCTTAGGCTTAGCAGGCAGGTGCCTTAACCACTAAGCCATCTCTCCAGCCCATAAAATATATTTAAAAAAATAAATAACTTGTCTTCTTTGACTTAATTATGAACAATAAAAATTATATAATATTCATATATAAGATATTAGTCAGGGTAGTAGTAAATAGTCAAAAAGGATCAAAAATATTTAAAAATTCAATTTTAATAAACAAAAGATGTCATTAGTGTAAATACACACTCATAATAAAGAGATAAAACCCCAGTTAATTCTAATAAGGCAAAGAGAAAATCAGAAACAAGTTGAAAATAAAAACTGAAAATAAGGTGTTAGATTTAAGACCAAATATATCACTTAGTTGTATTAAATGTAAATGAGTCAAATTATAGTTAACAAATATTTTCCAATTTATACTAAATATATAGCTATATTCTATTTTTTCAGAGTTAAATTATTTTTATTTTAATCAACATACCAAGAATTAGGTATCATTTGTGAACTCCTTCATCATATGCTTCTTTTGTATTCCCATCCCCTTTAATCACCTTCTGTTCCTTTTATCTTGATTCATAGCCTACACTCATTCTCACACTCCTTTTCTACATATATACAAACATTAAGTTAGTATATGCATGAATAAAACTAACCAAGTAGAAGCTGACATAGTTTATGTTGCTAGCAAATAAAACAGACATTAGCACAAAAGCATATTACAGACAAAGCAAATTTTATAATATTCATCCCACTAACAAAAATGCTCTATTCTCCTGAAGGTACAACAATAAATTGCATAAAATGTATTTTTACCTAAGCTTAAACTAATGGTCTTTCTATAAACATCACTCATTATTATAATGTAAAAATGCACTTAAGCATACATACAACATATTGAAATTTATCATATATTAGGTCATATATTTCAAGCTTATGTATTATATATTATGAAATCTTTTTCAAATTAAAAAGAGAAAACACACAAAATTTGCAGGAACCAGCTAGAAACAGTGCTTGATTAGAATTATGACTGAGAGCTGCAATGCTGAAAGTCTACAGCCAAAGTATCGTGAGTCATCTTTAGTCCCCTTCAGATGCATTCAGTCTAAAGGAATTCATTTTAAAAGATCAAGGGTACCTTTGGGCAAGGGGCTATAGTTCAGTGATAAGGTGATTTCCTAGCATGCCCAAGGTTTTTAGTTCAATTCCCAGTAAAACACACACACACACACACACACACACACACACACACACACACACACGAGGAAATTGTACATTTGTCTATATCCATACAAAGACATGAGATAGATAGGGACAGAGCAGAGGGATCCCAACCTCCCTTAAGGACATGTCAGTGGTTAGGGGAAAGTCTTAAACAAATACTGCTAACACTATTAATCTCCTAGGGCTATATTGCAAGCATCCTTTAATATTTTCTTCCTGTGAACCCGAAAAACTGTTGGGAGGACTAGTGCCTTAACAGTTAAGGTGGTTTGCCTACAAAGCCAAAGGACCCAGGTTCGATTCCCCAGGACCCATGTAAGCCACATGCACACGGTGGCACATTTGTCTGGACTTCATTTGCAACGGCTGAAGGCCCTGGCATGCCAATTCCCTCTCTCTCCCACCCTCTCTCTCCCTCTCTCTCTCTCTCTAGTTCTCTACCATTATTCTGAAAAACTTCATTACAACTGCAAGCACCCTGCAACAACAGCTGCACTGAAGCCACAACTACCTCAGGGCCTTGTTCTAGTAAAGAACACTTCAGGCAACTTGCATCAGGTTTAGAAGATTGTTCTCCAAGGCAACACAAGAACACAAGCCTCAGTGAAGTCTGGGTGACACTGCTTATGCTAAAGCAACCTTCATTAGGTAGGGTTGAGGGGGTACACCTCCCAAGTAAATTAGCAAAAAGCTTATGTGAAGGAACTGTAAACCATGTACACACAAGTCTGTGGAAGGCAGGATTACAATATAAATAGCCCTTTTCTAGCCATTTAATAAGTAGGCTGTTTCTTGTCTTGTTAGATTTCTCTGGGAGGCTTCTGTGTATATTCTTTCCCATTCCCATGCTGCAATATTGGGCTCAATAAACTTCTCTCTTTTATGGCCTACTTATCTTTGTAATGGATAGAGTAGGCTGAGGTGGCAATACTACAAACATATGAAAACCTGGATTTACAGCCCCAGACACCAACAGGAGCAACTAAAAAGCACTTGAAGAGTGACTGTCAAGACCAGATGCCCCCAGGACTCCTGGGCTGTAAGCCCTCAGTTCACTCAGGAGCTGAGGCATTGTAGAATTGCCAGGACCTGAATCTTTGAACATATCAAGAAGGTGGGGAGCTAAGACTATAGAAGGTAAGTGGCTATGATCATCAGAGACAGTAAGCCCCAAAGTGCGCTCTGACCACCACACTTAAAGCTGTAAGCCTCTAGCTTTTAAAGTGACATGTCTTGGAGCCTTTAAGCTCAACATGTTAGCCTCTAGAACTCAAGGCTGACAACACAAAGAGAGCTGTTCTTTGCTTATTTATAATTTTCAGATAAACAATGTAAAAAAAAAACTCTAAGTTTTGTGACAAAGCCAATTACGACAAAGACAGGCCCACACACTTGTGAAACTGTGTATGTGTGCACACACACAATGGCAATATTTCCAAAACTGGGATGAAGAGGGAAGACTTAAGGGAAGTAGGTGACCAAGACACAAAATTAACATTAACTCACACTGCTGCAATAAACTATTTCTACATTCAATTCTTCTTATTTGAACAACAAAATCCATTTTTCATATGTGTTTCTTTGGCAACTTAAAGTAATTTTACACTCCCCTTTTTGAAAAACATAAATACCTACCTTTTCATGACACTGAGTTTTAGCAATTTTTAGTTGTGTTTGTGTGTGTTCGCGCGTGCACGCTTGCATGCTTGTGCACAACAAGGCCTCTTGACATGCAAATGAATACCAGACACTTGGACCACTTTTTGTTTCTGCCTTATGTGAGTGGATTAGGAATTGAACCTAGGCTGCCAGGCTTTGCAAGCAAGCACCTTTAACCATTAAGCCACCTCCCTAGTCCCCATTATGCTAATTTTTAAAGTATTCTCCTTTTTTTCTGGTGGGTAGTACTATATTAATGTACTTTTAAGTCTTAATTATTTAAATTAATAGGATCTATCATAAAGAAAATATTAAGTCAGAGTAGGGGTGATTTATAAAATGGTAATTGAATCTTCAGCAGTTAACAAAACCCTCAATTTTTTTTTGGGGGGGGGGGTTTGCGAGGTAGGGTCTCACTCTGGTCCAGGCTGACCTGGAATTAACTATGTAGTCTCAGGGTGGCCTCGAACTCTCGGCGATCCTCCTACCTCTGCCTCCCGAGTGCTGGGATTAAAGGCGTGCGCCACCATGCCCGGCTCTAAACCCTCAATTTTTAACTGGCACATGTAACCAGAATAAAGAATACATTTCATAGGCTCCTTATATCTAACTATGGCTATATAACTAAATTCTGGGCAATCTACGATCTAAACAAAGTGGTCAATGGTAGTTTTCAGAAAATGTGCTTGAAAGACAGTTGGCATTCACCTTTCCAGACCCCATCTTTTTCATTCCTTTCTCTTCCTTGCTATCAGCAGGGCCATAGCTGAAGCTACAAGAGCCATCTAAGTTTGTGTGTGGTCTGGGCAAAGCAGAATACACATGCAGGCAGGAGGAAGAAGCCTGGGTGCTGAGCACTGTATTGTTTAAGTCTCTGGCATCTGTCTTAACAACAGAATACAGAAAACTATTAAAATGATATGGGAAAGCTTCCATGGGATAATAGTGAACAAGTAAGTCATATGCCCAGGATAGATCACTGCCAGTTCCTGAAATTTCTCAAGTGATCCACAACTGTTGGCGATTTGAGAAAAGGTAGTTTTGTGTGCATGAGTTATAAATTTGAAATGTAAAATTGCCTCTTATTTTCACAGAAATCATGTTTTATTTTAAGGTCTTATGAACATTATACTACAAAGACTTTTAGATCATTAGGACAATATTCATATTTTAAAAATACCTACTTAATTAAATTTGTACTTTTTCATTATTATCATTATATTTCATCATATTGCCAATTCACAAAATAGCTGTTTAAACATTATTCAACAAAACATAAAAATGTTACTGAAAACAGGTTACTCAGCTTAAGATAATTGATACTGATAGTGAATGATTATAGTGATAAAGAATATGAATGTTCCTGAGGATCAACAAGTCTGGGATGATTATACACAGCAAAAATGTAAAATGCAAAGCGTGAAAAAGTACAATTACATTCATACACAAAAACACACAACCACTCAGTCTCCACCATATGGTACTACAACAACAAGGATCATTACTTAAACAAATGTGATGTAAGGCAGGTAACGCCCAAGATGTTCCACGCAGATAGTGACTTCTTTGAAAAATCAAATAAATTTGAAGAGCCTCCCACTTCTCAATCCTTTCAAAATAGAAATTAGTATATTTTACATCCAAACTTGAGGAGAAACAAAGATAAAAGATGCACCCTTTAAAGTTATACTTCTCACTAGAAGAACAAGCACAACTTATCCAGCTGTCCACATGCTTATTACTCAAAAGCCTTACAAAATATGATGATTGGAAAGGAACAGAAGAAATTGTTAGCAATAATCCATCTATCAGATGACATTGTGTCAAGTGATTGTGTCAAGTGTCAGTGAAACCAGAGTTAGGAGTACAAGTGTAAAGAATTCACTTTAGAGCTGAACAAACCACTTATGAACAAAGAATAAATCAATTCAATTCAGCAACACTGAAATTGTGCATGAAAGCTAAGTGTTCAACAAATGTCAATCCTGCTCACTGCTTGTGGTGGTTTGATTCCGGTGTCCCAGCTGATGGAGACTTGGGAATTAAAGCCTCCTAGAGGCAGTGTATTATTGGGGGCAGGCTTATCAATATTATAGCCAGTTTCCCCTTGCCAGTGTTTGGCATAATCTCCTGTTGTTATTGTCAGCTCTGGTTGGCCAGGAGGTGCTATGATGCTGTCTGTCGTTTTCCCCTGCCATCATAGAGCTTCCCTAGAGTCTGTAAGCCAAAATGAACCTTCCCCTCCCCACAAGCTGCTGTGGGTCAGATGTTTTCTGCCAGCAATGTGAACCTGATTACAACACTGCTATAAATCCAAACTACCAAATTAGATTGAGTTAGTCAGTTTAGAAACCTAAAAGGTAGTTTCAACTTAAAATTATTTGCAAATACAGCAAGAGGGATACATGCAAATTCTATTCTAAAAATCTACTTTCTTTCATAGGATCAAATGGAAGATTCCAATATGCCTCTTTTATCAAAGTAAAATGCACAGAATAAAATTAAACATTTTAGCTGCACAATGGCATTTGGGACATTCACAATGCTATGTACAATTATATTTATCTACTTCCTAAATATGTCCTCACTCCAAAAATGATACTTTGTCTATATTAAGCAGTCACTCTCACCACTAATTTGTATTACATCTTTATTGATTTGTCCACTGTGGTTATTTCATATAAATTGAATTCTGGGCTGGAGAGATGGCTTAGCGGTTAAGTTGTTTGCCTGCAAAGCCAAAGGATCCCAGTTCGATTCTCCAGGACCCACGTAAACCAGATGCACAAAGGGGTGCATGCATCTGGAATTCATTTGCAGTGGCTGGAGGCCCTGGCACACCCATTCTCTCTCTCTCAAAGTATTCTGTGCCTGTATTTTCTTTAACTCAGCAAATGAGGTTTGTTCATGTTGAAGCATGTTACTATACATTCCAACTTATGACTGACTAGTAAGTATCCTATTGTACATATATACTTCATTTTGCTTAGTCATTCATAAGTTGATGGACATTTGGGTTGTTTCCACCTTCTGGCCACTGTGAATATCCATGAACAAACTATTTAATAAACATTTTCAATTATGTTCAGTATTGCATAAAAGAAATGGTGGGTCATATTTGTGTTTAAATTTGGAGGAACTGTTGAACAGATTTTGGAAATAAATGAAGATTTCCTTTGCAGTTCTGGACTTAACTGAAGCCCTGAGCATGTTGGGTATATGGTCTACTACTGAGTTACATCACCAATCCTAAGAATGTTTTTTTTAATCACTGTGGTAGTTTGATTTGAGTGTCCCCTATAAACTGAAGTGTTCTGAATTCTAGGTTCCCAGCTGGTAGGAATTTGGAAAGTGGAGCTTCCAAGAGGTAATGTATTATTGGTCATGGGCTTATGAGTGTTATAGACAGCTTCCACTTGCCAGTGTTTGGCACATTCTCCTGCTGCTGTTGTCCAGCTGGTGTTGGCCAAGAGGTGATGTCCAGCCTCTATTCATGCCATGTTTCCCCCTGCCATAATGGAGCTTCCCCTCCTGTCTATATATAAGACAAGTAAACCCTTTCCTCCCATAAGCTGCTTTTGGTCGGGTACTTTCTGCCAGCAACAAGAAGTTAACTGCAACAATCACTAATCACTGGTGGAGAAAACAGCAAATCTGATCAAATATGATCATTAAGGACATATAAATTACTGATTTAATATACAGATAATGAATAACACTGTCCCAATTTCTACCCTTTAATATAACCTAGCTGTCCAATAAAATAAATAAAAGTTTTAAATTTGTGACATTCTTAAGGGAAGAAAAGGGAAAGGAGAAAAGGAAATGAGAAGCAGAAAGTTAGAACATATTAGGAGCCTTTATTTTGAAGAACATACATACAAAAAAAAATTCCTCAAAACTTTTCACAATGTGTAATGTCATATAGAGACCTGAAGGTAAAAAGGGTAGAAGACAACCAGAGGTTTCCACAAAAATAGGTATGTTCTCTAATATGTCTTCTCTTGAAAGTTTGTTTTTGGAAAAATACCACATTTAGTTGATTGATCCAGACAGCAAAGGAATATAACAAGGATAAGAACTAAGGAATTTTGGTATGTATCCAATAGCTTTATGATAGAAGGTTGTATAAATGAAGGACAATGCAACAGAACATCTTTCCCTGTTGACAAGTCTACTTTCAGCTTCTATGATAGCAATCTGTAGATTCCACATACTAGATCAGTAGTATATGTTTTCTATGCCTGGTTTATTTCATTTAGCACCATCCAGCTCCTTTATGTTGTCACAAATGAAAGGATTTCTTCCTTTTTCTAAGTAACTTTAAAAAATATATCCCACAATATTACCTATTCATCTGTTAGCAAACTTTTAGAGTTATTCTTTATCTTACCAATTGTAAACAGGGTTACAATTAACACAGGAGTACAGATTTTTCATCATAATACTGATTTACTTTCCTTTGGATTTACATCTAGAAGTGGGGCTACTGGAAGATGGGGAATTTACATACTATTTTCCACAATGGCTGTACTAGTTTACATTCCTACCAAGCATGTACAATTTGAATTCTCCTTTTTCTAAATTCTTCCTAATATATTAAAAATCTGTTAGGTTGGGTAGCCCACGAGAAAGTGTTCATCATGGCCCTGTTTGGGGCTGCACTCGGGGCTGGGTGTGGAAATGCTGATCCAGCCTTACATTCATGGCAAGTGAGGAAGTGGTAGTCATGGGCCTTGCCTCCATTGGGGAAGATCTCAGGGCAAGCAGATTGCAGGCCATGAATGGGACAGGTGATGATGATCACCAGACTTGCTTGGGGCCTGGTGAGAAATTCTTGATCCAGGGCTTGCTAGCCAAGGGCAGTTGCTGGATCCACACACAAGAGGTGTTGGGGCTGTTTCACAGGCAGGGATCATCCAGCCCAGACCATTTTCAGAAATGTGTGACCAATGTGGGCCCACAACCACAGTGACTGAGGTCCAACCCCAACAGCGGGATCCCTTCTCAGCCCTGTCCTGCTTGCCACCAGCAGCCACAGCCAAGCCTACCGCCAAAGACCAAGAAGTGAGTAGCAATGAGACAACAGGAACCTATCTGGTCACTGAGTTAGCAAGGATTTCCAGGGTCAAAACTGCTAAGAGACTGAACACACAAGAGCCAACTCAGGCTCAAGAGAACCCAGACAAAACCTGTGAATATATCACCTTCCCACTCCTACCCTGACCAGACCTAAACAAGACCGTCAACAACATACTCCACAAGAGATACTAATTGATGCATTCCTAGCAAAACAAGACAACTACCTGAAGATGTGCAAACCTCAAAGCAAAACAAACAATGCAAGACACCAGGCTGAAAGATGCCCACCAAGATGCCTGCTCGCATAATGGAATCCCACATTGCAATCCTAGAGGAAACTCCAGCAATAGAATCTCAAAATAAAGCTGTGACAAGTGTATTCAACTAACTTAATGAGGCCATGAACAAAAAGGATTAGAAGAGAATTGATATAAACACTCACAAAAAAAGTTAAATCATGGCTAAAGAAAATTAAAAAAAAAAAGAATTCAGGAATAAACTCACAAAGAATGACTGAAGGAAACAAACAAATTAACAAAAATAACTCAATTCACTTCTCAAAATAATTGAAGAGAAAAAGAACTTGGTAAAAAGATAAAGGGAATGGAGCAGAACCAACAAAACAAGTGTTCTCAATAGGCAGTGGAATAAACAATGAGGATATAATCAATTGCAGGAACAAATTCTGAACAACAACATGAAATCTAAGAAATGAAATTCCAGAGAAGGACATGCTAAAGAAAATATGCTAAACAACAATGAAATAACTTTTCTAAAAGGTTCTCAAGAAAGCCTCAACAGAGTAGACCATATGGAGGAAAGACTCTCAGAAATTGAGGACAAGACAGAGGAAATAGTCCAGCAGTACTTGTATGTTCTAAAAATCATGTGAGCAGAAGATACAGGAAATGTGGGACACCATAAAGAGACCAAATATTCAATCACTAGCATAAAGAAAGGAAAGAAATACAAGCCAAAGGTATAGAGGACATCTTCAACAGAATTATTGAAGAAAATTTTCCTAACCTCACAGAAGAAAGTCCCATCAAGGTACAAGAGAACAACAAACAAAAGGAACCAGAGAACAAATCCCCTGCATTATATTATACTTAAAACACTCAACACTGAAAACAAAGAAAGAGTTCTAAATGCTTCAAGAGAAAAGCAGTGTTTTACATACAAAGGTAGCCCATCAGAATTACCTCTGATTTTTCAATAGAAATTCTAACAGCCAGAAGAGATAGGAATTAAGGATTTCAAATACTAGAAGACCAAACTGCTGACCCAAAATACTATATCCAGCAAAATTATCACTCATAACAGAAGGCAAAAGAAAACTGTTCATGATAAAAGCCATCTATATGATTATATAAGCACTAAGCCAATCCTACAGAGAATATTGCATAGAATAATCCAAACTAAACAGACAATCACACCCAAAAGTCCAAGAGAAAACAGAAAAACAACCAAAAATAGAACAAATATAAAAATGTATATACTTCAAGAAAACAACAAACTCTACAAAGCCTCCCACTCAACAGGGATTAACTAACTCCTTCACAGTTATAACTCAAAATATCAATGAACACAATACCCCAGTTGAAAGACATAAGGAGAAAGCAGGATCAGAAAAATATACCCATCCATTTGCTGCCTACAGGAAACCCACTTTATCAATAAAGATTAGGGTGAAAGAATAGAAAAACATATTCATCTTAGGGTAAAAGGATGGAAAATACATTTGAAGCAAATGGAAATAAGAAACAAACAAGGGTGGCTATTCTGATATCAGACAAAATAGACTTCAAACCAAAAGTAATCAAAAGAGATTTTTTTTAAAGGCTACTTCATACTCATCCAAGGAACAACAAATTATAATCATAAATGTATATGCACCAAACACAGGAGCACCAAATTATATATATATATATATATATGGAACCCTGTTAGACCATAAAGCAGAAATAAATCCCAACATAATTATAATAGGAAACTTTTAAATTATTTCCTTCCTTCCTTTCTTCCTATCTTCCTTTCTGGGGGAGCAGAAGAGAATAGATGCACTAAGCCCTCCACCCACTGCAAACAAACTCCATATACATGTGCCACCTTGTGCATCTGGCTTATATGGGTACTGAGGAATTGAGCCTGAATCCTTGGGCTTCGAAGGCAAGTGCCTTAACCACTAAGCTATCCCTCTATCCCAGTAGGAAACTTTAATACCCCACTGTCTTCAAGACACAGACCATCTAAGCAGAAAATTAACTGAGAAATAAGGAAGTTAAACAATACCATAGATTAAATGGACTTAGTAGACATCTAGAGAATATTCCACCCTAACTCCACAGAATACATATTTTTCTCAACAGCTCATGGAACCTCCTCTAAAATGGATAATAGATTGGGGCATAAAACATGTCTTATCGAATTCAGAAAAATTAACATAACTCCATGCACTATATCAGATCACAATGCAATAAATCCACAGATGAACAACAAGTAAAACAAATGAAATGAACAAATCATTATTATTAAACAATACATGGATAGAAGAAATAAAAAAGGAAATTAAAAAATTTTTAGAGCTGAATGAAAACTCAACCTACCTAAACTTATGGGAAACAATGAAGGTAGTCTTAAAAGGTAAGTTTATAGAACAAAATGCCTTCATTTCAAAAAGAGAGCTCTCAAGTCAGTAACTTAACTATTTAGCTGAAGGCACTGGAAAAACAAGAACAATCCAAATGAATAGTGCTGCTCCTTCAACATAGTACTATTAGTCCTAGCCTAAGCAATAACAGAAGAGAAAGATATAAAACAAGATATACAAGATATACAAACAAGACCATCATAATAGGAGGAAAAGATCATGACATCAAACTGAAAAGAAAGACTGAGAGGGGGAGGGAATATGATGGAGAGTGAAATTTAGAAGGGGAAAGTAGGGGGAGGGAGGGAAGTACCAGGGGTTATTGTCTACAATTAAAGAAGTTGCCAGTAAAAAATAAAAATAAAAGGGATACAAATTGGGAAGGAAGAAGTAAAATTTGCCCTACTTGCAGATAATATGATCCTATAAATAAGTGACCCAAAAGATTCTACCAAAAAACTTTTAAAGGAGATAAATTCTTAAGTAAAGTGGAGGAATACAAAATCCACAAACAAAAATTAGTAGCTTTCCTATATACTAAAGACAAATATATGGAGAAAGAAATCAGCAAGGAAGTCCCATTTTCAATAGCCACACACACAAAACATATCAAATATCTGGGGATATAAGTAACCAAGTTAGTCAGAGACCTATAAGATAGAAACATGATTAAAAAAACCAAAAAAAAACAAGACTCAAGAAAGAAATTAAGAACATGAGAAAATGGAAAGAATTCCCATACTCATGGATAGGAAGAATTAATATTGTGAAAATGGCCATTCTACCAAAAGCAACAAAGAGATTCAATGCAGTGCCAATAAAAATTCCAGCATAGGAGCTGGAGTGATGGCTTAGTGGATAAGGCACTTGCCTGAAAAGCCTAAGGACACAGGTTCGATTCCCCAATATGCAAGTAAGCCAGATGCACAAAGTGGTGCATGTGTCTGGAGTTGGTTTGCAGTGCAAGGAGGCCCTGGCATACCCATTCTCTCCCCCCCCACTCTCTCCATACACATACATACACACACACTATATATGCCTTTCTCTCTCTCAAATATAAATATATATATATATATTAAATTCCAGCATCATTCTTCATTCAGATAGGAAGAACACTATTAAAAGTCATATGGAACTACAGAATGAATAGGATATTCAAAAATATCCAGAACATCAGAAACACCTCTAAAAATATGACTATACCTAATTTCAAGTTATACTACAAAGCTATAGTAATAAAAACAGCATGGTACTGGCATACAAACAGAAATATAAATCAATTGAACAGAATAGAAGACCCAGACCTTATTCAAGCAACTACAGCAACCTGATCTTTGATGAAGGAGCCAATGATGTTCACTGGAGAAAAGAACATTTTTCAATAAATTGTGCTAGAGAAATTGGATTACCACATGTAGAAAAATAAAACTAGACCCACTCCTCTCGTCTTGCACAAAAATCAACTGCAAATGGATTAAGGACCTAAAGACATTAAACTCTTAAAAGAACTGTAAGACAAAATAGGGAGAACGCTCCATGTAGGTAAGTGTAGGGCAAGACTTCCTAAATAAGACCCCAGTAGCCCAGGAAATTAAACAATGGGATCTCATGAAACTAAAAAGCTATTGCACTGACAGTCATACCATAAACAGAGATAATGAACTAGCCACAGAATGGGAGAAAATTTTCACCAGCTACACCACCAGCAGAGGCCTATTAGCTAGAAGCTACAAACAACTCCATAAACTAAGCAAAAGGGCAGGGCATGATGGTGCAGGCCTTTAATCCCAGGATTTGGGAGAAAGAAGTAGGAGGATCACTGAGAGTTTGAGGCCACCCTGAGACTAGATAATGAATTCTAGGTCAGCCTTGGGTAGAGACCCTACCTCAAAAGACAAAAAAAAAAAAAAAAAAAAAAAAAGCATTAAGCAATAAAAAAAACCAAACAAACAATGCACTCAAAAATTGGGGCAGGGCTGGAGAGATGGCTTAGCGGTTAAGGCGCCTGCCTGCTAAGTCTAAGTACCCGGTTCCAATCTCCAGGTCCCACATTTAGCCAGATGCAAACTGACGCAAGGGCGCAATGCCACACTTGCCCACAATGGGGTGCACGCATCTGGATTCCATTCACAGCAGCTGAGAGACTGCTGGCGCGCCCATCTCTATCTGTTTCCCTCTCCCTCTCTGTCTGTCTCTCTCTCTCTGTGTGTATCTCTCTCCAAAAATAAAAAAATAAAAAGAATTTTAAAAATTGGGGCAAAGAAATAAATGCTCAAAGGAAGAAATACAAGTGGCCAATACTCACTTAAAGAAATGTTCAACATCCTCAGCCATCAGAGAAATGCAAATTAAAACAATTATGAGGCTCTGCTTCATGGCAGTGAGGATGGTGATTATTAGAATACCAAACAGTAACAGTTGGTGAGAATGTGGGGAAAAGAGGAACCTTTATTCACTGCTGGTGGGAATGCAAATTTGTGTAATCACTATGGAAAACATTATGGAGACTCCCAAAAAAAGATGCAAATAGATCTACCACATGACCCAGCTATTATTCTCTCCTGGGCATTTACCCTCAAGACTCCATGCTTTACTTCAGACATACTTGCTCAACCATGTTTATAAGCTGCTATATTCACAACTGCTAAGAACTGGAATCAACCCAGATGCCTATCAACTGATGAATGGATAATGAAGATGTGGCACATATACACAATTGAATACTACTCATCAGTATGGAAAAGTAATATAATGAAATTTGCAGGAAAATGGATAGACTTGGGAAATATTATCATAGGTGAAGTTATACAGTATAAGACAAGCAACTTATATTTTCTCTCATATGTGACTCTTAAAATGGACCAGCTGAACAGGAGAGGAAAAGGCAGTAAGCATTAAGACTATGGATATAGGACTAGATAAACTGCTTAGCAGTTAAGGCGCTGACCTGTGAAGCCTAAGGACCTATGTTCAAATCTTCAGATCCCATGTAAGCCAGATGCACAAAGGTGTGGCAACCACATTCCAACTAGGTGGAGCAAGCATCTGGAGTTCGACTGCAGTGGCTAAGGTCCTGGCACACCAATTCTTGGTATCTCTCTCTCTTTCTCTCTCCCTCTCTCTCTCTCTTTTGTGCTCTCTAGTTAAAGTATTGCTTTGTATCTTGGAGAGATTTTGAACTTTGGGCTTTTGAACAAAGTTAGTACTACTTACAATGGGAAGACTCACAGAGAAGGACTAATTACCTTTTGCACCATGAGATAGCTATGAGCCTTTGAGGGCCAGGGGTTGAATACTATGGTTTAAAAGTGATATGCTTGGCTGGAGAGATGGCTTAGTGGTTAAGGCGCCTGCATGCTAAGCCTAAGAACCGGGTTCCAATCTCCAGGTCCCACGTTTAGCCAGATGCAAAGTGACGCAAGGGTGCAATGCTGCAACTGACTACAAGGGGGCACACACATCTGGATTTCATTCACAGCAGCTGAGAGACTGCTGGCGCGCCCATCTGTATCTGTCTCCCTCTCCCTCTCTGTCTCTCTCTGTGTCTCTCTCCAAAAATAAATGGTTTTAAAAAAAGTAATATGCTTGAGTGTCATCTGGAAAGGATTATACTAAGTGAGGTAACAGGCTCAGAAAGCCAAATGTCACATGTTCTCTCTCATATGTGGATCCTAGCTACAAATGTATAGCCTTGTGTGTGAAGTGAAACCAAAAATTGGTACCAGAAACCAGTAAACTGGTAAAAGGCTATAAGGGAGGGAGGGGAGGGGAGGGGAGGAGAGGGGAGGGGAGGGGAGGGAAGGGGAGGGAAGGACTTAAGTGTATGGGATTGCACATATGTAAGTAGAAGAACAGATTACAGGGAGGGGAATGGCCTAAGCAAGGCCATGGGAAGAGAATGCATAAAAGAAGGGCAGAGGGAGGGTCAATCAAAATTCAAGATATTGTGAATAAGACTTATGTAAACCTACTTTTTTAATAATGGCACATCCAGAAGCTGTAGACTGTTACTAGAAAATTTTCAGTGCCTGGGATGGGATACCTTCCAGTGAGTTGTTGGCCAAGGAGGTCCTGGAAGCCTCCAAAACATTACAGGCTATTGCCAAAGCCCTTGGTTTCCCTTGAGAAACAGATAGTAAGACCCTATTGCTGAAGACATCTCTTGCCTGAAAGGCAAGGTCACTGAGAAAGCAAGCTGGTGCTGAGCAGAAAACCTTCTCCCTGTAGACCAGCCAACTGAAAGCTGGAAAAAGCTGCACTGCATGCAGCCGTATGGGAGACAGAAGTCATCAGCAGTGAAAACACTGGACACTGAAAATTCAAGTTTGGCTATATAGGCCCAATGACTGAACGGGAACAATAGTGGCATGTCTGCTTTTGGGGTAACCAACTGCTTCATAATTGGACTGAAGGCCCTCTCTATGGGAGGGAATACATACCTGGTACTGAAAAACCTAAGCAAAAGTCTATGGCAGGAGAGGTCATGAGCCTTAGGGGTATAAAGCCTGCTCTTGTCTGGCTAAATGTATATATTATTCCCACCAAGCTACCCTGAAAGCACTACACTTAATGTTCATATTCACATATTAATGTTACTCTCACTTCTGGTTAGGGAAGCTTCTCTTTTCAGATGGCAATGACCACTGGGATGACCCAAAAGGCAACATAGTGCTGAGAAGAAGGGATGGAGGAGTGCCCAGCACTGAAACATCTCTGTCACACCCTCCAAGGCTCAGGGCCCATTGCAGAAGAGGGGGTGGATAGAATGGAAGAGCCAAAGGAAGGGTACGATTCCTTACAATGCAACTGTCCAGACAGAAATTGGCCTTGATATCCATGTCCTTGCAGTGCCTAGCAATACCTTTGCAAGACCCTTATAATAGAAGAAAAAGATGATAACATCAAATTAAAAGAGAGACTAATGGAGAGAGGGAGGGGATATGATGGAGATTGGAGTTCTAAAGGGGTATGGGGGCAGGGGAGGGAAATATCATGCATTTTTGCATGTAAGTATAGAAGTTGTCAATAAAAAAATACTCAATATTAAAAAAATTAAAAATTAAAAAAAAGAAACCTGATATGAGTTTTTAGCCTAGATAACATTTGATTCATAATATGCAGTTTGTAGTGGGTTTAATGAAAATTTCTTTGTAAGTATTCAATAATAAAAAAAAGATTATGGATATAAGTAAAATGGGACCAAGAAAAAGTGAAAACAGAGAGTGAGGAGGGGATACCAGACATACTAGTTAAAGGGTGGCAGAGTAGAAGAGTCAGCATAAGGGAGGGTAGAGAAGGGAATAAATACACAAAACAAAACTAAATAACTAGTTAGTACACTAGATATCTTTCTCCCAGATAGTAGTATATAAGATACAGATAACCCCAAATAAGGAATGTGGTCACACCAGACTGATATGCCCAAAACAAGGTGGAGAAAGCTTCTTCCTAATATCACTGGCTATGGCTCATGAATCCCAGGACCAGAACTGAGTAGTTGTCCAAAGAGACCCATGAGGTCCCCAACACAATGCAGGCCATTATGAAGCACTTGGTTAACCAACAGAACTAAAAGCTAAAGACACCATAAGTTGCTGACTCAGGACACAGGGAGTTCAGCTACGCACGCAGAGGAAAGCCAATCCTCTCCTACTAAACCATCATGGTACTGGTAAGTGCTATCAGGGCTACCGAGTGACAGTGATCACCAATAAGTAGAAAATTCTGCTATCCACCACCCAGACAAGAAACACACACTTGTGCAATAATGACATACAGACTCTGTGAGTAACCAACTGCTCTCCAATTCAACATAAGGCCCACTCAGTGGGAGAGCATGCATAACTTGTTCTAGGATCCAAGTTAGCATCCCACAGGAAGTTCATAACTGCCAGAGAGAAGTCCCCACTGTTCTCTGGACATCTTGTGTTAGTATCCTCATCAAAGTATCTCTCAAAATTACATGAATAAAAGGGCGTGGTAGCACATTCCTTTAATCCCAGCATTTGGGAGGCAGAGGTAGGAGGATCACCATGAGTTCGAGGCCACTCTGATACTACATAGTAAATTCCAGGTCAGGCTGAGCTACAGTGAGACCCTACCTTGAAACACCCCAAAAAAAAAAAAAAAAAAAAAAAAAAAAAAGAACCCATGAATTACATGAACATACCTCTTAACCAGAGTGGTTCTCACCCTTGGTTGGAGAGTCTGTTTTATTTTACAGATGGCAGAGACTACTGGGGAGAGCCAAAATCCATCAACTGGACTGTTGTGCCCTGTGAGGCCTAGTGGAACTTCCTGAGCCTGACTAGAGTTTAGCGACCTGTCCTTGGCCTACTTCTGCTTAAGAGTGACTCAACAAGGCCTAAGCCGAAACTGCCTCCACCCAGCTACTGCTGACGTGGTGAAATAATATTGGCCCCTACACCTTTTTCCCACCCTCTTTCTCAAAACAAATATATACACCCTCTCATTACAATAAGACGAGTTCCTGCTTCGACAGGACTCCTGGCTCAGTGTGTTTTTTCTCTCCGGTGTTTTGGGGAAAGGTCTGAGTGGCCGACACCCATCTTCCCGCTCAGCCTCAAGAGGAGCCGCGAGCCCGGCTCTCTCTTCAGCTCTACCTGCCGGGGGAAGGAACTGGCAGACTGGTGCCCCGTGTGAGGAAGGAAAAACACGGAAGTACATTGACGGGCTAATTGGACTGCGGATGGGTGTACCCTCATAAATTATGAGGTAGTCTTCATATCCAATATTCTAACCTTTGCTTCTGTAAACTGTGCTTGCTTCAACATCTTTTCATTCCTTTCTCTTTCCTTTCATTTCCGGGTTGCCGGCAAGCCGCATTTGCGGTGCCTGTATTTCTGAACGGGTCATACGTTCCTGGTGGACGCACCACGTGGGCAGACCTGGAGGAGACTCACCACGTGGGCAGACCTGGAGGAATCTCAAAGTGTTCTGCCCCCTCATTTGAGTGGGGGCTCCATCTCAGAAGAATTCTGCAACATGTGTAGCTATTGTTTGGGCCCCTGTCCTTGTATTGTACTCATGTGTATTACTGTTACCCTGATTTTATGGATACTCGACTTTATAACATGGGACAATCCTTATCTAAGCCAAAACCTGCCTTAGAGTCACTACGGATTATGCTCAAAAGTAGAGGCCTTTATCTGATAACAAGGCCCTCCAGGCATGGGGCTGTTTACTCAAGATTGCTCCCTGGTTGCCCGAGAGTAATCTTTTTGACTGGGACACCTGGGACAAAGTTGAGAATCTGATCAGGAGAGCTCAGGTAGAAAAGGGGGAGATCGCCCCTTTGGGGGCCCTCCCGACTGTGTCGGCCTTAAAGGGCTGTTTTCCACCTGAACCTCCAAGATCAAGAGGGGGGACCCTGACCCAGGAAGGGACAAAGGGTGATACCCTGACCCAGGAAGGGACAGAGGGCAATCTCAGCCCCTCATGCCAGCCTGAGTCCCCATATCCACCCCTGGATCCTTTTGAGAGTGCTCCTTGGCCATCTAAAGGTCCATCGCCCCCAGATCCCCCTACTAATCCTTTTCAGAGCCCCTCTGCCCCTCCGCAGGGGATGGCGCCCCTGGGGGAGGAATAATCAACCTCTTCCCTGCTAACGTTAATCCCGTTAATCCTGGCGGTAATTGCCCTGCAGCCTGGTATCCTTGGGAAGCTCATGATTTGAATGATGTTAAAAAGGCTGTCTCAGAGGACGGGCCTAATCCCCCCAGGGCAGAGACCATCCTTCAGGGTTTGGTTCATTATCGTTGTACCACTCAAGATTGGAAAGACCCTGCTAAAGCTGTTCTCTCTGGCCCCCTGTACATAAAATGGAGTGCTTTCTTTCAGGATGAGTGCCACCTTCAAGCTGAGCGGAACCAGGCCGCTCAGACCCCAGTACCAATCACCTTTGGGATGCTCTCAGGCACTGCTGATCAGTTTTCTACCGGTCTTCAGCAGGCCACCATTCCTGATCCATACCGAGATCAGGTACGGGCTTTGGGAATGGCTGCATGGAAAAAGTTAGAGGAGGGCCCCTCTGAACCCCCCATTATAGGAGTCACCCAAAATATCGGTGAGGATTTGGCCACTTTCATAGAGAGGGTCGAAAAAAGCCATCAAAAACATTCTCAGGTTCACCCCCGATCCTAAGGGCCACTGCTCACCCCCCAGTACCTAAGATTCAATGGGTGCCTGGGGACCTCATATGGGTTGAGCAGTGGCCTATACCTACCCCTAAACGAAAACAACTTCATATACTCGTTAAACAACAATTGGCTTCAGGACATGTGCGTCCTTCAACAAGTCCTTGGAACTCCCCGGTTTTTGTTATAAAGAAGCCTAATGGCTCTTGGACACATTTACGTGACTTAAGAAAAATAAATGAGAGAATGATGCCTTTTGGGACCCCGCAGAGAGGGCTCCCTTGGATTCCAGCCATTTCCAACACCCATTACTTAACCATTATTGATATTAAAGATTTTTTTCTCTATTCCATTACATCCAGATGATGTAGAAAAATTTGCGGTTCTCCATACCCTCAACAAACTTTCGTGGACCAGACCTAAGGTTTGAATGGACCGTCTTACCTCAAGGCATGGCTAACAGCCCCCCCATTTGTCAGTATTACATGTCTCATATCTTTTCTTCCTTGATTAATCATCCTAATGTTTTATTCTACATTTATATGGATGATATTATTTTAGGTACATTCCAACCCATCTGATCTCCAAGACCTCACTGCTAAATGCCTTGCCATTTTACAGGCCAATGATTTTAAAGTGGCTCCAGAAAAGATTCAGACCGCCCCTCCCTTCAAGATTTTGGGCTCCATGTTATTCCTTGATACTGTCTCTCCTGTCAAACACCAACTCCATATTCAAAAATTCTATACTTTGCCTCAACTCCAAAAGGTGCTGGGGGAAATTAATTGGATGAGGACCTGGATACCCATAACTACTAAGGAACTGTCCCCTTTGTTTGACCTCTTAAAGGGCCTTACTCTCTCCTCTCAGATAACCTTGCTGCCTCGTCATGAACGAATTCTACATAAGGTACAACGGGCTATAGATGCTGCTACCTAAAGAGGTTCGATCCTAACTTACCTATTTCCCTCTATATTTTCTCTGGGGAAGCATTATGCACTGCACTGTTAGCCCAGGAAGGAGAACCCATCCAATGGATTCACCTCTCCATTGGTGGGGTCCCCAGAGTTTACTCTATAACTAACCAGATTGCAGACTGCATTATCAAGGGCAGGGACACCTCTGTCTGATTGTTTGGCACAGAGCCTCATTTCATTGTCACCCCCCATTAAGGTAACAGACTTCACTTGGCTTCAGAGAAATAACAACAGGGTTGCTATGACCCTCGAGGGGTTTCTGGGTATAGTTGATTGTCACTATGGTCCTAATAAATGGATGAGCTCCTTCTCTAGGTTGGAGTGGAGACCCCCCAGACTTTTTCTATCTAAACCCAACCCTGACTTTCTTACCGTGTTCACCAATGGGGGACGCTTGGGAGCTTCCCTAGTTGTTTACCCTCCCCTGAGGAGGGGAGAAAAGCCTAGGCCCATAAAGTCAATCTGCCATGAGGTCAAAGGGTCAGCACAATTCAAAGAACTATTCGCTGTCGTTTTAGCTTTGGACACTATTCAGGAGCCATTTAACTTATTTTCTGACAGCCTTTATGTTGTTAACCTGTTACCCAACCTAATTGAGGCCCATATTAGGCTGGACTCCAACCCTATATCCCCCTTGATGATTCAAGCCTGCTCCCTACTTAAACAAAGGATTAACCCCATTTTTCTTCAACATCTCAGAGGCCATCAAAATTTACCAGGATACCTCTCTAAAGGAAATGATTTGGCTGACAAACTGGCCTCTCAGCCTCAATGTAATACAGTCTCAGAAGCTACACGCTTCCACTTATTAACTCATATAAATTGGAGGGGTCTTAAACATAAATATCCCCACATGCCAGTCAAGGACCTTAAAAAAATTGTCCAAACTTGCAAATCTTGTCAGCCTTTCCTCCAGGTACCTCCTCTTCAAACTACAAGAGCCAATCCTCGAGGGCTACGCCCTAATCACCTTTACTCTCAGTTGATACTTTCTTCCATACTTGCTAGACATCTGCACACGCCGGGAAAAGACTAAACATACTATTAGCCATATGCTTCAATGCTTTGCCACCCTTAGATTGCCAGAGCAAGTCAAATTTTCTAATACCCACGGGGCCAGGCCATCGTAAACAAAAACAAAAGGGGGAATCCCTACCCCCACACGACCAACTAAAAAAGACATTATTAACCCTAAATATTTTAAATTTTTCTAAAAAAGATAGACACTTGTCCCCTTTTCAAAAACATTGGACCTCAGCTGTTACAGCTCTATCTGGGTCAAATAGAGGGACACATTGACTGGGGCCTGAAGAGAACCAGACCCCTCCTCACAGCAGGGAGAGGATTTAAATGTGTCTTTCCTCAAGAGGAAAAAAGACCCATTTGGGTACCAGCAAGAGACTTAAAATATTTACCTCAACAAGGGGCAATAACAATCAACTCTCCAGGGAGTGTTCCACCCCTGAGAACTGTGCCTCTGTTTCTTTCCCAGGAACGATTGGAGGTGCGGATGCTACTAGACCCAAATGAAGCCAGAAAAAGCTCCAGAAAGATTTGGAGAAGAGGAGACGGGACTTCCAAGACAACACGCTGTGGATGGGCTTACATGGCTTTTTACCCTACCTTCTCCCTCCCCTTGGACCCCTCCTTCTCCTTCTTCTTATCCTATCGGGCCCTGTGTAATTAATAAGATTACGCAATTCATTCACCAACAGCTAGAGGCAATTAAACGTCATCAGGTCAAAATACCACAGGTTCGCAACTCAGAAGCTGGACTCTTCTTCCTACTGGCTGTCCACCTAGCGTCCCGCCCCCGCCCTCCATTGAACCAATGACGGGTAAGATCTCAGACAGGCTGAGACAACCTAAGACAGGTCATGGAGTGGATTTTCAACAGACTAGAGGCATGGTACTCAGTGACGGGTAAGATCCCCAGAGGGGGACAACCTAAGACAGGGGCCATGCTTTCCACCATTCTTACAAAAACAAAAGGGAGAGATGTTGGGCCCTATGAGGCCCGGGTGTGAGGCCTAGTGGAACTTCCTAAGCCTGACTAGAGTTTAGCGACCTGTCCTTAAGAGTCATTAAGAGTGACTCAGCAAGGCCTAAGCCGAAACTGCCTCCGCCCAGCTACTGCTGACGTGGTGAAATACTATTGGCCCTTACACCTTTTTCCCACCCTCTTTCTCAAAACTAATATATACACCCTCTCATTACAATAAGACGAGTTCCTGCTTTGACATTACTCCCGGCTCAGTGTGTTTTTTCTCTCTGGTGTTTTGGGGGAGGGGTCTGAGCCACCTACACCCATCTTCCCGCTCAGCCTCAAGAGGAGCTGCGGGCCCAGCTCTCTCTTCAGCTCTACCTACCGGGGGAAGGAACCGGCACTGGACAAGTCAGTCACGTGCTTATCAAGAGATGTGCCACCTGTGGGTCTGGAGAGATGTCTTAGTGGTTAAGGTGTTTGCCTGCAAAGCCAAAAGATCCTGGTTCAACTCTCCAGGACCCACGCAAGCCAGATGCACAAGGGGGTACATGCATCTGGAGATTGTTTGCAGTGGCTGGAGGCCCTGGCATTCCCATTTTCTCTCTCTCTCTCTCTGCTTCTCTTTCATAAATAAATAAATAAATAAACAAACAAACAAATAAAATATATTTTTTTTTACAAAAAAGAGATGTGCCACCTGTATTATACTTACCAGGGTCCAGAAAAATCTGCAGAACAAGCAGTGATGAGTATTGCTCCCAATGTTGGCCCAACAACCATCTCTGGACAAACGGCAACAAACATGGTAGAGAACTGAAACACATCACAATGGAAATACAGAGTCTACAGAGAACTCAACTCCAAGAACAAACTGCTACACTCCTGCCAAAGCTCAGGGACTGTTGCAGAAGAGGGAGTATGAAAACTGTAAGAGCAATAGGGAGGGTAAAAATATCTTGAGGCACAGCCTCACCACCCAAGACTGACAGAGGCCCTAAATACTCCACAGTGAACACCAAGGACTCTACTAAGGAAGGTCCTCAGGGGACTGCAGACCAGAGGGTAAAGGGATACAATACTATAACCTATAAATATATATGTGGTGGAAGGTGAATATGATCTTGGTATACTATTAATATTAATGGAAATTGCCAATAATAAAAAGTAAGTAAGAAGGGGTGGAAAGGTCTTGGCCTAAGGGAAGGGGGTAGGTGGAAAACACAAAACTAATGGCAACATTAACCAACTTCATAGAAACGTTCCTTCTGGATAGTATTCTGTCTCTGCCTCCCAAGTGATGGAGCAATGCTATGCCTGACTCTTATGTAGGTACTGGGGACCCAAACTCAGGTCCTTATTCATGCTTGAGCAGCAAGCACTTTACCAAATGAACCATCTCCCAGGCTCCTTTGCTCATTGTTTTGAGTTATTTTTGTAAATTGAACATTTTGAATTTCCTATATGTTTAAATATTGTTAGGCCCTAATTGTATGGATGGTTTCCAAATATATCCTCCAGTTTTACAAGTTTTTTTTTTTTTTACTTTGCTATGCAGAAGTGTTATACTTTGCTGAAATCCCATTTGCCTATTTCAGCTTTATTAACCATGCTTCTTAAGGCATAATCAGAAAACCCTTACTCAGATCAATATAATGGAACTGTGAAAGTAATAGAAAAAACATAGGCACAATTGTAGTTTGGTTTTTGTGTATTTTGTTTTGATGGTTGTTACTTCTTGATGTGGTCCACTTAAGACTTTCTCTTTTTTCAAGATTAATTCTTTGTAGGTTACATAGATCTAGGAATTTATCTGTTTCTTCTAATTACTTATTTAGCATATGGTTAATCAATCTCCTAATTCTTTGTATCCTAAAATACCACTTATAATATCTTCTATTTTGTTTTCTGATTTTATTTCTGAGAGATAAAGTCTTAGGATGAGCCTGTGGTACTGCAGGCTCTTGTGAATGAGTAAAGTGATTGCTTCAGTTGGAGTCCACGCCTGGTAAAGATTCTATGGACACTGGTGAAATGACAAAGAAGAATTTAGAATATTATAACGTAGTAAACGAAGCAGCTGCAGGCTTGAGAGAACTCACATCAACTGGTAGTTTTCTGGCTGCAGCAGGTTTACTGAACTGTGACTGTCTAGATGTCTGCGGTATCCCCATGGTATAGTTGATTTTATTCTGCTCCTCCCCAGATACTGTGGATTTGATTTTTGAGTTTGATTTTAATAATCTGATATAGTTTTATATGAGTTGATTCCGAGTGATGTTTAATCTCCTACCAAGTTATATTTTCTCCCAGATTTAGAGTTTTCTGCTGCTTCTTTAAATAAGCTCTCTTTTCCTTTCTCTCTCTCTCTCTCTATTCCTTTTATAAATTCTGTAATTCAAACTTTGCTCTTTTAATAGGGTCTCATAAATCATGTCAGCTTTCTTCACTTTTCATTTTCTTTTTACTTCATTCTATTTTCTTCTGGGTTCAGATTCTTTCTTTTGTTTGACCAATCCTCTTGTTAATGTTCTCAATAATGTTACTTTATCATATTTTCAACTTGAGATCTTTTCTAAATTGTTTTAATGTTTTATTTTTATTTATGAGACACAGAGAGAAAACAGGCACCTCAGGGCCACTAGCAACTGCAAACGAACTCCAGAGGCATGTGCCACCTTGTGCATCTGACTTACATGGGAACCGGAGAATAGAAACTAGGTTCGATTAGGCTTCACAAGCAAGCACCTTAACTGCTAAGCCGTCTCTCCAGCCCCCAACTTGAGATTTTTTTTTTAAAGTAATTTTAAATTCCTTGGCTGCTATTTTCTTGATTTCACCAACCATGTTCTCCGTTTGTCACTAGGCTCCTTTACACTATTATTTTAAATTGTCAGGCAAACCATATATATCTCCTTTTCTTTGAGTTCAGCTACTAGAAAATTATGGTGTTTGTTTGAGGGTGGTCTGTATCCTTGGTTTTTCATGATTTTTGCCACCTCATATTGTGCATGTGACAAAGCAGTCAACTCTTCTGGTATATACAAGCCAGTTTCAATGTGCAATCAACATCCTCTATGTAGAAGTGTTCTAGTGCTTACTAGATGGGATGTCACAAATCCAGAGCCACGGAGGTCACCAATAAGTAATCAATGCAGTTCTATCTGTTGAAGTTGGCATTGTGGAAGATTGTAGGAATGTTTAACAGTGCATATGGATGTCTACAATGTTGACAAGAGTTGCTGGGTTATTTGGTGTTGATGACTGCTAAGGTCCTCCTCTTCTCACCAGAGAAGTTCTAGTTGAATCTTGCACCAAGTGTGGACTCAAAGTTCAATCTACTAGGGGCAAAGAAACCAGTGTATGATGGGCACTGCCTTAAGAGTGGTTTCAGAGCTAAGGCCTGAAGCATAGGTATATATAGAGGGACTACAGCACTGGGATTGGGGGCAAGAATGAAACTGATACTCTGAAGCACATGCACCATTGCTGCTGCAATGGTAATAGTATGTGAGGCATAGGTGCTTAGGAAGCTGTGACAATGCTGAAAGCAAAAGTATAGGCTTGCACAGAATAAAAGCAACTCTAGAGTTTGGGCACAGCCTATTTCTTTATGGCAGCTGAGCTGATACATCCAATTAGAATTAGTCTCCAGGCTGAACATATGAACAGGTATGATTCAACTATAAAGCCTTAGTCTGGAGTGTGAGAACTTGTAGGGTAGCCATGGCTCCAGGGTGACAGAATGCAAAGGCCTACAAGAGGTAATGGCTCCTCTTTCCCAAGCAACTAGCTCCAGAATAGCTGCTTTGTAAATAGAAGGAATGCACTGCCACAAGTCCCTTTTTTAGGCTATTTGGTAGAAACGACTGTTGGTTGTCTCAGTGGCAAAAGAAATTGAACTAGGGGAAGCAGGCCTTGCAAGCAAGCACTTTTGACCACTGAGCCATTTCCCCAGCCCTTTTACATGATTCTTCTAATTCTAAGAACAGGATACTGATGGTCCCCAACTTACAATCACTTGGGTAAAGATTTTTCAAATTTCCAATGATGTAAGCACTGCATTTGCACTCAGTATATTCATTTATTTTCAATTTTATATTTTTAATTTTGATTTCTCTGCTCCTTGAGCAAGCAAGATATGATAAGATACTCTCTCTGGTGGATAGTATCAGCTATCATACAATTTAAAATACCTAAATTATAGTCAATAATATCCTCAAAATAATACACACTCATACTGTAAGGGGAACTCCTTATAGCCTCTGTCAACTAAGGCCAAGCCTCATCATAGACAGTTTAAAGTTTTTAAAATGAGATTAGCTACTCTATAAAATACATAAATGAATCAAGGCAACAAATGGTCCTATTCATGTAGTACTTGTAGCACTTTTTAACAAGTTGCCTAATTTAACCAAATGTGCAAGACAAAAACTTAATAGTACCTAAGTATCCTGAATTGTCTAAGCATTTTCTAATTTTTTTTCACCATCCCAATTTGGT
Organism: Orientallactaga sibirica; assembly: GCA_036365145.1. Taxonomy (NCBI): domain Eukaryota; kingdom Metazoa; phylum Chordata; class Mammalia; order Rodentia; family Dipodidae; genus Orientallactaga; species Orientallactaga sibirica. The sequence goes on from JAEOAD010000036.1 coordinate 4,312,460, forward strand.
ACATCCTTCCAACAACTGGTACTGGCATGAGGTAGACAGTATTATTCACCCTCCATTAGAATGAGCTGAGGTTCACAGACTGTAAAACTTACCTAAAGCTGGATTACAAACCCAAAGCAATCTACTTGTGGACTTTAGGCTCTTGACCACTATGGAATGCCTAAACCTATCTAATTTCATGGCTTCTTAATCTCTTAAATGGAAATGATAATCCTTGCTCTGAACATGTTGTACTACCAAGGTTGAGACAAAATATGTAAAACATTAATTTGCTAAATTTTATAGATTTATAGAAATTAAAAGCACTACTATCCTCATTTGGAAAGACCACTGCCATTCTACATCCTTGTCATAGTATATAACAGAAAATGTATTTCCAAATAATGGACACCACACCTATAGGATGAATCCATACTCCTTCCCTTCTATGTACCTTTCTCAAGGATTTTGACATGTAGGCAAGATGTGCACCCTACTTTATGCAATCACAAACATCAATAGTACTTGTTTACTTATTTTTTTATTCTTGAACTAGAAATACAAAAGCTATATTTAGCTCAAAAATATAAAAATGAATCATGATATAAAACACTACAGTTGTTAAGAATCTTATGGTGACCCAAAGCTTTACAGCACTCCTCTACAGAGTTACATAATCTAAGTCATAAATACAGTGGGTTAAATAGCTTTTATTTTATAGCCCTGTATTATATAGAGTAAATCCATTGGTTTGTTGGATCTTTGTATTAAGATATTTCTGTATTAAAGACAATAAAATGTAAAGCCAAGGCTAGTAATATGTAAGTATTTCCTCCTACTATGTCAAGGGCCTTACATTTAAACCTCATGAATCACAGCTCAATGTTCTTCACTTCACATAAAACAACCAACTGAAAACTCCAAGTGAATCCTTCTACTTAGTATCACAGGTACTGGCTGGGGAGATGGATCAGTGGTTAGAGGTGACTGCTTGAAATGTTGCCAACCTGAGTTTTATGTCCACAGCATCCACACAAAGTCCTACATAAAGTGGCACACAAGTCTGTAATCCCAAGAGGCCTACAGCAATGACAGTCAGGGCCAAGAGAATACAGCTCACAAGCATCAGTGGTAAGAGAGACCCTGTCTCAAAAGGATAGAAGGAAGCCAGACATGGTGACTTTAATCCCAGGCACTCAGGAAGCAGAGGTAGGAGATTTGCCTGAGTTTGAGGCCACCCTGAGACTACACAGTGAATTCCAGGTCAGCCCAAAAGAAAAAAAAAAGGGGGGGGGTGGAGTAGGAAAGGACAGGTTGTTCTGACCTCTACATTTTTGCCATGACACTTGTATGACCATACACACCTACCTTACAAATATATACACAAAAAATTAGAAAAAAAGGAAGGATGACAGTGATGATGATGATGTGGTGATGATGATGATGATTCTAGGTACCAATAATAAAAATCCACTATGAGGAAGCACTACTGAAATCTTTCAATAAGAAGACACTAAGGACTAACCAAGTTAATTTACTAAATTCAAGGCTAGATAACTGATACAACAAAGATTAAAACTAGTTTAACTTTACAACTCTCACACTCTTATTTATCTCTATAATCTACTGCATTTCATCATATTCTCCATTACTTCAATTATGATAAAAGAAATCAAGAAAATAAGGTTTCTCAATCATGTGAAAAATTGGTAGAAATTATAACTAAATGTTCTTACTTCCCTATTTTAATATCTCAAAACAATTTTTAAACAAATTTTCAAAAATATTCAGTTTGAGCCGGGTGTGGTGGCACACACCTTTAATCCCAGCACTCGGGAGGCAGAGGTAGGAGGATCACTGTGAGTTCGAGGCCACCCTGAGAGTACATAGTGAATTCCAGGTCAGCCTGGACTAGAGTGAGACCCTACCTCGAAAAACAAACAAACAAACAAAAAATTCAGTTTGTTTTTGTTTTTGCTTACTATATCAAACTTTAGCAGCCTTAAGACTCAAGGTCCCTAGGTACAAATAACCTATAATCTTATAGTAGGACACACAAACATTCTCCAACTCAATAAACAGAACACAATTTACTTACAAGTTGATCTAATTTGAAGCTGAAATATTGTATCCTATGTGTTGAGCACCATGCCAAGTGTCACGAAAGATATAAAACCCAAAGATCAAATCTGGCACACATACCTAAAGGTGAATTTTCATTAACAATTTTCCATTTCCTTGTTTTTGTTCACTCAATTTTTTTACCAAATTCTCACTGGTTGTTAAGGAAGAAAGCAGTGAATTAATTTGCAGCACTATTGTCAACTGAGTGCAAACTTCTCTGAACCTATGTTTTCACCTTAACTGCACAATGGAATCACTTGTTCACTTTTCAAAATAACTTTTCTAGCTCTTCCTTTGCCATTTTCAACACTGCCACCTACACAACACTAATATACACACATTTATTTCATGTGTTAACACGGTACAAACTGTTATTTTCATTAATGGCACAGTATTGTCATAAATATCTAGCACATACATCTTTGCAAATTTTCCCTGTAATTTCTTTGAAATAAATTTCCATTCATTACTTCAAAAAGCAGTTTAAAGCCGGGCATGGTAGCACATGCCTTTAATCCCAGCATTTGGGAAGCAGAGGAAGGAGGATCACCATGAGTTCGAGGCTACCCTGAGATTACATAGTGAATTCCAGGTCAGCCTGGACTAGAGTGAAACCCTACCTCGAAAAACCAAAAAATAAAAATTAAATTTAAAAAAATTTTTAAAGCAGCTTAGAAATTATCAACCATGTGGAGGGTACCCTGCTAACTGCTACAAAACAGTTTTAAGTATCTTATAAGTAGAAATGTTGGGAAATTTTGACTAGAATAATTTTAAATTTATGAATTAAAAGCAATCATCATTTAAAATATGAAATCATTACATAAGGAAGTTCAAGGCCAGTCTAAAGTATATATGCTCCCTCAAAAAAACCAAAGACTAAGATGTGGGTAAGTGGAAGAGTGCTTATTTAGAACATGCAAAGCCCTGGGTTTGATCCTTAGCAATGTAAGTAATAATAACAAATATTAATATAAGCCATCACAATCAAGAACACATATTTAAGTGACACCTTCTATTTTTCCATAATGCTTAGGCTTTTTTTCATAGGTCTTACATGTTTATATCTAGATTTTATTAGTACTGAGTAGGATATTTTCTCTTTTGGTTACATTACTATGTGAAGACATATTAACATATGGTACCTTCTTTTGTTTACTCTGTAGAATTCTATTGTTAAATTCATAGTTTTCCCATTGTCTCCGAGTTTTATATTTAAGTTAAAATAGGAATACTTTTTTCCTTTCTTCACTTTCATTATTCAAAAAATGAAGAATGTCATATCATTCAAGTATACAGTGATAGTATTAATAACATCCATTTCCATATTTAAACTTTTTATCAATATCTAATGCTGTTTCTTTCCCTACCAAACAACAAACTAATCTTTATAAAAGAACTAATATATAAGACAAACTCTTTAATTCTGTCATTTTAATTTAGAGCTATTCATTTCTGAAATCTACTCTTCATTTTTTTTAAAAAAATTACTTATATCCCTCATTTACCCTTAAATTCTTTTGCTACAACTACTAATACTTTTTTCCAGTCACTTAACAGGTAGTAAGGAAGCAGTACATTTTATCTTTCACTAGAATAATGATATTAAAAGTAGTCCCAGGCGGGCGTGGTGGTGCACGCCTTTAATCCCAGCACTGGGGAGGCAGATGTAGGAGGATCACCATGAGTTCGAGGCCACCCTGAGAATACAGAGTGAATTCCAGGTCAGCCTGAGCTAGAGTGAGACCCTACATCAAAAAACAAACAAACAAACAAACAAACAAAAAGCAGTCCATAAAATATTTGCTTAAGATCTTCACTAAAAAGATAAAAGCTGGATATGGTGGTGTACACCTTTAATCCCAGAATTTGAGAGACAAAGGGAGGAGGATCAGTATGAGTTTGTGGCCAGCCTGGTGCTACAGAGTGAGTTCTAGGTCATCTTGGGTAGAATGAAACCCTGCCTTGAAAAAACAAAAACAAAAAGAGAGATATGACTAAAAAGTTGAGAAAAGCTTATTTAAACAAGTTCCTACTGCTAATAACAATTTAAATTTGTTAAATATGTATACCAAATATATTCTTGCTGTTAAGAACAAATATGCAATTGGAAACAGCTTGGGAAAGAAAAATAGTTTATTTTGGCCTAAACTTTCAAGGAGAAGTTTCTTGGTGGGGAAGGCATGGCAGCATGAACAAAACAGAGCTGGTCATATCTCACCAGAATCAGGAAGCAGAGGACAAACTGGACTTGGTGTCAGGCTTTAACACCTCAAGGCCTGCTTCTTGTAACCCACTACATTTAGCAACACCATATCCTGAACGCTCTACAACCTTACCAAACAGTACTACCAGCTGGTGGCCAACTGTTCAAACATATGAGCCTATGGAGCAGGTAAAGGAGGCTCCTACCCTCAAACCATAATACTCTATCCTTGACCTCCATCAACATGTCAGGCAAAAGGTGTCCATCCAACTTTTAAAATGATCACAGTCTACCAGACCCAAGCCTGATCAAAAATCAAAATCCCAAAAACTTATTTGAGATTCAAGGCAGCCTTTAACTATTGCCCCATATAATATTAAAGTGTAAATCACATACTTATTACATATAAAGGCACAGAATAAGCATTCCTATTCCAAAAGGGAAAAATGGGGACAGAGTAAGGAAGACCAAAATCCAGCAGAGCAAATACCAAATCCTGTAGCACCATGTCTGTTTTGAGAGACCTGTGATGAACTCATCAGGGTTCCAAAAGGCTTGGGTATTGGATAGCTCTGGCTTTCATCCCTTCAGAGCTTAAAGCTTTCTTTGGCTGATGTCCCATGGTCCTGAAACCTCAAACAACCTGGGATCTCTACTGCAACGTAGGGCTCTCAGGATCTCCTTGCAGTGAATCCAACCTGGCCTAATAGGTTCTCAGAAACTATGATTCAACACACCATGACCCCCTCAACATTGCAATTATCATGCCTGCAGAACAAGCAACATGAGGACAATGCTGTCAAGATCTGCTACCAGCTGGGAATGGAAGCAGCCTCTCTCTACTGACCAAGAGGAGCAAGGAACTCCTTTAGCATTCTCCCTTGAAGCTTTTACTTTTCAAAAGAAATTAGTATTCTTAGAAACTAAAGCATTAAAGGAGTTGCATTTGACCTCAGGGCATCTTTCCTATTGTCCCAGTGTAGAACAGCAGGCACTCTTTAATGGTGTTAATCCCCAGAACAATTGCTTTGTTGGCTGTAAGATTCAGAATTTTAACCATACATTTCTTTCCTTGCCAAACTGCACATCTTACCATTTCTTTCTCCTCTGCATTTTGCTCTCTTGCAGTTCCGATCCGAAGAAGAGCAGCTATAAGATGTCATGCCACAGACTCAATGCTATTCTACCTCAATTTTTTTTCTACCAGTCACTTTGGTCTTGAATTACTTTTAAATTCAGCCTCACTCAACTTCTCAGGATAAGGGTAAAATGCAGCCATATTTTTTGCCATATCACATAAACTACCTCTAGTTAAGTTCCAATAGAGTCCTTATTCCCCTCTGATACCTCATGAGCAGAGCCACCATTATCCATACCTCTCTCAGCGGTTTGGCCTTACAAGCTTCTACCAGAATGGCTCAATAAACTGTGCTTATAGCATTGCAAGACTTAAGACTTCTAATGTCCAAGACACCAAACTATTATATACTTCTTGCATACTTGTTCCAAAAGCCTAAGAACCAAATGGTCAAGTTTCTCAAAATAATGACCTCAATCTTGATACCAAATTTCTGAATCAGTTACTTTCTCATTCCTGTGAACAAATACCCATCCAGAAGCAAATCAGGCAAGGAAAGAGCTTATTTTGGCTCACAATTTCAAGGGTAAATTTCATGGTAGGAAAGTCATGGCATGAGGAACAGAACACAGCTAGTCATTTCCCAAGCAGTGAGGAAGCCAAGGACAAACAGGACTTGTAGCTTGCTGGGCTGTAACACCTTTAGACCCAACCCCAACTGATCCAATCCCTTTAGTAAGGCTCTACCTCCTAAAGGTTCCACAAACTTCCAAAACAGCACCACAAACTAGAGAAGAGTGTTCAAACATGTAAGCTTGTGGGGGGCATTCTACATTCAATCCACAACACTGAGCACAGTAAATCTCTGATCTGGATATAATGTGAAGCTTTTCATAGATTCATATTCTTTCTCAAGCTTATACTCCAAAATTATAAAATTCTGACCGTAGAAATACAAAACATGAGCAGATGGATTTTATTCAGAAACCAGAGATCACCCACATTTTTACAAGTCCTAAAACCTTAAACCAAAAATAAATAAATAATTTTAAAAGGAGAAATTAGCTCTACAGCAGCTGAGGTGAATTTTCCTTACTTTGTCTGAAAATAAATCCAATGACACAATTTAGGTATACAGCCAACAACCAAGGATTAGTGACAATATGAAGTTTACTATAAAATATAAACATTTTATATTTTAAAGCATTCACATTTGGTTTGTCTTTCTTAGAAAACAATTAATCCCTTCCATAGAAGTAATACAATAATCAAGAAAAACAGTTGTTTTTTTAATTTTGTTTGCTTATTTTTTTTATTTATTTATTTGAGAGTGACAGACAGAGTGAGAAAGAGGAGGATAGATAGAGAATGAGCATGTCAGGGCCTCCAGCTACTGCAAACAAACTCCAGATGCATGCGCCAGTTTATGCATCTGGCTTATGTGGGTCCTGGGGAATCGAGCCTTGAACTGGGGTCCTTAGGCTTCACAGGCAAGCGCTTACCACTAAGCCATCTCTCCAGCCCAAGAAAAGCAGTTTTAATGTTAGGAATATATACAGAAGGTTAATATATGAAATACTGAAAATTTAGAAAAAATATAATTAAGAACAAAAATTGTGGGCTGGAGAGATGGCTTAGTGGTTAAGGTGCTTGCCTGCAAAACCAAAGGACCAAGGTTCAATTCCCCAGGACCCAAGTAAGCCAGATGCACAAGGGGGAGCACACATCTGGAGTTCGTTTGCAGTGGCTGAAGACAATGGCACACTCATTCTCTCTCTACCTGCCTATCTCTCTCAAATAAATAAATAAAAATAAAACTTTTTTTAAAAGTACAAAAAGTAAAAATATGGGGGAAGGTATTTTTAACATTAAAATTAGTGATACCTTCCTCTAAAATTAACATATTATACCTAAATCATCACTAGGATTACTTCAGTTAGTAATCACTTGCAGACTGTGTATATATGCACATGTGTGTACATATGTATAAGCATATATATATATATATATATACATATACATACATACACACACACACATATTTCTTATGAACATATACTTCAATTACTTTGGATAAGCATATTCCAAAGGTCCATGGGCTAAAGCCTTGGTACTCAGTCTGGGGCACTATTGGCAGGTGGCAAAAACATAAAGATGTGGGGCCTAACAAGAAGTTGTACTGTATTGTACTCACTTTTCTTCTTGTGATAATACAATGTTTGGATAATGAGACAAAATGAGGGGAATAATGTAGACATATGAAATAACAGCAGGCTATTGGGTAAAGATTACTTGAACACAAATCACAATACCACTACTTTTGATCAGATAACCAAGATAGCTATTAAGTGACTAAGACAAAGAGACAGGTACTATAGAAGGAATGAAACTAGACAAGGAAACCATTCAGGTTCCAGGTGAGATAACTGTTACAGTATTTGAATCAATACATGCAATTATTTTGTAGTCTCATAAATGCAAAACTCACTATTCTGAAGTAAATTTAGATTCATTCATCACTGATTTACCTTCAAAATACATTTTAAAAATATTTTATTTTTACTTATTTAATTAGTAGAGACCGAGAGAGAATGGGCATACCAGGACCTCTAGCCACTACAAATAAACTCAAAACACATGCGCCACCATGTGCATCTGGCTTACATAGGTTCTGGGGAATTGAACCTGGATCCTTAGACCTCTCAGGCAAGCACCTTAACCACTAAGCCATCTCTCCAGCCCCAAAAGATATTCTTCACTGGAGTCATTCAGCCTCTTTTAAGGACAGGTAAAAACTGAAATCTTATAAAGAAGTTACAGGGCAATTATGCCAAGAAATCTATTATTATAAGTTTCAACTCAAAAGAGGGATGCTCATTCTTCTAGCTACAGGGGAAGATTAGACAGACAGGCAGGCAGACAGACCGAAGATATAGATGTAGATATATATACATATCTTCCTGCCATTCTCTTCAACCTAGTGTAACCCTTTGCACTTGCCTGCAAAGGACCACAGGTTCAATTCCCCAGGGCCCACGTATGCCCGATGCACAAGGGGGTGCATGCATCTGGAGTTCATTTGCAGGGGCTGGAGGCCCTAGCATGCCAATTCTCTCTCTCTCTCCCTCTTCCTATTTCTGTATCCCTCTCTCTCAAACAAATACAAACAAAATAAAATAAATTAAAATTAAAAAAATAAGTAAAACTAATTTAATTTCAACGTTTGTGTTTCTCAAATCTCTATTTATTTCTAATTTTGTTCCATCATGGTTTGAAAACATTTCTTTCTTTTTAAATATATTGCAGATTGTTTTACAGTCTAACACTAGCACATGGTGTTTTTCTTTTCTTTTGTCATTTTTTTTTGGGGGGGGTTGTTTTTCGAGGTAGGGTCTCACTCTAGCCCGAACTGACCTGGAATTCACTATGTACTTTCAGGGTGGCCTTGAACTCAGGGCAATCCTCCTACCTCTGCCTCCCGAGTGCTGGGATTAAAGGCATGCACCACCATGCCAGGCGCACATGGTGTTTTTCAAAGGAATGTTCTATGCACTTCAAAAAACAAAACTTCTGATACAGTTGGGTAGAGTGTTCTATATATGTCTTCAGTCTGCATGGTTTGCAGTGCTATACAGTCATGTCTTCTATTTCCTCATTGATTATCTGTCTACTTCTAGCCATTAGAAAAGTGTTGTTCTGGGGCTGGAGAGATGGCTTAGCCATTAAGGTGTTTGCCTGCAAAGCCAAAGGACCCAGGCTCAATGCCCCAGGACCCACATAAGCCATATATACAAGGGGGTGCATGCATCTGGAGTTCGTTTGCAATGTCTGGAGGTCCTGAGTGCCATTCTCTATCTGCCTCTTTCTCTCCCCTTCTCTTTCTTTCTCAAATAAATAATTAACTAAAAATTAAAACATTTAAAAAGAGAAGTGTTGTTCTGAAGCCTCTAACCATTTTTGACCAATTTGTTGAATGATCTATTTTTTGAATGACAAGTTTTGCTTCATGTATTTTGGTGCTTTCTTGTTAGATTCATTTAAACTTTATAAATTATGAATAATAGCCTAGTGAAATATTCCACTTTATCTCCAGTAACATTTGTTGTTTTGGAATCTATTTTGATCAATACTAACACAGCCACCTCCACTTTCTTATGTTGTTATTAATCTTACATATTTTCTTTCATCCCTTGATTTTTTGTTGGTTTGTTTTTCTTTTTTGAGGTAGGGTCTCACTCTGGCCCAGGCTGACCTGGAATTCACTATGTAGTCTCAGGGTGGCCTCGAACTCACAGCGATCCTCCTACCTCTGCCTCCCAAGTGCTGGGATTAAAGGTGTGCACCACCACGCCCAGCTCATTCCTTGATTTTAATCTATTATTATTTCTGAACCTCAACAGTGTCTCTTAGAGAAAATAATTAACTCTTGTATATATTTTTATCTAGTCTGATAAAATCTCTGATTGGAATGTTTAATCCCCTTACTTATTACTGATATAAATGGACATATAATACTCATTTTATTTTTGACTTCTATGCACCTCATGTTTTTATTTGTCTTTCTATTACATTGAACATTGTCTTTCTTTCTTGATTTTTTTTTTTTTTTTTTTTTTTTTGGTTTTGCGAGGTAGGGTCTCACTCTGGTCCAGGCTGACCTGGAATTAACTATGTAGTCTCAGGGTGGCCTCGAACTCTCAGCGATCCTCCTACCTCTGCCTCCCGAGTGCTGGGATTAAAGGTGTGCGCCACTGCGCCCGGCTATTGAGCATTTTCTAACGAAGCATTTGAATTTCTTTAGTCATCCCTTTACTATATTCTTTGTGTAATTACCTTCATGTTTGTTTTAGGGCTTTTCACATATATCTTAGTTATAATTAGATATAGAAATGTTAAACATTATATACATTTCTTCTTTCCATGTTACCAATGTTATATAAATCTGTGACAAACTGAACAAGAGGTTATAATTGTTATTTTACATAATTTTTTTTGGAGAGAGACAGACAGAGGGGGAGAGGAAGACAGATAGAGATGGGCACATCAGCAGTCTCTCAGCTGCTGTGAACGAAATCCAGATGTGTGCGCCCCCTTGTGGTCAAGTACGGCATTGCGCCCTTGTGTCACTTTTTCATCTGGCTAAACGTGGGACCTGGAGATTGGAACCAGCGTTCTTAGGCTTAGGAGGCAGGCGCCTTAACCGCTAAGCCATCTCTCCAGCCCTTATTTTATATAATTTTATGACTTGAGGCTACTAAAAGTTAAAAGAGCTTTTCTCATTTGATGTCACATATACCATTTCTGATTCTCTTCATTTGCTCCAACAAATAGTAGCCTTGATGCTAAAATTGCCAAAAATATTGTATTGCTACATATTAAGTGACCCAACAGATATATTGTTTGGGGCCAACAATAAAATCCTTAAATATTGTTTTACTCAAAAGTTAAATCAGTTAAGAGACAGAGGATAAACATGTATGCTGTCTTCTTAATTCCCTAATTATTTTACTGGTGCTCTTTATTTTGGTGGATTCAAATTACCATGTGGGGTCACTTGCTCTTATCGAAGAAATTTTTTCAGTATTGAGTACACAAGCTTACCTATAACAATTATTTCTGTTATGCTTACCTAGGAAATGTTTCCATATTGCATGTTTTTGAAAAATAGATTTCTGAGATAAAAGATTCTTAGCTAGGGCTGGAGAGATGGCTTAGCGGTTAAGGCAAAGCCTAAGAACGCCGAATAATTCTCCAGGTCCCACCTTCCACCTTTAGCTATACACAAGTGAAGCAAGCACACAATGCCACACTTGCTCACAAGGGAGCGCACGCATCTGGAGTTCATTCACACAGGCTGAGAAGCCGCTAGTGCACCCATTCTCTCTCTCAAAAAAAGGGGGAGGCTGGAGAGATGGCTTAGTAGTTAAGACATTTGCCTACAAAGCCAAATGATCCTGGTTCAACTCTCCAGGACCCACGTAAGGCAGATAGATGCACAAGGGGGAGCATGTGTCTGGAGTTTGTTTGCAGTGGTTGGAGACCCTGGTATGCCCATTCTCTCTCCCTCTCTCTGTCTTTCTCAAATTAATTAATTAATTAAATATATTTTAAGGAGATTACTAGCTGACTGGTGTTTTACTCCTTAGGAACTGTTCTCTACTTCATTTTTTAACGAGAAGCTAGCTGTTACTTTTGTTGAGGTTCTCTTGTCAATGATGTACTTGCTACTCTCAAGATTTTTCATGCTCCTTAATCTTTAGTGTCACTATGATGTATATCTTTGATGTTTATCTCTTTGCATATATATTCCCCCCCCCTTTGGTTTTACGAGGTAGCATCACTCTGTCTCAGGCTGACCTGGAATTCACTATGTAGTCTCAGGGTGGCCTTGAACTCATGGCGATCCTCCTACCTCTGCCTTGAGTGCTGGGATTAAAGGCGTGTGCCACCATGCCTGGCTCTTTGCATATATTCTATATAGAGTTCCCTGAGGACCTAGGATGTTTTTAATAACCTGGGCAATGAAAGTAAGCACTGTTTCTTCCATTATTTTTTTCTATTCTCTTCTCTCTTCTGGTTACTTCTATTATGAATATGTTCTTGCATTTCTCTGAAGTTCTCTTGACTATTCTCCACTCTTTCTATGTGTTTCTCATTTTACACAATCTCCTAATAATTGTCAAGATAAATTCACTCTTCAAGTCTGTTACTGAGCACTCTAGTAATTTTCATTTCAATTTTAGTATTTTTCAACTCCAGAATTCCTATTTACATATTTTTTATTATCAATTTGGTGTTTTCTATTTGATTAAAATTGTCTTCAGAGTTTCCTGTACTTATTTCATTGGGACTTCTCTATCAGTTCAACAAGTTAAAGGAAGGGAATATTTGGGTTCCTGGTTCATAGGAGTCAGTCCACAGTTGGCTAGCTCCATTACTTTGGACCTGAGGCAAGGCTGAATGAACATTATGATGGCTGGAGCATGTAAGGGAGGCTGTTCACCTCATGGCAGACAAGCAGCAGAGAGGGAGGGGACGGGAGCAGGTATTACCTTCATGCCATGCTCCCACTGACTTACTTATTTCACCCAGGCCTCATCAACTAAAGTTTTCACCACCTCCCAAAATATATCAACAGCAGAGGATCAAATATTTAAAACAGAAGCCAGTGGTAGGCATTTATATTCAGCCCATAAAAACTCTTTACAAAAAAAAGGAATGAAATCTGATACAGATAATGTGCATGGGTCTCAAATGCATGGCACTAACTAAAGAAAGAAAAGAAAATTCCACTTGAATGTAATTCATGAAGGCAAAACTAAAAAAGCATACAAAGATTACATGACAGAAATAAAGTTGGAAAGTTTAATTACTACAAAGAAAACATGAGAATTTGAGGAGTCACAGACATCTTCCATATCTTCATTCTCATAGTACTTAAACAATTATTTGCAACTGTCAAAACTGAGTAGTGCTAAATGGGATAAAACTTATTATTTCTAAACTGCACTAATAAAAAATACGAGACTCATCGCTTAATAATCTAAGGGTTAAAAAAAAAAAAAAACTAGCTACACACAGAAATTTTCTACTGTGTATCCTATCTTAAGCCACTGTTTGAGCTCCAGCATCAAGTGCCATTGTAATCAAGAAGCACAGGATGAAAGTAGAAAACCAGACTGTTATGCAAAGGCTGGATCTACAGAGTCATTAGTAAAAATAAAGTTCACTAGTTAAGACAAGCAGTCTTAAACAAAACACTAGATGAAAGATGGTGATGTCATAGACTGCTTTCAGGAGCTGGAATGGGTTCTTGGTTTTTGTCTATTTCACATCTGGGTACAAAGCACAGTGAACACAATGAGCAGATCTTTGATCATTGCTATTTGCAACACTGTGTACATATTATTACGTAATCTAAAAATTAAATTACATTGTATCATCATCCCAAGGAAAACTATGAACTATGCAAAAGTTACAAATTCTTTAGGCGTATTTCTCTCAATAATAATAGTCTCTAATCTCTCTTTCAATTATTTCCTTCTTTTATATGGTAAAACGTCTGATGACTTTGATAATTGCTACTATTACTAAATATTCTGAGTAGAATAACTTAAAGAGCCAATAGTAACGGAAAATTCTGACAAACCTATTAAATTAAAATGTCCCACTGGAGAAATCATCTTGGTCTTCTACCAACATCAACACATATAACACTTAGCACACCACCAAGGACACTATTACCACATAGAAAAGAATAGCTAGGGGATTTCTGGGCAAAATGGAGGCCTAGTAGCCAGGCCAAAGCAGCCTAGGGATGCAAATAAGCAGAAAAACAGAAAAATACACTCTTCTACCAAAAAGTGAAGGTGTATAAGGAATTATCAACCATGGCAGACAATTAGGAGAGACTCCTATCTTCTAGCAAGCAGGAAACTATCGAGAATCCCGCCAAGGGGCTAGTGGCCCCAGTCTGCAGGTCTGCCCTGCCCAGCACACAGCTGCAGTAACAGAAGCCAGGTGAAGGTATTTTCCACTCACACCAGCCTCCTTGCAAAGTCAGGAACCCCAAGGGGAAGACAGAGGGACCAGGTGAGCAGCTGTAGAAGGAGAACACAAACAGAACCAGCTGAGCAGCTCTGGAACAACTCCAGAAATCCTGAACAGCCTCCCATTCCCCAACCAACAGGGCCATGAATCACTGGAGAATTCATCCAGCCTCCTGGCCACACAGCATCCATCATAGCTGAGGAGAGCATGAGATCCAAGGACCTAAGTAGCCTAACCCAATCCAAAGGGCAACAGAGAGGGATCCAGGTGGGCACTCACCATAGGTGAGATTGGAAGCCATCCCAAAAGGTAATAGGGCCTATTTACACAGAGCCAGGTATATAGGTCTGCACTGGACACACTAATCTCATCCATAAAGGGCAGGTCATGTGTTAGATTTGAGTGATGTATTCTTGGTTGGCTTTACCATCCTCAAATAAGCTGTATTTTGGTGTTGACTACTTTTGCGTTTGACATTTCCTGATTTATACGGTCCTTGTGTTTTTCTTCTGCCATTATTGCAGTCTGGGTCCCACTTGGCACCAAGCTGACCTGAACCCATTTCAAACCAGAACTTTCAGCCTCCAAGTAAATAGGATTAAGGATGAGGGGCAACACACACCCCTAGGGACTTTGGCTTTATTAGATTATGTCTTTGTTATAAGCCCTACTCTTGCATAAATACATTGCTGGTTTTGATTGAATGTGTATACTGCTCAGTTGAATTTTAGGATTTGCCAATAAGTTGCTCCACACAGCCTACTAGAATACTTGACTAGCAGGCAACCTCAACACCTAGGGTTACTTCGGCTGATACTCTACATTATAATATAAGAAACAAACAGCAACAACAACAAAAAAAAATCAAGACAATACAATTGTACAAAAAATTGTAAATCCATCAGAAATGACCTCTAGCAAGACTTGATTTAAATAAAATGTCTGACAAATAATTTCAAAATAAATGATTATATCTATGTTCAAAGAAATCAAAGGAGTCAAAGAAGAAAAAACTCCTGAAGGAATCCCAAGAGAACATAGAAAACCAACTTAATGTAATTAGGAGGTCAATACAAGACATGAGTAAGGAAACAGAAGTAATGAAAACATAGCAATCAGAAATACTAGAAATGAAAAACAGAGTAAGTCAGATAGAAATCTCTGTAGAAAGCCTCACCAATAGAATTAATCAAGCAGAGGACAGAATATCTAAACTAGATCTAATATACTCCAACAAAGAAAAAAGACAAACTAATAGGAAGGTAAGAATGGGAATTTCAAGACATTTGGGACACTATGGAGAGACCAAATGTTAAGAATTCAAGGTATAGTAGAAGGAGTTCAGTCCAAAGGCATAGTAGGTATTTTCAACAAAATTATAGGAGAAAATTTCCCCTAAATAGGAAAAATGATACCAATACAGAAGGAAGCCTTTAGAATGCCAAACAGACAAAATCAGGTAACAATCTCTCACCCATCATATTAAAATTAAACTACAAAACACACAAACTCAAGAAAATATATTGAAAGCAGAGAAAAATCAAGTCATACATAAGGACAAGCCCATCAGGAAAACAGAAGAGTATTCAAGACAAACGTATAAAGCCAGAAGGGCTTGGAATGATGTATTCAAAGTTCTGAAAGTTAACAAGTGTCAACCAAGATAATTTATCCAGCAAAGCTATCCATCCATATTAATGGAGAAATACAGACATTCCACAACAAAAACAAGCTAAAGGAATATATAACCACTAAACCAGCCCAACAGAAAATACTTGAAGGGATCCATCATGCTAAAGAGAAAGAAAAGCACACACAAAAATAAAAAGAAAAAATAAATCATACTCAAATAATAATACAAGACAGTAAAGGAAAAACAGGTAGAACTACCAAACAAGAAAAATGGCAAGAATGCACATCATTCAATAATAACTCTTCATATCAATAGCTTCAATGCCCCAACCAAAAGACATAGGTTTGTAGACTCAGTTAAACAGGATCGTTCTATTTGTTGCCACCAAAAAACTCAACTTTCCATAAAAGATAGACACTATTTAAGGGTGAAAGGGTAGAAAACAGTATTTCAAGCAAATGGGCCTAGAAAACAAGTAGGTGTTGCTATCTTATTATCAGACAGGATACACTTAGGAAAGAGAAAGAAGGTCACTTTCTGTTGATAAAAGGAACATTACAACAGGAGGACATAACAATTCTAAATATATATACACCTAACATGGGGGCTCCCAATTTCATCAAACAAACAGTATTAGACTTAAGGTCACAAATAACACCAAACACAATTGTACTGGATGATTTTAATACCCCATTCTCATCAATTATCCAGTCATCTGGGCAAAAAATAAATGGAGAAAGATATGGATTAGATGATGTCATACAACAAATGGAACTAATAGGTATATACAGGGCATTCCATCCAAATGCTGCAGAATAGGCATTCTTTTCAGCAGCACAGTCTCTAAAACAGACCATATATTAAGACTCAAAGCAAATATTAACAAATATAGGAAAATTGAAATAATTCCTTGCATTCTATGTCATCACAATGGGATTAAACTACAAATTAACACCAAGAAAAGCTATAGAGCATATACAAAATCATGGAAACTAAACAGTACACTACTCAATGACAAATGGGTCAATGAAGACATCAAGAAGGAAATAAGAAAATTCATAGAATCTGTGATGGAAAAATTGCTTAGCAGTTATGGCACATGCCTGCGAAGCCTAAGGACCCAGGTTCGATTCTCCAGGTCTCATGTAAGTCAGATGCATATGGTGGTGCTAGTGTCTGGTGTTCATTTGTAATGCTAGAGGCCTTGGCAAAACCATTCTCTCCCCCCCCCCCATCTGTCTCTAATAAATGGGGGAGGGTTAATCAAAATTTAATTTTTAATTATTATTTAATTATTGAATTTAATAAACCATATGGAAAATTACATTTTGGACAATGGTATACTCAGAAGCCATAGACTGTTACTAGAAAAATTTCAGTGTGAGGGATGGGGGACCTCCATTGAGTTGTTGGCCAGCAAGGTTCCCTAATGCCCCCAAAATATTACAGGCCATTGCCAAAGCTCTTGATTTACCACCCGGAATAGATAGTAAGACCCAATTATTGAAGACTCCACATGCTTGGGCTGCAAGGTCACTGACAAATCAAACTGGAGCTAAGCTGAAAACCTCCTTCTTGTAACTTGACAAAAAGCTGGAAAAAGCTACACTGCATGTAGTCCTATGGGAGAAAGAAGTCATCAGTGGAGATAAACAACAGCGGACACTGCATACCTTAATTTTGGCCAGCCAGGCCAAATGAACCAACAGGTGCAATAGTGGCAGGATCTGTTAGGTGAAACCATCCACTCACTAATAGACTAGAAGCACACTCCATGGGAGGGAATACATGCCCGTTACTGAAACCTATGACAGGAGAGGTCATGAGCCCAGGGATATAACACTTGCTGGTGTCTGGCTAAATGTATATATTATGGTCACCAAACTGCCCAGAAAGCACTTCTCTCAATGTTCATACTCATATTGGATTAGAGAAGCTTCTCTTTTCAGATGGCAGTGACCACTGAGATAACCCAAAAGGAATCATAGTAATGAGAAGAAGTTATAGAGGAGTATCCAGCACTGAAACATCTCTATCCCACCTTCCAAGGCTCAGGGTCCATTGTGGAAGAAAGAATGTGAGAGCCAAAGGAAGGGTAGCAATGCTTATAAGGCAGTCTTTCAGACACAAAATGGCCTCATATCTATGACCTCAAAATGCATGGTACTACCTACACAGGAGCCTCATAATAGGAGGAAAGATGATGACATCAAAATAAAAGGGAGACTGAGGGGGAAAGGGATATGCTAGAGAATGGATTTCTGAAGAGGAAACTGTGGGAGGGGAGGATATTATCATAGTTTATTGTTCATAATTATGGAAATTGTCATTAAAAACAGTTAAAAAAGAATAGCTAATGTTTGTCACAATGATTTAAGTCAGTTATAGTCCTAAAACAAAAAGGTTTTAAAATATATTATATCCAGAACAGCAGAATTCTATCCATGAAAGGAGATGATTTATTACAAACTGGTTTCCTATTGCTAATATAGCCCAACCTGTCCTCAAACTCATGACTTTCTTGTCTCAACCTCCCCAGTGTTGATATTACAGCCTTATCCCTCTAGGTCTGGCTTGAAAGAAGCATAATAACCATTTGCAGCCACTAAGTATAGAAGATATGGAGTTTCATTTCTGAAAACATAAAAGACCAGCACCATCTGCTGGTTGTTGGCTCCTTCCTGCAAAACCTTTTGTAGAAATCACACTACTGCTGCTTGTCCCAATCCACTTCAAAAACACTAATAAAGACAGAGAAAAGTAGAGTGTGCATAAGGAAACATACAGCATACACATGATAGCTACACTCCACTGATAAGAAGAATGTAGAAATTCTAGTTGTGTATCCTTTTACTATGCTAGATTCTTCTGTGCAGAGATTCTCAACAGTAGTGCAGAAAAAAGAGCAATAGGCTGACAACAGGACAAGCAACAGAAATGAAGGTATGCCCTACTGGTGGAAGCAGTGCTTATAGAGAAGTGTTCCCCTACAAAACAGAGCTACAGGTGGGCAAACTGCCAAATATAGGCAAGCTCAAGTATAAGTAAGCTCACTTGTGTGCACTCTCGCTCTCTCTCCCCCCGCCTCTCTGAGTGTGCATTTTACAAGCACTAAATATAGTAACAAAATTATAAAAGATTAATAAAAAGAAAAAATAGGCATTTGAGAAATATTAATGAGGAAGACAAGCACACACAAACATATACATACACACATGAATACATAACAAAGAAACTAACTAAAGAAGTAGAACTGAAAAAAATAATTTTTAAGTCATAAAAGCCTTAGGGAAACATCTATGGCTATACTACTCTGAATGTGCATGATCTTGCCTGATCTCAGAAGCAAAGCAGAATTAGACCTAGTTAGTACTTAGATGAAAGACATGAAAAAATATTATAAACATAAAACAGGAATAGTTAAGAATAGAATGGCTTTAAATATGCATGTTAAATGTTTGTATATGTGCATATATTTGTAAAATCCTTTTTAAAAACTTATAAATGGTTTGAATTACAGAATGGATAGAGCCGAAGAACAATTTAGTACTATTTAAGACTTAATCCAGAAAATGTTCCAAAGAGCATTTCTAGAAAGGGGTAAAAGATAATACAAAATCAAGTAAAGGAGGCCATGAAGATGACTTAGTAGTTAAAGGTTTGCAAAACCTGCCTGCCCAGATTCAATAACCCAGCCACCCACAAAATGCCGACACACAAAAAGTGTCAAGTGTCTGGTATTTGCAATGGCAAGATACGCTGGCATGCCCATACACATGCACATATGCAAAGAAATAAATACAATGTTTATTTTAATTAAAAAAAAACAAGTTTAAGTAATATGAGAAAAGTAATTTGTGACTTTTTTTGGTTTTTGGTTTTTCAAGGTAGGGTCTCATTCTGGCCCAAGCTGACCTGGAATTCATTCTGTAGTCTCAGGATGACCTTGAACTCACAGGGATCCTCCTACCTCTGCCTCCCAAGTGCTGGGATTAAAGGCATGTTTACACACCTGGTTTGACATTTACACAATAAAAATTCTATAAGCAAAGAATGGGATAAAAAAGTAGAATTTGGAAAAAAATAAGAATCTGGCATTTCACAAAATTCTCTATGTGAGCTCTGTAGTTGAGATAGCTTAAAGTGTTATGCAAAGAAAAAATCCACACTTAAACATGTTAGAATAAAATTTAAGCCTTTTAATAACAAAAAAATTTTAAGTTCCCAGTAAGAACAGGGGAAAGATGACTTACAAAAGATCAAGTTGGGCCGGGCGTGGTGGCGCACACCTTTAATCCCAGCACTCGGGAGGCAGAGGTAGGAGGATCGCCGAGAGTTCAAGGCCACCCTGAGACTACATAGTTAATTCCAGGTCAGCCTGGACCAGAGTGAGACCCTACCTCGCAAAACCAAAAAAAAAAAAAGATCAAGTTGGTATCATAGGTGTCAAAAGCAACATCAAGTCAGCAAAAGGACAATGAAACACTATACTCAAATTATTAAGAAGAGGGGCTGGGTTCAGGGTCCACTGCTGAAGAGGTGGCAGGAAAGAATGTAAGAGCCAAAGGAAGGGTAGGTCAGGTGTGATGGTGCACGCCTTTAATCCCAGCACTTGGGAGGCAGAGGTAAGAGGATCGCCATGAGTTTGAGGCTACCCTGAGACTACATAGTGAATTCCAGGTCAGCCTGGGCCAGATTGAGATCCTACCTTGAAAAACCCAAAAATAAAAAAAGAAGGGTAGGACTCCTTCCAAAGTGCTCCTCCAGACACAAAATGGCCTGGATGACCTTGCAGTGCCTGAAACTACCTACACAAAACTATCATAAGAGGAAAAGATGATGACATCAAAATTAAAAGAGAGACTGGGGGCTGGAGAGATGGCTTAGCAGTTAAGTGCTTGCCAATGAAGCCTGGTTAGAGGCTCGATTCCCCAGGACCCAGGTAAGCCAGATGCACAATGGAGCACATGCATCTTGAGTTCATTTGCATGGCTAGAGGCCCTGGCATGCCCATTCTCATTCTCTCTCTCTCTCCCCCGCTGCCTTCTGTATCTCTCTCTCTCAAATAAATAAAAAAATCTCAAATAAAAAAAGGAGAGACTGATTGACAGGAGGAGGGGATATGTTGGAGAGTGGAGTTTCAAAGGGGAAAGTGGGGGAGGGAGGGAATTACCATGGGATATTGTCTACAATTAAGGAAGTTATCAATAAAAAAAATTTTTTTAATTCCAAAGACAAAAAAGAAAAAAGAAAAGAAAAAAGGCTGGAGAAATGGCTCAGTAGTTAAAGGCACTTGCTTGCAAAACCTGATGACCCAGGTTCACTTCCCTATTATCCATATAAAGCCAGATGCACAAAGTGGCACATGTATCTTGAGTTCATTTGCAGTGGCTAGAGGCCTGGCACTCCCATTTTCTCTCTCTCCCTCCCATCTCACCTTTCAAATAAATGAATAAATATTTTCTTTAAAACATCAAAAGGAAACAAAAATGCTTGGAATTTTATATCACAGTAAATTAACACTAAAATATGTATTATAAATATAAGCATGTGATGTCTCAAAAGATTACTACAAAGATCCTCTATGAACAGCTTGAAGAATGCAATTTAGCAGGAGAAATGAATCTAGAAGAAAATAATAAAAACATGTAAAAGGAACCTTTTAGGAGATTTATTAACTTTTTAAAAACTATACTCATAAAAATAAGTACAATAAAAATGTATAGACCTGTGTGTGAGCTGGAACCAAAAATCGGTAGCAGCAGCCAGTAAGCTAGAAAAGGCTATAAGGGAGGGAGGAGAGAGAAGGACTTAAGGAGATGGTATTGTAGAACAGATTACAGGCAGTGGAATGGCCTAAGGGAGACCAAGGGAAGAGAATGTGTAAAAGAAGGGCAGGGGGAAGGGTTAACCAAAATTCAAGATATTCTGAATAAGAAATATGTAAACCTACTTTTTTGAATAATGGCACATCCAGAAACCATAGATTGTTTCTAGAAAATTTTTCAGTGCCAGGGATAGGATACCTTCCAGTGAGTTGTTGCCAGGGAGGTCCCTGTTGCCTCCAAAACATTACAGGCTATTGCCAAGGCTCTTGGTTTCCCTGAAGAAACAGATGGTAAGACCCTATTGCTGAGGACTTCACTTGCCTGAGGGGCAAGATCACTGGAAAATCAAGCTGGTGCTGAGCAGAAAACCTTCTCCCTGTAGAACAGCCAACTGAAAGATGGAAAAACCTGCACTGCATGCAGCCATATGGGAGACATAATGTCATCAGTGGTGAAAACAGTGGACACTGGAAACTTCAAGTTTGGCCAGACAGGCCAAATGACTGAACAGGTGCAATAGTGGCATGTCTATTCTGGGAGAAACCAACTGCTCTCTAATTGGACTCAAGGCCTGCTCTATGGGAAGGAATACATGCCTGGTACTGAAAAACTAATCAAAAGTCTATGGCAGGGGAGATCATGAGCCTTTGGGGTATAAAGCTTGCTCTTGTCTGGCTAAATGTATATATTATTCCCACAAAACTGCCCTGAAAGTACTATACTTAATGTTCACATTCATATATTAATACTACTCTCACTTCTGGTTATAGAAGCTTCTTTTTCAGATGGTGATGACCACTGGGATGACACAAAAGGCATATGGTGCTGAGCAGAAGGGACGGAAGAGTGTCTAGCACTGAAACATCTCTA
The DNA here is from genome assembly GCA_036365145.1 of Orientallactaga sibirica. NCBI lineage: Eukaryota > Metazoa > Chordata > Mammalia > Rodentia > Dipodidae > Orientallactaga > Orientallactaga sibirica. The sequence goes on from JAEOAD010000036.1 coordinate 4,334,728, forward strand.
TCACACCCTCCAAGGCTCAGGATCCATTTGTGGAAAAGGGGGCAGAAAGAATGTAAGAGCCAAAGGAGGGATACGACTCCTTACAATGTAATTGTCCAGACAGAAATTGGCCTCGATATTCATGACCTCACAGTGCCTAGCAATGCCTTCACAAGACCCTCATAATAGGAGAAAAAGATGATGACATCAAATTAAAAGAGAGACTAATGGAGAGAGGGAGGGGATATGATGGAGAGTGGAGTTCTGAAGGGGAATGAGGGAGGGGAGGGAAATATCATGGTTTAATATCTGTAAGCATAGAAGTTGTCAATAAAAAATAAATATTAAAAAAAGTAAATAACTAAAACATGAAATCTGTCTATTTTAAGAACGTAGGGATTAAGAAACAAGAGTCTGGTGCTGGAGAGGTGGCTTAGTGGTTAAACACTTGCCTGTGAAGCCTAAGGACACCAGTTCGAGGCTCAATTCTCCAGGACCCACGTAAGCCAGATGCACAAGGGGGCGCATATATCTGTAATTCGTTTGCAGTGGCTGGAAGCCCTGGCGTGCCCATTCTCTCTCTCTCTACCTGCCTATTTCTGTATCTCTCTCTCTCAAATAAATAAATAAATAAAATTAAAAAGAAGCAAGAGTCTGCTAAAATGGGGTATACTGAGCAGGGAAGGTCATGGACATTAAATTTAGGAACTAAAGGGACATAGAAAATGGCAGTAGTAAATTCTAGCCAATCTTTCTTTTTTTGCAAATTTATTTGTTTGCAAGCAAAGAAAGATAAAGAGAAACAGACAGAGAAACAATGGGCACACCAGTGCTTGCAGCCATGGCAAACAAACTCCAGACACACGTACCACTTTTTGCATCTGATTTCCTGTGGGTATTGGAGAATCAAACCTGGGTTATTAGGCTTTGGAGACAAGCACCTTAATTGCTGAGCCATCATCTCTCCAGTCCCAGCAGTAAATTCTAACATAACAATGGTTACAATAAATTTAAGTAGATTAGGGCTAGACAGATTATTCAGTGGTTAAGGTGCTTGCCGATTGACCCAGGTTCATTTCCCCAGTATACCCACCTGAAACCAGAAGCACAAAGTGGCATATGTGTCTGGAGTTCATTTACACTGGCTAGGGGCCCTGGCATGCCTATTATCCCCACCCCGTGCAAATATATATATAGATTAAACTCAAAGGATACATTCCTATACAATGTAAAATCAAGATTCAAGTAGTAAAAAAAAAAAAAAAAAAAATGGTCCTAAAAATATGAACCAAAAGAAATTATTGTAATATTGAACAAATAAAATTCAAAGGACAACAAGAGACAGAGGTATTATATGCTGATAAAAAGGTAAATGAAATGTAGTGTATATATGTGACATATATACACACAGGTTTAATGTATAAAGGCAAGAAGTGAGGTTTTGTTGCAGTAGCAACATAGAAAATTCTAATTGGATTTATAAAATATTTTATTTTATATGAGAGAATATGGGTGCGCCAGGGCCTCTTGCCACTGCAAATGAACTCCTGGTGCATGTACCACATTTTTCATCTGGCTTTACATGGGTCCTAGGGAACTGAACTCAGGCAGGCAGGCTTTGCAAGCAAGCTTTTAACCAATGAACCATCTCCACAACCCCTAATTGGTGGGGTTTTGGGGTTTTAGGAGGTTTTTTTTTTTTTTTTTGCTGTTGTTAAATACTTTCATTTATTTGCAAGGAGAGAGAAAGAGAACAGGTACCTGTGGTCTTCTTGCCACTGTAAATAAATTCCAGGCACATGTGCTACTTCATGCATCTGGCTTTACATGGGTATTGGAGAATTGAACCCAAGCCTCCTGGCTCTGCAACCAACAGCCTTTACTGCTGAACCAATTCTGCAGCCCTAATTGGAGGTTTCTAACATGTCTATTGAAAATGATGAAGCAATGAATAAAGAGCCAAGTCCTGAAAACTTTCTCTGAAAGCCTGATGACATGTGGTATTACAACAAATACAGAGGATTGTTCTTTTCCAGCTTACAAGGAACAGCTAGAAACACTGATCCCATAATAAAAGGTCACAAACTATAACTTGAAACCAGTCATGGTGCCATAGACCTGTAAGCCCAGCCCAGGCTACACAATGGTACGTTCAAGGCAAATCCAGTCAAGAGACTATCTCAAAAATAAAAAAACAAAGCAACAACAAGATAGTTCAAAGCTGGGCATAGTGGCGCACGCTTTTAATCGTAGCACTTGGGAGGCAAAGGTAGGAGGATTGCCATGAGTTTGAGGCTACCCTGAGCCTACATAGTGAATCCCAGGTCAGTCTGGACTAGAGTGAGATCCTACCTTGAAAAAAAAAAAAAAGATAGCTCAATAAGACTAGAGGTATGGCTCAATGCTACAGTGCTTGCCCAGATGGCACAAGGTCCAGGGTTCAAACCAAAGCATCACAAAATATTTTTAAAAAGAGAGATTCCCATATATCCCCATAAAGTCAATAAAATACAAATTATTCACAAAGTAAATACCAATAAAATTAAAATCAGAAGCCAAAGCCAAACACATTACGATTCACAAAACATTCCAGCTCCTTAGGAAGCTGAGGTAAGAACATGGCTTGAACCCAAGAATAAAAAGGTCAGAATGAACAATAAGTATAGTGAATACCCCATTTCTTCAAAAATCAAAACAAACAAACAACAGAACTTTAGAATCTTGAACCTAGGCCCTGGAGAGCTGGCTCAGTAATTACAGGTACTTGCCTGTAAAGCCTGTAGGCAGGCCCTGGTTTGGTTCCCCAGTCCCCATGTTCAGCCAGATGCACAAAGTGGAGCATGCACTTGGAGTTTGTTTGCAACAACAGGAGGCCCTAAAGCATACTCTCCCACCTGTTCTAATAAATATTTTGTTTTAAATCTTGAACCTGGAAATTAACCTGTGAATCAACAGGGAAGTCTTAAATATAAATACCTAGAGATAAATAACGAAGAAGATATGTACAGCCTACCTAAGACTGAAAGAGAATCTCTAAAAATGTCAGAAAATAAGTTATCATTATAAGCAAATTTAGGATTCTATTTAATAATATCATTGACATGAAAAGGTATTTGTTAAAATGTAAAGCTTCCCAAGTTTAAATATTCTGTTTTCTGTATTTATTTAGTTGAGAGAGGCATAGAGAGGGAGAATAGGCACACCAGGGCCTCCAGCCACTGCAGACAAACTTCAGGTTCATGCATCACCATGTGTATCTGGCTTATTCGGGTACTGGAAAATCGAACCTGGGTCCTTGGGCTTTGTAAGCAAGTACCTTAACTGCTAAGCCATCTCTCCAGCCCCAAGTATTGATTTTAAATGAACTTAAGCTGGACATGGAGGCTTACACATCTATATTCCTAGCAATGAAGAGGTATACTTTAAGGCCAGTGAAAAAGAAGCAACTTAAATTGCTTGAAAAAAATAAAATTAAAAAATCAGTTTAAATTGTTTTATAAAGACAATTATCATAGTTGTAGCTCAGAATAAATATTATTACATTAAATAAAATTGTCATTCGTATATATGTGCTTACATAGGAAAATACTGGGGTCTAGTAAAATGAATGTATACTTTTTTCTCTCAGACATATACTTGTTATTATTTTAAATCTGAAGTCAAAATCTAAAATCTCCTACATTATACTATAATTTAAGTGGTCCTCTGCATCATTAATTCATTCTTCATGTAATGAAAAACAGTTGTAAATGTAAGTACCCACTTAAAATACCACTATACTTGATTTTATTTTGCTATGATATCTGTTGTACAGATAAACAGCCTGTACAACTATCTTCATACCAACTAACTTTATGGTTCACTATATTCTCATACATAGACATGCATAACTGATTAAGAAAGCCAATATTCCAACAACTTATCCTAAGTGGCTCATACACAGAGAATTTAAATATAATCTAAATAAATTTCTCCACATACAATTTATTCTTTTTATGATAACTCAAAATGCCCTTCAGCATTTGGAAAAACATTCCAAAATAATGTATGGCAGAAGCTGATAATTCTGCATAAAAACCTTTACATGCTATACATCGTATATATTACATGTGTATGTCCTCTTTTGTCACAATAGTACTTTCAGTGAATATATATGCTATTTGCAGGAAGACCTTATGTCTTATTACATAATCAATTTTTATGAATGCTCTGTGTAATTTCAAACTACATTTCCCAGTCTTTTTTTTTTATATGACAAAGTTCCATCTGATGGCCTGTAACTGGAAGAGCACGTACGACTTCCAGGTTGTGCCCTTTAAAGAAAGAGTGCCTTTTCCTTCTTTTTACTCTGCCTTGCAGGCCAGAAGAATGAGGTTGGTAAAGCATATTCTTAATAAATCAGGAAATGTAAACCGTATACAGACAATAGAAAAGAGTAAGAGCAACTGGAGAGATAGCTTAGTGGTTAAGACACTTGCCTGAAAAGCCAAAGGACCCAGATTCAATTCCCGAGGAACCACATAAGTCAAACGCACAAGGTAGCACGTTAATCTGGAGTTCATTTGCAGAGGCTGGAGGCCCTGGTATGCCTGTTTCTCTCCCTCTATCTGCTTTTCTCTCTCTCTCAAATAAAAAGAAAAAAAATTTTTTTTTAAAGAATAAGAGCCAAGGGCTCCTTCGAGATATATTATCAGTCCTGGACAATTTATGGAGTAGTAAATGAAAAAGAAACAAATGTTGCTGTGTTTAACCCATTGTTATTTAATGTTTGTAATAACAAAACTAATATCTTAATTATTTTAAAAGATTAGTTGTTACTTCATAGGGCATTAGAAAGTATGGAGCTTGACTAAATCTACCCCATATCACTGACATATCCTTAAATGTTTTTCTCTATTAATAATTTTCCAACATAAGCCCAATCATTTATATTTTGCTTTTTTGGGTTTTTTTAGGGGGTGGGGATTTCGAGGTAGGGTCTCACTCTAGCTCAGACTGACCTGGAATTCACTATGTAGGGTCTGGGTAGCCTAGATCTCAAGGAGATCCTCCTAGCTCAGCCTCCCAAGTGCTGGGATTAAAGAAAGGCATGTGCCACCATGCCCAGCTTTATATTTTGCTTTTCTCAAAAAGGAATTAAGTATTCTGTTCTAAAGCAGTGTACACTTCCTGTTTCTTTAGATTCCAGCCAAACAACTTTGTGTTGTCTTGAAGGATCACTTTGTTGCAAAAGATAGTTCTTCATAATAAGGAACTAATAAATGGCTATTCATTTTTGTGACCTTTCCATATTTACTTAAAAGAATGTATTAGAAAAACAGTGACCTGGGTATAGAAAGACAAATAGCACATATTCTCTCCTATCTTAGAACCATTACATGTGGATGTTGCGGGACAGAGTGTGTAGATGGCAAGAAACTAGAAAGGAGCCCAAGAGAGGGAAAAAATAAGGCTTCATGTGAGAGAAGAGTACAGAAGGTAGCAGATTTGAAGAGATATGAAAGTCAATGGGGGAATAAAGAGGTGGGAGGGTGAAAACAGGGAGATGGGACAGAGGGAAAGGCTTAAATAGAGGAGGGAGGAAGAAAAGAAGGGAGGGAGGAGAAAAGAAAGAAAGAAAATAGAAAAATACTATGGAGTTAGAAAAGAAAAAAAAAAAAAAAGTAAACACCAGAGAACTAATGGATAACTGAAGCAACCAGACTGCCTGTTCATGGGGTTAAGAATAAAGACTACAATTTAAAGGTCTAATTGAAACATATTTTCAATCTGCATTCACAAAAGGAGGAATTTGCATTGGAATGTTGAAAGCCAATCCTAACAACTATACTATTTACTAAGAATCAAGGATCTTCTAAAAGTCAGACCTCTCAATTCACCCTATTCTGTCTTAGCATAGTAAGAAGATTTGGGCTGTTTCTGCTCCTGTCTTCACAAATCAACTAATTAAAATGTGGCTTCTTTTTTCCAGTCAAGCTGTCTGTGACCAATCATGTGTTCCCAAGCACCTCAGACCTGGGAGGAGTGTGGGTTTTCCCTTCTATCTTAGTAAGTTAAAACAGTTTTCAAGACTATCCTAGTTGTTCAATTTATCTAGCCAGTTTGTTAACAGAGCATTTCCTAAAACTGATCACAATAACCCTATGAGTAGATTTTTATTCTGGGGGCTAGTGAGGCCAGGAGTAGAGAGAGTGAATAATGTGTGCTCATATGCTGAGAATCACAAGACACATTATGAAGCACATTAGTTTCAAGAAATGTCACACCAAAGAACCATGTTTAACTCTTGTAACAACATTTCCAAATAGTTGTGAATACAGACCATTTTTTCTACATTTTCCTAATTAACACTTTGAAAATATCTGCTTAAAGATCTTTGTGAAAACAACCAGTCCTTAGTCAATCATCCCAAATGGTGCAATGAAAGGGGATTTTCTATTGCATTAGGAATTTCAATGCCTTTTCCTTGTAATGATTCAGTGGAAAGAATAGGCTGAATTTTTCTCCTTTATTCAAGCTGGGTCTGCAAGGCTGAGTTTTCCTTGTTGGGTAGCAAGAGAAATACAAGTACCCCTAAGTATCCTTGCAGGAGTGTTTCCATGACCCCACCATGGACATGAAAATCTGCAGATGCTCAAATTCCTTATATAAAACTGCATGGGATTTTCATATAACTTAAGTAGCTCTCTCCATATGCTTTAACTACATTACTTCCAATATTTAACACATAAATCCTACACAACAGTTTATTGTACTGTATTATTCAGGGAATAATTTCAAGGAAGGAAAATGCACATGTTCAAAACAGACACAATTTCTTTTTAATTTAAATATTTTTATTTAAATATGAGAGAATGAGAGAACAGATGTGCCAGGCCCCTTGCTGCTACAAAAGAACTCGAGACACATGTGCCACTTTGTGAGTCTGACTTTAGGTGGGTACTAAGGAATCAAACCTTGGGTGGGCAAGCTCTGCAAGCAAGTACCTTTAACCCCTGACCTACTTCCCCATCCACCAAATACTATTTCTGTTTCCTACCTGTTGTTCACTGAATCCACAGAACCAACCATATTTCTGAACCTGCACGGAACAACATGGAGAGATCTCCACATTTTGCTCATGCTATAACCTTCCTCCTTGTTACAGACAAAAGCAAATCAATGTCTTGGGTGCTACAGGTACAAAATCATGGGAAATAGTAACTTCATTCTAAGCGCTGGACTGTCATTGTTGGGGAATGTCTATCCTTTCCTATCTGTTGTAATATTATCGACTGCATATTGCTTCATGCAATTTGAGTTAGGGGAGAACCACCTTTTACTAGTCCTAAGAACCTTTTTGAACATTCCTTAAAAATCACTTGTGGGGCTGGAGAGATGACTCAGCAGTTAAGGCACATGCCTGAGAAGCCTAAGGTCCCCAGTTCGATTCTCCAGGTCCCATGTAAGCCAGATACACATGGTGGCGCATGCATCTGGAGTTCATTTACAGTGGCTGGAGGTCCTGGTGCACCCATTCTCTCTCTCCCTCTCTCTGTCCAAATAAATAAATAAATAAATAAATAAATAAATAAATAAACTAACAAATAATAAAATATATTTAAAAATCACTTGTGAATGAAGAAAACAAAGAAATGTCCAATACTAAATAAAATAATGCCAATGAAGATTCCAAGTAATGGAATAACTCTTCCAGAAGAACTGTAATGAGGTGTAATCCTACGTTGTAGCAGTTATCTTCTCATGGCTGAGACAAAACTTCTGACCAGGAGCAGCTAAAGGAAGGGTTTATTTCTGGCTTACAGTTTTGAGAGGAAGTTTCATCGTGGTGGAGAAAGCACTGCAGGAGAAGATACCCAGGGTCACATCTCCATAGCATCAGAAAGGAAAAACAGAGTGAGTTCTGAATACCCCGGAGGGCTGGACCACCGCCCCCTCAGGGACATACCTCCTTTAGCAAGGTACCCCTCCCAAAGGCTCCATCAGCTAGGGGTTAAGAAGCTTAATCACAAACACATAAGGTATGGGGACAATTTACACTCAAACCATCACAGATGTACATTCCTCTAAACTATTCTCCACACTCTAGAGAACCTTTCTAAAACAATCCCTTTTTAACCTGGCTACATGAATTAATCACACACATGTCCAAGAATGCTCAACGTTAAATTACTTATATTTTAAATCTCTACAGATACCAAATATGTGCACCTAGCTTCAGTTTAGCCTGTTTTCTCATGAGCATATATAATTATTCCAACCAAGCTTTAACTCATATGGAGCAGAGAGGAAATGATTGCTAGATTATCCAAATTGCAGTGTTGCATTCCAGAGCTTTTAACAAACAAGTGAACTCAATGAAGTTGTAAAACATTCCTTCCAGTATAGAAACAGAAGATCATGTACATATAATCCAAATTTTTATTTTTCTCAAGTTATAATAAAAGACAGAAAATTGGTGCAATGGTTTGATTGTCAAATGTCCCCCATGGGCTGTTTGAACACTTGCTCCCAGGCTGGCACTGTGTGAGAAGGTTGTTCAGCCTCTAGAGGTAGAGCCTTGCTGGAGGAAGGGAGTCACTGGGAGCCCTACTTCCTGTTTGATCTTACCTTCCTAATGGTGCTACAATGTGACCAGTTGCTTCATGTTCCTGATTCTATGAAACTCACTTGAAACTGTAAGCCAGATTAGACCCTTTCTTTCCTTAAATTGCTTCTAGTCAAGTACTTGTTCACAACAATGAGAAAGTAACTAATACTGTTGGTATATTAAATTTCTCCACAACTACAAATCTTTATTTATTAACCTGCTCTATAAATTGACAGTCTGATTACAACTGTTATTTATAATAGTCACAAAGACACTACAAGATACTGAAATACTTCCTGAAAGTAACTTCTCCGTCTATTCATTTTAATAAGTCGTAATTTACATTGAACCTAACATTCCATTCTCTTACCAAACCAGGAAGGCTTAGATATTCCTACCACTACTTTCTCATATCTCTAATCTATTTCACCTAACAGTATAAGATTAATGCTCCAAAAACAGATAGTGTGCACCCTTACTTTCTTCTTCCTTCATATCTAAACATGTATGTCTTCCATCTACCTTTTCTCTTTTTCCTACCTGAATCCAACTAGGCTTAATACCAGGCCAACCCCAAAGCCTCATCCATACGCTCTACCCTCAAACCAAAGGAATTTCCTTTCTTTTATTTTTTAATTTTACTTCAATAAGTTTTCCAAGCATTTATTTATTGACTCCATTAGATAGAGACATTAACTCATATTCAGTAATCAGTATTAGTTTATACTGGGGCTGCAAATATATGTACCATCCTACCTCCTTGGGCTAACAAAGTAAGAAAAAAGTTGTTAGGGCATAGTAGCACATGCCTCAGACAAAAGGGGGGAAGGAATTCTATGCAAAGACAGCACATATTAAGGCAGAGAACAGAGAAAAACTTGGCATGTTTGGAAACCTATAGAAAGCATGGCTAGAGTTCAGAGTATATTAAATAATTCTGAAAGCAGTAACTTTTAGTTTATTAAGAAAGGGCATCTATCTTCAAAGAATGGACGAGGCATGGCAGAGAGAAGAAATGATACTGAAAGGTAAAGAACTTGATTTGCCATAGTAATAAATTTGTAGCTCCCCCACCTTACCCCCCCCCCCAGTTCTCACCCTAGCCCAGGCTGACCTAGAACTCACTCTATAGCCCCAGGAGTAATCCTCCTACCTCAGCCTCCAGAGGCCCAGGACTAAAGGCAAGAGATAGCCACTAAAGAAACTTAAGCACTTACCTGAATTGTTTAATGGACCCTTGTGTTTTTGGCCTAATACTACTATTTAATATCTTATTCATGTAAAGTTCTACGAAATAACTAAAAAGCTTTTTGTTAAAAAAATAATAATAATACTAAAGCCGGGTGTGGTGGCACCTTAATCCCACCACTCTGGAGGCAGAGGTAGGAGGATCGCCGCCATAAGTTAGAGGCCACCCTGAGACTACATAGTGAATTCCAGGTCAGCCTGGGCTAGAGTAAGTAGAGTGAGACCCTATCTCAGAAAAAACAAATAAAAATAAAAACTAAAAGCTAGCCAGGAATTATGTCATGTGCCTCTAATCTCAGCATTTGAGAGGCTAAGGCAGGGAGACTGCAAATTTGAGGCCAGACTAGACTACACAGTTATAGTATCATGGAGGGAAGGGAAGGGAAAGGAAGGGAAGGGAAGGGAAGGGGAAGGGGAAGGGGAAAGAGAAGGGAAACGGAAAAAGAAAAGGAAAAGGAAAGAAGAAAAGAGAGGAAGAAAGAAAGAGAGAGGGGAAAGAGAAGGAAAGAGGGATGGAAGGAGATAGGGAAGGAAGGAGGAAAACAGAAAAAAAGACAGAATAAAGACATTAAAATGAATAGTATTATTCTTTTTCCCGGTGATCATTTTGTCAAAATTCTAAATGTATTTCAATGATTCTTAGTGAAAAATTACTTTCAAATAGTTTCTTTAAAAATGACTTTAGATATAGCCAGAAGCATTACAAATCTTTGTATGCTAATGAAAAGTGTCAAATATTACTGAGAATCAAATTTGGTAAATAAAGTATATGAGCAAGTTGTAGATAAATTATGGATTATGTTTTGGATTAAACAAAATCAGCCAGAAAATATGCATTATTTACAGATGATTTACTCCATAGCAGACACATTATAATACCTTATGTATAAACTTACCACACAAAGCAATTCCATAAGGTTTACTTTTTAGAGATGAAACAAGATACCAAATAAATTTACTCAAAGTCACAAAACTCATAATGGAAAAGAGTGAAATCTGAACTATGTGACTCCCAGAGTCAAATCTGAAGTCACTATTTTACAGACTACCAAGAAGAAAAATACTTTTTCAGTATTTATTTATTTATGACAGAGAGTGTGAGAATGAATGAATGTGTACACCAGGACCTCCTGCCTCTGCAAACAAACTTCAGATGCCTATGCCACTTTGTGCATCTGGCTTTAAACGGGTACTGGGGAATCAATCCGAGGCCAAGAGGCTTTGGAAGCAAGCACTTTTAACCACTTAGCCAGCTTTCTAGCTCAGGAAGGATAACACTTCAGTGAACAAATGAATGAAACTAATTCCACAGCATGAATAAAATGACTGGAACAGTAAGTTCCATAATACCTTTTAGAACAACAGTATCATCCGTGTAAGTATGGCCTTGTTAAGTGAGGACAATGAAAAGTTTTGTCATGGTTGCTTAAGATAAAACAGCCTTGTTATTTTATTGTACCTTATTGTTGTACCTAACTAACTACACTAATCCCATATACCACTAGGGACACTTAATTTGAGCAAAACAAGAAATACTAGTAAAATAATTTGTTTGAAAAATGTCAAAGAAACCTAATTCCTTGTATTCTAACAATTTTGTAATTAAAAGCACTGAAAAAAAAAAAAAAAAAAGCCGGGCGTGGTGGCGCACGCCTTTAATCCCAGCACTCAGGAGGCAGAGGTAGGAGAATTGTCGTGAGTTCAAGGCCAGCCTGAGACTACACAGTGAATTCCAGGTCAGCCTGGACTAGAGTGAGACCCTACCTTGAAAAAAAAAACAAAAACTGAAAAAACAGTACTATTCATTTATAATCAGACATAGTAGTAGGCCAAGAGAGAGAAATAAATAGTTCAGCCTTCACTGTACATAAGCCAAGATCATAATAGGAGAGACAATCAGTTTATGGTAGATAGGTTGTTAAGACTCAATTGTTACAATGAAAGACTAGGAGAAAATATGCCAATGTATCTGTTCAGGGGCACTGTATGCTTTGTTTGAATGGGCTAAAATACTACAGTACTCAATATTTTTCTCCTTCATGTATTTTCTAAATAGTATATGTACAAGTATGCATTGCAATGCTTTAATAATGAAGGAAAGTAAAGTTTAAGGTTGACAAAGAAAACTTGGCACCGAATAGATTTCTGTATATGCATAGGTCTCTGCTAACTTTACACATACACCTAGCACACAACTACTTTTTACGGCTTAAAGAGTTGTACACCAGAGTAGTACAAACCACCAACATTCTTCATAGGGATATTTCAGTTCTATCAGGTTTTCTTGCTTCTAACTTGACCCCACCTTCATCCATTATTTACACATCACAAAGCACCTAGGAAATCCATCCAATGACAATTCACTACTCAAAATACCCCAGTGATTTCAGTAAAACAATTTCCAAAGCCCTTCAAGAAAGCCACCACATCATCTCTGACAGAACCATTCCCAACTTCTCTTCATTCACTAGCTCAAACCACACTAGCTGCCTTACTATGCCTTAAACATACCAGACATACTTCTTGTGGTATATCCTTTCTTAGCTGAGGTATTGACCTGGTTTGCTCCTTAATGCTTGTTAAACTTTTATTGTAAAGCTTTTCCTATCTAAAGATGTAACATTTTCCCCATCTAAAACTACTTCCCTTTCTCTGCTTTGTCTCCTTCTGCTTGCTATTATTTAATATGCACTGTTTTACTTATTTATCATTTGTCTCCTTTTACTAACTCCAAAAACTATTCTCTATTTCTTCATATGGCATATGTTCAGAACATGGAACAATGCATGGCCTGTGACAGATAACTGGTCATTATTTATTCAGCAATTGAATAGAAGGCACTATTTGTCATAGCAGTTAAATTTGGTCCTGGGTTCAGGAGACCACTGCTTTATACTTGTGTGACCTTATGTAAATTATTTAACCTCTTCTAGATCTCAGTTTCTTTCTGTACAGTGATAAAAGGTATCAATCTTATAGGACAGTTTTAAGAATGAGAATAATGATGAACACAGTAACATAGTGTCAGGCAAATGTTTAGTAAATTCTAGCTATTCAATGATGGCAATGAACATGCCTAACTCTCCAAGCTAGTATCACATTATTGCTATTATCCATTTCTTTTTAAAGTAACTTTGCAAAATCCTAGACTGTCATATGCCAGTTTAACACTAATTCAGCACCACTACCTGTCAAACTTTATTCCATGTAAGATTCTTAGATTGTAGCTTATAAACAGAGATGGGGAGACACTGGCTGACATTTATTGAAGCAAAATTTTTAAGCCTGGGAATTTCAAACCACAGTTGAGTGCTCACCTTGCACACACAAAGACTTGAGTTTGGGGTTGAAGAGATGGCTTAGTGGTTAAGACGCATGACTGTGAAGCCCAAGGGCCCAGGTTCAATTTTCCAGGTCCCATGTAAGGCAGATGCACATGGTGGCACATGCATCTGGAGTTCATTTGTAGTGGCTAGAGGCCCTGGCATGCCCATTCTCACTCTCTCTCTCTCCTTCTGTCTCTAATAAATAAATAAATAAAAATAAAGTAGTTTTTTTAAAAAAGACTTGAGTTTGATCCCGAGCACCACATAAAATAGGTGTAGTGGTACACACCTATAATTCTAGCAACTAGGAGGTCAAGGCAAGAAGATCAGAAGTTCAAGGCTAGCCTGAGTTATAGGAGACCATTCCCAAAAATAATAAACAAATAATAAATAAGGTACAAAACAACACATTTACTACAAATGTTAACTTATATTCCATAACAAGAACTGACTCTTGGTACTTGGTTCATAAAACCAAAAAGGAAAAGTTACTCTCAAGCTAGATCACTACAATGTTATATTATTTAGTTTATAACAAGTTAGATACCATATGCAAGTGAGTTTCTAAGAAACTGGCTAGTAGCAAGAGACTATAATTCAGCTCAAGTACAATGTACCAAAAGGTAAAGTAGGGGCCTTTGAAACTACATCAGTATTTGAGAGGAAAAAAAGTCCTTGACTGCAAAGCTTTGTTTGCTATTAAAACAAGAGGCATAGCCGGGCGTGGTGGTGCACGCCTTTAATCCCAGCACTCAGGAGGCAGAGGTAGGAGGATCGCCGAGAGTTCGAGGCCACCCTGAGACTACATAGTTAATTCCAGGTCAGCCTGGACCAGAGTGAGGAGACCTTACCTCGCAAAACCAAAAAAAAAAAAAAACCAAGAGGCATGCATAACAACTCACCTAGCTACAATCTCCTGAGTTAACAATGGTATTTAAAAAGCTTTTCCCTCACCAGGCATAGTAGCACCCACCTATAATCACAGTGCTTGGGAGACTGAGCTAGAAGGATCTAGAATTTGAGTCTAGAATGGGCTATACAGTCAATGTGCATCAAATGAAAATAAGCAAAAATGTTTTCCTGATCTATAAAACAAGCAAAGTACTATCTTGTAGAGTTACTGAGAAAGTCCAATATGATGAATACATATAGAAGTAAGCTGTGCCACAGCATACAAACTTTATTGTATAAAGATGCAGTAAGGATTTTAAAAATAAAAGGTCATAATTCCACAACTACCCCAACTATCTTCATATTCTTTGTATTCTCTTCAAACCATTTATTACAAAGCTATAATCACATATACCGTGGAAGTCAGTAGAGAATGCCTTTTTGAGAGCCAGATAACCGAGGTTCAAAGACTAGGTCCTTAACTTACTTTAGTACCTTAACCAAAGTTCTTAAACCCATGTGATTTGTTTTCTTATTTACAACATAAGAATATATATTTCAAAGGGAGGTATGAAGAATAAGCTAATGTAAACCCTCAATATAAAGCTTTACTATGGTAAGTTCAGCATGTAGCTAGTAAGCAAAAAACATAGTACTCTGTCCTTTTTGAGGAAGAAAAAAAAGCTAAACTGTGATGTCACAGGCCAGAAGTATGTTATTAAAGTATTAAATGTACTTTTAAATAAACTTCATTACTTCCATTAACTTTTTCCCACCATTCTTTGTTTTGATTTATTGCAATGGATAATAAACTTTTCCTACTGGTTTATGCTTCCAGTAGAGGTCTCTATCTAAAAAAACAATGTACCAGAATGAAAAAAATATATATCTCTGCTTATTTAAAAGAGAAAGACTTAGAAATAATTAGTGGTCAGCTTTATCAAGGATGTAAGTGTAGCAAAACATTGAAATAAAGAATAAAGAAATTTTCCCCAGTGACTGGGGTTTTGCTATGGCTGAATACCACCTGTGTTATAAGCACAGTCCTTTCACAGATGAAAGCAAGGCATTTATAAAATGATTTGTTACTTCCAATGGCCAACAAATTAAAACCTGTCCCTTACAGACATCATAAGTCAGTGGACTCATCTATCAATGAAAAGGTCATGTGTTTATAACAAATCTCTAATAATCTTCAATTATTCCTTTTTTAAAAAAGGAGGTAGACTGAATTGTTTCTACTTTTCCCTCTCATAATTCACTAGTAGTGATCTAAGCAATTAATCTGCAATCTTACAAGGGGAAAAGACATTCTTTAGTTCTACCGAACAGCCTGGGGTTAATACTACCTTAAAATCCCTTTTAGAACTAAGACTGATGATAATTATGAATTTAAAAATTCAGTAACCATATTCAATTTAGCTATCTAAGTACTTCTTACTCCTCTCTTTAGGAACCTGAATTTTCAAACTGTGTAAGCTACTCCAATAAGGCCACTGCAAGAAACATGTATATGCAATATCAAAAATCTATTTTAACTGAGTCCTTTACATTTATAAGATATACCAAATTCCTGTAATATTGACAATGGTGAAATGGCCAAGAAATTTTCTTGATAAGATAGAGTGCTGCAACCTGCACAATTTGTAAGGGAGATAGTGGAAGAATGTTCCAAATAACTCTCAAAACCCATAAGCTTTTTAAATAATCAAATTAGGTCTAATTTTGAGAATCAAATATACAAAGTAAAATGTTAACATCTAATTTAGTGATGCTAGATTCCAACAGATGCCCCCAAATACATAAGACATCTATGACAGCACAAACATATAAAACACCCATGACTAATGGTACAAATATTTAAGACATCTATGCCTAATGGTACAAACATATGACATCCATGCCTAACAGTACAAATATATAAGACATTCACTCCTAATGGCACAAACTTTTAAGATATCCATGCTTGGTGGTGCAAACATACAAGACATTCATGCCTAAGGGTACAAATATATAAGATATCCACAAAATATCCATGCCTAATGGTACAAATATATAAGATGTCTATGACTAATGGTTCAAATTTGCTTTTCCTCTCCACAGGGTAGGTAACTATAATAAAACATTTTTAAACCAAAACAATTGCATTTTACCTGGAGACTATGAATATCATGCAATGATTTATTATTATTGCCTTATTTTTTATATCAAGTATAGTAATGGCCAGCAAAAATAAGAACAATGAAGAGGTGTTTTTTCCCCCAGTAGGAAGGACAAACCCCTAGCACTCACAATAAATGGTAAAAGAACTTGGCAGTCATCAACAACCCAGCACATGGGGAGGTAAAGAACAAGGGAATTCCAGGGCAAGCTGGCTAGGTATAGTTGAATTAAGGACCTCTGGGCTCAAATGAGAGATGTTACCTCCATAAAGAGTGATAGAGAAAGACATTCATGTGCACCCACATGCACAAAAACATGTATGCACAAATACACACACCACACATATGCTTACCATACTAAAAAAGAAAAATTTTAAGAGTCCTAATGGTCAAAGACAAATAAATAAATACACTGTTATAGAAAATTAGAGTTTCCATTGCAGGTAAGAGGAGACATATGTAATTTAAAAGACAAGAAGACCATATATGGATGGACCATACATATATGAGAAAGAGAAAGATGGAAAATATATTTCTAGGCTGGAGAGATGGCTTTGCAGTTAAGGCACTTGCCTGCAAAGCCTAAAGACCCAGGTTCAATTCCCCAGTACCCACATAGGGCCGGATGCACAAAATACATCTGGAGTTCATAGCATTTGTAGCAGCTGGAGGCCTTGGTACACACCCATTCTGTCTGTCATTTTCTCTGTTTGTAAATAAATAAATTTTAAAACAGAAAATACATTTCTTATCTCTAAACTCTGAAAAGGCCTGGGAGAAAAAATAACTCAATAGTAATGAGCATACATACCACTCAGCTCTTGGTTTCTATATACCATTACCCACTTGGAAATTTTAAGAACAAATAGCTGATTCTGGAGCTAGGAAGGCAAAATCAAGTCGAGCCTTGTTGATCATGCTTTGCCAGGAAGTAATGAAGAGCTAAAAAATAATGTGGACACATGAAAGAGACAAAGGAACCAGCTTGAAAGGGCCCCACAAGCAAAATTTAAAAAGCAAAATACATAGCAAAAAAAAAGATTTTAGCTCACTATATAAAACAAAAATCTCAAAAACAAGAGTAAAAATATTGTCCTTATTATAAATTACTTACACATGCAAAAGGAATAATAAAGTTAGGAAATAAGTATCATATATCCATCATAGTGGCAATTTAAGCAAGAACCAACAATGGTCATTAGGCATACTAAGTCAAAGTGTAACAATGAACGTGATTTTTTTCATGGTCTCAAGTTTGTTGGCTAACAGGTTACTTCATTACCAAAAAGAAAATACAGCAGAAAAACCAGGACATAACCAAAATGAACATTAGCAAAAAATGGCTTAGTGAGTCTTGTCCAAAATGCCTAAAACTAAATCTGATCCTGAAAAACTTATCAGACAAATGCAATCTTGGTAACACATTCAGCCTGCAATGCTATTGAACTTGTAGTCCTCTCCAGTGCTTTGATTGTAGGCATGCATGACTATGCCTAGCTTGGCCTTCACTGTTTAAAATGATAACCTCATGAAAGTTACAGAAAGAAGCTGGGCATGGTAGCACACGCCTTTAATCCCAGCATTCCGGAGGCAGAGGTAGGAGGATCACTGTGAGTTCAAGACCAGCCTGAGACTACACAGTGAATTCCAGATCAGTGAGGCTAGAGTGAAACCCTACCTCGAAAAACAAACAAACAAAAATAAGTTACATAAGGCTAGAACAACTAGAAAAATGATAACTAAATATAATACATGTATCTCAGCAAAAGAGTGATGACTGCCCAGCATGCACAAACCCCTGGGTTCAATTCCCAGAATGGCAACTTAATTAGCTGTAAAGAAAAAGAAAAGAGGGCTGTAGAGATGGCTTAGCAGTTAAGGCGCTTGTCTGCAAAGCCAAAGGACCCAGATTCGATTCCCCAGGACCCACGTTAGCCAGATGCACAAGGGGGCACACACATCTGGAGTTCTTTAGCAGTGGCTGGAAGCCCTGGCATGCCCATTCTCTCTCTCTCTCTCTAATAAATAAATAAAATTTTAAAATAAAAAAGAAAAAGGAAAAAAAAGAAAAAGAAACTGAGAGTTAGCTA
Organism: Orientallactaga sibirica; assembly: GCA_036365145.1. Classification (NCBI taxonomy): domain Eukaryota; kingdom Metazoa; phylum Chordata; class Mammalia; order Rodentia; family Dipodidae; genus Orientallactaga; species Orientallactaga sibirica. The sequence goes on from JAEOAD010000036.1 coordinate 4,353,014, forward strand.
TATAACAAACACAGAGCTTCTCCCCACTCCTTTTTTATTTTATTTTTTTACTTATTTGAGAGAAAGAGACAGAATGAATAAGTGTAACAGGGCCTCTTGCCATTGCAAATGAACTCCAAATGCATGTGCCACTTTGTGCATCTGGCTTTACATGGGTACTGGAGAAACAAACCCAGGCCTCCAAGCTTTGAAGGCAAGCATCTTTAACCACTGATCCATCTCCTCAGCCCTTCTCCTTTTAGAGAAATAACCCATATGCCTCAGTGGGGTGAAAAACAAAAAGCCTTCAAGTGGTAAAAAGACTTCCTAATTTTAACTTATCTTTCCTATGGTTAATAGCAATTATTTCTGAATTTTGAAATTAGAAAATCTCATGCAAGAAAGTCTTAAAAGTGAAAATGCTTCATTAAGCAAAGTATTAGTATTTCTTATGTTTTTTTTTCAAGGTAGTGTCTCACTCCAGCCCAGGATAGCCTTGAACTCACAATGATCCTCCTAGTTCTGCTTCCCAAGTGCTGGGATTAAAGACATACACTACCACACCCAGCTTGTTTTGGTTTTTTGAGACAGGATCTCATTATATAGCCCAGAACACCCTTAAACTCACTATATAGCCCAGGATGAGAATGAATTTGCAGTTCTTCCTGCCCCAGCCTGCCCCTATTCCCCGGGCATAACAGTATTGTTATTCTTATAGAAATTTATACATTAACTCCCTTGATCAGTACTAGAAGGGATTAACAAATCTCACTACAGTGATAAGAGCTAAGTAAATTCAAAAACAAATAGTATCTCATTTGGGAAGAATTTTGTGAAATCTTATATAGGGAAAAAAGATGTTTTATTTATTAAGAAATTTTCCAAATAGAAATAACTAAGGAACACTCTGCAATCCAAATTAAATAACTAAAGTAAGGATGAGTTAGAATTCAGTGGTTCACTTATGCTTGCTTCCCTTAACTGAAACAGATCTCTTGTTACCTTTTCTGAAGCCCAGAGACAAAGTATAGGGCGTGTTCAGGCTCTGCTTAGAGATGACAGGTGCAGCCTAAGCAGGTGCCCCTGGACCAGATGTCACTAAGAGGTTTTGTTCTGGATGTAACCCTGGCCAACATGCTGATGCCAAGTTAAACCAGTTATCTCAGCAACTAAATTGGTTTCACTGAAATACTTAGATGAACGGTTCTCAAACTTCAATGTAGGAATCACCTAGGGCATTCTTTTTAGAAACACAATGTTTCAACTTTCTAACATCTAAAACCAGGATCAATCTTGGTATAAAAGGGGACAACTTAGTATCAGGTCCCTCATGACATGATGAGAAAGAAGCAAAGCACTACTAAACACATGCCCTATCTGAAGCCTGCATGCCACACCCTTTACATACATCTGCTTTCAGGAATCTATAACAAGGGACACAGAAGCCAGTTAATTGACTTTGGAATAAAATAATCAACCGAATCAGGAATTTGGGACCTTTTAAATAGCACATTACCACATTACTTTAACAAGTAGTGGCATGGTGAAAGAAAAGGAAAGGAACTGCTAAGCAGTAAACACACCAAAAGCAGCACCTGGCACCTGAGATCTCACTGCAACATTCCAGTATAGAGAGCATTACAGTCCCACCAACATTGATCTGGGCATTTCACAGAACTATATAACCTGTCATTGAGGGACAACAACATAAATGCAATAGTGACTCGTAGACATCACCAAGGGTTCTCAGTTCTAACAACAGGTTATAGCAATGTACCAACCAAGTCAAAAGGACATACATGTTGTAGAAATAATTTCCCTCTGTATATAACATCTATGTAAAAACTATCCAAAACCAGAAAAACGTCATTTTAACAGAAAAAATACAAAAAAATACCTATTTGGCCCTGCCTTAAAAACAGTTCCTGCCCCAGCTTGGTGGCTCATGCCTTTACTCCCAGCACTTGGAAGGCAGAGGTAGGAGGATCTCTGAGAGTTCAAGGTCACCCTGAGACTACATAGTGAATTCTAAACACACATGGAAAAGGAGGTGTACAAAAAAGTATTCCATCCACAGCTGTGCAGAATGGAGATATATACCAGACAATGCTTTTCAAAACATAAAGCAGGTCTATTACAACAAAGAAAAAGGAAGAGCAAAAAGGATAAAATGTGTTCTAAAAATGTATACAATGTATTTCTTAAATATTCATATTCATTTTTTTGCAAGCATAGAGAGGAGAGGAAGAGAGAGAGAGAGAATGGGACTGTCAATGCCTCCAGCCACTGCAAAGGAACTCCAGATGAATGTGCCACCATGTGCATCTGGCTTTACATGGGTACTGGGGACCTGTGTAGTTTGGCTTTGTAGTCAAGTGGCTTAACTGCTGAGCCATCTCTCCCAGGCCTACAATATATTTCTTAATTGACAATTATACCTGACAATTAAGGCTGAGTGTAAACAATTACTCTTGATCAACTCTATTACAGGACTCAAAAAGTTTTATTTCTATGTGAATGTACTAACAAATTAAGAGCATTAATGAAAACTCATCACCCTTTATCTATTTTGTATACTTCTGACTGAAAGAAGCTGCCAGTTTCTTTGGCTCTACTATGGATAAACAATGTTATATATATTTATTTTAATTTCAGAAGCCAGCATTTGTGATTTTCATGAAAAATACACTTATAATTCCAGATAGAAAATATATACAATTCAAAGATATCTTCAATCCAAACTTATCCATTTTTTTCTTTCTCTATCTCTCTCTCTCTTTTTGTTTTGTTTTTGTTTGTATTTTTCTAGGTAGGGTCTCACTCTAGCTCAGGCTGACCTGGAATTTACTATGAAGTCTCAGGATGGCCTCAAACTCATGGTGATCCTACCACCTCTGCCTCCCCCAGTACTGGGATTAAAGGTGTGCACCACCATGCCTGGCTTCTTTCTCTTTTTAAAAATTTATTTATTTATTTATTTATTTGGTTTTGAAGGTAGAGTCTCATTCTAGCTCAGACTGACCTGGAATTCACTACGTAGTCTCAGGGTGCCATTGAACTCACAGCAATCTTCCTACCTTTGCCTCACAAGTTCTGGGCTTAAAGGGGTACATCACCACACCTGGTTCAAACATATCCATTTTTAAGTCTACTAAAGTGTGGCCCTTAAACCAATATCTAGCTTCTAAACAGTTTTTCCCTAATATCAAGACTTAGGATATGACTTCTCAGTTTTCAAAATAATAGAACTGAAGTAAATATAAACTCTTATCACAAGTAGCATCAAATTCAACAAAGCATTTACTACTCTACAAAATAACAAATGACTCTGCCACAATTCTCCAGAGAAACTTGTTTGGACAAATTTTTAAATACAAATAGCTTGATTTGTGAAAAACACAGCCTCTAGCTAGAATGAACAACAGGAACTAACTTTTGGGGCTGCTGGTTCAAATACGAATAATAAATTGAAATACACATCAAACAACATGGATTGCACATTTTTTTCTTGGAAGAAATATGCCAATAAATGATCCACTGTTTGGGCTGTAGAACATTTTTGACATGGGGCTGGGGTACAGTTCAGCGGCAAAACACTGTCTTAGCATATATGAGGTCCTGAGTTCCATTCCAAACACTACCAAAAAATAAACAAAAAGCTTTTTCATGGCAATTTTTTTGTGTGTTTAGTTTCTATCACATTATTTAAATAGAAAAAAACACTATTTTATGTACAGTGATATCTTTTCCCTCATCCTAGACTAAGGCCACCACTTATCTATCTTACAGGTTCAGGTATTTTTTTTTTTTTGCTGCTAACATTTGGAAGGTTTTTCTGCTAACATTTGCAAGGTTTCTTTACATCTTCATTTCCTGTCAACAAACTAAACATAATCTTAATGTTTCCTTATTCAAACCACTATTGAATGAAAATTACCATTATAATTTCAAACACTCATTAATAAAGATACACAAACAGCTCCATCAAAAGTTATTTATGGGCTGGACAGATGGCTTAGTGATTAAGGCGCTTGCCTGAGAAGCCTAAGGACTCATGTTCAACTCTCCAGGTCCCACATAAGTCAGATACACAGTGATGCAAGCACACACAAGGGGTTGCATGCATCTGGAGTTTGACTGCAGTGATTGGAGGCCCTGGCATGCCAATTCTCTCTCTCTCTCTCTCTCTCTCTCTCTCTCTCTCTCTCACACACACACACACACACACACTCTCTCTCTCTCTCTCTCTCTCTCTCTCTCTCCCTCTTGCTCTCATTAAAAAAAGAAAAATAAAAAATAAAAAAAAAAAGCCAGTCTGTTGGGCTTGCCTCAAAAAAAAAAAAAAAAGTTATTTATATCTATGCTGGGCATTGGTACATACCTGTAATCTAAGTACTAAGGAGGCTGAGCAATGAGTTCAAGACCAGCCTGGATACACAGTAAGTAGACAAAGCCTCTCTCTCTCTCTCTCTCTCTCTCTGTGTGTGTGTGTGACACACACACACATATGTATATACATATATTGTGCACACACATAGTAAAATTACCTTTCACTTTTCCTCATTTAAATTTTTCTGTCTAATCTCTTTTCTTCCAGCTCAGATTTTCCAAACTATGCTCCAAAGAATTTAGTAAATTTTCTTCAAAAATGAAGTTTCATACCTTACAGTACTGTGCTAGTGCTTGGAAAACATTTACAATGGCTTAAGGAAAAAAGGAAATAAATAGTATGACTCTCTATAAAGTGCTAGAAATTCACAAAAGGCATCACAAAACAAAATCTCTAAGTCCTGCAATAAAGTAACCTCAGATTTATTGCTCAAAATCATTTGGGGCTGGAGAGATGGCCCTAACGGGTAAAGGTACTTGCCTGTGAAGCGTAAGGACCCAGGTTCAATTCCCAGTGCCCACACATAAAGCCAGATGTACAAGGTGGTACATGTGTCTGGAGTTCGTTTGCAGTGACTAGGGGCCCTGGGGCAACCATATTCATTCATTCTCTCTCTCTCTCTCTGTCTCTCTCTAACAAATAAATAAATAAAAATAAAATACAAAGCCGGGTGTGGTGGCACACGCCTTTAATCCCAGCACTCCTGAGGCAGGTAGGAGGATCGCCATGAGTTCGAGGCCACCCTGAGAATACAGAGTGAATTCCAGGACAGCCTGGAAAACAAAAATAAAATAAAATAAAATAAATAAAATAAAATAAAATAAAATAAAATAAAATAAAATACAGTTAGAGAGATGGCTTAACAGTTAAGGCACCTGCCTGCAAAGCCAAAGGACCTTGGTTAGGTAAACCAGATGCACAAGGTAGCGCATGTACCTAGGCTTCATTTGCAGCTGCTAGAGACCCTGGCGTGCCCATTTTCTATCTGCCTCTTTCCCTCTCTGTAATAAATAAAAATGGGCTGGAGAGATGGCTTAGTAGTTAAGGCGCTTGCCTGTGAAGCCTAAGGAACCAGGTTCAATTTCCCAGTACTCATGTAAGCCAGATGTACAAGGTGGTACATGTGTCAGGAGTTTGTTTGTAGTGGCTAGAGGCCCTGGTGTACCTTCACCACCCCCCACAATAAAATAATAAATTAAAAGAAATAATTTGGCTTCTTTTCAAAGAAACATTAACATTTCTAGAAAACTAGTATTTCATAGAGCACAAATTAGAAATTCCTGCTCTGACCATGAATACCAGTATTAGAATGGTGATGTTGGTAGAGCCAAGAGACACAAAGAAAGGGAGTCCTCCACTTCTCACCACATGAGGCACCAAGCCCTTTTCCACTTCTGACAAAACCATTTTATTTTTTTGGCGGGGGTTGAACTAGGGTCTCACTTAAGCTCAGGCTGGCCTGGAATTCACTCTGTATTCTCAGGGTGGCCTCAAACTCCCACACACAAGAAATCAGTAGCTTTCCTCCTACCTTTGCCTCACAAGTTCTGGGCTTAAAGGGGTACATCACCACACCTGGTTCAAACATATCCATTTTTAAGTCTACTAAAAGTGTGGCCCCTTAAACCAATATCTAGCTTCTAAACAGTTTTTCCTAATATCAAGACTTAGGATATGACTTCTCAGTTTTCAAAATAATAGAACTGAAGTAAATATAAACTCTATCACAAGTAGCATCAAATTCAACAAAGCATTTACTACTCTACAAAATAACAAATGACTCTGCCACAATTCTCCAGAGAAACTTGTTTGGACAAATTTTTAAATACAAATAGCTTGATTTTGAAAAACACAGCCTCTAGCTAGAATGAACAACAGGAACTAACTTTTGGGGCTGCTGGTTCAAATACGAATAATAAATTGAAATACACATCAAACAACATGGATTGCACATTTTTTTCTTGGAAGAAATATGCCAATAAATGATCCACTGTTTGGGCTGTAGAACATTTTTGACATGGGGCTGGGGTACAGTTCAGCGGCAAAACACTGTCTTAGCATATATGAGGTCCTGAGTTCCATTCCAAACACTACCAAAAAATAAACAAAAAGCTTTTTCATGGCAATTTTTTTGTGTGTTTAGTTTCTATCACATTATTTAAATAGAAAAAAACACTATTTTATGTACAGTGATATCTTTTCCCTCATCCTAGACTAAGGCCACCACTTATCTATCTTACAGGTTCAGGTATTTTTTTTTTTTGCTGCTAACATTTGGAAGGTTTTTCTGCTAACATTTGCAAGGTTTCTTTACATCTTCATTTCCTGTCAACAAACTAAACATAATCTTAATGTTTCCTTATTCAAACCACTATTGAATGAAAATTACCATTATAATTTCAAACACTCATTAATAAAGATACACAAACAGCTCCATCAAAAGTTATTTATGGGCTGGACAGATGGCTTAGTGATTAAGGCGCTTGCCTGAGAAGCCTAAGGACTCATGTTCAACTCTCCAGGTCCCACATAAGTCAGATACACAGTGATGCAAGCACACACAAGGGGTTGCATGCATCTGGAGTTTGACTGCAGTGATTGGAGCCCTGGCATGCCAATTCTCTCTCTCTCTCTCTCTCTCTCTCTCTCTCTCTCTCTCACACACACACACACACACACACTCTCTCTCTCTCTCTCTCTCTCTCTCTCCTCTTGCTCTCATTAAAAAAAGAAAAAGAAAAAAGAAAAAAAAAAAGCCAGTCTGTTGGGCTTGCCTCAAAAAAAAAAAAAAAAAGTTATTTATATCTATGCTGGGCATTGGTACATACCTGTAATCTAAGTACTAAGGAGGCTGAGCAATGAGTTCAAGACCAGCCTGGATACACAGTAAGTAGACAAAGCCTCTCTCTCTCTCTCTCTCTCTCTCTCTGTGTGTGTGTGTGACACACACACACACATATGTATATACATATATTGTGCACACACATAGTAAAATTACCTTTCACTTTTCCTCATTTAAATTTTTTCTGTCTAATCTCTTTTCTTCCAGCTCAGATTTTCCAAACTATGCTCCAAAGAATTTAGTAAATTTTCTTCAAAAATGAAGTTTCATACCTTACAGTACTGTGCTAGTGCTTGGAAAACATTTACAATGGCTTAAGGAAAAAGGAAATAAATAGTATGACTCTCTATAAAGTGCTAGAAATTCACAAAAGGCATCACAAAACAAAATCTCTAAGTCCTGCAATAAAGTAACCTCAGATTTATTGCTCAAAATCATTTGGGGGCTGGAGAGATGGCCTAACGGGTAAAGGTACTTGCCTGTGAAGCGTAAGGACCCAGGTTCAATTCCCCAGTGCCCACACATAAAGCCAGATGTACAAGGTGGTACATGTGTCTGGAGTTCGTTTGCAGTGACTAGGGGCCCTGGGGCAACCATATTCATTCATTCTCTCTCTCTCTCTCTCTCTCTCTCTGTCTCTCTCTAACAAATAAATAAATAAAAATAAAATACAAAGCCGGGTGTGGTGGCACACGCCTTTAATCCCAGCACTCCTGAGGCAGGTAGGAGGATCGCCATGAGTTCGAGGCCACCCTGAGAATACAGAGTGAATTCCAGGACAGCCTGGAAAACAAAAATAAAATAAAATAAAATAAAATAAATAAAATAAAATAAAATAAAATAAAATAAAATAAAATAAAATAAAATAAAATAAAATAAAATAAAATAAAATACAGTTAGAGAGATGGCTTAACAGTTAAGGCACCTGCCTGCAAAGCCAAAGGACCTTGGTTAGGTAAACCAGATGCACAAGGTAGCGCATGTACCTAGGCTTCATTTGCAGCTGCTAGAGACCCTGGCGTGCCCATTTTCTATCTGCCTCTTTCCCTCTCTGTAATAAATAAAAATGGGCTGGAGAGATGGCTTAGTAGTTAAGGCGCTTGCCTGTGAAGCCTAAGGAACCAGGTTCAATTTCCCAGTACTCATGTAAGCCAGATGTACAAGGTGGTACATGTGTCAGGAGTTTGTTTGTAGTGGCTAGAGGCCCTGGTGTACCTTCACCACCCCCACAATAAAATAATAAATTAAAAGAAATAATTTGGCTTCTTTTCAAAGAAACATTAACATTTCTAGAAAACTAGTATTTCATAGAGCACAAATTAGAAATTCCTGCTCTGACCATGAATACCAGTATTAGAATGGTGATGTTGGTAGAGCCAAGAGACACAAAGAAAGGGAGTCCTCCACTTCTCACCACATGAGGCACCAAGCCCTTTTCCACTTCTGACAAAACCATTTTTTTTTTTTTTGGCGGGGTTGAACTAGGGTCTCACTTAAGCTCAGGCTGGCCTGGAATTCACTCTGTATTCTCAGGGTGGCCTCAAACTCCCAGTGATCCTCCTACCTCTGCCTCCCAAGTGCTGGGATTAAAGGCGTGTGCCACCACACCTGGCCCAAAATCAATTTAAAATTATTTTGTTGTTGTTTTGCTTTTTCGAGGTAGGGTCTCTAGCTCAGGCTGACCTGGAATTCACTACGTAGTCCCAGGGTGGCCTCTAACTCATGGCAATCCTCCTACCTCTGCCTCCCGAGTGCTGGAATTAAAGGCATGAGCCACCATGCCCAGCTAAAAATATTTTTATTTTTTCGTGTGTGTGTGTTCGCAAACATGCATGTATGGTCACACCAGGGTCTCTTGCATTGTAAACAAACACCAACTACATGTACCACATTTTCACTTGGCTTTACAAGGATGCCAGAGAACTGAACCTGGGTTGGCGAGCTTTACAAGCAAGCTCCTTTAACAGGTGAGCCATCTCCCCAGTTTCACAAATCTTTTTTGGTTAATCTCCAGTGGGCCTGAGGAAGGCCCAATAAGCAGCCTTCACAAAATAAAAACTCTTCCTAAATACTTCACCTAAAAATATATATTAAGTGCTTGCTTGCTGACAAATGTATTTAAATACCAAGGAATTAAAATGTTTGTTTTTTTCCATCTTCCAATTTCATTCAGTTTAAGAATAAAAAAAAAGATCTAAAGTGTATAAAAGGCTTTTCTACCTAAAGATATTATAGTGGATTTTATATAAAATCCACTACAAAAATACTGAATTCAAGCCGAGCGTGGTGGCACACACCTTTAATCCCAGCACTTGGGAGGCAGAGGTAGGAGGATTGCTGTGAGTTCAAGGCCACCCCGAGACTACATAGTTAATTCCAGGTCACTCTGGACTAAAGCGAGACCCTACCTCAACATTAAAAAAAAAAAAAAAAATACTGAATTCAAAAGAGCAGAGAGGTAGCATTATAAAAGGGTGCCTCTAATCAAAAACAGATAGCTTTAGTCAACAACTGAAGCAGAAAATTCAAATAAAAACACACACACACACACACACACACACACACACACCACACAAACATTTTGGGCAGTTGGGGAATGTCACTGAATGGTAGAACACTTCACTGGCATGCGAGAGGCTCTGAGTTCAATCCTAGGCATCTAGTTAAGCTATGGCTATATTGTTATAAGTACAGCTATACTAGTGATGTGTCTGGAGACCAAAAAAAAAAAAAAAAAAAAAAAACCAAGAAACTTCTCCAACTAAATATTTGAAATGTTTACCTAAATATTCTATCAAAACTTTAAATTCTTAACCCAAATAAGAATAGCAAATTGTTCTCCACTCTTAGTACCAAAATTGGACAAAAAAAAAAAAAAAAAAATCACCAAGTAAATGATTAACACTGGGCATAGACATACTTTGGTATAAATTTAACCACAAATAATTTCAAATTATAGTTCCATTTATTTATTTATTTATTTATTTATTTATTTATTTATTTATTTATTTATGTGGTTTTTTGAAGTAGGGTTTCACTCTAGCTCAGGCTAACCTGGAATTCACTATGTGGTCTCAGAGTTGCCTTTAACTCAAGTGATCCTCCTACCTACCTCAGCCTTCTGAGTGCTGGAATTAAAGGTATGAGCCACCACACCCAGCTCAAATTGTACTTTAATTTATTAAAATCATTTGGAACTGAAATCATAGTAGATCAATTAAATAATACTGAGTACATACCATAAACCATAAGCACAACTTAATACAATTAACAAATGCCCTTAAAGCAAATTTAACTTTTTTATATTTTAATTTCTCCATAAAAACAACTGTGTGAAATTATACCTTATCTTACATATTTACAGGGATAGTCTAATAATAAACATTTGTGGAAAACACAGAGGTGAGCATGCCAGGAAAGGAACTAAAAGAAAAGAAAATATATAAATATAATAGCTGATTAATATACAAGTTTTAAATATAATACATTTGCACATTTTCAACAGGCACTTAAGTTTTTAAAAACTGAATGTCAGGGCTGGAGAGATGGCTTAGTGGCTAACGAACATGCCTGTGAAGCTTAAGGAACCAGGTTTGATTCTTCAGGTCTCACGTAAGCCAGAAGCACATGGTGGCACATGCGTCTGGAGTTCATTTGAGGTGACGTAGAGGCCCTAGCATACCCATCTTCACTCTCTATCTCTCTCTCCCTCTCTCTGCCTCTAATAATTAAATAAATAAAAATAAATCTTTAAAAAAATTGAATGTCAATGTTAAATATTCTCAGGTCTTTATATTTAGTAACTATGTTGATATCAAAAAGAATATTAAACAGAATGTATACAAGACTAGCATACAAGTTTTCTTTTATTTAAATGTCTATACTATTACGCAAGCAAGCACCTTTAGCAGCTAAGCCATCTTCCCAGCCCTATCTGCAATATTACGAACATAATTAACAAAAATACTACTCAAATAGCTATCCATTCAAATAAATGTAAAATTACAGAGGAATGTAGGCAAATATTAAACTTGTACAGTCTCAGGAGAATATAATAGCAACAACAGTCTTATAACAGGTCAAATAAAAAAGCAGTTATTAGAGCCGAGCGTGGTGGTGCACACCTTTAATCCCAGCACTTGGGAGGCAGAGGTAGGAGGATCGCCATGAGTTCAAGGCCACCCTGAGACTACATAATTAATTCCAGGTTAGCCTGGTAGCCTGGGCTGGAGTGAGACCCTACCTCAAAAAAAAAAAAAAAAAAGCAGTTATTAGCACTCAAGAGGCAGAGGTAGGATCACCATGAGTTTGAGGCCACATTGAGACTGCATAGTGAATTCCAGGTTAGTCTGGGTTAGAGCAAGACCCCACCTTGAAAAACCAAGAAAAAAAAATTAAACGCTGTTTTTGTGATTTACAAAACACTGCAAAGCCAGGTGTGGTGGCACACCTGTAATCCCAGAGGGCAGAGGCTGAGGCAGGAAGATTGCCACTCTTGAGTTATAATATTGAGACCTTGTCTCAAAAATAAAAATAAAAAATCTCAAAACACGTTGTATTATCTGCTCATCAGAAACCACGCTGTTCAGTTTGATACAGAAAAGGGTTAACCTATCAAGTCACTTGATTACCATGTCTTACTATGAACAGGTACTCACTCTATGGTTAAGTAACAGAATGACTGTTGATGAGTTTGGCATCTGGTTTGTCAGTTAAATTTTTCAGAAGAAGGTGTAAAACACAGTAAATATCCTCTATAGAAAAAATTTCTGTCTTTCAAAGTTGGTAATATCTAATTTTTTATTTTTTGACCAACATAATTCTTTTGTATTTCTTTACAAACCATGCAAATCTTCACATGGCTTTATTTTCCAAAACAAATGCTTCAACTTTTTTCTTGGTAACCTAGCTACAACCCTACAAAAACAAACCTGGAAAGTGACATATGGAGGAAAAACAAGTTTAGCTAAGGACATAGTTCAAGAAGCAGTGTGGAGTAAGAGCCTGAAGCCCAAGATGACCTGAGAACAATGCAAATACTTACAGACAACCTTGAAAACCCCCCAGTTAAAAGCAGTAGTCATAAATACAATGAATGAATGAATGGTACGACCCAGAGGTAGAAATGACTAGAGAAATACAGTATTTATAATTCAATTTTGTAAAAGAAAAGTCTAGACATTTAATTGAGTATGCTAAGGTTGGTAGTATTATGTAAATTCTTTGGAAAAATACACATTTCATTAGCAGTAGATAACATGCACTATGTGATAGTTTTTCAACCAATCCAACAAATACTAGGCATAGCTTTAAAATATACATTTTAAGCAGTACAAAATCCATATGACTCTAATTGATCAGGACAGAGCCACAACATGTATTAGCATGTTGCCCTAAGTATCAGAAATAGAAATGAGCAAGTGACTATCACCATAAACACAAAATTCTCTATTTCTCACCCTGTCATTAAATCAACAGTTTGGGAAAGTAATTTTTTCTGTTTTGTTTTTCATTTAGTCCTGTTTTTTAAAATATACTCTGGCACACATGCAATTTCTCTCTCTGTCTCTGTAGGTCTCTATCTCCCCACCTCCCCCCCTCCACCGGCACACACACTAACAACTAGCCATGTCTAATGTTTTCTAGACTTCTTATGGAACTCAGTTACTACTGAGTTCTGTGAATGTATTCTGATATTCATGCTAACACACACACACACACATATGCAATAACAGCTAGCATGTCTTATGTTTTCCTGACTTCCTATGGAACTCAGTAAAGAGCCACGGAGCTCTGTGAACTCTGCAACATGCAGTCTGAAGTCAATCTCAGGCAGCCAATAGAAAGCACACCTGTGCAATGACTCGTTTCCTAGTTCAGAACTCTGAGTATTACAGAGTAACTCCTGAGTGCATCTGAGGCTAAACAAAACTCAAAGTATGCAGGAAACCACGGCAGAAAAAGGCTAGCCTGTGTTATCACTATTACCAGTATTTAGTAGAAAGAAATACAGAGATCATTACTTTAGTTTTAAATAACAGTAAGGACCCTCTGGAAGCAAGCAAACAAAATTAAAGATGACATTAAAATAAAGTACAATATAAAAGTATTCACAGAAGAAAAAAAAACTGGGAGAAAAAATGAAAACACAAATATATTATCTAGATTATATCATACAACAGAATAAGAATAATAAGAAATTTACTTTGTCATGTAGGTAGTTAAAAAGATAAAGGAGAATGAAAGAAAGCCATATCAGAGTTTCTAGTTTCAGTTATCCCTATTTTCCTAAACATATTGAATATTTTTAAGTTCCTCAGAAATTCAACAATAAAAAAAGTTCCCAAAATTAATCCTGGTTACCTAAGACACCAAAATAATATATACTATGTAGTATTCTACTGAAAAACTACTCAGTGGCCCCCTTACAAACGAGTTTTCTTTTTTTTTTTCTTCAATTTTGAAAGTCAGAATTTTAAAAAGGTAAAGGAATTTCCAAAAACAAACAAAAATCTCAAAGGTAACAACGTTTCAATAACTATCTTAACTCTTACTAATAAAACATCACCTTCCTGGCCCTCATAGCAATAACAGTAAGCAGCAATTTAACAATGTCACAAAAGAATATTTACCAAGATAGGAGATAGGGCCACCTGTAATGCTTCTGCATAAAAAATGTAAATGCTCCTAAAACAGGAGAGGGAAACATCACCCTCCTATTATCTCCCTTTATTGATATTAAAATGTTTCTCAGGCTGAACAGAAACTGGAATGCTATGTTAGGATTTTTTTTTCCCCTAGTTATTTAAAAATATCTCCCCTTAAGTCCCTTCCAGATACTGTGTCAAGTCTCCACTACTCACCGCAAGTAATACTGTTTTAGAGCAAAGGCAGCGTTCGAACAACTTCTGGGAAAGTTGAACTCTTCAACAATTTCTCCCCACTGATTCTTCTCAGAAACCTGTTAAAAACACAGGCACACTTGTCTGAAAGTGCCTAATGCAAGAGAAACCTAACCTAACTGAAGAAATAAATACCCATTCTGCAGAGATCTGTAAGTAGCTAAGGCATCAGAGAGTGTCTGGGTTGATCGTGGGAGTTCCTAAGGAAGGGTTGCTTGAATCACAGTGTTTTCACCAGAGAGCCCTGTATTTAGCAGCACTTGTTTTGTTGGGGGGGGGGGGTGGTGGGTTTGTTTTGTTTTTGAAGCCCGGACAATAACCAATCGCAAGTCCCTCTGTCGCCCCCTTTTAAATCTCAACGCGGTCCGTTTACACTAAAAGCAAAAAAAAAAAGTTCAAAAGGATCAATACTGTTCCGGACAGCGACGTCCGCGGGTTCTGGGGGGGCCGGGGCCGATTCCAATCCCTCTCCCAGATCTATCCATCTCCATAGGCCCTTCTTTGAGGCCTACAGCTTCTGCCTAGCCTTGAAGCCTAAGATGGCTATTTGGAGACAGGTCCTGGTTTCTTTTGTTAGCTGTAGAAAGCCGGGGCGCCCGGGCCGAGCTGTGCCCCGGCTGCCGGGATCATTTCGCAGCCGATTATCGATGTTAAACCTGCCCGCGCTAATTCGGAGTTGCAGGAGAACTGCTCAGAGTCTGTGTCTGTCTCCGCCTGTGCTAGAGCGGCGGCGGCGGCGGCGGCGGCGGCGGCGGCGGACTCGGGGCGGGCGGGCGCGGGGCTCGGCGGGCGGGCGGGCGGGCGCCACACACGCCCGCGCTCCCCGCCGCGCCGCTCAGACCCCGCCGGGCCGTCCGGGCACCGGGCAGGACGCGAGCCGACGCCGGGCCGCCCGCCCGCCCGAGCCCCGCGCCCGCCCGCGCGCACGCGAGCCACCAGGCCAAAAAACAGCCCCGCCGCCGTCCGCCTCCGAGCCACCACCGGGCTGCGAGCGAGGAGAACCGCCGTGGGGGCCCCCCGGCCCCGAGCGCCCGCTCCCGGGGCGAGGGAGACTTTTCGGAGGAGGCCAGCGAGAGGGAAATACAAATTAAAACTTCCACTCACCTTCGCGAATCCGCCTAAAGTAGTGACTCTGGTGTAGAGACCGTGCAGATCCAGCTCCTTCCCACCCACCGCGGGGATCTTCTTAAACGGCGACCTGCGGGAGACAGAAAGCCCGCACTTGTCACCGGGACCCGCGCCCGGCGGGAGAGCCGGCCCCGCTCGCCCCGGGCCGCCCCCCCGGTCCTGCTCTCACCCTCTGCTGTGGTGGAACTGCCGCAGCTCGTCCAGGAAAGCGAGCCCTTTTCTCCGCTCGTCCGGAGGCGCCTTCCCCGTCGAGTTTGCCATTATTTTTTCAAAGGAGGTCTTCGAAAGGCCCCGATCGGTGTTTTAAACGCGCCCCCCGCTCCCCGCGCTGCCTACCAGAGCCCGGAGCCCATTCCTCGGCCGGCGGCGGCGGGGCTCAGTCATGGGCCGGCGGTGGCGGCGGCGGCGGCGGCGGCGGCGCAGGAGGGAGGAGGGAGGGGGAGGAGGAGGAGGAGGAGGGGAAGGAGGGAGCGGGAGGCCAGGGGAGCGCAGGGAAGGAGGGAGGGGAATTTCTGAAAAAGTTTAAAGAAATCGGAGCGAAACTAGAGGGGCAGGCGACCGCCGGCTCGGCGCGAAGCCGCGGGGCGAGCGCGGCCCCCACCCGCCCCTCCTTCTCTCCCGCCGGCCCGCCCGCGGCCCGAGTCGCGGCCGCCTCTCTCAGCGCAGGCGGCTCGGCCCGGGGACTCGATTCAACATGGTGCTGCTGCGGGGGGCGCACGAGCCGGCCGGGGGCCGGGCGAGCGAGCGCAGGGCCGGCGAGGGCCCGAGGCGGCCGCAGGCCTGGGAGTTGCGGCGGCGGCGGCGGTGGCGGGGCCGGGGCAGGCGGGGCCGGGGTGGGGAGGGGAGGTCTGTGTTGGTGGCTTGTGGAGAGCGGGTGACAGCGTGTATTGCGGCCGCGGCTGCGCCGGGCCCTCGCACACATTCACGCGCGGCGGCGGCCGGGGCGTCCCCGGGCTCGGGCAGCGGCGGCAGCCGAGCCGCTGCGCGCCGCCCGCCGGCCTCTGCCTGTCCGCCGGCCTCCTCCTCTCTCTCTCTCTCTCTCTCACCGCCACCGCCAGCGCCAGCGCCGCCACGGCCCGGCAGCCAGCGCGGCACAGCGACCCCCGAGGGCCGGCCGCGGCACTGCGCCTGGCTCCACACGGCCGAGGCAGCTCCTCGCGGGGAACAATAGGCTCGGCTCGCCGGGCTTAAGGGTTCATCTGCAATGTGCCGCACATTTCGCACGCACACAAAGCCGGCGGAAAGGGGCGGAGTGGGTTGGGGGGTGGGGGGGACGGCTCGGGGAAACGGCCACTACCGGTTGTTCCAGGGTTAGGGGTGGAGGCGATGTTCGCGTCCCAGGCACGGCGGTGGGAGAGCCGCCTCGGGAGTCCCCGCCCGACCGGGCCCCGGTGGCGCTGGGGAGGGAAAGCAAGCTTCGAGGGCCGGCTCCTCGCTCTACGCGGTGCTCACGATGGGTGCAAAGTCAGTGGGACCCTCCGGAAGGTGCTGGGTCTGGAGTAAGCGGCTTTTCCCAGGCCCCCGCCGGGGTCTTGGGGCCCGGGGAGCACATTTGCCCACGAGCTGTCCATAAACTAACTTTGACAAACTACAGACGAGCTCCAGTGTGGACTGTCTGCCCTAGTTTCGTGGACATGGACTAAGTAAGGCTGCTCAGGTCGCCGTGCCTTCGTTGGCTTCCTGCGTGGACCTGGGCTGACCATTCTACGACGAGAGTAGGCAAACTTGATCATTAAGCTGGCGAGGGAACCATCTGCCCAACCCGGATACCTAACGTTTATATTTTTACACTAAAACACCTTAAAGATATTTTTAAGTATCGGACAAAACGTTTCCCCTTGCTTCCGAGTGTCTTCTGATTATCCTTAAAAATATTCAGAAGGTTCAATCTTAAATACTACCAGCAAAGTTTGCCTTTTACAGCCCTTTGCTCCCCGTGTTAACTAACCGTACATCAAGTGTATTATTCCCTTTTTCGTGAGGGCCACTGCTTGGCAAAGTCACTAGCCCAAGGTCACAGGGTAGTAAGGGTCTCGGTGGGTTATTTCAGGCAGTCATTCCAATGGGAACTTGTATTGGGTGGCGGGAAAAAAAAAAAATTATGTAACACAGCCGAGCATGCTTCCGGTGATCACTCTAGGAAACGGATTTATTTCCCAAGTAAAGTTTGTCTCTTACATGGGGTCGGAATAAGGTGTGGCTAGGAAATTCCTGACACCCGAGGACCAGTGAGTGTCTCGGAAGCGTGTGAGGGGCGGAGACCCTGGCCGGGAAGGAGGAGAAGCGGCCGGGCCGCGGGCGAGCCGCGGGGTGGGAGCCGGCCGGCCGTCCTCCCCTAGCGTCCTCCCGGGGGCGGTGGGTGGAGGTGGGCCGCGGAGCGCCGGCCGGGCTGTGCGGATTCCCTAAAGCCGCACTTGCGCACGGCCCCTTACGTAAGAGCGCCGGGGATTCCCTGGAGGGGGTCATTCTCTTCAACCATTACACACACCCGGGCTCCTGCGCCGGCCGCGCCTCACAAAATGGCGGCGCCCGTAGAGAAGGCGGCGGCGCCTCCCCGGCCCCATTTTGTGGGAGGCGAGAGAGCTGTCAACATGGAATACCTCCGCTGAGGATGCCTCTGCCTGGAGATCCTGTTCGGGGGGATGCAGCCCAGGAGCGCGCGGCACCGAGCTGTCGGCGGCTTCGCGACCCCAGCTGGGCATCTTCGGAGCGAAGAGGAGCGCCGCCGCCTCGGGAGCTCGCCCCGCCGCCCCGCCGCCGCCGCCAGCCGAGGCCGCTCGGGTGGCGACGCGGCCGGACCCGGACGCTGTGAGCGGCCCGAGCAGGAGCCGGGGGCTCGGACGCTGCCCTGGAAGTCGTCGGAGCCCGCACCCCGGAGCGTGTGAATGAATGTGTCAGTGCCCGGCAGGCCTAGGTGGCTCGGTTTCTAATTCGCAGGGCAGAACAGGGTGGCAGATTTTTTTTTTTTTTCACTTTTCGTGGGGAGGTTTGCCACTTCTAATGCTGCTCATGTGTAGTGTGCACACACGTTCGTAATCGTGTTTTGCTTTTATAGGGAGTATCAAAGACTCAGGATTTGGAGGGATCTTACATTTTAAAGCGTTTAAATTTTTTTTTAGGATGTGACATGAAACTGGAAAATTGACTTACGATTCCTTTTCTGTAGAAGAGGCTGTAATCTTCAAAATGGATTCCTAAAGTATATGTGATGGATAGAATTTAAATTCTTAGTACTTTTTGGTTATACTCTGGTCAAGGGAAAAGCGTGAAACTTGACTTTATCAGGTTACTGCACAGTTCAGTTAGAAAAATGATTAGTGGCCAAAGTTAGCTTATAACGGTATGCATCAGTTATTTGTGTCTGTGGGTCTCTTCTGAGGTGCTGTGTCTACACTGATGTGGAACCCCATAGTCCTGGGTGCATTGTAGCTTTCTCAGGCTGCTCCTCACCATGTCCCATGCCCCAGCTTCTGCCCACCTGCTTGTACCTGCTGGCTTTTGGAGCAAGAGAGTTTTTGGTCCTGTCTGCTTCTGCTGGTATCCTTTCTATAGAGCACACTTGGTTGCCACTGATCAATCTGTATCTCTTGCAGGGCTACCGTATCTTACTATCCAAATAGCCAGAGGATATTTTTTTATGGGTTTGCACTCAAGTAACCCCAGTGCTGTGTATGTAGTATTACATTTCTCACCACCATATTACATTTCCTATAGTGGGCAGCATAGAGCAGGTGCATCCTAGAGAAGAAACGTTAGAAATGTGCTGACAGTTTTACAATAGCTATTCTCCAACTTATTTGATGTTCAATGTAGTTTTCAAGCATTAATGAAACCTATTGCTATAAAAATCACTAGTGATAGTGAAAATTGTTGAAAATTTACTATAGTTTACTATCCTGACAAGAAATCTGCAAAGACCATATATGCTAGGAAAAGTGCAAAGTGCTTTTAATAGTAATTGCAAATCCTACACATTTAGAGATTCCTTTCATATGAATCATTGGTTCATACCATCAGTTTTTATTTAACCAAGAAATTTATGATAAAAATTCCCTTCCAGTGAAACTTAAAAAAAAAAAAAAAAAGACAATACCCTGTTCCAGTTTCAAATCAAGCATGTCAGGTAAATAATTGAGTAATTGGCATGTCAGCTCATTTTTAGATTTTAGGTTACTCTCGTCTTAAAAATGATTTTTGCTTGGTTGAACAGGGTTATTGAAATTAAATGGCTATTTTTTTAAGGATGCATTAGGAAGAAAGGTACTGTTAGTAAGATGTGAGAATGCCTTCATGGTTTGCAGCTCTTGCCTGTAACCTGCTATACTTATTCATGTTTGCCAGCCTGTCTCGTTTGAAAATTTGATTACAGCTTCATAGAATAGACGTGGCCTTTCCATTTGGAAGGTGATTTTTGGCAATATTGATGATGAGGGTGTTAAGGTGAAAGAGGATTTGTTCTGTAGACGGTGGCAGTTTTAAAGCAGAGACTGAATCTGCCAGTGACAGGTTTCTCAGTGATTCAACACAAAAGAAGCTTTGCAGGAATCTTTATTCTGAAGGCATGCTTTTTCATACACAAACCAGTGTGATTTAGGCTTTTAAAAGTAAGTGATAGTTTTCAACCCAAAAGAGTTTAGAGATTAAATAAGTAAAATAAATTTTAGTTAGTTATAATAATATACCTTAGAGGTCACATTCCTCTTTGCTTTTGACAGAGAATTGGCCTCAGGTGTTTAGGTCATTTCTCTAATCCTGAATTTCTCAAATAGTTATAGGCTAATTTGCTACATTTATGCATTGTTATTTATTTCATCTGTCTTGATAACTGAAAAGTGCTCTGCAAACCTGCATGCTTATACCATTGATAGTATTTTAATACTTTATTCATACTGTTAAATAGCATCTAAAGATTTAGGATGGCATAAGTACTAAACCAAGGAACTATTTATTTTTGTCAGTGTAGATTACAAAATCATTGAGTAAGTATTTATTGAATGCCTGCGTCTGTCCAGAGGTAGAGAAAGACGACTACCTTCAAGGAAATGGTGCTGTGGTACAACTAATAGCTTTAGAAGGTTACAATCAAATAGATCACATGTTTCTTAATTATTAATACCTAAGTAGGATAGTAACATAGAGTTAAATTTAAAATTCTGTTTAGGCTAGACTTGAGGTTCACACCTGTGATCTAAACCTGGAGACAGTGAGACAAGGAGTATTGTGAGTTACAGACCAACCCGAGCTACATCGTAAGACCCAGTCTCAAACAAAACAAAAGAGTTTGTTTTAGGGACAATTAAGTACAATTATATATAAGCAGCATCATGCCAATATTGGTGTCACTGTTAGAATTAGTGTCAGGCAAAGCATGGGAATGTTAGTAACAAGCATTGAAATCACATTCTTTGAAAACTTAGATCTACAAAAAAATATGATTCCAGAGCCAGGCATGGTGGCTTTAATCCCAGCACTTGGGAGGCAGAGGTAGGAGGATCGCTGTGAGTTTGAGGCCACCCTGAGACTACATAGTTAATTCCAGGTCAGCCTGAACTAGAGCGAGACCCTACCTCAAAAATATATATATATGATTCCAATAATTAACTTTTTAATTATGGGAAAGGCTAGGGAATGTTCAGTCAATGTAAAAAACATATATACTACTGAGCATGCAAATAAATTGTTTGAATGAACTTTGATTTTCTGTTTTAATTGTTTGGTACATTGATTCTTCTTGACATTGCACTTTGCTATTAATTTAAAAAATAAACTGAACGACAAATTAATTCTGTATTTAATTCAGATTTAATTCTTGACTAGCTGTAAAGCGTAGGAATTGGAAGTCTTGTTGGCAAAACAATAAAATAGGGACTAAGCTGAAATGCAAAACTGTACTAATTAGGTTTCATAAATGTATATGCAGTTTTCCTTTCAGAACTACATGAATCAGAGCATTGTTGACTTAATAATAGTTGGATCTACTTAACTCCTGTTTTTCTCTGAAAACATCACAAACAATTCATATATCAAGTTGGAAATGCAGTAAAAGCCAGTGTAAATTGATGAAGCTTACTGCTGTACATTATGAGAAATTCTAAACAGCATTTCAGGAAGATAACTTATTTAAAGAGTCATAATTCTCTACTATGGACTCAAAAGTAGAATAACGTTTATATGAAGATACACATAAGCCAGGCATGGTGGCACACGCCTTTAATCCCAGCATTCGGGAGACAGAGGTAGGAGGATCACCGTGAATTTCAGGCCACCCTGAGACTACATAGTGAATTCTAGGTCAGCCTGGGCCAGAGTGAGAATAACTCGGGGGAAAAAAAAGATATACTTGAGGAATATTGATAAGTGGTTTGGGAAAAGTACAAAATAACAATTTTTATGATTACTATAATGCTGTCTTTATCCTAAACAAAAATCAAAATTCCAGAGCATCTTAAAATCAAATTTCCCTCTTGTCAATACTGATACTAGTAGCAGCTAGCCCTCAGTGATTATTGATAGCCTAAGTAAGTGAGTGTTGGTCCATCTACTCATTTCAATGCCATGTAAAGACATTTCCTTACTTGGGAAACTGGGGTTAATAAGACATTGAATGATGGCCCTCCTTTGCCCTGGAAACCGAAAAGAAGCTTCCCTTTATGTGTTGAGGATTTTATACCCTTCCCGCTGAACCCAGTCTGTCCTTAACACTACCATTTGCTAATAGCTGTTGTTTTTCTCCTTCAGTAAAGTTGTGGGTCACAAAACTAATACCATGACTGCGACACACAGGATGGATTTGTGCCTAAGACAATACCCTCCTTTCTGCCCCATCCCTGTTCTCCATGGTTTCTAAAGACTTGTAATAATAGTGTACTCCCAGCTAGATAAGAGAGTCAACTTGTGATCTGTTTATGACGATGGAGTCCAGGAGCCCTGTGTTTGAGGGAGAATTGTTCTGTGGGCATGGCATCTTAGAGGTCTCTGTGGTACCCAAAAAATTAAAGCTGCTTACTGAAGATAGGTGACTACAGGTTTGCTTGCTATTTTATGTGGTGTTGACCTCTTGAGAAAAACATTGTGAAACTTTAGCTAAGGATCAGGACTTTAGTTCATCTAATTAATGTTTTTAATCAAGAACTATATGCAAAGGAGTCTTAAAGTTTTGCTTTAGATGCATCTTGCCATTTTTTTTTTTTTTGCCCTCTGTAAAATGTATGGATAAGGGATTACATTAATTAAAAGAAGACTTCACATATCATTCTTAGTCTATTTAGAATTCCTAGGGATACATATGAATGCCGTACTATTTTGTGAGTGGCAGTGTGTGCTATATTTATAGGTGACTCACGATGACATTCAGCAGAATGTTTCCTTCCTATGGTATGGCCAGGTCACATGTGTTCTTTTTGCTGATGGTATTCACTGCTGTGTTTAATGATAATGTTGGGGCCTTGGCCCAGTTTTGATTTGTATGTTTTTAGGCAGGGTCAAACTCTGTAGCTCAGGCTGACTTAAAACTTGGGATCCTTACCTCAGCCTCTTGATTGGACCATTTTAAGGGTGCACCACCATAGCAAGCTCATAAGTGAAGCTTCAAAGACAGTTCTTCGTAACTTTTAGTCTTTAGTGATGCTGGGGCTTCAACTCAGACCCTTGCATGTAGGAGTCTAGCACTCTACCACTGAGGTAGATTCTGAATCAACCCAATTTAAAAGAGAAGACAGGGCTGGAGAGATGGCTTAGTGGTTAAGTGGCTTGCTTGCAAAGCCTAAGGATCCAGGTTTGATTCTCCAGGTCCCACATAAGCTAGATGCACACAGTAGTGCATGCATCTGGAGTTCTTTTGCAGTAGCTGGAAGCCCTGGTGTGCCCATTCTCCCCCTCTCTCTTTCTCTCTCTCTCTCTCTTTGTCTCTAAGAGATAAATAAAAATAAATACATTAAAAAAAAAAAAAACAGGGTCTTGCTCTGTAGCCCACAGTTTTGATCTTCCTGCCTGAGCTTCCTGAGCACTGGGATTACTGGTTTGTACCATGTGTCTGGCTCATAACCTTTAAAATGCTAAAGAACAATCCAAATCTGTGCCTATTCCAAACTGTTCTCTGGGTATCAGTAATGCTTTATTTCTGTGCCCTGTGGGGGTAATTATATGCATAATTTTTTGTTTAAAACTCATAACTCCATGCACTATTTTGGGGGAGATGAGTAGTTATCATCCAGCCATGCTGTGTATATCTATTAACACAGGGCTGGAATATGGCTCAGAGGTTAGAGGCACTTGCTTGCAAAGCCTGCTGGTCCAAGTTCAGTTTCCCAATAGCCAAGTAAAGCAAGATGTACAAAGCTGCACATGCATCTGGAGTTCATTTGCAGTGCAAATGGCCCTGGTGCACCCATTCTCTTTCCTTTAACAAATGTATAAAACTATTTAGAGCTGAAGGGATGGCTTAGCAGTTAAGGCACTTGCCTGTGAAGCCTAAGGACCCAGGTTCAATTCCCCAGTACCCATGTAAGCCAGCTGTACAAGGTGGAGTATGTGTCTAGAGATTGTTTGAAATGGCTAGAGGCCCTAGTGCACCCATTCTCTCCCTCTCCTCTATCTGCCTCTATCTCTCTCAAATAAATAAATAATATATTTTTTTAAAAAAACATTCAAACAAAAAGATTTCCCCTCTTGACTCCATTCCCGTTAAACCAAAGGAGAAGAGTCTATTAGAGATAAAGTGTGTTTTCCTTGAGCTCAAATAATTCACCTGTTGTATTTGATTTAACTTATACATTGAGCTGAGTCATAAAGTGTAAACATTTTGCTATGAGCTTTCTGAACCCCAAACCAGTGTGCTTCTATTTAACAGTTTTTCTGTCTTGCAAATCCAATTTCTAGAATCAGGCCAATTGCTAAATAAATATTAATAAAACCATATTTATCTGAATCATTTAAAGAACAGGACATTGAATTTTTTCTTAGAATCAACTTTTGAATACCATCATCCCTTGAGTATCATAACCCTTTTCACATGTGTCAAGACTTATACTAAACAGTAGTTCTGAAGTGCAAAAGAAATTTATTTTTGCATCTGTATCTGCCTTTGCCCACCAGTTCCACAAAAATACACAAGTAGTAGAAATATAAAAAAATTAAGGAGAAAGTATTTATGTATGAAAGTGACAGAAAATAAAATAAAAAATGAAATTATGACAGAGTAGGCTAAGAGATATTTCTTTAGGGAATTATTGTGAAAACATCTTAAATATAGGTTCTGGGACTTCTTTATTCATTCCTTAGGGTTTTTTGTTGTTGTTGTTGTTTGTTCTTTTGGTTTTGGTTTTTCGAGGTAGGGTCTCAACACTAGCTCAGGCTGACCTGGAATTCACTATGTAGTCTCAGGGTGGCCTTGAACTCATGGCGATCCTCCTACCTCTGCCTCCCTAATGCTGGGATTAAAGGCGTGTGCTACCATGCCTGGCTCCTAAGGTTTTCTTTTCTACTATGTACTGCTTGTTAGGTAAGCAGGAAAAAAAAAAAAAAAAAAACATTTGAAATGGGTCTTTCAAAACTACAATCTATATAATATTTTTATAAATATTCCAAAACTAACATTTTTGTACCTCGTGTAATTTTATAACTACTATACACACTATAAAAAGCTAACAGTCTGTGGACCTTAAGTAGCCAAGGTCCAACCCCTTAATCTGGTTCAACTTGGCAATTTTTTCCAACCCTTTTTTTTTTTTTTTTTTTTTTTTTTTTTTTTTTTTTGCAAAGGGGTGGCAGGCAGAGTTTCAAGGTAGGGTCTTGCTCTAGCCCAGACTGACCAGGAATTCACTATGTAATCTTAAGCTGGCCTTGAACTCAAAGCAATCCTCTTACTTCAGCCTCCTAAGTGCGGAGATTAAAAGCATGTGCCACCACACCTGGCACCAACAATTTTAATTGCCAATAATTGGAGCCACATATTTTGCCAGTGAGAGCATCCTTTGCTGGCTGGATTGAAATCTGAGCCAGGTGATTTTGTAGGTCCATAGAACAATGAATGACCACCCTCTCTGTGGAAAGCAAAACTAGGGAAGTAGTCCTACTGTTTCCTTATTTAAATATTTCTTTTCAAGTCTTTCTATGAGTGTGTATATCCTCACTTGATTGAGGTTATTTCCTCCTGTAGGACACAAAACCAGGCCAAACATGACTAGCGGTGAGCATGGGTTCAGCAAATGAAATAGGTATCTTTGCAAGTTATCCTCCTCTGTCAAAAGAACACAGCCTAAAGCTGGAGGCTTCATGTAATATCCAAGTGCAGGTAGCAGTTTTAGTGCAGCCTAGCATAAGCAGGTCAGTTCTCAGCAACATAGTATAAGAATTCATGAACATCGAATGTTAAATGTAAGGCAGGTCCCTTCATGTTCTTATATAAATTGTATCATGATAAGCCAGTGCTCAACTCTGAATATTAAAAGATTTTGCATCCAGCTAAGAAAGCATTACACAGATTGTTCAGGTTAGAGCACTGGTATGGTAGGATTTTTCCTGTAATGTTTTGTGATAATTGACAATAGATTCAGCATTACCAAAACTCATTGTGACTTTCAATTTCCACATCCATAATATATAAACATAACTATATATAAAACCATATATTAAAACCCACCATTTTTAGTAAAGTTAGTTTTATTTGACCTTTAGGTCCCCTTCTATTATAATGGGAGCTTAGTAACAAACTAAGAATTTTCAGGTACTGTAAGGTAGTATTGATAACCTACAAAGTGATGGTATTAAGGGGCGGGTGGCCCTCTGGGAGCTTATTAGGCCTGAAGGGCAGTGCCTCATGAATTAATGCTCATATAGAGGAGGCCCTGAAAGATTCCCTTTCCCTCACAGGAAGTTCTAGCAAAGACTTTGATCTGGGAAATGGGCCCTCATCAGACACCAAATCTGTTAGTGTCTTGATTGTGGAGTTCCCACCCTAGAGAATACTGAAAACTTATTCCTAAACCACATAATCCACAGTGTTTTGTTATAGCAGCTGTAAAAGACTAAGGTGAGCCGGGCGTGGTTGCGCACACCTTTAATCCCAGCACTTGGGAGGCAGAGGTAGGAGGATTGCCGAGAGTTCGAGGCCACCCTGAGACTACATAGTGAATTCCAGGTCAGCCTGAGCTAGAGTGAAACCCTACCTCGGGGAAAAAAAAAAAAAAAAAGACTAAGGTAGCAGAAAGTACCCCTCACTGCTTGTTTAACACTGCATGTCATTTAAGTGCTGATCACTTGACAATATTCTCTGATAAGAGAGACCAACAGTCCTGCTTTCTCTTATTAGTGGCAGGTCTCAAGAAAGGATTTTTGTTCCAAGAAGAAAGTGACTGTAATGTGTTCATTTCCCAAAGGTTTTCAGAGCCATAGATGTCTCTTGAAAATTCTGTAGCCGTTGGACTTAGTTTAGGATGGACAAGGCCAAACCTCAGAATATGAAAGGGGAAGTTTAGAATAAACTTACAAGGAGGACAAAATTAGTTAAGAGCTATCAAATAAGGCCAGAGGCAAGACTTTCCTATTGACAGGCTGTCTCCTGGAGATTTTAGTTGCTTTATGATGGACTCAACTTGGAACAGTCTAAGAAGGAGGTCTGAACATGTCTAAAATGGTGTGGAATTTTTCTTGCCAGAAGGCCAGGTTCAGGACAGGCCCAGCTGCCAGCTCTCATGATAGTCTCAGTACTACAAAAAGCTACTAGGTCAGCTGGACTACTAGTCTGTTGAGTCAAGTGTCCAGCTAACTCTCCCAGACACTTCCTATTAGATTGCTAATAAGAAATTGCTTGATTGATGACATGATCATCTGAAACACAAGCACAGATCCAAGACAGAAAAACCTTCGTACCTGACAAGTACTTAAAAAGGACTTGAAAAGCACTCCCCTCCCTTAGGTGGGATTCAAGCTGTGTTTTCCACTAATGAACCTAAAGTCCAGTCTAGTTGCTGAAGGTTCGTAGTATGGACAGTGTAGCTGGCCACATTGCTTCACTTTCACTGGAATTCCATGTAGATATGGTATGCTCAATATCGTTTTAGATGGAAGAATAGCAACGGCTTTGGAAAATCTGTAGGACTTTATAGATTCCTTTTACAATCTCTCATAAAGTGTATTTCCTGATTATTATCAATAACAATGGTAGGTTTGGAATAGCATTTTGCCCTTGCCAATAGTCATTATGTTAGCTCTTGCATATAAGAGCATATATAATCACTAAACTCTGTTTTTATTAACAATCCTTAGATAATTAATCTGAATATTCAGAGGGTTCCCAAGCAAGGTGGTTTTATTTACTCATAATCGTCTGTCTTTGTTTAGTTTGCAGTCTGACATAGCAAAAGCCTACCTACCATCTGAATGACTTAGCAGAGGAAACCAGTTGGTTAATAAAGATAAGAGCAACGATCCTGTGAGCAAGAAAGCACCACAGCCTATAGTAAGAATAACAGTATTGTGTAATAGCTGTGACACAGGAAATGTAAGGGACAACTAGATATTTTAGAGTCACCAAAAGTGAGAACTTTTCATAATTGTTTGTCACCAAGAACTGTTCAATGTCTTGAGGAAAATCATGCAGTTAGTGACTTTTGAGAAGCAGAAGGATGATCTTAAGTGAATAAGATCATATAGTGATGTTTGCTGCTAGGAAGAATATAAAGTAAAAATGTTTTACATTGTGCTAAAAAGAGACTTGTTTATCCAGATATCAATTAATTAGTTTTCTTTTTCAAGATAGGGTCTCACACTAGCCCAGGCTAACTTGGAATTCACTATGTAGTCTGAGGCTGGCCTTGAACTCACAGCAATCCTCCTACCTTTGCCTCCCAAATGCTGGGGTTTAAAGGTGTGTGCCACCATATTTTTGCTGAGCTACTAGTTCCCTTACAATATAATACTGAAGTGTGTGTTTTTAGTCATAGCACTTACTATTAACTTAACTAAGATTAAGCACTTGAAAGTCTTTTCTTAATTATTTTTTAATGTTATTTATTTATTAGAGAGTGAGTGAATGTGTGGTGTGGGCATACCAGGGCCTCTTGCCACTGCAAACTAACTCCAGACATATGCACAACTTTGTGCATCTGGCTTTGTGTGGGTACTGGGGAATTGAACCCCAGGCCAGCAGGCTTTGTAAACAAGTGCCTTTAACCTCTGAGCCATCACCACACCCCATTAACTGTGTGTGTGTGTGTGTGTGTGTACCTGCCATGACACATGTGTGGAGATCAGAGGCCAATGCTGAGGTGTCTCTGTTCCACCACCTTTGATACAGGATCTCTTGTTCTGCAAACTGCCAGATTACAAAGGAACATCAGAGTACCCAGCCTGTCAACTTCGGATTCTCCTGGCTCTGCCACCTATTGTAGGTGCTTGGGATCACAGATGCATGTGACACTTTGCAGCCAGCTTTATGCAGGTGCTGGAGAATGGAACCCAGGATGGCAGGCTTTGTAAGCAAGCACCTTTAACCACTGAGCCATCTCCCCATTCCCAAAAGTCTTTGAGTAAGAAATCATATATAACCAAAAAAATGTGGTTATGTGACTTACCATGTGTAGCAGACAGCCTCAGGTTGCTGGGATGAACCTCCAAACCAGGCACAAGTTATAGGAGGAAGGGAATTTATTTGAATCTTGTAGATCCAGGGGAAGTTCCATAATGGCAGAAGAAGTTGGCCCCCCTTTCACAGACCCAAGTGGAGAGAAAACACCATCGTAAGCAAGCACACTCCAGAAACCTAGGCAGTTTGCAGAAACCTGGCAATTTGCATATTTTTAGATTGGAATCTGGGTCCACCCCCACACCTTAGGACTGGACCCTAGGATCTGCCCACAGTGACACCAAGTTACAAGCTTTAATAAAACTCCTGAATCAATTAGGGAACATCCATTCAAATTACTACACTATGTATTTAAAAAAAAAAAAAGGGAGGGTGTGCAATGATTCTTTTCTCCTCTTAGATAAATTTGCCAAAGAAACTTTAGAAATCAGAATGTTATATTAAATACTAACAAGGCCACAAATTACTAAATCATACAATCAGAATTACAGAGCTTTGAGTTATAAGTTATTTTCATATATGACAGCACTCAAATCCTAGGTATTTGACAAGACTGCTTTGTATGGAAGGACAAGCTTCTATTTGCTTTTCTGCAGACAAAAAAGGGAGCATTCTTCCCTTTTAATTAGCATAAGTACCTTAATAGGGATTACCATTAACTGGCATCAAGAGAAGGGAAGTTACAAACTTCAAGTTCAGAAAAGGCCAGAAAGATGATGTTAGCCAATGGAAAGTAAAACATAAACTGTCCTATAAGAATACACTGTAAACTTGATCTCAGATTAACATATTTCTTGAAACAGTCTAAATGGCACATCTATATTCAGACAAGAGAGATTTTAATTAAATAATTATGTTTGAATCATCTGCTTTCAGATTTTTAGGGCTATTTTTGTCTTCATAAAGCATAAATTATAGATAGTTATGACTTTGAAATGCTTTTCTACTCTATTTCTTAACCCCATGCATCAAATTTTACCTTGAGGATTTACGACTGGTTTTTCACAATTTTTTTATACTGAATGTGTTAAAAGTTATGCTTTCAATTCTTAGAAATATGTAAGGGTGCATTTTATTTTTTTTTTTATTGACAGCTTCTTTAATTGTAGACATTATCCCATGGTACTTCCCTCCCTCCCCCCACTTTCCCCTTTGAAACTTCACTCTCCATCATATCTCCTTCCCCTCTCAATCAGTCTCTCTTTTCAGTTTGATGTCATGATCTTTTCCTCCTATTATGATGGTCTTATGTAGGTAGTGTCAGGCACTGTGAGGTCATGGATATCCAGGCCATTTTGTGTCTTTAATGTGTAGCCCGTGTTGGCCTCGAACTCATGATCCTCTTGTCTCCGCCTCTTCAGCAAAGTCCTACCGGTGTGTGCACCACCACAATTGGCAAGAGTGCATTTTTTTAAATCAGTAGTTCCCATGATCTGTTTATAAGTGTTAAGTTTAAACAGAATATATACTTATGTAATTTTGAAAAATACCAAATTTAGCAAAGCTAAAGCTCTTTTCTAAAATACTTTTCAGAGCCTTTAATAGCTATGAACTTACTTAAATCTATTTAAACTGTGAGGATGGGCTAAGGGCCTAGGTTCAATTCCCCAGTACCCATGTAAGCCAGATGTACAAGGTGGTGCATGAGTCTGGAGTTCATTTGCAGTGGCTAGAGACCCTGGTGTGCCCATTTTCCATCCCCCCCCTTCTCTCTGCCTCTTTCTTTCTCTCTCTCAAATAAATAAAAATAATTTTTTTAACTGAGGATTTTTACAATTTGTTTTTGTTTTTTTTTAAATTGCATGGATCTTGTGTGAACTTTGTAAATGACGTTGATTTATGATGTGAAAAGGTTGGATATACCTGGAACCAGTCCTTCCAATGGGAGTGGTATTCCATGGGAAATACAAGGAAAAGCTGACTTAAATATTACTAAAAGTAGATCGCATATCTATAAGAAAAAGTATCCATCTTTAATGAAATGGCCTCTCTTCATTCATTATAATCACATAAGATCATATAGTCAGTATACCTCTAAACTCATATTCACTTATTCATGACTATGTTCATATAAGTCTAATTAATAACCCTTGAAAGTCCATTCTCAAATCTAATAGACTTCTGATTTGCTGAAGTTTATTATTAAATAATGTGTTTTTGCATTATTTTTTCCACATTTGGAGAAAGTAGGGTATTATTTAATGAACTACTTGATAGCTTCATAGTTGGGATGGAGATCATCTTGTTTATGATAGATCGGTTCATAAACCATGATGCATTTCAGAATTAGGTATAGACATCATAAGTGTCTTGACACATTGCAATTCACTCAACTAAGCATTAGAAATTTTTTTAAACGTCATACTTTCTGACTCTTGACAACCAAGAAAACTACTTGTCTCCTCAATATTGTATTCTTTTCTGGAGTCCATATAGTCTCCCAGAATTCATGTAATGCTCCAATATACACCCATTCTTGTTTGGTCAGGTGGAGGAGCTTTTCCCAGTGCTTCTCCTTCCTGTTTCATCTACTCCTTCATCCTCAGCAGGCTTGAGGATTTGCTGAATATAATAACACAAGCATACCTGCACCAAAATAAAGGAGTTCCATGGCTGTGCCAGGAATCATTAGTCCTCTGAGGCAAGAGCCAGTCTAAGCATACCTACACCAAAATGAAGACATTCCATGGCTGTGCCAGGAATCATGGGTCCTCAGTCCTCTGAGACAAGAGCCAGTGTAAGCACACCTACACCAAAATGAAGGTCTTGCATGGTTGTGCCAGCAATCATGGGTCCTAAGTCCTCTGAGACAAGAGCCAGCCTAACACATCGACACCAAAGTGGAGTTCCATGGTTGTGCCAGGAGAGAGTTCCTCAGTCCTCTAAGACAAGAGCCAGTTTAAGCACACATACACCAAAATGAAGGAGTTCCATGGCTGGGCCAGGAGTCACAGACCTCTGAGGTAAGAGCCAGCATCAGTTTTGTGATGTGTATTTAGAAAATCTATAGAATGTTGCCATCTTTCTTATTAAGAAAAGGGGAAATTTTCTTGAAGATTTTGGAGCTCTTAAGTTGATCAAACAGTTTCATATATTCTACTTTGGAATGTACAGTCTGATTAATACTGAAGACCTTAAACTATTTTTAAAAAAAAAGGAATAGGAGAAAGGAAATATGTGAGTACATTCTTGAAAAAAAGACAGAAATGAATACTGCCATTAACTCAGTTTAAAGGTGGATATATCAAGTAAAATATGTTTTCTTCTTAGACTATAATGCTTTTTAGATGACCCTTAATAATAAGTATGAAATTCCTATTAAGGTATTCCTTTTGCAAAATTTTATAAGAATTCCCTATATGATAGAAGTTTGAACAAAGGCTAATCAATAGGTTAAAGTGTTACTAATGGAAATTTCCCTATTTGAAGGCCTTTGAATATTTACTTATTTGAAAGAGAGAGAATGGGCATGTGAGGGCCTCCAGCCACTGCAAACGAATTTGCCCCCTTGTGCATCTGGCTTACATGGGTCCTAGAGAATCGAACCAGGATCCTTTGGCTTTGCAGGCAAACGCCTTAACCACTAAGCCATCTTTCCAGCCCATTGAAGGCTGTTTAAAAGAGAAAATAGTCATAGAATAGCTAAAATGAATAGGCCTTATAAACAACCAGAGGTTTTTGTTTGTTTTGTTTTTTCAAGCAGGGTGCTGCTTTAGCTCAGGCCTCAGACCTCTGAGTCAAAGAGCCAGTGTAAGCATACCTACACCATACCTCAAATTCACTCTGTAGTCTCAGGCTTTCCTCAAACTCATAGCGATCCTCCTACCTCTGCGTCTCCAGTGCTGGGATTAAAGGTGTGTGCCACCAAGCCTGGCCAGAGCTTTTTAATATCTCTTAGAACCAGATGGTTCTTAATATATGACGTGTGTTGGGAGCGGTGAGTAGCCCACTATGCATGAACCCATTTCTTATGGGTAAGGGTGAAAAAATTTAGAAGTCAGAAAACTATGTTAAAACCAATCTGGACCTTGGACACTTCATGATGGCCTTCCTCTCAACCATTTTCCAAACCCTTGTCTTTTTGCAGTCAATTCTGTCTCATTCTGGAATATAGAAATACAAGAAAAGGAATTACATTGTTACAGATAATTGCAGACAGATACAGGTTTGCCTTCTTAAATTATTACTTGAGCACAACTGGGGAATAGTTTTCTGGACATAGGTTGAAAACAAGAAGTGACGTGTAAGGAATGTCAATAAAACACTATAATAGCAAAACAGGAGACTGGAAATGAAGATTTCATTTGCACATCTCCAGAGTGAGTGTGGATGTGAAAAGAATTGTAGAAATATAATTTGGAGGGTGTGACCTGCTGCCAAGACTTATACCATACTTGTATTTTACACCATACTCCCAGTGTGCTCTCCTCCCCACCCCTCACATATCCATAAACACTCTACCCATCTGTGGTGTCCACCACCCAGTAAGCCATCATTCTCCCCTACAACAGAATGGGACATTTTATAGGTGTTTTTCCTGGGAGCTGTGCTTCTTTGAAATGGCTGCTTGAGACATGTACGCTTTCTTAAAAATATTTTTTATTTAATTCAAGCAGAAAGAAATACAAGACAGAGAGAGAGCAAGGGATTCTAGCTGCTACAAACAATCTCCAGACGCATGTGCCACTTTGTGCATCATGGGTACTGGCTATTGAACATGAGTCCTTAGGTTCTGTAGGCAATTGCCTTAACTACTGAGCCATCTCTCTAGCCTCAAGACACATACTTTTTAGCTTAGCAAATATGTCATAGATACTCCTGGACCTCCTTATATTCTTTATCCCTGTCACTAGTCACTTCTCTCCATTCTTAAATTTAAAAGATGAATTGCAGCTAGGTGTGGTGGTTCCTGTCCTCCTAAATGTTGGCATTTGAGGAGCTGAGACATAGGGATCATTAGGAGTTCAAAGCCAGCCTAGGCTACATACTAAGACCTTTTCTCAAAAGAAAACAGTAAGTAAATGAATGATGAAGTACAACTCAGAAAAGAGAATGGACAAAATAACTATTGCATACAACAAATAATAGGAAAACACTTTTGGATCCCAGTATTTGGGGGCTGAGACAGGAGGATCACAAGTCCTGGGTCAGACTAGGATACAATAATGAAATCTTGTGCCAAAGAACATAATTAAGTAAAATTTTAGGTATTTCCCCTATATCTCTTGCATCCAAAGGGCCAGTTGAGAGGGTGGTGTGTTTCATTAACATTTGCTTTTCCAGATGGATAATAACCATTTTGTTTCCTCAATCAAAAGCTCATTGGTCACATGGTTGCTTGCATTTCCCTTTTATAAACTTTCTGAGTCATACAAGTCTCAATGGAACAACACTTGTTTACTTATTGTGTTCTGTATGCCTGTGCAAGAGCCAGAATGCTTTGGTGCAAGAGTGGAATAAAAGTTTTCTGCTTTTTTAGTTTGACTTTTAAATTATTTTATTATTTTATTTATTTTTGAAGATTGGCTCTCACTGTGTTGTCTAGACTGACCTGGAATTTTGGAGTTCAGATGATTCACCTGTCTCAGCCTCCCAAATGATGGACTGCTGGCATATGCCACCCTACCCAACTATTTTTTGTACTGTATTCTTTTGTTAAGGGCTGTGAGTGTTTGAGACAGGGCCTCATTATATAGTCCAGGATGGCCTTGAAGTTATGATCCTCTTGCCTCAGCCTCCCAAGTGCTGGGATTATGGGCATACACTGTCACTGTCACTGAATGACATTCTCTGCACTCATATTCTTAATGCTAAGCAATTTTGGTTGGCTAGTTCTATATTTTAATAAGAAATTGTACTAGTGATTTTTTTTTTTTTTTTTTTTTTTTTTTTTTTTTTTTTTTTTTTTTTTGGTTTTTCGAGGTAGGGTTTCACTCTGGTCCAGGCTGACCTGGAATTAACTATGTAGTTTCAGGGTGGCCTCGAACTCATGGTGATCCTCCTACCTCTGCCTCCCAAGTGCTGGGATTAAAGGCGTGCGCCACCACGCCCGGCTTGTACTAGTGATTTTTAAGCAGTTATTTATAGTAATTGAGAGTTCACAGCTTGTAAAATGTGGGCTTAGGTGCTGGACTGTAGCTCAGTGATAAAGCATTTGCTCAGCATGCATGAGAATGGGTTCTGTTTCTCAGCACCACAAAAATCTGTGTGTGTATGTATGTGTGTGTGTGTGTGTAACTTAAAGATGAACTAATCCTACTTGCACATTTTAGAAAACTAACATTAAGAGAAGTTAACATATTTGTTCTTGAAAGTAGCACATTAGAGCTAGAAAGTGCCTTACTTGTCTTTTTCTTATATTGTAGTAGATATGTGTTAAGTTATATACCATAATGTAAATTGCCTAGCTATATTCTTCTAATTAAAGGATAAGCATAAGTATTAAGGGCTTTTTTGTTTTGCCTCCCCCATTACTGCCTTCTCCCTAGCAGTAGCTTCTCTTCAATTTGATATATGTTCTCCTAACCATTTTCTCTTAATTTGCTCATCACACATATGTATACATACATTCATTGTGGGAGGTAATTAATGTATGTATGTAGTTATATAAATGATTTTTTTAAATTCATTTGCAAGCAGAGAAGAAGAGAGAGAATGGGCATGCCAGGGCCTCGTGCCACTACAAACAAACTCCAGTGCATGCACCACTTTGTGCATCTGGCTTTACATGGGTAATGGGGAATTGAATGCGGGCTGTCACGCTTTGCAAGCAAAGGTCTTTAACCACTGACCCATCTCTTTGGCCCTTAAATGATTTTTTTAATTTTTCTTTAGAGAGAGAGAAAAGGGAGAATGGGGTGCACCAGGGCCTCTAGCTGCTGCAAACAAACTCCAGATCATGTGCCACCTTGTACATCTGGCTTACATAGATACTGAGGAATCAAATCTGGGTCCTTTGGCTTTAGAGGCAAGTTCCTTAACCACTAAGCCATCCCTCCAGCCCACTAAATGATTTTTTGACTAGTGAATTTTTTAATATAACTAGTCTTACATAAACAAAAGTGGATTACTTATTTATATGTAGCTAATGTCCATACACTCTCCTACAGCCTCATTGGAAGCAAGCACCTTTAACTGCTGAGCCATCTTCCCAGCCCTTCTATAGCCTAATTGAATGTTTGCCCATTTATTCATTCAGTGGCTAAGTACCTGCTACCTTCTACTGTTAAGAAGTGTCTGTTGCCAGCTGTGGTGGCACATGCTGGTAAGAAATTGCTGAAATGAATTTTATACTTACAAATATGAAAACTACAAAGATGATTATGTCAAGCAGCATTATCAGTATTATATTTCATGAGCTGAAAAATCTGAATAGCTTGAAAAAGCAATTTTAAATATATAATTTTTTAACTTTTATCAGCTTCCATAATCATAGTCAATAAACCCGGATAATTCCTTCCCAACTCCAACTTTTCCACTCTCAAGCCCACCCTCCATCATATTCCTGCTCCCTCTCAAATGGTCTCTCTTTTAATATTATCATCTTTCCCCCTATTATGAAGGTCTTGTATAGATAGTGTGAGACACTGTGAGGTTATGGATATCTAGGCCATTTTGTGTCTGGAATATTGCGTTGTAAGGAATCCTACCCTTCCTTTGGCTCTTACATTACTTCTGCCACCACTTCCACAATGGACCCTAAGCTTTGGAAGGTGTGATAGAGATGTCTCAGTGATGAACACTCTCCTCTGTCACTTCTTGGCACTATGGTGACTTTTGAGTTATCCCTGTGATCACCACTATGTGAAAAGAGAAGCTTGTCTAACCAAAAGTAAGAGTAGCATTAATATATGGGCATAGGTCTGGAGACATGGCTTAGCGGTTAAAGCGCTTGCCTGCCAAGCCTAAGGACCCATGTTTTACTCTCCAGATCCCACGTTAGCTAGATGCACAAAGGTGAGGCAAGTGCGAGGTCGCACATGCCCAGTATGTGGTGCAAGCATCTGGAGTTCAATTTGTAGTGGCTGAGACCCTAGTGCACCAATTCTCTATCTCTTCTCTCTGTCTCTCTCTCTCTCGCTCTCACTCTCTCTAAAAAATATATACACGTATATATGATTATAAACATTTTAAAAGTGCTTATAGCCGGGCGTAGTAGCGCACGCCTTTAATCCCAGCACTCGGGAGGCAGAGGTAGGAGGATCACCGGGAGTTTGAGGCCACCCTGAGAATACAGAGTGAGTTCCAGGTCAGCCTGGGCTACAGCAAGACCTTACCTTGAAAAACCAAAAAATAAATAAATAAATAAAAAGTGCTTACAGGGCAGTTTAGTGGGCATAATGTATACATTTGGTCAGACAACAGGGATTACATTCCTAGGGCTCATGACCTCCCCAGCCATAGGCTTTTGACTATTCTCCAGGTCCCACATGTAGCCAGATGCAAAGTGACACAATGCCGCACTTGCCCATAAGAGGGTGCATGCATCTGGAGTTGGTTCACAGTGGCTGAGAGGCCACTGGCGCACCCATTCTCTCTCTCTCTCTCTCTCTCTGACTCTTTCCCCCCACCCAAAAAAAATTTTTTTTGATTAGCCGGGCATGGTGGTACATGCCTTTAATCCCAGCACTTGGGAGACAGAAGTAGGAGGATCACCGTGAGTTCAAGGCCACCCCAAAACTACAGAGTGAATTCCAGGTCAGCCTGAGCTAGAGCAAGTCCTTACCTCAAAACACCAAAAAAATAAAATAAAAAATAAAAAATGTATTAGACTCCAATGTACCCTAACTAGACTATTAAGCCATCATACCAAATACTTGTATTATCTTTAAATTTATATAAGCATAAGGCTTAGCTTGAAACTAAACTGTTAGCCTATTAGCAACTTTATTTTCCTTGAACTTAATAGCAAGTTGTACAGGTATTTTAGATGATGTAGAAGTAAGCCACAAACAGCAACTACATGGTTTTCAAAATGTAAGAAAATTTGGTTGTAGAATTGGATCAAACACATGCTGGTGAGAAACACTGAATACTTGTAGGAATTTGTTGATTTGGTAGCAGATTGTAAACACCTGGATTCAGTCATGGCACTGGTTATCTCAGAAGAAAACTTAGATTGCGTGACTTCTCTATACAAAGTCAATTGTAGATTCTGACTGACTATGGACACAGAGCAGTGCCTGCCATGTGCCAGGCACATTTATGTTGGGTGGTTATTTCAGCTACTCATACATGATTAAATCAGCTCAAATATTATTTTACATGAAATGAGATTAATGTTCCCTGAGAACCCTCCACTGTTAAATAATTATATTTCTGGTATGATCATTTATTTCAGTTAAAGGAAAATGCTATAAAACATCTTTTTAAAAGAGATTTTATTTTTATTTATTTATATATTACAGACAGACAGGGAGAGGAAGGGAGAGTGAGAATGGATGTGCCAGGTACTCTAACCACTGCAAATGCACTCCAGACGCATGTGCCACCGGGTGCATCTGACTTATGTGGGACCTGGAGAATCAAACCTGGGTCCTTAGGCTTCGCAGGCAAGTGCTGTTAAGGATAAGCCATCTCTCCAGTCCCATTTTAGTATTCTTTATTTGCTGCTGGCATACAGTGAGCAGATTTATATTTTTTTCAATATGATCAGACCCTGGAGTGTAAATATTTCCTTGTAATTATTTAATTTATTAAATGTTATCAATATTTAATATTTAAATATACAAAAATTCTCTCAAACTAAAATAAGAGTTCTGGATCCTGCTAACTGCAATACTAATTTACTTTGAATTATTGAACAAGTAATTTCATATTTCTAACCTTATTTCTTTTAATTTGGGGAGAAATTTTCTACTGCATATGATAAATTGTTTGAAACATTAAGGTGTGAGGTACTGTATTAAGTTTGAAGTGATAATATTAAAAGTAGATCCTAGAAGGATATAGTTTTAGGTTGAAAGATATAAGCTGTTAAAAACTCTCCTTCTGCTAGGAGTGATAGGACCTTAACAGCTATTTCTTTAAAACCAAATACTGCTCTTACAGTTCTTGGAGAGAAAATAAAACCACATATGGATGTTTGTGATCCCTGTGTTTTGACTCTACAATGGCTGACTCCATCATTTGGATAGGAAGCCTATCAAGACATGACATGTTCAGTGGGACCTTACCAGAAATGAACACAGCCTTCCCCAAGAATTCCATTCTCAAGGTCTTGCGCTCAAGCTGAAGAGAAAAATGAGCATCAATAAAACAATTTGAATATACAATATTACTATCTAATTGTAAATCCCTTTCTATATATTTTCCTGATTTATGACTTCAGGTCCTAGCTTTAGTCATATCATTTCTTTCTTTCTTTCTTTCTTTCTTTCTTTCTTTCTTTCTTTCTTTCTTTCTTTCTTTTTTTTTTTGGTTGTTTTCAAGGTAGGGTCTCACTCTAGCCCAGGCTGACCTGAAATTTCACTCTCTAGTCTCATGGTTGCCTCAAATTCACTGCAATCCTCCTACCTCTGCCTCCCCAGTGCTGGGATTAAAGGCATGCACCACCACACCCGGCTAGTCATGTCATTTCTAATAGACAATATGTAACATTGTTTCTACTAAGTTAAAAAAAAAGTTTCATGGAGGAAAATGAAAATCAGGATATTTTAAACATGGTAAATATGGAAAGGGACTATTCTGTATTATTAAAGAAATGAAAAACCATATGAATGGTCAAAATAGTCTTGAGAGGTCAAAACAAAAAAGAAAATTAATGAACAAAAAGAAAAAGAAAATTAAGTCACAGCAAATTGACATGCTCCTTCACAGATTTGTTGAGGATTTTGCCCAGGTAACTGTGAAGGGCCAGAAGAGAGGCCATCCTCTGAGGAGGAAGAATTAGAAGAGGGCTTTCTTAGCTTGACCTCCTTGGGATAGAGGCTGTAGGTTGGTAGCCGCACTTCCTTGCTCTGTGCAGGCAGGCAGAGAAGATCCTGTCGCAGGGAAGAAGGAAGAAAGGGCTTGCCTCGCAGCACCAGGTGCAGGTTGGACCCTTCCTGGATGTTCTGTGGGAGACAGTGGCCAGCACCACCACCTAGCAGTTTGTCTGTGAGTATCAGACAGTGGTCAAGAGGAATGCCTTCCTTGTCTTGATGGCTTTTGACAAGCTTGGTGCACCAAGTTCCATCCTGAGGGTGATGGTCCCAACACCCATCACAGGCTTCCTGCAGATCTGCATCTCAACCTCCACTTGACCACCTTGTTGGTGAGAAAAGGTGCTAAAGGTTTTTGAAAAGACAAGTAACATTATACATAAGAGAAAATGTTTATTGTTTTGTACAGCCAAATGTGAAGAAAAGAAGAAACCAGTGAGGACGTAGAAACAGTTGGAAGAAATTTATATGGAATTTATATTTGTAGGAATTTAGTTTGTAGGATATTCAGAAAAGAAGGTGCATCTATTTTTTAATTTGTGCATTATTTTTAAATTTTATTCATTTACCCGTGTGTATTGGTGCACCAGGGCCTCTTGTCACTGCAAACACCAGATGCTTGTGCAGGCTTATGTGAGGGGTTAAACAGGGCCAGCAGGGTTTGTGAAAAACTCCTTTAGCTACTGAGCCATCTTCCCAGCTACCAATGTTTGCTTTTTTGAAACAAGGTGTCACTCTAGCACAGGCTGACTTGAAATTCCTTTTGCCACTCATTTTGACTCCCAAGTGCTGAGATTACAGGTGTGAGTTATAACACCCAGCTAGGAAATGAATCTAATTTAAAGCATTAAGAAGTTAGTATCAAAAACTGTTCCACTCCCCTAGCCTGGTGGTGCCAATGACTGCAATGTAACCATTGAAAGTATCCGTTTGATTTTCCACTTTCCTCTTGTTCCAGCCTCTCTGGACATCCATGTTATCATTTGTCTTCTCCCTCCAACTCTCCTTAGAACCCTCCTTGAAGTTAAGAATTTCTGCCATTTTTTTTATAGTTCAGTCCTCAGTGCTGAAAGGGTGTTTCATACATGAATTCTGGATCTAACCATCCACATATTGAAATACAGCTTCTTAAACCAGCATGTGGCTCATACCTGTAATCCGGGCACCAAGAAGGCTGAAGTAAGAGGACTGCAGGAAGTTAGAAGCCAGCCTGGGCTGCATAGCAAGACAAAACAAAGCAAGCAAACAAATATGTATGGCTTCTTCTTTAGTATTTAGGATCTGTAAATGAGGATCAACTAAATATGGCTGGGACCTCGGAGGCCCTGCTGCCATTGCTTCTTTACCACTGTCTATGGGCATTCGAGGAGGGTTTCTACAAATTCAGACTTGCATTGGCCTTGGGAATGACTACTGTGATTTAGTGCTTTTCAATCTTCTTTTCTCTGACTTTTGGGGATCACAGTGTATAATTTTACTAGTTTTCATGTGGCAGTACTAGCCTGGCACAGTATCACACTAGATATAAGAATTGTTTTTATGACATATTTGTGAGTCTCATCTAGGAGTAAAGAGCATGCTCCTGGAAAATGTTCTCTGTGTGTGCATGTGCATGTGTGGGCATGTATGTGTTTCATTCAAAAAACATTTATTAAATGGCTGCTATGTGCTATGCTAAAAATGCAGTGATAAAAAGATGCATTTTCTACCTCACAATATTTAAGGTCTAATGAAATTTTACTTGCATCAAATGAAGTCTCTGACCTCTTATTTCTGTTATCAAAGCTCTGGAAAGAAAAGGCAGGGTGATTGGAAGAAATAACAGACAATAAGGGTTAAACTTCCACTTAAAATCCACTTTTTAGGGCCTGGAGAGATAGCTCAGCCATTAAAGAGACTTGCTTGCAAAGCCTGAAGGCCCAAATTTGATTCCCCAGTACCCAATTAAAGTCAGCTGCACAAAGTGTGCATGCATCTGGAATTTGTTTGCAGTGGCAAGAGGCCTGGCTGTGCCCATTCTCTCTCTCTCTCTCTCTCTCTTTTCCCTGCCTCCTTGCAAATAAAAAAAATCCACTTTTTAGTTTGTAGGGCTTTAAAATTCAGTCTGATTCACTTCAACAAACACTTGCTGAGCATCTGTAGCCCTTGACTAGATTCTGGGGATGTTGAGTAAGACACAGCATCTATTCACAAGAAGGAAAATGCAAACCTACGGATACTGCTCTGCATGATGAATGCCATATGTGTGGTCATCTTTGGATGCCAAAATCAGAGGGTACCTAGAATCTATACATCTTCCCATATACTTAAAGGTATGCACCACCATGCCCAGCTCTATATTAAAATTTTTACTTGAAACTTTAATCTATAAAAGTACTATAATTTGTTTTTCATGTTATCCTTTTTTTGTCCCCTCTCCCCTGCCACCATTCCAATGAGGACCTCTTCTTTTAAGATACTTTTTCTGTTTTGTTGTCTCATTCCTTCTTTTTTTTTTTTTTTTTTTTTTTTTCAAGAGAGAGAGAATTGGTGTGCCAGGGCCTTCAGCCACTGCAATCAAACTACAGATATGTGTGCCTTATTGTAAGCATGTGTGACCTTGTGCACTTGCATCATATTATACATCTGGCTTATGTGAGACCTGGAGAGTAAGTAGAACATGAGTCCTTAGATTTCGCAGGCAAGTGTCTTAACCATGAAGCCATCTCTCCAGCCTGTTACATTCCTTTTGTCCTCTTCTGCCTTCTGTGTCAAAATGTTGGTGGGCTCAGAACATTGCAGGTCTTGTGGGGGTGTCAATAGTCTCTGTGGGGTCATGAATGCACCAGTCAGTTCATATGGAGAAGACAGTGCCCCACAGTATACCTTTCTATCCTGTGGCTCTTACATTCTTTCCTCCTACTCTTTGGCAATGTTCACTGAGCCTTGGAGGGTGTAGTAGAAACCTCCTTTAGTGCAGTCCTCTCAACATCCTCTTATTCTCTGCTTTGATGAATCTTGAGTCTCCTCAGTGTCTACCACCATCTCCATAGAGACAGTTCTCTGGCCACTAGTGAGAACATCACCTGCAATTCCCTCTACACTGTTTGTGGGTGTGACAGATATGACTTGTCCAGTACTAGGCACTCAGCTTCAAAGAAAATTCTTTTTCTTTTTTTCATTTTTTTAAAAATATTTTTTATTTATTTATGAGAGAAAGAGAGTGTGTGTAGTAGTCAGCCTTCTGTTGCTGAGATGAACCTCCAGGACAGACACAGTTTAAGGAAGAAGGGATTTATTTGAAGCTTCAGATTCAGGGTAAGTTCCATAATGGCAGAAGAAGCTGGCCCTCTTTCACAGAACCAAGCAGAGAGAAAAAGCCAAAAGCCACTACAAGCAAGCAAGCACACTTCAGGAAGTCCAGGAAAAGCTCAAGCACTTTGCCTGTCCTTAGACTGGAGTTCCAAATCCACCCCCACACCTTAGGGCTGGACCCTAGGATCAGCCCAGTGACACCTCCAGCCAGGCTGCTGGAGATCTAAATTACAAGCTTTACTAAAACACCTGAATCTAATGGGGTCATTTATTCAAACTACCGCAGAGAGGCAAGTGTGTGTGAGAGAGAGAAAACAGGCATGCTAGGGCCTCTAGCCACTGTAAACAAACTCCAGAAACATGCACCACCTTGTGCATCTGGTTTTATGTGGATACTGGGGAACTGAACCCAGGTCCTTAAGTTTCACAGCAAACTGCCAAACTGCTGGGCCATCTCTCCAGCTCCTCAAAGATAATTCTTAAATGATTGCCTTGAGTAAGTGAATGAAAGGTGCGCATAGGGAGATATGGAGAGTGCACATATGTCCAATTGCACACATTGTTAAGTATGAAAAAGACTAGACATTTGATTCTTAGG
Source organism: Orientallactaga sibirica (assembly GCA_036365145.1). NCBI lineage: Eukaryota > Metazoa > Chordata > Mammalia > Rodentia > Dipodidae > Orientallactaga > Orientallactaga sibirica. The sequence continues at coordinate 4,396,651 of JAEOAD010000036.1, forward strand.
TCAGGAGCTTAAATCTGGCACAGTGCTTCAGATTTGGAATCCATTGACAGATAATAGTGTAAGCCATCATGTGAAGTATGGGAAGAAGGGCAACGTTATTGGATAACTCATAAGGCAATTACAAGTGAATGTCCAGGCATATTAGATAGAGGGAGATTAAGGAAGAAACAGAGAGAGGAGAGTTTGAAAAGAAGTCAACAGTCAGAGGTGTTTTAAGAGAATAAGAAATTTTCCTTGGATTTAGCAACTAGGAAGTCATTGGACAAGAGCTGTTTAGGGAGTGAAGGAACCAGAATCTAGATTATAAGAGATTACAGGGTGGATAGGAAACCAGAGGAAGATGATGCCTGCAGGCTGCCTTTGCAGAAGCTGTGAAAAGAAGAGCAGAGATAGGACAGATTCTAGAGGTCAAAGGACAGAGGTCTGGTTTATTTAAAGATAAAGGAGGCTTGACCTCCTTTCTATGTTGACAGACAAGATCCAGAAGAAAGGGAGAGTGGGAGGAACAGAATAGAATGTAAATAAGTCATAAAACAGGATCCCTGAGAAAGCTGATGAAGCGACATCAGGCTTAAACTTAGGTCAACTCCCTAGCCGCTAAAGACACTTCAATTTTACTCTTTGCTCTCGTTTGCTCTAACGTCTACCATTTGACTAGATATCAGCTGAAAGTTTTGAAAAATCATGTTAGTCTCAGAGCTGCTTTTACTTCATTGCTGTTTTGCGTGCAAGTTTAGGCTTGTACTGAGGGATGCAATGCTAAAGACATCTTCATAAAATGTATAGCTGTGGTAAGTATATGGACTGAGTATATTTGAGGGGGAGGATCAGTGCCAGTTTGTAACTGTTTCCTAGCATGGTATCTAATATTTCCCTTTTTACTCTTAAAAAAAGTCACATTTCTTACATGATCAAGAGGCTGTCCTTATTATACAGCACTTTCTTTATGAGGTATGTTTGAGAAACATTTGATCCTGTTCATAGGGATCTCTGAACTGCTGAACAACTGGGTTGTTTTCATCATGTCCACATGATGACCTAACTGCTCAGGTTTCCATTTTTAAATTGTTCCTGGAAAGCCAAGAACCATATTTATCACCAGCCTTAAAACAGGTTATAGGCTCAATAATAAACATTTTTTAGTTTAATCTTTCTCTTTTATTTTTTCCTTTTCTTCTTGTTTCTTTCTTCATTTCTGAGTTCTAATTTATTTCTTGCTTTTCTGCATTCTTGTCGGGTATCTTAGATTGTCTTTGAAATAAGGCAGTGAATAAAGAAGCATAAAGACATGACTTCTAGAATTTATCTCACAATCCTGGATAACTGAAGAGGAGCTCTTTTCAGCTTCACTTTAGTTTTGCTTTGTTTTGGTTTGGATTTTTTGAGACAGGGCCTCGTGAAGCTCAGACTAGCCTCAAACCTGCTTTGTAGCAGAAAATGACCTTTTACTTCTGATCCTCCTGCCTCTACCCGCTGAGTGCTAGGATTATAGGTATGTGTCACCACACCTGCCTTTTCAGTTTGACTGTTTAATGTTCCCACTTTTGTCTCTTTTTTTGATCCATGGTAACTTTTGAATGGATTATCAGATTTGGGCCAAATAAGATGAATGAATTTGCTTCCAGGCTCATCTCTGACCAGTCTGTCATCTTTAAATACAGCTCTGTCTCCTTTAAGGGCAAGAGATTGAAAGGGGAGGTGAGGGCTGGAGAGACTGCTCAGCGGTTAAGGCCCTTGCCTACAAAACCTAACACCCAAGTTAGATTCCCCAGTACCCACATAAAGCCAGATGCACAAAGTGGCACATGCATTTGGAGTTCATTGGCAATGGCTGGAGGCCCTGGTGTGCTCTCTATCTCTCTCTTTCTCTTTTTCCCTCCTTGCAAATAAATAAAAATATGATTTAAAAAAAAAAAAAAGAAAGAAAGAAAAGAAAGTAAAATTTAAACAAGGGAGAGGTAATCTGTGAAAAACACTTAAGAATGTGTAGACAAGTCTATCTCTACTGTGTGGGCTGAAGAAATATGGTTCACTCCTTAAGCCTCAGATGTAACTTGGAGTTAATTTTACTTATTAGAGCAAATGAGACAACATTCATAAAAGCATTTATCATATAGTAAGGTGCCCCAGACAGGTTTCCTGTCAATATTACTGCTAACTTCTTACTAACTTCTTAATTTATAAATTATTCACACTAAAGATTTTTTTTTTTCTTTTCTTTTCTTTTTTTTTTTTTTTTTTTTTTTTTTTTTTTTTTTTTTTTTTTTTGGTTTCACAAGGTAGGTAGGGTCTCACTCTAGTCCAGGCTGACCTGGAATTCACTATGTAGTCTCAGGCTGGCCTTGAACTCTCAAGCAATCCTCCTACCTCTGCCTCCCAAGTGCTGGGATTGAAGGCATGTGCCACCCCGCCTGGCTAGTTTTTTCTTTTTAGTAACCAAAAAACATAAGGAGGATGGCTGTAAACTTTTAAAACTTTTATTTACCTTGATTTTGACATTTTCATACATGTATATAATGTATTTTGATCTTATTATCCCAAATTACTCTTTTTTATCTTCCCTTCCCTCCCATTAAAACCTTCTTCTTCCCCATTAATCCCCATCTTACTTTCATGTCTTGTTTTTGTTGTTTTTGGTCTTTTGAGATAGAGTCTCACTCTTTCCCAGGCTGACATGGAATTCACTATGTAATCTCAGGCTGGCCTCGAACTCATGACGATCCTACTACCTCTGCCTCCTGAGTGCTTTCATGTCTTTTGTGACCAATTGAGTTAAGTTAGGGCTGCATGCATGATCATGGGTGGAAAGCCATTTACCATGGAATGGGCAACTTGCCAGTGACTACACCACTGATAAACCTGACTCCCCCAAAAGGTTTATATACATACGTATATATACATATAATTTCTTTATTTCTTTATTTGAGAGAAAGAGGCAGACAGAGTGAGAGAGAGATAAAATGGGACGCTAGGGCCTCCAGCCACTGCAAACGAACTCTAGATGCATGTTCCCCCTTGTGCATCTGGCTTACGTGGGTCCTGGAGAATCAAACTGGGATCCTTTGGCTTTGCAGGCAAACTCCTTAACTGCTAAGCCATCTCTCCAGTTCCAAAAAAAGGTTTTTAATTAAATGATAAAGAGCTTCTATATGTGCAGCATAACAAGCTGGATATTTTGATTCTTCCCACAACTGAACTCCTAGAGACTAGATAAAAGTACAATAAGCAAACATACTTTTAAGTGTGTAGTGGAGCTTGCAAGAATACAATCTCCCAAATTCTATCACTCTTTATAAAAAAGACGTTAAAACACCAAGCTAAAATCAGAGAGGTAAGTAATCCAAGAATGGTGGCTATTTTGAAAGCATACACCAAGATAGGAACTTGGAGTCCCAGACATGATAGAGTTAGAAGTCCTGGTACCAGGGTCAAGGCTGAAGACTTTGAGTGAGTTGATGCTGAGACATGAGGAGGCCACATCCTCAGGTCATGAAGAAAATCGTTTAAGAGGGAAACAAAAGATTATCTAACCTGTTCTCACAAGGATCTGGGGTTGAAATTTACTCCCTGCAGCCAGAACAAGATGTTCAAGTAGTGTAGGTTGGTAGCACCTAGAAGAAGTAATCAGATAAATTGCAGAAAACACTAGGAAATAGAAAAACATTCCATGTTCTTGGATTGGAATAATCAATATTGTGAAAATCTCAATGTTACCAAAAGCAATCTACACATTTAATACAATTTCCACCAAAATTCCAATGGCATTCTTCACAGAAACAGAAAAAAAAAATCCTAAAATTCATTAGGAAGCACAAAAAACCTTGACTATCCAAAACAATTTTGAGCAATAGTAATAAGGCTGGTGATATCACCATACCTGATTTTAACCTATATTACAGAGCCATAGTAACAAAAACAGCATGGTACTTACACAAAAACAGACATGTAGATCAATGGAACAGAATGGAGGACCCAGATGTAAGTCTAGGCAGCTATAGCCACATGATCTTCAAAAAAAAAGCCAAAAATACTCATTGGAGAAAAGACAGCCTCTTCAACAAATGGTGCTGGGAAAACTGGATATCTATATGTAGAAGGATAAGAACAGATCCTTAACTCTCTCCATGCACAAGAATTAAGTCCAAATGGATCAAAGACCTTAATATGTGACCCCCAAAACTCTGAAACTGCGAGAGGAAAAAGTAAGGGAAACCCTTCAACCTAATGTTATAGACAATGACTTTCTGAATATAGCCCTAGTGGCTCAGGAAACAAAACCATCTTACTCCTGTTAGAAAATCTATTATCAGTAAATCAAATGATAATAAATATTGGTGAGGATGCAGAAGAAGAGGAACCCTTTTACACTGTTGGTTAGGAATTTAATTTGGTATAGCCATTGTGGAAATCAGTGTGGAGGTTCCTGAGATAGCTAAAGATAGATTTCCCATATGACCCAGCTATACCACTCCTAGGCATAAATTAAGGACTCATCACACTACCTTAGAAATATTTGCCCATTCATGTTTATTGCTGCTTATTCATAATAGCTAGGAAATGGAACCAGCCTAGATGTCCCTCAAATGATGAGTGGATAATGAAGATGTGATACATTTATACAATGGAGTTCTATTCAATGGTAAAGAAAACTGAAACTATGGAATTTGCAGGGAAATGGATGGACCTGGAAAGGATTATACTTACTGAGGTAACCCAGGCCCAGAAAGCCAAGCGCCGCATGATCTCTCTCATATGTGGATCCTAACTCCAAATGTTTGTACTTGTAGGTGAGTTGGAATAAATCTTGGTAGCAGAGGCCAGTAAGCTAGAAATGGGCTATAAGGGAGGGAGGAGAGGGGAAGACTTAAAGGGATGGTATTGTATAAATGTAAGTAGAAAAAGAGATTGCTAGTGTGCAAAGGCCAAAGTAATGTCAGGGGAAGAGATTGAGTAAAATGGCCTGGATATCCATGACCTTGCCTGGCACTATCTACACAAGAACAGTATTATAGGAGAAAAAGATGATGACATCAAAATAAAAGAGAGACTGATCAAGAGGGGGTGGGGATATGATGGACAGTGGAGTTGTGAAGGGGAAATTATCATGATTCGTTTTATATAATTATGGAAGTTGTTAATATCTTTAAAATTAAGAAAATAATTTATTTGGGGGCTGCAGAAATGACTCAGTGGTTAAGTGTTTGCCTGCTAAGCCTACAGACCTAGGTTCAATTCCCCAGTACCCACATAAATCCAGATGCACAAGTGGCACATGGGTCTGAAGTTCATTTACAGTGGCTGGAGTCCCTGGCATGTCCATTTCCTCTCTCTTATCTGCCTCTCTCTCTCTCTCTCTCTCTCTCAAATTAATTAATTAATTATTTTAACAAGAATTTATTTGGAAGCATTTGGGAGGCTGAGCTTGAAGCAGGAAAATGGTACATTTGAGGCCAACCTGAGCTCCGTGGTGAGACCCTGAGAACAATGAGAGACAGAGAAAGAGATTGATTGAGAGAGAGATTTAGAGAGAGGTGAAAAGAAAAAGGCAAGAGCATGAGAAGTGAATCCAGGGAGGAATCAGTTAATAAAGGACACGTATGTCAGCTACTCCATTTAGCAGTTAGAGCTTATTGCCACAGGGAAACTGGGCAGTGGTTAAAAATAAATACTCAGAGGATCCCAACCAAGGACTGAAGATGCTGTAGTATTTATATTAACTCCTGAGATCAGTCGTTGGGTGAGGCTGGTATGATGGGAATGTGTGTGTTGATTCCTTGTTGTGTTGGCCAGGCTTTCTGTGGTCCTAGGGATGAGTGAGCCTTCAGGTCAGAGTCAGATGCCATCTGTGGACATCAGGCAGTGCACAGTAAAAAGCTGGACACTGAAATGTGCTGCATTTATCATTATTTAGTCTATTTTAATTTCATATCATTGATCAATTATTCCTTTATGTTATTTTATGTCTTCTAGGTAAGTTACTATACTTTGTACTTTTTTGTTGTTGTCTTTTGAGGTAGGCTCTCACTCTAGCCCAGGCTGATTTGAAATTCACTATGTAGTCTCAGGTTGTCATCGAACTCAGTGATCCTCCTACCTCTGCCTCCTGAGTGCTGGGATTAAAGGCATGTACCACCATGCCAGGTTATACTTTGTACTTTTTTCTGGTGCCTAACAGTCTTCAGGGTCCAATCAATGTTCAACAAATGTTTCATTATACAATAAATATATACAGACTAAATATATTAAGAGCAATTAATTTTCATGGTTACTACATCTTAAATTTTCACTTATTCACATTCCCCCCTCTTTGTAAAATCTATAATATAAAGTTTCTGGAGTAAATCCTGTTTAATTCTCTAAGACATAACCATAGCTTCTTTATGATATGTTTTTCAGCATTTCCCCTCCTGCCCCAAAATATTTATCTAAAACAAGCAGTATTCATAATAAAAGTAAACTCAGTGGACAAATAGAACCATCACTGCCAGTCCTCGCAGGTAGCCATGCTCCATGTCTGCCTCCACATTGACTGTGATTGTGGACAGGTGCTTTACCTGTCTGTACAGGGTCAGCTTTCTAAGTGTGTTTGAGAATCTGTCAACATAGTGCAGATACCTTAGGGTACTGACACATGTTTTGTAGATGCTGCTAGTTATTGTCTCTTTTTTATATATGCAAACACATATGTTGCCTTTTGTTTTTTTCACAAATGAACCGCACAATACATACAGCTTTTTCCATTGTATATACTACATATAGATACATATGCTTCATTCTCTTTTGTTGTTGTTTTGTTTCGTTTTGTTTTTTGAGGTAGGGTCTCACTCTAGCCTAGGCTGACCTAGAATTCACTATGTAGTTTCAGGGTGGCCTTGAACTCATGATAATCCTTCTACCTCTGCCTCCCAAGTGCTGGGATTAAAGGAGTGCGCCACCACACCTGGCTGCTTAATTCTTTTTTAAAAAATATTTTATTTATTTATTTGAGAGAAAGAAAGAAAGGGAAAGGGAGGCAGAGAGAGAGAGGGAGAGAGAAAATGGGTGCCCCAGGGCCTCTAGCTACTGAAAATGAACTCCAGATCCATGTACCACCTTGTGCATCTGGTTTATGTTGGTACTGGGGAATTGAACCTGGGTCCTTTGGTTTTGCCAACAAGCACCTTAACCACCAAGCCATTATGCAGCCCTGTTTCATTCTTTTTTTTAAACAATTGTCTGCATTCAAGGCCTACATTATCAAACCGTTTAATAGTTTTATAATATCTGTTATTATTTACAAGGCAATTATCATATCTATTTAATTGAAAATAGGATTTTTTTTTTGGCCAGGTGTGGTGGAACACACCTTTAATCCCAGTAGTTGGAAAGCTGAGATAGGAAGTTCACTGTGAGTTCAAGTCCATCTTGGGTCTACAGAGTGAGTTCCTGGTTGTCCTGGAATAAACTGATACCTTGCCTTGGAAAAAATTATAAAAAAAAAAAAAAATGAAAGCCAGGCGTGGTAGTGCACACCTTTAATCCCAGCACTCGGGAGGCAGAGGTAGGAGGATCGCCGAGAGTTCGAGGCCACCCTGAGAGTACATAGTTAATTCCAGGTCAGCCTGGACCAGAGTGAGACCCTACCTTGCAAAAACAAAAAAAAAAAAAAAAAAATGAAATGAAGATGGGATATTATATATGACTTTTTTCTCTTGCCAGATTTTCTTGTGTTCAGAATTTAACATGTATATGGAATTTGTTCTTTTTGTTATAATAATGTATGTGTCTCTGGACTCTGAAAGTTCCTGTTTATAAAAACTTGAGGTATAAAGCCGGGCGTGGTGGCACGCGCCTTTAATCCCAGCACTCGGGAGGCAGAGGTAGGAGGATCGCCGTGAGTTCAAGGCCACCCTGAGTCTACACAGTTAATTCCAGGTCAGCCTGGGCCAGAGTGAGACCCTACCTTGAAAAAAAAAAAAAAAAAAAAAAAAAAAAACTTGAGGTATAAAGTATACCTAACTATAACCTGTAGCATCAGTTAAAACTGGTTTTATTTATAAGTAACAGAAAGCCAAAAGAATAGTGGATCAATAATATGGAATTCTCTTTCATGTAAAAAAAAAAAAAAACAAAAAACTATGTATTCTAAGGGGCTGGGGTAAAAGTGCTTCCCGGGCAAGCATGAACTCCTAAGTTTAATCCTCAGCACCCATGTTTTAAAAGCCTAGTGAGGGGGATGGAGAGATAACTCAGTGGCTAACAACACTTGCGAAGCCTGAAGGCCTGGGTTCAGTTCCCTAGTGCCCATGTCAAGCCAGAATCACATTGTATCTGGAGTTTATTTGCAGTGGGAGGAGGCCCTGGCACACCCATTTCTTCTCTCTCATTTTTCTCTCTCTCTCTCTCTCTCTCTCTCTGCTTGTAAATAAATAAGAATATTTTTAAACATTTTAACTTTATTTTATTTCTTGGAAAGAGAGAAAGAAGAGAGAGAGAATGGGTGTGCCAGGGCCTTCAGCCATTTCAAATGAACTCCAGAAGCATGCTCTACCTTGTGCATCTGGCTTACTAAGACTAAGTAATACTAAGCCATCCCTCTAGCCCAAGAATATTTTTTAAAGCCTGTTGTATACAACACACACATGCATACACACACATACAAACATGCATGCACCACACCTAGTACACACATACAAACCCCAACGACCTATGTGTTCTATGTAAATGGTGCCCTTTAGAGTTGTGCAGGGCACAGTTTGTGAGGTCTAAAGAGAGAGTTCCAGCTCCAAACATCATACTGAATTCCTTCCAGCAGAAAAAAGGAATGAACAAGAGGTGGACAAAACAAAATAGTATACAAACTCCTTTTTTGTGTGTAAGCATGATAAAATATTTATGACAAAATGTACAATTTTCACCATTATAAATGAGTGGTTTAGTTCTCCTGTAACATATTCATTCAACTGTATAAACATCTCCAGCATCCATTTTCAGACTCTTTCTCTTCTCAGAGACATCCATTAAAGAGTAACTCTCCATTCTCCTATCTCTCACCCCTTGAAGCTAATCTTCCAGTTTCTGACTTTGTCATTTGAACCTCTCTCGATCATGCAACTATTTGTTTGTTTATGATTGACCTATTTCATTATCACCAGAGCATCAATGTTCATTTAGGTTGTAGCATATGCCAGAATTCCCTTTTCAAGGCTGAAGGTATTGCATATATATGCCTCACTTTGTTTTCCTATTTATTGGTTGATAAATACTTGAGTTGCATCTATATTTTGGTTGTTGTGAATAATGCTGCTGTAAACATGAATGTGCAGATTTTTTTAAGGAAGAGCCATACTGTATTACCTAGAAACCTTACTGTTTTATATTTTACCATGTGTGTAATTAATGTTCAAAGGTTGAACTTTCTCCACATCTTCACCAATACTTTTTACTTTGTGGATTTTGGTTTTTGTTTAAACAGTAACCATCCTAAAGAGTGTGGAGTAATACCCCACTAATGATTAATGATGCTAAATAGTTTTTCATGTGCTGATTAGCTATCTCCCTATCTTCTTTGGAGAAATGTCTATTCAACTCATTTGTTCATGTTTTAATTAGATACTTTTTCTGTTGTATAATCTATATATCAATCTATCAGCTATATGTAATATTTTTACAATTCCATGGGTTGTGTTTTCATTTGTTAATAGTATCCTTTGATTAGTAAAAGGCTTTAAAAATATTTTATTTGGGGCTGAAGAGATGGCTTAGTGGTTAAGGCACTGGCCTGCAAAGCCAAAGGACCAAAGTTTGATTCCCCAGGACCCACAGATATACAAGGTAGTGCATGCATCTGGAGTTCATTTGCAGCAGCTGGAAACCCTGGCACACCCATTCTTTCTCTCTCTCAAATAAATTTGCTTATGTGGGTCCTGGGGAATCAAACCTTTGTCCTTTGGCTTTGCAGGCAAGCGCTTTAACCACTAAGCAATATCTCCAGCCCAATAAAGGGTTTCTAATGTTATCAATTTTAATTTTTGTTTTTGAGAAAGGGCCTCACTATATATCCTAGGCTAGACTCCCTTAGGATTCTCCTGACTCAGTCTCCCAAGTGTGGGGATTACAGGTCCAGCTATTGTTTCTTTTCTTACTGATGGTTTTGAAGTAATCATTTTCAATTCCAGCATCATAAAGTTTTCCCTGTTTCGTTTATGCATTTTATTGTTTTATCTATTATGTTTAGGTCTTTAATCTATTTTGAATTAAGTTTTGTAAATGATATAGTGTAAGAGTCCAGCTTCAATTATTTGCTTGTGGATATCCAATTTTTCTACACTATTCATTGAAAAGATATCAAATACTTTTTTTGTTGTTGTTGTTGTTGTTTTGTTTTTTTGAGGTAGGGTCTCACTCTAGCCCAGGCTGACCTGGAATTCACTATGTAGTCTCAGTCTCAGGGTGGCCTCCAACTCACAGAGATCCTCCTACCTCTGCATCCTGAGTGCTGGGATTAAAGGTGTGTGCCACTATGCCCAGCTCAAATATCTTTTGCAGGAAACTACTATGCAATACTTTTGCTTATTTCCTATCGGCCAGAACTCAGTCACAAGTACGAATTGAATGGATATACTCAGCATAGTCATAAGGATGCACTGGGTGTAGTCATGGGGAAGCACTTAGCAAGGTTATGGGGATGCTCTGAGTGTTGTCATAGGGCTGCAGTGACTTAGTTATGGAAATGCACTGAGTGTTGTCAGTCACAGGGATGCATTTAGTCCCGGGGATGCACTGCGCTTTGGTCATTTGTCACAAGGATGCACTGAGCATAGTCATGGCATGCATTGAGGGTGGTCACTGGGATACATTGAGCTTGTTCAAAGGGGTGCCCTGGGTGAAGCTGCAGAGTTTCAGGAAGGGAACAAATGAGTTAGTATTAACTACTTTATATATGTTTTTTAAATTAAGTATTTCTTCTTTCTTTTGATTACCCTAAAAATCCTATAAAACACTGTCAAAGTACAATCCATGTTTGGGTATTTACATTACCTATGAGAACAGTGTAGTTAATATATGTTAGGAAATACATTCTTGGAGACTCAGCCTGATATTCCAGTAGAGCTAAATATAAAATAAGAGGTGATGAGTGCTAGAATATTTTTCAGAGCATGTATCTTTGACAATCATATTGATCTTGCCACTGAGTTACCAGTAGTTCCCCACCACCTTGTTCTTGCCCATATTCTCCAGAGTTTAAGGTTAAACATGCACCTGATGCACTAAGTGTCCTGGTGCCATTTCTAAACAAGCCAAAGTTGCTGTATTCCAAACCATGTAAGCAGGGCTTTTGTGACACAGGAAGGGTAAACATGCCTTCCTTTTGAGCAATTCAGATGATGAGAACATGAAATCATTTACAATTTATTTTATATCACTTCTGAAATCATATGATTCTCAACAAATGATTTTTAGTATCTAGAATGAGATTTTATTGATATTTTGATATTCCATTTCAAATTTGCATAGTGTGGTGTCACCAAGAAACAAACACGTGACTTGTATAGTCACTAAGTTTACAAGTCTATTTTTAAAATTTTTTTGTTTATTTATTTATTTATTTATTTAAGAGTGACAGACAGACAGAAAAAGAGGCAGACAAATAGAGAATGGTGCATCAGGGCCCTCAGCCACTGCAAACGAACTCCAGATGCATTCATCGCCTTGTGCATCTGGCTTATATGGGTCCTGGCATATCAATCCTCAAACAAGGGTCCTTAGGCTTCACAGGCAAGCCCTTAACTGCTAAGCCAAGAATTCTATTTCTATCCTATTCTATTCTATTCTATTCTATTCTATTCTATTCTATTCTATTCTATTCTATTCTATTCTATTCTTTTCTCCAAGCCCAGAAGTCTATTTTTTCAAGGAAGCCTATTTACTTTACAATACTAGGATGAGAGAGGGGTGTTTACTCGAGAATATAAACTACACAGAATTGACCAAAGATTGGTAATCATTGAAGCGATGGGTACATCGGAGTTTCTTATATTTTCTTGTTACTTTTGTGTATGTTTGGAAAGGTCTAAAATAAAAAAATTTAAATAAATAAAGAAGGCATGGTTTGTCCATATAAAGTTATACCTAATGGGTTTTTGTTTTTGTTTTTTTTTGTTTTTGCTTTTTGTTTTCCAAGGTTGGGTCTCACTCTGGCTCAGGCTGACCTGGAATTCACTATGTAGTCTCAGGGTGGCCTTGAAATCATGATGCTCCTCCTACCTCTGCCTCCCGAGAGCTGGGATTAAAGGCATGCACCACCACACCCAGCTCCTAAGGGGTTTTTATATCAGAAATAGAAAATCAGTTGTAAGAGCAGGATAGCATACATGCCTTTGTAGAAGAACTATTTTGAAAGGAACAGACATTATTTATGAAATTAACCACCCTGAATGAAATTAAAAAAATATTTTATTTATTTTATTTGTTTATTGAGATAGAGAGAGGGAGAGAGAGAGAAAAAGAATGGGCATGCCAGGGCCTCCAGCCACTGAAAATGAACTCTAGGTGCATGCACTACCTTATGGGTTCTGGGGAATCAAACCTGGGTCCTTAAGCTTCATAGGCAAGAGCCTTAACCACTAAGCAATATCTCCAGCCCATGAATTTTTTTTGAGGCAGGGTCTCAGTCCAGCCTAGGCTGACCTATAATTCACTGTGTAGTTTCTGGGTGGCCTTGAACTCACAGTGATTCTCCTACTCCTGAGTTCTGGTACTAAAGGAGTGCACCACCATACCCGTCAAAGTAATATTTTTGTATAAACTTCATATTGGAGGCGATCATGCCTAAAATAATGGGTGGCATCTTGGTGTTGGACTAACAAGAACTGTAACTGGGGTGACAGCCACATACTGCTGAACAAAAAACAATGAAAGGAACTTCCTTTAACTCCTAGTAATTGCCTTCCTAGCTTTTCCTTCAGACTCAGAATTCTCTGTTTCTTCTGTTCACAGTTCTGCCACATCTGAGCTGCTGATAGCATTCCTTCAATTGGCTCTGGCATGTGACTTCATCAGTTTCTCCCTTTCACACAGAACCAGCATTGCTGACTACAAACTTCTCTAGCAGCTGTGGATTTAGATCGAGAAATTCCCATCTCCCTCTACCATGGCTCCAGGTTTCTTCTCATTCCCTTCTTAAAGTTACCTCAAAATGACAGTACTTTACTCTCCAGCTTTCACAACTGTGTCTTTTAGTAAGTAGATCTCTGCAGCCACTATATTTTCTCAAATAGCAGTGGTAAGAAACACCAGTTTTCTAACTGACAAATCTAATGGCCAGTTTGAAATATTTGCCTTAGTTTTTCTGATGTTCTTTCCTAGAATAATTATGAACCAAACATGGTTTAATCCATTTTGTGAATATTTGCTCATTAACTCCTATAACTCTGTTAGGTTTTCCATTTTGTAGATGAAAAAACAAAGGCAGGAGAGATTGAGTATGTCTATAGAATTACAAGTTAGTAGAGTGGGCTGCTTAAAGTCACTAAGGTTTGAGTATGGTATTTATTTATTTATTTATTTATGTATTTTTTACTTTTTTTGAGGTAAGGTCTCACTCCAACCTAGGCTTCCCTGGAACTCACTCTGTAGGCTCAGGCTGGCCTCAAACTCACAGTAATCCTCCTACCTCAGCCTCCTGAATGCTGGGTCTAAAGACATGCACCATCACACTCAGCTAGGTTTGCTAATTTTTTGTTTTGTTTTATAACATCAATAGGAAGCTCATACATAACCTCACCTTGGCCATTCCCATTAATGCTTTGACCCCATAATGGTTACTATAGCTGAAAGCTCTCTGTATAGCACCCATTGTCATCATGTACATACCTATGGAATAAACACTATTAACTCCAAAATCTCTAATTATAACCCACACCAAGTCCTGAATTTAGGATGTGTGCTATGTCTACCAACCTCTCAAGACATTCTATCTCAAAATTAACAAGCTGTTCAAACTTATGGCATGCCCTTATCCTTTAGAATAGGATACTGTAACAGACAGTCTCAGGATGCTGGGATGAACCTCCAGACCAGGCATGGTTTATGGGAGGAATGACATTTATTTGAAACTTACAGATCTGGGAGAAGTTCCATAATGGCAGAAGTTGACCCCCACTTTTCACAGGTCCATGGAGAGAGAGAGAGAGAGAGAGAGATTGAGAGAGAAAGTCACCACCAAAAGCAAGCAAGTGCACTTCAGAAGCTCCATACAAAGCTCAATCACTTTGCATAGCTTGAGACAGGAATTCCAAATCCACCCCACACCTTAGGGCTGGACCCTAGGGTCCACCTAGTGACACCTCCTCCAGCCAGACAGCTGGAAATCCAAGATGCTTTAATAAAACTCCTGAATCTACTGGGGGACATCCATTCAAACCACCACATTCTGCCCCTGGCCCCCAATAGATTCATAACTATCTCACATTGTATACTGTGTTCAATCTAAATTCAAATGTGCCCATAGTCTTTACCAAGTTAAGATAGTTCCAGAGTGCTAAATCTCATCTGAGATTTAAGATTGTCTCTTAGCTGGGAGTCCTGTGAAATCAAACAAGTTATATACTTTCAACATAAAGGCACAGAGTAAACATTTCCAACTACTATAAGTTAGAACAGGTAGAGACTGGAACAATTCAGACTCAACAATCATCAAGCTAACAACAAACATCTGAATTTCAAGTCCAGTATCATAACCAGTGACTGACAGTCTCCAGATATCCCAATTCCACCCCTCCATCTGGGCTGAATAGCCAGTGAAAACTTTCATCCCAGGCCAACAGTGCTCCATGGTATCCCTTGCACAGTCTTGGTATATCCAAAACATCTTCGGGTCTCTGGGAAAACCACAGTCCATCTTCCAATGGATTTTTTTAGCCTGTTAGGGTCCTCACGCCCTGCCTCATGCTGCATCTCAGCAATGGCTCTGGGAACCATGTGTGCTTCTTGACCCTCTTCATACATTTTTCATGCTTCCAACACCAATGACAGATGAGCACGACATAGCCATATTCTTAATTCAGGGGAGAAATAAAATTTTGACCTTGAAGAGCAGGTTTCTTCTTTTCTGATCTCCCTACAGAAGAGTTTGCATTCCTATCATACAGTCTATCCTCAGGCATCCTCTCCATGGTTTTGATGTTAAGTAGCTGGGCCATCTTCCTTAAGATTGCAAATGTGTTTGAAACTAGAAGCTTCAGTAACCTAAAACCAGTCTCTGTGCCAGTAAATTTTAAATGTGTTTGTGTTTCTCCAATTTAAAATCTTTAATTTCTCAGTCCCATATCTTGAGCCAAGCACAACAGTCCATTACAGATTTAACATTGATCAAACTCTCTGCACAATGATCACAGAACACAGCTAGTCCTTATGCCAGTAACCCAGTTCCAATGAAGTCCTCTGCAGTCTTTCCTTCCCCTTATAAAGTTCATAAACTAAGCCTCTAATTACAATTCTCTCTGCACTTAACATTTTCAAACTCTCATCAAAATAGTCCATAATACTTGGCTTACTGCTCTGGAAGGTATTTTTGGTTGCAAGTACCAAGTCCATGCCTGTTCCACCAAAACAAAAATTTCAAAAGATCAAAATCCACATGGTCAGATTCATTATGCAGCATCTCTACCCCATTCCTGGTACTAATTCTGTAGCATACAGCCTCATGGTGTTGAGATGAACCTCCAGACCAATCATGGTTGATGGGAGGAATGGCGTTTATTTGAAACTTACAGAACCAGGGGAAGTTCCATAATGGCAGAAGTTGATCCCCCTCCCAGGTTCATGTGCAGAAAAAGAGAAAGAAAGAGTGCCATTGCCAAAAGCAAGCAAGCACACTTCAGGACCCCCATGCAAAGCTCAAGCACTTTGCATGTCTTTAGATGAGAATTCTAAATCTACCCCCACACATTAGGCTGGACCCTAGGATCTACCCAGTGACACCTTCTCCAGCCAGGCAGCTGGAAATATAAGATGCTTTAATAAAACTCCTGAATCTATTGGGTGACATCCATTCAAACCACCACAGATACTTAACCTACATTTTATGCTTGGGATGTATATGTCCCAAGAAACTCATAAGTCATTTAATCTTTCCTCCTGTCCTCTAAAACTGCATAGGGGTTAAGTCTCATTGATTTTACCTCTTTGGTAATTCTCCAGATCATTTTCTGTTCTCCATCCCAGCTCTATCTCCATTCCTCTACTTAATTACTTACCTGGTTCTCTTTACTTCCCTAGTATTCAAAAGCAGCTGTTTGGCTACTAACATTTTGCCCCACCTGTCCCCAATCCTTTTATGTTGTGTTAAATTTTCCTGTGAAGACATGAACAAATTATCTGTTCACCTCAGATAGGGCATAATGGCAGATCAAATAAATGATTTCACCCATGTATAGCTTATTGAATCCATGAGTTTACTGGGGTTACTTACCAAAGTATGAGTGAGGGGTTACTTATGAAAGGACAAAACTGATGCCATGACAAGCTTCAATAAGACACTATTCTAGCTAGGCCTAAATTTCAATTTCCTGGAGGGACAGGCAAGATTCCTGGGGAACCTGAAACAAAGGGCCATTAATCAATGACTGCTCTGACCAGAAAAAGGCTGAGTCAGTTCCTGTAAAGTCACAGACTTGTTCCTATTGCTCCAACCAATCAAAAGGTATACAAATGTAACTGCCACTTGCTTAGCCAATAACGTTAGGTAACCTCAACCATTTAGAAATTCCCCTAGACCCAGCTGCCAAAACCCTAAGACCAATTAAAAAAAAAAAAAAAAAAAAAACAGGGCTGGAGAGATGGCTTAGCGGTTAAGGTGCCTGCCTGCTAAGCCTAAGAACGTCAGTTCCAATTGCCAGGTCCCACATTTAGCCAGATGCAGTGACGCAGGGATGCAATACTGTACTTGCCCACAAGGGGGTGCACACATCTGGATTTCGTTCACAGCAGCTGAGAGGCTGCTGGTGTGCCCATTCTCTATCTGTCTTCCTCTCCCTCTCTCTGTGTCTCTCTCCAAAAACAAAACAAACAAACAAAAAAACACAAGTGCAGTTACTGTTCAAATTACCCAATCATGTTAAAAGACTAAAAGCCTGCCAAAATTCCTTTAGCTGCACTTAAAAGGAGCCTGTGAGCTCCTCCTAGGGTTGCCATTTAGTATGGATGGTTGACCCCTGCATACTGGTTGATTCTGCAGAATAAACACAGCTTGTTTTTACATACTTTCTTCAGCGATTCTCAGACCCTAACAACTTACAAGACCATGGGTAACTCAAAGGCAGCTCCATCAGTGAAAAGCCCATCCAGCATGGGTGATGACTCACAAAAGCTCCATGGCTTGCAGGCACAAGTCTCTCTCCCTAGCAGTGGTTACTGCTTACCTAAACTTGGGGGAGGGAGCTTGTGAATTTTGCAAGTTTCAGGAACTTTCTGAGATATATGAGCCTTGTAAGTTTCATTTACTTCCAGTGTCCTAATGGGCCTCTCTCCAGGGTGTTCCTAGGAAATTGCTAAATAATACATGCTCATACCTCTGAAAATATTTCCCAGGTAGCCACCAGAGGTACTTGTTGAAATACAAATCTCATAATATTACTTAGTTTCTTAATTGCTTGAAATCATTAGTATTTACTGATTCCTTCAAATGTAAATAAAGAAAAAAAAAATCCTGGCCCCAGTTTCTCAGCTCTCCAGTGTAGCTTCTTGACAAGCTGCACTGGCAACTTTAATAGGATTCTTGTTGCTTGGAATATGGTCCTCACCCTTTCCACCTGCATTACCTCACCTGAGAAACCTTCCCTACTCTTGCCAAGTGCAATTAAACAGTTAGGTGCATTTACATTGGAGTACTTGCTATTTTATTTATTTTTCTGTCTGCCTTCCCCATGAAAATCTGAGTAAGAAGTAGATTTTGTTTACTTTTCCATCCACAGCATCTACCATACAGCCCCATACAAATGTGGCACATATTAATCATTGAATACAGAAATATTTCTTCACACTACAGTCAGATGGAGGAAGCAGAGAGGTAAGAGGCTCTCTAGAAAACTTTATAGTTAAGGGAGGTCATAATGGAATATTGTTGAGGCAGATAATACTGTGAGTTTGAGTGCTACAATCATGTGGTTAGTCATTAATTTGGGAAAGTAAGTTCTTTCTCCCTGTGCCTAGGCAGATGTCTGATATTTAGCACATAGTTAAGAAATGTGTGCCAGGATTGGGAAGATGGCTCAGCTGGGATAAAGTGCTATCATGCAAACATAAGGAACTGAGTTCAAATCCCCATAACTGACGTAAAGAGAGACATGGAATTGTGTCTCTTCTAATCATAGAGTGTCTATGGTGAGATGGGAGGCTGTTGGGGGAAACACATGTGGATTTATCCCAGATAGGGCAAAGATAACAGACCAGTTTTGGTGAACTGAGGAGTTTATCCAGGGTACTTATAGAGCATGGTGAGGGGTTGTTTACAAGAACAATGGATGACTCCAAGGCAGCTATGTCATCAAAAATTTCACCCCAGTATAGATGATGACACACAGAAGTGGTATTTCTGGAGCATGGCTGGTGGGAGAGATTTAAACACTTGCAGGCAGTTCAGCTTGAGAATCTCTTTCCCAAGCACTTGTTTTCCTTTTCTATATCTTTAGGGAGGAATCTTGGAACCTTTCTAAAATAATTGTTGACTTTTCTGAGTCTCCTGAGATGCCTTCCTCCCCCAAGGAGGGAATGTTTCAATTTCTACACAACACTGGCCAAAGTCTGCACCTCAACAGTTGTTTGCCAGTCCCATAACATTGGGGAGTGGTCATATGATTTTTTTAAAATTTCAGTTTTTCCCAGACTTGACCTATGAATCTCCTGAGCTTCCCTTCTCTCTTGGGAGGGATTGTTTCAATTCTGAGGAATTTTCTACAGAACAATGGCAAACACAGGAGAATCCTCAGAAGGTTAAAGGCCAGCTAGCCTGCCATATGCAACCACTAAAGACAAGACACCCTGGCTCAAAAAAGTGAAAAGTGGACTTCCGGTTAAAATGGTGGTGTAGGAACCATACCAAAACAGCCTAGGGGAGAAAAATCAGAAAAGAAAAGAAAAGAGCAACAAAATACACTCTTCTACTTAAAAGTGAGGTATATAATAAATTATTAACCACAGCAGAGGAGTAGGACAGATCCAGAGCATCTACAGCCCAGAGAAGTAGGCAGAAGCAGCTCCAGCAGTGGCAGCACCAGTTCCATGCAGCCGCAGCAACTAGGTTCAGCCTGAGCTGCAGGATTATTTTAAAGCCAGGTGAGGGGATTTTCCACTCACACCAGCATCCTTGCAAAATCAAGAAACATCAAAGGAGGATGGCAGAGACCAGCAGAGCAGCTTGTGAGGAAGAGGATCCTGAGGATCACTGGGAAGACTTCAGCCACCATCCACAGCCTCCCTTCCCCCACCACCAGTGCCAGCAAGCACTGGAGACCTGGGGAAGGGAGCTCACCTACACAGCACCCAGCACAGATGATCAGAGCACTGACCCACAGACCTAGCCAGCCTACCTGAGCCCACAGCACAGCAAAGAGGGTCCCAAGAAGCTGTGCAGCATAGCCAAGACCAAAGCCATCCCAAAAGGTAACTGGGATTACACCAGGTCGGTACCCACCAAATAAGCCTGGTAGCAGCAGAAGTGCTAATTGCACCATCCATGTCAGGGTAAATTATATCTTAAATCTGATGGATGGTCAGATTTTCCATTCATAAATAAGCTATATTTTGGGCTTGTCATCTGTTGATTCCTGATCAATAGTGCCTTTGTTTCCTCTTTTGTTGTTCGTTAGGGAAGGGTCTCACTTGTCACAAGCTGACCTATGAACCCTCTACAGACCAGAAATCTTAGCCTGCCAGGTGACAGGATTAAGGGTGTGAGGCAACACACATCCTTAGGGACTATGGCTTTTTTTGAGGATCTTTTTGTCATAATACCTACTCTCGCATAAATACTCTGTGCTGTTTTTCATTGAATGGGTACATTGTTCAGTTAAATTTTTAGAATTTGTCTGTATTTTCTTCCACTCAGCCTACTTGAATACTCTCATAGCAGGCAAATCCAACACCTAGGGTCACTTTTGTGGTTACTCTAAGAGTCTTAAGGGACACACATAGCATCTTAAGCTCCTACCCTGAAGATATATAACATCAGATTGCTTGATAAATATAATACAGCAGATAATTAGAAAACCCAAGAATTAAATTAATCCAAGATGGAAAAATCTCTACATTATAATACAAGAAGCACAAAATATCAAGACAATATAAATCCACCAAAAAGTATTAATGCATCAGGAATGACCTTCAGAGAGACTGATTTAGAGGAAATTCCTGAGAAAGATTTCAAAAGAATGATTATAAATATGTTCAAAGAACACAAAGATTCACAAAGGATTCAAAGAACATACAGGAAATGAATTTAATGAAATAAAGAGGTCAATACAAGACATTAATAAGGAAATAGAAATGATAAAGAAAAACCAATCAGAAATACTATCAATGAAGAAGACAGTCAGCAAAATAAAAAATTCTGTAGAAAATCTCTCCAGTAGAATGTACGAAGGAAAGAACAGAATATCTAAACTAGAGGACCAGGTAGCAAATCTAATATAGTCCAACAAAGAGAAAGACAAACTAATAGGAAAGTATGAATGGGAATTTCAAGATATTTGGGGCACTATGAAAAGATAAAACATAAGAATTCAGGGTAGAAGGAGAATTCATAGTAGAAGGAGAAAATTTTCCCTCCAAAGGCATAGTAAGCGTTTTCAACAAAATCATAAAAGAAAACTTCCCCCAAATTGGGAAAGAGATGCCAATGCAGATACAGGAAGCCTTTAGAACACCAAACAGACAAAACCTGGAAAGAAATTCTCCTCACCATATTATAATTAAACCACCAAACATACAAACCAAAGAAAATATGTTGAATGCAGTTAGAGAGAAAAATCAAATCACATACAAAGGCAAGCCCATCAAGATCACAGCAGATTACTCAACACAAATTTTAAAAGCCAGAAGGGCTTGGAGTGATATATTGCAAGTTCTGAAAGATAACAACTGTCAACCAAGGTTACTTTATCCTGCAAAGCTATCCATTCAAATAGATGGAGAAATAAGAACATTCTACAACAAAAGCAGGCTAAAGGAATATTTGAAGACAAAACCAGCTTTACAGAAAATACTTGAAAGGATCCTCCATGCTGAAGAGAAAGAAAAAGCGCACATATAAGGAACCTGGAATAAAGAAACCATACTCAAATACTACTTAATACAAGAGAGTAAATGTAAAGCTGGAAGAACTACAAAACAAGAAAAATGGCAAAAATAAATACACACCTTTCAATAATAACTCTTATTATCAATGACCTGAATGCCCCAACCAAAAGACATAGGTTTGCAGACTGGGTTAAAAATCAGGATCCTTCAATTTGTTGCCTCCAAGAAACTCACCTTTCTACAAAGGATGGACACTATCTTACAGTGAAAGGTTGGAAAACGGTGTTTCAAGCAGATGGGCCTAGAAAACAAGCAGTGGTCACTATCCTAATATCTGACAGGGTAGACTTCAGACCAACATTATTTAGGAAAGATAAAGAAGGTCACTTTATATTGATTAAAAGAACACTCCAGCAGGAGGACATTACAATCCTAAACATATATGTACCTAATATGGGGGCTCACAATTTCACCAAAAAAATGCTATTAGAACTAAGGTCACAGATAACACCAAACACACTTGTAGTGGGTGACGTCAACACCCCACTCTCACCAACTGACAGGTCATCCGAGCAAAAAAAATAAAGAGATGCTTCTGGATTAAATGAGGTCATAGAACAAATGGACCTAATAGATATATATGACATTTCATCCAAATGCTGCAGAATACACATTTTTTTCAGCAACACATGGAATATTTTCTAAAATAGACCATCTATTAGGACCCAAAGCAAATCTTAACAAATATAGAAAAATTGAAATACTTCCATGTACTCTACCTGATCACAATGGGATCAAACTAAAAATCAATAGCAAGAAAAGCTATAGAGCACAAAATTATGGAAACTAAACAATACACTACTAAATGGTGAATGGGTCAATGAAGAAATCAAGAAGGAAATCAAAAAATTCAGAGTCAGGGCTGGAGAGCGGTTAAGGCATTTGCCTGCAAAGCCAAAGGATCCTGGTTCAATTCTCTAGGTCCCAAGTAAACCAGATGTCCAAGGGGGCGAACACACCTGGAGTTCATTTGCAGTTTGCAATGGCTGAAGGTCCTGGTCGCCCATTCTCTCTCTCTCTCCCTCTCTGCCTCTTTCTTTCAAATAAATACATTAAAAAAATAATAAAACAATTTCTTGCCAGTTATGGTGGTGTACACCTTTAATCCAGCACTCGGGAGGCAGAAGTAGGAGGATTGCCATGAGTTTGAAGCCACCCTGAGAATACAGAGTAAATTTCAGGTCAGCCTGGGCTAGAGTGAGACCCTACATTGAAAAACAAAAATAAATAAATAATTTATTGTTAAAAAATCATAGAGTCAAATGATAATGAGAATACAACATACCAAAACCTTTGGGACACAATGAATGCAGTCTTAAGGGGAAATTTATAACTTTAAGTGCCTATATTAAGAAATCAGTAAGGTCATAAGTAAACAACTTAATGCTTCACCTTAAGGCCTTGGAAAAAGAAGAAGGCAAACTGAAAATCAGTAGAAGGGAAGAAATAATAATGATTAGGGAAGAAATTAACGAAATAGAATTAAAAAAAAATCCAAAGACCCAATGAAACAGAGTTGGTTTTTTGAAAGGATAAATAAGATTGATAAACCCTTAGAAAATCTGACCAAAAGAAAGAAAGATGAGATTAACCACTTAAATAGACCTATAACAAGTATGGAGATCCAAGCAGTTATAAAAAATCTCCCAAATAAAAAAAGTCCAAGTCCAGATGGATTCACTTGTGAAGTTTACCAGACATTCATGGAAGAACTAACACCAATGCTTCTTAAACTTCTATAAAATAGAAGAGGAAAGAATCCTACCAAACTCCTTTTATGAAGCCAGCATCACCCTGATACCAAAACTAGAGAAAGATAGAATGAAAAAAGAAAATTACAGACCAATCTGCCTCATGAACACAGATGCAAAAATTCTCAACAAAATCTTGGCAGACAGAATATAAGAATATATCAGAAAAATCATTCACCCCAACCAAATAACCTTTATCCCAGAGCTACAGGGATGGTTCAACATACACAAACTGATAAATGTAATACATTATATAAATGGACTGAAGGACAAAAATCACATTATCATCTCCTTAGATGCAGGAAAAGCATTTGACAAAATCCAACATCCCTTCATGATAAAAGTCTTACAGAGACAGAATAGAAGAAACATAATTCAACATAATAAAGGCTATTTATGACAAACCCACAGCAAACATAATACTAAATGGAAAGAAACTTGAAGCTTTTCCACTAAAATTAGAAACAAAACAAGGGTGCCCACTGTCCCTACTTTTATTTAATATAGTACTGGAAGTCTTAGCCATAGCAATAAGGCAAGAGACACACATAAAGGGGATACAAATTGGAAGGGAAGAGATCAAGTTATCATTATTTGCAGATGATATGATTCTATACATAAAGGACCCTAAAGACTCTACCAACAAGCTGTTAGAGCTGATAAATACCTATAGCCATGTAGCAGGATACAAAATAAACACACAGAAATCAGTACCCTTCCTATATTCTAAGAACAAACACAAAGAGGATGAAATCAGAGAATCACTCCCATTCACAATTGCATTAAAAAAAAGTACCTTGGTATAAACCTAACCAAGGAAGTGAAGGATCTCTATAATGAAAACTTTAAAACACTCAAGTGAGACATTGTAGAAGACACTAGGAAATGGAAAGACATCCCTTGTTCTTGGATTGGAAGAATCAATATTGTGAAAATTGCAATCTTTTTTTTTTTGGTTTTTTCATATTTCGGTTTTTCAAGGTAGGGTCTCACTCTAGCCCAGGCTGACCTGGAATTCACTATGTAATCTCAGGGTGGCCTCTAACTCATGGTGATCCTCCTACCTTTGCCTCCCGAATGCTGGGATTAAAGGCATGCGCTATCATGCCTGGCTGAAAATGGCAGTCTTACCAAAAACAATCAACACATTTAATGCAATCCCCATTAAATGCATATAAAATTCCCTCTAAAATATCTAGCCATCCTGTCTATCTAGCACTAACTTCTCTCTCCATTGGAGAATTTGCTTATCTTTTTCAGATGGACAATGAACCTGAAGGGAGGACCAGCCAATCACACCTCACCAGGGCCCCAGCTGAAACCAGACAGTAATGCAGGGGAAGGGCAAGAGTACAGCATTCTTGGTGATCATGACACCAGAAAAAGGCTGAAGGAGATAAACACAGAGAACATCCAACTCCTACTAAGCCAGATATCCAGAGACACAGAGGCTCCCAAAACCTCATCAGTAAGGTAGAACTACAATGATCCCAGTGTGGCTCTGGGAAATTCACAGAAGAGGGGGCAGAAAGAATGTTAGAGCCACAAGTTGGAGCATTATGCATAGAGACTTGGCCTATCCCCCATAACTCTTGAATACCCCCACAATGCATGACCCACATTCCCCATTGATGAGGGTCCCTTTGGAAGAGGGAGTACAGGGAGGAGGATAATGGAGTCACCATTATGAATGTAAAATTAGAATAATATAAATAAAAAAGTAATTATTTAAAAAATTCCAATGGCATTCTTCATTGAAATAGAAAAAACAATCCAAAAATTCATTTGGAAGCTCCCCAAAACCTCGAATATATAAAACAATTTTGAGCAACAAAAATAAGGCTGGTGGTATCACCATATCTGATTTTAACCTATACTGCAGAGCCATAGTAACAAAAACAGCATGGTACTGGCACAAAAACAGATAGGTAGATCAATGGAACAGAATAGGGGACCCTGATGTAAATCCAAGTAGCTATAGCCACTTGATCTTTGACATAAATACTCATTGGAGAAAAGACAGCCTCTTCAGCAAATGGTGCTGGGAAAACTGGACATGTATCTATAGAAGGATGAAAATAGATCATTATCTCTCTCCATGCATAAGAATTAAGTCCAAATGGATCAGAGACCTTGATATCAGACCTGAAACTCTGAAACTGATGGAGGAAACAGTAGGGAAAACCCTTCAACATATTGGTCTTGGCAAAGACTTTCTGAATATAACCCTAGTTGCTCAGGACATAAAACCACAGATCAACTGCTGGGTTGAAATTACATGAAATTACAAAGCTTTTGTACAGCGAAGGACATTGTGAATAGAGCAAAGAGGCAACCTACAGAATGAGAGAAAATCTTTGCTAGCTATACATCTGACAGAGGATTAATATCTAGGATATACAAGAATTCAAAAAATTAGATAAAGCCGGGTATGGTGGCACACGCCTTTAATCCCAGCACTCGGGAGGCAGAGGTAGGAGGATCGCTGAGAGTTCGAGGCCACCCTGAGACTACATAGTTAATTCCAGGTCAGCCTGGACCAGAGTGAGACCCTACCTCGCAAAACCAAAAAAAAAAAAAAAAAAAATTAAATAGTAAGAAATCAAATCACCCAATTAAAAAGTTGGCTATGGACCTAAATAGAGAGTTCTCAGAAGAAGAAATACAGATGGCATATAAACATTTTAAAAAGTATTCTACTTCCCTAGTCATTAGGGAAATGCAGATTAAAACTAGGTTGAGATTCTATCTTACTCCTGTCAGATTGGCTACCATCATGAAAACAAATGACCATAAATACTGGTGGGGATGTGGAAAAAGAGGAACCCTTCTACACTGTTGGTGAGAATGCAATTTGGTCCAGCCATTGTGGAAATCAGTGTGGAGGTTCCTGAGACAGCTAAAAATAGATCTTTTCAGATAGTGGCAACCTTGGGATGACTCAGAAGGCACCACGGTGCTGAGAAGAAGTGAAAGAGGATTGCTTAGCACTGAAACATCTCTAATACACCTTCCAAGGCTCAGGGTCCATTGCGGAACAATGGTGGAAAGAATGTAAGAGCCAAAGAAAGGGTAGGACTCCTTACAGTGTGCTCCTCCAGACACAAAATGGTCTGGATATCCATGACCTCACAGTGCCTGAATCAACCTCCACAAGACCATCATAATAAGAGGAAAAGATGATGACATCAAAATGAAAAGAGAGACTGATTGAGAGGGGGAGGGGATATAATGGAGAGTGGAGTTTCAAAGGGGAAAGTGGGGGAGGGAAGTACCATGGGATATTGTCTACAATTAAGGAAGTTGTCAATAAAAAAATAAAAAATAAAAATAAGAATGGTGGAAAGTGGGCTGGAGAGATGGCTTAGCTGTTACGGTGCTTGCCTGCAAAGCCAAAGGACCCAGATTTGATTCCCCAGCACACCTGTAAAGCCAGATGCACACAATGGTGCATGCATTTGGAGTTTGTTTGCAGCAGCTGGAGGCACTGGTGCACCCTTTCTCTTTTTTTTCTCTCTCTCTCTCAAGAAAAGATAAAAAGTAAGGATAGTCACCTGAAGTTCTCCTCTGATATCCACATGTGCACTATGTCACATACACATATACTCAAACACACACAACATATAAAGATCCATGTGTGGTGGCCCACACCTTTAATCCCGGCACTCAGAAGGCATAGGTAGGAGGATTACTGTGAGTATGAGGCCAGCTTGAGACTACATAGTGAATTCCGGGTCTGCTTGGGCTAGAGTGAGACCCTACCTTGAAAAAAAAAATTTTTTTTTAAAGAGATGTGTACTAAAATGAAAATGATCGCATTTACAAAGAGACAAAGAAGAGTCCATGACAAGTGGAGGTAGTGTTAATTCGGAAGGAAGAGTGGAGTTTAGAGCCTATTGCCAGGAGTGGTATGATCACAGGCATTGAGGTGGGAAGGCAGCAGGTCAGGCAAGTAAAGAAGAGAGCAGTGGATGACATAAATTGGGCATTTTGGCAATGGAGAGCAGGAAGGGGAAACAGGGAGACATGTCTAAGTTGGCGGACTAACTAGGAAGACTTGGCTCAGTGGTTCAGATGTGACATGAGGAAGGCCTGGGCCAGAAGATGTGGTTCAGGTGGAAAAAGAGTTTTGTGTAAGATTAATGATTCTTTTTATAAAAACAATTATTTATTGATTTGCAAGCAGAGATAGATAGGTGATGATAGAAAGATGATAGATAGATAAGTAGATAGATAGATAGATAGATAGATAGATAGATAGATAGATAGATAGATAGATAGATAGGATAGGAAGGGATCAATGTGCCAGGGTTTCTGGTCACTGCAAACAAACTCCAGATGCATGAGCCACTTTGTGCATCTGGCTTTTTGTAGGTACTGGGGAATTGAAGCTGGGCCATCAGGCCCTGTAAGCAAATACCTTTAATCCCTGAGCCATCCCTCCAGCCCAAGATTAATGATTCTTTAGAGAAAATAGTGAGTGTTTCCATCAAGAGCAGAGAGAAAGGGATGTAGGATTCCAAAGTTGCAAACCTCAGAGAAATGTCCAAATGAAGCAAGCCTGAGAAAGGAGCTGACTTTGTAATAAAATGAAGCATTTAACTTTCCCAATACTTTTACAATATTGAGGCAAAGCTGGAGAGCAGTGTGACCCTTTTAGAAACCAGATTAAGATAAGCATATCTTAAAAATAAACTCTGTAATAATTCATTGTAATCTACAATGATCATCATTTATTTTGTTAATGTTTTCCCTACTTTCAAAATAGTGATTACTACAAAACTCAAGAGCACATAAAATAAAGGGGGAAATCCATAACTCAATTATAAAAGTATAATAAGTCAAAATTTAGAGGTAAATCTTTTGGTTTATTTTCAGCATGTTAGTGGTATTGTAACCTCTTTAGTGCTAGGATTACAGGCATGCTCTGCGATACCTTTTTGTATTTGGTGACAGTGATTGGGTCCAGGGCTGCATGTTTGCTAGGCAAGCAGTATGCCAACTGAACTATATATCCAGTCCCCAATTTCTCTATTTTTAAAAAAGTTATTTATTTGCAAAGAGAGAGATGGAGAGGAGAGAGAGAGAATGGGCTCATCTGGGCCTCCAAACCCCTGCAATTGAACTCCTGATGCATGTGCCACTTTGTGCATCCAGCTTTATGTGGGTCCTGGGGAATCCAACCCAGGGCTTTAACCTTTGCAGGCAAGTGCCTTAACTGCTGAGCTATCTCTCTAGCCGCCCCCCCCCAATTTCTATCTTAAAGGAACTATTCTTTCTTTCTTTCTTTCTTTCTTTCTTTCTTTCTTTCTTTCTTTCTTTTTTTTTTTTTTTTTTTTTGAGGTAGGGTCTCACTCTAGACCAGGCTGACCTTGAATATACTATGTCTCAAGCTGTACTCAGACTCACAACAATCCTCCTACCTCTGCCTCCCAAGTGATGACATTAAATGCATGAGCCATCATGCCTGGCTAAAGGAACTATTCTTGCCAGTTTCATGAATTTGTTTTCAGAACATATTTGGTACATAATTCCACTCACTAGTACATTGTATTTGTAAATGTACTCTCTATGCAAGTGTGCTATACATGTTGTGGATATTGGTATCATATATGCATATATCACTAATGTACAGCATGATTATAATGTTACATAGTATGTCATCTTATGAATGTGTCATGGTTTCCTTAACTGTTGAACATTTCCATTATTTTCTCTTTTGTACTTGAAAATGAAACATCCTTGTCTTAATTTTGAGTGTATTGGGAATTAGTCTTGTGTTTCATAGTTAAATATATTTGTGTAGTTATTATTTTTGCCATAGTAGAGTAGGCTCCTACTCCTACTTTACTGAAATATTTTTCTTTCTTTTTTTTAAAGATATTTTTATTTATTTATTTGACAGAGAAAGAGAGAGAGAGAGAAAGAGAGAGAGAGAATAGGTGCGCCAGGGCCTCCAGGCACTGCAAATGAACTCCAGACATGTGCCCCTTTGTGCATCTGACTTTTACTTTGAATCAACTTCTTCTTCATTTGAATTTCCTACTTTTTCCTGCATTTTTATTCTTTAATCAGAGGAGAAAATGAACCTGATCCCTAGCTGGTTACAGATAAACTACTGTATTTCACTTGCTCGTGTTTTATTTAGGATTTAATCTATAGTCATTTTGTTGATAGTCCTAACTAGATGTTTAAAGGATGTGTCATTACAAATACTAGAGGCTTGAAGATAAACACACACCCAGCAGCCTAGCAATCTGGGATGTCTTCCATGTAGCTCTCATAACAAGCAATTACTTTGATCCTTATTAAAAATAGGAAGGAATATATAGTGAATTCCAGGTCAGCCTGGACCAGAGTGAGACCCTACCTTGCAAAACCAAAAAAAAAAAAAAAAAAACAAATAGGAAGGAAGATTTTTCAGCTCTTCCTGTCCTAAGTGATGCTGTCCCTCTCCAAGACCTTTGATTTGGCAGCAGGGCTGGAGTCTGATCAGTGTCAAGACCTCCATCCTGTCCAAAGAGCATGCACTCTTTCTGGGAAGTGTTTGCTTTCTTTCTTTACTGCGTGCCTGGGTGACTAGGAACCAGCCACATCAACCTTTTGAAGAGAAGAAGAAGAAAAAAATAAATTAGATTTAAATACCCCATAGATTTGCATATCTTGTTTTTTTTTAATGCATTTTATTTTTTCCAAACTTTTTTTTTTTTTTTTGGTTTTGCAAGGTAGTGTCTCACTCTGGTCCAGGCTGACCTGGAATTCACTCTGTATTCTCAGGGTGGCCTCGAACTCACGGTGATCCTCCTACCTCCGCCTCCCGAGTGCTGGGATTAAAGGCGTGCGCCACCATGCCCGGCTCCAAACATTTTTATTTACAAGCAGAGAGAGATAGAGAGAAGAGAGACAGACAGAGAGAGTGGGTGTGCCCGGGGCTTTGCAAACAAACTCCACATACATGCACCACTTTGTACATCTGGCTTTATGTGGGTACTGTGGGATTCAACCTGAGTTGTTAGGCTTTGCAGGCAAGTACCTTAACTGCTGAGCCATCTTTCCAGCTCATCTTGTACTTTTTATATAGAAAACTTATGTTGATTCTTATTAGAAGTTCAATTTTAAAACTGAATTAATGTACAGATAATTTTTATTTTTAAAAGAATATTTTTTCTTTAATTTGTTTGAGAGAGAGAGAGAAAAAAAGAGGCAGATAGAGAAAGAGAAGGAATGGGCATGCCAGGACCTCTGGCCACTGTAAATGAACTCTAGACGCATGCACCACTTTGTGCATCTGGCTTACATGGGTTCTAGAGAATCAAACCTAGGTCCTTAAGCTTTGCAGGCAAGTGCCTTAACCACCAAACCATCTCTCCAACCCTCAGATAGATTATTTTAAAATAAGTTATAATGTATATAACATAGTGCTTTTAGGCTAGGGAAGGGATGATAGCTTTGGCTTCAATTCCCCAGTCTTACCTCACCCCAAATTTTTATTTTACTTTATTTTATTTTATTTTATTTTATTGGTTTTTTTTCTAGATAGGGTCTCACTCTAGTCCAGCAGACCTGGAATTCACTATGTAGTCTCAGGGTGGCCTCAAACTCATGCCGGCCAAGTGCTGGGATTAAAGGTATATGCCATCACACCCAGCTAGTTTATTTATTTTTGTCAAGAATAATTTTTCTGGGCTGGAGAGATAGCTTAGTGGTTAAGGCACTTGCCTGCAAAGCCAAAGGACCCAGGTTCAATTCCCCAGGGCCCACATAAGCCAGATGCACAAGGAGGTGCACACATCTGGAGTTCATTTGCAGTGGAGCTCCCATTCTCCCTGTCTCTCTCTCTCTTTCTCTCTGCCTATTTCTCTCTCTCTCTCTCAAATAAATGAATAAAAATAAAAAAAGAATTTTTCCTTATTACCCATAGAACTAGTAGAGGTCAACAGGACTTTGGGAAACAACTCTTTGTAATTAGCTGGAGAAGGTCCATCCTGTGGGTAAGACAAAAGATTTTTTTTTTTTTTTTTTTTTTTTGGTTTTGCGAGGTAGGGTCACACTCTGGTCCAGGCTGACCTGGAATTAACTATGTAGTCTCAGGGTGGCCTCGAACTCTTGGCGATCCTCCTACCTCTGCCTCCCGAGTGCTGGGATTAAAGGCGTGCGCCACCACGCCCGGCCAAAAGATTTTTTTAAGAGATGTAGTTGGAGTAGATTTGGGTTCTAAAATCCATCCTGAAACATTTTAACATCTATTTTCCCACAGGAATCCAGGAAAGTGGAATCTTCATTCTCTGCCTTGCAATGTAGTTTTGACTCTCCCTCTTAATATTTCTCCTGCCAAGTAGTTCGTTGTGAGCAGTAAATCAATGTATATGGTCTTTGCTTAGTACTTGGCACATAATAAACCCTCCATGTATGTTATTTATACAGTGTTAATTAATATAGTGGCAGGCAACTTCTAACATTCCCACTGATCCCCACTTCCTTGTATTCATGCCCTTTTGTAGTTATGTGCAGGCTGGACAATGTGACTTGTTTCTGATGAATAGACTATGGCAAGAATGATGCCACATCACCTCTGTGACTTTTACAATTGACGGTGACTCCCATTTTGCTGGACTGTTTCTTTCCTAGCTTCTAGACTTTGCAAACTGCCAAGATGGAGGGATCACACTGCACAGAGTCAAGGGTAGTGTCTGTCCAAGAGCCTGCAGAGCTGTATCCATCCTATCAACAGCCATGAGAGTGAGCTTGGAAGTGGATCCTTTCCCAGTCTTTACTTGAAATAACTGTAGCACAGAGAACACCGTGACTGTAGCTATGAACACCCCTAGATCAGAAAACCTGGCCAAATTGAATCAAAATTCACAACCACAGAAACTGATGTTGTGTTCAGCCCTTATGTTTTGAAGTTGAGAGGGAGTCGGGTAGCTTTGTTAGGTAGTTTAAAGTGACTGGGTCCTAAATGTAAAAAGCAGAAGTGTCCTTAATTCAGACCTCACAATCTCTACTTTATTAGAGATCAGAGGGGGATCTCTCCTCTCATCTCTTGACTAAAGGAGCTACTTAGGTCTGTTTTTCCATAAACAACCTCCTGGGAAGGAGTTCTCCTTCCTTAGAATTTAAATCTGATCCTGACATTGTGGTTGGTTAAGCTCAGCCCCCAAAACTTGGCTTCATGACTGACCTAGCCCAGACCAATCAGCTCACTATG
Source organism: Orientallactaga sibirica (assembly GCA_036365145.1). Lineage (NCBI taxonomy): Eukaryota > Metazoa > Chordata > Mammalia > Rodentia > Dipodidae > Orientallactaga > Orientallactaga sibirica. The sequence continues at coordinate 4,428,946 of JAEOAD010000036.1, forward strand.
GCTCACCTGAGCCTGAAGGTGAGGCCCACCCCAATAAGATTATAAGTAGACACTTAGCAGGTGGGAGGTCTCTTTTCTATTACCCGTTTGTTTCTCCTGAACTTCCAGGTCCTGGTTAAGTCTTCCCTGACCCCTACTCCAACATGGGCTTTCTACCCCCTCCTGCCCTCCATATGGCAGGAGCTCTCTGTACTTCCTCCTCTTTCCTTCTCTTAATCTAATGAAGTTTTCTAAACCTTACCCTCTGGTCTATGAATTTTAATTCTTTTAAAAAAATTAAATTATTTACTTGTTTATTTATTTTATTGAGAGAGAGAGAGAGAGAGAGAAGCAGATAGAGAGAGAATGGGCATGCTAGGGCCTTCAGCTGCTACAAACGAACTCCAGACATGTGCCACCTTGTGCATCTGGTATAGGTCCTGGGGAATCGAAGCTAGGTCCTTTGGCTCTGCAGGCAAGTGCCTTAACCACTGAACTATCTCTCCAGCCCCTGGATTTTAATTATTTAAATTCATTAAATTTATTTTTGCCTTGGCATATTGTTGTATTGGCAAGGAACCCCAAAATTTCCTGTTTCAGGGTAACTTGTTATATAACAACAAATAATCCTACCATTATTACAACTATCAGCTGTATAACAGAGTTAAGGCTATGCACCCTGGAACCAGATGGTCTGAATTTGAATCTTTGCCTCTTACCAGTATTTGACCTTCTATAAATTACAGGCACTCCTTGTCTTTGTTTTTGTTTGTTTGTTTGTTTGTTTGTTTGTTTGTTTGTTTGTTTGTTTTTCAAGGTAGGGTCTCACTCTAGGCCAGGCTGACCTAGAATTCACCATGTAGTCTCAGGGTGGCCTTGAACTCATGGCAATCCTCCTACCTCTGCCTCCTGAGTGCTGGGATTAAAGGTGTGTGCTACCACTCCCGGCTCACTCCTTGTCTTTTGATGAGTTAGGTCACAATAAACTCACTGCAGTTGAAAATATCATAAGTAAAAGAGCCCATACTATTTCTATTCCATTGAACATTATGGCTGAGCAGCACAACACGCTAGAGAATATCTGTGGCTTAATTTTCAATGGCATGGCTGTTGAACGTAGCTTGCTTCCAGTGCCCGGCCTCATAAGGGAGTAACATGTAGAGAATCACTAGCTCAGGAAAAGATATTCAAAGTCCAGCTTCTACTGAATGAATATGCCTTTCATCCCAGCATAGAATCAAAACAATGCAAGCTATCATAAGGCAGAGACCATCTGTACTTTCCTTATTTGGAAGGTGATGATAATAATTGTCATGAAGAGTAATGAATTAATACATACTAAAGCCCTTCACATGGTAAGCACAATATCTGTTGGACATTATTGCTGTTTTGTTCAAAAGGAACCAGTTCATAAACCTTGTTCCATTAGCCATCAATTCTAGAGTCCTGCTATCCTTTTGACAACTTCTAGTTTTGGGTCAGCAGCTGTTTTGTGACAATACCCCAAAATCTCTAAGATATTTTGAAAAAAATGATAAGTTAAATGGACATTCAAAATGATGATTCCAAATAACCACCCTTCACTACATACTTATGACATACAATATTTTGTAGTGTAACCTTGAAGATTATTTTATTCCAGAAACACCATTTGGCATAGTAAAAATGGCCCTGAATTGGATTTTTTAAATAAACTATAGCCATGATAGAATATTAGAATGTGAGGGTTTTCATCTAACCTTAAATTTAGAAGGAAATAAAATATATGCTAGCTTTCTTCCTTTTCCAAATGCTATGAATCAGTAATATTTACACATTATTGGTAAATAGGAATGCTATAATGAGGACCCAGGACCTTCCTTTTAAACCACAGTGAAGAAAAGGACATAAATTGTCATGTCTGTGTTGGGAAATCTTCCTCTCCTTGTAACACTCAGGGTCTTCATGATGTTAAAAGTTGGGTTACTCTCACTGGGTTGCTTGGACAAAACACCTGGCCAAAAGCAGCTAATTGGAGGAAAAGATTTATTTTTGCTACAGTCTTGAGAGGAAGTTTCATGATGACAGAGGAAAGCACGGCACAAGCAGAGGCTGGACAGCACCTGCTTATCTCCAACAGGGCTCCACCTCCCAAAAGCTCCACTTAATTAAAAATACTTGAGGCTATGGGGACATTACATTCAAACCATCACACCTTTTTATTGGCATTATGGTGTTTTCATGCTCCAGAACGGACCATTAAACTCTGTTTGCATCATTTTAGGGCTTCTCTAGGTCACAGCTCCCAACTTTTCTAAATTCCCACAAACGAATTTCAAAAAACATGTGATGAGGTTTATTCCAGCAATGACTCCATGTTTTAGCACCAATTTTCTGGATTAGTTATGATTCTCATTGCTGTGGCCAAATTCCTGACAAGAAGTGATTTAATGGAGGAAAGTTTATTTTGGCTCATGGTTTGAGGGATATAGTTCATTATAGTGGGGAAGGCATGATGGTATGTAGTTCCATGATGGTAGAATTGTATAGCTGGGAAACCTTATTTCTTCATATCTCAATGGAACAGAAAGCAGAGAAAGAACCAGGCTAGGTTATAACCCATAAGCCTGATCTCAATGGCCTAATTCTGCCAGCCAGGCCTTGCCTTTTTAAAAAAATATAATTATTTATTTGAGAGTGCAAGAGAGAAGTGGGTGGGGGAGAATGGGCACACCAGGGCTTCTAGCCACTGCAAATGAATTACAGATGCATGTACCACCTTGTGCATCTGGCTTACGAGGGTACTGGGGAATTGAACCTGGGTCCTTAGGCTTTGCAGGCAAGTGCCTCTACCACTAATTCATCTCACCAGCCCCAGAACTCACCTTTTGAAGGTTCCATAACCTCCCCCAAACAGCACCATCAACAGGGAGCCATGTGTTCAAATATAATAAATGCTAAAGATTTAAGAAATCAGAAAAGAACTTTTAAAATATTTTATAGATGACTATTTGCAATGTGAGAGATAATGGGGGGGGCATGGAGAAAGAATAGGTGCACCAGGGCTTCTTACCACTGCAAACAAACTCCAGATACATGTGTCACTTTGTGCATCTGGCTTTACATGGGTACTGGGAGAAAAGGACTTTTAAAGGGGGAATAATTTCAAAGTTTTCGACAAGTTGTCTAGGATGGCCTCACTGAGGAGATAAATTCTTAATAAAGAAGTAAGAAAAAACGATAGGCTAAAAGAGGCATACAGTGTAGGTTTATAGAAGTATTTTAGAAGTACACATGATGGTGGTGATGGTGGTTGAAACTCAGGTCCAGTTTCTTTTTTTTTTTTTTTTTTTTTTTTTTTAACTTTTTTTATTGACAACTTCCATAATTATAAACAATAAACCATGGTAATTCCTTCTCCTCCCCCACTTTCTCCTTCACAAATCCACTCTCCATCATATCCCCTTTTCCCACGCAGTTAGTTTCTCTCTTATTTTGATATCATCTTTTCCTCCTAGTATGAGGGTCTTTTGTAGGCAGTACCAGACACTTCAAGGTCATGGATATCGAGGCCAATTTGTGCCTGGAACATTGCATTGTAAGCAGTCCTACCCTTCCTTTGGCCCTTATATTCTGTCTGCCACCTCTTCTGCAATGGACTCCAAGACTTAGAAGATGTGATAGAGATGTTTCTGTGCTGAACACTCCTCTGACACTTCTTCTCAACACTATGTTGCCTTTTGGGTCATCCAAGTGGTCACCACCATCTGAAAAGAGAAGCATCTCTAACCAAAAATGAGAGTAGCATTAATATATGGGTATGAATGTTAAGAAAAGTGTTTACAGGGTAGTTTGGTGAGCATAATATATGCATGTAGCCAGAGGCATTACACTCCTAGGGCTCATGTCCTCCCCCACCATAGGCTTTTGACTAGGTTTGCAGTACCAGGCATGTATTCCCTCCCATGAAGTGGGCCTCCAGTCCAATTAGAGAGCAGTTGGTTTCCCCTGTAACAGATATGCCACTATTGCACCTGTTGGGTCATTTGGCCTGGCTGGCCAAACTTAAGGTTTGCAGTGTCCGTTGTTGTTTATCACTGTTGATGACTTCTCTCTCTCCCATAGGGCTGCATGCAATGTAGCTTTTTGCCAGTTTTCTGTCATCTGGTCTACAGGGAGGAGGTTTTTAGCTCACCCCCAGCCTGATTTCTCAGTAACCTTGCAGCCCAAGCATGGGGAGTCTTCAGGAACAGGGTCTTGTCTGGTCCATTTTCTATCCCAGGCAGCATTCAAAATATCTTAGATAGACTGTTTCTGTTGATCCGGGGTGGGAAAAGAAATCTGGGAGGGCTGCATGAAGGTGATGATTTCAAGTTGTTCTATTGGCAGTTTGTGTAGGGAACAGGAAGCTGCTGGATGCTGGGATGTGGTAAGGGAAATAGACAAAGAAAAACATATACAAAGGGCACAGACAGACATTTTGATGTGACTAGGGAAATTATTTTGAAATCAAACCCATTATAATTGTGCCTTGAGAGTTTTGTAAGAGCAAAATTTCTCTCTTACTAGAAAAAATACCGTCCAATTAGGGTAGTATAAGAAGAGCTCATATTTGTGAAGGCACAACAGGTCCTTTGGGGGTCTGTCTGCTAAAGGTAGGAAGAGAAAATATTTCCTTGCTGATGTATCTGAGGCAGCCAAGGATTTGAGAAATGAAACATTGGACAAAGCATGGTCTCATTCTCCCCATACCTTCTAATTACAGAGATGATAGAGTCAAGCCATTTCAATGGTTACCTCTTTGACTGCAAATAAGGCAGTATTTGCAGGTACTGCTTAGCAACATAAAACATCCTTCCTTATTAGTTACTTTTCTTGTTACTGTGACCAGTTGCCAAACAAGAATCAAATTAAGGGCAGAAGGAAGGATTTATTTTGGCTTATGGTCTGAGGGTACAAACCATTATGGTAGGGAAGACATGATGGTAGGGATACATATGAGTTGGCTGGTCACGTTATCCATAATCAGAAAGATGAATGCTGGTTCTCAGCTGGCTTTTCTTTTTAGTCTTTATTCAGTCTGGGACCCCAGTCCATGGGAATTGTGACACCCGTATTTGTGGCAGCTCTTTACCCCTCAGGTAAATCTCTTAGGTAAAACCCTTGCCGACACATTCCAAAATGTGCTTCATTAATTCCCTTGGTGTTTTTTAATCCAATCAAGCTGAAAATCAAAATGACCTATTTATTCTTTTGTCTTCTGATTTGTGTACCCATGTCATATTGATTTTCAGTGTCTGAGCAATTTTTTTTTAATGAATAGTGAAGTTTCCAATTTAATTTTCCAAACATTGTAGTGCTTTGTATCTCTTGATGAATAGCATGCTGAGGAAATTCTCCCTATCTGCACACTTCTTTGGAAATCTCTAGTGTAAAGGACAATGATCATTTGAATATCTTAATGCCATTACATTAGCAAGGAGATTACTTCAGCATGACACTGTCACAATTTTTATTACATATATCAATGGATAGAAGAGATTTTATTCATGAGATTATGAGACTGTTGAAGGACAGCAGATTGTTCATCTGAAGCTGTTTTCAGAGCTGCTTAAACCCTTGCCATATCTTAATCTAACAAATAACTGTTAAATTTCTTTTTCTTTTAGATAGTCTTATTTTTCAAGTTTAAAAGCCTCTGAGAATGTGTTCAAAATACACAACTGGCTACAAAACAAAAAGCTTGACCAATGACATAATTTAGGTGACTTTTTGAATGTGAATGAGTCTGACCTTATGCTTCAGTTTATGAATATGCTAATAAGCCATCCATTTGCTGTTTTATGGGATTTTGTTCCAGCAGCTCTTTAAAAAACTTTGAAATGGCAATTTGTTAGGTGACTTTTTCTCTCTCTGAATGCAGAGCTCAGTCATAATAATATTTGAGTAATAAAAACAATGGTAAAAGCAGAGCAAAGGAAAAATGCAAAGAGGAAGTTGTTTCAAGATTTACCTTTATCTACATGTTCCCTTTTAAATATTCCAATCAAAGGTATAAAGTGGCTATGATTTAAACAGTATGCAGTTTAAGTTTTAATTATATAAATAATTAAAACATTTTAAAATATAGAAATATTAGCCTTGAGTTATTGTAAACAATAATGGTGCCAACACTGCATATGCTTAACTGAAATTAAATTACAGAATTATTTTACCACAGTGAATAAGCTATTAAGTCAGTGGAAACACTCTCTCAAATAAACCATGATTTGATATTTGATTAGTACATATTCCAGAGGCTCCACACTCATTTTCCTTCTCATCTTCTCTGTTTCCCTGGGCCTATAGAACCTATTACGTGGTCAATGGAAAATCTCATCCTCACTTCTGACTCTTATCATGAGTTGCAGGCTTATCTTTTCAATGATGGCATCCTTCTAAAACTTTTAGCACAGTGACCTTCATTCTGGTCTTGTCGTTTGCTTGTGTTTTGCAGCTATATTGGATAACTCATTGCCCCTTAAATGATCCTCTCTTCATCTTTTTTTTTTTTTTTTTTTTTTTTTTTGGAGAAAGAGAGAGAGACAGAGAGAGAGGAAGAGGGAGACAGATAGAGATGGGCGCACCAGCAGCCTCTCAGCTGCTGTGAACGAAATCCAGATGTGTGAGCCCCCTTGTGGTCACGTGCAGCATTGCGCCCTTGCGTCACTTTGCATCTGGCTAAATGGGGGACCTAGAGATTGGAACCAGCGTTCTTAGGCTTAGGAGGCAGGTGTCTTAACTGCTAAGCCATCTCTCCAGCCCCCTCTCTTCATCTTTACATGTCATCTTCCAGAAGTGTTTCCTTTGTTCTTCATTCAGACTTCTGGGCTATTTTGAAACTCCACTCTAGTATAGCCTCTTTTGGAGGTTTCTTTGAATTCTGTGAGCAGTTAAGCACACTCTCTTCTGTGCCTTCCTAGTTCCCAATTAGCATTTCTAATCTAGCACACACCTCACATTACTATTACTAATTTGTAAATTTCCCTGGCTAGAACACCAGTTCTGCATCACCAGTGCCATATCTGTTCATTTTCATATCTTCAATGCTTAGGATGTAGCCAACAAATTTGTAAAGTATGAAAAGTACCAGGTCATAAAGATGAATAATGCAAACAGCATAGGGCCTGGTATAGTCACACATCACACATATATCCAAACACTGTCTTCTTGTCCTCTTATTCATCTGTCCAGGAAATAATTATTGAGCCTCCCAAGTGCCAATACTGCATGTAGTAGTGATAAACAAACAGCATAATCTTTGTGCTCATAAAGCTTATAATGTATTAAGTAGACACATTAATTGCTGCAAACCATGAAGGGTCTAGAACTGTTGTAGTCAGGTTTGCATTGCTGGCACGAAACACCTGACCAAGAGCAGTCTGGGGGGGGGGATTTATTTTGGCTTACAGACTCGAGGGGAAGCTCCATTATGGCAGGGGAGAACAAAGGCATGAGCAGAGGGTGGACATCACCTCCTGGCCAATATCAGATGGACAACAGCAGCAGGAGAATGTACCAAACACTGGAAAAAGGAAACTGGCTATAATACCCATAAACCTGCCCCAACAACACACTTCAGGAGGCATTAATTCCCAAATCTCCATCAGCATTCAGAACACTTAAATTTATGGGGGACATGTGAATCAAACCATCACATTCTGTCCCTAGCTCCCATAAACTGCTAGCCATACATAAATTTAAATTTAAATAAGAAAGAAAGATATGGGCTGGAGAGGTGGCTTAGTGGTTAAGGCACTTGCCTGCAAAGCCAAAGGACCCAAGTTCAATTCCCCGGACTCACATAAGCCAGATGCACAAGGTGGTGGGTGCGTCTGGAGTTTGCCGTGGCTGGTGCCCTGGTGCACCCATTCTGTCTCTCTCTATTTGCCTCTTTCTCTCTCTATTTCCCTCAAATAAATAACAAATAAAATACTTTGTAACATCTCATTTTTAAAAAAGGAAGGAAGGAAGGAAGGAAGGAAGGAAGGAAGGAAGGAAGGAAGGAAGGAAGGGAAGAGATATCAGATTCTACAATCAGAAGTTATGGGCCTTAGGAGGTATCATTTTCTAGAAGCCTGTGTTCCACTGAGCTGAGACAGGGCTGGAGAGGATCAGGTGTGCGTGATGGCTATAGAACGCTATGATGGTTCTCATGGAGAGCTCCTCCTTCTTTCTCTTTATGGACTATATCACAGTTCCTGCAAAACATTGAAGAGATCCCTGCCTAAGGTTGATATCTGTTATGTTTTCAAGAAGGATCTCAAGGGAACTTGAGCCCCTGTGACTGAGGCATGGCATCAACTCCATGACCACTCCATGGTAGAGGTTAAAATGAGGAACAGCTCCTTAAGTTAGTGAATGATTCCAGAAATCCACCAGAAGCTTGGAATCATTTTTGGCACCTCATTTTGCTCTCCTGGATAACAAAACATCAGGACCTGGTAGCTTGGGACATGGCTTACTGAATAAAATGCTTGATGTGCAAACATGAGGACCTCAGTATCCATGTAAATGCCAGGTGTGTACCTGTAATTATAGTACTGGGGAGGGAAAGACAGGAAATCCTTGGGCTTGTTGGCTAGCTAGTCTAGCTAAATCAGTGAACTCTAATTTCAGCAAGAGCCCTTGTCTCAAAGAATAAGGGGAGAGTGATTGAGGATGCTACCCAATATTGACCTCTGACTTAGACACACACATATGAACATTCGTATATACGCACACACACCACATACACATGCAAAACAAACTAATACATAAAATATCAGAACCTTCCAATTATAATCCTAATATATCATTGTAACATATCTAACAATCTCCTCATTTGTCCTTTATTTCCAACCTCACAATTATCCACTATCTAGAATATAGACCTCATGTCACTTCCTGGGTCAGTTTAAGTCCTCTGGGAAGCCAATACCAGGGCAGAACTAGAAATGGAAGTGATTTATTGGGGGAGGGGAGAGAGGAAGAGAAGGAAGAGCCTCAGTCTGCTGTGAAACTTTGAGAAGTCTTGGTTAGTCTAATGAGAAACCCAAGAATATCAACTGCCTGAGCCATGAGGCGCTCCAGCTAGACAGCAGTGATACGGCTCTATACCACCAGGGCATGGCACCACTCATTGGCTGGAGGCAGCCGGAGAGAAGGAAGGCCACAGTGCGAACATTGTGGCAAAACCAGGTGTTGCATTTCTGTGGCAAGCACAGTGGGTCAGAACTTCCCTTTGGAACTGTTGGACATACATGCACAACTTAAAGCTTGCCTCTTTCTTTAACCTCATTTCAGTGTTTCTCTTCTACTCTGTGTCTCTGCTAATGAGCTTCCTTCTGTTGCTCAATTCGCTCTGGGCAGAGCTCCCTGAATAAAGTACTCTCTCCTCTTCTTGTTTGGACATTTCGTCTTCATGTTTCCACTTTGTGTGGCTCCTCCATAGTGCACCACAGCTCTCATTCACTCCACTCTTGTCCACATATCTTCCTATCAACCTGATTCCAGTTTAAATGTAATGCAGCCCCATAGCAGAACAACAGGTCCATTCTTCAGAGGTAGCACCCTTGAGCTCTTTTTTACTTTAATCTGGATGATACTAGCATAAGCTCTGTTTGTACATCTGAATAGTACCTTTCAACTTTATGATCTCAAGTGTGCAGAGCCTAGAGCATTTATATTCCCTCTCCAGCTTATTTTATTTTCACCTCTGGAATTTGATTGGGTGTAATTAAACTTTATTTTAGTTTTCATGCATTTATAATATTTTATATTTGTATTTAATAACTCTGCTCTATAGGATGAAATATACATCTCTATTTGCCCTGCATATATCTCTCATCCTCTTATCTTCATTATTACAGAATTCATATATTACAAATCTTTTATTTTATTTCTGTTCTTTACAAAATATAATTAAGTTTTCTGTGCCTTTTCTATAACTAACTAAAAATGGAAAGCAATAAAATGCAATATTTACAATACAGCATTAATATTATAATATTGAATACATAAATATTTTACATTGGTGAAGCAAGTAATGTGACTGGATTCGTGGGAAGAAATGTTCATGTAGCTAAACCCCTCCCTCATAAATGAATGTTCAAAGCATTCCTTTTACTTTCATTCCCAAAACAATGGCTAAATATCAAGTTTTCAATTGCTTTTCTTTTTCTTTGTTTACCAGAGAAATTAATGTCACAATATTACTATTAGGAACTTCTATTTCCAGTTATACAGTAAAATCTTTATGAGCCAGGTATGGTGAGATATTCCTGTAATCCCAGCACTTGGGAGATCAAGGCAGAAGGTTCCAGGCCAGGCCTGGGTACATGGTAAGACCCTGTCTGAAAAATGGTATTAAAATGAACAACAACAACAAACTCCTTTCTTTTTGATGGTGTATTTTATGGAATATTCAGGTGCTATTTTAATTTTCTAGTGTTCTAGGCATACTGTCATCTTGAAATATCCCTTTTGAAAAGACCAAATTATTTTTCTTTTTATTGAGAATTAAAAAAAAATATTTTATTTATTTATTTATTAGAGACAGAGAGAGGGAGAGAAAGATAGAGAATGGGTGTGCCAGGGCCTCTAGCCAGTGCTAACGAACTCCAGACACATGTGCCTCCATGTGCATCTGGCTTACATGGGACCTGGAGAATTGAACCTGGGTCCTTAGACTTCACAGGCATGCACCTTAACCACTAAGCCATCTCTCCAGCCCTTTACTGAGAATTTTAATATGTGACCATACTGTAATTTGATTATAATCACTTCCTATTAGCCGTTTTGTGCCCCTCCCCTATTCCTCTTCCACTGAAGCTCCTCCTCTTTCCAAGTAGTCTTTCTGTTTTGATATTTTATTCATTTTTTGTCTTCTCCACCATTTGTCAGATGTTTATGTGCTCAATATTGTGCAAGTCATATGGAGGCAGTGACATCCACTTTATGGTCATGGATGCATGAATTACTTCATCATGTCCAGACCATAGTGTCCCAAATTACTTGCCCAAAGTACTTTCTGGCTCTTGCAATCTTTCAACGCCTTCTTTCATGATGTCCCTCGAGGCTTGAAGAATGTGCTAGAGATGTCTCATGTAGCATTGAGCACTAGGGAGCCTCTTGTTCTCAGCACTTTGATAAATTTTGAGTCTCCTCAGCATTTCTTCTCCGTAAAGAAACTTCTCTGGGGAGTGGTTAGAGCAGCACTAATATTTTTTTTTCTGCCACCTCCTCCACAATGATCCCTGAGCCCTGGCAGGTGTAATAGAGATGTCTCATCTTGTGCTGAGCACTCACATGCCACTTATTTTCATCACCTTGATGAGTCTTGGGTCTCCCCAGTTGTCACCTCCATCTGCAAAAAGAAATAATCTATGGGCATAAACATAAACATTTAGAGGGCAATTTGAAGGCTACAATACATCCATTTAGTCAAAGAACAGTAGTAGCCCCCCCCCCGGGGGCCTATGATCTTCCAAATCATATGATTTTGACTTGATTTTCACTACCAGGCTTGAAATTTTTCCCATGGAGTATGCCTCAAATACAATCAGAGAGTCCCCATAAGTTACGTGCCAGTATTGTAACAGTGGGTACATCTGTGAGACCTTGTCTGAAAAAAACTACCAAAACAACAACAATTAAAAAGTCTCCTTTCTTTTTTTAAATGTTCTTTTTTTTTTTAAAAATTTTTATTTATTTATTTATTATTTGAGAAAAGGAGAGAGAGATAAGGAGGGAGAAAGAGAGAGAGAGAGAGAGGCAGATAGAAAGAAAGGATGCACCAGCACCTCCAGCCACTGCAAATGAACTCCAGATGCATGTCCTACCTTGTGCATCTGGCTTTACATGGGTTCTGAGGAATTGAACCTGGGTCCTTTGGCTTTGCAGGAATGTGCCTTAACCGCTGAGCCATCTCTTCAGCCCTCTCCTTTCTTTTTGATGAAATATTTTCCATAGAATATTCAGATCCTATGTTAATACCCTAAATTTTCTAGGCAAACTGTCGTCCTGAAAAGTCTTAACTTCCAGGTTAGGACCAATGTTTCTGTAATCCCGTGCATTCTTCTTTCTTGACTTCCTTCTTCCTTTTGTTGTAGTATATCCCAAAATCTTTTTTCTTTTCATGAAGGCTACCTGAGACATAATTTTTCTGAATACCTGATCAACAGAGTGGTACTATTATATACTAATTTAAAGTATGGACTCCTCAGACAAACTTTCAGATTAAAAGCCCATGTTAGCCTCCTATAAGTGTAATGGTCTGGCAAATTTTGCAACTTCTCTATGATTCTGTTTTCTCACCTGTGAGACCAAGAAAAACAATAGTACCAAATGAATTGGGTTATTCTGGGAACAAAACAAGTAAATTAATAATTATAATGAGCTCCCAGCACTTGGGAAGCAGAGGTAGGAGGATAGCTGTGAGTTCAAGGCCACCCTGAGACTACATAGTGAATTCCAGGTCATCCTGGGCTAGAGTGAAACCCTACCTCAAAAATGAAAACAAACAAACCACAAAGAGTTCGTAGGTATATCTGCTGTAGTGAGAATTTAATAAATCTTGACCATTATTATAAGCCTGAAAATGTCATTGCTTTACCTCATCCTTTAAAAATAGCTAATCTGAGTATTGACTCTATATTCAAATCATTTTCTCTTAAATTTCTATAACAACTCACATTTTACTATTGAGCTGCTTACTTCTATTTCCTTTGTAGGTAGGCTCATTTTTTATTTTCTAATGTTTTTAGGATGTTTTAGAAGTTTTTCTTTATGCTGAAAACTCTAAAATTTTACCATGATGTCTAGATACAGTGCTTTCTTTTGTACTCATTAGTATTCAGTTAACTATTATCTGGGAGTCTAGCTTTTCTCTCAGGGACATTTTCTTCTATGTGTATATGTTTACTCTCCCTTATATTATCTTATCTCTTTTCTGTATAAGTATTTCCACATTTTCACAATTTTCAAGAGCACCAATTTGGTCTTCAAAGTTGTTCATTCTATTAATTCTATTACTTGGATTTCTGTTGCTTTTTTATTTCTTTTAACAACCTTATTTCAAGGTCTTTTCACGTCTGCTCTTTGATCTTTTTGCATTAGCTGCTGTTCTTGTCTTGCTCTTGTAATGCCTCTCAACTCTCCTTTTAATTTATAAATGTTCTATTACATTCTCTGTATCATGTCTCTTTCTTATTAATCAAGTAATCAATTGTATACTGCTTGGACTCCCCCTTCCGCCCCCACATTGTTAGCTTTTCTCAAACATTTTGTTGACTGTATTTAAGAGCAAAGGGCCACATGGATTAGTTTGGGAAGGCAGGCCAAGCATGCTTTACTTGTACTTTACAGGTTTGATTCCCCGCAACCCTATTGCTTGACAAGGAGTGCTGTTTGGGTAGCTGGGTAGCTCCTGCTGATGCTGGCATCCTTTACAATTCATAGGCAAGTAGGCAACTTACAACTGCTTACATATGTATCCGCATCTACATCCACATCCGTATCAGCATCCGCATCAGCACTGTGGGATTAGGAAGTTTACCACAGCTCCTAGTTTTTTATGTGAGGTCTGGGGATTTAACTCACGCACTCCACCTTGAACAGCAAATACTTCATCACTGTACCATTTCCCCAATCCCTGGAAATAGTTTTTGCAGACAGCTTTGTTTGCAAGATTGTGATGTGTGGCTATCTATAGTCATATCCTAGTGTCCACAGGGACCAGTTCCAAGATCCCCAAATCCAAGAATGCTTGTGGCCCTACATAATATGGTATCCTATTTGTATGTAACCTCACATAATCCCTTGCATACTTTACATGATCTCTAGATTACTTGTAATACCAAATACAATGTAATACCATGTAAAATACTTGTCTTACTGTATTGTTTAGGGAATAAAGATAAGTAAAATGGGCTTTACATCTTCCATACAGATGCAATTTTATTTTATTTTAATATTTTTACATATGTATGTGTGCGTGCATCCATAAGTTTGAGCTCGTGTATGTGTGTGGGTGTGCAGCACTTGGGCTAGAGGTCAGAATCTGGTGTCTTCCTCAATCACTGTCCACCTTGTTTTTAGAGACAAGGTCTCTCCCTGAGCCTAGAGCTAATTAGGCTGGACTGGCTGACCAGCAAACCCCACAGATCTTATTTCTACACATCCCCTGTGCAGAGATTGTAGGCATGTGCCACAGTTCCTGGCTTTTATGTGGGTACTAGGGATCTGAACTCAGGTCCTCACACTGTATTTATTAAGTTAAATACACATATTTTATAAATGCATAGCTTTAAATTGTATAGCAACACATGATTATATTATTTTATAATTATATAGCATAACATATATAATAAGTTATATGTGTTATATACAATAAGGTATATATTGTTATATATTTATAAAATAATATACATTTATTTATATTTTAAAATATATTTTATAATTATAATTTTATAATAGTATTATATATTATTTATTATAATTATAATGTTATTTATTATGACTACAAATATGGGGCTTTATTGCCTGTGTGTGTGCGTGTGTGTGTGTGTGTGTGTGTGTGTGTGTGTGTGTGTGATGTATGTGTGTATGGTGTATGCATGTGTATTTGCCCATACATGCCTGGTGCACTCCCCTGTGGTAGATAGAGTAGAACTTTGAGTGTTCTGCTCTATTGCTGTTCTGTCTGTGTTTATTTGATCTGGAGTCTCTGAGTTCAGCACCTTAGATTGCTCTGCCACATTTCCTAAGCTACAGCCTCCTACTGCTCCTGGAGCTAGTCTTTTTTTTCACAAGCTCTGGCAATTCCCTAAAGGACTAGGGTTACAGACATGTGTGGCCACCCCAGCTGTGAGTCCTGAGGAGCTAATGTCAGCAGTCTCTCAGGCCTCCTCAAGTCATCATTCTTGCAACAGGAAATACTCTAAACAATCATCTCTTCAGCACCTGAATTTATTTGTTTATTTTTGAGGTAGGTTCTCACTCTAGCCCAGGCTGACCTGGAACTTGCTCTGTAGTTCCAGGCTGGCCTTGAACTCATAGCAATCCTCCTACCTCTGCCTACCAAGTGCTGGGATTAAAGGAGTATGCAGCCTCATCCAATTGTTTTTATTTTTAAAATATTTATTTACTTATTTGAGAGAGAAAGAGAAAGACAGAGAAAATGGGTGCAACAGAGCCTCTTTCCACTGCAAACAAAGTCCAGATACAAATGGCACTTTGTGCTTCTGGCTTTACACAGGTACTGGAAAATTAAACCCAGGCCTCAGACTTTGCAAATAAGTACCTTTAATTGCTAAGCCATATCTGTAGCCTACTGGATTTATTTATAAACTATTCTTTATACTCTAGTCAGATGTGCTTTTGTAAAAGCTTTTGGGTTAATTCTGAACCAAAAGTGAGAAATTTATTTACTTTCCCCATGAAAACAACAAAAAAGTAATCTTGCATGTTATGAATGTTGGTTGTAATTCTAAACTTTTTTTAACTTTGACATAAAGATTTACCAAATCAGTTTATTCTTAATTATTCTGACAGCTGGTATCATTAATACCTTAACAAAACCACTTAATATTAGCCAATAACTAAGATACATGTACAAATGATATTCAAATTTAAAACCATTAAAAGTAATAGATTACCATAATTTGTCTGTGGCTATAACATTGACATTCAGAAATAATTGTGAAATCAAAACCCAAGATAAGAACTATACAACATTGGCTTTGGATGGTTTTCATTTTAGCAGTCTTTCACTCTTACACATTTAGTGTCTCTGGTGGGTTGAGGAGAGAAACACCATGATACTTTGAGTTCTTATACTTTTCTCTTATTGAGTGTTGTGCATGCTGTGGTGCTTTGAGGTTGGTCTGAAGGTCCATGAGACAAGGCTTAAGACTTTGCAGGGTATATCCAGTCTTTTGTACTAGAGATTCAGGCCAGCTTTGTCCTGTGACTGTAGAGTGCTAGGTGAAAGGCAGCTCCAGAAGTAAATGATGGCAAATACTTCAGGTATGTGTCAGCATCTACCAAATTTAATTCTCCCAAAAACAATGCTAAGCTTTCAACTGTGCAGTTTGCAGGCTGCTGATGCAGAAAGTATTGGGTAAGAAACCGATTTACTGTTGGTGCAGCTAAGTCAAAAGCAAGGACTGTCAAAGCTAGGTGCCCCATTCTCAGCACTTGTTTCTTGGTATAGGTATCATCTGTAATGTACACGAACTCTGCTACTTCTGGGGGTTATATTTCTTCAAACTCTGAAGCCAGCAGCATAGCAGCAGTGCCTACAAGCGGAAGCTTGCCTCTCAACACAGACATGGACGAGAGGAACAGATCAATGTAGTTCACAGTCAAATGCAGGGTCTCGTTCTGGAGTTTATATTCTTCTCCCACTTCAACTAGCCAGTCCTCAAGTATGGCCCGCATTCTGTTAGTGATGTCTGGCTGCTTCTTCATATACCCAGCTTTAGGTTTACATTTGAGCTCCATTTCTCTAAGGTATGTGTGAATATCCTCATGTAGTCTGGTACTTCATTCACACTCACTGGCTTTTCATCTTCTAATACAATTGACATATCCATAGTGTGTGGTGATTCAAAACTACCATCCATTGGATAATCAAGACGTACCAATAGTTTTCTTGTTTCAGGTAAAGTGACGGCAGTATTAAAGGCCAGGACATCTTCACACTCTTTTTTTTTTTTTTTTTTTTACACTCTGATGGTCTCTTTTGAAGTTCCCCTTCTGCTTCATCCACATGAATGGTGAATCCAGGCTGTTTATAGCTTGTTTGTAAAGGAGGAGCCCTAGTGACGTGCTCATCATTTATGGGGAGGTCCTTAAGAGGTGCAACCCTGCAGCCTCTGCTGCAGCGCGGGATAGAGCGCGTTCCCAGACTTCAGCGCCGCCTGCGCCCGCGGCGGCTGCTGGGCGAGCGCCACCTTCCTGGGGTTGACATTTTCCTGGTCTTCAGGAAGCAGCAAGGGCAGGGCCGATCCCGAGCCCGTATCTCGCGCCGCAGGCCTGGGCGCCGAGCTGCCTAACATGCTGCTCCTGCTGAAGGCGGGATTCGTCAGTGGCGCCAAGAGCGTGCACGCGGAGCGCAGCTGGGGCGCGCGCGAACCCGCCCACTCCCAGTGCTCTGCTGCTCGGGACGCAGGAGGCAGAGCCGTGTGGCGTGGAAGCAGGCACAGCCGAGCTGGCCTAAACTTTTTTTATGTTTTGAATGGGGTCGGTCATAATTGGGATTAATAGCAAGTGCTCCTTTTATTCCTATCTACTCATCCCTGTTCCTACCCAAAAGTTAAGCATTGCCATGAGTTTCTTTTTTATATTAAGCAAATATGAATGCACTTTAAACCCAACTGTAATATAATTATAAGTAATAGTCTATACAATTTTACCTTAATAAGGCATCAGAGATTTTCTCATACAAATCTTTCTCATTTTCTCATTGCTGGGACAAAATACCTGACCAGAATTAGCTTAAGGCAGGAAAGGAATTATTTTTGGCTCACAGTTTCTGGGGGAAATCCATTATAGTGGGGAAAGCACGACAGGAGCAGGAAGCCAGAGTCACATTGTCACATTCACAGGGAGGAGTACAGAGTGATGAATGCTTGTACACAGGGGGATCTGTCCTATTTATAAAGTTCAGGTAAAGTGGTACCACCCACAGCTAAGGTGAATCTTCCTATCTTAATTAACCTAATCAAGAGAATGCATCACGGGCATGCACAGAGGCTAATTTAGTTTACATAATCCCTGAGAAGTGATTCTAGGTCCTATCAAGTTGAGAGTGGATACTGTATAACTAATCAGATCTTTGTAAGAGTGGTCGAGTGAATAGCACTGTATCTTTTTCCTGTGCGCCACATACCATTGAATAAATACATAGACAACTGGCCATCCAGGAAAGATGTGCCCACCAGAGCAATCATGCCATGACTGTTGTGTTGATAAGCAACTGCTCTCTGACTGGATTTAAGGCCCAACCCACAAGAGGGAATTCATGCCTTGTACTGAAAATGTAGTCAAAATCCTATAGCTTGGAAGGTCATAGGCCCTAGGGAGGAAGCTATTACTGTTGTTTGGCTAAATGCATATACTTTACTCATCAGTTTGCTCTCTAAATATTTGTTTATGTCCATAGATTAGTGCTGTTCTCACTTTTGGTCAGAGAAGCTTCTTTTTGTAGATAGAGGTGACCAATAGGGAGACCAAGACTCATCAAAGTGCTGAGAAGAAGAAAAGACAGTTAAGGGCTCAACACCAAAGGCACCAAAGGATCTGATTAAATCCAGGGCTTTCAGTATGCAAGGCAAACACTTTACCACTAAGCCATATTGTCAGCCCCTAAATCAAGTTTTTAATATAATTGCAATGATTATTATATTATTATATTATTATATTATATTATTATATTATTATATTATTATCAATCATTCTAAAATAATTATCATAATGATTTTAATTAGAAAAATGAGGGTAATTTTTTCCATCTGCCAAAAAGAAAGTTTCTTTGAACACCACTCTCTGGGCATAAACATAAATATTTAGAGGACAGTTTGATAGATACAATATATCCATTCAGCCAAATAACAAGTAACTTCCCCCTTAGGACCTATGACCTTCCTTTTCATTTTTGTAGGCTTTTATATATGAGAGAGAAACTATAGTAGTTATTTTTCACTGTACTTATTTATTTCACTCAACACAACATCCCACAGTTCCATCAATTTTTTCAGAAAAAAATAGGACTCTATTATTTTAAACAACTTTATTGAGAATTTCAATATATGAGAATATTGCAAATTGCTCATGTTCACATTGGATTGTAATCTTATGTCCCCTACACTCAACCCTCATCCCACTGAGGGCCTTCTTTAGTAAGGTTATTGCTAAGCACTGTGGGGTCATCAAGGCACCAGTCAGTTCCCATATTGTGGAGAGCACAAATTCCTCAGAGTACAGCTTCCCATGCTGTGACTGTTATCTTCTTTTTTTTGTTGTTGTTCCTTTCCCACAGTGTTTCCCAAGCCTTGGAGATGTGTTAGGAGTTTCATTTGGTGTTGAGCTCTCAGCAGCCTCTGATTTTCTGCTTTGGGTGTTTTGAGTCTCTTCAGTGTCTACTGCTATCTCCCTGGAGGAGATTCTTAGGCTAGCAGTGAGAGCAGAACTCATTAAATCCATCATTTCCTCTGTAATGTTTCCTAGGTCCTGGCAGATGTACTAGAGATGATTTGTCTCATGCTAGGCAGTTGGCTCTCTTGTCATTCTGCCATCAGTAAGAAGCAGATTCTCTAACCAAGAGTGAGAGCAGTATGGATCAAAGGTGATAATGACAGACATTAAGACTTAAAAAAAAACTTGTTTATTTATATTCAAGCAGACAGAGGTATAGAGAAGAGAAGCATACAGAGAGAATAGGCACACCAGGGCCTCTACCCCCTGCAAATGAAGTGCAGGTGCAGAGGCCACTTTGTGCATCTGGCTTTACATGGATACAGGGGAATTGAACTCAGGTCATTAGGTTTTGCAGGCAGGCAAGTGCCTTAACTGCTGTGCCATCTGTCCAGCTTAGACATTAAGACTTTTGGACAGGCATACACACTCCTTTAAGCCAAAAAGCAGTAGAAGCTTCTCTCTAGGGTCTATGATCATTTAAGCCACAGGCTTCTGACTTGGTTCTTAGTACCAGGCATGAATTCCCTCCTATTGTGGGGGCCTCATATCCAATCAGAGAACAGTTGATTGCCCCCATAACCTATTGCCCCTATTGGACTGGCTGAGTGATTCTGTAACTTGTAGGATTTGCTGCTTATTCACATAGGGCTTCATTCTTTATGACTAAATATGCTACATTTTCTTTATCCATTCATCTCTTGATGGGAACCTAGGCTGATTTCACAAGTTAGCTATTGTGAATAGTCCTTCAATAATCATGGACATGCAGGTGTCTCTTTGGTATACTCATTTCATTTCTTTGGAAATGTACTCAGAAGCTAGCTGGTTCTTATGGTAGTCCTATGTTTAATATTTTTAAAGAACTATCATCTTGTTTTCCATAATGGCTACACTATTTTACATTTTCCCCACAGTGTTCCTTTTTGTCTGGTAATTGTTGACTAATGATATTTCATCTATTTGTTGGGCATTTATGTTTATTTTCTAAGGTGTTGTAGCAGTTACCTTTTTCTTTCTCTGAAGTAGGATCTCACTCAAGTCCTGACTGACCAGGAATTCACTCTGTAGTCATGGACTGGCCTTGAACTCGGAGTGATCATCCTACCTCAGCCTTGTGAGTGCTGGGATTAAAGGCATGTGCCACCATGTCCCACAGTAGTTACTTTTTTATTGCTGGGACAAAACACCAGACCTGAAACAGATTATGGGAGAAAAGGGTTTATTTCTGGTTTGTAGTTTTGAAGGGAAGTTTCATCATGGGTGGGGAACATAGCAGGAATAGACAGCTGGGTATTGCATCTTCATAGCAATAGCAAGTAGCAAGAATGCACTGAGTTTGGCAAGTGGGACTGGGCTAAAGCCTCTTAACCTTCCCAAACAGTGCCACCAGCTAGAGATAAAGCATTCAAGCACACAAGGCTGGGGGGTCATTTTACATTCAAACTACCACAAGTGTCTATTGAGATTATTTGCCCATTATAAAAAATAATTGGGGCTGGAGAGATGGCTTAACGGTTAAGGCGCCTGCCTGCTAAGCCTAAGAACCCGGTTCCAATCTCCAGGTCCCACGTTTAGCCAGATGCAAAGTGATGCAAGTGACAATGCCGCACTTGCGCACAAGGGGGCGCACACATCTGGATTTCATTCACATCAGCTGAGAGACTGAAGGCGCCCATTCTCTATCTGTCTCCCTCTCTCTCTGTCTGTCTCTCTCTCCAAAAAAATTAAAAAAAAATAATTGCTTGGAGACTGGAGAGATCGCTCAATGGTTAAGGCATTTTCCTACAGAGCCTAATGGCCCAGGGTCAATTTCCTAGTACCCATGTAAAGCCAGATGCACAAAGTAGCACATGCATCTGGAGTTCATTTGCAGTGGCTAGAGGCTTTGGCATGCTCATTCTCTCTCTATTTTCTCTGTCCTCTCTCTGCTTGCAAATAAATAAATAAAAATATTTTTAAAAATAATTGCTTGGATTTTTTGTTGTTAAGTTTTCAAATTTGTTACATATTCTATTTATTTATTTGTTTATTTGAGAGAGAGAGAAATAGAGAGAGAGAGAGAGAGAGAATATGTGCATGCCAGGGCCTCTAGCCATTGCAAACAAACTCCAGACACATGCACCACCTTGTGCATCTGGCTTACGTGGATCCTGGAGATTCAAACCTGGGGCCTTTGGCTTTGCAGGCAAATGCCTTAACCACTAAGCCATCTCTCCAGCCCCTTGTTACATATTCTTGATGAATACCTAACAAACATTTTCTTCATTTTGTAGGTAGTCTCCTCACTATGTTGACCTTTTCCTTTGATATATGGAAGTGTTTTAGTCTGATGCAATCCCATTCATCAAACTTTGCCTTATATTCTATGATTTTAAGGTCTTATTCAGAAAGTCATTGCCTGTATCATGTCTTGAAATGTTTTCTTTATGTTTTTCTTATAGTTTCAGAATATCAGGTTTTATTTGTGTTTGTTCCCTCTTGAGTTAACTTTTTTTTTTTTTTCTTTTTGACACTGGAGAAAACCTTGCTTTCATTCATGCTAAGCAAGTATTCTACCACTGAGCTCTATCTCAACTTAGTTGAATTGATTTTTTGTACTGTACAAGGGATTGGTATCAAGCTTCAGTCTTTACCATCATTTATTAAAGAAGTCATCTTTTATTATATTTTTCAGCACTTTTGTTCAACCTTTATTTGTAAATTTATGTTTTTTTTCTGAGTCCACTATTCTGTTCCACTGATCTATGTATCTGTGTTAGGTCCAGTATAATCCTGTTTTGGTTTAAGACTAGGATATAGGATGTCTTGATGTCAGGTATTGTCCTGCTCAAGACTGTTTTGACTATTTAAGGTTTCTTGAGCTTACATATGAATTTTAGGATGGTTTTTCTAGTTCTGTGAAGAATATCATTGCTGTTTTTGTTAGGATTGCATGGAATCTGTGATTGTCATAAGCAGTATGGACAGCTAATAATATTCCTTTGTGTTCTTGTTTAGTTTATGAGCACGGGTGGTCTTTCCTTCTTTCCATGTCTTCTTCAATTTCTTTTGTTGGAGTTTTTTCATTTTCATTGCAGAGGCCTCTCACTTCCTTGGTTGAATTTATTCCTACTCTTTTGAAATTATTCTGCAGGTAATTGCTTTCATGAATATTCATTTTCTATCTGAATGTCTTTATTTGTGACATGAGTTTCTTGGAGGCAGTACATTTTGGGTTTTGTTTTTAACCCAGTCAGGTGTTATTTTTTTCTCTTCTGTCATCTTGTTGAATTGTTCTAAATTGTTTTGAATATTTTTGTTCTTTTCTTCTTTTCTAATTAATCTTTGTGATTCGATGGTTTACTGCATTAATAATGTTGAATCCTTTTCTATTTCTGTTTTATATGCCTTTTTATCTATTGATATTTATATAGATATCAATAGATAAATTTTCTTTTTTATTTCTTTAATTTATTTTTATATAATTTCTTTTTTATTTTTTTTTAGAGAGACAAAGAGTGACAGAGAGAATTGGTAGGTCAGGGCCTCAGCCACTGCAATTGAACTCAAGATACTTGCACCACCTAGTGGGCATATTTGACTGTTTTAGTCAGGGTTCCTTAAAGGAACAGAACTGATAGAATGAATTGTATTAAAAGGAAATTATTGGATTAGCTTACAGCAGTCCAACAATAGCAGTTTGCAGGCCTGAGAATCAAGGAACCCTGTAGCTGCTCAGTCCACAAAGATGGATGCCTCAGCAGTCCCAATTTAACACTGAAAGCCTGGAGGCTTCCTGGAGAGCTGCTGCTCTTCAGTCCACACTGGTCTTCAATCCACACTGGAAAACAGCACCTGCAGCCAGGTGGGAGGAGGGGATCCTTTCCTTCCCAGAGATTCCTTAGATAAAGCCCCCCTCTGAGAGGGGCCTGCCCACTCTGGAGGAAGGGCTCACCCTGGAGGAAGGATTCTTCCTTTAGTTAATCCTTCCTAGAAGCAACTTCAGAGACACACTTTTGAGGAATGTCTATGGATTCCTAAACAGATCAAGTTGACAAAAACTTAACCATCACAAGTCTACCCCTTGTCATCAAACCATATCTCCTTACATCATACTTAATTTCCAAATGAGGGCAGTAACGAGGTCATAATTCTGCCTAACATGATGTAACTATTCTATATACAACTGGAAACACACAATCTTCCCCCCAACACAAAGCAAGGTTTCTTGAGGAATGCTTAGTCTCTAATATAATAGGTCAAATGTTAACTAGTGATAGGATCTTAATCAGTATTAATTACCTAATAGAGAAATAGAGGAAGAACAAAACATCTTAATATTGGTGTAGATATGTACAAATACTCTTAAGAAGGAAGGACAGAAACACTCATGGCAATTACAGTCCTTGTTTTTGTAACTGGTCCCATGGCCTTAGCTGGTACTTGTAACTGCCTTCTTCTACTACCCATTCTATATTTCCTCCACCTTCAGCAAGCATCTAAGCAGGTCTTGGTTCTTTACCTGGAGGGGTGACCCATGCCTTCATTCCTGAAGGATCTGGGCCATTTATCACACTGCCTTGATTGGGTTGTTGCAGTTGTCCATTGACTTTCATACCAGGGCATGGTAACCCCAAGAGATGCCCTAAAGGATCTCCTGCACTCCAGACATACTCTTCCTTACCTCCATTGTGGAGGAGCAGTCCAATTTCCCCCTGGTAGTCTGGATCAATCACCCCTGCTAACACTGTAACTCCTTTCTCAGCCTGTTCACTCAAGGTCATCAGAAGCCCAAAGTGGCCAGGGAGAAGTCTTAGCTTCTAGTTCAATAGTATGTACTTTGTGTCTTCTGGAAAAATCACTGCCCCCTCTGGTACTAAGACCTCTAGGCCAGCAGAGCATAAGGTTGCAGGAACAGGAAGCAACAATTTGGCTAATGGGTCACTTGGGGTGATGGTAAGTGGGACCATTCCCATTTCCACCCCTTGATTCCTGGACCCGTGAATCGGGGCTATAGGAGAAACAGCACCATATATAGGATGCTGATTCAGAGCATATACAGCCTGCTGGAGGACATGCCCCAAGCCCTTCAAGCTATTGCCACCTAGTTGGTGCTGCAGCTGTTTCTTTAAAAGGTCATTCCACTACTCTATCAAGCCAGCTGCTTCAGGGTGGTGGGGCACATGGTAAGAACAGTGAATTCCATGATCATGAGCCTATTTCTGTAGTTCCTTGGCTGTGAAGTGAGTTCTTTGGTCAGAAGCAATGCTGTGTGGTATACGATGACAGTGGATAAGGCATTCTGTAAGCCCATGGATGGTAGTTTTGGCAGAAACACTATGTACAGGAAAAGCAAATCCATACCCAAAATAAGTATCTATCCCAGTAAGGACAAAACGCTGCCCATTCCATGATGGAAGTGGTCCAATGTAGTCAACCTGTCACCAAGTTGCTGGCTGGTCATCCCAAGGAATGCTACCATATCGGGGGCCCAGACTTGGTCTCTGCTGCTGACATATTTGGCACTCAGCAGCAACCATAGCCAGGCCAGTCTTAGTTAGTGGAAGTCCATGTTGTTGGACCCATGTATAACCTGCATCCCTGCCACCATGGCCACTTTGCTCATGGGCCCATTGGGCAATGACAGGAGTGGCTGAGGAAAGAGGTTGACCACTATCCACAGAACGGGTCAGCTTATCTACATGATTATTAAAGTCATCCTCTGATGAGGTCACCTTCTTTTTTTTAATTTAAAAAAATTTTTTGTTTATTTTTATTTATTTATTTATTTGAGAGTGACAGACAGAGAGAAAGAGAGAAAGGGAGAAGGAGAGGGAGAGGGAGAGAGAGAGAGAGAATGGGCACACCAGGGCCTTCAGCTGCTGCAAACAAACTCCAGATGCATGTGCCACCTTGTGCATCTGGCTTATGTGGGTACTGGGGAATGGAGCCTCAAACCAGGGTCCTTAGGCTTCACAGGGAAGCGCTTAACCACTAAGCCATCTCTCCAGCCCTGATGAGGTCACCTTTTGATGAGCATTAACATGGGACCCAAGTATCTTTATATCCTTTGCCCATTCAGAGAGCTCTATACACATACACCTTCCTTAGATGTCCTTTTCACCAATTTTCCAACTGTGCTCCTTCCAAATCCCAGACCATCCAGCCAAACCATTGTCCACAACCCATGAATCATTGTATAACCACACATCTGGCCATTTTTCCTTCCAAGCAAAATGTACAGCCATGTGCACTGCCTATAGTTCTATCCATTGTGTAGACTTCCCTTCACCACAGTCCTCCTGGGACTGAGGAAATAACCACAGAATGAGTTTGGGGATCCACTGCATCCACTGTCAGCCTAACACTTGCCAAAACTCCATTGATCATCTGACCTCTGTAAGTACCTACTTTAACTGGAGGGCCACAATGCTGTTTGGGGTCTCCTGGAATCAATGTCAATTCAGAGCCAGTGTCCAGTAAGCCCCAAAAGGTCTGATTATTTCCTTTTCCCTAGTGTGCAGTTACCTTAGCCAAAGGCCACAGGTCCCTCTGAGGAAGGATAGGACTAAGCTTAATATTGAAACTTTTGGGGATTGTGAGAGGGTCCTTCCTCAAGGGGACCTGGCAACCCTTTCAATCAAGGGGCTCAGGAGATGTAAACTGGCTCAAGTCTGGAAACTGGTTAAGAGGCCTTGATTTTCTGTTTTTATAATTCAAAGTGGCCTTTTGTTCCTTTGTTGTGGAACTTTTCTGCTTATTGAGATCAAGCAGGAACTTAGTAGACTTCTTATCTATTTCACTTCTGGGACCACCATGATTAATCAGCCAGTACCAAAGGTCCACATGAGTCATACCATTATGAGCATTGTTTTGCCTATGCTGTCCATTACAGTAAACAAACTCACCTCGCTTTTGGTGATCCAGTGCTGCCACTTGGCCCTTGTTACCCCAAGATCCAGTTAGACCCATTGCATCTAAGTCACCTAATGCAGCATCTGCGGCTCCCACTGTGATGTCTTCTTTACATATTATGGCAACTACTGGCAACATTAAGTACACTGGGGCTCCCTTCACAAATCTGTTTCTTATAGTCTTAGTGAAGGGCACATCTTCTGGATGCTCCCATTGTGGGGGCAAAGGTGAGTTTACATGACAAATCCACTCCAGCATTCCAAGTCCTCTGAGCCTTTTAATCCCTTCATCAACATTAAGCCAAGGAATATGAGGCAGCTCGAGCTCATTCACAGTAGACTATCTTTGGATCTGTACTTCAGCCAATCAATCAAATGGACTCTTGGCACCTCTTCCAACTGCACAAGCTGCAGTGTTAAATCGAAAATCTCTGCTCAATGGGCCCATTTCAATAAATTCAGACTGATGTAATCTTATATTTCTTCCTACATCATTTCACACCCTTAAAATCCATTCCCACACATATTCTCCATGCTTCTGCCTGTACAAGTTATAAAACTCCTGACGTTCTTTAGGGGTGTACCTACCTCCTCTTGTGGCAAGCTTTCTATCTCATCTTTAGGAGCCTGCCTAGCCTTATATCTTGTTAAAGGCCTAGAGGTGATGATGGGTGGGCACTGAGGAGCATTAATACCTCCTGCTGATTCCTCAGACAGAGAAGGATTAATTCCCTCAGGCAAGGGTGGACAGGGTAATGCTTCAGAGTGTGGGGGTGGGGATGCAACTGCTACTAAGGGAGGGGAGATCACATTCTTATGCAGAACAACTTCTTCAGAATCTGAAAGTTCAATATCCCCAGGGTCTTCCCACATATCCCTAACCCAAGTCATAGGATCCCACTCTTTTCCAATTAGCGCCCTCACTTTAATTTCTGACAGTCTGTGAGGTTGGGATTTGAGCTTACATTGCAAGTTATCCAATCTTACAATTGGATCTTGGGTTTGGTTCTCTGCAATTTGAGCCCTGTCCTGGCTAGAGAGGAAACTCTTTTGCAGGGCACCCTTAGAAACCTTCAGATCATGTATGTGGGTCTTAAACTTGGAAATTTCCTTTCTGTGCTTCTGGTCTTCCCTTAATAGTTTATCCAGAGAAGCTAGTGAAGGGGAGTAGAGTTAGGGTAACTGGACCCTTGCAGGTAAAAAGGAAAGGAGAGTTTGCACTTGCTAAACTTCCAAGATCATCTGACTTCTTATCTCTCCTGCCTAGCTCCATAGAACTGATTTTTCCACAGTCAGGACCCCTCCTACGAGGGAGGTCTTTCATATGATTTAAATATTGTGGTTTGTCGAGTTCAGCCCCCAGAACTTGGGTGCCAGAGCTAGTCTCTTCTTGAGACAGCCCCTAGCCCTAACTAACCAACTGGCACCCTAAAATTATAAATACCTTTGAAAGGGGAGGGAAGTCTCTGGCTCTCTGATCACTTGGGAACTTCCAGATATAGGTGAGTTTCTCCCTAGGCTGGGCCTGGGCTGGCTCAGCCCCAGCTCAGGCCCAGGCCCAGCCAAGAGGGCCCCCTATCCCTTACTCTCCGCATGGGTTCTTTATCTCCTCCAGCTCCCCACATGGCAGGAGCTCCTTGAACTTTCTTTTCTCTTTTCTTTCAATGCTTTTTTCTTTTTTTTTTTTTTTTTTTTTTTGGTTAACACTCCCAGCTCCCATGGCCTAGATTTTTGTTTTTATTGCAGTAACTTGAATCCTTATAACAGAAAGTTTAAACACAGATTTTCAAATTTTCTTTCAATGCAGATACTTTTTTGGCCAAACTGTTTTGAAAATGCAGAAATGATCCATGTCTCAAAAATCAACCATTCAACAAGATCCATGTCTGGTCACATGGACTCCTGAGCTACATGTGGCCCACATGGGCTTTTGGGGTCCATGTGGTGTACTTCTCTCCACTTTATCTTCCCTTACCTCCCAGCCTTCCCCTTTCCACACTCCTCTGTAAAATCTGAATAAAATGTGACATTTTAAAAATCACTCTCTTGATTCTGAAATTGCCAATTCTTTTTTTTTTTTTTTTTTTTTTTGGTTTTGCAAGGTAGGGTCTCACTCTGGTCCAGGCTGACCTGGAATTAACTATGTAGTCTCAGGGTGGCCTTGAACTCATGGTGATCCTCCTACCTCTGCCTCCCGAGTGCTGGGAGTAAAGGCGTGTGCCACCACGCCTGGCTCTTGAAATTGCCAATTCGTTTGATTAGTTTACAGATATAAACTCAGGGCTTGGGGTTCCAAGAAGCACTCCAGAACCTCAATTTCCCCATTACATAATGGAGGTCCCACTGAGATATCTTGAGAACTATTTTTATACAAACAGTTTCCCCACTTTACTTCTATGAGGCACTGGTACACTCCAGCTGCTGCTCCCATTGGCCATATGGGTACTCTGGATCCTTTATACTTTAGCAGTTTCTGGAAGTAAACAAACTCCCAGAAAATTTTACTCATTTCTTGCAGCCTCACACTGAGGAAGATAGAAACTGAAAAGAAATCAGGTTTATGGTTTGCATTTTGCTCTCTCTCTCTCTCTGCCATGGCTTCACAGCCTGGCCTGCTCCACCCTTCTGGGATCAGACCCCTATTGAAATATGATATCCTCTGAGGCCAAACTGGTATAGCGACAGGGGGGACTCTTTTGTAAAAGTGACAACTTTTGCAGGGATTCCAAGGCCAAACTCCTCCAGAGTTTGTGAACTGGTTCTGCTGAGCTGAGGGGGGACTCTTTTGTAAAAGTGACAACTTTTGCAGGGATTCCAAGGCCAAACTCCTCCAGAGTTTGTGAACTGGTTCTGCTGAGCTGAGGGGGAGCGGCCTCATGGCCACATGGAAGCCAGGAACCAACGACCCCTGGCCTGAATGTCTTCTAGTGTTTTTTCCTTTTTCCATTACAACCTACTGTGCCACAAGACACATGGCTGCCTGTGGGGCATGGGAAGATGGAGGTCTGACTCCTGATCTGGGCTCCGCTATCCTGCAACATGGACCTAAACCTCACTGTCAGCCAGAGACTCTGGCAGCCTAAATGAAGGGGAAACTGAAAATGCTTCAGCCAAGCCCCAAACCTAAGCGCTTGGCCTGAAAGGTTTTTTCAACTGGCCTGGGTCCCAACCACATTCCTCCACCAACCATAGAGCTGAGGCCTGTGGCTATGTCAACTAGGTGGGGGAGGTAACCATGCTGTGCCTCAGGAAATGTAGATTCATGGGAAAGACATGCCTGATGGTGCTCACTAACTGCTATACATTTCTGCTAAATTGCTCTATGACAAATATATATTTAAATAACTGTAAATCATTTATTCATGCAGGTGTTATGAAGAGTAAAATGTACTAGGCCTATTCTAGCTACTTGGGAAGCTGAGATAGGAGGATCTCCAATTTGAGGTTCCAATGTGATAGCCTGACTCCACATGTTTAAACCACATGACTTTTATAAAAATAAGTACATAATTTTAATTTGAACTGTGCTTGATATTTTCTCTTTTGTTTGGGCTTTAAACAAATAAGATGTGGTTTATAGACACTTTTTGGTTTCTTTATTAATCCAAATAGTCCAACAGTTCTCTCCTAAAGTTTTTGTTGGCATTTGATTTATTTCAAGGTTTTTTTCAAGTCAGATTTAACTAAAACATATGGTGAACTGATAATATAATTACTGAGTTTATGTTTTAGGTCAACTTCAACTTACATAGAGGATTATTTAAAACAACAAAGTTCTCTCTGAGGTGGTGACTCATAATTTAACAGGTATTTTAAAAGATTGCAGTGTCATGTTACTTAAAAGGAGGAGGCAACTGGCCTAAGTTCTAGGCCAGCCTGCCTCAAGACAGAAACAAAAAATTGCCTTCATTACTCTTAGTAGGTACTGACAAAGATTAAGATGGTTAACTCTTTGAAGCCAGACTACTTGCTTCTTTGTCAGTGGGTAATAGGATTAATCAATTTGGTATAGTTTCTCTTAATAGACCTATAAGAAAGATGGTTAACTATGGGTTGCGATGAGATGATTGAAGGAACTGGGAATGAATTTTTCAATGTTGGACATAAAATGCTTGTTAAAAATGCTTTTTTGAGTGGAACTTAGATCAGAATTTAAAGCATATAGATGAAGGTATGCATATGTAGAAAGGATATAGGAAATCTAAAAAGACCAAATTTTACCTAGAATTAATTTCCTTTTATAAA
Source organism: Orientallactaga sibirica (assembly GCA_036365145.1). Classification (NCBI taxonomy): domain Eukaryota; kingdom Metazoa; phylum Chordata; class Mammalia; order Rodentia; family Dipodidae; genus Orientallactaga; species Orientallactaga sibirica. The sequence goes on from JAEOAD010000036.1 coordinate 4,459,263, forward strand.
GAACACAAAGCTAATTTTCAGGCTAAACATAGAAAGAAACCATGCCTAAAATTAAAGATTTTTTTCAAGTGTTTACAGACTATTAAGGATGCTCTAAACTGAATCAAGGTACTTGATCAGGTTACAAACTCCTTAAAGAAGGGAAACATTAGGCTTACCTAAAATGTGTATCCGGGTATAAACAGATAGGACAAAATGACATCAAGTAAACGATAGCTTAGTGGTTAAGATGTTTGCCTGGGAAGCCTAAATACCTAAGTGTGATTCCCCAACACCCACATAAACCAGATGCTCAAGGTGGCACATGTGTTTGGAGTTTGTTTGCAGTGGCTAGCAACACTGGCATGATCTCTCTCATCTGTTTCTTGCATCAACAAAGAGTAGGATCCCTATATTTAAGGTAATAAAACCAAAGATTACTTTTAAAAAATACCCTTTAGTCCCTAGATCATTCTAAAACATTCACAAATGGTGGGGGACCCATATCCCATGCTCCCACAGTGCTGAGAAGGGAAAGTGGTCCCAGGAAACCCCTTCCTGGGAAGCCTAAAGACCTAAGTTTGATTCCCCAACACCCACATAAACCAGATGCCCAAGGTGGCACATGTGTCTGGGGTTTGTTTGCAGTGGCCAGCAACCTTGGCATGATCTCTCATCTGTCTCTCTCTCATATCAACAAAGGGTAGGATCCCTATATTTAAGGTAGTAAAACCAAAGATTACCTTTAAAAAATACCCTTCAGTCCCTTGATCATTAACATTCACAAATGGTGGGGGGGGACCCGTATCCCAGGTTCCCACAGTGCTGAGAAGGAAAAGTGGTCCCAGGAAACCCTTTCCTCCAGAAGGACATATAGGGTATCAAGATAGAAGTAGATGTGAAAGTCTTCATACTTGGGCCTATGTTGCCACGGCACTGCTTAAATGCCGTGACATGTGCAGGGCTGAGGGAGTGCTGGAGGCTTGGCAGCTGGCCAGACAAGATGATCACAGATATCCTGCCCTGGAACTCCCTTTCTCCCAGATGCACATAGACCTCACTATGGTTCCCTGTTTGGTTGGGGAAAAAACAGAAAAATTTGTGTGAGGACTCCTGTAAAGCCCTAATTTCTTCTCCCAAATCTGGTCAAGAGGGATGCCCCCCTTCTTCAAAAAGATACAAGTCAGGACTGGGCATAACCTGGCTCTCTACTCTTCTTTTTACTTTCCTCCACTTTGTTTCAGATGGGACAATTGGCTTCCAAGATACCCCAAAAGTCTCTGCTAGCCTTTCTCCTTAAAAACTGGGCTCAGGGCTGGAGGGATGTCTTAGTGGCTAAGACATTTATTTGCCTACAAAGCCAAAGGATCCAAGTTCGATTCCCCACAACCCATGTTAGCCAGATGCACAAGGGGGTGCACATGTCTGGAGTTCATTTGCAGTGGCTGAAGGCCCTGGAGCAACCATGTTCTCTCTCTCCCCCCCTTTCTCTGTTAAAATAAATAAATAAATAAAAATAAAATATTTTTAAAAACTGGGCTCAATTAGATAATATAGGGAGAACAGAATTTGCCCATTATTTCTCTCCAGAGACTTAAAGAGACAGTTAAAAAAACATACTAATGTAACTCCAGATACCATTTATAAATGCTTAACTCAGTCAACACCTGATATTTATAAAAAATTACAAAAATTGGTAACCACACCAGATAAGAACTTTAAACTAGTTGCTCCAGCTGACAACTTCTGTTTTATTATAGTTGAGAAGGCCCTCCCCAAAAAAGGGACCAAAAAGAAAAATGAAAAAAGGATAGAAGTCACCAGGACATTATAATGGTAATGAGGGTTACTCAGGAAACGGCCCCTTCATTAAAACATTTAATTGGATAAAATCTAAAATAGTTTACCTGATGCCAAGGTTTTAATCAGTAGAGAAACTGAGTCTTATGGTTAAGGCCTCACTAACAGCTCACTGATGCTAATTTGTTATGGTCTATTCATCAAGGTTTTAACTATTGAAAAAAGGTTCATGTATACATGTTTAATTTCCAAAGATGAGGTGCTCATACCTAAAGACATTGTGACTTTAAAGATTGCTTCTGTTTTATTTATGCTAATCTTGTTAAATGGTCATCACTAGGTTTAATCATTTAGGTTTAAGTGATTAATTTCGGTCACTATAACCTTTATGCTCCTGTTAGGTAAAATACATTGGGATAGCTGGTCTAAGCTTTATCATTTTTTTTTTAATTTTGGGAAATATTCATCTTAAAATACTTTATTTCACATTGTTTATTTCACACTCAGGTTTAAGTAGACATACTGTATTTCATTTAGTAATTCTTTTTTAATTTTAATTTTTCATTCATGTTAGTGCCATTGATAGCCTCCTACCTGTCCTCCCGCCTCTGAAGGGACCATCCTCATTGGGGAATGTGGGTCATGTCTTGTGGGGGTAGCTAACAGTTATGGGGAAGAGGCAATGTCTCTGTGCATAATGACCCAACACTCTTTCCGCCCCCTCTTCCATGAATTTCCCTGAGTCATGTTGGGTTCATTTTAGTTCTACTTCAGTGATGAGGTCTTGGGAGCCTCTGTGTTTTTGGATATCTGGTTTAGTAGGAGTTGTGTGTTCTCTGTGTCTGTCACCTTCAGCCTTGTCCTGGTGTCAGGTTCACCAAGAAAGCTGCACTCTTGCCCATTTCCCCTGTTACTCTATGGTTTCATCTGGGGCCCTGGTGAGGTGTGATAGGCTTGGTCCTCCCCTCAGGTTCAGAGTCCATCTGAAAATGAGAAGCAAATTCTCCAGCAGAGAGAGAAGTCAACACCAGATAGATCAGAGATACCTATAAGGTTTCCCAAAAGAAGACAGATTTCTGTCAGAGTTCTTGATGACCCACCAAAGGTTAATGGTAAGACCCTACTGCTGAAGACACCATATGCTGTTGGGATGGGACATGGAGTGACCTGGTTGGAATCTGAGAGAGGGTCAGTCCCCAGACAGTTAGTGGTGCACGAGTGACTAGGGAAAAATGACCAACATCTGTCCAAACAACTCCCAGTCTAAGCTACTGAGCAGCAAACAACCTGACAACAAGTGCAATAGTGGTACACAGCCATGGTAGGTAACCAACTGCTCTTTTTTTAAAAAATATTTTTATTTATTTATTTATTAGAGACAGAGGGGGAGAGGGAGAGAGAGAGAGTGAGAATGGGCACGGCAGGGCCTCTAGCCACTAGAAATGAACTCCAGATGCATGTGCCACCATGTGCATCTGGTTTACATGGGTCCTGGGGAATCAAACCTAAGTCTGTAGGCTTTGTGGGTGAGTGCCTTTGCCGCTGAGCTGTCTTTCCAGCCCCTGACTGCTCTTTGATTTGGCTAATAGATCTGCTCAGTGGAAAGGAACTCTTAGCTGGAACTGGGAAACAAGTTAAAACCATGTCCAAAAAATGGGCCAATTCTCCAATATCAAGCTGCCACCAATAGTGGGCTATAAGAGGGCCTACACATATAAAATTCTCTCTAAAATAATAATGGCCATCCCAGCTTTATCAATTTTAAGGTGCGGTAAGACATAAAATTGTTTTACGTTAATAAAAATTCCTATGATACATAAAATCAGTGGCAATCAAGATTAAGCTAAAAAAATTGTTTGTCAAATGGTGTTTTCTCTTTCAAAACAGATTTGTCAAGGGTTGTATTAGAGCTTAGCTGTTTTGGCTCAACAATTACCAGATTCTGCTGTATTATATGTAAAGTAACTGTCTTATTTCTGACATCTCAAGTCCAGTACTTATAACAAAATTAACTCTTAAAACATATTCCCTACTTTAGGCTACAGCCTTATGCTCAAACAGTGGTTTTCACCTGAAAGATAATTTCAAGTCCTGTGCTTCTGCTTCAAATGTTCCCTGGGTAATTGCACCCACACAGGTATCTGGACTAATCAAAGCTATTTTCAAACATAGGTACTAAGACTTTATACTGACTTACTTGTCCTTTTCTAACAATTTCTAGCTTAAATTAATTGGTTTAGGTTTGTATTGTTTTCAAGACTGATAACAGGTTCTGCCTGTTTTTATAACTATTGGATATTTATTGAAAGGGTAAGATGTGCCTACTTTCTATGTCTCAGATATGGCCTATGCTGCCACAGAACAACCAAATTTTAAAAGTTTGGACAAAATGACTGTAAGCTCCTGTGCCATTCTTTAACTGAATCTATTTCAGTAATCAAATGTGCTCTATATATACATACATCCAGGTGGGTGTAACTTCCTTTTTGAGTGTATTAATCACCTATGTAGAAGCCAAAGCCAATTGGAATCATTGGAGCCAAAAGGCCAATATTTTGAGGCCACTGGAAAAGATGGGACACTTCTACACTGGCCCACTGGTAAGTCACCTGTCTTCCTGATCAGGGAGGAAATGGACACCCCAACAAAAAAAAATATCAGTGTACAGTCTGAAACAGGAGAGTCACAATTGAGGAGCAATTAGTCCTCCTGGCTTCCCAAAGAAGGGAAAACTACTTGGCCAGCATGGCCTTGACTCACTCTAACAGACAGAAAACACCAATATTGGAGAAGTTATAGGGCTACTCCTGGGTCCCTAAAGCAACCAACCAGCATCATCATTCATCTGACTTTTCCACAGATATTCAAAAGTTTTAGATAGAGTCAATAAATTCCTCACTTTTCACAAGATAGGACTCAGGATCGCCAAATACATCTATCTCACGGAGTTCTTTAAGTAGTTCACACCATGGATTATTAGTGCCTTCCTTATTACCACTAGTTAAAGTGCTCTCCTTATCACCAGTAGAGCCTTTAGTAGCACTGAAGTTGGAGAACCAACTCCAGAGAGCACCAAGCCTATTAGGGAAATCCACCCTTACAATTCTGTTTCTCTAGAACCACTGCTGGCACCACAATCCATATTAGTCAGGGTTCTCTAGAGGAACAGAACCCATAGAATGAATTTTATAAAAAGGGAATTTATTAGATTAGCTTACGGCAGTCCAACAATAGCAGTTTGCAGGACCGAGAGTCAAGGAACCCTGTAGTTGCTCAGTCCCCGAGGCTGGAGGCCTCAGCAGTCCCAATCTGGCACTGAAGGCTGGAGGCGTCCTGGAGAGTTGCTGCTCTTCAGTCCACACTGGTCTTCAGTCCACACTGGAAAGCAGCAAGCAGCACCCACAGCCAGGTGGGAGGGGGAGAATACTTTCCTTCCCAGAGCTTCCTTAGATAAAGCCTTTCCCCTCCGAGAGGGGCTGCCCACTCTGGGGAAAGGGCTCACCCTGGGGGAAGGATTCCTCCTTTAGTTAATCCTTCTTGGAAGCAACCTCAGAAACCCACTTACGAGGAATGTCTCTGGATTCCTAAACAGATAAGTTGACACGAAACTTAACCATCACAGCCACCTTGTGCTTGCCTCACCTTTTGTGTATCTGGGTTACATGGAATCTGGAGAGTCAAACATGGGTCCTTAGTCTTCGCAGGCAACAGTCTGAACCACTAACCCATCTCTCCAGCCCTACTTTATATACTTTCTTCATAGAATTTAGTTATCGTTCCCTTACTTTTCTGTTTTTTTTTTTTTTTTCAGGAAGGGTTTTGCTCTAGGGCAGACTGACCTGGAATTCACTACAGAGTCTCCGGGTGGCCTCAATCTCTTGGTGATCTTTCTACCTCTGCCTCCCGAATGCTGGGATTAAAGGCATGTGCCACCATGCCTGGCTTTGTTCATTTTTTTTGAGATAGTGTCACTCTGTAGCCCATGCTTTCCTGAAACTCACTATGTAGCCCAGGCTGGTCCTGCACTCCAAGTAATCCTACTGTCTCAGTCTTTCAAGTATATGGATTGCAGGTGTAAACACCATAGCTGTCTTATTGCTTATTAAAAAAAAATATATATATTTAAATATTTCATTTAATTAATTTATTTATTTGAGAGAGAGAGAGATAGGAAGAGACAGAAAGAAAGACAGAATGGGCACACCAGGGCCTTCAGCCACTGCAAATGAATTCCAGATTCATGCACCCCCTTGTGCATCTGCCTTATGTGGGTCCTGGGGAATTGAATTGGAGTCCTTAGGCTTTACGGGCAAATGCCTTAACAGCTAAACCATTTCCCCAGCCCCTTTAAAAAAATATTTTATTTATTTATGTATTTATTTATTTATTTAAGAGAGAGAGAGGAAGAGGCAGAGAGAAAGAGAGAATGGGCATGGTTTATTTTTTACTTCTTAATATAAGACTCCTTTAGGCATCTTTCCTGTTTTGTTTTGTTTTTTGAGGTAGGGTTTCACTCTAGCTCAGGCTGACCTGGAATTCACTATGTAGTCTCACAGTAGCCTCAAACTCATGGTGATCCTCCTACCTCTGCCTCCCGAGTGCTGGGATTAAAGGTGTGTACTACCACACCCAGCTCCTTTAGCCATTTTTGAAGACTGGGATGGTGGCATTAATTCCTTAAGTTTTGAAAATAAATTTATTTATTTATTTATTTACAAAAGAGGAAGACAGAAGGGAAAAAAATGGGTTGCTAGGGCCTCTAGCTTTTGCAAATGAACACGATATATATGCACCACCTTGTGCATCTGGCTTTACGTGGGTTCTTAGGAATCAACCCTAGATACTTAGGCTTTGCAGGCAAGTGCCGTAACTGCTGAACCATCTCTTCAGCCCTCCTTCAGTTTTTGTTTGTCTTGTTTCTTACTAATTTCTGAAGAATGTCCTTGCTTGACATAGTAATCTTGGTTGGGAGTTATTTTCTTTTTGAAATACATTATTCTATTCCTTCTTGACATGTAGGATTTGGGCTGAGAAACCTATTGTTGATCTAATGGATATACTCTAAAATGTGATCTGATGTTTTTCTCTTGCGGGTTTTAATATGCTTTGCCTTTTGCTTTTGCCAGCTTGACTATAATACACCATGGTGATCATCTTTTATGGCAATGTTTATTTGTGGTTCTATAATCCTTCTCCACATAGGTATTAAGGTTTTCTGGCATTTCTAAATTTTTATTTAAAGGGATTTATATGACCTTAACTTTTTGTCCTCATTTTAAGATATCGCACAAAAATCTGAATGGATGTTTGTTCACTTATGGTGTACCAAAATTCTTTATTTTTTTGTTGCAGTTTGATATTTCAGAAATATTCCTGGGGCTAGAGGGGCAGCTTAGCAGTTAAGGCACTTACCTGAAAAGCCAAAGGATGCAGGTTAAATTCCCTAGGGCCCATGTAAACCAGATGCACAAGGTGGTACATGCATCTGGAGTTCATTTGCAGCAGCTGGAGGTCCTTGTGTGCCCATTCTCTCTCACTCTATCTACCTCTTTCTCTCTCTCTCAAATAAATAAATAGATAGATAGATAGATAGATAGATAAATAAATAAAATATTAAAAAACAGGCATGTGCCTTAATTGCTAAGTAATCTCTCTAGCCCTTATTGAGTTCTTTATTTCCAAGATTTCTATTAGTGTTTCTTTTCTAAATTTCTCTTTTCTGAGTTTTTCTTATTTTAAAAAATATTTTTTATTTACTCATTGGAAAGAGAGAGAAGGGTGGGGGGAGAGAACAGGGGCATGGCAGCTCAGATAGGTATTATACAGATGGCACTGGATGTGGGGCATTTGTTGTATGGTTACTCCTACAGTGGATGGTGGCATCTGTTGGGCAGTGGAGATTTCTTCAGCTATTCTTCATTTCCAAAAAAATTTTATTTATGTATGTGTGTATGGGCCTCTTACTGCTGCAAACCAATGCCCGACACTTGTGCCACTTTTTGTGTCTAGTTTATGTGGGTGGCTTGTGCATTGAACAGAGACGGAAAGGCTTTGCAAGCAAACACCTTTATTCGCTGAGCCACTTTCCAAGCCCCTCCTACTCAGACATTCTTGATTGTGTTTGCTACTTCAAGGGCCTTCAGCATAGTCCATAACAACAGTGGTGAGTCCTGAGACGCATCCTCCACCAGCCAGCAGTAAGGGCCCAGATGCTTCCTGAGGAGAGGCTGTAGCAGGAACCACTGTACCCCCTTGTGGCCCTGGCAGCAGTCCTGACAAGAATAGAAACTATGGTTCCCTGCTGGGCTTCAGTGGCAGTACCCACCCACAAGTGGGACCTTGACCATAGCCAGGTAAACTTGCATTTGTTTCCTATAGCCCCCTGCTGTGCATAGCCAGGGGCTGGACAATAGCTAGAGCCACTAAGTTGCTCTAGACCCCCTCAACATTTCACTGTGGGCAGGCCTATGGGGTGGGTGGGGAAGGAACCCAGTTATGGGTCCTTGAGCATGGAATAGCAAAGAAGGATGGTAGGAACCATGTGGATGCCTGCCTTCAGGCCTAGCACTGGTAGGCATACATGTGCAGTTGGTCATTCCTTTATCCCAGAAGGCAAGCTCCCTGATGTCCTGATTGTTGATTATAGCACCCTCCACTCCTCTCTATGTCACAACATCCATCCCCTACAAGTAGAGGGTCACCCAGTGGGCTAATGTTAAAGTCACTCTAGTGGGCCAGGTTGGGCTTGTGATGCAGCCCTTCCTATGCTAATGCAGTGGGATACCTGGGTTCTCAGAGATGGGAATACGCCGCGGTTTCTGAGCCCTAAAGGGAACATCTCAGACATTAGCTTCCTCCCTAAGATGGCTCCTGGTAACAGCATTCCAGGTGTGTGCTGGGAGATGATGTGGCATCCTCTTCTAAGGCAATGCTTCTGTGAAGATTGCAAGGTACTTGTCTTTATAGGTTGCAAAACTATTAGGATTGTGAACATTTCCTGTAGCTAGGTTTACCATTATCCATATCGACAGGGTTTATTGGGACCCGCTTATTCTTGCCACTATAAAGGAGGGACTTCCTGTCTATCGGCTATAGAGTTGGACTGGAGAGGCTGGCATAGCTTGCTTCTCTTTCTGAGATATTTGTTGAGTCTCTTATTCTACAAGGTTCCGGTCTCTGCCTTGCTGACTTGTATTCTTGGCTTATCACTTACCTCAAAATATAGTATTTACCTGTTACTGTGGTTCTGCCTTGTGGAAGAGGAGTTGAGTGAGCTGCCATCTCGGATCTCTAGAATAAATTCACCTCTTCTTTCTTTTCTTTTTTCTTTTTTTCTGCTTTTTCAAGGTAGGGTCTCACTCTAGCCCAGGCTGACCTGGAATTCACTATATAGTCTTAGGGTGGCCTTGAACTCATGGTGATCCTTCTTCCTCAGCCTCCTGAGTGCTGGGATTAAAAGCGTGTGCCACCACACCCGGCTTTACCTCTTTTTTCTTTTGAATCTTGAAGCACAATTAAAGGCTAACTGTGGTATGAGATGATTAAAAAATTATCATATGTTTTCTTCTCTTTCCTTTATACTTCTACTTTGCTACTTTTTTTTTTTAAAAAAACATATAAGGTTTGGTTTTGTGGTAAGCATGAGCTATTAATGTATTGTTTTCTACATGGCCACTCATGTGTCCTGATAACATACACACTCAATTTTTATTTTGGCATCTGGACAATTTCCCTAATTATGTCCATCTTTTTAACATTCCAGACATGTGGCTGAGCAGAAGTATACTGAGTTGGAATCTAGAAGCAGGTCCAGCAGAGATAGTTACTAGGCTGTAAGGCTCTCAGGAGCCAGTGGGATAAGCACGCCTGCCCAGGATGTTTTTAGATTTGGTAGATTTCCTTAGCATCGCTTAACAGTAAGCAGAGGGAGTTCCTTCATGACAGTCTGGCCTGGAACATGTCTTGTTATTGTTCTAAAAATGAGGACTCTTATGTACTGAGCTTTTTGTTGGTTTTTAACATCATGTGAACCAGGGACCTGGATATCAGAACATTATTTTTCCTACATCTCCGATATGCTTTTAAATTTTATCTTTAGCTACCACAGAAAACCTTTGGTCAAAGATATGAGCAGACTGGAAGTCTTTTTATTGTCAAACCTAAGGCAAGCTCTATGATTTATATGACAGGAGTTTCTTTGGTTCTGATTTATTTACTTGGCAAACAACCACAAGACTGTCACACTTTACTCTCTGAATACTTTTAAGACTTTAAAGGGTCCTCTTGTGTGCTTTCAGGAGGAGATTTCTTCTGTCATCTTCTCTTAATTTGATGAATGATTAAACACTGGTTTAAACTATATTTCAGCCAGCAAATGTTACATTCTCTCTTCTAGTTTGGCAAGAGTGCATGCCTGTAACACCAAGAGCAGGGGGTGGGATGGAGTTAAGATGATCCCTGGAGCTCCTTGGTCAGCCAGTCTAACCAAAAGTCAGGGAGCTCTAGCTTCAGTGAGAAACACTGTCTTGGGAAAATAAGACAGAAGAGAGCTAGAGGAGGACATGATGGCTTTCATGTATGCATGGGTATCACATGCATGCACATGTGTGTACACACACCACACATGTTACACCCCCCCCATAGAAAAGACACATTTGAGGAATACAATTCTCCTTTCACTAAGGTTTTCATGTAACATATCGTAGGGCTGTGGAGCTTCTGTTTAGCTCAGCTTTAGAACACGTGCAGTTGTATTCCCAACATGGTTTTAAATCCAGACTCTTTTTTTGAAAATGAGAATATATGAGAAGCTCATATATTTGCATCTTCACTAAAATAATAATTTCTGTTGGCCTACTATATCATTTGGTTATTTATTTTTGTGGAAGAATTGCCTATAGTGAACTATCCAAAAGAGAAGTTTCAATGTTAACTGATTCTTTTTTCCTTTTTAAAAGTATTTTATTTATATTTACTTGAGAGAGAGAGAGAGAGAGAGAGAGAGAGAGAGAGAGAGAGAGAGAGAGAGAGAGAGGCAGATATAGAGATAGAGAATAGGTGTGCCAGGGCTTTCAGCTACTGTAAATGAACTCCAGACACATGCACCACCTTGTGCATCTGGCTTACATGGGTCCTGTGGAATTGAACCTGGGTCCTTTGGCTTTGCAGGCAAGTGCCTTAACTGCTAAGCCATCTCTCCAGCCCCTTAACTGATTCTTTCTATATGAATACTCAAGTATTCTCAATGAGAGCAAAGCAAGAGTCCTTTAGTATTTTGGGGGTGACAGTTTTGCTGTGGCTTGAGGTATGGAAAGAGATTTCCAGATGTAAAAGCACCAAAGGGAACATTACTTTCAATAAATATGTGAGAATTTGGTATATTTATTTTAGAAAAAAAAGGTATCTCTATTATAGTGGAGCATCCAGTAGAAGCTGGATTGGATGGTAGACAGTCACACTTGGGTTACTTCTCGCTGAAATACATCTACCTCTTAAAGTTAGCACTCCTCCATTTAAGGTGCAGACTGTGCCCATAAAAAATATCCTACATATGTACAAAGAAAAGAATGAGCTGTGTCTGCAGACTCACTGGCTATGGAAGGCTAAGCCAAGTGTATGCAGAACATTCCCCAAAATTTGCCAGGAAAATCACTTGTTCTCATGGGAAAGGTGTGACTTGATAGGCCAATTGAAAGCATAGAGGCTACTGTGGCAAAGTTTAATGGAAACATGAGCATCAAATAATGATGTACATGCAAAAGTTTAGAAGTGGAGGTGGCTTGCATTTTTGTTATCATTGGAGAGAGCTTTCTATGTGAAATGTGGAGGACGGGGAGAAAGCAAGACTGGTATATTCAGATAAAATGTGATCAGGGCTTATAGAGTTAAGAGGTCAATTTGTAGCTGGGCGTGGTGGTGTATATCTCTAATCCCAGCACTTGGCAGACAGAGATAGGAAGATCATCATGAGTTTGAGGCCAGCCTGAGACTACATAGTGACTTTCAGTTCAGCCTTGACTAGAGTGAGGCCTTACCTTAAAAAAAACCAAAAAAAAAAAAAAAAAAAAAAAAACCCACCCCACCCAAAAAACAATGTAAACTTGTTAGCGCCTGAAATTTGATAGTATATAAGGGAAAAGGGAAAAAGTCTAGAATGATTGATTTGCAGTTTGTTTATTTTATTTTTATTTATTTGAGAACGATAGAAAGTCAGAGAAAGGCAAAGAGACAGAAAGGGAAAGAGGGTGAGACTGGGTGAGAATGGACACACCAGGGCCTCCAGCCACTATAAATGAACTCCAGATGTATGCGCCCACCACAGTGTGCATCTGGCTTACATGGGTACTGGGGAATCGAGCCTTGAACTGGGTTCCTTAGGCTTCACAGGCAAGCACTTAACTGCTAAGCCATCTTTTCAGCCCTAATTTGCAGTTTGATACTCTTGAGTTTCATTAAATGAGGAAGGCTATATATAGTGAAAGTAAGTGGACATGTTCAGTTTGGGATACTCAGAGGAGAAAATGCCTGCAGGGAATCCCGACACTGATAACTGCTAGAGGTTGGATAAATGGATCTAGAAGGGAGGAGAGTGATTTTGGACTCGGGAGGAGATTAGCAATGTGACTATAAAGCCAAGGGTTTAGATTGAGACTGGTGAGAAGTAGACTTGGGAATGAAGTTCTATCTCTGTACTTCAATCAAAATGGAAAAAGAAGGAGCAGTCATGAGCCCATCTTTCCTTTCCATCGCACATGGCTCTGTGTTTTCTGCCTGTACTACCCTGTTGTTTCAAATGTGAGTATTTACCATGGTCTGTTAGAGGCAGTGTGAACTGTAGGTGTGACTTTGGGACATGACTAATCTGACACAAACTTTTTGTTTTTCTTTTTGGTTTTTTGATTTTTTGAGGTAGGGTCTCACCCTAGCCCAGGCTGACCTGGAATTCATTCTGTGTTCTCAGGGTGGCCTCAAATTCACGGCGATCCTCCTGCCTCTGCCTCCTGAGTGCTGGGATTAAAGGCGTGCACCACCAGGCCAGGCACAAACTTTTTTTGTAAATATAAAAATGCAATCACAAACCAAAATAAATATTTTAGAAACTGAGTAGGAAGTATTACTAATAGTCACCAGCCATTGATCAAAGATTAGTTTGTTGTCTGAGTACATAATTCTAAAGCATGAATTTTCAGTTGAGAAAAATAGTGCCCCTTAAGAGGCAAATATTAGTTCTTAAATACAACCATGATGGGCCTCCACAGCTCTACCTTTCCTGAAAAAAAATCTGATTCCTTAGTATTTAATGTCTCTTATTAGGAAAACTTTAACTTAAAATTTTCCCTTATTAGCTAATAATGAAAAAATAAGGGCTGAGAAACACTATTTCAGAGACATAAAAATAAGTTATAATGGGTGAGAAAAACAAAACATTGTATTTTCTCTCATATATGGGATATAAATTTAACCATACCTATATATAGTATGAAAGCAGAAGGGGACCTATTTGAAGGAAAGAAGGAAGGAGGGGGACACATAATAAGATGGGGCCAATGATATAGATATGGAAATGTCAAAATGAAATTTATTATTTTGTATGCTATCTAGAAGTAGGAATAAACATAATTTGTAGAAGAAATTAATTTTAGCTATTTCCCCTATAGTGTTTGAAATGGGTTGGCTTGGACTTTCTGTTTCAAACAAAACAAAAATCAAACCTAAATCTAATGTGTGAACTGTTTGCCTTTCTTCACTGTGAGGTTTACAGAAAATGTGGGCCTCTAACTATATAATGTTTAAACTGAAGACTTATTTGGGGCATTGACTATTATTTTTTCTATTTGTTACTAGAAAAAGTTCTAAATATATTTGGCTTTAGCCAGCATATTAAAGAACCAACTACATTAAAAAAACATCCTGTTCTTGGTCATTTGAATATACAGTCCTTGGACCTAGTTAGTGATTGAATCTTTTATATGATAGTATGGGTGCCAATTATGGATTTTAAATTCTTGCATGAAAATTGAAACTGCCTCTGTGTATCTTAAATGCAAAAAGGACCCAGGAGAAGGTTGGAGAGGTCAACTTGAGCAGGTCCCAAGCAAGATGAGCTGTACCCAGATCCCACCACTGGTGGAACAGGGTAGGATACTGCTGCTGGCACGTGCTATGGGTCACTGCTGCCGCTGCTGCCAGCACCATCCAGCATGTGTGCCACCAAGACACTGCAATACAGTGCCACCACCGCTGTAGAGAAGGATTTTTGGCCCTTTGCCTTGGTGTACTCCATTGAGATTCAAGCTTGAGACAGGAGTTCCTTCAGGGGACCAGGGAGCATTTCTTCTGCCTTGGCTTTCATAATGAGGTGGAGGGCCCTGCTCCTGTCTTGGGATTTTTCCCAGGTTGAATAGGGGATTATACACTAAGAAGCCAAATATTCTTATATAATATCAATAACTAACAGTTGACTAATGATTTGTAGCTTTCAGGATGCCCTGATATATTTTTTATTTGATTATTAGTGTAACGTAGAAAGTGTTTCCATCTTTGAGGTGAGAAAACTAGAGCTCAAAGGTTAACTGGTTAACCCAAAGATGCGATGCCAGCAAAGAGACTAATTTTTTTTTTTTTTGGAAAGAGACAGAGAGAGAGGGAGAGGAAGACAGACAGAGATGGGCACGTCAGCAGCCTCTCAGCTGCTGCAAATGAAATCCAGATGAGTGTGCACCCTTGTGGTCAAGTGCACCACTGCACCCTTGCATCACTTTGCATCTGGCTAAACGTGGGACCTGGAGATTGGAACCGCTGGAGATTGGAACCAGCGTTCTTAGGCTTAGCAGGCAGGTGCATTAACCGCTAAGCCATCTCTCCAGCCCGAGACTAAAATTTTGAGTGCCTATTACATGTAAACCTAGAGGTTAAATGTAGCAGATAGCTTCAGGTTTGCTGAGATGAACTTTCAGACCAGGCACTGTTATGGAGGAAGGGATATTATTTATTGAAGCTTACAGATCCAGGGGAAGTTCCATAATGGCAGAAGAAGCAGCCTGCTTTCACAAGACCAGGCAAGAGAGAGAAAAGCCAAGCCGCCAGCTACACAGCACACTGAGCAAAACTACAGCCAAAAGCCCAGCACACTTCAGGAACTCCCATTAGGCACACTTTGCATATCTTTACAATGGAATCTCAAACCCACCATCAACACCTTAAGACCAGCCCCCAGTGACATTGCCTCTAGCAAGGTGACTGCAGATGGAAACTATAACTAATAAAACACTGAATATATTGGGGGACATATATTCAAACTACCACATTAAACATAGTTTCTTATTTGGTTCTCAAAATCTTTTATGACATAGTATGATTAATTATCACGATTCCTCCCCAGCTGAGTAAATATAGGTAGTAGCAAGTGTCAGAAAGGGGATTTGTCTAATTTTAATGATGACAAACCCAATTCTCATTCTACAGCCCAAGGAGCCTGCTTTCCTCTCTCAATCCTTTCCTGACACTTTTCTTCTAGATTTGGTACCAGCTCCTATTGTGGGATGCTTGTATCTCAGCAATATTTGTTGAGTAAATTCCTCCATAAAACCTTCCCCCAGGCACTAGTCAGGGGATGAGATGCTGTAACGTTATTTTCTGACAGTGTTCCTCTGGAGCACTGGTCAATATGAAAATGCAAAATAGAAACAGATTTGTTTCTAGGGGATAGTTCTTTACTCATATCAAACATATCACAGAAATGTAAATAACTACCCGATGTTGAAAATTTAAAATCTGAGACATATTTGTGTGGTACCCATTCTGTGTGATCTGTTGGTCACTCCCACAGTTTCTACTACCGTTTTTGGTACCCATGACTCCCAGGGGCCCTGCCCTGTTCTCTTGCTCAAGTCCTTGTGTCTGGAAGGACACATTAGTGATGACAACAATAGGATAAGATAAGCCATGGCCTGGCTGCTTTTTAACTGTGACAAGCAGCTGAGGCCCTGCAGAATCAAGCTCATTTCTGGGGCACAGAATTGAGCTCTTCCCCAAGCACTGCTCTTGATAAATTTCTGCTTTTCTAGGCCTCAGACATCTGAGGTCTTAAAGACTCCAAGTCCTTGTGTTTCCTGGCTTTAGGGGATCCTTCTGGATTCCATCCTTGCCCATCTACACCTCAGGTTGCTCTGACTTCTTCATCTCTGCCTCCCCCTCTATATCATCTTTTCTATTCTCTTTTAGAATAATCTGATTGTTTCTAGGATTTTGAGAGGGGTCTGACCCACTATGATTTACAGCTGTACAAAAGATCTGCTTTAGACAACACTTGGGCAGGCCTCATGTGCCCTCTTTCCTTTCTATTTCTCTAGTACTTCATTCAACAACTGCATGGCTCCTTCCTTGAGCACACAGGTACAGAGCAAGTGATGATAGCCCAGACAGGTTAGTAATATTTGGACTGTATGAAAAGCCATTAGGCCTGACTAGGAGAAAAGAAGATGAGGATGGCTTAATGGATATGTGGAACTACTGTAAAAGAACTTGATACAAATATTCTAGAGACTTGATGGTGCAGGCATATCAAGGGGCTTGCTGATGCATGCTTGTTTTGGCTTCTTTTTTTTGAGGTAGGGTCTCTTTCTCAGGCTAACCTGGAATTCACTATGTACTCTCAGGGTGGTCTTGAACTCATAGCAATCCTCCTACCTCTGCTTCTGAAATGCTGGGATTAAAGGTGTACACAACCATGCCTGGCATGGCTTCCTTTTTTAAAAAAAAATTTTATTTATTTATTTGAGAGAAAGAGGCAAATAGAGAATGTGTGCACTAGGCCCTCTAACCACTGCAAAAAAAAAAAAAAAAAAAACCTCCAGACACATGTGCCACCTTGTATATCTGACCTATGTTGGTACTGGGGAATAGAACCTGGGTCCTTAGGCTTTGCAGCCAAGTGCCTTAACTGCTATGCCATCTCTCCAGCTCTGGTTAGGCTTCCTGAGGGCAGATACTGGTGGCCAGAGAGGATTGTTTGCTGTCCTGTTATTGCATATGCCAGGAGGTCCTATGGTCCAGGGGAGGCTGGAGACCCAAGCCCCATGGAACCGAATTTAGCTATAAGACCAAACTTTAGGATACAAACCTGGAGTCTGTCTAAATCCTGGAGGTTATGTTACAGCTCTAAAGGAAAATGGCAAGTGTACTATCAGCCCATCATTTATTATCTGCACTGTGTGTCATATTTCTAAATAAAGTCAAGAATGTCTCACCATCAAGCTCAGATACAGTCTTCAAATGTTAACTCACAATGTAATGTGGCAAGAACTATACAGGATGTTGTAACCAATGGTGAGTATGTAAACAAGATTTGAAAATATTGAACTTCAGGGCTGGAGAGATGTCTCAGTGGTTAAGGCACTTGCCTGTGAAGCCTAAGGATATGATTCCCCAGTACCCATGTAAGCCAGGCACACAAGATAACTCATTCATGTGGAGTTTGTTTACAGTAGCTAAAGACCCTGGTACACCCATTCTCTGTATCTCTCTGCTTGCAAATAAATAAAATATTAAAAAATAAGTTAAGAAAATACTGGACTTCACTTGGGTCTCTGTGATCAAGTTTCCCTTTCAGAGTTAAGCATTTAGACTCAGGTAGCACAAAGAGTTGTTGTTGGTATAACCAAAGTCTAGGGTGTGGGTGTGAATGGCAACAATGAGTTTAGAAAGGATTCTATAGGTAAATCTTCATTAAGATGATGTTTTTTCACTTTGAAAGTATAGGGCAATGTTTATTTATTTATTTTTGGTTTTTCGAGGTAGGGTCTTACTCTAGCCCAGGCTGACCTGGAATTCACTATGTAGTCTCAGGGTGGCCTTGAACTGATGGCTAGACTCCTACCTCTGCTTCCCAAGTGCTGTAATTAAAGGCATGCACCACCATGCCCAGCTAAGGGCAATAATTTATACACAATACAAATATTCACACCACAAATATAAAAATATATAAATGACATTTTTTTCACAGAATTACTATTTCAAACCTGAAACTTCCTTTTCACAGTATTACTAACCATGCAAATAGTAATCACCTTAAATTATTATAAGGAAGAGTGTTAATTTAAAACCCTATATTTGGATCTTGATTTATATAACTTAAAGGGTTATGAAGTTTTGTCCTATAAATTAGAACATTTTCCAAGTACAGTATGACTAATTCAAGAAGTATCTTAAAAACCAACTGTTTTAGCTGGGCATGGTGGAACATGACTTTAATCCCAACACTTGGGAGGCAGAGGTAGGAGGATCACCATGAGTTTGAGGCCACCCTGAGACTACATAGTGAATTCCAGGTCAACCTCGGCTAGAGTGAGTCCCTACCTTGAAAAAAACAAAAACAAAGCCGGTCATGGTGGCTCATGCCTTTAATCCCAGCACTCGGGAGGTAGAGGTAGGAGGACTGCCATGAGTTTGAGACTACATAGTGAATCCCAGGTCAGCCTGGACCAGAGTGAGACCCTACCTCGAAAAATCAAAACAAAACAAAACAAAACTGATTTGACTACTCTAGAATACTCTAGAATACCCCAGGCTGACTTGGAACTTCCTCTATAGTCACAGGCTGGCCTCGAACTGACAGAAATCCTCCTACCTCTGCCTCCTGAGTGCTGGAATTAAAGGTGTGCACCACCATCTCTTATAAAAAGAAATACTTTTTATAAATAAAAAAACATATTTTTGCTATATACTCATAACTTTAAATTTGTATGATCAGGTGCTTAGTTGGGAAGTTACTGTACTCTACTGGCATGTAAATGCTGAAGGAAAGTGATTTAAATTTTTTAAATTATTTATTTATTTGAGAGAGAGAGAGAGAGAGAGAGAGAGAGAGAGAGAGGCAGATAGGGTTTGAGAATGGATGCTCCAGAGTCTCCAGCCACTGAAAAGGAACTCCAGACACATGCATCACCTTTGCATCTGGCTTATGTAGGTATTGGGGAATAGAACCTGGGTCCTTTGGCTTTTAGGGCCTTAGTGCCTTAACCACTAAGCCACCTCTCTAGCCTGTGATTTTTAATTAGGATCAAACATGAGAATTAATTGGGTTTTTTCCAGACCTATTGATTGAGTCAGATACCTGGGAGAAAGCATGGGGGTATATGTAGAAATTTTCATACACACACATGTATATGTGTATGTGTATGTGTATGTATGTATGTCTGAGTGTAAACTACTGTTGCTGATATAGTTAAATGTCATTGAGTTGAAGCTCAATTCAGCAGGAGATCCCCTTTGACCACTTTGTCCCCAGCACCTGACATAAAAATAAATGCTAAACTTGTAGAGTTGATGGCTGATTCTCTCTTTTATATTCACTTATTTTTCATTTTTAATTAATTTTTTGGTTAGCATACAAAGAAATGGCTTTCACTGTGAAACACAGACATATATATACACAGACATATATATCTCTATGCATCTCATTATGCTTTGTTCTCATTTGTCCCAGCCTTCCCTCATCTTTCCTTTTCTTGTTTCTGTCCTTCCTCCCACCAAAGTTTTCCCCTCATTTTATTTTATTTATTTATTCATTCATTTATTTTGGTTTTGCAAGGTAGGGTCTCAATCTGGTTCAGGCTGACTGGAATTAACTATGTAGTCTCAGGGTGGCCTCGAACTCTCGGTGATCCTCCTACCTCTGCCTCCTGAGTGCTGGGATTAAAGGCGTGTGCCACCACGCCCGGCTCCCTCATTTTATTTTTATGACATGTACATTACGTTACTCTCTCTTATACTTTCACCCCTCTCCTTTTAAGTTTTTCCCACCCCTTTTATAGTTCTCATTCTATTTTCCCTTTCCTTCTTTCTTTCTTTCTTTCTTTCTTTCTTTCTTTCTTTCTTTCTTTCTTTCTTTTTTTTTTTTTGAGGTAGGGTCTTGCTCTAGCCCAGGCTCATCTGGAATGAGTCTCAGGCTGGCCTCTAACTCACAGCGATCCTCCTACCTCAGCCTCCTGAGTGCTGGGATTAGAGGCATGAGCTACCATGCCTGGCTATTTTAAAAAAATATATTTATTTATTTATGAGAGAGACAAGCAGATATATATAGAGAGAATGGGCACACCAGGGCCTCTAGCCACTGCAAATGAACTTCAGAGAAATGTGCCACCTTGTTCATCAGGCTTATGTGGGTACTGGGAAATTGAACCTGGGTCCTTAGGCTTTGTAGGCAAGTGCCTTAACTACTAAGCCATCTCTTCAGCCCCTCATTCTATTTTCATGATCCCTCCAATATGTATATTTATTTAAATCTACATTCTGCATATGTAAGAAAATTGGTGACATTTGACTTTCTGAGTCTGGCTTATTTGCTTAACTTAATGATCTCTAACTCCATCTGTTTTCCTGTAAATGTCATAATTTCATTTTCATTTACAGCTGAATAATTCTATTGAGGATATGTACCATATTTTGTTTATGTATTCATCTACTGATGGAAATGGAGACTGTTTGTACAATTTGGCTATTGTGATTAGTGCACAAAAAGCCATGAATGGACAAGTATCTCTGTGGTATGCTGACTTAGAGTCCTTCTGATACAGTGCAGGAGTGGTTTATTTGGGCCATATGGTAGTTCTATTTTTAGGTGTTTTATTTTTTTGAATGTGCATGTGTGTATGGTATGAATGCATATATGTTGCAAATTCTTTTTCCTTTTTTCTTTTGTTTTTTTGTTTTTTTGAGGTAGAGTCTTGCTCTAGCTCAGGTTGACCTGGAATTCACTATGTAGTCTCAGGGTGCCCTCAAACTCATAGAGATCTTCTTACCTCTGCCTCCAGAGTGCTGGGATTAAAGGCATGTGCCACCATGCCCTGCTGAATGCATGCATGTATGTGTGTTCATTCATGTGTCCATATGCATGTGGAAGCTGGTGGTGCATTTCTTAATCACTGTCCACTTTATTTATTGAATTAAGGTTTCTCATTTGAACCAGAAGTTGACAATTCAGTTAGTCTAGCTAGCCAGCTTGCCTGGGGATCCTCCCTAAGTACTGGGATTACAGGCAAGTTGTCATACCTACCCATTTATGTGGGTGCTGGAGTCCATAATCTGATTTACCCCCAGCCTTGTGTTTGTAGTTTTGTGAGGACTATCCATACTGATTTCTATAGTGGCTACATCAGTTTACATTCCCACCATCATTTCTGTTTCTTCTTCTTCTTCTTTTTTTAACCTACTCTAGTCTCTGTGTCTCTGCACTCACCTCAAACTGTCTGCAACATCCAGGACTTGCGGGACCACTGATACACAAATACACACACACACACACACACACACACACACACCCCAATATACACTGGCCCAGGCATCCTGGCATCAGCATGTTGATTCAATGAGCCTCTGTTTCTTCTTTTGAGAACTATCGATTCAATTCATTATCCCATTTTTTGATTGGATTATTTGTTTTTTGGTATTTAATTTTTGCAGTTTTTTTTTTTTTTGTTGTTGTTGTTGTTGTTTCTTGAGGCAGGGTCTTACTCTAGTTCAGGCTGACCTGGAATTCACTATGTAGTCTCAGGGTGGCCTTGAATTCTTGGTGATCCACCTACCTCTGCCTTACAAGTGTTGGAACTAAAAGTATGTGCCACCAAACCTGTTTTTTTTTTTTTTTTTTAATGTTTTTTAGATATTCATCCCCTATCTGATATATAGTTGGCAAAATTTTTTTACCTCATTCTGGAGGCCATCTCTTCACTCTGGTTATTTCCTTGTTTGGGCAAAAGCCTTTTAATTTTATGTCATCCCATTTGTCAATTATTGGGATTATTTCTTGTGCTGTCAGAGTCTTTCAGAAAGCCCTTGCCTGTGCTTATATCTTGAAGTGTTTTACCCATGTTTTCCTCTAGCAGTTAGATTGTTGATCTCTTCTCAACTGATTTTTTTTTTTTTTTTTTTTTTTTGGATTAGTTTTCCCAACAACACTTGTTTAAAAGGATATCTGTTTTCACATCTGTTCCAGGCTGACCTGAAAATTAAGTAGTTGTATCCTCAGGATCAGGTCCTCTAATCTATTTCATTTTTCTAGGTGCTGGTTTTTATGCTAATGCCATCCTCCTCTTTTTAACCTCTGAATCCTACAACAAACAAATTATTTTCTGGTACCAAACAAGGAGTGCCTAGTCTCAATACTTAAAGCTTGTTGAGTCACTTCTGAAAGGTCCCATTTGGCAAAGGCTTTGCACTTGTTTTTTGTATAGGGTAAGATATATGGATTTAGTTCCATTCTTTTGAAACTCCAGATATTAAAAGTTTTCCCAACAACATAATTAAAAAGATAATTGTATTTCCAATGAATAAAAAACAACAAACTTTTGGCACCAAAAGAATAAAGTTCCAGAAAACAAAATAGTTTAACTGAAACAAAACAATGAAAAATCTCTAACCATGATCAAAAAGGCATTTTTCTGAAATCAGTGATAAGTTTTTGCAGACTGAGTTTGAATGCCATATTGATTTTTAACACATGGCTTAATGAAAAAGATTTTATGAAAAGATGAAAATGAATTGGGGACTGGGGAGATAGCTCAGGGGTTAACAAATTATTTTCTGGTACCAGCATGAGGGCCTAGTCTCAATACTTAAAGGTTTGACATCCCAGAACCCATATTAAAAAAAAAGCTTTGCACTTGTGATGCTGTGTCAACCCCAGGCTGTGGGGTGAAAAGTGGATAATAGTTTAACTTTTCTTGGACCTGTCACAGGGGCTCTCTAATTATCAGCAGTTTTGAGTATTTTGTGGGAGAGGAACCTATCTCAAAAAGATGAAAAACATGGAACACCTAAGAGGAGTTAGCATGAGCAGGGATAATAGAAAGCAATAGGGTTTTAAGTGTGGAGGGGAATAATCAGTTGGGTGAAACAAAGATCCTGGAAAATGGAAACAAAACTGGGTGTGTCTGCAGCTCCCGGGGCTGCCGGGTGGGGGGGACCCCGAGATTGCGGCCTGGCACTTGACGTGTGTGTGCGTGTGTGTGTCCCCTGTCTGATGTCGGTGCCCCTGACCACCGCTTTCCATCCTGGCTCTGCCACTTCCTTGCTGTGTGCAACGGGGGCCCCTCTCTGTGCCTTATATTGGGCATGATGAAAGTACCTGTCTGGAGTGTGTGTGTGTGTGTGTGTGTGTGTGTGTGTGTGTGTGTGTGTGTATTGAAAGATAAAACTGTAAGACGTTGAGAATGCTTGGCACAAAGTAAATCCTGCTAAGAATAAATGAACAAAATAAATTAACCAAAAGCTAGAAATACATGGATGAGCTACAAGAGAAGAACATCCTACATTCTTTTCTGGTTTCCACATACATGCACATGGGTTATGCGCATCTGTGTATACACATGCGTATTCTACATACCCACATACAAAAAAGTGGATCCATTCTGCATATTACATGCAAGCAGAGATTCTAACTGGTAAAAACTGAAACTGTACAAATACTAGAGGAAAACATGAGTCAATTTTCTAATAAAATGGAATTTCCTCAAACGTAGGGAAAACTTGAATTGTAGTTGTGTTTTAGAACATTCCACAAGCAAGCAAGCAAGCAAGCAAACTCACCTAAAAGCTAAAATAAATAAATAAATAAAATTAAAAAAAAGAAAAGTGACATTATCTTGGGAAATATTTGCAACTCCTTTCATAGACAAGTAGTTAATGCTCCCAACATCTGATGAATTTCTATAAATAGCAAAGGAAAAAATTTGAAAACCGAACAGGAAGTAGGTCACAGACAAAGAAAAGCAAATGGTACTTACAGATGTGAAAAGATATTCCAGTCCACTCATCTTTAGAGAGATGAAAATTAAAACTACGTTAAAAGACCATTTCTCACCTATCAGATTGGCTAAACTTCAGGAGATTAACAATTGGATCAGCAAGGTTTAAAGAAATTGGCATAGCTATACTTTCTTGATGAGAGAATTGCTTCAGAGAAAAGAACTTGTCCATTGTTCATCAATATTCCATATATATACAACCAACATATATATATTGGTCTTTTTGAGGTAGGGTTTTACTCTAGTCTAGGCTGACCTGGAATTCACTATGGAGTCTCAGGCTGGCCTCGAATTTATAGTGATCCTCCTATCTCTGCCTCCCAAATGCTCGGATTAAGGGCATAGGCCAGCATGCCTAGCAAGCATTTATATTTTGACCCACAAACTCCATGTCAAGGAATCTTTCTCAAAAACGTATTAGGGAATATATGTGTTAAGATATGACAGCACTTTTTGTAACATCAAAATAGAAAAAAACCAAAAAACCCAATGCCAAGAGCCCGTTATACTGGTATACCCATATAATGCAGAACCATGCAGTGCTGAATAGAAATGAAGATAGTCTTAAAATCCCTGCTATGAATATCATTAGGTGAAAAACTTCATGGCAGAACAGTGTCTATCATATGCCATCCTTTACCTGAGAGTATGAATATGTAATTGTATTTGCATATATTAATATACAATTGGATGGAAAAACAAAAACTACTAAAATGGTAATCTGGGGAGGGAGGATGCAGTTAACAAGGCAGCAGTGATAAAAGTGGTTGCTAGCCTTCTCCAAATGTATTTTGTTGTATAAATGTACTTAGTTTGACCTTGGGACCATATAGTAAACATTTTTACCCGATCTTTTTGTTTGTTTGTTTGTTTGTTTCTCGAGGTAGGGTCTCACTCTAGCCCAGCCTGACCTGGAATTCACTATGTAGCCTCAGGGTGGCCTCGAACTCATGGTGATCCTCCCACCTCTGCCTCCCAAGTGCTGGGGTTAAAGGCGTGCGCCACCACACCAGGCTTTTTTATCCAATCTTAAAGGAAAAATAGATTAGTGTAAAGAAAACAACAACAAACAATGGAATCTTTAGAATGTGGAAACAAAATGAAGCAAAGTAAAGCAGATGTATTTCAAATTTGTGGATTTGTGTCTCAGTTACATAGAGGGTTACTTTGTGTGACTGTAAAACACACATAATTTCAAAATATTCTTGGTGGGGCTGGAGGGATGGCTTAGTGGTTAAGGCATTTGCCTGCTAAGCCAAAGGACCTGGGTTTGATTCCTTAGCACCCATGTTAGCCAGATGCACAAGGGGATGCATGCATCTGGAGTTCATTTGCTGTGGCAGGAGGCCCTGGTGCACCCATTCTCTCTCTCTCTCAAATAAATAAATTAATTAAAATATTTAAAAATATTCTTAGTGAAATGTTCTCTAAGGACAAAAAGAACTGCAAAGAAATCTCATACTGGGGCTAGAGAGATTGTTCAGTACTTAAGGTGTTTGTCAGCAAAGCCTGAGGACTGGGGCTTAATTCCCCAGTACCTATGTAAAGCCAGATGCACAAACTGATACCTGCATCTGGAGTTTGTTTGCAGTGGCTAAAGTCCTTGGCATGCCCATTGTCTCATCCTCCAAGTAAATAAATAAATAAAGTATTTAAAAAATTAAAAAAAGAAATCTTATGCTGTATTCAGTCATCATATTTGTAGTATTTCTGTTGGAATTGTTATTTTCAAGCCTCTGTTGTATATAAATAAAGAATTATGTGGGCTGGAGAAATGGCTTAGTGGTTAAGGTGTTTGCCTGTGAAGCCAAAGGATCCTGGTTCGATTCTCCAGGACTCACATAAACCAGATGCACAAGGGCACATGCATCTGGAGTTCATTTGCAGTGGCTGGAGGCCATGGCATGCCTATTCTCTGTCTGTCTGCCTCTTCTATCTCTCTCTCTGCTTGAAAATAAATAAAAATTCAAAAGAAAGAAAGAAAAAAGAGAAAAAAGAAGAAAAGAAAAAAAAAGGAATTATGTGCTGTCATTAGGAACCACGATTTTCAGGATAAAGACAAATATCTAAAATTCAACTTGAATAATCTTTTTTTCTTAAAGATTTATATTTATTTATTAGAGACAGAGAGGGAGACAGAGGGAGAGAGAGAGAGAGAGAGTAAGAATGGGCATGCCAGGGCTTTTAGCCACTGTAAACTAACTCCAGACACACGCACCACCATGTGCATCTGGCTTATGTGGGACCTAGAGAATTGAACCTGGGTCCTTAGTCTTTGCAGGCATTAACCGCTAAACCATCTCTCCAGCCCAACTTGAACAGTCTTGATTTTAAAGTTATGAGTACTTTTGATTAGAATGATTCTGTATAGAATAATTTTGGATGAGAAGTTCTGTGAATGATAGAATTAGAAAAAGCATGCTTTTGCATAATTGAGTGGCTTTAGAAGAGCAACAGTGATCTTCAGGGGCGGGGGAGTCACTGCATAGAAGGCAGATAGAGAACACTATAATACATAGCTGGTGTCCTCTTCAACTTAACACCAGGAGTGGAGGTCAGACATGGGTTCTTGTTGGAGTCACGTACTAGGAAGGACATAGTATCACTTTCAAACATTGCCCAAACACCAAGTCCAAATCACAGCAAATCTTTACTAGGATAGCTCTGGAACACAGGAGATAGAAGAACACATTTAAGGACACCATAAGAAGGTCGTCAAGCAGCCCAGATGTGACAACTTGATAAGCCAAACAACACAGTTTCTTTAATAGTTAGATGGGAAGAAAAAAAATGGATGAGGGGCTGGAGAAATGGCTCAGTGATTAAGGCACTTGCCTGCAAAGCCTAGTGGACCCAGGTTTGATTCCCCAGTACCAACGTAAAGCCAGATGCACAAAGCAGTGCATGCATCTGGAGTTCATTTGTAGCCACTGGATTCCATGGCATATCCATTTTCTCTCTTTCTCTGTCTCTTTCTGCTTGCAATAAATAAATAATATTTTTTTAAAAAAATAGGTGAAAGCTGGGCATGGTCGTGCAGAGGTAGGAGGATCGCCGAGAGTTCGAGGCCACCCTGAGACTACATAGTTAATTCCAGGTCAGGCTGGACCAGAATGATACCCTACCTTGAAAAACCAAAAAAAAAAAAAAAAAAAAAAAAAAAAAAAAAAAAAAGGTGAAAAGGGAATCAGTTAATCAGATGCTATATGAAGAAGGCTTTGCCTGTGTACCTATTCAGACAAACCAAAAGCATTTGTGTTATAAAGCAATCAGCTTTAAAATTTTTTTTTATTTTTATTTTAGAGTGAGTGAGAAAGACAGATGGATAGACACACACACACACACACACACACACACACACACACAGAATTGGTGTGCCAGGGCCTCAGTCATTGAAATTGAACTCCAGACACTTGCCTAGTGGGCATGTGCAACCTTGTACTCGTCTGACCTTGTGCATCTGGCTTCTGTGGGATCTGGAGAGTCAAACGTTGGTCATTAGGCTTCACAGGCAAGCACCTTAACTGCTAAGCCATCTCTCCAGCCTGCAAACCACTTTTTTTTTTTAATCACTAATGTATATTTGGCATAAGATATCCTATTTAAAACGTGAGCATTTTAACCACTTTTATACATAAAGTTATACATATAGTTATGTTGTAGCATTAAATATATTGTACAACTATCATGAAATCCATCTCAGAATTAACTTTTTTTCCCAAACTGAAAATCTAACTCACTAGAATATAACTCCCCAGTTCCTAGAACCACAGTTGACTTGTCCTCTTGTGACGGGCTTACTTTCCTTTGCATAGTGTTTTTAAGGTCATCTGTCTTGTAGCATGTGTCAGCTTCCTTCCTTTGAAAGGTGGCATGATATGCCATTGTATGTAAATCCCACATTCTATCTACGCATTCACTTATGGACACCTGCTTGTTTAGCTTCTGGCTGATGTGACTACTGCTGTTCTGAACATGAAGAGAGCAAATATCTTTCCAAGTCCCTGCTTTCAATTCATTTGGACACACCTAGATTCAAGAACAATTTTTTTTTCTTTCTTTCTTTCTTTCTTTCTTTCTTTCTTTCTTTCTTTCTTTCTTTCTTTCTTTCTTTCTTTCTTTTTTAGTTTTCTGAGGTAGGGTTTTGCTCTGGCCCAGGGTGACCTAGAATTCACTATATAGACTCAGGCTTGCCTTGAACTTATGGCAATCCTCCTACCTCTGCCTCCATGTGCTGGGATTAAAGACATGTACCACCATGCTTGGCTCAGAGCACTAATTTTAAATTTGGGAAGATTGGCCACATGTTTTCCAAAGTGGCTGTACTAATTTAAATTCTTATCAGCCATGAGCAAGGACTTGAGTTTCGTCTCATCTTCATCAACTTGTTTTCTGCTGTGTTGATAATTGCCACCATAATGGCACTGGTGGGGTATCGCTTCATGTTTTTGACTTGCACTTCCCTAATAGTGATTTTGATCAGTTATTATTATTATTTTTTTTGTTTTTTTGTGGTAGGGTCTCACTCTGGTCCAGGCTGACCTGGAATTCACTATGTAGTCTCAGGGTGGCCTCGAACTCACAGCGATCCTCCTACCTCTGCCTCCCGAGTGCTGGGATTAAAGGCATGCGCCACCACGCCCGGCTTGATCAGTTTTTATTTTGCTTATTGTCCATTTTTATATGCTCTTTAGAAAAATTCTGTTCAAACCTTTCTCCATTTTAAAATTAAATTTACATTTATTGTTGAAATGTAGAAAATAATTTTATAGTATAGATATTAGTCCTTTATCAGATATGCAATTTGCAAATGTCTTCTATTCCACAGGAAGCCTTTTCACTCTGTAGATAATGTTGTTTATATATGAAATTTAAGAGTTTTATGATGCTCACTTTACAAAATGCCATTGCCAAATACATTGCCATTCTAAGATGTTTACTGGGCTAGCTCTTAAATTTAGATCTTTGATCTATTTTGAGTTATTTTTCAGTATGATGTTAGTAAGAGTCTACCTGTGGATATCATTTTTCCAGCACCATTCATTGAAAAGATTGTCTTTTCTCCATTGAGTGGTCTTGATATACTTGTCAAAAATCATTTTGCCACATGTGCAAGGGTTTATTTATGCAGTTTAGCAATGGGAAAAGACTGAACAATGACTACATGGCAAATGTTATGGAGAAATTGGTAATTTTATTGGGTTTAATAATGGTTTATGGGCATATTACTAAATATATTATATGTTAGATACAAAGCACTTATGGATAAATACTCTGATGTCAAGAAATTACCAACAAAGTGTGGCAAGATGATAGGTGAAGACAGCTATATATAGAAATAGAGAAGAAACATGACTTGCCAAAAACTTAGGATTATTGAAGATGGCTCCTATTATAGCTCTTCATTTTGGTATATTTGGAATTTTTTAAAGTAAAAAGTTGAAAATTAAAACTTACAGAAAAAAATTCTTAAAATGTCATCCAAACAGGGCTGGAGAGATGGCTTAGTAGTTAAGACACACACCTGCAAAGCTTAAGGACACCAGTTTGATTCTCCAGGTCCCATGTAAGCCAGATGAACAAGGGGGCACATGTGTCTGGAGTTCGTTTGCAGTGGCTAGACCACTATGCTGTAAAGTTCATAATAATGAAAATAATTTTTTAAAAATAATGTAAGATCAGGAGATATGGGAAATGAGGCACAGAATCTGTCTTCTAGACAGAAAAGTCTGCTTGGCTCATGAACACTCAGCGGATGTGATTTCCTGCAGAAGACTGAACCTGTCACTATTTCACCACAGATGAGGGAGGGGTACATGAAATCTCATTCCTCCAAGAACAAGTAGTGGCCACTGATGATTGCTGGGAGGCAGGAGTAATGTCCACTAGTGACACAACCACTGTAGGGCTGTCCATTTTCCAGCATATAACCTCCCTTATAATCATGCAAGTGACCCTAATTTCACTCATGGGTTCAATAAAAAGCAAGCAAACAGTGCATGGGAGCAGAATGAGGACCTAATGGAAGAAGAAGAGTTTCAGTGGGAGTGAGAGGGGGAAGAGAGAGTCACTGTGGCACGAGGGATCAAAATGCCTTGTATACAAGTATGAAAGTACCAAAAGTACAATACATAAAAAAATAAAGAACAAAAGAAGGAAAGAAAGTGCTAATTAAACCCATGGGGCTGATTGGAAGTTGCCCAACCAGGAAGTCCAGGGACAGCAAAATCCCTGCCAGTCTCAAGAAGGTCTTGAGGGGAGGGTGAGGAGGTTGCATGGCCCAGTGTTAATCTTGCCTCCTGCCTTCCTAGAATGAAACTGAGAACATGTTGTCTTTCAGTCCCATCATTCTCTGCTTTCCAGGCTTCAACTTTTTTTTACTGTGAAAGTTGTTCATGTTTTCTTTCTAGTCCCTCAGCCTATTAGCTTTGTAGTCTATTACCCAAACAAATAAACAGACAAAACCTTTACTTTCCCTACAATTCTGCAGTACATGCCACATTCTAGCCCATGGTTGGAATGGTGTGTATGTGGTTTGTCCTTCAACAGATCCTGCTGGAGGTTAGGTTCCCAATAGTTTTTTTTTTTTTTCCCAATAGTTTTTTTGAGATAGAGTTATTGAGAAAAGTTTTACATACAGACTTAGGCATGAGCACTAAAAGAGAGAGAGAGAGGCATATAAAAGTAGTATAAACCCAAGAGTTGGACACAGGCTTTTCAGTAGACAGAGGGTCACAGTTTCCTTATAACTCTCTAGCTCTAGGTGCGTTGTGATAGCAACAGAAATGGATGAATACTCTAGTCAGTATTCTTACTGGGTTTACCCCTCTCTCAACCTGATCTTTTTCATACTTATATTCTCTTATTTTAGTTTTTGCTTATCTATTACTAACACAAGAGCAATAAAAATATACCCCTTGTACAAGCAGTAAAACCAGTTCCTCTTTTCAATTTTTTTTCTTTTGAGGTAGGGTCTCACTGTCGCCCAAACTGACCTGAAATTCAGTGTGTAGTCTCAGGGTGGCCTCAAACTCATGGCGATCCTCCTACCTCTGCCTCCCAAGTGCTGGGATTAAAGTTCACCATGCCCGGTTCTCTTTTCAGTTTTTTTCATTTGTTTGAGGCAGGGTCTCACTATAGGCCAGGATCACCTGGAACTCACTGTAGCTCTGGTGAGCCTAGAACACAGCGATCCTCCTACCTCTGCCTCCTGCGTGCTAGGACTAAAGGTGTACATCACCACACCCAGCTTAGTTTTTCTTAAAACTCATTTCCTTTGGTGTATCCTTCCATCCAGATATGTGTGTGCAAGAGAGAGAGAGAGGGAGAGAGAGAGAGAGACAGAGAGAGAGAGAGAGAGAGAGACCTCAAGTATGTTTTTCCATGTTGAATTTAATTTGGATTTTGAATGCCATTGTGCCAGTTGATGAAGAAAGAAATCTCAGACGGTTCAGTAGTCCCATCAATGCCTACATAGTGTCTTCAAAACTCATGAAAGCACCAAACTGTGTTGCTTCTCTTCTGATAGTTCCCTTATTCCAAATCCTCTACTGGCCATATAATCTGGAAGTAAGGTGACCTGTTACCAAGGTTTGCCTGAGGCTGACAGGATTCCCCTGAATGTGGCTCCTTCCTTGCTAGAACTGGGAAAGTCATGGGCAACAGGCATGAACGTTCTGGACTGAGGGTGAGAGGTAGAGGGGAACGTCTCAACACCAAGTAAGTGATCAAATGTTCTTCTAAATCTTTTGTTCTGGCATAAACTTGGTTTTGCAAGGTAGGGTCTCACTCTGGTCCAGGCTGACCTGGAATTAACTACGTAGTCTCAGGGTAGCCTCGAACTCTCGGTGATCCTCCTACCTCTGCCTCCCGAGTGCTGGGATTAAAGGTGTGCGCCACCACGCCCGGCAAAGATTGCTTTTTTAAAAACAGCAAAGAATTAAATCTGAGTCTTAGAGTTCCATTACCAGAAAAAAAAAAAAACCAGTCTTAAAATTCCATTACCCAGTCTTATAGTTCTATCCCATTAACTTTGCCCAATGCTCCAAATTGTGTTTTTCTTTTTTTGTGTGTGTTTTTCTTTAATATTTTATTTTTATTGATTTGACAGAGAAAGAGGGAGAAAGACAATAGTCTCACCAGGTCCTCTAGCCACTGCAAATGAACTCCAGATGCGTGCGCCTCCTCTTGTGCATCTGTCTAACCTGGATCCTGAGGAATCAAACTGGGACCTTTGGCTTTGCAGACAAATGCCTTAACTGCTAACCCTCCCTCCAGCCCTCAATTTGTGTTTTAATTTTC
This sequence comes from Orientallactaga sibirica, assembly GCA_036365145.1. Classification (NCBI taxonomy): domain Eukaryota; kingdom Metazoa; phylum Chordata; class Mammalia; order Rodentia; family Dipodidae; genus Orientallactaga; species Orientallactaga sibirica. Next base: position 4,491,146 of record JAEOAD010000036.1, read on the forward strand.
TCCTCAGATGACATCTTTTGGATCACTCTTCTGGCCCACTTCTAGAAGCTTTTCTTTCTTCTCCCTTCTTCCCCTCCCTCCTTCTTTTTTTAAATTTTTATTTATTTATTTGAGAGAGTGAGATACAGAAATAGGCAGGTAGACAGACAGAGAGAGAGAGAGACAGAGACAGAGACAGAGACAGAGACAGAGAGAGAGAATGGGCATGCCAGGGCCTCCAGCCACTGCAATCGAACTCCAGATGCATGTGCCCCCTTGTGCATCTGGCTTATGTGGGTCCTGGGGAGTCAAACCTGGGTCCTTTGGCTTTGTAGGCAAATGCCTTAACCACTAAGCCATCTCTCCAGCCCCCTCCCTTCTACAAATCTTTCCTCCTTCCCTCCTTGCTTACTTCCTCCTTCACTTTTATTTCTGTCTGTGGTGGTTTGATTCAGGTGTCCCCCATAAATTTAGATGTTCTGAATGCTAGGTTCCCAGCTGATGGGAGATTTGGGAATTAACACCTCCTGAAGGCAGTATATTGTTGGGGGTGGGCTTATGGATATTATAGCCAGTTTCCCCTTGTCAGTGATTGGCACACTCTCCTATTGCTGTAGTCCACCTGATGTTGGTGAGGAGGTGATGTCCACCCTCTACTCTTGCCATCATTTTCCCCTGCCATCATGGAGCTTCCCTTCAAGTCTGTTATCAAAATTAAACCTTTTTTCCCCATAAGCTGCTTTTGGTTTGGGTGTTTTCTGCCAGCAATGTGAACCTGACTGCAACAGTAAAGTTGGTACCAGAGGAGTGGGGTTGTTGCTGCTAGAAACCTGACTTTGTGGCTTTGGCCTTTTGGAACTGCTTTGTTGGAAAATGTGGACGAATTTGAAATCGTGGCCTAAGAGATGCCTTGATGGACTATTCTGGTCAGAGTTGAAAGACTTGAATGCAGTAAGAACTAAGGACTGTGAGGTTTGGCTTATGAGGGTGGGAAAGAGCTTTGCCTAGACTGGGCTAGAAGCAGTTTGTGTGAGAGGCTGGCTATTATGCCCATGTCTGAGAATTTATGCAGGGTTGCATTGTGTAGAAATAGACTGGTGTGAGCAGAGGGATGTGGCACAGAAAAAAATGAAATCTTTGGGCTCAAACTGCTGCCTGTTCAGATGCAATTGTATGAGAGATTACAACCATTGAGATTGGGCCAGCTGACCTGCATTGGGACAACAGAAAGAATGCAGAGTCTGTTGAAGGGGCCTGAATACTGAAGGAATGTCCTGTTTTATCCCCCTTGGATTAACAAATTGGCACCCTACCTGGTATTGTGGAGTATGAGAAATGCAGGAAAGAGAACATCATTGAATTTGCAACATGGTCTTGTGTTTTGGAAATGGTCATGGGCAGTGTGAAGCAGGTTTGTTGGATGTCTGCACGGAGACCAGATGGAGCATGAGGATGAATGGTGGGTTGCAATGGAGATGCTGGGACCACAAGATGGCTACCAAGGAGAGCTGCCAGCCCTGGATGAAGTGTTCCAGGACTGTGAGTAGCCTAGCTGGAGGGGCGGAATTGGAACTCCAGAGACTTGTTGCTGGTTAGAACTATTAGACTTGGAGACTTGTCACTGGCTAGAGTTGTTGGACTTGGAGCTACAGCATTTGATGTTTTCCCAGGTTGTTTAAATCTTGTATTGGTTGAATATTTACTTGATACACCCAAAGCCATCTTTTGCAGTGTGAATGTTTATTCTGTGCCATTATTTATTTTATTTTATTTTATTTTATTTTATTTTATTTTATTTTATTTTATTTTATTTTTGGTATTATGGCTCAGTTAAAAGACCTTAGACTAAGTGGATGCTTGAACATCATTTAGATTGATAAAACTATGGAGACTTAAAGTTGGACTGATTACATTGCATTTTATATCATGTATGGTGATCAGTTTATGGGGGCCAGGGGCAGTATGTGGTGGTTTGATTCAAGTGTCCTCCATAAACTTAATTGTTCTGAATGCTAGGTTCCCAGCTGATGGAGATTTGGGAACTAAAGCCTCCTGAAAGGAGTGGGTTGTTGGGGACAGGCTTATGGGTGTTATAGCCAGCTTCCTCTTGCCAGTGTTTGGCACATTCTCCTGTTGCTGTTGTCCACCTGATGTTTGCAAGGAGGTGATGTCCACCCTCTGCTCATGCCATCATTTTCCCTGCCATCATGGAGTTTTCCCTCAAGCCTGTAAGCCAGAATAAACCTCCCCCCCCGCCCCCAACAAACTGCTGCTCTTGTTTGGGTGTTTTCTGCCAGCAATGCAAACATGACTGCAACACTGTCCTTTTCTTTCTTTATACTTTTCAATATCATGGTCACTCATAGGACATACTATGAATGAGGAGAAAGTTTTTCATCAATTTTTTCCTTTTTCAAATTTGAACTTACTTCAAACACTGGCTTGTTAATATGTATAGGCATATTAAATGTTTTGATGCTAATGATACTATTTATTGAGTACTCTATATAATGCTAAGTGATTGACATATACTAAATCAAGGTATTTTTGTTGCTATAATTTATGGGTAAAAAATTAGTGGTTAGAGAGGTTAACTTTCTCAAGGTTTCTCAAGTATTAGATAGGAGCCTAGGCAGTTGTTTTTAGAATATTCCCTCTCTACCACATCTCTCTAAGAAAACCATTAATATTACTATTCAAGTTCACATTTTATGTGATAAATGCAGAAAAGGTATATTTATTATTAAGACAATAAAGAAAGATGTGAGCCGGGTGTGGTGGCACATGCCTTTAATCCCAGCACTTGGGAGGCAGAGGTCGGAGGATGGCTGTGAGTTTGAGGCCACCCTGAGGCTACACAGTGAATTCCAGGTCAGCCTGAGCTACAGTGAGACCCTACCTCGAAAAACCAAAAATAAATAAATAAATAAAGAAGATGTATATCATATATATTATTTTTAAAGTTTTAAACAATAACTGTGGTTTTGAAGGAAAACTAGCACCAGGAAATATAAGCGCATCAACTTATTATAAGTAATGTTTGGAAATAACCTCAAGTCTCTTAAGTAATTTTGTTTTATATTACATTTATTTGTTATCTTCATCTCTTTGTAAACTTAGCTCCTCAAGGGCAGGAATTTTACCTGCTATGTTTATTTCTGTCTCCATGGTGACTAGAACAGAGTTGGAATATTGTAGGTGTTAAAGACAGAGCAGACTTAGCTTATTATTTATCTACCTCTTATGATATTTAATTTAATTTATTTGAGAGAGAGAAAAAAAGGGCAAGAGAGAGAAAAGAAGAGAGAGAGAGAGAGAATGGGCACACCAGGGCCTCTAAGCCACTGCAAATGAACTCCAGTCACATGTACCACCTTATTCTTCCTGCTAACATGGGTACTGGGGAATCAAACCTGGGTCCTTAGGCTTCACAGGCAAGCACCTTAACCTCTAAGCCATCTCTCCAGCCCTCTTATGACATTTACTATGTGGAACATCATTTTATTATACCTTAAAATTTTTGACATGGTATACATGTCTTAATAATATATAAATTTTGTATTAAATATATTTGTACATAAACATTAATTAGAAATATAAACATACACATGTATAAATATAAATGTATAAGATTTATGTATTTTAAACTCAATAGCTAAAAGTATTAACTGCTCACTCATATTTGTTGAATTGCATGTTTATCTTTGGGTTTATTCACTGCCTTTTGTCTGTTAGCAATTTTCTAGGTCTTATTTTACATGCAGACTTGAATTATTAATGAATCTATAGAAAATGGAAGCACAGTCTACAATTTAAGTGACATCTGGTTGATTCTGACAGTGTTTTGAAAGGCTACATTTATTGTGATGTTCATAAATACCCATCTTCACCCTGTGTCTTAACCTTAGTAAAGATAGTGGTCCCTCAGCATTCCAGTTATACCTCAGCAAAGATAACAGTCTCACAGTGCTCCCGGTGATGACTCAGCCAAGTTAGCAGACCCTCAGTATCCCCAGTCATGCTGTCCCTATTTCATCTTCAAAACTTTAAGGTAGTGAGACAAGTCCTTAGGATATATGCCTGAGTGGTATAGCTGGATGGTATGGTAAATCTATTTTTAGTTGTCTCAGGAACCTCCACACTGATTTCCACAATGGCTGTACCATTTTACATTCCCACCAACAGTGTAGAAGGGTTCCTCTTTTGATGCATCCTTGCCAGCATTTATTGTCCTTTGTTTTCTTGGTGACAGCCACTCTGACAGGAGTGCAAAGGAATCTCAAAGTAGTTTAAATTTGTGTTTCCTTGATGGCTAAGTATGTGCTCAACCATGTTTATTGTTGCTCTATTCACTATACCTAGGAAATGGAATCAGCCTAGATATCCCTCAACTGATGAATGAATAATAAAGATGCACCAACATTTATATAATGGAATTCTATTCAGCAGTAAACAAAAATTAAATTATGAAAATTTCAGGGAAATGGATGGATCTGGAAAGGATTACACTAAGTGAGGTAACCCAGGCCCAGAAAGCCAAACATTGCATGTTCTCTCTCATATGTAGATCCTAGCTAAAATGTTTAGACTTATATGTGAGTTGGAGTAAAAATCTGTAGCAGAGGCCAGTAAGCTAGAAAGGGGCTATAAGAGAGGGAGGAAAGAGGAGGACTTAAGGAGATGGCATTCCACATGTTTAAGTAGATGAACAGATTACTGGCCTAAGTAAGGTCATGGGAAGATACTGAGTAAAAGAAGGGTGGGGGAAGGTTAATCAAAATTCAAGATGTTATGACTAAGCCACATGGAAACCTACTTTCTTGGATAATGGCACACAGAAGCCATAGACTATTATGAGAAACATTTCAGTGCCAGGGATGGGATATGTTCCAGTGAGTTGTTGGCCAGAGAGTTTCCTGATGCCCCCAAAACATTACAGGCCTTTGCCAAGACTCTTGGTTTCCTGCCAGAAAACTGGAAAAAGCTATGCTGCATGCAGCCCTATGGAAGAGAGAAGTCATCAGTGGTGAAAACAGTGGACACTTCAAGCCTTAAAATTGGCCAGCTAGGCCAAATGACCAAACAGGTGCAATAGTGGCATGTCTGTTATGGGAGAAACCAACTGCTCTCTCTCATTGAACTCAAGGCTGCTCCACAGGAGGGAATGCATATCTGGTAGTGACAACTTAATCAAAAGTATATAGCAAGGGAGATTTTGAGCCCTAGGGGTATAACGTCTGCTCTTGTCTGCCTAAATGCATATATTATGCTCACCAAACTGCCCTGTAAGCACTTTTCTTAATGTTCATACCCATATATTATGCTACTCACTTCTGGTTAGAGAAGCTTCTCTTTTCAGATGGTGGTGGCCACTGGTATGACTCAAAAGGCACCATAGTGCTGAGAAAAAGTGACAGAGGAGTATTCAGCACTGAAACATCTCTATCATACCTTCCAAGGTTCAGTGTCCATTATAGAAAAGGTGGTGGAAAGAATGTAAGAGCCAAAGGAAGCAATGCAATCTTCCAGACACAAATTGGCCTTGCTATCCATGACCTCACAGTACCTAGCACTACCTTCACAAGACCCTCATAATAGGATGAAAAGATGATGACATCAAAATAAAAGAGGGATTAGGGGCTGGAGAGATGGCTTAGTGGTTAAGGAGTTTGCATGAAAAACCAAAGGACTCTGGTACGATTCTCCAGGACATAAGCCAGATGCACAAGGGGGCGCATGCATCTTCAGTTTGTTTGCAGTGCCTGGAGGCCCTGGTGCGCCCATTCTCTCTCTCTCTCTTTCTCTGTCTCTTTCTCTCTCTCAAGTAAATAAATACAATATACTTAAAAAAATAAAAGAGGGGGCTTAGCAATTAAGGCGCCTGTCTCCTAAGCCTAAGAACGCTAGTTCCAATCTCCAGTGGTTCCAATCTCCAGGTCGCACGTTTAGCCAGATGCAAAGTGATGCAAGGGCACAATGCCGCACTTGACCACAAGGGGGTGCACACATCTGGATTTCGTTTACAGCAGCTGAGAGGCTGCTGGCTCATCCTTCTCTGTCTTCCTTTTCCTCTCTCTCTGTCTCTCTCCAAAAAAATAAATAAATAAAATAAAATAAAAGAGGGATTAATTGAGAGAGGGAGGGAATATGATGGAGAGTAGATTTGTGAAGGGAAAGAGGGTGAGGGAAGGGAATTATCATGGTTTATTGTCTATAATAAGTTGTTAATAAAAAAAATTTAAAAAGCAAAAACCAAAAAAAGTAAGAAGTGAAAACAAACAAATAAAGAAACTTTACTTTAATGTTAGTGGATGCTATCTATGAAAAATACCTTACTTTTCCTTCTGGAATCTCAGAGCACTTTGCAATTACCTGTACAAATTACTTGTCTACATGTGCAAATTATTTGCTCCACAGTCCCTGACTGAACTTTGCTCCCCCTGGTATCTGGCATACAGTAGCCACTTAGTAAACATGATGTGACAGAATGATAATCTTAATGATGGGGGTTAGGGTGGTGGGGAGGGGATGTCAGTCAATCTAAACATGTAATAAAATGGAGAAGTGCTGGATCTAAACCAACCCTAAAGCACTTTTTGTTTTGATTTTTCAATGTAGGGTCTCGCTCTATCCCAGGCTGACCTGGAATTCACTATATAGTCTCAGGCTGGCCTTGAACTCATAGCGATCCTCCTTACCTCAGCCTCCAGAGTTCTACGAGTAAAGGCGTGTGCTGCTATGCCTACCCTATAACATTTTTATGAGGTTTCAGTAAGAAGAACTAGCCATTTTTTTCTAAGGATTGCACATTAAGGTCTGTTAGCTGAAGTGACAACAGGTGCTATGCCAGTGGAAGCCCTCCTTGGTGTACATACATTTATTCAGTATGACTAGTAGTGATACAGCAATGCCTTTTTAAATTTTTCCTTGTAAAGGAAGTTTCCTTTTTCATTTATGTATAGGCAGAGCCACATCTAGCATAGAAAATAAGATAAAAATAACTGTGTATTTTTAAGTAGCTTCAGTTATAAACCAGCACATTCTGCTTTTGAGAAAATAGTGCAAAATTCAAGTGTGGGTGGTAGTTTGATTATGGAAATCTGTCATCTGTCTTCAGATACAGTTCAAGAAAAGTACTGAGCTAGTTAAATTATTATTCATCCTCTTCCCTAGAAAGCAAGCAAACATACATTTCCCAGGGTAAACCATATACATGAGGAAAAGGCACCAGGCCTTGGGTTGGTTTCAACATTCATCTCTTCCTAGCAACGTGGGTTGCAGGTGAATTGGGAAGGAAAACATTTGGGAAGAATTTTCCATGGAAGGAAAAGGAAGGTTTTGCTAATGGGAGATCTCTGTCTTCGAAAAGTTAGAAACCTTCCATGCTTTCACATAGCAAGAAGCCCAGCCCTCATCTGGAGAGCACTGCTTTGGGACAACAACGTCATTAGCTAGTTCTTTGTGCATTCTCCTGGAGTTAAACAGTCACACACATCTGCTTTAGAAATTGAACATTCTCTCTCTTTTCGGTTAACTGCCAGTGTGAAATAAGGATGGTAAATCAGCCATCTGCTGAGGAGCTCACTCACCAGGAGACTGGGTGGGCGGCATTTACCTCTCAAGGAATCTGGGTTTCTGAGTTTTGCCTGGGTCTTGTTTATCTTCCTGGTGCCACCCTGTCCTCAAGAGTCTGGCTAATGACCCACAGAACATATGGCTGGTCTGCTTTCCTCAGCTGTTTGCATTAGATTTCAGCTTTGGGAGCATGGCTGGGCTTCTATGTGGTCTTGAAACAGCTGAGCACCTGGTATATGTCCATACTCAATCTTGGGCAGTATTTCGGATGATGACTCCTTAGCCTGGTTTTGAACAATGTTAATTCATCAAAATTTCTCCGTTAATTATGCTACTTTTTAAGGGGTCTGCTAACAATACAAACAATAGCTTATTTATTTGTTTTCTACCCCAGGGTGACCTGGAACTCACTCTGTAGTTCATGCTGACACACAGCAGTCCTTCTATCTCTGCCTCTTACAGGTATGAGCCACCATACCTGGAAACAATGACTTTTTAAAAAAAGATTTTATTTTTTATTTATTAGAGACAGAGAGAGGGAAAGAGAGAGAGGGAGAGTGAGAATGGGTGTGCCAGGGCCTCTAGCCACTGCAAATGAACTTCAGATGCTTGTGCCCCCTTGTGCATCTGGCTTACTTGGGATCTGGAGAATCGAACCTGGATCCTTAGGCTTTGCAGGCATGTGCCTTAACCACTAAGCCATCTCTCCAGCCCAGCAGTACCCCCCAAAAAATCCTTAATATTAAACATTTCCTAGATGGTCCTTTAAACATTATATATTAAGCAAACCAACAGAAATGTTAATGGAAGGCTCATATATTCCTTTTTATAATTAAGTATTTGCAATACAGTATCCTGATAATATGCATTTAAAATCATGACACTTTGAAAACTTTTTTGTTTTATTTTAAACTTAAAACTTTGTAAATTATATTTATTTGTGTGTGAGAGAGAAAACGTCAGAGAGAGGGAACAAGAGAGATAATGAGCATATCAGGGCCTCCAGCCACTGCAAATGAACAGACCCATGTGCCACCTTGTGCATCTGGCTTACGTGGGTCCTGGGGAATTGAACCTGGTTCCTTTGGCTTTGAAGGCAAGTGCCTTAACCACTAAGCCATCTCTCCAGCCCTGTTATTTTTTATTTTTTTATTGACAACATTCATAAATATGAACAATATAAAATGACCATAATCTCATCTCACCACCCTTGCTTTTCTCGACTCCCTAATCCCCCTTCACTAAATCTCTCTTTCCAACTAATTTCTCTTCTATTTTGATGACATCATTTCTGCCACCCCTCCTATTATAAAGGTCTGTTGTATATGGTCAACTGCTGTGAGGTTATGAATATCAAGGCCACTTTGAGTCTGGAAGACAGCATTGTAAGCAGTCCTCCCCTTCCTTTGCCCTTTCATTCTGTCCTCCACCTCTTCCAAAATGGTCCCTGAGCCTTCGAGGGTGTGATAGTCTCAGTTAGTGCTGAACACCCCACGGTCACTTCTCAGCACTTTGGTGAGTTTTGAGTCATCCCAGTGGTCACCGCCATCTGAAAAGAGAAACTTCTCTAATGAAAAGTGTAACATCAATATATGGACCTAGACAAGTATTTAGAGGGTAGCTTGGAAGGTATAATATATCCATTTACCCAGACAACAGTAGTAGTTCCCCTCTAGGATATAGCCTTCTTTTCTAATGTAGTGAGCCCAGACTTGTCTTGTTGCTGTCCAAGAAGTGAGGAAAGATCATGGCATAGCAGACTGGGAGTAACATCAACATGCTTTGCTACTGATATGTGTAACCCTCTGAAATAACCACATGCCTCATCAGACCTGGGTGCAGATCCAGATATTTGATCATTTAAAATGAACAGAGAGGGGGCTGGGGAGATGGCTCAGTGGCTAAAGGTGCTTGTCTGCTAAGCTTTCTGTCCCCAGGTCAATTCCCCAGTAAACACATTTATGGCCAGATGCAAGGTGATACATGCACATCTATGATCCCAAACTGCCTGAAGCTTGCTGAAGCTAGTCTCACATTTGTTTGCAGTGTGTAATTCATTTGTAGCAGTAAGAGACCTTATCTGAATGAAGGTGGAGCATAGACACGCTGTCCTGTGCCCTCCATATGCATGCAGTGGCATATATACAAACACAATAAAAATTAAAAAAAAAAAAAACAATCTTGCAGGGCATGGTGGCGCATGCCTTTAATCCCAGCACTCGGGAGGCAGAAGTAGGAGGATCGCTGAGAGTTCGAGGCCACCCTGAGACTACATAGTGAATTCCAGGACAGCCTGAGCCAGGGTTGAGACCCTACCTCGAAAAACAAACAAACAAACTATATCTATATCTATATATATCTATATCTATATCTATATCTATCTATCTATATATATATTGCCAGCTGTGGTTGCACTCATCTTTAATCCCAGCACTTGGGAGGCAGAGGTAGGAGGATCTCTGTGAATCTGAGGTCAGCCTGAGACTACATAATGAATTCCAAGTCAGCTTGGGCTAGAGTGAGACCCTACCTTGAAAAACCAAACACTATATATATATTGCATTTACTCATTGCAAATGAAGTTTGAGTCTTGCTAAGTACATTTCAGAATTTCTAAAAATTGTAGTCAATGTTCTTGCTCCTCAGAAGTATAATTTCTAAATCTTCCCTTGAGAATAAGTTTATTAGAAGCATGACTCCCCTGAAGCAGAGCCTGGCCCAGCAGAAAGGCATTGAGTGATATTGTTTCCATCAGGTGCTGGTCCCATGAGCTTGGCTGTCCACGTTGAGGGACGATGCTCACCTCCACACCTCACGTGTACCACTCTTGCCATTGTAAGAACCAGTGCAGTGTGCATATAACTTGAGATGGAATAGAAACACAACAAATTGTAACTTCATGAAAACAACAGAGATCTTAAAGATCTTCTCAGGTTACAGCAATAATCAAGGTTTTTAGTGAAAAGTTAAGCTTTACATCAGAGAGTGAAGTCCCCTACTTTGCCTTCATTCAATTTTCACAAATACTTAAAACAGTTTATGGTAGTTAATTTTCTCTATTCCTAAACTTGCAATAAGCAATTTCCCTTAATCTTAATTCTGATTTCCAGTGCTTGGGTACAGACCACTCATGTGTTTCTTCCAGCCATTCTTCTAATCTGGCCATTCAGCAATCAGTTTTGAGTTCATTCTTCATGCTGCACATATGAAAATATGAATGTCCCCACAGAAGAATGGAGTGAGAGAGCAGAACGCACCTTGGGGAAAGTCAAATCTGTGGTGACTTACACCATTGAAACATGTTATCTTTGGGCCATGTAAGGTGACCTTAAACTCTGTGCTATCACTTTCTTCATCTTGAAAATGGTAACATGTCTTTCCCACTAAAAAGATTATTATGCTATCGTGATACTCAAATGAGATCATGCATACAATAGAATTAAAAAAAATCAAAAATTATAGAAATACAAAATACTTGTAATTGATAATTGTAATAATGATGTGAGTTGAGCTTATGTCTCAGTATTATTTTGAAAACATCTTTCCTGAGAGGTCAGCAGTTTTACATTTATTATCTTATAAATTGAAGCAGTTAATTAAACAACCAGTTGTCCCTTCTACTTCCTGTTGAACTGGCAAGTCTCTTTATTTTGCTCTTGGAGAATTGTGCAGTGAGGTTTCAATTTTGACTAAGCACACATGGAGTTTAGAATTAATGCTTATTATATTCTTTCTTGATTCCACCTGAGATTAAATTTAAATATGGAAACGGTGACAGGCTGCACATTGTAGTAGAGTAGGTCTATGCTTTAAAGACCCTTAAGTTCTCATTTTCTCAAGAATTACTAAGAAAAAAGCACCAGCTGCTTCATGTTTAAAATGTGTTTTTCCCTCTAGTAGTATTTGAACATTCCCAAATATTCCAAAAAATTTTCAAACTACGCAATGCAGATACTTCCAAACAAAACTAGTTTCCAAGCTCTGTCAGAAGTGTGCCAGAGAACTTTCCAAACACAGGGTGACAGTGTGTCCATGCCCAGCTCAGTCTTTCTAGTGGTGAAGAATAGAGATTTTTAGCAGAAAATTTGGCATTTGTTTTGTAAGACATTGTATGGATAGAGCAGAAGTGAAATCTTCCCCTGGCATGGACTCCTTACTAATGCAAATCCTGTGGGATACAGGCCGGCTTGGCCATAGGCAGAGTAAAATGAGTGTTGCTTATAGGATGTTATAGGCATCATGGGGGTGTCAGTTACTTGCTCTCAAATATCACCCTATTCAAGTGTAATCAACCTTGAAATGCCACCAATAAGAGAGGGAGCTGTTTGTTCTGTAGGGGAGTTCCTTTAAGGTAGTTTAAGGTGTAAAAATAGTTCTTCATGAAATAAGAGGTGAACTCCCTAGTCCAGGAATAAACTTAGAGGGTAGACAGTCTATATCAAGAAGTGACTTCGACGGAGCCCTTTCTCTCTCTCTTTTCTTTCTTTATTCCTTTCTTTCTCTCTTTCCTTTCTTTGCTTTCCTCCTATCTCTCTTCCTCTTTCCTTTTTTCTTTCTTTCTCTCCTTGGCACCACACAGTCTCAGACAATACTATGGACCCGGCCTCCTTGGGAATGACTGGTTCAGGAGCATGGCCACAGCCCATCACTTGGCTTAACACTACTAACTGTGGATACTTGATCTGAAGGGGTCCTTGAACCAAGCAGATAGATTTTTATTCCATGGTTGGAGGATAGATTTTTTTACTCTTGGTTACTTGATGAACTTGAAAAATTCTATTAGCCCCATTGTTGCTGTCCCACCAGCTGTCCCAGACCAATGACAACATTGATGAGGGCAGAGTCAAATGATGTAGGAAAACTGGACTAAAGTTCTGGGCCTGCAAGTTGGACATCCTGTTATAGGATAAAGAAATTTTCCTTATTGTTTAAACAGTTTGGTGTCTGTTTTCTATATATTTTAGTCCAGAGCATTCTAGCTAATGTAGACTTAGTAAACATTTGTTTAAGAATTTAAGTGAATCAAGGTTAAAAAAAAAAAAGTTATTGGGCAGGAGGCCAGAGAGTCTGGGAGGAAAAGTGGAAGCAGGTCAGTGAAGAGCTTTGATGCCTTGAGCTGGGAGTGAGTTTCTGGGCTGCAGCCTGAGCCAGGGAGCTGCTGTGGGTGGTCTGGCCAGGAGCATTGTGTGGGCCCTGAGTATCAGGCAAGAGTGTTTGCCAGGGGTCCATGTGGATGTACACTGAGCATCCAGCTTTCACTAGTCTCCCTCTGCAGGAACAGTAAATTGACTTTTATTTCCTAGAATTGCAAATCCCAGGAGAAAAAGTGCTTTCTCTTTGTTGCTCAATACAGTGGCTAGAGGATTATCTGCTTCAGGTAGGAATGTGGTACATTGAAAATTTTCTAATATCTTTAATGAGATATCATTCACATGTCATAAGTTCCAACCTAGGCTGGTCTTGAACTCAATATCCCCTTGCTAATGCTGGGATTACAGACCCATGTTGCAAGGACTGATAATGTGTACAGTTCAGTGGTTTTAGCATAGTCAGGGTTATGCAAATGTCACCACCACCTAATTTCAGAACATTTTCACCAAGTGAAAAGGAAGCTAATTAGCACATCCTCTGTTTTCATTCTACCACCGACCCCTAGAAACCACTGCTTTCTCTCTGTGTTGATTTGTCTATTGCATTCTAAACAAGAGCTTCTTCCTCGCAGAATGTTTCAGGTCCCCTGGCATGCATGGGTTCTTTAGTCCTCCTGTAGCTCAAACAGACCCCATTGTAGTCAGCTCCAAGCTGCTGAGATGAACTTCTAAAAAGACACAGTTTATGGGAGGAAGGGATTATTTCAAGGTCTACAGATCCAATCAATGGCAGAAGAAGCTGACTCCCTTTCATAAATCCAAGCAGAGAGAGAGGGAAAAATAATTCTGCAGCAAGCAAAACACCAATGGGTAGGAAGCACCACCAGAACTCAAACTCTTCTCTCCACACCCTTGGGCTGGAATCAGATAGGTTCCCAGTGACACACCCTCTTCAGCAGGCTGCTGGAGACTTAAGCAGGAGGCTATGAGGGACAACATTCACATTCAAACCACCATACACACTATGGACAAACCTTAGTGTCTCCACTTCGCACAGTCAGAGTTTGGAGTCACTTTGAAGGATGCTGTGTGAACATTTACTCACATGTGTTGTATGGACATGTTCTTGACGTCTCTTGGAGTATACCTCGGAGTAGGATTGGTAGACCACATGGAAGGTTTATGTTTAACTGTTTTTTTTTTTTTTGAGAGAGACACAGAGAGAGACAGAGAGAGAGGGAGAGGAAGACAGATAGAGATGGGTGCGCCAGCAGCCTCTCAGCTGCTGTGAACAAAATCCAGATGTGTGCTCCCCCTTGTGGTCAAGTGCGGCATTGCGCCCTTGCGTCACTTTGCATCTGGCTAAACGTGGGACCTGGAGATTGGAACCAGCGTTCTTAGGCTTAGGAGGCAGGCACCTTAACCCCTAAGCCATCTCTCCAGCCCATGTTTAACTTTTTGAAGAACTGCTGACTGTTTTCCAAAGTGGCCAACCACTTTACATTCCGAGCAGCAATGCGAATGTTTCCAGCTTTTCCACATCCTTACCCGCATGTACTATTATTGGTCTTCCTTAGAAATCTTAGTAGCTATGAAGTGGATTTCATAATATTTTTCTATACATGCTTTTATTTATTTAAATTTTTGTAAACGAGAGATTCCTCAGCCCCTATACATACTTTTTTTTTTTTTTTTTTTGGTTTTTCAAGGTAGGGTCTCGCTCTAGTCCAGGCTGACCTGGAATTCACTGTGTAGTCTCAGGGTGGCCTTGAACTTACGGCAATCCTCCTACCTCTGCCTCCCAAGTGCTGGGATTAAAGGAGTGCACCACCTCGCCCGGCTATACATACTTTTTAAACAAGCCAATAAACATGAATGAAGCACCACATTCAGCATAGGTCATGAAGTGTGCTCTCTGGCTACCCTCTGAGGATGCTGTTTCCTGATACATGTCCAGGACAACCAAAACAGCAAAAGAAATCCTTGGAATCCAGTGGGCTGACTGGGGTTTGACCTTGTGTTCACAGTGTGCATTCTTTGAAGCATGTAGACTGTAGGCATCCTAGAACTGCAAAGCACTTGGCTGCTGTAACAATTTATGGTGTGTTAAGGAAAACCTGATGTTCTAGACACAAGGAGATCCTTAGCAGTGACTGTGATCCCGAGCTAACACAAATGATAACAAATGATACCCAATAAAATCATTAATTAACCAGAGCATCAAATTTCACGTTGGAGAGAAATTACATGATTGTGTTTATAACTCATTATGCTCTCTAGAAACTCTGACCATTTGACACATTTTTGACTAACAAATGGGAAATGAAATAAACATGCTTCGTCATATGGCATAGTTAGTAGAAAATATCCTTAGTAATGTCGGCTCTGGAGAGCAGATGTGGATTTTCAAAGAAGATGTTTGCCAAGGCAGTATTTGCATACTGTAAAGAGTAACTTTCTGCCTGTGCAGCTTTGGGTATGTTATCTAACCTCTGCAGTTCATCTCTGCATATTCATGTGTAAAATGACAAAAAAATGCCTTGCTTATTTATGTTACTGTAAGGATGAATCAGCTAGTGTAGCATGTGGGTTAAGAGCCTGGGAGAGAGAATGTGCCATCCAGTAAAGCTGTGATTCATATTCATGTTAGACTGCTGTGACATAGTCCCTCATTAAAGAAAGGACACACTGCAGCTCAGGTGGCAGTGAAACTCAAGAGTCCAATCAGAGCACATGATCTTTGGCCCTCACACCCACTTCTCCCCCAGTGCTCGCCCCTCATTTTAATAGGAGGCCAGAACAGTGCACCAGTTCTCACATACAGCCTCTTTCCCATTCCTGCTTCTGCTTTCTACTTTATGCGAAAGAGGAAGGGATGCAGCAAGAGACACGCAGTCTTCACTAAGCCCAAGGAGTATAGTCGCTCTGTTTCTTTCCAGCTAACCAAACTCAATTGTCTGCATTTGCCTCAGGGTTTGTGGATTGGTCAGCAGGCTTCGGCTTTACTAATTTTGAGGTGTAAAGGAAGTTGCTCAAAGGATGTGAGAGCTGTTTCTGGATGGAGCCACTTTTCCTGCCATGACTGTGCACCTATCCTCAAAATAATAAGGAAACCTACTGATCGAGATGGATTTCTACTGAGTTTTCATCAATTATTTGCCAAGGTAAAGTTATGTTGCAAAGAGAATAAGTTTAGAATTAAACCTGTCTCCCAGTGATCTTGACAAAAAGAGAACGTGACACACACTTCAGATAATGAGCCCAAGTGAAGGCATTTGAAAGTTGGTTCTCAAGACATCAAGGGATGCACAACCGCCTCTTTTTCTGAGACCACTTATACAGGGGCTGAGGAGATGGCTTAGCGGCTAAGGGACTTGCCATTGAAGCCTAAGGATTCAGGTTCAATTCCCCAGGACCCACATAAGCCAGATGCACAAGGGGGCACAGGCGTCTGGAGTTCATTTGCAGTGGCTAGAGGCCCTGATGTGCCCCTTCTTTCTTTGCCTTTCTATCTATCTGCTTCCCTCTCTCAAATAAATGAATAAAATATTTAAAAAAATAGAAGTCAGAGACTAGATTAGATGAATAACTTTTTACTTATTTTATTTTATTTATATATTTGCAAGTACAGTGAGAAAGAGAAAGACAAGGAGAAAGAAAGGGAAAGAGAAAAAGAATGGTTATTCCAAGGCCACTGCAAACAAAATCCAGATGCCTGCAACACTTTGTGCATCTGGCTTACATGGGTACTGGGGAATTGAACCTGGACTGTCAGGCTTTGCAAAGCAAGCATTGTTAACTGCTGAGCCATCTCTCCAGCCCATAAATGAATAACTTTTAATTTCGTGTTCAGAGTCCACGTCAAGAAGTACATTTTGTGTTATAGCCCTGTGTACACACACACACACACACACACACAACACATTGAATGTTCATGTCACAATTTACCCTTACTAAATAGAATGCATTCTGTGCATTCTGACATTTCTATTTTCATGTCATTGAAAATTACATACTGTAATTGACCAAATTGATCTTGACCCCACTGATCATTTATGACTTGCAGGTTTTTGAAAACAGTTTATTAAATGGATCTTGGGTATCCCTTTCCTAGTACTTTAATACATTTTATTCAGTGAATCATAATTTTCAATAATTAGAATAGTCTCAGGGTGGCCTCGAATTCATAGCAATCCTGCTACCTCTGCCTCCCGAGTTGTGATATTAAAGGCATGAGCCACCACGCCCAGCCCAACACACTTCATCTTTTTTTTTTTTTGAGAGAGAGAGAGAAGAGAGAGAGAGAGAGAGAGAGGCAGAGAGAAACAGAGAGAAAGAGGAAGAGGCAGAGGCCATTTCAGGGCCATTTCAGCAGCTGTGAATGAATTCCAGATGCGTGCACCCCCTTGTGGGCAAGTGCAGCGTTGCGCACTTACACTTACGTCACTTGCGTCTAGCTAAACATGAGACCTGGAGAATGGAATGGGTGTTCTTAGGCTTGGCAGGCAGGTGCCTTAGCTGCTAAGCCATCTCTCCAGCCCCACATATCATCTTTTATGTGGACCAGGCTGACCTGGAACTTTCTGTACTGCCCATGCTGTCCTTGAACTCAGGATCCTCTTGTCTCCACCTTCTGAGCACTGGGGTAACACCATGTGGTACCATGTAAAATGTTCATGCTTCATCTTGTTTTTTTAAATTTTTTTTGAGGTAGGGTCTCACTCTGGCCCAGGCTGACCTGTTGTTCACTATGTAGTCTCAGGGTGGCCTTGAACTCTTGGTGATCCTCTACCTCTGCTTCCCAAGTGCTGGGATTAAAGGTGTGCGCCACCATGCCCAGCTCCATGCTTCATCTTAAAAATGGAGAGAGGGAGGGGATGTGATGGAGTGTAGATTTGGGAAGGGTAAAGTGGGATGGGAGGGAGTTATGGTTTGTTGTCTGTAAGTATGGAAGCTGTCAATAAAAAGGGAAAAAAAGTGTTGAAAAATCATGAAAGTAATCTTTTAGCGAAAACATTCTTTAAAAAAAAAAAACCCACATTCTTTACTTTATTTTGGAGGTTATTAACATGACTCAAATTAAAAGAAGCCACTTTTACAGTCTGAAGTGAACCTTTCAGTACATGTTGATTTATTAGTGACAGACTGGTAATTGACTTTAAGTGTGTTATGACAGAGTTTAATTCTAATGCTGACTATCCGAATTTTCACTGCTGACCCATTTATTATGTTCAAATATATTAAGTGTAACAAGCAAGTTACAAGGCAAACTTTTTTTTGCTATTGCTTGGGTTGTATAAACTTCCTGTGTGTTTACACAGACTGTTGAAAGCTGGTGATGGTTACTGAGGAGAGAAAAATTGGGGCACTAAGGAGTCTATTTGGATGAGAGTTTTGCTTCAGATGCATATGGTTTTTGTGCAATCTGAAGAAAATATCATATTACTTTTGAGAAAATGTTACTGCATAGTTAACACTTTTGTACAAATGAATGGATTGAACCAATATGATCTCTGAGGTTCCTTTTCCCCTAAAAGCCTAGGATTCTCAACTCTTCTTTTGTGTGCTTCATTCATTCCAAAGCAAGTTGAACAGAACATTCCTTTTTGTTGAAGAATTTATATTCTCAAGTTAACGGGTATTGGTCAGGAATGATGGTGTGTGCCTGTAATCCTAGCTACTCAGAGGAGGCTAAGACAGGAGGATCACAACTTTAAGGCCTGTCTTGTGAAATTAGTGAGATACTATTTCAGAAAAAGAAAAGGGGGAGGGTACTGAGTAAGAGCTCAGTGGGACATTGCTTACCTACCATGAGTCATTTCTTGGGTGCCATCTCCAGCACAGAATTGTCATTGGAGTATTTGCACCAGAGATGACATGAGAAATATGTGTCATTTATAGGAAGCTTGGCTATCTTTTGCAGAAGTTGTTCTGCTAGCCTTTAAAAATTAATGTAGCTATTATAAGAACACTTTTGGATGGAAGCCCATCTAAAAGAAATCATAAGCTTCTTTATTTGACCATGACTTGTCATGAACACATGGACAGGTCATTGTAATTAACTGTAGTCCCTAGCAAGACAGTGTTAATGTCACAGAAATATTATTGGAATCATTTGAAGTACATAGGACTATGGGTCCAAAATTATCAACTCCTTTATGAAGTTTTTAGATGTTTTATTTTATTTTAATTTTTACATTGAAGTTGACCTAGAGGAAGAATTTCTTTGTCCTATTGTTATTTACTGGTCTAATGGAATAGATTTACAAGTCAACTAACAACATTTTAAACATAGTTTGCAAGTACAAATGGGTTCAGAGCGTGACTCACCTCTAATTAGCATACATGCATTTATGGTTAGACTTTTGTAATAATATCTACTTTAACATACAGAACCTCTCATTTCTCTGAATTCTTGGCTCTTGTCTGTGTTCCTGGTACTTATCATTGCCTAATAGATCGGAACATTAAAAATAACTAAAAGAATGTGCAAAACTGCCAAAACTGGAGAGAAGAACTCAATTGTAAACAGAAAAGCAAAAACAGAAAAACACATGAAAGAATAAGGCTAAGTGAATAGTGATGAGTATTTAGATATTAGGATTCTGTCAATAAGTTACAAATCAATTGCTAAAGGATATGTTGAATAATAGTTATAATTTTATTCTTACTTTGCAAGGAAAGATTAAAGATTGGTAAGAGCTGAAAAAAACAAAATTCAAAATAAGAGAAAATGAGCATGAGTAACTATATTTTTCAATATTTTTAAAATATTAATGTGCACTTGCATCAATTACATATTTTGATCTTTGTAATATTACCAGGGTTGTAAATTGAGTAGCAAATGGCTCAGTGTACTTTCCTAGTATTCCTGGAATGGTGGGCAGTGATCCCAGAGCTATGGTGTCCATGTCCCCTTCAGGGCACATGGTGGCTGCTGGTTTCATGTGCAGCTTTGTTCATGTGCAGAGTTGCCTAAGTCACCGAACTGAAAAAAAAAGTTCAGAAGCAAACCTAGGGAGTAGAATTGTTAAGGCATAACCTTATGTCCAGCAGCAGTACAGGGGATTCACACCTGACAATATATGGCCACTCTTACATGGTTTTGATCTATTTATATCCTAATCAACAGAATATCCTTTCTTGTGACCCATTTGACACAACCAAATGCATCCCATCAATGAGTAAAGTGGGAGGAATGCTTACAATCCTAAACTCTTATCTGAACTAAAGCATATGATGAAACCCACCCCCACACCTCAATCCCTCACAAAGCAAGGTCAGATTCCACACGGCTTTGTCTGTGAAGGAGTGAGGAGCTGGTGACAGGAGCTTAGTAAGAGATTTGCATTATAGTCAGACTTGAGCAAAGCATTTGATTTGACTGTGTGATTGGATGTACCTAATCCATGTACCATAGCTGAAGGAGGCTAGATGGGCATCTGCAAGAGGGAAGAAAGTGACATTCTGTGCAGCTCTGATGGCTCGCGTCATAGCAGTCACTGTGGTTTATACTTTATGATTTATTAATTATCTGAAAGGCAGAATGAGCAAAATGCTAATGACAGTCACTGGGAAGACTAAATTGGGAGGTGTTACAAGCTTTGATAAATGACCAGGATATGGACAGCTGTTTGGTTCAAACAGACCAAAACAAATCAGAAATATGGGATGGAAGAACATGAAATTGTTTACAGAAAGATGTGAGCAAAAGTCATATCCCAAATATTCACTGGAGAAGAGAATCAGGAGAAGTGGGATTGCTTGCAGCAACCCAAACAGCAGAGAGATTTGGAAGAAATGTGGCAGGTTTGGTAAATGCTAGCCATGAGAAAACTGTTGGCAGCAGTGTGGAGACGGTAAGGGCCGGGAGGCTGTGTTGTTTCATGTAAGGGTGACAGAGATTGCCCTGAGACCACGGTATTCCATTTGAGCTAAATAAACAAACAGTGTTGACAATCTTGGAGGGAACCCAGAGATAAATAATGCAAGTGATTAATGGAAGGGAGGGATTGATTTGTGAAGAGAGATTTATGGCGTATATCATGTGGTTAAGCAATGGCAAAAGGCAACACGATAGTACACTGTGGAAATGATGACAGTACTTTAGAGCTGGGTGCAGAAATGAAAAAAGAGTACAGGATAAAATACGATAGAATTAATTACTGTAAAGGAAAACATGTTTGAATTTTAAGCAGTGCTGACTGAAGGAGTTAGACCACTAAGTACTTTGATGGAGAACTGCTCAACTGCAACTCATCTTTTTTTTGGGGTGAGGGGAGGTAAGGATTTAACATCTGGTTTATAAAGAAAGCTCCTTAAACTCACAGGCAACAAAGCAAACCAACACCTCAACTTAAAAATAGAGAAAGGGGGGGGCTGGAGAGATGGCTTAGTGGTTAAGGTGCTTGCCTGTGAAGCCAAAGGACCCAGGTTCAATTCCCCAGTACCCATATACAGCCAGATGCACAAGGTGATGCTTGTATCTGGAGTTCATTGGCAATGGCTAGAGGCCCTGGCATGCCCATTCTCTCTCTATCAGTCTCTCTCTCTCTGTCAAATAAATTAAAATAATTAAAAAAAAATAGAGAAAGGGGGCTGGAGAGATGGCTCAGCAGTTAAGGTGCTTGCCTGCAAAGCCTAACAACTCAGGTTGGATTCCCCATCCTTATAAAGCCGTGCATAAGGCTGGATGCACAAAGTGGCATATGCATTTGGAGTTTGTTTGCAGTGGCTGGAGGTGCTGGTGTGCCCATTCTCTTCCTCTGTCTTTCTCCATGCAAATAAATAAGTAAGTAAATAAATAAATAAAATAGTTTGAAAAATAAAAAGTAAGGAAGAGACTAAAATATACATTTACCTAAAGAAGATATGTAAAGGAACAAAAAGCACATGAAAATATGCCTAACCGCATTTGTCATTAGAGACCACAAAACACACAAAACAAATTCATACCCACTGAGAAGGCTAAACTAGAAAACGAGATAACAAGAAATGCTGATGAGAATGTAAGAAATCTGAATCCTTCTGTGGCTGGTAAGAGTATAAATGGTGCCTGCACATTTGAAAACAGTTTGGCAGTTTCTCGGAATGTTAAATATGGAGTTAATTCTAAGACTCGTAGGAATACATATACTCAACAAATATACATTACTGTTCGTAGCAACATTATTTATGGAAGCTGGGAAGAAAAAGAGCCCAAATGTTTATCAGCTGATGATGAATACATACAATAAGGCATATGCATGTGGACTATTAACAAATCAACTGTTAAAGTAAATGCGGAATCCACAAACATTGCAGCTGGAAAGTTCACTGAAAGAATAATACTATCCTGGTGGCAGCATGTATAGAACAAACAGATCACTTGTTTCTACTTCTGGTGTGTTTCTTATTTGACCTATAAGCAGACAAGCTTGCTGTTCAGTGGAATCCCCCAAACATGTTTTTGTCAGTTTAATAAGCAGAAATGACAAAGGGACCAAACCCTCATTTTAAGTAAAATTGTATTAACATTTTCTGTACTTACGTCTTACTGAGTGATGTTCCCAGAAATTATGTGCTAATGGGAAGGGGAAAATGGGGTCAAAGGTCTTATGTTGTCTTGAAGAACATCTACCTGCTTATCCTCACTTTAGTGGACAGGATAGCTTCTCATTTTTTTTTTTTTTTTTTTGGTTTTGCAAGGTAGGGTCTCATTCTGGTCCAAGCTGACCTGGAATTAACTATGTAGTCTCAGGGTGGCCTCAAACTCTCGGCAATCCTCCTACCTCTGCCTCCCGAGTGCTGGGATTAAAGGCGTGCGCCACCACGCCCGGCTAGCTTCTCATTTTTGAAGTATTCACTGGGATTTCTCTGCCACTGATGGAAGAGACAAAGGTTTTTGTGAGCCTTGTAAACGGGCATTCTGGCTTGATATTTTAAGACTGAGCATGTAAGGTAGGCCAATTTTGTTTCTACTTTTCCTTTAGCACATTAGAGGTAGATTTTTCTTATTGTTGTTGTTGCAGGAAAACAAGGCCTTCAACATAGACTGAAGGACAGAGCAAGATTACGTAGCCTGATCCAAGGTCTCAATCTAATCAGAAACTCTTAGAGAAAAAAAACAAGGCCACTTTAACATCACTGTAAGTGGCACTTAGCATATGACTGGCAAACATGGAGTAGTAAACCCTGATCTAGGAAGAGTTGGTTGTACTATCATGTTTCCTAAGGTTAAAATCTTGAGTCCTGAGGAGTCTTGAGGAGGAAGCTATTTACATAATGGTAAGATGTATTGGAGTGGAAATCTTAAATATTCCAAAGTTTTGCTTGAGGTTAAACTTGAGGCCCAGCTCTCCTTGTTGGCAGTCTTTAGTGAGACCATAACAAACTCTAGTGCTCTTGTGTTTCATGGTAATCATACTTAGGTGACATGGAAATATTACTGATGTAGTTGCTAACGACATTGCTGATATAAGTTGCCTAGTACACAACTGGTACGCAGTAGGTATTTGTTAAGTGAATGAATCAGTTCTTGGGGGAAATAACCAGCCCACATGGAAGAAAGAGTGGTTCAACAGTTGATCCTAAAACTTTGCCTGTGTTAAATCTACCTGTAGCTGGGCGCATTTCCATAGCATTAAGCAAATGTGACTGTATCATTTCCATCCCACTCCATGGATCCTCTGTGTTATTTTTACAAGTTAGATGTTGTTTTTAATATCCACTTGAATTCACCATGTGTTTTGTTTCTTTTTTCTTTTTCTTTCTTTTTTTTTTTTTTTTTTGGAGAGAAAGTGAAGGACAGGTATAGAGAATGGGTGCGCCAGCAGCCTCTCAGCATCTGTGAATGAACTCTAGACGTGTGCGCCCCCTTGTGGGAAGTGCGGAATTGCGCCCTTGCATTACTTTTACGTCTGGCTAAACGTGGGAACTGGAGAAGTGAATGGGTGTTCTTAGGCTTAGCAGGCAGGCGCCTTAACCACTAAGCCATCTCTCTAGCCTTCACCATATTTTTTGTTGTTGCTGTTGTAGTTATTGTTTTGTTTTATTCCAAGGTAGAGTCTCACTCTAGCCCAGGCTGAACTGGAACTCATTCTGTAGTCCCAGGCTGGCCTCAAATTCACAGTGATCCTCCTACCTCTGCCTCCTGAGTGCTGGGATCAAAGGAGTGTGCCACCACACAGGGCATCATATATATATATATATATATATATATATATATTTGGTTTTTCAAAGTAGGGTTTCACTGTAGCCCAGGCTGACCTGGAATTCACTATATAGTCTCAGGGTGGCCTCGAACTCATGGTGATCCTCCTATCTCTGCCTCCTGAGTGCTGGGATTAAAGGCATGTGCCACCACACCCGGCTCTGCATCATATTTTTTATAGGACTGTTAAGCACAGGGGTCACTGCTGGGAAACAGGAAGAATATAACAATTTCTTTTTTAAAGGTGTTTACAGTATAGTAAGGACGACAACCAGACAAATTATATGGTAAGAACTGTATAAAATTATGTGTAACAAATGACAATAATTCATTGAGTGAGTGTCATAGTAGTACTTTGTGTCAAAAGCCACAACAATAGAGTAAAAAGAATCTAAATCTGGATATAATAGAAATGTGAACAGAGTGTCCTTGAGGCTTCTTTTCCCTTCAAGGATCTCCTGACCTTCACATTGACCATCTATGTACACATTTGCATTTGGAGAATAGGATGATATAGCCCTGACCTTATATTGCTTTCTCCCTCTACATTCTATAATGCATAAGGGCATTTCTTTTTGTAGAGAAGGTTGGCCTTTAATATTCTTAATTACCTGCCAATAATAACAAGAAAGTTTGTTTAAAAGTCATTTGTAAAAAAAATTCATTCATGACTTCTCTATGTGATGTTAACTTGTCTGTGTTGACTGTTTCGATTATGTCGTGAAGAAATTAAAATGAAATCAGTTGCCAGGAATGCTTGATTTCATGTGTCAAATAAAAAGGCTCTCTAAAAACTGTTTATTCTCAGTGGGACTGTAGCATGTGAAATTGCTGGTCTGCAAAATTCATTTTAATCTATTATTTTATCAGCATATTTTGTTGTGAATAAGTAGTAAAAGGTGCACCAGATAAAGTGCAGTACAGCTTGTAGTCTGTAATATCTACAAAAAATCTTCTTTGCAACATATTCAGTCAGCATCACACTGTGGTTTTTAATTTAATTTATGTTTCTGTTGACTGAAGGTAAATAAATAAAAAGTGGGAAGTTTTTGCAGACTTCTCTCTCAGGGGAAGGTAGTATAGAGATAACCTGCACTTTGATCATTTTATTTTATAATCAGTATCTGAGGTGGCAGATTTAAGACAGCTTCTGTGGATTGCTGTTTGGTTTTTATTACAAAGGCCTGATGTGAACAGGATATATACCACAATATAATATTACCATCCATCTTGCACTTCAACCACATTTCAGTATACAACAGTAAATCACCCATAGCTAGATGCTAGATAATGTGTTGTGTAAATCCCCTTCCTGGTCTCTGTATGAGTTTAAATATAAACATATTATCTTGTTGAAGTATTGTTAGTCTATCATCAGCTCCATTATCCACTTCAGTTTTCAGAGTAAGGGGAGCTATGTAGGAAATGAGAACATATATCCATTTTCCTTTTAGAACTTGTCAATCATATCACACTCTAGCGATAGATTTGAAGCCACCACCTGTCAAGTTACTATAACATGAGTAGACAGTTAATACAGAGGTACAAATGCAGAAGTGTAACATGTGTGGACCAATCATTTCATGGCAGAGGTTTCATGTTCAATTGTAGTTCTCAAAAACATGTTACTTGCTTTTTGAAACTTCTTGTTTTTATCTTAGTATGATTGTTATTTTTAGGCTTGACTTTTTTTTAGATAAGTTAATATATGGCCTGGTTTTTAGTGATGAATAATTCTTACTTGTGATGATGAAGATGACATGAGAAATACAGCCATTTTTATTGGCCTGTGACTAAAAAGAGACATGGGGCACGTTCAAAACCTGAGAGTGAGGTGGGGGCTGGGGGACCTCCTCATATTTGCATGCTGAGGACTGCTGTTGCATCTCCCTAGACCTGACCTTGATTTAAAAAATTTTTTTTACTGACCTTGATTTTTTAACTGCACGTTCCTAATCCTACAGAAAAAATTGTCACTGCATAGGTACGAATTTACAAATTATGCAGAGCCAACAGGCTGTGCTGACAGCCATTATGTATTAATTGTGAGCATCCATTAGAATTGATATTTGAGACATGAACAAGAAATAAAAAAATTGGTGAATACATTCATCTAGACATTGAATAGCTGTTTAAAATGTGTATGCTGTGTAAAACAATGTACAATAAATTATGCATGTATGTAAACACTATTATATATAGATCATCTTATGCTAGTGACATATAATTAGGAGCATCATGTAAATATAATCATGTGGGCTAGAGAGATGGCTTAGCAGTTAAGGCACTTGCCTGCAAAGCTCAAGGACCCAGGTTCAATTCCCCAGTACCAATGTAAGCCAGATGCACAATGTGGCACATGCCTCTGGAGTTATTTTGCAGTGGCTGGGGGCCTTGGTGTGCCTATTCTATCTTACCTGCCTCTTTCTCTTTCTCAAATCAATCAGCAAATAAATAATATTTAAAAATATGATCACGTTACCAAATTACTGTACAAACATAGTGTGCGTGTGAGTGGATAAAACTTCCAAGGGGGATTGATGGTGTTTTGTGCTCTCTTAACTGATCCATGGAGCCTCAAATTTAACTTGATTTGCCAGGAGTGCGGAGCAATTTGAGAGAGACCAGCCTACAGATTGTAGGTACTCAGAAAAGAAAACGATCTCTGGGTGGTTTTATATTGCTTCTTCCAATCTGTTATGGTTGGGACTGAAAGTGAGGGAAAGAGAAAAGGTGTGTTTCGGACGCATGCATTTAAGCTGTAGTGCCCAGGACCAGAAAGTAGAGGAAGGGGAAGCAGTAAGGGTAGTGTGGAGAATACAGGAAACGATGAGAATTCCACAAATTTCAAGCCAGAACACACAAACATTACAAAATAACCCTAGTGAGTTTTGAACGAATATGGTGCATAATGTTTAGACTACCGGACTTTCAAGCTCCAGTTAGAGGGGAAGCAAGCCTCCCTATGAGGAACACTCAGGGCGAGTGAAGGTGTAGGAAAGATGTCCCAGAAGGTCACATGGACTAGGGGTGGGAAGTATCAGATAATGAAGCTTTCAGTGTCATATAGTTCACAGAGGGATACCCAACAATCAGGAGGGGAAAAAAGGATGAAGGATACTGCGCCAGGCATCCTCTTTCAATGAGATCCCTCTATGACTGTTAAGTACTCCAGATGTCTGGTGGTGGAGCACAGTTAGGGAAGATCATGGATTATGGAAGAGGGTTATGAGCAGAACTTCCAGAGCAGACGCTGACGCTGATGCAGACACCAAGCCCTGCCTTGGTGTAGGGAGGCTCCTTGTACAGCACTTTACCATGACCAGTGCATCTATAGTAGCTCAAGTGGCCCTACAGACAGACCTCCTCTGCCATAGGCTTTTTTTTTTTTTTTTTTTTTTTTTGGTTTTGCAAGGTAGGGTCTCACTCTAGCTCAAGCTGACCTGGAAATCACTATGTAGTCTCAGGGTGGCCTCGAACTCATGGTGATCCTCCTACCTCTGCCTCCCAAGTGCTGGGATTAAAGGCGTGGGCCACCACGCCCGGCTTGCCATAGGCATTTTTTAAAAGATTTTTTTATTTATTTGGGGCAGAGAGAGAGGGAAAGAGAGATAGAGAGTGAGAATGGACTCGCCAGGGCCTCTAGCCATGAACTCCAGTCGCATGCGCCACCATTTGCATCTGGCTTACCTGGGACCTGGAGGATCAAACCAGGGTCCTTAGGCTTTGCAGACATATGCCTCCTTAGGCTTTGCAGACATATGCCTCAACAGCTAAGCCATCTCTCCAGCCCTGCCATAGACTTTTGATTAGCTTTTCAGTACCAGGTATGTGTTCCCTCCCATAGAGCGGGCCTCTAGTCCAATTAGAGAGCAGTTGGTTTCCCCAGAACAGACATGCCACTATTGCCCCCATTCGGTCATTTGGCCTGTGTAGACAAACTTGAGGCTTCTAGTATTCACTGTTTTCACTGCTGGTGACTTCTGTCTCCCATAGGGCTGCATGCAGTGCAGGTTTTTCCAGCTTTCAGTCAGCTGGTCTATAGGGAGGAGGTTTTCAGCTCAGCCCCAGCTTGATTTCTCAGTGACCTTGCTGCCCAGGCATGTGGAGTGTTCAGCAATAGGGTCTTACCATCTGTTTCTGGTGGGAAACCAAGGGGCTTGGCAAAAGCCTGTATACCTTTCTAAATATACCCACTATTCTCCATCTCACTTACACCCACTTGGATGGGCAGCTCTTATCTGTAATGTTATGATAAGAGGGCTCTGCCTCTGATCGTTCTCTGTTGACGCCATTCTTGAGTCAGTGTCAGTGTGATCTTGCTAAAGAACAAATATAATGTTTTGTTTTGTTGCTTAAGACCTTTTAATAGAATTAAATATGATTATTAATATAATTACTATATATAAATAATTATTTTATATAGAATTTTGGAAAAACATATTAGCATTTATGCTTATGTGGACTCTGTAAATATTACACTTCAATAAAAGTAGTACTTGAAAATATTTCAACAGTTTCCTATTGTCCTTGATCTAAGGTTCACATTCTTTCTTTTTCTTTTCTTTTCTTTTCTTTTCTTTTCTTTTCTTTTCTTTTCTTTTCTTTTCTTCTCTTCTCTTCTCTTCTCTTCTCTTCTCTTTTCTTTTCTTTTCTTTTCTTTTCTTTTTTTTTTGGAGAGAGACAGAGAGAGAGGGAGAGGAAGACAGATAGAGATGGGCACGCTAGCAGCCTCTCAGTTGCTGTGAATGAAATCCAGATGTGTGCGCCCCCTTGTGGTCAAGTGTGGCATTGTGCCCTTGCGTCACTTTGCATCTGGCTAAACGTGAGACCTGGAGATTGGAACTGCTAGAGATTGGAACCAGCGTTCTTAGCCTTAGGAGGCAGGCGCCTTAACCACTAAGCCATCTCTCCAGTCCCTCACATTCTTTTTAAAAAATATTTATTTAGTTATTTATTAGTTTTATATATATATAGAGAAAGAGAGAATGGACATGCCAGGGCCTCTAGCCACTGCAAACAAACTCCAGACACATGCACCACCTTGTGCATCTGGCTTAGGTGGGTTCTGGGGAATCGAACCTGGGTCCTTAGGCTTTGCTGGCAAGCACCTTAACCACTAAGCCATCTCCCCAGCCTGGCTCACATTCTTTTTAAAGCATTTATTTTATTCATTTATTTATGTGATGTGTGTGTGTGTATGTGTGTGTTTGTGTGCATGTGGAGATCAGAAGACAACTTTCGTGTCTGTCTTCACCTTCCTCTTCATTTGAGACATAGTCCTTCATTGTTGTTCACACTCCTTTCACAAACTTCGAGGAAATTCTCTTGTCTCTGTCTCCCGTCTCTGTAGGGCAACTTGAGCTACTGTAGGTGCACTGGGAATACAGAAGCCCACCATGGCTTCCAGTTTTTATGTGGGGTCTAGGGTTTTGAACTCAGGTACTTGGAGTCATATGTAAGCACTTTATCCACTAAGCCGTCTCCCAGCCAAAAGTTCACATTCTTTCACAGGAGCAGAAAAGGTGAAAGCTCTGAGTGGCAGGCATGGAGTGGCTTTCCATGCTTAACTATTCCTGCAGCCAGTTCCAGCCTCGGATCTGGCTAAAAGATCTTGGTTTTATTTAGCTAAAGAAGAATGCTTTTGATAATATGCAAAACTTAGAGACCCCCAACCCTTCTTTGCATGTGTATGTATGTGGGCTCATGTGTGTGTGGGGGCATGTGCTTGTGCATGTGCATGTATGTGTGCCTGCATGCGTGTGTGCATGTGGAGGTGAGAGGTAGATACTGGGTGCACATGTACCCATATACAAGTATGCCCACACACACGTGAACATGCATACTCACAAATGCACACACACACAAAACGGATGAAAACTGCAAATGCAGGAAAGCAGTGCAGCTCTAACTTTATTATGATACAAGAATCTGATTTTTATTGGTGCTAGATAACATGGACTGCTATTCTATCATGGTTTTCACCTTCAAAATGGAAAGGAAATGAGGAAAATGGGGAAATAGTCCCAAAGCAAGGGAAGGGAGGAAGGGATAACAGTTCTGGGGGAGGCTTACTTGCTCTTGAAAGTGAGATCTGGACTCCATCGAGACATGCAGGATCCAGTGTCAGCAAACAGACTCCCAAGAACAGCAGAGGCAACGTGGAGGAGCCCGCATCACTGTGGCTGGACTGGAGCCGTCTACCTATCCACTCCCAGAACAGCTTGCCTTGGAACCTCATCATATACATACTGTGTTTAGAATGATAGGTTTGAGTATAATGTGTTTATTCTGCATACTAAGTTAACATGCTTATGTGTCAGATAATAAACCTTTCGCTGTTTGAGTTCTTTTTAATTAACCTTCTATTAGTAGCAGCAGAAAGCAGGACTTCCTCAAGCTGCACCATGTAGACACTAGTAGTCTTCACCCCTCACCATTCTGCCCCTAGATCACAGGCCTTCTGTTTACATCTTCTGCCATGTGCTTTAGCGATGTGGCTGCCCACCTGCATTTGAGCAGCTCCTTCCTGGTCACTCAGGTTTGAGCCATTACGTCATTTCTCTAGACTGATTTGTCTGAATCTTTATTTGAAAATGTATATTCTTTCTCTTCCTCAGCTCCTTATCCCATCATTTTCTGCTTTTTTTTCCTGTTACCCTTCCACCGACTTTATCACAACTTGTACTTTCTTTTTCTCATCAGCCTGCAAACTCCATGTGGTCATAGCCATAAAGTCATTGTGATCCCATTGTGAAATCCATGCAGAGTCTGGCATGCTACTCAGATACCATTGCATTGGTGAATAATAAATGCTTCATCTCAGGTTTTCTTCCAGTGCTCAGACCAAGGGAAGTTGTAATTCCCTCGGAGAGGTCAGCCAAATACCACCATGTCTAAGTTACTCAAATAATCTATAAGATTACTCTTACTAGTATTTTGACATTTTAAGCAAATGAAATCCCAATTTAATAATCATAACTTGTGTTAATAATGCGAGTAGTAAAGAATTGAGCCACTGAGATAGGATGTTTTAAGTGAGTTGGCAAATAAATGTTAACTTTTCAGACAGCACAGAGAGGGAAAACCTGACTTTTAGATATTGTGCATCCACGAGTCACTAAAAATTTTCAACCTAGTCTTCCCAGTACATTTTCATATCATCTAACATTTAATCTATAGTGTGGTCAACCCATGCTCTCAGAATTGTTATGCATGTTTCATGTCTTATTACATCAACCAGAAATTCCAGAGCAATTTAAAGCAATGATGGCCTTTTCTGGAACTTTTGTTTCTTGTCTTACCATTTTGTTTTTGTTTTATTTTGAGATAAG
Source organism: Orientallactaga sibirica (assembly GCA_036365145.1). Lineage (NCBI taxonomy): Eukaryota > Metazoa > Chordata > Mammalia > Rodentia > Dipodidae > Orientallactaga > Orientallactaga sibirica. Next base: position 4,522,315 of record JAEOAD010000036.1, read on the forward strand.
GCCTTGCTAAGAAGCCCAGGCTATGCTTTGACTGGCCACCTTCCTCTTCCCCAGTGCTGAGATTTCAGACATCAACTACCATATGCAGCCCATTTATCTTTAATCTTATCAGGAATGTCTCTGTTGGCTGTTAATGTTGGCTCTGTATATACATACATGCACTCACATGCATACAAATACATATATACATACACATATAAACATATATAAGTTATACATATATATATTTAAGTTACACTAAGAAAATATTTTTCTGTTCCTAAAAGATGTTTGATTATAGTATGTCAGAAGCATATAAAGAGGTATAACTTTTTTTCTATTCTGTGATACTAGTTAATCGCCACTTATAAAATTACATGCATGAGATGATTTAACATCCTCTTTTATCTTGTTCTATTGCTTTCTTCTGGGTCTATTTATGAATGTCTCATCTTCTTGCTGAGTGGTCAGGCTAAGTCTGCAGAAATGACAAAAGACTTGCTAGGTGGTCCATACAATATAAATTAGATACTCAGTTCATGTAAGGAAGGAGCAGCAAAAATAACAGTATATAAAAATGCATTATGGCAGAAGAATGATGGCTGAATATGTAACTATTATGTCCTGCTGTTTTCACCACTCCTTCCTTATATGAACCGTGTATCTTATTTCTATTTTATAATATACTACATGTAGCTACTATTTAGTGAATGCTTATTATGTGACAATCTTATGCAAATTACTTTATATGGCTTATATTTATTTCTCTTATATGTGAATTATATTATATGAGATACATGTTACAATTATTTTTTCTGTGTCAAAGATGACATAATTGAGACTTAAAGGAGTTTATTTGCCTTAAATAATACAGCAGAGATTTGGACCTTGGCAGTCAGCTCCATGTCCGGTGCTGTTGTTACTTTTATGCTACCAGTAAACATCATTTAGTTTTGAAATCTTTTGGAGGCTAATTATCATCATTGCATGAATCCTCAGGGAGTAGTCTGTAGATTGAAACCAATCTCAAAATAAAATGACAGTAAATATGTATAACCATATATCATAAACTATTGGTGCTTTTGAACATTTTATAAGGTAAATGCCACGTTCAAGTGAGAGGCTTTCATGATAATATCACATTTATTTGAGCATTTATAACAGATGCTTGTCTTAAAAATCCTCATGTTGCTAGGAAGCTAATTATTATCAGGACCTTCTTAGTAATGAGTTTATATAATGTTTCAAGTCTACATCATCCTGAAAAGATTATCTAAAATTTCTAACATAACATTGTTTTTCTGAGTTATGGTAATGAGGCCACATTTGTTTGTTATCATTTATACTCACTACTCCTGCATTACCAAAATGAAGTCAGGGTGTTTACATTTCCATTAGAATGTTAAGGTCTTAAAACATTTAGAAAAAAATGACAACTACAAACAACCAGAAACTGAAAACAACACAGTCATTACCCAGATTTAGATTCCAAAAGGACAAAATGATCTCATAAAGAGGCTACTTAAAGCAATGATAAAATTCCAGTCAACATAATAAATGATGACATCTGAAATGTAGTCATAAAGTGAAACATTTCACCCTTTAGAACAAAAAAAAAAAATCACATTTGAATTAATAGTTGGGAGTATGACCTTGAGAAATTGATTGCAAGGTTTTTTTTCCCCTTAGTGATTACTAAACCTCATGGCTTCAGGAGAGATCATTGCACATTAAACTTAGTCTGAGCTAGCTCAGGCCAATGTTTAGGTGTTACAGATACCTGGAACAAGATCTCTGTTTACAGTCACATGAGCATCCACAACCTGTGGGATTTCCAAGGTTATCTAAATAGAAGAATTGTGTCCTATTACCAGTATAACTTACTCTAATCAAATTAATTTCATAGAAATTAATTTATCAATATGATCAGAAGCAAGTAAATCAAATTTAATACTCTATAGAAGATTCTTTCCCATACCCACATGTTAATTTCATTTCAAAACAGCTTCCTGGGCTGGAGAGAAGGCTTAGCGGTTAAGGCGCCTGCCTGCTAAGCCTAAGAACGGGATTCCAATCTCCAGGTCCCACGTTTAGCCAGATGCAAAGTGATGCAAGGGTGCAATGCCACACTTGCCCACAAGGGGGCGCACACATCTGGATTTCGTTCACAGCAGCTGAGAGACTGCTGGTGCACCCATCTCCATCTGTCTCCCTCTCCCTCTCTGTCTCTCTCCAAAAAAAAAAAAATTAAAAAAAATAAAAAAACTTAGCTTCCTTAATACAATCAAAACATGGTTTAATTTATGAAAAATTTTAGAAACACATCTGCTGTATAAAATACTGTGTCTAACAGCAATGTACCCTGCAAACTATTCAACTGGCCAGCCAGGCAAGATATGCCCACTAGTGCAACAGTGGCATGTCTGTTATATGGGTAACCAAATACTCTGATTGGATTTGAGGCCCACTCCATGGAAGGGGAATTCATGCTAGATACTGAAAACCTTTGCCTTAGGTTTATGCCCATATATTGATGTTGCTCTCATTTTGAATAGAGAAACTTCCCTTTTTAGATGTGGTGACTGCTAATGAGACTCAAAAATTGTAAAAATGCTGAGAAGAAATGATAATTGAGTGTCCAGTGGTAAATCAGATATCTCCATCACAGCCTCCAAGACTCAAGGACCATTGCAAAAGAGGTGGCAGAAAAATGTAAGAGCCAAATGATGGGAGTAGTGCTTTGGAATGCTGTCTTCCAGATACAAGTGGCCGTTGCACTCATAACTTCACAGTGGCTGTCAATACCCACATAATACCTGCATAATATGAGGGCAAAAATAGCATCAAAATAGAAAAGGGCTTAAAAGGGGGACAAATAAGGGTAGGGATTATGATCAGGGTGCATTATGTATATGTATGGAGGTTGTCAATAAGCAGTTAAAAATAATTTTTGCTATTTTTAAAATTTTTTTTAAAGGGCTGGGGAGATGCCTTAGCAGTTAAAGGCACTTGCTTGCAAAACCTTTTGGCCTGGGATCAATTCCACAGTACCCATGGAAAGCCAGATGAACAAAATAGCACATACATCTGGAGTTTGTTCTCTCTCTCTCTCTCTTATAAATAATAATTTTAAAAATCTCAAAAGTTTAGCAACCTAAAAACTACTATCTAAATTTAAATTTGAAATTGTTTGATAAATGGAATTAAGTTCTCCTTATTTGTAATTGCAATGTTAATGCTTTAACAGTGGTCCTTACAACTACTTGGGGTGGATTTGTTAATTCCTAATTTATAGGTTTTAATATATTAAGGATCACACAGCAGAGTAGAAGACAAAACTGGATCTTGGGCTGGAGAGATGGCTTAGCGGTTAAGGTGAAGAATGCCAGTTCCAATCTCCAGGTCCCACGTTTAGCCAGATGCAATTGTGCCAGGGCACAATGCCGCACTTGCCCACAAGGAGGTGCACATATCTGGAGTTTGTTTGCAGCAGTTGAGAGACTGCTGGTGCGCCCATTCTCTATCTGTCTTCCTCTCTCTCTGTCTCTCTCTGTGACTCTCTCCAAAAAAACAAAACAAAACAAAAAAGAATGGATCTCACTCACCTTGGCAGTCGACATGTTCTCTAGAGGGCCTGGCACAAATGATAGAAATTACAGAACACAGCCCCAAATGTGGTAGAAATGGGTGAAAATCAGAGTTTTGTAACTCCAATTCCAGTGTTCTTTCCTACACTCTACTGCCTTTAGTATTGTCTCCTTGTGACAATAGTAAATACAGAAGTTTCTCCAAGCAGAACCCATGGAAATGAAAGTCAGGAACTCCTGTGTAAAGCAAGGTGAAGGCTGAAGCCATTCACGTAGCCCTTGAGCAGCAATGAGTGTACATTATTGTACTGCTTGATCACTGCAGTTACATCTGGAAAGGAAAGATCACCAATTCAAAGGTAAGCCTGATTGCTGATACAGAAGTGGCTAAGGGTGGCTGGAGAGATGGTTCAGTGGTTAAGGTGCTTGCCTGCAAAGCCTAATAACTGGGGTTTGATTCCCCATATCCATGTAAAGCCAAATGCAAAAAGTGGCACATGCATCTGTATTTTGTTTGCAGGGTTAGAGGCTCCGGCACACCTATCATTTCTCTCTGTCTCTGTTCTCTCTGTCTCCCTTTGCTTGCAAATAAATAAATAAAAAAAATTATTTTAAAAATATTTTAAAAGTGGCTAAGGTGATCCAGGAATAGACAAACCCTAGAGCTGGAGTGGTGGCTCACCAGTTAAGGTGCTTGCCTTCAAAACCTAATGGCCTGGGTTCAATTCCCTAGTACCCATAGGAAGCCAGATGCATGCATTTGGAGCTTGTTTGTGGCAGGTGGAGGCCCTGGTGTGCCCATTCTCTTTGTCTCTCTTCTCTCTCTGTTTGCAAATAAATAAATAAAAATATTAAAAAAGAAACCCTAGAGACTTCTACTTCTAGCAATAGAAGACTAGACAATTAGAATCAACTTTCTGCTAAGAACAATTAGAAATAATGGACAAAAGGTTTTTAAAAGTATTTTGAGAACATTAGATTTGAGATAGCTAATAAAACAGTAAAGTACTAACGTTTAGGATATGGAGGAAAATGGTTACAGAGAGCTGAGGACCACATTTATTGGGAGAGATTTGTCAATTCTGGAGGAAATATTGAAGGTATGGCCAGTATTTTTAAAAGATGGTAAGACTAGGGCAGTAATGAGAGTATAGGACTCACGAAGACATTTTTGGTTCTGGTGTTGGGGAAAAATGGAGCACAGACTGCTGCAGAAACAGAATACTTAGCTCTATAGACATAGCAACAAAACAATGCCATGAGAGCTAAGTGCTGTGATAGCTAAGGCTATGGTAAGGCAATGGGGCTATTAACACCCGCTAGGAGAAGGGGTGGTGTGGTGTTTGTCGTGGGACACTTACCAGGGATCCACTTGGTATTCCATCCACCCCTGTTCCTGTCTCCAGGCTGCAGGTGGTCTTGCCAGTTACTAGATTCACTAAAGGTTAGGCCATGATGCAGCTTCCATGAAGTCATTGATCACCAAGAGGAGGGTTGTTCATTTCCATGATGCAGCATTTTTATTGACAACTTCTGTACTTACAGACAAGAAACTATGATATTTCCCTCCCCTCCCTCATTTTCCCCTTCACAACTCCGCTTTCCATCATGTCCCCTCCCTCTCTCCATTAGTCTCTCTTTTATTTGATGTCATCATCTTTTTCTCCTATTATGAGGGTCTTGTGAAGGTATTGCTAGGCACTGCAAGGTCATGAATATCGAGGCCAATTTCTGTGTGGACAGTTGCATTGTAAGGAGTCGTACCCTTCCTTTGACTCTTACATTCTTTCTGCCACCTCTTCTACAATGGACCCTGAGCCTTGGAGGGTGTGACAGAGATGTTTCAGTGCTGGACACTCCTCCGACCCTTCTTCTCAGCACTATGTTGCCGTTTGGGTCATCCCAGTGGTCATCACCATGTGAAAAGAGAAGCTTCTCTAATCAGATGTGAGGGTAGCATTAATATATGAATATGAACATTAAGTGTAGTGCTTCCAGGGAAGTTTGGTGAGAATAACATATGCATTTATCCAGACAAGAACAGGCTTTATACCCCTAAGGCTTATAACCTCCCCTGCCATAGGCTTTTGATTAGGTTTTCAGTACCAGGCATGTATTCCCTCCTATAGAGTGGGTCTCCCGTCCAATTAGAGAGCAGGTGGTTTACCCCAGGGCCAACATGCCATATTGCACTCCTTCAGTCATTTGGCCTCTCTGGCCAAACTTGAGGCTTCCAGTGTCCTCCAATTTCACCGCTGATGACTTCTGTCTCCCATAGGGCTGCATGCAGTGCTGCCTTTTCCAGCTTTCAGTTGGCTGGTCTACAGGGAGAAGGTTTTCAGCTCAGCAACAGCTTGATTTTTCTTGCTGCCCACGCATGTGAAGTCTTCAGCAATGGGGTCTTGCCATCTGTTACTTGTGGGAAACCAAGGGCTGTGGTAAAAGCCTGTAATGTTTTAGAGGCAGCAGAGACCTCCCTGGTCAACAACTCACTGAAAAATTTCTAGTAGCAATCTATGGCTTCTGGATGTCCCATTATCCAAAGAAGTAGGCTTTCATATGTCTTATTCAGAACATCTTGAATTTTAATTGACCTTCCTCCCACCCTTCTCTTAATCTCTTCCCCTGACCTCACTTAGGCCATTCCACTCCCTGTGATCTGTTCTTCTACTTACACATATACAATACCATCCCCTAAAGTCCTTCCTTCTCCTCCCTCCCTTATAGCCTTTTTCCAGCTTACTGGACTCTGCTGTACATATAAGTCTAAACAATTGTAGCTAGGATCCACATATGAGAGATAACAAGCAACGTTTGATTTTCTGAGCCTGGGTTACCTCACTTAGTATAATCCTTTCCAGATCCATCCGTTTCCCAGAAACTCTCATAATTTCATTTTTTATTTACTGCAGAATAGAACTCTATTGTGTAAACATACCAAATATTTATTATCCATTCATCTGTGGAGGGACATCTAGGCTGGTTCCATTTCCTAGCTATTGTGAATAGAGCAGCAATAAACATGGTTGTGCAAGTATCTCTAAGGTAGAGAGAAGAGTCATTAGGATATATGCCTATGAGTGCTATGACTGGGTCATAAGGTAAATCTATTTTTAACTGTCCAAGAACCTCCACATTGATTTCCACAATGGCTGTACCAGACTACATTCCCACCAACAGTTTAGAAGTGTTCCTCCTTTTCCACATCCTTGCCAACATTTATTGTCATTTGTTTTCTTGATGGTAGCCATTCTGACAAGAGTGAGATGGAATCTCAAAGTAGTTTTAATTTGCATTTCCTGATGGCTAATGATGTAGAAGACTTTTTTAGATGTTTATATGACATCTGTATTTCTTCTGATGAAAACTCTCTATTTAGTTCCATAGCCCATTTTTTTAATTGGGTTGTTTGATTTCTTATTGTCTTTTGAGTTCTTTGTATATTCTGGATATTAATCCTGTCAGATGTATAGCTGGCAAAGATTTTCTCCCATTCTGTAGGTTGTCTCCTTGCTCTGTTTAGTGTCCTTTGCTATACAAAAGCTTTGTATTTTCATGCGATCCCAGTGGTTGATCAGTGGTTTTATTTCCTGAGCAATGGGGGTTATATTCAGAAAGTCATTACCTATGCCAACATGTTGAAGGGTTTCCTTACCTTTTCCTCTACAAATTTCAGAGCTTCAGATCTGAAATTTTGGTCCCTGATCCATTTGAACTTGATTCTTGTGCATGGAGAAAGACAAGGATCTATTTTCATTCTTCTACACACAGATACCTAGTTTTTCCAGCACCACTTGTTGAAGAGGCTGTCTTTTCTCCAATGAATACTTTTGGCATTTAATTTTTTTTGTTTATTCTTTCTTTATTTATTTGAGAGTGACAGACAGAGAGAAAGAGGGAGGGAGAGAGAGAGAGAAAGAGAGAGAGAGAATGGGCATGCCAGGGCCTCCAGCCATTGCAAACGAACTCCAGATGCATGTGCCACCTTGTGCATCTGGCTTATGTGGGTCCTGGGTAATTGAGTCTCAAACTGGGGTCCTTAGGCATCACAGGCAAGCACTTAACTGCTAAGCCACCTCTCCAGGCCAATTTTTGGCATTTTTATAAAAAATCAGATAGCTATAGCTGTATGGATTGACATCTGTGTCCTTTATTCTGTTCCATTGATCCATGTATCTGTCTCTTTGCCAGTACCATGCTGTTTTTGTTACTATGGCTCTGTAATACAGCTTAAAATCGGGTATGGTGATAACACCAGCCTTATTTTTGTTGCTCAAAATTGTTTTGGCTATTTGAGGCTTTTTGTGCTTCCAAATGATTTTTTGGATTGCTTTTTCTATTTCTGTGAAGAATGCCATTGGAATTTTAATGGGGATTGAATTAAATGTGTAGATGCCTTAATAGTTAAGATGCTTGACAGCAAAGCCAAAGCATCCAGGTTCGATCCCCCAGAACCCATGGAAGCCAGACGCACAAGGTGGCATATGTGTCTGGAGTTTGTTTGTAGTGGTTGAAGGCCCTGGTGTGCCCATTCTCTCTCTTGCTCTTTCTCTCCCTTTCTATCTGTCTCTGTGCCAAGTAAATAAAATAAAATAAATAAAATTATATTAAAAAAAAACCACTGGTGACCAAGAACAACTTCCAAAAGATATCCTGCGTGGTGTGTTACCACACTGGCAGGCTGAGGAACACATCATGATCAGAGCAAAGGCTTCTGAGCATTACTGAGGACAAGATTGAGAAAAGGCTTAGGGAGCTGAGGAGATGGCTCAGCAGTTAAGAGTGTTTGTCATTTAAGCAACCAGACACCACCAAGTTTGAGTCCCCAAAACCCACGTAAAAAGCTGAGCATGGCCATGCACGTCTGACACCCAGTCCACTGGGGGCAAAGACCAGAGAATCACTGGGGCTTGCTGATGGACAGCAGCTCTGGGTTGTGGGAGAGAGCTTGCCTCAAGGAAATAAGTGGATGACACCCAATGTTCTCCTCTGGACTCTGTTCACATGTGTGTGGGACATGCACATCTGCACACACATGCATACAAGATACATCACACATGTGTGCATACATACATGTGCAAGTTTAGAAAATAAAGATTATCAGGTTTGTAAGTGGATAAGGGCTGGATCTCAGGACCTTCCACTAATGTGCTGACTATGTGTGGAAAGCTCTGACTGGCATGCAACATGGATAAATGAGCTTCTTAGGCAATCAGCTTGAATAATGACATAGAAGACCTCCTTACTTCATTTACACATGCTATCACAGAAGTTAATGTATTGAGCAATACAATATAACTTCAGAACAACTTGAACAGTAGATTCAAGAGAGTAAATTTAATGGGAATAAATGAATACAAAGTAAACATTTCCCTTACATTAAAAATCAACCGCACAGTATGGTTGAGATTTGGTTAATGTAGTGTGTATGAAGAAAGACCTTAGGATTTTAGTTGACAGAAATGGCAGCATGAACAAATCATGTGATATGTTCTCAAAATACTTCCAAGCAAATAAAACAAACATGCAAAAAAAGACTCCATGTTCTTAGGCCAGACTAAGAGAAATAGCCTGTCCAAACTAAGGAAATCATGGTTCTTCTGTACTTGGAATAGGATAACTTGCATTTAAGACAGGGGCTCAAAAAACCATGGTGTCACATTATTAAGAAGGGCATTGGCAAAGTGGAGCTGAGCAGAGGCGAGTGATTAGGATGCCAAAAGATTGGAAGCATCATATGACAGACATCTAGCTGTAAGATCTTGGTTTGTTTTGTCTGGAAAAAGGATGATGTGGGTCTTGTTATAGGGGAAGATGACATAATATACATGATGAATTTAGCTCAGCGAACTAGCACACTAAACACCTAATAAGTGCCAACAGTAATTCTGATTTCGATAGTAGAAGGCTTGACCTTCCTCTGTCATCTCACAGGGAAACACTATCAACACCATGTGGAGATCATGGGAAACATGAATACAGAAGAAAGACCTTTCTGAACTACACAGATATGATGGGCTGTTTCACTCTTAGTCCTCACCTGAGATTTCATAGAAGCTTTGGTATTTTCATAATAGACGCAATAATCTAAAACAGTCTGACTGTGTGGTTTCATAAGCCATCATTTGGCTGAAGAAGCAGACCATGTTCTCTGAGTCAGCTGCTTCTGAATGATGCCTTGTATACTGAAAGAATGCTGGGACCCAGAGTTCTTCCAACGGGAGACATATTTAAGAGGGCGAGGTATTGTTTTCTTTTATGTTTTAAAAGAAAAATTTCATAGGAGAATAGAAGGATCATTAATGTAATCATACTTAATATTTAGTGAATTAATCATCAAAACAGAAAATAATTTTAGTAGCCATCACTTTGTAATGATTTGAAATTCCCAGAGAGGGAAGATGGCAATGGGAAAGTGATCTTTTCCTTTTTCACATTAGAGAGATTCCTCCCATTATTTAGAGAATCTCTCTCTCTGCATTTTAATTACATGCCCAGGGAATGCTTTCTGCCAGGGCATACAGAAGATGGGCATTCCTGTGAAATGAGGCCTGCCTTGGTGCACCATAGGCTCCTCTTCATCTCTTAGTCCCGAGAATTGACAATACTTGAAGGAGTTAAAACAAAATAAATTTTTTCCTCTCTTCCTTTCTTCTTTTCATATTCAGTGTCAGGACAGAAGGCAGGCCTACCTATGTATTGGTGACTGACACATTTAAGAGGTGACATTCCTACTGCTGATGTAGACCTGGCCAGCAGCTTGTTTTGCTCAAGGACACTTTAACATCACCACTAATAACGGAGCTAGTGTCTTTCACCTGAGCCACTATATTGTGATGGAGGGCCACTTGTAAACTCAGCTCCATGGCCTGCCTGTAACCAATTACCATCCTTTCTAGAAACAAGATCAATTAGGATGTCTAACATTTAAAATGAGATGTTAAGTAATTCTGAGAGCTAGGAAACACATATGTATCAGTCTACTTCAATTTATTCATGCTAAGTGCTACCATAGATACATTTTACAACCTAAAAGAACTTTCGAGATGTAGTTTTACATCGTTCTATTAAAACACAGTTCAGGGTTGGAAAGATGGCTTAGTGGTTAAGGCAGTTGCCTGCAAAGCTTAAGGACCTAGGTTTGATTTCCTAGTACCCGTGTAAGCCAGATGCCCAGGGTATAGCATGTGTCTGGTGTTCATTTGCAGTCACTAGAGGCCCTGGCACACTTATTCTTTCTCTCAAGTAAATAAATGAACAAAATATTTAAGACAGTTCACTTGTGTATAGTTGAATGGCTCACCATCAGCTTTAGCATGTAAGTTTTTAACAGGTTCTTAAAACATGTACAAACTAGCACCTTTTTATTTTATTTCTCTCTTTTTAAAAATTTTATTTATTTGAGAGATAAAGATATATATATACATATATACACACACACACACACACACACACACACACACACATACCCATATATGTATATGTAGAGAAAGAGTAAGAGTGAGAGAGAGAGAGCACTAGGGCTTCCAGCTACTACAAATGAACTACAAATGCATGCGCCACTTTGTGCATCTGACTTTATGTAGATACTAGAGAATCAAATCCGGGTTGTTAGGCTTTGTAGGCAACCACCTTAACCATTGAGCCATCTCCCCAGCCCTTCCCCCCCCCTTTTTGTCAAGACATTATTTTAAAATTATTTTAAGACAGCATACAAAAGAATAGGTTTCATTATTGCATACATTATTTATATGTATGTGTTATTATATGTTAATTTAGTCCCCCTTACTAACCTGGGCCCCATATTCCTCCTACTATCTTGTTGGTCCTTTTAATCTTCATTCTAGTCCTCCTTTCTGCTTTCATGTAACACGCATTTCATTACCTTTCATACCTTTAAGATCTTTTCCTCCCCTCTTATGGTCTTCTTTCTACTTTCATCACACACACACACACACACACACACACACACACACACACACACCTTTCAATCTAGAGAGAAATTAAAATATGAGAGAAAACATACAGTATTTATCTTTCTGAGTCTGGCTTATCTTACTTGACATAATGTTTTCCAGTTCCATCCCCTTTCCTGTTAATATGATGATTTCATTTTTTATAGTTGTATAAAATTCCTGTATATATACAACATCACACTTGATACATTCATCTGTTGATGGTCATATAGGCTGATTTCAATTCTGTAGCAATAAAGATGGATCTGCAAGTATCTCTATGGTAAGTTGACTTAGAGTCCTTTGGGTATATACCCAAGAGTTATATAGCTAGGCCATATGGTAGTTCTAGTTTCAATTTTTTGAGATGTCTGATTTCCATAGTCACTATAACAGTTTACATTCCCACCAGCATTGTAGAAGGTTTTCTCTCTCCCCACATCCTTGCCAGTATTTACAATTGTTTGTTTTCTTGATGACAGCCATTCTGACTGGGTGGAGAAGCAATCTCAACTCAGTTCTAATTTTCATTTTTTTATATATTCATTTTCTTAAGGATATTCAATGCTTTTTCAAATATTCATTGACTACTTGTATTTCTCCTTGTGTGTGTGTGTGTATACATGTGTATGTGGTTGTGTGTGGACATGTGTTTGCATGTATGAGGAGGTCAGAGGTTGACATCTAAACCTGGGACTCACAGATTTAGCCAGCAGGTCCCAGAGATCCTCCTGTCATTGTCTCTCCCATGGGATTAAAGGCGTGTACTAACACACCAGCATTTACAACTTTATCTAATTTTGACACTTTCATACATGTATACAATGCATTTTGATCCCATTCCCATCAATTACCTTCTCTTTTTCTCTCCCCTCAAAACCCTTACCCTTCCATGAGATCCCCTTCCTACTTCTATGCCTTGTTTATTTTTTTAGTCCACTAATTTGAATTAGGGTTCCTTGCATCATCATGGGTGGAGGTTATTTACTGGAGAATGGACAGTCCTCCACTGCCTACCCGCCTTTAAGGACATGACTCGATCTGGCGGCAATCAGAAGTTTTCACTGTTTACTCTGGGAGGTGTGAGGTCTCATAGACCCCTCCCTCATGTATGATGAATACTGATAAGCTCAGTGTTGTGCAGGAAGCCACATCTGCTGTGCATTCGTGAAAGTAGTGGACTTGTCTTTTACAGAAAGCAGCATTCTTCAACCTCACTGTTCTTAAATTCTCTCTTTTTTATAAAGTTTTTATTTTTATTTATTTATTTATTTATTTATTTATTTTTATTTATTAGAGACAGAGAAAGGGAGGAGAGAGAGAGAGAGAGAGAGAGAGAGAGAGAGGGAGAGAATGGGTGTGCCAGGGTCTTCCAGCCACTGCAAACAAACTCCAGATGCATGCGCCACCTTGTGCATCTAGCTTACATGGGTATTAGGGAATCCAGCCTTGAACTGGGGTCCTTAGGTGTCCCAGGCAAGTGCTTAACCACTAAACCATCTCTCCAGCCCCTGTTCTTACATTCTTTTTGTCTCCTCTTACCCAAGCCTTGGAAAGTGTGGTTTAGATATCATGTTTAGGGCTGAGCACAAAGCAGTGGCTTATTCTTGGTACTTGTCAGCTCTGCATCTCTGTCCTTTGCATCAAGAAACTTTTGTGTTTGAGGCTGTGAGCAGTACCAATCTATGGAAACAAACATATATATTCAGAAGGCAGTTTGACATGCTGTCTGATTAGCATAACCACAGTATTGGGTCTCTCCCTAGTGCCTAAACCCCCAGCCACAGCCAGATTAATCAGGCATGAGACACACACACACACACACACACACACACACACACACACACACAGAGAGAGAGAGAGAGAGAGAGAGAGAGAGAGAATGGGCGCGCCAGTGGCCTCTCAGTCACTGTGAACGAACTCCAGATGCGTGCACCCCCTTGTGGGCAAGTGCAGCATTGTGCCCTTGTGTCACTTTGCGTCTGGCTACACGTGAGACCTGGAGAATCGATCGGGTGTTCTTAGGCTTAGCAGGCAGGCACCTTAACTGCTAAGGCATCTCTCCAGTCCTCTAATACTTTTGATTGGTATTTTTTCATTATTTCTATTTCCTTACTCATGCCTTGTATTGAGCTCCTTATTTCATTAAGTTGGTTTCCTGTTTTCTCCTTTAGGAGTTTGTTTTCTCTTTTGATTCCTTTGATTTCTTTGAGTATAATCATTTTTTTGAAATTCATTATCAGGCATTTAATATAAAACAGTCTCACTGAGGGTCATTTCTGATGGATTTATAGTTTTTGGTAGGATTGTATTGTCTTGATTTTTTGGTGTTTCTTGTATTATAATGTAGAAATTTTTACATCTTAAGTTATTTTGATGCTTGGATTTTCTGATTATCTGCAGGGTTCTTAGCCATGCAAATCCAACTTTATATATCTTCAGGGTAGGAGGTTAAGGTGCCAAGTGTAGCTCTCATACTCCAAGGAAATAGCAGAAGTGACTCTATGTGTTGAGTTTGCCTGCTATTTAAGTGTTTTACTATACTAGGTGGAGCAATTTGCTGTCAAATTCTAAAATTCAACTGAGCAGTATATACATTCAATTCAAACTAGCACAGAGTATTTATGCAATAATGAGGATTAAAGCAAACAGAAAATCTAATAAAGCCAAAGTCCCTAAGGGTGTGTGTTATTCCACACCCTAAATCCTGTCAACTGGGAGGTTGAGATTTCTGGTCTGAAATGGGTTCCAGATCAACCTGGGGCCGAATTATACCCTGCCCCCAGTAATAACAGAAGAAAAAGACAAAGGCCCTATGAATCAGGGAACATCAAAGGCAAAATAGTAAACACCAAAGTACAGCTTATTTGAGAATGGTTAAGTCCAATCAAGAATATGTAACACATAACCTGCATTGACATGAAAATGGAGATTAGTACTTCTAGGGCAGGCCTATGTATCTGCCTTTTTTTTTTTTTGTCTTTAAAATATGGAATGCTTCACGAATTTGCGGGTCACCCTTGTGCAGGGGCCATGCTAATCTCTGTATTGTTCCAATTTTAGTATATATGCTGCCAAAGCGAGCATCCTGCCTTTGTTTAAGTAGGCCCTGTAACCTTTTGGGATGGCTTCTAATTTCACCAATGCTGAATGTCCACCTCGATCTGTTGTGCTGTGGATGCAGTGTTCTCATTGGCTGTGCTGGATATTGTGTGGCCAGGGGTGAATGACTTCTTCAGAGGTTCACAGCACTGACAGTTGGGAGATGGGAAGCTGTGCAAGATGCTTGGAATACCAGAGCTGTTCAGCTGGTCCCTCTTGTGTTCTCCTTCAGCAGCTGCTCAGCTGGTCCCTGCTGTCTTCTTCTTCAGGTTTCTTGACTTTGCGAGGAGGCTGATGTGAGTGGAAAATCCCTCCACCTGGTTTCTGTTCCTGCAGCTCTGCACCAGTCGGGCAGGCAGGCATGTGCAGTGGGGCCACTGCTGCCTTGGTGCGACTGTAGCTGTTCCTCCTTTGTGGAAGATCATAGTCTCTTCTGCTTCTCTGCTCTGGTTGATAACAATTATACACCTTCATTTCTCAGTAGAAGCGTGTATTTTTCTCTTTCTCTGTTCATTTCCCTCCCTAGACTCCTTTGGTGTGGCTACTATGCTGCCATCTTACCCAGCAGTCTGCCCAGCTACACTACACAACCTCCTGAGTTGTTCATTTCTCTTGGCATTCTGGTTTTCTGAATCCTCATCAGTTTGTTAGTAATGCTTTTCCCTGTTATTTTTATATAATTCATTGAAATGTTCACTTTCCTTCCCTCCCTCCCATCTTTCCTTCCTTTCTTTTATTCTTTATGTGTGTGTGCATATATGCATACATATGGGTGCATGTATGTATGTGGGTGCATGTGGAAGCCAGAAGCTGACATTGGTTTTCTTCTTCAATCACTTTCCACATTATTTTTTGAGACAGGGTCTCTCATAGCAAAGAGATTTATTAGAATAGCTAGCTAATCAACTGCACAGATTCTCCTATCTCTGCCTCAGTATATTCCACCATGCCTGGTTTTTCATGGTTACAGTGGATCTGAATTCAGGTCCTCATGCTTGTGTGGCAAACACCTTACTGATTGAGCCATCTGTTCCCAGTCCCCAGGCTTTTCATTTTCAACATTTCTATCATTTTTTAAATTTTTTCAAAAATCTCAATTTTCACTGCATTTTTCCTTTCATGTTGGTAACTTTTTAGTCTATGTTGGCAATTTTCTCATCAATTTTCCTAACATTTTTGTCCATGTTGTGACTATCCTCTCTATGTCCTGCATTGCACTCACCTGTTTATTTGCATCCTCTTTGAAGTCATTCCTTATCTTTACCAGTAGACATTTGAAATCTTCATTCACCATTTCACCTGTCTTGTTATCTTTGAGTTTAGTAGTTGGAGGAGTCATGTTGCCTTGATTGTTCACATTTCTTGTGTTTTGTGTGGCAATGTGTACATCAGCTGCTTTGTATGCTCTTCCCTTCTTATGTGGGGATTGTATCATTGAACAGACTGCTCTTAATGTCTTGATTCTACAGTGCCTTTCAGAGAGGAGAAAATCATCTGCTTTAACAGGAATAATTTCAAACTGTATAAAATATAGACATATACTTAACAGCAGTTAAAGCCCACTAATAAATTGTCAATGACTAGAAGAAAATGTCAAAATTAATATAGGATATCATGTAAAGGCAAAATTTATTTAGTGTGAGTGTGGAACTAGTAAGTGCATGAGACAAGGGAGACAGGACAAGCATAAGCTAAAGAGAAGCATGGTTGAATACATGAAAGCAAAAGGCAGAAGAGGATGGAGAAGAATGTAATGGGGTGGAAAAGAGTAAGAGATTAGGAAACATTTTAAAAATATGGGCAAGAAAAAAAATCAAAAGAATTTCCAATGCGAAAGTTCAAAAAAATAGATAAATGTAAGGGAGAATAAAAAACTTACAAACATAAAAGTTTTGTTTAGAGAAAATCAATGCTAATCAAAATACAGCCAAAAGCTTCGTAGAACCCAAAAGTGATGGTAACAGGAGGGAATGGAGGGGCGGGGGGTGGGGGTGGGGAAGAAAAAGGGAGAAAGGAAAAGAAAAAATATTACTCAATAATGAAAAAACTATAAACAAATTTACACAAATGCATTAAGGGGAATAAAAATGAAAACATACTTTTGTGCATGTGTGTGTTTATATGTGTGTAGGTGCAAACATGTGTGCAAGTGTGAGTGCATGTGGAGACCAGAGTATTATCATGAGTTGACTTCCTCTTTCACTGTTCACTTTATTTCCTGAGACAGAGTCTCTTACTTGAACCCAAGGCTCATCAATTTGGCTAGTCTAGCTCACTAGCTTGCCCAGGAGGTCCCTTCTGTTTTCATATTCCAAGTGCTGGGATTCCAGGTGCAGGCCACCATGCCCACCAAGAATTTATGTGGGTACTGAAGGATCTGAGCTCTATACCTTACACTTGCACAGCAAATGCTTTATTGACTGAACCATTGCCTCAGCACAAAAATATACTTTAAAATATGGTAAAGTAAAAGTACTGGCAAACTATGTAAAAAGAGAAAATGGAGAAGTACAAGGGACAAAAAGAAAGAAAGCAAAAAGAAAAGAGCTCTGCTACCTCCACTGCCTTGTAGTCTATGCCTGTCCTGCTTGTTTGATAGCTCCGTGCTTTTGGTAACTCTGCTGTTTTTAAAACTGTAGCAGTTTGGGGGCTAGAGAGATGGCTTAGTGGTTAAGACTCTTGCCTGAGAATCCTAAGGACCCAGGTTTGATTCCCCAGTAGCCATGTAAGCCAGGTGCACAAGATGGCACATTTGTCTAGAGTTTGCAGTGGCTGGAGGCTCTGGCTTGCCCATTCTCCCTCTTTCTCACCCCCTCTTTCATATAAATGACTGAATGAATGAAAACTATTTTTAAAATAACTGTAGAAGTTTGTTTCTTTTAAAGTTATGTTGTGAGTATGTTGGACACTTTATCATTGTCTTTTGTAAAAAGGGAAAATACCACTGAGTATACCTCAAAGGCTAAATTGCAGTAAAGGACAAATAGCATTTTGTATACTGAGTTTTGAAGAATATTTTTGGTTCCAAGGATAGATTTTCTGACATTCATATGTTAGTCACAATGGTACAGAAGCCTCACAAAATGGGGATGCAAACTTTCACATTGATGTCTTCTCTGGCCCATCGGCACAGACAGGGCTGGGTTCTATCAACAGTCCTGCTTTGGCCATGGCAGCCCTGAAATCATCTGTGTTAAAGTAAAAGTACTCATTCTTTCTATGGTGTCATTCAAAAGAGCAAACATGCCTGCTTTGATTTCATGGGTTATCCTGCTGAGAATCCTGCAGGTTTTAGTTCATTTTCTGGATGCCAGAATTGGCCTTTGAAATACTCTTCTGTGACATGTCCATCCCCTCAGTGAACTACTCCTGTTCAAGGAAGTGACAAAAGGCTTTGTTGAGCCGGGTGTGGTGGTGCTCACCTTTAATCCCAGCACTCGGGTGGCAGAGGTAGGAGGATCGCCAAGAGTTCGAGGCCACCCTGAGACTACATAGTAAATTCCAGGTCAGCTTGAGACAGAGACCCTACCTCGAAAAACAAAAAAAAAAAAAAAAAAAAAAAAAAAAAAAGGCTTTGTTGGCTTTTACAGTCACTTTTGGGAAAGGGGAGTTTGGCACTTGTAAAATGTTATAAGCTGTTGCTCACATCCTACAGGAAGCAACTTTTTGAAATCTATAAAGCTAGATACAAGTTGGCTTGTTGGAGGGTTTATTTCCTACCCAAAGTTTAAAGGTTTTCTGTACCACCTTGTTGTTCATAGTTCTGCCTTTTCACACTTGTCTTTATTTTGCTCTGAACTGATTCTTGTAAAAATCTGAGGGAGAAATTTAATTTAAAATATTTTCTTTATGAATATGTAGCTATTATAGTTTATAGAAAAGTTCATTTTTCTCCTACTGACCTATGATACTGGTTCTCTCATAAATCTGGGTTCAGTGTCTATCTATCTCATTGGCTAAATGGTCTAACTAATCTTGTGGCACTACTATATGATCCTAATTGCCACTACTTTAGAAAAAGGTCTTAATAAAAACCAAGATACATCCACATTGAATCATGATATTATCTAGTCTTATAACTTTATCTTCAACATCACTACTATTTGTTTTGTTTTGTTTTTCTTTTTATGGTTTGGGTTTTTTCAATGTAGTGTCTTGCTTTAGCCCAGGCTGACCTCTAATTCACTATGTAGTCTCAGGTTGGCCTTGAACTCACGGCAATCCTCCTATCTCTGCCTCCCGAGTGCTGGGATTAAAGGCATGCACCACCATGCCTGGCTCTTTTTTTTTTTTTTTTTTTTTTTTTTTTTTGAGGCAGGGTCTCACTGTAGCCCAGGCTGACCTGAAATTCACTATGTGGTCTCAGGTTGTTCTCAAACTCACAGTGATCCTCCTACCTCTGCCTCCCAAGTGCTGGGATTAAAGGCATGTACCACCATGCCCTACGACATCAGTACTAATTTTTATTTCTTCATGAAAGCTGTTGGAATTTTAGTTGTTTAACCTTTCATACAACTTCTATAACTTGATTGACAAGTTCTAAATCAAATAAGACATTTGAATTTTGAGTGATTTGCATTAAATTTAAGATTCATAGATTAATTTGGTGAGCCATGCCATTTTTATTTTCCAATGTTGAGTCTTCCTATTTATAAACATAGTTCCTACTTATAGCATAGTTCTCTAGCCTGTTAAGTGTCTTTCCATAAAGTTTACAATTTTCTTAAAAAGGGGGGGGGAGAGGCAGGAAAGAGATAAGGAGAAGTTTCTGGGAAGATGGCTCTGAGTTCAAATCCCCAGCACCAGCCAAATGTGGTGGTGTGTGCATATAATCTCAGCCCTGGGAAGGTGGAGACAGGAGGATCTCTGGGGCTTTCTGGCTACTTTGTCTAGCTAAATCAATGAGACAGGGTTCAGTGAGACACCTTATACCAAAAAAATAAGATGGCCAACACTAGAGGAAGACACCCAATGTAAACCTTCGACTTCCACATGCATGTGCCATGCACATGCATACTTGAACACACATGTGAGTGCACACACATATACCTATGTGTGCATGCCACACACATACACACAAAAGAAGAAAAAAAATTAAGTATTGAATTAGCTTTTGTTCTGGGGCTTTAGAAAATGTAGATTACCAGCTATCAGCATGGAAGGGCGAGGTTATTTGAACTCGTGGACTCCTGTCTTTTCTCTGGTTTATGCTGGTGTTGAGCCTGTATTGGACAAGTGCCCAGTGTTCCCCAAGTTGTCTTCCCTTTAGTAGCTCCCCCTCTTGGCATACCAGAGGCCTCTACTGGCTAATTTTGCAGTCTGTGGGTTTGGCAGGTTCAGCGAGACTCCCCAGATTACCACCCTTGGGGTGACTCATGCTCTAGTTGGGTTATCTCCCAACTCCACTGGGAATATGGGAAGCACTGAGATTTGGGCTGGCAGAGGACCTGTCTTTGCGCTTTCAAGACCTCCTAAGTATTCATCACCCTGCTGGAGTGAGGCAGCTGTGGCGTCAAGTATTCGGGCGCAAGATTCAAAGGTTGTGTGCTCAGTAGCAGTGAGGGCAGATAGGTGGTTCCACATGTAGGCCCACTCACTGACCTCAGGCTCAAGGTGTTAGCTCCAGGGTTGTTCTTATTTGATTAGACATGGTCCCTCCAACTGAGGGCGTGGCTGTCTTTCTCTATGCACTTTGCTGTCCAAGATGGAGCCTCCTGCTGCCTCTACCTTTTGTTTTGTCAGTTTGTGGCTCTCTCTTTGCTCTCTGAAACTGCCTTCCTGGGGCAGTGGCAAGTTAAATTCCTACTGAAACAACTTGTTCCTGTTCTTAGACACCCAGAGCAGTTCAGTTTTAAATAAGATGGTGCCTGGCCTCTGTTGACCCATCAGCTGGGGGAATCATTATCTCACCCAAACCTGCAAATGAATTTGGGGCTTATGTTAGCTGTTGGCTTTTCCTGAGGGTAGGACTGTAAGTCTTTTCTCCAGGTCCACCTAGTTTACCTTTTTCTTTTATTTTTAAAATTTTATTTATTGAGAAAGAGAGAGAGAGAGGAAGAGGCAGAGAGAGAATGGGAGTGCTAGGGCTTCCAGCCACTGCAAACAAGCTCCAGACGCATGAGCCTCTTGTGTGTCTGGTTACGTGGGTCCTGGGGAATTAAACCAGGGTCTTTAGGCTTTGCAGGCAAATGCCTTAACTGCTAAGCCATTTCCCCAGCCCTGGTTTACCTTTTTGATGGGGCTTCTGTTTCCCCTCCCACTACCTTGTGAGCTGCATGACTGGAGCTGTGTCCATTGTGGCTTTCTTCTTTTTGAAGCACTGTCTTTTTCTCTCCAGTTTTCAGATATCACTAGCTGTGTGGATTTCGGAGCTCTTCTCTTTTTCTCTGGAGTAGTTTCTATTTTTTTCTCATTCCCATTCCTTCACCAGGTCACACCGGGAGGCAACTTCTAGTTTGGCACCTTACCTGAACATTGTTTGTTTTTATTAAAACCTTTTACCACTTTTTTTTTTTCAAAGTAGGGTCTCACTCTGGCCCAGGCTGACCTGGAATTCACTATGTAGTCTCAGGGTGGCCTCGAACTCACTGCGATCCTCCTACCTCTGCCTCCCGAGTGCTGGGATTAAAGGCATGCGCCACCACGCCCGGCTTAAAACCTTTTACCACCTTTTATAAGAAAAAAGCTATGAAAAAAATACTGGGTTTTCAACATATCCTGTTTTGCAGATGTTTGGGGATCCACTTGTGAGGTTTACTGGAATGGATTGGTCACAGCAAATAGATGGAGCTATGCTGAGATGCTCGGATACTAGCAAGATGTAATTTTACCACTGGTAGGTAGAGTTGTGAAGGGAGGATTTAAAAATGCAGTCAGACTCCTTTTAAAGTAAGTAGTTATAATAACATTAAAGTTCAGATAAACATCATCTTCAGTTTAGAAGTTATAACAACATCAGGTTGTTCATATTGTCTGTGCTGGTAATTAATACTAACAACATTCTTTTCTTTCTTTTCAAAAACATTCTCTTATATTTTGAATGTTTACCAAATAGGTAATAATTAAATAGATTGAAAAAGCATCAAGTTACAAGAACAAGGAAGAATCTAATTTATATTTTGTATTTGGGACAGGCAATCACATATTCTATTATGCCTTCTAATGTAATTTTCTAACATATGATTGGATTTTAGAATTTCCTTTCCTCATTTGTATGATTTCATCTCCCATGTTGTATATATGTTCTTTTTAATTAGTTTTTCTATTGCTGTTACTTACTTTATTTTAGTATTAGAGTTTTGGCTATTTAAAGTCAATTTAGGTTTGGAGAGATGGCTCAGCAGTTAAGGCACTTGCCTATAAAGCCTAACAACCCCAGTTTGATTCCCCAGTACCCATGTAAGCCAGATGCACAAAGCACACATGCATGTGGAGTTTGTTTGCAGTGGCTGGAGTCCCTGGTATGCCCATTCTCTCTGAGTGTCTCTGTCTGTCTGTATCTTTCTGCTTGCAAATAAATCAATAAAATATTTTTAAAATATGTTTAAAGCCAATTTATTTGATCAAATTTTATATGGTCAATATGATTCAAAGTTTATCTTTCTTTAAGGTTAATTTAAAAAATATTTAAGAAATGTTTGTTTACACTCAGCACTCACAGACTTTCGTTTGTTTACAATGAAACTCTGGTGATGTCATTCTAATCTCTTCAGCAAACAGAACCACTTAGGCTCAGGAGCCTCTGACAACTATGATGTTCTGATTTGATATTAACAGTTAATCTGGAAACATGAAAACCAGCGTAAGCACAAACATTTTGAGATTAAATTATCTAAAATGCCATGATAAGTATTAGCAACTTCTTTTTTGTATCTATTTTCAATCCTTGGATGTAGCAACTTAATAATAATAATTTTGGTTAATAATTTGGGACAATAGTGATGATTTATAATCAAAGTCAGCAAGAAGGTGGGCATGGAGTGATTTTCTATGATGTGCAGTCTGAGAAGCAGATTTTAGTATCTTTTTTTTTTTTTTGAGTGGGGATCTTAACAAGTTGATCTGATTATATATAACTGGATTATGTCCTCTCCTTGACATTGACAAGTAATCATCTTCTGAGGTTTAAGACTTTCAGTGAGACCTTAGGTAGTGGTAGCATTAGAAGCCCAGATGAAGTTTAGCATTCTAGTTCAACCATGTTCTCTGTATTCTTATCTATCTACCTACATGCCCACTACCTTTCTATCTTAATATTAAACATCTCTTATATGAAAATCCAAAATCTAAATGCTCCAAATTTTGAAAAAAAAATTATTGCTATAAAGAGGGATGCTTTATAAGAGAGTGATACCAAGAGAATATTTATGTGGAGAGGAAAGATAAAGTGTGGGTCTCCAGGGTGGAGAATAAAGAAGAATCACATGGCAGCTTAAATATGTGCCCTCCAAACCCCATCAATGTGCCTGCAAAAGAATTCAGAATGTATAAGCCCATAGAGACTAAGAGACAAGAAGAGGAACAGGGAAAATGAAAACTAGCAATAAAATGTCATGATGAAAATAATGTGGAAAAATTACCACTACTTTAGCAAAGAGGTACAACCAAGACCTATCTTTCTCTGAACACAGATCATCAAAGGAAGTGGCCAATGTGAACCATAGAATCAGGGCATCCTTGGAACTAAAGGCACAGGTGCTTTGGAAGAGGTGGAGTGGTCAGTGTGCACCATAGAACCACGATATCCTTAGAACGAGAAGCACAAGTGCTATGGAAGGAGGTGGAATGATCAATGTTATACCATAGAACCAGGTCAATCCTTGGAACTAGAGGCATCAGGTGCTATGGAAGAGGTAGAATGCTGGGCCACATCAGAGGCTAGACATTGATTCCTCTACCTACATGGTACTGCTAGCTGGCTCCCTTTTCTCTCTCAAGAAACTGAGCTACTGCAGGTAGTACAAAGGTGCAGGGAGGACTGGAGGAAGGTAAGCATGATGGGGGAAGGCAGAAGGCTGCAGGGAAGTGTGGTCTGTTGGAAGCTTGGCCAGCCCTAGGCCTGTCCTGACAACTGGGCTGGCATGAGGAAACACCGTGAAAGCCACACAGCAGGTAGAGATAGGTAAAGAAAGTCTGTTCTGAGGAGACCTGGCAACAGTGGCCCTTGGAGAATCTGATAAGAACTCAGAACCTTCAAACTGAGTAAGAACAAGAGGGAGAATTTCTAGTAACTGTTGAAGTAGATGCGTGTTCATGTGTTTGCCCATAACCAGGTTTGAGAACGAATGACTTTCATGTGAAGACAATACACAAAGGGCGAAATGCAATTGCCAGACACAAATATGAAAAAATGCCAGGCTCACATATGCTCAAAAGGAGAGGCACATGAAACAATGAGGTGTTTGTTTCAACTAAAATTATCTGGGAATAAGAAGAATGCAAATACCTAACACTGGATCAGTGTATGCTGAAAGAAACCCCGGCAGAATGCTGCAAGGAACAAAATAGACTATTATTTGAAAAAAGTAATCAAACAATGTGCATCTACAACTCTGAGTATATTCCCCTTTGGCCCATAAATCTGAGAATCTCACCTAAGGAAATATCTAGAAATGTAAATAGGTAGAATGACAAGATGTTCAAAGTCCATTATATTTCACAATTTAAAAATATGAGCAAGTGAAATGTTCAACAGTAACTTATCTTGCTGCAATGAAATATGCAGTTATGACAACTTATGTTTTCAGAGTTTATAAATTTAAAATCTTGATGCAATCATGTTTAACAGTAAAAGCACTTATGTGTAGAATATATTCTCAATTATGTAAAAATATTACAAAACTGCTGAAAGGTAATGTGCCAAAATATAAATTGCTGTCCATGTTTGTATTACAGACTTCTCATTAAAACATTGTTTATTATTAATTTCTTTGTTTTTAACTTTTCCAAGTATGTTTTTTAAAAAATGGGAAAAAGCATCTTTGAAAATTTAAAGAATTACTAGTAGGTTTTGTTCTTTGTCTTCATCAGAGAATGAAGGTAAAATGAATTTTGTACTTGCCATATTTTAAATTTTCAATTTATATTAGGAAATGAGTGAACAGGATAAGCTAAACAGTGCATATGCTAAGCTTTGTGGCAAAGGGAAAATTAAGGCAACATATTTGATCTTGAGATGAGGATACTATCTTGGGCTTTTCTGCTGGGTGCAGTGTCATTACCAGGGTCCTGTTAGGGTTTGGAGGTGAAATAGCTCCCAAAGTTTGTGGTTTGAACCACTTGACCACACTGTTTTGGGAGGTTATCGAACCTTTGGGACATGGGTACTGGCTGACAAAGACCAGCAAGAACAAGATTTCAAGAAAATCCTACCTCTGGTTTCTGCTTAGCATGTAGCTTCTGGGTTGCCATATGAGAATGTACTGCACTAAAGGCTGACACACTCCAGCTGCCAGGCCTTCCTTTTCATGATGGACCATACCTCAAAACTCTGAGTAAAAATAAACTTCTCCTCCCTTATGTTGCTTCTGTCATGTATTTTGTCACAGTGTTACAAAACAAACAACACCCCCCACCCCGGGTCTTTAAAAGTAGAAGATGGAAACTGAATAGACAACCAGAGAGACGGCAATGTGAGAAGGATGTAGCCCAACAATGTTGGTTTTGAAGATGGAGAATAGGATCACCAGACAGATGGTGGGTGCCTCTTGTGGTGGTTTGAATGAAATGCCCCACCATAGACTCATGTGTTTAAATACTTAATCCTCAGGTGGTGGTGCTGTTAGGAAAGGTTGAAGGTGAAGCCTTGTTGGAGGATGTGTATCACTGGAGGCAGGGCTTGAGGCTTTATAATCCGGCCCTGCTTCCTATTCTGGCACTCTCTGCTTCCACCCTGCTGATGTGAAGATGTGACACAGGCTTTCTACTTAGGCCTGCTATACTTTCCCCACTCTCATGGACTTCCCCTTCAAACTGTAAGCCAAGAATAAACCCCTTTCTTCCTCAAACTGCTTCTAGTCAAGTACTTTGTCCTAGCAACAAGAAAGTAATGTAACATCCCTTTGGAGGCTAAAACTGCCAAGGAAACCTTCTACCCTAGAGCCTGCTAAAAGCACCAGCCTGTTGATACCTTAATTTTTCCAAGTGAGAATCATTGTGGACTTACTATAAGGTAATAGGTTTGTTTTGTTTTAAGGCACTAAATTTGTAGCAGTTTGTCATAGCAGCAATACAAAACTCATACGTGACCCATGATGCCATTACTGTGACAGATCTAGTATCTGCACTGAAATGAGAGCATGTAAGCCAAGATTTACACAATGATTTACAGTGAACAAAATATGTTAGTCCATATTAGTTCATTTCATCCTCACTACAGTACTGTGAACGAGGAAATATGTGGTCCTCCTGATTTTACAAATGAGAAAACCAAGGCTTGGAGTGGCAAGAAAACTTAAAATCTTCACAGTGGTGACATTTGGATTCAGAGGTGGGCATCTGACTCCAAATGCTATGCTGTGGTCTGAGGTCACTGTGTGTCCCTTGTAAGGTTAAGCAAAGAGGGGGAGAATGTTCTGTAAATGTGGTCCTCTAGCTAGGCCAAGTACAGTAGAGGAAAAGAATGCTGTGAATAACTTGTGTTCAAACTGATGGGATATTTTTCTATAAAAGTTTTGAACAAAAGCAACAACAAATCTCAAAAGTGCTAAAGTAATGAGCCTTAGGGGTATAAGACTGCTCTTATCTGGCTAAATGTATATATTATTCCCACCAAGCTGCCCTGAAAGCACTACACTTAATGTTCATATTCACATATTAACGCTACTCTCACTTCTGGTTAGAGAAGCTTCTCTTTTCAGATGGTGATGACCACTGGGATGACACAAAAGGCAACATAGTGCTGAGAAGAAGGGATGGAGGAGTGCCCAGCACTGAAACACCTCTGTCACACCCTCTAAGGATCAGGGACCATTGTGGAAGAGGGGGCAGATAGAATGGAAGAGCCAAAGGAAGGGTATGACCTCTTACAATGCAATTGCCCAGACAGAAATTGGCCTCGATATCCATGACCTTGCAGTGCCTAGCAATACCTCCGTAAGACCCTCATAATAGAAGAAAAAGATGATGACATCAAATTAAAAGAGAGACTAATGGAGAGAGGGAGGGGATATGATAGAGACTTGAGTTCTAAAGTGGAATGGGGGGAGGGGAGGGAAATATCAGGTGGTTTTTTTGTATGTAAGTATAAAAGTCAATAAAAAATAATAATTAAAAAAAGTGCTAAAGTAGTAAATAAGTAGTAAATAAATTTAGTAATATTGACCAGTGGAGAAAATTTTCATTTCTTGGGGAGGATGATCTAGCCTGTAGTTTGGCTTGTTAGCTACCTCAATGACATCATTTTATCATTATGTGCTAGTCAAAGAAATAGAATGTGACATACAAGCCCTTGTGCAATGAATACATTTATGCAATAGCATAATAGTATACCATGGGGTCCCCAATCACTTAGCTAAACACTCTTCTGGATGTACCTGCAAGGATGTATCTGATATGTTAATATTTTTGTTTTAATTTTAGAGGAGAGAGAGAGGGGAGAGAGAGAGAGAATATGGGCATACCAGGGCCTCTCAGCTGCTGTGAACAAACTCCAGCCGCGTGCACCCCCTTGTGCGCATGTGCGACATTGTGTGCTTGCATCACTTTTGCATCTGGTTAAACGTGGGACCTGGAGATTCGAACAGGTGTTCTTAGGCTTCACAGGCAGGTGCCTCAGCCGCCAAGCCATCTCTCCAGCCCTGATGTGTTAATATTTGAATAGTTAGACTATGGAAAGCATAAGCCTACCTTAACATGGGTGGGCCTCATTCAATCATTTCAAAACTTGAGCAAAACAGCTAAAAGGGTACTCTGCTTGACAGATCTGGGAAGTCTGTCTTTCCCCACTCAAGAACTGGGGCTACCCCACTGGATTTCAAGTGTACTGACTTCAGAGCTTGGAACTTCTCAGCCAGTATAATTACATGAGCCTATTCTTTATAATCAATTCCTTTTTATCTCCATGCTAATCTCTAGTATACATCCTACTGGTTCTGTGCTAGTGACCCTGACTTGTACCTTGGGAAAATTTACATGCTAGTTAAACACTGTCATTGAGGAAAATAGGCTTATACCACACATAAGCTAATTTGATCGTGATGGTTCCACAGATGGTGCCTTCCCAGCTCTCAGTGTGCACATATGCACCTGTGAGGGAATAGCTGGTGCTGTTTGGAAAGCAAGAACAGGCTTTGAGTACCTAAAAGTATCCCAGCTACCAGTTAGCCAAAACCTGGACTGGAGATGTGGTCACATACCCAAGGATAGGTATGGGCCTTAGCAGAAGTAGTTGAGCATCTAGAAGGGAACTGCCACCCTGGGTACTGAGGAAATATCTTAACCGTATCTGTTGACTCATTTTCTGAAAAAGAGCTTGCTTATTTACTGGAGAAATTCTAGTCAGTTAAATAGCAAAGCTGAACTGAAGGTGCAGAGATTTCCCACATTTCCTTGCCCTCAACACACCCAGGTCCCCATTAACTCAACACACCCAGCTCCCCATTAACTCACCACAACCAGCCCCCCATTAACTCAACACACCCAGCTCCCCATTAACTTACCACAACTAGCCCCCCATTCACTCAACACCCCCCCCACTAACTCAACACATCCAGCTTCCCCATTAACTAGTTCTATGTGTTTCCTGTTCTTATACCTGCTTGTTGGTCTCCACAGTCATCGTGGCCACAAATTATCTTCCAGTAGAGGATGCCTGACTTGGAGAAAATACTCTGTGGGAGCTTGCCCCTATTCTCCATTCTGCCTCCTACTTTCTCCTCCGTCTCTATCGCCAGGTATAGCTCCATCCTGCACCACTATGCAGGTGGCAGTGTGCAGTTAGGTTCCCAAGAACCACCCTGCCTTGTGGAGCAGTGTCTCGAGCACACATGAGTCTCTCCCTGACTGCCTATTTTACTGCAAGCCTGGAGGTGAGCTAGTAATGGTAGCAAACATGCTTCTGAAACACTGTATGGTATTAGGAAAACAAAAAGTAGGCTATCCCAGAAATGAATTGGGTCCCAGTAGCATGTATCCTGCTGGTACTTTTGAGAAGGAGCAAGAGTTTGTCATACTTGGGCAGGGATCCAAAAGCCTTTTGTGAAGAGTGAGGGGCTTTAAGAACTGAGACTGTGAGAAGTGATGGGCTGCGAGGAGGGAGGGGACTGCGAGGAGGGAGGGGGCTGTGAGGAGTGAGGGGGCTGTGAGCAGTGAGGGGGCTGTGAAGAGTGAGGGGGCTGTGAGGAGTGTGCAGCTGTGAGGAATAGGGGGTTGTGAGGAGTGAGGAGCTCTGGGAAGTGAGGGGGAACAACCAACATCTTTTGTACAGCTACACTCACTGGGAACTTATACCTTTTGATTTAAAAAATTTTCACAGTGCCCATTTAAGGCAATAGCCATATTACTTTATTTTTACAGGTGAAGAAAGAGAGACTAAGGGAGGATGAATAAGGTAGGATGGAGCAGAGCCAGCACTCAGATTTGCGTTTTGCCAAAGGTTTGCTTTCCATTAGATGCAATTCTGTATTGAATGCTTCAAATACAAAAACCTGAAGCAAATAAAAAAGCATGGTATAGACCTCTAAGGCACTCAGGGTCTAATAGTTGTTGATAGCTTTTTTTTTTCCTTTGAATTCTCCATTTCTTAAAATGTAGGGTCCTTCTTCTCTGCCCATAGGAAGTGATATATTGAACATCTTTCTGGTAAGAGGAAGAAAAGTGTTTTTATCTGATACTTTTGGATAGAAAAATCTCTGAACATACTCTGGAGAGGTACATTTCCAGATACACTAAACGTTTTCAGTAGTATAAAACCAAGTGTGTTCACTTTACACAGTGAAGGCATTTTTGCCTTGGCACTATTATAAGGCATAAGACATAAATGTGCCATCTTTGCTTTCTTAACTGGGGGAAGGGAATTCTACTGTAAACAGGCTAGACTCGTTAAGAGACAGTGGAGAATTCTAAATCATAAAGGTGGCTTTGCTCCTATTTTCTCACTGTGCCCTTCTTCCCCCTGTTAATTGGGCCCCTGATCTGTGGAAGGTGCTCTCTGAGGGGCCAGCAGGGTTTCTACCAGTTCATAACAGGTGCTGCTGATACAGTGGCAGCATGTTATCGAAGGTTGTCTGCCTGTGGACTGATGAATGATCAGTGAAGGCAGGTGTGCTGGTTGTTTCAAGGCCATTGCAAAATGGGAATACAAAGCCTGCTATTGATACAGGTAAAGGTAAAATTTGTTTCACTTACAGATAGTGGTGTGTATTGAGCTGACTGAGCGTGATCCTGTCCCCTGGGGAGCTGAAACCATTCTTGGATTTCTTATTCCTTTGAGAAGCTGTCAAAAGTGATTACCTTTTTATCTTAGAAAAATATATGGACATCTAAACAAACATTTGTAGTTTCAAGAGATTCTATAGCCCCAGGGACAGGAAGACCCAGCCTGCTCCAGTCCCTATGGGGTCTGCCTACTTTTCTTTCATTTATAAGAACATAGTGCCTCGCTGAGCTCATGATAATATAATCCACAGAACCATATTTAATTTGCATTCACCAAAATGAAATCTGCATGGGGCATTCCATCAACTTTAGGGCTCGGCTGCCTAAAACCTTTCTGATTAAGAGCTATTAGTTGTCCTTTCAAATACTTGAAGCTTAGGAATTTAGGGGCCTCTCAAGGGCATTTTGCCAGTTGCCTTACCAGCTTGTTTCTACTCTTAGGCCAGTGGGTGAGCTGGGTGGGGGAGTGTTTATCTAAATTTCCTGGGAGGGATTTTCAACCCAAGCTGTATTTGGACCCTCTTCTCAGGACCCGAGCTTGCTTGCGTTCATCAGTTGTGAGCACGTTCTCCATCAGTCTCCGTGATGCATATGAAAACTTCTGAGTAATTTGGGAAACAATTTGCTATCTATAAGGAACCTAAAAGAGGGTAGATTATTCACAGACTCTGAGAGCTTTAGAATGGAGGAAAACCAAAATAAACATTTTTGTTGTGACTGGTAACAAGAAACATTTCCCACATTCATGTAGTACGTGTACACAATGGAAACAAGAGTGGCACAACAATGTAGTGGGCTGTGTGCACTCTGACCTTTCTATTCACACGGCTGAGCTAATTTCAAGTCAGTAAATGTATGGCTTCCAAGACACTAAATTTGTGGGTTGGTAATCTGAAAAGCAATGATGTAGGCTAATGGTTTCAAAATTAAATTCTTGGAATTCCCCAGGGAGGTGTCTGAGGCCTGCAGTGTGGTGGGAGTGAGGATGAAGCCAGAAGTATAGCGATAAGGAGAGGCCCGGCGAGCTAACCCCAGTCAAGGAGCTCCAGGGAATCTGCTTCAGTGTATGAATACACCGGAAACCAGACTCACTTTTCATAAGGGAAATTTTAACCCAAGACTGGGTACTTAAATCAGGCTAACAATTATTGACAGGGCACTACTGTGATTGTTGTTCATTCCATCATTGCTTTAAAAAAATATTTTATTTATTTATTTATTCACTTGAGAAAGAGAGAGAGACAAAGAGGCAGAAAGAGATAAGAGGATGGGTGCACTAGGGCCTCCAGCCACTGCAAATCAACTCCAGATGCATGTGCCATCTTGTACATCTGGATACTGGGGAATCAAACCTTGGTCCTTAGGCTTTACAAGCAAGCATCTTACTGCTGAGCTATCTCTCCAGCCCCATTGCTTTTTTCATTTTTTAAAGTTTTATTTATTTATTTATTTGAGAGAGTCAGAGAGAGAGACAGACAGATAGAATGGGCATGCCAGGGCCTTCAGCCACTGCAAACTCCAGACACATGTGCCACCTTGTGCATCTAGCTTACGTGTGTCCTAAGGAATTGAATCTGGGTCCTTTGGCTTTGCAGGCAAATGCCTTAAGCACTAAGCCATTCCTTTAGCCCTTGTTTTTTTTTTTTTTTTTTAAGAGAGAATGAGATGGGGGAGAGATAGAGAATTGGTGTGCCAGGGCCTCAGTCACTGAAATCAAATTCCAGGCACTTGCACCACCTAGTGGCATGTGCAACCTTGCACTTACCTCACCTTTGTGCATCTAACATGGGATCTGGAGAGGCTTTGCAGGCAAGAACCTTAACTGCTAAGCTATCTCTCCAGCTCTGCTTTGCTTTTAATTATTATTACTATGACTATGTGTTTGGTTAAAAAGCCAGATAACTTAAAGGACATTGAGAAGAAAAAGCAAGAATTTTACCCTTTATCTTACACACACTCTCTCTCTTAGTCTCAATTCACCTCTTATAAACAACCCTATTGGCTCCTTACTATGAGGGGCAAAGGCCTAGTTCACGTTCTCTGTCAGCCACTTCCTGATTCTCTTTCCTTCCATTCAGGTTTAATAGCTATACAAAGCTATATGGGTTTTATGTTAGTATTTTTAGCTCTATAATTAGTTACTTGTGTTATTTTAAACAAAAAAATATAGCTTTATCTTGTGAGGTTGGAGGTTGAGCACAGGACCTTGTCCAGGCTAGGCAAGAGCTCCACCATGAACCATAT
This sequence comes from Orientallactaga sibirica, assembly GCA_036365145.1. Classification (NCBI taxonomy): domain Eukaryota; kingdom Metazoa; phylum Chordata; class Mammalia; order Rodentia; family Dipodidae; genus Orientallactaga; species Orientallactaga sibirica. The sequence goes on from JAEOAD010000036.1 coordinate 4,554,557, forward strand.
CTCTAGTATTTTCTTTAAAAATATTACTCAATTGCATTGGTTTTTCTACTGTTTCATGTCTACCATATCTAAAAACAACCCTATACTGAGAAAGTTTAGTTGACAGAAAGATGAATTATGTGATGCGGCCTTTCCAAAAAGCCAGAAAAATGTTACAGTGTACTTTTAGAGATATAAAGTCTGAAAACATAAGATTTGAAATAGGTGGACCACAAGAGAATTTCTGTCACACAATGAGCCCTAGGAACAGAAGTCAAATATTTTATATGTTTCTACCCTCCGTCGCACTCAACTTTGTACCTTCTGTTTAGCAGCAAAGGGCAAAACTCAGGCTAGTCAATGAAAAATTTGACATGCCAGATATGGGTGCACAATATGAGAGACCTTTCTAGTAAAGAGCATTGTAAAGATAAATGGGGCTGCTATTGGGGTAGTTAGTGAGTTCCCACCACTGCAAGTGTCTGAACCCAGGACAGATGGTCACCTGTCCAGATTCTTACAGAAAGACAAATTCCCTTTAAATTATCTTGAAAGTTTGTGATTGTGTGAAAGTGAGGATAATGTCTCACAGGTTAGTGGAGCATGCTAGATCAGCTGGGGTAATATTTCCTCCAACCTTGATGCCACCATAACTCCTGAGTCTTCAAAAGGCTATTCCAACTGTTCTGTCAGCCAGCTGTGTCAAGATGTTAGGAGGACAAAACTAGAGAATTCTATGATAGTGGACGTAGTACTACATTCCTTTCACTATGAAATGAGTTTCCTGGTTAGAGCAATGCTGTATGGAATGCCATGACAGTGCAAGTCCAAAGATGGTAGTTTTGACAGAAGCATTGTGTTCAAAGAAAGCATCTCGGCATCCACGGTAAGTTTCTATTCGAGCAATGACACCACACTGCCTTTTCCATGATAGAAATGCTGTGACGTAATTGCTGTTGTCAGGTGCTGGCTCATCACCCTAGCAGCGGAGTAGTTCCATTTTGGAGGCCTGGAGCTGGTCTCTGATGCTGGCTGACGGGGACTTCAGAAGTGATGATAGTCAGGTTGAGCTGTGAGGTAAGTCCATGTTGCTGAGCTCATATGCCACGTCCTTCCTTGCCACCATTGCAACTTTGTTCATGAGATCAAGAATGATAAGAGGATGGCTGGGGAAAGGGTGTAACTGATACCCACAGAACAGATCATCCGGTCAACTTAACTATTAAACTCTTCTGCTGAAGTCAGCTTTTGGAGATTATTTATGTAAGACACAAATATCTTTATACCCTTTCCCCCTTTCACAGAGGTCAGTTCAAACATCTTTCCCCCATATTCCTTTGCCACCTGCTTTTTATATGTTCTTTGCATTTCTATAACTCCAGCCAAACCACCAGCCACAGCCCATCAGTATATAATTGCATATCTGGCCAATTTCCTACACACCTAGAAGAACCACTATAATCTTGGCCTTCTCTTCCTCTGTCAAATGATTACAGGGACCTTGCTATGAGGCCACAAGTGCAGGCTGGAGGGGAGAAGGTAATGTAGCAGGAGTGAGGGCCATGGACATCTGGGTCATTCAGGGAACTCACTTGTGCCTTCAGAGCTTGATCAGGTCCTGTCACATATGTATCACTTCTGTTTCATGATGGAGTGTTGTGTGCACACTAAACTGTATTCTGGTTCAGAAACCATCCAGCTCATGATGTCATAGATAAATTACATAATCTCATGAAGTCCTAGTTTCCTCCTCTTTAAAAGAATTATTTTTTGTTTTTATTTTACTTATCTATTAATTTATATGTGTGTATGAGTGCCTTGTGTGTGTGTGTATGTATGTATGTGCATGTGGAGGCCAGAGGTCTATGCTGGATATCTTACTTTCTTTTTGCTTTTTTAAAATTCTTTTTTTTCTTATGCATTTGTGTATGACATGTGTGTGTATGCATGTTTGTATGTGTGTGTGCAGGTGTACAGATATGTGTGTGTGCATGTACCTGTGAGTCCAGAGGCTGACATCAGATGGCTTCCTCCATTGGTCTCCATCTTACTCTTTAAGACAGAGTTTCTCATTGAGGCCAGAGCTCACTGACTGGCTAGAGTATCTGGCCAGTGACCTCCAGGAATTCCCTGTCTCTGCCTCCCCAGGATCGCCAGGTGTGTTGCCACCACACCTGGCATTTTACATGGGTGCTGGGGATCCAAACTCAGGTCCTCAAGCTTGTGTGGCCCTGATCTCTAGGGATTTTTCTGTCCCTTCCCTTCTCAGCATTGGAATTACAGGCATGCACCACCACACTTGTTATTTTACATGGGTTCGGGAATCCAAACTCAGGTCTTCAAGCTTGCATGGCAAGTGCTTTACCCACTTAGCACTCTCATTAGCCTGTTTTCTCCTTTTGGTGTACATGAGTGTGTTATGTGTGATGTACATAAGTGTGTGCAGGTGTGTTCAGATGTGTGTGTACATGTGAAGGCCAGAGAAGAATGTTGGGTGCTCTTCTGTATTCTCATCTACACACGCCCATCATATGGAGGTCTCTTCTTCAACCCAGAGCCACTGCTTCTCCAGCCAGCCAGCCCCAGTGATTCTCTGGTCTCCAATTCTGTGGATTGAGGTTACTGATGAGCATGGCCACACCTACCTTCTTATGTGGATTCTGGGCAGTTGAACTCAGGTAGTTCCATGCCCTCCCAGGCCCATGTGCTTGAGCAGCATGTGCCCTTAACAAATGAGATATCCCCCAGCCTGGTTTTCTCCCTTTTTAATTTTTAACTATTTATTTTATTTATTTGAGAAAGAGGGAGACAGAGAGAAAGAAAGAGAGAGAGAAAGAATGGGTGCACCAGGGCCTTCAGCCATAGCAAATGAACTCCAGATACATGAGCCACTTTGTATATCTGGCTTACCTTACCTGGGTCCTGGGGAATCAAACCTGGGTCCTTTGGCTTTGCTGGCAAGAGCCTTAACTGCTAGACCATCTCTTCAGCCCTTCTCCCTTTTAAAAAAAATATTTTATTTGTTAATTAGAGAGAGAGAGAATGAGAATGGGTGCCTCAGGGCCTCCAGCCACCACAAATGAACTCCATATGCATGTGCCACCTTGTGCATCTGGCTTATGTGGGTTCTGGGGAGTTGAACCTGGGTCCTTAGGCATTGCAGGCAAGTGCCTTAACCACTAAGCCTGGTTTTCTCCTTTTTTATGGAGATAATGATAGCTCTTTTTACACAGTATTACTCTAATGTGCAATCACTGATATTCAGAGTGGGCCTCTAGAACCTTCTAGAAATCTTCATAGAAGTACAGAGTCTTTGTCTCCATTCCAGAATTACTGAATCAGAATTTGCATTTTAAAAATTTCCAGATGACTTGTTGGTATCTGTGGTAGTTTGAATGTGAATGTACGTCCCCCACAGCCTGAGGTATTTTTGATTAAGCTTGCAACTTAAGTCTCCAGCAGGTTGCTGGAGGGCATGTCACTGGGGGCAGATCTTTAGTCTAGCCCTAAGATGTGTTCAGAGCAGTTGGAGCTCTGGCTGTTGTGTTTGCTAACTGTCTGGTGGTCTCTCTCTGCTATAAACCTATGGAAGTGAGCCAACTTTGTCTGACATGATAGAACTTTCCCTGGATTCTGTAAGCCTGAAATAAACCCTTTTCTCCCATAAGCTGCTTCTGGTGAGACGTTGTCCCAGCAGTATCCTAACATTTGGAAAGAATTAGACCAAATGAAATGATGCTGGTGGAAGAACTTACCATTGTAGCTGATGATGGTGTACTACTATTACTGGCGTTCTCTCACATTACACCATCAGTTCCAAATCAGGACTTTGCCCTGCTTATTTTTATGTCCCAAGGTCCCAAGGCAGTGCCTAACAGATGGTCATCATCAAACTTTTCTGGTGATTGGGAGTGTTAAATAAACAAATAAATGTGGGGAAAGAGGGTGCTTTTGTTTTTAATATGGCTAGAGATGGTTTTTCTGGTCAAAGTCTTATCTGACCTACAGCCAGTTCTCCCTGCATCAATTAATGAAGATATTTGACACAGCTTTTTTTTTTTTAAAAAGATAATATGCATATTGAATTGAGAAACTGTTTTGAATGCCTCCTTTATGTGTCTTTTGTTTTATGTGCTGAAGATGAATAAGGCATGGTCCTTACCCTCTGCCAGTGTGTGTGTGGGGGTGTGTGCACACATGCATTTCATCACAAATCTCTTACAGTACACTTATTTCAACCTTAACTTGGCTTACAAGATAAGGAATGAACTGAAACATATGGGTTTGTTGGCACATTGGAGCTGAGTTATGAATACTGTCACAGACACAGGAGTGGAAGGATTCAGACAATGAAAACAAGCAGATGAAAGGTTCCAGAACGTAGGCACCTTCTCCTCCCCAAAGCCTGCCCTTAGGGAACCTCCCTTCTGCTTTCCAAATACACTTCTTTGTAGCTAATAGCCTTGGAGGTCTGAGGACCTCCACCAATGGCATATACTTTCTTTGTCAGCATAGAAGCTCCAACACATTAGCTTTTTTTGCTCCTCATGGTTTTATCCCATCTTAACTAACCAGCTCCCCTTCGTCCTCTGTGCAAACTTGTGCAGCCACTTCACCATCATGCCCAATGGAGCAAATAGGAGAAAATAGATTTCCTTGCCCTCTGCTTACTCCCTGCTTGAAGTCTACTGGAATTCATCCAAATCTTTTTGGAAAAAAGAATGATGTGTGTGTGTATGTGTGTGTGACTTCTCACTTCTCCAATCACCTTCGACCCGCCCCCCCCAAATAAGCAAACATATGTGTTAATTTGTTCAAACGTTGTTCTGAAAATGTATGTGCTAGAAAAAAGAAGCTTTGAGGAACAGAGCAGTGGTGAAGAAGAACAAAGAAGATTCCATGCCTTCCTGGACTTCCAGTGAGAGGACACAGCAAACCAAACAGATACATTTTAGATGATGATGAGTGCCATGGAAGAAAAGTTAGTGAAGCACAGACAGGGTACTCCTGTTGAAGTTCAGCATTAAATGGGTTGGTCAGGGAAGGCTTCACTGAGAAGTAAATTTGATAAATACTGGGGGTAAACAATTAAGCCATGCATATGTTGGGGTATTGGAAGGCTGGACATGATTAGCAGTTGAATATGGCCAGTGCAAAGGCCCCAAGGTGGAAGTGTATTTATGATGCTCATGAACTGGAAAGGAGTCGAGTGGCTGTAGTAGAATGAGCAAAGGGAGAAACGGAAGAAGAAAGAGGAGTAGGAAGATTCTCTAGAGCCCTGCATGCATTTTTAATGTGATTTTTAAATATTTTATCTATTTATTTGAGAGAGAGAAAGAGGCAGATAGAGAGAGAATGGGCACACCAGGAACTCCAGCCACTGCAAATGAACTCCAGATGCATGCGCCATCTTGTGCATCTGGCTTTACATGGGTCCCGGGAATTGGACATGGGTCCTTAGGCTCTGCTCACAAGCTCCTTAACTGACGAGCTATCTCTGCAGCCCCATGCAGTCACTTTTGGTGACTCTGGTCCTTACTTGGAGATGGGAAGGCACTGGAGGATTGAATGGAGTGACCAGATATGACTTGTGTTTAAAATGGGATGGCTTGGTGTTTGAAGAACAGACAGGGAGGAAGGCAATTAGGATAGAAGCAGAGACCACTTGCATTACTTGAAAGCGATGGCATTTGCACAGCCAGGATGGTAGCAAGTGACATGGTGAGAAGTGGAAGCATTCTGGATTTATTTTGAGAACTGAGCCCATAAGATATGCTGAGAGACTAGAGATGGGATATGAATTAGAGAAATCATGGGTGATGCCAGGGTTTTTGGTCTGAGCAGCTGAAAGGACAGAGATGTCATCAAGGAGGAGGTTTGTAATGGAAGATTAAGATTTCTATTTTTGAACAAACTAGCCATGCTCTTTTAGACAGCCAATAAAAGTGGCAAGTGGATTGTTGGTAGAAAAACATTGGAGAGAAAGCCTGAAACCATTAGACTGAGCTCCTGCAACAAGAAAGTCCAGAGGCTACAAAGGCTAAGCCCTGGGACCAGCACTGCTAGATGTCGGGGATGTGACGAGACATAAATGAAGGTCCAGCTGTGGAGTAGGAGAAAGTGTGACAGCCTGGGAGCCAAGTGATGATAGCGTTTGAAGGTGGAGTGGAACCTGCACCACATGACATTATTAGGTGAAGTAAGACAAGGGTTGACACTGCCCAGAGCATAGGAACATGGAACGTTCTTGTGTTCCTGATGAGAGCAGCCCTTGTGTTGTCCTAGAGGGCATTCAAGACAATCTGGACAGAGTGGATATAGACAACTGTTCTCCAACTCTTCATCAGGGTCTTGCCCATCTCTCACCCTCAGTATTGCAACAGTCGCTCTGTGTCACAGACGATAAACTCTTTAACATGGCGCTCAGAGCCTTCACAATTCAGCTTCAACACATTCCTAGCCTTATACTGTCATAATCAACTCTCCATGCCATTCCTAAAGCAGATCCATTTTTCCTAGTGCCAGGAATTCTCTCAAGCATCTGCAATACCATACATATTTCTCTGGGCAAAAAAAAAAAAAAAAAAAAAAAAATCCCAACCATAGCCTTTTCAGCACAGTGATGTTCTGGTTATCACTTAAGATATAGTTCAAGGTCACCTCCTCAGGTGAATCCTCCTTTCTCTTCATTCCTTGGTCACCTTATCTTTTGATAGTTTTGCACTTATCATCACTTTATGCTGAAATTTAACAACAATATAATCATTGAAGTTCTAATAGGCTAATCATACAAACTGGTATTTATTAATGATTACTATTGCATTGTGGATAACTCTTTGTCCTCTTTAAATGGCCCTAAGAGGTATTCACTGCAATTATTCTTCATTCTACAGATGAAAAAAAAAAAGTGAGTCTCAAGAAACCAAGAAGTCTGATGATAGCACACTAACAAGTAGGTTTGTACTCAGGACTCAGATCTAGGTCTGCCTGGTTTCTTTTTCTTTTTTTTTTTTTTTTTAATCTTTTGAATATTTTTATTTATTGGCAAGGAAAGAGAGAGGGAAAGAGAGAAAGAACACCAGGACCTCTTGCCACTGCAAATGATTTCCAGATGCCAGTGCTTCTGTGTGTATTTGACTTCACATGGGTACTAGGGAATTGAATCCGGGCCATCAGGCTTTGTAAGCAAGTGCCTTTATCCACTGAGCAATCTCTCCAGCCTCCCTAATTTCTTTTAAAAAATATTTTTATTTATTTGTGAGGAGAGGGAGGGAAAGAGAGAGGGGAAGAGAGAGAGAGAGAGAGAGAATGAGTTTGCATGGATATGCCAGGGCCTCTCACTGCTGCAAAGGCCCTCAAGATGTTTACACCACTTTGTGCATCTGGTTTTGTGTGGGTACCGGGGAACTGAGCCTGCGTTATCAGGCTTTGCAAGCAAGTACCTTGAACTGCTGAGCCATTTCCCTGGTCATCTGCCTAATTGCAAAGCCGATGGCTAAATTAACTACACATGGTTGCCTCTCAGGTACTAAAAGTCATGTGGTTTTGCTATACTTTTATTAAAATTAGAATCATTTATGAGTTGAATCTGCATTTCACATTGGTGCTGTTCAGTAGAACTTTCTGTGACAAGGAAGATGTTCCATAAATCCATATTGTCCAATATGGTAGCTGATGTTACATGTGGTCATTGAGCATTTAAATTTGGTTAGTGCCACTAAACGCTGGTATTACTTTAATTGTAATTAGTGCACATCTAGTCACATGGGCCTAGTGGCTTCCAAAATGTGCACTGAAGATTGGGAAATGTCTTGACTCTAGTGTGCTAGGTGAACGAAACTATTCTGAGAAGGTTTGTGAGGAAACCATGGAAGCTTTCTTTTTCCATCACTTTGCTTGCCCATGAGAGGTTGGAGAGATGGCTCAGTGGTTAAGGCACTTGCATGCAAAGCCTAATGACTTGAGTTCGATTTCCAAATACCTACGTAAAGCTGGATGCACAAAGTGGTGCATCCATCTGGAGATTTTTGCAATCGCTAGAGGCTCTGGTGCACCCATTTTCTCTCTGCCGGGCACGGTGGCACACGCCTTTAATCCCAGCACTTGGGAGGCAGAGGTAGGAGGATTGCTGTGAGTTCAAGGGCACCCTGAGACTACATAGTGAATTCCAGGTCAGCCTGAGCTAGAGCAAGACCCTACCTTAAAAAAAAAAAAAAAAAAAAAAAGATTCTCATGAGTAGTAGCATGTACCAAGCTCCAGCTTAGTCCTAGCACCCCAGAGACACACAGAAGACCCATGGCCAAAAACGTGACCATGTTTTGCAGAATGTAAAGCATCTTCAAATTTAACATACTAAGAAAAACTGCTCTCAATTAAAACCACAAAACATCACTGATTATCAGACAAATCTCAATTCCAGACACATTTACTTATTTTGATTGTTTTTGAGACAGGGTCTCATGTAGCACAGGCTGGTCCTGAATTTGCAATGTATCCTAGGCTACATGATTTTCCTTCCTCTACCTCCCAAATACTGGAATCATAGACATGTGTCACCATACTCAGCTGAAATTACAGAGAGTTTTTTTTAATATTGGACAAAATTAGTCTTTGGATCAATGAAAATTGGTACCTTAATTATTTTTGTGATTTCCAAGAAACCTTCTGGATGACTTTCAAATGTCTGTTTCCCTCCCCTATTAGTCTCTAGGATGACTGAGGTCACTGTTAGAGAGATAGAGCTAGGCAGGGAACTTTTGAGTCTAGTTTACTTTTTTATTTTAATTTTAAGTTTATTTTTTGGAAAGAGACAGAAAGAGAGAGGGAGAGGAAGACAGGTAGAGATGGGCGTGCCAGCAGCCTCTCAGCTGCTGTGAACGAAAGCCAGATGTGTGCGCCCCCTTGTGGTTAAGTGCGGCATTGTGCCCCTGTGTCACTTTGCATCTGGCTAAACGTGGGACCTGGAGATTGGAACCAGCGTTCTTAGGCTTAGGAGGCAGGTGCCTTAACCACTAAGCCATCTCTCCAGCTCCTAGTTTAATTTTTTAAAAAATATTTTTATTCATTTATTTGAGACAGACAGAGAGAGATAGTGAGGATGGTGCCTCCAGCCACTGCAAACGAACTCCAGATGCATGTGACACTTTTTGCATCTAGCTTGCTTGGGTCCTGGGGAATTGAACCTGGGTCCTTTGGCTTTGCCAGCAAACACCTTAACTGCTAAGCCAGCCCTCCAGCCCTCTAGTTTCATTTTTCAGGACAAATATCTGCAGTGAGAATTGAAATACCCCAAATCATTACTCCTAAAATGATTAAGACTTAACACATCATAGTAATATTATGGATGGAGATAATGTATAGACATCCATTATTTTTCTGTTTACTTCTCCACAGCCTTTTTTCCCATTTATTTTTGCAGGGTTTCTTTTTCTGTGTATCACACAAATTGTGTAAATGCTAAGGTATGGAGTGAAGATAATATAGTATCAACTAACCTCTGAGATACCTGATTATACAGAATTATTCTCTTTTTATTAGTCATCTATATAATGTGTATACAGCCATGATGGTACCATTGTTAGCCTTCTCCCTGTCCTCCCCCCTCAGGGATTGTGGGTCTTACATTGTGGGGATAACCATCAGTTATGGGGTGAGGCAATGTCTCTGTGCATAATGACCCAACTTATGGCTCTAACAATCTTTCTGCCCCCTCTTCTGAGAATTTCCCTGAGTCACTTTGGATTCATATTAGGTCTATTTCAGTGACAAGGTCATGGGAGTCTCTGTGACTCTGGATATCTGATTTGTTAGGAGTTAAGTGTTCTCTGTGTCTATCTCCTTCACCCTTGTGCTGATACCAGGTTCACCAAGAAAGCAGCACCCTTGTTCATTTCCCCAATTATTCTATGGCTTCAGCAGGTGCCTTGGTGAGGTGTGATGGGCTGATTCTCTCCCAGGTTCTGCATCCATCTGAAAAAGAGAAACAGATTCTCTAACAGAGAGTGAAGTCAGTGCAAGATTCATGGATAACCATTACTGTTTTAGAGAGAATTAAATAGGTGTAGGCCCTCTTGTATCCCACTATTGGTGGGACATTGATATTGGAGAGCAAACTCATTTTTTTGGATATGGTTCTGACTTGTTTCCCAGTTCCAGGTATGAGTTCCATTCCACTGAGCAGATCCATTAGCCAAATCAAGAGCAGTTGGTAGCCCACAATGGCTGTGTGCCATTGCACTTGTGTGAGCATCATGTCAGGTTGATGGCTGCTGAGCAGTTTAGACCACAAGTTATTTAGACAGACCATACCTGATCTAAAGCTATACTACAAAGCCATAGTAATAAAAACAACATGGTACTGGCATAAAAACAGGATTATAGACCAATGGAATAAAATCGAGGACCCGGACTTTGGGTCAAGTAACTACAGCTACTTGATATTTGACAAAGGCCCAAACAACGTAGACTAGAACAAAGACGGCATGTTCAACAAATGGTGCTGGACAAACTGGATAACCATATGCAGGAAAATGAAACTTGATCTACACATTTCACCATGCACAAAAATTAAGTCCAGATGAATCAAAGACCTCAGTATAAGACCAGATACTCTGCTACTACTGGAAGAAAAAGTAGGAGGAACTTTCCATGATTAAACAAAACCCCAGTAGCTCAGGAAATTAAACAATCACTCAACTATTGGGATCTCAGGAAGCTGAAAATCTTTTTCATAAACAAACATACAATAAGCAGAGCCAATAGAATTATTCTTTTTTAAAAAATATTTTTATTTACTTATTTGCAAGCAGAGAGAGAGATAGAGACAGAGAAAATAGGTGCACTAGGGCCTATAGCCACTGTAAACGAACTCCAGATGCATGTGCCACTTTGTGCATCTGGCTTTACATGAGCACTGGGGAATCAAACTCCATTCGTTAGGTATGGCAGGCAAGCACCTTAAGTGCTGTCTCTCCAGTCCCAGAATTCTTCTTTCTGTGGTGTCAGCACCACTGAGGCATATCTCCCCACCCATTTTAGTTTTTGCTAAATAGCCCAGGCTGGACTTGAACTTGTGATCTTAATACCCCAGCCTCCCTGTGTGTTGGGATTACAGGCTTCCATCACCACACCTGGCTTGATTACATGTTATTTTTAGCTCAAGGCTGTCTGCTGGCATCTTACATTTGCCTAACTGTTCTGGTCTTCATCTAGATCCTCTGTGGTTCTTCCTTTAAGTTTGGAGACATATGAAAAGCCAAGACACAAATCTTTCTTCCATCATAGAACTGTCTCCAATTTTGAAGTGATTTAAACCCAAATGACATTCTTTTTAGTACTTAGAATATTAAATCCTAATCCATTCTGTTTTATGCTTTCACTGTATTGCTTAAGATGGAAAGAAAATGCTCAATCCTTTACCCAGCTGGATCAAATTAACAAGTAATCTCAATCAAATAAAACCAATTTGATCTCAGGATCCACTCCACATTTGCCAGTGTCTTGGACTTTAGTAAAATTGTTTAAATGTGTGTAAGATTTAAATGAAAATTTTGAGTTTCTAAATTCAGAGTGACCCACGGAACACATGATGGCATTTTTAAACTTCTACATATCAAAAATTATTATTTCATCTAATAGACAATTACATTTTGAAATAGTATAGTGTTTGGGAATGATGACTTAAAATCACAAATATGGTAGAAGTGAAATAAAGGTGTCACCAATCAATCAAAATTAGAAAGACTTTGAATATGAGTCATGGAGCACTGAAAAACAAAATTATAAGAGAAGAAATAAGACAAAACAAAACAGCACTGAGAGTTTGGAATCCTTCCTTATAAAGGCAAAGAAGCTTTACAGCCACTTTTGCAGAAGGAGTGGGGGAGAAGAAAACAAAACCCAGAACTCTGAAATATCTCTCCATATACAACCATGCTATTTACTTTTTCTTTTTTTAACCTAATGTTTTTTGTTCAGTATTTTATTTTAATAGTCATGCTAAAAATTTGATTCTGAATTATGTGAATTCAATTACTTTCTTCTATTGTATGTACATGAGTACCAAATGTACGAGTCTTTTCACTAACAATACGATTGATAAAGATAAAAACTGTTTTCCCATTATTTTCATTCTTACAATAAACATATCACAACATAATCACTTTTATGTATTTTTTTGAGGTACTGATGATTGAGCCTAGGGCCTCACCCATGACAGGCAAACATTCTGTCACTGAACGATGTCCCTAGTCCTCCTGCTATGAGTTTTTAAATCACTTGAGATACTTTATCTAACACCAAGTTTGTATATAGATATATTCAGTTTATTCCATTTCTCATTGTTTTTATTTTATATGATTTCTTTTATATTATTTAAAATATTTATATAGTTCTTTGTCAAATGTAAGAGACATAGATATTACTCTTCCATTCATATTCCCCACCTATCTCGTAGAACCTATGGTATTATTTATTCTTTGCTGAAGCATACTTTTTAAATGATACTTTTTAAAGGATACTTTTTAAAGATCACTCCATAGCAATAGTTTATTTAATCTTATTTTGTGGGCATTTGGCTTTTCCCAATTATCTTATTATTACAAATAGTTCTTTAGTAAATACCCCCCTTATAGACTATGACACACAGTGTATTTCTTTTTTTTTTATTTTATTTTATTTTATTTTATTTGGTTTTTTCGATGTAGGGTCTCACTCTAGCTCAGGCTGACCTGGAATTCACTATGTAGTCTCAGGGTGGCCTCAAACTCACAGAGATCCTCCTACCCCTGCCTCCCAAGTGCTGGGATTAAAGGTGTGCGCCACCATGTCCAGCTCTCTTTTTAATTTAATTTAATTTATTTTTATTATTAGTTATGTAGATAGTGTGTATACAGTCATATTGGTATCATCATTAGCCTCTTCCCTGTCCATCCCCTCCAAAGAGACATTCCTTGTTGGGGAATGTGGGTTGTGCATTGTGGGGGTAGCCATCAGTTATGGGGAAGAGAAGATGTCTCTGTCCATAATGTCCCAACTTGTGGCTTTAACAATCTTTCCACCCCATCTTCCGTGAATTTCCCTGAGCCATGTTAGGTTCATTTTAGGTCTACTTCAGTGGTGAGGTCTTGGGAACCTCTGTGTTTCTGGATATCTGGTTTAGTAGGAGTTGAGTGTTCTCTGTGTCTATCTCCTTCACCCTTTTATTGGTACCAGGTTCACCAAGAAAGCAGCACTCTTGATCATTTCCCCCATTACTCTATGGTTTCAGCTGGGGCCCTGATGAGGTGCGATGGGCTGATTTTCTCCTCAGGTTCTACTTCCATCTGAAAAAGAGAAGCAGATTCTCCAACAGAGGGAGAAGTCAGCACAAAAAAATGGGATAACCATTATTATTTTAGAGAGAATTTCATAGGTGTGGGCCCTCTTGTAGCTTCTGATTGGTGGGAACTTGATATTGGAGAGCAGGCTCATTTTTTGGATATGGTTCTGACTTGTTTCTCAGTTCTAGCTATGGGTTCCATTACACTGAGTGGATTTGATAGCCAAATCAAGAGCAGTTGGTTACCCACCATGGCTGTGTGCCACTATTGCACTTGGGTGAGCATCATGTCAGGTTGTTTGCTGCGGAGAAGCTTAGATCATTGTTGCTTGGACAGTTGTTGGTCACTTTTCCCCAGTCACTCATGTGGTACCTTCTGGCACTAGATAAGCTTACTGTCTGGGGAGTGACTCTCTTCCAGATTTCAGCCAGCTCACTCAATGTTCCATACCAACAGCATATGGTGTCTTTGGCAGTAGGGTCTTACCATTAGCCTTTGGTGGGTCATCAAGTACTGTGACAGAAGTCTGTCTTCTTTTGGGAAATCTTGTAGGTCTCTCTGATCAACAGCTCATTGTGGATGTTAATTGCATGCTGGTACTGGGAGTTATAGGCCAGTGCCAAGGGAAAAGAAGGAGGAAAAGATATGTAATATAAAAGAGAATGAGAGAAGAGAGAGAAGAAAAAGAAGAGAGAGAGAGAGAGAGAGAGAGAAGCAGGAGAAACTTAAGGTTAGTCTTCATCATACCCTCTACAGGTCCCTGTGATTCAGGTGTTCCTCTAAGGACCTGATGAAAGTTCAGCCTTTTAGTCTGTCTTTCAGGATATGGAATTTTATGGTACCATTTCCATTTGGGTCCAGTTTTGTGTCCCCCCACCCTTTCCTCCCTGCCCATCCCACCCTCCTTATTGTCCGGTACTCAAGATGCTTATTAGGTATGTCAGCATCTCAGGAAGATTCGAGTTAAGAGCCACAGATGAGTGAGACCATACGATTATCTTTCTGTGATTGGGTGAGTTTGCTGAGAATGATCTGTTCCAAGTTCGACCATTTTTCTTCAAATTTCATTGTGTCATTTTTCCTTACTGCTGTGTAGAATTCCATTGTGTAGATATACCACGTCTTCTTTATCCATTCATCTAATGATGGACATCTGGGTTGATTCCAGTTCTTAGCTATTATGAATTTAGCAACTATAAATATGGTTTAGCAAATCTCTCTGAACTGAGGCATGGAGCTTTTAGGGTAAATGCCCAGTAAAGGAATAACTGGGTCTGTTGGTAACTCTATGGTCAAGCTTTTTAGGAGTTTTCATGTTGTGTTCCATAGTAGTTGTGCCTGCTAACATTCCCACCAACAGTGAATGAGGATTCCTTTTTCTCTACAACCTTGCCAGCATTTGTTTTCAAGAGATTTTTTAATGTTAGCCATCCTTACTGGGGTAAGGTGGAATCTCATAGTTGTTTTAATTTGCATTTCCCTGATGATTAAGGATGTTGAATATTTTCTTTTTTTAAATATTTTTATTGACAACTTCTATACTTACATACAAAAAACACATGATATTTCCCTCCCCTCCTCCATTCCACTTTAGCACTCCAATCTCCATCATATCCCCTCCCTCTCTCCATTAGTCTCTCTTTTAATTTGGCCCAGGCTGACCTGGAATTAACTATGTAGTCTCAGGGTGGCCTTGAACTCACGTGATCCTCCTACCTCTGCCTCCCGAGTGCTGGGATTAAAGGCGTGCACCACCATGCCTGGCATCTTTTCTTCTATTTTTGAGGGTCTTGCGGAGGTATTGCTATGCACTGCAAGGTCATGGATATTGAGGCCAATTTCTGTCTGGGCGGTTGCATTGTAAGAAGTCATACCCTTCCTTTGGCTCTTCCATTCTATCCGCCCCCTCTTCTGCAATGGTCCCTGAGCCTTGGAGGGTGTGACAGAGGTGTTTCAGTGCTGGGCACTCCCCCATCCTTTCTTCTCAGCACTATGTTGCCTTTTGGGTCATCCCAGTGGTCATCACCATCTGAAAAGAGAAGCTTCTCTAACCAGAAGTGAGAGTAGCATTAATATGTGAATATGAACATTAAGTGTAGTGCTTTCAGGGCAGCTTGGTGGGAATAATATATACATTTAGTCAGCCAAGAGCAGGCTTTATACCCCTAAGGCTCATGACCTCTCCTGCTATAGACTTTTGCTTAGGTTTTTCAGTACCAGGTATGTATTCCCTCCCATAGAGAGGGCCTTCAGTCCAATTATGGAGCAGTTGGTTACCCCAAGAGCAGACATGCCACTATTGCACCCATTCAGTCATTTGGCCTGTATGGCCAAACTTGAATGTTGAACATTTTCTTTTTTTTTTTCATGGAGCAATTTTTTAATGAAAGTGAATTGAGTTAGCAATTCAAGTAGCAATTTTTAAAATCAAACATTCCAGCACAATACAATCCAAAAACATAGTTAAGTTGATATTTACATGCTAAGGAATAATGGTAGGGAAACATCAATTTTTTTCCCATAATTAAACCATTATGTTTCTATAACCCCGGAAAACTTTGTATGCACAGCAAAAAAAAAAAAAAAAAAAAAAAAAAACACTGAAATGCATAATATGCAACATCCTCACATCTGAGCCAAGTTATTTCAGACAGCACTGTGTGGCACAAAGACATGTGCAGCTTGAACATTTTCTTAAGTGTGTGTTTGCCATTTGTATTTCTTCCTCTGAGAACTCCCTGTACAGTTCTCTGCCCCATTTTGTGAGTGGGTAGTTTGACTTTTTATTATTTAGGTTTTTGAGTTCTTTGTAAGTTCTAGAATTTAGGCCTCTGTCAGTTGGCTCGTATGTTTGTGAAAAAACTTTTCAGCTTCATGAGATTCCAAAGGTTGAGTGATTGTTTAATTTCCTGAGCTACTAGGGTTTTGTTCAGGAACTCTTTTACCACTCCTATGTCATGGAAAGTTCCTCCTACTTTTTCTTCCAGTAGTAGCAGAATTTCTGGTCTTATATTGAGGTCTTTGATCCATTGGACTTGATTTTTGTGAATGGTGAGATGTGTGGATTGAGTTTCATTTTCCTGCATATGGTTATCCAGTTTGTCCAGCACCATTTGTTGAAGATACTATCTTTGTTCCAGTCTACATTGTTTGGGCCTTTGTCAAATATCAAGTAGCTGTACTTACTTGACCCAAAGTCCGGGTCTTTGATTCTGTTCCATTGGTCTATAATCCTGTTTTTATGCCATTACCATGTTGTTTTTATTACAATGGCTTTGTAATATAGCTTTAGATCAAGTACAGTGATGCCTCCAGAGATATTTCTTTTGCTGAGGATATGCTTGGACATCCAAGGCTTCTGCCATTCCATATGAATTTTGATATCATTTTTTTCTATCTATGTGAAGAAAAATGTTGGGATTTTTATTCTTATTGTATTTAATCTGTATATTGCTTTTGGTAAGATTGCCATTTTCACAATGTTAATTCTGCCTATCCAGGAGCAAGGGAGGTCTTTCCATTTTCTCAAGTCCTCTTCAATTTTTTTCTTGCATCTTTTTTTTTCATTGTAGAGGTCTTTCAAATCCTTGGTTAATGTTATTCCAAGGTATTTTTGTTGTTGTTGTTGTTGTTGCTATTGAAAATGGGATGTTGCTTATTTTTTCTCTGTATGCTTGTCTTTTTTTTTTTAAAAAGCATTTTATTTTATTTATTTATTTGACAGAGAAAGAGAGAGAGAGAGAGAGAGAATGGGCATTCCAGGGACTCCAGCCACTGCAAACGAACTCCAGATGTGTGCGCCCCTTGTGCATCTGGCTAATGTGGGTCCTGGGGAATGGAACCTGGGTCATTTGGCTTTGCCAGCAAACACCTTCACTGGTAAGCCATCCTTCCAGTCCCATGTATCTTTGTCTTTTGCATATAGAAAGACTATTGATTTTTGTACATTGATTTTATATCCTGCTACTTTGCTGAAGGAGTTAATCACCTTTAAGAGTTTTGAGATGGAGGTTCTCGGGTCACTTATGTATATAATCATGTCATCTGTGAATAGGGCTAATTTAAATTCTTCCTTTCCAATTTGTACCCCTTTTATTTCTTTCTCTTGTCTTTTAGATAATCTGGAACTTCCAATACTATGTTGAAGAGCAGAGGTGAGAGTGGACACCCTGTCTTGTTCCATGCCTATTCTCTCCAATGTTTTGATCATGAAGTGATACTGTATTTTGTTGAAGGCCTTTTCTGCATCTATTGAAATGATCATTTTTTTGTTTAAGCATATTTATGTGGTGTATTCCATTGACAGATTTCCACTTGTTGAACCACCCCTGCATTCCTGAGATGAAACCTACTTGATCAAGATGGATAACACATTTGATGTGTTGTTGAATTCAGTTTGCGAGGATTTTGTTCAGGATCTTTGTGTCTATGTTCATCAGGGAAATAGGCCTATAGTTTTCTTTTCTTGTGGCACATCTGCCTGGTTTTGGTATTAAGGTGATACTAGCCTCATAGAAGGAGTTGGGGAGCTTTCCCTGTTCTCCAATTATGTGGCACAGTTTGAGAAAAATTGGTTTCAGTTCTTCTATGAATGTTTTGTAGAATTCAGCTGAGAAGTCATCTGGTCCTGGACACTTCTTTTTGGGGATTTTTAAAAAAGATTTTATTTTTATTTATTAGAGACAGAGAAAGGCAGGGAGTGAGTGAGAGAGAATAGGCACACCAAGGCCTATAGCCACTGCAAATGACTCCAGACATGTGTGCACCTAGCTTATGTGGGACCTGGAGAATCAAACTGGGGTTCTTAGGCTCTGCAAGCATGTGACTTAATCACTGAAAACCCATCTCTCCAGTCCCTTTGGGAGGTTTCTGATTACCTTTCAATCTCTGTGGGTGTAATAGGTTTGTTTAGGAGATTAATCTGCTCTAAGTTTAGGTTTGGTAGGTGGTATGTGTCCAGGAATTCATTCATTTCCTCCAAATTATCCAGTTTTGTGGAATAGAGGTATTTGAAATAAGTCCTGATGATTCTCCCAATTTCACTTATGTCTGTTGTGATTTCTCCTTTTTCATTTCTAATTTTGTTATTTTGAAGCATCTCTCTCTTTTTTTTACTTGATAAATTGGCCAGGGGATTATTAATCTTGCTTTTTTTTTTAAAGAACCAGCTCTTTGTTTCATCAATTTTCTTAGCTTCCAATTCATTAATTTCTGCTCTGATCTTAATTAATTCTTTCCATCTGGAGCTTTTTGGGTTGGATTTTTCTCATTTTTCCAATGTCCTTAGGTGGATGGTTAGGTTATTGATTTGGGTTCTTTCTGTCTTTGTTATGAAGGCATTTAGTGCTATGAATTTTCCCCTGAGGACTGCCTTTATTGTGTCCCATAAGTTTTGGTACAATGTGTTCTCATTGTCATTCATTTCTAGAAATTTTGTCATTTCATTTTTTATTTTGTCCACAACCCATTTATTGTTTAAAAATGTGTTGTTCAGTTTCCAGGAGCTGGTGGGATTCCTGACACATCTTTTGTTGTTAATTTCTAGTGATACAGCATTGTGAGTTGATATCATGCAGGACATTATGTCGATCTTCCTGAATATATGGAGGCTGGCTTTATGACCCAGTATATGGTCTATTTTATTTATTTTTCATTTTATTTTATTTTATTTTATTTTATTTTATTTATTTTAGTTTTTGAGGTAGGGTCTCACTCTAGCTCAGGCTGACCTGGAATTCACTATGTAGTCTCAGGGTGGCCTTGAACTCATGGCAATCCTCCTACCTCTGCCTCCCGAGTGCTGGGATTAAAGGTGTGCACCACCATATCCGGCTTTATATGGTCTATTTTAGAGAAAGTTCCATGGGCTGCAGAGAAGAATATATAATCTGTTGATTTGGAGTAGAATGTTCTGTAGATGTCTGTTAGGTCTAGCTGATCTATGGTTTTGTTGAGCTCTATTACTTCCCTGTTAATTTTCTGTTTGGATGATTTCAGTATTGCTGATAGTGGAGTATTGAAGTCCCTGACTATGATGGTGTTGGTGGTTATTTCTATTTTGTTGTCAAGTAGGTTTTGTTTTATGAATTGTGGTGTACCTGTGTTTGGTGCATAAAGATTGATGATTGTGATATCCTCTTGTTGGATCATTCCCTTGATAAGTAAGAAGAGGCCTTCTTTGTCTTTTTTTTATTACTTTTGGTTTGAAGTCTATATTATCTAATATTAGTATAGCAATGCCTGCTTGTTTCTCATTTCCATTTGCTTGGAATATCATTTTCCACCCTTTCACTCTGAGGAGTTGTCTGTCATTAGTGGTGAGGTGGGTTTCTTGAAGACAGTATATTGAAGGGTCTAATCTTCTGATCTACCCAGTTAGCATATGTCTCTTGATGGGTGAATGAAGGCCATTAATGTTCAGAGTAATAACTGGGAAGTTTGATTGAATTCCTGCCATGTTGTGGTGGTTTATGTGGTTTGGTGTTTTCTTGGAGTTTGTAGTTTTTGTGCCTTTTCTGAGTTTGGTTATTGTGATCTACTTCTTGTAGGCACTTGAGGTTGGTTGAAGTATTCTCTGTAGGTTTGTCTTTCTGTTCATATAGTTGTAAAGCTGAGTTTTATTGTGGAAAATTTTTCTTTCACCATCTATTATGACGGATACTTTTCATGGGTAGAGTAGTTTGGGTTGGAAGCCATATGTTCTTAGACTTTGCAGTGTTCCATTCCAGGCCCTTCTGTCTTTCAGGATTCCATTGAGAAGTCTGAAGTAATTCTGATGGGGTTACCTTTATATGTAATGTGTTGTTTCTCCCTAACTGCTTTTAGGACTTTCTCTTTGTTATCGCTGTTTAGAGTCTTAATGATAACATGTCTTGGAGAATTTCTCCTTTGGTCCAGTCTGTTTGGAGTTCTGTTAGCATCTTGTAACTTGATGGGGCTTTCTTTTGAGAGAGTGGGAAAGTTTTCTTCTATAATTTTGTTCAATAAGTTCTCCATGCCTTTGGTCTGAATTTCTTTCCCTTCTGGTATCTCCGTGATGTGAATGTTGGGACATTTAAGGGTATCCCACAGTTCCCTCATGTTCTATTCACAAAAAATTTTGAACTTATTGAAACTTTTGGACTCACGAACTGTTTCTTCTGCTTTATTTTCCAGTTCTTAGTTTCTATCCTCCACATGGCTGACTCTAGTCTTGAGAGCTTCTATAGAGTTTTGGGCTTGTTCAATTTGGTTTGTATTTTCTACTGCTTTTGTGTATAGTTTTTATCCCTTTGTCAAGTTCCCTTTTCATGTCATTTTCTGATTTTCTTAATGCTTCTTAGAATTCAGTCTTGCATTTATTTATGTCTTCATTGAGCTTAGCTAGCTGGTTATTGAGGTCCTCTCTATTTTCATTCTCCTTCAGATCATTTAACTGTCTTTGGAGCCCTTCCTGGTTCTTTTCTGTTAGGTCCTATCTAACAAGAGTATCATTCATACAATTTTTCTGTAAGTTCTGCTATTGTGTTTTTCTGTAAGTTCTGCTATTTTCTTGTCCAGGGTTGCATTGCTTATGTCTTCATTTGGGGGTTCTGATCCTATCGTCTCTTCTATGTTTAGAATAGAGACATCCATTGTGGGACTGGGCAATTTTATTGGATTTACATGCATTTGATTTTTCATATTAGTCTTTTTGTGCTGTGGTCTGCCCATCACAGTGAAGGGAATCTTATTAAATTTAGGAGGAAGCTAGGTTTACCCTTGACTTGGGTCCACATACAGAGTTGGTGGCGAGTGGGACTGAAGGCATTAGCATGTGGAACTCCATGGGGATGGGAAAGCCTAGGTTGGGGTGGGGCAGGGTGTAAACGAGTCTTGTTGATCTGGGTCCATATCCAGGGAGGATATGGGGGGCAGCTTCAAGTGGGACAGAGGGTGTTTGCATGTGGAGCTCTGTGAGGGCAGACAAGCCTAGGTCAGGGTGGGGTGGGGCAAATGCTAGCCTGTTGACCTGGGTCCACGCAAGGGGGTTGGTGAGTGGAATGGCTTTCACATTTGGAATTCTGCAGGGGTGAGAAAGCCTAGGTCAGGGTGGGTTGGGGCAAATGATAGCCTGTTGGCCTGGGTGTGTGCATGGAAGGGAGTGTGGGGGTGCAGCGATGGCAGCAGTTGGGGCGGGGTTGGCATTTGGAGCTCTATGGGGATGGGAAAGCCTAGGTCTGGGTGATGAGGGGCGAATGCTTGCCTGATGGCCTGGGTCAATTTAGCCTGTGGTAAGTGCAGGAGGAACCTGCAGCTGGGAGTGTGGCTAGGATGGTTGCTTGAGGGGACTGGGGGACTGGTAGGTTACCTAAAAGCATGGGAATCAGTGGATTTCCTACTTTGCTCCTCTGCACCTTCCCACTGGAGGTCTACTAGAATCTGCAGACCATTAAAAACCCCACTTAACCGTACATGTCTTGCCTTTCCTTCCCCATGTGGTGAGGCTTGGTTAGGTGGATGCCATCTTGACCGGAACTCATCCTATTTACTTTTTAAAAGGAATTTAAACTTAAATTGAATATCTGTTGTCATCATTAACCTACATCTGACTAGGTATTCAGGAATGCTCAATAGTGCTGGTTCCTGTAAGTGATGCCCAGCAGTCTTACTCTCTCTGTGAGAGAGCAGAGGCCTTGCAAGCTAGAGAAACTATTGTACAACTCACAGAACCACAGTAAACATCACTTTTGAATACCTCAGAAAGAAAATTTAAAACCATTTTTCTTGACATCTTTCTCTTTTCTTTCAGTAAAGCAATACAGCATTTTACCTTGCCTTTTCTTTCTAACACAGTAAATGCTAATTACACCCCTTGAGTACACCTTGGCTGCCGTGTTAAACACATCTAGCATTGTTTTCTTATTACCATGAAAAAAATACTTGACATGAAAGACTACCCATGGAGGCACCAAGGGACTCTGGCATAAACCTCCATAATTTAAAAGGGCTAAGCAGTTAAGAGTGCTGGAAGAAGGGGTTCTGCTCAGAAAGAGATAGCATAAAGTCCCTATTGTGTGGGTTTGTTAAATGAGAGGATGAAATTAATATTATATAAAGAAAAAAGCAAGTGCTTTTGTGTGTGTGTATGTGTGTGTGTAAAGGGAGACACGCTGTGTTTTCTTAAGTATATCACTTCTGATGTTGGTAAGATATTCAGTCTAGTTACTCAGGAATGTGGAAATAACCTGTTTACCAATTTATTGTTAACTAGAACTGAAATAAAGTTTAATTTTGACACGGTCACCCCTTTCCCTGGAGGGCCGTTTTTAAGGTGTGGCTCTGTTGGCTCTGGGTTACTTAGTCTTGACATTGGCAGCCATCCCCTCAGACAGCAGAAGTCCTTATTCCCACAGAGACTCACAAGGGGTCCCTGCACACCACTGTGGCAGCACCCAAGCCCTGTCTGTGCTGCTCTTGGGCATCGAGAAGAGTCCTCAGTGTGCCTGGGTTGCTCCTGCCTAGACATCCCAAGTAGACATTTCTTCTTCTTGCGCCGAAAGCTGGCCTCAAGAAATTCTGAACTCCACCTGTGAAAAGGGTGCGCAGGGCTTAAGGATTTTACTCACCGAGTCTCAGAGCCTGTTGGGAACTCATGTCATATTCTTGTGCTTCAACTTCGCCTCTGCTCCATATCTGGGCTCTGGCAAGTGGAAGAAGTTAAATCATCTCCAAGACCGTGGCTCTGGACTGTTTTCTAGAATTGTCTTGACTTCCCTACCATCCCCATCTCCAACACTCACTCCAAACTCCTCCCCCAACCTGGCTATAGATCATTATACATTCTTGTGCAGGCAAAGCACATCACTTGATGGAGAAAAACAGGTGGAGAACAGTCCTAAGCCATGGCTCCCAGCTAGAACTACAGGTGGCCCTCACTTCCACCAGTTGACTTATGATTCTTCAAAATGTTTAAAATTTTAATTTAATTTAATTTAATTTTTTTTGGAGAGAGACACAGAGAGAGACAGACAGAGAGGGAGACAGATAGAGATGGGCACTCCAGCAGTCTCTCAGCTGCTGTGAATGAAATCCAGATGTGTGTGCCCCCTTGTGGGCAAGTGCGGTATTGCGCCCTTGCATCACTTTGCATCTGGCTCAACGTGGGACCTGGAGACTGGAACCGGGTTCCTAGGCTTAGCAGGCAGGCACCTTAACCGCTAAGGCATCTCTCCAGCCCTTCAATTTTTTTTTAAGGTAGGGTCTCACTCAAACGGAGGCTGATCTGGAATTTGCTATGTAGTCTCAGGCTGGTCTAGAACTCATAGTGATCCTCCTACCTCTGCCTCCCAAGGGCTGGGATTAAAGGCATGTGCCACCACACCCTGCTGATTCTTCAATTTTAAGATGGTGCAAAAACAACATGTATGCAGTA
Source organism: Orientallactaga sibirica (assembly GCA_036365145.1). Classification (NCBI taxonomy): domain Eukaryota; kingdom Metazoa; phylum Chordata; class Mammalia; order Rodentia; family Dipodidae; genus Orientallactaga; species Orientallactaga sibirica. The sequence goes on from JAEOAD010000036.1 coordinate 4,578,249, forward strand.
GATTCATACTTCTAATTTGAGTTTTGATCTTTTCTGGGCTAGTGGTGTGCTGCACAATGCTCTATGAAGATCTGGCCTGTGACAGTCAGCCACAGCTCCCAGTCAGCCCTTTGCCCATGAAAGTACATGACCAACACTCTACAGGGTACTGTATTGACAGTGGTTTTAATTTTTTTTGATACAAGCATGCAATAATACATGAACTTTTAAACATTACTGTAAAATAGGCCTTGTGTTTGACTTCACCAAACTGTACACTCTAGTATGTGCTCTGAGCTTATTTAAAGTAGGGGAAGCTAAGGTGTGATGTTAAGTAGGTAAATTTTTAAAATTAAAATGTGTTTTTACTTATGATATTATCAACTTTATGACAGATTTGTTGGGATATAACAAAATAATAAGACAAGAGGCATCTGTACTCTATTAAAAAGTATTAAATGTATTTTTACTTATGATATTATCAACTTTATGACAGATTTGTTGGGATATAACCAAATAATAAGACAAGAGGCATCTGTACTCTATTAAAAAGTATTGAAAGCCAGGCGTGATGGCACACATCTTTAATCCCAGCATTTGGGAGGCAGAGGTGGGAGGATTGCCATGAGTTCAAGGCCACCCTGAGACTACATAGTGAACTCCAGGTCAGCCTGGCTTAGAGTGAACGGTACCTTGAAAAACCAAACCAAACAAACAAACAAAAGCATTACAGATCTGATTTCTCCTTCCTTTGCCCTGGACCAGTGCAAAGCTGCAGCTCTATGTAATTTCATCTACTGTCCTAAACCTCTGTCACACTGGAGCCCCAACATCTGGGTTTGGGGCTTGGAGGAAGGGAGATGGGAATACAGCACTTGAGCAAGCTCATTTGATCACACACTGAAGCCATGTCCTCTGATGCAGTCCTATTGACGGTGAAGCTGACATTTTGATCTTGATGGATTCCTGAAGCAATCTTCTAAATTGATTCAAAATTTAGGAAATCAGAGAAAGAGAGGTATTTAATTTAATTTAATTTAATTTTGCAAAATGTCAGTGCTGGGCTCTGCTTGCCAAAAAGAAGATGTGGCCCTATGGCAGATCTTTTTTTTTTTTTGGCTGTAATTTTACTCTTTTTTTTTTATTTTTAATATTTATTGACAACAAAACATACTTACATACCAAAGGTGCGTATTTTTCCCTCCCCTCCCCCCCTTCCCCTTTAGAACTCCACTCTCAATCATATCCCCTCCCTCTCTCCATTAGTCTCTTTTTTTAATATGATGTCATCCTCTTTTACTTCTACTATGAGGGTCTTGCGGAGGTATTGCTAGGCACAGCAAGGTCATGGATATCAAGGCCAATTTCTGTCTGGGCAGTTGCATTGTAGGAGTCGTGCCCTTCCTTTGGCTCTTCCATTCTATCCGCCCCTCTTCCGCAATGATCCCTGAGCCTTGAGGGTGTGACAGAGATGTTTCAGTGCTGGGCACTTCTCCATCCCTTCTTCTCAGCACTATGTTGCCTTTTGATCATCCCAGTGGTCATCGCCATCTGAAAAGCAAGCTTCTCTAACCAGAAGTGAGAGTAGCATTAATATGTGAATATGAGCATTAAGTGTAGTATTTTCCGGGCAGCTTGGTGGGAATAGTATATACATTTAGATAAGGGCATGCTTTATACCCCTAAGGCTTTGACCTTACCTACCATAGACTTTGCTTAGGTTTTTCAACCTTTATTCCCCAGGTATGTAGGTTTTCAGTACCAGGTATGTAGAGAGAGGGCCTTCAGTCCAATTATAGAGCAGTTGGTTACCCCACGAGTAGACATGCCACTATTGCACCCATTCAGTCATTTGGCCTGTATGGCCAAATTTGAATATTCAGCGTCCACTGTTTTCACTGCTGATGACTTCTGTCTCCCATACTCTGCATGCAGTGCAGCTTTTCCAGCTTTCAGTTGGCTGGTCTACAGGAGAAGGTTTTCTGCTCAGCACCAGCTTGCTTTCTCAGTGACCTTGCCTCTCAGGCAAGAGATGTCTTCAGCAATAGGGTCTTACTATCTGTTTCTCAGGGGAAACCAAGGGCTTTGGCAAAAACCGGGACCTCCTTGGCCAACAACTCACTGGAAGGTATCCCATCCCAGGTACTGAAAATTTTCTAGTAACAGTCTACAGCTTCTAGATGTACCATTATTCAAAAAAGTAGTTTTACATAAGTCTTATTCACAATCTTTTGAAATTAGATTGACCCTCCCCTTGCCCTTCTTTTATGCATTCTCTACCCATGGCCTTGGTTAGGCCATTCCCCTCCTTGTAATCAGTCCTTCCACTTACATATGTGCAATACCTATGGCAGATCTTAATCTCTTACAAAGGATCCAGAAAGTGAAGGAGAGAGAGAGAGAAAAATACTCTGTTGTGGGGAAACAGTGTTCCTCAGCATAGCTAGAGAGTATACTGCTTAGAATGGAGGCAAAAAGGTGAAGTATAATTCCTTTTTCTCTGTGCTGGGGTTAGAATCCAGCCCCTCATGTGCCCTAGGCAAGGGCTCTTCTCCTGAGCTGCACTCCCAACACTCTCCATTATTAACAAAAGAGTTGTTAGAATTGAAAAAAAATGTTATATTGAAGCTATATTATGTGTGTGTATGTATATACATATATATGGTATCTTATGCAAGTAATAGCTATAATTTCCTCATGCATGTGTCTCAGATGAAACTCTGCCCAGCTTAACTTGTCTAATTTACCTTCACTCTCTGCTCTGAATTTTGGTGTAAATAACTGAGGACACACCTATTCTGTGGGGACACATCCACACTTTAGTGTGGTATTTTACTTTGGCAAAAGTTGTTTATACTGACTTATAGTGAACAGTTCTGAATCTTGTGAAATGTCTAGAAAGTAGATCTCAGGAAACAACTGCATAGAAGTGAGAGGGAAATCATGTGTTTTGTTGTTTACATTTTCTTTAATTCAATGACAGCTGATTATAATTTACAATCTGTATACCGATGGAGAAAAGGCTAATGGAAATTTCAGTGCAAACAAAGTGGTCAAGAGCAGTAATTAGTAATTGAGGAGCTAATGCCTCCCACGGTGTCCTTGGCTCCTAAAACGTCAAAACCAGAGGATTATTAGGGGGAAAAAAAAACAACAACAAACGATGAAAGAGCTTTGCCAATGTGAAGTCCACTCATTGTATTTCATTAAAGCCAAGTGGGCTTTTCTCAAACAAGAAACCCTGACAGGACACAAGTCTGGAGGGTGATATATGGAAGAATAAAGAAGTGATTTGAGTTGTGTTAGGTAGAAGGCATACTTGGGAACATAACTATCCCTTTTGTTGGTCCTGTAAGGACCACGTGGAAGGTCTTGTCACTTGGATTATTGAGTCTGGTAGAACAATTTGCTGAGTTGGACTCAACCATATCCCTGGGGAGGCTGATCTCAGCTACTATTGGAACAAAACTGGTATTTGAAGGGAGGTCAGACCTCACCTGCTCATATGCTCTTAGCTGAAGTTTTAGTTTTTCTACATGTAGTAATGAACCACAGTGAGTGAATGTGTACACTTGGTGTCTTCTCCTTTATATTGGAGCCACACAACTTTCTAAGGATGTTTTAATGCCATCAGTAGAATCAGGTGATCCTTCAGGAGATGATGAGGAAGTCAGTAAAGCACTTGCCTGGTCAAGTGCTCGGTCAAGTCTAACTTAGTATTTGCTCTCTGTATCTGGTAGATTTCCTGGTTGCTTTGAAAGTATCTCCTGTTGGGCTGGAGAGATGGCTTAGAGGTTAAAGCATTTGCTTGTGAAGCCAAAGGACCCAGGTTCAATTCCCCAGGACCCACATAAGCCAGATGCACAAAGGGCACATGCATCTGGAGTTCATTTGTGGTGGCTGGAGGCCCATTCTCTCTCTGTCTCTCTTCTCCCTCTGCTTGCAAATAAATAAATAAAATTTAAAAAAGAAAGTATCTCCTATCTAAACTTCTTCAAAACTTCATTGATGGTAAAGTTAGAGGCTCTCTGAAAATGTCCTAACACATACCTGATATGTGTGGCATACTAATTATCTACCTAGAGATTATTTATCATATTGTTTTGAATAGTTTGTCTCTTCATTACACTCTGTTATATTCACCTTGAACTTACCAGCTACTGCTCCTTGGCTTTGTGTCTGGTCACCAATGGCTCTGAAAGGGTTAGTCAAATGAGTGAATAGCCCCCAATTCAGTTCTCTTTAAAGATGCAATATACTTATACAATATCAGGCTGCATGCGTCTGAGAAGCCATTTACTAATGCAAATGGATGGCTCCTGAGTTCCATCGAAAAACCACATCTATGTGGCTTTTCTGGTTCTGCAGGCTCAGGTATTAATCAACAAAAATTACCTTGAGCTGTGGGTGGACCTGTACTGCCAGTGAGATGGAGCCTAGTGAGCGCTCTTCCTCCAGAATTGAATGAAAGCAGCATGAAATTGGAGCACACTATTTGTTCACCTCTCAACCCTGAACTTGAGCTCATAGATGTGAGTTCAGCCATCTATTTGGGCAGGAACAGGATCCTAATTACAGACTGTATTTGCTCACCTCTTGCTATGTAGTTTTTATTTATCTATTCATTTGAGAGACAGAGAGAATGGATGCACCAGGACCTCCAGCCACTATAAACGAACTCCAGACACATGTGCCACCTTGTGCAGCTGGCTTACATGGGTACTGGGGAATTGAACCTGGGCCCTTAGGCTTCACAGACAAGCGCCTTAACATCTAAGCTATCTCTCCAGCCCTGGATTTAATACTTTTTAAAGTTTTTATTTATTTATTTATTTGACAGAGAAAGAAGCAGAGAGAGAGAGAGAGAGAGAGAGAGAGAGAGAGAGAGAGAATGAATACACCAGGGCCTCCAGCCACTGCAAATGAACTCCAGACGCATGTGCCCCCTTGTGCATCTGGCTAACGTGGGTGGGTCCTGGCATATCGAACCTGGGTCCTTTGGCTTTGCAGGCAAACGCCTTAACAGCTAAGCCATCCCTCCAGCCCGATTTCTATCTTTTTAAAAGTTAGTTATTTGCTTCTGCAGCCAGATAAGACTGATATATTTGAAAGATAGGCTTCTATTTTATTTTCATTTTTCTGTTGTCTGCTATAGTATGTAACACACAGTATACATAATCAACAAATATGTTCTGATGGAAATGAGCGTGGGCAAGTCAAATAACAATGCCCCTGTTTGTTCACTAGCCTGATTGGTGTTTTCAGTGCTCACTTAGTCTGGGTCTGAGTCTCTCTATTTGAAGCCAGGACAAACATATAAAGTCACATTAAAAAGTCATTGTCAGGCTGGAGAGATGGCTCAGCAGTTAAGTTTGCTTGCCTGCAAACCCTAATGACCCAAGTTTGATTCCCCAGTATCCACATAAATCCAGATACACAAAAAGGAGCACATGCATCTGGAATTTACAGTGGCTAGAGGCCTGGTTGCCCATTCTTTCTCTCTCTCTCTCTGCTTGCAAATAAATAAAAGAACATTATTGTCTTTTTTGTGTGTGTATGTATATATGTGGGTACACATGCACTTGTGTGTGTGCATGTGGAGGCCAGAGGTCAACAATAAATATCTTCCTTAATCACTCTCCACATTGTTTTTTGTTTTTTTTTTTTTAATTTGAGTGAGAGAGAGAGAGAGAGAGAGAGAGAGAGAGAGAATGGGCACACCAGGGCTTCTCAGGTGCTATGAACGAACTCCAGACGCATGTGCCCCGTTGTACATGTGCAGCATTGTGTGCTTGTGTCACTTGTGTCTGGCTAAATGTGGGACCTGGAGATTTGAACAGGCATTCTTAGGCTTCGCAGGCAGCCTTAACCACTAAGCCATCTCTCCAGCTGTCCATATTGTTTTTATTTTTATTTTACTTTATTTTTGGTTTTTCGAGGTTGGTACTCACTTTGGCCCAGGCTGACTTGGAATTCATTATGTAGTCTCTAGCTGTCATTGAAATCACGGTCATCCTCCTACCTCTGCCTCCTGAGAATGTTTTGTTCTTTTCTTTTCTTTTCTTTTCTTTTCTTTTCTTTTCTTTTCTTTTCTTTTCTTTTCTTTTCTTTTCTTTTCTTTCTTTTTTTCTTCTTTCTTTCTTTCTTTCTTTCTTTCTTTCTTTCTTTCTTTCTTTCTTTCTTTCTTTCTTCTTTCTTTCTTTTTTTTGAGGCATGGTCTCTCACTGAACCTAGAGCTCACAAGTTCAGTGAGACTAGCTAGCCAGTAAGTCCCAGAGATCCCCCTGACCCAGCCTTCTCAGCACTGGGATGACAGACACACAGCACTGCACCCAGCTTTTACATGAGTGCTAGGGATCCAAGCTCAGATCACGCTTATGTGGCAAGCATCTTATTGACTGAGCCATCTCTTCAGACCCACATAAAAATTGTCTTTTGGCCCAGCGTGGTGATGTACGCCTTTAGCCCTCGGGAGGAAGAGGTAGGAGGATCGCCATGAGTTCGAGGCCACCCTATAGTGAATTCCAGGTCAGCCTGGGCTAAAGTGAGACCCTACCTCGAAAAACCAAAAAAAAAAAAAAAAAAAAAATTGACTTTTGATGAATATGGTTTGTGTGCTTAGTATGTACCAGGTGCTTTGAATACAACTATGAATGAGACAGCGCTGTGTTATTAAGTAACACATAACAACAGTCATTAGTTACTGCTCATTACAGGCAAATAAATGGCTTTACTTAGAATTCAGCATCACTAAGCTCTCTTGGGTGTTCTGAAAAATTACCAGGATGGACCCATGTATTTGTGTAAACTATGACTTAAGAGAAACAAAGTACTATAACCTTGTCTGATAATGAAATTGTTTTCCAAAAAAGTGTCAAGTTTCTGAATTAGGAATATTGAATGTTTACCAACCACAAATACTTTAGCATACCAAAGGAATTTGGAAATGTTTAATTGTAATGCTTCCCAGGTTGAAAAATATTTTTCTTTATTAAAGATTAAATGTCAGGTTGACATATCAGTGGCAACAAATAAGGGCCTTTATGTCTGTTTATTTCTTTAAAGCAAAATATAATATGGGGGAAATTTATATTTAATAATAACATTTTCAAGAGGTGGAAGGATTGATGTGAGTTCGAGGTCACCCTGAGACTACATCGTGAATTCTAGGTCATCCTGGACTAGAGTGAGACACTACCTTGAAAAACCGAAAAAAAAAAAAAAAAATAAAGTGGGAATAATAACTTTTTCAAACATGGGGAAAGCATGCTGATAATATCCTATTGTAGATTCAATTGTATTCTCAGCAAGGGGAACCTAATTTCCTTAAATATGGAAGAGAAAAGAACGTAGCAGCCAGAATGGTGGTAGTAGTGGCAACTTTCTCACTTATAATGTCAATCTATTGTAGAGTTACATCTTGAACAAGAGCTGAGTTTGAAAGATAGCATAGAAAGTAAAACATCGACAACATTTTCCTGGGAACTCCCTTAAGATATCTGAGGTTGGACACTGCAGTGACTATACAGTGTATCAACCTTATTATTGGAGTTGCTTTTCTCAGAATTCCATTGCATGCATGATTCTAGATTAGAGCTGGTCACACTCAGAACACTGCTCGTAATTTGGAAGGCTACCAGGAGGTGGCTGTGTTTACTGCTGAGTCCCAGGCCCTCGGGGCTATAGCAGCTGCGCCCATAGTCACTTATCTCCTGTCATACTTTGTTGGCTGCAGGGCTAAAGCTGGGTGGTGGCTTCCTAGCTCTAGCCAAATCTCTATGATTAAAGGCATGGGCTCTTTCTGTAGGTCACCAGCCTTATCAAGACTGGCACAGTGAGGCACTTCTTTGGACTCCAGTTTCTTGCTTTCCCTGACTTCTACTTGACACCCATATTTTCTGTACAGTCCCAATTTTGTTGAACTACAGCAACTTAATGCTCACCCTAGATGCCAGGACAACATCCTTTCTATCCTTTCTGATAGATGACAGGATCCTCAGCCCTGCTCTGCATTGCAGAGTGGTCCTTTTTATCTGCCTGGCTTTAAATTTTTTAAAATATGTATTTATTTATTTGGGAGAGAGAAAGAAAGTGACAGAGAGAATAAGTATGAGTGTGCCAGGGCCTCTTGCCACCGCAAACGAACTCCAGACACATGCACCACTTTGTGCACTGGATTTACGTGGATTCTGGACAATCAAATCCAGGCTGTCAGGGTTTCCAGGCAAACACCCTTGATCCTCTAAACCATCTCTCTAGCCCTGCCTGAGTTTTAACTCATACAGAGACTAACATACTTCTTAGGCTGACTGGCCTCAAACTCACGGTGCTTCTCCTGCCACTGCCTCCTTAAGTGCTGGGATTAAAAGCATGTGCCACCATGCCAAGCTTTATATATACTTCTTTAACTACATCCACTGACAGGATTCCCCCTTTTCCTGTCTTCATCCAGCCTTCCTGTTTAAAAACCATGTTGTTGGGAAAAGAACATACCTTTAAGCCCTAGATTCATAGAACAGGAAGATGCCAGCCCCACCCAGTGGGAGCCACTGACAGGCTAAGGGAAAGCCTGTCCCCATCTCACTGCTGAACTTAGCATGCTGAATAGGAAGAGTGAGCAGTCAGCCATACCTACTCAAGAGTTTTCTCTGTTTCCTTTACCTAGCAAATGTGCTTGGATTTTCTTAAGTTAAATGCACATATAGTGAAGTCCCCTTGGCTTCCTCATCTGGCCTTTTCTTCATTTCATTTCATTTCATTTCATTTCATTTCATTTCATTTCATTTCATTTCATTTTCTTTCTTTCTTTCTTTCTTTCTTTCTTTCTTTCTTTCTTTCTTTCTTTCTTTCTTTTTTTGGTTTTTCGAGGTAGGGTCTCTCTCTAGTCCAGGCTGACCTAGAATTAACTCTGTAGTCTCAGGGTGGCCTCAAACTCACAACAATCCTCCTAACTCTGCCTCCTGAGTGCTGGGATTAAAGGTGTGCGCCACTACGCCCGGCACTCTTCATTTCATTTTTAAACTCAATATAGATGAGTCTTGGCCCTCGGGGTGTTTCTTCCCTGGATGTCCTGCCCCCAATAGGAGACTGTATTCACTCATTCCTTCTCTTCAGTTTCCTCAGGGCCCCCTTAACTTAGATAATCATTCTTAACCATATAGTTGAAGATTTGCCTGACTGCTACTTCAAACTTGTAAAGTGAGCAAATGACAGCTGGAGAATTTGTTAGTGAATTGAGCATGCCCTGGCTGTTTGAGGACTTCATGGGAGCAATCCTGGTCCTGCAAGCACTAAAGGAGGATCACAGCTTAGCCTGTTGTTCAAGAAGAATGAAGTTTCATGGTGAATGCGGGCTCTAGAGCAGATGCAATTTCAGGATTGCCACTTCAGAATTGTTTAAATCTTGCACTTTCCTGTGAATTTTAATTAATGAACCTCCTATCTTTGAGGCTGGCTTTCTTGATTTATTGAGATTTTTGTTTTACCCATATTCTACTTAACTAAATCAACAAGCCTCTCACTCAATTTACTGCACCGTTTCAACCCAAAACACATTCAACTAACAATATTTATAACTTCCTTAGCAGGGCAGTTATTATAAAACAACTCAGTTCATTCTAATGATATTAGAAGCCTGTAAAATTTCCCGTCTTCTTGTTTTTATCTCTTTACTTTTGCCTGGAAGAGGACTTTCACCATTTTCCACTTGACATGTGGTCTGAAGATTTCATAGCTGACCAGCTCCCCCAGTGAAAGAGTCCCAAGGGGGCATTCCCTTAGGATGGCATTTGGAACACAAATTCCTGTAGCCTCTCCAGTGTATATGAGGTCACAGCTTAACCCAGGGTCTCTTGATTGATAGTTCCCACCTGCACGAGGGCAAGATGCCCTTCTCTGGCTCCTTCTCATTCCTCTGGATCACACAGACTCCCAGACCTCTGCGTGTGCCTGGGCCATCTCAGCTCCAGCATGTTAATCTCTGCCCTAACCAGGGACAGTAGCTCCACCGCAATGCCAACAACAAGGGGACTTGTTCCTTTATTACCAATCAACAACAGACACTGACCCTGTCCTAATTCTTTCAAGCCTTGCGGAGGGAAGAGTTGGATGACAACCAAAACTTTACTGAAGTTTAGGCAAACAGAAAACAGCAAAGAAATTTATGACTGGCTGTTAAATATGAAGACTTGGGGTACCCATTACAGCTCTGCATTCTTCTGGGCTGTATTACTTAATGATCTCCTAGCTCAGGGTTTGCTCCCCAACTTATTGGCCACCTACTGCCCTGCTGAGCATGTCTGCTACTCAAACCTATGCTCAAGAAACCTGGATATTTGGAGCTCTAAGCACTAACAAGTAAAGCCCAGAGATGGAAGTCCCTCCTCCCCTGTTCTAGGGTCTTCCTCCCTAATTCTCACTTTCAGTCCTGGATGCTCCTTTTCCTGGGAGGAGTGAGTAGAAAATCCTGTTCTATAGGAGAGAGCCACAGGTGTGGCTCTATGACCAAAGTGACCCCCCAGCATCCCAGCTCCACCCAGTGAGTAAACAGACATAGGAGCTCAGTTCCTTGTATTTACCTTTTCCAAATGACACACACACACACACACACACACACACACACACACACACACACACACACACACACACACACAAAACCTTCTTCTCTTTCAATTCTCAAAATCTGGGTTGAGTAGTTTCATATTACATCAGGCAATTTTTTCCCCTCAGTTTCAAATCCAGTCCAGTTTCTCTCTATATATTTTTCTTTTTGCAATATGAAGTAAAATCTGAGCCTGTGTGTTCCTCCTGTGGCCTTAGCACCTAATGTCTCAGTAGCAACTACATAATTAGAAGTCCAGATATCTTCTTTTAAACTTTTTTATTGACAACTTTCATAAAATGTAAACAATATAACATGATCATAATCCCCTCCCACAACCTTCCCTTTTCTCTTTCCCGACTCTCCCCTTTTTTATTAATTAGAAGCTTTGTTGTATGGACAAATCACGTGTTGGTGCACCCCCATTCCACTGAGGACCCACCTCAGTGGGGTTACTCACCATGGAGTTAAGAGTTATGAGAGCAGCAGTCAGTCGTTGTGGGCAGGGGACAATACCTCTGGATATTCCTTTGCACCCTGTGGCTCTTACAATCTTTCCACATTGTTCCCTGAGCCTTGGCAGGTGTGTTATGTCTACTTTAGTGTTGCGTTCTCAGCAACTTCTGGATTTCTGCTTAGATACATTTTAAGTGTCCTCAGTTTCTATAGCCATCTCCCTGGTGCAGGTTGTCAGGCTCGCCATGAGAATAGCACTCATGAGAAGCCTACATGTGTCAAAACACACATTTTTGTTTGTTTCAAAGTGCTTCTAGACTCATACTTATGAAACCCATATGCAAAGAGAAATTATTCACGGATGTAAATTTGCTTTAGATATACAGAATCCGGAGGCCAGGGAGATAGGTGAAGAGGTACAGCACTTTCCCAGGATAGCTGAGCCCTGGTTCAATCCTCAACATGGCAAAAATATATAAAATGTTTCACTTTAGTCCCACAGTTTCTCAAGTTTTTCTGTCAATTGTACAATTGGATAGCTCATTAAAACCTGAAATCCTGAAACCTCTTAGAGGCCCAAATCAAAAACATGCTTCAAGGTACAGGCATATGCAAGAACTTTCTGAACAGGTCTGCAATAGCATAGGCCACAGCCTCAAGAACTAACATGAAATTAAAAAGGGTTTTGTACAGTAAAGAAACAATGAGCAAGGCAAACAGAAGCCTAAAGAATGGGAGAAAATCTTGCTACATGTACTTTAAATTGGAGCTAATAAACAGAATTTACAAAGAGCTGCAAAAATGAACTACCAAAAAAATTAATAAAACTGTCAATCACCAAATGAGCTAATGAGATGATAGGCAATTCCCAAAAGAAACACACATGGCCAGTAAATACTTTAAAAATTGTTCAACATTCCAAGACATCAGGGAAATGCAAATTAAAATAACTTTGAAATTCCATTTCATCCCAGTCAGAATGGCTGCCATCAAGAAAACAGATGACAAATGTTGACAAGGATGCAGGGAGAGAGGAACTCTTATCTACTGCTGGTGAGAATACAAACTAGAACAACTATTATGGAAATATGTATGGAGGTTTATTAGAAAATTAGAAATAGAACTCCCATCCAACCCAGCTATACCACTCTGGGGCACATATCCCAAGGATTCCACATTCTACTACAGACATACTTGCACTTTCATATTTATGTTGTATTTACAATAGTAAGAATTGGATATATATTAGAACTTTATTCAACAGTATGGAAAAAAGAAATTTGCAGGAAAATGGATGGACCTGCAAGGAATTATGTTAAATAAGGTGACCCAAGCTCAGGAAGACAGACCGAAACTACATGTTCTCTTGAGTCTCCAGTGGGCAGAGCCCTGCTGGGTATGTCATTGAATGCAGATCTTGCAGTCCAGCCCTACTAGGTGTGTAAAGAGAAATTGGAGCTCTTGCTGCTCTTGTTTGCTGGATGTTGCTGCTTGCTGCTTGCTGTAGTTGTTTCTCTGTGCTATAGATCTATGGAAGTAAGCCATCTGCGATTGATGGTGTTTCCCCTGGAGTCTGTAAGCCTGAAATAAACATTTTTCTCCCATAACAACAAAAACAACAACAACATTCTCTCTGATATGCGGATCCTAGCTTGCAATATTGATTATACTCACATATATATTTATATTATATATATAAAATACATATATGCAAATGTTGGTAAAGTGTATGAAGGTAGAATGATAATCAAAAGTGAGTATGAAGAGATGGGTAGGAAGAGAGATAAGGGAAGGGCAAAATGACACATATGGCATGGAAACATAAGCGAGGAGGATACTAGGAAGGAGAGAGTGACTGGGGAGAGAAGGGGGATGAGAATCTTGAAAATGCCAGAATAAATGTTACCTAAATCTCTCTATGCCAACTGAAGCAATAAAATGAAATTAAACTATATCCATCCATATAGTAGTGTACATTGTGCTACAATAACAAATAATACTCAAATTTAAGTGGCTCAAAATAACAAAGGTGTCTCATTTATGTTCTATTGCTAACTAAGGCTGGCATGGAGGCTGTGTTCACTGTTATCATGCAGGGATCTGGGTTAGAAATAAAGTTCTAAAAACATTGCCAGACTTGGTGTGGCAGGGACAAAGTCTCAGAGGTCCTTCCATTGTCCCTGTAGTGATTCTAGCTCAGTGGCCATCACTTACTTAGTTCTTAGGGAGCTAGGGGGTTCATTGCTACAATGGCACTACCCTGAGCTGTTTTCTGAAATTTGAACCACTACATTCAAGTGCATATTGAGTATCTCAGCACATTTATAAAGTTGCCATATCTTGATGCTTACCAAAGTATTGTACTACAAAGACCCCACTCAAGCATTGCATTGAAACAATGGATTAAGAACACACATTTAGAGCTAATTTTAATCTTAATAGTAATGGTACAAGGCAGGTACTATCATGCTGATTTTGCAGATGTGGACATTAAGGTACAAAGAGAGTGAGTAGCTTATTGTGGGTGCACAGTTGTTAAGTGATAGAACTGGGATTTGAACATACAGACTGGTTTCTTAAGCCACTCTCAAGTACTTTTAACCAGCACACTTCACATGCAACTTGCCAGAACCAAGCTTATTGCCTGTCTACCTTCTCTACCTATGTGACATCTGCCCTTTCAACATTGTCCCTCTTTGGATTAAAGGGCATGCCACAGCCTACTTAGTGACAAATACCAGAACCCTGGGAGTTGTCTGGATTTAATTATATATATTAATTTTGAAAGAGAGAGAGAGAATGGGCACACTAGGGCCTCTAGCTACTGTAAATAAACTCCAGATGTATGCACCTCCTTGTGCATCTGGCTTATGTGGGTCCTGGGGAATTGAACCTGAGTCCTTAGGCTTTGCAAATGGCAGGCAAATGCCTTCACTGCTAAGCCATCTTTCCAGCCCCTTGTCTGAATTTTAATCTTTCCCTGAACTTCCACTTTTTTTTAAATTAAGACTGGAGAGATGGCTTAATGGTTAAGGTGCTTTCCTGTGAATCCTAAGGACCCAGGTTTGATTCCCCAGTACCCATGTAAGCCAAATGCACAAGGTGTCACATGAGTTTGTTTGCAGTGGCCAGAGGCCCTGACATACCGTTCTATCTGCCTCTTTCTCTCTCTCAAAATAAATTAACAAAGTATCTTTAAAATTTTAAAATTTTAAAATATATATATATATATATATATATATATATATATATATATATATATACAGGTTATACAATATTGTCCCTTCACCCTAACTCCCATTACCCTGGGGGCCCTCCTCAATGGGTTTCTGGTAGTCACTGTGGGATCATGAAGGCTTTAGTCTGTCTCTATGGGGTAGCAGTGAACCATGCCTCAGGGTATTTCTATCCACTCTATAGCTCTTACAATCTTTCTGCCCCCTCTTCTGCATAGTCCCCTGAGCCATGACAGGCCTGTTGGCAGTCTGTTTTAGTGCGAGTTCCTTGTACCCTCTGGATTTCTGCTTTCATAAGTTATGATTATTCTAAGTGTCTGTCACCACCACCCTGGGTCTGGTTGTCAGGCTAGCAGTAAAAGCAGTAGTATTCATGATGTTGCTTCCTCTGTAGTTTCTTCTGTGTCCTGGCAGATATGGTAGAGGTGGAAAGTCTCATGGTGGGCAGTTCTCTATCTTCTTATCTTATTGATGGATCTAGGCCCTCCTTCATTTTCTTTACCATCTATAAAATAAAACAGATTCTCCAACCAAGTATGAGAGCAATTTGGGTTAAAAGGGGTAGGCAAAGTTGTTTAGGAAATTTTGGGTGTGCCAGTCCACAATTTCCTGTCTCTGGGATTCTAACTTGGTTTCCAGTACCAGATATGGGTTCCTTCACACTGAGTGGTCCTTGTGTGCAATCAGATAACAGTTGGTTTACCTGTAGAGGCTACATGTCACTATTGCATAAGTGTGTACATCTTGTCTGGCTGGTTGATTTCGTACTCTGCAGGGTCCCCTGCTTATCCATGCTCTTGGTGACTGTTGTCCTCCAGCAGCTCCAATAAGGCTTTCCAGCACTATGAGGACTAGCTGGGAAGGAGCTGTTTCCCTTTTGGTACCAGTGCGGTATTATGATGTCCTGTGACTGTAGCCTATAGTGTCCTCAGCAATAGGGTCTTACCTTTAGCTCTGGCAGGTAATCAAGTGTTTTGGTAATGACCTACATTACTTTGGGGACCTCATGGGTCTCTCTGGCCAATAGCTCACTGTGGGGAGTAACCCAGTTCTGGGCTTTGGATTTACCAGCCGGAGTCCATGGTTGTAAGATTAAGCTTTTTCTCCTTTTGTCCAGACTGGCCCCCTCCCCGTTTATTGGTGGTTTTATCTTGTAGAATGCTAGTCAGAATGAGGGTTTCCATGGAACTGATTCTTAACACTATCTTAATTTTTGTGTAATTCCCTGCCCACCACCCCTAACCTCTACCCCTCCAATCTCCTTCCACTCCCTGCATTCCAACCAACCTGTCAGGAAACCTCTCCTCTCTTCCCACCCCATTTCTTCCCTTTCCTGGTTTCACTCTAGTTTTATGCCCACATTTCTGGTGTTAGCTACTATTTACATTCATCTCCACTTAATCCCAGTTAGGAATTTCATATGAGAGAGTACATGTGGTATTTGCCTTTCTGTGTCTTCATGACCTCACTTAGAATGGTATTTTCCAACTCCATCCATTTTCCTGCAGATTTCATTATCTCATTGTTCCTTACTGCTATGTAGTATTCCATTGTCTATCTGTGCCTCATCTTCATTATCCATTCATCAGCTGATGGGCATCTGGGCTGACTCCAGTTCTGAGCTATTGTGAATAGTGCTGCCACAAACATGATTGAGCAAGTACCTCTGTAGTAAAGAGTGGAGTCCTTAGGGTATATATATGCCCAGGAGTTATATAGCGGGGTCAAATGGTAGGTCTACTCTTATCTTTTTCAGGAGTTTCCATACTGAATTCCATAATGGTTGTATTAGTTTGCACTCCCACCAGCAATGAGTAAGGATTCCTGTTTCCCCTCAGCCTTGCCACATTTGTTGTCATTTGACTTTCTGATGTATGCCATTCTGACTGGAGTGAGATGATATCTCAGAGTTGTTTTTATTTGCATTTCTCTGATGACTAAAGATGGTGAACATCTCCTTACGTGTGTAATGGTCATTTGTATTTCTTCCTTTGGGAATTCTCTGTTCAATTCTCTATCCCATTTTTTTTTTATTGAGCTGTTTGATTTTTTTATTATTTAGTTTTATGAGTTCTTTGTAGGTTCTAGATATTAGACCTTTTTGGAGGTATAGCTGGTGAAGATTTTCTCCCATTCTGTGGATTGTCTATTGATCTGTTGATGGTTTACTTGTCTGTACAATAACTTTTTAGTTTCATGAGGTCCCAGTGGTTGAGTGTTGATCTAATTTCCTGGGCTCCTGGCATCTAATTCAGGAAGTCTTTCCCTATGCCTATATCATGGAATGTTCTCCCTATTTTTTCTTCTAGATTTTTTTTTAGAGTTTCTGGTCTTATACTGAAGTCCTTAATCCATTTGGAGTTGACTTTTGCAGGTTGAGAGAAGTGAATCTAATTCTATTCTTCTACATGTGGTTATCCAGTTTCTCCAGCACCATTTGATGCATTAGGTATCTTTTCTCCAGTGTGTATTTTTGGCCCCTTTGTCAAAGATGAAGTAGCTGTAGTTGCTTGGATTTAAAGATGGGTCTTATATTCTAATCCATTGATCTGTGTGCTGTTTATGTGCCAGTACTATGCTGTTTTAGTTACTATGGCTTTGTAACACACTTGAAATCAGGTATGGTGATACTTCTAGACATTTCTTATGCTGAGGATATTTTTGGCTATCTGAGGCCTTCTGTTCTTCTATATGAATTTTGAGACCTTTTTTTTTTTTTATACCTGTGAAGAACATTGCTAGGATTTTTATTGTAATTGCCTTAAATTTGTATAATGCTTTTGGTAGTAGGATGGCCATTTTCACAAAGTTAATTCTTCCAGTCCATGAGCGTGGGAGTTTTGTCCATCTTCTTGTGTCCTCAGCATGTCTTCCTTCAATGCTTTTATGTTTTCATTGCTTAGGACTCTCACTTCCTTGGTTAGTGATATTCCAAGATATGATAGTTTGAATGGATGGCCCCAAATATATTCAGAATTTTATTACAGTTTGTAATTTAGATCTACAGCCATCTGGAGGAGGTGTCACTGTAGATGAATCTTAGGGTCCAGCCCTAAGGTGTGGGGATGAACCTGGAATTCAAGTCTAAAGATATGGCAAGTACCTGCACTTTGCCTGGAGTTCCTGAAGTGTGCTTGCTTATGGTGCTTGTGGAGGCTTGCAGATTTTCTCTCTCACTCTTCTTGGTACTGTGAGAGAGGGCCAACTTCTTCCACATTATGGAACTTCCTCTGGATCTGTACGCTTCAATAAATAACCCTTCCTCCATAACTGTGCCTGATTTGGAAGTTCATCTCAGTGACCTCATCTACTACACAAGGTATTTAAATTTTCTGTGGCTATTGAAAATAAAAGAGCATCACTTATGTCTTTCTCCACGTGCTTATCTTTGGCATATAGGAATGCTACTGATTTTTGTGTACTGATTTTGTATCCTGCTACTTTACTGAAAGAGTTTATAACCTTTAGAAGTCTTTTTGGTAAATTCTTTTATATATAAAGTCATGTTTTTTGCCATAGGGCTAGTTTGAGTTCTTCATTGCCAATTTGTATCCCTTTTATTTTGCTTCTCTTATTGCTTGAACTAAAACTGCAAGAACTATGTTGAAAAGCAATGGTGAGAGTGGGCACCCTTGTCTTGTTCCAGATCTTAATAAAAACACTTCAAGTTTTCCCCATTTAATATGATCTGGGCCTTAGGTGAATTATAAATAGGCTTTATTATGTTGAAATATGCTCCCTCCATCCCTAGTGTCTCTAGTGTTTTAATCATGAAAGGGCATTGTATTTGTATTTTGTCAAAGGCATTTTCTGCATCTATTGAAATAAATATTTTTGATTCTTGCGTTTAAATTTCTTTGTGTGGTGAATTAAATTTATTGATTTCCATATGTTGAGCTATCCCTACATCCTTGGGGTGAAACCTACTTGATCAAAGTGGATGATTTTTTTTTTTTTTTTTTTTTGGTTTTCAAGGTAGGGTCTCACTCTGGCCCCAGGCTGACCTGGAATTAACAATGTAGTCTCAGAGTGGCCTCAAACTCATGGTGATCCTCCTACCTCTGCCTGCCAAGTGCTGGGATTAAAGGCATGCACCACTATGCCCAGCAGGATGATGCTTTTGATATGTTCTTGAATTCGGTTTGCAAGGATTTTATTTTTGTGTCCAAGTTCATTAGGAATATTGGTCTATAATTTTCTATTTTTTTTTTTTTGAGAGAGAGACAGACATAGAGAATGGGCGTGCGAATGGCCTCTTAGCTGCTGTGAATGAACTCCAGGCGTTTGCGCCCCCTTGTTGGCAAGTGTAGCACTGCACCCTTATGTCACTTAAGTCTGGCTAAATGTGGGACCTGGAGAATCAAACAGGCATTCTTAGGCTTGGCCGGCAGGCACCTTAACTGCTAAGCCATCTCCAGCCCTAATTTTCTGTTTTTGTTGGGTTTCTGATTTAGGTATTAAAGCAATGCTGGCTTCATAGGGGTTTGGAAGTATTTCCTCTTTTTTAATTGTGTGAAATAATTGGAGAAGTAGTTTTAGTTCTTGAATGAAGGTTTAGTAGAACTTATCTGTGAGTCTGCTGGGCCTGGACATTTTTTTGTTGAGAGTTTTAAAATTAATTTCTAAATTTCATTTGAAGTAATGGGTTTGTTTAGGAAGTCTATCTGTTCTGAGTTTAGTTTTGGAAGATGCTATGAACCAAGGAATTCATCCATTTCTTCCAGGTTTTCCATTTTTGTAGAGTACAGGTATTTGAAGTGTGCCCTTATGATTCTTCCAATTTCATTGTGTCAGTTGTGACATCTCCATTTTACTTTCTAATCTTATTGATTTGAGTCTTCTCTTTTTTCTTTACATCAGTTTGGCCAGTGTTTTCTCAATTTTTTTTTTTTTTTTTGAAGAACTAGCTCTTCATTTTGTCAATTTTTTTTTAAAAAAAACTTGTTTAATTTTATTTATTTATTAGCAAGAGAGAGAGAGAGAGAGAGAGAGAGCAAGCGAGAGAGAATTAGGCACACCAGGGCCTCCAGCCACTGCAAACTAATTCCAGATGCATGCACCACCTTGTACATCTGGTTTACGTGGGTACTGGGGAATCGAGCCTTGAACCAGGGTCCTTAGGCTTCATAGGCAAGCACTTAACTGTTAAGCCATATCTCCAGCCTCTATTTTGTCAATTTTTAAAAAAACTTGTTTTCTTTGTTTCCAATTTGTTTATTTCTGCTTTGATCTTGATAATTTCTTTTTGTCTGGTACTTTTGGGCTTAGACTGTTCTTGTCTTTCCAGCACCTTCAAATGAATGCTTAAGTTATTTATTTGAGATCTTTCTATTTTTGTAATGTAGGCATTTAGTGCTATAAACTTCCCTCTTAGAACTTCTTTCATTGTGTCCCATAAGTTTTGGTATGTTGTGTTTTTATTGTCATTAAGTTTGGTAAATTTATGGATTCCCTTTCTGACTATTATTGAATAGTCACTTGTTTAGTCTCCAGGAGTTGGTGTGTTTTCTGTTGTTACTGTTGTTGATTTCTAGCTTTAATGCATGTGGTCAGATAAACTGCAGGGGATTATGTCAATTTTTCTGAATTTGTAGAGACATGCCTTATGTCCTAAAGTATCATCTATTTTGGAGAAAGTTCCATGAACTGCTGAGAAAAATGTATATTCAGCAGAATTATGGTGGAATATTCTGTAGATGTCTGTTAAGTCCATTTGATCTATGATATTGTTTAGCTCTATTGTTTCTCTGTTTGTTTTCTACTTTAAGGATCTGTCTATTGATGATAGTGGG
Source organism: Orientallactaga sibirica (assembly GCA_036365145.1). Classification (NCBI taxonomy): domain Eukaryota; kingdom Metazoa; phylum Chordata; class Mammalia; order Rodentia; family Dipodidae; genus Orientallactaga; species Orientallactaga sibirica. Next base: position 4,598,312 of record JAEOAD010000036.1, read on the forward strand.
GTATTAACACCTTTTTCCGTCCTTTCACTCTTAGGTGATTTTATATTTAACTGTAAGGTAGATTTTTTTATAGACAGCAAATGAATGGGTCCAGTTTTTTGATCCAGCCTGTTAACCTGTATCTTTTGATTAGAAAGCTGAGCCCATTACCATTAAGAGTTATAATTGTGAGGTGTGAGTTAACCCTTGTCATGTTGAATGTTTTGTGGAATTTGGTGTTTTCTTGGTCTTTGCTTGCTTTGCTGTCCATTCTACTTTTGATTGTTTTTCTCTCCTCATGTGTTTGGTGGTTTCTCTCCTGGGTGTGGAGGATTCCATGCAGTGTTCTCTGTAGGGATGGCTTGGAGCTCATGTAATCATACAGCTGGTTTATATCGTGAAAGGTTTTTCTTTCCCCTTGTATCATGACTGGTAATTGTGCTGGGTACAGTAGTTTGGGTTAGCAGCCATGATGATGTAAGTTTTGAATTACTCCATTCCAGGATCTTCTGACTTTAAGAGTTTCCATTGAAAGTCTGAGGAAATTCTGCTGGGCTTATTCCTGTATGCAATGAGCTGTTTTTCTCTTATAGCTTTCAGTATTCTCTCCTTATTTTCTGTGTTTAGTGTTTATTATGTGATGTGGGGTATCTCTTCTCCATTTCTGTCTATTTAGTGTCCTGTGTACCTCCTGAACATGGATCAGTCTTCCTTTTGTAAGGTTGGGAAAATTTTCTTCAATAATTTTGTTGAAAATATTCTCTATGATGTTGGCCTTTATTTCTTCCCCTTTCTGTATGCCTGTGACCTAAATGTTTGGTCTTTTTAAGGTGTCCTCAAGTTCCCTCATCTTCCCTCATAATTTTGACCTTGATAGTATTTTTAAAATCCCAGCCTAATTATTCTGTCCAGTCTTGAGTTCCAATACTCTGTCCTCCATGTTGTTTACAATGTTGGTGAGGCTTTCATGGGATCTTTCTAGGAGGGTTATTTCATTTTTGTTTTCTGTTATGTTTTTCTTCAGCATTTGCATGTCTTATTTAAGTTCCATTTTCATTTCTTGATTTGGTCTTTTTATTGTCTCTTTGTTCCTGCATTTAGAATAACATTGACCAATGAGCTCTTTTATTTGTTGATTCTCCTCAAATTCTTTTAGCCTTTTGTTGATATCTTTTTTTAAAATTATCTTTGATTCCATTAAGCCCTCTATGGAGTACTGTTTCCTGATTCTCTTTGGTTTCATTCAGCCATCAACTGAGTTGTATTTGTTGATTATTTTCCTTTTTTTTTTTTTTTTTTGGTTTTTTGAGGTAGGGTCTCACTCTGGCCCAGGCTGACCTGGAATTCACTATGTATTCTCAGGGTGGCCTTGAACTCACAGTGGTCCTCCTACCTCTGCCTCTGGAGTGCTGGGATTAAAGGCGTGTGCCACCACGCCCAGCTATTTTCCATTTCTTTTATCCATCCTTTGAGGGGTTTGTTGTTGTTGTTGCCTTTCTTCTAATTCACTGAGCCAACATTTTATCGTTTGAGTTCTTTTTGCCACTTTTCTTCCATTTCCTTCAGCCATTCATAAAGTTCCTGTTTGATTACTCTTTGACCAGTTTCTCCCCATTCCAAATCCATTTGTTCATGGTTGATTAAGTTCATTTAAAATGCTTGCTAGCATTTAATTTGGGGCTTCTATGTCTTGGGTTTCCTCTAATCTTTCATTGGAGGATTCCACTGTGGGTCTCGGTAATCTTGGTGGGGAATCCCTTTGCTGGTATCTCAAGATTGGTTGTGTTACTGAGGATTCAGCAGTAGCAGCTTTTGTTCACAGTCTGAGTTGGGTGGCTTGGTTTAAATTGATGTAGGTCAGAATGGCGACCAGCCCTCACATGCAACTTCCTGCTCATCCAACTCACAAAGGCAGATCCGTACTTGTGACTGACCTTCGGTTGGACGGTCTCCACCCAGACCACAGCTGCCTCTCTCTTTATTAAAGGTAGGACAGAACCCAAAGCTTGGGGTTCATAAATTCTGGAGGGCCCCTGCTCAACCCCAATATTCTCCATCAACAATACCTGTGGGATCTGGTCCACCTGGGAATAGGATTCTGGGGCCTATTCTCACTGCAGAGGAGTGTAGCGTCCCACCCACCCCACACCAGCAGCAGGGGAACGGGGAGATGGGGAACTGGTAGCCCAGGCCTACTCACACACAGGGTTCCAGCTGCCCGACACCAGCACAGGGGAACTGGGAGTCAGGAAACTAAGAGCCTCAGAACCAGGAGCGCAGGCCTCCTCATGCTGCACCAACACAGGGTTTTAGCCACCCCACCGCAGCTTTGGGAGAACTGGGAGTCAAGGAACCAGCAGCAGAGGAACTGTGAGGAGCCTAGGCCTACTCACACAGCACGTTCATGCCCACTATCATCACTTCCACTTTCAATCCACGCTGGCTCCCAAGTTTGATCTTCCATGCCCTGGTCTCTCATGGTGGTGCTGCTGGCCCATCCTGTGGGCTCCAGATCATACCTGTCTAGAGCCTGCAATCTGCAATGCAGTCAGGATTGACTTCTAAGATGTGTCTGAAAACCTTGATTGTGGTACTTTTCTGCTAAAAACCTTATACTCATTTCCCATTTCCTATGAAAGAAGGGCTGAAATTTTATTAATAGACACACACACACACACACACACACACACACACAGCAATCAGACATAATTACAAAAAAATCTCAGTTTAAGTGTCACTTTTAAATTTTGGATTATTTATTTATGCATGTGTGTTGGGTGGCATGTATGCCATGGCACATGTGTGGAGGTCAGAGAACAACTTCAAGGTGTCTGTGTTCCACCTTCTTTGAGACAGGGTTTCTTGCTGCTTGCTGCAAATGAACTTCCAGACTACAGTGGATTGTCAGATTAGCTGGTCCAGCAGCTTTGGATTCTTGTGGCTCAGGCACATTTGGATCACAGATGCTCATACCACTTTGCATCTGGCTTTACATGACTGCTAGAGAATTGAGCCTAGGTCAGCAAGCATTGGTCAAGGTGATATATACTCTGTAAATATCTATCAATTATATATACTGATTTGTTCAGTGTTCATGAAGGTAGGAAGAGTGCTATTTGTTCAAACATTGACTTGTGACCCCTTAATGCAGTACTTACCGCAGGGCAGCCATTCAGTGGGTATTTGTAGAATGAGCACATGTTACTAGCAACGATCATTTGCAATTTGCTTTGTAGCTAAATGATAATTCCTTTATTTGGCGAGGAGTTGTAATGGTCTGGGAGATGTATGCATTCTCATATTCCACACAAGGTCAGACATCAGACTGCCATAGGTCACTGTGGACACGTCATCCAAATGCTCTGCTAATGATTGCACCAGCTAGTAAGGGAGAAAAGGTACTCAAATTGGCCTGAGAATTAAATCATGAAGGGTAGTTTCCTTCCTTGGGCTTTTATCCAGAACTCTTTCATTTCCTATTCTCTCTCTCTCCCCCATTTCTTTCCTTCCTTCCACTTACTTTTTTTTTGAGACACTATCTTCTTACACAGTCTAGATTGGACTTGAACTTGTGATTCTCCTGCCTCACTCGCCCAAGTGATGAGAGTATAGCCATGTGCCACCATGCTTAGCTCATACCCTGGTTTTTTAATACTCTCTTTGGCTAAGATCTCAAAACAATAGCTCTATCTGTGTCTTTCCCAAAGTGCCACTTCACCTTTTCTTTTTCATGTCCATTTTCTCAAAACTTACCCGCTCACATTTTCTAATATGTTCATTTATGTTTCCTTAGCATTTAAATAGAAAGTCCATTCAGCATGATGGCTCGTGCCATTAGTCCTAGAGCTCATATGGCTGTGAAAGAAAGATGACCATGAGTTCAAGGCTAGCCTGGGCTATAAAGTGAGTTCTATTTCAGCCTACACTAGAATGAGACTCTATCTCAAAAAAAACTAAAAATAAAATAAATCAAAATTTCACTCCATATCGAATTGTGCTTAATCATACCTGGCTTTCTGGATATGTTTCATTTGATGGCCTGGACACAGGATCATTTTGCCGGATGTCATTCCTTTGTTTTGCCTGACCCAAAGTGCCTTGTGCAAAGTTGGCAAGCAGAATGGCATTCAGTTGTTGTTGAATTAATTAATTAATTAATTAATTCACTTATCATAGTTTGACAGTAGATGTTCTAATCATGTCTGTCTCTGACAACTGTGTGTCTCAGCCAGGACTATTTCAAACTGAAGAGGAGCTCATGTTGACAGGTTATGATGCAGCTACTTTTAATCTTACCTTGTCTGATTTGACACATAAACTCAATGTTAGGTAGCTTTTTTTTAAATATATTTTTAAAATTTATTTATTTGAGAGAGAGAGGCGGGAATGCCAGGGCCTCCAGCCACTGCAAATGAACTCCAGATGCATGTGCCCCCTTGTGCATCTGGCTTATGTGGGTCCTGGAGAATCGAACCAGGATCCTTTGGCTTTGCAGGCAAACACCTCAACCACTAAGCCATCTCTTCAGCCCCTTGGGTAGCATTTTAATTAAAAAAAAAAAACACCTTTATTTTCAAGCACTGAAAGAGAGAGGGGGCAGGGAGAGGGAGGGAGAGAGAATGAGCATGCTAGGGCCTCTAGTGGCTGCAGACAAACTCCAGATGCATCCACCACTTTGTGCATCTAGATTTACATGGGTAATGATTCTGGGACCTTGGGCTTTGCAGGCATGCAGCGTAACTGCTGAGCCGTTCCTCCAGCCCAACATTTTTGTTTTAAAGCTTGTTTTTCTCACAGACACTGCTATACTGAGATAGAAGAACTGTATTTTCTTAATTCATCTGTTGAAATTGAACATGCCAAAAATACTTCAACAAATGACAGGAATAGTTTTACAGCTGTTTAACAAATTGAATCCAGAGTTAAAAACCTCTGCTTGCATATGAAAGAGTGAACAATAAACCTCTAGGTTCACATGGCTTCATTAGAGAATTCTACTAAATATTAAAAAAATACAACTGTATACAAAGATCTTTCAGAAAATTCAAGAGGGAATATTTCCCAGCTCATTTGTGAGATCAGCATGGTTCCTTATGGGAACCTATAATCATAAATGATTATCAAATCAAGTCTAGTAAAATCTACAAAGATTGGTACAAATGATAAAGTAAGGTTTATTTTTGAAGTGCCAGGTTAATTCAGATGCATTTTACATATGGATATCCCAATAGAGGGAGACAGAAGTGATTCATGAAAGAAAGTCAAAATGCTTAACAAATGAAACAGGTGGGAATGCCATCTATTGAGTGTCTACCAAAAGAGTATAAAACAAAACAAAAAACCAAAGTAGAAAAGTTGAAAATAATTGACTAAATATCCTTCTTTTGAGGTCAGGACCAAGGAGAAATTCCTAGTATTGCTATACTTTATTTTGTAATATTGAACCAATGCTTTTAGCAAGTAAAACAAGTAAAATAAAAGGTGTACATTTTTAAATATAGATGAAAGCTATTTACATTGTCAGATGACATGATTATCTACAAAGCAAATCCTAAAGACCCTTCTAATACACAATGACATCTAATAAATAAGTTTAGCAAACTTTCAGGATACAAAACCATCAACAAACTGATTTATATTTCTGTATATTTGTAATATATAGTATATATACATAAGTGCCTATTACTTAGAAAGTTTTAAGAGCAACATTTAAAACAGCACCCAAAATATGGAATACTTAAAAATAAACATAACAAAACATCTGCAAACAAAAAAATAGAGTACCTGAAAACTAAAGCAACTTTGATGACAGAAATCAGATCTAATGAAATGGAAAACAACTGTCAATGCATCTGATTCAACATTCAAGACTAATTTGAATATTCAACATTATTTTTCCCAAGTTTGCACATAGATTAAGTATAATATCATTAAAAATCCCAAGAAACAATTTGGAGAAATTAACAAAATCTAAATTTTATATGGAAAAGCAAAAGACCTAGATAGGAGAACTAAGTTGCCTTTGAGACTTATATAGAGTTATATTAATCCAGGCAGCATGGCACTGGCAAAAGGACAGATGAACTGAAGGAAATGGAGAGTAGAAACGGACTATCCAAACATTAGAACAGGAAGATTAGCCTCCTCAGAGAGCAGTTCTGGAGGATTTAGATATCCGTGTATAATATGTGAATATGTAAGCCATATTAAGATGGGCCTTTATAAGGCAACTGAAAAATTTATCAAAGATCTAACATTAAGATTAAAATTATAAAATCATAAGAAAACAGAGGGAAAAATCTATGTTATTGGGACAGGCAAAGATTTCTTAGAAAAGAATTCAAAAAATAAGCATGACTCATGAATCTGAAAATTTAATTGAATTTTCAAGCTATGATTTTTTCCAAACCAGGCATGGTGGTGCATGCCTTTAATCCCAGCACTTGGAAGGCAGAGGTAGGAGGATCGCTGTGAGTTCGAGGCCACCCTGGGACTACATAATGAATTCCAGGTCAGCCTGGGTAGAGTGAGACCCTACCTTGAAAAACCAAAACCAAAACAAAACAAATAACAACAACAAAAAAACGATGATTTTCCAAATAATACTGCAAAGAGAACAAAATGGTAAACCAAACATAGGGAGAAAATGCTTGTGAAATTCTCATTTGATATAAGATTCATAACCAGGACCCCCAAATCTCAATGTAAGGAAACAAATCAATTTAAAGTGAGTGAAAGACTAGAGCAAGACAAAGATACATACATGATGAAAAACATGCATACAAGATGCTCAGGGCATGAGTCAGTAGAGAAAAGTAAACAGAAAGTACCATGACACCTCGCACCTATGCAGCGGCTCACACAATGAGCTAAGTAGCTAAGTGCTGGTGAGGGTGCTGAGTCACTGGAACTTTTGTGCATCCCTTGGTAAGAATACAAAGTGTACAGCCACTTAGGGAAACAGCTCAACAATTTCTTTTTAAACACACACTTACTATATGATTTGAAAACCCTGTATTTCAGCACTTATCCAAAGAGAATGAATATATAGATCCACATAAAAAGCTGCGCTTGTATGTTTAGAGCAGCTTTAGTTATCCTAAAGCTAGGAAAAACATTGGATGGATAGAGGAGTACATGGTGGCACATCCCTATGAACACAATGGAAGACTGTTCAGTGGTAAAAAGAATTGAGCTACTAACACACTCATAGCATTGTTGAATTTAAGAGAAGTTTGCCAAATGAAAGAAATGAGATTCACAAGGATCCATCTGTATGATTTCATTTAGGGGACATTCCAGAAATGGCAGACATGGAAATCTGATCTATAGGTATCAGGTTGCCAGGGGCTGGATTGACACATGGGAACACAACATATCCTTTAAAGATGATGAAAAGATTCTATACCTTGATTGCTCGTGGTCACATGACTGTATTAGCTTCCCCAAATAATCAAATTGTGTGGTTTAAAAGACACATTTTAATTATTTTTCATTGTACTTCAGTTAAATGACTGGCATTTTGCAGCCTCCGAAAGAAAACATGTGAGGATGCAATTACTACGGGATCCTAACCAGCTCAGGATGGCTGTTCCAAGCTTTTCTGCTCCAGCTGCTCCCCCACACACCATCCCATCTGGATCTGGGCTTATGGCCTGAGCAGGTGGGTTCAGAAGGGAAGAAAGAAACCACTTTCTGAGTAGTAGCTCAATGCTTTGGCTGGGAATCACTTGCTCCATACTGTTTGAATCCAGCAATTTAAAAAGAAATGAAAAAAAACACCTATCAAAATGAACCAGACGTATTTGACCTAGGTATTTCTAAATCAGACCAGTTTAGTAGTGGGCTAAGGCTATTTTCAGAAGGGATTCTTATTCTTTCCAATATTCACATTTCATTAAACACATACATCCTGTATAATTTCTATCCATGCCACACTGTGTACATCGCAAAAGCAATAGCCTTATCCTTAAGGTACAAGAAAATTTCAAGCAAGCCTTGCCAACAAAAATTTGCCAAAAACGATGGTAGGGAGCCGTTGCACGGGAATGAAAAGTTGAGAAGGAGCACTGGAGATCCCCACAGCTCACCTCGTGGAGCAGCTGTGAAATAGTTCTAAGCCAAAGCCCACAGTCTATATGATCCTGGATGTTTACATTTTGGAAGATGTGCTTTTCCCATCAGGCAGTCTCAGTAGGGGAGCTCGTCAAGTGCACTCCACATCCATACTGTCAAATATTTCTGAAAATGCCAAAGAGCTGCACCAAGATGACTGCTCTAAATATAGAGTTTTAACCATTTTTCATGATGGTCGGTTATATCTTCTGTTCAGCTCTTGAGGACCAACCTTTTACAGGCTTTTTCCAGTTGTCAAACCTTGTACCCCAGATTTTGATAGGAAAATACAGCCATTCTATTGAGGTTAAATGATTAAAATAGTCTAATAATACCAAAAGCTTTATACCAGTGCTCAACAGTTTAATCTTTACTGTAACAAGTCCACTGATTTGATATTTTTATAAGACCAATAAGGTGGCATTTAGTGACATGAACATACTGGCAAAATGTGATTGTATGAAAAATAAGTTTTAAAGGTATATATGAATAATAAGTACTGATAGAACTACTGCGCAACTAAGAGTCAGATGCCTTTTCTTAAGCTATCAGAGAGACTTTTACAATACTCCATTTGTCTCTAGGTTTTTTAAAATTTTCCTTGCTGTGCTAAGGACTGGGCCCAGTACTTGTACATACTAGGCGAACATGTATCATTGAGCTGTGTTCCCCAGCCCTGTTTGTATATATTTTGACTTTGGCTTCTTCTATTAAAATAGACTAAATTGAATCCCATATGGAGGAGTTCCCATATGTAAAAATCAATATGCCTGAATTTGATTCTTCCCAAGCACAACTGGAATACGAATAAAGTTTCCACATTACAGACTTCCATATTTGAGTTCAGGGCCACAAGAAGACAACACTTGAACTTTACCTCTAAAACCTCGTTTCCACTGTCATGTTTAAGTTAATATTCATCTCTCTCCTTCAGTTACCAAATTTAACCTATCAGGAGGTCTCCAATACATTTCAAATCTGTCAGTTTTTTTTGTTTTTGTTTTTGTTTTTTACATCTCTATGGTACTAGTCTGAACCGCCATCCCTCAGCTACAGCAAGGGTTGAAACCCTTATTTGGTAAAGGCCCAGATCCTCATTTGGCTGCAAAGGCCATATGTCTTTTGGGCACAGCTTGACTTTCCTGTACTAGACAAAAGCAGCCAGAAGCAATGCGGGAACGCTGTCTGTGTGGCTGAGTTCTAATGCAATTTTATTTGCTGAAGCCAATCTTTGAGTGTAGCTTGCTGACTCCTGATCTAGACCACTATAATCAACTTCTTCCTTCATTCAATTCTTTATAAATCCACCAGAATGTTCTCTTTACAACTGAAATTTGATCAGATCACATTTACTGAAGGCTTTCCACTACTCTAAGGTCTGGAATTCTTACCGCGGCCAGAGACCCTGTGTTTTCTGATGTTACTATAGTGGTAGCCTCATAAATTAGCATCTCTCTCCTCAGTCTCTAAAAGTCACCCTCAGGCTGTTCTTTGTCACTGATAATGTTCTCTCCCATCGTCACTCCCCAGTTAACTGCTACTCATCCTCCAAGGCTCAGTTTATATGTCATTTATTTTAAAATATTTTCTTTGACCACCATGTTCATTCTGTTTTGTTACCCTGATAACAATCCCCTTTATAGAAATTGTAACTAAATAGTTCTAATTGTAACTGACAGCTGTAATTATTTGTCTAATGCTTGTCCCCAAAACAAGGGACCACTCTCTGTTTACTGCTATATCTCTTTGATCCTGCATAGCACATTGTACCCAGCACACGTATGGATTACCAGTGCAATTGGCTACAAAGAACAGAACTTGACTGCAACATTTGAAAAAGTGGAGATTTATTTTTATTACTTAGGAAGAAGGTTGAAGATAGGCAGCCCAGAGGTAGAACACTATTTCTATTGTGTCATTAGGTCTCACAGAACCATCTTTTTTTCTACTTTGTATCTTTACAGCTGTAAGATGGTAGCCATGACTTCAGTTCTGACCTATGATCCAGACCCCTCAAAGATACTGACAGATGAGCAGCAGAATTAAAACAAATACATCAAAACAAAACAATTCTCCCTTTTCTATTTCATTATCTAGACTTGGCAATATCACCAGCCCTAGCTGCTAGTGAATGAGGGAGGTTCTATTTTATAGAGCATGCCAAGATCTTGAAAGAGATGGGATTGTATTAGTAAGCAGTAAAAGAAGAATGAATATCAGATATCTGCCCTAGTAGGCAGGCTCACTAAATATTTTTTTGAATAAGCAAATGAAGTCCCCAAAACTAACTTGAAACTAAAACAATTTTAATGAAGTAAAAGACTGAATTGTTATGGCTTGTGAACTTCTATCAGTTTCCTTCTTATTTTAACAAATGTTGCTCTCCTGCTTAATTTTATTGCCTTCATTTGCTGTAACTGTTTTCAAGGTTCAGAATGGGCCAAGTCCAAACTTGCAATAGTTTCTCATGATTGCAGCTTTGACTCCTGCAGGCATTTTCAAACAATGCTATGCTAGAATAGCTTTACTACTATGTGCTTTTTAAAATATTATTTTCTTTTGAAATACCTTATTACAAAATTATAATATATAAATTTTTTAGCAGTAATAACATGGATAATAGTTCTTAATGGCCTGATCTGCCTATGGGCTTCTGGTTTTGGACCTGGTATTACTTTCCAACAACACTATAAAAGTCTGATTTTATGTTGCCCTGCTGTGAACATCTTCAAGTCACATAGCAGAAGGGATGCTCTTGTCTTATTTAATTTTTTAATAGCTCCCTAACCTATATTCAGAAGACTCTATATATAAAACGTAACCAGGAGACAGTCTTAAGAACAAAACCATCCAATCTTCTGCTGTTTTTCTTTCAGTGTAAACTTTTTTTTCCCAGTTCTTATTCTATTTAGGAAAGTGAAAATTGGATTTTTCTCAAGTATTAAAGAATTTCAGCAAAGATGTGTTTTTAAGATGGAGATACAATATTAAGAATTTTACAGTGCTTAATAGCACTTGAGAACTTGTCATCTGAGATAGTTAAACCATTTTACAAGCATTTCCCAATGAGGATTGGCTGAGCTGCTCAGCACCCTGCCCTCTTTGGTCAGGACATCCTGGCGTCCTTTTGGGGAGTCATTTCTCCTAAATGTGAAACTTGGTAGGATTGACAGCATCCGAGCCAAAAACTGGACCTCTCTTAAGGCTTTGGACCACATCTGTGGTTGGGACTCATTTATCAGACCATTTCTGGCAAGTGAGGACATTCAGAAGCTGACCTAATTTCTTCTGTGACCTCATATTAAGTCCCTTTAATTCCAAGAGCTGGTTTATATCCTCTCAACAAATTCTTTTTCTCTTGACTGCAGTTACTGCAATCAGGGAGCCTTGGTGGTGCAATCTTCCAGGCTAGAATACAAACTTCATGATGCAGGGGCTCTGGAGGACCACACAGGACCCTTTCTTGATTCACAGATGTCTAATTTTATTTGAGTGGAGATATGCCCAGCTGGAAATGCTCAGCCCCTCTTATTGGTCTGAAGCCAGGGGAAGCCATATGATGCGGCAGTGGAAAAAACGTATGAATAGAAATCTGGTGGAGACTTCTGTGGGACTTTTTCTTTCCTGACATGAATATTGTCGTTCATTCTTCAATCTCCTTTTGCTTATTTGGAATGCAGACATAACTCCTTGGAGTGCAATAGGTACCCTATGGTCATGAAATGACAGATATGACTATTCCTTTCAGGAGAATGAACCAAAAAGATAGAGAAACTGAAGCCCTTTTATATTTGTTGTGTTATATTTTTATTATTTATAATATATTTTTTGTTTATTGGCATATGTTAGTTATCCATAACAAGAGGTTTCATTGTGAAATTGTCCTACATGAGTCTTTGATGGCATCATGGTCTACCCTCAGCCTTGGTTGCAAACCTTTGGAATTTGCTCTATGAAAATTCTAAAGCCATCTTTTGAGTTTAGTGATATTCTGACTTGGTTGTACCACTTATAGCATTTTTAAGGACCTCAAATGTCCTAATCAATGCTGGACTTGGATTTTCCATTACTGAATGCCTTACCTGTTCCTAACTAATATGGGTGCTTCATTCAGGGTCTTAACCCCTGCCCCTAAAACAATGTCTGACACCAAGTAAATATTAAAATATACTTGTTAACAGAATAAATAATAGATGAATGATAATTGCTAACAAGAATCTGTATTTCTGTGCTTGATTTCTAAATCACTGTCATCTGACAGATAAGAGCAATGGTCCAAAACCTTTATGTTATCAGCTGTTAGTAGCTGTATCACTTAACCATTCTGATGTATTTACTTCATCCAAGATCCCACAGAAATCCTGTCCTTTAGAACACAGCTATATCCCTGCCTGCTTTCAAGAGCTCCCCTTAAATATATGTGTCAGTACTTATCTTTCTTTTTAGTACACAAGTCAGTGGACCTAACCATGCACAACACTACTTATACCCCAAAGAGAATAAAAGAACACCAAGGTAGAGAGAAAGTCCTGTTCAAATGGAGTTTGTATAAAGACATTAGTTGGTACTATCCAAATAAACAGCAGGGAAGAGAGTGAAGGGTTGGGAGTTAGAAGAACTGGACTCAGGTTGGTTGTCCACCCTCGTTCACAGCATATGAAACATCTTCCTAGTGTTAATCACTTTTTTTGAGTCTCTGCTGTATTATCAGCAAAGAGAATGAGAAATGCCCACCTTTCAGATTCTGTGTGGTTCCAATGAGATACAAAAATGTTCTCACTGAATTGCTGCATTAGAGTAAGTGCTCTAAATGCCTATCAAATTACGTTTTATATAGTCAGTGCTCTCAAGGCAACTACATGTAACACCTGAGTGGTGACTTTTGGACACTTGATATCTTTGGGGTTTAGTGATATTCTGACTTGGTTGTACCACTCATAGCATTTTTAAGGACCTCAAATGTCCTAATCAATGCTGGATATTACCTCCACATCTTCGGACATGCAGCCAAATGCTCACAATAAGGTTCCAACAAATTATCCATTAGCATCTGGAACTTTGCCAGGATCTCATTCAGCCAAAGAGCTTGGGCATGTATTGATTGGGTTTCCAAGAGCCAATGATCACTGGCATATCAGTGCACAGCATGTGGACTGGTGTCTTGGGGTTTTCTCTTGCTCTCTTACTTGTTTACATAGTTATTTTCCACAAATTTTCTAGTGGCCCCCTTAATAAGATATTATGAATTTTATTTTACAAAAGTCCTATCTGATCATCTGTTTTCTTTCATTTCAAAGATTTTTTATTGCATAATAAAAGTAATGTGATATTGTTTTGTGTTGAGAACCACCCATCAAAAAGCATTCCTGGGCTGGAGAGATGGCTTAGCAGTTAAGATGTTTGCCTGCAAAGCCAAAGGATCCCGGTTTGATTCTCCAGCACCCACCTAAGCCAGATGCACAAGAGGGCGCATGCATCTGGAGTTCATTTGCAGTGGCTGCATGCCATGATACAGCCATTCTCTCTCTCTCTCCCTTTCTCTCTCTTAAAAAATATATATAGCATTCCTGCTTTACATTTCTAGAAATCACTTAGACATAGGAAGTGGAATGTCTTAGTGTATGTTCTATGGAAAGTAGAGCCTGAGACAGGGAGTTGAGTACATATGGTTAAGTTGGGAAGTGATCCAGGCATCCAGGAGGATAAGACTGCAAAGGAAGAATGGTCCTCTGGGAGCAATACAGGGAAGGCAGTTTGGTGGAGTGTATCTAAAAATGATCATGACATACCCTAGAATGGTCCTCCTGCAAGACAGGATTTCTTCTTAAGCCCTCACCCTCTGAATTTCCAGTCTGTGAGCCTCCTGCCCAAGCATGGAGATGGTAGGGGCAGAATGAGGGCACTTGAGGTAGGATGGTGGTAGTGTGAGGTGAGGCGCTTATACATCACTGTTCAATGCAGGGCAAAGGTGAGCAGTATTATACATCAACACAGGTACTTCTGTTCAAATTCTCCATTTTTTAAACTATATATTTTGGGCCCAATGGTTAAAGGCACTTGTTTGCAAAACTTGTTGGCCTGGGTTCAATTTATGTGCTACCCTTGTAAGCCAGACTCAAAAATCTGGTGTTTATTTGCAGTGGCAAGAGGTCCTGGCATGCCCATATACACAAATCATATATACACACAATATATATATATATATATAATTAAAAACTATATTTTAAAATTATATTACTAATTAGTAAGTTCCTTTGTGGATTTTTAATAATCCATACTTTTGGTTGACCCTCTTTTCTGCTCCCCCATCCACACTTCCCATCCCCATTTAAACTTTTCCACCCCCAGTATTCCACCTTCGATCATGTTTGTTCTACTACCCACCTCCCTTAACACATAACTTTTTCTTTTCCCTTCTCATGTCCCCCATACTGGCCTCTACATAGACTCATTTCTACTCAAGCCTACACATCTACAAGTTAGAAGCTAAGATCTGCATATGAGAGAGAACCTGCAGCATGTGTGTTTCTGAGCCTGGATTACCTCACTTAGTATAATGTTTTCCAGTTTCATCTGCTTTCCTGCAAATGTCATCATTTCATTTTCTTTACAGCAGAATACCATTTTATTGTTTATATTGTGTATGTGTATGTATTCCATTTTCAATATCCAGTCACCGATTGGTGGACACCTTCAGTGCTCTCATCTCCTTGGTATTGTGAATAGAGCACCATGATCATGGATGTGCAGGTTTCTCTGTGGGTAGATATAGAGTCCTTTAGGTTGTGCCCAGAAGTAGGATAGCTGGGTCATATAATGGCTCAATATTTTGCTTTTTGAGAAACCCCAACACTGATTTCCAGAGAGGCTATACCAGTTGACACTCCTACCAACAGTGAATAAGAGTTGCTTTTCCCCTACAACCTCCCCAGCATTTGATGTCATTAGTATTCTTGATGATAGCCATTAATGGGATGAGATAATATCTCAAAGCAGTTTAACTTCAAATTTCCTTGACATCAAGGAGGTTTAATACTTTTAAAAATTGTTTATTGAGGGCTGGAGCAATGACGTAGTGCTTAAGGCACTTGCCTGCAAAGTCAAAGGTTCCATTTCCCTGTACCCACATAAGACAGATGCACAGGTGGCACAAGCATCTGGAGTTCATTTGCAGTGGCTGGAGGTCCTGGTGTGCCCATACTTCCTGTCTCTCTGTCTCTCTATCTATCTTTCTACATAAATAAAAACATATTTCAAAAAGTTGTTTATTGACCATTTGTCTTTATTTTTTAAAAACATTTTATTTATTTATTTGAGAGAGAGAAAGAGAGAGAGAGAATGGGTGCTCCAGGATCTCTTGCCATTGCAAACAAACTCCAGACACAGCTGCCTCCATGTGTACCTGCCTTTTGTGGGTATTGGGGAATCAAACCTGGGTCCTTAGGCTTTGCAGGCAAGCGCCTTAACCACTGAGCCATTGTGGTAGTTTGAATATATGTCCCCCAACATATTCAGTGTTTTACTAGTTATAGTTTGCATCTGCAATCACCTTGCTAGAGGCAATGTCACTGGGAGCTGGTCTTAAGGTGTGGGTTTGAGATTCCATTGTAAAGATATGCAAATGTGCCTAGCAGGAGTTCCTGAAGTGTGCTGTGTGACCCTTTGGCTGTAGTTTTGCTCTGTGTGCTGTGGTGGCTGGTAGGTTTTCTCTCTCTCTCTGCTTGGCCCTGTGGAGAGCAGGCCACTTCTCTTGCCATTATGGAACTTCCCCTGGATCTGTAAGCTTCAATAAATAATATCCCTTCCTCCATAACTGTGCCCGGTCTGGAAGTTCATCTCAGCGAACCTGAAGCTGTCTGCTACAGGCTGACCATTTTTCTTCTTTGAAAACTCTCTGTTCAGTTCCATAGCCCAGCTTTTCTTTATTGGGTTGTTTGTTTTCTTTGTGGTTATTTTTTAAGCTCATTAGATAATCTAGATATTTATCCTGTCAGATATATAGCTGGTAAAGACTCTCCCATTCTTTTGTTTGTTTGTTTGTTTGTTTGGGTTTTTCTGTTTTGTTCCAGGCTGACCTGGAATTCACTCTGTAGTCTCAGGGTGGCCTTGAACTCATGGTGATCCTCATACTTCTGCCTCCCAAGTGCTGGGATTAAAGGCGTGTGCCTGCCCAGCTCAAGACTCTACCATTCTGTAAGCTGTCTCTTTGCTTGATTGGCAGTTTCATTTGCTGTACAGAAGTGGTTTAACTTCATGAGGTCCCATTTATTCATCAATTATTGTTTTTCTTCCAGAGTGACTAGAGTCCTATTCAGAATGTTATTATCTATGCCTGTACCTTGAAGTGTTTTCTCTACTGTTGTAGCTAGTGGCTTCAGGTCTTTCAAGATCTTTGATATATTTGAAGCTGATTTTTGTGCAGGATGAAGGATAAGATGTAGATTCCTCTCTGTATATGTAGATATCCACTTTTCTCAGCAACATTTGTTAAAGAGGCTGTGTTTTCTTCAGTGAATATTTTTGGCATCTTTGTCAAAAATCAGGCAGCTATACCTGTGTAAGTTTATATCTGGATCTTTTATTCTGTTGTACTATTTGACATGTCTGTTTTTGTTGGACTACCATGCTATTCCTCACTGTGATTATACTATACCAGGAAATCAGGTGTGGCGACACCTCCAATATTGTGCTTACTCAGGATGGCTTTGGCCGTTGGAGTCTTTTGTGATTCCACATGAATTTGAAAGATTGCTTTGTTCTAATTCTGTGATGAATGGCATTGGAATTTTGGTTGGGATTGAATTGAATCTATAGATTGATTTGTTCAATAACCATTTTCAAACTATTGATTCTTCCATTCCATGAACATATGAGGGCTTTCCATCTCATACTGTCTTCTTCAATTTCTCTCTTGAATGTTTAAAATTTTTATTGCAGAGGTATTTCAAGCCCTTGGTTAGGTTTATTCTGAGTGTGTGTGTGCGTGTATGTAACAATTGTGATTGAGACTGTTCCTGATTTTCTTCTCAGCGTGTTCATTACATAGGAAGGCTACTTGCTGACTTCTGTGTCTAAATTGCCACTTTTCTAGAAGTGTCTATCAGTTTTACAAGTTGTTTGGTAGTCTTTGGGTCTCTTATGTACAGAATCATGTCATCTGCAGATCAGGATACTTCCACCTCTTCCTTTCCTATCCCCTTCATTTGCTTATTTTGTTTTTTTGCTCTGCAATGACTTCCAGTACTTAATGGCTACTGAATATGAGTTGACATTCCATAACTTGGGGAATTTTCTTCTATGATTTTGTTGAAAATGCTTCCCATGCTTTTAAACTGAAATTTTTCTCCTATGCTCATAATTCTTTTTAAAAATAAATTTTATTTATTTAATTTATTTATAAGCAGAGAGAGACATACAGACAGAGAACCAGAGAGAATGGGCATGCCAGGGCTCTAGCTGCTGCAAAGAAACTCCAGATGCATGGTTTTGTGCATCTGGCTTTATGTGGGTCCTAGAGAATCAAACTTGGGTTGTTAGGTTTTAAAGGCAGGTGCCTTAACTGCTGAACCATCTCTCTTAGAAGTTGGTCTTTCATAATTTCCCAAATGTCTTAAAAGTCCTGCCCATATCTTCTCATTAGTTTGTCTTTCTCCTTTTTGGAGCATTCCAATTCCTTCACCCTATCTTCAGGCTCAGATATTGTTTCCCTTGATCAATTCTATTGGTGAGGCATTCCATGGAGTTTTTTGTTTGTTTGACATTTTGTGCTTTTTTTTTTTTTTTTCATTTCTAGTATTTCAGTTTGGTTTGTCTTCAGTGTCTCCATATCTATTCTGGTTTCCACTTTACTGTCTTATATCACCCTCCTTTTCATTCATCTCTGAGTTACCTAAAATAAGTGTCTATCCTCACACACCCTACTCCTTCCCACATCTAATTTACATTACCAGAATCCTAGTATATTTTATGTCACTCTTGTTTGTTTACCCTCCTATTGTGAATTGGCTAGTGTGACATTTGCACAGTGGGCATATACAACAGCTGTGGCCACCCCTGCGGTTAATGTTCTACTCTAGGAGTAGTATTGAGACCTCACCATGCACCTTAAACTCGTAGACTTCTAAACTATGCAAGAGGGAAGATTTAAAAGTAAGAAATAAAAGTTAAAAATACTAAAAATTACAAAAGTTAGGCATAATACACAAAAAGCAAACAATGCAAAAGGTAAAGTAAAAATAAATTAAATTGCAAAAAAAATTTCATCACTCAGTGTTTCTTCTTTGGTGGGATAAATTTTGCATTCTTTCCCTCTTTCTGATGTCTCACTTAGTAAACTGCACTTATAGAGGAGGTGCAATTTGCCCTTCCAGGTTAAATTTACAGAACCAGATTTGGGGAAATTATTGCCCCATTGAAGTTCAGACCAGTTTCCTTTTAGGCTAAATTTTAATCCTGCTTTTTAAAATTGCCTTAAAGATTCATTTAAAAAGTCAAGGTACTTAGGTTGTTTCTAAATGCTTCTTGTGATGACTTGATTCTTTAATAAATTAATTTGAGTTTATTAATAGGACAGGACTGATGGTTTTCTTATATTTATAAATGTTAATATATAAAATGCATGCTTCCTTTCATAAACGGATTCCTAACTTTTCATTTAAAATATTTCTAATTATAGCTTTCTGGGTGTTTTATTTAAAAAGAGATATAAAAATTATAATATATATTTCTGAATAAAAGATTAAAGGATAATAATATTAAGGACTTGTCCTAGTTACTTTCTTTTTGCTGGGACAAAACACCCAACTAAAGTCAGCATATGGGGGCTAGAGAGATGGCTTAGTGGTTAAGGCACTTGCCTGCAAAGCCTAAGGAACCAGGTTCAATTCTCCATGTCCCACATAAGCCAGATGCACATGATGGCACATGCATTTGGAGTTAGTTTACCGTGGCTAGAGGCCCTAGCATGCCCATCCTCCCATCCTCTCTCTCTCTCTCTCACTATCTCTAATAAATAAATAAAAATAAATTTTTAAAAGACAGCATGTAGAAGGAAAGTATTTATTTTGGCTTACAGTCTTGAGGGCAAGTTTCATCATGACATGGAAAACATGGCAGATAACAGGATGGACATTACACCTTGTCACATCAACTGGGAGGGAGCAGCAAGAGTGAGCTTTGAACACCTAGTGGGTTGGACTACCTCAAGGCCTTCCCCTGGTGATATACCACTTCCAGTAAACTCCACCTCTCAAAGGCTTCTTCAGTTGGGGACCAAGTATAAGGCTTAATCAGAAACACTGGAGGCTATGATGAACATTTCATATTCAAACCACCACAGAGCTAGGGAAATGGCTTGGTGGTTAAAGGCACTTGCCTGAAAAGCCTGCTGGCCTGGTTTCCATTCCCCCAGGAACCTATGTAATGCAGATGGTCATTCATTGGCAGCAGGATGAGACCCTGGCACGTCCACACATGTATACACATAAATAAATAAATAATTTAAAACTGTATATTAAAGGCTATTAAATTTCTAATTAAAATATTTGAGAGTTAAAGTAAAAAAGTGGGCATCATTATATTATCAAAGGTCATTAAACTTCTCAGCAGTATTTCAGAATTCAGAATTTCAGTATTCAAAGCTGACATGTGATTTTCTATTTACACAAATAAGGTTTCCTTAAATATTATTCAGCTTCTAACAATGCTTACAAAAATGGATTGCAAACGGGGATTTTATGTTTTATTTTTTTACTAAATGAGATTTAAAACCTATAATAAAATTCTATCCAAATGCTAAATTTATGTGTTTTCCTATTTGGTAAAGCTTTTATTTGTTTGATAGAAAACTTATTCTAATAGATTAGAAATTTGGCCTACTTATATGAAATTTCATTGTGCCCATGATCCTTTATCCACTAAAGCAGAGGTCAAATAAACAACTAAAAATAATAAATGGTTAAGATTAGTAAAAGCTTTTAGCCTTTTCAACCTGATACACTTTCATTAGTTCTTCTAAATCTAAGATCTTTGCTTTCTGTACCAAGTAACTAAAATCTCTGAGCTATTTCTACTAATGATTATTATAAGGACCTTTGAAACCTGATAAACTAAAAACTCAAAAATGGGTCAATTTCTTACACTCTTCCATATTCAAAAAATTCTAAACTGCCCAAGATATTTCAAATGTTGTTTTATGTATTCCTAAATGTGTCACAGGTAAATGTCATGTCAGATACAGAAAAAGAATCTATATGTATCTAACCTACATCTACATATACCAGATCATAAAGGCTAATCTAGATTGATCCAGGGGTTTCTTTAATAATGCTCTGTAGATTAGACTACATCTCCCTTCTGAAGAGCTGCCTTCATTTTTTCCTATCCAGCCATCCACAGCAGATCCTAGGAGTTCAACTCCTAGCAAGGTGGGAGAGTTTGTTTACAACCAAAAGCTGAGGCTCCCAGAATTCACACCTGTGTTATTAGAACTCTACCAACTGATTCAAGCAATTGTGGAGAGTTAAATGTTACAGGTCCCAAAGCCAAAATTGACTTGGGCTCTATTAGCATTTTAAAATAGCCAACTTGGGGCTAGAGAGATAGCTTTGTGGTTAAGGTGCTTGCCTGCAAAGTCTAAGGACCCAGGTTCAATTCCCCAGTACCCATGTAAGCCAGATGCACAAGGTGGTACATGCATCTGGAGTTTATTCGTAGCAGCTGAAAGCTCTAGTGAGCATCTTCTCTCTCTGCCTTTCTTTCTTTCTTTCTTTCTTTCTTTCTTTCTTTCTTTCTTTCTTTCTATCTTTTTCTTCTTTCTTCTTTCTCTCTTTCTCCCTCTCTCAAATAAATAAAAAATAAATAAAATAGCCAACTTATTTTCTTTTTTCTGCATATGACTTGACATCTCTGTGAACAGTTGAGACACCTTCATTCTGAGTTACAGTTCTTTTTAGATATACTCCTTTTAGGCAGACCTACATATGAGACCCAGCATATTTCCTCTGCGGTAAAAATCGTTCTTTTATACATGTACTGAGATGTTCTGCTTCCCGATGTCATGAGTATAGACACTTCTCTGATGATACCACTTTAGTCTTTTATTTGCCTCTTTGACTTATACAGTTCATTTCAGCAGATCCAATGCCAAATGGTTTCAGAAATATTTGCTGTTACTTCCTCGATAACTACTTCAATTCTTGTATTCCTAGGCCCCTCTATGACCCACTACTAACTTATTCATCCAGACCACTGCCCACCATACCATGAGGACTTCCTCATTCTCCTGATGCAACAATACAGTATGGACTTCTGACTTACATACCCTGAGGCGAGGAAGCCTCGTTATCCTACAAGTCTCAATTCAATAAGAAGCAGTTAGAGATTGATCATGTTATTCATCACATGATTGATGCCTCCCCTCACCTGTCCCCTTTTTATTTTTATTTTTATTTATTTATTTATTTATTTTTAGAGAGAGAGTATATTGGCACACCAATTGAACCCCATACACTTGTGCCACCTAGTGAGCATGTACAACCTTGCACTTGCCTCACCTTTGTGTGTCTAGCTAGTGTGGGGTCTGGAGAGTCAAACATGGGTCCTTAGGCTTCACAGGCAAGCACCTTAACCACTAAGTCATCTCTTTTTTATATAATTCTCTCTCTCTCTCTGTCTCTGTGTGGGGGGGGCGTGTTTACATCTATCATCTATCATCTATCGATCTATTTATCATCTATCATCTATCTACACAAGCTGCCATGTAAGAATCTCAAAGTCCCCTCTCCCCACCTGACCATGCCTAGACTATGTCTGGGATTGTGGAATCACTGTTATTGTAATTAAGATTAATTGAGGATACTTCTGGGTTGAGAAGCAGGAAATGCCACTTCCCTCATCTCCTTACCTCAACTAATCATCCCAAACCCTCCCTCTTCTTTCTCTAAACCCTTTCTTTGGTCCTCTCTCACCTCCTTGATCCCTCCTTTTCTTTCCCTGACACATGTCCCCTCTCTCCTCACCCCTTGATCTTTCTCTTTTTTCCCAGGGCCTGATGCCTTTCTCTGTCTCCCTTCAACTTTGGATCCCACCAGTCTCTCCTGGCATTAAAATAAAGTATTGAACTCAAGAAGCAGTTTGTCTTAGTGCTTTGGCTTGACCCCCAAATCTTACCCTTTGTTCCATATTTCCTTTATATGTTCATCTGTTTATGGATATCTAGCCTGGTTTTATATCTTGGCTATTGTGAATATTGCAGCAATAAACATGGATGTGCAAGTATCACTGTGATAGAACTTTGAGTCCTTTGGGGATGTGGTAGTTTGAATGTATGTCCCCCATAGACTTGGGTGTTTTGTTAAAGCTGGTAACTTGGATCTCCAGCTATGTGGCTGGAGGAGGAATTACTGGGAGCAGATTCTAGAGTCCAACCCTAAGGTGTGTTTGGGAGTGGATCTGAGTTCCAGCCCAAAGGTGTGCAGACAGGTTTGTGCTCTGCCTGGATCCCTGCTTGCTGCTGGTTTGTACTTGTTGCTTTTGGTATTAGCTGGATGCTGGTGGTTTCTCTCTCTGCTTGGATTTATGAATGGGAGCCAGCTTCTTCTGCCGTAGATTCCCTTGAAATAAACTTCCTCCTCCCATAAACTGTGTCTTGTTTGGACATTCATCCCAGCAACATGGAGCTGTCTACAACAGGGCATATACCCAGAAGTGGTCCAGCTGGGTCATATGGTGGTTCTAGTTTCAGCATTTTGAGAAACCTCCACACTTATTTCCATAGTAATTGCCTCAGTTACACTCCCACCAGCAGTGAATAAGGGTTCTTCATTTCTCACATCCTCACCAGCATTTGTTGTCACTTTTAAAGAAGTTATTTCTATGCTACTAAAATTGAACACACACTCAGGAGTGTGAGCACTTCAATAAAGGACGGTGTATAGTCTAACAGTAAGAGACTGCATCATGCCTGCTATCTGCCATAACAAAATTGACAACCGTGGCTAAATGTAGGGATTTTATTAAATAAATGATAGGGCATTTGAAATGTTTTTCCAATTATATTATTAAATGACAAAAGCAAGTGATATAATAGCGTTTATAAAATGTATATGGTTTTAAAAATTTAAGACGATATATAACCATAGGAAAAACATTGACAGAATATAGCCAGAAACACTCAAAGGGGCTAGGTATCGGGAAGGTGGCAAACTCTGAGTAATTCTTAATTTTTCTTATTTATTATCTACACTTTCATAAAATATCTACAGTAAATATGTACTTTTTCATGATAAGAGACAATAATCCAAAAATAAAAATAAGAGTAAATGTAAAATAAAATAGTAAAAGAATCATACAAGAACTGGGTATGGTGGCACACACCTTTAATCCCAACATTTGGGAGGCAGAGGTAGGAGGATTGCCATGAGTTTGAGGACATTGTGAGACTACACAGTGAATTCCAGATCAGCCTGGACTAGAGCAAGACCCTACTTTGAACCCCCTCCCCCCAAAAAAAAAATCATAGAAGAAAATTTAGAAGATTGTTTGAAATGTGGTGACAGGGAGATCATATAAACAAAAACAGGGCATCCAGAAACTATGGAAAAAAGATAAATGTCTTGACTTTATCAGATCTGAAATATGGTTGTCTGATATATGCCATAAAATGGGCAAGAAATGAGTTGAAAAATATTTGAAATGGGTCTATCAGATAGGGCTTCATATCTTTAAAGTACACACAACTACAAATACTGACAGAGGAGACAAGCAAAGTAAAATGGACCAAGCATATGGGTAAGCAGTTCACACATGGTAAAGTTAAATGACAAGTGAAAAGATATCCTATCTTCCCAGTAGTCTGGCAAATGTAGATGAAATACAAATGAAATATTTGACACCCATCAGAATGACAGAAATCAGCAATAGTGACGGCATGCCAGAAACCTCTGGAGCAGAATGTTTCTTTGCATTTTCCAGCTTCTCGAGGCCATCCATGCTTCTTGGCTTATTGCCCCTCCCTCCATCTTCACATCTATCTGACTCACTTTCACTTACCTGGGCTCTTGCGACTCCACTGGACCCCCATTTGTTTAGAGAATCTCCTCCTCTCAAGGATCCTTAGCTCAGTCATATCTGCAAAGTCCTTGTGCTGTGCATGAAAATATCCACAGGTTCTGATGCTCAGGATGTGAACATCTCACAGGGTGAGGGGCATTATTGTACTCTGCCTGACATACCTCACAATGAAGGGCACAGATAGCTTTTAGCACAAGGTGGTAACCCAATTGCTAAAAATTTCCTGAGACGATTACCCACCAGTGGAGAGCCCTAGTGCCTCAGACATTTGAGATGCTTATGGGGATAAAGCCTAGAAGGGCAGGAGTGTGGCTTGGAGCCAGAGGCTGTACTGATGCTCTGAAGAGAGACAAGAAGCTGAGGGCTATTAACAAGCAGCTCGAGACTGACTGTGAGAACTAGAGGGCCTCTCTGTAGGAACTTGGATACTTCACAGAGACCCTTATCTCCACAGAAGAGAGTGGAGGCACTGAAGAGCAAGCACTGGAATGAGTACTTAGAATCCATGGACTTCTGAGGCTTTATCCTCCCTCCCTCCCTCCCTCCCCCTCCCTCCCTCCCTCCCTCCCTCCCTCCCTCCTTCCCTCCCTCCCTCCCTTCCTTTTTTCATTCCTCCTCCCTCTCCTCTTCTTCCTCTTCTTCTTCTTTGTTTTTAGACAAGGTCTCCTGTAGTCCAGTCTGGCCTTGAACTTGCTGTATAATAAAGTCTGGGCTTGAACTTGTGATCTTCCTGTCTTCTGAGTGCTGGGAGGAATTGTATGTATGCCCTAAATTCTCAAAACTTAAGAGACCTTAAATTCTATGTGCTGCTAAGGCCAGGGCTCTGGTTAGGAAGGCTTGGGACTTTTAAATATGAGTTGGGGACACCTACCTAGGTATCCATGAGGATTGTAGACTGCTCTGAACCCGCAGATCTTTGAGCTGACTCCTCTTTATGAAAAGCCAGTTCTTCCCTCGTGTGGGATGACCCTGCTCATGCCTGGCCTCCACAAGGCAGCAGGTGTCCCTGTGAGGAGTTGCCCCGCTGCCTGTTCTGAATACCAGTGTGATGACTAATATTAACTCCCGGCCAAACCCAACTGGGGATGTGCTAGGCCTGATAAGGGAGAAAGGAGAGTATACCTCAAAGGAGCTGCAAGGATTAGCTAGCACTTTATGGCAGGAGCCAGGAAGGAAAGCTAGAGAATACATTTGAATCAGAAAAGCAGAGCATGAAACTGGATGTGCAGAAGGTCACTGACTTTTTTCAGGACATAGGATTTAACACTGGCAAGGACATGGGAAGATAGAAAGCTGGGCTTGGGCCAGTGGATTAGTAGCTATCAGGGGCCTAGAAGGAAAGGGACACACTCATTTTCAAGAACACCATCCTTGGGCTGGGGAAATGGCTTAGTGGTTAAGGCATTTGCCTGCGAAACCTAAGGACCCTGGTTCGATTCCCCAGGACCCACGTAAGCCAGATGCACAAGGGGGTGCATGCATCTGGAGTTCGTTTGCAGTGGCTAGAGGCCCTGGCATGCCCATTCTTTCTCTGCACCCCCCCTTAAGTAAATAAATAAAATTAAATTAAAAAAATAAAAATAAATCTCAAAAAAAAAAACACAAAAAACAAAAAACAAAAAACCAAACATGGTGTTGGTTGCAGTTCAAGAACAGAAAGTCCCTTCCATCTTAAAAGGGCTTATCCTCATGGAGGTAAATATTTTCCTATCTGCAAAGCCTCAGGCAAGACTGATGGAGAAGCTTACTACAGGTGTGGTATCATAGCATCTGACCCCAGACCCACTTAACAGAGGTTAGTCACATCAATTAACTTGTACATGGTTCTGTAATGTGTTGATAAGAGCACAAAGTAAGGTAAGGGTGCAGCTGAGTGGCAGAGTGCTTGCCTGGCATACTCAAGGCCCTAGGCTTGATCCTAGTGCTGGGGAAAAGCAAGCTTTAGAGAAGTGTATGTAGTATGAGGCTGTTTTTAAAAAGTAGACAGAGATAACCACTCTGTGTGAATATTTTTGCTTGCTCATGCTTCTAGCAGTATGCAAATGTCATAGAGAGATACATCCTGGCCATAAAAGATGCATAGTAATCATTAGTACTGGCTATGTGGGAGTTGGGATGGAGCAGCGGGATACCTGGTAGTGAGGGAAAATGGGAAAAGACAGCTTAAAAAAAAACATTGCATTTGGGCTGAAAAGATGGCTTCACAGTTAAGGCACCTGCCTGCAAAGCCAAAGGGAGGACCCAGATTCGATTCCCCAGGACCCATGTAAGCCAGATGCACAAAGTGGCGCATGCATCTGGAGTTCGTTTGCAGCAGCTGCAGACCCTGGTGTGCCCATTATCCCTCTCCCAAATAAAAATAAAACATAAAATATTTAAAAAATTGCATTTTAAGAAATTGTCCATCACAAAAAGAATGTTTTGATATTATCCTGTTTTATATGAAATATGGCTTCTAAAATACAAATGGTGAGTATCTTAAAGTGATGGAATTCCAGAATATACCAGTTTCTATATCACCTGTTACTTTCTTAACACATAGTCAGTCTTGTTCATGGAAGCCTCTGTCTC
The DNA here is from genome assembly GCA_036365145.1 of Orientallactaga sibirica. Taxonomy (NCBI): domain Eukaryota; kingdom Metazoa; phylum Chordata; class Mammalia; order Rodentia; family Dipodidae; genus Orientallactaga; species Orientallactaga sibirica. Next base: position 4,625,048 of record JAEOAD010000036.1, read on the forward strand.
TTAACTATTTTAGTTTCAGTGTTTTCATCTGTGAAATGAGAGGACTAAAGCAAGGCTCTTGTGCTGTGGAAGGCAGTGAGTGTTTTGATATTTAAATTATGTATCTCTACCTATATATGCAGTGGTTTAGTGCAGCAGAAAGTACGAACTGGGTGAGATGCAGAGTGTAGGGAATATAGACAGTGATGGGGTTTCATAGCGTAGGTGGAGAGTCAACCCCGGTAACAGGTTCATTTATTGTCATATGAAATGTGCTCGAGAAGAGTGTGAATGAGCATCATGGTGTCTCGGGGCACCCTGAGACTAGAAAGAGTAAAGGATACCTGAATGATTCTATTGCCACACAATAAAGTAGCTTTTTCCCCCCTTTTCTTGCCTTAGGGTTATGAGGTTTAACTGAAAAACAGTGCTTAAAATATAGATTGAGGGCCTGTGCTCCTCTCTTAAGAGCCAGCCCTGGCAGCTCGTGCTTTTCCTGAATAAAGCTTTCATCTTTGCCTCAGAGTGGTTTGTGTGGTCGTGGTCACTCCCAAACCTTACATCTGGTGCCCTGACTTGGATAGGAGGCATCTGGTTGCCCTCTTGGGTGGCCAGACCTCCTTTCCCCTGACCAGACCACCGAGATGCCATTTACCCACTGATGGCTTCGGACCATCTCTCCCTGATACCGGCTTTCACATCCACCACGATTCGACCTCGCCCTTCTCCTTTTCATCTCCTCCCTCCTTCTCGGTAAGTGTCCCTCTCCGGTTGGCCTGCTCTTGTGTTCATCCTTCCTCGTGGAAGCCATGCCGGCATGCCAGGCACCATTTGGTTCAGCTGCACCATCTTGGGACACTCTCCCCCTTCCTCCTTCCTGAGGTCTCATCTTTACTACCAGCCACTTTCCCCATCAGGAGCACAGATGCCCGCCTTGCCCACTAACAGGCTAAAAAGCCGACAGTTGTGACCTGTACAGCCTCTGCCCACATGGGAGGTGCAGGGCCCAGTTCACCCTGACAGGCCAGGGGGTCATATTGGTGTTCTGTGTAAACCCAGCTTAAGCCTTAGTTCCTTTCTCTCACCTTGTTTTTCTCTTTCCCTGTCTCCTTAAGAACTTAAGCCTTGTCATCTGATCTTTCTCTGCAACTCTGCCTGGCCACAATCTAAGCTAGACAAGGGGCCCAAATGGCCTAAATATATTACTTTTGATGTCCAAATTCTTACTAGTTTAGAAAACTTAGGCCAACAAAGAGGCAAATGGTCCAAAATTTTTCACTCTGCTTGCATTGCTTCTCTCTGCTCTATCATGCTCCCACTAACAAGGTTTATTTTTTTGTCTCCAGAATTGTAAATAGAATAGAAATTTAAAATGAAAATGCACAGCTTCTAAATGAATGAATGAATGTGTGAGAGGGAAATGGTTGTCTGGAGTCTATATGAAAAGTACACTTGAAATGAATGTGTGTATATGAATATGTATGTGGCTCACAGCCCTAAGGCTATAGAATGATTTCAGTTCTGAACAGTGCAATTCATTGTGGGTGATGTTCTCCACCAAGCCCACTGTACTAGATGGTATAGCCAATTTTTACTGTTGAGTTTCCCCCAGAAGGAACACTAAAAGTAATTAAGATCATAGGCAAAAATTCTCCTACTCTTAAAGAGTTGTAAAATGGCAAGATCAGAAGGCTGCCTTGTAGCCTGAGAGAAGTCCAAAACCCTCCAAAACAACAACAACAACAAAAAACCTTTTTCTTAGCTTCCCTGGCTTGCAGAGTCTGGGGCCTGCAAGCACATGAAATCTCAAGATCCTGGCCCCAATAACATATTGGGTGAATGCAAAATTGCTATGAATAGATGGGGACTTCTTATAAGAATTTGCAACTGTTTTAAGTTTACCTTATCTCTCTATGTTTCTGTGGGACTACTAACAGAAAAACAGTCTCAAAATTTATGTTTAAATTTAGACATGCTGGATACTGAATTTGTAAGAAAACTTCTAATAATGTTCAAATCTGCTTTCATATTTAAAAAAAAAGTGTTTCAGGAAAGTTATAAGAAATAGTTCCAAAATCAATAAATGATAAAAATCTATATGTTTATTCTAGATAAGTAGTATTAAGTCAAGTCTGGTCTACTCTTTTTTATAAAAATTTATTTCAAAGGCCTTTAATTAAAAGTCTTATGGTAAGAACAATGAAAGCTTTTGCTGATAGTTATGAGATGAACTGACTAAAAAAGATAAACTGGAGAGAAAATTTTAAATGTTGGAAATGTTTGATAAAAAAGATTGTTACAGAGTGGTTACATAGATTGTAAAGTATGTGGATGAAGGTATGAGTAACCTTAAACAAACAGTTAAAGACACTCAGATTACAGACTTCTTGAGATATAAAATGACTATTAGCCTAGGGTTTACATCAGACTAACAAAGTGGTCCTGGCTGATAGCAGGTTGCTATGATATTCAGGTTGTAAACTTAATTTTAACTCATTGATGTTAATCTGGTCATAATGGTCATGAAAGACTAAATTTAGAGTACCCAACTAAGTTAGCTAAGTTCCTCTGTTTGTCAACCTTTTAACTAAATCTTATGGTTAAAATTGACTCATTAATATTTAATTCTCTCCTAAGGATATTATATCTAAAACCCTGTCTCAAAAAAATTCTAAACAAAGTTATATTGTGATTTAAGATGTAATTCCTTAATTCCTCCAACAATCAATCTTAACACTTTAGATTTAACTTACATCATTACTGAGCAAGTTTACCAAAGTGCCACAGACAAAATTATAGTTGATTAAGGTTTGAGTAGTTATAGATTGTGTCATGAAATTTTATGTATGTTTTGTGTATATTTTATTTATGATTTAGAGGAAATTGAAAATATTTCTTTTTGGCTCAACAGTTAAAGGTGCTTGTTTGCAAAGCCAGATGCACATAGTGGAGCATGCATTTGGAGATTGTTTGCAGTGGCAAATGACCCTGGCATGCCCATTCCCTCTCTTTCCATGAGACTTGTCTCCTTTTTTCATTAGATCATGACAGTTTTGTCCAGTTTCTCTATTCTTTGGGTATATTAGATATAGCTGAATTAATTTCAGAAACTGACTTATAGATTGGGTGGATATCTTATTTAGCTTTTAAAAGTGCTAAATATCCTCATTAAAAATATATGTATAATATTATCTAAAGGTATCATGATTCTGATGAACTTTAAAAATTGTAAAATTTTTCATGTTTTCATATTTAAACCAAAAATGTTACTAAATAATATAGATTTCTTGTTTATTTTAAATTCTATTAGCAGATCTTTTGTTCATAATTTACTCTCTGCAGCCTCATGTGCCTTAAATATATAAACTCTACTTTTTGTTAATATCAGGCTTTTCCAGATATCAAAATATTGTAATTTGTTTATACAACATCCATGATGTTTTGGCTATCAATAAGCATACATCACCATGCCTGGCTAAAACTCTATAATTTTATAATGGTTCTTGTCTTGTTCATGCTAGTTTTGCTGGGTGATTATCACTGAGGTTATAATCTTAGTCTTATAAAATATAACTTATTATAATCTTGTTCTTAGGAAAACTGAAGAAGCTCCCCATGTCTTAGGGAAATCCATGTTTAAACAAAAATCCACTTTGTCTAAATACAAACAATGTTAATAATTTTTTGTCTAAAATTGTTCAATGGAATAACTTTTATAACTATTTTTCTATTGTTCTAATTATGTTAAAAAAATTGTTCAATCAACAACCAAATTTTATATTGTCTCTAATTTGTTCATTGCTTAATTCAACAATCTAAGTTGTATATTGTTAAAAATTGAACTTGTTTAACTCAACAATAATCAAGTTTTATTTTTTCTTAAGCTATGTATAATCAGTCTCAGATAAGGTTTCACTTAATTAATTGTGTCACTTCTGGTATCTTAAGTTCATTGCTTATGAAAATATTGATATTTAAGACATGTTTCCTGACCTAGAAAAAAAATCTTAAATTACTGTTCTGCTTCCAGTTTGGGACATTGGTATACAGACTACCCAAAGTTGTTTTCAAACACAGATGCCAACTTTTTATACTGTCTTGTCTTTTCCCTGACATACAATTTCTAGATTAAATCAATTGCCTTAAAGTTATTGATAAAATAATTGATAAAATATTGTTTTCAGGGCTACTAAAATGTTCTGCCTATATTTATAACTGACAGATACTTAAAAGATAGAATGTGTATGCTTTCTATGTCCCAGATATAGCTTATCTGTCACCTGACAACTAAACTTAAATATTAATCAAAATGATTTTAAACTATTGTATCATTCTCTAACCAGATCTGCTTTGCTAACCAGATATGTTTTATACCTTTTAACTAATCTGTTTTACTACTCAGATATGTACAGTCTCTCTGAGTGATTAATAACCATATGTAGAAGCCAAAATCAATTGGAAACATTGGAGTTAAAAGGATAACCAATATTTTGGTTCCTGCTCCCAGGTCAGAAGGCCACAGGAGATGATGGGACAGTGCTAACTTCTAGCTTCTGGTAAGTTGCCTATCTTCTTGATCAGAGAGGATATGGAGACCCAGAGATAAACTCCAAGTCAGTGTATCTGCAACAGGAGAGTCACATCTGAGGAAAATCAGTCCTCCAGGCATCCCAAAAGAGGGAGGACCACTTGGTCAGCATGGCCTTGGCTTATCCTAGCAGATGACAATGCTGAGAGTCACAGAATTCCTCACAGGTCCCTAAAAGTCTCTCCCACAGCACCATTATTGACCTCCAAAATATACAGTTAATTCTGGCAGCCTACATGGTCTTAATCACCCAGTAAGAAAAATATAACTACAAAATATAACTACAATAGACTAATAGACTCCCCTATCTGATGCTGACTTACAATACTAAACTCTAACATTAACTCATGCCTTCTGCCTCTGCCTGTCCCTGATTAACTTCACCTACCCTGACCCCAGCTCCTCCCACTTGCCTTAGCCAAAATCAGAGCTATTCCCAGCCCCCTCCTTCCTTAGCCTTTACCCTATCTCATCCAGGGATAAGTACACCGCCACCCCAATGGGCATTCTCAAACTCAAGCTCTCTCATGTTACTACTCTTCCTCTGATTCCCAAATGCTCCTCTCAAATACACTGATGCCCCTCTGGCCTGCTCTCTATTGCCCTAAGACCTCTATCCTTTGCCTCTGAGTGCGCATCCTCCCCTTATGCCTTGTGTTTTGATGTCATAATAAGCTCTTTAATTCTTCCTTCTGTCCTGTCACGGGGTGTGCAGAGCCCATATCCCTCACCTTTTCTATAACAGATGTCATGAGCGACTGCCCCAAAGCCAGCTCAATAGAGATGGTACAGAGAAGTCTCTCTTTCATTCAGGACCAAGTCATAACAGCCACCATGGAACTGCCTCCTCATCACTGGCCTGAAGGGAGACCCATCAGCCACATTATCCAGCCTCTCCATAAGAACTCATCTAAGAACTCATCACCCTATGATCAGCATGAAGAAATTAACCTTCGTCTCCTATCATTAACAAAAGGCTGGAATGTTAGGTCTGACAGGCCCCAGTATGGAGTCACCAAGGTCAGCAGGATGGTGACAGAGACATAAGAAAGTGGATTACGCACATTCCTCAAGAAACCGCCCAGCCATTTGCCTGCAATGCCCCCAGGTCACGGTTTCCTGCCCCCTTTATTTTGTAAATCACCTGGTCACTGTTCTGGTGTCACACCTTGGCTATCTCAGATCTCCTGTCAACTCTTCCTTTCCTCACCTTCCCCCAACTGAAAGCCCTATAAAGCCTACTACCTGAGGAATGCAGGTGGTCTATGCTCCTCTCTTGAGAGCCAGCCCTGGCAGCTTGTGCTTTTCCTGAATAAAGCTTTCATCTTTGTCTCAGGAGACATATATATATATATATATTGAAAGGAAATATGCCAGGATCTTGGCAGTGGTGATGGAACGACTTGTAGCTCTCCTATGCCTTTACACTTTTCTGTATTTTCCTGTTCTGTTCCAATGCATATGATGGCAATTTTTAATTGAATTTTAGTAGTTTGGGTTGGGAACACTTGCACCTTATATGAATGAGTGTTTTTCAGTGAATTGAAATAGGGAGTTTATTTATTTTTATTTAGTACAGAGAATGTGGACTTGGCACTATCTTCTGGAGAAAGTGTGTAGCTCATGGAATCCCAGATCTCCAGGTCTTGCAGGATCTTCACAAACCAGGGAATCTCATATAATAATTTAAATTATTTTTTGAGAATGTCTCAAAAGACTAGCATTGTATATGTCTGGAAATGGAAACCCAAGGCTCAAATGATTTGTGAAGAAATTTTCTGGGTAAGGACTGGCATTATACTGCATCGTCTTCTCATCCACAAGCCTTGGAAACAGCATCAGAGGGGTTGATGCTTGTCACCATGCTGCTGTTTCTAGTGCGGCTGGCTTCCTGTCTGGTCGCTGCCATCAACTAGCACTTACCTGGCCCCTGACTTCTCTGCCATGAGCTGTGAGCATTGACTTTGTGCCATAGAGCTCATCATGCCTAGAGTGACATAATGTCTGGGATCCCAACAGACTATAAGGTCTTTATCTTTGCTTTGTCCTTGGCTTAAGACAGACCTGGTACAAGTACTACCTAAATGATTGATGTATAAACAAATAAATAAACAAGTGACTTTTGGACATAGAATGGCTACAAGCTTTTGATATGCCAAGTACAGTTCTAAGTGTTTTGTATTAAACTCATTTGACTCCAGCAGCCCAAGGAGGTAGATACTATTATTAGTCTCTTACACATGAGGCAAATAAGTAAAAAAGAGGTTAATTGATTTGCCACATTTCCTAGATAGCATGAGGTAGAATTGAGACTCGAACCTGGTTGATCTGATTTTTCATTCTGTGCTCTTAACTGCTATTCCATGTGGTCTTCAAGGCCATTCAGTCTTTCTACACCTTAAACACGTGTGCGTGCACACACACACCTTTCTTGTTTCTTGCTGGCTTTTTTAAAACAAAAGACTCTCATGTAGTCCAGGTTGGCCTATATATCATAGGGATATATGTAGATTCCAGGCTGCCTTGAGCTCCTGATCCTCCTGCCTCTGCTGGGATTACAGGTTTGCACCACCATGCTGGGCAATATGACTTAAGCTTTCTAAAAGAAAAATGGAGTTAACAATATAGTGAATTTTATTGGATGGTTAGAAAATATGTTAAGACCAAGTGTGCATAAAGCTTTTGGCATATTAGTGTCACAGTTACTCTAATTGTTATGAGTAATGTCATTAATTATTGGTATTAATATTTTTAACTGTTAAATATCACTTTTCACCAAAAATCAATTTAATATGATATAAAAACATTAGTAAATAATTGACTACATTAGTGAATTAAGAGCTATGACTTTTTTTGTTACTTTGTTTATTGAGACAGTGTCTCATGTAGCCCAGGCTGGTTTTGAATTTGCTATGTACCTATGGCTGAAATTGAACTCACTAAGATCCTCCTACCTCTACTTCCCAAGTAAGTACAAAAATCACATGCATGTACCACTACACCAAGCTTTGAGCTATGACTCTGATTTTAACTTTCAAAAGATTTTCTGAATGATGTTAGGAAAATAATTTTGGAACACTTTTTGACACTTTGTTGGACGAATACTCATCTCATCCCAGAATTGGCCTTCTCTGCCTGTGCAGTCCTATTCACCACTTGTTGAACTTGATTCTTGTCATGATGTGGTATAAGCTTGGGATTGGTGACAGAAGGGATTTACAGACATCCTCAACTGAGAAGGAGAGAGTCTCCCCCTAGTGTTGGCTATTTGCAGAAGGTTCCAAACCCTGCTGCCTGCTCTTTACCTGGCCTTTTCCTCTGTCTGATTCTGAGATGATTTGGAGAGCCCAGGGTTCAGATGTCCTATTCCCCCAGCAACAGAAAAAAGATTCATCTCATGACTTTAGAGTTTTGCATCAACTGAGGATGAATGTATCTACACCCTCAACTAGCCACATAGTCACAGATATTATTATTTTTTTAGTCCATTAATTTCAAAATGCTTGATACTTTATCAGCTAGAGATCAAAAGTAATTCCTCCATTACTGAGTGCAGGTCGATTTGAGCAACACTAGAATAATTACAGGAAGGAGATGAGTTTTCATTGGGTACTTTCTAGGTGACAAGAACCTTCAACTCACAGCATAACTTCAAAGACAGGTATTAGTATACTCCATATTTAAGGACAAAGTTCCAGAGAGGTCGAAAGGCTTCTTGAATTGTGACTTCTCTTCTTGCTACCGTAGGCTCCTCAGAGGGTTCATTATGGTGTTGACCAGTGCTGGCCTCCACTGGTTGGAGGAGGATATCTCAAATTTCTCTGGAAATTTCCCTTCATTGAGTTAATCACTGGTTCTAATATCCACAACCTTTGCAGTTCTGTTCTTTGACAGGCAAGTGGAAAAACTGCCATTTCTACTCATGGATCATGTTTTGGTCTGTGGATGACATCCTGTAGAAAATACTTCCCACAATATTGTTACCATAAGATGAAATTTCAGGAAATCAGAGCTGGGTGGGTACACTGCTTATAGCATTTTTGTTTTAAACAGTTGTGCAGCTCAAGATTAAATCTTTTAAAACCTGGATTTGTGATGTCAAAATGATATTTGGTGGTGAGAAGGAAGACCTTTCATTATATTTAAATCACAACTGGGACCTGCTGGATGAGGGATTCATATTGGGACCATGTATTATCTTATAGTCTCCTAGCAATTTAGTATTTAATTGGAAGTAGGGACATGAGGATAGAGGAAGGAAGGAAGGGGTACTTTTTGGCAATTGTTTGGTTCAGTGAGCAAGTTTTGGTTTTTGTGATTCTGTAGTTATTTCAGTGAATAAAGTGTCTCATTCATATTGCCTCGGAGGGCTATAAGCTGACATTGAATGATGGCCAATTACATGTTATTCACATTTGGATCAATATCCCAGACATGAGCTCATTAACCCCAAATCCTATTATCTCACACATGTGAAACAGATTGTTTTTAATGTAATGACATTTTCACTGTCTACAAACCTGAGTTCTGATGCAGTTAAATGTCTGAAAGAAAGAAATAAGCAGCTGTGTTGATATCTCCATAGCCAGTGAGATGATAGCCACCAATTAATAGAGGTCTGCTTGGGCCCTTTAGGGGTCAGCTGGAGACTTGATGGCCTTGGTGGAGTTCCTACAATCCCTTGTCTTATTCTCACCTCCTTGGGATTCTAGCTCTAGGTATCAAGAAACTTTCCTTAATAGCTGTAGATTGTGAGTTCTTGTTTTAGGCCTTTTCTTTACTTTCCAAGATTGTTGTACTTGGTCCTTTTGTGGTATGGCTCTTACTTATTTTAATCTTCTCTGTGTCTCCCATAATTATTCTAATTAATGGGCAAACTTTGTAGATGGGATGCATGTACCTCGTAAACTTACTTCATCATAACTACTGCAATCATTGGTTCACATGCCATTCCATTTTCCATGTTTGTAGTCACAGGCAAACTTTGCTTCAAATCATTGTCAATACAGCTGAAGAATTCAACCAAAGCCAGCTCTGTATCACACAGCTGCATCTGTCCCTTGTTTTTATTTCTGGGATCTCTTTGAGGTTGGCTGTCTGATCATTCATTTTATTTTATTATTCATTTTATTGTCTTTGAGTAGAGGAGGAAATATTTTGAGTGCTCATTTTACTAAAATAAAAATTAAAACTAGACTGTTTTCTTCTGATCTAACTCATACTACCACCTTGATGGCACCTAATATAAATTTTGATTTTATAATAATTAGTACTTTAGGATCCTTGACTGCTCACATAGCCATTATGACTATCAAATGTATTTACAGGGCTGTAGAGATGGTTCTGTGGTTTAGACACTTGCCTGAAAAGCCTAATAACCTGGGTTCAATTCTCCAGTACCCATATAAAGCCAGACACGTGCATCTGAAGTTCATTTTCAGTTGCTGGGGCCCTGGCAGGCCCATTCTCTCTGTCTCTTTCTCTTTTCTCTCTCTCTCTGAGCTTGAAAATAAATAAAAGTCTTAAATGGATTTACATAGTATAAAATGTTCTTTCAAAGAATATCCCTATACCTGTACTGTCAGTTCCAGGGGTGTTTTAGGCACCCAGGAGACATTTGGAAATGTTTGGAAACATTCCAGGGTGTCAGAACTTAATGGGAAAAGGCAAAACATACTGTAATGTTCTCACAGCCCTTCTTCACAAAGATTTCCTCACTCCAAATGTCAGTGTTCAGAAATTCGGAATAAAAACCTGTGATGTAAATGCAGGAATTGAGTGCTGCTCAATAACCCTTCATTCTTCTGTTCAATAGCCATGTGCCATGTGGTCATTGATATTTTCCAAACTAACCTCTTTATTATAGGCAAACCCAATTAGGTAATTACATGTTAATTGCAAATGCTATTCCCTTCATGTCATTAGACACAGTTTAACCTTTCACATTAATTAACAAGCATTATGTGGATAGTGTTCAGCTGCTGGAAGGACAGGATGACGGCCAGTCTATGATATATTCCCATGCTCTAGTTTATCTTGAGCAGTGTCTAGTCATCCAAGAGCCAAGGTGGACACTAGAGGCAATCTCGCTCATCCTCTATAAGTTTGTGAGTAAGTCTCAAGCTGGTGATTAACCTTTCCTGTCAAGTGCATCCTAACAACATTGATTGCTAACATCCGCTGAATGGTTAGCAGGCTCAGGCATATTTGCATATGTTAATTCATTTTGTCTTCACATCAACCCTGAAACATAGTTATATCATGTTTGTCAAAATCTTGAGAATGCTTGGAAAAAATTAAAACTATAACCTTTTGGAGTTAAATCATACTACAACTAGTTCAGTTCTCCTAAAATGGTCAGTAAATAGAAAAACAATTTCAGGGCCAGAGAGATGACTTAGTGGTTAAGGTGCTTGCCTGCAAAGCCTAAGGACATGGATTCGATTCCCTAGGACCATGTACATCAGATGCACAAAGTGGCACATGCTTCTGGAGTTTGTTTGTAGTGGCTAGAGACCCTGGCATACCCATTCTCTCCCTTTCCCCTTCCAATAACAAATGAATATCCAATATATGAATATTCCAATAATAAATGAATAAAACCAAAACATTTTTCAAAATTCAGAACTTTTTATCCATGGAGGTTAGAAAGAATTCAACGACATTTTCTGTTTGTGTGCATGTGTATAAACAAGTGTATGCACAATCTCTGATTCCTCAGGGAGGCTTCTACTTTTTGTGAGACAAGGTCTTTTTCATTGGAATGAAATCTGGCTATGTCGGTTAGACTGGTTGACTAATAAGCCCCAGGGAGCCACCTGTTTCCACCTCCCCAGTTTATAAGCTATGGTTATAAGCACCAGCCACCATATTGTTTTTTTTTTTTTTTTTAACATGGGTTCTGGGTCTTATACTCAAGTTCCTCATGTTTGCAAGGAAAGCACCTTCCCAAAGTACTTTCTGATATATCTCCAGCATAAATTCAATGATAATTGCCGTTTTCTTTAAGAAATATGTGCCTTAGAACTGCTCTCTAATTGGACTGAAGACCTGCTCTATGGGAGGGAATACATACCTGGTACTGAAAAACCTAATCAAAAGTCTATGGCAGGTGAAGTCATGAGCCTTAGGGGTATAAAGCCTGCTCTTGCCTGACTAAATGTATATATTATTTCCACCAAACTGCCCTGAAAGCACTACACTTATGTTCATATTCATATATTAATGCTATTCTCATTTCTGGTTAGGGAAGCTTCTCTTTTCAAATGGAGATGACCACTGGGATGATCCAAAAGGCAACATAATGCTGAGAAGAAGAGACGAAGGAGTGTCCAGCACTGAAATATCTCTATCACACCCTCCAAGGCTCAGAAGAGGTGGAGGAAAGAATGTAAGACCAAAGGAAGGGTACGACTCCTTACAAAGCAACTGTCCAAACAGAAATTGGCCTCGATATCCATAACCTCTCAGTGCCTAGCAATACCTTCACAAGACCCTCATAATAGGAGAAAAAGATGATGACATCAAATTAAAAGGGAGACTAATGGAAATAGGGAGGGGATATGATGGAGATTGGAGTTCTGAAGGGGAATGGGGGAGGAGAGGGAAATAGCATAGTTTATTTATTGTCTGTAAGTATAGAAGTTGTCAATTAAAAGAAGAATATACAATTTTTTTAATGAAAGAAAGAAAGAAAGAAAGAAATATGTGCCTTAGTTCGGTCTCTGCAGCCCAAATATTTATAAATACTCTGTAAATAGCAGATAATCTACAGGTGCACTGATAAAATAATGCTTATATAAACTAGATCTTTTTACAGGGGCCCAAGTTGATGATTTCAAAATGTTAACAAATAATCTGCTTATGGAACACTATATGCAGTGTGATACATTTCTGTTAAAAATATATCTATACACTCTATTATAAAATTATTTTTATTTTACCCATTTATTTATTAGAGAGAGAGAGAAAGAGAGAGAGAGAGAGAGAGAATGAGTGTGCCAGGGCCTCTAGCCACTGCAAATGAACTCCAGATGCATGCACCACCCTGTGCATCTGTCTTACATAAGTACTGGGAATCGAACTTTAGGCTTTGCAGTCAAGCACCTTAACCACTAATCCATCTCTTCAGCCCTATACATTCTTTTAAAAATTGTTTATTTATTTAAGAGAGAAAGAGGGAGGGAGGAAGGGAGGGAGGGAGGGAGGGAGGGAGGGAGGGAGGGAGGGAGAGAGAGAGAGAGAGACTATGGTCACACCAGGTCCTCTAGTCACTGCAAACAAACTCTAGATGCATGTCCTACCTTGTGCTTCTGGCTTACATGGGTACTGGTGAATTGAACCTAGGTCCTTAGGCTTCACAAGCAAATGCCTTAACTGCCAAACTATCACCCCAGCCCACATTCTTTTTTTAAATAAAATATTTTATTTATTTATTTATTTGAGAGAGAGAGAAAGAGAAAGACAGATAGGGAGAGAAAAAAAGAATTGGAGTGTTAAGGCCTCTACCCACTCACCACCATGTGCACCTGGCTTATATGGGTACTGAGAAATTGAATCTGGGTCCTTAGACTTTGCAGGCAAGCACCTTAACCACTAAGCCATCTCTTCAGCTCCCTATACATTCTTAAAAAGGCAAATTAATATATGGATCTGCCAAATTTTGAACTAGGGTTATTTGGGGGATAGAATTACAGAGTCACATTATCTTTCTCTACATTATTTCAATATTTTATATGACCATGCATTATTTTAAGGAAAAATAAGGTTTTTTTCTACTTAAGAAACACAGCTATGGAAATTAATAGTCAAAACAGCAATGCAAAATACACTCTACCCCACAGTAAAGCTAATTAACCAAATGGCCCGTATTAATAGAATATATATAAACAACATCAGTTTTGCACCTCTGCATTTGATAAAGACAAGAGCATCTAATGATTATAGTGGTTGTATGATATTAGTCAAGTTTTCATTCCTACTTTACAAATAAGAAAGTTGAGAAACAGGAAAGGCAAATATGTTTCCCAAAGCCACAGAAGTGGGATTTGCCTGAGTGAGGACTTGAATCTAAGCTGTCTGCTTCCAGAGCTCCTCAGTTATATCTTCACTGGGCAGTGCCTGATGAGCAGCACCACTGTGGAATGGAGGGCAGAGGAGGGAAAGCAACCTGGGGGCCTGAGGTTGCTTGAGTTTCCTTTGCCAATAGTGCCAGGTTGGTACTAGACTGAAAGCTACTGTGGATCATCTTGATTTTGATTTTGCCCACAACACTCAGAATAAAGTTCTTTAGTTTTCAACATGTCTTTAGCCAATGCTTATATATTGAAGTGTTTTAAAAGTATCCATATTCTGGGGAAGTTGGCATATTAATCCTTTGCCTTCCTGGGTCATAGACAAACTCTTCTTAAAACAATGCATCTATTCATTATTTATTTATTTATTTATTTATTTATTTATTTATTTATGAGAGGACAAGAGAAAGCATGAGTATGCCATGGACTCTTGTCATTGCAAAACAAACTTCAGATACATGTGCTTCTTTGTGCATCTGGTTTTACATGGGTACTGGGGAATCAAACCTGGGCCAGCAGGCTTTGCAAATAAGCACCTTCAACTACTGAACCATCTTCCCAGCCTATAATATTTCACTGTTTCTCAAGCGTAGGAATGTACTGTTTAATATTTATTTTTCTAGTGCTGGGAACCCAACCCAGGGCTTTGCACTTGCTAGGCAAGCACTCTACCATTGAGGTAAATTCCCAGCTCCTTATAGACAGACTCTCCATGTAGAAAACTTGTTTGTTGTTCTATCTATGGCCCTTGGTGAGGGTGGTCGTTCTGCTCTTCATTTGCCATACATCCTTGCACCCTTGTCATGTGAAAGCACTGTTCTGGGGACACAATGTCTCTGCTTTCAGTTTACCCCCTGGTGGGGAAGGTTGTCGGGAAAAAACTGGGAAAATGCTGGGCACACAGCGTGCTAGACCCTTGGGGGATATCACAAACCCTGGGTAGGGAGAGTTGTATGAAATATTTATTTTATAACAAATTGAAGAACTACTTTAGTGGATAATTGGAAGACAGAAGTTCTAATGTCAGACAAGATGCTGATGCTTATGTTATTGAAACAAGGAAAATAAACTTAATGGCACCAAAGGGAAAATAGTAAAAATGATTTTTCTGGTCACATGTTATTAACCATAATACAATAAATAGAGCCATGGTAAGTGGGGAAGGTTGATTTGCTCATACCCTCAAGACATGGCACAGTGAGCAGGAGACAAAAGCTTCTTCTGTTTGCAGCTTAACTCTTTCCTGGCCTCCGTATAACATCCCAGAATGTGTTTGGGATTCCCATGGAGCATAAAGCTCACCTTAAACGATTCTCATTACAAGTCTCCAAGTTACTTTATGTTGTCCTTGGAGACAGAAAATAAGCTTTTACCTCTCTTCTGGATTCATTTTCAAAAATGATTCTTGGAAATGAGTTTTCCTTAGACACATTTATATATAATGACAGGCTAATATCTTACACACCATTACTGTATGTAATAACAGTGTGACAAAACTGACAAGAACTAGGCAATATAGATGTAAGGCAATTAGCTGTGGAAGCAGCGTTATCCAGCAGAAAGGATGGGCAGCAACATCCCGTGTGGTGACTTAATGGTTACCAAGTGATGAATAGGAACATCTCCTGAGGCAAAACTTCACATGAGCGAAATTTGTCCTTATGGCCCCACTTTTCTTTTTTGGCACATACTTTCTTGCTGTCAAGCCCTCTTCATCATAGAAAAAAAATCATTGTCTAAAACCTAGCCCTTTTTATTAGACATGAATGTATAAACACATGAGTGGGTGGGAGTCTGGGTAGATGAATGGATGGATAGAAGGATAGATGGATGACTCACACATTCACTATAAGGTGTAAAGAGCTTACAGTGTTTCCTATTTGAGTGCTTAGTTTAGAAAGGAAGTGGTAATGATGGGATTTGAGGAAGGGGTGAGAAGGATTTTAGACAGAAAAGGCATTTTTTCTAATTCTCCTTGGCTCCTGGACACATTTCAAGTAGTCCTGAGTGTAGAGAAACATAAACAGGTGAGAGGGTTTGTGGAGCTAGTCTGTCTAGGAGAGAACCTTAGCCTGTCGTTTTCTAGCTATATTATCTTGAACCATTTCCTCCCTGGTGAAATGTGGCTAACCAGCTGAATGACCTTATAGGATTGTTTTGAAGAAAACAACTGGGTTATTCATGTAGTCTGCTGTAGAGCTAGACACACACACACACACACACACACACACACACACACACACACACTTAGTTGCATGATGTACCCAGAGAAGCCAGGAGTGGCTGAGACTCCAAGAAGAGTGAGGAGTCAGATGTACATGGAGCATGTCCTTATCTGTGCCCAGCTTCCCAGGGCTCCATGGCTCTCTTTCCTTCTCATCATCTTCTTTTTTCAAGAGTCTAATTGCCTATCAAGTCAATTTCTCCTACTTGGGTAGGGAAGAATCTCCTGACCCACCCACCCTGACCTCTTACACACTCTGACCCGGTCTCCCAGGCCTTCTCACCTTTGTGTACACACATAGGTTTGTCCTAGCATCAGACTCTGCACTAGCAATTCATCTGGCAAGAATGCATCTCTCCAGATGTCTACAGGGCTAATTTCTTCATCTCTTTCCAGTTTTGCCTCATAATGTCACCTTCTAATTGAGGCTGATTTTGACAACCTGAATCAGTGGTGTGCTACCTTCTCAGCCCCATGATTCTTGATGTCACTTAGCCTACCTTTTTCTTGTTTCATACCTTGAGCCACCTCCTCATAGGCACTATATTTGCTTATTTAATATGTTTATTAAGCATTCTCCCTCAGGAGGTGAAAACTTCAAGGGCAGTGATTTTTGTGTTTTGACTTCATTGGTGTTTCCCAAACCACTTGGTACTATAATAGCTGGATGTGGCAGTTTGAATGTGATAGTGGAAATATATGGCCTTAGAGACTTGGATGTTTTATTCAAATATAAGTTGTAATTTGGGTCTCAGCCACCTAGCTAAAGGAGGTGTCACTAGGGGGGCAGATCCTGGAGTCCAGCACTAAGGTGTGTTTGGGGCAGATCTGGATTCTATCCCTAGTGTGTGGAAAGAGCAGTTTGAGCTCTGGAAGTTCATGCTTGCTTGTGATGTTGGCTGTTTGGTGCTTTCTCTCTGCCTGGAGCCAGCTTTTCCACCATTGATGGTGTTTTCCTCTGGATTAAACTGAAATAAATTTAGTTGAAATAAATCCCTTCCTTTCATAAACTGTGTCTGGTTGGATATTCATCCCAGCAACTTGGATCTGACTACAACAACTGGAGAGATGGCTTATTGATTAAGGCAGTTGCCTGCAAAGCCAAAGGACCCAGGATTGATTCCCTAGGAGCCATGTAAGCAAGATGCACAAGGTGACCCATGCATCTAGAGTTCATTTGCAGTGGCTGAAGGCCCTGGTGCACCCATTCTCGCTCACTCTATCTCTCTCTCTCTCAAATAAATAAAATAAAATAAAATAAAAATATTTTTAAATTTGGTTCTAGAGAAGTGGGGTCTTAACATAAAATGAATCTGACCATGTGGATTTTAGTCTTTTGGAACTTTTGTGCTGGAGGAATTTGGATGGACTTGGTATTTTGGACTGCAGAAGCCTCACAGTTTGGTAAGACCAATTTTATGGGCTATTCTGGTGAGAGTTTGAGAATGCTAAATGCTTATGAACTTTCAAAGGGAGAGGAAAGATTACAGAGAACTTTGTTGGTTGGAACTGGGCAACTGACATAAAGGCTGGCTGTGTTCTGTTGCTCATGCCCAGAGTTTCATCCAGGTTGAATTTAAAAGTAATGGCTGGTGTGCTTGGCAGAAGATATAAAACTGAAAGATGTATGATTTAAAGTGGGCAAAATTCAAGCAAGTTTAAAGTTACTAATATAGAGTTACTAATATAGATTTTTAGGTTGCTAAAGCTGCTATTGTTAAACAGATTAAGGGTGGACTAACTGCTTTACATTGAAACAATGGAAAAGAAGTCCACCCTGGAAAAGATGAATGAATAGGAATGCAAACTCTTTTGAAAGGAGATGACTGAAAGGAAGAATTCTGAAGACTAAAGGTCAAGATTTATTTCCTTCTAGGATTAACAAAATGGATGTGTTGCTTCACACCTGGTATTGATTTTGAAAACATGAAAAATGCATGGACATGGGGCATGAAGTACACATAGTTTCAGGAGGTGCTGCTGAGATACAGCATGTGAAGCAGTTTGATGTCCTTGTGTAGAGACCATTCAGGCCATTGTAAGATGGACCATGGTTTACTATAGAGACCAGAAGATGTTTTACATCTACCAGGACTGTGCAAAGGCTACCATGGAGCGCTGGTGGCTCAGGATCAAAAGTTTTCCCCTGTCTATTCAGCCCAGCTGAAGGATTGGAAATAGAAAATTAAGAGACTGTTTGCACTGGTGATGGATGTCAGACTTGAACTGCAGAAGTTTGATGTTTACCTGATGGTTTCCTCTCCTTTTAGTGCCCATTCTTCATGATTAGTACTCACTGAAATGTATCCTTAGATACATTTAGGGTCTTCAGAACAAATAGGGAGCCATCCAGCCTGAACAGGCCTTAGATGATACGCAGACAGGCAGATTATGCCCTCTAAGTGAACTTTTAGAGAGAAACCCCTTTTTGCCATCTTATGCTGATGTATACCTGGGTATATATATGACTAAAATTGGATACGTCATGGGAATGAACATGCACAGTAGAGAAAAGCATTATTGAACCCAAACTTATTAATTAAACCATAAGACCACCCAAGATATGTCCCTAGCAACTCATCCATCTGTCCCTAGAAATCCTATAAAGAGAAGCCATGGATCATGTCTTGAGTTCTATTAGTAAAGAAAGTGAAAGGAAAGCAGAGATGCTGGCAGGGATCTCCAGCCAGCAGCCACATAATGACTTGGATCAAGGTTTTTTTTATACCTGTGGGGATGCAAAGGCAGTATCAAGTCAGGATGAATTTGCTTGGTTATTTTAAAAAATATTTCATTTACTTATTTGAGAGAGAGAGGAAGAGACAGAGAGAGGGAGAGAATGGACATGCCAGGACCTCCAGCCACTACAAATAAACTCCAGACATATGCGTCACCTTGTGCATCTAGTTTACCTGGGTTCTGGGGAATCGGACCTGGGTCCTTAGGCTTCACAGGCTAGCGCCTTAATTGCTAGTCCATCTCTCCAGCCTGATTGGTTATTTTTAATGTATGTTGTGTATTGCTATTACCTTCACATTGCAGGGACAAAGCACCTTACCAAAAGCAGGTGGAAAACAGCAGCAGGAAAGTAGGCCAAGTGCTGGCAAAGAGGAGCTGGCTATAATATACTTAAGCTGCCCCCGACAACACACCTCCTCTAACAAGGTTCCACCTCCCAAATTGCCACCAGCTGGGGACTAAGCATTCAGAAAGCATGAGTTTATTGGGGACACCTGGTATAAACCACCACACTGAGACTCCTGATAGGCTAACAAGTTTGACAAAGGATTGGTTACTTTGTATGTGTGTGCCATCTAACCTTCTGGTGAGTTAGTATGTCATGACTTTTGTCCTTTTGAAAATCAGGGATTTTTGTGAGGTGGGAACTTCTAACCCTGACTGGCTGCCTATGAAATGGGGACTATTTACTCTTAATCGTGTGTGTGTGTGTGTGTGTGTGTGTGTGTGTGGTGTGTATGTGGGGGTGCATGCATATGGTGAGTATATGGAGGTCAGATGATACTTGGGGTGTTTTCTCTTCTCTTTCTACCTTCTCTTTTCCAGAGGATCTTCTGGGCCTTGCTTGCTTGAAGTCTTGCAGCTAGTTAAGTTTTCATTAAGAACAGTCAGAATTAGACATCTTCTAACTCTGTTTTTTCACTTTCATTTAAAATTTCTGACCAAGTACTGACTCAGCCTGTGATCCCTCAGGCTCACCGAAGGCTAGTAACTGAACTTAGGGTTGGTGCTGAAGTTTCAAGGGTCTAAAGGTAGTTCAGAGGTTTTGAAATATCTTTAGATCCTCTCCCCTGTCAGCAGGGCCAGTGGAAGAATGAGATATGTATGGAGGCTCTGACAGCAAAGAAGCCAGGATGAGGCTATGCCAGCCTGTTTTGTGAAGTGTGTTTACTCATCTACTATGAGTTCACTCTAATACAACTTTACTTTTAGTGTAATAAATTGTATTAACTTTATGCTTGAGTGAGTTATTTCTTAAAATAGAAAAATATACATTTCCAGGAGTCCTGTTTTCATTTACACATGGAAGTCTATGAGAGTTTAAAAAATGGATTTTAAGAGCTTCTGTGATGGCTAAGAAATAGGTATTTCAGTCTTGAAAATTGCCTTTTTTAAAATCAGAAACACTGAGCAAGGAATTCAGACCATCTGATCTTGCTGGATTGGAAAAAAATTACTCAGGTGTTGAGATGGCATCTAAAATTTGATCCCCTTTCTTCCTGACAAAATAAAAATTAAACATTGAGTTTCCTCATCAGAATACTTAACAGGATAACATAGAAAGCAAGTTGAACTATTTATTTTAAAGAAGGTAGGCACCCAGATGTTCTTAGCATTTCTTTTTCGTTTTTTATATTATATATTTATTTATTTGAGAGAGAGAGAGACAATGAGAGAGAGAGTGGACATGCCAGGGCCTCCAGCCTCTGCAAACGAGCTCCAGATGCATGCGCCCCCTTGTGCATCTGGCTTAAGTGGGTCCTGGAGAACTGAACCTGGGTCGTTTGGCATTTTAGGCAAGTGCCTTAACCACTAGGCTATCTCTCCAGTCTTTTTCTTTTTCTATTGTGGTGAATTTTAGATAATTCAACTGAGTACTATGGTGGACTTTGGTATTCTAAATAAACTCATGAATTAAGCTCAACTTTCTCTGTGCAAAGAATTCACTCCTCTAGTTTTTAGACCATTACTACTATCATGGGCTTCATGGTCATCATCCATAATGGTTTAGCTATATCCCTATAATTTGGGTAGCCCATGTCATTACAGTAATCTCTGATCTTTCTTTATTTTAGTAGCTACAAAAAACTTAATTAACTCTCTGTTAGACATAAGTGTGAAAGTTTAAAGCTCCTTGCCAATCAAATCCTCCCCAGTTTGGATGGCATGCTTGTAGCTCCTGGAGGTTGTTGTTCACTGCTGACTGATGCGTGCTGTCAACACAACTCTTCATCACTTGTCATCTGCCTAATACAAGTCTCTTTCTACTGCTAAATCCCAAGCATGTTTCTTGTTCTTCCTTTATAAAATTCCCTCTAGCAATGCTGTAGGATGGAATGGATTTTCACTGAAAGGTAAGAGCCCTGAGCAAATTGTAGCATAGAACCAGAAGCAATCACAAAATAAATATGAGAATTTCTGGTTTCCAGTGAGGGTGTAGGAGCTGGCAAGAGGGTTGCTAACAATAAGAACACCTTAGATCATTGACAAAACCATGTATACTTCTTGAATCTATGAAAAATATTGAGTTCACACAGAAAACAACTAGCCTGCAGTTTAAGGCGAGGCAGAGGTCTCTGAGGAAAAACAAGGTGGGGCATCCTGGCAGGGCTGAGGAAAATGTGGGGTCACTTTGCCAGCAGTCCAGAAGAGTCTGGCTAAATATGTTAGTGAATTGCTGACATTTAGGTTTGGACAAGCCAAGCATAAAGAACAATTGGGGAGGATCTGCATACACTTGTGAATTTTTGCACACATTCATAAGGAAATTAAAGGCAGCCTTGGAGCCTAGAGTATACCTCAGGTTGTGATCAGATGGAGGAGGAAAGTGACCACCACTGTGAGAAAGATGGGATGCTCTGCTTGGGCCCTTTTCTCTTTGAGGAATGAAAGCCATTAGAGACAGGGACAGCAACAAACCTTGAAGGCTCAAGTCATTGTGGCTGGGGGATGGGTACAAGAAAAACAACACAAAAGAAAGAAACAACCACAGAAACAAACCCCTGTGTCAGGAAAAAGGTCAAGAAACCATTTTGGGCCCTTATTAGCCTTGTACAATGGAGTGTGAGAGAAAATCATGACAGCCTCAGCTCAGACCCAAGTACACAGACAAGTTGAAGTTGATGAAGAAAAGCTTCAACTCTTCTATCTGTCCCTCACTTTCCAACCCATTTCCTACCAAGCCGGAAAACACTGAAAAGAAGCAACAGAAGGCTTCTAAGGGGAAAGAACACTTCCTTTCTGTTGGAAAGGAATCTAAAAGATCTAAAAGATGTTAAAAAGACTGACATGTGGAAAGGGGGTACAAATCAGATAGAGAATATCACAGACAGAGCCTAAAAGAAATAGTTAAATAAAAATGCTATGGGAAGAAGCTTTTCCAAGATAAAAAACAAAACATCTTTGAAAGACACATTCATGAATTCGACCCATTTGAAGAGCTGGTGCTCATAAAACGTGAAGACAAATCAGGAGGGGTAATCCAAATTGAAACAAGAAGAATGGAATAGGAAGAAAACAACCAAAGCTGAGCATCCAAGAACTACAGGAGAATATTAGGACAGCTACCACGTGTGAGCTTATGGAATCTCAGAGTAGAAATGAGATCAAATAAATATTTGAAGTGGTAATGGCTGAGAATTTCCCAAAAGTAAAAGACATTGAACAGACCACCAGAAAGGACGAATTCACATCATCATATTCGAGTAACTAAAATCAGAGATGAAAGAAAATCTAAAAGAGAGCCAGAAAAATAGAATACAATACCTGAAGAGGAACAAAAACAAAAATTCAGGACACTTTTTGTCAGAAGCTATACAAGGCAGAAGAAAATGTCTTTAAGTGCCTGACAAGAAATACACACCAGTGCAATGATGGCACACAGCCTTGTTGGTAACTAATGTCTTGCTGGTTGGCTAAGAAATCCACTCATTGGAAAGGAATCCATATCTGGAACTGGGAACCAGGTCTGAATCCTATTAAGACAAAGATTATGCTCTGCATTGTCAAGCTCCCACTAGTCTTTGGCTAAATGAGGGGCTAATTCCATCAAAATCTCCCTAAATTAGGGCTGGAGAGATGGCTTGGTGGTTAAGGCTCCTGCCTGCCAAGCCCAAGAACCCTGGTTCCAATCTCCGGGTACCACGTTTAGCCAGATGCAAAAAGTGACACAAGGGCACTTGCCCACAAGGGGGCACTAACGTCTAGAGTTCGTTCAAAGCTGCTGCCTGCTGTCGTGCCCATTCTATCTCTCTCTCTCTCTGTCTATCTATCTCTCTCTCTATGTCTCTCAAATAAAAAATTAAAAAAATATTTTTAAAAATCTCCCTAAATTAATAATGCTTATCCAGTTTAACCTATGCTGACTTCACTGTTGGAGAATCTGTTTTTCTGTCTTAGAAGGTAGTGAGACCCAAAGAGATAAACTACTGTTCCCATCTCCATCAAGGCCCAGGCAAAACCACAGAGGAAGTGGGGAGATGATCAAGACTGCTGCTTCCATGGTGAATATGAAAATCAACTAAAGGGTGCAGGAGACAGACACTGAGGATACTCAACATATTCCAAAGCAGAAATCCAGAGGTTCCTGAGAGCTCATCACTGAAGTAGACTTAAAAGTCACCTACCACGGCTCAGGGAATTTTGCAGAAGAAGGAGCAGAAAGATTATAATAATCACAGGTTAGAATAGCATGCCCAGAGACACACCTGCCTCAAATATCTGACTACTGCTTCCACAACACATAACCCACAACTCCATGGAGAATACCAGTAACCCCACTGAGGAGGTCACCCTGTGGAATGGGCAGGAGGAAGGAAAAGAGGGATCAACACATGATGTATCCATACAAAGTACGTTCTTAATTTTAAAAAGTCTAAAAAAAATGAAGACAAGCTCGAGCATGTTTATTGCTATTCTATTCACAAGAGCTAGGAAATGGAACCAGCCTAGATGTCCCTCAACTGATGAGTGGATAATGAAAATGTGGCACATTTACACAATGGAGTTCTACTCAGTGGTAAAGAAAAATGAAGTTATGAAATTTGCTGGAAAATGGATGGATCTGGAAAGGATTATACTTAGCAAGGTAACCCAGGCCCAGAAAGCCAAATGTCACATGTTCTCTCATATGTGGATCCTAGCTACAAATGATTGGACTTCTATGTGAGTAAAAATAAAACTCAGTAGCAGAAGCCAGTAAGCTAGAAAGGGGATATAAAGGGAATAGAAAGGGAGGGAGGGAGGACTTAATAAGATGGTATTGTATATATGTAAGTAGAAGAACAGATTAATGGGGGTGAAATGGCCTAAGTGTGGTCAGGGGAAGAGATTGAGTAAAGGAACAGTGGAGGAAAGGCTAATCAAAATCTATGGATATAAATAAGTCATATGGAAACCTACTTTTCTGGACAATGGAACACTCAGAAGCAATAGAATGTTACTAGAAAATTTTCAGTGCCAGGGAATGGACACCTTCCAGTGAGTTGTTGGCCAGGGAGGTCACAGATACCCCCAAAACATTATAGGCCATTGCCAAGACCCTTGGTTTCCCACCAGGAACAGATGGTAAGATCCTATTGCTGAAGACTCCACATACTTGGGCTGCAAGGTCACTAAGAAATCCTGCTGGAGCTGAGCTGAAAGCCTCCTCCATGTGGACCAGCTGACAGAAAGTTGGAAAAAGCTACATTGCATGCAGTTCCATGGGAGAGAGAAAAAACACCAGTGAAGGTACTCAACAGTGAGTGAACACTGCAAGCTTTAAATTTGGCCAGCCAGGCCAAATGAGCCAATGGGTACAATAGAGGCATGTCTGTTATGGGGGAAACCAACTGCTCTCTAATTGGACTGGAGGCCCTCACCATGGGAGGGAACACATCCTGATTCTGAAAACTTATGACAGGGGTAGTCATGAGCCCTAAGGGTGTAATGTCTGCTGGAGTGTCGCTAAATGTATATACTATGCTCACCAAACTGCCCAGTAAGCACTTATTTTAATGTCCACACCCATATATTAATGCTACTCTCACTTTTGTTTAGAGAAAGTTCTCTTTTAAGATAGTGGCAACCTTGGGATGACTCAGAAGGCACCATGGTGCTGAGAAGAAAGAACAGAGGAGTGTTCAGCACTAAAACATCTCAAACCCACCTTCCAAGGCTCAGGGTCCATTGCAGAAGAGGGGGCCAAAAGAATGTAAGAGCCAAAGGAAGAGTAGGACTCCTTACAACATGCTTCTCCAGATACAAAATGGCCTGGATATCCATGACCTCACAGTGCCTGACACTACCTACATAAGACCATCATAATAGGAGGAAAAGATCATGACATCAAACTGAAAAGAGAGACTGATTAAGGGGGGGGGATATGATGGAGAGTGAAGTTTCAAAGGGGAAAGTGGGGGAAGGGAGGGAAGTACCATGGGATATTGTCTACAATTAAAGAAGTTGTCAATAAAAAATAAAATTAAAAATAAATAAATAAAAAAAAAAAAAACATAAAATAAAATTTTAAAAATGAAGACAAAATGAATTTAATTTTTTAAAAAGATTTATTTTTATTTATTTATTAAAGACAGAGAAAGAGGGAGAGAGAGAGTGAGAATGGGTGTGACAGGGCCTCTAGCCACTTCAAACAAATTCCAGATGCATGTGCCACCATGTGCATCTGGCTTATATGGGAACTAGAGAATGGAACCAGGGTCCTTAGGCTTCATAGGCATGGGCCTCAACAGCTAAGCCATCTCTCCAGCCCAAAATGAAGAATTTTTTTGGCAAAAACCTTAAGGATTCATTCCCAGCAAACCTGTACCATATGAAATGTTAGTGTCATTGCTTTTAGCCTCTGTGATCCAAAGGAAACTCTCAGCAGAGTGAAGACACGGCTCATAGAACTGGAGAAAAGCTTTTCAAGTTACACTTCAGAGTGTGGGGATTAACATTTAGAATACATAAAGCAGTGCAAAAATTAAACACTAGAAAACAAAGCAATCAATAAGTGGGCCATTGAACTGAACAGACAGTTTTCAAGAGAAAAAATACAAATAGCCAATGTACTTTTTAAAACGTGTTCACAGAGAGACCTGGCTGGAATTCAGATGAAAGCCAGTCCCCAGACAGTAAGACTGTCTCATGCTGGAAAGTGCTACATGAGCTACGGAGGGAAAATGGCCAACAACAGTCTGAGCAACTAGAGGTCTAAGCTACTCAGAAGCAAACACCCTGACAGGATGTCCACACCAGTGCAATAGTGGCACACAGCTTAGGTGGGTAACTAGCTTTCTGATTGGCTAAGAGATCCGTTCAGTGTAAAGGAACCCATATCTGGAATTGGGAACCAGATCAGAATCCTATGGAGACAAACATTATGCTCTCCAGCGTTGAGCTTTCACTAGTCTTTGGCTAAATTACATACATCAAATTCTCCCTAACTTAATAATGCTTATCCCATTTAAACTATGCTGACTTCACTCTCCATTGGAGAATCTGCTCTTCTTTTTCAGAAGGTAGCTAGACCCGAGGAGATAAACTACCTCTCACATATCAGCCAAGCCACAGCTGAAACCATAGAGTAATCTGGGAGATGAGCATGAGTGTTGCTTCCATGCTGAACCTGATAGTAAGTGCCAGGGTATAGGAGGCAGACCCTGAGGATACTCAACACTTACCAAAGCAGAGATCCAGAGGCTCCTAAGAGCTCATCACTGAAGTAGATTTAAAACTCACCACAGCTCAGGGAATTTTGCGGAAGAGGGGGAGGAAAGATTGTAAGAGCCACAGGTTGAGACAGCATGCCTAGAAGTATTCTCTCCTGCCCCAAATAACTGCTACTCCCACAATGCATAAACAACAACTGTATAGGGAATATTTGCAACCCCACTGAGGAGCATCACCAATGGAATGGGGACAGGGATGAGGGAAAAGAGGGTACAAACACATGATGTATCCATACAAAATATGTTGTTAATAATCATCATAATAAAACATAAAAAGGGGGGCTGAAGAGATAGCCTTAGCAGTTAAAGCACATGTCTGTGAGGCCTAAGGACCCTGGTTCAGTTCTCCAGGTCCCATGGAAGCCAGATGCACAAGGGGGCTCATGCATCTGGAGTTCATTTGCAGTGGCTAGAGGCCCTGGAGCACCCATTCTCACTCTCTCTTTTTCCCTCTCTGTCTCTAATAAATAAATAAATAAATAAAAATTTAAAAATCTTTTTAAAAAAACATAAAAAAGTGTTCAACATCCTTAGCCACCAGGCAAACACAAAGTAAAACTACTTTGAGATTCTTTCTCACCCCAGACAAAGTGATATCATTGAAAAACATTGACAACAAATGCTGGCAAGGATGTAGGGAAAAAGGAACCCTTATTCACCATTGGTGATAATGTGAACAAGTTCAGTCATTATTGAAAGTCAGTATGAAAGTTTCTCATCATTTTTTTTTTTTGTTTTGTTATTTTGAGGTAGGGTTTCACTCTAGCTCAGGCTGACCTGGATTCACTATGTAGTCTCAGGGTAGCCTTGAACTCACAGTGTTCCTCCTACCTCTGCCTCCCAAGTACTGGGATTAAAGGCATGTGCCACCACGCCCAGCTCTCATAATTTTTTAAAAACCTACAATATAACCTAGGTATACCATTCCTGGGAATATACTCCAAAGGACTCTATAGTTTACCAAAGTGATACTCATATATCCATGCTCATTGCTGCTCTATTCTTAAGAGCTAAGATATCAAACTAGCTTAGCTTCCTATAAACTAATGACTGGATGATGAAAATGTGGTACAATGGAATTTTATCTAACTGTAAAGGGTAATAAAATTATGAAAATTTCAGAAAAATTGGTGGATCTCAAAATTATTTTAAATGCAAGTAATGCACTTCAGAAAAACAAATACCATGGGCTGGAGAGATGGCTTAGTGGTTAAGGCACTTGCCTGCAAAGCCAAAGGATCCCAGTTCAATTCTCCAGGACCCATGTAAGCCAGATGCATGAGGGGGCGCATGCATCTGGAATGTGTTTGCAGTGGCTAAAGGCCCTGGTGCACCCATTTCTCTCTCTCTCTCTCGACTTTGCCTCTTTCATATATATATATTTAAAAAGCACAAAGAGTCCAGCTGTGAGAAAGTCAAACTTACAGAAAGAAGTGGAGAGTAGAATGCTTATTACTAGAAATTTATGGGTAAAGTGGGGTAGAGAATAGGGAGAGATAAACCAGAGGGACAAAGCCCCAGCCAGACAAGAGGAACAGTTTCAAAGATCTATCTTACAGCAAGGTGACTGACTGTATTCAAAAGTAACATATTATCTATTTCAAAATTGATAAAAGAATAGATTTTAAATGTTCTTCAAAAATGATAAATGTGTAAAGTGATGGGTATGTTCATTGGCTCGATTATAATTATTCTATGATGAGTACATATATCAAAACAATACAACATGCTGAACTCTCTCTCTCTCTCTCTCTCTCTCTCTCTATATATATATATATATATATATATATATATATATATATATATATATAATTTAAAATAAAACCTTTTAAAAAAATTTTATTTTTTTATTTTTTTAAATTATTTTATTTATTTTTTGGAGAGAGACACAGAGAGAGATAGACAGAGAGGGAGAGGGAGACAGAGATGGGCGCGCCAGCAGTCTCTCAGCTGCTGAGAACGAAATCCAGATTTGTGCGCCCCCTCGTGGCCAAGTGTGGCATTGCGCCCTTGCATCACTTTGCATCTGGCTAAACGTGGGACCTGGAGATTGGAACCGCTGGAGATTGGAACCAGCATTCTTAGGCTTAGGAGGCAGGCGCCTTAACCGCTAAGCCATCTGTCCAGCCTTTAAATTAAAACCTTTTAAAATCTAATTGTTTTGGTATCTAGCTAGAAGGAAAAAGCAGATACACACTTATATAACAGGAACAAAAAACAGATTGGATAAATAGAAAATAGCTGGTGATATGGTAGATGTTAGCCTAATCACATCAATAATTATATTAAATACAAATGGTAAAATTAATCAATTAAAACAGAAATTGGAAGAATGAATAAAAATGTATCCAACTACTTATAAGAATCTTCTCAGTCATAATGACTGAGGTATACTGGCAGTGAGTCAATGTAAAAAGAAACCTTGTGTAAACATTAACCATGAGAAAATTGGAATAGTTACATCAATATCAAAGTAAAATTCAAAACATGGACTGCTACCAGGGGTAAGAACGGAATTCACTAGGGCTACATCCAATAACTGGAACTGGAAAGAGAAATAAATAGATATAACCACAATTATATTTGGAGATTCCTATGCTCTTCCTCCTTGAATCTGAGGCCTTCAGGATTAAACTGAGCCATGCTACTGGCTTCCCTTTTTTTCTGGCTTGCAGAATCCTGTCATAGAACTTCTCACCCTCTATGATTGAGCAAATATATACATATTTTTTGATTATATTATAAATATCCCATCAGTTCGGTCTCCCTAGAGAACACTGACTAAAACACATCACAACACATTTATGTTTAGGTAGTAAATGTATTTAACATTGTTTAATTTGCTAACTAATATTTTACTTGGGATTTTTGAACCTACTTGAATAATGTGGGAAAATAATTTCCTTTATGAATTCTACTTCATATCTCCCTCATTAATGGTCATCATGTTATACTCATCTTCTCATAACATACACCTTACACCAATTCTAATAATCCCTCTTTGGGAAATTTTTAAAAAATATTTTTTATTTATTTACTTTAGAGAGAGAAAGATGCAGAGAGAAATAAAGGGAGAGAGAGTGGGAATACCAGGGCCTCCAGCCACTGCAAATGAACTCCAGATGCATGTACCCCCTTGTGCATCTGGTTTACACAGGTCCTGGAGAGTTGAACCAAGATCCTTTGGCTTTGCAGACAAATGCCTTAACAGCTAAACCATCTCTCCAGTCCATCTTTGGGAAATTGTGATGCAGACAAAAAATAATTACTAGTTGCTATAGTTTTCCTTTTCTCTCAATAATCTCATTCTAGGATAAATCTAGTAAGTTGCCATTTATAAACAAAGTCCTATGAATGTGTTTCCTTTTTAAGCTCCATAAACAACTACTAGATATGAAATTACAGCTTCAGAAACATTTTAAAAATTCACATTTTGGAAAGGGCATAGATCAGAGAACATTTGCTTTCCAATCTCTTTAAGTGGAAGGGAGATTAGAAAATGTCTGTTTTCAGAGCAAATCTTTGGAGTTATGCTTCTACTCTTACATCCTAAACTAGTTAATAATTTCAAGTGGAAAAGGGGATATATGTAAGGGAAAGAGTTGAAGGGCAGAGATTAAAAGAAAAAAGGAAATGTTTTTCCATTCTGAAACAGGGAGAACACTGATCCATTCTTTCATTCAGTGGATATCTTAAGACTCCTATATGTCAGGTATCTTTTGACAATCTGAGGCTGAGAAGGAATGAACAAACAATAACAGAACTAGCTTCATGGGGCTTGTTATGTAGTAAAAGAGACAGTCCAAGCACAAACATATAACTAAAGGCTCGGTAGTGATAAGTACTTTGAAGAAAAACAGTGTCAGATAAAGGAACAGACAAAATAAAATGGCATGAGATGTTATTACGAATTATGTTCAAGAAAAACTCTGTATACCATTTTCTGTCTTTATTTTATTCTTATTTTGTGCCTTTCCTTTCCCCTGTGAAGAGCATACATTTGTACAGAAATCACATATCAGTCAATGACATGAGATGGCTGGCCACAGACATCTACCTAAAGAGTTTCTCAAGCAGAAAAAAACGATATATATCCCAATATACATGTGTAAGTGATTTGTGTGTGAAGCAGTAATGTGACAAGTGTGGCTGGATCAATATCAGAAAGTAAGTGAGCATAGTGTTCAAAACTAACACAGCAGGGGCAGGAGGGTCAGTCCTAGCAGGCCATGGCAAGAAGTTTCTAAAGTGCTTCTTTTCTGTTCTTTTTTTAAAAATATTTTTTTATTTATTTATTCATTTGAGAGACAGAGAAAGAAGAGAGAGAGAGAGAGAGAGAATGGGTACACCAGGGCCTCCAGCCACTACAAATGAACTCCAAACACATGCGCCCCCTTGTGCATCTGGCTTACTTGGGTCCTGGAGAATTGAACTGGGGTCCTTTGGCTTTGCAGGCAATTGCCTTAACTGCTAAGCCATCTCTCCAGCCCCCGAGTGCTTATTTTCTTTATACACATTACTACTACTTCTACTTCTACTACTACTATTACTACTATGGTTTTCCCTCTTCTAGTAAAAGACACATCTGCTTCTATGCCTAGGAGAGGCTACAGGCCCTGAAATATAGTGTGGCAATTCATGTTTAGCTGTTTGGAAGGTTTGTATAGCCCTCATCGTTGCATCTCTTAATGCATAAGACACAAATTATTTGACTAGAAGCCACAGTGTGTAAGTTCTTATTGCTTATCTTTCTTGTAGGGTAGCAATAGTTGAGAATATCGAGTGTCTGTAGTGACCAGTATGCTTAGTCAATGTACAACAGGCAAGAAATTATATGTAACAATGAAGAGAGTATATGTGCAAAAAGAAATAACAACATGGCCTCTGAGAGGCATGGGTCATAGTTCACAAAATGCATTAGCTGACCGTTGTAGCTGTGTCCCACAGTTTGCTCATGTGAAGATTTCTACTATTCTCTATCCCTCTTGGAAACTGTGTGGAAACAGGAGGATCTAGAAGGCATTGGTGCATGCCAGAGAGCTGCCTACAGATCCAAGCAATCTTTTGTGGTAGAGTCAGGAAACCCATTATTGTCTCACAGCTAAAGGAAAAAGAAGTGTTATCATTTGGAGGTTCAGAAGCTAGACCTCATGAATCCATGGAAATAATATGAATTGGTAGAAAACAATAACATTTTCACAGCTGGACCATCTGGTGTGTTATTCAGACATAGCTGAATATATCACTGAAGACAGCCATAAAGCACCAGATGAAAAGAAGAGCTGGCATCTCCCTCCCATTTCTCAAGGCTTAATTACTTCAGTTCCTTAACTTCTAGAAATGAGATCTTCATTTGTAATGGCTTTAGCATTTTTCAAAAATGTGGTTCTTTTTAAAAATCGCTGTGAGGTTAGAGGTGCTAAGGACAAGAACCTTATATCTTTATTTTAAACTCTCTGTGTGTTTCTTTCTTTGAACAAATGCCACATATGTCATATGTGGGCATGAATTAGTTAATTTCTTATTGCTGTGACCAAATACCTGATAAGCAACTTAAGGAAAGAAGGATTTATTTCAGCTAACAGATCCAGGTTACAGTCCACAATGGTGGGGAAGGTGTGGCAACAGGAGCTTGAGGCAGCGGGTGATGTTGCGTCCATAGTCAGGAAGCAGAGTGAGATGAATGTTAACTGCTCAGCTTGCTTTCTCTTCTTTATTAGTCCTGGACCCCAGCCCATGGAAGGCCACCACACACAGTTAGGTGCAACCCACTAATCTAATGTAGAAAAATCCCTTACAGATATTCCTAGAAATTTATTTCCATGGTGACTGTATAGCCTATCAAGTTGACAACCAGAGATTAAACATCACAGTGTCTCTATGAACTTCTGTGTAGAGAACACCTTCAGCTTTTATTTACTTTACATCAAAAAGTTTCCTTTCCATAGCATAGCACAGCACAGCACAGCACAGCACATAGTACAGCACAGTAGAGCTTAGCTTAGCTTAGTTTAGCGTAGCTTAGTTTAGCATAGCATAGCATAGCATAGCATAGCATAGCATAGCATAGCATAGCATAGCATAGCATAGCATAGCATAGCTTAGTGTAGCATGAGTACAGGACCACTTATTTATTTGTTTTGGTTTTTGAAATAGAGTCACAGTATACCTCAAACTTGTGATCCTGCTACCTTAGCCTTCAAGTCCTGGCATTATAGATGTGAACACCTGGCCACAAAACTACATATAACACACAACACACACACACCATTCAACACACACATCACACAATACACACACAACATAACACACACAATCAACATACAACACACAAAACAAAACACACAATGCAGCACAACACATGCACAACACATCACACATATAACACATAGCACAGAGAATACACACACAACACAACACACCATACACACAACACAACTCACCCACAACACACACAGAAAACAACACAGGGCTGGGGAAATGGCTTAGTGGTTAAGGCACTTGCCTGTGAAGCCTAAGGACCCCAGTTCGATTCCCCAGAACCCACATAAGCAAAATGCATAAGGGGGTGCATGCATATGGAGTTCATTTGCAGTGGCTAGAGGCCCTGGCGTGACCATTGTCTCTCTGCCTCTTCCTCTCTCCATTTCTCTCAAATAAATAAATAAAATAAATAAAATTCTCTTTAAGAAAACAAAAAAAAATTAAAAAACACAACACACACATGCTCACAAAGCAGATTGCTAGTAAACAAATCCTGGCTCTTCTACTGACTGGTCATGTGGCCAATAGTTACCTTTGCTAGGCCTCGTTTCCTTATATTAAACTGAAAATAATCTAGTAGCATTTGCCTTGTAAAATTGTTGAGAGCAACAAGTGAGGAAGAGCCTAGAGCCATGCATGTTCACATGTACTTCACATGCATTTGTGGATGGACAGTCAAAGGCTCACACATAAAACTGTATCTTTGCTCACGGGGATATGTTGTGTTCTATAAATATGAGGAACAGTGATAACAGTGACTCCCTTATGGCACTACTACTAGGTAGCTAGGTGCTAGGTGGTCTCCACAGCCAGCAGTGCTCATGGAAAGCCCTCTGCATGAATGAGATGCTGTGTGTGAGAAAACACTAACATTCTTTTCCAGGTGAGGAAATTGAGTCTCCACAGATTTAAGTATCTCACTCATTCTCACTTGGTTGCTAAGTGGAACTTCCTGAAGAGCTGTTTGACCCCAAAGTTCAGATTCTTCCCACTGCATTTTGCTTTTCTTTGGCAAAATATATAGGGTCTTTGAGACTCAATAATACACTAAATTTGGGATTGTTTGAGCACCACATGGAATAATATTGCTAACAAGTTGTGACACATTATATTAAAATAACCACAACAGCATAAAAACCAAAATTCTGAGTCATGAGGGGGTGTTGTAGAAGAAAAAGAAGGATCTTCTATGAAGAAAGCATCTAATAAATAGAAATGATGGAAACGCTTATCACCACTTGCAAACCCATTAAAATTGTAATTAATAATAAATTCCAAGTCACTGGGTTGATTTTTATAAGGATTGGGTTCTTTACACAGTCTCCAAGTATCATCCCACAGATTATTGGTTAGTGATTCGATGAAAAGTTAGCTTTTCAAAGGGTTAAATTTAGCAAATCTAATAATGAGCAGCTAACCTCATGTGATGCAGCCAGCATTGGCTGTATAATACTCTTGAAATATTTGGGTTCTTACCAAAACAAATTTGGAATATAGAAAGATTCTATATGTTAACTGGTTTGGGCTTTAAAAAACAGTGCCATGAAAAATTAAAAGGAAAGGAGTCTACAATTTTGGTTGAATTGAGTTGGATCCTGAGTCAGAGATTTTTTAAAAAGCTGTAAAGACATTTTGATGTCAAATATGAAAATTTGAAGATTGATCATTTATTAGACCATAATTGAATTCATGTGGATTTCTTGGTTGTGATGTGATTATGGGGCTCAGTGTGTGTTTGTGAGTAGGAGGAGGGAGAGAGGTGAGAGAGAAAGGGAGAAAGAAAGAGGGGCAAGGAGAAGAAATTGCTATTAAGTAAGCCAATATAAAATATTAATAATTGGGCTGGAGAGATGGCTTAGTGGTTAAGGCACCTGCCTGCTAAGCCTACGAACCCAGTTCCAATCTCCAGGTCCCATGTTTAGCCCGATGTAAAGTGATGCAAGGGCGCAATGCTGCACTTGCCCACAAGGGGGCGCACACATCTGGATTTTGTTCACAGCAGCTGAGACTGCTGGCGCGCCCATTCTCTATCTGTCTCCCTCTCCCTCTCTCTCTCTGTCTGTCTCTCTCTGTGTCTCTCTCCAAAAATAAATAAAAATAAAAATAAAAAATCATAAAATATATTAATAATCTAGAGAAGAATATATAGATGTTCTTTTAATGTTTCATAAATTTGAAAATTTAAAAAATATTGAAAGAAAAAATGCCCACCACTGCAGTTCTTTGCAGAGGGACTAAGTCTGACAACTGAATGCATCCATCAGCAAAGCTGAGTGCGGATGGAAGTCCTTCCATTACTTGGTGAAGGGACTTTAGCAAGTGTCTCTGAATGTAGATTTCTGAGAATGTAAATCTCAGGAATCTAATTCTGGTTCCAACTTCAAGCTGGTTCTGGACTATCACAGAGACCTGGGATGTTTTAACTATGCAGATGGGCTGTGGAGTCTGTCCCCGGGGATGGGAGAGCATGGAGATCCCTGCTGGCAGATCTCTAAGTCTCTTACAGAGGTGTCTCCTGAGCTCCACTGACTGGAAGGGTGAGTAGGACCTGGCCAGGAAAAGGAAATGCAGGAAAAGACTCTGTGTAGACATGATTCTCCAAAGCTGTGTTCCACAGAAAGCACAGCAGCCATCCCAGAGATATGCATATTTATTTATCTATCAATAAATTAAATATTGTTTACTATTTTATATTATAAATCACACCAAGAAGTAGAAATTAATACGTATGAAATAAAAATAAGTATGTTGAAGTTCATAGATTTCCTCCCTGCCTGTGTGTTTTATAGACTCCACTTTGCCACAACTTTGGCAGTGCTTATAATCCCTGGAGCTCAGTTGTGGGCATCCTCACACATCTATTCATAGCTCAAGGAGCTTTTAATTGGTTTTATAAAGCAGAATGAAGAACATAACTAAAATCTGTAAACTTATGTACTTTAGAATGAATTGAATATAGTGTTTTCTTTTCCCCACAGGTGGTCTAAAATCAATACCTATGTCTTTCCTCAAAATAAGTAGATACCTCAGCTTGTTTTCCTGTCAGGAAATTACATTTCACTTGTAATATCTTGTTATATATTATATTTTTTAAAAATTATATATGTGCATGTATTGTGAATGTGCATGTTGTGTGTGTGTGCGTGTACACGCATGCACCCACGCGTGCATGTGGATGTATGTACAGTGTTATACATGTGGAGGTCTGAGGACAATCTTGGGGTGTTTATCTTCTCCTTCCACCTTGCTTGAAATGTGTTTCCCTTGTTTTTGCCTTTGCATGTTCCCCTAGTCTTGCTGGCCTCTGGGCTTCTGGATTCTTATGGCTGTACCTACCATTGCCTTAAGTATATCAGGATTACAAACACATACACCTCAATGTGTTCAGCTATATGTGGGTACTGGGGAATTGAACTCAG
Organism: Orientallactaga sibirica; assembly: GCA_036365145.1. Classification (NCBI taxonomy): domain Eukaryota; kingdom Metazoa; phylum Chordata; class Mammalia; order Rodentia; family Dipodidae; genus Orientallactaga; species Orientallactaga sibirica. The sequence goes on from JAEOAD010000036.1 coordinate 4,661,047, forward strand.
GCTGGCAGGTTTGCAAGCAGGCACTTTTAACTACTGAGCCATCTCCCCAGCCCCTATATTATAGTTGTTAGAAAGAGCTCATGTATGCATTACTTAGCCATTCTTTGGACTACTGATCTTAAAATTCTTTTTTGTTTGTTTTTGGGTTTTCAAGGTAGGGTTTCTCTTTAGCCAAGGCAAACCTGGAATTGACTATGTAGTCTGAAGGGTGGCTTCGAATTCATGACGATCCATCTGCCATTGCCTCCCAAGTGCTGGGATTAAAGGCGTGCGCCACCACGCCCGGCTCTGATCTTAAAACTTTTAGACTATGTATTGATACCAGATTTTAAAAATGGATCATGTAAACACATATGTTTAGTTTGAAATTATACAGCATATGTGATACTATTGATTATATGAACTATAAATGTTTCACTGCAAACTTTCAGGAAAGGGACTAAAAAGTATTTGAGTAGATATGCTAAAAGCATACTACATGTACTAATCAGGGTTCTCCAGGGAAAGAGAACAAATTGGATGTCTACATCTAGTAGAGATGGATATTATATATAATATGTAACATGATACAATATAAAATATGTGCATATATCAGAGACTGATGAGGCAAAGGGAGGGAGAAAGAGAGAGAGAGAGAGAGAGATTTTAAAGACATGTGTCATGTGACTATAGACTCTGCCAAGTCCACAATGTAAAGATTTTGGCTGGAGTGTAAGAAAGACTTGATGTTGTAGCTCATGTGCAAAGGTACTTTGCTAGAAGAATCTCCTCTTCCTTATAGGAGGTCAATCTTTTTCTTAGGCTTTCAGCTGATTGGATGGGGCCCACTAACATTTTAGAGGGTAATTTGTTTTGCTTACAGTCTGACTTTAACATCATCTAGAAATTATTTTCATATCATCATCCAGATATATTAACCAAGTATGTATTTACTGTGGCTTTGCCAAGTTGACACAAAATTAGCATGAACTACTATAGCCTCTTAAGTTGCTTTAATGCTCATTCATCAAAACTTGGGGTCCATAGGTGTGACAAATAATAGCATTTACTAAATTCCATATATTAGCTACTTCATTCCAGATTTATTTTTACTGGAATATTTCCATATAGCTGCTTTCAAACTGGGATTCTATGTATTAACTTTTGTGATCATGTTTTAGAATACCTACAGCCTCATATTCAAACAGTAATTTTTTAATATTTTATTTGATTTACTGAGAGAGAGAGAGAGGCAGAGATAGAGAGAGAGATAGATAGAGAGAGAGAGACAGAATGGGTGCACTAGGGCCTTCAGCCACTGCAAACAAACTCCAGACACATGCACTACCTTGTGCATCTGGCTTATGTGGGTCTTCAAGAATTGAACCTAGGTCCTTTGGATTTGCAGGCAAGTGCTTTAACTGCTAAGCCATCTCTCCAGCCCTCAAACAGTATTTTTGTCTGCATATAAAATCTTATCTTCAGGGCTGGAGAGATGGCTCAGTAAGTAGAGTGCTTTCTATGCAGGCATAAGGACCTAAGAGGGCTTGAGATCACAGTGCAATTCCCTGGAACCTATGTAAACAGCTGGGTGTGGCCATGCACATCTGTAACTCCAATCCTGCAGGAGGGCAGGAACCTGAGAATTGCTTGGGCTTCCTGACTATGCAGTAGAAATGACAGTTCTGGGTTGAGTGAGAGACCCTGTGGTAGTTTGAATGAATGTCCCCTGAGAGATTAACCAATTCATTATAGCTTATAACTTAGATCTCCACTTGCTTGGCTGGAGGAGATGTGACTGTGGTGGGATCCTAGGTCCAGCCCTAAGGTGTGTTTGGGGGTGGATCTGAATTCCAACATAGATATGCAGAGTGCTTGATAAGCTCTGCATGGGGTGGGGGTTCTGAAGTGTGATTGCTTGTGCTGGTGGTGGTTGCTTCTCTCTGTCTGCATACCTGTGAAAGGGGGCAATTTTTCCACCATAATGGAACTTCCCTGGATCTGTAAGTTTCATATAAATTCCCTTCCTCCTGTAACTGTGACTGGTCTGGGGGTTCATCTCAGCATTGTGAAGCTGACTGACAGACCCCATCTCAAGGGAATGGGCAGATGAGTGAAAAGATGGAGGACACCCTACCATCTGTACACACACACACACACACACACACACACACACACACCATCTGTATACACACATGCATACACTATACACATATCACACCACACAGTATATCACATATGCTACACACACACACACACACACACACACGCACATGCACACGCACACGCACACACACACACACACACCACAGATCAAAAAATACAAAGAAATTCTTAGTTCCAATAGCATTTTCCATCAATACTTTGAAAACTTTACTCCGTTACCACACTGAGTGCTCTCATTGGTAAGAAGTTGGTATGTGACTGTTGTTCCTGTGGAATGCATTTACTTTTCACAATGGGAGGCCTTCACACTTTTTTCTTCTTGTCTTTGATGTTCTCAAATTTCTCTATAAAGAATCTAGTTATAATTGTCCTTCATGTAACTTATATTTCTGAGCCCTTTAACTTTGATATCTTGTGTCTTTTATTCTTAGTCATCATTTCTTTAAGTATTTTCTGCTTTGATCCTCCTTCCTCAATATACTTTTATTTTCTTCTAGGACTTCTGTCACACAGATCATTATATTTTTGCTGTTTTTCTTCATATCTTTCAAGTTCCTTTCTCTAATCCCCTTGGATATTTTTCCATAGAATCTCTGAGCCCTACTTTTCTGTTCCCCAGTTTGTTCTTTGAGTCTATTTATTCTGCTGTTTAACTTATTAAGTTCTTTATTTTAAAAATATTTTTATATCTAGTGTCTTCAACTGGCTTTCCTTTGAAGTACTTTTCTTGCTTTATAATTATTATTATTTCTTCCCTTATCTCTTTTGAATTTTTCTTTGCATATTCATATTTTTTGTTCAATCTACTAAATCTGCTTTCTGTTATATAAGTGGTTTAATTTCTCTTTTTAATTACTTGTGATCATCAGATATATTTTTTTTCCTTGTAAGAATTAACATCCACCATAGTGTCCTAAGTACCTTAGCTGTTAATGGGTATCTGGTGGCATAGCCCTCAGCTGGTAACTTCATAAATGAATAAGGGAAGCATCTGAATTAGGGTGCAAAGCCTCTGGTACTCTGATTGCTCTATCTCATGTGACTCACACATATGCACACACACATATGTTCTTGGGGAACCTCTCATTCCCTAGGGTGGCTCCCTAAGTTGCAATTATCTGACTTGTCATGGACTGGGGAGAGGAAGATGCCCAAAACACCTAGTCCTTCTTCACCATTCTTACCAACAGCTCACCAGACCAGGAATAAATACTGCCCTGACTTGCTGTGTCCTCTGGCTACATTCTGCTGTTTCCTCATCCACATGGTCAAAAGACAGGCCTAAGGGAAATGTGGACATAGGGGGAAAATACAAATAGAAAATACCACCTGTGGGCTGGAGAGATGGCTTATTGGTTAAGGCACTTGCCTGCAAAGCCAAAGGACCCAGATTCGATTCTCCAGTACCCAAGTAAAACAAGATGCACAAGATGGTGTTTGTGTCTGGAGTTCATTTGTTTGCAGTGGCTAGAGGCCCTGGTGCACCCATTCTCTCTCTATCTGCCTCTTTCTCTCTCTCTCTCGTGTGTGTGTGTGTGTGTGTGTGTGTGTGTGTGTGTGTGTGTGTGTATTAAGGAGAAAAGAAAACGCCTCTTGCAAACTCCCTCTCTCTCTGGCCTCTGGCTCTTATGCTATGCCATCATTTCTTCTCTAAACTGTGATTCACCTGTCACTCTTGAAAAGATTTCTCACTGAGCTATGATTCATTGCTTAGTCTCTTACTTTCATGACACACCATAGTTGGGGGTCAGAGAGGAAGTCAGCGATTCTGCCATCTTGTTTCACTGGCAGTCAGTCAGTCAGTCATATATGATCAACATCTATAATCCCAGTGTAGACCAGAAATCCTGCTGGCATGTTGGTCTCAGTGCTGCTCAGATCATCTTTCACATTGCACTGGTTCTGCCCCATGTTCTTTTATGCTATGCTGGCTCTGCCCTACTTAGGAATTTGTTTTGCATTTGGCCTGTACTAAGCTGATCACTGTTTTCCCCAGGGAGAATTATCAATTTCTGTGACAAGTGCCCAAAATATTTTTTTTTTTTTTTTTTTTTTTTTTTTTTTTTTTTTGGCAAGACCACTTGAAACTTACTGTGTGTCTAAGGCAGGACTCTGGAACTCATAATTGTCCAGCCTCCACATCCTAAGTGTTGAGATGATGGGCCTCTCCCATCATATCTGGCTCAAAATCTGGTTCTTAAGTAGTAGCATTTATTAACTGTGTTCCTAATTATCTGGTTCAAATGCTTACATCTGGGATCATGGGATAAACTGTAAGACTTCTAACATTGAATGTGAGAGTTGTGAGTATATAGAAAGAGGCTATAATTTTCATTAGATAGTGAAAGAAATTTTAATTCTGCAAAATCTAAGAATTAAGACTACAGTTATACCCATTCATAGATCTGTGAAAGTGTAGCTTTTTGTTACAAAATCAACCCCCCAATCCTTCCATAAGCACAGATTAGCTGCGAGCTGGAAGGAGAGGTTACTATTTAGCCTTTGCTAAGTTCTTAAATCTCAGTTTCTTCCCTTGTAAATGGGAATAGTAATAATGCTCATTTATGTGTCAGAGGGTTGTTTTGAATATGAACTATTACCTAAAAATTTAAAAATAACACTGGGAATAGGCCTTGCCTTAAGTATATAATTGTTGTTTTTTATTGAGAATTTTATATCAACATATTACATATTGGTCAGGTTGTACTCTTATATTCCCTATCCCCACCCCCAACTCCACTGAGGGTCCTCCTTAGTGGAATTACCAGTATTCACTGAAGGGTCATGAATGTACCAGTCAGTCTCTGAGCAGGGGACAATGCCTCAGAATAAACCTTCCCACCATGTGACTCTTACATTCTTTTCACTCTCTCTTCTGTAATTTTCCCTGAGCCATGTTAGAAGTCTCCTTTAGTGTGGTGCTTTCAGCAGCCTCTGATTTTCTGGTTTGATGGGTTTTGAATCTCCTCAATGTCTTCTGCTATTTCCTTGGAGGAGGTTCTCAGACTAGCAATCAGAGAAGTATTCATATTTAATCCATCACTTCCTCTATAATGTTTCCTGGGCCCTGGCAACTGTGATAGAAATGACTCATCATGTGTGAGGCAGTTAGCTTTCTTTTCTTGTCCTACTGATTGTTCTTGGGTCTCCCAGGCATTTGATGCCATCTGTAAAAAAAGCAGATTTTCTAACCATGAGTGAGATCGGCATGGGTCAAAGTGGATAAACAGACATTTAGAAGACTTTTTGTTTGTTTTTTCAAGGTAGGATTTCGCTCTAGCCCAGGCTGACCTGGAATTTACTCTGTATTCTCAGGGTGGCCTCGAACTCATGGTGATCCTCCTACCTCTGCCTCCCAAGAATTAGGATTAAAGGTGTGTGTCACCATGCCTGGCTGGAAGACTTTTTAACCTCTCATTTTAGACTAAGAACAGTGGGAGCTTCCCTGTAGGGTCTATGACTTTCCAAGCTATAGGCTTCTGACCTGGTTCTCAGTAGCCCCACTGAGAGTGCCTCATATACATCCAATCAGAGAGCAGTTGATTACCCCAATAGCCTGTGTGCCACTATTGTACTTTGTGCTCAGCTGATTTTGTAGCTTTCAGGATAAGAACCTTGCTTGTTCACACTATTGATGACCATTATCCCCCAAGCAGCTTACATATCACTTTCCAGCACTATGTGAACTTGGTTGCCTTTATTTTTCTTTTATTAACTGTCTGAAGTTGTTGACTTTGAGGGCTCAGTAGGTAATAATGTCTGATGCTCACATCTATGTATCCTGCATTGGCCTGTCCTTGGTTTGTTAACTAAAATACAACTCAATCTATGTTATATTTCAGGAGTTTCATTCCCATTTCTCAATCAACTTGCTTACTTCCTTTTAGCTTAGTCTTTCTACTTTAGGAGGTACATCAGATCCATTGGATGAAATATTTAGCATTTAATTATGTGTATATCTCAGCACTCCATTATAGCCAATCTAGCATTAATTTATTGCTTCCCACTCCCTCCATGTGATACTCCATGCCCCTGCCCTAGTATCCTTGTCACTTGAGGCACTGCTCACTGAGCTAATGCACAGTTCTAGGGTCCCTGTCACATCCTAGCTCTAGATGAGGATGCTAACTTTTGGACTCTGTGTCTGATGTTGTCACTAGCAATCTTACTCCACCCCATAAGTTAACACTTACATAATATTAGAATTTATTATGATCTTGTAGTTACTTTAAATGACTAAAGTCATGAGCTATACTAGTTGGCTCCCTGAAGTAGTTAATATATCTGTGGTAAATTTATTTGCCTTAAA